>CM049436.1:43670916-46170916 GCA_026929855.1 Poa annua
CCCCCCAGCATCAGTACCGGTTGCTTATCGTCCGGTACTAAAAGGCCTCCACGTGGGCGCGGGGCACGGGCTCGTGCGGAGAACCTTTAGTACCGGTCGGTAACACCGACCGGTACTAAAGGGTTTAGGTTTTAAGGGTTTTGCAATTTATTTTTCGTTTCCTTTTTTTTCTTTATTTTCTGTTATCTGTTTTCTTTTCTTCACTGCAATTTTATTTTATGTTTTCTTTTTCATCTACTGTTTTACATTCATACGGTATTATATATATACACGGTACACGTTGATGCATACGTAATATACTTTCGTATATGTATTCTACGCTACTACATACGGTAAACGTTGATATATAATATAATTTAGATATAGGACATATTCATACTACGCTATTACATACATATATACAATCCGGTGTATAGAGATCGCAATAATGTCATACATCCTCCTCTTTCATGTGGCATAGCTATATTTAGGATTATGGTATTCTCCCTTTGGATGCATGACCTCCTCAAGGATAAATCCTGCTATCTCCTCTTGAATTGCTTCTACGCGCTGATGTGGTAGGATGGCGTTCCGCTTGTCGTTAAGCTTTAAACGAGATCAATATGAATATATTAGTTGTGTGTGTATATATATATATCAAATCATAATAAGATTGAAATATAGTACAAGACAGTCACACTCACATCCATTCTTTTTTCACGCGACGCCTGCTCAACGCTCAAGGTCCTCATGAACTCGCAGACGTAGAATCCACATAATTCATTTCCCGGAGGCTGCTTCAAGGTCTTTACGAGAATATAAATTAATTAAATAATAATTCAAAATGATGATGAATTAAAGAGACTATGTTTAATAGTAGCACACTTACATCAATATGTTTAATAGTCAGCTCTGGTTTCCATTCACCCCTCTCTCTCTTGATGAATATTTTCCAAACCCTACTCACAAAAGCAAATGAATAAATGAGTTATGATTACTTGATATCATGAAATGGGGTTAATGGTTGAAATTACCTCTGAAGCATGTCAATCAAGTCCTGGTGCTCTAATTGTGGTTTGCGTAATGAGTCAAAGACTTCAACTAATCCCTTGTCAATGATAATGTCCAGTAGAATCCAATGGTAGCTGCACACGTTTATATAGTGAGGCATGCATATAACTCATCAATTAAACTTAACATCTAGTAATTAGCAATATAGAAATGTGTTCAAGACAGTCACACTCACTTGAAGTTGTAAGGAAGAAGTATATCTGCCGCATGTGTTTGGCTCAATAGCGACCTCAACAATGCCTCCTCGCAGTCCTCGGGCTTCCGCTCTAAGTTTTTGCAGTTAACGATAGATGGGTCAATGAACCCAACTTCCCAGAGTCTTTTCCTTTTGCACTCGATAAGCATCCACCTGCATATATAATAGCATAGGAAAGAATATAGTGAGGATAATTAGAGGCTCAATTAGTGAGGATAATTACATGCTCAGTTAGACACTTAGAAAAAATCACTTACAGAACATAGCAACTCATGATAGTTGCGTCGAGAGCACGCCGGTTATATAACTGCCATAATTCTTCAAATTCGACACATATCTCGTGGTTGACGAAGAATTGGTCTTCTCGGTATGTCACGTAAAACACGAGTTGCTTGTCCTTTGCAACCTTCATGTACCAGTCATGCAATTTCCGCATTTGAAAAGCTAGACGCACCATCTCATCACTAGGGAGAAGATCTTTCCCGTAGACAAACCTCCGTGCTATCTCAGTCGACTTGGGGAAAAGTGTGTCAAATGCAGCATCGTCCATGTCCATGTAGTCAGTAGCAGGAACATTTGTCCCAACGTTGGGACTCTTGTCTGTCTGAACCTTCAGCGGGGCGATCGACTGTACTTTCTGTTCTCCGAGTTGGGGAACCTGTTTCGCCTTCTTCTTCTTCTTCTTCTTCTGTGCAGCGACCCTTTTCTTTTTATTCTCCTCTTGCGTGTCAAAACTCTTCGAGATAGAGCGGTCATAGTTATCAGGCAAAGTTCTACGGTGAGGATCACAGACGATGTCTACAAAGTGTTTAACACCCTTAGGGTTTAGTACCTGTTTTGCCTCGGGCACTTTCTTCGCAAAGTGTGCGGCATTGTGAGCTTTGACCAAGGGAGCATTCTCCTCAACGGTCCGGTGGTAAGTTAACACCGGAAGATCCTTCAACGACGGCCCGTACTTGTAGGTGTCCTTTGGAGCACCACTCGACGCACCGGCAAGCATCTTCTGCCTCATTGAGAAGGTCCTATTGCCGGTGGGCGGACTCTTTGCAAGCTCCGGGGTGGACTCCCGCTGGAGTGGACTCTTTGCAAGCTCCGGGGTGGACTCCCGCTGGAGTGGACTCTTTGCACGCTCCGGGGTGGACTCCCGCTGGGTTGGACTCGCGCACCGGGGAGATGGAGTCGCGCTGGGTTCCCTCTTGGTGTCCATATTTTCAATGTGGGGTGGACTTGGAGGTTGATTGCTACTCGGAGGGGTTGGTGGCCTACGCGTCGATTCTCCTGGAAACACGATGTGTTCCTTTCTCCATAGAATGACTCCGCGCAACACTTCTCCCAGTGTCGTCTCCCCTTCAGCTCTAGGAAAGTCAAGCTCTAGGTCCTCGAATCCCTTCATAATTTCGTCCACCCCGACTCGCGCGTAGCCAGCTGGAATCTGACCGCCATGAAGGGTTGCTCCGGGTATATTCTCTAAAGCAAAGCGGACCGCCACCTTTATGGATAGGTTCCTCATCTTGATGTGCAGCTCACAGTTTGTTCGCCCCTGAATCTGATCCACGGGGTATGTTGCGTCATCAGGCTGGACATTTTGTGTGGAAGCCACGCTGCTTTTCCGCTGAGATGCCATATCAAGTTGGTCCTCCTGCGGCTCAGATGCCCTTTTCTGCCTCATTTCATGTCGCAGGTCTAATATCATGTCTTCCAACCGCTGATATTTCTCTGCCTCCTGTTTCTTCTTCCTGTCGCGGCTCCTGTAAGTGTAACATCCCAAAATTATAATCAGTATTATTATATCAAAAATGTGGGCCAACAAAAACTTTTTATGAATTAATATGAGTTGATTTCATATTGTGGCTTGTGATAATTATTTCTTGTGAATATGTTGGTTGTTAGCTCTAACTAAAAATTTGAAGGAAAGGAAATAAACAAAACCAAACATAAAACAATAAAAGCAATGTGACAAATGTCACCCCATTTCTCAAAATGGGGAATTCACTTTTTTTTCTTTCAAACCAAATTCAGTGGAGTGATAATATTAACACTCCCATTTTATTCCCACAACTTTTCCCTCTCCTAATATTAATTTCAAAAACCTAAATTCAAATTCTATTTCTTTCTTTATCATATTCAAACCCCAAAATGTGCTATGTTGCACTTGCCCAATAAATAATTAGATAGCACAACAAATCTTGACAAACATGTGTGAAGCAAATTGTGAAAATAAAATTCAAAAATTAGAATTTATTTTTGGTTCAAGCATTTCATCGAACACTTGGTGACCACCACCCTGTTCTTCCTAAACCGACCCAAATCCGAGATCAATTGATCGATTTCGAGCAAATTGAGGCAAGCCACTACCTCCATTCGAGTGCTCTCACCTCACTCATCTCTCTGCGCGCCAGAAATCGAAGCAAGGAGGTCGGGGAAGAGGAGGAGCGGCAGGGGACAGACGCGGCCGTGCGCACGTCGCCATGTCGCGCCTGGCAGCGGAGGTGGCAACACCGCGATGCGCAGCACCGTGCCCCCCCCCCTTCTCTCCCATGCCTCTCTGCTCCCTCGCGAACCCGCACCACACCTAGCACGATCCCGAGTCCGCCGGATTGGCGTCGCCCGTGCATGCCCATGCGCCGCCCAAGCTCTCCCGAGGCCGTCTCGTTCTCGAGCAAGCGCCGCTCGCCTCCACGTCGCCAACCTTGTCCCTCTGCATCCCAACACCGTACCCACACCTCCACCGCCCCTATGGCGAGCCCGGCCGTCCCCTGAACCGCTCCCGCGCCGTGTCCACCATGGACCGGACCTCGGGTACAAATACCCCGCCCGAGCCTCGCAATTCCTCACACCACACCCCGCCTCTCCCTTGCTCCACCACCCCCTCTCGTGCACCGCCAGGAGGGCGGAGCCGTAGCCGCGAAGCCACAGCCGCCCGTGGCCACCCTCGAGCTCGCCGTGCCCGAGGTAGACGACGACCACGGCCGAGCCGTGCTGCCCTCCCCTTCTCTTCTCTCTGGCCTGCACTCTCTTCTCCATTACCCCCTCACTCACCCGCCCCCTTTTCCCCTCTGGTTCGTGCCCAGGAGCGACGCAGAAGACTCGCCGGAGTTGGAGCACGGCCGCGGAGGAGGAGCTGCTCGCCGCCGTCGATTGGAGCCGCCCCAGCAAGCGCCGTTCGTCCAGTGACCTTCCCCGAGCCTCCGTCGTCGTTCCGCACCATCCGCGCATCCTCCCGAGCCCCCTAGGTGAGCAAAACGTCGACCTCGCCGTCGCCGGAGCCACGGCGCCGCCCGTTTTAGGTCGTCGCCGGCGTGCTCAATCCTCGGCCGTTGGATCCTAGATCCACGGCAGCGTACCGTTTCGTGCGCTAAGTCGCTGACCAGTGGACCCCGCTGTCAGCGTTTTAAACATTTCCCAGCGCGCGCACCGTTTCGGTTGAGTCACTGACGAGTGGACCCCACCCGTCAGGATTCTCAACATTATCCACAACAGCATTTCTTTTCTAATTTAGTTTCTGAAAAATCCAGTACTGAATCCAAACTTTGAAATTCAATATCTTGAGATCTATAACTCCAAATAAATCAAATCAAAATGTTCTGGAAAGCTTATGAAATTGTCTAACCAACCCAAGTGGTTTCACCTCATTTGGATAAATAATAAAAATATAGCATTAAAAGTACCAAATAAGGTTTAAAATCTAAACTTGTTTGTTTCTGATACTCTGTTAGGCCAAATGAGTTAAGACTAATTTTATTGGGTCACATTTAGTCATGGCTAGTTACCCCTAAGAGGATTTAATTTTAGGATCAACAGAATTTGATTAATAGCTAAAACTTGATTATTAAGCTTCGGGATTAAAACCATTATGTAGGGAGTTTGGTAACTCCAATTGACCCAAATCCAATTGTGTTGTCTTCCACACATCATTAGCTTTCTGTAGAAATTTAGTTTGTATTTTTGTGACCAACATAACTTGAGCTATGTAATTAAACATGTTCAACTAGTTTCTGCCATAATTAAGACATAATTAAATAATGGTTAATTCAATTAAATTGAAACCAAATTGTGTGGCTTGATGTATGAAGTGGCTATTTAGAGCATTTAAGATTGTATTGTTGTGAAATTGATTGAATAGGTTAGTGATTGTTTGTATTTGTTTGATTATGCATTAGACGAGACCGTTGTCGGATTCATCGAGGAAGAAGAGTTCGTGGAACCGGAAGATCAAGACCAAGAACACTTTGCCGAGCAAGGCAAGCTACTCTCTGAGCTTGCACCCTAATACATGCATTCATCCTTATAACAGGATTTACTTTTAAGACAAAGATTTTCTAAAAGCCCTTTTCAAAAATATATGGAAATTATTTTGCCACCCTATGTAGAAATATAAGGTAAATTATAGGATGGGAAAAATAAAGATTGTTTTATTCAAAACCCCTTTGAAAACCTTGTGTGACTATGAAGCACCGAGATGTTGGTGTGGGGAAAAGGAGAATGGTGGTTTTGATAAAACGCACATTGTGTCTTTGTACTTACGTCAATCAGCCAATACCCTGTGCGACCACATTTACCCACATATGGGAAAGGGCTTGGTCATATAGTTTGCTCATATTAGTATGGGATACCTCATCTACGGAGATGACTCCGTTATGCATGAGGGGATGGTTTGACGAACTACCCCTGACCTGGGTCCTCGCTCAAACTCTATGAAAAGATAAGGAGGAGGATAGAAGGATGTCCCCTATACACCGCCAGACAAAACTATGAGTCCTCACACTTAGATCCCGACGGGCTGGGTTAAGTGTTGATGGAAAGTATCATATGGGCAGGTTCCTATACTAGCATGAGCAAAGGACAGACTAGGATCGGTGTCTCAACTTCGCATACACCTTGTATGGCGAGACGTGGCTGACACGATGAGTTACCGGATGAATGTGGGCAAAGCGTGCTACCTCTGCAGAGTGTAAAACTATTCGAATAGCCGAGTCCTCGGATATGGACAGTTGAGAGACCCTACTTTGACCATGTGCAAGTTTTGAAAAGATTTGAGTTTTAAAAAGAAAAGGAAGTGGAGAATGTTCCATACACCTATACCAACGGATCGGTATGAGGTTGTTGGAGACCGTGAACCATGACGGGTTATGGTCAGAAAAAGGAGGAGTTTTTGAGAAATTAATAAAATGGGACATTATATTAATGATAGTATATAATTCTTCTTACCTTCTTCAACAAAGATATAGAGATGTTTTGAATAAATAAAAATATGAAATTAAAAATGAGACTAGTGCATACTCATGTTGGAGTAGTTTGCGAGTACAATCAAATGTACTCATAATGGTTTCGTCCCTGGCTATTGTCGTAGCCAGACATGGAGGAGCACTACGCCAAGGAGGAGTATGGCGACTTCTATGCGAACTAGGGATCTTCATAAGTCGACTGCCTGTCGGGTCATTGTTAGGACATGATGTCTACTACGCCTTAGCTTCCGCTGATTATTTTGGTTTGGCCCATGAAGGCACCTGTGTAAGACTTGGTCTAAAGGACCGTTTATGTAAGACTTTAATACGGTATTGTAATGGATGTAAACTTTGGTATTCCGTTCGGATTATGTGCAACGACAGACTGATCACGGGATCGTTGTGCTAAGCATAATCGGGTATCTCGGACAGCTAGTCCGGGGTCCCCACAGTAAGTGTCCCTATGCTCGGGGAACCCAAGCTTCCAAGGGACGACGCCCACGCCTCATACTCGCCCAGTGTGTTCAGGATTCCCGAGGGCGAGTGACAGCTCGTCCTTCTCTCTATTGGGCGCGAACCTTCCCTCCCGAGCGGCAACTACTGCATCATCAAGTTCTTTGACTTTATTCCGAATTTTTTCTCTTTCGGGCTCTCCCTCGGGGCCTGGTTTAACCTTTTCCTTCAACACAAGATTCCCTGTCTGTGGGTCGGGCTCCAGCCCGACGCTGTACGCCCAATGTCTCGCCCTTGCAGGATAGCTTGATGTACTTGGAGTGACCCCGTCAGCAATTAACTTGGCGTCCCTTTCTTCCCACTTAGGAATGGCGGTCTTATAGCCACCTGGCCCTAAACGTTGGAAATATTGCTTTTTGTCGGCATTCAACTTATTTTTCGCCGACTTTTCCATAGCTTCTTCTGATTCCTTGTAGTCCTTGAATTCTTGCCACTGATCTATTATCCTCCTGTACTGTACGTCTTCAAAATTAGGGGTTTTTGTTTATCTTGATAAATTGGTGGTATAACCTTTTCTTGTAGTTGATGAATTGTTCGGCCATTTTCTTTAGAGTCCACTGGAAGACTTTCTTTTTCTCGGCATCTCCGAGGCCTGTCGGTAGGGCGAAATTGTGGAAAACGGACTTCAGAAGTTCCTTCTTGCAAATATTTGACAGAAAACTCTCTCCTCCACCCTTCGGCTTGTGCCATTCTCGGATGGTGATCGGAATGTTGTCCCGAACAATAACTCCGCACTGACTCACAAATTTACGTGCGTGCTCTTTCGGAGCAATCGGTTCGCCAATTTCAGAGATTTCTTCGATATCAAATCTTTCATCTTTTAACTTTTTGGCCGGGCCTCGTTTTCTTTTACCAGACTTGCTCGATCCCGATCCGGAGGGCTAAAAGAAGAAATATTATGTTAAAACATGTATATGTACACATATCAAATCACTAATTTATCACCAGAAGCTATGTATACCTCGTCGGTATTCCGCGCTACATTCTCATCGGCATTATTGTTCGATGCGGATGGAGGAGCTTCTAAGTTATAAATCTACTCGTCCTCCATTTCATCACCGGAAATGTTGTCGAGGTGTGATTCCCACGGAACAGGGGTAACCACTCACGGGGGAGAAGTTCGTGACGGGGACTGAACACGTTGGTCAACAACCCACGACCGGCTCGGCGACGGTGCTCGTCGAGCCTGTAGAGGAACAGCACGACAGAGATGGACTCCGGCCCGTACCCAGGTTCACGGCCCTCAGGGTGAGGTAAAACCGCTACTCCTGCTTGTCTGTATTGCTCAGTAGAGGGTGTAGTACAAACAGCTTGCCGCTGGCCCTGGCGAGGCAGTGTGGAGCTCGGAGGGGGAAGGTTCGGGCCTTCTTCCTCCACGGGCTCGCTGGGCTTGGCTAAGCTTTCGTGGGGGGTCTATGGAGGAGTGATCGATCGATCCGCCCTCTGCTACGGTGGAGCTCCTGCTCCTTATATAGGCGCCCCGGGCCTCATCCCTCCGTGTTGCGCAGTGGAAGGGTTCCCACATGGCGACGAATTGGTGGAGCGGGGTGCACCGCAGCTGGGTTGTCCATGGACTCGGTCCATGGTCGTAAAGTCTGCCTTCGTGGCAGGGCAGCCGCCGTCTTTGCAGAGCGGCCAGCTGGTGCTGCAGAGCCCGTGGGGGTGCCCACGGTGACGTCGCCGTTGGAGCGTTGCGCCGGCCACCTGCTTTATCACCAAAGAGGAAAGCCTTGGTGGCGGTGCAGGGGACACATCGCTTTGTTGACTCCTTTTATCACCAGAACGGCAACTGCGGCGCCGTCGTCATCGCGTGCAGACGCGCGCGTCACTCTGCGGCTGCTGCAGAGGCCATGTGCGCCTTGCAGTAGTTCCTTCGGAGCGAAGTATCTCCACAGGGTTGGGGCGGCCTGTGGAGGGATTGGGGTTGACCCCTCTCCAGGGGAGAGGGCCCTGTAGAGGAGCAGCCTCGGGAGGGGCCTCGCCAGGCCTCCGCTGCTCTCTTCAGCCTTCTCGAGGGATGTTCCTCTCGAGGGTCTCTCCAAGTGCTTTGCTCGGTCCTTAGTCGTTTCAACGACCCTGTCGCGTGTGAGGGCTGTGCGGGGTGGGCTCTGCACACCCTAGATCTCACTGGGCCGACAATAGCCCCCGGGCCCATGACGGGCACGGCGAGGCCCATCGGGTCCAGACGAAGCATCGTGGGTCCAATATGTCCGGCCGGCCCGTGACACGCGTCGCTTGGAGATGAACTTGCGGCGACTCGGTTTCTCCGGTAGAAACGTGCGTCGTGGGGGGTCCCACCACGATCACCACGACCGCGCCTTGGTAACTGTCCAAATGTGGTATAAAGCTGCGCGCCGGTCCGAACCGCAGTCATTACTCACTTCTGCGCTGCAGCCTTCCAACTCTCGACCTCCTAGCTTTCCTTCTCCGGCGAACTCTCTGCTCCTCCTTCTCCTTGTCCTTCCGCGCCCTCTTCTTCTCCGGCAATGGGCGGACCCAAAGGCAAGGTGCCGATGTCTGCGCTCCCCTCCGACGCGCAGGGCGAAGAGACGCTTGGCCCCGCCCTGATCGGGGTGCGCGTCGATGCGGCGACGCTGAGCAAGATTCAGCACCTGGTCGCCGGGAAGACCAATGAGCATGGCGCCAGCGCCATCCAGGCCGCGAGGCACGGCCGTCTTCCGACGTGGTTTTTCCCCATTTTCCACCACACTCTCTTTGCCGGGCTGGTGCCTCCGTATTTGCCTTTCCTCGAGGCCGTCCTGGAGTTCTACCAGATCCACCTTCTCCACCTGCACCCCAACGCCATCCTCATCCTCTCCATCTTCGCCTACTTGTGTGAGGCCTATCTGGGGGTGCAGCCCTCGGTGGCCCTCTTCCGGAGCTTCTACGCGCTTCGGAACACCGCGAAGGCCGAGCGGACGGGGTGCGTGTCCTTCCGCATTGCGGATGGCATGGGGGACGTCTACATCCCCATGTCGTGGAGCGACGACAAACCCGTCACGGCGGTGTCGAAGAAAGTGGACGACTTCAGGCAGAAGTGGTTCCTCATCGGCGTCCAGTCGCAGAGCTCCCTCCTCGACGTCCCAGACGCGCCGCCCGTGAAGAACACTCACTGGGGCAAGCAGGCCCTCAGGGGCCCGCAGGTGGACGGCCTCGTGATTCCCACGGAACAGGGGTAACCACTCTCGGGGGAGAAGTTCGTGAGGGGGACTGAACACGTTGGTCAACAACCCACGACCGGCTCGGCGACGGTGCTCGTCGAGCCTGTAGAGGAACAACACGACAGAGATGGACTCCGGCCCGTACCCAGGTTCACGGCCCTCAGGGTGAGGTAAAACCGCTACTCTTGCTTGTCTGTATTGCTCAGTAGAGGGTGTAGTACAAACAGCTTGCCGCTGGCCCTCGCGAGGCAGTGTGGAGCTCGGAGGGGGAAGGTTCGGGCCTTCTTCCTCCACGGGCTCGCTGGGCTTGGCTAAGCTTTCGTGGGGGGTCTATGGAGGAGTGATCGATCGATCCGCCCTCTGCTACGGTGGAGCTCCTGCTCCTTATATAGGCGCCCCGGGCCTCATCCCTCCGTGCTGCGCAGTGGAAGGGTTCCCACATGGCGACGAATTGGTGGAGCGGGGTGCACCGCAGCTGGGTTGTCCATGGACTCGGTCCATGGTCGTAAAGTCTGCCTTCGTGGCAGGGCAGCCGCCGTCTTTGCAGAGCGGCCAGCTGGTGCTGCAGAGCCCGTCGGGGTGCCCACGGTGACGTCGCCGTTGGAGCGTTGCGCCGGCCACCTGCTTTATCACCAAAGAGGAAAGCCTTGGTGGCGGTGCAGGGGACACAGCGCTTTGTTGACTCCTTTTATCACCAGAACGGCAACTGCGGCGCCGTTGTCATCGCGTGCAGACGCGCGCGTCACTCTGCGGCTACTGCAGAGGCCATGTGCGCCTTGCAATAGTTCCTTCGGAGCGAAGTATCTCCACAGGGCTGGGGCGGCCTGTGGAGGGATTGGGGTTGACCCCTCTCCAGGGGAGAGGGCCCTGTAGAGGAGCAGCCTCGGGAGGGGCCTCGCCAGGCCTCCGCTGCTCTCTTCAGCCTTCTCAAGGGATGTTCCTCTCGAGGGTCTCTCCAAGTGCTTTGCTCGGTCCTTAGCCGTTTCAACGACCCTGTCGCGTGTGAGGGCTGTGCGGGGTGGGCTCTGCACACCCTGGATCTCACTGGGCCGACAGTAGCCCCCGGGCCCATGACGGGCACGGCAAGGCCCATCGGGTCCAGACGAAGCGTCGTGGGTCCAATATGTCCGGCCGGCCCGTGACACGCGTCGCTTGGAGATGAACTTGCGGCGACTCGGTTTCTCCGGTAGAAACGTGCGTCGTGGGGGGTCCCACCACGATCACCACGACCGCGCCTTGGTAACTGTCCAAATGTGGTATAAAGCTGCGCGCCGGTCCGAACCGCAGTCATTACTCACTTCTGCGCTCCAGCCTTCCAACTCTCGACCTCCTAGCTTTCCTTCTCCGGCGAACTCTCTACTCCTCCTTCTCCTTGTCCTTCCGCGCCCTCTTCTTTTCCGGCAATGGGCGGACCGAAAGGCAAGGCGCCGATGTCTGCGCTCCCCTCCGACGCGCAGGGCGAAGAGACGCTTGGCCCCGCCCTGATCGGGGTGCGCGTCGATGCGGCGGCGCTGGGCAAGATTCAGCACCTGGTCGCCGGGAAGACCAATGAGCATGGCGCCAGCGCCATCCAGGCCGCGAGGCACGGCCGTCTTCCGACGGGGTTTTTCCCCATTTTCCTCCACACTCTCTTTGCCGGGCTGGTGCCTCCGTATTCGCCTTTCCTCGAGGCCGTCCTGGAGTTCTACCAGATCCACCTTCTCCACCTGCACCCCAATGCCATCCTCATCCTCCCCATCTTCGCCTACTTGTGTGAGGCCTATCTGGGGGTGCAGCCCTCGGTGGCCCTCTTCCGGAGCTTCTACGCGCTTCGGAACAACGCGAAGGCCGAGCGGACGGGGTGCGTGTCCTTCCGCATTGCGGATGGCATGGGGGACGTCTACATCCCCATGTCGTGGAGCGACGACAACCCCGTCACGGCGGTGTCGAAGAAAGTGGACGACTTCAGGCAGAAGTGGTTCCTCATCGGCGTCAAGTTGCAGAGCTCCCTCCTCGACGTCCCAGACACGCCGCCCGTGAAGAACACTCACTGGGGCAAGCAGGCCCTCAGGGGCCCGCAGGTGGCCGGCCTCGTGGGCCGCTTGAGGACGCTCCGGGAGAATGGCCTCACGGGCCAAATGGTTGCGGAGGAGTTCGTGAGGCGCCGCATCGCCCCCCTTCAGGCGCACAAGAAGGCGATGTGGGCGTACTCGAGGCTCATGGACCCGATGCGGCTCCACCCCTGCGACCATCGCCCCGCCGTCGTCGCCACCATCATGGGTGGCCTCTTCGTCAACCCAGACGTGCCCGCGGCGGTCCCCACGGCGATAAGGCCCCTGTACCAGATCCCGGACCAGCGCCAGGCTATCTTGGAGCTGATGCCCACATTCACCGCGCTGGGCCTAGCGGGGGAAGAGGAAGAGGATGGGCCCCTGCCCACGGCGAAGGATGGGGACGCCGCCGAGTCTCCGTACGCGTCAGACGCGGAGCATGGTGACGCGGAGCAGGGCGACGCGGAGGCGGAGGCGATGCCCTTCGCAGGCGCGGAAAGTTCGTCCAGGGCCGCACCCCCCGCGGGGGAGGTCTACGAGCTCTCGTCCAGCGATGGAGCGGAGGCCGAGGCTGGGCGCCAAGAGCCACGAACCAAGGCGGCCCATGACAGGCCTGCCGGGGAGCTCCCGAGCGCTCCCTTCAAGAGGAAGGCCGAGACGGCTCCTGAGGAGTCAGGAGCTCGGACCGCGCCCTCGTGGCGCGCGTCAGGCATGGCGTGGGCTGACACCCGCGCTAAGAAGTCCGGGTAAGTGCTCTTGAGTTCTGCCTTTTCCCTTCAATCTTCTGCTTGTCTCCTCCTCTGATCGATTTTCTTTGCCTTCCGCCAGCGACCCTGCGCCTGCGAAGCGCCGAAGGCTCCGCAAGGCCGCGGACGTGAAGAGAGCCGCTCCTGAGGCCGTGCCTGAGGCTACGGCGGACGAGACCGCGGCTGGCGAGGTCTTTCGGCCTGAGGAGGAGACTCCTACAGGCCCTGAGGAGGAGATGCCCCAGACGGGGGCCCACGTGCCGCCCCCGGAAGAGGAGCACGTGGAGGAGCAGATGGAGAGGGCACCCACTCCGCCCCGCGCAGCCACCCCTCCTGCACAACCTGAAGCTGCGGCTGGCGCCCCGCCAGCTCCGAGCCCACCCAAGGCCAGCAGGGAGAATCTTCCCCCCTCCTCGCCAAGCACTGCAGCGGAGGAGGAGGCAGCGGCGACTGGGCAGACCTTCTCTGCCCCGGAAGCGAGCAAGGAAGTGCCGCTCGAGCGAGGCGATACCGGGGCGCAGCAGGCAGGCGCTGAGGAGGGGGACCTGCCTCCAAGCCCCCAGGCCCAAGCGGAGGCTACTTTCACCAGGCGCGACGCGGGCGCAGGGCCTTCCGTGCCACGCAGGCCCTCGCAGGCCCTCGCCCTCGGCAGCTGGGACTGGAGCCGAGGGCACCGAGACGTTGCTTTCCGCCTGGTGCGGGAGTCCCTGGAGGGGCTGGAGGCCCATCTCGCCCTGGAGGACCAGGAGCTTGCCCGGCAGCGGGACGAGCTCGCGAGGGCTTGGGCCGCTTTCCACGCGGCTGTGGAGGCTCGCCGGCAGGGCGACCTGGCCCTGCAGGAGGAGCGCGCGGAGGCGATACGCTTCGCCGAGGAGGTCCGTGAGGGCGCCATGCGCGACGCCGAGGAGCTTCTGCAGCCCTTGAAGGCCGAGCGCCGGGCCGCGGCTGAAGACTTGGCCGCGGCCAGGGCAGAGCGGGAGGCCGTGGAGCACTCCCTGGCGGCCAAGCACAGCGAGCTCGTCGCGCTCGAGACGAAGATTCTCGCCGACTCCGAGACGGTGCGGTCCGCGCTGGACGAGGTCCGCACGAGCTTGGAGGCTAGAGGGCGAGCTCTGGGTGAGCGCGAGGAGGACGTGCGCCGCCGCGACGAGCAGCTGGCGCTGAAGGAGCAGGAGCTGTTGGGGCAGCGCGCTGCCCTCGAGGCCCGCGAGGATAGCCTGACAGCGGTGCTCAGCAAGCTTGAGCGCGAAGTGGCCGCCCACAAGGGGAGCGTGGAGCGCGCCAACGCGCGGCTAGCGGAGCGGAAGGAGGAGGCCATGAAGAAACTCCAGGAGAAGGAGAAGGAGCTCCGCGCCGCCGTCTCCAAGGATTACAAGGACAAGTTCTCCAAGCAGGAGGAGCGCTTCAAGAAGAGGCGCCACGAGGACGCCGCCCGCATCCACAAGCTGGAGAAGGCGAACACCACCCTGAGCGCCCGCCTTGGCCGCGAGGTGGACCGTCGCCGCGTTGCTGAAGAGGCGCGCGACCACACAGCGCAGGACCTCACCTCTCTCATGGCGGACATGGAGGAGATGAACCAGCAGGTGGGTCCTGCCGTGGAGAAGGCGGTGGAAGCGGTCGAGAGCGCCAAGGCGGCGCAGGTGCTGTCGCAGCAGCGGGAGCATATGTTCCTGTCCCTGGCGGGCCGGGGCCGCGAGCTCGCTGCGAAGCTGGGAGCAGAAGCGCCGTCCGTCCCAGCCCAAGGCCACTCCGACACCGCCACCTACCTCCTACACTTCGAGCAGCTCTTCACGGCGCTCGAGGGCCCCGCCGCAGAGCTCCGCGACGTCGTCGAGGAGGAGTGCCGCCAGCTCCTGGCGGTGGCGGTGGACCGCATCTTCTCCAACCTCGTGCACCTCCAGCCCGGGTTCGACCTCGCCACGGTGATCGAACCCCTCGAGGGGGAGGCAAGGTGGAAGGCCTCCAACTCCGTCCGCGACCAGGTGGACGACTTCTGTAGCCGCTTCAAGCGGGCCGCGGCGGAGGATGAGGACGACTACGACGAGGAGAGCGGGCCTGAAGGAGAAGAATCCGGCCAAGACGACGGCGAGGCCTCTGCCTAACTTCCTCCTGAGATCCTCTCCTGCCATGTAGTGCGCTTGCAGCGCTGTAGGAGCATTTGCCTTAAAGACTTTCATTTAGCAGCTTGTAATATACTTCTTATCTTTTTTAACAAGTGCTGCTTAGTCTGTGTGTGCTCCCCTCGAGGGGTCTTTGCCTCAATTCCATGTCTTTTTCACTCTGCGTCGCTGGACCCTACTCTTCGCACTATGACTCCGCCGCTGCGGTATGCTCGAGCAATGACTCGGCAAGGCCGGGGGGAGTTTAAGGCTTAGAGAGGTAAGAACCCTCGAGTCGCGATGCTGAGGGCCCCCCTTTGACGCGCAAGCAGCCCATGGAGAGTGGGGGAAAGGACCACTCGAGGGACGCAGAGTGCTCGTGAGAGAGATGCAAGGGTTCTCTTGACGTGGACAGGGAACTTAGCTTCGCGAGGCTTTTCGCCCTGCGTGGGACTCCTCTGGCGATGTCCTTCCCTTCAGGGGCCGAGTTTTTCCTCCACAGGCCTGGAGAGACTCTCGTTCCCTGTGGACGTTAGAGAGGCGAACCAAAACGCTAGAGCATAGTAGTAAGGACTTATGCGCGCTTATAGGTTTCCTCATGGGTGCCTCGCGAGGAGAGAGAGTACCAAGGTCCTTTGGGGAGGTGGCGTGTATCCGGGAGCATGCCCTTTAGCCAGAGCTCAGGGTCCCTTGGATTTTGCAGTGCTGCTGGGGTGCTCTTGGGCACAGGCACCGTACTCAGCCCCCGCTCGCGAGGTGCGCATGGGAAGAATATGAGCGCACATTTTGAAAGTGAAGGATGAAAGTAAAACTTGCCATCAAAATATTACATAGCGGCGCCTTGGCGCAAAGTTCACTTGGAACGAAAATGGCGCCTGAGCGCAAAGTTCACTTGGAACGAAAATGGCGCCTGAGCGCAAAGTTCACCTGGAACGAAAATGGCGCCTGAGCGCAAAGTTCACTTGGAATGAAAATCGGTTCATTACACTTGGGTTTGCCAAGCTAACGTTCCTTCCATGTCGAGTCATGGGGACCACCCATTAGTGGCAGAGGTTCACTGCGGCCTGCGGTGGCTCATTAGCAGGAGAGCTCAGAGGGCTGAGCCTCGGGAGAAGCTTTGAGAAGCTTGGAGGTGACGCCGTGAGCTTCTCTCTAGAGACAAAAAATGCCTGGCATGACTATGATCACGGGTAGAACTTGCGCAGATGCGCGATGTTCCACGGGTTCTTGACGGGGATGCCGTCTTCGGTCTCGAGGCATACTGCGCCAGGCCTAGCGATGTGGGAGACCCTGTAGGGGCCTTCCCACATCGGCGAGAGCTTGTGGAGACCTTCCCTGGAGAGGATTCGCCTGAGGACGAGGTCACCCGCCTCAAGGGTGCGCGAGCGCACATGGCGGCTGTGGTAGCGTCGTAGATCTTGCTGGTACTTCGCCGCTCTGAGGGCGGCGTGTTGGCGCAGTCCCTCGAGGAACAGTAGGTTGTCGTTGTGGAGGCCCTCTTGGATGTCCTCATTGAAGGCAAGGACCCGTGGGGATCCACGCTTGATTTCTGCGGGGAGGACAGCTTCGGCTCCGTAGACAAGGGCAAACGGCGTTTCACCTGTAGGCCTTGAAGCGGTTGTGCGCATGGACCAGAGCACAGATGGGAGCTCATCAATCCAGCCCTTGCCGTGCCCTTTGAGGACATTGAAGCTTCTGGTCTTGAGGCCCTTGAGGACTTCTGCGTTTGCTCGCTCGGCTTGACCATTGCTGCGTGGGTGAGCCACCGAGGCGAAGCAGATCTTGACGCCGAGCTTGTCGCAGTAGGCTCGGAAGATGCCGCTGGTGAATTGCGAGCCATTATCGGTGATGATGCGGTTGGGCACCCCGAAGCGGCAGACCAGGCTCCTGATGAATTTCACTGCGGCAAACAGGCTTCGTGGCAGCTTGCTCCTGAGAGAACACTTGTTTCTTCTTCTTGGGCCTCTCGAGAGGCTCCATGTCTTCGTCAGCCGGGAATGCCATGGCAGCTGCCTTGTAGGCGCTCTCGACAGCGCGCGTGGCGTCCAGGATATGACCATGGATGGCGATGGTGCCAGCGCTGCCGGGGATCTTGACCATGTTGTAGGCATGGTGCGTGACGGCCATGAATTTCGCGAGAGCGGGGTAGCCGAGGATGGCATTGTACGGCAGGCCGATGTGGGCGACGTCGAAGTCGATCAGCTCTGTGCGATAATTCTTCTGCGTGCCGAAGGTGGCGGCGAGCCGGACCTGGCCCAGGGGCTCGATGGAACCGCTGGTGACCCCTGTGAACGGCCTGGAGGGCATAAGCCACTCATAGGGCACTTGAAGCGTCTCGAAGGTCCCAACAGAGATGACGTTCAGGCCTGCTCCTCCATCAATGAGCGTCTTGGAGACGGTGATGTTGTTGATGGTGGGGGAGCAGACCAGGGGGAGGGTCCCAACAGACTTGGTCGACTTGGGGTGGTCCTTGGCGTCGAAGGCGATGGTGTACTGGGACCACTTGAGGGGCCTGGAGGTCTCGGTGCTCGGGAGCGCGGCGTTGAGCTCGCGGGCGAACTTCTTGAACTGGTTGTTCGACTTGGGTGCCTGAGCCCCGCCGAGGATGCAGGCCATAGCCCCTCTCGGGGCCTGGTAGCCTCCATCTTCCTCGTCCGGGAGGTTGTTGTTCTTCTCGGCGGCGTTGGCTTGAGTGCCCGACGGCTTCTGGTAGCCGCCGTCGCGCCTGCCCCTGCCGTCTCTGCGGTAGCCGCGGCCTCTGCCGCGGTTTCCGCTGCCTTCTCCTCGCTCGCGCTCCCTGCTCAGCCTCTTGAGGTCGAAGCAGTCGTCTGTCGCGTGGCCACGCCTGTTGTGGTAGACGCAGAACGGACGGTTGTCCGCCTCCTTGTCGCCAGGCTCGGGGGAGCTTCTGCGGGCGTTCTTGGTGGTTGGTTCTGCTGCTAGGATAGCAGTGGTCTTGCGCTTGGTCTCCTCGCACTTCTTGTGGCCCTTGGAGCCCTCAGCCTGGTCGTCCCCTCGCTGGCTCATCTTGACGAAGAGGAGTCCCTCTTCAGCCTTGGCGCATTTGTCCGCAAGGTCGAACAGCTTCACCACAGAAGTGAGCTTGTCGTGAATGCCCAGCTTCTCGAGCATCCTGCGGTTCGTGACGCCCTCTCTGAAGGCGGCGATGACCTGCGTATCAGGGATGTTCGGGATCTTGTTGCGCACTTGGCTGAAGCGCTGGATGTACTTGCGGAGAGCTCATCCTTCTTCTGCACCACAGCGCGCAGGTCGTTGTGGGTGAGTGCGCGCTCGTACGTGCCCTTGAAGTTGGCGACGAACTGCTTGCATAGCTCCTCCCAGGAGTCGATGGAGTCCTCAGGCAGGTTGAGGAGCCAGGACAGCGCGGAGTCCCTGAGCGCGTGGGAGAACCAGTTTGCCATGACCTTGTCGTCTCCCCCTGCAGCCTGGATGGAGGTGGTGTAGAGCTGCAGGAACTCGAGAGGGTTGGTCGACCCGTCGAAGCCCTTGGGGAGGGCCGGCCTGAACTTCTGCGGCCAGACCACACGGCGCACAGCACGGGTGAAGGCCAAGCAGCCAGAGGCGTACGTGGCGATTCCTCCCTGGAGAGCCCTGCAGTTCTGCTGCCCTGCCTGGCCGAGCTCCTCCACGAGGCGATTCTGGAGGTCCCTGCGGCGCTCCATGCCCACATGTGCGTCAGGCGCAGTGCGCTGCACGATCTGGCAGTCGTGCGGCGAGGAGGCGTGAGAGGGAGCCCTCTGCGCTGCGGCCGGCGGCGGTCCCGGCGGCGGTGGAGGCGCATCTGGTGCAGCCGTTCCCGCGCGGCCGGAGTGCTGGACCATGGAGCGCGACGGGGCGGGGCGCGTGGTGGCGACGTCGACGAGGTGGTGGAGGCGGTCCAACCACTGGTCGTGGGCCTCAGCGCTAGGCCGGTAGCGTAGGAGCTCCTGGGCCATGAGGAGCGCGGTGTGCGGCGTGGGCTCTGGGCGTCCCTGAGAGGACGCGCCTTGGCGCCGTGACGGATGCGAGGACTTAGCATCGTCGTTGCGCTTCGGGGGGACGTCCCTGTCGTCGCGGTGG
Organism: Poa annua; assembly: GCA_026929855.1. Classification (NCBI taxonomy): domain Eukaryota; kingdom Viridiplantae; phylum Streptophyta; class Magnoliopsida; order Poales; family Poaceae; genus Poa; species Poa annua. The sequence goes on from CM049436.1 coordinate 43,690,017, forward strand.
TCGCCGTCATGGTACTCTTCGCTCTCGGGCTCCTCCACGTGCGGGCCGGTGTTGGCGGCCGCGGCGGCCACGGGTGGGAGCTGTGCCGGGCTCGGTGTGAGCCCTGTCAGCTGCGCGCCTGTTGGCGCGCGTCGTGCGGGTGTCCGCCATGGCGGAAAGCCGGCTGGAGGTTGAAGACGCGCCTCAGTCCCCCTACCTGGCGCGCCAAATGTTGAGGTGTGATTCCCACGGAACAGGGGTAACCACTCTCGGGGGAGAAGTTCGTGAGGGGGACTGAACACGTTGGTCAACAACCCACGACCGGCTCGGCGACGGTGCTCGTCGAGCCTGTAGAGGAACAGCATGACAGAGATGGACTCCGGCCCGTACCCAGGTTCACGGCCCTCAGGGTGAGGTAAAACCGCTACTCCTGCTTGTCTGTATTGCTCAGTAGAGGGTGTAGTACAAACAGCTTGCCGCTGGCCCTCGCGAGGCAGTGTGGAGCTCGGAGGGGGAAGGTTCGGGCCTTCTTCCTCCACGGGCTCGCTGGGCTTGGCTAAGCTTTCGTGGGGGGTCTATGGAGGAGTGATCGATCGATCCGCCCTCTGCTACGGTGGAGCTCCTGCTCCTTATATAGGCGCCCCGGGCCTCATCCCTCCGTGCTGCGCAGTGGAAGGGTTCCCACATGGCGACGAATTGGTGGAGCGGGGTGCACCACAGCTGGGTTGTCCATGGACTCGGTCCATGGTCGTAAAGTCTGCCTTCGTGGCAGGGCAGCCGCCGTCTTTGCAGAGCGGCCAGCTGGTGCTGCAGAGCCCGTGGGGGTGACCACGGTGACGTCGCCGTTGGAGCGTTGCGCCGGCCACCTGCTTTATCACCAAAGAGGAAAGCCTTGGTGGCGGTGCAGGGGACACAGCGCTTTGTTGACTCCTTTTATCACCAGAACGGCAACTGCGGCGCCGTCGTCATCGCGTGCAGACGCGCGCGTCACTCTGCGGCTGCTGCAGAGGCCATGTGCGCCTTGCAGTAGTTCCTTCGGAGCGAAGTATCTCCACAGGGCTGGGGCGGCCTGTGGAGGGATTGGGGTTGACCCCTCTCCAGGGGAGAGGGCCCTGTAGAGGAGCAGCCTCGGGAGGGGCCTCGCCAGGCCTCCGCTGCTCTCTTCAGCCTTCTCGAGGGATGTTCCTCTCGAGGGTCTCTGCAAGTGCTTTGCTCGGTCCTTAGCCGTTTCAACGACCCTGTCGCGTGTGAGGGCTGTGCGGGGTGGGCTCTACACACCCTGGATCTCACTGGGCCGACACATGTTAAGATATTGCGATCGATCATCTTCACCATCTCTGATGATGTCGAACAATTGCTCTTCATCTGCTCTGCCGTCCATAGCTTAACTAATACAACAAAAAAAAGATAGAACAATTTAGTGCCAAATCGGGCGGCGGCATTATTGTAAAGAAATAACATGTGCGCACGGTAGAGGCTCACCGCGGGGGAGGGCACGAGGGGATGCTCGGGAACGACGGTGAGGCGCGGGATCAACGAGACTCGGGAAGGTCACAGACAGGACGACGGTTAGGCGAGGGATAGACGGCGAGATTCCTACATGATGTCAAGTTATAACGGTGAGGCGAGGGATCGACGAAATCGAGTACTTTGCATTGGGGAAATTGTGGTTGCATTCCCCGCGCGTTGCCGCGGGAAATTGTGGTTGCATTTTCACAATAATATTTCACAAATTCTAACACTTTCATTCACAAATTTCAACACTTGCATCCACACTATTTATTACATTGTAGCATTATAATCTTTGCATCAAATAAAATTACATAGTAGCATCCATAAAATTACCCTAAATTACACAAGTACTTTGCACAACTACTTTGCATCCACACTATTAATCCAAATTTACAAACTTCCTAACATTGCAAAACAGACAGCAAGGCCTGATATAGAATTGCTTCAGGGATGGTGTCAGCGAACAACCTGGAATGAACATTGCATATATGTTCAGACAACATGGTTCACTCACACCTCCCTGAAGATGCAACCATCTAATCATCGGCCAAAAGTAGTCATGCTGACGTCAGCATGACAATGGAGCTTAACAGTAGCAATTCACTTAACATTGCAAAACAGTAGCAATAGCACATCTAAAACAATAGCATTTCCTAGCAATTCATCTAAAACAGTAGCATAACACATGAAATATTTTAAACAGTAGCATAACACATCTAAAACAGTAGCATAAATATCAATAGCATATAAATAACAATAGCATTCATATAAAAAACACTTTAAATTCTAACAATAGCATATAAGTATGTTGCATCCATAAATTACATAACTACTTTGCATCCACACAATTAATCCACACTAATAAAATTACACAAGTACATTATCAAAATTTATTACAATAGTAGATGAAATTGTTCTTTGAATTCAGTAGCAAAAACGGTCCTAATAGCAAACAAGTACTAAATCAACAACTATGTATTTGCATTTGCACTAATAGCATTTGAACTACTAATTAAAAACAATATAAAAACAACACCTAAACTATCAAGTCTAAATATATTTTCGTAGCAAGTCTAACTAGCAAGTATAACTAAATTTTCCTAACAACACCTAAAACAGTAGAATTTTCAAGTCTAACTAAATATTCTGGAAAAACAAGGTGATGACGTCGCCAATGGAGATTCAAGTTCCTGCCCCTCCATTGCAGACGAGAGGAGGAGCCCGACACCGCGGCGAGTTGCACACCGACGGGCGCGACCTATTGGTGGCGGCGCCGCCCTAATTTTTTCACCGGAGTAGGGCCATAGCCACGCAACCGCCGCCGCCGGAATCGGGCGCGTCGAGGAAGGCTTACTGCACGTCGCATTGGGTATGGGCGGCGTCGGCGACGTCTTCGAGCAGCGGTCAGCGGCACAGCACGGCAGCGTCTCCGGCGCAGGAAGCCTACTCCGGCGTTCTAGAAACCCTAGCTCCGGCGTGGCAATGGTGAGAAGAGGGAGGAGAAGAGCTTACCTATCGCCGCGCGGAGATTCGGCCGGAGTCGGGGGAGACGAGCAGCGGGCAGCGGTGCGGCACGGCAGCGTCTCCGGCGATGGCGTCGAGGGAGGCGAGGCGTCTGCGTCGTCTTCGTCGTTGAGGGGTTCGGGGTTCGTCTGTGTGTGGGAGAGAGAATGAGAACTGCCCGATCTGGGCGAGGGAATTTAATGCATGCACCTTTAGTACCGGGCCGTGCTACCAGACCGGTACTAAAGGTCCTTCAGTACCGGCTAGTAGCACCGCCCGGTACTAAAGGTCTGTCGTTTGGGCGCCCAGAAAACTGGCGCGAAACGAAAACCTTTAGTACCGGTTGCAACCAGCAACCGGTACTGAAGGTGTTTTTTGTATTTTATTTCCCTTTTCTATTTTTAGTTTTCTGTTTTTGTATATCTACTGATGTAATTGTCTAAAACTAGTAAAATTAGTTTCTAATAATTTGTAAAAAATATATTTATATTCAAGAACATGTTTTCAACAAATTACAAAGAATATTGACATTTTAAAAATGTAACATTTAAAATAAAAGGTATTTTATATCTATTTTCTTTTAACTAATTAGTTTCTAAAACTTTGTACAAATCTCTATTCCACAAATAGGTGCATATTGGTATAAGAAACAGTCATGCCAAAGGAATTCTTGAAATTATTTTCATAAATATCATTTTCCATTTTTTTAAGTGCAAAAAATGACTTTTTTTGTGAACAAAGTACCAAAAATATGATGCAAAATGGCACCCATTTAATTTTCATGGAAACTAGTCCGCATATGATGTATAATCCCCAAGTATTAGGTTTTTCTTTAATTTCTACCTAATTTCCCTAGTTAATTGAGTTTATGTCGATTTTTCGAAAGTAATTCAAATTTGAACTACAACTGTTTGATAGTTTGGTCTGAAGTTTTTGGAAAATCATTTTAAGGTACACAACTAGTGGTTATATCACAGAAACGTTGATAGTTCTAGAAAATATTACATCTTTCGATGAATTGTCACCGCGACCGTTTTGATCGTTTTTACCGGAAAATGAAATAATGTGATAAACACTTCAAAAAAGGAAATCCTTTGGCATGGGACCTTATATGTGTACTTGTTGCTATGAATAATGATCAACTTGATTTCTGACAAAATTTGCAAAAATAGTCTTAACAAAAAGGTCTATCATATATGAACATCTAGAAGTTTCAAGACAAATGACCAAGTTATGGTCATTTCAACAACATAGTTTGTGATAAAGACCTCATATTCCACAACATAGTTTGTGATAAATACCTCATATTTCATAAATATCATTCCTGGATTACACATCACCAATATTCCCATCTGTTGTATTATTCCTCCTTTTCTTCGATTGCTTAACTTTGCGCCGGAACCATGGAGAATCTTCATTACTTAACGTGATGCTTGGGTCAGTGTTGACTTTGAAGGGCGGAATTTCATCAAACTTATCATAATCTTCTGACATGTCTGTCTTGTCCTCCACTCCCACGATGTTTCTTTTCCCTGAAAGAACTATGTGGCGTTTTGCCTCGTCTGATGTATTCGCTTCCATGTTTTTTCATTTCTTCGGTTTGGTAGACATGTCTTTCACGTAGAAAACTTGAGCTACATCATTTGCTAGGACGAACGGTTCGTCTTTGTAATCAAGATTGTTCAGATCCACCGTTGACATTCCGTTCATCGGGTCTACCTTTACCCCGCCTGCATTCAGCTTGACCCATTTGCACCGAAACAAAGGGACCTTAAAAGAAGGTCCATACTCAAGTTCCCATATCTCCTCTACGTAACCATAATATGTGTCCTTTTGCCCATTGCTGTTTGTTGCGTCAAAGCGGACACCACTGTTTTGGTTGGTGCTCTTTTTATCTTGAGCGATCGTGTAAAATGTATTCCCATTTATCTCGTACCCTTCGAAAGTGACTATAGTCGAAGATGGTGTCCTGGCCAACAAGTACAGCTGAACATCAACTTCGGTGTTACTCATGAGATGTGTTTGCAACCAACCGCTGAATTTCGCCGTGTGTTGATCTTTAATCCAGAACTCATCCTCCACCGGGTTCTCAGATCGTAAAATATTCATGTGTTCCTCGATATACGGAGCTGCCAACAAGGAATTTTGTAGAACTGTGTAGTGCGCTTGACTGAAAGAAGGTCCGTCCCTACATACAAATACTTTTTTCCCTAGAGTGCCTTTTCCACTCAGTCTCCCCTCATGTCGCGACTGTGGAACACCAATCGGATTAATGTCAGGAATAAACTCAACACAGAACTCAATGACCTCCTCGGTTCCATAGCCCTTGGAGATGCTTCCTTCTGGCCTAGCACGGTTATGAACATATTTCTTTAAGACTCCCATGAACCTCTCAAATGGGAACATATTGTGTAGAAATACGGGACCGAGAATTTGAATCTCTTCGACTAGGTGAACCAAGACATGCGTCATAACAACGAAAAAGGATGGGGGGAACACCAACTCAAAGCTGACAAGACACTGGACCACATCATTCTGTAATCTTGGTAGGATCATTGGATCGATTACCTTCTGAGATATTGCATTGAGGAATGCACAAAGCTTCACAATGGGTACTCGAACATTTTCCGGTAGAAGCCCCCTCAATGCAATCGGAAGCAATTGCGTCATAATCACATGGCAGTCATGAGACTTTAGGTTTTGAAATTTTTGTTTTGCCACATTTATTATTCCCTTTATATTCGACGAGAAGCCAGACGGGACCTTGATACTGCTCAGACATTCAAAAAATATCACTTTCTCTTGTTTGGTTAGAGCATAGCTGGCAGGACCGTCATAATGTTCTGGAAGCAGGCCGTCTCGTTCTTTCAAATGTTTCTGGTCCTCCCGTGCTGCCGCTGTGTTTTTTTTCTTCCCATACACGCCCAAATGGCCTAGCAGGTTCACACAAATATTCTTCGTCACGTGCATCACGTCGATTGCAGATCGGACCTCTAGGACTTTCCAATATGGTAGCTCCCAAAATATAGATTTCTTCTTCCACATGGGTGCGTGCCCGTTTGCGCCATCCGGAACCTTTAGTCCTCCAGGACCCTTTCCAAAGATTACTTTTAGATCCTTGACCATATCAAATATTTGTTCACTAGTACGGTCCATAGGCCTCCTACGGTGATCTGCCTCACCTTTGAAATGCTTGCCTTGCTTCCGGACGTTATGCCTGACCGGAAGAAATCGACGATGCCCCAGTGATACGTCTCCAACGTATCTATAATTTCTTATGTTCCATGATATATTATACCAAGTTATTACATGTTTTATATGCATTTTATATAGTTTTATGCATTTTCTGGGACTAACCAATTAACAAGATGCCACAGTGCCAGTTCCCTGTTTTCTGCTGTTTTTGGTTTCAGAAAAGTACTTAAGGAAATATTCTCGAAATTGGACGATTTCTTTTCTAAAGTCAGTTTTTATTTGGGAACGTTCCAGAAAACCGAAGACGAGACGAAATGGGCGACCGAGGCGCCGTCACCTGGTCCTCGCGCGGCAGGCTTCTGAGCCGCGCGAGCACGTGGTGTGGGCCCCTCGGGGCGCCACCGACTTCGCCCGTTAGCCTACATATACCCCCCAGACCAAAAACCCTAGCACGGTGTGCAATATTTCCTCCACGGGTCCAGAGCGCCGCCGCCATCGAAGACAAGATTCGGGGGACAGAACTCTCTGTTCCGGCACCCTGCCGGGACGGGGAATTGCCCCCGGAGCCATCTCCATCGACTCCACCGCCATCTCCATCGCCGTTGCTGACTCCTACGATGAGGAGTGAGTAGTTCTCCCCCGAGGCTGCGGGATCTACGGTAGCTATGTGGTCTATCTCTCTCTCCCATGATGTGATCTTTTATGTGATCATGAGCTTTGTAACCTAGTTGAATATGTGATGCTACTCTTTATCTATTATGCACACTAGAGGTTACTTTAATATGAACTCCGGGGTTATTCACGGTTGTAACGGTGACAGTGTGTGTACCGTGTGTGATTCCTTTATGACGTTGTTGGTGTTAGTTTACTCTGACTTTGAGGGTGCTCTTGTAGCCCTACACAGTGAATGGTGTTTGTTATCCAACATGAGAGTGTTTGAGAGTAGTGTTTATTTATTTAACTTTGATGTCATTGTTGAGAATGTCCACTGGTGAAACTAGGATCCCTAGGCCTTGTTTCTAAGCATTGAAACACCGTTTCCAACAAGTTCTGCTACATGTTTGCTTGCTGCCATTTTTATTACAGATTGCAATTACTACTTATAATCATCCATATTACTTGTATTTCACTATCTCTTCGCATAACTAGTGTACCTATACATCTGACAAGTGTATTGGGTGTGTTGGGGACACAAGAGACTTTTCGTATCTTAACTACAGGGTTGCTTGAGAGGGTTATCTATGACCTCTACCTCCCTGAGTTCGATATACCTTGGGTGATTCACTTAAGGGAAACTTGCTGCTGTTCTACAAACCTCTGCTCTTGGAGGCCCAACACTGTCTACGAGAATAGAAGCGTGCGTAGACATCACCCAGGTACACACACTTCTTACAATTATCCAAGTATATACATTCAGTATCATCCAAACAGTGTGTGCATGCATGGTATCCCTTAGTTGTCTGTCCTGAGATGTTACTAAGCGCAGGCCAATCATTGATCGTTACGAAAAGCAACCCTCGAAGGTCAAAATCCTCCTGTTTGTGCTCATCCCACACACGTACACCTTCTTCCCGCCACAACTCTAAAAGTTCGTCAACTAATGGCCTGAGGTACACATCAAGCTCGCTCCCTGGTTGCTTCGGTCCTTGGATGAGCACTGGCATCATAATGAACTTTCGCTTCATGCACAACCAAGGAGGAAGGTTGTAAATACATAGAGTAACAGGCCAGGTGCTATGACTGTTGCTTTGCTCTCCAAAAGGATTGAAGCCGTCCGTACTTAGACCAAATCTTAAGTTTCTTGCGTCATCTGCAAAGTCCGGGAACTCTCTCTCGATTTTTCTCCACTGGGATCCATCAGCGGGGTGTCTGAACATCGCGTCTTTCTTCCGGTCCTCTTTGTGCCATCGCAACATCTTGGCATGCTCTCTGTTGCTGAACAAACGTTTCAACCGTGGTATTATAGGAGCATACCACATCACCTTGGCAGGAACCCTCTTTCTGGGGCGCCCGCCCTCAACTTCACCAGGGTCATCTCGCCTGATCTTATACCGCAATGCACCGCATACCGGGCATGCATTCAGATTCTCGTACTCCTCACCGCGGTAGAGTATGCAGTCATTAATGCATACATGTATCTTTTGCACCTCTAATCCTAGAGGACAGACGATCTTCTTTGCTTCGTACGTACTGTCGGGCAATTCGTTATCCTTTGGAAGCATCTTCTTTATCTTTTTCAACAACTTTTCAAACCCCTTGTCCGATACACCATTCTCAGCCTTCCATTGCAGCAAATCCAGCGTCGTACCCAGCTTTTTCTGGTCATCTTCGACACCTGGGTACAAATTTTTTTTGTGATCCTCTAACATGCGCTCCAACTTCAGCCACTCTCTCTGATTTACGTTGTTTCTCTGTGCATCAGCAATGGCCCGAGAAAGATCATCAGCGGGCTCATCCGGCGCCTCTTCGTCAGGCGCGTCTTCTCCAGTTTCCCCCATTGTAGTACCGTCGTATTCAGGAAACTCAGGATAGTTGTCATCGTCCTCTTCTTCTTCATTGTCTTCCATTGTGACCCCTGTTTCTCCGTGTTTGGTCCAACAATTATAGCCGGACATGAAACCGGACTGAAACAGGTGGATGTGAATGGTTTTTGAGTTGGAGTAACTCCTGATATTCTTACAAGCACAACATGGACAATACATAAAACCATCCCGCTTATTTGCCTCAGCAACACGGATAAAATCCAGCATGCCGGTCATGAACTCCGGAGTGCGTCGGTCAACGTACATCCATTGTCGATTCATCTGCATTATGTAAATATATACAAAACCATTACACAATAGTTATATATATATATATATATATATATATAAAACATTAATTAATTGAAACTAACATAGAACTAGCTAAAGAATTTAAATCCAACGACAAATGGGATCAAAATCGCAACTAAGTTAATTATTGAACCAACAGCATAATGATACCAAGCCTCTTGACTAATGACATATTTTCTAAACTTTTTAAGCTTCAAGCGCATTGCATTCATCTTGATCTTGTGATCCAAGCGCATTGCCTCCATCTTGATCTCGTTATCATCGACGACGTCGGCAATCTTCAACTCCCATTTCATCTTCTATTCGAGACGAAGATCTTCACTTGTTTTCAATTTAGCTTTCAAATCATTGTTTTCTTCTACTAAAAACTCGACAATAGGGTCGGGCTCATTTTCCGGTTCAACTACCTCCTAGATAAAAATATATCTACGTTAAGTTGGTCGGTATAATTTTTATAAACACGAAATTAAACAAACATATACTTATAACAAACAATCGTACCACATCCGAATAATAGAGCGGGCGAGAGCCAGTGTGGACAGATGTCAAAACCATGACACTATATATAACAAAAAGTTACACAAATAAGAAAATTATACAAGTAATAATTCTATAAACAATTAATTACGTAATTATAGCATAAAATGAGCTAAACTAGGACTAAATGAGCTAAACTAGGACAAAATTAGCTAAACTAGCACAAAGTAAATGATGAAACTAGCACTAAATAAGCTACATTTCTAGATTTTCCTAAATTTTTCTATCTAGGTCAAACTAACAATACATTTTTAGATTTTCCTACATTTTTCTATCTAGGTCAAACTAACACTAAATGAGCTCAAACTAGCACTAAATGAACTAAAGTTTCCAATTAAATGTAAGAGAAACAAGTTTCTAACCTTTTTGACCAAAAATGGTGCCACCAAATTGGACAAATCGCCGGATCGCCACCGAGCTCGAGCAAGAACAGAGAGAAATAAATGAGGAGGCAGAGAGTGAAGTGAGCTCGGGCTGGAGGAAGCAGATGGAATTTATAGCGAAATGATTTAGTACCGGCTGGTGTCACAAACCGGTACTAAATTTCCATCTTTAGTACCGGTTTGTAACACAGACCGGTACTAAAGGTTCTCGCCGTGGGGCCCCCCGCTGCAGCGCCAGCCCCAAACCCTTTAGTTTCGGTTGGTCACACCAACCGGTACTGAAGGTTGCTTCCCGACCGGTACTGCTGCCCCTCGCCTGTCCGGCCGCCTGGACCGGTACTAATGTCATATTAGTACCGGCCGCAAACGCGTGCGGGACTAAAAGTCTGGACCAAAAGTCCGTTTTCTACTAGTGGCGGTGGAGCCCCGAGGGGCCCACACCATGTGGTGGCGCGGCCAGAAGTGGGGCCGCGCCACCACCAGGTGAGGCCGCCTCGATCTCCGTCTTCGTCTCCTCTTCGGTGTTCTGGATGGTTCCGGGAAAAATAGGAGTTTTGGCTTTTGTTTCGTCCAATTCCGAGAATATTTCCTTAACAGCTTTTCTGAAACCAAAAACAGCAGAAAACAGAGAACTGGCACTGTGGCATCTTGTTAATAGGTTAGTCCCAGAAAATGCATAAAAACCATATAAAGTGTATATAAAACATGTATCAATTGGTATAATATAAGCATGGAACATAAGAAATTATAGATACGTTGGAGACGTATCACTTTACTAAGATAATAGATAGGTAGTATCGCTAATTTAGTTCAGTCAATATGTTTCAGGTTATGGACTGTGAAATTGAGTTCAAAATAATGGAAAGGAAGACTATCTTTATTTGCTAAGCAAGTACACATCTACACATTTCTCTACCTAAAAGTATCTTGGAATGTCTTCTTGAACTCTTCTTTTATGTCGCCTTTCTTCACAGATCCTTGCATGAGTGCAAATAGTAGTGGGTATGTTAATTGAATGCTAACTGAATACTTAGTTGATGCTAGATGAATTTGTGTTAAATGAATGCTAACTCAATATATTCAGATAAGGTAAAGTGTTCGGCTTAAGTAGCAGATGAGAACTGTCCAGGTTTCCTTTCATTGACGGAGCTTCTTTAACCTCCCAAAGAGCGTGTATGAAGTTTCACTTTAGTTTTACAAAATTATTTGTGGTGGTCTTGCACTGGTATGAATTTTGCTATGTCAGATCGTGCAAAGGAAGTCTGGATGCAAGTATCTGTTTTTTCTTCAGCAGCTTTGCTAGGCCAGGTTTATTTCCTGACACATTATTGAAGTCAAGGTTTGGCCGCTGATTGTCAATTTTTGATCTCCAACATCTTGACATTTTAAATGTTCATTGCATGCCAGAACCTTGTATTAGTGAGTTTTTCGAGCCCGATCATGCAAAATTTACGTACGTATGCAGTGTTTTAGTTTTTCACTCCCGTTGCAACGTACGAGTATTTTGCTAGTACTACAAACGTCTCGATAGTTCCTACATACATAATATTATAAAACTCTAACCCCAACCTGCGTAAAAGTATTAACTGGGATACTACATGAGAGCCTTCGGAAGCCGCCGCCAGCTAGTTTTGTTAGAATTTTACTAGTACTACTAGTGGGCCTTTGGTCGAAAGCCCAACTTAAATTCTCAAATTTTTATTGGACAATTCATAGTTGCACTAGTACAGAACATGTGACTTGTCCCGGTTCCAGAGGGCAATTTTTTCCGGTCATGGAACCGGGACAATGTGTTCGGGACAACCCGGATCAAAAGGGGATCCACGTGGGCTCGTCTCCGAGCTCACGGCATAGAACCTTTTGTCCCGGTACGTAACACGAACCGGGACTATTTCTTTTTGTTTTTTTTCTTTTCTTGTTTCTTTCCTGTTTTCTGTTGTTTCCTGTATTCAGTTTTCTTTTGTGTTTTGTTTTTTGTTGTCGATATTTCTGTTTCATTTCCAACAAGTTTTGTAAACATATTATATGCTACTACATAGAACTTGGTATATAGAAAATATAATTATTACATGGAGTATTCCGAAACTATTAATATTTACAAGGAGATCATTACATGACATAGAATCATTAGACCCTACTTTTTTGCTTTCAAAGTACTGCATTCTGCCCTTGGCTTTATGACATAGTCAAGCAAAAAATCGGAAATTTCCTCTGCAATTGTTAGTAGGCGGTACTTTGCATCTAGCTTCCTCTGGATGTTTTCAAACTAAAAAAGAGAGATCAACATCAATATATCAATATCATAAAAATAATTTCATTTGAAAAGTGAACAAGTCTGAATATATTGTTTACGTACACGTTCCCATTGTAGCCGCTCATTGATGTGCGATCGGATGACCTCGCAGACATAGAATCCACATAAATTCGTGCCATGTTGCTGTCTCGCGCACTTTAAAAGAGAATAAGATAGGATCGAATCAAATAATAATCAAAAGTACTGAAAAATGGTATTGATACTAGAATTAAGGATATCGCAATGCAGTGCATACCGGGCATGCATCCAAATTCTCGTACTCCGCACCGCGGTAGAGGATGCAGTCATTAGGGCACGCATGTATCTTCTGCACCTCTAATACTAGAGGGGACAAAACCTTCTTTGCTTCGTACGTACTGTCGGGCAACTCGTTTTCCTTTGGAAGCATCTTCTTGATTATCTGCAGCAACTTTCCAAATCCCTTGTCAGTCACACCGTTCTCTGCCTTCCATTGCAGCAACTCCAGTGTGGTACCCAGCTTTTTCTGACCATGTTCGTAACTTGGGTACAACAATTTCTTGTGATCCTCTAACGTCTGCTCGAACTTCAACCTCTCTTTTTCAGTTCCGCAATGGCCCGACCAAGATCGTCAGCGGGCTCATCTGGTGCATCTTCATCTTCAGCCTCCCCCGTTGCAGTATCATTGTATTCCGGAAACATAGGATAGTTGTCGTCATCTTCTTCTTCATTGTCTTCCATCAGAACCCCTTCTTCTCCGTGCTTGGTCCAACAATTATAGCTGGGCATGAAACCGTGCCGAATAAGGTGGCATTGAAGGATTCTTGCGTTTGGGTAATTGGTCTTATTCTGACAGTTGACACATGGACAACACATGAAACCATTGGTACTGTTTGCCTTGGCTGCATCGAGAAATTTATTCAGGCCCGTCATGTACTCGACAGTGCGTCGGTCACCGTACATCCATTGTCGGTCCATCTGTTATATATAAGTAAGTATATCAAGAACCATTACAGAACATCGAGAGAATAACCCCTAAACATGCATTGTATTATTGACAAATGAAATTAGAAGGATGCTAACCTCGATCGAGGATAAAACTTAAGTTTTCTTCAAATCAAGTTTTTCAATCTATGAACTCTCACGCATTTCATCGAACACCTTGTGTGCATACTAAGAAAAAATAAACTAGCACACACCTCCACCTTATTAGAGGAAAAAACTTAGGTGGGAGGGAGGGGTTGCTGAGAATATATAGGCACGTACCTTTTGTCCCGGTTCCAGCCACGAACCGGGACAAAAGGGGTGCTGCGACCGGGACAAAAGGTCCGATTCTGACGCTATGTTTTCCCCGTGGAGGCTGGAACCGGGACAGTTTCCTCTGTTGTACCGGTTCGTGGTACGACCGGGACTAAATGTGTATTTTGGCTGGGTTCGATGCCCTGTTTTCTACTAGTGTTGGTTGCATATGTTTACGTGACTAAATTTTAATAACATATACTGCTAGTTGGGTGTGAGCTACACCTCTTTATGTATTGACGTTGTTGATCTACGACTAGTAAGAGGTTGAGAAGAAAAGTGCCACACACGCGATCCTCCTCCTCGCTCGCCACGCCTCGTCACGATGCGCCGCGTTCAGGTTTTGGGAACGAGCCGATGCCTATATTTCTGTTGTTCCAAAAATTTAATGAGTCATTGATTAATAATTAACAGACACATTAATTACTCGGCCGTTTTCGATTCATTTGCATCGTGGGGCTGTTACCGACTCGATCGTGTGGCTGCGCCCACATTCTCACGGACTTGCACTATATATAGAGGATGAGTGAACCCTAGTCGCCACTACGCAACATATGGTCTCTCACTGTTCCATAACCTTGTGTCGCCGTCTTTCAAGTCTTCTTCATCATGTCTTCCGACGTGCACCGGTTGAAGGCACAGTAGGCCTCCGAAACCCCGCCTCTTGTGATCCTGTACGTAGAGGGCGATCAGGTTTTAGGGAGCGCACTCGTGCGACTAGTGGCTGCGGTTACTTCCCCTACAACTGTGTCTTCCTTGACATCGGCAACTTATTCAACAACGATATGGCCGACAATCCAAACACCAACGACTTCGCTCCTGTTGCACCGTACTTGTTCAAGTTCTTCCTTTTTGAGATATTAATAGAATTGTTGTTTCTAGTATTTGTTCTATATACGATTTGTTTATGTATTGTTTTAGTACATCACATGATTAGTTTAATTCTTGTTATTCTAGTCATGATGCTTCATGTTTCATTGGATTAAATAAATTGATAAATTGCTCATATATTTAACAATCCAAAAAGTTGATTATACACACAATTTACTTCGATTGATTATGTCGCTTCTATGAAGCCATTTCCCTTCAACATTAACTTCTATGACGCTTCTAAAGGAGCCCGAGGGCGATCTGTCTTCTGCACAGCGGGAAGCTTTTCAGAATGTCGGTACCCCCGCCAACCGGGGTACCACAATTAGCGTCACGCGGACTCCAATCTATTAATTAAGAAGAAAAGAATTTCCCAGTTAATTATTTAAAATCGGACAAAAACTGATACAAACAACCTAACTACTCACGAACAATGAAAACCCCACAACCGAATAAGATAAGCTCTCCCAACACACAACAATCGCAACCGCTGAACAACAACATGGAACCACAGATAGAACACCTCAACAGCACCAAAGTCATAGAACGAGCCGAGAAATCGACAACGGAAGATCATCTATCAAGCAGCCATGGGCACCTTTTCAATGGCGCCACCCTTCTTGATTTTGCTCACCTTCTTATTTTTACCCTTTATTGTTGACCCTGTTAGAAGGCAAGCAATCGCCTCCACACTGCTAAGTATGTTGGTGTGTGCTGTAGTATGAACTATGAATACGATCGATCCAACCTCACGGGTTCTCAATCTATTGGATTCTCATAGACTGTGTACCAGTTTGTTCATAGAAAATGAAGGAACGTTATATGTAGGCTTTCTACCCTAGAGAAGTAAGACGTGATATGTGGCTGGTTCAAGGACCCACCAAGACTGACAACGCACGTTCAGCAGTTCTCCACCGGCTGGGTAGTGGTTTCCAAGAATGAGAATAAGCTATCCGGAATTTGCTCGATCGATTTGGCATTTGGATACGCATACGTCCGCGATCCGTAGCTAACATCCAGCGGATGATTTAGGTGCTGCTTGATGGACGCCAAGTCAAAATTTGGCGTGTTTACTCACTGCACCCAGAAAGTCGACTTAAGTCAGAGACTGGCGCCGTTGGTACACCTGCACATGATGCGGAGTTTTGCCAACTTCCATGCTCGATTGCTGGGAGACGTTAATGCATGCCGTCCGTCATCCAAGCACTGCCGTTCTCGTCCCGGTCACGGGGCCTCTACGTTCACTATAGAATCGCGCAGCCTCGACTTGCTCGCAACTCGCATACGAAAGTGGAGAAAATTCCAAAAAGAAGCACCAAAATTGCAATTGCGTGCGAAATTCGTATAGTTACTGGGATTCCTTTTTTTTTGCTTAGGTTTTGCGCTGATTCGTTGCGAACTGCGCTGATAGTTCGTTTCAGCAAGTTAAGGTTTCTCTAAATCATATTGTTCCACAATTTCTTAAAAGGAAAAAAAAATCGTATCAAACATTTCATCTGGATTTTTTTTTGTGAAACATGAAATGCGGATAACACGTCAGACATCAGTATGAAACCTTTGTTTCACATCGTTTCTATCTACGAGGAGAACATGAAAAAAATGGAACTAGTTAGTAGCGATGCATAAGAGGAAATATGCATAATTGTTTTATGGAATAATTATTTATGTAGACATAACCCTGATATGTAGTGGTGGAGCCAGGAGTTTTTGTATTGGGTATGCGGACTTAGGATTTTTTCAACAGAACAATGTGTGGGGACCCCGGACTAGCTGTCCGAAATACCCGATTATGCTTAACACAACGATCCCGTGATCAGTCTGTCGTTGCACATAATCCGAACTGAATACCAAAGTTTACATCCATTACAATACCGGAATAAGTCTTACATAACAGGTCATATAGACCAAGTCTTACACAGGTGCCTTCTAGGGCCAAATCAACATAAGCAGCGGAATTTAAACGTAGTAGACATCCCAGAGCTAACGATGACCCGACAGGCAGTCGACTTGAGAAGATCCTTAGTTGGCGTAGATGTCGCCATATTCCTCCTGGGCGTAATACTCCTCCAAGTCTGGCTACGACAATAGCCAGAGACAAGCTAGTATGAGTACATTGGAATGTACTCGCAAACTACTCCAACATGAGTGCACTAGTCTCATTTTTAGTTTCACATTTTTATTTATTTAAAACATCTCTGTATCTTTGTTGAAGAAGGTAAGAAGATTATAACTATTCCTAGTATCTCATGAGTATTAGTTTCTTCAAAACTCCTCCTCTTGCTAACCATGGTCCATCATGGTACCAAGTCTCCAACAACCTCATACCAAATCCGTTGGCATAGGTGTATGGATCATTCCACCAACTTCCTTTCTTTTGAAAACACAATTCTTTTCAAAACTTGCACATGGTCAAAGTAGGGCCTTTCAACTGTCCATATCCGAGGACTCGGCTATTCGAATAGTTTTAACCCTCTGCAGAGGTAGCACGCTTTTCCCACACCCATCCGATAACTCATCGTGTCTGCCACGTCTCGCCATACCAGGGGTATGCGAAGTTGAGTCACCGATCCTAGTCTGTCCTTTGCTCCTGCTAGTATAGGATCCTGCCCCTATGATACTTTCCATCGACACTTAACCCAGCCCGTCGGAATCTAAGTGTGAGGACTCATAGGTTTTATCTGGCGGTGTATAGGGGACATCCTTCTATCCTCCTCCTTATCTACTCATAGAGTTTGAGCGAGGACCCAGGTCAGGGGTAGGTCACCAAACCATTCCCTCATGCATAACGGAGTCATCTCCGTTGATGCAGTGTCCCATACTAATAAGAGCAAGCTATATGACTAAGCCCTTTCCCATATGTGGGTAAATGTGGTCGCACAGATTATCGGTTGTTTGACTGAGTACTAGGACACAATGTGCTTTTCTTAAAACCATCTTTCTCCACTTCTTTAATTCAACACCACATCTTGGTGTTTTGTATCCACACAAGGTTTTCAAAGGAGTTTTGAATAAAACAATGTTGGTTTTCCCATCCTATAGTTTTAGCATATATTTCTATATAGGGTGGCAAAATAACTCAGGTATACTTTTGAAAAGGGATTTTTATAAACCTTTGCTTTTGAAAAAGGACTTTGTAAATCTAGATGCATAAGTTATGTGCAAGCTCAGAGAGTAGCTTGCCTTGCTCGGCAAAGTGATCCTGGCCTTGGTCTTCAGGTTCCACAACTCCTTCCTCCTCGATGTACTCGACAACGCTCTCGTCTAATACACAATTAAGCAAATACAAACAATCACTAGCTTATTCAATCAATCATCACAGCAATACACTCTTAGAGGTTCTAATTAACCATTTCACACATCAACAACACTATGTGGTTCCAATTTAGTTGAATTTTGTCACTATTCAAATATACCTTAATTTGGGCAGAAATTAGTCACACATGTTTAATTGCATAGTTTGAGTTCTGTTGGTCACAAAAATACAAACTAAAATTCTACAGGGAGCTACTGATGTGTAGAAGATGACACAATTGGATTTGGGTCATTTGGAGTTACCAAACTCCCTACACATTGTTTTGAATCCATAGGCTAGTTAATCAAGTTTTGGCTATTAACTAAATTCTGTTAATCTAAAAATCAAACCCTTTTAGGATTGACTAACCATGGCTAATTGTGATCCAATAAAATTGGTCTTAAATCATTTGGACTAACAGAGCATCAGAAACAAACAAGTTTAGATTTCAAACCCTATTTGGCATTTTTAATACTATTTTTTTATTATTTATCCAAATGGGATGACACCACTTGGGTTGGATAGACATTTTCATAAGCTTTTCAGAACATTTTGATTTGATTTATTTGGAGTTGTAAAACTAAAGTTATGGAATTTCTAAGTTTGGGTCCAGTACTGATTTCAAATTAAAACTAAATTCGAAAATTAACTGCCTGGGTGGATAATGTTGAAAATCCTGACGGGTGGGGTCCACTCGTCAGTGACTCAACGGAAAACAGTGCGCGCGCTGGAAATGTTTAAAAATCTGACGGGTGGGGTCCACTCGTCAGTTTCCTTTTATTAAAACAAAACGGTAAGTTACCGTTGGATCAGGATCCAACGGCCCTCGTTCGTCCACGTCAGTGGCGAACGGTGGCGACCTAAACCGAGCGGCGCGACGGCGCCGGCGACGGCGAGGGGGACGGATGGCTCACCTAGGGGCTCGGGAGACGGCGGCGAGGGTGCAGGAGGGGTGCGGCGATTCGGGGAGGCGTCTGGACGGAGTCGTACTGGCCGGGGAGGCTCCTGGCGTCGACGGCGTGAAGGTCCTCTTCCGCGGACCGGCACGAGCTCCGGCGAGCAATCTGGCGGTGCTCCTGGACAGAAACAGAGGGGAGAGGAGAGCGGGTGAGCGAGGGGTTCATGAGGAAGGGGTTGCGGCCAGGGAGGAGGGAAGGGGAAGGGCAGCCTGGCCTGGCCGTGGTCGTCGCCTACCTCGGACACGGCGAGCTCGACGGATGGCCTCGGTGGCCGAGGCTTGGCGGCGACGGCCCCGCCCTCCAGGCGGTGCACGAGAGAGAGTGGTGTGAGGGGAGAGAGGTGGTGGTGAGGTGTGGGGAAACGGCGAGGCTCGGGGTGGCTTAAATAGCGGCCGGGCGGCGCACGGTGGACGCGGTGCACAGGGCACCCGCGGTCGTGCGAGCTCGCCGTAGGCCGGTGGAGAGGTGCGGCTATGCTGCGGGGTGTCCAGGGGACCAAATGGGCAAGGTGGGGTGGCGTGGCGCGCTCGGGCGTGCTCGGGATTTTGGCCCGGCCGTGAGAGCGCACGGGCGGCGCGCGGCGTGCACGTCGCGGCGTGGCTGTCGCGGCGTGGCTGTCGCGGCGTGGCTGCGGGCTGCTGGCGGCTGCGGTGCGGGCTGCTGCTGCGCGAGGAGACAGAGGGGTGAGGGAGGGAGAGAGAGGCAGCCGCGCGGCCGGCACGGCGCGGCGTCGCCGCGGCCACTGTGCCGACACGACGACGTGCGCATGGCCGACGCTGTCGCCAGCTCCTCCACGGCGACTCCGGCGACCATTTGGCTCCCTCCAGCGTGCGGCGTGATCGTGGCGAAGAGGGGAAAGCAGTGGAGGCCTCAATTCGGCAAATGATCAACGCTTAACACGAATTGATCCAAGGTTTGGTTCGGGTTTGGGAAGAACACACGATGCACATAAGGTGTTTGCTGGAATTCCTGAACCAAAACAGTACACCTTTTTGGTATTTTATTTTTATACTTTGCTTATTCCATTTGTGTCCAAACTTAGGATATAGTTTGGTTATATTAGTGGCAAGTGTCTCAAGGTCCATTTGGAATATTTTGAATATTTCAAATAAAGAATTTATAATTTGGATTTAAGTTTTTGAATTTGTATTTGAAAGGGAATAACTTGGGGAAATCAAATAGTAGGGTTTAGGGTATTCCCCACTGATTTTGGTTTGAAAAATAAAGTAGGTTACTTATTTTGGAAAAATATGGTGACATGTGTCACATTGTTTTCTAGTTTTGAAATGTTGTTTTGTTTATTTTCTATTCTTCAATTTTGTAATTAGAATTAGAATCCAACAATCTTGCAAGCAAAGCATAACCAACAATAATCAAGAAACAAACAGATACCAATTTATAAGAAAAGTTTTTGTTGGCCCACATTTTTGCATTAATAATTTATATTAATATTTGGGATGTTACAAATCCTTCCCCCCTTAAAATAAATCTCGCCCCGAGATTTGCTAGGTCTGGGTACTAAAGAGGTTCGGGAATTCACTCCTAAGATAGTCCTCACGTTCCCACGTGGCTTCATCTTCAGAGTGGTTAGTCCACTGGACCTTGTAGAACTTGATTGCTCGCCTGCGGGTGAGACGAACATCTTCGTCGAGAATCTTGATGGGTCTCTCACGGTAAGTCAGATCTTGATTCAGGTCGATGGAATGGTGGTCGATGTTTTTGAAAACATCAGGCTGGTCAGGAACTTCAAGACACTTCCGGAGCAATGAAATGTGGAAGACATCGTGGTAATCTGCTAACTCTTGAGGCAACTCCAGTTGATAAGACACTTCACCACGACGGGAAAGGATCTTAAAGGGTCCAATATATCTTGGTGCCAATTTTCCTTTGACATGGAAACGTTGCATTCCTTTAAGAGGTGTCACTCGGAGATAGACATAATCTCCGATACTGAAGGTGACATCACGGCGCTTGGGATCAGCATAGCTTTTCTGACGGGATTGGGCAGTTTTGAGTCGCTCACGGATAAGCTGGACTTGCTCTTCAGCCTCACGGAGGGTATCTGGTCCAAACAATTTGCCTTCTCCGGTGTCGGACCAATTCAGGGGTGTACGACACTTCCTTCCGTAAAGGGCTTCAAAAGGGGCCATTTGCAGACTAGACTGGTAACTATTATTGTAGGAGAACTCTGCAAATGGAAGACAATCTTCCCACTTGGATCCATAGGATAGAACACACGCGCGAAGCATGTCCTCCAATATCTGGTTCACTCTTTCAGTTTGGCCTCCGGTCTGGGGATGATAAGCTGTGCTAAATGCTAACTTGGTTCCGAGGGCTTCGTGTAAGGCTTTCCAGAACCTTGAGGTGAATTGTGTGCCTCTATCCGATACAATCCTCTTAGGCACACCATGCAGGCTTACTATTCTGGAAATATACAGGTCTGCTAACTGATTTCCCCGATAGGTGGTATGGACGGGAATGAAATGGGCAACCTTGGTTAGTCTATCAACGATGACCCAAATTGAGTCATGACCTCGGTTGGATCTTGGAAGTCCAGTGATAAAATCCATTCCAATCTCATCCCACTTCCACTCGGGAATTTTCAAGGGTTGAAGCAATCCAGCGGGTCGCTGGTGTTCAGCCTTGACTCGCTGACAGATATCACACTTGGCTACAAAAACACCAATCTCTCGCTTCATTCCGTGCCACCAAAATCTCTCACGAAGGTCTTGATACATTTTGGTTCCGCCAGGGTGGATCGAATAGGGGGTTTCGTGGGCTTCCTTCAGGATTAACTCTTTAAGCTCCGTGATGCTGGGGACACAGATACGATCCTGGTATCTCAGCACTCCTTCAGCATCTTCGGTAAAACCAGGTGCTTTACCGAGAGAAATCTTCTTCTTGATTCCTTCTATACTCTCATGACCTTTCTGGGCTTCCTTGATTTGGCTCATCAAGGTTGGGGTTAACTCTAAGTTGGCAAGATATCCATGGCTAACAAGCTCTAGTCCAAAGTCTTTGAACTCTCTGAACAGGGCTGGTTGTTCTGCTTGGATCAGGGCATTCAGGGTGCAGGGTTTGCGACTAAGGGCATCGGCAACTACGTTAGCCTTCCCAGGGTGATAATGGATACCGATATCATAATCCTTGATTAATTCCATCCACCTTCTTTGTCGCAGGTTTAACTCCTTCTGGGTGAAGATATACTTCAAGCTCTTGTGATCCGTATAGATCTCGCAACGATGTCCCGCAAGATAGGAGCGCCATGTTTTCAGAGCAAGAACAACAGCGGCTAACTCCAGGTCATGGGTTGGGTAATTCTCTTCATGTGGTCGCAACTGCCGAGACAGATACGACACCACCTTGCCTTCTTGCATCAGAACGCAACCAAGTCCGAGGCGTGATGCATCGCAATACACGTCGAAACTCTTGGTGACGTCTGGCATAATCAGGACAGGGGTGGAGGTCAATCTCTTCTTTAGTTCCTGGAAACTCTCTTCACACTTCTGAGTCCATTCAAACTTCTTGTCCTTTTTCAGCAGTTGGGTCAGGGGTTTGGCTAAACTGGAGAATCCTTCAACGAACTTGCGGTAGTAGCCCGCTAATCCGAGAAAGCTTCGGATTTCAGTCACACTAGTTGGGGCTTCCCAGTTCACAATGGCTTGGATCTTCTCTGGGTCCACAGAAATTCCTCCCGCAGACACAACATGTCCGAGAAATGCTACTTCACTGAGCCAAAACTCACACTTGCTAAACTTGGCATACAACTGGTGTTCTCGGAGGGTTGCTAAAACTAGACGCAGATGTTCAGCATGCTCTTCTTCGGTTTTGGAGTAGATAAGGATGTCATCGAGGAAAACTACCACGAACTTGTCAAGATACTCCATGAAGATCTTGTTCATGAGATTCATGAAATAGGCTGGGGCATTGGTCAGACCAAAGGACATTACGGTGTATTCAAATAAACCGTAGCGGGTGGTGAAGGCAGTCTTGGGAATATCCGTCTCTCGGATTTTTAATTGATGATATCCTGACCGAAGATCGATCTTGGAAAAGACTCGGGCTCCGTTCATTTGATCGAACAGATCCTCGATCTTTGGAAGGGGATATTTGTTCTTAATGGTCACATCATTTAGCTTGCGATAATCCACACACAGGCGTGTGGTACCGTCTCTCTTATCCACAAAAATAATGGGTGATCCCCAGGGTGAAGCACTTGGGCGAATAAGTCCTTTGCTGAGCATATCTGCTAACTGCTTCTTCAACTCAACCAGTTCTTCCGGATTCATCCGATAAGGCCTCTGGGATATAGGAGCTGTTCCGGGGATAAGTTCAATGATGAACTCAATATCCCGGTCTGGCGGCATACCAGGCAATTCTTCAGGGAAAACATCTCGGAACAGGTGAACAACACGGATCTCATCTAGGGTGGGTCTGGCTATGCCCTCATGGCATCCTGGTCGGGGTCGACTGTTTTCGGACACATACTCCACTTCTACTTCCTTGTCGGTGGTGAGGGATACAGCTCTTCTGGCGCAGTCAATTCGACCACGGTACTTGGCTAGCCAATTCATACCCAGTATAACATCTATACCCTGGGTTCCTAGAATGATTAAGTCGACTAGGAACTTTTCCCCCTGGATTTCAAGGGAAACGTCCGGGCAATACGACTTGGTATCTATGGTGGATTCTGGGATTTGGATGATCATGGGTTTGGGTAAAAGGTTCCCGACTAAACCTCCCTTAGCAACAAACTCTTGGGTAACAAAGGAATGGGTAGCACCAGAATCAAACAGAACAGTTGCAGGTACCGAGTTGACAAGGAACGTACCCAGCACAACATCCGGCGCTTCCATGGCTTCCTCTGCATTGATGTGGTGCAGACGTCCCTTGGCAACAGCAGTATTCCCGCGAGGTGCGGGGTTCTTGCCGTTCCCATTACGGCCTTGGCCATTGTTCGGTGTTGTTGTATCGGGGCGCGGACCATTCTTCTTGGGATTGGGGCATTCTCTGGAGTAGTGGCCCTTAGCGCCACAGTCAAAGCAGACAACATTGGCGTTGCGGTTGAAGTTGTTGGGGTTTCCTCCGGGGCGAGTAGGGTTGTTGGGGCGGTTGAAGCTGTTTGGGTTGCTGGGGGTGTTTGGGTTTGGGTTGTTGGGACGAGTAGGGAAATTGGGGCGTGTAGGTTGTGGTGGTCGATAAGCTGGTTTCGGGGTTGGTGGAAAGGTACGAGGCTTCTGACTGCTCGAACCTTCCTTGGCCATCATCCTTCTCTTGCGACTCTCGAACATAGTTTTACGTTTGGTCTCCAATTGAATAGCCTTGTCCACCAGTGATTCCAGGTCCAGGAAGTCGTGGATCACCAGGGCACACTGCAGTTCATCATGGAGCCCATCCATGAAACGTTCCATTCTTTTCCTCTCGGTGTCAGTATCATCAGGAGCGTACCGAGATAAGTCCGTAAACTCATCCAGGTATCCGACCACGTCCTTGCTTCCCTGCCGCAACTTGCGGAATTCATCCTTCTTCCTTTCAATAAGTCCGCCGGGTATGTGCTTCTTGCGGAACTTCTCCTGAAACTCTGCCCAGCCGATAGCATGACCGGCTTGCTGGAGAGCCTTGGTAGCTTCCCACCAAGACCGTGCAGGTCCAGCAAGGTAGTGGGTTGCATAAAGCACCTTCTCAGGTTCTCCTACGGCAGCAATTTCTAGGTTGTTGTTGATGGTGCGAAGCCAATCATCGGCCTCTAGTGGGTGAAGTCCCTTGGAATAGGTGGGTGGGTTGGTCTTCTGAAAGTCACTCAAAGTGGATCGCTGATTTCCTTCACCATTGCCGTTGCCATTGTGGTGGTTGTTGTTGTTGTTGTTGTTGTTGTGTGCGGCAGCGATCTGCTGCAGGGCAGCGATATGAGCTTGACGCTCTGCCCGAGCAGCTTGGCGTTCCTCCATGATAAGCGCAAGAAGTTGGGCGGTGGTTGGTTCCGGTGGGGGTGGTGGTCCTCCATCCGGGTTGGAGCGACGAGTGTCCACCATCCTGAGGAACACCGGGTATAAGGGGCAAGCAAAAGGTCTGATTAAGGGGGATAAAGGTTGGTTTCGCATAGTGGTGAATTACTTAAGGATTATGTGAAAAATACTTTTCATAGACTAACAAGACTAGCACACTGACATAGCACAAGCATCACATCAAAGGGTTCATCACATCAAGCTTACATCCTTGCTCCTTTTTAGCTAAGGCACATGGTACAAGTTCTCCAAAAGAACTACTACTCCTACTAGTTTAGCGATAGGGGGTGATCCTAATCCTGCGGTAGTACTCAAGTCACTCGCCTACTGAGGTGGAACCTCAGGCTCGGATACGTCAGCGTCGGACTGGTAGGGTGGCTCCTCTGGGTCTTCCTCCTCGTCATCCTCCTGCTCATAGTCCATCTCCTCCAAATAGTCGTCATCGTCACTGAGGAAAGCGTTGTTCTCCTTGCGGAGATCCTCGCCCTCCTCCTCCATCTCGTCAGTACGGAGCTCCAAATCCTCGATCAGCTCGTCCTGCTCTGCCACCTGCTTGCGGAGCTTCGCTATGGTCTTCCTCATCTGGGTCCTCTTTTTGAGAAGAGCGACCTTCTCCTCCTTCAGCTTTGCCTCACTCTCGCGACTCTCCTTAAGCGAGAGGCGCTCAAAGTGAGACCGAAGTCTAGCGCACCTCAGATCCTCCTGGGTGCGAAAGAGCATAATCTCCATGTCCAAGATATACTCTCCGAACGTCGGGTGTAGAGGGGACTGAATAGGGTGTCCGTCGATGGTGCGCCTCCCGTAGAACTGGAAACGAGAGTTCACCAACTCCGCCTTGTGCTCCTCACAAAGCCGGGATAGCATCCGCTCCATGGAACGACACAGTCCGTCGTCCCAGTGGACATCCATGGTGGTAAAGATGAGTGTCTTGGATCCGGGGGATTTGATGTTCCCGCGAACAGACGACTCGACCAACCAGGACAGGTTCCCGTTGCCGGGAGTGTCCACCAGGGCTCCCTTAAACTCAGGAGTGGGACGACCTAACAGCTTGGTCAACTCGAACAGGTCCTTCTCGAACATCAACGTGCCGTCCTTCTCGAGCTGAACAAACTCGGTGAAGTGGAGTGCCATCTACAATTTTAAGTCAAGTTTTTAAGTTAGTGAGATGACAAGTGTATCAAAATTTTAAATGTAGTGAGGCAGCAAGTGAGCAAAATTTTAAGTTTAATATATAAGGGAAAACTTAATATTTAGTAAGGGTAGAATTTTGCAGAAGTGAGAGGATGAGAGATAAGCATTTTTCGAAAATAGTTCATTCCTTTATTTCTTTAGAATTTAACTTTTGTAACTCCTACCTAGCGACCATGCTAATCTAAGGCTCCTAAAGTCGAGATGGCTCTGATACCAGGTCTGTGGGGACCCCGGACTAGCTGTCCGAAATACCCGATTATGCTTAACACAACGATCCCGTGATCAGTCTGTCGTTGCACATAATCCGAACTGAATACCAAAGTTTACATCCATTACAATACCGGAATAAGTCTTACATAACAGGTCATATAGACCAAGTCTTACACAGGTGCCTTCTAGGGCCAAATCAACATAAGCAGCGGAATTTAAACGTAGTAGACATCCCAGAGCTAACGATGACCCGACAGGCAGTCGACTTGAGAAGATCCTTAGTTGGCGTAGATGTCGCCATATTCCTCCTGGGCGTAATACTCCTCCAAGTCTGGCTACGACAATAGCCAGAGACAAGCTAGTATGAGTACATTGGAATGTACTCGCAAACTACTCCAACATGAGTGCACTAGTCTCATTTTTAGTTTCACATTTTTATTTATTTAAAACATCTCTGTATCTTTGTTGAAGAAGGTAAGAAGATTATAACTATTCCTAGTATCTCATGAGTATTAGTTTCTTCAAAACTCCTCCTCTTGCTAACCATGGTCCATCATGGTACCAAGTCTCCAACAACCTCATACCAAATCCGTTGGCATAGGTGTATGGATCATTCCACCAACTTCCTTTCTTTTGAAAACACAATTCTTTTCAAAACTTGCACATGGTCAAAGTAGGGCCTTTCAACTGTCCATATCCGAGGACTCGGCTATTCGAATAGTTTTAACCCTCTGCAGAGGTAGCACGCTTTTCCCACACCCATCCGATAACTCATCGTGTCTGCCACGTCTCGCCATACCAGGGGTATGCGAAGTTGAGTCACCGATCCTAGTCTGTCCTTTGCTCCTGCTAGTATAGGATCCTGCCCCTATGATACTTTCCATCGACACTTAACCCAGCCCGTCGGAATCTAAGTGTGAGGACTCATAGGTTTTATCTGGCGGTGTATAGGGGACATCCTTCTATCCTCCTCCTTATCTACTCATAGAGTTTGAGCGAGGACCCAGGTCAGGGGTAGGTCACCAAACCATTCCCTCATGCATAACGGAGTCATCTCCGTTGATGCAGTGTCCCATACTAATAAGAGCAAGCTATATGACTAAGCCCTTTCCCATATGTGGGTAAATGTGGTCGCACAGATTATCGGTTGTTTGACTGAGTACTAGGACACAATGTGCTTTTCTTAAAACCATCTTTCTCCACTTCTTTAATTCAACACCACATCTTGGTGTTTTGTATCCACACAAGGTTTTCAAAGGAGTTTTGAATAAAACAATGTTGGTTTTCCCATCCTATAGTTTTAGCATATATTTCTATATAGGGTGGCAAAATAACTCAGGTATACTTTTGAAAAGGGATTTTTATAAACCTTTGCTTTTGAAAAAGGACTTTGTAAATCTAGATGCATAAGTTATGTGCAAGCTCAGAGAGTAGCTTGCCTTGCTCGGCAAAGTGATCCTGGCCTTGGTCTTCAGGTTCCACAACTCCTTCCTCCTCGATGTACTCGACAACGCTCTCGTCTAATACACAATTAAGCAAATACAAACAATCACTAGCCTATTCAATCAATCATCACAGCAATACACTCTTAGAGGTTCTAATTAACCATTTCACACATCAACAACACTATGTGGTTCCAATTTAGTTGAATTTTGTCACTATTCAAATATACCTTAATTTGGGCAGAAATTAGTCACACATGTTTAATTGCATAGTTTGAGTTCTGTTGGTCACAAAAATACAAACTAAAATTCTACAGGGAGCTACTGATGTGTAGAAGATGACACAATTGGATTTGGGTCATTTGGAGTTACCAAACTCCCTACACATTGTTTTGAATCCATAGGCTAGTTAATCAAGTTTTGGCTATTAACTAAATTCTGTTAATCTAAAAATCAAACCCTTTTAGGATTGACTAACCATGGCTAATTGTGATCCAATAAAATTGGTCTTAAATCATTTGGACTAACAGAGCATCAGAAACAAACAAGTTTAGATTTCAAACCCTATTTGGCATTTTTAATACTATTTTTTTATTATTTATCCAAATGGGATGACACCACTTGGGTTGGATAGACATTTTCATAAGCTTTTCAGAACATTTTGATTTGATTTATTTGGAGTTGTAAAACTAAAGTTATGGAATTTCTAAGTTTGGGTCCAGTACTGATTTCAAATTAAAACTAAATTCGAAAATTAACTGCCTGGGTGGATAATGTTGAAAATCCTGACGGGTGGGGTCCACTCGTCAGTGACTCAACGGAAAACAGTGCGCGCGCTGGAAATGTTTAAAAATCTGACGGGTGGGGTCCACTCGTCAGTTTCCTTTTATTAAAACAAAACGGTAAGTTACCGTTGGATCAGGATCCAACGGCCCTCGTTCGTCCACGTCAGTGGCGAACGGTGGCGACCTAAACCGAGCGGCGCGACGGCGCCGGCGACGGCGAGGGGGACGGATGGCTCACCTAGGGGCTCGGGAGACGGCGGCGAGGGTGCAGGAGGGGTGCGGCGATTCGGGGAGGCGTCTGGACGGAGTCGTACTGGCCGGGGAGGCTCCTGGCGTCGACGGCGTGAAGGTCCTCTTCCGCGGACCGGCACGAGCTCCGGCGAGCAATCTGGCGGTGCTCCTGGACAGAAACAGAGGGGAGAGGAGAGCGGGTGAGCGAGGGGTTCATGAGGAAGGGGTTGCGGCCAGGGAGGAGGGAAGGGGAAGGGCAGCCTGGCCTGGCCGTGGTCGTCGCCTACCTCGGACACGGCGAGCTCGACGGATGGCCTCGGTGGCCGAGGCTTGGCGGCGACGGCCCCGCCCTCCAGGCGGTGCACGAGAGAGAGTGGTGTGAGGGGAGAGAGGTGGTGGTGAGGTGTGGGGAAACGGCGAGGCTCGGGGTGGCTTAAATAGCGGCCGGGCGGCGCACGGTGGACGCGGTGCACAGGGCACCCGCGGTCGTGCGAGCTCGCCGTAGGCCGGTGGAGAGGTGCGGCTATGCTGCGGGGTGTCCAGGGGACCAAATGGGCAAGGTGGGGTGGCGTGGCGCGCTCGGGCGTGCTCGGGATTTTGGCCCGGCCGTGAGAGCGCACGGGCGGCGCGCGGCGTGCACGTCGCGGCGTGGCTGTCGCGGCGTGGCTGCGGGCTGCTGGCGGCTGCGGTGCGGGCTGCTGCTGCGCGAGGAGACAGAGGGGTGAGGGAGGGAGAGAGAGGCAGCCGCGCGGCCGGCACGGCGCGGCGTCGCCGCGGCCACTGTGCCGACACGACGACGTGCGCATGGCCGACGCTGTCGCCAGCTCCTCCACGGCGACTCCGGCGACCATTTGGCTCCCTCCAGCGTGCGGCGTGATCGTGGCGAAGAGGGGAAAGCAGTGGAGGCCTCAATTCGGCAAATGATCAACGCTTAACACGAATTGATCCAAGGTTTGGTTCGGGTTTGGGAAGAACACACGATGCACATAAGGTGTTTGCTGGAATTCCTGAACCAAAACAGTACACCTTTTTGGTATTTTATTTTTATACTTTGCTTATTCCATTTGTGTCCAAACTTAGGATATAGTTTGGTTATATTAGTGGCAAGTGTCTCAAGGTCCATTTGGAATATTTTGAATATTTCAAATAAAGAATTTATAATTTGGATTTAAGTTTTTGAATTTGTATTTGAAAGGGAATAACTTGGGGAAATCAAATAGTAGGGTTTAGGGTATTCCCCACTGATTTTGGTTTGAAAAATAAAGTAGGTTACTTATTTTGGAAAAATATGGTGACATGTGTCACATTGTTTTCTAGTTTTGAAATGTTGTTTTGTTTATTTTCTATTCTTCAATTTTGTAATTAGAATTAGAATCCAACAATCTTGCAAGCAAAGCATAACCAACAATAATCAAGAAACAAACAGATACCAATTTATAAGAAAAGTTTTTGTTGGCCCACATTTTTGCATTAATAATTTATATTAATATTTGGGATGTTACACAATGTAAGATACCAAAGTGCACACTAATATTACTAGAACAACAAGTTATTCGTAAATGAAATAATATATCCTATTATTATTTAGTATTGCAAGGAGAAAGAGGTTTTTAAAAATTCGCAATTTCACGCCTAAAATCAACAATATACATACAAAGTTCATGTCGGAATTATCATTGGATACTACCACACCCAGTGCCTCACGTCAACACTCAAAACGTGAACCAGGTCCATTTTCGACAGAATAAAATTAGTAAACATGTTCAGATCCGAGTTAACCTGAAAGAAAATGGAATTAGCATTTTGGATGAACAAAAAAATCAACAAAAGAAGCAATTTTTTTAAAACATCGATTAGACTTCAGTCACCTCCCTTCCATTCACCGCTATAGCTGGATCTAGGCCCAGAGCTCGGATACAAGCCCTCCCACAAGCGTATCTGGGCCCTCACGGCTCACGACAGCCTCCCTTACCGCCGCCGAATCCCACAACCTCTTTGGTGGCTATTTTGATAATCTGTTAAAGCAAGAGGATGTAATGCAAAAAAGAGTTTTACCATCCTTTACAAAAAAAAGTACTGCAGAAGGAACTAATATATCGTCGCATGCAGAATTGACGGTCTTTGATAGATTGGGATTGTCCAACTGGTTGTGCAATCGCTGTTTTGAGCTCCTCTCATATCTTACCCAAGGCTCCATAGACTGGCCTCTGCGGCTCTGCCTCCTATAAATATGCTTGTTCTGCATGCGATCTATCTCATCCATCACACAAGTTTCTTATACACCAAAAAATGAGAGTGCCAAGCATGGCGTCCAAGGGTCTCATTCTGTTTGCTCTTCTGCTTGCTGCAGCTTTCTTCGTCGCCAAAGCTGAAGAAACCCGTGAGCTAGCGAACTAACCAGCAATTAATTAGGCTACAAAACTATCCTGCTGCATGCTGCTCAGAGTATGCATCATTAATCATTGCATGCACGTTTCTTTTTCTGCAGTGGCCATGGCCAAGAAGGAAGAGACTAAGGCCGGCGTACACGGCTTCTACGGCGGCGGTGGTGATGAGCACCACCAGGGTCGCGAGCATCATGATGGCGGCCACCACCACGGTGGAGGCGAGGGCGGTTACCCGGGTAAAGGTGGAGACGAGGGCAGCTACCCAGGCGGAGGCTACGGCGGCGGGTACCCGGGCAACGATGGAGGCCACAACGGTGGGTACCCGGGCTATGGAGGCGGCGGCGGCAGTGGGTACCCTGGACACGGTGGAGGCGGCGGTGGCGGTGGGTACCCGGGCTACGGTGGAGGCAGCGGTGGTGAGTACCCAGGCAATGGAGGCGGTGGCGGCGGGTACTCTGGCCACGGTGGAGGCAGCGGCTACCCGGGCTACGGTGGAGGCGGCAATTACCCAGGCCATGGAGGCAGTGGCGGCGGGTACCCCGGTCACGGCGGAGGCTACCCGGGCTACGGCGGTGGCGGTAGCGGCTGTAACTATGGCTGCTGCGGCCACGGGCGCAATGGGTGCCGCTGCTGTGCGCGCGCCGACGAGGTCCCGGAGCTCATGTACCGGGCCGAAGTCCGCAACTGATCCTGGCGGTCGATGACATGCAAGTACACGCGTAGAACTCTACATGCTGTACTGTGGTAACGTGGCCTTCTCTCTTGTCAATAAAAAAGAAGGTGCATGTATGTATCATGTATGTACGTACCCGTGTGAGTTTGTGATCCTGATGAGCACAGCCTGCCGGCCCTCTGTATCCTTGCAAGTTTGTGTGTTCTGATATCCATCGCCGCCCTATCTGATTAGTCCTTGGGATTGACCAGCGACGGCTGATGTAACACTGTCATTACGGAATAAAACGACACTGGAATATGGCCTGATTCTACTCCATCAGTGCACTTAATTCCTCACTGTACTGTAATTTATTTAAGATGCAAAAAATGGGGGAAAAAAGAAAGGTGACAAAGAGAATGATACTCCTATGTAAAGACGGCAACAGGAGCATGCATGCATGCATGTAGCGTACCGGAAAGAGTTCTGGGTGTGTCGTGTGTGTTTTTCTGATTCTTCAACGGTTTGGGCTTCAAGAGTGGATTTTATAATAAAAATATGATTATGTGTAGATAGCTACGTGGGATACAGGGCCGGTCCTGGAATTTTGGGGGCCGGTGCGAAACTAAAACTTGTGGCACCTAATATAGACATCGTAATAATAATGAATATATGTGTAAAAATATATATTGCCAATAGTTTATACATATTACCTTATAATTTTCTTTTGACATTTTCTCGATGCAAAGTCATTTATAATAGGGTCGATGTCTATGTCATACAATAATTTTTTCTAACAGTTCAAAATTCTCATTTGTTTGTTGTTCTTCCTCCATGACAACTATCACCAACTTATCATTTGGGTTTATCAAAACACTAGTATTACTCGTAAAAATTTGTGAATGTCTCCTTCATGTGATTTTATCAAGTCGTCAACACGTTTTGCTCTCTTCCTATTGGCGGCACCAAATTCATACATTCTTAATGACATGGCAACGCACAATGTTGGAAAAATACATTAAATGTTGGAAAACTAAATTATGTATGACTGGAATCGTAGTTGAAAACAGTGCAACTATGTATGACTGGAATCAGTACCTCACCTCATCGAGGGAGAGCACAGAGCGCTTGGCCGGCAGCGGCATAGATGGAAGTATGGAACAAAAAGATCGGAGTCAGCGAAGTGGAGCTATCCATCGGAAGCAGCTATGCTAATTGCCTAATTCCTAGCTTCCTGCGTGCGTCCCCTTGGTCCTTGCCTCCCTGGCCACGCAGCAGCCCAATAACACAAAATTATCGTTTATTTTTCTGTTGGACTAATAATATATAGGCATATAGCATATCCGGATGGGGACCCCTAGATTTTGGGGGCCCGGGGTGGCCGCACACCCTGACCCCCATTAGGACCGGCCCTGGTGGGATACTCGGATCCCGATCGAGGGATGAGCAACGGCGAACGGGGAGCTCCAGTTTGCAGCCTTCAGTGGCAATTCGAGAAGCTACGCATACCATCCGATGAGCGACGGCACACTTAACCATTCACTCGTTGTTTCTTCCTTCGTTTGAAGTTTGTTTGTTTTCTCCTGTGATTTTCTGGCTTTCCCGTTCTTTTGGATATGGTGCCAAACTATATATGCTTCAACGAAATTCTTATTGTCGGTGCTGGAGCATATGACCAAAATCATAGAAATGAATATATATCTGATGAAGAGCTTACATGCATGCTTTAGTTCTTCAAAGATAACTTTGCACACAACCTGCTGCGGTTACGCCGCCCTCCCTTTCCTAACCTAGCCTCCTCAGAGGCGGTTCCATATCCAGCGTTCTAGCCGGTGATCTGCCGCTCTCCTTCCTCTCCGATCGCCGCCTTGGCCATTGGTGGCACAAGGGGGAGGGGAGATTCAGCTCTCGTTTGTGCATGGTGGGGCTGATGTTGATGGTGCTCGTAGAAATAATGGTCTTATAGTCCATGCTCCTGCTCATCGGAGGTGTTACTGGCGTCGGCGAGAGGCTTGTGCAGTCCAAACTGTTTGAGAAATTTCAATCTAAAGTTACGTCTTGGCGTGGCACGGAGGGGATGGGTTGCTCTTGGAGTGCGGCGGTTTTAACTGCTATGTATCTGCGGAAGACGGTGGGGGATTCGGCCGCATGTTGAGGGGTGGGGGTGGCGTTGGCACCGAATAACATGTTGAAGATCTAGTCTTACAAGGCTGGTAACTATCGCGGCTTGTTAAAGCCTCATGGTAAGGGGTTTCTTTAGCACCATACGTTGACCAATTGCAGGTGTTCTTCTTTTTCGGTGACTGCGAAGGAGGTGGGTGCTTGGTAGTTGCGGCGATGGTGGTATGCAGCAGTATAATCGCTTGTATTCTCATAGTTTTTTTTGTTATATTCGTGTCAACTTTGTATACGTACTATTATCAAAACCAATACAAGTAATATATGCCTGCGGGCATACAACGTCAAAACAAAAAAAAACGTAACTTTCCACTTGTTTTGCATCGTGAAAAACCTAGTTTAAAAAAGCATGACACATAACTTTGCATTTGTTTTGATGTTGAACTACCCCAATGTAATTATTTAATTTTATTAAATAAAAATGACACAGTAGGGGTACCAAATGGTTAAAATTAGGAGGTAAGGCTAGTCACAATTGGAGAGTATGCATATATACTAGTCTATGTTAGTCTATGTTAGTACTTCCATATGTTAGAACAAGTACTTTCCCTAAACCCACGCTATAAGAATTTAAAAAATATATTTGTGCTTACATAGAGAAAAGAATAGGGAAAAGAATGGAAGCGTGCTCTCAAGTAAGAGCTAACTGTAACACGTGCTCGTAGGCACTTTGTGAGAGTGAAAGGCGTGCCAGCTATTATGTTGGCTATAAATGAGATGACACTATTTTATAACCAACACCCAGCTATACAATTGTCCTTTCTCTTATACTAGTCACAATGGGGAGTAACTTAAACTAGTAACATACACATATTACTAGGGTATGTTACTACCCTCACAATGCAAAGTAACATAGAGGTAATGTCATATGTAGTATCATTTATTACTCTATACACACATTTTGTCTTGAAAATTGTGATGTGATGGTAACTAGCAAAGTTACTCTATACTCATGTTACTCACACTGTGACTAGTCTTACGTGGTTTCATGTAACAATACATTTATTACTGTATAGACTCTTGCCTTGAAAGTTTATATATCACAATCATCTCTCACAGTGGTGGGTCAGAAACGGACATAGAGCGGTGCTAATTTATAAGATCAGCTGCTGGTTAATGTAATGCTGGCGTTCATCATGCAGTGAAGCAGGTCATGAACATATGAGCTAACTCTGCTGGACCGGTGCTACCCGGGTAGCACCGGCCGCAGCTCCGCCACTGATCTCTCATCATTAATTGCACTAAAACGTCATTTTTTACCAATAATGCATACATAATACAATCTATGATATTACCACTATGTCTAGTCTAAGACTAGTCAAGTGAAAATAACATGAATAGTAATATAGATATCACATTGGCAAGAAAGATGATGTGACATGTAAGCAATGAAAAAGGCAAATAGAGTAATATAGGTAGTTACTGTAACATATGACACTTTCCGCTATAAAGCTAGTAACATAGAGTAGTAACATGTGCACGTTACTACCCTTAGAGCATCTCTAGTAGTACCCTCAAATCTTCAAATCCTTATAAATAACCGTTTTTTTTTACAATTTGCGAGGAAAAAACGTGTAGACTAGAACCCCTTAATCCTCGAACCCTAAAAAAAATTTCAGGGCCCAAACCGCAAACCCCCTGTGAACCTGTAGAAGTGGGGGTTGGGGAGCGAAACCAGCCCCAACCCGCACTCGTAGTCGTCGCCCGTGCGGGAGGAAAATTTCCCGCCCCAAACTCCCCCCCCCCCCCCCCAGCCTGCTCCTCGCCGCCCGCGCCCACCGTAGACGGCCGCCGGCAGCACCACCACTCCGTTCCCGAAGCGTAGCCGCCTCTCGACTCGCACGCCGGCGGCGCACCCCGCCCGCGCGCGCCGGGGGACCGATTGGCCGGCAGGGCATATATGGTGTACCACTACAGCCACCAGGACCACGCCGCGGCCGCCGCGCTGGGGAGCTGCGCCACCTCGTCTTCGTCCTCTGCACGCAAGGAATCAAGCCGACGCTTCCCGGATGCGTCGAGTTCTTCCTCTTCTTCTTCACGGCCGGCGGAGCTTCACCGCCGGAATTCGCCGCCTACGGACTTCCTCGAGCACGAACTACTACATCTGCACCCTCACCGTGAGCTCCACGTCCTATTCCTCCCCTTCCCCTCTCGATTCACTGTTGTTTTCGTGGAATTCGTCCACGACCTATCACCGCCGTCCGCCATGACTGCGCGAGCTGCTCGGGCCGTTCCTCGGCTGCTATTCTGCTGGCTTTCTTCGCTTCGGGCGCGCACGCACACGCCCCCTGCACCGCACCGCAGCACGCTCCGCACCCAGCACCGCGCGCCGTCGTCGCCGCGGTCCCTGCTTCCTTTCCTGTACGCCGCCGTCGTGTGTCACCGCAGTTCTGAATCTTGGATTCAGTTAACGATGCCAATGCTGTTCATATACGAAGGCGTCTGTTGAACATCACAAACAGACCGTAGCCTAGTGGCTTTACTGCTGTCATGCTGATGTCAGCATTCGAATTAAATCAATTCATTGAATTCCTTTCAAAATAATGAGTCATTGACATGTGGGACCTCTCTGTCAACTGTTATTGAGATGATGAAAATTGTGATGTCAAATGACAGTTTTAAAGGTTGGGGTTGAAGTAAAGACTAGAACCCTCAAACCCAACCCTTATAACGGAATTCCGTTATAAGAGTTGGGTTTGAGGGTTCTGAAGGAGATATGCCCTAGAGGTACTTAATAAATATAGTTTATTCGTCCTATCTCAATTGTTCATTATATGTTTTATACGATGCTATAACTGTATTAAGCGGAAACATTAATACACGTGTGGTACATAAACAACCAGGTCCCTAGTAGCCTCTATCTAACTAGTTCATTGGGCAATTGATGATCGAGGTTTCCCGATCATGTGACATTTATGTCAGTTGACAATGGAGTCATGTCATTGGGAGAATGACGTGATGGACATACCCAATATTTGTAGGACGTAGTCATTACGCCTTTGACCGTGAGATCTACTCTTATTGCGTTTCCTGGAAGACACTTTGATTGCATCAAACGTCATATCTTACATAGTGTGACAATAAAGGTGTCCCTCTCGGGTGTCGGAAAGGAGTATGTTGAGACGGGGGGTCAAGAGCGGGATTTGCCAGTCCGTATAGCAGGATAGATACTCTAGGGCCCACTCGGTGAGATTATGTCAAACGAGCTTGCAAGCGTGTGACTAGGTCACCAGGACATAATATCATGGACGAGTAGAAGTTAGCAGTGTCGGTAACGAGATCAAGCTGGGTATGGAGATATCTATGAACGAGTCTCGAACACGCTAAGTATCGCATGGCAAAAGGTTTAAGACTCAGACGTCTAGGTTCGACCGGTAAAGTATTCGTTATCTCGCAGGGATTAATTCTGGGTATCCTCGGTCCACGAATTAGTCATTGATCGGAGAGGAGTCTCGATCATGTCTGGTGAGATAATCGAACCGCTAGGGTAACACACTTAAGGGGAATCGACATTTTATCGGAAGAGAAAAATAGGAAAAGAGAGCACCGGGAACGTCCCGGGAAAGTTCTGATGGAGATCGGGCAGCGACGAAATAGTTTTCGGAGCCGGAATAAATTATATAATATGTATTTAATATTAATTAATGTAATTAATAGTTAAATATATTTTTATTTAATTTTTCCAGAATTTTTAAAGGCAAAATACCCTAAATGGGCCTTAGGGCCCATGAAGGGGGGAAGGATCCCCCCAAGGGAAGGGAAGGATCCCCCCATGTGGCCCACCTAGGCCGGCGCACCCTGCTAGGTCGGCCAGGGCTGGTGTGGGAATAGTCCCACACCGCCAGGCTGGCAGGCTGGGCACCCCCTGGCCCCCTTTATATAAAGGGGCACCCATGGCCTTTAAATGACACCTAACTCTCTCTCTCTCTCCTTGGATCCCGTGACTCCCTTGTTTGGAGTTGCGCCGAGGATAAGTTTTCTCCACCATACGCACACCGCCGTGTTGCTGGTCTTCCGGTCCCAGTCTTCCGCTGCTCGTCCCTGGATCGGGCCCGGAGGAAGTCGGCTTCACCGTACGTGTGTAACGCCCTGCGAGGTGCCACGCTAGTGGTGCTGGAGGTCTGCTTCCTCAACACGGCCTCGAGGTCGTCGTCGGTTTCATCGACATCGCCGCGTCATCGTCTTCTTCGACGCGCCATGTTCTCCGCGACCGTGAGGTCGGCTACGGCGTCTACGTCAGCAACGCTTGTGCGGGAGCGTAATCCCCGCTTTTCGGTCTACAAGGGTATGTATACCGATCTCCTCCGTATTACTATATCTGCATAGTATAGATCCTGGCTAGTTTAAGGTTATCGCTGTTAGGAAATTTTTTGTTTTCTGCCTGCGATCCCCTTCAGTGGTATCAGAGCCGATCTATGCGTAGATATAGCTGTACGCTAGCTGCACCCGTGTTTATCACGGCGACATCATTCTTATTATTTGCTACCCTCTCGCGTGCACTTGCACTGCCGGCAGCATTGAGTTGATGAAGCGGCCCGGACTGACCTTACGCGTACGCTTACGTGAGACTGGTTCCACAACTGACATACGGCTGGTTCCGTATATGTGGCTGGCGGGTGTCTGTCTCTCTCTTTTTAGTTGGCTTTGCATTTTCAATGGAGGGCCCGAAAGGGATGAATAAATATGCAATTATTTGATCGTTGTTGTGGTCATAGGTTCGTAGGTATGAAGCGGTTCTATTTATGACAGCCCCAAGCCACGTAAAATATGCAAAAGATAAAGTAGAAGCGTCTAACTTTATTTTGCAGGGGCAATGTGATATGGTCAAGGTAGGTTTATTAAATTGTTTATGAACTGCTGGCACGAAAGGAGACCATCGGCGCAAGGACCATGTCACGTCGCATTACATTTTGATGTTTTGTGTGCATCTTATATTGTGTGTATATATATATAGTATATATATTAGTTACACGGCGGTAGTTATATAAAATGATCCCTCCAAAATACCATTTGTGTTCTCCCTTCGACGTGCACCACTAAGAAAGTTCTACGTTATGAGGCAGGCCGTGACGATCGGGTGTCAGACATATCGTCGTTCGCATACAGTGGGTGTAAGCCATGTTGCACGCGCGTTTACGTTGAAGGTTATTATGGCGAGCCTAGCATGTACAGACATGGCCTCGGAACAAGGTGACCGAAAGGTTAAGCATGAGTCACAAAGTTGTTGTGATTGACATGTCGATGTCTACCTTTGAAGTTTTGTTGCCGGCTCTGACGATGAGGGGTTGCATAATGGATGAGGATCGTGTAATCACTAAAACGATTAGAGGGATACTCATTTCGAGTGGGAGTTCTGATAGTTTTATTTTATTAAAACTTGAACCCTATTTTATAATGAACAAAGTCTTTATGTTTTGCAAAACCTTTGTAGATATTTACCAATGTAATAGCCTTTTTTTTAAATTAGGCGTAATCCTGCGATTGAGAAACTTAAAAAGTTGGGTCCAAACTTCATAGTTTTATACTTTAGCTTGAGGATACTCCTTGTTTAAACCATTAGTTCTTTATGATACAATACCCGCTAGGAGATAAACCCGGAGATTCCGATAACAAAAGGATAATTTGGATTATCAAGTTTTTGTGCGGATAATATCATCATAGTCCAGTGTATGCTATGATCTCTGCCATAGAGAATTTACGGTGGGTACGAGTTGTTAGATCGCGATCATATGAGATGATCGCTGAACTCAGGATACACCTAAAGTTGGGTTGATGAAGTTTATCAGTACGTTGACTGTTTTACTTCTCAACCAAGATGGAAGAGAACACACGCATTGAAGGAGCACGTGGCAGTCATACTTGATGACACTGGTCATACTCGATGACATTGGTCATACTTGATGACATTGAGAAGCCTCGCTCAGCTCGATCACTGGATGACAGCCAACGTTGCCAGATGCAAATGCTTTGTCATAGACTATGTCATGCAAGGGGAATCGTTCACCTTCATGGTTCTTGATTGCGTTGGAAGAATCAAGAAGATGAAACAGATCGCCGGGAAGTCATCGATGATGATGGTGTATATATGATATACACGTTATGAATGTTTTACCTAAGCAAGTACTCGCAGTAGTGACTAAGTTTTTGATACTAGTCATGTTTTATGAAAACCAGATTTACTGCTTGAGTAGTTTGGAAGGATGAGGCGACAATGTGTGTTGATGATGGCAGACAAAATGTTGTGATGGCCATAGACACTCTCCCTCTAGATCTACCATTTGAATAAATTCTTTTATGATCGCCTGTTAGTATGATCGTTATAAGTGTGTTTTCTCTAGCAAGACACTTGTTCATATATGTCAGTGACAAAATCGTTGTCCTATATTTATGAAGTAATGATCATAAGCCGATTTGAATTTAGATGGTAGAAGCTCCCCCATTCATAATATTAATGCCAAAGGATGCAAACTTAATAAAGACACCACATTCGTGTGGCACTACCGTTTAAGTCATGTCAATGTTATAGTCAATGA
Organism: Poa annua; assembly: GCA_026929855.1. Taxonomy (NCBI): domain Eukaryota; kingdom Viridiplantae; phylum Streptophyta; class Magnoliopsida; order Poales; family Poaceae; genus Poa; species Poa annua. The sequence goes on from CM049436.1 coordinate 43,730,266, forward strand.
ACAAGCTCCATACTGATGGATCTACAAGTCTTTAGATTTGATCTTTTGACACTTGCAAGATAACCAAGACACCGTTTTTGGAAAGCGGTCATATAACTTATTGATAATCATGCATATAGATGTATGTAGATCAATGAAGTAATTAACGTGTAGTGGAGACCTTTATTTCGTAAACTTCACTGAACGTTTTGAGTATAACTTGTTGAGAATCATGCATATGGGTGTATGTGAATCAATGAAGTACTTTAACGTATAGTGGAAGTCTTTATTTCATAGACTTCATGAATATTCCGAGTAGATATATGGATATCCACTTAGGGAATGTTAATCTGGAAATTTTTGATTCGATCAAACAAGTTCAGAATGAAGTAGGAAATAAATTTAACAAGAAAATCAAATTCCTGCGATACAGATCGAGGAAATAAAGATTTGAGTTATAATGTTCGCATATCATTGGAAGACTTGTGAGAAGAGTTCCACAAATTACGTCGCATGGAACACCATAGTGTTATGATAAGTTAGGACGTCATAATCGCGCCCTATCGGATAGTGTGTGTTAAATAAATCTCTTGTCGAATTATTGTGATCATTGGAGTCATATGGTAGAAACATAACATTCACGTTAGATAATAGGGAACCATTTAAATCCATGGAGACAATACCATATGAGTGATGGCATGGCTTTTAGCCTGGATTGTCGTTTCAGCAATTTAGTGTTTCGATGTGATCAAACCTAAAATGGATAAATTTTTGTGGTGTACCGTACCTAAAGAATTAGTTGGGTACATGTCTCACGACATAGGCAAAAACGTTGCCGGAATATACCTTGCAAAAGAAATTGTTTCTTGTCCAAGGGTATAAGTGGGAAAGGAAGTAGAGCAAGACGAAGTTAATGAACTTCCTCTCCAAACATCAGAGTGGCGCATCGGAAAGTGTTTCCGGTGTTGTGCTCCTCAACTGGAAAGAAGCTGATGATAAAGATCATGATGCTCTGAGCTCATACTAAGAACGTAGGCGTACGAGGTTGTATTCCACACTGTGTGGTACGACAATCTTGTTATGAAGGTCATGTTAATGGAATATGACAGACCTATGAACTACAAAGAAGAGATGGTAGACCTAAGTCCGAGAAATGGCTGTGAGTCATATATGATCCGAGATAAAATCCATGTACGATTACCAGGTAATGACTTGGGAGATCTTCTTGATGGCATCTAAGCTGTTAATAGAATATGGAATTTTATGAGAGAGTAGACACTGATAAGGATCGATTTGTCGTGAAACAGTTCCGACAGATTCAAAAGTTGACCACAACGAGATTTTGTCTCAAGTGGCGAAGCCTAAATCTATTCGGGGTCGTTTAGCAATTACTATAATTTCAAATTGAGAAATTGATAGATGGATAAGGAAACCATGTTTCTTAATGGTATCATTAAGAAAGAGTTGTAATTAGTACAATGAAATGGTTTGGTGATCCTGAGGATGCTAAACATGTATGCAAACTTCAGCTGTCCATTCATGGGCTGAAGCAAGCATATCGGAGCTGGAATCTTCACTTTAATGATGTGATCAAAGGATTTTGGAGTTGTCCAAAATAGTTGAAGAAACTTGCATTTGCAAAGAAGTGAGTGGGAGCTAAGTAGCTTTTCTTGATCTTATATGTGAATGGCATATTTGAGTAGGAGCTAAAAGAAATTCCTTGGTCTTATATACGGATGGCGTATTTAAGTGGGAGCTAAGTGTCATTCCTGATTTTATGTAACGACATATTGAGAATGATACAGATCCTCTAGCAAAGTATAAAGGATTATTTAAGTGATTAAATTTTCTATGAATGAAGTTAGGAGTATTAGGCATCCGATTTATAATTGTATAGATCAAAAGGGGCTTAATAACATTAGGTCAGAATATTTTCCTAAGTTAAGATTCTGAAGTGTTTCAGAATAGAACAAGCGAAGAAAAAGGTTCTTGCTTGTATGACTAGGTAAAATATTAAGTTTATCTTGGCATTTTCAGTGATAGAAAATGATGTTCGACATTCTCTATGGCTCAGACATAGATTCTATCAGACTGAAAGCTCGACTTGGTGTGACCCACATTCTTGGTTGAAGAACGGGTTCCAGAGTGATCCTTGTGTCGATCAATGAACAAACGTTAAGTTTATTCTTCAGTGTTTGTGAAAACTGAAGATATGTTTTCTGGTAAAGGGTAAGAGTGGAAAGACAACTTGCCGTAAAACGGTTACGGTGATGCAAGTTATGACACTGACCCATACGACTAGAAATCTCATATAGGAGATGTCCTTTGTTTTGAAGAAAGACATGGTTAGATTGCGAAGTCGCATATGGATGCACTGTCGCATAATCTACATAATAGGTATAGAAATATATGGCAACTTCAGAAGTAGCAAGTGTGATTGGACTGAGCGGTTTTCCGAGCATATGTGGTTCCACTTAATAGATCTCTTAGACTTTTAAGCCCCATGCTACGCGAAGGTTCGAGTCTCACTCCATCGACTAAGATATATTTCGCCGTCATCGTAAAATGCGGGATGATGTCAAACTAGCTGACATAGAAGTGTTGCAAAGCACATATAGGTCTCAATGTGTGAGATCTGTTGACTGTATTCCTCTTCCACGAGACAAGCATGCACCAAGTTGCTATGGGTGTTGAGCTTTTACCAAGTTGTAAACTAGATTAGGTGTTACTCTAGTGCAAGTGGGAGACTAAAGGAGATATGCCCTAGAGGTACTTAATAAATATAGTTTATTCGTCATATCTCAATTGTACATTATATGTTTTATACCATGCTATAACTGTATTAAGCGGAAACATTAATACACGTGTGGTAGATAAACAACCAGGTCCCTAGTAGCCTCTATCTAACTAGTTCATTGGACAATTGATGATCGAGGTTTCCCGATCATTTGACATTTATGTCAGTTGACAATGGAGTCATGTCATTGGGAGAATGACGTGATGAACATACCCAATATTTGTAGGACGTAGTCATTACGCCTTTGACCGTGAGATCTACTCTTATTGCTATTCCTGGAAGACAATTTGATTGCATCAAACGTCATATCTTACATAGTGTGACAATAAAGGTGTCCCTCTCTGGTGTCGGAAAGGAGTATGTTGAGACGGGGGGTCAAGAGCGGGATTTGCCAGTCCGTATAGCAGGATAGATACTCTAGGGCCCACTCGGTGAGATTATGTCAAACGAGCTTGCAAGCGTGTGACTAGGTCACCAGGACATAATATCATGGACGAGTAGAAGTTAGCAGTGTCGGTAACGAGATCAAGCTGGGTATGGAGATATCTATGAACGAGTCTCGGACACGCTAAGTACCGCATGGCAAAAGGTTTAAGACTCAGACGTCTAGGTTCGAACGGTAAAGTATTCGTTATCTCGCAGGGATTAATTCTGGGTATCCTCGGTCCACGAATTAGTCATTGATCGGAGAGGAGTCTCGATCATGTCTGGTGAGATAATCGAACCGCTAGGGTAACACACTTAAGGGGAGTCGACATTTTACCGGAAGAGAAAAATAGGAAAAGAGAGCACCGGGAACGTCCCGGGAAAGTTCCGATGGAGATCGGGCAGCGACGAAATAGTTTTCGGAGCCGGAATAAATTATATAATATGTATTTAATATTAATTAATATAATTAATAGTTAAATATATTTTTATTTAATTTTTTCTGAATTTTTAAAGGCAAAATACCCTAAATGGGCCTTAGGGCCCATGAAGGGGGGAGGATCCCCCCAAGGGAAGGGGGGCTGGTTCGGCTGGCCCTAGGTGGGCCACATGGTGAACGGATAGATGTCGCCTAGAGGGGGGGGGGGGTGAATAGGCGATTTAAAACTTTTTCCGGGGAGCCGGAATTTCCGAGCCTAGATGGACCGGAAATTCCGGTATGCTTGATAAAGGCGGAATAAAACTAGTGTTTTACTTTAGCAAGCATACAACCTAAATATACTAGGTTCACCTATGTGCACCAACAACTTATGCTAAGCAATACAAGTAACAAGGTGATAGCAAGATATATATATGACTTCAAGCACGAAGACTATCACAATGTAAAGTGCATAAGTAAAGAGCTCGGGTATAGAAATAACCGAGGCACGCGGAGACGAGGATGTATTCCCGAGTTCCACCCAAAGGGTGTACGTCTCGTTGGAGAGGTGTGCACAACCACAACAGGTTAGCCGCAACGCCACCAAGGCTCACCTTCTTCTCCTGATGAACTCAACCACAAAATGTTGCGAGTTCACCTTCCACTATTGATCCCCTTTTGGGCGGAGATCGAATCCCTTACAACAATCTTGAGGCACACACCCACAACTTAATTGGGGGCTCCCAAGTCTTGAGGCACACACCCACAACTTAATTGGGGGCTCTCAAGTGACCACAAAAGGTCTTGACCACAAAAGGTCTTGGCCACAAAAGGCCGGCCACAAAAGGCGTCTAGGGTCCAATGACCCAAGAGTAACAAGCTCACAAGTATCACCACCACGAATCCTCGTGGAGGGCTCAAACCGATGCAAATGCAATGGCAAGAGCACACGAAGTGCTCAAGTCCTTCACTCTCAAATTCCAACAAAGCAACAAATGCTTATGGGGGAATAAGAGAGGAAGAACAAAGAAAACCACAAAGGAGTCAAATCCCTCACTCCCAAATCCCACCAAAAGCAACTAATGCTTATGGGGGGAGAAGAGAGGAAGAACAAAGGAGAAGAACCACAAAGGAACTCCAAGATCTAGATCCACTAGGTTCCCCTCACTTAGAGGAGAGATGGATTGGTAGGATTGTAGATCTAGATCTCCTCTCAACTTTCCATAAAGAATATGCAAGAATCAATGGAGGGATTGAGAGGAATCAAGCTTTCCAAGGTCAACAATGGAGTAGGAGAGAGGGGAAATTCGTGCTGCCTTGAATGTCTCAAGGAAGAAGAAGGGGAGGGCTATTTATAGCCCTCCAGGAAAAATAGCCGTTGGCTGTTTCGACACCCGGAAATTCCGGTCCAACCCGGAAATTCCGGTGAACTGAAATTTCCGGCTGGAATTTCCGGCCAGAGGCAGAACTGAGACCACTTCTTTCCTTAGTCGATTCTGGAGGGCTCCTCAGGGTGCACCCGGAAATTCCGGTGAATGGAAATTTCCGGGCACAATTTCCGGCTCGGGGCAGAACCCTTTTTCTCCTTTCCTTAGCCGTTTTCTTGGATGAGCTGGGGAACCGGAAATTCCGGTGGAACGAAATATCCGGCCCCAATAATCCGGTTCAGAACAGCCAAACTAAAACCGTTATAACTTTTGCAAATGAACTCCGAATGAGGTGAAACCAACTTTGTTGGAAAGATAGCGACGAGCACAGGGCAAGGTGTGGGACTTTCCTCATGGTCGAACCGGCAATATTTCCGCCACCGAAAACGCAAGAAGTTTGCCAAAGTAAAACCGTTTTCGAAGCACTTGGGCTTGTCATGAGGAACACGACAAGCACCAAAACCCAACATCCAAAACACAACAAGATGAACGAATGAAATCCCGATTTGGATGAGCTAGCGCTTGGCATGAAGATGAACCAAGCTCTAATTCCTCACATGGATAAAAGCCAAATAAGAACCACGAAATATGATATGCCAAGTATGCAAAGGTTTGAGCTCTCCACAAAGATGCGATCAAGTTACTCACTCGAGAGCCCCTCTTGATAGTACGCCTATCTATCCTATAGCCCTATCAAGATCATACCTTTGCCTTGAGCATTCCACTTGAGTTAGATGATGACTGTCTTGATCTCTTCAAGTGGTTCATCTTTCTTGATTGCGCGACCAAGCACATGCTTGATGAAGACTTCTCCAAATACTCCCCCATGCTCACAATGGGAGAGTCTCGCTTAGCTCCGTCTTCATGTATCCATTGCAAGCACCAAGCATAGGATATCTTCAAGAGGCTTCTCTTGGTCTTGCACATCTCAACTTCAACACAAGAGTCCAACACATGAACTCCACTATTCTCATGGACACGATCTATAAGATATCTCAATGCACACATTAGTCCATAGAGATTGTCATTTAATTACCAAAACCACACATGAGGGAAAATGCTCTTTCACATGGGGCCCACCTAGGCCGGCGCACCATGCTAGGTCGGCCAGGGCTGGTGTGGGAATAGTCCCACACCGCCAGGCTGGCAGGCTGGGCACTCCCCTGGCCCCCTTTATATAGAGGGGCACCCATGGCCTTTAAATGACACCTAATTCTCTCTCTCCTTGGATCCCGTGACTCCCTTGTTTGTAGTTGCGCCGAGGATAAGTTTTCTCCACCATATGCACGCCGCCGTGCTGCTGGTCTTCCGGTCCCAGTCTTCCGTTGCTCGTCCCTGGATCGGGCCCGGAGGAAGTCGGCTTCATCGTACGTGTGTAACGCCCTGCGAGGTGCCACGCTAGTGGTGCTGGAGGTCTGCTTACTCTACACGGCCTCGAGGTCGTCGTCGGTTTCATCGACATCGCCGCGTCATCGTCTTCTTCGACGCGCCAAGTTCTCCGCGACCTTGAGGTCGGCTACGGTGTCTACGTCAGCAACGCTTGTGCGGGAGCGTAATCCCCGCTTTTCGGTCTACAAGGGTATGTATACCGATCTCCTCCGTATTACTATATCTGCATAGTATAGATCCTGGCTAGTTTAAGGTTATCGCTGTTAGGAAATTTTTTGTTTTCTGCCTGCGATCCCCTTCAGGTTCTTGTCTTTGCTCCTGTTTTTCAACCCTTAAAAGTGCTAAAAAATACCAATTCTCAACCCTTAAACTGGTACGAGGGTTTGAGGGTTCGAGGTTACTACTAGTGGTGCTCTTACTTCCCACTATGAACAGTATAAGAGTACCGGAAAAGTGCTAGTAAAGTGGGAGTAGTGCCTACCCGTTTTATTTATTTTATTTGTTTAAAGGGCACATAGGTAATTCATGTGCAAGGTGACCGTCACTGAGATGACAAAGTCTGTTTGATTAATCAATTTCTCTCTCTGCGCAGACCGGCTAGCCTATTCTGAGAAGGTGCTTTGGTTCACACACAATTGTAACATCAACATGACTGGTATGGAACGACGGTATTGGGCGTAATGGGAATTTGGTTGCTACTTTGTTTGGTTGCAACCGGTAATTGTATCATTTTACTACATACTAGTATTTGGCTGTGCAATTTTATCCGAATACAGAACAAGCTTTGAACAGAGAATCAAGCACTAAGCGTAAATATGTGATGAAAGTAAAAGCAATGCAATTTGAGCTCTTCCTGGCAACACCGACAACCATATATGATAGATCATATAGAAGATCAAATCCCGATAGAAGAAAGTAACATCGAGAAAAAAGATGTCGTCATCAATCCCAATCAAAACATAAAGAAGGAACATGCTCTGATAAACACTCTAGCGAGTCCTGGAAAGAAGAATCAAAACTAAGAAAAGAAAGTGTAGGAGTGTCGCTTGTCAAAACGTGGACACCGGGGAAATCGGAATACTTCCCATTTCGAATTGTTTGGTGCGAGGGTTCTGAGAGTTCCTGATCGGATCGGGATGTGGTGTGAGGGATCAAGAGTGGAAGACAAGCATACACAATGATTTTACTTAGATTCAGGCCATCCGGAGATCTTACGGTAACACTTCGGATTTCCCAATTGCAACCCTTCGGGGAAGACTATACCCTTATATACTTCGAGGAGGCGCCTCAGACACGCCTCGGGTGTTGATCATGCATGGGCGACACCTCGCCTGTTTGTGCCACTGCGATGGACGGGTGTCCTCCGGTGCGTAGTGGTTGGTCGACAGCTTGCCCTGCCTCGTCCATGCGGAGCCTCTGGTCTTGAGACAGATCAGACGTACCGTCTGGTCATGTCATGATGATAGCGTTGGAGAGTGAGCCGAGCACCTCCCCTGGTTCATAGACAGAGGGCGCCAAGTGTCCCGAGATGATGTCTTCTCCTCTTCCAGGGTTTCCGGCACGTACAGACAAAAAACCACCCGGTTCGCCCCTCCAAGCGGACGTACCTTGGCGTAGCCGGAGGGCCCGGGCTCGTCCCGCCTCGCGCAACCTAGAGTCGTGACACCCCTGGAAGGCAGGGTGTTGACAAGGAGGCAACAAATGAAAAAAAATTGTGGTCCTTCGGAGTGAAATGTGATGCCCAGGGTAGTATACAAGAAGCAACTATGCCACCCAATATGCCATCAATAAAGCCGCAAGTTGGTATGCAAATCTATTATACTATTAGTTATACTTCATTATGTACATGTAATAATGTAGTTACTAGATCATGTAGGCGCGCAATGTCAAGAACTTATAAATTTATTTTGAATTTAACTTTGAAGGTTCATATATTGAAAGGAGGTAATAAATTGAAGTTCGCGAAACAATAGGAAGGTACATGTAGTTAAAAAAGATAACATCTGATTATGACACACGAAACTACACAAACAATACTTTCTACTCACTCATCGTCTTATATATACCTGTATTTTTCTTCAGAATATTTGGGACATACTGAAGCTACCATTCGCTGCTCCTCTCCCTTTCTTCACAGGTGCAGCCTGTTGAAAGATGAACAAACTGTCTGGTCAATGATCATGGTGGCATCATGGCACCGCACGAGCTGCCTACACAACAAGACAAGCCTTTTGAATAACTTCATGTTGTAAAATTGTAGTGGATGAAAATACAGATGATTCAAAGAAGAAAGGAAGCATCAAAATTTAACTGAACAGAGTGTGGAGAGTATTTTTGGAACATAACATATAAAAGGACGAAATACCAATAAATATTTAAAAACACACATCTGATGAAATCGACTGCGTCAGGCTGCCTCATCTCACCCGGCATGTGCTGCCTCTTGTCAATCTCTCCTATCGTTCCGTATCCTGCCTCCAGCGGTCCGCTTCGTCCAACCCCTGCCTCGTGATTCTCTCCGCTGGCTTCGTGTGCGACCGAATGGGCCAAGCCCAAATCAACGCCCCCTCTCCCTCTTCCATCCCTTCCTACCTCCTGGCGGCCGCACACTGAGCATCGCCGCCCCCCGCTGACCTCCACCACATCGTCAGCCTCGGCCTCTCCATCATCACCTACGCGCCGTCCAACGCTGTCTGGTGGGCCACCTACGCCATGGCGAAGCGCTTCGCGTGGCGCGTCGTCGGCGCCGACCGCTCCGAGAGCTACCCGGCGCTCATGGCCGACACAAATCGCAGAGATCTCGCGATTCAGAGGCGATGGGGTGGGGGCGAAGACGTTGGCGAAGAACCGGCAGCCGTGTAAGGCCCACGGCGCCCCGCTCGCTCTAATCTCCCCCTCCCGCACGCGTGAGGTCTTCGCCGCCGTCCCTATCCGCCCGCGCGTCCCCTGAGCTCTGCCTCCAATCGCCAGCTCCGATGCACGGTGGTTGCGCCCTCTCTTCTTCAGCCGCAAGCTCCGATGCAGCTTCGTCTGCGCCGGAAGCTGAAGGATGGATCCCCGGGGAGAGATGTCGAGGGTGCCGCTGCCGAGGGAAGGCCTGTCGCCGTTTCCCCCGGAGGTTGCGGTCACGCTCGCAAGCTGCGGGGCGGTCGTCGCCCTGGAGTACACCATCATCTTCCACGGTAATATTGCTGATGTGTTGCAGACCTGTTTGTTGTAGGAATTTCCAGTACAGTTCTTCACTTGAATGTTACAATGCTACTGTGAATGGTTTTCAGTATTTGTTCTTGACCTGCACAGCTTGAATCAAATGTGATGAACCTGGTGCCCTTATTTGTGAGGAATACGTGGGAGAATCGAATTTTCTTTTCGCCATTTTCTGTGATAAAAGTGATAATTTGAACTAGGTGTTATGTCTTGTGTGGAATCAAACATATTCCTGGCTGTATCTACCTAACTTAGTTCTTGCTATGCATTTAGAACCACAGTTTGTAAAATATATTTTTAAATCTTATTTATTTTCACTAAATTAGTTTTATATTGTTCAATGAGCGGTCGAAATATAAATCAAATGGTCATTTTCATTTTCTTAGCTGCAACATCTGCTGACTCAAATAGTCCGTGCATTCACTTCAGACCCAAATAGTATAGTACATCTAGCGACCTATCTTTTACAACGCATGTTCTGCTTCCATGTGTTTCCAACAAAATCGTGATTGTCGAGATGTGCATACAAGTTTAGATATTGCAGACTGTAGTGTGGTGATCAATCAATCATATTGAAGCTTGCTGCTGCTTCAAGGCTACAAGACACATTGAACTTCTTACGATCTGCACTTTTCACGTCTCAAACAAAAATGCTTTGTTTATGCTCGCTGAAGATAGTGCTTAACAATGATGAAGCAGATGCTGGGGCTTATGGACGTTGATGCATAGACTGCTGCATGGTCCGTATCTTCTAATTTCACTAACCATATGCAATATGTGATTTCAAAGCCAGTGAAGTTTATATGCACACAACAATCCACTGAGGTTGAAAATCAGGCTTAACACCTTCTTTCCATCATTGAAGTGCTGGACGACCTTAAATCCTAAAGTTACATGACAACCTTGCTAAGTAATGAGGACTCAAAAAATCTACCAACAAGTCAACTTTGACTTTCCTTTGATTATTACACTGCAATTAGTATTTGTTGACTCTTGAACATAGTAGCACTTGTCAGGGTTGTTAGCTATTTGAATTGCGCATTTTATGGTATTGTTTGGGATCAATTTTCATTTGGGGCACACCCACATTCAGCTAAAGGCATTTCCCAACACATTTTTTATTAGTTTGCAGCTTGTCTCATGTGCTTCCTTTCTATCTAGAACTATAATCTCACTTATATTGTTTGTATTGAAGGTTTATGCAGGTTGTGATGTGTTGTATCTTCTTCCAAGAAAGCATCAACTATTCAAAATTGTGTTTCATGTTATCTCCAAGTGCCTTCATTAGTTTTTATACTTATTTGTTCCGCGATTTATGTTCTTGCATGTTTTGAGCTGTGACTGATCTAACCCGGATCTTCCTTTGTGAGGCAATTTGGTCTGGATTTGGTTGCTAAGTCGTAGAGCAGTTCTGTTTTGTTAATTGTCTCTGGGCTTTAAGTAAATAGTCCGTGACTGAGTATTTGGTAGTTGCCTTTTTTCCTCGGCAGAAGTATGCAGACCAGTGCGAGATAACTAATTTGATAGTTTTCTTTTTTGTTAGGCTCGATGATTGCTTCACAAGGATAAAATGACGCGTTGGCATTATACAGAGGATTCCTTCGGATAGCACGGCTCAAGTCTTTAAAAAGGAGTGCCACAGGATCGAATTTGTTGTCTCAGCAGAGTTCAGTGAGAATGCAAGAACTATCGATCTCAGGAACTTTGTGTACATGTAGTACTTGATCCGGAGAGGGAAGCGGCAGCTCGACCAGCTCATGAATCCTGATATTAGTATTACCAGACTTTTCTACCCTTGAATAAATAAGGTATATATAATATTGAACAGATCTATTTTCTATTGAATCAACTACTGCTCTTTGCCAACAACTCAAGCCTTCTAAAACTCAGATAGTTTCCTCGCATGCTTGCATTGGTTGTGAAAATTTCTAGCCTTCTTTTCCATAAGATGGTGCCAATCTTTGATTTTGATCGTTGTTTGTCCAATTATATATGACTAAAAAAACACTGAGATTCCAATATGGATTCGGGGTATACAACTCAGCCAATATGCAGGGTTTTCTGAGTGATACAGTACTCTCAGCAGTTTTAAATTAAGATTTACCCTTACGGCATGTGTCCCAGCTATAAATCCTTCTTATCAATGCCCATCATTTGTTAATCAGGAGATGTCTGCGTGCAATATCTTACACCATGTGTCCTAAAATAAGTATTAAATAATTAAGTAGTTGATGTTAGACTGTTCTAGTATTTACAAGTGCTATACAGATATATTTTCTTTGATCTATTGTGGCATACTGGTTAATCCGATGGGGTTCCGTTATTCTTTTGTTTGCCCTTGGTGTGTCTATACAACACATGAATGCTTTGCACAAATTGGAGGGTGAGAATATATGAATATGGTAGCAATCAGAGGTGAGGACATTGATGGTGTTGTCGAGAACCATGACCATTTAGTTGGATTCTTACTGTAGGTTTTGCACAGAAGGAGTGACACTCCTTTGTTAAGTCCTGCTTGGTTTTGGTTAAGAAATTTCTTTTCTGATATACAAATATTGTACGGTTGGTTCTATTTTTTTTTGGATATTTTGTATATTTTCCCTTTATACATGTAATAAAGCATATTGCTTTAGGTACTAAGTATTTATTTTGACTAATGTTTTTATATGTAGTGGTTGTCAACTGTCATAAGCTATATGATCACAGTTTTTTTTGTTAAAACAAGATTATATGGAAATACCGTTCTAAATAACTTGATGTCTCATTGTGCCTGGGGCACTCACTTCTGGTGTTTGTGGCATGCGTGAGATCATGGATGATGTGGATGTTGTTCCAGCTTTGGCGTGAAAACACGGCGGTGCTGTGAAAATGTTGGAGTTCGGATGTTTCTTGAGCTAGGAGGTTTCTTACATGTCGTACTCGGATCTAATGCAATGTTTGACAAGAGAAAAGTAGAATTTATTTTTAGAATTCTAAATTGCAAAATTGGTTCTGAGTTTTACTAGATATTTCACCACCCCAAGAGGAAGTGAACCCCAGCATGGTTGCAGCTGTCAACAAAATCACATGATGAATCTCTCCCAAGTTATGGGCTATGGAAAGGAATGACGATTTGCTAGAGTTTGGTAAAACACTGATGTGCATCAACGAGTGATGCATTGTTGTAGTAGGGTGACTACGAATCATGACAGCGGTACAATGGTGATAGAGGTGAAGACAAGGGTCCAGTGGAAAAGGAGAATGGATGGCATTGCGCCCGCATGTGTGTTGGTGAGAGAGAGACTTCGAAGTATCACAATTTCGGCACAATGGTGAAGTTGAGGGGCTGGTGAAATTATATTGGTGACATTGCTGGAAATCGAGGGGCGACTCTGACTCACAATATCGGCACCATGAAAGGGATGATATATGCATCCATGTCATGCCTTTGGACAGAGGTCAGTTCGATCAATAGAGCAATTTGTAGACTGAGCACATATAGGCTGGATGTAGCTGTCGTTGAAATGCTGATTAAAGTGGACGTGTTTTCCCATATCATGCACTATTCATGAATGCCTATTCATGGGCGGGGTTTCCCCGCCGCGAGTGCAGCTCCAGGATGAGCAGCTGCTCCTGCGGCGTGAGGTCGGGGCGAAGGTAGTTCAGCCACCTGAGACGGCAGCTCTTGCCGGTGCGCTTGAGACCTGCATCCAGGACAAACCACGCAAGATTAATCATATGGCCCTGGAAGGAACGGAACATCACATGCTATTTTGGTGCCTATTTGAACATGATATGAAAAATTGGCTGTTCAAATTTAGCTGCTGGTTTGAAAACGATTTTGTATATCAATACGCAAGGTTAGACAATAGGTGAGAAAAACAAATTTTATTTGATGAAAAAGAACTCTTAAGTTTTCATTATTATTATTTTTTTCTGTGATTGTCTATGACAAGAGGGAGGGTAAGTACAGGTAGACACAAGTTGTGTTGAACGAGTAGGATATGTATTCCCCCGTTGCAACGCACGGGCAGTTAACTAGTCTCAGTAAAAAAGGAATCCCGAGCTGGGATAAAAAATAAAGAATAAAACTATAAACTAACATCTCAAATGAATTCATCAAATATTCCAGAAATAGAGACATAAGAGATTATGTCTACCTAGAAGATCAGGCTCTGTTCAACATGATATACAAGCACCAATAGAGTGACAAACGCAAGCAGAGAGAAGGACCGGGAAGAACTCACCTTGGAATCTCAGCTATGGTCGTCGTCTTACGCGCTCGTTGAGAGAAGGCCATCAGGACCATTCGCGCCCTTCCCCGCCCTTGTCCTCGCCGCCGCCGCCCACGGGCGCCTCCGGCACGGCGGACGCCATGAAACGCAGCCGCGCGGAGGAGCAGGACGAGGACGTCCATCCCCGCCGTCGGGCGCGCTCCCCATCTCCCTCGCCAGTCCACCCCCGGCCGCGCTCTCCTCTGCGGCGTCGTTCTCCTCCGGCCCCTCCCCCCCGACGGTCCCCTCCCCGAGCGTTCAGGCCGCAGGCGCAGGATGCTCCCCCTCCTCGCCGGCTGCAGGAGCAGCGGGACAAGGCTCCCTACCGCCCTCCCCCAGCCCGGCGGCTGTCTCCAAGGGGCGGGGCAGCGCCGCTGCGGCAGGAATCCCCACCTGCACGCTCCCCCCGGCGCACGGCCTCCCCGGATGGGGTACAACGGGAGGCCGAGCTTCGCAGGGCGTTAGTCTTGCGGGAACAGCCCAGGACTCGATCCCCGGACAGCCACACCGCGCAGGGTTCGTGGATTCGGGACCGGGACAACCGCCCACAGCAGCAGCCCCCGCCGAGACAGCTGCACCCCGTGTCCACGACCGGTGATCAGGCCAAGAAAAAGTCCAAGAAGAGGAAGACCAAGAGCTCGAGTGGGAGGGGCGGCGGAGCGGGAGGGAGCCTAGGTGGGCTCCCACCTGCACCGACCTCGACTGCCCCTCGTGGTGACCCGGGTAGCTCGTCCCAGGTGGGGATAGCTGTGTCCCGACCTCAGGTGGAGGAAGGGCGGGCCTCACCGCCGAGTCGCATGTGCTTCAACTGTGGCATGGACGGCCACTACCGCTCGGAGTGCACTCGCCCGATGTCCTGCTTGCGGTGTGGGGACCCCGCACACATCCTCAGCGACTGCCCCGTGCAGCCGAGCCAGCTCCACCGGTCGCGGCTAGAGTTGTTGGGCCTCGGACTAGACGCCATCTTCTACTTCATCGACCTGGGAGGGGAGCCGAGGTTGGCACCCCAGAACCAGGCGACGTTGATGGTGCTCCCTACTCAGTTGCCAGGGGTACCCACTGAGCTCACCATGGACATCTTGAGGGAAGAGTTGGCTTGGATTTCTCCTACGCACCAGTGACAGATTCGGGAGATCTCACCTACTGAGTTTTCTGTGGTCTTCCCCTCGGCAGAGATGATGAGGCTCTGCCGTACCTTAGACGAGTGCTACACCCTGCCGCTCATCAGGATCCGGGTGGCCATTCGCCCCTCGACAGAGCTCCCCTCGGAGATCCCAGCCCTCCAATCGACTTGGGTACGCCTGTTCGGATTGCTGGAGGAGGCCAGGACGCAGGCTGTGGTTGAGATGGTGGCCCAGCTGCTTGGCAGACTCGTGGAGGTTGACCTCGACTCCCTAGCGGGGGAGGGGCCTGTCCGTCTCCGTGTCCTTGTTCCTGACCCAGCCCTGATCCGCGACAGCCTCCCTCCGTTCTTCTTTGGGGGTCGGGGTGGGAACCGGGGGGCAGCACTCCGGGTGGTTAGTGAGGGGGTCCAGCCTCAGCTCCCGCCTCCACCAGCCCCTGTGGGAGACCACTCTGACGATGAGGACGGCTCTGGGGATTCCCACTCTGACAGGGACGACGACGACCCAGGGTTGGGTGACCTCCAGGCCTCTCCTACTTCGGTGGAGGCCCTTCCGGACCAGGGACAGGTATCTTCACCTGGGCCCTCTGTGACTGCGGGTCCGACGTCCGTTCTGGCCCCTCTGGCCCCGGTGCAGGCATCTTCGCCTGCATCCCACCCTGCTCCAGCTGCGCTGGCCCACTCACAGAGTGCACCGGCCAAGCTGCCGCCCGTCGACCACCCGCGCACCGCCCGCCCCGACCCCCTGCCCTCGTGACCCCCCCACTCGCACAGTACGGCACCAACCTCGGTTTGCCGGGTCTGGACGCTGCTTCCCTCGGCCTGGTGACCACTGAGCCGGAGGAGGACTGTGGGAGTGTGGGGCTTGAGGTGGCTCCGCCTTCGTCGTCTCGTTCAGCTGGCGCCCTCTGCTACACTCTCTCGCCGGGGTCGACCCCCACCTCCCCTGTGGGGTCGCCGATGCTGGTCCCGGCTACGCCTGCGGCAGGTACCTGTGAGCCGACCACAGTCTTCCCCGACACTCCTGTGGGGGGCACGCAGGTTCCTTTGGGCCGCCACGTCCGCCAGTCGGCGCCAGTGTCCCAGACCCCCCGCCATAGTGCCAGGCTCGCTTCGGCTCGGGGTGGGTTGGGGATGCCCGCACCGACAGTGGTGGAGCAGGCGATCCAGCATACCGCGGCAAAGCGGAGTCTTGCAGGTACGTTACGTTGCACTCCTCCTTTTCACTCGGGTTCGAGGTTCTCTGTTTTAGATGAGGTCCCCTTGGACCATTTGGCGCAGGTGGCCGATGATTGTGGCATTGTCTTCCGGGGAGAGCGCGGCCCCAAACTGGAGCAGATCTCTGCCATTAAGGCGAAGGAGGTGTACGAGGGGGTTATAGCTGCCGCACGGGCTCAGGTAGAGCCTATGCGGGAGACGGCCCCCGAACCTATCACTTCGGGGCAGGCGTCACCTCCCCCAGATTCGGATGCTGCGAGGGTTGCACCCTCGGAGGCCCCTACCGCCATGCCTCCCCAGGTGGGGAGGAAACGAGGGAGACCTCCGAAGGTCCCGCCGCAGCCTCCGATATCTGGTAGAGCTCGTTCCGTCCCTCGTAAGGGGACAACGCAGTCGTCGGCATCTGGTAGAGCTCGATCCGTCCCCCGTAAGGGGACTACCCCCGCCATGGTTTCATAATGGATACAATCATAAGATTATTCGATTGGACCATGCGGGGGTTTGGGCAACCAGGCCGTCGCAAGCAGCTTAGAGACTACATGAGACAGGAGGACGCGAACATTGTGGGCATACAAGAAACAATTCGTCAAGATTTCTCTATTCAGGAGCTTCAGGGGCTTAGTCCACACAGGTTTGTGTGGCAATGGCTTCCTGCTAGTGGCCATTCCGGGGGGATCCTCCTTGGGGTTAAGGAGTAGACCTTTGAGGTAGAGGATATGGACCGGGGCGAGTTCTTCCTGAGCATGCTTATCCGCCATAGACGATCATCCTTCAGGTGGGAGGTGGTCATTGTCTATGGCCCGGCCGACCACTCTAGAGCGGCGACGTTCCTTGCTGAGCTGAGCGCGAAGGTGGAGCGTTGCTCCACCCCAGTTGTCGTGGCCGGGGACTTCAACCTGATTCGGTCCCCGGAGGATAAGAGCTCGGCGAACGTGGACCTCCTGAGGATGAGTATGTTCAACGATTGCATTGCGGATCTCGCCCTTAGAGAGATCCGTCGAGTGGGAGCGCGCTACACTTGGTCTAATAATCGGGTTGACCCTGTCCGTAGTGTTCTGGATAGGGTCCTCGTCTCAGTAGACTGGGAGGTTGCCTTCCCATTGTGCTCCCTGCGGGCGATTACCAGGGTTGGGTCAGACCACTCGCCCCTGCTTCTATCGTCCGGTGGAGCTTTACCGCCGAGGTCGAACCCGCTTCCACTTTGAGAACTTCTGGCTAGGCCAGCCAGGGTTTGTGGACGCAGTTCGCCTCAAGTCGTCCTGGGCGGCCGACCATCCACCGCGTGTCTTCAATGCGGTAGATGTTTGGCACCACTGTGCTCAGATGGCGCGCCAATTCATGAGGGGTTGGGGCGCCAATCTGGGAGCTGTCCTCCGACAGCGAAAGGAGTCGCTGTTGCGGGACATCCAGCTTTTGGACAGTGCATCAGACTCGGTTGGTCTGACGTCTGACCAGTGGGTCCAGCGTTACGCATTGGACAACTCCCTTATGGAGATCTACAATGGCGAGGAGTTGTTCTGGCGACAACGTAGTCGTCTGAACTGGCTCCTCAAGGGCGATGCAAATACGGCATACTTCCACGCGATAGCTAATGGCCGTCACAGGAAATGCTCGATTCCATGCCTGTTGGAGAATGATCGTCTCCTGGAGGTGCCAGGAGAGATCTCCTCCCATATTTACTCCTTCTATAGGGAGCTCTTCATGGCAGGACCCCGTTCGGGGATATCCCTGTCGGCTGACCTCTGGCTAGTTGGGTCTAGGGTCTCGGACAGGGAGAATGCGGACCTAACCCTCCCATTCTTGCCAGAAGAGGTCTACAGGGCGGTGATGGGAATGAAAGCCAATTCGGCCCCCGGGCCGGATGGCCTTCCAGTGATTTTTTTCCAGACTTTCTGGGAAACAGCCAAGGCTGTGATATATTATGCCTATGTTCCAGGAATTTTATATTGGAACTTTGGTTGTATCACGGCTGAACTTTGGCGTGGTGACCCTGATTCCCAAGATAGTGGGAGCCACGGATATCCGCCAATTTAGGCCCATCACTGTGCTTAACGTCATATATAGGATTCTATCTAAGGTTTGTGCCATGAGACTCGCCCCAGTGTTGGAGCGGCTCACACATCCTTACCAGTTTGCCTTTCTCAAGGGCCGGTTCATCCACGATGGGATCCTAGCTCTTAGTGAGATTATTCACGAGGTGAAAACACGCCACCAGAAAGGCGTGTTCCGCAAGCTGGACTTCCAGAAGGCCTATGACCGCCTGGACTGGGCCTTCCTCCGCTTGGTTCTCAAGCGGAGGGGGGTTGATGATAGGATGATTGGTTGGATCATGCAGCTAGTTATGAGTGGCAACACCGCCATTAACGTGAATGGGGAAGTAGGTCCCTATTTTCGGTCAACCTGTGGAGTGAGGCAGGGGGATCCCATTTCCCCCCTGCTTTTTAACTCTGCGGTTGATGCCCTTGCGGAGGTCTTGGAGCGTGCTAAGACCGCCGGCCACATCTCGGGTGTGGTTGGACATCTTGTCCCAGGGGGTGGCGTGACCCACCTGCAGTACGCCGACGATACCATGATCATGGTAGAGGGGTCGGAACTGGATATCATCAATCTTAAGTTCCTTCTCCTTTGCTTTGAGGCAATGTCTGGCCTCAAGATCAACTTCGATAAGAGCGAGGTGGTGGTCTTAGGGTACTCGGAGGAAGACCAAAAGCGGATCGCGGACAACCTGAATTGCAGGTTGGCGTCATTCCCAGTTAATTATCTGGGAATGCCGATCCGGGACACTCGGATCCTTATTAAGGATCTTGCACCCCTTGTTGCACGAGTTAAGTCCAAATCGGAACCCTGGCAGGGAAGGTTTACCTCCAAGGGCAGCAAGAAGATTCTGATTGATTCGTGCATGTCTAGCGTCCCCATGTATATGATGGGGATGTATATCCTGCCGGAAGGGACCCATACTAGCTTTGACAAAGAGCAGGCTAGATTCTTCTGGCAGGCGAGAAATGGGAAGCAGAAGTACCACATGGTGAAGTGGGCGGATATTTGCGCCCCCAAGGACCTTGGGGGCATAGGTATCCTAGCGTCTCGCCACATGAACAGGGCCTTGATGCTTAGATGGGTGTGGCGGATTCTGCGGGGAGAAGGGGGCCTCTGGCTAGACTTGGTGAGAGCCAAGTACCTTCGGGGCTGCCCACTAGCTCTTGGCTTGTGAGCGCAAAGAGGGGTCACAGTTCTGGCATTCTATCCAGACCATTAAGGAGGATATCAGACTCGGGCTGTCTCATCCGTAGGTAACGGACGAGATACCCTGTTCTGGCTCGACTCGTGGTTTGGCCGAAGACCGCTACGGTTTGAGTTCCCGGATCTCTTTGCGATTTGTACAGAACTCATGTTGTTGGTCTCCACGGCCTTTCAACAGGGGCGGTGGAACATTGGGTTCCGCCGGACTTTCGGGCTAGGGGAGGTGGCGAGCTGGAGGTCCCTGCTTGAGTCGCTCCCCCTAACCCTTTCGGATACCCCGGATAGTGTCGCGTGGGGCCTCACGCCTGCGAGACACTTTACCGTCGGCTCCGCGTACCGGGCCCTATTTAGAGGGCCCGCGATGAATTGGACGACCCACTTGTGGAAGGCCCCGTTGCCCCTTAAGATCAAGATCTTTACGTGGCAACTTCTTAGAGACCGCCTTCCTTCGGGAGTCGAGGTGGCGAAGCGGTTGGGCCCAAGTGATGGCACCTGTCCCCTTTGTGCGGTCCCCGAGACGGGGACCCATATCCTGTTTTCCTGTCCTGTGGCTCGTTTCCTGTGGAGCTTTCTTGCTGAGGCGCTGGGTCCTGAGTGGCAGGCCCATGACCTGGCAGAGTTCCTGGAAGTGCAGGCGAACCATACCGGGAGGAGGAGGTCCCTCTTCTGGTTGGTGTTCGCAGCAATGACATGGACCCTTTGCACGATTCGTAATAAGATGGTCATCGAGCATGTCTTCCCACGACGAGCCGCTGACTCAGTTTTCAAATTCTTGGCTTTTCTGCAGGAGTGGCACCCGTTGGCTAGACAGCGGGACAGGCAGCGGCTGGACGACATACTTGAGGATCTTCTGAAGGCGGCTCGCCTATTTTCTTCGCCGACCAGCCGTTGAGCTCTACTTGGTAGACTTTGTATCAGGATTAGTTGTGATTGCCTTGGGCTTATCTGTGCTGTGGCCCCAGCAAAACCTTGTTATTCCCTTCCCTAGGAACTTGTGGTATGTTGGTTGTAAACTGTGCACGGTTGCTTTATTTATAAAGCGGCGCGAAAGCCTGTTTCGAGAGAGAAGGCCATCAGCGTTGATCTTACCAGCGGCGGCACGACGCAGGAGAGAGACGAGAATGAGAGCAGAGAGAGGAGACGGAGAGAGAAGAGGGAGACGCAACCCTGGACGAATCCTAGACCTCAGCTACCTCGAAACGGGCCGAAGCCCCGCTATATTAATATAGCAACTAACCGATACAACCAACAAGAGTCTCAACCCACACGAATTGCTGGGGCAACAGCAAACACACACCGAAAGAAAAGAAAAGAAGAAATAAAAGGAGACACAGACGGAAAAGACTAAACGATGGAGGTCCGAAACCACTACGCCCTCCGAAGATTTACCACCACGCTCCTATCATCGAATCGCCGTAGAGTACCAGGTAGCACCTTCAAGAAGGAAAGCATGCGCTGCCACCCGGGCCAGCGAACTGGTCCTAGGGTTTCCCCCGACACATAAATGGGAGCGGATGGAGGGTAGCCACGACGCCCTTCAAGAAGGGATGATTCCACCAGGAGGCGGCACCGCGTCGGTGTCAACCGAGCCGACAAGGATTTCTCCCGAACAAACCCTATCCACAACCCTCGGACGATTCAACGCATAGAGCCCCGCAAGGACGAAGCCTCGACACCACCAGACTAGCTACCCACCAACAAGCGCCACCATGGTCACGAAGGCCGTCGCCATCGTCTCACCAAGGTAGCCGCCACGAGGTCCGCAAGATATTGTCAAGGAGTAGATACCGGGTCAGCAGCACCGCGACCGCGCGGGAGGGAACTTCCTCCACCGCCAGTGGCGGTAGTTGACCGGACGTGGGAACGCAGCAAACCAGTCCTCGTTTGGTACGGCCGGGCCCAACCTGAGCCCGTAAAGCCTCCGCAGAGGCACACCATTCCGAGCAAGGTCCGGCCGGGCCCAACCTGGGCCCGTAAAGCCCATCACCACGCTGCAACAAGCCGGTCACCGTCGCCGCTCTCCCCTGCATCACCTACCTTGCCGCCATCTGCAGAGCCAGCGACCGGGCAGGCCAGCCCGCCACGACCCAGATGGGACCCAACGGGCCCAGATCTGGGCCACCAGGCGCTGCCGACGCTGAGACCGGCACGCCGCCACCCATCAGCCCTGCGTCGCCCCGCAGCTCGCCGCCAACGCCGCCGTACAGCAACCCCCAGCCAAAGCTGCGCCGCCGCCACCCTAGGATGCACCGCCGCCGCAGCAGAGCCGCCCCGCGAGGCCTTCTACAGCGTGGGTAGAGACCATCCGCCGCCGCCGGCCCCTGCCCGAGCAGAGCTCGGCGGGAGGGGTGATTCGGGGCGGGGGGTCGAGAGAGGACATGCAGAGCCGCGCCGGCCATCGCGGGGGCGGCGCGGACGCGGAGGAGAGAGGGGAGGGGGGGGCGGTGGGGGGGGGGGGGGGGGGGGGCGAGGGCACGCGGCCGGGAGGGGTGCCGGCGGCGGGGTGGGTGGAGAGGGGAACCCTATGGGAGAGAGCCTCGTGCGGGGCAAAGTCCACAGTCTAGACCTCAGCTACCGCTTAGGCCTTGTTCGGCAGGAAAGATGCGGCCGGTTTTGGAGTGTAAATTTCCGGCCCATTTAAAAACACCAGAAAACACTCCGAGATCGTTCGGCAGGACGGGTTTGGTCGGGTTGGCCCGGGAGAAACCGGTTGAACCACGTCGGGTTGGACGGGATCGAAGAGGCGAGTACCCCCTCGCGTTTCTTTCGTGTCTGTAGCTCTGGCGGCGCGACTAGTCGCTCGTCGCCTCCGCCCTCCGCCGACATTGAGCGTCTTCTTCCCCGAGATCAAGGTCTCCCTCATCTCCTGGAGCCTTCCTCCCTCGCGGCCGCCGATGGTTTTTTTTTATCCCGCCACTGCCGGAGCTCTGGACGCCGCCGCCTACGCCGACTTCTATCAGTTACGCCTGAAGGGGATTGCGGGCAGAAAACAATAAATTTTCTAACAACGATAACCTTAAACTAGCCAAGATCTATACTATGCAGATATAGTAATACAGAGGAGATCGATATACATACCCTTGTAGACCGAAACGCGGGGATTACGCTCCCGCACAAGCGTTGTCGGTGAAGCCGACGAAGACGACCTCGAGGTCGTGTAGAGGAAGAAGACCTCCGAGCACCACTAGCGTGGCACCTCCCAGGGATCCACACACGTACGGTGAAGACGACGACCTCCGGGCTCCGATCTAGGGACGAGCAGCGGAAGACTTGGACCGGAAGGCCAGCAGCACGGCGGTGTGCGTATGGTGGAGAGAACTTCACCTTGGCGCAACTCCAATGGAGGAATCACGTTTTCAAGGAGAAGAAGAGAGAGATTGAGTTGTTCTTTTAAAGGCCAAGGGGGCACCTATATATATAGGTGGAGGGGGGCTGCCAGCCTTGCTGGCTGGGTGGTGTGGGACTATTCCCACACCAGCCCGCCCCCAATGGGTGCTACGGCCTAGGTGGGCCCCATTTGGCCCACCTAGGGCAGCCCCCTTCCCTCATTCGCACCAAGGGGGGGAATTCCCCCCCTATGGGCCTTCTCTCCCATGGGAAGGCCCATTTAAGGTGGGCTGCCTTTTAAATTCCGAAAATCATTAAATAAAAATGTATTTAACTATTAATTACACTAATTAATATTAAACACACATTATCTAATTTATTCCGGCTCCGAAAACTATTTCGGCGCTCTCCGATCTTCATCGGATCTTTCCCGGGACGCTCCCGGTGCTCTCTCTTCTAATTTCTCTTCCGGTAAACTTGTCGACTCCCCTTAAGTGTGTTACCCTAGCGGTTCGAGATCTCGCCAGACATGATCGAGACGCGCTCTCCGATCAATGACTAATTCGTGGACCTTGAATACCCAGAATTAATCCCTGTGAGATAACGAATAACTTTGTCGTTCAAACCTTATAATTAAATCCCTACACCATTAACACCTATAATTATATCAGAGACATATAATCGAGGCGTATTATGGTGGCAGCAAGGCTCAAAACACACGTGAATTACGCTGGCAGGATCAACAAATTAGCAAGGGCTTCAAAACATCAGTAGGTGGTAAATAACCGAGGACGATATCAAGGGAGTTTACCTTATGCAGTATTTAGATGAAGGAACCAAGGACTTGACCTTTAATCGAGCACGTGCAATGCACATGATGACTAACATAACATTCGCAAAGACAAAAACGACTAAATTGGAAGCACGACTGAAGATTACCAAGGAATTGGAAGCACGATTAAATCTGAATCCATTTAGAGAAGATAAAAGTTCTTCCATTAACTTGGATGAGAGAAGTTACCTGGGTTTTCTTTCATCTACTTCAGCTATATATTACAAATAAAAAAATTCACTTAAATGGTTCAAGTTGTAAGTGTACCTTCACTCATTTATGCTCAATTTTAAATCACAAGCTTATTTTAAACCGTTAAATATTCAAGCAGTATGCAGCAACAAAATTCAAAGACATGTACATTTCAGTATCTCAAGTAATGAAATAGAAAATCTTGTATCAGCGAACAAAATGATACAACGCATAATTCTTTTATCAGCATGATAAGTGATTAGGCCAAGCATCAAGTATGATTGTGGTGGAAATAAAATTGCAAACAATGCTAGCAAGAATTTTGTTCAATAAAGATGCTAGCCATATAGTACACTGAATGTAACTCTAGACCAAAAACAATGCGAGCAAATCGTCCTCTATAAAATCACAATGAGAAATCAACATGGAGCAATGGCCATCGATGACAATTACCAGATCTAATCACCAAGTGCAGCGATGGATGGCTGGTGCAGCGAACAGGACGTGTACTTCCATCGTGAAGGGCGTCTGCGTCGCTATGGAGGTCGGGGATGGCGTGCGGGCGGGCGTGTCGCGGCGTGCGTCTAAGGCGACGGCCGTGCGGGCGCTGGCTTCCGGACGGACGACCCTGTGTCTTGGGCGGGCGGGCGGAGCATCAGGCGAGGCTGGAAGGCGCGGGCGAGGATGGCGTGCGGTCGGTGCGGTAGCAGTCGGGGATGGCGTGCGGGCGGGCACGAGGTGGCGGCGGGAACGGAGGGCGCGGGGACTGAGCTTCAGTGACTTTGTGTGGCAAATCACTGAGCACTGTTCACGCGACATTGCCAGATCTGGGACGTCCGTTTTACATCCAATGAACAAGATTTTTCCAAATTTGAAACCCAAACTAAAAAGTGTCCAGAAAAAATTGAAAAAAATCCAGTAAATCATAAATGCGTCATTTTATACACCGGGAGAGTTTCATTTTATCTAATATTTTGTGAATAAATAGCATTAGATCTGAAACGAAACATATTGGTCCAAAAATATTACTAACTCACACAATATTAGTCCAAATGGAGTGTAACTTTCGCAGTGTGTAAAACGAGGTATTTGTGATTTACTAGTTTTTTTTTTCACTTTTTGTGAAGATTTTTTATTTTGAGTTTCAAATTTGAACAAATCTTATCCGTTAGATCTGAAACGTAGGGCAGAGATGGGGCAAAGTCGCTCGGTGACTTTGGTGCATGAAGTCACCAAAGCTGAGTCCGGGCGCGGGATAGGGGCGGTTGCAGGGGAATAATTAGGGGTGATCGTTTTTTTGACAGGAATTAGTGGTGATCATTAGTGATTAGCAAAGCGGGATGGAGGGTGCGGGACGTTTCGCGCGGCTTCGTTTTGCGTGGTTCCGTGGTCAGTCTTACACGACCGTCAGATGAATTACCGTGTGGCTGGGATGATTTGGATCACCCCTGTGTGCTGTTTTATATTAGTGGTGATGATAACTCGTTATCCATCCGCGGAAAAAAGTTTTACCACTCAATTGTGGACCCTGAACACAATACAATGTAATCAATAACATTTTTTTTACAAAAATACAATATTTTACCACTCAGGCATGATCATTGTTTTGTAATTAAGGAAATTGTTTTACTGGGAACTATTTTTGGGGGAGCATGGACATCTCGATTTGGTTCCGAAAAAAGAAGAAGAAATCTCTACTTAGGTTCACTAGCTTAAATATTTTCCATGAACATATTTTTGTTACTAGAGTGAAAACTTTTATATATATTCATGCATATATTTTATTGCAGAGTGAACATAATTCATGACACTGATATATTTAGTTGTACACGAATATACAAAAAAAAATGTTATCACGGTTGAAATGAAAGACGTGGCAAACGACTACAAATGGAAAAACTTCCATACAACATGTGGTAGCTTATCCATTGTAAGAAAAATACAAAGTTACAAGTATGATTTTTGACATATATAGAAATCTAATAGGAAAATATAATCTGTCCGCTATCAAACACAATAGAACAAAGAAGATACAAAGTCGAAGAAGTGCAAACATGCCCACATCCAAAGAGCAAACACGAGTGACTACTACGAGTGTAACTATAAAATATGTTATGGTTGAGCCCCTTCCCCCTTTGCTTACCATCACAGAAAAGGTATCACCACGCCACTCCGCAGCAACAACAATAGAAGAGTTTTTTGTCGACAAAGAAAATATTTCCCCAAATCGGGACGACCAAACCCTATTTGGCGACTTATTTTTAAGTCAATCACCCCAAATCAAAACCCTGTACGATGCATCCTCCCCCTATGAGACAGAGGGCTATGCGTCGACCGCTGCCAGGGTTTTACCCGTGTCGCTCTGGCGAGCAACGCGGGTGTGGCTGACTGATTATAACTTTCATGATATAACCACTACACGAAAACCGTGATACGCCGACTGCATTTTGTCGGGGCCGTCGGTGTAGGGGCCGAGCTGAGCTTCCCAGACAACTAGCCGGCGGCCTAGATTAGGCGTCGGCGTACAAAGGATACTCCGACGGCATAGGCATACAGGGATACGCAGACAACATAGCTATTTTTTCTATTTTTCATGTAATATGGAATAATTCATATGTTTAAATCCGTAAATCAAAATTTAACAAATAAAATATCTAAATCATTTGAAAAAGAAGAAGAGAGGAATCCAAATATGACAACTATATAATCTTTTGCTTCACAAAAACTCATTTGACTAGGCAAAATTACTTTCGAAAAAATCGAACTTGGCGAAATTAGGTGAAATCAAGAAAAATCCTAATGCTTGGGGATTATCCATCAAATGGGGACCATTCTTTGTGAAAATTAGATGGATGTCATTTTGCACCATATTTTTTTGTACTAGGTTCACAAAAAGTTTTTTTGCACTTAAAAATGGAAAATGATATTTATAAAAATCTCTTGAGTATGATTGTTTTTCTATAGCAAGATACACCACTACTTGTCGAATATGAGAACTTTATCACAAACTATGTCGTGAGATTGGTCATAATTTGGTTATTTAGGTTGAAACTTATATATGTTTATTCATGATTTTTATGAAGATATTTTGATTTTTTAAAATATAAAGTTTATCATTTTTCATAGCAACTACTACACATAAAAGACTCTATGCTAGACGGTATCCTTTTTGACATTTGTTTCACTTTATTTGATTTTTTTTAAACACGGTGAGAATGTCACCATGACTATTCTCTCAAGAGGTCAATTTTCTAAAACTATCGATATTTCTATGACACTACCACTAGTTGTTGACCTTAAAATGATTTTTAAAAAAGTTCATACGAAACTAACAAACAATTGTAATTTAAATTTGGATTACTTTCGAAAAATCGACATAAACTCATTTAACTAGGTGAAATTAGGTAGAAATAAAAAAATCCTAATACTTGGGGATTATCCATCAAATGTGGACTACTCTTTGTGAAAATTAGATGGTGCCATTTGAAAGTGCATGGTTGCCCCCATGCGTGGTTTTGGTAATTAATGACAATCCTTATGGACTAATGTTTACATTGAGATATTCT
Source organism: Poa annua (assembly GCA_026929855.1). NCBI lineage: Eukaryota > Viridiplantae > Streptophyta > Magnoliopsida > Poales > Poaceae > Poa > Poa annua. The sequence continues at coordinate 43,757,660 of CM049436.1, forward strand.
TATAGATCTTGTCCATGGGAAATTATAGGAGTTCATGTGTTGGACTCTTCAAGATGACTTAATGACCAATGCTCTATTCAAGGGTTTATATGAAGAATGGTCATGTGTAGAGTTGAGCTCATTGCAAGTATGGCTTGGAATAGAAGATTGGGTGAACAATCATGTTTACCCCCAAGCCATCATACATATCAAGAGAAGAAGATGAAGTGCAAGTTCAATAAGATGCATCTCGGAAGATATCTTTTGATTGAATCTTGCAAAGGAGACATGAAGACGAAGCTTAGCGAGTCCCTCCCATAATGGAGTATGGAGGAGCATTTGGAGAAGTCTTCATCAAGCATGTGCTAGCAAGCGCAATCAAGAAAGGTGGTCCACTTGGAGAGTCAAGATCATCATCATCTAACTCAAGTGGAATACTCAAGGCAAAGGTATGATCTTGATAGGGCTATAGGATAGATAGGCGTACTATCAAGAGGGGCTCTCAAGTGAGTAACTTGATCGCATCGTTGTGGAGAGCTCAAACCTTTGCATGCTTGGCATATCATCTTTCTTGGTTCTTATTTGGCTTTTTACCTTGTTGGGTTTTGGTGCTTGTCGTGATCTTCATGACAAGACCAAGTTCTTTGAAAACGATTTTAGTATGGAAAACTTGTTGCGTTTTCGGTGTGGAAATATTGCCGGTTCGACGTTGAGGAAAGCCCCAAACCTTCACATGTATGGTGACTTTGCTCTATTTATGGGTTGCAATATTTTCACTTTTTGTAGCCCTGTGCTTGTCGCTACCTTTCTAACGGAGTTGGTCTCACCTCATTCGGAGTTCATTTGCAAAAGTTATCTCAGTTCTGGTGTTTCTGCAGTTTTCAGAGGTCCGGAAATTTCCGGACCCCAGTCCGGAGATTTCCGACCTGGAGAATTTTTCGCCAAGTCTTAAAGATTTTCTGCACTGCACTCAACTGGCTCTCAGTCGGATTTCCTACCGGAAATTTCCGGTCCCGGTTCGGAAATTTCCGAACGATCAAGTTAAAGATTTTCGCCAAGTCTTATTTGATATCAGCACTGGTCGCTTTCATCTCTCAGTCGGATTTCCTACCGGAGATTTCCGGGGTTCGGAAATTTCCGGACTTAGGTCCGGAAATTTCCGGCCGTCAGCCCGGAAATTTCCGAACCGAGTTCGGAAATTTCCGAGCTAACGGTTCCCAACGGCTAGAAAACTGGGAGGGCTATAAATACCCCTCCCCTTCTTCTTCCTTGGGTTGCTGGTTTTTCCCCTCTCTCTCCTGCCATTGTTGACCTTGGAAAAGCTTGCCCCCTCTCAATTCCTCCCATGATTCTTGCATATCTTTGAGGGAAAAGTGAGAGGAGATCTAGATCTACGTTTCCACCGATCGATTTCTCCTCTAAGTGAGGGAAACCTTGTAGATCTTGATCTTGAAGTTCTTGGTGCATCTCCTCTTTGTTCTTCCTCTCTTATTCCCCCATAAGCATTTGTTGCTTTGTTGGAATTCGAGAGTGAAGGATTTGAGCACTTGTGCTCTTGCCTTTTGCATTTGGTGCATCGGTGTGCTCTCCACGAGGATTCGTGGAAGTTGAAAGCTTGTGAACTTGTTACTCTTGGGTCCTTGGACCCTAGACGCCTTTGTGGTGGTTGGACCCTTGTGTGGTCACTTGAAGCCGTTCGGGAGCCCCCAATCCCATTGTGGGTTGTGCCCCGGATTGTTGTTGAAAGGCTCCGGATTCCGCCTCGAAGGAATTCCGATAGTGGAAGGTGAACCAAGCCTTTGTGGTGCGGTTCATCGGAGAAGAAGGTGAAACCTTTGTGGTTGTTGAACCGTTGTGTCGGTTCACACCTCTCCAACGAGACGTACTCCCTTAACAAGGAGGAACTCGGGAATACATCCTCGTCTCCGCGTGCCTCGGTTATTTCTATACCCGAGCTTTTACTTATGCACTTTACATTGTGATAGCCTTCGTGCTTGAAGTATTCTATTGCTATCACCTTGTTGTTTATCTTGTTTAGCATAAGTTGTTGGTGCACATAGGTGAGCCTAGTTTATTTAGGTTGTCGGCTTGTTAATTTAAACACCTAGTTTTATTCCGCAATTATCAAGCCTAAACCGGAAAAGTTTTAAACCGCCTATTCACCCCCCCCCCCTCTAGGCGACATCATTGTCCTTTCACCATTTTGCACCATATTTTTTGTACGTGGTTCACAATTTTTTTGCATTTAAAATATGAAAATTGATATTTATAAAATAATTTAAAAAATCCCTTCGGCATGATTGATTTATATACCAAGATACACCTACTTGTCGAATATGAGAACTTTATCAGAAACTATGCCACGTGCATGGCCAAAACTTGGTTAGTTGGTTTGAAATTTATAGATTTTTATACATGATAGACCTTTTTCTAAAGATTTTTGAACAATTTGTCAAAAATCAAGTTTATCATTATTCATGGCAAGCAGTACACATATAAAGAACTCCCTGCTAGAGGATATCTTTTTTGAGTTTTTCTTTCACTTTTTTCTTTCTGAAAACACGGTGAAAATGGCCACCATGACTATTAATCGAAAGATGTCAATTTTTCTAAAACTATCGATATTTATTTGATACAACCACTAGTTGTGCACCTTAAAATGGTTTTCACAAAATCGAAATAAACTCCATTAATTATCAAAATTAGGTAGAAATCAAGAAATCAGGAACTATCGATATTTCTCTAATGCAAAAGATGATATGGATGTCATATTTTGATTCCTCTATTTTTTAATTGATTTATATATTTTGTTTGTCAAATTCCGATTTACGAAATTATTCCATACTAAATGGAAAAAGACAAAAAATAAAGTAAAATCCATCTTATTGTTATTTATATGAATATTATTATTATGTAATCAATTTTTTATTTAAATATGTTTTTATAGTTTAGATAATGAAGAAGTGTAACATCATGATCCAGGAGTTAATGTAAACTTCTCAATTGAAATCTAATTTGAAAGGAACTCAAAAGTTAAGCGTGCTTTAACTGGAGCAATTTGAAGATGGCTAACTGAATAGAAAGTTTGGCCAGGGTAAGTACTTTAACCTGACATGAAATGTTTAATCAGTGATTAAATGTGTGGCTAAGTGGGAAATTTCGTAATAGAAAAGAATTTAAAAAAAATGAAAACTAAGATTTTTTTTGAAAAAACTATACCGTCGGTGAAGGGAAAGCTTTACCGTCATAGCCCACGCCGACAACTTTTAGTACGCCGACGGATCATTTGGGCTAACCCGACACCCTATTACGCCACAGTGTCGGCGTAGCCTTTACCTGGCGGGATTTTTGGCTACGCCAGCCGACGGCGTATACACAGATTTGTAGTGAACATATATGTAGATATTTTTTCACTGTTTGGCAGCACGTGAAGCACCGTAATGGCGACTGAGTGCTAGCATATATCAATATACTATCATCCGGAAGGTACTCGATGCATTTGGACCTAAAAATTTATAATCTACAATGAATACATTGCCGTGTCAGTGTCTGATATCCGGTGGGGTTGAATAACTTGATGCATCGCGATCGCATGGCCGAGTCAAATTCGACGTTCCATGCATCCACTCTCACTGTCTCACAAGTCACAGTGTCCACGGTTTGCAGTGAAGATAAGATAACGCTGAGCCCTTGCTACTTGCATTTGCATGAAGAGGTTAATGCATGCCATCCATCCGCCAACCGCTAGCTACTGTTCGGGGCCATCCACATGCACGGCGACGACGACGCGTCAACTTGCTCCCTAGGACGCATTTCCTGATTTCCACTCCTATCTACATGGCCATAGGTCCTCTTTGCCTATAAATACGCTTGCTCTCCATGCATAGCTTCTCATCAAGCTAGCTCATACACAATCTCAGAATACAGTGATCGACTAAGAATCATGGCGACGTACAAGGGCTTCCTTCTCGTGTTTGCTCTGCTGCTTGCTACTGCTCTGATCATCGCCTCGGCCGAAGAAAAAACTGGTGACCTACAACACTAGCTTCTTACTGATGATCAATTAGAAAAGAATTAGTTCTGGTGTTCCTGCTACTATTTTGATGCTTAATTTTGAACACATGAATGCTAATTTGTTGATGCAGAGGCCGAGAAGGAGGAGCCCACGGCCGACTTGCAGGACTACTACCGTGGCGGCGGAGGGTACCCGTACCGCGGTGGAGGCGGTTATCCCGGGCGTGGAGGAGGAGGGTACTACCCATACCCTGGCCGTGGAGGCGGCGGGTACCCAGGCCGTGGCGGTGGCGGATACTGCCGTTGGGGCTGCTGCGGCCGCGGTTACTACGGCGGCTGCCGGTGCTGCCAGCGCTTTGACGAGATGCCAGAGCCCATGTACCGCCCAGAGGCGGAGGTGAACCCCTGAGCTGAGCAGCCCCCCGATGCGCCAGCAGTTTGCTCAAAATAAATGAAAAGAAGGTGAATGTGTACTATGTACGTATAAATAAAAAGAAGGTGAATGTACTACGTACATATATATATATGTGTGTTGAACTGTTGATGTGTCATGTGTGTGCTGGTTTGGAAAGCTGGTCAGTAGACTGATGTGTGTACTGCGCCGTGTTGTTTTTTATGGAGCTAGCATGGTGGCCCTCACACTTATTTTACTTAGAAAGATGATCATTATCTTTAGTCTTTTGAGATTGACCGGAATAAAGAACTTAATATTTTTGGACATTCACATTATGTGTAAGAGTAGCCACAATTCATGCTAAGTACGTATTAGATCTGTAGAAATAAATCTTATTGGTTGAATGTCTATTTGTCAATTTTCCACTACATTAATGACCATATGTGTGATTTTACATGATGTTAAATTGATCTATTATATTAAATTTAAGATTTTGATATAGTAGGAAAATTTATGTGCATATTAGATCGGCGCGCATGGTTAATAATCGTATTGTCAAATAATTAGGGGCAACTTGAGCAATGACCACATGATATTTATACTACTTGACCAGTATGATGTTCAAAACTTCAAATTATTATGATGGAATAGGAAACAGTTTAACAAAATGATCTGGTAGTCAGGGGTGTGTACTAAAAAATAATTTTACCATTGTTTAGTATTAAAAGAATGAAACGTAAAAAATTATATAGATTGTTACTAAAATTATGAACTGGTGTAATTTTTTATCTAACTTCAATTAAAGAAGTTTGTCCTATTTCAGTAATATACGTAGATATCAATAACCAAGGTTAGAAGTTCTACAAAAGTTTAGAGTGATATTTAATTTTTGATGGAAACAATATAATGTTTTGAACTTTTAAACTCTGGCCGACACCGACTCTTTATTTAGCCATTTTGTGTTCTCACCCACACTTGTGTTTGTCGTGTAATGTAACATGACTACGCTGGCATGGATCACGCAGCTTCTTCGTGACTACAGATTGCAATGCCGTGCCTCATTAAAATTCAAGGATAAGAACCATATGAACTTCCTCAGGATAGAGCATATCATAAGAGTGTTTCAATAGTAGGAAAATCATATGAACTCACTCAACAAATATATTTTTCCAATAGGATGTAGTTAAAAGAGCCATTTTATTTTGAGTTGAGTGTCATTTATAAAAATACTTTATCATAATTATAATCTTCTCAAATAAACATTCCAATTATATGGGGGTTTCCGAGAAATTAAAATGCTACAACGACTCTAAAAATTACATACAAAAAGGGGCACAAATCATTGTGTATATTGAAAAGTAATTATTATCGGCAATTCTCCTAATAGCGACCCAAGTTGTTGGCATTATAAAGCACATGCCTTATAACCCACCACCTATCCTCCACCTCCATGTGCATTTTTTACTTGATATCTCCATTTTATTGTGGTCTTATTGTAACAAAAGGGTATGGATAACGATGACATCAATATAGATAGAAGTCCATCCCCTTCATTATAGCGACTTTATAAGGTAAGTTTATGGTGCCAATTCTTCTTATACATGCTTTTAACTGTTCATTAAAAATCCATTTGGACTTTTGTCTGATTTCTTTCATCTTCAACAACTTATAAGGCTCTAGGGGGTGAGAGATTTCACCAATCAATCTCCCGAGTGTAGTTTACTTATATTAGCTTACTGTCTTATTGATGATAATGTTGTGTCGGTCGTCTGGAATAAAGGATATTGGGTCTTCCTAAATTTTTTTTTTTTTGAGAAACACAGTACAGACGCAGACGCTCACAAACACGCACGTACAGACACCCCTATGACCGCACATACACAAACCCTACGCCTATGAGCACCTCCGAGAGACTGGTCCGACATATCTTGAGATTGACGAAGTCACCACGGGCGCCTCGCTGTTGACGGACACGTCAACTACCACTGAAAGCATAGCGCCGGATAAATCCTGAAAAATCCAGGAAAATGCGAGCACCCATGCCAAGTCTCCAGACTTGAACCTGGGTGGGCTGGTTCCACCACAAGGAACCAAACCAGTTGAGCTAGGCTCACTTCGCGTCTTCCTAAATTTTTATGTCCTCACAAATGTCGATGTTTATCGCTTAGTAATCCTCGAAGAAAGTGGTTCCCTGGATTATCTTTTATTCGCAAATTGTAGGAACTGGGAATGACAACATGTCACCCACACGCCCATCTAACATTCAACTTCTTACATAATCGTTCAGAATCTCTGAGGTTAACTGGACTTTTACGTGTTATAATTTTAATATTTGTATCTTCTTTACCAAAAAAAAGATGTGTGGCCAGGCAAATTATGGCACCTCAATCTTAGTGTTCTAGCTAGGTAAGCCAATGTACATTATTTTCCTGAGAAAACATACTATGCCGCCGATATTTTCTAAATGGATTTGTCTATTCGTACGGCTGGGATGTGTTCGTGTCAAAGTTCCACATCTAATCTTTTTTTTGTTTTTTTTTTGACATTAAAATAGCAATATATTAAGCTAGCAAGCCGCCTCAGTAAAAACCTTCCCAGCCCCCTTAGGTACCCTGAGAAGGAAAAGAGTGCGTCAGAAACTTGCTGCCCACCATCAAAGTATTATTACATCGTTTAGCAGGGGTTGTAAGAGAAAGCTAGGGGGCTCATCGACCCGATTACAAGATAATTTCGAATTAAAACATTCCCTAGCTAAACTATGAGCCACTTTGTTGTTGTCTCTCCTGCAATGGTTGAATTCCACATCACCAATAACTCCAGCTTTCATGATGATATCAGCGTAAACCGCAGTTGCCATATTCCAAATCCTTTCATTACTTGAACAAAGATTAATAACTTCCAACGAATCAGACTCAGCTTCTAGATGATGGGCTTCCAACGTGATGACAAGGTCAAGACCATGCTTCATAGCTAAAGCTTCGGCCATCTCAGCTGAGGGAACATGCGATATAAATTAAGGTTGAGGATGCAGCGATAAATCTTCCCTGATGATCCCTCACTATAGCACCCGAGGCTCCTGTCATCCCATCCGCCATATATGTTACATCAACATTAAGTTTCACATACGAGCTTCTAGGTTTGGTCCACATTTTCTTATCTGTTGCCAAACTGGGACCAACCTTCCTTGCAGCATTAGACGTGATAGCGCGGATAGAAGTCACACAATGATTAGTTGGGGGTGTTTGTTCGCCATGAGTGCGTCGTCGACGGAGCCACCATATATACCAAGCTGCAACTGCGACAATGTTATGAATAAGAATAGAATCATACCCAGGTACCGTGGAGGGCGGTGATCGAAGAAGGGATTCGAAAATTTCTTAACCGGCCCTGCCATCTATAGATGCTGCCTGAATTTTATCCTCAATGCCAAGAGCCCTCCCGATTGGTTGTACCTCAGTACAACTGAAAATCATGTGTCGCATTGTCTCATCATCAATATTACAAAGAGGATATGTTCCACATCTAATCAATCATATGGTTCCATGTCTAAAACGAATACTGCAGATTTTTTTTTCTAAACCTACTTGCTATTTGTACGGAGCAAGCTATCTAGCTAGCGTAACATTTTTTTAAAGGATTTGGCTATTAATTTGTACGGGATGTCATCCATGTAAAAGAAAAAACCGAGTCTAGTCGTTACGTGACTATGGACCTATGGACTGCGTTAAATAGAAACTAAAAGGTTACATAATTAATATTATTATAATAAATCCTAGCCCTTTCCGCGCGATTAATAGGATCGGTTCGGATCACTCCCCCTTGCTGCTGTCGTCTGGTGGAGCCATACCACCAAGACTGAACCGCTTCCACTTTGAGAACTTCTGTCTAGGCCAGCCAGGGTTTGTGGATGCTGTTCGCCTGAAGTGGTCCTGGGCGGCCGACCACCCTCCGCGGATCTTCAACACGGTGGATGTCTGGCACCACTGTGCTCAGATGGTGCGCCAATTCATGAGGGGTTGGGGCGCCAATCTGGGTGCGGCCCTCCGCCAGCGGAAGGAGTCTTTACTGCGGGACATCCAGTGGTTGGACAGTGAGTCGGACTCGGTTGGCCTGGCGGCTGACCAATGGGTTCAGCGCTATGCTTTGGAGAACTCCCTTATGGAGATCTACCACGGCGAGGAGTTGTTTTGGCGGCAGCGGTCGTCAAAACTGGCTCCTCAAGGGGGATGCGAATACGGCATACTTCCACGCGATAGCTAATGGTCGTCGCAGAAAATGCTCAATTCCGTGCCTGTGGGAAAATGATCGTCTCCTGGAGGTACCAGGAGAGATCTCTTCCCATATTTACTCCTTCTATAAGGAGCTCTTCATGGCAGGACCCCGCTCGGGGATATCCCTGGCAGTGGACCTTTGGCCAGTTCGGTCTAGGGTCTCAGACAGGGAAAATGCGGACTTGAGCCTACCATTCCTGTCAGAAGAGGTGCACAAGGCGGTGATGGAGATGAAGGCCAATTCGACCCCGGGGCCGGATGGCCTTCCTATGGTTTTTTTGCAGACTTTCTGGGAATCGGCCAAGTCCGTGATTATGCCTATGTTCCAGGAGTTCTATATTGGAACTTTGGTTGTATCACGACTGAACTTTGGCGTGATAACCTTGATTCCAAAGGTAGTGGGAGCCACGGATATCCGCCAATTTATACCCATCACTGTTCTCAACGTCATCTATAGGATTTTATCTAAGGTCTGCGCCTTGAGGCTCGCCCCAGTGATGGAGCGGATCACGCATCCTTACCAGTTGGCCTTCTTAAAAGGCCGGTTCATACATGATGGGATCTTAGCTCTTAGTGAGATTATTCACGAGGTGAAAACTGAAGGAGATATGCCCTAGAGGCAATTAATAAAGTGTTTTATTTATCATATCTCATTTGTTCATAATACGTTTTTGTGTCCTGCTATAACTGTATTAAGCGGAAACATTAATACACGTGTGATACATAAGACAACCAAGTCCCTAGTAGCCTCTACGTGACTAGTTCATTGTGCAATCGATGATCGAGGTTTCCCGATCATGTGACATGGTCTCAGTTGACAATGGAGTCATATCGTTGGTAGAACGATGTGATGGACATACCCAATATTTGTAGGACGTAGTCATTACGCCTTTGACCGTGAGATCAACTCTTATTGGTATTCCTGAAAGATACTTTGATTGCATCAAACATCATGTCTTAATAGTATGACAATAAAGGTGTCCCTCTCGGGTATCAGAAGGGAGTATGTTGAGACGAGGGATCAAGAGCGGGATTTGCCAGTCCGCATAGCAGGATAGATACTCTAGGGCCCACTCGGTGAGATTATGTCAAATAAGCTTGCAAGCATGTGACTAGGTCACCAGGACATAATATCATGGACGAGTAGAAGATAGTGTTGTCGGTAACGAGATCAAGCTAGGTATCGCGATATCTATGAACGAGTCTCGGACACACTAAGTATCGCCATGGCAAAAGGTTTAAGACTCGACGTCTAGGTTCGAATGAAAAAGTTATTCGTTATCTCACAGGGATTAATTCTGGGTATCCAAGATCCACGAATTAGTCATTGATCGTGTCGGCCCAGTGGATTCTAGGGTGTGCATAGCCCACTCTCCACGGGCTGCGCACGCGACAGCGTCTACAAAACGACTAAGGACCAAGCCAACCGCTTGGAGGGTTCCCCCCGAGGGAGAAACCCCTACGGGGGACCTGAGGCGCTGGAAGGGGCCTGAAGGGGGCTCCCCCCGAGGGCGTCCCGCTCGAGGACTCTCTCCCCCTACAGGGAGCCGGTCCGGCCCCTCCCCCTCGAGAGCCTCAGGCCCCTGAGGGGATACTTCGCGACGAAGGAAGCGCTGCAGAGCGCACATGGGCTCTGCTGCGGCCGCAGGGTGACGCGCGCGTCTGCGCGCACGGCAGCAACAGCGTCACAGTTGCCGCTCCCATGATAAAAGGGGTCAACAAAGTTCTGTGTCCCCTGCGCCGCCAACGAAGCTTTCCTCTTTGGTGATAAAGCAGTTGGCCGGCACAACGCTCCAACGACGACGTCACTGCGGGCACACCCCACGGTCTCCGCCGCGCCTGCGAGCCGCTCTGCCAAGTCTGCAACTTGTCGGCCACAATGCGCCGCTTTAACACGGAAGAGGCGCGTCCAAGGACGGAGGAGACAGCTGCTCTGCCACGAAGACAGGCTTTGCGACCATGGACCGAGTCCATGAACGAGCAAGCAGTAGTGCACCCCACTCCGCCACTGGTGGCCATGTGGGAACCCGTCCACTGCGCAGATCGCAGGGATGAGGCCCGGGGCAGCTATTTAAGGAGAAGGGGCACTTCCGTAGGAGGGGATCCGAAAACTCGATCCCCAGCTCAATAGCGTCCTCCACCTCCGGACCCTCTGAAGGCCCGGAGGCTAGTTGTACAACAGTCACCACAGTGCAATCGAGACAAGCAGGAGTAGCGGTGTTACCTCACCTTGAGGGCCGTGAACCTGGGTAAGGGCCGGTGTCACTCTCTGTCGTGCAGTTCCGCTCCAAGCACCGCGAGCAACGTCACGGCGTGCATCGAGGGTTGTTTGACCTCCGTGTTCAGTCCCCCTTCGAACCTCTTCCCGGGGCGAGACTACCCCTGTTACGTGGGAGTTCATTCCTCGACATTTGGCGCGCCAGGTAGGGGACTGAGGCGCGTCTTCAACCTCCGAACTCCGCGCCATGATGGACACCCGCGCGACGCGCGCCAACAGGCGCACCTCCGAGAGAGCTCACACCGAGCCCGGCACTGCCCCCACCCGCGGCCGCCGTGGTCGCCCCCGCGCGACCGAACGCGCTGGCACCGGCCCGCGCGTGGAAGAGCCGGAGAGCGAGGAGCACCGCGAAGGAGACCAGCGTGACGACGAGGACCTCTCCGAGCGCCGCGGGGACGCTGAGTCCTCGCACCCGTCCCGGCGCCAGAGCGTGTCCACGCGGGAGCATCAAGAGCCCGCCCCGCACACCGCGCTACTGATGGCTCAGGAGCTCCTCCGCTACCGGCCAAGTGCCGAAGCGCACGACCAGTGGCTGGACCGCCTCCACCACCTCGTCGACATCGCAACCACACGCCCCGCTCCGTCGCGCTCCATCGTGCCTTCCGGCCCTGCAGGGACGGCCGCACCAGGTGCGCCACCGCCGCCGCCGGGACCGCCCCCGGCCGCGGCACAGCGGGCTCCCTCCCATGCTTCCTCGCCGCACGACTGCCAAATCGTGCAGCGCACCGCACCTGACGCGCGTGTAGGCATGGAGCGACGTCGCGACCTCCAAAACCGCCTCGTCGAGGAGCTCGGTCAGGCGGGGCAGCAAAACCGCAGGGCCCTCCAGGGAGGAACGGCCACCTACGCCTCAGGCTGCATGGCCTTCACGCGCACCCTGCGCCGTGTGGTCTGGCCACAGAAGTTCAGGCCAGCGCTCCCCAAGGGCTTCGACGGGTCCACCAACCCTCTCGAGTTCCTGCAGCTCTACACCACTTCCATCCAGGCTGCAGGGGGCGATGACAAAGTCATGGCCAACTGGTTCTCCCACGCCCTCAGGGACTCCGCTCTGTCCTGGCTTCTCAACCTGCCCGAGGACTCCATCGACTCCTGGGAGGAGCTCTGCAGGCAGTTCGTCGCCAACTTCAAGGGCACGTACGAGCGCGCACTCACCCACAACGACTTGCGCGCTGTGGTGCAGAAGAAGGGTGAAACTCTTCGCAAGTACATCCAGCGCTTCAGCCAGGTGCGGAACAAAATTCCAAACATCCCCGACACCCAGGTGATCGCTGCCTTCCGCGAGGGCGTCACGAACCGCAGGATGCTCGAGAAGCTCGGCATCCACGACAAGCTCACCTCTGTGGTGAAGCTGTTCGATCTGGCGGACAAGTGCGCCAAGGCTGAAGAGGGACTCCTCTTCGTCAAGATGAGCGCACGGGGGGACGACCCGGGCGAGGGGTCCAAGAGCCACAAGAAGAAGGAAGAGCCCAAGCGCAAGGCCACCGCGGTCCTCGCGGCAGAGCCTGACGCAAAGGGCTCCCGCAGGGGTTCCCCCGAGCGCGGCGACAAAGAAGTGGACCACCGTCCGTTCTGCGTCTACCACAACAGGCGCGGGCACGCTACAGACGACTGCATCGACCTCAAGAGTCTGAGCAGGGAACGCGAGCGGGGAGAAGGCAGCGGATGCCGCGGCAGAGGTCGCGGCTACCGCAGGGACGCCAAGGGCAGGCGCGATGGCGGCTACCAGAAGCCGTCGGGCACTCAAGCCAACGCCGCCCAGAAGAACAACAACCTCCCCGACGAGGAAGATGGAGGCTACCAGGCCCCGAGAGGCGCCATGGCCTGCATCCTCGGCGGAGCTCAAGCGCCCAAGTCGAACAATCAGTTCAAGCAGTTCGCCCGCGAACTCAACGCCGCGCTCCTGAGCACCGAGACTTCCAGGCCCTCAAGTGGTCCCAGTACACCATCGCCTTCGACGCCAAGGACCACCCCAAGTCGACCAAGACCGTTGGAACCCTCCCCCTGGTCTGCTCCCCCACCATCAACAACATCACCGTCTCCAAGACGCTCATCGACGGGGGAGCGGGCCTGAATGTCATCTCTGTCGAGACCTTCGAGACGCTTCAAGTGCCCTACGAGTGGCTTATGCCCTCCAGGCCGTTCACGGGCGTCACCAGTGGTTCTATCGAACCTCTGGGACAAGTCCGCCTCGCGGTCACCTTTGGCACGCAGAAGAACTACCGCACGGAGCTGATCGACTTCGACGTCGCGCACATCGGTCTGCCGTACAACGCCATCCTCGGCTACCCCGCCCTTGCGAAGTTCATGGCCGTCACGCATCACGCCTACAACATGGTCAAGATTCCCGGCAGCGCTGGCACCATCGCCGTCCATGGCCATGTCCTGGACGCCACGCGCGCTGTCGAGAGCGCCTACAAGGCAGCCGCCATGGCCTTCCCGGCTGACGAGGACATGGAGCCTCTCGAGAGGCCCAGGAAGAAGAAGCAGGTGTTCTCTCAGGAGCAAGCCGCCACGAAGAAGGTGCCGTTGGACACCACCAGCTCGGGGGCTGAAGGCTCGGGGGCTAGCGTCACCATAGGCGCCGCCCTGCCTCCCAAATAGGAAGGCGCGCTCGTCGCCTTCCTTCGGGCAAACTCTGACATGTTCGCGTGGACTCCGTCAGATATGTCCGGCGTACCAAGGGAGGTGATCGAGCACCACTTAGCCGTGTGTCCAGACGCACGCCCCGTCAAGCAAAAAGCACGCAAGCAAGCCCCCGAGAAGCAAGCCTTCTTCATCAAGGAAGTAGAGAAACTCAAGGCGGCAAATGTCGTCCGCGAAGTCGCGCACCCCACTTGGCTCTCCAACGGCGTGGTCGTCCCTAAACCCGCTGGAGGAGGCCGACTCTGCATCGACTACACCGATGTCAACAGGGCCTGTCCCAAGGACCCATACCCCATGCCGAGGATAGACCAGATCGTGGACTCCACCGCTGGCTGTGACCTCCTCTGTTTTCTGGATGCCTTCTCTGGTTATCACCAGATCAAGATGGCTAAAGAGGACGAGGAGAAGACGGCATTCCTCACCCCCTGTGGTGTGTACTGCTACACATGCATGCCCTTTGGCCTGAAGAACGCTGGGGCCACCTTCCAGAGGCTCATGAGGATAGCCTTGGGGGCTCAGATGGGCAGAAATGCTGAGGCCTACGTCGATGACATCGTGGTCAAGTCTCGAGAGGGGGACACCCTCTTGAGGGATCTAGAGGAAACCTTCGCCAGCCTGAGAAAGGTGAGCATCAAGCTCAACCCCGCCAAGTGCGTCTTCGGGGTCCCTTCAGGCAAGCTCCTCGGATTCCTCGTGTCCCACCGCGGCATAGAGGCAAATCCTGACAAGATCAAGGCCATAGAACAAATGCAGCCCCCTCGCCGACTCAAGGAAATGCAGCGCCTTGCGGGCTGCATGGCCAGCCTCGGTCGTTTCATCTCTAAATTCGGCGAGCGAGCCCTGCCGTTTTTCAAGATCATGAAGAGGTCGGGCACATTCAAGTGGACCCCTGAGGCGGATAAAGCCTTCGAAGATTTAAAGAAGTATCTGGCTAGCCCTCCGGTCTTGGTGGCCCCCAGGGCAGACGAGCACTTGAAGCTGTACCTCTCAGCCACCCCTCAGACAGCAAGCGCCGTCTTGGTGGTCGAGAGGGAAGAGCCTGTCCTCCCCAAGAAAAGCACTGCCACTCCAAGCCCGGAACCCCCCGACAAAGGCCCCGTCGAAGGAGCAGCCTCCGCAGACCCACGGCCAGGCCCATCGCCTCAAGTCGAGCCTGCTCCAACAACCCCTGTCGAGAGGCCTCCACAGGCAGATACCGACAGGAGCCCTGAAGAGCCCCCCCAGAGGGCCGATGCCGCGCCACCTCAGACAACCCTCGTCGAGCACCCCGTCTACTTCGTCAGCACGGTGCTACGGGACGCTCGCGAGCGGTATCCAATGCAGCAGAAGCTCCTCGTCGCGCTCCTCATCGCCTCCAGAAAGCTGAGACACTACTTCCAGGGCCACCCCATCACGGTGGTCACCGCTTTCCCCCTGGAGCAAATCCTGCGCAACCCCAACGCCACAGATCGTGTCGCAGGGTGGAACATCGAGCTGCAGCCTTTCAACTTGCGCTTCGACACCACGAGGGTCATAAAAGGAAGAGCGCTGGCTGATTTCGTCGCCGAATGGACTGACCCAAGCCCTGAGGAGCCTCGTGAGGCAGAGGCCGAGCCCTCGGGAGACGCGGCGCCCAGCCACTGGACCATGCACTTCGATGGAGCCTTCGCTTGCCGCAATGGCGGAGCAGGCGTCGTCCTAACCTCGCCCAAGGGTGACAAGCTTTATTATGCTATCCAGCTGTGCTTCACAATCGACAAGATCTCCAACAACATCGCCGAATACGAAGGCCTCCTCGCCGGCTTAAGGGCCGCCATCGCTCTAGGCGTCAAGCACCTACTCGTCAAGGGAGACTCACAGCTGCTCGTCAACTTCTCCAACAAAAGTTACACGCCGAAAGACGACCACATGGCCGCATACCTCGAAGAGGTCCGCAAGCTTGAGAAGCACTTCAGGGGCATGGAGCTCATGCACATCCCGAGGAAAGAAAACCAAGAGGCCGACGACATCGCCAAGCGAGCCTCGCGGAGGCAACCCCAGCAGGCCGGTGTTTTCGAAGAGAGGCTCGCCAAGGCATCCATCAAGCAGCCTCGAGAGGCCACACCCGCAAGCGCAGGCGAAGTGCTCCCACCGCCTCCTGAGTCTGGGGCGCCTGATTGCGGTCCCAGCACAGGGGAGCGTCTGCTGCTGACGGCGACCCACCAGGCCTCAGGCTGGATTAATGAGCTCAAGGACTACTTGGTGAAAGGAATCCTCCCTGAAGAAGATACTGATGCAGAGCGAGTCGCTCGACAAGCAAAGTCATACTGCATCCTCGAGGAAAACCTCTACCGCAAGCGCCCAAATGGTGTAGCGCTCAAGTGCGTCCCTCCTGAGGAAGGCCGAGAGCTGATTAAGGACATCCACAGCGGGGAGTGCGGCCACCACTCATGTGCGCGCACCCTCGCAGGCAAGGTCTTCAGGAGCGGCTTCTACTGGCCTCAGGTGCTTCAAGATGCGGTCGCCATTGTGCAAACCTGCGACGCCTGCCAATTCCACGCCAAGCAAATCCATCAGCCGGCACTGGAGCTTCAGACCATCCCGCTCTCCTGGCCGTTCGCGGTCTGGGGGCTGGACATCCTGGGCCCCTTCCCGAAGTCGCAGGGGGGCTACCGTTTCCTCCTCGTGGCCATCGACAAGTTCACCAAGTGGACCGAGGTTGAGCCGGTGCGCACCATACCAGCTGGGGCTGTGGTGAAGTTCATCCGAAGCTTGGTCTGCCGCTTCGGCGTGCCCAACCGCATCATCACTGACAACGGCTCGCAATTCACCAGCGGCATCTTCCGAGCCTACTGCGACAAACTTGGTATCAAGGTCTGCTTCGCCTCGGTAGCTCACCCACGCAGCAACGGTCAAGCCGAGCGAGCAAACGCAGAAGTCCTCAAGGGCCTCAAGACCAGGAGCTTCAACATCCTTAAGGGCCACGGCAAGGGTTGGATTGACGAGCTCCCCTCAGTGCTCTGGTCCATACGCACAACCTCCTCGAGGCCTACAGGCGAAACGTCGTTCGCTCTGGTCTACGGAGCCGAGGCGGTCCTCCCCGCAGAAATCAAGCATGGATCGCCACGGGTCCTTGCCTTTAATGAGGACACCCAAGAGGGCCTCCACAACGACGACCTGCTGCTTCTTGAGGGACTGCGCCGTTAGGCCGCCCTCAGGGCGGCAGGGTACCAGCAAGACCTGCGACGCTACCACAGCCGCCATGTGCGCTCACGCACCCTTGAAGCGGGCGACCTCGTCCTCAGGCGAATCCTCTCCAGGGAAGGTCTCCACAAGCTCTCCCCGATGTGGGAAGGCCCCTACAGGGTCTCCCACGTCGCCAGGCCTGGCGCAGTACGCCTCGAGACCGAGGACGGCATCCCCGTCAAGAACCCGTGGAACATCGCGCATCTGCGCAAGTTCTACCCGTGATCACAGTCACGCCAGGCATTTTTTGTCTCTAGAGGGAAGCTCATGGCTTCACCTCCAAGCTTCTCAAAGCTTCTCCCGAGGCCCAGCCCTCCGAGCTCTCCTGCAAATGAGCCCCCGCAGGCCGCAGTGAACCTCTGCCACTAATGGGTGGTCCCCATGCCTCGACATGGAAGGAACGTTAGCTTGGCAAACCCAAGTGTAATGAACCGATTTTTGTTCCAAGTGAACTTTGCGCTCCAGCGCCATTTTCGTTCCAAGTGAACTTTGCGACCCAGCGCCATCTTCGTTCCAAGTGAACTATGCGCTACGGCGCCGCTACGTAATATTTTGGTGGTGAGTTTATTACAGCTTTATTTCATTTATTGAAAATGGGCACTTATATCTCTCCACATGCGTACCTCGCGAGCGGGGGCTGAGTACGGTGCCAGTGCCTCAAGTGACACACCAGCAGTACTGCAAAACCCAAGGATCCGAGCTCTGGCTAGAGGGCAGGCCCTCCCAAGCACGCCATCTCTTCAAAGGACCTTGGTACTCTCTCTCCTCGCAAGGAACGCCTGAGGGGACCTATAAGCGCGCATTAGTCCCTGATGCTGTGATCTAGCGTTTCGGCTCGCCCCTCTAACATCCACAGAGAGCGAAAGTCCCCACCAGGCCTGCGGAGGAGAACCCTCGGCCCCTGAAGGGGAGAACTCCGCCAGAGAAGGCCCACACCGGGAAAACGCCTCGCGAAGCTAAGTTTTTCGCCCACCTCAAGGGAATCCTCGCATTTTTCTCATAAGCACTCTGCGTCCCTCAAGCGGTTCTTTCCTTACTCTCCGTGGACTGCTTGCGCGTCAAAGGGGGGCCCTCAGCATCGCGACTTGAGGGCTCTTACCTCCCCAAGCCTTAAACTCCCCCCGGCCTTGCCGAGTCATTGCTCGAGCATACCGCAGCGGCAGGAGTCATAGCGCGAGGGGAAGGGTCCAACGACGCAGAGCGAAAAAGGCATGGAGATGAAGCAAAGACCCCTCGAAGGGAGCGCACACTTAATCGATAGCAAAATGTTTACGAAGTGAAGAAGTAAATTACAAGGTGGAAAATGAAATTCTCTAACGGGCAAACGCCCCTAAAAGCGCTGCAAGCGCGACGCGTTGCAGGAGGAGATTAGTCGGAGGCCTCAGCGTCGTCCTGGTCGCTCTCTTCTTCCTCCTCGGGCTCGCTCCCCTCGCCGCCTTCCTCTGCAGCGGCCCGCCTGAAGCGGCTGCAGAAGTCGTCCACCTGGTCGCGGACGGAGCTGGAGGCTTTCCACGCAGCGTCCCCCTCCAGTGGCTCGGTCACCGTGGCGAGGTCGAACCCGGGCTGGAGGTGGACGAGGTTGGAGAAGATGCGGTCCACCGCCACCGCCAGAAGCTGACGGCACTCCTCCTCAACCACGTCGCGGATCTCCGCGGTAGGGCCTTCAAGCGCCACGAAGAGCTGCTCGAATTACAGGAGGTAGGTGGCGGCGTCGGCGTGGCCCTGAGCCGGAACGCTTGGCGCCTCTGCCCCCAGCTTCGCGGCAAGCTCACGACCCCGTCCCGTCAAGGACAGGAACATGCGCTCCCGTTGCTGCGACAGCACCTGCGCCGCCTGGATACTCTCCGCCGCCTCCACCGCCTTCTCCACGGCAGGCCCCACCTGCCGGGTCATCTCCTGCATATCCCCCGTGAGGGCGGCGAGGTCCCGGGAGGTGTCATCTCGGGCCTTCTCGGCGGCGAGGCGGCGATCGGCCTCGCGCTTCACCTTGGCGGCGAGCTTGGCGTTCTCCTTCTCGAGCTTCTTGACCCGGGCGCCGCTCTCCTCCAGCCTCGCCTTGAAGCGGTCCTCCTGCTTGGAGAATTTCTCCTTGTAGTCCTGGGAGACGGCGGCGCGGATCTTCTGCTCTTTCTCCCGGAGAGCCTTGTCGAGCTCCTCCTTCCGCTCGGCAAGCCGCGTGTTGGCGCGCTCCACATTTCCCTTGTGGGCGGCGACATCGCGCTCGAGCTTGCTGAGCGCCGTGGCGACGCTGTCCTCGCGGGCCTCGAGGGCCGTGCGCTGTCCGGACAGGTCCTGCTCCCTCAGCGCCAGCTGCTCGTCGCGCCGGCGAGCATCCTCCTCGCGCTCGCTCAAAGCGCGCCCGCGGGCCTCCAGGCCCGTGCGGAGCTCTTCGAGGGCGGTCCGCACCGCCCCGGCATCCGCCAGGATTTTCTTCTCGAGCTCGACGAGCTCGGCGTGCTTCGCCGCCAGCGAGTGCTCTCCGGCCTCCCGCTCTGCCTTGGCTGCGGCGAGGTCCTCGGCAGCGGCTTGGCGCTCAGCCCTCAGGGGCTGCAGGAGCTCCTCAGCTTCACGCAAGGCCCCCTCGCGAACCTCCTCGGCAAAGCGCGCCGCCTCCTCGCGCTCCGCCTGCAGCGCCTGGTCGCTCTTGCGCCGGGCCTCTACCGCCGCGTGGAAGGCGGCCCAGGCGTCGGCGAGCTCGTCTCTCTGGCGGGCGAGCGCCTGGTCCTCGGTGGCCAGGTAGGCCTCGAGCCCCTCCAGGGACTCCCGCACGAAGCGGAAGGCGACGTCGCGGCGCCCTCGACCCCAGTCGAACCGGCCCAGAGCAAGGCCCTGGGGCGGACCGCGCGGCCTAGAAGGGCCCGCGCCCGCGTCCGGCTCCGCGGCAGACGCCCTCGCGTGGGCCTGGGGGCTCGGAGGCAGGACCTCTTCCGTGCTCGGTCCCCGGCCCCCTGTGCTTCCCCCCTCGTGCGGCACCTCCCGATCCGCCTCCGGGACAGGGGCGTGAGGCCCGGCCCTTGCGGTTTCCTCCTCCCCCGCGGTGCCCGGTGGCGGCGGTGGAGTGCCCTCCCTGCGAGACTTGGGAGGGCTCGGCGCCGACTCGGCACCCGCAGGAGCCTCTGGCTGCGCTGGCGGGGTAGCTGCGCGGGGAGGAGTGGGCGCCCTCTCCACCTGCTCCTCCACCCGCTCTGCCTCGGGTGGCGGCGCAGATGCTTCCGCCTGAGGTACCTCCTCCCGAGAGCCTGTAGGCCTCGAGGCCTCCGCCGCCGCGGCCTCGCCGGCCTCAGCCTCTGGTGCGGCGTCAGGGGCGGCCCTCTTCACGTCTGCGGCCTTCCGAAGCCTGCGGCGCTTCGCAGGAGCGGGGCTGCTGTGGTGAAAGGCAAAGAATTGGTCAAGAAACAAGAGCAAGCAAGCTGGACTCAGAAAGGAAAGAGAAGGGTAAAAGAATCTTACCTCGTCTTCTTGGCGCGGGTGTCCACCCACGTCATGCCAGGCGAGCGCCATGAAGGCACAGCCCGCGCCTCCGCCTCGAGGGCCTCCTCGGCTTTCCTCTTGTGGGGAGCGTTCGGGGGCTCCCCGGCGGGCCTGTCGTGGGCCGCCTTAGTCCTCGGCTCGTAGCGCCCCGCCGCGGCCTCCTCGCTGTCGCCGGAGGAATGCTCGTCAGCCTCCCCCGCCGGGGGCGCAACGCCGGCAGAACTCCCCACGCCCGCCGAGCTCCCTACGCCGGCAGAGGGCCCCGCCCTCGTCTCCGCGTCGCCCTGCTCCGAGTCAGACGCGCTTGGCGACTCGGTGGTGCCCGCTGGCATGGGCCCCTCCTCCTCTTCATCCCCCGCCAGGCCTAGCGGGGTGAATGCGGGCGCGTCCGTCAGGATGGCCCGGCGTTTGTCCGGAACCTCAAAGAGGGGCCGTATCGCTACGTGAACCCTCTCGGGCACCTCCGGGTTGACGAAGAGGCCTCCTAGGATGACCTCGACGACTGCGGGGCGGTGGTCGCTCAGGTGCAGCCGCAGCGAGTCTGTAGGCCCTGAGTACGCCCACATCGCCTTCTTGTGCGCCTGCAGGGGGGCGATGCGGCGCCTCACGAACTCCGCCGCCACCATCTGGCCGGTCAGGCCGTGCTCGCGAAGCGCCTTCAGGTGGCCCACGAGGCCGGCTATCTCCTGCCCCTCCAGGGAGCGCATGCTCCAGTGGGTGTTCTTCACCGGCGCCGCCTCGGGGACCTCAAGAAGGGAGCTCTCCGAGGGAACGCGGATGAGGAACCACTTCTGCCTGAAGTCCTCCACCTTCTTCGACACCGCCGTCACAGGCTTGTCGCCGTTCCAGGCCATGGGGATATAGACATCTCCCATGCCGTCCGCGATGCGGAAGGATACACAGCCCGTCCGCTCCTTCCTCGCAGTATTCCGCAGAGCGTAGAAGCTTCGGAAGAGAGCGATGGAGGGCTTCACTCCCAAGTACGCCTCACACAAGAAGGCGAAAATGGAGAGGACAAGGATGGCGTTGGGGTGGAGGTGCAGAAGGTGGACCTGGTAGAACTCGAGGACGGCCTCGAGGAAAGGAGAGTACGGCGGCACCAGCCCAGCGAAGAGAGTGTGGAGGAAGATGGGGTAGTAGCCGGCGGGAAAGCGTCCGGTCCGTGCAGGCAGAATGGCGCTGGCGCCGTGCTCGTTGTGCTTCCCGGCGACCAGGTGCTGGATCTTATCCAGCGCCGTCGCGTCGATGCGTGCCCCGACCAGAGCGGGGCCGAACTCCGCCTCTCCCTGTGCGCCATGGCGGGCCGAGGCCGCTGTCTTCTTGCCCTTGGATCCTCCCATTGTCGGCGAAGAACGGGAGCTCGTTGGACGGAAGGAGTCGGCCGGAGATGGGGAAGATTTACTGGAGACGGGAGTCTAGGAGGCGGAGAACCGATGGACTGGAGAGACAAGACAGGACGGGGTAATGACTGCGGCTCGGACAGCGCGCGGCTTTTAACCCCGTCCGTGCGGTTACCGAGGCGCGGTAGTGGAGATCGTGGCGGGCGTGGTGGCCCCCCCCCCCCCCCCCCCCGCTACGCACGTTCCCGCCGGAGTAGCCGAGACGCCGCGAATCCTCCACCAGGTGACGCGTGTCCCGCGGCGCTTCGCCCGCAGCTCCGGGCCCGCGACGCTTCGCCTGCGGTTTTGGGCCCCACGACGCTTCGCCTGCGGTATTGGGCCCATGACGCTTCGCCAAGTCCCAATCGGCCTCGACGTGCCCATCATGGGCCCGGGGGCTACTGTCGGCCCAGTGGATTCTAGGGTGTGCATAGCCCACTCTCCACGGGCTGCGCACGCGACAGCGTCTACAAAACGACTAAGGACCAAGCCAACCGCTTGGAGGGTTCCCCCCGAGGGAGAAACCCCTACGGGGGACCTGAGGCGCTGGAAGGGGCCTGAAGGGGGCTCCCCCCGAGGGCGTCCCGCTCGAGGACTCTCTCCCCCTGCAGGGAGCCGGTCCGGCCCCTCCCCCTCGAGAGCCTCAGGCCCCTGAGGGGATACTTGGCGACGAAGGAAGCGCTGCAGAGCGCACATGGGCTCTGCTGCGGCCGCAGGGTGACGCGCGCGTCTGCGCGCACGGCAGCAACAGCGTCACAGTTGCCGCTCCCATGATAAAAGGGGTCAACAAAGTTCTGTGTCCCCTGCGCCGCCAACGAAGCTTTCCTCTTTGGTGATAAAGCAGTTGGCCGGCACAACGCTCCAACGACGACGTCACTGCGGGCACACCCCACGGTCTCCGCCGCGCCTGCGAGCCGCTCTGCCAAGTCTGCAACTTGTCGGCCACAATGCGCCGCTTTAACACGGAAGAGGCGCGTCCAAGGACGGAGGAGACAGCTGCTCTGCCACGAAGACAGGCTTTGCGACCATGGACCGAGTCCATGAACGAGCAAGCAGTAGTGCACCCCACTCCGCCACTGGTGGCCATGTGGGAACCCGTCCACTGCGCAGATCGCAGGGATGAGGCCCGGGGCAGCTATTTAAGGAGAAGGGGCACTTCCGTAGGAGGGGATCCGAAAACTCGATCCCCAGCTCAATAGCGTCCTCCACCTCCGGACCCTCTGAAGGCCCGGAGGCTAGTTGTACAACAGTCACCACAGTGCAATCGAGACAAGCAGGAGTAGCGGTGTTACCTCACCTTGAGGGCCGTGAACCTGGGTAAGGGCCGGTGTCACTCTCTGTCGTGCAGTTCCGCTCCAAGCACCGCGAGCAACGTCACGGCGTGCATCGAGGGTTGTTTGACCTCCGTGTTCAGTCCCCCTTCGAACCTCTTCCCGGGGCGAGACTACCCCTGTTACGTGGGAGTTCATTCCTCGACAGATCGGAGAGCGCGTCTCGATCATGTCTGGCGAGATCTCGAACCGCTAGGGTAACACACTTAAGGTGAGTCGACAAGTTTACCGGAAGAGAAATTAGAAGAAAGCACCGGGAGCGTCCCGGGAAAGATCCGACGAAGATCGGAGAGTGACGAAAAAGTTTTCGGAGCCGGAATAAATTAGATAATGTGTGTTTAATATTAATTAGTGTAATTAATAGTTAAATACATTTTTATTTAATGATTTTCGGAATTTATAAGGCAGCCCACCTTAAATGGGCCTTCCCATGGGAGAGAAGGCCCATAGGGGGGGAATTCCCCCCCTTAGTGCGCATGAGGGAAGGGGGCTGCCCTAGGTGGGCCAAATGGGGCCCACCTAGGGCCGGCCACCCCTTGGGGGCGGGCTGGTGTGGGAATAGTCCCACACCACCCAGCCAGCGAGGCTGGCGGCCCCCCTCCACCTATATATAGAGGTGCCCCCTTGGCCTTTAAGAGAACAACCCAATCTCTCTCTCTTCTACTCCTTGAAAACGTAATCCCTCCATTGGAGTTGCGCCAAGGTGAAGTTCTCTCCACCATACGCACACCGCCGTGCTGCTGGTCTTCCGGTCCAAGTCTTCCGCTGCTCGTCCCTGGATCGGAGCCCGGAGGTCGTCGTCTTCACCGTACGTGTGTGGATCCCTGCGAGGTGCTACGCTAGTGGTGCTCGGAGGTCTTCCTCTACACGACCTCGAGGTCGTCTTCGCCGGCTTCATCGACAACGCTTGTCCGGGAGCGTAATTCCCGCGTTTCGGTCTACAAGGGTATGTATATCGATCTCCTCCGTATTACTATATCTGCATAGTATAGATCCTGGCTAGTTTAAGGTTATCGTTGTTAGAAAAATTATTGTTTTCTGCCTGGGATCCCCTTCAGTGGTATCAGAGCCGATCTATGCGTAGATATAGCTGTACGCTTTTAGAACACGTGTTTATCACGGGGACATCGTTCCTTTATTTCCTACCCTCTCCCGTGCAGTTGCATTGCCGGCGGCATTGAGTTGATGAAGCGGCCCGGACCGACTTTACGCGTACGCTTACGCGAGACTGGTTCCACAACTGACATACGGCTTGTACCGTATATGTAGCTGCCGGGTGTCTGTCTCTCTCTCATTAGTTGGGTTTGCATTTTCAATGGAGGGCCCAAGAGGGATAAATAAATATGCAATTATTTGATCGTTGTTGTGGTCATAGGTTCGTAGGTATGAAGCGGTTCTATTTACGACAGCCCCAAGACACGTAAAATATGCAAAAGATAAAGTAGAATGCGTCTAACTTTATTTTGCAGGGGTAATGTGATATGGTCAAGGTAGGTTTATTAAATTGTTTATGAACTGTGGGCGCGAAGGAGACCATCGGCGCAAGGACCATGTCACGTCGCATTACATATTGATGTTTTGAGTGCATCTTATATTGTGTATATATATATATATATATATATATATATATATATATATATATATATATATATATATATATATATATATATATATATATATATATATATATATATATTAGTTACACGGCGGTAGTAATATAAGATGATCCCTCCAAAATACCATTAGTGTTCTCCCTTCGACGTGCACCACCAAGAAAGTTCTACGTTATGAGGCAGGCCGTGACGATCGGGTGTCATACATATCGTCGTTCGCATACAGTGGGTGTAAGACATGTTTGCACAAGCATATACGTTGAAGGTTATTATGGCGAGCCTAGCATGTACAGACATGGCCTCGGAACACGGTGACCGAAAGGTCGAGCATGAGTCACAGAGTTGTTGTGATTGACATTTCAATGTCTACCTTTGAAGTTGTGTTGCCGGCTCTGACGATGAGGGGTTGCACAATGGATTAGGGTCGTGTAATCACTAAAGCGATTAGAGGGATATTCGTTTTGAGTGGGAGTTCTTATAGTTATTTTCTAAAACTTGAACTCAAATTTTATGGACAAAGTCTTATGTTTTGCAAATTCCATTGTAGATGTCTCGTCCCACCTTTAACCTAGGCCTGTTTCTTGAGAAAGAAAAGCTTAATACCAATGGGTCGAACTTCATGTCCTGGTTCCGCAACCTGAGGATCCTCCTCACTCCCCACAAGGTGGTTTACATCCTTGAAGCCGCCCTAGGTGACCCTCCTGCAGACAATCCCTCCGATGATGAGAAGAAGGTCTATCAGACCAAGTCGAACGATTCCTCTTTTGTCCAGAATGGCATGCTCTACGCCATGGAAGCCGACCTGCAAAAGCGCTTTGAGAAGATGAGTGCTTTTGAGATAATTTCTGATCTCAAGGCTGTCTTTGCGCCGCAGGCTAAGGCTGAGAGATATGAAGCTTCTGAGCTTTTCTTCTCAGCCAAGATGGAAGAGCATAGCAGTGTGAGCGAGCACGTGGTCAAAATGTCTGGCTACGTTCAACGCCTGAATGCACTGGAATGCAAGATTCCTGATGAGCTGGCGATTGATAGGGTGCTACAATCGTTGCCTCCTAGCTACAAAGGCTTCGTCATGAACTATAACATGCACGGCATGGCTAAGTCCCTGTCTGAGGTGTTCGTGATGCTCAAGACTGCTGAAGTGGAAATCAAGAAGGAGCACACGTTGTTGATGGTCAACAAGACCGTCGATTTCAAGAAATCTGGCGGCAAGGGAAGGAAGAACTGGAAGTCTAAGAAGGATGGCAAATACGTTGCCAAATACAAGACTAACAAACCTGGTCCCAAACCTGGCGTGGAATACTTCTACTGCAAGGGAGATGGTCACTGGAAGCGCAACTGCCCCAAGTATCTGGAAGATAAGAAGGCCGGCAAGATTGTCGGAAAAGAGAAAGGTATATTTGATATACATGTTATTGATGTGTAACTTACATGCGCCCGTAGCAATACCTGGGTATTTGATACCGGCTCTGTTGCTCATATTTGTAACTCACAGGTGGAGTTACGGAATAAACGGTGCCTGGCAAAGGATGAGGTGACGATGCGCGTCGGCAACGGGTCAAGAGTTGATGTGGTGGCTGTCGGCACACTCCCTCTACATCTACCATCGGGATTAGTTTTGGTTTTAAATAAGTGTTATTTTGTACCAAGTTTGAGTGTAAACATTATAAGTGGTTCTTGCTTGTTGCAAGACGGATATTCATTCAATTCAGTATCAAGTGGTTGTGCTATTTCGATGAATGATATCTTTTATGTTGATGCTCCCGAGAGTAATGGTTTATTCTTGTTGAATCTCGATCGTAGTACTCACATCCATAACATTGATGCCAAAAGGATTAAACTTAGTAGCGATACCGCCATGTATATGTGGCATTGCCGTCTCGGTCATATTGGTATAAAGCGCATGAAGAAACTCCATACCGATGGACTTTTAGACTCGTTGGATTTTGGATCCCTCGACACATGCGAACCGTGCCTCATGGGCAAGATGACCAAGACACCGTTCAATGGTTTCATGGAACGGACGTCGGACTTATTGGGAGTCATACATACAGATGTGTGTGGACCGATGAGCGTGTCGACACGCAATGGTTATCGTTATTTTGTCACCTTCACCGATGACTTGAGTAGATATGGGTATATCTATTTGTTGAAACACAAGTCTGAAACATCTGAAAGGTTCAAAGAATTTCAAAGTGAAGTTGAAAATCAACTCAAAAAGAAAATCAAGCACCTTCGATCCGATCGTGGTGGCGAATATTTGAGTTTTGAGTTTGGCACGCATCTGAAGGCCTGTGGCATCGTGCCGCAGCTTACGCCGGCTGGAACACCGCAACGCAACGGTGTGTCCGAGCGACGTAATCGTACCCTATTAGATAGCGTCCGGTCTATGATGTCTCTTACCGACTTGCCCGTATCTTTTTGGGGATATGCGTTAGAAACAGCCGCATTCATTTTCAATAGGGCTCCGTCCAAATTCGTAGCAACGACACCGTATGAGATATGGCATGGCAAGAAACCTAAGTTGTCGTTTCTGAAGGTCTGGGGTTGTGAGGCGTATGTTAAGAAACTACAGCCCGACAAACTCGAACCGAAATCGGAGAAAGTCGTCTTTGTAGGGTATCCGCGGGAAACCATAGGATACACCTTCTACAACCAAGCCGAGGGCAAAACGTTTGTTGCGAAGAACGGCACCTTTCTCGAGAAAGAGTTTTTCGCCAAAGGAGTAAGTGGGAGGAAAATAGACCTCAACGAGATCGTTGATCCTAAACTCGAAATTCCGAGTGGCGCAACGGAAACTGTTCCGGAAACGTCCTCCACAGATGGAGTGGGAGAAAATGTCGAGAATACTATTGTACTTCGTAGGTCTGGGAGACCTCGTATCGCTCCTGAGTGGTACGGCAACCTGGTTTGCACCGTCATGTTAATTGAACAAGACGAACCTATGAACTACAAAGAGGCTATGGCAAGCCCTGAGTCCGAGAAATGGTTTAAAGCCATGAAATCCGAAATAGGATCCATGTATGACAACAAAGTATGGACTTTGATGGAGATTCCCGAAGGGCGCAAGGCCGTCGAGAATAAATGGATCTTTAAGAAGAAGACTGATGCTGATGGTAATGTGACCGTCTATAAAGCTCGGCTTGTCGCAAAGGGTTTCCGACAAGTTCATGGAATTGACTACGATGAAACATTTTCACCGGTAGCGATGCTAAAGTCTATTCGGGTTTTGCTAGCACTTGCTGCATATTACGACTATGAAATATGGCAGATGGATGTCAAAACAGCGTTCCTAAATGGTAACATTGAGCAAGAGTTGTATATGGTACAACCTGAAGGATTTGTCGATCCAGAAAATGCTGGCAAGGTATGCAAGCTTCAGCGTTCCATTTATGGACTGAAGCAAGCATCTCGGAGCTGGAATCTTCGCTTTGATGAGGTGATCAAAGGTTTTGGATTTATCCAAAATATAGAAGAGACCTGTATTTACAAGAAAATGAGTGGGAGCTCAGTTGTGTTCCTAGTTCTATATGTGGATGATATATTACAAATAGGGGATAATGTGGATCTTCTGAATAGCGTGAAGAAGTATTTAAATAGTAAATTTTCAATGAAGGACTTAGGAGATGCTACATACGTTTCAGGCATTAAAATCTATCGTGATAGATCAAGACGTCTATTAGCGTTGAGTCAGAGTACTTATCTTGATAAAATACTCAAACGGTTCGGTATGGAGACGGCAAAGAAAGGTTCTCTACCGGTTATCAAGAATAAAACATTGAGCAAGGCTCAGTGTCCGGTGACGGAACATGATAGAGCCAAGATGGCTAAACATCCCTATGCTTCAGCCATAGGATCGATCATGTATGCCATGTTAAGTACTCGACCTGATGTAGCATTGGCTCTTAGCTTGACGAGCCGGTTCCAAAGTAATCCTGGAAATGATCATTGGGTAGCTGTTAAAAACATTCTTAAGCATCTCAAGAAGACAAAGGAAATGTTCCTTGTGTATGGTGACTGTGAAGAAGAACTTGGCGTAACAGGTTACGTTGATGCGAGTTTCTGCACAGACCCAGATGACTCTAAGTCACAAACAGGAAGGCGATGTGGAGATTTGCAAAGTGCATACGGATCTGAATGTGGCAGTGATGTCTACGCACGCTTCTATTCTCGTAGACAGTGTTGGGCCTCCAAGAGCAGACGTTTGTAGAACAGCAGCAAGTTTCCCTTAAGTGAATCACCCAAGGTATATCGAACTCAGGGAGGTAGAGGTCAAAGATATCCCTCTCAAGCAACCCTGCAATTAAGATACGAGAAGTCTCTTGTGTCCCCAACACACCCAATACACTTGTCAGATGTATATGTGCACTAGTTATGCGAAGAGATAGTGAAGTACAAGTAATATGGATGATTATAAGTAGTAATTGCAATCTGTAATAAAAATGGCAGCAAGCAAACATGTAGCAGAACTTGTTGGAAACGGTGTTTTGATGCTTAGAAACAAGGCCTAGGGATCCTACTTTCACCAGTGGACATTCTCAACAATGACATCAAAGTTAAATAAATAAACACTACTCTCAAACACTCTCATGTTGGATAACAAACACCATTCATTGTGTAGGGCTACAAGAGCACCCTCAAAGTCAGAGTAAACTAACACCAACAACGTCATAAAGGAATCACACACGGTGCACACATTGTCACCGTTACAACCGTGAATAACCCCGGAGTTCATATTAAAGTAACCTCTAGAGTGCATAATAGATAAAGAGTAGCATCACATATTCAACTAGATTACAAAGCTCATGATCACATAAAAGATCACATCATGGGAGAGAGAGATAGACCACATAGCTACCGTAGATCCCGCAGCCCCGGGGGAGAACTACTCACTCCTCATCGTAGGAGTCAGCAACGGCGATGGAGATGGCGGTGGAGTCGATGGAGATGGCTCCGGGGGCAATTCCCCGTCCCGGCAGGGTGCCGGAACAGAGACTTCTGTCCCCCGAATCTTGTCTTCGATGGCGGCGGCGCTCTGGACCCGTGGAGGAAATATCGAACACCGTCCTAGGGTTTTTAGTCTGGGGGGTATATGTAGGCGAAAGGGCGAGGTCGGTGGAGGCCCGAGGGGCCCACACCTGTCCCTCGCGCGGCCCCACTTCCTGCCGCGCGAGGACGTGGTGGCGGCGCCTCGGCCTCCCACTTCATCTCGTCTTCGGTCTTCTGGAACGTTCCCAAATAAATATGGACTTCAGAAAAGAAATCGTCCGATTCCGAGAATATTTCCTTAAGTACTTTTCTGAAACCAAAAACAGCAGAAAACAGGAAACTGGTACTGTGGCATCTTGTTAATAGGTTAGTCCCAGAAAATGCATAAAACTATATAAAATGTATATAAAACATGTAGGCAATTGGTATAATATAAGCATGGAACGTAAGAAATTATAGATACGTTTGAGACGTATCAAGCATCCCCAAGCTTAGTTCTACTCGTCCTCGAGTAGGTAAAACGATAACAAATAATTTCTGGAGTGACATGCTTTCACACAATCTTGATCAAATAATAATGTAATGCATATAGGTTGAGATCAAATGAATAAAAGCTGTAGTTTATATTGATATCAAATGAGTAATAAATAAACAAGTAGGCAAAGCAAAGTAAAGCTTTCAATGATATAGTACTAGATAGCAATCAACTGTGCAAAGTAGATATTAGAGATGATTTAAGCTTCAAGCACAACAATATAATCATCTAATGCTTCCAACAAACATGACAACTTTGTGAAAGGATCAAGTCAAGCAATATCAATATGCACGTAGAAGATCAACTCTTTATTTGTTCAAAAGAAACAAGCAAGCGTTCAACGTTGGTTCCT
Organism: Poa annua; assembly: GCA_026929855.1. Classification (NCBI taxonomy): domain Eukaryota; kingdom Viridiplantae; phylum Streptophyta; class Magnoliopsida; order Poales; family Poaceae; genus Poa; species Poa annua. The sequence continues at coordinate 43,788,110 of CM049436.1, forward strand.
GGCACCAGGATGTTTTGGCTAAGAGAATGTTAAGGGGGGTTTGGAAGGCCAACGGAAGAAAGTCTCACAAAGCTGCAAGTGATCATTAGACAAGAGGAAGTCTTATAATCGAAGCTATGCAAGGAGTAGTGACTGCCACACAACGGATGCACATGGAGCTATAAGTATATGAAAGCTCTCCAATGGGACTAGTGGGGGTGCATCCAACTTGCTTGCTCACGAAGACCTAGAGCACTTTTGAGGAGGCTCATCATTGGAATATACAAGCCAAGTTCTATAGTGTAAAGTTCCCCACATAGTTATGCAAGTAAGACATGAAAACTCTCTCATATGGAGTAAAGGTGCTATAACATGAGCACAAGTGATGACTATAAATGATATGGTGCTATAACATGAGCACAAGTGCGTGATAAAGAATAGTAATGCTGCCCCCTTTTTATTTTTTTTCCTTTTTTTTTCTTTTTCTCTTTTTTTCTCTTTTTTTTCCTTTTTCTGTTTCTCTTTTCGATGGCCTCCATGGCTCTTTTCACTTTTAGGGGCAAGCATTCTAATATGATGATATGACAACACACTAATGATGATATGACAACATACTGATGATACAAGTAGCTAATATGAATGAGACATAATATGTATATGACAACGGTGCCTCTGCCAGTGTAGCAGGTTATGCAATGATCTAGCGTAACATGGGTAAAACCACACATCAGCTTTATAGAATCATGCAAAGCAATATATGAGTAATGAATGACAACAAGTCATGTAATGTAAGATGGATGTTGCATGGCAATATATCTCGGAACAGCTATGGAAATGCTGTAGTAGGTACGTATGGTGGATGTTTTGAGAAAGATATTTGGCTTATGTGTAGGAGAACAAGATGAAGATCTCCCACGAGTTTGGATGTACCCGCGAAGTATGCACCAACTCTCAATGTGAGAAAGGGCAATGCAAAGTACCGAAGAGGCTAGCAATATGGTGGTGGAAGTGCCATGAAAACCGCAGCTTTAGAACTCACAAGTAAAAAGATTCCAAATAAAAATATGATCTTACAAGGCATAATGAAAATCACTCCATGAGGTGCTGTGGCAAATGAACAAGTCACTGTTGGGGACCCGACCGTAGCGCGTAACACAAAGTCATTACGGTTGCCATTAGCAAATAGAAGTCATATATCATTATGCTATCAACTAGAAATTTAAGTGTGGCACAGCTTCAAGTTTTTCTAGACCAACCATTAATCATTCCACCTTACTAAACCATCATGTTTACCATTAAGCATATTAATATCTCAAAACAACATCAATGATTCAAGTGACACAATTTAATGATCTACAAGATTATGTATCATTTAGTTATACCATCTACCACATTACATTTTCTGTTCTCAACCAAACACCAATCAACTTATTTAAAAGATAAACTCTCCAAGTAATTAAACAATGAGATATGAGAGTATGATATAATAAAGCTAACAGCTCTAGCAAGAGATGCATGAAAAATAAGAGCTAGAAAGCATTGAAGTAACATAGAAGAATACTCAACAAATATAAGTGAAGAATACGAGTATTCATAAGAAAAGGCGGAGCGTGTCTCTCTTCCACAAAGGAATGCTAGGGTCCATTTTATTCAGAGAATGAAAATAACAAAAACAAAAACAAAAAGCAAACAGACGCTTCAAGCAAGCACATAAGATGTGGCGGAATTAAAATATAGTTTCACTAGAAAGGACCTGATAGTTTGTTGATGAAGAAGGGGATGCCTTGGGCATCCCCAACCTTTGACGCTTGAGTCTTCTTGAAATATGTTGGGGATGAACCACCGAGGCATCCCCAAGCTTTGGCTTTACTATCCTCTTGATCACATCATATCATCCTTCTCTCTTGATCCTTGAAAACTTTCTCCACACCAAACTTAGAGTAAACTTCATTAGAGGGTTAGTGCACGAAAAATTATGATATTCTGTAGGAACACAATTGCTACCAATGCTACTGGACATTAGCTACAGCCACTGATACTTCATAGGATAAAAAGATCCAATCAAAATAGCAAAAGAGGCATTGCAAAATAAATGGCAGAATCTGTCAAAAACAGAACAGTCCGTAAAGACCAATTTTTTCGAGGCACTTAACTTGCTCAGATCAGAAAACTCAAAACTAATGAAAGTTGCATATATATCTGAGGATTACGCACAAAAAAGGGCAGATTATTTGGATTTTCTGTGAGGAGTTACGAATTAAACGGTGGACAACAGAAAACTGTTTCTGCGCAGGAATCCAAATTTAGCATGAACTTTCAACTAGAGGCTTAACTTGACACAACAATGCAATAAAATAAAGACACAAAGGAATTGCTACAGAGGTAGGCATGTTCCTTGACTCAATATAAAAGAAAATAACAGAAATAAAATATTGGGTTGTCTCCCAAAAGCTCTTTCTTTATAGCCATTAAGATAGGCATAGTGATTTTTATGATGCTCTCATAAAATGAGAATTGAAAACCGAAGAGAGCATCAAGAGGCAAATATCAAACACATTTAAGTCTAACCCTCTTCCTATGAAAAATAATCTTGTAAAGAAACAAGTCATGAAAGCACAAAGCAACAAACATAGGAGAGCAAAACAAGTGCAACTTTAAAAAATTCAACATAAAGAGGGGAAACTTAATATTGTTGAGATACATAAAACCATGTTTCCCTCTCTCATAATAACTTTCAGTAGTAGAAATAAATTCAACCATATAACCACAAGAATCATTCAACTTAGATAACATAGGCACATAAAGAGGATCATTAAATTTATTTTGGAATTCATTAGCATGCTTCCCTGTTTCAAAATAGTTATTAAGATCAATATCAAGTTTAAGATCATGGTTGCAACAAAGATTTGGAACTAGAGACAATTGCAAACCACATAAGTATTTTTCAACATAAGCAAATTTCTCCTCCATGGTGTAATTAGGAGAATTCAAGAACAAAGTAGGACTCTCATGAGTAAGAGTACCATCACAAGCAGCAATTATATCATTTTTATCCTCAACTTCTAAACATAGAGGATTATCAATAAGCATAGGACCATCATCTAAAGCATTATCATATAGTATATTTAAGCAACACTCATCATTATCATCTATAAGTTCACAAGTAGCATCATGAATAAAATTTACAACATAACTATCACATAAAACATTCTTATCATGAGCCACGTGCATGAAAGAATTAATACTCTCCACATAAGCATAGTCATTCTTATTAATTGTAGTGGGAGCAAATTCAACAAAATAGCTATCATTATTATTCTCATCACCATAATCATCAAATATAGGAGGCATATTGTAATCAACATAAAATATATCCTCAACAGTAGGTGGACCGAAAATATCACAATGATTATAATTATCATATATTGGAGGCAAGGTATCATCAAAGAAAATTTTCTCCTCCGTGCTTGGGGGACTAAAAATATCATGCTCATCAAAACCAACTCCCCCAAGCTTAGACTTTTCTATAGCATTAGCAATAATGGTGTTCAAAGAATTCATACTAATACCATTGCTACTAGCATGCAAATAAAGTTCCATAGGTTTTTTAATTTTCTCTTCAAACATTTCATGTCCTAACTCAAGATAAATATTATAAAGCTCTCTAATATTTTTGTTGTTTTCCATTAACCTAACTAGTGAAAATAAAAACAAGAAACAAAAAGTAATAACTCCAGAATCTAAAGGAGATACCTTCAAGCGCTCACCTCCCCGGCAACTGCGCCAGAAAATAGCTTAGTAGCCAAAGGATGTGAGTACCTTTTACCTTACCTCCCCGGCAACGGCGCCAGAAAATAGCTTGATGTCTACGCACACTTCTATTCTCGTAGACAGTGTTGGGCCTCCAAGAGCAGAGGTTTGTAGAACAGCAGCAAGTTTCCCTTAAGTGAATCACCCAAGGTATATCGAACTCAGAGAGGTAGAGGTCAAAGATATCCCTCTCAAGCAACCCTGCAATTAAGATACGAGAAGTCTCTTGTGTCCCCAACACACCCAATACACTTGTCAGATGTATAGGTGCACTAGTTTTGCGAAGAGATAGTGAAGTACAAGTAATATGGATGATTATAAGTAGTAATTGCAATCTGTAATAAAAATGGCAGCAAGCAAACATGTAGCAGAACTTGTTGGAAACGGTGTTTTGATGCTTAGAAACAAGGCCTAGGGATCCTACTTTCACCAGTGGACATTCTCAACAATGACATCAAAGTTAAATAAATAAACACTACTCTCAAACACTCTCATGTTGGATAACAAACACCATTCATTGTGTAGGGCTACAAGAGCACCCTCAAAGTCAGAGTAAACTAACACCAACAACGTCATAAAGGAATCACACACGGTGCACACACTGTCACCGTTACAACCGTGAATAACCCCGGAGTTCATATTAAAGTAACCTCTAGAGTGCATAATAGATAAAGAGTAGCATCACATATTCAACTAGATTACAAAGCTCATGATCACATAAAAGATCACATCATGGGAGAGAGAGATAGACCACATAGCTACCGTAGATCCCGCAGCCTCGGGGGAGAACTACTCACTCCTCATCGTAGGAGTCAGCAACGGCGATGGAGATGGCGGTGGAGTCGATGGAGATGGCTCCGGGGGCAATTCCCCGTCCCGGCAGGGTGCCGGAACAGAGACTTCTGTCCCCCGAATCTTGTCTTCGATGGCGGCGGAGCTCTGGACCCGTGGAGGAAATATCGAACACCGTCCTAGGGTTTTTAGTCTGGGGGGTATATGTAGGCGAAAGGGCGAGGTCGGTGGAGGCCCGAGGGGCCCACACCTATCCCTCACGCGGCCCCACTTCCTGCCGCGCGAGGACGTGGTGGCGACGCCTCGGCCTCCCACTTCGTCTCGTCTTCGGTCTTCTGGAACGTTCCCAAATAAATATGGACTTCAGAAAAGAAATCGTCCGATTCCGAGAATATTTCCTTAAGTACTTTTCTGAAACCAAAAACAGCAGAAAACAGGGAACTGGCACTGTGGCATCTTGTTAATAGGTTAGTCCCAGAAAATGCATAAAACTATATAAAATGTATATAAAACATGTAGGCAATTGGTATAATATAAGCATGGAACGTAAGAAATTATAGATACGTTTGAGACGTATCAGGCAGATCCTCTGACGAAGCCTCTTCCACTTGACAAGCATGTAAAACACCAAAATGCTATGGGTGTTAGGCTTTTACCAAGTTGTAATCTAAAATAATTGTCCTCTAGTGCAAGTGGGAGACTGAAGGAGATATGCCCTAGAGGCAATTAATAAAGTGTTTTATTTATCATATCTCATTTGTTCATAATACGTTTTTGTGTCATGTTATAACTGTATTAAGCGGAAACATTAATACACGTGTGATACATAAGACAACCAGGTCCCTAGTAGCCTCTACGTGACTAGTTCATTGTGCAATCGATGATCGAGGTTTCCCGATCATGTGACATGGTGTCAGTTGACAATGGAGTCATATCGTTGGTAGAACGATGTGATGGACATACCCAATATTTGTAGGACGTAGTCATTACGCCTTTGACCGTGAGATCAACTCTTATTGCTATTCCTGAAAGATAATTTGATTGCATCAAACGTCATGTCTTAATAGTATGACAATAAAGGTGTCCCTCTCGGGTATCAGAAGGGAGTATGTTGAGATGAGGGATCAAGAGCGGGATTTGCCAGTCCGCATAGCAGGATAGATACTCTAGGGCCCACTCGGTGAGATTATGTCAAATAAGCTTGCAAGCATGTGACTAGGTCACCAGGACATAATATCATGGACGAGTAGAAGATAGTGTTGTCGGTAACGAGATCAAGCTAGGTATCGCGATATCTATGAACGAGTCTCGGACACACTAAGTATCGCCATGGCAAAAGGTTTAAGACTCGACGTCTAGGTTCGAACGACAAAGTTATTCGTTATCTCACAGGGATTAATTCTGGGTATCCAAGGTCCACGAATTAGTCATTGATCGGAGAGCGCGTCTCGATCATGTCTGGCGAGATCTCGAACCGCTAGGGTAACACACTTAAGGGGAGTCGACAAGTTTACCGGAAGAGAAATTAGAAGAGAGCACCGGGAGCGTCCCGGGAAAGATCCGATGAAGATCGGAGAGTGACGAAATAGTTTTCGGAGCCGGAATAAATTAGATAATGTGTGTTTAATATTAATTAGTGTAATTAATAGTTAAATACATTTTTATTTAATGATTTTCGGAATTTAAAAAGCAGCCCACCTTAAATGGGCCTTCCCATGGGAGAGAAGGCCCATAGGGGGGGAATTCCCCCCCCCCCCCCCCTTGGTGCGCATGAGGGAAGGGGGCTGCCCTAGGTGGGCCAAATGGGGCCCACCAAGGGCCGGCCACCCCTTGGGGGCGGGCTGGTGTGGGAATAGTCCCACACCACCCAGCCAGCGAGGCTGGCAGCCCCCCTCAACCTATATATAGAGGTGCCCCCTTGGCCTTTAAGAGAACAACCCAATCTCTCTCTCTCTTCTTCTCCTTGAAAACGTGATCCCTCCATTGGAGTTGCGCGAAGGTGAAGTTCTCTCCACCATACGCACACCGCCGTGCTGCTGGTCTTCCGGTCCAAGTCTTCCCCTGCTCGTCCCTGGATCGGAGCCCGGAGGTCGTCGTCTTCACCGTACGTGTGTGGATCCCTGCGAGGTGCTACGCTAGTGGTGCTCAGAGGTCTTCTTCCTCTACACGACCTCGAGGTCGTCTTCGTCGGCTTCATTGACAACGCTTGTGCGGGAGCGTAATCCCCGCGTTTCGGTCTACAAGGGTATGTATATCGATCTCCTCTGTATTACTATATCTTCATAGTATAGATCCTGGCTAGTTTAAGGTTATCGTTGTTAGAAAATTTATTGTTTTCTGCCTGCGATCCCCTTCAAAAACACGCCAGAAAGGCGTGTTCCTTAAGCTAGATTTCCAGAAGGCGTATGACCACCTGGACTGGGCATTCCTCCGCTTGGTTCTGGAGCGAAGGGGGGTTGATGATAGGATGATTGGCTGGATCATGCAGCTGGTGATGAGTGGCAACACCGCCATTAATGTGAATGGGGAAGTAGGTCCCTATTTTCGGTCGACCTGTGGAGTTAGGCAAGGGGACCCCATCTCCCCTCTGCTTTTCAACTCCGCGGTTGATGCCCTTGCGGAGGTCTTAGAGCGTGCTAAGACTGCCTGCCATATCTCGGTTGTGGTTGAACATCTTGTCCCGGGGGGTGGCGTGACTCACCTTCAGTACGCCGACGACACCATGGTCATGGTAGAGGGGTCGGAACTGGATATTATCAATCTGAAGTTCCTTCTCCTTTGCTTTGAGGCAATGTCCGGCCTCAAGATCAACTTCGACAAGAGCGAGGTGGTGATCTTAGGGTACTCGGAGGAAGACCAATAGCGGATCGCGAACAACCTGAATTGCAGGTTTGCGTCATTCCCAGTTACTTATCTCGGAATGCCGATCCGGGACACACGGATCCTCGGTAAGGATCTGGCGCCCCTTGTTGCACGGGTTAAGTCCAAATCGGAAACTTGGCAGGGAAGGTTCACCTCCAAGGGTAGCAAGACGATTTTGATCGACTCGTGCATGTCTAGCCTCCCCATGTATATGATGGGGATGTATAGCCTGTCGGAGGGGTCCCATGCTAGCTTTGATAAGGAGCTGGCTAGATTCTTCTGACAGGCGAGGACTGGGAAGCAAAAGTATCACATGGTAAAGTGGGCCGATATTTGCGCCCCCAAGGACCTTGGGAGCATAGGTATTCTTGCCTCTCGCCCCATGAACAAGGCCCTGATGCTTAGATGGGTCTGGCGGATTCTGCGGGGAGACGGGGGCCTATGGCTTGAATTGGTGAGAGCCAAGTATCTTCGGGGCTGCCCACTCTTGGCCTGTGACCGTAGAGAGGGATCTCAGTTCTGGCGTTCTATCCAGTCCATTAAGGAGCACATCAGACTCGGGGCGGTTTCATCCGTAGGTAACAGACGAGATACTCTGTTTTGGCTTGACTCCTGGTTTGGTGGAAGGCCGCTACGGTTTGAGTTCCCGGATATCTTTGCGATTTGTACGGAACCCATGATGTTGGTCTCCACGGCCTTCCATCAGAGGCGGTGGAACATTGGGTTTCACCGCACTTTCGGGCCAGGGGAACTGGCGAGCTGGAGGTCCCTGCTCGAGTTACTTCCCCTAGCCCTTTCGGACAGCCCGGATAGTGTCGCATGGAGGCTTACGCCTGCGAGACACTTCTCCGTCGGCTCCGCGTATCAGGCCCTATTCAGAGGGCCCGTGCAGACTTGGATGACCCACTTGTGGAAGGCGCCACTTTCTCTTAAAATCAAGATCTTTACGTGGCAACTTCTTCGCGACCGCCTTCCCTCGGGAGTCGAGGTGGCGAAGCGCTTGGGCCCAGGTGATGGCACCTGCCCCCTTTGTGCGGTCCCCGAGACGGGGACGCATATGCTGTTCTCCTGTCCCGCGGCTCGCTTCCTATGGAGCTTCCTTGCTGAGGCATTGGGGCCTCAGTGGCAGGCCCATGACTTGGCAGAGTTCCTGAAAGTGCAGGCGAATCATACCGGGAGGAGGAGGTCCCTCTTCTGGTTGGTGTTTGCAGCAATGACCTGGACCCTTTGGACGATTCGCAATAAGATGGTCATTGAACATGTCCTTCCACGACGGGCCGCTGACTCAGTTTTCAAATTATTGGCTTTCCTGCAGGAGTGGCACCCATTGGCTAGACAGCGGGACAGGCAGCGGCTGGACGGCATACTTGAGGATCTTCTAAAGGCGACACGCCTTCTTTTTTCACCGACCAGCCGTTGAGCTCTACTTCGTAGAGTTTGTATCAGGAGTAGTAGTGAGAACCTTGGGCTTTTTTGTGCTGTGGCCCCAGCAAAACCTGTTTATTCTCTTGCATTTGGTACTTGTGGTGGGTTGGTTGTAATTGTGCACGGTTGCTTTATTTATAAAGCGGGGCGAAAGCCTGTTTCCAGGAATAAATCCTAGCCACTAATTTTAAATCTAACTATCAGAAATAATTAGATTGATGTGGCTTAACGTGGTGTCTCTACTAACAACCTCATTTTGCTTTTAGTATATAATGGATAAAAAGAGTCAGGAAGTGCAAGCTGATCGTTGAAGGTAAAGGTAGGCCAAGAAAATTTTCACGAGGAGGTTTCTCCAAGACTCCCACCGTAATTCTTACAACTGGTTTGGCGTTGCTGCCATCCGTCCTGCCTTCCGTTAGCATCTACACAATTGACACAGCATCCAAAAGATCGTCGATCGTGCTCAAGACCAATACACAACTCGCTAGTACAACTGAATGGTGAGGATCATTGATCGTAATTAATGGGAATTGCTGCCATGGATCAAGACTCGTCAGGATTTTCCATCGCTCAACACATTAAAATCAGTTACTTAAAGGTATTTAAGACGGATGTGTCACCGTCACCATGTTTGATGCACCTGTGCGGAGATTGTGAAGAATTGTGACGAGCATTCGAAAGCCCTAGCTCAATGATGAGTGAGATCAACGGTCGATTTGGACAACCCATCCATATTGTCCAAGTTCCGTTGGAGATCCAGTCGATGACGAGTTTCGAGGTGACGTGACAGCCGGTGAAAGCCGAGCCTAGACCTTGGTCTGGGCGGACGATGATGGTGTCGCTTGACGTCATCACCCTTGTTGAAGGCATCGTCCTCGCTGTTTTCGTCACTTCACTCGTGTTGCTCCGGGGGAAACCCTAAATCTGGGTCTCCCGGATTGGACGTTGGCGACGTCCGGCGTCGATTCCCCTCTTGAGGGCAACGTTTTTGGAGCAGCTATCGACTGGATTGGTCTGGAGGTGGTTCGGAGGAGCGGCGTGTTTCTTCTGCGTCGACAACGACGGGTCTCGGCGGCGTGGTGCAGCGGGGTCTCGGCGAAGGACACATGATGATGGACGCGCGCAGGGCGGAGGCGCTGTCGGGCGCCGTGGCGGCGTCGATGGCAGGACTGGCGAGGGCTATGCGGATCTCTGCCCCGAAGATGGCTTTGTGGTGTGTTGGCGGCGACGGCTTCTGTAGCGTGTGCTGAGGTGCTCGCTAAGAGTCTGCTTGACCGGATGAGCGCTCCCGTTCACCTAGAGGGTGTTTCGGGGTATGCGAATGTACCCGGCTTCTAGCTGATGGGGTTTTTCTTGTCTTTAGGGCACAAGGTCCTGCTGGCATGATTTTCTTTCATTGTCAGGCTTGTAGGTGTTGTGTGGTGGCTTCGGGTCTTTTTGATGTATGCTCTTTGTCAGACCTTTGTTGAATAAAATAATAAAAGCCGCATGCATCAATCGATGCAGAGGCTGGGCTGCCCCTTTTCTAAAAAAAAACGATTTGGTTGATGTTATTAAAACATAAGAATGTTGAATTGGTAGTTTTAAGATACAAAATATATGTGAGCAAATATACACGTCCTCCATATTAGACAATTGATGCAAACTCACGAGAAAAACCAAATGTACATAAGATGCAAGAGATGCTCTTAAATTTAGCGATCAATTAATATATATGCCAAGTACTTTGAAAATCTGTTCGGGCGGAAGTTTGTTCTGAATAAAAATATAGCACAATTAGCCTTATTTCGTTGCTGAAGTACTGAAGATGATGTTCAAAGTTGAACTTTAATTCCATACGCCAAAATCTTATAATCTGTGAAGCAGTTTAGTTAAGAATGCGGTCAAAATGTTAGAAAAGATTACTAAAAATACATTCAAGAATCGTCTATATATATGATTTTTTACTTTCTTTTTCTAGAAGGAAATTAATGTCGAACACTACATAAATAGTGTACCTATGTGATGTAATCACTTTTTGGATGCGATGTAAACCGATTACTGCGAACCGACTTACATTTGTGCGACCAAATAAAATTTCCAGGATCATCGATGTACTAGGCACCTATAAGAGAGACAAACATTGTTTCTCATATTGGTCTCTGATGGTATATAGAATTCACTAGAACACATGAGGTCTGGTAGTGCACTCAAGAAAAACATGCTTATGCAAACAAAATCAAAATTTGTTCGATCACGGCACAGAGGTAATACAGACCTACCATGCCAAATAAAAAAATCTAGAGCTAACCTTAACTCAGACAGAAATTCATAATCAATAAAGAGGACTATCATGTTATCAATTATACCGAATACAAATAAAAAAGGAATAATATCCTAGTGGCACTATTTGTAACCAATTTTGACTTCATTGTTCCCTTGAGTCATGTGTCAAACTAGGTTACAAAAATTAACGGCACATATGTGTTGTTAGAGCATCCCCTACTCTTTATTATGAATATTTTTCAACAATTTTTATGTCTTGAACACTTCAATGGAAGTCCACCACTAGTATACCTCAAGACCCTTGTGTTACGAGTTCTCTCCCTAACTCATGTCTGCGTCTGTCTCTACATTTGAGTCGATCGGAACTTTTATGTCCAAGAAAGAGATAAATTGCAACATTAATTCAAGTACAAAGCCCACTTTTCAATAAAATGAAGTTTGACTACTGACTTAAACATAAGAAACTATAAGACATCTTAGCATAGGGTGAATCATTTGTTTATTTTACCTATCATCTTTTTCCTTCCCCGCCCTCCTCCCCAACACCATCACTGGAGGACTCTGTGGGTAAACCCTGCATGGCCTACGACGGAACCGGGGCAACTTCTCGTAGCAACATCAGGGATCCCGGGCGGCGGACTTCGGTAGTCATCAATGATCATTGACCCGCGTTTGGGCTTTGATCAGATGTCCGGTGGTGCGTCAGGCGACTGGTGGAGGCGGACCTTGGTTGTCCTCTTCATCTTGTCGGCTAGGAGATTGGGGAGTTGTGGTTGCCATTTATAATCGGGCTACGACTTCGGTCACGGTGCGTGATGACGGTGTCTTTACACCGCTACTTTCTTCGAGGCATCGTCTTCACAGTCGTCATCTCCTCTCCCGGGCTGCTCCAGTGGAAACACTAGGTCTATGTCTGTTGGATCAGTGGATGGCGGCGCTATGGTGCCTATCACCCTTCGGGAGGCATCGTCCTCTTGAAGCAGGTCCTTGCTGGTGGCGTCAGGAGAGGCAGAGTAGTGCGGAATCTACCACGTATGTCCACAATAGCGGGTTTGTGGGGTTGGCACAAGGGGGTTTTGGTGTTTTGGACGGGAGATGATTGACACGCATGGCCGTGGCGGCGTCAATGATTGGCCTGAATTGGTTAACATGGTTATCCATGTGCTAAAGATCAATTAGAGGCAGCAACGGCTTCTCTGATGCATGTGCATGCAGTGCGAGTTGAGGGTTTGTTGGACAAGTTTGTGCTTCTGGCTCGAAGTAGTGCGACTTGGCGACGCCTCCGGATTTAGATGGTGTTCGCAGGTTTAAACTCAGGGCACATTTTGGCCACCCCTTCGTCTAGTTTGTAGGTGCGACCTGTGTTGCAATTAATTTGTATTTAGGTTTATTTTCATTTTGATGCAGAGGTCGGGGGTTTCAACCTCCATTTCAAAGAAACAATATAATTTAAATGTTTTATACTAAATCACTACGTAAAGGATGTGTGTAGTACAAGATTATATTATGTCACAAAACAGTATTCAGACAGAAAACTTATAGCATGCGACATATACAAAAATAACAAGTGGTAGCAAATACATATGTGAATATAAATTTTGGTAAATCTTAGGTTTTTGTTTCTCTAAAAAATCACAACATATTAAACTCAAACTTTATATACATTATAACTTTCATACTAAAATTTGTAGATTTTGTTTTTACATTTTCGGTGCACTGAAATTCTCTAACAAAACAATTGGTCTTGTAGATATCCTTGTGCTTAGGAAAACCTCTCTCTCAGGTTACGCCGTTTGAACTACATCTTAATTTGACAAGGGCCGGGGACTGAGTACTAGCAGATTATCAATATACTATATCCAGAAGGTACTCGATGCATTTGGACCTAAAATGTTATACTCCACAATGAATGCATTGCCGTGTCAGTGTCTGACCTCTACTAGAACTGGAGTTGAACAACTACTCATGCATCCATGCATTGATCGCATGGCTTAGTCAAACTCGACGACGTTCCCTCCACTCTCACAATGTCTACGGTTGCAGTGAAGATAAGATAACGCAGAGCTCTTGCTACTTGCATACATGAAGAGGTTAATGCATACCGTCCATCCGCCAACCGCTAGCTACTGTTCGGGGCCATCCACATGCACGGCGACGACGACGCGTCAACTTGCCATAGGCCCGCTCTGCCTATAAATACGCTTGCTCTCCATGCATGGCTTCTCATCAAAGAAGCTCATATACAATTTCGAGTACTCTTAAGTAAGGAGAAGAGGGATCGACCATGGCGACGTACAAGGATTTCCTGCTTGTGTTTGCTCTGCTGCTTGCTGCTGCTCTGATGGTCGCCTCGGCCGAAGAAAAAACGCGTGAGTTACCACACTAACTTCATACTGATCGATTAGAAAAGATGTTTTGGTTGTGTTGCTACTGTTTTGATGCTTAATTTTGAACACATGAATGCTTATGTGTTGATGCAGAGGCCAAGAAGGAGGAGCCCACGGCCGACTTGCAGGACTACTACCGTGGCGGCGGAGGGTACCCGTACCGCGGTGGAGGCGGTTATCCCGGTCGTGGAGGAGGCGGGTACTACCCGTACCCTGGCCGCGGAGGCGGCGGGTACCCAGGCCGCGGCGGTGGTGGGTACTGCCGGTGGGGCTGTTGCGGACGCGGGTACTACGGCGGCTGCCGGTGCTGCCAGCGCTTTGACGAGATCCCGGAGCCCATGTACCGCCCTGAGGCGGAGGTGCATCCCTAAGCTGAGCAACCCCCAGATCCGTCACCAGTTCCCTCAAAATAAGTGAAAAGAAGGTGAATATACGTACGTATATGTACGAGTGTGCCCCGAGATCTTGGAGAATGCAGCTGTGTGTTCTTGGGAGGTCTTATAAGTATGTGTTGATGTGTGATGTGTGAACTGGTCAGTAGCTTGATGTATTGTACTGCGCCGTGTTGTTTTTATAGAATAAAAAGGGCAACTGTTCTTAGTAAAGGACGCTGTTAATTCGAGTTCGATCTCGATCTGTCGTATGCAGAGGTTGCTTAGACGGAATTCCACTTCCATTTTTTAGCGGAAAACGTTTTCCGCAAATAGGATAGTATGGTGCACGCGTGACACTAGTAGGGAAAAGACTACTGCTGGCGAACATAATTTCCTTACCGCTGGCGAACAGCTGTTCGCCAATGGTGCTTCGCCAGATACCACTGGCGAACAGCTGTTCGCCAGCGCTAAGGCAGGTTACCGCTGGCGCACAATAGTTATGCCCGCCATAGTAACGATAATGCTAGTGGCGGACCGTCCAACCTGTTCGCCAGCAGTAGTATTTTCGGTTTAAAAAAATTATTAATACTAGTGGCGAACAACCCATTCTGTTCGCCACTAGTATTTAATTAGGAATTAAAAAAAATAAAAACCGTATTAATTTATCCCATAAATTCATACAAAGATCATTATTAGTATCTCAAATACACCATTACATCAATGAATAAGTCTAAAGACTTTTACAAAACGATGGCCGCCGGTTGTGTCGCTGTGGTCGTCGCCGCAGCTTCGTGTCCATGTCGTCGTTCACGCAGCCTCATGTCGATGCCGTCGTCGCTGCCTCTGTTGTGTGTTGAAGTCGCCACAACAGCCAGGGAAAAAACCAGGTATACACTGACCAACGATATAAAGCTAACTGTATAGACATAGATGGTTAAAACTCAACCTGTACTAATTGAAATCTTAAGGGAACCAAAACTAATAGTTTTAGGATCATATTCTCTAATAACCAATCGATCAGAACTAATTACAGATTCTAGTGTGACACTTGTGAGGATAGATGGTATACAACACGGTTACTAGAATCATGAAATCAGACACTAAGTGAGAAACAAATTGGCAGTGCACATGAGCATACCATATCAGATACGAACTTAAGCTATTAGCTATTCTGTGATATAAATGTAACTTAAGCTAGGCACAGCTATTTAGTTGCAGCAACATATTATGCATTTGTTTGCATTCAATCATAAGGATCAAGAAAGCTACAAACATATTTTGGATACATTATATTATTTGACTAAGAAAGCTACTAACATCATAAGGACTCAGTAATAACATACGTTTCTTGGTCAACTGTGAGCCCTTACCTGTTGTGATAATCAGAGGCAAATTTCTTACACACAAGTTATTTGGGAGAGATCATGCTGAGAACCAATACCAAGGTACAAACTCCACCTTCTAATCATCTGATATGTGCAAAAAAGTAGCATTTGTATCAATCATAACAATACATACACCATTTTAGGCATGCAGCATGCTTTCTTTCAACACACTTCTACAACAACAATCTGAAGTATAGCAGAACATGACGCCATAATACCTCACATAATAGCAGAACATGACAGTGCTGACGAGGTCAACACCATTTTAGGCATGTTACAACAAAGAATAAAATGGAAGTATAGCAGAACATGACGCCATAATACCTCACATAATTTAATTCTGAATTTATTCTGCCTTAAAGATCGAGCCAGATCCATCTCCTGCAAATTTTAGCACGCGGGACTATAAGTGCATTTTTTTTACTGCAAGAAGTGCATGTTTTGTGAATCCTGAGAAGACAAAATTCAAAAATAGAAATGCAAATCTCCAATTCCATTCACAGCTGAATAGATGTAAGAGAGCTAAATGATAGAGCTCCAAATGCAAAGGATAAAGAATGCCTTCCAGCTTTTGGAGATCCCTTCAATGCATCAGTTCATGATCTTCCCGAAATGTATGGAAAAATGACCGAGCTGCAGGATTCATGCGTTATGAAATCAATGACATAAGTTCTTAAACCGAGAGGAAAGTAAAATGCAAACATAGCAAATCCAATTGCTACAGACTACAGACTACACTGTAACTAGTATGGAAGATTTGTACAGGTGATAACTGATATTATGCAAACAAACGTGTTGCATCTCTGCTCGCAACAAAATATGTAGGTGCACATCCTACAGCAGGTGGAGGAATCGGTCTCACCTGCAGGAAAAAGAAGCGGAGGCCAAGTGATGAGTGTCCAGGTCGAGGAGCAGGCGCAGGCCGGGAGGAACACCGACGAACAAGCCACTGTGACCTACTCTTCCACAGAGAGAACTTGCGCATCATCTCAGGAATGGCGTCCGGGCCTCCTCCTTGGGCTGCTGCTACTCATGAAAGGTTCCATTTTTCCATTAAGATTGGGGGAGAATGTTTCTAGTGGGATTGCAGAAAGAAGATTTCGAGGCAGAGCTAATTAATACCTCTATCCTCAGGAGATGGAGGATGGCCGCCGGACCGGAAATAGGAACCCTGACGTCCCCTCCGTGGGTTCCTCCTCCCTGGGCCGCATTGCTACGGCTCCGGGAGTTGCAGGCCCCTTGTGGCCGGCCAGCTCTGGCCACTCCAGTCTCCGGACAGCGGCGTGAGCGGAGGAGTAGCGAGCTCCATTGCACGCGCTACTGCTGGTTCCTGGCGGACGGAAGCCCGAGATTCGGCATTGCAGCACGAAGCTACCACCGGGAGGCGCGTCGTCCTCGACGCCGGTCCAGTAGGACGGCGGCGGAGAAAGGGGATCTCGCCCGGGCGTCGGGAGTCGACCGGAAGTTCCACACCGTGGAATAGAGAGAGGATGAGGTTCTGGAGGCAGGGCTGTGGACGGCGGCGCGAGGAACCGGCGGAGCCGGCCGGGATCTTGCGGCGACGGAGATGGGGAAAAGGGGATCTTGCGGCGATAGGAAGAAAGAAGGGAGGCGCGCAGAGGTGGGCTGCGCCATGGAGGGCCCGCCGCGGCTGGTGGCGCGCCATGGAGGGCCCGCCGCGGCTGGTACGGCCGGAGCCCATCGGGAGGGTGAGAGAGGAGTGAATCCGGCGCGGGTGTGGATAGGGGGAGGGAGGTGAGG
Organism: Poa annua; assembly: GCA_026929855.1. Classification (NCBI taxonomy): domain Eukaryota; kingdom Viridiplantae; phylum Streptophyta; class Magnoliopsida; order Poales; family Poaceae; genus Poa; species Poa annua. Next base: position 43,805,150 of record CM049436.1, read on the forward strand.
TGTGCGGATGGAGAGAGAAGGGGGTGGGGCTGTGCGCGGATAGGGAGGAGGCTGGTGGGTGCGCGGCTGTTATGTGCGGTTGCAACTAAATAAACCGCTGGCGAACAAGGGAGAGGTACCGCAGCGGTAAGATTTGTTAGCGCCGCCATCTTACCGCTGGCACACGTCTTCGCTTGTTCGCCAGCGCTATGGTCGCTACCGCTGACGAACACCCAGCGCTATGGTCGCTACCGCTGACGAACATGTTCGTCAGCGGTGTGCTTCAGTCACAGCCCCGCCCAGCACAGAGCTACCGCTGGCGAACAATTTATTCTGTCCGCCAGCGGTAGCAGTTTTACCGCTGGCTGTGGCGGCTATGTGTTCGCTAGCGCTATAATTGCTGGCGCACAATTTTAGTTGTTCGCCAGTGCTATTCTGGTGGCTATAAGACTTTTCCTACTAGTGTGAGGAAGGCACGAAGAAACTCATGCCAGATGTAACGACTCCAGGACAATTCAAAAAAAAAAGGACTACATCAGTATAGGCTAGTCTGCCATGGAAGGTTTTTAGATCCAGCAAAATTTACATTACCCAGGGAAATAAGTATCCGATCTGCATCGCCCCAGAAAAAGTTGCTTCTTCCCATCAGGAAACAAGTATGTAAAATGCTTCCGTAACCTCCATCCTCGTTGCTGATATACAATTAGGGCATATACAATATGGTGACGTCAGATTTTTCTTAGCGTTGATACGTAAGATAACTAACTAGATGGAGGAGCGAGAATAAAGAAAGACAAGACTGTCTTCTCTTAGCTAAGAGATGGTTTCTTATAAAAGAACAAAACGTTAATTTCACTATTTTACCATTTGTCTTCTCTTAAAAATTTAATTTCCTATTGAAATCTAATTAATTCTCATTAATTGCTGGAGATGGCAATAAGAGATAATATATTGTATAACTTATAATTTTGTCTTTTCTAAATGATGTGGATTGCTAAGAGAAGGCGTGACCCCTCTAGCATTGTACATGCCCTTATAGTCGGGCATCCTCATTAGGTCTCAGGCATCAAGATCTCTTCATTTTTTCCTGGTTGTTGATCCATCACCTGAAAAGATAGGCATCGCCATAAAAAAATATAGACCCGAGTTGCTTATATGTGACTTTTCGTGTGAGATTTCGATTGCTAATTCTTTTTTATTACAAATTTTGGAAACAATTTCCGAATAGGATTCTGTGTAAGTCATGGAGCTATAGCAAGAAAAAAATTGTAGCATGAAAAAAAATGTAAATTATGGATGTTAATATGAAAACACCATTTGCATGTATAATTTTATTTTTAAGCATGATAACTACTAGAATGGTGACATCCATTAATTTACCTCTTAGATGTAAAATTTTCAAAGAAAATTATTTATTTGGGAAATTAAGATGGTGAGATTCTTCCATGAAGAAGCAGAGTGTAAAAAAAAATATGAATGTAAATTTGAAAAACATTCTGTAGCATGCAAAATTTAAACATAATTAAATTACTGGATTGGATTTACATTCAACCTAGATTACATGTATGAATACTTAGCCCCTATCATGAATATTTACACTAGTTCCACTATAGTAAAAATTATATTCTAGCGGGTTCGTATAATTTACATCTTTTCATGCAGCAAACATATAAAAATTGGCATCCAGTAGCTAAAGAAACGATGTTACTTTTGCATGCTTTCACTTATCGATTATTCTATCTAACGTCCGTGCCCTATGCAACTTCTATGTACGGCGGGTGGAGGTTAAGAATCTCCCCTATAAGAGAGCGGAACCAATCGTCATACATGCATGCAAGGAATCTTTTCCATAACCAAAAAATTCAAAATAAATTATCTCTTAAACCGTTAATCCAATTGACGATCCGTTTGCACCGATGGGTTCGAATCGACGAGAACTTCAAAAACAAGATCTCATGTTAATATGTTTTGACGAACTTTTTTTCGTCGTCAGTTACCAGGTTATAATACTGTAGTTACCATATTACTATCTAGCATTTACCATTCAAATAATTCCTCCTTACCAGACAATTTTTACATGTTTTACTGTCATATCCATAATCTACACGTTCAAATAGTGAGTATTTGATCCATTCTAAACACTTAAGAATATGGAATACGGTCATGAAAGGATTACGTTGGTGAGTAGAAAAGAGTAGAGAAGTTCAAATAAACAGGCAACCATTTGATTTTAACCTGGTAATCAACATGACAATACCTGGTGACTAAGTGAATACAATCTGGTAACTTGGGTCAGAAAAAAAGAGTTTTCAAAACATATCAAGATAGGATTTAGTTTTAAAGATCTCATCGCGACAACGCCAACCGTAAAAACGGATTTGAATTTTGATTTACCGTTTAAGAAATAAAACATTTTAAAGTTTAAAACACAAAAGGAATCTACGTGGATGCATGCATGCATGCATGGCTCGGTTAACCGATTCTTTCCGTGCCCACGGAAAACGAATCTGGGGCACGTGCCCTTATTAGCACAGTCCTTCACTTATTGCACAACAGATATTTAACACATAATTATTGGGCATTGCTTACATCTAACAGAGCAAAAAATTGCATCCCAACTTCAGAGTATAATTAACCCTATCATGAAAATTTACATTCTAGCAGGGTTACATCTATGAAAATTTAGCCCTATCATGAAATATTTACAAAAAAGTTCCAGGATAGTAAAAATTTACAGCCTAGCAAGTTCGTATATTTTACATGTGTTCATGTTTCTTACATTCATTTTTAGCAAACCTAAAAAACTTGACATCCAGTAGCACCGAGAAAAACAAGTATGCAAAAATAAACCATGATACTTTTGCATGCTTTGCCTAATTGCACAACAGATGTTTGATTTAGCAACGACATCTAGACATAGCTTACATCTAGCATAATCACATCCTAATTGAATTCACCTCCTAAAAGTAGAAATCACATCCTAATTATCTGCAGAGTCACATCCCTACCAAAATATCACATCCGAATTAGAAAATAAACACATCCAAAAACCATAGTTATATCCATTAAGAAAATTACATGCACGAAAATAACACATATATTGTTCTGGGTCACAGGCTCACAGCTTAATCAAAATCACATTCAAAACATTACGTCCACACATAAACACGTGCAGCATTCGTGTGATAGGATCGTACTCATCGCTTTGCCGGCCTGCCTGCTGCTTACTCCTGCCGGCTAGTGCTTCTGCCACTAGTAGAGAAAGGGGCATTGTCACCGGTTTTAAAGGGCTTTTAGCACCGGTTGTGCAACCGGTGCTAAAAGGTCGGGACTAAAGGGGTACCCCCTTTAGCACCGGAACCCTCTGAAACCGGTGCTAAAGGCCTCCACGTGGGCACTGCTGAGCACGCGCAGGCGGAGGACCTTTTGTACCGGTTGGTAATACCAACCGGTGCTAAAGGCCTCCACGTGGGCACGGCTGAGCACGCGCAGGACCTTTTGTACTGGTTGGTAATACCAACCGGTATTAATAGTTACTGTCTTTTTTCTTCCGCTTATTTTTCAGTGTTTCTGTTTTTTCTTTTGCGCTTATTTTTAGGGGTTTAGGGTTTCTGTTTTTTTCCTTTTCGCTTATTTTTCAGGGTTTCGGAGGAGATCACGTATGAAGTACCCATTACACATATAAATTGTACTCACTACGTACACATATAATTGTACTCACTACACATATAAATGAAGTACCCATAATTACATATAATTAAAGTACTTTTTTCACGGAGATATCACTGCTATTACATGGAGGGAGTCTATTTTTCCACATAGTGAAATTCACCGGATGGATTTATGACATGCGTAAGGAAAAATCCCGCCAATTCCTCCGCAATTGCTTTAACGCGGTTCGTTGGTAGGAGTTGGTTCCGCTTCCTTGCGATCTTTAAAAGGAGGAGATCAAATTAGTTATGATTGAAACTAAACACAAGTGATAGTAGAAAAATAAAGTTGTGAATGATTTTTGCGTACCTCTATGTTTCTTTGACTATTGACTCTCTCATTGACTTTCATGTGAATGAACTCACAAACGTAGTATCCACATAAATCTGTCCCATCTGGTTGTTGCAGACACCACTATACAACAATATGATTTAATCAAATAATAATAAAGAGAATTAGAACGATACACGGACCTAGTTAAGTAGTATTACTTACTTTGTTAGCTTTGAACTCCAGCTTATCTTTCCATTCACCGGGTTCTTGCTCGGTGAACTTTTTCCAAACCCTGCCCAAAAAGAATATGAATTGAGGAGTTATTACTTACTTTTGATATCAAGTAAATGAACGAAATAGAGGCGTAGTGCGATTGAAATTACCTCTTGAGCATTATACGCACGCTTTTGTATGCATCTGGATTTGTTTTTTTTTAGTCCCAGATTTCAACTTCTCCATCGTCGAGTTTAATGATCAGGAGAATGAAGTGGTAACTGCGCACGTAATTCAGAACTCATCAATTGCACTTAATATCGGGAAAGGAAAAAATAATGTGTACAAGACATTAACACTCACTTGAAATTGTAGGGAAAAAGTATTTCTTTCTTGGTACTTTGTCGCTTAAAGAAATTCAGTAGAACGTCCTCTATGGCGTCGGGTTGATTTTCTAAAGTCTGGACATGAACTTTATCCGGGTCAATGAACCCAATGTCCCAGATTTTGAGCTGTCTGCATTCACGAATCTTCATTCTGCATATATAATAGCGTACAAAAGAATGATGTGAGGATAATTACTGGCAATGAACGAGCTTAACTAAATAACGAAAATACACAAATAAATTACTTACAGACAAGAGCAGCTGAGGATAGATTTGTCGAGAGCACGTTGATTGTACATCTGAAAAAGTTCAGAGAACTCAACCTGTACAGCATATTCTTGGAAGTAGTGCTCATTCTTAACTCCCGCCATGAAATAGAAAGTCCCATCTTTTGAGATGTCCATGTACCAGTTATGCAATCTCCATAACTGTGTTGTTAGAGCACTGGGGTTTGTCACCAGAGGCAGCCCGAGAGTATATTGATATGCTATCTCAAGAGTCTCGTACTCTCTGTCTGCACGGTATACAACTTCTCCAGGCTCGATTTCCTGAGGAGCCCGAGACGACACAATGAGCGGGGCCATCGATTGTACTTCTTGTTCCCCGAGCTGGGCAACTTGTTTCCCGCATTTCTTTTGTTTCCGTCGCTCCTCCTCTTCCTCCATCTGCGAGCTATGTACCTTGTTAATACCTCGCTCATAGTCTGTAAACGGCGCCGGTGGAGGGTTATATAAGTTGTCAATGGTGCGATCTTTTACCTCAATTGGTATAGTCTTCAGAAGTTCCTTTAAGGGATCCTGTGATGCGGCATGTTTTTCCTCTTTTCGCCGTTCAAAAAAGGTTGCCGCATCGGCATTTAAGCTCACCGTTATTTCCTCCATAGTCATCTCGCAAGCCGGTTTCTCAGGAGCTAACTTCTCAGGAGACTTTAATTTTTGCGTTTTCTTTGCACGTTTAATGACAGGGGATCTGTCTTTCCTGAACAAACTCCGCTTTGTCACAAGACTAGTGGGCGCATCAGTCGGCTGACGGGACGGCGCGGGCGATGGACTTGCGGTGGGCACCCAATCATCGCGGAAGGCGGGTGGACTTTTAGGTGATAAATTTCTACCCGGAGGAGTCGGTGGCCTTGGCGTAGAGTCTGTAAAGATGATGTATTTCTTCTTCCATAGGACGATACCATGCTCGACTTCTCCCAAAGTCTTCTCGTCATCATTTCCCGGAATGTCAAGTTCCATTGAGTGGAATCCCGGCATAACTTTTGTGACCCCGACACGAGCATATCCAGCTGGAATCTGACCAAAATGGAAGGTTGCTCCAGGTTGATGTTGTAAAGCATATCCTTTCGCCACCGGATAACTGATGTTCTTCATTGGCACATGTAACTCACAATTTGTCTTCTCCGTGATATCATCCACGGGGTAGTGAGCCGCCGGTTCATCAACTGCAGGATTTTCTAGCTGCGTGGAACCCACGCTGCTTTTCCGCTGATTATCTGTTCATCAAGAATAACCTGACGAAGATCATCATCAGACTGATCATCAACAATGACCTCATGCTCAGCTTCGTCTTCCCCCATTTTAGTATCACCGTGTTCAGAGAACAGAGGATAGTTGTCATCATCATCTTCTTCATTGTCCTCCATTATAACCCCTGTTTCTCCGTGCTTGGTCCAACAAAAATAATTGGGCATGAAGCCTTTACGGAACAGGTGGAAGTTTAGGGTTCTTGCGCTAGGGTAATTCGTCTTATTCCGACACTCATCGCATGGACAAAACATAAAACCATTCTTCTTGTTTAACTCAGCCGCACGGAGAAATTCCTGTAGGCCACTAATGAACTCCGGAGACCGTCGGTCAACGTACATCCATTGTCGATTCATCTGCATTATATAAATATATCTAAAACCATTACACTATATATATAACAAACAATTATCAAGTAAGAAAAATATACGAGTAATAACTATGCATCTAAACCATACAACTAATATTTTTTAAAAATATAAGAAAAAAAAAGTGGCTCACCGAGGTGGTGTCGGTCACGGGGCGCCGCGGGCGATCGGCGGCGGTGAGGAAGTGGGGACGACACTATAAAAAGGCACAAATCTTATTTTAAATTGAGCTCAAAATGCATATAAAACAAATAAAATCCCTAACTTAGCCATTTCATCAAACACCTTGCTTGCACTAGAAAAAACAAATGAGTTAAACTAGCAAAATGAGCTAAACTTGAAATGCCGGAAGAGAAGATGAAGTTGCTAACCCTTATATAAGTAAGTGCTACCAATCTTAACAAATGTTGTAGAGATCAAAGAGTGCTAGATCTTGGGATAGCAAAGAGAGAAGAAAATGGAGCTTGAATGAGAGCAATGGAGCTGTGCCTCGGGTGGAAGAAGCCAATATAGGCCGAACCTTTAGTACCGGTTTGTATTACAAACCGGTACTAAAGGGTCTGGCCGTGTCTGCCGGCCGAACCTTTAGTACCGGTTGGTAATACCAACCGGTACTAAAGGGTTGCCGACCCTTTAGTACCGGTTGGTATTACCAACCGGTACTAAAGGGTCCAACGCAACCGGTGCTAATAGCTGCCGGGCTGTCTCGCCTCTGGAACCGGTACTAACACCCCTTTAGTACCGGTTCCAGTCAATCCGGTGCCAAATGTGGCCTCACCAAAGGCTTGTTTTCTACTAGTGTGCCCGGCCTCTGCTGAGTCGAGCTTGCCCCGTTCGCTTCTGTCCGAGCTCGCCTAGCTGCCCGTCGTCGCCTCGACCGGCTGTAGCCGTACCGGCTGTTGATTAATCACGTTGCTAAGAACCATTTCCTAAGAACCTGTACGTACACATGTGCATGTGCATGGTGCATGCTAGATTAGAAATGTTTGCATGGCGGAGTATGAAAAGAATCCAAGAATAGAGGGCGTTAACGAGAGACAACCTGCAAAGCTGTTACTTGCAGGTGATAAGCTGAAGCATTTGTCAGGATAGGTCGGCTTGACAATTTGGACTTCAAAGTTGAAATGTTCACACCTGTGAAAGTTGTAGGAGATCTCGTTGGAGCGGCTCACTAGCACTATAAATAAGACCCCATGTATCAGTTCAGAATACACACACCAAGTAGAGTGAAGAAAACTCAAGAAAACTCAGCAAGCTTTGAGCTGCAGCAAACTACCTGTGTCTGTTCTATCCATTTCCTTTGAGTGTATTGAGTTTGTGTCCAAGCTGTGCTAAGGCGTGAGTAGTTCAACCAGGCGTGATCAGTAGAAGCTAACAATTGGTATCAGAGCTTAGGTTCTGTATATCATGCCGGGGGGTGGTGGTGCGAGCGGCTTGAGGTCGGCGGAGGACATCGAAGTCGAGATTGAGGAGAGGGTCAAGGCAGGCGTGCTGGCTGCAAAGAACAGCGGACGGGGGGAGCAGGTGGCTCCGCGTGCTGTGTGTGATGCGGGCATGTCCTCAACATCCTTCCCGCTCTTGACGCGCTCCAACTATCACGATTACGCGTTGCTCATGCGTGTTATCCTCCAAGGTCGTGGCTGGTGGACGGCGGTGGAGACAGGAACCGCCGAGTACACCGACGACACCCTGGCGCTCGAAGCAATCCTTCGCGTCGTGCCGCCGGAGATGCGAAACACCCTGGCTGCCAAGGATACCGCCAAGGAGGCTTGGGACACACTCAAGACTCTACGACTCGGCGCCGAGCGTGTGGGCAAGTCGAGGGCACATACGTTGCACCTTAACTTCGAGGAGATCAAGTTCCGTCCCGGGGAGTCCATCGACGACTTCGTCATGCGACTCCAATCTCTCACCAACGAGTTGGAGGTCCTCGGTGACCCGCTTGACAAGAAGAGCATCATCAGTCTTGGCCAACTCGACGAGAATGGCTGCGAAACGATGTTTCGTGACGGCACCATGTACGTTCGTGATAGGAACCGTCGCCTCCTCGCCAAGGTGGAACGCTCACGGAACCGCCTGCACAAGCTTCATCTACTCATTACGCAGTCGGTTTACCTCTCGGCTCGACGCGGCAGCGATGCATGGCACTGGCACGAGCGCCTTGGCTATCAACATTTTGGTGCACCATACCGTAGGGGGTTCTCCTACAGTCCACTGTTCAAAAAACATTTTGGTGCTCTAGAGAAGATGGCGCGCACAGCCATGGTCCGCGGTCTCCCGGCGCTCGACCACGTCAACAAGCTCTGTAACGCATGTCTGGCAGGCAAGCAACGTCGCGCCCCGTTTCCTCAAACGGCCAAGTTTCACGCGACAAGAAGGCTCGAGCTGGTCCATGGCGACCTCTGCGGGGCTATCTCTCCACTGAGACCGGGCGGGAAGAGATATTTTCGGTTGCTCGTGGATGACCACAGCCGCTACATGTGGCTGACGCTGCTCGCCTCGAAGGACGAGGCAGAGGCGGCGATCAAGCGCTTCAAGGCAAGCACTGAGTTGCAGAGTGGGTGCAAATTGCACACCCTCCAAACGGACCGCGGTGGTGAGTTCACCTCCAAGGACTTCGACGCGTACTGTGCGGAGCACGGTGTCCAGCGGCACTTGTCCGCTCCCTACTCCCCTCAGCAGAATGGGGTGGTGGAGCGGCGCAATCGGACTGTTGTTGGCATGGCTCGCAGTATGCTCAAGGCACGGGGAATGCCAAGCAAATTTTGGGGAGAGGTTGTAACCACAGCGGTGTACATCCTAAACCGCTACTACACTTGGAGCGTCGAAGGCACAATTCTGTATGAGGTATGGCATGGCAAGACACCAAATTTGCAATACTTACGGTTGTGCATGCTGCACAAAGCGCGGGTCATGGCGATCCAGTGGAGTTCATGTCACCTCCATCCGGAGTGACACCGACCTCGGAGGCTGGTGACCGCAGGTGCCGCACCATCAACAACATTGTTGCCAACTCTGCTGGGGAGCTCCTTCTAGTGTCAGGGGAGGAACCCGCCACGTTCGCCGAGGCAGAGCCACACCAAGCATGGTGCACAGCCATGTTGAAGGAGATGATTGCCATCGAGGAGAATGGCACATGGGAACTCACAGGTTTACCATCGGGTCATCGTCCAATCGTGCTCAAGTGGGTATTCAAATTCAAGAAGAACTCTGTTGGCGACATCATCAAGCACAAGGCTCGCCTTGTTGCAAAGGGCTATGTCCAGTGCGCTGGCATCGAATTCGATGAACTGTTCGCCCCGGTCGTGCTCATCGCAATTGCAATGCAACAATGTTGGGAAGTGCACCACATGGACGTCAAATCGGCATTCTTCAACGGTGACCTCTAGGAGAAGGTGTACGTGGCTCAACCACCTGGTTTTGCTCGTGAAGGAGAATAAGGCAAGGTGTTGCAGCTGCGCAAGGCACTCTATGGACTGCGCCAAGCCCCGAGGGTCTGGAATGCCAAGCTGGACAACACACTGTGTCGCTTGGGTTTCAGAAGAACCTATCAGAGCATGCTGTCTATGCGCGCGGCACCAGCGACGCACGGCTCCTTCTCGGTGTTTACGTCGATGACTTGATCGTGACTGGACCAAGCGCGCGTGAGATCGCCAAGTTCAAGCTGGAGATGAAGGGCACGTTCTAGATGAGTGACCTTGAACTGCTCAACTACTACCTCGGCATCGAGGTGAAGCAGGCCCCGTGCGAGATAACACTCAGCCAGGCAGCATAGGCCGACAAGCTGCTCGAGAAGGACGGCATGGGCGACTGCAATCCAGTTCACGTCCTAATGGAGCCAAGGCTCAAGCTGAGCAAGGATGCAACATTCTACCGCAGCATCGAGAGCCTAAGGTACCTTGTGCATACTCGGCCCGACATTGCCTTCGTCGTCGGCTATATTAGCTGGTTCATGGAGAAGCCCACGACAGAGCACATGGCTGCTGTCAAACATTTGTTGCAGTACGTCGCTGACACGCGCAACTATGGTTGCCGCTACGTCAGGGACGAGGACGGAGGAAAGCTTATCGGCTACAGCGACTCTGACATGGCAGGTGACATTGACGATCGGAAGAGCACCTCTGGTGCATTGTTCATGCTCGGTGGCAGCCCTGTGACATGGGAGTCACAGAAGCAGAAAGTGGTCGCACTTTCATTATGCGAGGCAGAGTACATTGCCGCGACGACTGCAGCATGTCAAGGAGTTTGGCTTGGCCGACTTCTTGGCAACCTCCTCGACAAGAAGGATGATGTCACGACAATCCTTGTGGACAACAAGTCCGCAATTCAGCTGTGCAAAAATCCGGCCTTATACGACCGAAGTAAGCACATCGAGACACGCTTCCATTTCATTAGGGAGTGTGTCGAAGATGGCAAGATTGACGTCCAGTACATCGGCACCGAAGACCAGCTCGCGGTCGCGGACAACCTGACTAACGCACTTGGTCGGATTCAGTTCCAGAATATGCGCCAGAGAATTGGTATGGTCAACAACAACAACGAGATTAGGGGGAGAATTGTTGATTAATCACGTTGCGAAGAACCATTTCCTAAGAACCTGTACGTACATGTGCATGTGCATGCTAAACTAGAATGTTTTTGCATGGCGGAGTATGATAAGAATCCAAGAATGGAGGGCGTCAACGAGAGACAACCTGCAAAGCTGTTGCCTGCAGCTGATAAGCTGAAGCATTTGTCAGGAATTCAGGATAGGTCGGCTTGACAATTTGAACTTCAAAGTTGAAATGTTCAGACCTGTGAAAGTTGTAGGAGAGCTCGTTGGAGCAGCTCACAGCAATATAAATAAGACCCCATGTCCCCATGTATCAGTTCGAAATACACACACGAAGTAGAGTGAAGAAAACTCAAAAAAACACAGCAAGCTTTGAGCTGCAGCAATCTACTTGTGTCTCTTGTATCCATTTCCTTTGAGTGTATTGAGTTTATGTCCTAAGTGCTAATACGTGAGTAGCTCAAGCAGGCGTGATCAGTAGAAGCTAACACCGGCCACTCCCCTAGCCAGACGCCGCAGCCAGGCCGGCCATCTCTGGATCCCGCGCCGGCCACTCCCTTGGTCGGCCGCCGCCGCCCCGCTCGCTTTCTTAGTCGGTCGGTGCTGCCATCACTACTAAAAAACGGGGCTTAGCTTCATCCCTTCAGTCCAAAATTAAATTCAGACCGGTACTAAGGGGTGGAAGCTCCGAGGTACAATTTGTCAGGGACATTTATTCCCGGTTCTTAACACGAACCGGGACTAAAGGGTGCTGGCGCTGGGCCCCGTGTCTGCGACCGCATGTGGCGACCCTTTAGTCCCGGTTAGGAACCGGGACTAATATTTCGGCTATATGTCAGTTTCAGCTCACCATTTTCTCAGCTCAACCCGAGCTCACCATTTTCAACTCCATTTCATCTCCATTTCCTATCCACAAGCTTAATTTATTCTCAATTTTTTTTCACCATTTGGCAAGATTGAAGGCACCCCACGGTTAGCCGCTTTATCCTCTTTCCGGCATTACTTATTTACCTCATTTAGCTCATTTCAAATTTCTAGTGCAAACTAGGTGTTTGATGAAATGCCTAAGTTAGGATTTCATTTGTTTCATATGTGCAATTTGAGATCAAACTAAATTATGATTTATGTGTTTTAGTGTCGTCCCCGTCCTTTCCGTCGTCGATCGCCAGCGCCGTCCCGTCACCGGCACCACCTCGGTGAGCCTCTTGTTTTCATTTTTTTTTAAACTTAGCTTTATGGTTTAGATGCATAGTTATTACTTGTATAATTTTCTAACTTGTAGTATTATATGTATAGTGTCATGGGTCTGATATCCATCCCCGTCGGTCCTCGTCCGGTCTATGATTCAGATGTGGTATATTTTCAAAACTATTTGTTTCATTGTGTTTCTGGCAATTATGGCGACCAACTTGATATAGATTTATTTTTATCTATGAGCTAGTTGAACCGGAAATTGAAACTGACCCTATTATCGAGTTTTTGGATAAAGAAAACAATAATTTGAAAGGAAAATTGAAAAGAAGTGAAGATCTTTATCTCCAATGCTTAGAAGATAAGATGAAACTAGAGCTCAAGCTTGCCAACGTCATCGATGCTAACGAGATCAAGATGGATGCAATGCGCATGAAGATTAAAAAGATTAGAAAATATGCCATTAATCAAGAGGCTTGGTATCATTATGTTGTTGGTTCAGTATTTACCTTAGTTGCGATTTTGATCGCATTTGTTGTTGGATTTAAATTCTTTAGATAGTTTTTATATTTGTTTCAAGTAATGTATGTTTTATGAGAACTATATATGTATTACGAGCTGTCACTACTATATTTTACTTTTAATGGGATGAACTTATATTAATTAATTTGGTGTTGCATTTTATTCATGATGTAGTGTAATGGGGTTCGATATACTTTTATGTAATGCAGATGAACCGGCAATGGATGTACGGTGACCGATGTTGTCCAGAGTTCATTGATGACATGCATAATTTTCTCCATGTGGTTGAGGCAAACAAGCTGAAGAAGGGTTTTATTCGTTGTCCATGTAATGTCTGCAAGAATATGAGTGATCACTTGATGCACACGGTGGGTGTGTTGTTGGGAGACCCCAAGAGGAAGGTATGAAGTGGTGCAGCAGCAAGTTTCCCTCAGTTGTGAAACCAAGGTTATCGAACCAGTAGGAAATAATGAATTCCTCTGAGGTGTCAACGGCGCCAGAAAAATCTGCGACGTAAGGGCGCCAGAAAATGCTTCCTGGGACGTAGGTGACGTGGAACCTGCACACAACACAATCAAGATACTTTGCCCCAACTTAACGGTGAGGTTGTCAATCTCACCGGCTTGCTGTAACAAAGGATTAAACGTATGTGTGGAAGAAAGATGTTTGTTTGCAGAAAGTAACAGGTTTGCAGTTTGTGGTTTATCAGATTAAAGAGAAGGACCGGGGTCCACAGTTCACTAGTGGTGTCTCTCCATAAATAATAATAACATTCATGCGGGTAAACAAATTACAGCTGGGCAATTGATAGAATAATGATGAGCAAACCAATGCATATACCAATGTTATGATGTCTAGTGTGAGATTCATTCGGGCATTACAACAATATACATAGACCGTTCCAACCGCATCTATGACTAATAATCCACATTCCGGTTAGCGTCCGCACCCCTTTCAGTATTAAGTTGCATGCAACAGATTATCGCCTTAAGCACTGTGTGTAAAGTAAGTAAGTAACATCATCCTTAGACAAAGTACTACTGTTTTATCCCTAGTAGCAACAGTACATCTACAACCTTAGAGCTAGCTGTCACCACCCCAGATTTAATAGAGACATGAACCTACTATCGAGCATAAATACCCCCTCTTGGAGTCACAAGCATCTACTTGGCCAGAGCATACACAAGTAACGGAGAGCATGCAAGATCATTAAATAGCACACACATGATATATTATGAAGCAATAACTTTAGTACTCAATATTCATCGGATCCCAGCAAACACAACATGAAGTATTACATAACGGTGATCTTGATCATGATAGGCAGCTCACAAGATCTAAACATGATAGCACAAGAGGAGAAGACAACCATCTAGCTACTGCTATGGACCCGTAGTCCAAGGGTAGACTACTCACGCATCAGTCCGGAGGCGGTCATGGCGACGTAGATGCCTCCGGTGACGATTCCCCCTCCCGGCAGGGTGCCGGGGAGAAGTTCTGATCTTTTCCGAATTGGTGTTGACGACGGCGGCGGCTCGGGACCCGTGGAGGAAAATATGAACACCGTCTAGGGTTTTTAGTCTGGGGGGTATTTGTAGGCGAAAGGGCGAAGTCGGTGGCGCCCCGAGGGGCCCACACCTGGTCCTCGCGCGGCCAGGGGTGCTGCCGCGCGAGCACGTGGTGGCGCCGCCTCGGTGGCCCACTTCGTCTCGTGTTCGGCTTTCTGGAACGTTCCCGATGAAAAACTGACTTCAGAAAAGAAATCGTCCAATTCCGAGAATATTTCCTTAAGTACTTTTCTGAAACCAAAAACAGCAGAAAACAGGGAACTAGCACTGTGGCATCTTGTTAATAGGTTAGTCCTAGAAAATGCATAAAACTATATAAAATGCATATAAAACATGTAATAACTTGGTATAATATAGCATGGAACATCAGAAATTATAGATACGTTGGAGACGTATCGACATCCCCAAGCTTAGTTCTACTCGTCCCGAGTAGGCAAGAATGATAAAAGAAGAATAATTTCTGAAGTGACATGCTTAAACACAATCTTGATCATAATATAATGTAAGGCTCATGTTATGAATGAAGTGACTCAAGGCAATGATCTATAGTTTGCTAACAAATAGACAAGGAGTAAACAACTACATCATATAAGTAAAACTTTTCATGAATAGTACTTTCAAACAAGCATCAAAAAGATTTGCATAAGAGTTAACTCATAAAGCAATATTATCTAAGCAAAAGAGCATTGAAGCAACACAAAGGAAGATATAAGTTTCAGCATTGGCTTTCAACTTTTGAACATGTATATCATATAGATAGTTGTCAACACAAAGAAATATAACAAGTGCAATAAGTAAGCATATAAGAATTGTTGCACACAGTTGACACAAGTGTTTGCTTCGGGGATAGAAAGAAGTAGGTAAACTGACTCAACATAAAGTAAAAGATAGGCCCTTCGCAGAGGGAACCAGGGATACAAGCATGTGCTAGAGCTTCTTAGTTTTATAGGTTTTTGAAATCATATAGAGAGCATAAAAGTAAGTTTTGAGCGGTGTTTGTCGTTGTCAATGAATGGTAATGGGCACTCTACCCCCCTTGTCAACCAGACTTTCTTAAGAGCGGCTCCCATGAAGGACGTTATTTCTACCCGAGGGCAGATCATCCCTCTTTTCTCTTTTGTTTACACATGTAGTTTAGAACTAGTATCATTGCTTGGCTGATTAGATCAGGGCAAAAATGTGAAGAGAATGCAGCGGTTAAAGTTGTAATTAATTGGGACTGGGCACCCCATTTGCCAGCTCTTTTTGCAAAGTTAATGGATAAGCGGTGTATATGCCACTAGTCCGGTTGGTGAAAGTCTGTCTAAAGGCAAATGACAAGGTTGATATCCGTAACACCACATACTTCCTCATGAGCTAATAAACATTGACACAAATGAGGGATAATAAATGTTTCTGTGAAATAACCACTAGTTGTGTACCTTAAAATGATTTTTCCAAAAATTTCAGACCAAACTATCAAACAGTTGTAGTTCAAATTTGAATTACTTTCGAAAAATCAACATAAACTCATTTAAGTAGGGGAAATTAGGTAGAAATCAAGCAAAAACCTAATACTTGGGGATTATCCATCATATGTGTACTAGTTTCCATGAAAAATAAATGGGTCCCATTTTGCATCATATTTTTGGTACTTTGTTAAAAAAAAGTCATTTTTTGCACTTAAAAAATGGAAAATGATATTTATGAAAATAATTTCAAGATTTCCTTAAATAATTTAAAGTCATTTAAATCATTTGAAGTCATTTAAATCATTTGAAGTCATTTAAATCATTTGAAGTCATTTAAATCATTTAAAGTCATTTAAATCAGTATCTTTAAATCAACATAAAGTCATTTAAATCAGTAATTTTTCACATTGTGTGATTTGTTTTGTAAATCAAAGAATATAAAACAAAACAGAAAAACAAACTAGAAACAAAACAATTCAAAAAGAAAGTAAAACAAAGTATATAAAAGAAAACAGAAACAAAAACCATTCAAAAGTAAAAGAAAAAGAAACAGGAAACAAAAAAAAACACCAGTTGTCCCGGTTGGTAAAACCAACCGAGACTAAAGGGCCGCTGGGCTTCGCGTGAATTTTTTCGCGGCCCAGACAGACCTTTAGTCCCGGTTGGTGTTACCAACCGAGACTAGAGGATCTTTAGTCCCGGTTCGTGGCTGGAACCGGGACTAAAGGTCCTTTTCGCAGCGTTTTGTGTGGTCGCGGCCGAAAATTCGGCAAATTCCCCCAATCCCCCTGGATTGGCGAAGCCCTGCTCCGCCGCGCCGTCAGTCGCTCCGCCGTGCTGCTCCCCGCCGTCTGCTGCTCCGCCGCGCTCCCCGCCGTGCTGCTCCGCCGCTGCTCCCCGCCGCGCTGCTCCGTCTGCCGCTGCTCCCCCTCGTGCTGCTCCGCCGCTTCTCTCCGCTCCGCTCCACGGTCTGCCGCTCCGCTTCTCCTCCGGCTGCCGCTCCCTCCGCCACCGTACGAATAGACGCGGGCGCTAGGAGCTCCGCCAGCACCTCCTCTTCCTCCTCCCGCAAGCCGCACGTCCCGGGAAGCTCCAAATCGAGCCGTCATCCCCGACTCCGGCCGCCGCCTACCCGAGCAAGTTTGGTAAGCAACTCCCTTCCTATTCATTCCTAGCACCGTGGTTTGTCGCGCCACCGTTTAGATCCGACCGCCGCTGCGCGGATGGTTGCCGGCGTCGCACCGGTCACCATTTGGCACCGGCACCACCACCAAGAATATGCCCCTCCGAATCCGGCGACCATATGCCCCGCCGCGCCGCCCATCCGGCTCCCCGCTTCGTCCTCTGTCGGATGCGCATGCTCCGCGCCCCGCGCGCGTCCGCCGCCGGCCACCGCGAGCTCGCCAGCGCCGCTGCGTTCGCCGCCCGCTGACGCGAGGGCTGACGTCATTCCTCGGCTGGCTGACGAGTTGGACCCACATGTCTGCGACTTTGTTATTACAGAAAATACATTAAATTCAAAAATTCCAGAACTTCAGTTTTCCTGTTCAGAAAATACAAAAAAATATCAAAATTTAGAGAAAAAATATTTCTTTTCAACTAACACATTTATATGTATTATTACAAAACACAAAAAATAAATATTTGTATTCATTATTCATTATCTGCGACGGTGTGCATGATTTGTATTCATTATTTCCAAAGCAAGTTTGGTCATTTGTTTTGTCCAATCACCTTGGTTGTTGTGCAATTGCCATGTTTGTGCAACTGTTTTGATTATTACTGTTTTGCTATATTTGTGCAAATTGGTCATAGATCGATATGCAATTCTAGAAGAAAAAGAATATGGAAAAGTTTGTGTGAATCATATATATGCAAATTTTATTGATTGCAAATT
Organism: Poa annua; assembly: GCA_026929855.1. Lineage (NCBI taxonomy): Eukaryota > Viridiplantae > Streptophyta > Magnoliopsida > Poales > Poaceae > Poa > Poa annua. Next base: position 43,822,787 of record CM049436.1, read on the forward strand.
TGACTTATGCCAATTTTATTGATTGCAGGTACATTTGAGCTATGGAGCACTTGCGAGACGAGCAGAGAGAAGACCCACTTCAACGAGACGAGGAGAGAGAAGACCTACTTCAACAGATCATTTATAACGAGGCCCGAGATGGAGAAGATGTCGATGATGATTTCTCACAATTTTTGAACGACTGTGGTGATGGAATGGAGTCAGCAGATGTGATCATAACAAACTCCGGCGGAGAGGTGTATATGTGTATATAATAGGGCGATATGTTGTTGATCACTAGATGCATTAACTGATTTGTATTGCACTTATTAACGACTCACTTTTTTTAGCCCTCCGGATCGAGCAAATCTGCCAAAAAACCAGCATGTGCTCCTCGAGGCATGGCAAAAAGAATGAGGACCGAGTATCCAAAGTTACCGATTGAGGAAATTGTTGATTCCGGCGAACCGCTCGAACCAAAACAGAACCGCAACAAATTTATAAGTCAAGCTGGAGTTATTGTTAGGGACATGATCCCGATCAGCATACGTGAATGGAATAAGCCGGCGGCCGCAGATGAGGAGGACCCATGTTATGTCCACGAAGTTCTTAAGGATTTGGTCTATAACACGCTCTTGACACATTTCAACCTCCCGCAAATCTCTCTAAAGTCAAGAGCGACAACCTCAAGAAGTGGACTCTTAAGAAGATAGAGGAACAATTCCGGAACTGGAAGAAAAAGTTATGGAATCAATATGAAGAAACAAAAGAAGATCCAGATTTCAGTGGAGCACTAAAAAAGTTAGAACCTGAATGGGAGGCGTTTAAAGCGTATAGGAAATCAACTACGGCTGTGACCCGATCGCAGAAAAATAAGTTGAATGCTCAGCAGAAGGAATACCACCATAAATTGGGGACAGGTGGCTACAAGAGCGCCATTCCTAAGTGGTTAGCCTTTGAAGAAAAGCTGCTACAATCAGGGGTCCGTCCACAAACACTTGACTGGCCCGAGAGGTCAAAATTCTGGTTGTTTGCGCATGGGGCAGGGTTGGACCCAGTGACAGGAATGATTGTTGCACAAGGAAAATGGAAGGACAAAATCATAATAGTCACAAAGAAGCTTGAAGATGCAATAAGAGATGTTCGTAATGGTGTGTTCATACCTAATAGAGAGGATGAGAGCTGACACGGGCCCTGGGAATCCTGAACATGTTGGACGAGCTCGAGGCTATCCCGGCGGTACTACGTTTAAGAGTGCGTGGCCGGATTGCGCTAACACTTATAGAAGCCGTACCAGAAAAAAGCAGAAGGAGGCCGACCGGTTATCAGAATTGGAACGTGCGGTGAAGGAGACACGGGAGGAACTGAAAGCATTGAAGGAGCAAAGAAGGGAACCTCAAGAGCGGCTAGAATTAGAGCCTCAAGCCAATGCCGCCCCATCTCAGCGTAGAAGCAGTGTGGGTTCCACGCATCAAGTCGAAGGTTCCTACCCCGTGGATGACATCACAGAGCCGACAAGTTGTGAGCTACATATATCAATGAGAAACATATCTTTGAAGGTGGCTGTTGGTGGGATCATAACCCGGTAGGCCCACCGACCAAGAAGACAAGCCGGCCTGGTAAGAACCAGGGCCGGGTCAAGCATGAAGATATGGGCCGGGTCCCACGTAAGCCGGTGAGCGACGTGTGCCTTGGCCCGCAAGTTGAGAGGGATCGAGAAGGCTAGAGAGACCAAGTACAAGACGGAGTCCTGATAAGGAAGGCGAAGACATATAGGGCTTAGAGTAGAGTCCGGGTACGATGGTAACCCAGATCCCGCCTTGTACCTCCAGCGAGACCCACCGCCTATATAAGGGGGTCTCCTGGTTCCTAGAGGGTTAAGCTTTACCAGATCTCAAGTATCGCCATTGTAATCTCGAGACCCGGAAGCTAAGGCGCCGAGTCCTCGAAACCCCATATCAATAAAGCGAAGCAGGAGTAGGTCTTTACCTCACGAAGAGGGGCCGAACCTGGGTAAACCCTTGTTTCCCCACGCCACGCTAGACAAGCTCCCGATGTCAGAAGTCGCTATGTCCCCATACTCAAGTTTCCGCCCGGAAACATCTGTCGTGATAATCCGACGACAGTTGGCGCCCACCATGGGGCCGGCGGCCAAGAACATCATGATTTGTGGAGAAGCGCGGCGCGGTATGGAAAACCTAGCTATCGCCCAGATCTACACGCTTCCAGGAGGGGAGCGGATCGTGGACGACTTTGGTTGGAAGGAAGAGGCAGATCAGCTGGAAACCGGATCTATGATCATCTTTGGTCAGATCAGCGTGTTCGTCGGCGTGATCCAGACCACGGGAGCCGGCTCAGATCAGTATGAGCCGGAGTACGAGTCAGAGTCCGGGTCAGCCACCATGGCCCAGACGGATGGAGAAGAGTCTGTTGGATCGCCAGAGTGCGAAGTTATGTCCATTGAGGAAGAGGCGGCGATTCAAGCACTACAGGATTCCGTCGAAGCACCAACAAACGTATCAGATCTGGACACACATACCGAGTCAATTCTGCCACTGTTTGAAGATCGTTGGGGATATGGACTTGAAGAGGAAGATCACCCGGTGTCCCCAGGACCCGCGCGACATATGACGGTTCACGTGGTAACAGCGACTCAGCAGACCGATGGGATGGAAGCATCCGTGAGTGACAAGACAAGCGTAGAGAGAACCGCCCGGCAGGACAGAGAAATTTGGGAACGGAGCAACCTTGGCATGCCGCCAGCGGCGTACCCCCCACCCAACCCAATACCGGGCCAGTTTTACCGACTCTCGGCGCAGCAGTACCGGTGCACACACCAGCACCCGGGACGGCATTCACAAACCCGATCCTGACGGCGGTGAACGATCAGACGAGAGCCGGCGCATCAGGAAACCAGACACAGAACTTGGGAGAAGTGACAAACACCAACTCGGCCATACAAAGGGAACTCGACGATTTGAAGCGGGCCATGGCCAGAGCAAACCAAGAGCGCGCGGATGAAGCCCGGTGTGTAGTAGAAAAAGAACGATCTTTGGCCCAGCAGGAGCAGAGGTTACAAGATGAAAGAGACGCTCTCCAAAGGAGGAGGGACGAGTTCACTGCGGTACAGAACAGAAGGCGCGGAAGCCGGCTACCTCTGCCGATTGGAGTTAACACCAGAGTACCTCAAGCCCTCGAGTATCAGACGACGCCAGCCAACGCGCCCATAGCGGCGGCCAACCCGGTGATGGGAGCCAGCGCGCCGCAAGCCGGGTTACAAGGAGCGCCGGCCGGAGGAGGCGCGGGAAGTCCGGCTGGAGGAGCCAGAGCCGGAGAAGCAGTCATAGAACAACTACCTCCACCACCTCCTAGGTTTAGCACTCCCCCGGGTCATTACAATAATCCGGTTGACAATGTTTTTGCATCTGCACATGCCCTACAGCAGATCCCGTTCGACAACTCACCAGCCGGCATTGAAGCACGGAGGGCCGTTGACTTGTTACGCACCGCAGTGGTCCAACAGAACAATAATCCACGCGGGTCGCAAGCGTTCAATTCAGAGCCACAAAGGAGTCGTACCAGAAGCCGGCACGGAGAGCCGGCGGTAGCAAGATCAGTACAGAACCGGCTTGGGCCGGTGAATCAACAGGTTCAGCAACAGCAAGTAATTCAACCACAGCCGGCGGCCGCACCCCAGAGGATGGCCGCACCGGCCGTGTTAGCGGCACAGTCGATAGTTAACAGTTCAAGGGCACGACGCATGGCCGCAGCAGCACCAGTAGGAGCCGGAGCTGCAGGAGCCAGAGTGGCAGGAGCTGGAGTTGGAGTAGCGATCCCCGCTAGACCCACCGCATCTTCGCCTGCGCCGGGTCACGCAGGGGGCTCGTCTTCGAACCTGACAGGACCAAGGTGTTTATCAGATGCCATAAGGGCAGAGCCGTTTCCAGAAAAATTCAAAGAGCCGACCAAAGTAAGCAATTATGAGCCGAACATGAACCCGGAGACGTGGTTGAGTAGTAATGGCATGGCCATGGACATGAAGAATGCATCACCGAATCTATGCGCACGTTACATGTATCTTATGTTAGCAGAAGGAGCACCCAAGATATGGTTGGACCGACTTCCACCATGCAGTATCAATTCTTGGGAAGAGCTAAAGGCGGCGTTTATCAAGAACTTCGCTGGAACTTGCAAGAAACAGTACACCGAGGCAGATCTGGATCGTTGTGTCATGAGAAAGACTGAGTCGGCGAGGCAATGGATGGGCCGTGTTACAGAAATCTTGCAGTCATCCCTCAACATCTCAGCACACACAGCAATATCATACATGGAGAAAAACTGCGGTTTTGAGCCATTGACGCACAAGCTAGGACGTATGAGGGAAGATCCGGCTTGCAGAGATATCTCAATATGAGAAGTGGTGAAAACAGCAAACAAGTACGCAGCCACGGATAAAAAGCCGGGCGAGACAGAGGAACAACAGAGGAATAACCGGATCAGCAGAGGCCGCAACCCGAACCCGGGTCCGAACAATGGTAATCAGAACGGGAATAACAAGCGTCCCTATGAAGGCGGAAACTCGGAATTCGTAGGCACAACCCAGACGACGGGTTATAGAGGGCCGAGACCCGGTGGCAACTTTAGGGGAGGACCTCCGAGAAATCTGAACTTCAATGAGATGTATAGCATGCCGTGTCCAAAACACAGCAAGAACGGGAGACCATCAAATCACTCACAAACTCAGTGTGCCAACATAAGAGCCTGGATGAGACATGAGCAGGAGAGCCAGAGGAGTCAGGGAAACTTCGGAAACAACGGCAATTTTAATGGAAACAACGGTAACACGACGGGACCCGGACAGGGGGCTGGGTCGAACGGACCGCCAAACAATAACGCCGGGTCTAGTCAGCAACAAAATCAAGTCACAACCGGGTATCAGCAGAACCCGAAGGAGCTTCATAGTCAAGGCCAGTATCATGTCTTCACCACAAGCACGTCCAGAAGGGACAGAAAGTTAAAGGCACGAGCTGTCAACGCAGTAGCGTCAGCCGTTCCAAGATTCTTGAAGTGGTCAGAACAAACTATAACTTGCAGCAGAGAAGATCACCCGCCAGCAGTGGAACATCCGGGTCTCCTGGCTCTCGTTGTGGCACCACAGGTGGACGGGTTCTCCTTGAACATGGTCTTGATGGACGGAGGCAGCAGCATCAATATCCTATATCTCGACACATTCAAAAGGATGGGTTTAACCGAAGATCGCCTGATCCCAACATCGACAATCTTCCATGGCATAGTTCCAGGGAAGTCGGCACACCCAATTGGCCAGATCAGTCTAGAGGTGGCATTTGGGGTGAGCAAGGAGTAATTCAGGTCGGAGTTCTTGACGTTCGAGGTTGTTGATCTAAAAAGTCCGTATCATGCTCTGTTCGGAAGGCCGGCTTACGCCAAGTTCATGGCTCGGCCGTGTTATGTGTATCTCAAATTGAAGATGCCAGGACCCCAGGGAGTAATCATGGTCGAAGGAAGCAAGACTATGGCTATACAATGTGACAATGGAGACGCAATCATGGCAGAACAGGCTTGTTCAGAAGAAGAGCTCAAGTACTACAAATCTCAAGTAGACCCGGCAGACAAACGAGTGCTAGAAAAGCCGGCTCATGAGGAAGAGAAGAAAAAATTCAAGTCGGCTCAAGATACAAAGATGGTTGATTTCGTGGAAGGGGGCTCCTCCAAGCAGTTCTCGATAGGGGCCCACATGGACCCAAAATAGGAAAGCGAGCTCATCAAGTTCATCCGTGAGAATCGGGATATCTTCGCATGGTCTCCTTCAGACATGCCGGGTGTACCGAGTGAACTTGCTGAGCACAGCTTACATGTTGATCCAAAAGCAAAGCCGGTAAAGCAAGGACTACGTCGTTTCAACGCAGAGAGGAAAAAGGTCATTGGAGAAGAGATAGCCCGTCTGCTCGCAGCCGGGTTTATCATGGAGGTTTACCATCCCGGTCCTAGTTTTGAAGAAGAACGGAGAGTGGCGCATGTGCATGGATTACACCAATCTGAACAAGGTTTGCCCGAAAGACCCCTTTGCATTACCTCGTATAGATCAGATCATCGACGCCACAGCCGGTAGCGAGTTGTTGTGTTTCCTAGATGCATATTCCGGGTATCATCAAATCAAGCTCAATGTTGACTAGAAGGAGAAGACTTCGTTCATCACCCCTTTTGGTGCTTTTTGTTACAAAACTATGTCATTTGGTCTCAAGAATGCAGGTGCCACTTACCAGAGGTGCATCCAGAATTGTTTCCAGAATCAAATCGGTCGCAACGTGCACGCTTATGTTGATGATGTTGTAATCAAGTCGCAGAAAACCAGGTCACTCCTGGATGACCTAACAGAGACCTTCACCAACCTTCGCAAGTACCAGATGAAGCTAAACCCGACCAAGTGCGTGTTTGGAGTTCCGGCTGGCATGTTGCTGGGTTTCATAGTCTCAGAGAGAGGGATAGAAGCAAACCCGGCCAAGATCAAGGCCATCATGAACCTAAAGAAGCCGGAATGCATCAATGATGTCCAGAAGCTGACAGGTTGCGTTACAGCTCTAAGCCGGTTCATTGCAAGGATGGGAGAGAAAGCACTCCCACTCTACAAGGTGCTGAAAAAGTCAGACAAGTTTATTTGGGGCCAGGAAGCAGATGACGCCTTTGAAGATCTAAAGAAGACATTGTCTACAGCTCCAGTGCTAGCAGCTCCCACGAGCAAAGAGCCGATGTTACTATACGTCTCGGCAAATTCAAGAGCCGTCAGTGCCGTGGTCGTGGTGGAGCGCAAAGAAGAAGGGAAGGAGTACCCAATTCAAAGGCCGGTTTATTATGTGAGCGAAGCTTTGACAGAGTCAAAACAGAGATATCCGCAGTGGCAGAAGCTAGTCTATGGCGTGTTCATGGCAAGCCGGAAGATGCCCCACTACTTCTAGTTACACCCCATCACGGTGGTGAGTTCTGCTCCTTTGGCAGAAATCATCAGAAACAGAGAAGCTACAGGCAGAATCGCAAAGTGGGCCATCGAGATGGGACCTTATCACATCAACTACGAGCCGAGGACAGCAATCAAATCACAAGCCCTGGTGGATTTCGTCAATGACTGGACAGAATTTGACCCCTTACCACCGGCTCCAAGCGCAAAACATTGGATCATGCACTTCGACGGGTCAAAGCAGTTTGAATGATCGGGAGCCGGCGTTGTCTTAACCTCGCCAAAAGGAGACAAGTTAAGTTACGTCTTGCAGATACATTTCGAACCATGCACCAATAACATTGCAGAGTATGAGGCCTTGTTACACGGTCTGAAAGTCGCCAGAGAGATGAACATCAAAAGGATCATGTGTTATGGAGATTCTGACCTTGTCGCTCAGCAAGTATCAGGAACCTGGGACAGAAAAGACGCCAACATGGCGGCTTACAGGAGAGAAGTAGACCGAGTCGCCGGCTTCTTCTCCGGCTATCAAGTTGAACACATCGACAGACGAAAGAACGAGGCAGCTGACGCCTTATCAAGACTCGGCTCTAGGAGAGAGCCGGTGCCTCCAAACGTATTCCTCGCCGAGTTACATCATCCCTCAGTCAAGCTTCCAACAGAAGAAGAGTTAGCAAACCCTGATGACCCGGATTCACAGTTAGTCGCCGCCTTACACCAAACTCCGTCATGGACAGAGCCGTACCTGGCTTACTTACTGAGAGAAGAGCTACCACAAGACGAAGTACTGGCACGGCAAATTGTACGCCGGGCTAAGGGATACGTCATCATCAACGGCGAGTTACACAAGAGGAGCACATCTGGAGTATTCTTACGCTGTGTTTCACCAGAGGATGGCCGGAAAATTCTCCAGGAAATTCACGCAAGGGACTGCGGACATCATGCGTCCACAAGATCAATGGTGGCCAAAGCTTACGGGCACGGATTCTTTTGGTTGACGGCTTTGGCTGACGCAGAGAACATAGCCCGGGTTTGCGATGGATGCCAGCGATATGCAAGGCAGATACACGTTCCGGCTCAAGATTTGAAGACCATCCCAATAACATGGCCTTTTGCAGTTTGGGGCATGGATATGGTAGGACCTTTCCAAACTTCACCAAGTAAGAACACTCACCTCTTAGTCGCAGTGGACAAGTTCACAAAGTGGGTGGAAGTTCAAGCCGTCAATAGTTGCACAGCAGCAACAACAGTCAAGTTCCGGAAGAAGATCATATATCGCTCCGGATATCCTCACAGCATCATCACTGATAACGGGACAAATTTTTCACTCGGAGAGATGCAGATATTTTGCAAAGAGAACGGCATCCGACTCGACCTTGTTTCAGTTTCACATCCTCAGTCAAACGGTCAAGTAGAGAGGACAAACCAGGAGCTGTTAAGAGGCATCAAGCCAAGACTCCGGGTTCCATTAATCAGAGCCGCCGGGTGCTGGGAAGAAGAGCTGCCATCAGTTGTCTGGAGCATAAACACAACCCCGAACAGATCAACAGACTTCACTCCCTTCTTCATGGTCTACGGGGCAGAAGCCGTGTTACCCAGCGACATTATCCATGACTCTCCAAGAGTTGCAAACTATGTTGAAATTGAGAACGAGCAAGCCCGGCAAAATTCAGTTGACATGCTTGAGGAGGCAAGAGAGCTAGCCCTGGAAAGATCAGCCATATACCAGCAAGACCTGAGGCGTTACCATAGCCGCCGGGTTAGATCAAGAACTTTCCAGGAAGGAGACTTAGTCCTACGGCTAGCCCAGAACAAGACCGGCTTCCACAAGCTGACTCCCCCATGGGAAGGTCCCTTCGTGGTAAGCCGGAACTTGCACAACGGGTCCTATTATTTGGTGGATGCTAGAGAACAAGCTACAACAACAGGAAACAAAACAGACCATACAAGGTACCCGTTGACAGAAAACGACCGGCCCTGGAACATAGTAGAGCTTAGACCATATTACACTTAGGTTTTGTGAGCCCCCAGATGAGACGGGTTCCACCTTTTTGTATCTTTTTAGTTTAAAAGCAGCAGGTTTCAGACGCGCTCTTTTCCTTACCAGGGTACCTAAGGGGTCTGGAAGGTTTTTAATGAGGCGGCTTGCTAGATATGTACATATTATATGATCAACGAAGTGAGGAAGGCACCTCTAAAAAGAAAGAGTATTGTGTTTTCAGTTCCTTATTTTTCATATGATCAGGGTCTTGGGGGCTTACTAACTAAGAAAGTTGTAAGTTACAAACTCATGACCCGGCAGAGACGCCACAATTATTCTTGGTTTCTTGCCTGCTAGCTTGATGTTATTCTCACCTAATACATGACCAGATGCTAAAATACCGGCTTTCAGTCTGACTATGAAGCCCATGGGCACTTAGCAGACCCTGATCGCTCGGGAATTTTAGGCACAGAAGTCACGAGAAAACCGGCTTTGCAGAGAGCTAAAGAAATCAAAAGGGTCATCGAAACCGAAAAGACAAGACTTTTATGAAGACGGGTTTCATTAAAGCATCAGCGCACGAAGGCGCATCAAAAGGTATAGCAAGTATTCAGATCTAACCTATTACGGGCCAAGAAGGCCAATATAATATTTCAGGAATTCAAGACAAGCCAAAAGTTTGTAAGCCGATACAAGAGTCGGCGTTCGGAACATCCGGACGATCTACTGGAGTGGAGGTGCCGATGCAGATCCTTGCCCAGGGTCCTTCATACCCCTTGCAGTTTCGCCTCGTGGCCTCTGCAAAACGACCCAAGCCAAGGCCTCAAAGCCGTCAAGATCGGAAGGGCGAGAAGGAGCCGGAACATCAGGAGTATAGCTTGAAGGATTCGCACTTGTTTCAAAAGGCGTGAAAAGTTGCGGCGCTTCCTCCACCGGCTTCCACAGGTTGATCGGCTCCGGCGGGACCTCCTTGACGGCATGGTTATCTTCATTGTAGGCCGCCTGGAACTCGTCAAGTACCAGCCCATCAGCAATCTGACAAGCCGGACGACGAACCTACTTGATAATCTTGCCGTAGATCTTAGCAGTCTCTTGGCCGTCAGCTTGAAATTCCGGAAAGCCTTTGGTCAGCTTAACCGGGTCAAGGTTGGGGTAGTAAGCCTTGGCCAGAGCCAGCGCGCGGATGGCACCCTTGCGGCAGGAAGACGCTTTCCAGCGCTGCATCAGAGTTGGCACCACAGAAGTCGCCGCAAGGAAGTCCGGCAGACCCGGTGGGCAGGTACCAGCAGAGGAAGACATCTTGATCATCTCCGCGCAGCCGAAGTACAGCCGCCGAGTTACGCCGTAGATGGCTTGAATCTTGTCAAGTGTCCCCTTGATGGTCACCCCTTGGGCCGGACCTGACAAGAGGCGGACGAACATAAGTACAACCAAGGATATGAAGTAAAAGTGCAAAGCAGAGGAGCAGAGCAAACTTACCAAAGACTGCAACTGAGAGGTTGTGGATAAACTTCTTAATCTTCTCCAGCTCGGAGACGACCTTTTGCAGCTCAAGAGCTTTAACCTGGATGGCAAGCTCCTGGTCATGAACCTTCTTTCGCAAGGCCTCATTGTCGGCCTGCAGACGGCTCAAGGTCTCCTCCTGAGCTTTCAATTGTTCCTCGGCCTTCTCCCGAAGACCCATCTCTTGCGCAAGTTGGTGGCGCACTTCACTGTTGGCCTTGGCGGATGACTGAGAGTACTCCTGCAAAGAACAAGGATAAATTATTACAAGACATCTCACGAGACCCGGGCAGCCGCAAGCAGCATACACGGCCCTTGGGGACTACTGAGCAGAAGTTAAAACTTAAAAACGGATTACATAGTTCCAAAGGAAGACCCGGAGCGCAGCAAGCTACCGCTCCGACTCTTGGGGACTACTTATATAAAAGTTTCAGCTAAAGGAAGACCCGGAGCGCAGCAAGCTACTGCTCCGGCTCTTGGGGACTACTCATATCAAAGTTTCAAATACAGGAAGACCCGGAGTGCAGGAAGCTACTGCTCCGACTCTTGGGGACTACTTCGAAGTTTTATCAAGATCACAAGGCATGGTCTCTATGAAGTACTAAGCATCTACTGCAGTAAAAGCTAAGTACTTGGGGACTACTAATGGGGAACACGAACCTGGAAGCGGTGATGAAGATAATGCCGAAGCTGAGACTGCTCCTTCCGCACCCTGGAGAGCCGCGCGTGGACTTTCTCAAACAAATCCGGGAACTCCAAGGTGTTCAGTGGAATATCCTCCTCAGAGTCCGAGTCTCCCGCCTCGGCCACCTGCCCCTTGCCCGCGGCATGGGAAGCAGGTTGCTCCTCTGTCTTGGCTTCCGGCTCCAGGACCTTAGTCATCAAAGAAGTAGGGGCCTGCGGGTCCTGAACTCTGGCCCCGGTAACAACAATTTCCGGCTCCTCCGGAATGACTGGAAGAGTGTCTTTCGGGGAAGAGCCGGCAGCAGTAGCAGAAATCGGGTCCGAAAGCACCAGATCCACAGGCATCTCCGCCTGGGTCTCCTCAACCTCAGTCTCCGTTTGAGTAGCCGCCTCGGCGTCTAGAGTTTCCTCGTCGCTGAGGACGGCTTTAGCTCTGAAGAAAGCAAACTTATGTAAGCAACAAGAGTAAGCAAGTAAAGACCAGAAAAACCTGATAAAAAAACTTACCCCTTATTCACGACGAAGTCGGAGGGGAGAGGCTCAGAGCCGGAATCTGAAGAGCAGGACACAGACCGGGATTTAGTGACCTGGCTTTGGCCCGCATCAGGAGAGATTTGTTGAACGTTTCTTCTGCGAGGAGAAGGGTCGTTCGGGATACCTGAGGAGAGCTCGTCGGAGGAAGCGGAAGAACGGGTCTTCTGCCTTTTCGGGGTCGCCTCGTCCTTGTCCTGTGCAGGAGGGCGAATTTGAGATGCGGAAGCTTCAAGATCGAGGAAACGAGAACGTGGTATCATGCATACCGCGTTGCGCGCCCGCTTGGTTTGAGCCGGCGGGGAAGAAGGAGGTGCTGGGTTCTGAACCGGGTCTTGGTTGTCACGATCTGGAATTGGGGCAGTATGAGTAGAGGCATTGTCCTGCATATCGGCTTCCAAGAGGCCCCGCAAAAGCCGGTCCATGGAATCAAGCTCACCTTCAGCGTCGGAATCCCCTTCTTCCGAGCGCCCTGATTCGCTTTCTTGGTCGGTGGAGGCGGGGGTCTCTTCGGCGGCTTTCCACCAAGCGTCGGTGGCCTGAAGCGAATAAAGGAAGGTCAGGGAAAATTACAAGATTGCAAACAAGACAGCAGAAAGTATGAGATCCTAGAAGACATGGTACCTTGGGTGCCGGGTTCTCCGAGCAGAAAGGGAGGAGTCCGTCGAGTTTAATGGCGGCCACCGATTCAGCCAACAGCTTCTTGGTGACCCGGAAGACCTCTGCGTCCTCCGGCTCTCGAGAGGTGAACCGGAGACAATCGGAGGGGATATTGGTATAATCAGAAATAAGTTTGGGTCGGATGGAAAGTGGGTTGATGCACCATCCGACCCAGCACTTCACCAGGTCAGTCCCCTTAAGACCATGGGCTTTGAGAGCCCGGATCCTAGATAGAATGGGGGACAAGGCGGCGCGATCCTCGGCGTAGGAATTGATCGACTCTCCCAGCTCAAGAGGATCAGCGCGGACACCCGGCAGCTTGGGTTGACCGTTGGGAGAGGTGTCTTTGAAGTAGAAGAAGGTCGATTGCCACGCCCGAGGGTGGCTATTCAGTTTCAGAGCCGGAAATAGAGAATCGCGGCGTCTTTGAATCGCGACTCCTCCACATATGTTTAGAGGAAGAGTGGTGGAGGAACGCTGTGGATTGCAATAAAAGAACTCAATAAAGAGATCGATGGTGGGTTCCATTTGAAGGTAGTCTTCGCACAGAATGGTGAAGTTTGAAATAGAGAGGATAGAATTTGGGGCCAAGTCTTGGGGCCTGAGGCCGTAATAGGAGAGCAGAGACCGGAAGAAACGAGAACCCGGAGGTTTAAAGCCGCGGTTGAGGTGATCGGTGAACACGATTACCTCGTGGTCTCGAGGAGTCGGCACGACCTCGTCGCTAGGAGCATGCCATTGAATGATATCTTGGGCTTGGAGTTCGCCGGAATCGACTAAATCTTGCAGCCGGGCGTTCGAGACTGAAGATCCGGTCCAGTTCCCGGAAGGAGCCGCTGCGACGGCGGCGCCATAGGCGGTGGCGCCTGCGGTGGCCTTGGACTTCTTGAGGTTGCCCTTGACGGCGGCCGCTGTGGCGGCGGCGGCCGGGCCCTTGCTCCCGATCTTCTTTCCCATCGAAGAAAATGGGCGAGATCTAGATCTTGGAGGGAGGAGAAGGAAATGGCGGCCGGGGTGAGAGCGGCGCAACGGCGTGCGCGGAGGGAGACGGCGAAGGAACGGCGGCGCTGGCTGTCGCCGGCGAGGACAGTGGAGCTTGAGGAGAAGAGAGGCAGTGGGAGCGCTGGAGGAGGAAGATGAAGTGGGAGCGCACGGGGGGAAATGATTGATTCCCTTCCGTCCCCACTAATTTATTGCTCAGGTGGGAGTTGACCTAGGGGCATAACAGGAAAAAGCCAAGGATAATGATGGCTTGGAGAACAAAATCCGAGATGTTAGATACTCCAATGACAGGATCTTGGGTTCCCGAGGTAGCCGTTCGGCTCCTCGATTCTCGCGGAGGGATAAGTATTAAAAATTTCGTTGACTCAGGAGGTTGACCGACGTCCTCGAAGAAGATCAAAAGAGATTGAAAATCGCTAAGTCCGGAAGCGAAAGTCGGCAGGCAATTGTCGGGTTATGAACGGGCCGCCAGCAAGAGCCGGCCAAACTGACACCCGCGTGCCTGCTTGTTTAATAAGTTGTTTATTGTTTTTCAGATGATAACCCGGACAAAAGGAATGACGGCTTCCCCTAGATTGTGCGCAAGTGCTAATGTGAAGCAAGTCGATTCTGGTGTCCAAGTTATCTTGGGGGCTACTGTTGGGGGGATCATAACCCGGTAGGCCCACCGACCAAGAAGACAAGCCGGCCTGGTAAGAACCAGGGCCGGGTCAAGCATGAAGATATGGGCCGGGTCCCACGTAAGCCGGTGAGTGACGTGTGCCTTGGCCCGCAAGTTGAGAGGGATCGAGAAGGCTGGAGAGACCAAGTACAAGACGGAGTCCTGATAAGGAATGCGAAGACTTAGAGGGCTTAGAGTAGAGTCCGGGTACGATGGTAACCCGGATCCCGCCTTGTACCTCCAGCGAGACCCACCGCCTATATAAGGGGGTCTCCTGGTTCCTATAGGGTTAAGCTTTATCAGATCGCAAGTATCGCCATTGTAATCTCGAGACCTGGAAGCTAAGGCGCCGTGTCCTCGAAACTCCATATAAATAAAGTGAAGCAGGAGTATGTCGGCCCAGTGGATTCTAGGGTGTGTAGAGCCCATACTAGACGGACCGCGCACGCAACTGCATCTACGAAACGGCTAAGGACCAAGCAAACCGCTTGGGGAACCCCCCCGAGGCGGAAACCCCTGGAGGGGACCTGAGGCGCCGACAGAGGCTTGAAGGAGGCCCCCCCCCCGAGGGCGTCCCACTTGAGGGCTCTCTCCCTCTTAAGGGAGCCGGCCCGGCTCCTCCCCCTCGAGAGCCTCAGGCCCCTGAGGGGATACTTCACGGCCAAGGAAGCGCTGCAGAGCGCACATGGGCTCTGCTGCGGCCGCAGGGTGACGCGCGCGTCTGCGCGCACGACAGCAACAGCGTCACAGTTGCCGTTCCCGTGATAAAAGGGGTCAACAAAGCTCTGTGTCCCCTGCGCCGCCAACGAAGCTTTCCTCTTTGGTGATAACGCAGTTGGCCGGCACAACGCTCCAACGACGACGTCACTGTGGGCACTCCCCACGGTCTCTGCCGCGCCTGCGAGACGCTCTGCAAAGTCTGCAGCTTGTCGGCCACAGCGCGCCGCTTTAGCACGGAAGAGCCGCGTCCAAGGACGGAGGAGACAGCTGCTCTGTCACGAAGGCAGGCTTTGCGACCATGGACCGAGTCCATGAACGAGCGAGCAGTAGTGCACCCCGCTCCGGCGCTTGTGGCCATGTGGGAACCCGTTCACTGCGCAGGCCGCAGGGATGAGGCCCGGGGCGACTATTTAAGGAGAAGGGGTACTTCCGTAGGAGGGGATCCAGAATTCGATCCCGAGCTCAATAGCGTCTTCCACCTCCGGACCCTCTCAAGGCCCAGAGGCTAGTTGTACTACAGTCACCACAGTGCAATCCAGACAAGCAGGAGTAGCGGTTTTACCTCACCTTGAGGGCCGTGAACCTGGGTAAGGGCCGGGGTCACTCTCTGTCGTGCAGTTCCGCTCCAAGCACCGCGAGCAACGTCGCGGCGTGCATCGAGGGTTGTTTGACCTCCGCGTTCAGTCCCCCTTCGAACCTCTCCCCGGGGCGAGACTACCCCTGTTACGTGGGAGTTCATTCCTCGACATTTGGCGCGCCAGGTAGGGGGCTGAGGCGCGTCTTCAACCTCCGAACTCCGCGCCATGATGGACACCCGCGCGACGCGCGCCAACAGGCGCACCTCCGAGAGAGCTCACACCGAGCCCGGCACTGCCCCCACCCGCGGCCGCCGTGGTCGCCCCCGCACGACCGAGCGCGCTGGCACCGGCCCGCGCGTGGAAGAGCCGGAGAGCGAGGAGCACCGCGAAGGAGACCAGCGTGACGACGAGGACCTCTCCGAGCGCCGCGGGGACGCTGAGTCCTCGCACCCGTCCCGGCGCCAGAGCGTGTCCACGCGGGAGCAACAAGAGCCCGCCCCGCACACCGCGCTACTTATGGCTCAGGAGCTCCTCCGCTACCGGCCAAGTGCCGAAGCGCACGACCAGTGGCTGGACCGCCTCCACCACCTCGTCGACATCGCAACCACACGCCCTGCTCCGTCGCGCTCCATCGTGCCTTCCGGCCCTGCAGGGACGGCCGCACCAGGTGCGCCACCGCCGCCGCCGGGACCGCCCCCGGCCGCGGCACAGCGGGCTCCCTCCCATGCTTCCTCGCCGCACGACTGCCAAATCGTGCAGCGCACCGCACCTGACGCGCGTGTAGGCATGGAGCGACGTCGCGACCTCCAAAACCGCCTCGTCGAGGAGCTCGGTCAGGCGGGGCAGCAAAACCGCAGGGCCCTCCAGGGAGGAACGGCCACCTATGCCTCAGGCTGCATGGCCTTCACGCGCGCCCTGCGCCGTGTGGTCTGGCCACAGAAGTTCAGGCCAGCGCTCCCCAAGGGCTTCGACGGGTCCACCAACCCTCTCGAGTTCCTGCAGCTCTACACCACTTCCATCCAGGCTGCAGGGGGCGACGACAAGGTCATGGCCAACTGGTTCTCCCACGCCCTCAGGGACTCCGCTCTGTCCTGGCTTCTCAACCTGCCCGAGGACTCCATCGACTCCTGGGAGGAGCTCTGCAGGCAGTTCGTCGCCAACTTCAAGGGCACGTACGAGCGCGCACTCACCCACAACGACTTGCGCGCTGTGGTGCAGAAGAAGGATGAAACTCTTCGCAAGTACATCCAGCGCTTCAGCCAGGTGCGGAACAAAATTCCAAACATCCCCGACACCCAGGTGATCGCTGCCTTCCGCGAGGGCGTCACGAACCGCAGGATGCTCGAGAAGCTCGGCATCCACGACAAGCTCACCTCTGTGGTGAAGCTGTTCGATCTGGCGGACAAGTGCGCCAAGGCTGAAGAGGGACTCCTCTTCGTCAAGATGAGCGCGCGGGGGGACGACCCTGGCGAGGGGTCCAAGAGCCACAAGAAGAAGGAAGAGCCCAAGCGCAAGGCCACCGCGGTCCTCGCGGCAGAGCCTGACGCGAAGGGCTCCCGCAGGGGCTCCCCCGAGCGCGGCGACAAAGAAGTGGACCACCGTCCGTTCTACGTCTACCACAACAGGCGCGGGCACGCTACAGACGACTGCTTCGACTTCAAGAGGCTGAGCAGGGAACGCGAGCGGGGAGAAGGCAGCGGAGGCCGCGGCAGAGGTCGCGGCTACCGCAGGGACGGCAAGGGCAGGCGCGATGGCGGCTACCAGAAGCCGTCGGGCACTCAAGCCAACGCCGCCGAGAAGAACAACAACCTCCCCGACGAGGAAGATGGAGGCTACCAGGCCCCGAGAGGCGCCATGGCCTGCATCCTCGGCGGAGCTCAAGCGCCCAAGTCGAACAATCAGTTCAAGCAGTTCGCCCGCGAACTCAACGCTGCGCTCCCGAGCACCGAGACTTCCAGGCCCCTCAAGTGGTCCCAGTACACCATCGCCTTCGACGCCAAGGACCACCCCAAGTCGACCAAGACCGTTGGAACCCTCCCCCTGGTCTGCTCCCCCACCATCAACAACATCACCGTCTCCAAGACGCTCATCGACGGGGGAGCGGGCCTGAATGTCATCTCTGTCGAGACCTTCGAGACGCTTCAAGTGCCCTACGAGTGGCTTATGCCCTCCAGGCCGTTCACGGGCGTCACCAGTGGTTCTATCGAGCCTCTGGGGCAAGTCCGCCTCGCGGTCACCTTTGGCACGCAGAAGAACTACCGCACGGAGCTGATCGACTTCGACGTCGCGCACATCGGTCTGCCGTACAACGCCATCCTCGGCTACCCCGCCCTCGCGAAGTTCATGGCCGTCACGCATCACGCCTACAACATGGTCAAGATTCCCGGCAGCGCTGGCACCATCGCCATCCATGGCCATGTCCTGGACGCCACGCGCGCTGTCGAGAGCGCCTACAAGGCAGCCGCCATGGCTTTCCCGGCTGACGAGGACATGGAGCCTCTCGAGAGGCCCAAGAAGAAGAAGCAGGTGTTCTCCCAGGAGCAAGCCGCCACGAAGAAGGTGCCGCTGGACACCACCAGCTCGGGGGCTGAAGGCTCGGGGGCTAGCGTCACCATAGGCGCTGCCCTGCCTCCCAAATAGGAAAGCGCGCTCGTCGCCTTCCTTCGGGCAAACTCTGACATGTTCGCGTGGACTCCGTCAGATATGTCCGGCGTACCAAGGGAGGTGATCGAGCACCACTTAGCCGTGTGTCCAGACGCACGCCCCGTCAAGCAAAAAGCACGCAAGCAAGCCCCCGAGAAGCAAGCCTTCATCATCAAGGAAGTAGAGAAACTCAAGGCGGCAAATGTCGTCCGCGAAGTCGCGCACCCCACTTGGCTCTCCAACGGCGTGGTCGTCCCTAAACCCGCTGGAGGAGGCCGACTCTGCATCGACTACACCGATGTCAACAAGGCCTGCCCCAAGGACCCATACCCCATGCCGAGGATAGACCAGATCCTGGACTCCACCGCTGGCTGTGACCTCCTCTGTTTTCTGGATGCCTTCTCTGGTTATCACCAGATCAAGATGGCTAAAGAGGACGAGGAGAAGACGGCATTCCTTACCCCCTGTGGTGTGTACTGCTACACATGCATGCCCTTTGGCCTGAAGAACGCCGGGGCCACCTTCCAGAGGCTCATGAGGATAGCCTTGGGGGCTCAGATGGGCAGAAATGCTGAGTCCTATGTCGATGACATCGTGGTCAAGTCTCGAGAGGGGGACACCCTCTTGAGGGATCTCGAGGAAACCTTCGCCAGCCTGAGAAAGGTGAACATCAAGCTCAACCCCGCCAAGTGCGTCTTCGGGGTCCCTTCAGGCAAGCTCCTCGGATTCCTCGTGTCCCACCGCGGCATAGAGGCAAATCCTGACAAGATCAAGGCCATAGAACAAATGCAGCCCCCTCGCCGACTCAAGGAAATGCAGCGCCTTGCGGGCTGCATGGCCAGCCTCGGTCGTTTCATCTCTAAATTCGGCGAGAGAGCCCTGCCATTTTTCAAGATCATGAAGAGGTCGGGCACATTCAAGTGGACCCCTGAGGCGGATAAAGCCTTCGAAGATTTAAAGAAGTATCTGGCTAGCCCTCCGGTCTTGGTGGCCCCCAGGGCAGACGAGCACTTGAAGCTGTACCTCTCAGCCACCCCTCAGACAGCAAGCGCCGTCTTGGTGGTCGAGAGGGAAGAGCCTGTCCTCCCCAAGAAGAGCACTGCCACTCCAAGCCCAGAACCCCCCGACAAAGGCCCCGTCGAAGGAGCAGCCTCCGCAGACCCACGGCCAGGCCCATCGCCTCAAGTCGAGCCTGCTCCAACAACCCCTGTCGAGAGGCCTCCACAGGCAGATATCGACAGGAGCCCTGAAGAGCCCCCACAGAGGGTCGATGCTGCGCCACCTCAGACAACCCTCGTCGAGCACCCCGTCTACTTCGTCAGCACGGTGCTGCGGGACGCTCGCGAGCGGTATCCAATGCAGCAGAAGCTCCTCGTCGCGCTCCTCATCGCCTCCAGGAAGCTGAGACACTACTTCCAGGGCCACCCCATCACGGTGGTCACCGCTTTCCCCCTGGAGAAAATCCTGCGCAACCCCAACGCCACAGATCGTGTCGCAGGATGGAACATCGAGCTGCAGCCTTTCAACTTGCGCTTCGACACCACGAGGGTCATAAAAGGAAGAGCGCTGGCTGATTTCGTCGCCGAATGGACTGACCCAAGCCCTGAGGAGCCTCGTGAGGCAGAGGCCGAGCCCTCGGGAGACGCGGCGCCCAGCCACTGGACCATGCACTTCGATGGAGCCTTCGCTTGCCGCAATGGCGGAGCAGGCGTCGTCCTAACCTCGCCCAAGGGTGACAAGCTATATTATGCTGTCCAGCTGTGCTTCACAATCGACAAGATCTCCAACAACATCGCCGAATACGAAGGCCTCCTCGCCGGCTTAAGGGCCGCCATCGCTCTAGGCGTCAAGCACCTACTCGTCAAGGGAGACTCACAGCTGCTCGTCAACTTCTCCAACAAGAGCTACACGTCGAAAGACGACCACATGGCCGCATACCTCGAAGAGGTCCGCAAGCTTGAGAAGCACTTCAGGGGCATGGAGCTCATGCACATCCCGAGGAAAGAAAACCAAGAGGCCGACGACATCGCCAAGCGAGCCTCGCGGAGGCAACCCCAGCAGGCCGGTGTCTTCGAAGAGAGGCTCGCCAAGGCATCCATCAAGCAGCCTCGAGAGGCCACAGCCGCAAGCGCAGGCGAAGCGCTCCCACCACCTCCTGAGTCTGGGGCGCCTGATTGCGGTCCCAGCACAGGGGAGCGTCTGCTGCTGACGGCAACCCACCAGGCCTCAGGCTGGATTGATGAGCTCAAGGACTACTTGGTGAAAGGAATCCTCCCTGAAGAAGATGCTGATGCAGAGCGAGTCGCTCGACAAGCAAAGTCATACTGCATCCTCGAGGAAAACCTCTACCGCAAGCGCCCAAATGGTGTCGCGCTCAAGTGCGTCCCTCCTGAGGAAGGCCGAGAGCTGATTAAGGACATCCACAGCGGGGAGTGCGGCCACCACTCATGTGCGCGCACCCTCACAGGCAAGGTCTTCAGGAGCGGCTTCTACTGGCCTCAGGTGCTTCAAGATGCGGTCGCCATTGTGCAAACCTGCGACGCCTGCCAATTCCACGCCAAGCAAATTCATCAGCCGGCACTGGAGCTTCAGACTATCCCGCTCTCCTGGCCATTCGCGGTCTGGGGGCTGGACATCCTGGGCCCCTTCCCGAAGTCGCAGGGGGGCTACCGTTTCCTCCTCGTGGCCATCGACAAGTTCACCAAGTGGACCAAGGTTGAGCCGGTGCGCACCATACCAGCTGGGGCTGCGGTGAAGTTCATCCGAAGCTTGGTCTGCCGCTTCGGCGTGCCCAACCGCATCATCACTGACAACGGCTCCCAATTCACCAGCGGCATCTTCCGAGCCTACTGCGACAAGCTTGGTATCAAGGTCTGCTTCGCCTCGGTAGCTCACCCACGCAGCAACGGTCAAGCCGAGCAAGCAAACGCAGAAGTCCTCAAGGGCCTCAAGACCAGGAGCTTCAACATCCTTAAGGGCCACGGCAAGGGCTGGATTGACGAGCTCCCCTCAGTGCTCTGGTCCATACGCACAACCTCCTCGAGGCCTACAGGCGAAACGCCGTTCGCTTTGGTCTACGGAGCCGAGGCGGTCCTCCCCGCAGAAATCAAGCATGGATCGCCACGGGTCCTTGCCTTCAATGAGGACACCCAAGAGGGCCTCCACAACGACGACCTGCTGCTTCTCGAGGGACTGCGCCGTCAGGCCGCCCTCAGGGCGGCAGGGTACCAGCAAGACCTGCGACGCTACCACAACCGCCATGTGCGCTCACGCACCCTTGAAGCGGGCGACCTCGTCCTCAGGCGAATCCTCTCCAGGGAAGGTCTCCACAAGCTCTCCCCGACGTGGGAAGGCCCCTCCAGGGTCTCCCACGTCGCCAGGCCTGGCGCAGTACGCCTCGAGACCGAAGACGGCATCCCCGTCAAGAACCCGTGGAACATCGCGCATCTGCGCAAGTTCTACCCGTGATCACAGTCACGCCAGGCATTTTTTGTCTCTAGAGGGAAGCTCACGGCTTCACCTCCAAGCTTCTCAAAGCTTCTCCCGAGGCCCAGCCCTCCGAGCTCTCCTGCAAACGAGCCCCCGCAGGCCGCAGTGAACCTCTGCCACTAATGGGTGGTCCCCATGCCTCGACATGGAAGGAACGTTAGCTTGGCAAACCCAAGTGTAATGAACCGATTTTCGTTCCAAGTGAACTTTGCGCTCTGGCGCCATTTTCGTTCCAAGTGAACTTTGCGCTCTGGCGCCATTTTCGTTCCAAGTGAACTATGCGCTACGGCGCCGCTATGTAATATTTTGGTGGTGAGTTTATTCCAGCTTTATTTCATTTATTGACAATGGGCACTTATATCTCTCCACATGCGTACCTCGCGAGCGGGGGCTGAGTACGGTGCCAGTGCCTCAAATGACACACCAGCAGCACTGCAAAACCCAAGGATCCGAGCTCTGGCTAGAGGGCAGGCCCTCCCAAGCACGCCATCTCTTCAAAGGACCTTGGTACTCTCTCTCCTCGCAAGGAACGCCTGAGGGGACCTATAAGCGCGCATTAGTCCCTGATGCTGTGATCTAGCGTTTCGGCTCGCCCCTCTAACATCCACAGAGAGCGAAAGTCCCCACCAGGCCTGCGGAGGAGAACCCTCGGCCCCTGAAGGGGAGAACTCCGCCAGAGAAGGCCCACACCGGGAAAACGCCTCGCGAAGCTAAGTTTCTCGCCCACCTCAAGGGAATCCTCGCATTTTTTCTCTTGAGCACTCTGCGTCCCTCAAGTGGTTCTTTCCTTACTCTCCGTGGACTGCTTGCGCGTCAAAGGGGGGCCCTCAGCATCGCGACTTGAGGGCTCTTACCTCCCCAAGCCTTAAACTCCCCCCGGCCTTGCCGAGTCATTGCTCGAGCATACCGCAGCGGCAGGAGTCATAGCGCGAGGGGAAGGGTCCAACGACGCAGAGCGAGAAAGGCATTGAGATGAAGCAAAGACCCCTCGAAGGGAGCGCACACTTAATCGATAGCAAAATGTTTACAAAGTGAAGAAGTAAATTACAAGGTGGAAAATGAAATTCTCTAACGGGCAAACGCCCCTAAAGCGCTTCAAGCGCGACGCGTTGCAGGAGGAGGTTAGTCGGAGGCCTCAGCGTCGTCCTGGT
Organism: Poa annua; assembly: GCA_026929855.1. Classification (NCBI taxonomy): domain Eukaryota; kingdom Viridiplantae; phylum Streptophyta; class Magnoliopsida; order Poales; family Poaceae; genus Poa; species Poa annua. The sequence goes on from CM049436.1 coordinate 43,845,342, forward strand.
CGCTCTCTTCTTCCTCCTCGGGCTCGCTCCCCTCGCCGCCTTCCTCTGCAGCGGCCCGCCTGAAGCGGCTGCAGAAGTCGTCCACCTGGTCGCGGACGGAGCTGGAGGCTTTCCACGCAGCGTCCCCCTCCAGTGGCTCGGTCACCGTGGCGAGGTCGAACCCGGGCTGGAGGTGGACGAGGTTGGAGAAGATGCGGTCCACCGCCACCGCCAGAAGCTGACGGCACTCCTCCTCGACCACGTCGCGGATCTCCGCGGTAGGGCCTTCGAGCGCTGTGAAGAGCTGCTCGAAGTACAGGAGATAGGTGGCAGCGTCGGCGTGGCCCTGAGCCGGAACGCCTGGCGCCTCCGCCCCCAGCTTCGCGGCGAGCTCACGACCCCGTCCCGTCAAGGACAGGAACATGCGCTCCCGCTGCTGCGACAGCACCTGCGCCGCCTGGATGCTCTCCGCCGCCTCCACTGCCTTCTCCACAGCAGGCCCCACCTGCCGGTTCATCTCCTCCATGTCCCCCATGAGGGAGGCAAGGTCCTGGGAGATGTCCTCTCTGGCCTTCTCAGCGGCGAGGCGGCGATCAGTCTCACGCTTCACCTTGGCGGCGAGCTTGGCGTTCTCCTTCTCGAGCTTTTGGATCCGGGCGCCGCTCTCCCCCAGCCTCGCCTTGAAGCGGTCCTCCTGCTTGGAGAATTTATCCTTGTAGTCCTGGGAGACTGCGGCGCGGATCTTATTCTCCTTCTCCCGGAGCTCCTTGTTGAGCTCGTCCTTCCGCTCGGCAAGCCGCACGTTGGCTCGCTCCACATTCCCCTTGTGGGCGGCGACCTCGCGCTCGAGCTTGCTGAACGCCGAAGCAACGCTGTCTTCGCGGGCCTCAAGGGTCGTGCGCTGTCCTGACAGCTCCTGCTCCCTCAGCGCCAGCTGCTCGTCGCGCCGGCGTGCATCCTCCTCGCGCTCGCTCAAAGCGCGCCCGCGGGCCTCCAGGCTCGAGCGGAGTTCGTCGAGGGCGGTCCGCACCACCCCGGCATCCGCCAGGATTTTCTTCTCGAGCTCGAAGAGCTCGGCACGCTTCGCCGCCAGCGAATGCTCCACGGCTTCCCGCTCCGCCTTGGCCGCGGCGAGGTCCTTTGCAGCGGCTCGGCGCTCCGCCCTCAGGGGCTGAAGGAGTTCTTCGGCTTCGCGCAAGGCCCCCTCGCGGACCTCGTCGGCAAAGCGCGCCGCCTCCTCGCGCTCCTCTTGCAGCGCCTGGTCGCTCTTGCGGCGGGCCTCTACGGCCGCGTGGAAGGCAGCCCAGGCGTCGGCGAGCTTGTCACGCTGGCGGGCGAGCGCCTGGTCTTCTGTGGCCAGGTAGGCCTCGAGCCCCTCCAGGGACTCCCGCACGAAGCGGAAGGCGACGTCGCGGCGTCCTCGGCCCCAGTCGAAGCGGCCCAGAGCGAGGCCCGGGGGTGGACCGCGCGGCTTAGAGGGTCCCGCACCCGCATCCGGCTCGCCGGCAGAAGTCCCCGCGTGGGCCTGGGGGCTCGGGGGCCGGTCCTCCGCCTCCGCACTCGGTCCCAGGCCTCCTGTGCTTCCCCCCTCGGGCGGCACTTCCCGGTCCGCATCCGGGGCAGGCGCGTGAGGCCCGGTCCTTGCTGCTTCCTCCTCCCCCGCGGTGTCCGGCGGCGGTGGAGGAGTATCCTCCCTGCGAGACTTGGGAGGGCTCGGCGCCGACTCGGCACCCACATTAGCCCCTGGCTGCGCTGGAGGGGTAGCTGCGCGGGGTGGAGTGGGTATCTTCTCCACCTGTTCCTCCACCCGCTCTTCCTCGGGTGGTGGCACAAATGTCTCCACCTGAGGCATCTCCTTCTGAGAGCCTGCGGAACCCGCCCCCTCAGGCCTCGAGGCCTCCGCCGCCGCGGTCTCGCTGGCCTCAACCTCCGGTGCAGCGTCGGGGGCGGCCCTCTTCACGTCCGCGGCTTTGCGAAGCCTGCGGCGCTTCACAGGATCAGGGCCGCTGAGGTAAAAAGAAAAAGATTGGTCAAGGAAGAAGAGCAAGCAAGCTGGGCTCAGAAAGGAAAGGAAAAGGCAAAAGAATCTCACCTGGTTTTCTTGGCGCGGGTATCTACCCACGTCATGCCTAGCGAGCGCCATGAAGGCACAGCCCGCGCCCCCGCCTCGGGGGCCTCCTCGGCTTTCCTCTTGAGGGGAGCGCTCGGGGGCTCCCCGGCAGGCCTGTCATGGGCCGCCTTGGTCCTCGGCTCATGGCGCCCCGCCGCGGCCTCCTCGCTGTCGCCGGAGGAAAGCTCGTGGAACTCCCCTGCCGGGGGCGCGACGCCGGAAGAGGGCTCCACCCTCGTCTCCGCGTCGCCCTGTTCCGAGTCAGATGCACTTGGCGACTCGGTAGTGTCCGCGGGCATGGGCTCCTCCTCCTCTTCATCCCCCGCCAAGCCTAGCGGGGTGAACGCGGGCGCCTGCGCCAGGGTGGCCCGGCGCTTGTCTGGGACTTCATACAGAGGCCGTATCGCCACGTGAATCCTCGCGGGCACCTCTGGGTTGACGAAGAGGCCTCCCATGATGGTCTCGACGACCGCGGGGCGGTGATCGCTCAGATGCAGCCGCAGCGGATCCGTAGGCCCTGTGTACGCCCACATCGGCTTCTTGTGCGCCTGCAGGGGGGCGATGCGGCGCCTCACGAACTCCGCCGCCACCAGCTGGCCGGTCAGGCCATGCTCGCGAAGCGCCCTCAGGTGGCCCACGAGGTCGGCTATCGCATGCCCCTCCAAGGAACGCTTGCTCCAGTGGGTGTTCTTCACGGGCGGCGCCTCGGGGACCTCAAGGAGGGAGCTCTCCGAGGGAACGCGGATGAGGAACCACTTCTGCCTGAAGTCTTCCACCTTCTTCGACACCGCTGTCACGGGCTTGTCGCCGTTCCAGGCCATGGGGATGTAGACGTCTCCCATGCCGTCCGCGATGCGGAAGGACACGCAGCCCGTCCGCTCCTTCTTCGCAGTGTTCCGCAGTGCGTAGAAGCTTCGGAAGAGAGCGATGGAGGGCTTCACTCCCAAATAAGCCTCGCACAAGAAGGCGAAAATGGAGAGGACAAGGATGGCGTTGGGGTGGAGATGTAAAAGGTGGACCTGGTAGAACTCGAGGACGGCCTCGAGGAAGGGAGAGTAGGGCGGCACCAGCCCAGCGAAAAGAGTGTGGAGGAAGATGGGGAAGTAGCCGACGGGGAAACGTCCGGTCCGCGCGGGCAGAATGGCACTGGCGCCGTGCTCATTGTGCTTCCCGGCGACCAGGTGCTGAATCTTATCCAGCGCCGCCGCGGTGATGCGCGCCCCGACCAGGGAGGGGCCGAACTCCGCCTCCCCCTGCGCGTCTTGGCGGGCCGAGGCCGCCGTCTTCTTGCCCTTGGATCCTCCCATCGTCGGAGAAGGACGGGAGCACGGAGGAAGAGAAGGAGGGGAAGATTTGCTGGAGACGGGAGTCTAGGAGGCGGAGAACCGATGGACGGGATGGACAAGACTGGACGGGGTAATGACTGCGGCTCGGACCAACGCGCAGCTTTAAACCCCGTCCGAGCAGTTACCGAGGCACGGTAGTGGTGAGCGTGGCGGGCGTGGTGGCCCCCCCCCACTACGCACGTTTCCGGCGGAGAAGCCGAGTCGCCGCAAGTCCACCTCCAGGTGACGCGTGTCCCACGACGCTTCGCCTGCAGTTTTGGGCCCACGACGCTTCGCCTGCAGTTTTGGGCCCACGACGCTTCGCCTAGTCCCAATGGGCCTCGACGTGCCCATCATGGGCCCGGGGGCTACTGTCGGCCCAGTGGATTCTAGGGTGTGCAGAGCCCATACTAGACGGACCGCGCACGCAACTGCATCTACGAAACGGCTAAGGACCAAGCAAACCGCTTGGGGAACCCCCCCGAGGCGGAAACCCCTGGAGGGGACCTGAGGCGCCGACAGAGGCTTGAAGGAGGCCCCCCCCCCGAGGGCGTCCCACTTGAGGGCTCTCTCCCTCTTAAGGGAGCCGGCCCGGCTCCTCCCCCTCGAGAGCCTCAGGCCCCTGAGGGGATACTTCACGGCCAAGGAAGCGCTGCAGAGCGCACATGGGCTCTGCTGCGGCCGCAGGGTGACGCGCGCGTCTGCGCGCACGACAGCAACAGCGTCACAGTTGCCGTTCCCGTGATAAAAGGGGTCAACAAAGCTCTGTGTCCCCTGCGCCGCCAACGAAGCTTTCCTCTTTGGTGATAACGCAGTTGGCCGGCACAACGCTCCAACGACGACGTCACTGTGGGCACTCCCCACGGTCTCTGCCACGCCTGCGAGACGCTCTGCAAAGTCTGCAGCTTGTCGGCCACAGCGCGCCGCTTTAGCACGGAAGAGCCGCGTCCAAGGACGGAGGAGACAGCTGCTCTGTCACGAAGGCAGGCTTTGCGACCATGGACCGAGTCCATGAACGAGCGAGCAGTAGTGCACCCCGCTCCGGCGCTTGTGGCCATGTGGGAACCCGTTCACTGCGCAGGCCGCAGGGATGAGGCCCGGGGCGACTATTTAAGGAGAAGGGGTACTTCCGTAGGAGGGGATCCAGAATTCGATCCCGAGCTCAATAGCGTCTTCCACCTCCGGACCCTCTCAAGGCCCAGAGGCTAGTTGTACTACAGTCACCACAGTGCAATCCAGACAAGCAGGAGTAGCGGTTTTACCTCACCTTGAGGGCCGTGAACCTGGGTAAGGGCCGGGGTCACTCTCTGTCGTGCAGTTCCGCTCCAAGCACCGCGAGCAACGTCGCGGCGTGCATCGAGGGTTGTTTGACCTCCGCGTTCAGTCCCCCTTCGAACCTCTCCCCGGGGCGAGACTACCCCTGTTACGTGGGAGTTCATTCCTCGACAGAGTAGGTCTTTACCTCACGAAGAGGGGCCGAACCTGGGTAAACCCTTGTTTCCCCACGCCACGCTAGACAAGTTCCCGATGTCAGAAGTCGCTATGTCCCCATACTCAAGTTTCTGCCCGGAAACATCTGTCGTGATAATCCCACGACAGTGGCGGTGGGCGTTGCTTTAGTAATTGAACCTGGAGAACTCTACCATTGTGGTGAAATTCCAGCTGGCTATGCTCGTGTCGGGGTGGACGAAATCATGCCGGGATTTGAAAACTTGGACCTTGAGTTTCCTGGAGGTGACGAGGAGAAGACATTGGCAGATGTCAGGCGTGGCTTCGCCCTGTGGAACAAGAAATACATCGTCTTTCCAGATCCCTTGCCGAGGCCACCGATTCCTCCTTGTAGGAGTCCAACTGTCGGAGAGTGATTCCCACGAGACAGGGATAGTCGCACTCTGAAGAGTAGTTCGAGAAGGGGACTGAACACGTTGGTCTACAACCCTCGACCGGCACGGCGATGGTGCTCGTCGAGCCTGAGGAGGGACAGCACGGCAGAGATGGACAACGGCCCGTACCCAGGTTCACGGCCCTCAGGAGAAGGTAACACCGCAACTCCTGCTTGTCTGTATTGCACTGCAGAGGTTACAGTACATTGAGCTTGCCGAGGGCTCCCTTCTGGCAGAGCGGAGCTCAAGGAGGAAAACCGCGGGTCTTCTTCCTCCTCGAGTGCGCTAGGCTAAACTACACAATGGTGGAGTGCTAACTGGTCGATTCGCGATTGATCGATCCTTTGCTACGGTGGTGCTCCCCCTCCTTTTATAGGCGCCCCGGGCCGCGTCCTCGCGCTCTGCGCAGTGGAAGGGTCCCCACATGGCGACGAAACGGAGGAGCGGGGTGCATCGCTGCTGGGGTCTCCGTGAACCCGGTCTATGGTGGTAAAGCCTGCCTGTGGCGCAGGAAAACCACCGTCCACGCAGGACGGCCAGCCGGCACCGCAGAGATCGTGCGACCGCCCACGGTGACGTCGTCCTTGGAGCGTAGCGCCGGCCATCCGCTTTATCACCAAAGGGGAAAGCCTCGTAGTCCGGCGCGGGGGACACAGCTTTGTTGACTCCTTTAATCACCAGAATGGCAACTGCGCCGCCGTCGTCATCGCGCGCAGACGCGCGCGTCACTCTGCGGCCACGACAGAGGCCATGTGCGCTCTGCGGCGATTGCTTCGTAACGAAGTATCTCCACAGGGCCTGGGCGGCCTTGTGGAGGGATTTGCGTTGACCCCTCTCCAGGGGAGAGGGCCTTGCAGAGGGGCAGCCTCGGGAGGAGCCTCTTCAGGCCTTCGCTGCTCCCTCCAGTCCTCTCGAGAGACCTTTCCTCTCGAGGGTCTCTCCACGCGTTCTGCTTGGTCCTTAGTCATTTCGTCGACACCGTCGCGTGCGAGGGCTGTGGAGAGTGGGCTCTGCACACCCTGGATCCTACTGGGCCGACAGTAGCCCCCGGGCCCATGACGGGCACGGCGAGGCCCACCGGGCTCAGACGAAGCGTCGTGGGTCCAAAATGTCCGGCCGGCCCGAGACACGCGTCGATCGGTGGTGAGTTTCCGGCGACTCGGTTTCTCCGGCAGAACGTGCGTCGTGGGGGGTCCCACCACGACCACGCCTTGGTAACTGCCCAGATGGGGCATAAAGCCTGCGCGCCGGTCCGAACAGCAGTTACTGCCCTCATTCCGCGCATCCAGCCTTCTCGCTCTCGTCCTCCTCGCTTTCTCTCACCGGCGAACTCCTTCTTCTTCCTCGACCTTCCGCCTTCTTCTCCTTCCCCGACGATGGGTGGACCGAAAGGCAAGGCGGCGATAGGGACGCTCCCCTCAGACGCGCGGGGGGAAGAGGCGCTGGACAAGATCCGGCACCTGGTCGCCGGGAAGTCCAATGAACACGGCGCCAGCGCCATCCAGGCCGCCAAGCTCGGCCGTCTTCCGGCGGGGTTTTTTCCCATTTTCCTCCACACCGTTTACGCCGGGCTAGTGCCTCCATACTCGCCCTTCCTGGAGGCGGTTCTGGAATTCTACCAGATCCATCTTCTCCACCTCCACCCCAACTCCATCTTGATCCTCTCCATCTTCGCCTATTTGTGCGAAGCCTACTTGGGGGTGCAGCCTTCGGTGGCCCTCTTCAGGAGCTTCTACGCGCTCCGGAACTCCGCGAAGCTCGAGCGGACGGGATGCGTATCCTTCCGCATCGTGGACGGCATGGGGGACGTCTACATCCCCATGTCGTGGAACGGCGAGAAACCCGTCACGGCGGTGGTGAAGAAGGTGGACGACTTCAGGCAGAAGTGGTTCCTCATCGGCATCAAATCGCAGAGCTCCTTCCTCGACACCCCGGAGGCGCCGCCCGTGAAGAATACCCACTAGGGGGGGCAAGCAGATCTTCCAGGGCCCGCAGATAGGAGACCTCGTGGGGCGCATGAGGCTGCTTCGGGAGAACGGTCTCACCGGCCAGATGATCGCGGAGGACTTCGTGAGCCGCCGCATCGCTCCTCTACAGGCGCACAAGAAGCCGATGTGGATGTACTCGGGCCCCTCGGACCCGATGCGACTCCACCCCTGCGACCATCGCCCCGCCGTCATCTCCACCATCATGGGCGGCCTCTTCATCAACCCGGACATGCCCGTGGCGGTTGCTGCGGTGCTGAGGCCCCTCCACCAGCTCAACTTGGCCGCACGCCTGGCGGTGCTGGAGCAGATGCCCACGTTCACCCCGCTTGGCCTGGCGGGGAAGGAGGACGAGGGGCCCATGCCCGTGGCGAAGGGGCCAGACGCCACGGAGTCGCCCTACGCATCCGACGCCGAGCAAGGCGGCGCGGCGGCAGGGGCGATCCCCTCAGCAGGCGGGGCGAGCTCATCAAAGGCCGCGCCCCCTGCTGAGGAGGTCTTCGAGCTATCGTCCAGCGATGATGAGGAGGCCGAGGCGGGGCGACAGGAGCCTCGGTCCAAGGCGGCCCATGATAGGCCTGCCGGGGAGCCCACGAGCGCTCCCTTCAAGAGGAAAGCCGAGACGGCTCCTGAAGGATCCGGAGACCGGACCACGCCTTCTTGTCGTTCGTCTGGCATGGCGTGGGTTGACACCCGCGCCAAGAAGACTGGGTAAGTGTTTTTAACTTGGTTTTTCTTCTTCAATCCTTGCTTGTCTGCTCTCCCCTGACAAGTCTTCTTGCTCTCTGCTAGCGACCTGGTGCCCGCGAAGCGCCGAAGGCTCCGCAAGGCGGCGGATGTGAAGAAAGCCGCGCCGGAGGCCGCGCCAGAGGCCGCAGCAGACGAGGCCTCGAGGCCTGCGGAGGAGGTCCCTGCAGGCCCTCACGAGGATGCGCCTCAGGCTGAGGCGACTGGGCCGCCTCCGGAGGAGGAGCGCTCTGAGGAGTAGGCAGAAAAGGCGCCCACTCCGCCCGGTGCTGCGGCTCCGCGAGCGCAGCAGGAGGCCGCGGCTAGCACTACACCGACCCCGAGCCCGCCAAAGGCCGACGAGACGGTAGGAGAAGACCTTCCGCCGCCCCCACCAAGCACTGTGGCGGAGGAGGAGGCAGCGGCTACGGGGCAGGCCTCTCCCGCCCCGGAAACCCATGACGAGGCACCGCTTGAGCGGGGCGACGCCGGCACGCAGAACACGGGCGCCGAGGTGGAGGGCTCGCCGCCGAGCCCCCAGGCCCGCGCGGAGGCTCCCCCTTCCAAGCTCGACGTAGGCGCTGGGACCTCCGCGCCGTGCGGGACTTCCCAGGCTCTTGTCCTCAGCAGCTAGAACTGGAGCAAGGGGCGCCGCGGCGTCGCCTTCCGCCTGGTGCGGGAGTCTTTGGATGGGCTGGAGGCCCACCTCGCCCTTGAGGACGGGGAGCTCGCCCGGCGGCAGGACGAGCTCGCGGAGGCCTGGGCCGCTTTCCACGCGGCTGTGGAGGCTCGCCGGCAGAGCGACCTGGCTCTGCAGGCGGAGCGCGAGGAGGCGCTGCGCTTCGCCAAGGAGGTCCGCGAGGGCGCCGCGCGCGACGCTGAAGAGCTCCTAGAGCCCCTCCAGGCCGAGCGCCAGGCAGCGGCGGATGATCTGGCCGCGGCCAGGGCGGAGCGGGAGGCAGTGGAGCACTCGCTAGCGGACAAGCACCGCGAGCTCGTCCAGCTCGAGGCCAAGATCCTCGCCGACTCAGAGACCGTGCGGACCTCTCTGGAGGCGGTCCGTGCGACCTTGGAGGCCAGGGGGCAGAGTCTGGGCGAGCGCGAGAACGACGTGCGCCGGCACGACGAGCAGCTGCTGCTGGCGGAGCAGGAGCTGTCAGGGCAGCGCGCCGCCCTCGAGGCCCGCGAAGAGAGCCTGTCCGAGTCCCTCGGCAAGCACGAGCGCGAAGTGGCTACCGACAAGAGGCATGTGGAGCGCTTCAACGCGAAGTTCGCCGAGCTGAAGGAGGAGGCTGAGAAGGAATTCCAAGCCCGGGAGAAGCCGTACCGCACCGCTGTCTCCCGTGACTATGGCGAGAAGTTCAATAAGCAGGAGGGCCGCTTCAAGAAGAGGCGCGATGAGGATGCCGCTCGGATCCACCAGCTGGAGGGGATGAACGCCAATTTGAACTCCCGGGTGAGGCGCGCAACAGATGGTCGCCGCGCCGCCGAGGAAGCTCGCGAGCGCATGACGCAGGACCTCGCCTCCCTCATGGCGGATATGGAGGAGATGAACCAGCAGGTGGGCCCTACTGTGGAGAAGGCGGTAGAGGCTGCCGAGAACGCCCAAGCCACACGGGTGCTATCGCAGCAGCGGGAGCACATGTTCCAGTCCTTGGTGACTCGGGGCAACGAGCTTGCAGCGAAGCTGGGTGCGGAGGCGCCGCCCGTCCCCGCACAGGGCAACTCCGACGCCGCCGCGTACCTCGCCTACTTTGAGCAGCTCTTCACAGCCCTCGAGGGCCCTGCCGCGGAGCTCCGCGACGTCATCGATGAGGAATGCCGCCAACTCCTGGCGGTGGCGGTCGACCGCATCTTCACCAACCTCCAGCACCTCCAGCCCGGCTTCGACTACTCGACGGTGACCGAGCCTCTCGAGGGGGAGAAGGGGTGGAAGATCTCCAACTCGGTCCGCGAGCAAGTCGATGACTTCTGCAGCCGCTTCAAGCGGGCCGAGGTGGGGGAGGACGACGGCGAGGAGGCAGGCTCCGAGGACGAGCCTGGAGAGGACGACGGCGAGGACAGCGACGGGGCTTCTGCTTAACCTTCTCCTGAAATGTAACGCGCTTGTAGCGCTTGTCGAGATATCTGGCTTAGAGACTTTTGCTCCATGGTTTGTAATATATTTCTTATGCATATGCTACTAAGTTTGTGTGCGTTCCCCTCGAAGGCCTTTTGCTTCATCTCCATGCCTCTTTTCGCTCTGCGTCGCTAGGGCCCTTCTCCTTGCGCTATGACTCCGCCGCTGCGGTATGCTCGAGCAATGACTCGGCAAGGCCGGGGGGAGTTTAAGGCTTAGAGAGGTAGGAGTCCTTGAGGCGCGATGCTCAAGGGCCCCCCTTTGACGTGCAAGCAGCCCATGGAGAGTGAGGGAAAAGAAACGCTCGAGGGACAAAAAGTGCTCGTGAGAGGGATGAAGAGACTCTCTTGGTGCGAGCAGAGAACTTAGCTTCGCGAGGCTTTTGCTCTGCGTAGGCTTTCCTTGGCGATGCGTTCTCCTTTAGGGGCCGAGTTCTTCCTCCACGAGCTTGGAGAGACTCTTGTTCCCTGTGGAGGTTAGAGAGGCGAACCCAGACGCTAGAGCATGATAGTAAAGACTTATGCGCGCTTATAGGTTTTCTCATGGGTATCTCGCGAGGAGAGAAAGTACCAAGGTCCTTTGGAGAGCTCGGGTCACTTGGATTTTGCAGTGCTGCTGGGGTGCTCTTGAGGCACAGGCACCGTACGCAGCCCCCGCTCGCGAGGTGCGCATGGGAAGAATATAAGCGCACATGGAAAAGTAAACGATGAAAGTAAACTTGCCGTCGAAATATTACTTAGCGGCGCCGTAGCGCACAGTTCACTTGGGAACGAAATGGCGCCGTAGCGCATAGTTCACTTAGGAACGAAAAGGTTCATTACACTTGGGTTTGCCAAGCTAACGTTCCTTCCATGTCGAGGCATGGGGACCACCCATTAGTGGCTGAGACTCTCTGCGGCCTGCGGTGGCTCGTTAGCAGGAGAGCTCGGAGGGCTGGCCCTCAGGAGAAGCTTTGTGAAGCTTGGAGGTGAAGCCGTGAGCTTCCCTCTAGAGACAAAAAATGCGTGACGTGACGATGATCACGGGTAGAACTTGCGTAGATGCGCGATGTTCCACGGGTTCTTGACGGGGATGCCGTCTTCAGTTTCGAGGCGTACGGCGCCAGGCCTCGCGATGTGGGAGACCCTTTAGGGGCCTTCCCACATCGGCGAGAGCTTGTGGAGGCCTTCTCTGGAGAGGATTCGTCTGAGGACGAGGTCGCCCGCCTCAAGAGTGCGTGAGCGCACATGGCGGCTGTGGTAGCGTCGCAGGTCTTGCTGGTACTTTGCCGCTCTGAGGGCGGCACGGCGGCGCAGTCCCTCGAGAAGCAGCAGGTCGTCGTTGTGGAGGTCCTCTTGGGTGTCCTCGTTGAAGGCAAGGACCCGTGGTGATCCGTGCTTGATTTCTGCAGGGAGGACTGCTTCGGCTCCGTAGACAAGGGCGAATGGTGTTTCACCCGTGGGCCTTGAAGAGGTTGTGCGCATGGACCAGAGCACAGATGGGAGCTTGTCGATCCAGCCCTTGCCGTGACCCTTGAGGATGTTGAAGCTTCTGGTCTTGAGGCCCTTAAGGACCTCTGCATTTGCTCGCTCGGCTTGACCATTGCTCCATGGATGAGCCACCGAGGCGAAGCAGAGCTTGATGCCGAGTTTTTCACAGTAAGAGCGGAAGATGCCACTGGTAAACTGTGAGCCATTGTCGGTGATGATGCGATTAGGCACTCCAAAGCGGAAGACCAGGCTCTTGATGAATTTCACCGCTGCCCCGACTGGTATGGTGCGCACTGGTTCGACCTCGGCCCACTTAGTGAACTTGTCGACAGCCACGAAGAGGAAGCGGTAGCCCCCCTGCGACTTCGGGAAGGGGCCCAAAATGTCCAGCCCCCAGACCGCGAACGGCCAGGAGAGCGGGATGGTCTGGAGTCCCAGCGCCGGCTGATGGATTTGCTTGGCATGGTACTGGCAGGCGTCGCAATATTGGACGATGGTGAATGCATCTTGAAGCACTTGCGGCCAGTAGAAACCACTCCTGAAGACCTTGCCGGCGAGGGTGCGCACGCACGAGTGGTGGCCGCACTCTCCGCTATGGATATCCTTGATCGGCATTCGGCCTTCCTCGGGAGGGACGCATTTGAGCGCGATGCCATTTGGGCGCTTGCGGTACAGGTCTCCCTCGAGGATGCAGTAGGATTTTGCCTGTCGAGCGATTCGCTCTGCTTCCGCATCTTCTTCGGGGAGGATCCCCTTCACCAAGTAGTCTTTGAGCTCGTTAATCCAGTCTGTTTCTTGGTGAGCCGCCGTCAGCAACAGGCGCTCCCCTGTGTGAGGACCACAGTCAGGTGCCCCAGCTTCAGGAGGTGGTGGGAGTGCTTCGTCCGTGCTTGCGGCTGCAGTCTCTTGAGGCTGCTTTATGGACGCCTTGGTGAGTCTCTCTTCAAAGACGCCTGCCTGTTGGGCTTGCCTTTGCGAGGCTCGCTTGGCGATGTCGTCGGCCTCCTGGTTCTCTTTCCTTGGGATGCGCATGAGCTCCATGCCCCAGAAGTGCTTCTCGAGCTTGCGGACCTCTTCAAGGTACGCGGCCATGTGGTCGTCTTTAGGCGTGTAGCTTTTGTTGGAGAAGTTGACAAGCAACTGGGAGTCGCCTTTGACGAGTAAGTGCTTTACGCCCAGAGCGATGGCGGCCCTTAAGCCGTCGAGGAGGCCCTCGTATTCAGCGATGTTGTTGGAGATCTTGTCAATCGTGAAGCGCAACTAGACAGCGTAGTAGAGTTTGTCGCCTTTGGGCAAGGTCAAGACGACGCCTGCCCCGCCATTGCGGCAGGCGAAGGCTCCATCGAAGTGCATGGTCTAGTGGCTGGGCATCGTGTCTCCAGAGGGCTCGGCCTCTTCTTCCCGAGGCTCTTCAGGGCTTGGGTCAGTCCATTCGGCGACGAAGTCCGCCAGCGCTCTTCCCTTGATGACTCTTGTGGTGTCGAAGCGCAAATTGAATGGCTGCAGCTCGATGTTCCATCCTGCGACACGATCTGTGGCGTTGGGGTTGCGCAGGATCTTCTCCAGGGGGAAGGAAGTGACCACCGTGATGGGGTGGCCCTGGAAGTAATGTCTCAGCTTCCTGGAGGCGATGAGGAGAGCGACGAAAAGCTTCTACTGCATTGGGTACCGCTCCCGAGCATCCCGCAGTACTGTACTGACGAAGTAGACGGGGTGCTCGACAAGGGTTGTCGAGGGAGGTGCAGCGTCGGCTCTCTGTGGAGGTTCTTCAGGGCCCTTGTCGAGATCCGCCTGTGGAGGGGTCTCGGCAAGGGTGTTCGGAGCAGACTCGACTTGAGGCTGTGGGCCTAGCAGTGGGTCTGTGGAGACTGCTCCTTCGCCGTGATCTTTGTCGGGCGGCTTTGGGCTTGGGGTGGCAACGCTTTTCTTGGGGAGGACTGGCTCTCCCCTTTCGACCACCAGGACGGCGCTTGCGGTCTGAGGAGTGGCTGATAGGTACAGCTTCAGATGCTCACCTGTCCTGGGGGCCACCATGACCGGTGGGCTGGCCAAATATCTCTTTAAGTCCTCAAAAGCCTTGTCCGCCTCAGGGGTCCATTTGAATGTGCCGGATCTTTTCATGATCTTGAAAAATGGCAGGGCTCTCTCGCCGAACTTGGAGATGAAGCGGCCCAGGCTAGCCATACAGCCTGCTAGGCGCTGCATGTCCTTGAGCCGGCGAGGAGGCTGCATCCCTTCTATGGCCTTGATCTTGTCAGGGTTTGCTTCTATGCCGCGGTGGGACACGAGGAATCCGAGGAGTTTGCCTGAAGGTACCCCGAAGACGCACTTGGCGGGGTTCAGCTTGATGTTCACCTTGCGCAGGCTGGCGAAGGTTTCCTCGAGATCATTGAAGAGAGTGTCCCCCTCGCGAGACTTGACCACAATGTCGTCGACGTATGCTTCTGCGTTTCTGCCCATCTGTGCCCCCAAGGCTATCCTCATGAGGCTCTGGAAAGTGGCGCCGGCGTTCTTCAGGCCGAAAGGCATGCAAGTGTAGCAATACACACCACAAGGGGTGAGGAATGCTGTTTTCTCCTCGTCCTCTTTAGCCATTTTGATCTGGTGATAACCAGAGAAGGCGTCCAGAAAACAGAGGAGGTCCCAGCCGGCGGTGGAGTCCACGATCTGGTCTATCCTCGGCATAGGGTATGGGTCCTTGGGGCAGGCCTTGTTGACGTCTGTGTAGTCGATGTAGAGTCGGCCTCCTCCAGCGGGTTTAGGGACAACTACGCCGTTGGAGAGCCAAGTGGGGTGCGCGACTTCACGGACGACATTTGCCGCTTTTAGCTTCTCTACTTCCTTGACGATGAATGCTTGCTTCTCGGGGGCTTGCTTGCGTGCTTTTTGCTTGACGGGGCGTGCGTCTGGACACACGGCTAAGTGGTGCTCGATCACCTCCCTTGGTACACTGGACATATCTGACGGAGTCCAAGCGAACATGTCAGAGTTTGCCCGAAGGAAGGCGACGAGCGCGCTTTCCTATTTGGGAGGCAGGGCAGCGCCTATGGTGACGCCAGCCCCGGCGCCCTCAGCCCCCGAGCCACTGGTGCTCAGCGACACCTTCTTCGTGGAAGCTTGCTCTTGAGAGAACATCTGTTTCTTCTTCTTGGGCCTCTCAAGAGGCTCCATGTCCTCGTCAGCCGGGAATGCCATGGCGGCCGCCTTGTAGGCGCTCTCGACAGCGCGCGTGGCATCCAGGATATGACCATGGATGGCGATAGTGCCAGCGCTGCCGGGGATCTTGACCATGTTGTAGGCGTGATGCGTGAAGGCCATGAACTTCGCGAGGGCGGGGTAGCCGAGGATGGCGTTATACGGCAGGCCAATGTGTGCGACGTCGAAGTCGATCAGCTCAGTGCGGTAGTTCTTCTGCGTGCCGAAGGTGACGGCCAGCCGGACCTGCCCCAGAGGTTCGATCAAACCACTGGTGACCCCTGTGAATGGCCTGGAGGGCATGAGCCGCTCGTAAGGCACTTGAAGCGTCTCGAAGGTCTCGACAGAGATGACGTTCAGACCGGCTCCCCCATCAATGAGCGTCTTGGAGACGGCAATGTTGTTGATGGTGGGGGAGCAGAACAGGGGGAGGGTTCCGACAGTCTTGGTCGACTTGGGGTGGTCCTTGGCGTCGAAGGCGATGGTGTACTGAGACCACTTGAGGGGCCTGGAGGTCTCGGCACATGGTAGCGCGGCGTTGAGTTCGCGGGCGAACTGCTTGAACTGGTTGTTGGACTTGGGCGCCTGAGCTCCGCCGAGGATGCAGGCCATAGCTCCCCTCGGGGCCTGATAGCCTCCATCTTCCTCGTCAGGGAGGTTGTTGTTCTTCTCGGCAGCGTTGCCTTGAGTGCCTGGCGGCTTCTGGTAGCTGCCATTGCGTCCGCCTCTGCCATCTCTGCGGTAGCTACGGCCTCTGCCGCGGCTCCCGCTAGCCTCCTCGCGCTCGCGCTCTCGGCTCAGCCTCTTGAGATCGAAGCAGTTCTCGGTGGCGTGGCCGCGCCTGTGGTGGTAGACGCAGAATGGACGGTTGTCCGCCTCTTTGTCGCCAGGCTCAGGGGAGTTTCTGCGGGCGTTCTTGGCGGCTGGCTCCGCCGCTAGGACAGCGGTGGTTTTGCGCTTGGTTTCCTCCCGCTTCTTGTGGCTCTTGGACCCCCCGGCAGGGTCGTCCGCCCGCTGGCTCATCTTGACGAAGAGGAGCCCCTCTTCAGCCTTGGCGCACTTGTCAGCGAGGTCGAACAGCTTCACCACAGAGGTGAGCTTGTCGTGAATGCCCAGCTTCTCGAGCATCCTGCGGTTTGTGACGCCCTCCCTGAAGGCGGCGATGACCTGCGTGTCGGGGATGTTCGGGATCTTGTTGCGCACTTGGCTGAAGCGCTGGATGTACTTGCTGAGGGTCTCGTCTTTCCTCTGCACCACAGCACGCAGGTCGTTGTGGGTGAGCGCGCGCTCGTAGGTGCCCTTGAAGTTGGCGACGAACTGCCTGCAGAGCTCCTCCCACGAGTCGATGGAGTCCTCAGGCAAGTTGAGGAGCCATGACAGCGCAGAGTCCCTGAGGGCGTGGGAGAACCAGTTGGCCATGACCTTGTCATCTCCTCCTACAGCCTGGATAGAGGTGGTGTAGAGCTTCCTGGATAGAGGTGGTGTAGGGTTGCTCGACCCGTCGTAGCCCTTGGGGAGGGCAGGCCTGAACTTCTGCGGCCATACCACGCGACGCAGAGCGCGGGTGAAGGCCATGCAGCCGGTGGCGTACGTGGCGGTCCAGCCCTGGAGAGCCCTGCGGTTCTGCTGCCCCGCCTGTCTCGTCTTTCCTCTGCACCACAGCACGCAGGTCGTTGTGGGTGAGCGCGCGCTCGTAGGTGCCCTTGAAGTTGGCGACGAACTGCCTGCAGAGCTCCTCCCACGAGTCGATGGAGTCCTCAGGCAAGTTGAGGAGCCATGACAGCGCAGAGTCCCTGAGGGCGTGGGAGAACCAGTTGGCCATGACCTTGTCATCTCCTCCTACAGCCTGGATAGAGGTGGTGTAGAGCTGCCTGGATAGAGGTGGTGTAGGGTTGCTCGACCCGTCGTAGCCCTTGGGGAGGGCAGGCCTGAACTTCTGCGGCCATACCACGCGACGCAGAGCGCGGGTGAAGGCCATGCAGCCGGTGGCGTACGTGGCGGTCCAGCCCTGGAGAGCCCTGCGGTTCTGCTGCCCCGCCTGGCCGATTTCCTCGACAAGGCGGTTCTGGAGGTCCCTCCGGCGTTCCATCCCCACTCGCGCGTTAGGCGCGGCGCGCTGCACAATTTGGCAGTCGCGCGGCGAGGACGCATGAGAGGGAGCCCTCTGCGCTGCGGCCGGAGGTGGTCCCGGCGGTGGCGCAGGCGCATCCGGCGCGGCAGTTCCAGCGCGGGCAGAGTGGTGAACGAGGGAGCGCGACGAAGCGGGGCGCGTCGTCGCGACGTCGACGAGGTGGTGGAGGCGGTCAAGCCACTGGTCGTGGGCCTCCGCGCTAGGCCGGTAGCGGAGGAGCTCCTGGGCCATGAGAAGCGCGGTGTGCGGCGTGGGCTCCGGGCGTCCCTGAGAAGACGCGCTTTAGTGCAGAGACGGATGCGAGGACTCGGCATCGTTGTGGTGCTCCGGGAGGCATCCCTGTTGTCGCGGTGGTCACCGTCACGGTGATCTTCGCTCTCGGGCTCCTCCACGTGCGGGCCGGTATTGGTGCGCTCCGTCGTGCGAGGACGGCCGCGGCGGCCGCGAGTGGGGGCGGTGCCGGGCTCTGTATGAGCCCTGTCCGCTGCGCGCCTGTTGGCGCGTGTTGCGCGGGTGTCCATCATGGCGCGAAAGCTGATCGAAGGTTGAAGACGCGCCTCAGCCCCCTACCTGGCGCGCCAAATGTCGGAGAGTGATTCCAACGAGACAGGGATAGTCACACTCTGAAGAGTAGTTCGAGAAGGGGACTGAACACGTTGGTCTACAACCCTCGACCGGCATGGCGACGGTGCTCGTCGAGCCTGAGGAGGGACAGCACGGCAGAGATGGACAACGGCCCGTACACAGGTTCACGGCCCTCAGGAGAAGGTAACACCGCTACTCCTGCTTGTTTGTATTGCACTGCAGAGGTTACAGTACATTGAGCTTGCCGAGGGCTCCCTTCTGGCAGAGCGGAGCTCAAGGAGGAAAACCGCGGGTCTTCTTCCTCCTCGAGTGCGCTAGGCTAAACTACACAATGGTGGAGTGCTAACTGGTCGATTCGCGATTGATCGATCCTTTGCTACGGTGGTGCTCCCCCTCCTTTTATAGGCGCCCCGGGCCGCGTCCTCGCGCTCTGCGCAGTGGAAGGGTCCCCACATGGCGACGAAACGGAGGAGCGGGGTGCACCGCTGCTGGGGTCTCCGTGGACCCGGTCTATGGTCGTAAAGCCTGCCTGTGGCGCAGGAAAGCCACCGTCCACGCAGGACGGCCAGCCGGCGCCGCAGGGATCGTGGGGGCGCCCACGGTGACGTCGTCCTTGGAGCGTAGCGCCGGCCATCCGCTTTATCACCAAAGGGGAAAGCCTCGTAGTCCGGCGCGGGGGACATAGCTTTGTTGACTCCTTTAATCACCAGAATGGCAACTGCGGCGCCGTCGTCATCGCGCGTAGACGCGCGCGTCACTCTGCGGCCGCGGCAGAGGCCATGTGCGCTCTGCGGCGATTGCTTCGTAGCGAAGTATCTCCACAGGGCCTGGGCGGCCTTGTGGAGGGATTTGCGTTGACCCCTCTCCAGGGGAGAGGGCCTTGCAGAGGGGCAGCCTCGGGAGGAGCCTCTTCAGGCCTTCGCTGCTCCCTCCAGTCCTCTCGAGAGACCTTTCCTCTCGAGGGTCTCTCCACGCGTTCTGCTTGGTCCTTAGTCGTTTCGTCGACACCGTCGCGTGCGAGGGCTGTGGAGAGTTGGCTCTGCACACCCTGGATCCTACTGGGCCGACACCAACTCATCAGCAAAGCCCACACCTCCCCGAGAGGGACCCCAGCCCGAGTCCATCTCCACCTCATCAGCAGAGCCCACCACCCCTCGAGACGGAACCCAGCGCGATGCCATCTCGGTCTTCGCCGCCCGTTAAGTGGCTCCCGAAGCGAAAATCTGGTTCTCCTATTAGGAAGAAACCTAGAAAGCAGAAAATACCGCCGCCTATTCAGAAGTTACCTTGGGACAAAACCGACGAGGAACAAAATACCGCCGTCAGAAAAGATGTGGATGCCTTTTTTGCTGGCGTAAAAGCGAAAGTGTTAGCGAAGCAATTGCCTCCTCCAAAATTTACTGCCGGAATTCCGAAGGAGAAAGTTGAACATTGCCTCGATAACCTATGGAACCCTCCACCACCGCCGCTAACAGACTATGCTCGTTTGATTGATAAGTCATATGAAGAAGAGATGGAAAATCGATCGAAGAAAGGGAAAGAAGTTGCCCAGCTCGGAGATCAAGACGCACAATCGCCCCCCCCCTGCTCAAGGTGTTTGCGGACATCGTTCTCGAAAACATCAATGTGCGGGAGCTGGTATATTCGGGAGCTGATTTCCCCGTCGCTAATGTTGTTGCTACTTATGTTTCCGGGGAAAATTTATTAGACGGCGACTTACCCACAAGAATGCGTCAGTTGCAAACCTGGTATAAGAATGACGTAAAGGACGGGAAGACCGAGCTCATGTTGGCAGTTAAGGAAGAGCACTATTTCCAAGAATATGCTATTATGATTGGCTTCAGCGAACTTTTTCAGTTATACAATCTCCGGGCCCTCGACAAATCTGTCATCAGTTCCTATTGTCTGTAAGTGATCTATTTCTGTAATTTAAGTCTTTAGCTCAGCTCGTTCATTGTCTGTGATTATATATCATCACTATAATATTTTGTGCGCTGTATTATGCAGAATGAAGATGCTCGAATGCAAAAAGGATAAAATTAAGCACATTGGGTTCATTGACCCCGATATAATAGCATGATAAGAGCATAGAAGATCCATTACTTAACAAGGACACACCGGGGAATTTGCTAATGTTTTTCCGGCGACAACCTTACAGAACATATATATTATGGCCTTACAACTTCAAGTGAGTGTTACTGTTTATTACACTTTCTATTTTTCTCACCCGATGTTAAGTTTAACTGATGAGTTATGCATGACTATTTATAAATGTGCGCAGGTACCATTTCATTCTTCTCGTCATTAATTTGCGGGAAGGAGAAATTGTTGTTCTTGACTCATTAAGGAGATGCCCTAAACAATACAAGACATGTTTTGATTTGGTGACAAGGTAATTTCATTTCTTATCGCCTCTTTCGTTCATTACCTGATATCAAAGAATTTATGACTAATTATTTGTTCATTTTCTTTGTCGGGCAGCGTTTGGGAAAAGTTCATCGCGGAAGATCCGACCGCTGGATGGCCTAAGAAGCTGGTCTGGCGTAGAAACAACGTAAGTAGTACTATACCTAGGCCCATGCACCATTATCATACTTGATTATTATTTGATTAAATTCTATTCTTCTACAGACTTGCATTCAACAGCCACCAACGACTGATTTATGTGGATTCTTCGTTTGCGAGTACATGCACACTCTGGTCAAAGAGAGCTTGAAGAGCAAAAGAAGTCAAGAAGTACGTAAACATTATTCACAACATTATTTTTATACCATCAATCATGATAAGTTTTATTCATTTCATATATCATGTATTCATTCTGATAACATTCTTTAACAGTTGGCAAGAAAGCGCAACGAGTTACCAATAAAGACCCGCTTCAGAGCAATTGAGGAGGAGTTGGCGGGATTTTACCTTGAGCATGTCATAGCAGAGTCCGGAGAGTACCATTATACTTCTAAGTAGTATGCGTACATGTAATAGTGATCTCCATGTAACTAAGTACCTGGAACCGGGAAACGTGATCTTCATGTTCCACGTACTTAATTGTGTATGTGTCATCAACATGATCTTCATGTAATTGTATGTATGCATCATATGCAACTTGATCTAGCTTCGTATAGTAATTTATACCTGTTTTTGGCGCATCGACGTGTGGTACCATCCGAAACCCCTACCCTGAAAATTGATCGAAATTAAAATAGAAAAACAAAACCCAAAAAATTGGTCGAAACTAAAAAAAAGGAAAACCCTAGTCCCGGTTCGTGCTACGAACCGGGACTAAAGGGTCGACCCCCGCGCGCTCTGCCGTGGCCACGTGGGGGGTGCTCATTGGGGTGGGGCTCTGGTCCCGGTTCGTATTGAGCCGAGACAAAAAGGTTGGGGGGGGGCTCTAGTCCCGCTTTGGTAGTCCCGGTTGCCTAACCGGGACTACATGCCCTCTGGAACCGGGACTAGAGCCCCGATTTCCAGTAGTGCATATCTCTGAGCTTGCCCAATCCTTCTGGAATGAGATCGGCTTCCCAACGCCGGCCTCGCGGTTCTGGGAACGTGGGTCGTCGTCATCTCCGCCGGCTTTGGAAGGTAAGGTAACGGGTTCTTTGTGCTCTGTGCAGGTGTCGGATCCTTCTGTGGAGTCGCAGCCGTCCTTGGTGGCGCCGGCGACGGCGCCTTCGGGTCACCCAAGGTCGCCATTGGGTATTTGCCTCGCGCGTCCACCGTGGATGGGGCCCTGGAGGGGTCCGCTGCCGAAGAAACGGACCACACCGCTGCCTGTGCTGGGGCAATTCTTTGCTCCGGCAATTGTGGCGTCGGTGCCTCCCTCGGATGGGCCGCCGGGGACGGAGGAGAGGGACGCTGCAACGGCGGTCACGGGAATCGCGCCAATTCGAAAATTACATGCAATCAATCCTGGCCGTTCGCTGGGGGTGTCGCTGCGCCGCGGGATTGGCTCCTTCTGGGCCCGCTTGGGCTGCCCTAGGGCTTCGACGTTTCCTCGCCCAGCTGCAAGACCGTACGCCCCAACGCCGCCACCTCCTGCTCCCTCGTCGCGCAAGGATTCAACGTCGTCGCTGGCTGTTTCGCTCGGCACAGGCAAGAACCTGCCCGCTCCTCCTCGGCCTCTCCATCCTGCGGCTCGGCCGCCTCGCTCCTTCGTCGTGGTGGTTGCTGGACCATCACTAGGAGCCATGTCGGGTCCTCCGCAGCGACCCGTGTTCACGGGGGCCGCGCCAAGATCATACTAGACCTCGCCGATGCAGCCGTCGTATACGCCGCAGCTGCCCTACTCCGGCTATGGTGGTCAGGTCGCCCGCGCGCAAACAGCTACGTTTCATCCTCCTGGGCAGTACGCTCCAAGATTGCAAGCACCTGTGGCAAGCCAGCCCTACCATTACTACCAAGGCGGGCAGATGGTGCCGTTCGTGCCGCCGCAGGGTGCTGGCATGTTTCAAGCTCCAATGATGCAGAACCAACAATATGTGCCGCAACCAGCTGCTCGGCCGGCTGGTCCGGGCGGCGCTCTTTCTTCATCATCTCAAAAATGAAAGAAGAAAAAGAAGCCTACGCCCGCTGTTCAGTTAGCACCTTCCGGGCAAGCTGCGATGGGTGGTCCCCCGTCGGGGTTCCCTATTCCTTTGTTCCAGCTAGGAGGGAGTATGGTGCCCGCCGGTGCTCCTGCGGCTCCTCCGACTCAGACTATGGCGGTTACTCAAACCGCGGCTGTTGTTGCCGTCTTCTTTGCTGGAAGTGTGCTGTGGAGACTCATGCAACCAAGGAATGCCCGGTTAAACACTACTGTTTGGTTTGCAATACAGGGGCTCATCCAACTAGGAGGTGTCCTAAGCTAAAGATGCCAAGGCCTCTGTCCTTTTTTACAGGCACTGCTAATATTGACACTCTAAATTTGCATCTTCCTGATAGTGTTTATAAGCAGCATCTGGTTCCATCTGGCACTCTGACTGCTCTGGTGACTGTATCTGGTGGATCAGTGGAGGCCTCGGTTGTTCAGTCACAGATGGCGAGAGTTTGTCCTGGACACTCTCATTGGAAGTGGGAGGCGATTTCGCATGGAGAGAATGCATTCACGATTTCTGTACCCTCTGCGGATGATCTTCAGCGTATTGATGGTATGAAGCTGGGTGTCCCTTCATCCTCAGCCCAGATTACTATTAGTTCATGGAATTTCCAGGACATTCCTCTGATGGTTGTTTTGCAGCCGTTATGGGTTCAGGCTGAGGGAGTGCCTCATGCTCTTCGGCACTTCCATGGTTTATAGGCGATTGCCTCTCTGTTGGGTGCTCCGCAAGATGTTGATCTCGTTACGCTGCGGAGTTATGGTATTGTTCGTGTTCAGGTGGCTATGTTGGACACAAAGTGTTTCAAGAATGACTCTGATGATTCCGGGCACTTTGTCAGGGCTGTGGTTATGGTTCGCTTGTATGGGTTCGAGTTTCGTTTCCGCCGTGAGTCTGAGGACTTTGTTCCGGATCCCCACTTCTGGAATAGGAAAGATGATGACATGGATGATGATTCTACCTTTGATGGTAAAGAAACATGAGCCCTCGGACCGCCACACCACCCCTTCGGAGACTAATATGGAGGTGGATTCCACTCCGACCGGAAACTCGGCTCCATATGGTAAATCTGTTGTTGCGTCCACGTTGCCGATTGGGAATCAGATCATCGCGGTCACACCTTACAACCCGTGTCCCCGCACGCCTCGAGCTGTTGAGATTGTGGAGAGGGTTAAGCGGACATCGCCGTCTCTGATTGCTGCTAGTGCTTGTGCTCTATCATCTGGGGCTGTTTCGACTCATTCACGGTCGGCGTCACCTGCTGATGCACACGGTGGTGTTGTTGGGAAACCCCAAGAGGAAGGTATGATGAGTGCAGCGGCAAGTCTTCCCTCAGTTATGAAACCAAGGTTATCGAACCAGTAGGAGATGAAGAACACGTCTGAAGGTCTCCCTGGCAATCGCCAGAAAACAGCTTGTTGGAAAGGGAGGTGGAACCTGCACAACACAATCAAACTACTTTGCCCCAACGAAACAGTGAGGTTGTCAATCTCACTGGCTTGCTGTAACAAAGGATTAAACGTATGAGTGGAGGATGATGTTTGCAGAGAATGAAAGTAACAGTTTGTAGTTGGTTGTATTATCAGTTTAAAGAAAAGGACCGGGGTCCACAGTTCACTAGTGGTGTCTCTCCATAAATAATAATATTAGCATACATGTGGGTAAACAAATTACAGCTGGGCAATTGACAGAATAAAGAGCTGCATAATGAACATATACTAATGTCATGATGTCTAGTGTGAGATTCATTTGGGCATTACAACAATATACATATACCGTTCCAACCGCATTTATGACTAATAATCCACCTTCCGGTTAGCGTCCGCACCCCTTTCAGTATTAAGTTGCAAGCAACAGATTATTGCATTAGGCAAAGTGTGTAATGTAAGTAATAACATTATCCCTAGACAAAGTACTACTGTTTTATCCCTAGTAGCAACAGTACATCTACAATCTTAGAGGTTGCTGTTACTCCCCCAGATTAAATAGAGACATGAACCCACTATCGAGCATAAATACCCACTCTTGAAGTCACAAGCATCTACTTGGCCAGAGCATCTACTAGCAACGGAGAGCATGCAAGATCATAAACAACACACAACATGATATATTATGAAGCAAATGACATAGTATTCAATATCCATCGGATCCCAACAAACACAACATGTGGCATTACATAAAGATGATCTTGATCATGATAGGCAGCTCACAAGATCTAAACATGATAGCACAATAGTAGAAGACAACCATCTAGCTACTGCTATGGACCCGTAGTCCAAGGATCAACTACTCACGCATCAGTCCGGAGGTGGGCATGGTGATGTAGAGCCCTCCGGTGATGATTCCCCTCTCCGGCAGGGTGCCGGGAAGAGCTTCTGAACCCTCCCGAACTAGGGTTGACGACGGCGGCGGCTCCGTAAGGTTTTGTGGAAAAGTGTTCGGGGCTTAGGTCTTGTATTGTCGGGGGGTATTTGTAGGCGAAAGGGCGAAGGCGGTGGAGGCCCGAGGCCACGTCACGTGGTGTTGGCCCGGCAGGGGGGGGGGGAGCCGCGCCCCCACCTCATGACGGCGCCTCGGTGCCCTCATTCGTTTCCTCTTCGGACTTCTGGAACGTGTCGGGAAAAATAGGAACTTTGGCATAAAAATCGTCCAATTCCGAGAATATTTCCTTAAGTGGTTTTCTGAAACCAAAAACAGCAGAAAACTGGGAACTGGCACTGTGGCATCTTGTTAATAGGTTAGTCCCAGAAAATGCATAAAACAACACAAAGTGTATATAAAACGTGTAGCAATTGGTATAATATAAGCATGGAACATAAGAAATTATAGATACGTTTGAGACGTATCACCTGCTCGCGGGAGGCCAAACATGTTCAAGAGGACAACACCTAGCTCGAGAAAGGTTACAAGCAGCCGGATGACACCTGATCTTTTTTCTGATGGGCCGGTAGCCATACTCCCACCAGCTGCGCAGGGGCCGACGCTGCATAGCTCACCGATCGCTCCTGCTGACTCGCCGTTGGACGCTGCTGTTGGGCTGCCTTCGGACGCTGCTGCTGTGCCACCGTTGGAAGCTGCTGCTGATGGCCTTCCGATGGTGGCTGACGTCGCTGATGGGCAGCCAGTGGAGGCTGCCGTTGGGCTGCTTGCTGCAGCTGCTCCCATGAGCAGCTCGGTTCCCTTTGGGCTGCAGCTGGAGGATGACGCGACTGCACTGCCGGCAGCGGCTGCTGTTGCGCCGCTCTCGGTCGCGATGGATAGCTCGCTGGGAGTGGCGGGATCTCCGACGTCGCTTCCTGCGGCGTCTTCGCTGTTGTCTTCGCCAGCCTCGACGCCCACGCCGGAGCTGCCCCGAACTGTGGCTATGGAGGGTGTCTCTACGACACCATTGACACCTCCAGGGGCTACGGTTCGGGTCGCCGCTCCATCCTCTCCTACGACACCACCCTTTCCATCCTCGCCAGCAACTCCTGCACCACCCATGCCATTGAGGCGGAGTGGGAGGCAGGCGATGGATGCTTAGGGGGGTTCGGCGACCGACGAGGATGTGATGAAGAAGGCGATGAGACGCAAGGCGTGATACGTCTCCAACGTATCTATAATTTCTTATGTTCCATGCTTATATTATACCAATTGCTACATGTTTTATATACACTTTATATGGTTTTTATGCATTTTCTGGAACTAACCTATTAAAAAGATGCCACAGTGTCAGTTCCCTGTTTTCTGCTGTTTTTGGTTTCAGAAAAGCTGTTAAGGAAATATTCTCGGAATTGGACGAATCAAAAGCCAAAGTCCCTATTTTTCCCAACACGTTCCAGAAGTCCGAAGAGGAGACGAAGGAGGGCATCGAGGCGCCCACATCATGTGGTGGCGCGGCCCCCTCCCTGGCCGCGCGGCCACGTGGTGTGGGGCCCTCGGGCCTCCACCGCCTTCGCTCTTTCGCCTACTTATACCCCCCGACAGATCTTACCTAACACCCGAACACTTTTCCACGATACGTTCCAGAGCAGCCGCCGTCAACCCTAGTTTAGGAGGGTTCAAAAGCTCTTCCCGGCACCCTGCCGGAGAGGGGAATCATCACCGGAGGGCTCTACATCACCATGCCCGCCTCTGGACTAATGTGTGAGTAGTTCATCCTTGGACTACGGGTCCATAGCAGTAGCTAGATGGTTGTCTTCTCCTATTGTGCCATCATGTTTAGATCTTGTGAGCTGCCTATCATGATCAAGATCATCTTTATGTAATGCTACATGTTGTGTTTGCTGGGATCCGATGAATAATTGAGCACTATGTCATTTGCTTCATAATATATCTTGTGAGTGCGTTATTTATGATCTTGCATGCTCTCTGTTACTAGTAGATGCTCTGGCCAAGTAGATGCTTTTGACTCCAAGAGGGGGTATTTATGCTCGATAGTGGGTTCATGTCTCTATTTAATCTGGGGGGGGTGACAACAACCTCTAAGATTGTAGATGTACTGTTGCTACTAGGGATAAAACAGTAGTTCTTTATCTAAGGATATTTGTGCTACTTACATTACACACTTTACTTAATGCAATAATCTGTTGCTTGCAACTTAATACTGAATGGTGTTGCGGATTCTATCCCGAAGGTGGATTATTAGTCATAGATGCAGTTGGATGAAGGTCTATGTATCATGTTGTAATGCCCAAATGAATCTCACACTAGACATCATGACTTGTATATGCATTGTTATGAAGTTCTTTATTCTGTCAATTGCCCAGCTGTAATTTGTTTACCCGCATGTATGCTATTATTATTTATGGAGAGACACCACTAGTGAACTGTGGACCCCGGTCCTTTTCTTTAAACTGATAAAACAACCTGCTGCAATCCTGTTACTTTCATTCTCTGCAAACAAACATCATTTTGCACACCATATGTTTAATCCTTTGTTACAGCAAGCCAGTCAGATTGACAACCTCACTGTTAAGTTGGGGCAAAGTATGTTGGTTGCGTTGTGTGCAGGTTCCACGTCAGCTACACGCCAAGCATTTCTCTTGCGTCGTTGACACCTTCAGAAGCGCCTTCATCTCCTACTGGTTCGATAACCTTGGTTTCATAACTGAGGGAAATTTTCTGCTGCACTACTTCATACCTTCCTCTTGGGGTTTCCCAACAACACCACACCGGTGCATCAAGCAATTTTTCTGGCGCCGTTGCCGAGGAGAAGGAGCGCCTCTGTTTAGAAGACCTTGACACTCCCTCGTCAACTAAGCACCAGCATTTTTCTGGCGCCGTTGCCGGGGAGATCAAGCTCTTCTGCGAGGGGAGTCTCTCACATCCAATCTTTTTATTTTGTTATTGTCTTGCTTAGTTTATTTTTATTACTGTCTTGTTTGCTTATTATCAAAAATACAAAAAAAAAATAGTTACTTGCATCTAGTTTATTTCGGCTTGTTATTATGTCTAGTTGTTTATTTGCTATCAATGGCTTATCTCTATGAAACTAGATCTTGCTGGCAAGGCTACTCCACGGAAGATGAACGAAGATATTGTAGGAACTACCGTTTGTCACAAAAAGGGATGTACTTATGGAAATTGTTAAATCAACTAGAGGAATATGCTAGAAATTTATGCTATATATTTGGCGAATCTTTTTGCTTTAATGAATCTGATTGTTATAGGAAGTCTAAACACTTTTCTTTCCAATGTGCTTGTAATGAAACCTTAGCTTCTAATGTTAAAGGTTACTATAATTCTTATGAGGTAGAAAGGATGGAAGAATTTATTGTCTTTAAGGGTGCACTTGAAATTAGTTCTTATCTTGACATAAAATTGATGCCCCTTATAAATCTGAAAGTCTTGCTATACTTAAATATTGTTTCGATAACTATAAGGATGAAAATTCCTACATTACTGAACATGTCAAGAGGATTTTTCCTCATAAAGAAGAGACTAATGCCTTGCAGGAACCTGTAGAAGAAGAAATTGCTGAACCTGGAAGCTCATTAGATGAAAAAGAGGAGGAGAGTGAAGAACAAAAGGAGGATCTACCTCCTAAAGATAGTAACTCTTTAACTCTTACATTATTTGATTGCCCTCTGATACGTCTCAAACGTATCTATAATTTCTTATGTTCCATGCTTATATTATATCAATTGCTACATGTTTTATATACACTTTGTGTTGTTTTATGCATTTTCTGGGACTAACCTATTAACAAGATGCCACAGTGTCAGTTCCCTGTTTTCTGCTGTTTTTGGTTTCAGAAAACCACTTCAGGAAATATTCTCGGAATTGGACGATTTTAATGACAAAGTACCTATTTTTCCCGACACGTTCCAGAAGTCCGAAGAGGAAACGAAGAAGGGCAACGAAGCGCCGTCCTCATGTGTGGGCGCGGCTCCCCCTCCTGCCACGCCGGGACATGAGGAGGGAGCCTCGGGCCTCCACCGCCTTCGCCCTTTCGCCCATATAATGCCCTCGACGCAAAAACCCTA
This sequence comes from Poa annua, assembly GCA_026929855.1. Taxonomy (NCBI): domain Eukaryota; kingdom Viridiplantae; phylum Streptophyta; class Magnoliopsida; order Poales; family Poaceae; genus Poa; species Poa annua. The sequence continues at coordinate 43,873,890 of CM049436.1, forward strand.
AAACAATAAGCCTTTTCCCGAGAAGAGTTCCGCTGCGCCGCCGCCATCGAAGACAAGATTCGGGGGACAGAAGTCTCTGTTTCGGCACCCTGCCGGGACGGGGAATTGCCCCCGGAGTCATCTCCATCAACTCCACCGCCATCTCCATCGCCGTTGCTGACTCCTACGATGAGGAGTGAGTAGTTCTCCCCCGGGGCTGCGGGCTCTACCGGTAGCTATGTGGTTTATATCTCTCTCCCATGTGATCTTTATGTGATCATGAGCTTTGTAATCTAGTTGAACATGAGATGTTACTCTTTATCTATTATGCACTCTAAAGGTTACTTTATTATGAACTCCGGGGTTATTCACGGTTGTAAAGGTGACAGTATGTGCACCGTGTGTGATTCCTTTATGATGTTGTGGTGTTAGTTTACTCTGACTTTGAGGGTACTCTTGTAGCCCTACACAGTGAATGGTGTTTATCATCCATCAAGAGAGTGTTTGAGAGTAGTATTTATTATTCAGCTTTGATGTCATTGTTGAGAATGTCCACTATTGAAAGTATGATCCCTAGGCCTTGTTTCTAATCATTGAAACACCGTTTACAACCAGTTCTGCTACATGTTTCCTTGCTGCCATTTTTATTTCAGATTGCAATTACTACTTATAATCATCCATATTACTTGTATTTCACTATCTCTTCGCCGAACTAGTGCACCTATACATCTGACAAGTGTATTGGGTGTGTTGGGGACACAAGAGACTTCTTGCATCTTAATTGCAGGGTTGCTTGAGAGGGATATCTTTGACCTCTACCTCCCTGAGTTCGATAAACCTTGGGTGATTCACTTAAGGGAAACTTGCTGCTGTCCTACAAACCTCTGCTCTTGGAGGCCCAACACTGTCTACAAGAATAGAAGCGTGCGTAGACATCAAACTATTTTCTGGCGCCGTTGCCGGGGAGGTAAGCGTTGGAAGGTACCTCCTTTAGATTCTGCAGTTATTACTTTTTGTTTCTTGTTTTTATTTCACTAGTGAGGCTAAATGGGAAACAACAAAAAAATTAGAGATCTCTATGAAGTTTATATTGCATTAGGACATGATACTTTTGAAGAGAAAATTAAATAACCTATGGAAGTTAGTTTGCATAATAGTGGTAGTAATGTTATTAGTATAAATTCCGTGGACACCATTATTGATAAGGCTATGGAAAAGCCTAAGCTTGGGGAAGCTAGTTTATATAAAAATAATCTTTTTTGCTCCTCAGCTTTGGAGGAATTATTTTGCCTTGATAATGCTTTGCCTCCAATATGTGATAATTCTAATGATGCTTGTGATATTCTAAAGCCACCTGAAGAAATAGTGCCATTTAAAATACCTATGAAAATTATTGATCGTGTTATGGATAACCGCTATGTAGGGGATGGAACTGTCCATCCTGGTGATCATTTGCTATTCTTACATGAATTATGCGAGTTGTTCAAGTGTGCAGGTATTTCAATGGACAAAGTTAAGAAGAAATTATTTTCTATGTCACTTGGTGGAAGAGCTGCGCATTGGTATAAATTGTTGAAGAATAGGCACTCTCTTGGATGGGAGGAAATTGTATCTCTCTTTTATTCTAAATTTTATCCTCCAAGTGAGATTCACCAAGATCGGAATTCTATATATAATTTCTGGCCTCATGAAGGAGAAAGCATTGCTCAAGCTTGGGGAAGGCTGAAAACTTTAATACTCAAATGTCCTAACCATGAGCTTCCTGATAATATAATTGTTAATAATTTTTATGCAAGGCTTTCAGGTCATTGCAAGGATTATCTAGATGCCTGTTCAGCGGGTTCTTTCACAAGTAAGAAGGTTGAAGCTAGATGGGATCTTCTTGAAACAATTCAAAACAATGCTGAAGATTGGGAGAATGACAAAGGTAAAGAATCAGGTATAAACTATGAATATGATTGCATTAAGTCTTCCGTTGAAACTGCTGGTTTTCAAGAGCTTAGTGCTAAATATGGTCTTGATTCTCATATTATTGTTGATTGTTTTAGAACCTTTGCTTCCCATATTAATGTCCCTAAAGAAAATTGGGATGTGTATATCATGAACCTTTCAAAGACACTTGCATGGAACCTTTGCTTCCCATATTAATGTCCCTAAAGAAAATTGGGACGTGTATATCATGAACCTTTCAAAGACACTTGCATGGAAAATGGAATTGTTGTTAATGATTGCAATAAACATGCTCAAACTTCTGAAAATACTATTTCTTATAAGCATGTTAATTTTTTTGGAATACATAGACCTTGTGGAATTAATCAAATTGAAGATGAATATTGTATCCATCATAGGAATGAAAATACTAGAGGTTGGTATAAGGTTCTAAGAGATCTTGGTAAAACAATTTGTGCCACCTATTCGTTTATTTGTGAACTTTGCTATGAAGAGGGTCATTTCGAATTTCAATGCTCAGGTTCTAATAAAGATATTGCAGGAGACTTTTGTGATAACATGATCACTCCTAATCAACATGATGAACTTACATTATTTTTGGGGTGTGAAGAGTTATCAAGAAAATCTTCTTTGTTAAATATGAGTGATATTGATATGAATGATGTGTTGCATGGATGTTATCTCTATTGTGTTAATAATTGCCATGCTAACACTTACATACAAAATATTATAAAGGATGGGACTTTACCAAAGTATGACAGGACTAATATGTGTTTTCATCTTATTAATGAAAGAGGGGAATTCCCCCAAGTTTCTTCCATCGTCTCTAATACTAAACCAGGTTATGTGGAGAAGCTTCCTTTCAAGCCTCTCCCTCATAAAGAGGAAAAGAAGAAGAAAAAGGGAAAGAGGAAGAAGAAGAACATGAGTAAAAGGAGAGAGGAAACGGTATCTTCTACCAAACTTGTTGCTCCTGTTACAATTGATACTTATAATTCTGAATTTGATGATTCTGAACTTGATGATGAACCTATGCCTGCTATTTATATTAGTGATCATGATTGGGAAAAGCACACTTCTTTTGATATTGAAGATCTCTGGGACACTAATTCTGAAAATGATGATGTTAATAATTGCTATACTATTAGTACTATCCATGTTTCTTCCCATGATGAAATAGAAAGCTCTGAGCTCGGGGATGAGGGGTTTGAAAATCCTTTTGCTACCAATGATTATATATTTGATACCTCTCCTCCTAGTAAAAATGATGATATGTTTAAAAATAAACACACTTTGGAGGATAACTACTCTATTGCTTATGATGATACTATGCCTCCAGTCTTTGATAATTATAAAGAATACTATGACATGGGTTATAATTCCAATTATCCTTTTGAAACTTGTCATAGTTATAGGGGAATTACTCAATCAACCCTTTTAATACACAACTTGTCTGTCATGTTCAAGTTCTTTATGATGATCCTGCTCCCCTTGTTATTAATGAGAAGAACTTTTCTTATGAGGGAAATAATGATACTTTTATGCATATGGACCATGATAAGAATGTTTCGTGTGATGGTTATATTGTGGATTTTATCAATGATGCTACTGAAAGTTATTATGAGGGAGGAAAATACGGTTGTAAAAGTTTTCAAGTTACTAAAACACCTCTCTTTATGTTGGAAGTTTTGAAGTTGCATTTGTTTCATCTTTCTATGATAGTTGCTTTATGTTTCAATAATTTATCCTACTACAAGATCCCTTTGCATAGGAAGTGGGTTAGACTTAAATGTGTTTGATGTTCGCCTCTTGATGCTCTCTTTTGTTTTTCAACTCTCATTTTTATGAGAGCATCATAAAAATCTCCGTGCCTAGCTCAAAGGCGTTAAAGAAAAGCGCTTATGGGAGACAACCCACCTTTTTTTATTTCTGTTATTTTATTTTCTTGAGTCAAGGAACATCTCTACCTCTGTAGCAATTCCTTTGTATCTTTAATTTATTGCAAAATTGTGTCAAGTTAAGCCTCTAGTAGAAAGTTGATGCTAGATTTGGATTCCTGCGCAGGAACAGTTTTCTGCTGTACACCGTTTAATTCGTTAGAATTCACAGAAAAATCAAAATGACCTGGGATTTTGTGTGTGTTATCCTCAGATATGTATGCAACTTTCATTAGTTTTGAGTTTTCTGATCTGAGCAAGTTAAGTGCCTCGAAAAAAATCGTCTTTACGGACTGTTCTGTTTTTGACAGACTCTGCCATTTATTTTGCATTGCCTTTTTTACTGTTTATGAGTGGATCTTTTTGCTCCACAAAATATCAGTGGCTGTAGCTAATGTCCAGTAGCATTGGTAATGATTGTGTCCATGCAGAATATGAGAATTTTTGATTATGCACTAACACTCTAATGAAGTTCACTTTGAGTTTGGTGTGGAGGAAGTTTTCAAGGATCAAGAGAGAGGATGATATGATGTGATCAAGAAGATGAAAGAGCCTAAGCTTGGAGATGCCCCTGTGGGTCACCCAAGCATATTTCAAGAAGACTCAAGCGTCAAAGCTTGGGGATGCCCAAGGCATCCCCTTCTTCATCAACAACTTATCAGGTTATCTCTAGTGAAACTATATTTTAATTCCGCCACATCTTATGTGCTTTACTTGAAGCGTCTGTTTGTTTTTGTTTTTGTTATTTTCATTCTCTGAATAAAATGGATCCTAGCATCCCTTGGTGGGAGAGAGACACGCTCCGCTTTTTCTTATGAATACCCGTATTCTTCACTTATATTTGTTGAGTATTCTTCGATGTTACTTCAATACTTTCAGTTCTTGTTTTTCATGCATCTCTTGTTTAGAGCTGTTAGTTCTCTTATGTTATACTCTCTTGCTTCATTGTTAAATACTTGGAGAGTTTATGTTTAAATAAGTTGATTGGTGTTTGGTTGGAAACAGAAAATGCTAAATGTGGTAGATGGTACAATGAAAAGATATACATACTCTTATGGATTGTTATCTTGTATGTTGTGGTGCTTGGCAATTGTTTTGAGCTCTCAAGTAGATCATGTTTAAGCTTTTACATCATGTAGTTAAAACCTATTAGTGAAGAACTACCGTAAAGCTTATTGAAATTTGGTTTGCATGTTTGGTATCTCTTAGGTCTAGATATTTTCTGGTAAAGGTGTTTGAACAACAAGAAAGACAACGTAGAGTTTTATAATACTTGCAATATGTTTTTATATACGCCTTGTTGTCATAGTTTATACTTGTGTTAGCTTCAAATAACCTTGCTAGCCAAAGCCTTGTACTGAGAGGGAATGCTTCTCGTGCATCCAAAACCTTGAGCCAAAAACCATGCCATTTGTGTCCACCATACCTACCTACTACATGGTTTTTCCTGCCATTCCAAGCAAATACTTCGTGTGCTATCTTTATTCAAAATTATTATCCCTTATTTGTGTCACTGTTTATTAGCTCATGAGGAAGTATGTGGGTTACTCTATGTTTAACTTGTTAGATAGACTTTCAAATGAGCTGGCAAATGGGGTGCCCAGTCCCAAGTTTAATTGTTCAATTCTCTTCACATGGTTTTAAATGAGTTATCAAAAAGAAAGTTCCAAAGTGTTATGTTATTCAAAAATAGGCACTCCTCCAAGGTTTGAGATGGATTGGAAGGCACCCGAGGATTCGGTTAGCCATGGATTGTGTAAGCAATGGTGGGGAGGAGTGCCAAACCAATTTATAAAAAGTGTGCATGTGTAAACAAAAGAGAAGAGGGATGATCTACCCTTGGGTAGAAATAACGTCCTTCAATGGGAGCCGCTCTTGAAAGTCTAGATAACATGGTAAATATAGTTTTCATTCACTATCATTCGTTGACAACGACAAACACCACTCAAAAACTTACTTTTATGCTCTCTACATGATTTCAAAAACCTATAAAACCAAGAAGCTCTAGCACATGCTTGTATCCCTGCTTCCCTCTGCGAAGGGCCTATCTTTTACTTTATGTTGAGTCAGTTTACCTACTTCTTTCTGTCCCCGAAGCAAACACTTGTGTCAATTATGTGCAACAACTCTTATATGCTTACTTATTGCACTTGTTATATTTCTTTGTGTTGACAACTATCTATATGATATACATGTTCAAAGTTGAAAGCCAATGTTGAAACTTATATCTTCCTTTGTGTTGCTTCAATGCTCTTTTGCTTAGAGAATATTGCTTTATGAGTTAACTCTTATGTAAATCTTTTTTATGCTTGTTTGAAAGTACTATTTATGAAAAGTTTTTACTCATATGATGTACTTGAAGGAGATATGCCCTAGAGGCAATTAATAAAGTGTTTTATTTATCATATCTCATTTGTTCATAATACGTTTTTGTGTCATGCTATAACTGTATTAAGCGGAAACATTAATACACGTGTGATACGTAAGACAACCAGGTCCCTAGTAGCCTCTACGTGACTAGTTCATTGTGCAATCGATGATCGAGGTTTCCCGATCATGTGACATGGTGTCAGTTGACAATGGAGTCATATCGTTGGTAGAACGATGTGATGGACATGCCCAATATTTGTAGGACGTAGTCATTACGCCTTTGACCGTGAGATCAACTCTTATTGCTGTTCCTGAAGGATACTTTGATTGCATCAAACGTCATGTCTTAATAGTATGACAATAAAGGTGTCCCTCTCGGGTATCGGAAGGGAGTATGTTGAGACGAGGGATCAAGAGCGGGATTTGCCAGTCCGCATAGGAGGATAGATACTCTAGGGCCCACTCGGTGAGATTATGTCAAATAAGCTTGCAAGCATGTGACTAGGTCACCAGGACATAATATCATGGACGAGTAGAAGATAGTGTTGTCGGTAACGAGATCTAGCTAGGTATCGCGATATCTATGAACGAGTCTCGGACACGCTAAGTATCGTCATGGCAAAAGGTTTAAGACTCGACGTCTAGGTTCGAACGACAAAGTTATTCGTTATCTCACAGGGATTAATTCTGCGTATCCAAGGTCCACGAATTAGTCATTGATCGGAGAGCGCGTCTTGATCATGTCTGGCGAGATCTCGAACCGCTAGGGTAACACACTTAAGGGGAGTCGACAAGTTTACCGGAAGAGAAATTAGAAGAGAGCACCGGGAGCGTCCCGGGAAAGATCCGATGAAGATCGGAGAGCGACGAAATAGTTTTCGGAGCCGGAATAAATTAGATAATATGTGTTTAATATTAATTAGTGTAATTAATAGTTAAATACATTTTTATTTAATGATTTTCGGAATTTAAAAGGCAGCCCACCTTAAATGGGCCTTCCCATGGGAGAGAAGGCCCATAGGGGGGGAATTTCCCCCCTAGGTGCGCATGAGGAAGGGGGCTGCCCTAGGTGGGCCAAATGGGGCCCACCTAGGGCCGGTGCACCCCTTGGGGGCGGGCTGGTGTGGGAATAGTCCCACACCACCCAGCCAGCAAGGCTGGCAGCCCCCCTCCACCTATATATAGAGGTGCCCCCTTTGGCTTTTAAAGAACAACCAATCTCTCTCTCTCTTCTTCTCCTTGAAACGTGATTCCTCCATTGGAGTTGCGCCAAGGTGAAGTTCTCTCCACCATACGCACACCGCCGTGCTGCTGGTCTTCCGGTCCAAGTCTTCCGCTGCTCGTCCCTGGATCGGAGCCCGGAGGTCGTCGTCTTCACCGTATGTGTGTGGATCCATGCGAGGTGCCACGCTAGTGGTGCTCGGAGGTCTTCTTCCTCTACACGACCTCGAGGTCGTCTTCGTCGGCTTCATCGACAACGCTTGTGCGGGAGCGTAATCCCCGCGTTTCGGTCTACAAGGGTATGTATATCGATCTCCTCCGTATTACTATATCTTCATAGCATAGATCCTGGCTAGTTTAAGGTTATCGTTGTTAGAAAATTTATTGTTTTCTGCCTGCGATCCCCTTCAGTGGTATCAGAGCTGATCTATGTGTAGATATAGCTGTACGCTTTTAGAACCCGTGTTTAACACGGGGACATCGTTCTTTTATTTGCTACCCTCTCGCGTGCACTTGCATTGCCGGCGGCATTGAGTTGATGAAGCGGCCCGGACCGACTTTACGCGTACGCTTACGCGAGACTGGTTCCACAACTGACATACGGCTTGTACCGTATATGTGGCTGGCGGGTGTCTGTCTCTCTCTCATTAGTTGGCTTTGCATTTTCAATGGAGGGCCCAAGAGGGATAAATAAATATGCAATTATTTGATCGTTGTTGTGGTCATAGGTTCGTAGGTATGAAGCGGTTCTATTTACGACAGCCCCAAGCCACGTAAAATAAGCAAAAGATAAAGTAGAACGCGTCTAACTTTATTTTGCAGGGGGCAATGTGATATGGTCAAGGTAGGTTATTAAATTGTTTATAAACTGTGGGCGCGAAGGAGACCATCGGCGCAAGGACCATGTCACGTCGCATTACATATTGATGTTTTGAGTGCATCTTATATTGTGTATATATATATATTATATATTAGTTACACGGCGGTAGTAATATAAGATGATCCCTCCAAAATACCATTAGTGTTCTCCCTTCGACGTGCACCACCAAGAAAGTTCTACGTTATGAGGCAGGCCGTGACAATCGGGTGTCATACATATCGTCGTTCACATACAGTGGGTGTAAGACATGTTTGCACAAGCGTATACGTTGAAGGTTATTATGGCGAGCCTAGCATGTACAGACATGGCCTCGGAACACGGTGACCGAAAGGTCGAGCATGAGTCACAGAGTTGTTGTGATTGACATTTCGATGTCTACCTTTGAAGTCATGTTGCCGGCTCTGACGATGAGGGGTTGCATAATGGATTAGGGTCGTGTAATCACTAAACCAATTAGAGGGATATTCGTTTTGAGTGGGAGTTCTTATAGTTATTTTCTAAAAACTTGAACTCAAAATTTTATGGACAAAGTCTTATGTTTTGCAAATTCCATTGTAGATGTCTCGTCCCACCTTTAACCTAGGCCTGTTCCTTGAGAAAGAAAAGCTTAAGACCAATGGGTCAAACTTCATGTCCTGGTTCCGCAACCTGAGGATCCTCCTCACTCCCCACAGGGTGGCTTACGTCATTGAAGCCGCCCTAGGTGACCCTCCTGCAGACAATGCCTCCGATGATGAGAAGAAGCTCTATCAGACCAAGTCGGACGATTCCTCTTTTGTCCAGAGTGGCATGCTCTACGCCATGGAAGCCGACCTGCAAAAGTGCTTTGAGAAGATGAGTGCTTTTGAGATAATTTCTGATCTCAAGGCTGTCTTTGCGCCGCAGGCTAAGGCTGAGAGATATGAAGCTTCTGAGATTTTCTTCTCAGCCAAGATGGAAGAGCATAGCAGTGTGAGCGAGCACGTGGTCAAAATGTCTGGCTACGTTCAACGCCTGAATGCTCTGGAATGCAAGATTCCTGATGAGCTGGCGATTGATAGAGTGCTGCAATCGTTGCCTCCTAGCTACAAAGGCTTCGTCATGAACTATAACATGTAGGGCATGGCTAAGTCCCTGTCTGAGGTGTTCGTGATGCTCAAGACTGCTGAAGTGGAAATCAAGAAGGAGCACACGATTGTTGATGGTCAACAAGACCGTCGATTTCAAGAAATCTGGCGGCAAGGGAAGGAAGAACTGGAAGTCTAAGAAGGATGGCAAATACGTTGCCAAATCCAAGACTAACAAACCTGGTCCCAAAACTGGCGTGGAATGCTTCTACTGCAAGGGAGATGGTCACTGGAAGCGCAACTGCCCCAAGTATCTGGAAGATAAGAAGGCCGGCAAGATTGTAGGAAAAGAGAAAGGTATATTTGATATACATGTTATTGATGTGTACCTTACATGTGCCCGTAGTAATACCTGGGTATTTGATACCAGTTTTGTTGCTCACATTTGTAACTCTCACGAGGAGTTACTGAATAAACGGCGCCTGGCAAAGGATGAGGTGACGATGCGCGTCGGCAACGGATCAAGAGTTGACGTGGTGCCTATCGGCACACTCCCTCTACATCTACCATCGGGATTAGTTTTGGTTTTAAATAAGTGTTATTTTGTACCGTCTTTGAGTGTAAACATTATCAGTGGGTCTTGCTTGTTGCAAAATGGATATTCGTTCAAATCAGTATCAAGTGGTTGTACTATTTCGATGAATGATATCTTTTATGTTACTGCTCCCGAGAGTAATGGTTTATTCTTGTTGAATCTCGATCGTAGTACTCACATCCATAACATTGATGCCAAGAGGATTAAACTTAGTAGCGATACCGCCATGTATATGTGGCATTGCCGTCTCGGTCATATTGGTATAAAGCGCATGAAGAAACTCCATACCGATGGACTTTTAGACTTGTTGGATTTTAGATCCCTCGACACATGCGAACCGTGCCTCATGGGCAAGATGACCAAGACAAAGTTCAATGGTTTCATGGAACGGGCGTCAGACTTATTGGGAGTCATACATACAGATGTGTGTGGACCGATGAGCGTGTCGACACGCAATGGTTATCGTTATTTTGTCACCTTCACCAATGACTTGAGTAGATATGGGTATATCTATTTGATGAAACACAAGTCTGAAACATTTGAAAAGTTCAAAGAATTTCAAAGTGAAGTTCAAAATCAACTCAACAAGAAAATCAAGCACCTTCGATCCGATCGTGGTGGCGAATATTTGAGTTTTGAGTTTGGCACGCATCTGAAGGCCTGTGGCATCGTGCCGCAACTTACGCCGGCTGGAACACCGCAACGCAACGGTGTGTCTGAGCGACGTAATCATACCGTATTAGATAGCGTCCGGTCTATGATGTCTCTTACCGACTTGCCCGTATCTTTTTGGGGATATGCGTTAGAAACAACCGCATTCATTTTAAATAGGGCTCCGTCCAAATCCGTAGCAACGACACCGTATGAGATATGGCATGGCAAGAAACCTAAGTTGTCGTTTCGGAAGGTCTGGGGTTGTGAGGCGTATGTTAAGAAACTACAGCCCGACAAACTCGAACCGAAATCGGAGAAAGTCGTCTTTGTAGGGTATCCGCGGGAAACCATAGGATACACCTTCTACAACCAAGCCGAGGGCAAAACGTTTGTTGCGAAGAACGGCACCTTTCTCGAGAAGGAGTTTCTCGCCAAAGGAGTAAGTGGGAGGAAAATAGACCTCGACGAGATCATTGATCCTGAACTCGAAATTCCGAGTGGCGCAACGGAAACTGTTCTGGAAACGTCCTCCACAGATGGAGTGGGAGAAAATGTCGAGAATACTATTCTACTTCGTAGGTCTGGGAGACGTCGTATCGCTCCTGAGTGGTACGGCAACCTGGTTTGCACCGTCATGTTAATTGAACAAGACGAACCTACGAACTACAAAGAGGCTATGGCAAGCCCTGAGTCCGAGAAATGGCTTAAAGCCATGAAATCCGAAATAGGATCCATGTATGACAACAAAGTATGGACTTTGATGGAGATTCCCGAAGGGCGCAAGGCCGTCGAGAATAAATGGATCTTTAAGAAGAAGACTGATGCTGATGGTAATGTGACCGTCTATAAAGCTCGGCTTGTCGCAAAGGGTTTCCGACAAGTTCATGGAATTGACTACGATGAAACATTTTAACCAGTAGCGATGCTAAAGTCTATTCGGGTTTTGCTAGCACTTGCTGCATATTACGACTATGAAATATGGCAGATGGATGTCAAAACAGCGTTCCTAAATGGTAACATTGAGGAAGAGTTGTATATGGTACAACCTGAAGGTTTTGTCGATCCAGAAAATGCTGGCAAGGTATGCAAGCTTCAGCGTTCCATTTATGGACTGAAGCAAGCATCTCGGAGCTGGAATCTTTGCTTTGATGAGGTGATCAAAGGTTTTGGATTTATCCAAAATATAGAAGAGACCTGTATTTACAAGAAAATGAGTGGGAGCTCAGTTGTGTTCCTAGTTCTATATGTGGATGATATATTACTAATAGGGGATAATGTGGATCTTCTGAATAGCGTGAAGAAGTATTTAAATAGTAAATTTTCAATGAAGGACTTAGGAGATGCTGCATACGTTTTAGGCATTAAAATCTATCGTGATAGATCAAGACGTCTATTAGCGTTGAGTCAGAGTACTTATCTTGATAAAATACTGAAACGGTTCGGTATGGAGACGGCAAAGAGAGGTTCTCTACCGGTTATCAAGAATAAAACATTGAGCAAGGCTCAGTGTCCGGTGACGGAACATGATAGAGCCGAGATGGCTAAACATCCCTATGCTTCAGCCATAGGATCGATCATGTATGCCATGTTAAGTACTCGACCTGATGTAGCATTGGCTCTTAGCTTGACGAGCCGGTTCCAAAGTAATCCTGGAAAGGATCATTGGGTAGCTGTTAAAAACATTCTTAAGCATCTCAAGAAGACAAAGGAAATGTTCCTTGTGTATGGTGACTGTGAAAAAGAACTTGGCGTAACAGGTTACGTTGATGCAAGTTTCTGCACAGACCCAGATGACTCTAAGTCACAAACAGGATATGTTTTCAAGGTGAACGGAGGCGCTGTAAGCTGGAGGAGTGGGAAGCAACCCATAGTGGCACAATCTACAATGGAATCGGAGTACATCGCTGCTTCAGAAACCGCGAATGAAGCTGTGTGGCTGAGGAAGTTCATCATCGAGCTTGGAGTGTTCCCTAGCGCGCAAGACCCTGTAACCCTCTACTGCGACAACACGGGTGCTATTGCTAACGCGAAGGAACCAAGGTCTCACTCAACTGCCAAACACATTCTCCGACGCTTCCATGTGATACGACAGTATGTACAGGAAGGCGATGTGAAGATTTGCAAAGTGCATACGGATCTGAATGTGGCAGATCCTCTGACGAAGCCTCTTCTACTTGACAAGCATGTAAAACACCAAAATGCTATGGGTGTTAGGCTTTTACCAAATTGTAATCTAGACTGAAGGAGATATGCCCTAGAGGCAATTAATAAAGTGTTTTATTTATCATATCTCATTTGTTCATAATATGTTTTTGGGTCATGCTATAACTGTATTAAGCGGAAACATTAATACACGTGTGATACGTAAGACAACCAGGTCCCTAGTAGCCTCTACGTTATTAGTTCATTGTGCAATCGATGATCGAGGTTTCCCGATCATGTGACATGGTGTCAGTTGACAATGGAGTCATATCGTTGGTAGAACGATGTGATGGACATGCCCAATATTTGTAGGACGTAGTCATTATGCCTTTGACCGTGAGATCAACTCTTATTGCTATTCCTGAAGGATACTTTGATTGCATCAAACGTCATGTCTTAATAGTATGACAATAAAGGTGTCCCTCTCGGGTATCGGAAGGGAGTATGTTGAGACGAGGGATCAAGAGCGGGATTTGCCAGTCCGCATAGCAGGATAGATACTCTAGGGCCCACTCGGTGAGATTATGTCAAATAAGCTTGCAAGCATGTGACTAGGTCACCAGGACATAATATCATGGACGAGTAGAAGATAGTGTTGTCGGTAACGAGATCTAGCTAGGTATCGCGATATCTATGAACGAGTCTCGGACACGCTAAGTATCGTCATGGCAAAAGGTTTAAGACTCGACGTCTAGGTTCGAACGACAAAGTTATTCGTTATCTCACAGGGATTAATTCTGGGTATCCAAGGTCCACAAATTAGTCATTGATCGGAGAGCGCGTCTTGATCATGTCTGGCGAGATCTCGAACCGCTAGGGTAACACACTTAAGGGGAGTCGACAAGTTTACCGGAAGAGAAATTAGAACAGAGCACCGGGAGCGTCCCGGGAATGATCCGATGAAGATCGGAGAGCGACGAAATAGTTTTCGGAGCCGGAATAAATTAGATAATGTGTGTTTAATATTAATTAGTGTAATTAATAGTTAAATACATTTTTATTTAATGATTTTCGGAATTTAAAAGGCAGCCCACCTTAAATGGGCCTTCCCATGGGAGAGAAGGCCCATAGGGGGGGAATTGTCCCCCTAGGTGCACATGAGGAAGGGGGCTGCCCTAGGTGCGCCAAATGGGGCCCACCTAGGGCCGGCGCAACCCTTGGGGGCGGGCTGGTGTGGGAATAGTCCCACACCACCCAGCCAGCAAGGCTGGCAGCCCCCCTCCACCTATATATAGAGGTGCCCCCTTTGGCTTTTAAAGAACAACCAATCTCTCTCTCTCTTCTTCTCCTTGAAACGTCATTCCTCCATTGGAGTTGCGCCAAGGTGAAGTTCTCTCCACCATACGCACACCGCCGTGCTGCTGGTCTTCCAGTCCAAGTCTTCCCCTGCTCGTCCCTGGATCGGAGCCCGGAGGTCGTCGTCTTCACCGTACGTGTGTGGATCCCTGCGAGGTGCCACGCTAGTGGTGCTCGGAGGTCTTCTTCCTCTACACGACCTCGAGGTCGTCTTCGTCGGCTTCATCGACAACGCTTGTGCGGGAGCGTAATCCCCGCGTTTCGGTCTACAAGGGTATGTATATCGATCTCCTCCGTATTACTATATCTGCATAGTATAGATCCTGGCTAGTTTAAGGTTATCGTTGTTAGAAAATTTATTGTTTTCTGCCTGCGATCCCCTTCAGTACTTGTTTACTCCTTGTCAATTTGTTAGCAAACTATAGATCATTGCTTTGAGTCTCTTCATTCATAACATGAGCCTTACAATATTATATGATCAAGATTGTGTGAAAGCATGTCACTTCAGAAATTATTCTTGTTATCGTTTTACCTACTCGAGGACGAGTAGAACTAAGCTTGGGGATCCTTGATACGTCTTAAACGTATCTATAATTTCTTATGTTCCATGCTTATATTATACCAATTGCTACATGTTTTATATACACTTTGTGTTGTTTTATGCATTTTCTGGGACTAACCTATTAACAAGATGCCACAGTGCCAGTTCCCTGTTTTCTGCTGTTTTTGGTTTCAGAAAACCACTTAAGGAAATATTCTCGGAATTGGACGATTTTAATGCCAAAGTCCCTATTTTTCCCGACACGTTCCAGAAGTCCGAAGAGGAAACGAAAAAGGGCAACGAAGCGCCGTCCTCATGTGTGGGCGCGGCTCCCCCTCCTGCAGCGCCTGGACATGAGGAGGGAGCCTCGGGCCTCCACCGCGTTCGCCCTTTCGCCCATATAATGCCCCCGACGCAAAAACCCTAAAACAATAAGCCTTTTCCCGAGAAGAGTTCCGCTGTGGCGCCGCCATCGAAGACAAGATTCGGGGGACAGAAGTCTCTGTTTCGGCACCCTGCCGGGACGGGGAATTGCCCCCGGAGTCATCTACATCAACTCCACCGCCATCTCCATCGCCGTTGCTGACTCCTACGATGAGGAGTGAGTAGTTCTCCCCCGGGGCTGCGGGCTCTACCGGTAGCTATGTGGTTTATATCTCTCTCCCATGTGATCTTTATGTGATCATGAGCTCTGTAATCTAGTTGAATATGAGATGTTACTCTTTATCTATTATGCACTCTAAAGGTTACTTTATTATGAACTCCGGGGTTATTCACGGTTGTAAAGGTGACAGTATGCGCACCGTGTGTGATTCCTTTATGACGTTGTGGTGTTAGTTTACTCTGACTTTGAGGGTGCTCTTGTAGCCCTACACGGTGAATGGTGTTTATCATCCAACAAGAGAGTGTTTGAGAGTAGTATTTATTATTCAGCTTTGATGTCATTGTTGAGAATGTCCACTAGTGAAAGTATGATCCCTAGGCCTTCTTTCTAAGCATTGAAACACCGTTTACAACCAGTTCTGCTACATGTTTCCTTGCTGCCATTTTTATTTCAGATTGCAATTACTACTTATAATCATCCATATTACTTGTATTTCACTATCTCTTCGCCGAACTAGTGCACCTATACATCTGACAAGTGTATTGGGTGTGTTGGGGACACAAGAGACTTCTTGTATCTTAATTGCAGGGTTGCTTCAGAGGGATATCTTTGACCTCTACCTCCCTGAGTTCGATAAACCTTGGGTGATTCACTTAAGGGAAACTTGCTGCTGTCCTACAAACCTCTGCTCTTGGAGGCCCAACACTGTCTACAAGAATAGAAGCGTGCGTAGACATCACCCTCCATGGGTGCCTAAGGAGGAAGTGTGCTATATTGTTGAATGTCATGGATCTATTGAAATATCTACTTTTGATAAATTAAAAAAAAGCATGTTCCTTGACTCAAACAAAAGGGAAATAACAGAAAGTAAAAATGTACTCCCTAATGTTATATATGATAATGCTTTAGATGATGGTCCTATGCTTTTCAATAATCCTCTAAGTTTAGAAGTTATTACTTATTTATGTGAGGATAAAAATGATATAACTGCTGCTTGTGAGGGTACTCTTACTCATGAGAGTCCTACTTTGTTTTTAAATTCTCCTAATTACACCATGGAGGAGAAATTTGATTATGTTGAGAAATACTTATGTGGTTTGCAATTGTCTCTAGTTCCAAATCTTTGTTGCAACCATGATCTTAAACTTGATATTGATCTTACTAACTATTTTGAAAGAGGGAAACATGCTAATGAATTCCAAAATAAATTTTCTGATCCTCTTTATGTACCTATATTATCTAAGTTGAATGATTCTTGTGGTTATAAGGTTGAATTTATTTCTACTACTTGCAAGTATTATGAGAGAGGAGAATATGGTTGTAGAAGTTTTCATGGTACTAAAACACTTCTCTATATGCTAAAAGTTTTGAAGTTACTCTTGTTTTATCTTCCTATGCTTGTCACTTTGTTCTTTGTGAATTTATTCGTGTACAATATCCCTATGCATAGGAAGTGGGTTAGACTTAAAAGTTTTTTGAATTTGCTTCTTGATGCTCCTTTTGCTTCATTTTCTATCTTCATGAGAGCATCATTAGAACTATCAAGCCTAGCTAAAAGGCATTAAAGAAAACGCTTTTGGGAGGCAACCCATTATCTTTTACTTTCAGCTTTAGTCAAGGAATATGTCTACCTCTGTAGCAATTCCTTTGTATCTTTATTTTATCGCATTTAAGCCTCTAGTAGAAAGTTGATGCTAGATTTGGATTCCTGCGCAGGAACAGTTTTTCTTCTGTCCACCGTTTAATTCGTAAGAATTCACAGAAAAATCAAAAGTACCTGGTATTTTTTGTGCGTGATCCTCAGATATGTATGCAACTTTCATTAGTTTTGGGTTTTCCTATTTGAGCAAGTTAAGTGCCTTGAAAAAATTCGTCTTTACGGACTGTTCTGTTTTTGACAGATTCTGCCATTTATTTTGCAATGCCTCTTTTGCTGTTTTTGAATGGATCTTTTTGTTCCATAAAGTATCAGTGGCTGTAGCTAATATCCAGTAGCATTGGTAGCAATTGTGTCCATGCAGAATATAAGAATTTTTGATTATGCTCTAACCCTCTAATGAAGTCTACTTTGAGTTTGGTGTGGAGGAAGTTTTCAAGGATCAAGAGAGAAGGATGATATGATGAGATCAAGAAGATGAAATAGCCTAAGCTTGGGGATGCCCCCGTGGGCCACCCAGGCATATTTCAAGAAGACTCAAGCGTCTAAGCTTGAGGATGCCCAAGGCATCCCCTTCTTCATCAACAAACTATCAGGTCCTCTCTAGTGAAACTATATTTTAATTCCGACACATCTTATGTGCCTTACTTGAAGCGTCTATTTGTTTTTGTTTTTGTTGTTTTAATTCTCTGAATAAAATGGATCCTAGCATTCCTTTGTGGGAGAGACACGCTCGCTTTTTCTTATGAATACTCGTATTCTTCACTTATATTTGTTGAGTATTCTTCTATGTTACTTCAATACTATTAGCTTTTGTTTTTCATGCATCTCTTGTTAGAGTTCTTAGTTTTCTTATGTTATACTCTCATATCTCATTGTCAAATACTTGGAGAGTTTATTTTTAGATAAGTTGATTGGTGTTTGGTTAAGAACAAAAAATGTTTGATGTGGTAGATGGTATGATGAAATGATACATAATCTTGTAGATCATTAAATTGTGTCACTTGAATCATTAATGTTGTTTTGAGATATTAATATGCTTAATGGTAAAACATGATGGTTTAGTAAAGTGGAATGATTAATGGTTGATCTAAAAAACTTGAAGCTGTGCCACACTTAAATATCCAGTTGACAGCATGATGATATATGACTTCTAATGTTAAAAAACAACCGTAATGACTTTGTGTTATGCGCTACGGTCAGGGTCCCAACAGTGACTTGTTCATTTGCCACAGTCACTCATGGAGTGATTTTCATTATGCCTTGTAAGATCATATTTCTAGTTGGAATCTTTTTGCTTGTGAGTTCTAAGCTGCGGTTTTCATGGCACTTCCAACACCATATTTGCTAGCCTCTTCGGTACTTTGCATTGCCCTTTCTCACATTGAGAGTTGGTGCATACTTCGCGGGTACATCCAAAACTCGTGGGAGATCTTCATCATGTTCTCCTACACATAGGCCAAATATCTTCCTCAAAACACCCACCATACCTATCTACTACAGCATTTCCATAGCTGTTCCGAGATATATTGCCATGCAACTTCCATCTTACATTACATGACTTGTTGTCATTAATCATTTATATATTGCCTTGCATGATTCTTTACAGCTGATGTGCGGTTTTACCCATGTTACGCTAGATCATTGCTTATCCTGCTACACTTGCAGAGGCACCGTTTCATACATTATGTTTTATTCATTATAAGTTATTTGTACCAAAAGTGTGTTGTCATATTAGAATGTTTGCCCCTAAAAGTGAAAAGAGCCATGGAGGCCATCGAAAAGTGAAATAGAAAAACACAAAAAAATAGAAAAAAGAGAAAAGAAAAAAAAAAGAGAAAGAGAAAAATAAAAAAAGGGGGCAACATTACTATTCTTTATCCACACTTGTTCTCATGTTATAGCACCTATAGTATTCATAGTCATCATTTGTGCTCATGTTTAGCACCTTTACTCCATATGAGAGAGTTTTCATATTTTACTTGCATAACTATGTGGGGAACTTTACATTATAGAACTTGGCTTGTATATTCCAATGATGAGCCTCCTCAAAAGTGCTCTAGGTCTTCATGAGCAAGCAAGTTAGATGCACCCCCACTAGTTCCATTGGAGAGCTTTCATACACTTATAGCTCTATGTGCATCCGTTGTGTGGCAATCACTACTACTTGCATAGCTTCGATTATAAGACTTCTCTTGTCTAATGATCACTTTCAGCTGTGTGAGACTTTCTTCCGTTGGCCTTCCAAACCCCCCTTATCATTCTTTTAGCCACAACATCCTGTTGCCAAGAACCACTGCTGAACGCTTGCTTGTTTTTAAGTGAACAAATAGAGAGATGATTTTCTACGTGCATATTGTTATTGCTTGACTTCATCCTTTCACAAAGTTGTCATGAGTTTTGGATGCATTAGATGATTATATTGTTATTCTTGAAGCTTAAATCATATTTAATATCTACTTTGCACGGTTGATTGTTCTCTAGTATTGATTCATTGAAAGTTTTACTTTGTTCTTCCTACTTGTTTACTCATTACTCATTTGATATCAATATAAACTACAACTTTTATTCATTTGATCTCAATTTACATGCATTACATTATTATATGATCAAGATTGTGTGAAAGCATGTCACTTCAGAAATTATTCTTGTTATCGTTTTACCTACTCGGGGATGTTTGATACGTCTCCAACGTATCTGTAATTTCTTATGTTCAATTCTTATATTATACCAATTGCTACATGTTTTATATACACTTTATATGGTTTTTATGCATTTTCTGGGACTAACCTATTAACAAGATGCCACAGTGCCAGTTCCCTGTTTTTTGTTTCAGAAAAGCTGTTAAGGAAATATTCGCGGAATTGGACAAATCAAAAGCCAAAGTC
Organism: Poa annua; assembly: GCA_026929855.1. Classification (NCBI taxonomy): domain Eukaryota; kingdom Viridiplantae; phylum Streptophyta; class Magnoliopsida; order Poales; family Poaceae; genus Poa; species Poa annua. The sequence continues at coordinate 43,893,710 of CM049436.1, forward strand.
CCTATTTTTCCCGACACGTTCCAGAAGTCCGAAGAGGAGACGAAGGAGGGCACTGATACGTTTCAAACGTATCTATAATTTCTTATGTTCCATGCTTATATTATACCAATTGCTACATGTTTTATATACACTTTGTGTTGTTTTATGCATTTTCTGGGACTAACCTATTAACAAGATGCCACAGTGTCAGTTCCCACTTTTCTGCTGTTTTTGTTTCAGAAAACCACTTAAGTAAATATTCTCGGAATTGGACGATTTTTATGCCAAAATTTCTATTTTTCCCGACACGTTCCAGAAGTTCGAAGAGGAAACGAAGGAGGGCACCGAGGCGCCGTCATGAGGTGGGGGTGGGGCCTCCCCCCTGCAGCGCCAACACCACGTGACGTGGCCTCGGACCTCCACCGCCTTCGCCCTTTCGCCTACAAATACCCCCCGACAATACAAGACCTAATACCCGAACACTTTTCCACAAAACCTTACGGAGCCGCCGCCGTCGTCAACCCTAGTTCGGGAGGGTTCAGAAGCTCTTCCCGGCACCCTGCCGTAGAGGGGAATCTTCACCGGAGGGCTCTACATCACCATGCCCGCCTCCGGACTGATGCGTGAGTAGTTCATCCTTGTACTACGGGTACATAGCAGTAGCTAGATGGTTATCTTGTCCTATTGTGCCATCATGTTTAGATCTTGTGAGCTGTCTATCGTGATCAAGATCATCTTTATGTAATTCTACATGTTGTGTTTGCTGGGATCCGATGGATATTGAATACTATGTCATTTGCTTCATAATATATCATGTTGTGTGTTGTTTATGATCTTGCATGCTCTCCATTGCTAGTAGATGCTCTGGCCAAGTAGATGCTTGTGACTCCAAGAGGGGGTATTTATGCTCGATAGTGGGTTCATGTCTACTAGGGATAAAACAGTAGTACTTTGTAGATGTACTGTTGCTACTAGGGATAAAACAGTAGTACTTTGTAGATGTACTGTTGCTACTAGATGTACTGTTGCTACTAGGGAGTGACAGCAACCTCTAAGATTGTAGATGTACTGTTGCTACTAGGGATAAAACAGTAGTACTTTGTCTAAGGATAATGTTATTACTTACATTACACACTTTGCCTAATGCAATAATCTGTTGCTTGCAACTTAATACTGAAAGGGGTGCGGACGCTAACCGGAAGGTGGATTATTAGTCATAGATGCGGTTGGACCAGTCTATGTATATTGTTCTAATGCCCAAATGAATCTCACACTAGACATCATGACATTAGTATATGCATCATTATGCAGCTCTTTATTCTGTCAATTGCCCAGTAGTAATTTGTTTACCCACATATATGCTATTATTATTATTATTTATGTAGAGACACCACTAGTGAAATGTGGACCTCGGTTCTTTTCTTTAAACTGATAATCTTCTATATCTAAATAACAATGACCCACTACCTGATTTCCTGCAATTCTGTGCGGCCACGTCACCTCTTATTCACCGCGCTTGCGTTCGCATCCTTCGTCGCTTGCCCCCGTAAGCTGATTCGTCAGTCGCCGCGCTTACCGGCTCCTGCCTTCGTTATTTCTGCTGGCCTTCCTCATTGGGCTGAAAAACAGGCCCATCTAACTTGCATTCCTTCTTCCCTCACATCCTGCTGCCGCGATTCATCTCCTCTGCCGCTGCGACCTAGGATTGCTGCCCGATGCCCTGCTGGCCACAAAATCCTCAAGAAACCGTCCCATCCTTCATCGTCCATGATTACCATGTCAATGCACAAGAAACGGCACCGCTCAATTGATCAGACACCACATACCTAATATATAATAGCTCCCAAGATTGGGCTCCAATCCAGCTTCCACGTCGCACCCCTCCCAGGCGCCGTCCGATTTCCAGAACCAACGGCCCAGATTCGCCCACGCCTCCCCCTCCCCGCGGTTACTATTCATTCTTGAGTTTCTACCAATAGGAGACGGACACGTGCCCCGATCACCACCCGGTCGCAGCCCGTCCCGCCGGTCACCGCGGTTCTTTTGCAAAAAAGCGCCCGCAAAAAAAAACCGCGCCCCGCAGTCCAGGCACCAGAACAGGGAAGGACCTTTGCGCAAATTTGTGAAACTCCAGATACTCTTCTGTAAAAATCCCTTCGCATTCTCCCCCTCCCTTCTTCTTCCCCGAGTGCGGCTGGAAATCGCCGCCGCCGCCGCCGGGCAACCCGGCTGCTACACGCCTCCCCGACCCAATCCAATGTCAAAGGGAGCTGCGCCGCCTCAGCCTCCACCTCCTGGTCGTCGGACGTGTCCCGGGATGGACGGAATCAGTGGTATTCGTCGTCGCCGTTCTCCGGGTCCGCCGCCGCCGTTTGGCTCGCCGGCGACGCCTCCGGCGACCATTTGGCGCGACGCGCCGCCCATCTGACTCGCCGCGGCCTCCTCTGTCGCAAGCGCACGCTCGGTGGGTCGCGCGCCTCCGCCGCCGGCCGCCGCGAGTTCGCTAGTGTCGCCGCCCGCTGACGTCGAGGGCTGACGTCAGCGCGGTGAGGCTGACAGGTGGGTCCCCCTGTCAGCGACTCTGAAATATCAGAAAATGGAAAAAAAATCAAAAAATTCATATCTTTTGATTTCCAGCTCAGAAAAATGCAAAAAAAAAACCAAAATGTGAAGAAAAAAAATTCTTTCCAACAAACACATTTACATACCTTTTGCACACAACATAAAAAATAATCACTACAAACAACAAAACTCAAAGGATTCGCATCTTTCGGTGTCCATTTCAAAATAATACAAAAAATATACAAAATAAATTGAGGAAACAAAAAACAAACAAAAACCTTCTTTACAACCAACACATTTACATGTACTTCTACAAAACATAAAAACCAGTTACACAAAAACATAAAATTCAAAAGAGTCATATATTTCGATGTGTAACTAAGAAAACACAAAAAATGCCAGAATTTGTGAAAAAATATTATTTCTTCGCAACCAACCCATGTACATGTATTTGTACAACCAAAACTAATAATTACATCGGTTCCAGACCTTTTCATACTAACCACAGAGGTTACAATTTTTCCTAGATTACCGCAAATTCAAATACGCAAATCGGTCCATCCACAAAAAAATACCGCGAATTAAGCAATTTTTTAACGCAACCTTCACTAATTTCCACTAATTTTCGAACCTACATTATTCAAACCATCTACACCACCGTCTTTCTTTTTTCGTACACGGGCGCGGCATAGCCGCGCCACAATCCACTAGTCCATCTTTAAAAACCTCAATCCCTACCAATTCTTTCCAGCTCGGCCCTCTACTCGCCTCTGTCGGCCTAGTAGGATCCACGGTGTGCAGAGCCCACTCTCCACAGCCCTCGCACGCGACGGTGACGACGAAATGACTAAGGACCAAGCAGAATGCTTGGAGAGACCCTCGAGAGGAAAGGTCTCTCGAGAGGACTGGAGGGAGCAGCGAAGGCCTGAAGAGGCTCCTCCCAAGGCCCTCTCCCCTGGAGAGGGGTCAACGCAAATCCCTCCACAAGGCCGCCCAGGCCCTGTGGAGATACTTCGCTACGAAGCAATCGCCGCAGAGCGCACATGGCCTCTACCGCGGCCGCAGAGTGACGCGCGCGTCTGCGCGCGATGACGACGGCGCCGCAGTTGCCATTCTGGTGATTAAAGGAGTCAACAAAGCTGTGTCCCCCGCGCCGGACTACGAGGCTTTCCCCTTTGGTGATAAAGCGGATGGCTGGCGCTACGCTCCAAGGACGACGTCACCGTGGGCGCCCCCACGATCTCTGCGGCACCAGCTGGCCGTCCTGCGTGGACGGTGGCTTTCCTGCGTCACAGGCAGGCTTTACGACCATGGACCGGGTCCATGGAGACCCCAGCAGCGGTGCACCCCGCTCCTCCGTTTCGTCGCCATGTGGGGACCCCTCCACTGCGCAGAGCGCGAGGACGAGGCCCGGGGCGCCTATAAAAGGAGGGGGAGCACCACCGTAGCAAGGGATCGATCAACCGCGAATCAACCAGTGTACACCCCACCATCACTTAGCCAAGCCTAGCGTGCTCGTGGAGGAAGGAGACCTCGGCTTCCCTCCTTGAGTTCTGCCCTGCCGGAAGAGAGCCCTCGGCAAGCTCATTGTACTGTAACCTCCGCAGTGCAATACAGACAACCAGGAGTAGTGGTGTTACCTCCTCCTGAGGGCCGTGAACCTGGGTACGGGCCGCTGTCCATCTCTGCCGTGCTGTCCCTATTCAGGCTCGACGAGCACCGTCGCCGTGCCGGTCGAGAGTTGTAGACCAACGTGTTCAGTCCCCTTCTCGAACTACTCTTCAGAGTGTGACTATCCCTGTCTCGTGGGAATCACTCTCCGACATTTGGCGCGCCAGGTAGGAGACTTAGGCGCGTCTTCAACCTTCGATCAGCTTCCGCGCCATGACGGACACCCGCGCAACACGCGCCAACAGGCGCGCAGCGGACAGGGCTCATACAGAGCCCGGCACCGCCCCCTCTCGCGGCCGCCGCGGCCGTCCTCGCACGACGGAGCGCGCCAATACCGGCCCGCACATGGAGGAGCCCGAGAGCGAGGATCACCGTGACGGTGACCACCGCGACGACAGGGACGCCTGCCCGGAGCACCACGACGATGCCGAGTCCTCACATCCGTCTCGGCAACAAAGCGTGTCTTCTCAGGGACGCCCAGAGCCCACGCCGCACACCGCGCTTCTCATGGCCCAGGAGCTCCTCCGCTACCGGCCTAGCGCGGAGGCCCACGACCAGTGGCTTGACCGCCTCCACCACCTCGTCGACGTCGCGACGACGCGCCCCGCTCCGTCGCGCTCCCTCGTTCACCACTCTGCCCGCGCTGGAACTGCCGCGCCGGATGCGCCTCCGCCACCGCCGGGACCACCTCCGGCCGTAGCGCAGAGGGCTCCCTCTCATGCCTCCTCGCCGCGCGACAGCCAAATTGTGCAGCGCGCCGCGCCTGACGCGCGAGTGGGGATGGAACGCCGGAGGGACCTCCAGAACCGCCTTGTCGAGGAAATCGGCCAGGCGGGGCAGCAGAACCGCAGGGCTCTCCAGGGCGGGACCGCCACGTACGCCACCGGCTGCATGGCCTTCACCCGCGCTCTGCGCCGCGTGGTATGGCCGCAGAAGTTCAGGCCTGCCCTCCCCAAGGGCTACGACGGGTCGAGCAACCCCATCGAGTTCCTGCAGCTCTACACCACCTCTATCCAGGCTGCAGGAGGAGACGACAAGGTCATGGCCAACTGGTTCTCCCACGCCCTCAGGGACTCTGCGCTGTCATGGCTCCTCAACTTGCCTGAGGACTCCATCGACTCGTGGGAGGAGCTCTGCAGGCAGTTCGTCGCCAACTTCAAGGGCACCTACGAGCGCGCGGTCACCCACAACGACCTGCGCGCTGTGGTGCAGAGGAAAGACGAGACCCTCCGCAAGTACATCCAGCGCTTCAGCCAAGTGCGCAACAAGATCCCGAACATCCCCGACACGCAGGTCATTGCCGCCTTCAAGGAGGGCGTCACAAACCGCAGGATGCTCGAGAAGCTGGGCATTCACGACAAGCTCACCTCTGTGGTGAAGCTGTTCGACCTCGCTGACAAGTGCGCCAAGGCTGAAGAGGGGCTCCTCTTCGTCACGATGAGCCAGCGCCCACGCCACCGAGAACTGCTTCGATCTCAAGAGGCTGAGCCGAGAGCGCGAGCGCGAGGAGGCTAGCGGGAGCCGCGGCAGAGGCCGCAGCTACCGCAGAGATGGCAGAGGCGGACGCAATGGCAGCTACCAGAAGCCGCCAGGCACTCAAGCCAACGCTGCCGAGAAGAACAACAACCTCCCTGACGAGGAAGATGGAGGCTATCAGGCCCCGAGGGGAGCTATGGCCTGCATCCTCGGCGGAGCTCAGGCGCCCAAGTCCAACAACCAGTTCAAGCAGTTCGCCCGCGAACTCAACGCCGCGCTCCCAAGTGCCGAGACCTCCAGGCCCCTCAAGTGGTCTCAGTACACCATCGCCTTCGACGCCAAGGACCACCCCAAGTCGACCAAGACTGTCGGAACCCTCCCCAAGTTCTGCTCCCCCACCATCAACAACATTGCCGTCTCCAAGACGCTCATTGATGGGGGAGCCGGTCTGAACGTCATCTCTGTCGAGACCTTCGAGACGCTTCAAGTGCCTTACGAGCGGCTCATGCCCTCCAGGCCATTCACAGGGGTCACTAGTGGTTCGATCGAACCTCTGGGGCAGGTCCGGCTGGCCGTCACCTTCGGCACGCAGAAGAACTACCGCACTGAGCTGATCGACTTCGACGTCGCACACATTGGCCTGCCGTATAACGCCATCCTCGGCTACCCCGCCCTCGCGAAGTTCATGGCCGTCACGCATCACGCCTACAACATGGTCAAGATCCCCGGCAGCGCTGGCACTATCGCCATCCATGGTCATATCCTAGATGCCATGCGCGCTGTCGAGAGCGCCTACAAGGCGGCCGCCATGGCATTCCCGGCTGACGAGGACATGGAGCCTCTCGAGAGGCCCAAGAAGAAGAAACAGATGTTCTCTCAAGAGCAAGCTTCCACGAAGAGGGTGTCGCTGAGCACCAGGGGCTGAGGGCGCCGGGGCTTGCGTCACCATAGGCGCTGCCCTGCCTCCCAAATAGGAAAGCGCGCTCGTCGCCTTCCTTCGGGCAAACTCTGACATGTTCGCTTGGACTCCGTCAGATATGTCCGGTGTACCAAGGGAGGTGATCGAGCACCAATTAGCCGTGTGTCTAGACGCACGCCCCGTCAAGCAAAAAGCACGCAAGCAAGCCCCCGAGAAGCAAGCATTCATCGTCAAGGAAGTAGAGAAGCTAAAAGCGGAAAATGTCGTCCGCGAAGTCGCGCACCCACTTGGCTCTCCAACGGCGTGGTTGTCCCTAAACCCGCTGGAGGAGGCCGACTCTGCATCGACTACACAGACGTCAACAAGGCCTGCCCCAAGGACCCATACCCTATGCCGAGGATAGACCAGATCGTGGACTCCACCGCCGGCTGCGACCTCCTTTGTTTTCTGGACGCCTTCTCTGGTTATCACCAAATCAAAATGGCTAAAGAGGACGAGGAGAAAACAGCATTCCTCACCCCTTGTGGTGTGTATTACTACACTTGCATGCCTTTCGGCCGGAATAACGTCGGCGCCACTTTCCAGAGGCTCATGAGGATAGCCTTGGGGGCACAGATGGGCAGAAACGCAGAAGCATACGTCGACGACATTGTGGTCAAGTCTCGCGAGGGGGACACTCTCTTGAAGGATCTCGAGAAAACCTTCGCCAGCCTGCGCAAGGTGAACATCAAGCTGAACCCCACCAAGTGCGTCTTCGGGGTACCTTCAGGCAAACTCCTCGGATTCCTCGTGTCCCACCGCGGCATAGAAGCAAATCCTGACAAGATCAAGGCCATAGAAGGGATGCAGCCTCCTCGCCGGCTCAAGGACATGCAGCGCCTAGCAGGCTGTATGGCTAGCCTGGGCCGCTTCATCTCCAAGTTCGGCGAGAGAGCCCTACCATTTTTCAAGATCATGAAGAGATCCGGCACATTCAAATGGACCCCTGAAGCGGACAAGGCTTTTGAGGACTTAAAGAGATATTTGGCCAGCCCACCGGTCATGGTGGCCCCCAGGACAGGTGAGCATCTGAAGCTGTACCTATCAGCCACTCCTCAGACCGCAAGCGCCGTCCTGGTGGTCGAAAGGGAAGAGCCGGTCCTCCCCAAGAAAAGCGCTGCCACCCCAAGCCCAAAGCCGCCCGACAAAGATCTCGGCGAAGGAGCAGTCTCCACAGACCCACTGCCAGGCCCACAGCCTCAAGTCGAGTCTGCTCCGAACACCCTTGCCGAGACCCCTCCACAGGCGGATCTCGACAAGGGCCCTGAAGAGCCTCCACAGAGAGCCGACACTGCACCTCCCTCGACAACCCTTGTCGAGCACCCCGTCTACTTCGTCTGTACAGTACTGCGGGATGCTCGGGAGCGGTACCCAATGCAGCAGAAGCTTCTCGTCGCTCTCCTCATCGCCTCCAGGAAGCTGAGACATTACTTCCAGGGCCACCCCATCAAGGTGGTCACTTCCTTCCCCCTGGAGCAGATCCTGCGCAACCCCAACGCCACAGATCGTGTCGCAGGATGGAACATCGAGCTGCAGCCATTCAATTTGCGCTTCGACACCACAAGAGTCATCAAGGGAAGAGCGCTGACGGACTTCGTCGCCGAATGGACTGACCCAAGCCCTGAAGAGCCTCGGGAAGAAGAGGCCGAGCCCTCTGGAGACACGATGCCCAGCCACTGGACCATCCACTTCGTTGGAGCCTTCGCCTGCCGCAATGGCGGGGCAGGCGTTGTCTTGACCTCGTCCAAAGGCGACAAACTCTACTACGCTGTCCAGCTGTGCTTCACGATTGACAAGATCTCCAACAACATTGCTGAATACGAGGGCCTCCTCGCCGGCTTAAGGGCCGCCATCGCTCTGGGCGTCAAGCACTTACTCGTCAAAGGCGACTCCCAGTTGCTTGTCAACTTCTCCAACAAAAGCTACACGCCTAAAGACGACCACATGGCCGCGTACCTTGAAGAGGTCCGCAAGCTCGAGAAGCACATCAGGGGCATGGAGCTCATGCACATCCCAAGGAAAGAGAACCTGGAGGCCGACGACATCGCCAAGCGAGCCTCGCGAAGGCAAGCCCAACAGGCAGGCGTCTTTGAAGAGAGACTCACCAAGGCGTCCATAAAGCAGCCTCAAGAGACTACAGCCGCAAGCACGGACGAAGCACTCCCGCCACCTCCTGAAGCTGGGGCACCCGACTGTGGTCCTCACACAGGGGAGCGCCTGTTGCTGACGGCGGCTCACCAAGAAACAGGCTGGATTGACGAGCTCAAAGACTACTTGGTGAAGGGGATCCTCCATGAAGAAGATGCGGAAGCAGAGCGAATCGCTCGACAGGCAAAATCCTACTGCATCCTCGAGGGAGACCTGTACCGCAAGCGCCCAAATGGCATCGCGCTCAAATGCGTCCCTCCCGAGGAAGGCCGAATGCTGATCAAGGATATCCATAGCGGAGAGTGCGGCCACCACTCGTGTGCGCGCACCCTCGCCGGCAAGGTCTTCAGGAGTGGGTTCTACTGGCCGCAAGTGCTTCAAGATGCAGTCACCATCGTCCAATCTTGCGACGCATGCCAGTACCACGCCAAGCAAATCCATCAGCCGGCGCTGGGACTCCAGACCATCCCGCTCTCCTGGCCGTTCGCGGTCTGGGGGCTGGACATTTTGGGCCCCTTCCCGAAGTCGCAGGGGGGCTACCGCTTCCTCTTCGTGCTTGTCGACAAGTTCACTAAGTGGGCCGAGGTCGAACCAGTGCGCACCATACCAGCCGGGGCAGCGGTGAAATTCATCAGGAGCCTGGTCTGCCGCTTTGGAGTGCCTAATCGCATCATCACCGACAATGGCTCACAGTTTACCAGTGGCATCTTCCGCTCTTACTGTGAAAAACTCGGCATCAAGCTCTGCTTCGCCTCGGTGGCTCATCCACGGAGCAATGGTCAAGCCGAGCGAGCAAATGCAGAGGTCCTTAAGGGCCTCAAGACCAGAAGCTTCAACATCCTCAAGGGTCACGGCAAGGGCTGGATCGACGAGCTCCCATCTGTGCTCTGGTCCATGCGCACAACCTCTTCAAGGCCCACGGGTGAAACACCGTTCGCCCTTGTCTACGGAGCCGAAGCAGTCCTCCCTGCAGAAATCAAGCACGGATCACCACGGGTCCTCGCCTTCAACGAGGACACCCAAGAGGACCTCCACAACGACGACCTGCTGCTTCTCGAGGGACTGCGCCGCCGTGCCGCCCTCAGAGCGGCAAAGTACCAGCAAGACCAGCGACGCTACCACAGCCGCCATGTACGCTCACGCACTCTTGAGGCGGGCGACCTCGTCCTCAGACGAATCCTCTCCAGAGAAGGCCTCCACAAGCTCTCGCCGATGTGGGAAGGCCCCTACAGGGTCTCCCACATCGCCAGGCTTGGCGCCGTACGCCTCGAGACAGAAGACGGCATCCCCGTCAAGAACCCGTGGAACATCGCGCATCTACGCAAGTTCTACCCGTGATCATCGTCACGTCAGGCATTTTTTGTCAATAGAGGGAAGCTCACGGCTTCACCTCCAAGCTTCACAAAGCTTCTCCTGAGGGCCAGCCCTCCGAGCTCTTCTGCTAACAAGCCACCGCAGGCCGCCGAGAGTCTCAGCCACTAATGGGTGGTCCCCATGCCTCGACATGGAAGGAACGTTAGCTTGGCAAACCCAAGTGTAATGAACCATTTTCGTTCCTAAGTGAACTATGCGCTACGGCGCCGCTATGTAATATTTCGACGGCAAGTTTACTTTCGTCGTTTACTTTTCCATGTGCGCTTATATTCTTCCCATGCGCACCTCACGAGCGGGGGCTGAGTACGGTGCCTGTGCCTCAAGAGCACCCCAGCAGCACTGCAAAATCCAAGGGACCCGAGCTCTGGCTAAAGGGCATGCTCCCGGATACACGCCACCTCTCCAAAGGACCTTGGTACTTTCTCCCCTCGCGAGATACCCATGAGAAAACCTATAAGCGCGCATAAGTCTTTACTATCATGCTCTGGCGTCTGGGTTTGCATCTCTAACCTCCACAGGGAACAAGAGTCTCTCCAAGCTCGTGGAGGAAGAACTCGGCGCCTAAAGGAGAACGCATCGCCAAGGAAAGCCTACGCAGAGAAAAAGCCTCGCGAAGCTAAGTTCCCTGCTCGCACCAAGAGAGTCTCTCCATCCCTCTCACGAGCACTTTTCGTCCCTCGAGCGTTTCCTTTCCCTCACTCTCCATGGGCTGCTTGCACGTCAAAGGGGGGCCCTTGAGCATCGCGCCTCGAGGACTCCTACCTTCTCTAAGCCTTAAACTCCCCCCGGCCTTGCCGAGTCATTGCTCGAGTATACCGCAGCGGCGGAGTCATAGAGCAAGGAGAAGGGCCCTAGCGATGCAGAGCGAAGAGGCATGGAGATGAAGCAAAAGGCCTTCGAGGGGCACGCACACAAACTTAGTAGCATATGCATAAGAAATATATTACAAACCATGGAGCAAAAGTCTCTAAGCCAGATATCTCGACAAGCGCTACAGGCGCGTTACATTTCAGGAGAAGGTTAAGCAGAAGCCCCGTCGCTGTCCTCGCCGTCGTCCTCTCCAGGCTCGTCCTCGGATCCTGCCTCCTAGCCGTCGTCCTCCCCCACCTCGGCCTGCTTGAAGCGGCTGCAGAAGTCGTCGACTTGGTCGCGGACCGAGTTGGAGATCTTCCACCCCTTCTCCCCCTCGAGAGGCTCGGTCACCGTCGAGTAGTCGAAGCCGGGCTGGAGGTGCTAGAGGTTGGTGAAGATGTGGTCGACCGCCACTGCCAGGAGTTGGCGGCATTCCTCCTCGACGACGTCGCGGAGCTCCGCGGCAGGGCCCTCGAGGGCTGTGAAGAGCTGCTCAAAGTAGGCGAGGTACGCAGCGGCGTCGGTGTTGCCCTGTGCGGGGACGGGCGGCGCCTCCGCACCCAGCTTCGCTGCAAGCTCGTTGCCCCGAGTCACCAAGGACTGGAACATGCGCTCCCGCTGCTGCGATAGCACCCGCGCGGCCTGGGCGTTCTCGGCAGCCTCCACCGCCTTCTCCACAGCAGGGCCCACCTGCTGGTTCATCTCCTCCATGTCTGCCATGAGGGAGGCGAGGTCCTGCGCCATGCGCTCGCGAGCTTCCTCGGCGGCGCGGCGACCATCTGTTGCGCGACTCACCCGTGAGTTCAAATTGGCGTTCATCCCCTCCAGCTGGTGGATCCGAGCGGCATCCTCATCGCGCCTCTTCTTGAAGTGGCCCTCCTGCTTCTTGAACTTCTCGGCATAGTCACGGGAGACAGCGGTGTGGTACGCCTTCTCCCGGGCTTGGAATTCCTTCTCAGCCTCCTCCTTCAGCTCGGCGAACATCGCGTTGAAGCGCTCCACATGCCTCTTGTGGGTAGCCACTTCGCGCTCGTGCTTGCCGAGGGACTCGGCCAGGCTCTCTTCGCGGGCCTCGAAGGCGGCGCGCTGCCCTGACAGCTCCTGCTCCGCCAGCAGCAGCTGCTCGTCGCGCCGGCGCACGTCGTTCTCGCGCTCGCCCAGATTCTGCCCCCTAGCATCCAAGGACGCGCGGACCGCCTCCAGAGAGGTCCGCACGGTCTCGGAGTCGGCGAGGATCTTGGCCTCGAGCTGGACGAGCTTACGGTGCTTGTCCGCCAGCGAGTGCTCCACTGCCTCCCGCTCCACCCTGGCCGCGCCCAGATAGTCCTCCGCTGCCTGGCGCTCGGCCTGGAGGGGCCCCAGGATCTCCTCGGCATCGCGCATGGCGCCCTCACGGACCTGCTTGGCGAAGCGCAGCGCCTCCTCGCGCTCCGCCTGCAGAGCCAGGTCGCTCTGCCGGCGAGCCTCCACAGCCGCGTGGAAAGCGGGCCAGGCCTCCGCAAGCTCATCCCGCTGCCGGACGAGCTCCCCGTCCTCGAGGGCGAGGTGAGCCTCCAGTTCTTCCAGGGACTCCCGCACCAGGCGGAAGGCGACGTCCCGACGCCCCTTTCTTCAGTCCCAGCTGCCGAGGACAAGAGCCTGGGAAGTCCCGCGCGGCGCGGAGGTCCCTGCGCCCTCGTCGAGCTTGGAAGAGGAGGCCTGCGCGCGGGCCTGGGGGCTCGGCGGCGAGTCCTCCGCCTCAGCGCCCGTGTTCTGCGTGCCGGCGTCGCCCCGCTCAAGCGGCGCCTCGTCATGGGTTTCCGGGGCGGGAGAGGCCTGCCCCGTAGCCGCAGCCTCCTCCCCCGCCGCAGTGCTTGGCGGGGGTGGCGGAAGGTCTTCTCCCACCGTCTCGTCGGCCTTTGGCGGGCTCGGGGTCGGTGTAGTGCCAGCCGCGGCCTCCTGCTGCGCTGGCGGAGCCGCAGCACGCGGCGGAGTGGGCGCCTTTTCCGCCTGCTCCTCAGAGCGCTCCTCCTCCGGAGGCGGCGCGGTCGCCTCAGCCTGAGGCGCATCCTCGTCAGGGCCTGCAGGGACCTCCTCCGCAGGCCTCGAGGCCTCGTCTGCTGCGGCCTCTGGCGCGGCCTCCGGTGCGGTTTTCTTCACATCCGCCGCCTTGCGAAGCCTTCGGCGCTTCGCAGGCGCCGGGTCGCTAACAGAGAACAAGAAGACTTGTCAGAGGGGAGCAGACAAGCAAAGATTGAAGAAGAAAAACCAAGTTAAAAACACTTACCCAGTCTTCCTGGCGCGGGTGTCAACCCACGCCATGCCAGACGAACGCCAAGAAGGCGTGGTCCGGGCTCCGGATCCTTCAGGAGCCGTCTCGGCTTTCCTCTTGAGGGGAGCGCTCGGGGGCTCCCCAGCAGGCCTGTCATGGGCCGCCTTGGTCCGAGGCTCTTGTCGCCCCGCCTCGGCCTCCTCGTCGTCGCTGGACGATAGCTCGAAGACCTCCTCAGCAGGGGGCGCGGCCTTTGACGAGCTTGCCCCGCCTGCTGAGGGGATCGCCCCTGCCGCCGCACCGCCTTGCTCGGCGTCTGATGCGTAGGGTGACTCCGCGGCGTCTGGCCCCTTCGCCACGGGCATGGGCCCCTCGTCCTCCTCCTTCCCCGCCAGGCCAAGCGGGGTGAACGTGGGCATCTGCTCCAGCACCGCCAGGCGCGCGGCCAAGTTGAGCTGGTGGAGGGGCCTCAGTACCGCGGCAACCGCCACGGGCACGTCCGGGTTGATGAAGAGGCCGCCCATGATGGTTGAGACGACGGCGGGGCGATGGTCGCAGGGGTGGAGTTGCATCGGGTCCGAGGGGCCCGAGTACATCCACATCGGCTTCTTGTGCGCCTGTAGAGGAGCGATGCGGCGGCTCACGAAGTCCTCCGCGATCATCTGGCCGGTGAGGCCGTTCTCCCGAAGCAGCCTCATGCGCCCCACGAGGTCTCCTATCTGCGGGCCCTGGAAGATCTGGTTGCCCCAGTGGGTATTCTTCACGGGCGGCGCCTCCGGGGTGTCGAGGAAGGAGCTCTGCGATTTGATGCCGATGAGGAACCACTTCTGCCTGAAGTCGTCCACCTTCTTCACCACCGCCGTGACGGGCTTCTCGCCATTCCAAGACATGGGGATGTAGACGTCCCGCATGCCGTCCACGATGCGGAAGGATACGCATCCCGTCCGCTCGAGCTTCGCGGAGTTCCGGAGCGCGTAGAAGCTCCTGAAGAGGGCCACCGAAGGCTGCACCCCCAAGTAGGCTTCGCACAGATAGGCGAAGAAGGAGAGGATCAAGATGGAGTTGGGGTGGAGGTGGAGAAGATGGATCTGGTAGAACTCCAGAACCGCCTCCAGGAAGGGCGAGTATGGAGGCACCAGCCCGGCATAAACGGTGTGGAGGAAAATGGGAAAAAACCCCGCCGGAAGACGGCCGAGCTTGGCGGCCTGGATGGCGCTGGCGCCGTGTTCATTGGACTTCCCGGCGACCAGGTGCCGGATCTTGTCCAGCGCCGTCTCATTGACGCGCTCCCCGATCAGGGCGGGGCCGAGCGCCTCTTCCCCCTGCGTGTCTGAGGGGAGCGTCCCCATCGCCGCCTTGCCTTTCGGTCCACCCATCGTCGGGGAAGGAGAAGAAAGCGGAAGGTCGAGGAAGAAGAAGGAGTTCGCCGGTGAGAGAAAGCTAGGAGGACGAGAGCGAGAAGGCTGGATGCGCGGAATGAGAGCAGTAACTGCTGTTCGGACCGGCGCGCATGCTTTGTGCCCCATCTGGGCAGTTACCAAGGCGTGGTCGTGGTGGGACCCCCCCACGACGCACGTTCTGCCGGAGAAACCGAGTCGCCGCAAACTCACCACCGATCGACGCGTGTCTCGGGCCGGCCGGACATTTTGGACCCACGACGCTTCGTCTGGGCCCGGTGGGCCCCGCCGTACCCGTCATGGGCCCGGGGGCTACTGTCGGCCCAGTAGGATCCAGGGTGTGCAGAGCCCACTCTCCACAGCCCTCGCACGCGACGGTGACGACGAAACGACTAAGGACCAAGCAGAACGCTTGGAAAGACCCTCGAGAGGAAAGGTCTCTCGAGAGGACTGGAGGGAGCAGCGAAGGCCTGAAGAGGCTCCTCCCGAGGCTGCCCCTCTGCAAGGCCCTCTCCCCTGGAGAGGCGTCAACGCAAATCCCTCCACAAGGCCGCCCAGGCCCTGTGGAGATACTTCGCTACGAAGCAATCGCCGCAGAGCGCACATGGCCTCTGCCGCGGCCGCAGAGTGACGCGCGCGTCTGCGCGCGATGACGACGGCGCCGCAGTTGCCATTCTGGTGATTAAAGGAGTCAACAAAGCTGTGTCCCCCGCGCCGGACTACGAGGCTTTCCCCTTTGGTGATAAAGCGGATGGCCGGCGCTACGCTCCAAGGACGACGTCACCGTGGGCGCCCCCACGATCTCTGCGGCACCGGCTGGCCGTCCTGCGTGGACGGTGGCTTTCCTGCGTCACAGGCAGGCTTTACGACCATGGACCGGGTCCATGGAGACCCCAGCAGCGGTGCACCCCGCTCCTCCGTTTCGTCGCCATGTGGGGACCCCTCCACTGCGCAGAGCGCGAGGACGAGGCCCGGGGCGCCTATAAAAGGAGGGGGAGCACCACCGTAGCAATGGATCGATCAACCGCGAATCAACCAGTGTACACCCCATCATCACTTAGCCAAGCCTAGCGTGCTCGTGGAGGAAGGAGACCTCGGCTTCCCTCCTTGAGCTCTGCCCTGCCGGAAGAGAGCCCTCGGCAAGCTCATTATACTGTAACCTCCGCAGTGCAATACAGACAAGCAGGAGTAGCGGTGTTACCTCCTCCTGAGGGCCGTGAACCTGGGTACGGGCCGCTGTCCATCTCTGCCGTGCTGTCCCTATTCAGGCTCGACGAGCACCGTCGCAGTGCCGGTCGAGGGTTGTAGACCAACGTGTTCAGTCCCCCTTCTCGAACTACTCTTCAGAGTGTGACTATCCCTGTCTCGTGGGAATCACTCTCCGACAGCCTCCATCTCACGATTGATTTGTCTATTCAATAACCTGCCGTCTCTTCACACTAATCCTATTTTCTTAGGCTCGTAGAAACGGGGGAGTATTAATTGTATCTTCCTCTTCACCTTCTGGATCAGATCCAATTCCTGTACTGCCCACAACTGTTATGGAGAAGAAGCCGATGGCTTTTCTTCCACCTCCTCATCTTCTGCCCGAAACAAATGCACAAGTAACCGAGGTATAGTTCCTCCCTTTATTACTGAGTGGAGATGCTCCATTCACGCCATCGTCACCACAGCCTCCTGCCTGTGCCCCCGCTGGAGACTTGTCAGGTTTCTCCCTCACGCGCGAAATTCAAGTGATTGATGCGGCCGATTTGAAGTCATCGATGTAAGTAAACATCAACCTCCTGCTGGTACCTCGAGCGCTGGCTGGGACACATCTAAATCCCCTCTCCGTCATGGGATCCCAGATGCCCACTGCCCAGGGCCGCAGGCACATCTAACTGATGGTACACTACTGAAAGTTTGCCCAAACAAACGCTACCATTGGACTGTTGGCAAACACTGCTCTTAATAGATGCTCGGGCAGCCATCCTGGGCCGCCGCTGCTCACCGCCACTTCTCCCCATGCAGCCTTGCCGAAACACGTACTGACCAACAGACGGTATATCAACCCATTCCCCGTTTTCTTGATTAATTAGTTTTTATTTTGTGTGCTTTCTTAAGTTGAACTCATGTGTCTCCATGTAAGCATACACTTGGTTATTGTCTGATGTGTGTTTACTCTCAGGCCTGCTGTTTTCATCTTTCCTCGAATCATTTGAACGCAGGAGGCATGCATTTATGAAGACCATAAATCTTTTTACAGGAAGTCCAACACTCCAGGAAGAATAATATATGTATGTTGTATATATCAACGCAGGTTCCTTTGCCATTCATCTCTAAAGTAAACATGCATATGCGTATATCTCATTTTCCTATCGTTCTCCGTGGATGTATCCACTCTCTTTTCAGTATTCTAATTTCAGTTACAAGGTGTACCTACATCTTCTAAGTGTTTCAAGTACAGCTCGAGAACGAGCAGGTAATTGTTTTGAGCTGATGTAAACCTGAATTACTAGCCCCATGGTGTCATCACAATCTTTATATTAGCTAACTGTATTATAATACATACAAAGTTCCATCGTTTGATGATTCTGATTTCTAACCGTTGCTTTTGAAGAATAAAGAAGATAGAAATATCTGGTAGGCATATTCTGTAGGTAAGATACAACCTGCATCCTTAATTTATGATTATGGCGTCATTTCCGACTTTAAGAGCTAAATAGCTTACCTTTCTATTGTCGGCTGTTTAAACCATATCAGGTGGCTGCCCATATCTTTTCTCTCAGTGGGTTGGTTCCTTCTTTTAGGTATGTTTTGCCTCTTTTATCGTTTGTCATCTACATAAATATGTAGAGTAATGCCGGTACAATTAATGAACTTCCTAACAAATATATTAGTATGTATACATTTCTAAGCTGCAGAAAAAGAAGGTGAGTTGGCTAATTATAAAGTCAATGCACAAATATATGTTTATCATCATTACATGTGAAGATGAACGTAGTACATAACTATATATTACAATACTTTCAAGTTTTAACTCACTAGATATTTTTTTGTGATTTGAATTATTTTGCCTCGAGGGCAGAGGATTGAACAACAAATATCCAATTTTATGTAATCATATTTTATTACTTAATTCATGAAGGTTAAACCTTAGAGATTCATCATTTGGGTGGAAGTGAATTAAATAACGCCATTTGTAGGTCAGTCTAAGCTGACACAATACCCTATGTACGACAATTTCTTAGCTCCCTTGCAAGTTATGGCTTCACTACCGAGGACCTGACTCTCATATTAGTGCTAAATTTATTTATGTATGTGACAAGCATTTGTTTATTCGTTCAACATTTCAAATGGAAATATCAATATTTCACAAGATCTTTGTATGTTCTCATATTTGCTTCTGTTTGTCGAAATAGTATGTTTTTTTTTAAGTTAAACATAAAAGGTAGAAGATACAAATCCCGCGGCAACGTGCGGGGAATCATCTAGTACAACCAACTGCAAACTGTTACTTTCATTATCTACAAACATCATCCTCCACACATACGTTTAATCCTTTGTTACAGCAAGCCAGTGAGATTGACAACCTCACTGTTTCATTGGGGCAAAATAGTTTGATTGTGTTGTGCAGGTTCCACCTCCCTTTCCAACAAGCTGTTTTCTGGCGATTGCCAGGGAGATCTTCAGACGTGTTCTTCATCTCCTACTGGTTCGATAACCTTGTTTTCATAACTGAGGGAAGACTTGCCGCTGCACTCATCATACCTTCCTCTTCTGGTTTCCTAACAACACCACCGTGTGCATCAAGCCTGTTTTCTGGCGCCGTTGCCGGGGAGCTGAAGCACATCTGCAAGGGGAGTCTCTCACTTCCCAATCTCTTTACTTTGTTTTTGTCTTGCTTAGTTAAATTTTATTTCCTGTTTAGTTGGCTATTAAATATCAAAAACACAAAAAAAATAGTTACTTGCATTTTATTTACTTTGTTATTATCTTGTTTGCTTCTTATTATCAAAAACACAAAAAAAATTAGCTACTTGCATTAATATTTATATTTCGGTTTGCTTTTAAATCTTGCTAAAATGACTACTACAGAGAATACTAAGTTGTGTGACTTTACTAGCACCAACAATAATGATTTTATATGCACACCTATTGCTCCACATGCTTCCAAAGCAGAATTCTTTGAAATTAAACCTGCTTTGTTAAATCTTGTCATGAAAGAGCAATTTTCTGGTGTTAGTTCTGATGATGCTGCTGCCCATCTAAATAATTTTGTTGAACTTTGTGAAATGCAAAAATATAAGGATATAGATGGTGACATTATAAAACTGAAATTATTTCCTTTCTCCTTGAGAGGAAGAGCTAAAGAATGGTTACTTTCATTGCCTAGGAATAGTATTGATTCTTGGATTAAATGCAAAGATGCTTTTATTGGAAAATACTATCCTCCCGCTAAGATTATTTCCCTAAGGAGTAGCATTATGAAATTTAAGCAATTTGATAATGAACATGTTGCTCAAGATTGGGAAAGAATGAAATCTCTGGTTAAGAATTGCCCAACCCATGGACTGACTGCTTGGATGATCATCCAAACCTTCTATGCAGGACTGAATTTTTCTTCAAGAAATTTATTGGATTCGGCTGCTGGAGGTACTTTTATGTACATCACTTTGGGGGCTGCAACAAAACTTCTGGAAAATATGATGGTTAATTATTCTGAGTGGCATACTGAAAGGACTCCTCAGGGTAAGAAGGTAAATTCTGTTGAAGAAACCTTCTCTTTGAGTGAAAAGATTGATATGATTATGTCTATGCTTGTGAATGGTAAATCTCATATGGATCCCAAAAATATTCCCTTAGGTTCTTTAGTTGCACAAGAAGAGCATGTTGCTGTGAACTTCATTAAAAATAATAATTTCAACAACAATGCCTATAGGAACAATTATGGTAATAACAACTATAAGCCCTATCCTCCTAATAATGGTAATTCTTATGGTAGTTCTTATGGTAATTCTTATAGCAATAATAGGAATACCTCCTCTGAACTTGAAACCATGTTAAAAGATTTTATCACTACACAAACTTCCTTTAATAAAACTGTTGAGGAAAAGCTTGGGAAAATTGATATTCTTGCCTCTAAAGTTGATAGTCTTGTTATCGATGTTGATCTTTTAAAATATAAAGTCATGCCTAATGATACTAATGAGAGTAAGACCTTTGCTAAAATTAATGCCATCCAAGTTCGAATTGATGAAAATGTTAGGATGATGGCTCAATTGCGTGCTAGATGGGAAAGAGAGGAAGAATTAGCTAAAGATGACAATATTGTTAGAGTTTGCACCATTACTACTACTGAAAATAATGTTACTTCACATGCTTGTAAGCCTCCTACTATTAATGGTAACATAATTGGTGTTGGCAATGTTTCTTCTACTACTTCCAAAAAATTAAAATTGCCTAAACTGCTGAAACTATGCTTGATAAAAGTGCTGAAATTTTTAAGAACATAGGAGATAATGGTTCGGTTTGCTTTGATGATAATGAATTTGATTTTGATAATTGTAATATCTCTGAAGTTATTAAGTTCTTGCAAAAGCTAGCCACAAGTCCTAATGCTAGTACTTTAAATATGGCTTTTACTACACATATTACAAATGCTCTCATTAAAACTAGGGAAGAGAAATTAAAACTTGAAGCTTCTATCCCTAAGAAGTTAGAAGATGGTTGGGAGCACATCATTAAGATAAAAGTGAATGAATTTGATTGCAATGCTTTGTGTGATCTTGGTGCAAGTATTTCTGTTATGCCTAAGAAACTTTATGATATGTTTGACTTGCCACCTTTGGAACATTGCTATTTGGATGATTTTCTTGCTGATAATGCTTTGAAGAAACCTTTGGGGAGAGTTAATGATGTTCATGTTATGGTTAACAATAACCTTGTCCCCGTTGAATTTATTGCCTTGGATATTGAGTGCAACCCCTCTTGTCCTATTGTTTTGGGAAGACCTTTCCTCCGCACAGTTTGCGCTATTATTGATATGAAAGAAGGAAATATAAGGTACCAATTCCCACTTAAGAAAGGTAAGGAACACTTCCCTAGGAAGAAGATATTAAAGATGATTTAAGCTTCAAGAACAACAATATAATCATCTAATGAATCAAACACTCATGACAACTTTGTGAAAGGATCAAGTCAAGCAATAACAATATGCACGTAGAAGATCATCTCTCTATTTGTTCACTCAAATACAAGCAAGTGTTCAGCGTTGTTTCCTAGCACCAGGATGTTGTGGCTAAGAGAATAATAATGGCGGTTTGGAAGGCCAACGGAAGAAAGTCTCACACAGCTGAAAGTTTTCATTAGACAAGAGGAAGTCTTATAATCGAAGTTATGCAAGGAGTAGTGATTGCCACACAATGGAACTAGTGGGGGTGCATCTAACTGGCTTGCTCATGAAAACCTAGAGCACTTTTGAGGAGGCTCATCATTGGAATATACAAGCCAAGTTCTATAATGTAAAGTTCCCCACATAGTTATGCAAGTAAAACATGAAAACTCTCTCATATGAAGTAAAGGTGCTAAACATGAGCACAACTGATGACTATGAATATTATAGGTGCTATAACATGAGCACAAGTGTGGACAAAGAGTAGTAATGTTGCCCCCTTTTTTATTTTTATTTTTTTGTATTTTTTTTATTTTATTTTTCTGTTTCTCTTTTCGATGGCCTCCATGGCTCTTTTCACTTTTAGGGGCAAACATTCTATCATGACAATACATTTTTGATACAAGGATCTCATAATGGATTAAACATGGTGTATGAAACGGTGCCTTTGCCAGTGTAGCAGGATATGCAATGATCTAGCGTAACATGGGTAAAACCACACATCAGCCATATAGAATCATGCAAAGCTATATAAATGATAAATGACAACAAGTCATGTAATGTAAAATGAAAGTTGCATGGCAATATATCTCGGAACAGCTATGGAAATGCTGTAGTAGGTAGGTATGGTGGATGTTTTGAAGAAGATATTTGCCTTATGTGTAGGAGAACATGATGAAGATCTCCCACGAGTTTTGGATGTACCCGCGAAGTATGCACCAACTCTCAATGTGAGAAAGGGCAATGCAAAGTACCGAAGAGGCTAGCAAATATGGTAGTGGAAGTGCCATGAAAACCGCAGCTTAGAACTCACAAGCAAAAAGATTCCAACTAGAAATATGATCTTACAAGGCATTATGAAAATCACTCCATGAGTGACTGTGGCAAATGAACAAGTCACTGTTGGGACCCTGACCGTAGCGCATAATACAAAGTCATTACGGTTGTTTTTAACATTAGAAGTCATATATCATCATGCTGTCAACTGGATATTTAAGTGTGGCACAGCTTCAAGTTTTCTAGATCAACCATTAATCATTCCACTTTACTAAACCATCATGTTTTACCATTACGCATATTAATATCTCAAAACAACATTAATGATTCAAGTGACACAATTTAATGATCTACAAGATTATGTATCATTTCATCATACCATCTACCACATCAAACATTTTCTGTTCTTAACCAAACACTGATCAACTTATTTGAAACATAAACTCTCCAAGTATTTAACAATGAAGCAAGAGAGTATAACATATGAGAACTAACAGCTCTGAACAAGAGGTGCATGAAAAATAAGAGCTGAAAGTATTGCAGTAGCTATAAAAGAATACTCAACAATTATAAGTGAAGAATAGGAGTATTCAAAAGAAAAGGCGGAGCGTGTCTCTCTCCCACACAAGAATGCTAGGATCCATTTTATTCAGAAAACAAAAATAACAAAAGCAAAAATAAAAACAAACAGACGCTCCAAGTAAAGCACATAAGATGTGGCGGAATTAAAATATAGTTTCACTAGAGATAACCTGATAAGTTGTTGATGAAGAAGGGGCTGCCTTGGGCATCCCCAAGCTTTGACGCTTGAGTCTTCTTGAAATATGCTTGGGTGACCCACGGGGGCATCCCCAAGCTTAGGCTCTTTCATCTTCTTGATCACATCATATCATCCTCTCTCTTGATCCTTGAAAACTTACTCCACACCAAACTCAAAGTAAACTTCATTAGAGGGTTAGTGCATAATAAAAAATTCTCATATTCTGTGTGGAGACAATCATTATCATGGTACTGGACATTAGCTACAGCCACTGGAATTTTATGGAACAAAAAGATCCATTCAAAAACAGCAAAAGAACCAATGCGAAATAAATGGCAGAATCTGTCAAAAACATAACAGTCCGTAAAGACGAATTTTTTCGAGTCACTTAACTTGCTCAAATAAGAAAACTCAAAACTAATGACAGTTGCGTACGTATCTGAGGATCACGCACAAAAAATATCAGTTCATTCCGACGTTTCTTTAAAGAGTTATGAATTTAACGGTGAACAGCAGAAAAACTGTTACTGTGCAGAAATCCAAATCTAGCATCAACTTGGCACTACTTATGCAATAAAGTAAAGATACAAAGGAATTGCTACAGAGTTAGGCATGTTCCTTTACACAAGAAAATAAAATAACAGGAATAAAAAGTGGGTTGTCTCCCATAAGCGCTTTTCTTTAACGCCTTTAAGCTAGGCACAGAAAGCAAAACTCAAGTGTTTTCAAGAGAAGAAGCATCAACGTTAGCTGTTTTCTGGCGATTGCCAGGGAGACCTTCAGACATGTTCTTCATCCCCTACTGGTTCGATAACCTTGGTTTCATAGCTGAGGGAAGACTTGCCGCTGCACTCATCATACCTTCCTCTTGGGGTTTCCCAACAACACCACCGTGTTCATCAGGCACCGAGGCGCCCACATCATGTGGTGGCGCGGCCCCCTCCCTGGCCGCGCGGCCACGTGGTGTGGGGCCCTCGGGCCTCCACCGTCTTCGCCCTTTCGCCTACTTATACCCCCCGAAAGATCAAGACCTAACACCCGAACACTTTTCCACGATACGTTCCAGAGCCGCCGCCGCCGTCAACCCTAGTTCGGGAGAGTTCAAAAGCTCTTCCCGGCACCCTGCCGGAGAGGGGAATCATCACCGGAGGGCTCTACATCACCATGCCCGCCTCCGGACTGATGCGTGAGTAGTTCAGCCTTGGACTACGGGTCCATAGCAGTAGCTAGATGGTTGTCTTCTCCTATTGTGCCATCATGTTTAGATCTTGTGAGCTGCCTATCATGATCAAGATCATCTTTATGTAATGCTACATGTTGTGTTTGCTGGGATCCGATGAATAATTGAGTACTATGTCATTTGCTTCATAATATATCTTGTGAGTGTGTTATTTATGATCTTGCATGCTCTCCATTACTAGTAGATGCTCTGGCCAAGTAGATGCTTGTGACTCCAAGAGGGGGTATTTATGCTCGATAGTGGGTTCATGTCTCTATTTAATCTGGGTGAGTGACAGCAAGCTCTAAGATTGTAGATGTACTGTTGGGATAAAACAGTAGTTCTTTATCTAAGGATATTTGTGCTACTTACATTACACACTTTACTTAATGTAATAATCTGTTGCTTGCAACTTAATACTGAATGGTGTTGCGGATGCTATCCTGAAGGTGGATTATTAGTCATAGATGCAGTTGGATGACGGTCTATGTATCATGTTGTAATGCCCAAATGAATCTCACACTAGACGTCATGACTTGTATATGCATTGTTATGCAGTTCTTTATTCTGTCAATTGCCCAGCTGTAATTTTCATTACCCGCATGTATACTATTATTTATTTATGGAGAGACACCACTAGTGAACTGTGGACCCCGGTCCTTTTCTTTAAACCTATAAAACAACCTACTGCAATCCTGTTACTTTCATTCTCTGTAAACAAACATCATTTTCCACACCATACGTTTAATCCTTTGTTACAGCAAGCCAGTGAGATTGACATGTGCAGGTTCCACGTCAGCTGCACGCCAAGCATTTCTCTGGCGCCGTTGACACCTTCAGAAGCGCCTTCATCTCCTACTAGTTCGATAACCTTGGTTTCATAACTGAGGGAAATTTGCTGCTGCACTACTTCATACCTTCCTCTTGGGGTTTCCCAACAACACCACACCGGTGCATCAAGGCGCAGCGGAACCTGGACACTAGTGGTAATTCTATCTCGTCTAAGTCTTTTTTGCGCTTTTCTGATTCACGCATTGTTTCTAATTTGAGTAGCTTAGGTGTTTCACTTGGTAAATCTAGTAGTGCTATTTCGGCTTCTGCGAGTGTGTTGAAACATATGGAATATGACCGGTTAACGGTAATTCCAAAAGTTTCCACTGTTGCGGATAACCCTTTTTCGGACGACGAGGAGGCGAATGCCACAATGGATTTTCAGCTTCTCTCAAGTCTTGTTGGGGTCGTGTCAGAGGTCGGTTTGGATGAGACAGAACCAAGATCATTATATGATCTAAGAGCTTCTGGTCGTAAATCCAGAACATCCGCTAAAGAACGATCTAGTAAGAGGCCAAAAGTTTCAAAATCTAAATTGTTTCCCGATGAATGGCATGTTTCTAAATAGCAGAGGTCTTCGCGACTTGGCTAAACATGTTCACATTGTTGATTGTTGTCGGGATCATAATTTAGATTTTGTAGCTATTTCGGATACGGGAAAACGAGACTACACACCAAGTTTTCTCAATCGTCTATCTGGCGGTACGTACTATGAGTGGGTTTCTCGTCCGCCTCGTGGCCGTTCGGGTGGTATCCTAGTCGGTGTACGAGCTGATACCATGGACGTTTTAGCTAGTTCGGTTGGTGAGTTTCATGTTAAGCTCAAGATCCGTAACAAAGCTGATAACTTCCATTGGAGTCTCGTTGCTGTTTATGGAGCTGCTCAGGATGAGTTCAAGGCTGACTTTTTACGTGAGCTCGTTAATCTTGCAAACGATAATCCGCACACTATTTTAATTGGGGGCGATTTTAATTTGCTTAGATTTGCGCACGAGAAAAGTAAAGGCCGTTTTGACAGCCATTGGCCTTTCTTATTTAATGCCGTCATTGACAGCTTAGATCTAAGAGAGGTGTCAATGGTTGGTAGGTAGTACACGTGGGCTAACAGTCGATCCGACATATGAAAAACTAGACCGCGTGTTAATGTGCACCGACTGGGAAAACAAATATCCAATGGTGACGGTTCGCGCTTTAGAACGTATCGAGAGACTGTCTGACAATGCTCCTATACTTCTGAACACGGGAACGCCGCGTCCTATAAGTAGAAAACCGTTCAAATTTGAACTTGGTTGGCTACATAGGGAAGGCTTCCATGAGATGGTTAAGAATGTATGGGAAAGACCGGTAGTGGGACGTTCACCAATTGAGAGATGGAATAATAAAATTCGTGCAGTATGCAAACATCTCTCTGGTTGGGCACGTCATATTACTGGTATACTTAGGAAAGAAAAGCAATGGCTGTCAACCATTATTGATGAGCTTGAGGCCCACGCGGAAGTGCGGACACTATCTACGCATGAGATTGAACTGAAAAGTCAATCTAATCCGCAAATAGCAAACCTGCTACGTGAGGAGGAGCTCAAGTGGTATCAACAGTCTAAGTCTCAATTCATTCTTGAAGGAGATTCGAATACTAGATACTTCCATATAGTAGTGCTAATGGCAGACACAGGAAGAAACATATTCATTCTCTTGTCCATGAGGATGGAAGAATTGAAGGCCATGAACAGCTAAAGGCTTACATTACTAATTATTATAAAAATCTATTTGGCGATCCTGATGAAGGAAACTTCACAATGGATGAAGCCAGAACGGAGGATATCCCTCAAGTGTCCGCTGTGGAAAATAGCTTACTTACAGCCCCCTACTCTGAGGAGGAAGTAAAAAAGGTCATTTTCCTGATGGAACATAACAAGGCTCCGGGTCCGGATGGGTATCAAACATTCTGGGAAACCATCAAGGATGACCTATTAGTTATGTTCAGCGCTCTTCATGCTGATCAACTAGAGCTGTTTCGGTTGAATTTTGGCGAAATTATCTTGTTACCTAAGGTCAATGAGGCAGAAAGGATTCAGCAGTTTAGACCTATATGCCTCTTGAACGTTAGTTTCAAGATCTTTACAAAAGTAGCCACGATTCGTCCGAATACAGTTGCTGAACATGTTGTGCGCCCGTCTCAAACTGCCTTCATGTAAGGACGTAATATTCTTGATGGGGTAGCGGTGTTGCACGAAACGGTTCATGAGTTACATTCAAAAAAGCTAAATGGGGTCATCCTTAAATTAGATTTTGAAGAAGCTTACGATAAAGTCAAGTGGTCTTTCATCCAACAAACTCTCAGAATGAATGGTTTTTCTGATGAGTGGCGTGCTCTAATTCGTAATTTCGTATCTGGAGGTAGCGTGGCCATCAAAGTCAATGACGACATTGGACGTTATTTCCAGACTCGAAAAGGTCTTAGACAGGGCGATCCATTATCCCCTATGCTATTCAATATAGTGGCGGATATGCTTGCTATTATGATTGAGCGCGTTAAAGTTGATGGCCAGATTGAAGGGTTGATTCCTCATCTTGTTGATGGGGTCCTCTCAATACTTTAATACACCGATGACACAATTCTTTTTATGGAACATGACATTGAAAAAGCTCGAAATCTGAAATTAATTTTAGCAACTTTCGAGCAACTTTCAGGTCTGAAAATTAACTTCCATAAGAGTGAGTTGTTCTGTTTTGGCGAGGCCTTAGACGAGACCAATACCTATGCCGAACTCTTCGGTTGTGGGCAAGGTCAATTCCAGATTCGGTATTTAGGCATCCCGATTCATTATCGGAGGCTTACTATTGCCGAATGGAAATGCGTCGAAGAAAGACTACAAAAACGTTTAAGTAGCTGGAAAGGTAAATTGCTGTCCCTCGGAGGAAGACTGATACTCATAAATTCGGTGCTCACTAATATGGCACTGTATATGTTATCTTTCTTCCTTTTGCCAAAAGGAGTGCTCCAAAAACTAGATTATTACCGGTCTAGATTTTTTGGCAAGGGGATAGTGAGAAGAAGAAATATCGACTGGTTAAATGGAGTGTGGTTTGTACACCTAAAGATCAAGGAGGACTGGGAATTCATGACCATGAGGTCAAGAATACAGCTCTTCTAGGTAAATGGTTGTTCAAGTTGCTGACCGAAAATGGACAGTGGCAAACCCTCCTGAATCGGAAATATGTTGGATCCAAACCGCTGTCACAAGTTTCTTGGAAACAGGGTGATTCACATTTTTGGGCTGGTCTGATGGCTCCAAAATCACAGTTCTTCAGATTTGGACATTTTTCGATTAAAGATGGATCTCAGATAAGGTTCTTGGAGGACTCGTGGCTAGGCAATACCCCACTCCGAGAACAATATCCGGCATTATATAATATTGTTCGTTACAAAAGTGATACCATTAAGAAAGTAATGGCAACCTCACCTCCAGATGTAACGTTCAGGCGATATTTGATTGGCCAGAGGTTGGTTGCATGGCAAGCCCTTTTACAAAGGTTAGCCAATATACAACTGACAGCTGGGCCAGACGAATTTCGATGGAACCTACACAAGAATGGCAAATTCTCAGTAGACTCCATGTATAATGCTTTATCCCAATCTCATATACCGGTTGATAACAACAAGTTGCTTTGGAAGATGAAGATACCACTTAAAACAAAGGTGTTTGGATGGTACCTTCGTCGTGGAGTCATTCTAACCAAGGACAATCTTGCTAAACGGAACTGGCAGGGAAGTAAGAGTTGTGTATTCTGTAATCAGAATGAAACAATAAAACATCTCTTTTTTCAATGTCGGTTCGCGAGGTCTATATGGTCAATCATCCAAGTACCATCTAACCTTTATCCACCATGCAGTGTGACCAATATCTTTGGGAATTGGCTACACGGTATCGATACTAGGTTTAGGAAGCTTATTAGGCTGGAAGCGCTTGCCATCATTTGGTCGCTATGGCTATGTAGAAATGATAAGGTGTTTAACGATAAATTGTCTTCTCCTTTGCAGGTCATCTACCGGTGTACCGGTACACTCCGTTCATGGTCGTCTCTTCAGCGGGTGGAGCACCGAGACCTATTTATGGAGGTATGTGCACGGTTGGAGTCCACGGCGAAGGATACTTTTTCCCATCATGGGTGGCAGCATAATCTACGGATTGGACCGCCGCCACTTCAGGCGTAGTTGCATTTGCTTATTGTTATGATATGTAATACGCCTTTATTGGTTTCGTATTGTGAACGGTGGGTCAGCTGTGTGCATCTTAGTTATGCAGAGGCTGGGTGTAAACGCTTAAACCTTTTAAGTAATAAAGCGCCCTTTAACGGGAAAAAAAAACTGATGCCGGATCCTGTTGCACCCAATTAGTGATCTGGCGCTCTGCCCACTCGCTCGATCCGTGAGCTGTGAGCATTGACCCAATCTAGGAAAAAAACAATGAGTGTATCATTTCTTCGTCAGGCTAGGTTGTTGTTCCTAACTTCTCGGTGATCTTCGATGGCAAATTAGCAACAACTATGCTTAGTGTGTCGGTTTTATGTGTATCCACGTGTGTGGCCCTTCTGCTTTGTGGCGTTCTCTCGGGCGAGGTCTCCTCTCCTCCATGCCATGTTGCCCTGTTGCTCCTACACCGTTGATGCTTCTCATACCTAGCAGGATGTAGTCACGACTGTTGTTGAAGATATGGTTGAACCTTATGATGAGCAGGTCAGCTTATTCGGATACAATAATCATTTGTCGAGATGATGTGTCAGCCTATACTCAGTGGAGAAATGATGATGCTCGGTCTACTGCTGTTCTCACTGTTAGTGTTTTGTCTCAGTTTGCTTATCAGTTTATGGGGCTCGACACTACTACTGTGATGTGGTTGTCGATGTGTGATTCCCACGGAACAGGGATAATCACTCTCGGGGCAGAAGTTCGTGAAGGGGACTGAACACGTTAGCCAACAACCCTCAACCGGCCCGGCGACGGTGCTCGTCGTGCCTGTAGAGGGTCAACACGACAGAGATGGACACGGGCCCGTACCCAGGTTCACGGCCCTCAGGAGGAGGTAAAACCGCTACTCCTGCTTGTCTGTATTGCTCTGTAAGGGGTACAGCACAATGAGCTTGCCGAGGGCTCGGTTGCGGCAGCGCAGAGCTCGAAGAGGGAAGCAAAGGTCTTCTTCCTCCTCTGGTCTGCTAAGCTATGATGCCTGTAGCCGATTGATCGGTCGGTCGCTGGATCCTCTGCTACGGAGGTGCTCCCTCTCCTTATATAGGCGCCCCGGGCCTCCTCCCTCCGAACGGCGCAGTGGAAGGGTTCCCACATGGCGACGAGGCGGTGGAGAGGGGTGCACCGCAGCTGGGTTGTCCATGGACTCGGTCCATGGTCGTAAAGCCTGCCTTCGTGACAGAAAAGCCGCCGTCTTCGCTGGGCGGCCAGCTGGTGCAGCAGCGATCGTGGGGGTGCCCACAGTGACGTCGTCCTTGGAGCGTAGCGCCGGCCAACTGCTTTATCACCAAAGAGGAAACCCTCGTAAGCTGGCGCAGGGGACACAGCTTTGTTGACTCCTTTAATCATCAAAACGGCAACTGCGGCGCCGTCGTCATCGCGCGCAGACGCGCGCGTCACTCTGCGGCGCGGCAGTGGCCATGTGGAGGGATTTGTGTTGACTCCTCTCCAGGGGAGAGGGCCCTGTAGAGGAGCAGCCTCGGGAGGGGCCTCGTCAGGCCTTCGCTGCCCTCTTCAGCCCTCTCGAGGGTCTTCCCTCTCGAGGATCTCTCCAAGCGTTTTGCTCGGTCCTTAGCCGTTTCAACGACTCTGTCGCGTTTGAGGGCTGTGGAGAGTGGGCTCTGCACACCCTGGATCCCACTGGGCCGACAGTAGCCCCCGGGCCCATGACGGGCACGACGAGGCCCATCGGGTCCAGGCGAAGCGTCGTGGGTCCAATATGTCCGGCCGACCCGTGACACGCGTCGTCCGGAGATGAACTTGCGGCGACTCGGTTTCTCCAGTAGAAACGTGCGTCGTGGGGGGTCCCACCACGATCACCACGACCGCGCCTTGGTAACTGCCCAAATGCGGTATAAAGCTGCGCGACGGTCCGAACCGCAGTCATTACTCACTTCTGCGCTCCGCCGTCAGCTCTTGCTCTTCCAACACTTCTTTTCCGGCGAACCCTTTCCTCCTCCGGCGAACTCCTTTCTTCTCCTGCGCTCCGCTTCTTGCATCCTCCTTAACAATGGGCGGACCCAAGGGCAAGGCGGCGATGGGGACGTTCCCCTCCGATGCGCAGGGCGAAGAGGCGCTAGGACCCGCTCTGATCGGGGTGCGCGTCGATGCGGTGGCGCTGGACAAGATCCAGCACCTGGTCGCCGGGAGGACCAATGAGCACGGCGCCAGCGCCATCCAGGCCGCGAGGCACGGCCGCCTTCCGGCGGGGTTTTTCCCCATCTTCCTCCACACTCTCTTCGCCGGATTGGTGCCTCCGTATTCGCCTTTCCTCGAGGCCGTCCTGGAGTTCTACCAGATCCACCTTCTCCACCTGTACCCCAACGCCATCCTCATCCTCTCCATCTTCGCCTACCTGTGCGAGGCGTATCTGGGGGTGCAGCCCTCGGTGGCCCTCTTCCGGAGCTTCTACGCGCTCCGGAACACCGCGAAGGCCGAGCGGACGGGGTGCGTGTCCTTCCGCATTGCGGACGGCATGGGGGACGTCTACATCCCCATGTCATGGAGCGACGACAAACCCGTCACGGCGGTGTCGAAGAAGGTGGACGACTTCAGGCAGAAGTGGTTCCTCATCGGCGTCAAGTCGCAGAGCTCCCTCCTCGAGGTCCCGGAGGCGCCGCCCGTGAAGAACACCCATTGGGGGAAGCAGGCCTTCCAGGGCCCGAAGATAGGAAGCCTCGTGGCGCGCATGAGGACGCTTCGGGAGAACGGCCTCACCGGCCAGATGATCGCAGAGGACTTCGTGCGCCGCCGCATCGCTCCTCTTCAGGCGCACAAGAAGCCGATGTGGATGTACTCGGGCCCCTCCGACCCGATGCGTCTCCATCCCTGCGACCACCGCCCCGCCGTCGTCGAGACCATCGTGGGCGGCCTCTTCATCAACCCCGACGTGTCTGTGGCGGTTGCGGCGGAGCTGAGGCCTCTTCATCAGATGAACCTGGCTGCGCGCTTGGCGATTCTGGAGCGGATGCCCACCTTCACCCCGCTAGGCTTGGCGGGGGAAGAGGAAGAGGATGGGCCCATGCCCGTGGCGAGGGGACAAGACGATGCGGAGTCGCCGTACGCGTCTGACGCCGAGTAGGGCGATGCTGCGGCCAGGGCCGTTCCCTCTGCAGGCGGGGCGAGCTCGTCAAGGGCCTCGCCCCCTCCTGAGGAGGTCCTCGAGCTCTCCTCCGGCGACGACGAGGAGGCCGAGGCGGGGCGACAGGAGCTCCGAACCAAGGCGGCCCACGACAGGCCTGCCGGGGAGCCCCCAAGCGCTTCCCTCAAGAGGAAAGCTGAGGCGGCTCCGGGGGGATCCGGAGTCCGGGCCACGCCTTCTTGGCGTTCGTCCGGCATGGCGTGGGTTGACACCCGCGCCAAGAGGACAGGCTAAGTGTTTCTGGTTTTGCTTTTCTCCTTCGGTGTTTGCTTGTTTGCCTCCTCTGACAGGTCTTCTTGTTCTTGGCCAGCGACCCGGCGCCTGCGAAGCGCCGCAGGCTCCGCAAGGCGGCAGACATGAAGAGGGCCGCCACGGAGGCCGCGGCAGAGGCCTCGAGGCCTGCGGGGGAAATCCCTGCAGGCCCTCACGGGGAGGCTGCTCAGGCTGAGGCGACCGCGCCGCCTCTGGAGGAGGAGCACCCCGAGGAGCGTGCGGAGAAGGCGCCCTCTCCGCTGCGCGCTGCGACCCCGCCAGTGCAGCAGGAGGCCGCGGCAGGCACCACATCGGCCCCGCTCTCGCCAAAGGCCGATGAGACGGTGGGAGCAGATCTCCCGCCGCCCCCGCGAAGTCCAACGGCGGAGGAGGAGGCAGCGGCTACGGGGCAGACCTCTCCTGCCCCGGGAACCCAGGACGAGGCGCCGCCTGAGGCGGCCAGCGCTGGCGCGCAGAACGCGGGCACCGAAGCGGAGGACACGCCTCTGAGCCCCCACACCCGCGCAAAGACTCCCCGCTCCAAGCCTGACGCGGGTGCGGGGCCTTCCGCCCCGAGCGAGACTTCCCGGGCCCTTGCCCTCGGCAGCTGGGACTGGAGCAGGGGGCGACGCGACGTCGCCTTCCGCTTGGTGCGGGAGTCCCTGGATGGGCTGGAGGCCCACCTTGCCCAGGAGGACCAGGAGCTTGCCCGGCAGCGAGACGAGCTCGCAGAGGCTTGGGCCGCGTTCCACGCGGCTGTGGAGGCTCGCCGGCGGAGCGACCAGGCCTTGCAGGCGGAGCGCGAGGAGGCGCCATGCGCGACGCCGAGGAGCTTCTGCAGCCCTTGAAGGCCGAGCGCCGAGCGGCGGCGGAAGACTTGGCCGCGGCCAGGGCAGAGCGGGAGGCTGTAGAGCACTCCCTGGCGGCCAAGCACCACGAGCTTGTCGAGCTTGAGGCTAAAATCCTCGCCGACTCTGAGACCGTGCGGACCGCCCTGGAGGGGGTCCGCGCGAGCTTGGACGCCAGGGGGCGGGGCCTGAGCGAGCGTGAGGAGGACATGCGCCGCCGCGACGAACAGCTGGCGCTGAGGGAGCAGGAGCTGTCAGGGCAGCGCGCCGCCCTCGAGGCCCGCGAAGAGAGCCTGGTCGCGGCTCTCGGCAGGTATGAACGCGAGGTGGCTACCCACAAGGGGCATGTGGAGCGCTTCAACACGAGGTTCGCCGAGCAGAAGGCGGAGGCTGAGAAGGAGTTCCAAGCCCGGGAGAAGGCGTACCGCGCCGCTGTCTCCCGCGACTACGCCGAGAAGTTCACGAAGCAGGAGAACCGCTTCAAGAGGCGGCGCGATGAGGACGCCGCTCGTATCTATGAGCTGGAGCAAATGAACGCCCGGCTGAACTCCCGGGCGCGGCGCGCCACGGATAGTCGCCTTGCTGCCGAAGAAGCTCGCGAGCGCATGGCGCAGGACCTCGCCTCCCTCATGGCGGACATGGAGGAGATGAACAAGCAGGTGGGCCCTGCTGTGGAGAAGGCGGTAGAGGCCATGGAGAGCGCCCGGGCGGCGCAGGTGCTGTCGCAGTAGCGGGAGCGCATGTTCCTGTCCTTGGTGGGCCGGGGCCGCGAGCTCGCCGCAAAGCTGGGAGTGGATGCGCCGACCGTTCCCCTTCAAGGCAACTCCGACGCCGCCACCTACCTCATGTACTTCGAGCAGCTCTTCTCGGCGCTCGAGGGCCCTGCCGCCGAGCTCCGCGACGTCGTCGATGAGGAGTGCCGCCAGCTCCTGGCGGTGGCGGTCGACAGCATCTTCACCAACCTCCAGAACCTCCAGCCTGGTTTTGACTTCACCACGGTGACCGAGCCTCTCGAGGGGGAGAAGGGGTGGAAGATCTCCAACTCCATCCGCGACCAGGTCGACGACTTCTGCAGCCGCTTCAAGCGGGCTGCAGCGGAGGATGCTGGCGGCGAGGAGGGCGACGATGAGGAGGGTGAGCCTGAAGCAGAAGGGTCCGAGGAGGACGATGGCGAGGCCTCTGCCTGACTTCTTCCTGCAATGCAACGCTTGTAGCGCCGTGGGGATGTTTGTTTTAAAGACTTTTGCTCTGCAGTTTGTAATATACTTCATATTTTTAAGCATGTGCTGCTAAGTCTGTGTGTGCGCCCCTCGAGGGCCTTTTGCTTTACTTCCATGTCTTTTTCGCTCTGCGTCGCTAGGACCCTTCTCCTCGCGCTATGACTCCGCCGCTGCGGTATGCTCGAGCAATGACTCGGCAAGGCCGGGGGGAGTTTAAGGCTTAGAGAGGTAGGAGTCCTCGAGGCGCGATGCTCAAGGCTCCCCTTTGACGCGCAAGCAGTCCATGGAGAGTTAGGGAAAAGGACGCTCGAGGGACGCAAAGTGCTCGTGAGAGAGACGCAGAGATTCTCCTGGTGTGAGCAGGGTACTTAGCTTCGCGAGGCTTTTCGCCCTGCGTAGGACTCCTCAGGTGATGTCTTTCCCTCTAGGGGCCGAGCTTTTCCTCCACAGGCCTGGAGGGACTCTTGTTCCCTGCGGATGTTAGAGAGGCGAACCAAAACGCTAGAGCCTAGTAGCAAGGACTCATGCGCGCTTATAGGTTTCCTCATGGGTATCTCGCGAGGAGAGAGAGTACCAAGGTCCTTTGGAGAGGTGGCGTGTATCCGGGAGCATGCCCTTTAGCCAGAGCTCAGGGCCGCTTGGGTTTTGCAGTGCTGCTGGGGTGCTCTTGGGCACAGGCACCGTACTCAGCCCCCGCTCGCGAGGTGCACATGGGAAGAATATAAGCGCACATGTGAAAGTAAGTGACGAAAGCAAAACTTGCCATCGAAACACTACACAGCGGCGGCTCAGCGCAAAGTTCACTTGGGAACGACACGGCGCCGTAGCGCAAAGTTCACTTGGAACGAAAATTGCGCCGTAGCGCAAAGTTCACTTGGAACGAAAATGGCGCCTGAGCGCAGAGTTCACTTGGAACGAAAATCGGTTCATTACACTTGGGTTTGCCAAGCTAACGTTCCTTCCATGTCGAGGCATGGGGACCACCCATTAGTGGCAGAGGTTCACTGCGGCCTGCGGTGGCTCATTGGTAGGAGAGCTCGGAGGGCTGACCCTCGGGGGAAGCTTGGAGAAGCTTGGAGGTGAAGCCGTGAGCTTCCCTCTAGAGACAAAAAATGCCTGGCGTGACTATGATCACGGGTAGAACTTGCGCAGATGTGCGATGTTCCACGGGTTCTTGACGGGGATGCCGTCTTCGGTCTCGAGGCGTACTGCGCCAGACCTGGCGATGTGGGAGACCCTGTAGGGGCCTTCCCACATCGGCGAGAGCTTGTGGAGGCCTTCTCTGGAGAGGATTCGCCTGAGGACGAGGTCGCCCGCCTCAAGGGTGCGTGAGCGTATATGGCGGCTGTGGTAGCGCCGCAGATCTTGCTGGTACTTTGTAGCACCCCCAAGAGCCAAGCTAGACAAATCTAAGACCTTAACCTGAGATAAGCCTAGCAAAGATCTCGAGAGCCAACAGTTGAATATCCCGTAACACAGCAGTGACACTACAACACAAGAAGAAATATATCAAGCTCTTAACAAAGCAAGAAGCAAATATCACCGAATAAGGTCACTGACCTGTCAATCACCAATACAACGGAAGGCAAATTATGCTATTAGACATAGCAAAGTCAGCAAAAGGCCTAAGAGGCCAGAAAGCATAACGGCGACGTCCCAGTCCATAGATTCCAGGCTGCCGTCTAGGAACCCCAACCTACTCGTCGATGTCGATGTCCACAAAACACACATGTCCAAATAATTGCGCAAGGCTGAGTACGAGAGGTACTCAACAAGACTTATTTAACCTATTATATATCTGCTCGTTCAGAGAGTATTAATGAATGTCTTTTGCATAAAGCCAGTTTTATTTTCAATCGAGGGAGGAGAGAATCCCGCATCGGTAGACTTTTAAAAGGGGATAAGAGAATGAAACACTAGCTTCATCCACAGCTTCAGTCTCCACCAGATCATCATGAGTTGTACCACCCACCAGAATCACCCCCTCGCTCAACCCGAGGAAGCAATCCTCCCTTAGTTGGCAAGTTTTATACTTAGATTATAGTTGTCTATGATCACCGAAATAAGGTACCAAGTCGTCCATAACCGTGGACACGGCTTTTCGAAAAGATTTACCCTGCAGGGGGTGTAACTACCCACACACGCCAACCAACCGATACGCCAGCTATTAGCACTCTTCCGGGGAGTGCTGGCAGAAGGGTTGGCCACGACCTTTCCCAAGCTTCGCCTATGTCCATGAGCCACAGCAGTAGGTCAGACCGCCATCTCAGCGATCCCTAGTGCGGGTTGCCAGGGTCAAGATCAGAGCGTCACACTCTCCTGACCCAAGCCCTAATCTCCTCAACTCATTTTACCGCACACGCAAATGGAACACTCAAACTAGTGGCTTCACGTAGTAGGCTAGGCAAGTTGGAGCCGAGGGGAAAATGAATGCCCTGTGTGGATGCACGAATTGTCTTGGTTCCGAACCCAGGAACTCAGTTCCTAAGATCGACAAGAATGAGACAACCCACCACAATTCCCATTGTGGCCTCTCATCCAAGTCTTTAGCATATTCGACACATCTCGGATAATTCCACGTCATCCTTCGCAGCTCTGATTCATCAACCGGATGGAGCAGAGGGAAGATCTAAGCAGGGCTAAGCATAGCAGACTCTAGCGATGCACCACATGTAACACTCTATACCTCAACTCAAAACCACATTTGAATCGCATGCATAATAGCAGAATCAAATACTTTGAAATCTTATATATGCAGATAAGAGGTTATGCTTGCCTTGCTCTTCGATAACAAGATATAAAGCTTTTGGAAATCTTCGGCTTGACTTGATCAAGATAACCAAGAATAACCCTTCATGAATTCCCACTTGAGTATGTCGTCGATGATCCAGCACTGGTCTTCATTATTGCCAATCTTCACTTCGGATTCGCATTCTACCGCGAAAAACGAAACACCGGAAAAGAAACGGGAAACAACATTCAACCATGGCATCGATGCAATGCGCACAATGTATGCATGACAAGTTAAAAGATTGAAATGTAAATCCTACACATGGAAGGACATTTTAAATGGAGTGCGAATGCCCGACAGGTGCCATTCGACAAACTCCATATTTAAAAGAAATGTTGTAATTTGTTCTTCGATTATAAACATGGTTCAATGTTGTTTAAATATGCATGATTTGTACATAATTAGATAGATCTTATTTTTCTGCAAATTTTGATATATTAATCATATTTTTCTGAATTAAGATGAATTACTTATGAATTTTCAAAGTTTAAACCATTTTTAATTCAATTTTAAACATTTATGAAATTAAATAAAAGTTGGACCCACATGTCATAACTTTATTAATTTCTTAAAACATTTTGGAAATTAGTAAATTTCTGACATCAGGGACCCACCAGTCATATAACTAATCAATTACAGAAAAGAATTAAATGATTTTCAGAAAATAGAAAAGAGGGGATGACATCAGATGACGTCATCAATGGAGGCAGTGGCTACTGCCGAGCACGAATCGCTCGATTCGGCGCGAGCGAGGAGGCGCGAGCAGGCGCGTCGGACGCGCGGAGTCGTGGGTAACCGAATGGTGGCGGCGCCGCCCGCTTTGGGTCGCCGGAGACGGCGGATGGCTCGCCGGAGCGGAGGCCGACGGCGGCGCACGCGGCCCGGATGAACCAGAGGGGTAGGGGGGATGAAGGGGTCCGGGAGGACCAGACGCTCACCACGGAGCTCGTGGAAGGGTCGGGGAAGCACGCCGAGGTCGGAGGCGGCCGGAATCAAGCTCGGCCCGCGGCGGCCGGAGTTGAGGATGACGAGCACGGGGCGGGTAAATTCGTCGCGGTACGGGCTTCCCAGCACGAACGGATGGAGGAGGAGGGGGAGAAGAACACGGCTCTTCTCCAGATCGTCTCGCCGGAGCTTGGCGAGGCCGGAATCGCCGGCGATTGGAGGAAAGGCCGGAGCTAGGGTTCGTCCGATTTGGGGAAGAAGGTGAGAAGAAAAACCCGTCTAGGGTTCCTGCAGGCGGCGGCGGAGGCTTCTTATAGGCGGCGCTCGTCGGTGGCACGAATCGCGGCGCAGAGACGGCGGCGGACGGTCGGGCGTGCGACATGGGCGCATGCGCCGTCAGAAGGTTGAAGACGACGTCTTCTTCCAGAAACCCCCCTGGAGATTTTAATAAATACCGAATCCTTTGCAAACAGGCCCCTGGTTTGGAAGATAAATCTTTTGAGGGCCTTTTTGAAAATATAAAATTTAGAGAAAATACCAGGAGCTTTAAAATTTCACAAGGAAGCTATTGGCAGCCTTGGATTTTGAAAACTTTGAAATCTTTCAACACTTTCAAAAATAGCAAGTGGTTTAGGCCACTTTAGGTTTTTCTCTTTTATTTTTAAAACTCAAATTTTGTGCAACTTTTAATTAGATGCAAATGATGCTCATGATGCACAAACAAATCTTAATTACCGATTAGCTAATTTGGGGACGTTACAAATCTATCCCCCTTACAAGAATCTCGTCCCCGAGATTCCTTGGGTAGGAAAAGAGATACAAAGAGGAGGGCTACACCAGTCTTGGATGATCTTGTCGATCCCACGACGATCTTCTTTAACGAAGAGGTTGATCCTTTACTTCAGGGATGATGGAACACTTCATTACTCGTCGGACTGTTCTTCAGCTACTCCAAAGAGAAGAGGGAAATAACTCTGGAACGAGGATCTTCATAAACATCGAGTATCTCATGGTCAACTCAAGGGAGGAGTGTGCAAAACAACTCTTGAGCTAACGAGCATGAAACACATCAAGGTAACAGATGGAATGGAAGAAGTTTTCAAGTTGATAGACAACTGTTCCGTGAAATGATTAGAATATGAGCTTTGCACAAGGCTAAGATGGATAGATAACGAAATCTTGATACAACAAAAGGAAGAACCCCTTTTTAGATTTCAACCACGTGGCTTACAAGATGTTTGACACATGAGTAAAAGTCCAGGGCCCTAAGATGACTGACAAATTCACACAATGTGTGAGTTGAATAGAAATTCAAGTACAAACATAAGTAAGGAAGAACTGATCAACGAAATGTTAAAGATCACCATGGAAATAAAATTCACATGATGTATATGTTGTCAAAAGATAGGAGTAGGATCTGAAGGATCAATCGAGAGACATTCAGACACTTCGAGAACATCGGAGGAGGGAACTTCTTCTTGATCTTCTAGATACCCATTTCAAGCTCATGACAAGCACTTAATAGGTGAGGAGGTAAACATCGGACTTTGGAAAGAGAAATACCATAAGGGGCAACT
Organism: Poa annua; assembly: GCA_026929855.1. Taxonomy (NCBI): domain Eukaryota; kingdom Viridiplantae; phylum Streptophyta; class Magnoliopsida; order Poales; family Poaceae; genus Poa; species Poa annua. Next base: position 43,933,359 of record CM049436.1, read on the forward strand.
TTTAGACTAAGCCGCACAAAAATCCTCATGGGGAGTGGCTGTACTTGATGACTCCGAGGATTAGGGCGATAGGCCTTCCGGCTAATTGTGTCAACCGCAGCATCAATCCTACCGGATTTACAAAGAGACCTATGTCAAAATCCTTCTTGAATACCAACCATCGTTGCTGCTTGAGATTCAGCTCTAGTTAGTTGGGATGAAAGTTCAGACTAAGAACGTCCGAACAGAGAGGTGCAATGGTTGCCACGGAGGCAAGATTACTAGATTCTCAAGATATGGACAACAACGTCAGGCTCGAATAGATGAGCGAGATTGCAACAACCCATGTATTAGTCATGTGCCCAAAGACAACAACATCTACATGAATCACTTACAACAAACACGATTGTGTCCTTGTTGGGGAACAACAAATAAGATAATGAAGTTCTTCGACTTCTTCTCATTCTTGATCCAATCAGTCAGTGGCTTGGTGTGCATGTATGACTTCTTCAAGGAATGGAGGTAACAACCTATCATTCCATGAATAATCCGCACATGCATGACCGACTAGAGATGATTCCCGAGGAAACGAGGAGAAACTCTACTTGGATTCACGGCAACATCTTTCAGCAAATGCTCGTGAACCAGAGTAGGTTACTTCCAACATCCAGAACACACACTTCGTGATGACACAAAGATGGTTCTGAAAAGTTTCCAACATTATTGCCAAATGTTCATAATGATCCTCTTCAGACATGGAGGCAATAAGAATGTTATCGATGGGCTCAACAACAAGCTTATTAAGATACTCGAACAAGATGGAATCATATGATACATGAACAAGGCAAAAATATTGGTCAGACCAAGGACATGAAGATGTAAGCTGGCGAAACACCATAGGTAAAACATCATCAAGATGGTCCTTCGGACTGAGTTTGATTTGACGATAGCCCAAATCAAATCAAAGATTGAGAAGATAGCAGATCCATTAGGATATACCATCTTGCTTCAACATGACAACATAGGTAGAAAGGAGTCTTGCTTTTCCAGGCAAAACGAGGTGGCCTTAAGAGCGTTGGTAAAAACCTAACTCTTTGACCGAGTGTGTGTGCCAGAACAAACGGACTTGGCATCACAGTCAACTTCACTTAGCGATCGGTTAACCAATCACACAAGGAAGGAATCAAATGTCCTTATATGTCAAAGCAATAACAATTGCTAAGAATATCTGATAGCCACATCAGTACACACGCCGTAGCATTCCCGAGCACGAGCAGCTGGGAGGAAAGCGTGAGTAAGGACGTGAAAAGCATCACTTCATCAATAAAGTCATGATACACCACACGACCTTTTGATATATAAGAGTGTGATACTTAAGATGGAACAGAATAGAAGCAAACGAAGCTTCTTTATCTGCGGACTACATCACTTTGACCTGGTCCTAGACATGGACGAGGTACGGGAGTTTGTTTCTCCCTGACATCCCGAAGTGGAATGTCACGACGGACCCCAAGAGCAACATGCATTAGTTCACTAAGGCACGTTTACAACTTGGATGCCAACTGGCATACACGGGTCAGAACACAACCAAAAGGAGAACATACTCAGGTGAACCTGATATGTAGATGACCAAGTTAGCATACACATGATAACTTGTTCCGATAAGAAAGGTTTGGCAGGGTCACCAACTTAGATGTGAGACTCATAAAGAGCACTCTTGTTGTGATCCTTTTGGTTCCAAGACAGAACCTCTGCCAAAGCTAGTGGAAAGAGCAAACCTTGGATGTCGCAAGTCATTCACGACAAACCACGAGCTGCAAGACTAACTAGAACTATCATTACTAGCCCTTCTGAGGTAGCAAGCATTCCTCAGGGATCAACGGAATGGATCTTGGGTTAAAGGTCAGCATCATGTACTGATAGAGTGAGCATCACATGGCTAACAACCCACATGACTCAACACACCACCAACAGCACCATCTGGGACCTTTGGTTCAAGTCCAAGGGTGACAACCCAAAGAAAAGAGTAACTACCATTCGAGTGTCACAAAGGGCACAACGATGTAGTAATCACGAGATAGCTTCAGAGACCCATCACAGCTTCCGAAGTATCAAAGAAGAGAAGGAGATTTTCAAGGTGAAAGAAACCTCAAAGACTAGAATAGAATGATGCGGAAAAAACAAAGTTGAGAGATCATGATGGAAAGGAATCTCTCACGAAACAAAAGAAAAAGGATCAAAGAACACACCAGACTCTAGAAAACTTAACACTAGGTCAACTGGGCTAAGAAACGACCTACACTTGATGCACCTATATTTTGAATGACCAGGAGAAAGAGAGAGCAAATGTTTTCAACCAAAACAAGGTAAGGTGACCCAGAATTAGAGCGATACCAGATAAGGAGTAAAAAGAAGCCTACTCAGATTCTGGCAAATAGTTTTATCTTTCAAATAGTTTTCATAATCTCTAGACTCAACATCGACCAGTAGAAAGGTTTTCCTACAGGCGGTCCTGCTCTGATACCAAAACCTGTAGCACCCCCAAGAGCCAAGCTAGACAAATCTAAGACCTTAACCTGAGATAAGCCTAGCAAAGATCTCGAGAGCCAACAGTTGAATATCCCGTAACACAGCAGTGACACTACAACACAAGAAGAAATATATCAAGCTCTTAACAGAGCAAGAAGCAAATATCACCGAATAAGGTCACTGACCTGTCAATCACCAATACAACGGAAGGCAAATTATGCTATTAGACATAGCAAAGTCAGCAAAAGGCCTAAGAGGCCAGAAAGCATAACGGCGACGTCCCAGTCCATAGATTCCAGGCTGCCGTCTAGGAACCCCAACCTACTCGTCGATGTCGATGTCCACAAAACACACATGTCCAAATAATTGCGCAAGGCTGAGTACGAGAGGTACTCAACAAGACTTATTTAACCTATTATATATCTGCTCGTTCAGAGAGTATTAATGAATGTCTTTTGCATAAAGCCAGTTTTATTTTCAATCGAGGGAGGAGAGAATCCCGCATCGGTAGACTTTTAAAAGGGGATAAGAGAATGAAACACTAGCTTCATCCACAGCTTCAGTCTCCACCAGATCATCATGAGTTGTACCACCCACCAGAATCACCCCCTCTCTCAACCCGAGGAAGCAATCCTCCCTTAGTTGGCAAGTTTTATACTTAGATTATAGTTGTCTATGATCACCGAAATAAGGTACCAAGTCGTCCATAACCGTGGACACGGCTTTTCGAAAAGATTTACCCTGCAGGGGGTGTAACTACCCACACACGCCAACCAACCGATACGCCAGCTATTAGCACTCTTCCGGGGAGTGCCGGCAGAAGGGTTGGCCACGACCTTTCCCAAGCTTCGCCTATGTCCATGAGCCACAGCAGTAGGTCAGACCGCCATCTCAGCGATCCCTAGTGCGGGTTGCCAGGGTCAAGATCAGAGCGTCACACTCTCCTGACCCAAGCCCTAATCTCCTCAACTCATTTTACCGCACACGCAAATGGAACACTCAAACTAGTGGCTTCACGTAGTAGGCTAGGCAAGTTGGAGCCGAGGGGAAAATGAATGCCCTGTGTGGATGCACGAATTGTCTTGGTTCCGAACCCAGGAACTCAGTTCCTAAGATCGACAAGAATGAGACAACCCACCACAATTCCCATTGTGGCCTCTCATCCAAGTCTTTAGCATATTCGACACATCTCGGATAATTCCACGTCATCCTTCGCAGCTCTGATTCATCAACCGGATGGAGCAGAGGGAAGATCTAAGCAGGGCTAAGCATAGCAGACTCTAGCGATGCACCACATGTAACACTCTATACCTCAACTCAAAACCACATTTGAATCGCATGCATAATAGCAGAATCAAATACTTTGAAATCTTATATGTGCAGATAAGAGGTTATGCTTGCCTTGCTCTTCGATAACAAGATATAAAGCTTTTGGAAATCTTCGGCTTGACTTGATCAAGATAACCAAGAATAACCCTTCATGAATTCCCACTTGAGTATGTCGTCGATGATCCAGCACTGGTCTTCATTATTGCCAATCTTCACTTCGGATTCGCATTCTACCGCGAAAAACGAAACACCGGAAAAGAAACGGGAAACAACATTCAACCATGGCATCGATGCAATGCGCACAATGTATGCATGACAAGTTAAAAGATTGAAATGTAAATCCTACACATGGAAGGACATTTTAAATGGAGTGCGAATGCCTGACAGGTGCCATTCGACAAACTCCATATTTAAAAGAAATGTTGTAATTTGTTCTTCTATTATAAACATGGTTCAAAGTTGTTTAAATATGCATGATTTGTACATAATTAGATAGATCTTATTTTTCTGCAAATTTTGATATATTAATCATATTTTTCTGAATTAAGATGAATTACTTATGAATTTTCAAAGTTTAAACCATTTTTAATTCAATTTTAAACATTTATGAAATTAAATAAAAGTTGGACCCACATGTCATAACTTTATTAATTTCTTAAAACATTTTGGAAATTAGTAAATTTCTGACATCAGGGACCCACCAGTCATATAACTAATCAATTACAGAAAAGAATTAAATGATTTTCAGAAAATAGAAAAGAGGGGATGACATCAGATGACGTCATCAATGGAGGCAGTGGCTACTGCCGAGCACGAATCGCTCGATTCGGCGCGAGCAGGCGCGTCGGACGCGCAGAGTCGTGGGCGACCGAATGGTGGCGGCGCCGCCCGCTTTGGGTCGCCGGAGACGGCGGATGGCTCGCCGGAGCGGAGGCCGACGGCGGCGCACGCGGCCCGGATGAACCAGAGGGGTAGGGGGGGATAAAGGGGTCCGGGAGGACCAGACGCTCACCACGGAGCTTGTGGAAGGGTCGGGGAAGCACGCCGAGGTCGGAGGCGGCCGGAATCAAGCTCGGCCCGCGGCGGCCGGAGTTGAGGATGACGGGCACGGGGCGGCCAAATTCGTCGCGGTACGGGCTTCCCAGCACGAACGGATGGAGAAGGAGGGGGAGAAGAACACGGCTCTTCTCCAGATCGTCTCGCCGGAGCTTGGCGAGGCCGGAATCGCCGGCGATTGGAGGAAAGGCCGGAGCTAGGGTTCGTCCGATTTGCGGAAGAAGGTGAGAAGAAAAACCCGTCTAGGGTTCCTGCAGGCAGCGGCGGAGGCTTCTTATAGGCGGCGCTCGTCGGTGGCGCGAATCGCGGCGCAGAGACGGCGGCGGACGGTCGGGCGTGCGACACGGGCGCACGCGCCGTCAGAAGGTTGAAGACGACGTCTTCTTCCAGAAACCCCCCTGGAGATTTTAATAAATACCGAATCCTTTGCAAACAGGCCCCTGGTTTGGTAGATAAATCTTTTGAGGGCCTTTTTGAAAATATAAAATTTAGAGAAAAATACCAGGAGCTTTAAAATTTCACAAGGAAGCCATTGGCAGCCTTGGATTTTGAAAACTTTGAAATCTTTCAACACTTTCAAAAATAGCAAGTGGTTTAGGCCACTTTAGGTTTTTCTCTTTTATTTTTAAAACTCAAATTTTGTGCAACTTTTAATTAGATGCAAATGATGCTCATGATGCACAAACAAATCTTAATTACCGATTAGCTAATTTGGGGACGTTACATACTTCGCCGCTCTGAGGGCGGCACGGCGGCGCAGGCCCTCGAGGAACAGCAGGTCGTCGTTGTGGAGGCCCTCTTGGGTGTCCTCGTTGAAGGCAAGGACCCGTGGTGATCCATGCTTGATTTCTGCGGGGAGGGCAGCTTCGGCTCCGTAGACAAGGGCGAACGGCGTTTCGCCCGTAGGCCTTGAAGCGGTTGTGCGCATGGACCAGAGCACAGATGGGAGCTCATCGATCCAGCCCTTGCCGTGACCCTTGAGGATGTTGAAACTTCTGGTCTTGAGGCCCTTGAGGACTTCTGCGTTCACTCACCCGGCTTGACCATTGCTGCGTGGATGAGCCACCGAGGCGAAGCAGATCTTGACGCCGAGCTTTTCGCAGTAGGCTCGGAAGATGCCGTTGGTGAATTGCGAGCCATTGTCGGTGATGATGCGGTTAGGCACTCCGAAGCGGCAGACCAGGCCCCTGATGAATTTCACTGCGGCTCCGGCTGGTATGGTGCGTACTGGCTCCACCTCGGCCCACTTGGTGAACTTGTCGACGGCCACGAAGAGGAAGCGATAGCCCCCCTGCGACTTCGGGAAGGGGCCCAGGATATCGAGCCCCCAGACCGCGAACGGCCAGGAGAGCGGGATGGTCTGGAGCCCCAGCGCCGGCTGGTGGATTTGCTTGGCGTGGTACTGGCAGGCGTCGCAAGCTTGGACGATGGTGACCGCATCTTGAAGCACTTGTGGCCAGTAGAATCCGCTCCTGAAGACCTTGCCCGCGAGGGTGCGCGCACACGAGTGGTGGCCGCATTCCCCGCTATGGATGTCCTTGATCAGCGTTCGGCCTTCCTCGGGAGGGACGCATTTGAGCGCGATGCCATTTGGGCGCTTCCGGTATAGGTCTCCCTCGAGGATGCAGTAGGATTTCGCTTGTCGAGCGATCCGCTCTGCTTCCGCATCTTCCTCAGGGAGGATCCCCTTCGCCAAGTAGTCCTTGAGCTCGTCAATCCAGCCTGTGTCTTGGTGGGCTGCCGTCAGCAACAGACGCTCTCCGGTGTGGGGACCACAGTCGGGTGCCCCAGCGACAGGAGCTGGTGGGAGTGCTTCGTCTGTGCTTGCAGCTGTGGCCTCCTGAGGCTGCTTGATGGATGCCTTGGTGAGCCTTTCTTCAAAGACGTCGGCCTGCTGGGGTTGCCTTCTCGAGGCTCGCTTGGCGATGTCGTCAGCCTCCTGGTTTTCTTTCCTCGGGATATGCATAAGCTCCATGCCCCTGAAGTGCTTCTCGAGCTTGCGGACCTCTTCAAGGTATGCGGCCATGTGGTCGTCTTTAGGCGTGTAGCTCTTGTTGGAGAAGGTGACGAGCAACTGGGAGTCTCCCTTGACGAGTAGGTGCTTGACGCCTAGAGCGGTGGCGGCCCTTAAGCCAGCGAGGAGGCCCTCGTACTCAGCGATATTGTTGGAGATCTTGTCAATCGTGAAGCACAACTGGACAGCGTAGTAGAGCTTGTCGCCCTTGGGCGAGGTCAAGACGACGCCTGCCCCGCCATTGCGGCAGGCAAAGGCTCCGTCGAAGTGCATGGTCCAGTGGCTGGGCATTATGTCTCCGGAGGGCTCGGCCTCTTCTCCCCGAGGCTCTTCAGGGCTTGGGTCGGTCCATTCTGCGACGAAGTCTGCCAGCGCTCGTCCCTTGATGACTCTTGTGGTGTCGAAGCGCAAGTTGAATGGCTGCAACTCTATATTCCAACCCGCGACACGGTCTGTGGCGTTGGGGTTGCGCAGAATCTGCTCCAGGGGGAAAGAAGTGACCACCGTGATAGGGTGGCCCTGGAAGTAATGTCTCAGCTTCCTGGAGGCGATGAGGAGAGCGACGAGAAGCTTCTGCTGCATTGGGTACCGCTCCCGAGCATCCCGCAGTACCGTACTGACAAAGTACACGGGGTGCTCGACAAGGGTTGTCGAGGGAGGTGCAGCGTCGATTCTCTGTGGAGGCTCCTCAGGGCCCTTGTCGAGATTTGCCTGTGGAGGCTCTTCAGGGCCCTTGCCGAGACTTGCCTGTGGAGGGGTCTCGGCAAGGGTGTTGGGAGCAGACTTGACTTGAGGTTGTGGGCCTGGCAGTGGGTCTGTGGAGACTGCTCCTTCGCCGAGATCTTTGTCGGGCGGCTTTGGGCTTGGAGTGGCCCTGAGCACCACGACAGCGCGGAGTCCCTGAGGGCGTGGGAGAACCAGTTGTCCATGACTTTGTCGTCTCCTCCTGCAACCTGGATAGAGGTGGTGTAGAGCTGCAGGAACTGGATGGGGTTGCTTGACCCGTCGTAGCCCTTGGGGAGGGCTGGCCTGAACTTCTGCGGCCACACCACGCGGCGCAGGGCGCAAGTGAAGGCCATGCAGCCGGTGGCGTACGTGGCGGTGCCGCTCTGGAGAGCCCCGCGGTTCTGCTGCCCCGCCTGGCCGATCTCCTCGACAAGGCGATTCTGGAGGTCTCTCCGGTGTTCCATCCCCACTCGCGCGTCTGGCGCGGCGCGCTGCATGATTTGGCAATCGCGCGGCGAGGAGGCATGAGATGGAGCCCTCTGGGCTGCGGCCGGAGGTGGTCCTGGCGGCGGCGGAGGCGCATCTGGCGCGGCTGTTCCAGCGCGGGAGTGGTGGACGAGGGAGCGAGACGGAGCGGGGCGCGTAGTCGCGACATCGACGAGGTGGTGGAGACGGTCCAGCCACTGGTCGTGAGCCTCTGCACTTGGCCGGTAGCGGAGGAGCTCCTGGGCCATGAGCAACGCGGTGTGCGGCGTGGGCTCTGGGCGTCCCTGAGAAGACGCGCTCTGGCGCCAAGACGGGTGCGAAGACTCAGCATCGTCGTGGTGCTCAGGGGAGGCATCCCTGTCGCCGCGGTGCTCCTCGCTCTCAGGTTCCTCCACGTGCGGGCCGGTGTTGGCGCGCTCCGTTGTGCGAGGACGGCCGCGACGGCCGCGGGTGGCGGCGGTGCCGGGCTCGGTGTGAGCCCTGTCAGCTGCGCGCCTGTTGGCGCGCATCGCGCGGGTGTCCGTCATGGCGCGGAGGTCGGCTGGAGGTTGAAGACGCGCCTCAGTCCCCTACCTGGCGCGCCAAATGTCGATGTGTGATTCCCACGGAACAGGGATAATCACTCTCGGGGGAGAAGTTCGTGAAGGGGACTGAACACGTTAGCCAACAACCCTCAACCGGCCCGGCGACGGTGCTCGTCGTGCCTGTAGAGGGTCAACACGACAGAGATAGACACGGGCCCGTACCCAGGTTCACGGCCCTCAGGAGGAGGTAAAACCGCTACTCCTGCTTGTCTGTATTGCTCTGTAAGGGGTACAGCACAATGAGCTTGCCGAGGGCTCGGTTGCGGCAGCGCAGAGCTCGAAGAGGGAAGCAAAGGTCTTCTTCCTCCTCTGGTCTGCTAAGCTAGGCTAAGCTATGATGCCTGTAGCCGATTGATCGGTCGATCGCCGGATCCCTTGCTACGGAGGTGCTCCCTCTCCTTATATAGGCGCCTCGGGCCTCCTCCCTCCGAACGGCGCAGTGGAAGGGTTCCCACATGGCGACGAAGCAGTGGAGAGGGGTGCACCGCAGCTGGTTTGTCCATGGACTCGGTCCATGGTCGTAAAGCCTGCCTTCGCGACAGAAAAGCCGCCGTCTTCGCTGGGCGGCCAGCTGGTGCAGCAGCGATCGTGGGGGTGCCCACGGTGACGTCGTCCTTGGAGCGTAGCGCCGGCCAACTGCTTTATCACCAAAGAGGAAACCCTCATAAGCCGGCGCAGGGGACACAGCTTTGTTGACTCCTTTAATCACCAAAACGGCAACTGCGGCGCCATGCTCATCGCGCGCAGACGCGCGCGTCACTCTGCGGCGCGGAGTGGCCATGTGCGCCTTGCAGTGGTTGCTTCGGAGCGAAGTATCCCCATAGGGCTGGGGCGGCCCTGTGGAGGGATTTGTGTTGACCCCTCTCCAGGGGAGAGGGCCCTGTAGAGGAGCAGCCTCGGGAGGGGCCTCGTCAGGCCTTCGCTGCCCTCTTCAGCCCTCTCGCGGGTCTTCCCTCTCGAGGCTCTCTCCAAGCGTTTTGCCCGGTCCTTAGCCGTTTCATCGACTCTGTCGCGTGTGAGGGCTGTGGAGAGTGGGCTCTGCACACCCTGGATCCTACTGGGCCGACAGTGGTCCTACCTTTGTCAACGATATCAGCCCTCTGGTGATGCTATCTACCCACTAGTGGTTCGCTAGGAGCACGCCCTTCAACAGGGTGACTTATTGTTAATGAGTTCTATACGTAGAGCTATACCATCTCACTATCTATAAGTTTTTATGCTTCATACTTGTTTTGTATCATTGCTACCTGTTTATATTGCATTATTATATCATTTGAGGCATTTTGATGAACTAACCTATTAACAAGATTCTCAGTGCCAGTTCCTGTTTCTGTTGTTTTTTTATTTCGTAAAATCTTGTTCATACAATATCCTCGGAAAATCCGCAAAAAATCAGGGAGAAGTTTTATTTAGGAAGAAAGCCGCACACCAAAGGGCAGAGAGGGGGGACCTCCCCACTCTCGGCACAGCTAGCTGGCACAGGGGGGCACCCTGCGTCTTGTGCATGCGCCGGGGGGTAGGTGATATCCCACAAGTATAGGGGATCGTGTGTAGCCTTTTCGATAAGTAAGAGTGTCGAACCCAACGAGGAGCTAAACGTAGGATGAATGTTCTCTCAAGTTCTGTCAACCACTGATACAACTCTACGCACACCAAACGTTTGAATGATCTAGGAAATAAAACTAGAGCAATAATACGGGTATGAGAGATAGCTTTGCAAGATAATAAATACAAGAAAGTAAATGTTAGTGCTGCAGCAATAAAATATACTAAGTAACCATAAACTAACAGTACCATGAGTGTGGAAAAGTGGTGATAATTGTGGTGGCTTTGTCCAAGATTAATTAGTGAAGATATTGGTTTCATTGTCTTCGATGCAGTTTTCTATGTGGGAGAGGCTAAATATACATGCACTCCACTACTTGGAATTACAAGTACTATATGATTGGATTGTTAGCAAACATCCGTAAATACTAACAATGCATTAAGGTTTCTCCAACCATAGCCTTAAGTTTATGGTCCTCTTACTCTCATACGTGCAACTAACCGGTTCGAGTCCTCAGGTTTCTGTCACTCCGGCAGAACTACCCCCCTTCCTTTGCACATACTACTAACCCTAGGGTGTTGATCCATGCGCGCACAAATATAATGGACACCAAAGGACAATACCATATAGACATACAACTCTAATGAACCTCATGCATTCATCAAAGCAATCAAAAGACAAATAAACTACGGGAACATGACATAGATCATAGGATAAATATTATAGCATCAAACACCATGTTTACATAGGACGGTACAGAGGTTTGTGGGAGGATGGACCACTGAATACAAGGAGGAGTTGGTGATGGAGATGGCGATGAAGACGGCGGAGAGGGCAGCGAGGAGCGCAGGGCGGCGGCGGCGCGCGGAGTTGCTTCCCCGCCGCCGGCATCATGGGGGAGCGCCGCCCCTTAGCCTCCCTCCTTCATGGCTTCTTGGGAGCCCTCCCCCATGGCGATGGGATCCATGGGGGAGGCAAATACGTGGCTTTTGGTGGCTGGAATTCGTGGGCGGAGGAGTCCTTCACGACCTATGGTTTCCTTCTTTATATAGACTCTCGGATTTGCGTCAACCCCTCTTGGGCCCCACGAAAACGGGCATATTTGGAGCATCCGGGCACGGATTGGGCCGAATTTTAAGTCCAGGATTATTAGCAGAAAATTTCCTACAACTTTGTAACAATTTTGATCTCCATTTGACGTCGTCTTCAGACCCAAACGTGACAATTTTCGAAAATAGTTTTCAGACAGATTTCTGGAAAGTCCCAATTCGACTCCAACAAGGTTTCCTCTTATATTCTTGATAATTTCTACACATCAAAGAGTAAAACAAGAACATTGTGCACTTTTGCAACCATTAGTAGGTTAGTGCAAATAAATAATAAACTTATTATAAAAACAAGTACTATAAGTATAAAAATGTCATGAAATAATCAAAAATTATAGATACGTTTTGGACGTATCAGTGGGCCATCCCCTTGTGTCGCCCTTTCGCTTATGTATTCCCCAAGATCTTAAAACTCTAATACAGAGCAAATATTCCACGGAACTCACCCGAGGCCACCGTCACCTCAAAACCTAGTTCAGGAGGGTTCTGAAGTTCTTCCCGACACCTTGTCGGAGGGGACAAGGTGTCGAGGAGATCATCGTCGGAGGCTTCTTCATCTCCATGCCTTCCTCTGGAGTGATGCGTAAGTAGTTCCACCTTAGACTATGGGTTCATAGCAGTATCTAGAAGGTGTTCTAGTCCACTTGTGCCACCATATTTAGATCTTGTAAGTTTTTTGTAATGCTACATGTTGTGTTTGCTGGGATCTGGTGATTTGTGAAATTATGTTCAGATTGTTTACCATTGTTTCATCATGTTATTGTTCTATTTATGATCTTGCATGTTCTCTGATACTTATGTTACTTTGGCCAAGTGATCATTTGTATCTCGAAGAGGGAGTATTGATGCTAGATAGTGGGTTCATGTCTCCCGTGATCTGCGCTCGAGTAATAGAAACGTGCAAGAACGCGGATGTGTTGTAACCACTAGGGGTAAAACAGTGACGTTTATGTCTATATATGATTATTTGCATTGCTTACATTTCGTACAAAATTTATAGCAATTGTCCGTTGCTTGAACTTAATACTTTTGGGTGACATGTTGGAAAGCGCTTCCAAGGTGGATTATCGGTCATAGATGCACGTGGATAACGGTCTATGTACTTTGGTGTAATGCCCAATATAGAATACTAGTTGAATGCCCGCGCGTTGCTACGGAATAAAAAAATTAAACACAAATTATTGGTCAAATTGAATTTCACTAATGTGTCCGTCAAAATAAAGTTCACGACATACAAAATTACATGCAACTTAAAACTCATTGGTATTTTTTTTATTCTTGCTTCTCGTACAGGCAACATGTTTTTAACATAATGCACGTGAAAATCGGCGTGCATAAATAGACAAAAAAATCCGATGTATTATTGCTCAAAATGACATTCCTCTTCCGGTTGATATGGCACCGCCTCCAGCACCGCCTCGATGAACATATCCACTCCAGGCTCCCCTCAGCTTATAATGTTTGTGGATTTGTACAAGCATAGCATAAAATGAAAACATTGCTATAAAACCTGCAAAAATTGTGGATTTGTATGGACCATTTCCCGACGTGCTTGAAACTGCAAATGATAATAGCAATACACTGTTACTTTAGAATCTGAATAACAGATGGTAAGGTGAAGGTACTTCGTTCTATAAACTCCATTCATCACTACAATTTCTTATACTCTACCAAATGGATTAATGGAGCATTGCCAACTTTCGGTATTTATGCATTGAAAAACTGAAAATGAACGTGTGTTCGAATAGCAAGTGCAATGATATATGCGCAGGATCTGACATTCCTATATCAATGTTTTGGCATACCAAGTAGTGTAAACAATTAAGTGCTACATCAAAGTATAAGTTCACCACACACTATCACCCCTGTTACTACTACTATACTACATCAGATAGTTTGACAACCATTGATGGTTGGTTAACATAATGGTTGACATGATCCTATGGGCACCATTGTTCTGTACCTTGCTAGCTTTTGACAGGGAGATCGCAGAAAACAAAATGAAAAAAGTAACTGACAAAACATAAAGATAGGAACCTGTTGGTTATTCCTAAGAAAATCAAGTGATCCACCACCACCAGCACCTCCAGCATTCGAAGCCCCTTGCTACATCATTCAATTACTCAAAAGATAGTTAAATAGGCAACACGGCAACAGTACTGCAAAAACACAGTTAGCCGATAAACCTGTGGGAAAAAAATCTAATGGTGATGTATTTGGGAGTCGAGAGAGGCCGGTGAATCCAGAAGGAGCTGCATCAGTTGTCTTTGCCCCTTTACCAACTACTGGCACAACAACTTCGGCTGTCACTGGGATACCCTAAGGTTTGGAAAAAACAAATACCATTTATCAGCATCAGCAATTTGATACTGACTCAAACTGAGGGGAATGGGGAGGATACACACAGAATATAGATAATCAACGGACAACGGCACGTTCTGGATTGTTATAAGCGGCCCAGAGAGCTCTTTGGACTTTATCTCTGTCCCAACTGCCACCCCCCATCTCCATTATCTGGTTAATCATTATCTCCACATTGCTTCCCGACAGTAAATCTGATGCTGCATGATCAACTATGCTCGAAGGGGTCCTGCATAGGATCGTGAGCCTGATATCGGGCAATCATAAGTATAACCATTCCATATCTATATTACATACAGTTACGACAATCCAAAATTTCAGTAGTTTGGGGCCTAACTTTCCCATTTCAGATGTATCTCTTCTATGCATCATGCAACATGTTTATGGAGAAGTTGAAAACTATATCTTGCTCTCCTCGAAAAACGTAATATATTAGCTGATGCATCTCCTTATGTATTTGCTGTTTTTTCTCATCGAAATGGAATTATGCAGCTAGCAGATGATGGATGCCAGGTTGAATGAAGATGCAACAAACCTAGTTCTTGTTGTGCCTCCTACATTGATCAAAGAAAAAAATATGTAGATTAGATGGCTGAAAAATGCTTTGTAAATATTTAAAGAACAGTACACACAAACAATAATGATAGTGCAAACTTTATGTATTTTTGAGAATTATGATGTACCAAATATTTTAAGCACAAGATTTAAAATATGCTTGGACCAGAACAAGGCAACAAGCAGACAATCTGTTTGGACCAGAACAACAAGGTTAGCTGCTTCCAGTGAAAATACAAGTTATGGAAGTTGAAACAACGACAATCCTAGCAAATTCCAAAGTAGACGCAACCTAAAATTAGTAGAATTATGCAGAAATTCTCATGCATCTTCCAATGATGGCCAAATATATACCCAGAAAGAAGACAATCGCTGTTACCCTTAAAGAATCTCTATAGTAGCTCATTATGCGGTGAGAAAGGCTACCATGATTTGTCTCAATAAATGAAGGGAAAACCTGAAGCGATATCAAGGTGGCTGCTCAAATAAGATCACATAGGTTTTGTTTCTACAGATTGACACAAGGAGCAAGTGGATACATTTTGAACCTTCACAGTATGCTCAAGGGTAATTGTATTCAGTACATTCCAGCTTCTATAAAGGAACATGTGGATCAATTGCAAGTATCATCTCAGGTTCTGAACAACACATGTTTACGAATATAGCCAAACACAAATGAGAGACATTGTGGCATCACTCACCAAAATTTTCCTGTGTTAAAAATGCATTGTGTCTAACCATCCAACACTCTTAAATCTATTGCTGGTATGAAATAAATATCGGCTACCAAGGGAAGGTTGTAACTGCTAGAAAATATATATAAGCGATGAATCCTAATATATGTAGAGTTAAAGTTGAGCACTTCCTTTGAAGAAAAGTAGTTCTCTTAATGCCAAAACATGCATCAACCTCCTTACCCTGGTCAGTTATTCTAATGAAATCAGCTACTCTAGCTGCTATCACCATAACCTTCTAATTCTGATTGATACACTGCATCATTCAAGATAAGAAAAAGAGAAAAACTCTAAAAAAAAGGATCCAAGCTGGATTAAGATCCAGAGACAGTACAGAGAACAACCAACGCGCATTTCAGATCAAGAGCCCTCCTTTTCCAAATATGAGAACTGATGTGAGTAGTAAGGAGTAATAACTAACATGTCAGTATGAACATATATCGGGGAACAAAACCATGCTTTTTGTTGTGCTTTATCCTTGATGAAAACTTTTTACATGGCAAACATCACACGGAAGCATACAAGCAGGGCATGGTGAATCCGCCAAACCTTCTATAGTATAAAGATGTCACTGACCTCATCCCGGTAAGTCAATGTGTTCTATAGCATTGCAACTGGACTGAGTATGTAGCTCATGGCGATGCGTTCTAGCAGGTCTTGCAGTGGAGCTCTGCCTGGATCGTGGGCGCTGGCCCAATCCCTTTATCCAAAAAAAGCAGGAAGGATCTGAGGAGATTGGATCGCTACCTTCTAGCAGTGTATGCGCTCGACGCCGCGGACGAAGAGGTGGAGGAACCCCATGCATGTTCCTGAGCGGACTTGGGATCGCGAGGGGAGGAGGCGTTGACGCTAGCCGAGGCGAGATGGCCGTCCATGTGGAGCACCAGCACGGTGGCCCTCGGCTCCCGCCATAGGAGGAGAGATGAGATAAGAAGGGGCATATAGGCAGTGAGCGTCGCATGCGTGTATGGCGGCGAGGAGCACCGCGTGCCTGCATCGAGGCGACCCACCCAGCGTGCGCCTGCGGCGGCGGAAGAGCACCGCTCCCGCCGCTCGTGGAGGAGGACGACCATGGCGCAGCGACGTTGCGCGTGCTCGGCGGCGAGGGATCGATCTGCAGCCTGGGTGGATTGGGAGGGGAGGGGAGGTTACCGCGCAGAGATTGAGCGGAGAGGCCAGCGCTGGATGGTGTGGTATTGATTGGGATCGTGGGGACTTCAGAGGAAAAGTCTTTCCACGTTTTTTTTTACGTAGCGTGGGTTTTCTATCGTGGGGAGGCATAGGACGACGGACGACTCACCACCACTTCTGCATTTAGATAGTAGAGATTTCAAGTCAAACTTTATCATAGCAGACTCTATAAAATGCTTTCATGAATTAATCAATTGCCGAGCTGTAATTTGTTTACCCGCATGTTTGCTATCTTTTGTTGGAGAGACACCACTAGTCAAACTATTGCCTGCTTGAAACACCAATATGCTATAGATACGGTCCATCTTTTATTATATTGTTTACACCATTTATTACTTGCTTTTATAATCATTTGCTTGTTATCCACTTTTCACAAATCAGCATATATAATTTTTACACCATACGAGTTTTGACAACTTTGTTTTCAGCAAGACGGGAAGACTTACAACATTCCTGGAAAGTTGTGACAAAGTATTTTGTTTGGTTGTGTGTAGGTCTACGTCGTCTTTCAAGCTCCAGCAGGAGAGAACGCCAAGTTGTAACTCACCATTGCTCCTGGACGATTAATCTCTCGTTCTTTCACTGGGGGGAAATTTGCCACTGTCTGCATCACCTTTGTTGGGTTACGGGTGAAACTACAAAAAAAATTGTAACATCCGTAACACCTTTACCCCAAGAATCTATCTAAGTAGTAATGCAGTAATAATCGTGGCATCGGTGACATACCTCTTGAAGACCGATCGCCGGGTTTACACCCCCGCACAGGTGTTGACGCTGAAGACGAGCGTAGCCGACCTCAAGGTCGCGGAAGAACTTGGTGCAGCAACCCGACACCTCAAATGTGGTGCCCCCGAGTTTCGTACACGTACGCCGAACGACGAAGACTCCCGGAACTCCGACCCAGCAGAACCGCGGAAGTAGATTTGTTTAGATCGTATCTGGAAGTATCCCACAACACGACAGCATGCCACGGTGGAGAATATCTCTCCCTGGCGCAGCTCTTCGAGGAACCACGTGAGAGGGAGAGACACGAGAGAGAGAAATAGCAAATTCCAAAGGGAACTATGGGACAAGGAAAAGGGGAGGGGTGCCCCTCCTTTTACCAATCACCGAAATCCGGCTTATGCATTATCAACGCCAAGAGTGCTACGCAACTTCGGTTAGCGATGCCCAGGAGCGCTTTGCAATAAAAATTACCTTAGCCCGAGAGTGCTACGCAACTTCGGTTAGCGATGCCCAGGAGTGCTTTGCAGCCAAATATTAGTTTCGCTCAAGAGTGCTACGCAACTTCGGTTAGCAATACCCAGGAGTGCTTCGCAATATGGCAAATTTGAGGTCTTGGGGGCTGATCGCTTGAATAGCGCAGTTACAAACTCAAGACCCGGCAAAAAAAACACATTGGTCATGGGGGCTGATTACTTAAAAAACGGTACAGCTACAATCTCATGATCCGGCCAGTATCAGAGCCACTATTTTCTTGGTTTCCTAGCTTAAGCTTGATGTGACTCGCGCTTATATGGCCTGATTGCTCACCAGTAAATTCAATCAGCCATGATGCCCATTGGGACTTGTCTGACCCTGTTTTTATCAGAGAAGAGGCGACAGGAAAAATCCATGCGAAAGCCGGCTTATAGTTCAAGGAAACCAAAAGGGTCATCTAAACCAAAAGGATTTGCAGAACGACAGATAACGTTCATGAAATAAAGCAAATTCTCAGGGTGCGCGTACACCATCGGAATAACTTGGTACTATAAAATTTAGAGAGCTCCGAGTAGCTGCAGACAGCAGACCCGGCTCTTGGGGGCTACTCATCAGAAAAGTCAGTTATGCTCAAATTGCTATAAGTCCCAGGTTGCCGCAGGCTAGAACCCGGCGCTTGGGGGCTAGCCTGTTTGAAGCTATCAGTTCTCAAGGAAGACCCGGAACACTGCAAGAATTAGATCCGGCTCTTGGGGGCTACTCAGTTCGAAGATTTCTGGGTATTATGAATTCAAAGGCCTACAAGAAGACCCGAAACGCAGCAAGCTGCAGATCCGGCTCTGTGGGGCTACTCAGTTTAAAGCTCAACATCTATTAAAGTGCAAAACTTGAAGTCCCAGATTGCTGCAAGCAACAACCCGACACTTGGGGGCTAGAGATGGGGAGTAATATTCCACAAATTGAAACATCGAAGTCATATCCTCAAGAATAAACTGGAGCATCATTCAGCATAGCCTCCGTATGGGTGGGCTTAATCAGGTCCGGGTCAGATGAACCCGGGTCGAAGAAAAAGTGTTTATCTGAGCTGGGACGCCAAGAAGAATCGGCCCAATAATTTAACAGTGTAACCCGGACTTTTAGTCCAAAGTATTTATCTTATTTCAGGATATTAACCCGGATGATTGAGCTGACGGCTCCATCCGGAACATGATGATCAAGATCAAGGTCACGAAGGAGAGCAAACCAAGCTCATATCCAAAGTCCTAGAGATGAAAGTCACAAAGCGATGGCCGGGTTATGAACGGGCTGCCAGCAAGAGCCGGCCAAACTGATACCCGAGAGCCTGCTTGCTTGATGACTGTTATTGTTTTTTCATATGATAACCCGGACAAAAGAAGTGATGGCTTCCCCAAAACTATGCCCAAGAGTGCAAGGTGAAGCAAGCCAAGTCTGATATCCAAGTTATCTTGGGGGCTACTGTTGGGGGGATCATAACCCGGTAGGCCCATGCAGAGGAAAGCATGGTCGGGTTTCAAGGATGGGCCGGAGAGCTTGTCGGTAACCCGGCCTAAGTAAGGAAGGCTCTAGAAGACCCGGAGGCAATACGCATCACGAGTCCAAGACTTGGAGGATACGAAAGACAAGACGGGTTAGAGTAGAACTCCAAGTAGTCTTACCATGTAAACCAGGAGACCCGAATGTCTTTATAAGCGGGCTCCTAGGTCATAGAGAGACAAGTTTAGAGAGGCTACGAGAAGCCATAGGCCGAATAAGATAGACAAAGTGGAGAGAGCTCCCAAGAGAGAGCTCCCACGTCGGAGTCATCTAAACCCGGCGATCGCCATTGGCGCACCATGTAACATATTATCATACGAGTGACTTATAGCAAGACGTAGGGATCCTCCACCGAGGGGACCCGAACTTGGGTAAAAAACATCTTCTCCCTCGTAGAGCTAGACAATCTCCTGAGCGCCAGAGTCGCCTTGCCACTAATCTCAAGTTACCCGCTGGTAACATCTGTTGTGACAATCCCACGACAGTAAACATACTTGGAATAGCATATTAGATAATAGGTAGATATGGTGGACTCAGTGAAAAAAACTTGGTTGAAGGTGTTGGAAAACAAGTTTTTTACTTGTTGGAATTTTTGAGCTAGCAAGAGGGAGAAAGTTCACCATCTAAATGCATGCATAAGTGTTCATAGAGCAAACCATTTCATGTTAAACAAAGTAAAGCACCATTCAGCATATAAAACATAAATAAGAGATAACTCATGATAAGACACATCCATATTAATACTCATTAACAAGCACATAAATCATGCAACTATATGTATCCTTTTAAATCAACTCAAACATCATCTTCCCAATATTTTTATAGCATCAAACTTAATTCAACCTAAACTTCCAGTAGCTCTCTCATAACATAAATGAAAAGTGGTGGTCTCAAAAAAAAAACCAAACCGAAATAAAAAGAACAAAAAGAACGCTCCAAGTTTATGCGATAAAGTGCAATGAATGAAAAACATGAGTTAGACGTGTGCAAACCGAGATTGTGTGTTGGTTCAGTGGGGTTGTCTTCACATCCCCAAGCTTATGGTTTTCACCATCCTTGGATAACTCTTGGTGCATCTCCTCTGATCCATGTGAAAAAACTTCAAAACACTGTTTCTCCCATTTCTTTTCTGTGGGGTGACATTAGTAGGCACAAAACAACGGAATTGCTTGCTGTATGAAATCCTTAGACAAAAGTGTAAAGCATGTCCAGAAAGTGTATAATGTTTTATTCCTTCTAATAAACTCAATTGGATCAAAAAGATTTAACTTAAAAGTTTAAAGAATGCATAAAACAAAATGGGACAGAATCTGTCTAGAAAAACAGCAGCAGCAAAACGCATTATTTTACCCAACTTAAACATGTCGAAAAAATATGAAAACATTCACGCTTACAGAGGATGAAAAGTTGCAACTATATTTCAAATTTCAGCTCATTCGGAGTTACAGAATAGAAATGAAAAATCATACCGTGCACAGATTTGTGCTGGAATGAAATCTTCGAATACAATGAGCAACTTTTTCAAACCAAAATGGCTAAAACTTGGCACTTTATTGAAAATTCCAGAAACTAAACTGGAAACTAAGTCTCTTGTTACAGCAAGAGGACACAAAGAAAATCAAAAATAAAAACAACCGGGTTGCCTCCCGTAAAGCGCTTTCTTTATAGCCATGTAGCTAGGCTTACTTACTTGTTATCAAGATGGTTGGAGTGAGGTGTATTGGCATCCCCAAGCTTGAATTCTTGCACTTACTTGATATATGTAGGGCGATCCTAGGGGTAGCAACCCCAAGCTTGAGTGTTTGTCCCTCTTGATCTTTGTTCATCATCCTCAACTCTTCCACTTGAAATTCTCTTTACACAAAACTCAACAGAAAACTTGATTAGAGGGGTTAGTGTCTCCATAAATTAAATCCATATAGGTACAGCAAAGACATATCATGAGTTGATTCAAAACATTAACTAAAGTTACTACGGTTGTGTATTGCTCCTTGATCAACAGAACCACACAAAACAAAAGTAATGAGAGCAATGCAAAATAAAGACAGAATCTTTCAAAAACTGGACAGCCCGTAAAGAGTGAATTTTCAGAGGCACTTACGTTGCTCAAATAAGAAAACTTTGAACTAATCAAATGTGTAATAATAACTAAATATTGTTGTCGTAAAAGATCAGATCAAAATTCCTTTTCTGTGATTTGATACATTTTTCACAGTGAAGCTCAGGAATCTGTTTTATGGACAGCCATGATAGTTTTAATGATGCTCTCATAGGAATGAGAATTGAAACGTAAAAGAGAGCATCAAGAAGCAAATGTCAAACACACTTAAGTCTACCCCACTTCCTATGCAAAGGAATCTTGTAAGAAAATAAATCAACATTCTTACCATGATCCATATGCATAAAAATATCAATACTCTCCAGACAAGTAAAATCCTTCTTATTAGTGATAGTGGGAGTAAAACATTAATGATCATCATTGTAATAATCATATATAGGAGGCATATCATAATCAAAATAAGCTTTATCCTCAATAGTAGGTGGACTGAAAATATCATATTCAGCATCATTTTTACTAGATGGAGAGGTTTCAAATATGTAATCATTAGTAGCAAAAGGATTTTCAAACACCTCATCCCCAAGTTTAGAGCTTTCCACATCATCATTGGAAGGAATATGGATAGTACTAATAGTATAACAATTAATAACTTTATCATTTTCAGAATTGGTACCAAAAATATTTTCAATATCAAAAGTAGTGTGCTTTTCCCAATCATAATCACTACTATAAGTAACAGGTATAGGATCATCATCGAATTCAGACTCATCATTAGCAGCAATTATAATAGGAGCAACATGTTTAGGGGAAGACACCGTTTCCTCTGTCTTTTTACTCCTCTTCTTCTTCTTCTTTTTTCCCTTTTTAGGAGGGAGAGGCTTGA
Source organism: Poa annua (assembly GCA_026929855.1). Lineage (NCBI taxonomy): Eukaryota > Viridiplantae > Streptophyta > Magnoliopsida > Poales > Poaceae > Poa > Poa annua. Next base: position 43,955,251 of record CM049436.1, read on the forward strand.
AAGGAAGCTTCTCCTTATACCTAGATTTATTGTTAGAAACAATAGAAGAAACTCGAGAGGATTCCTCCTTTTCATTAATAAGAGTAAAACAAACATTAGTCCTTTCATATTTTGGTAAAGCCATTCCACCTTTTATAATCTTTTGTATGTAAGTGTTGGCATGGAAATTATTAACACAATAGAGATAACATCCATGCAACACTCTATTCATATCAAAAGCACTCATATCTAACGAAGAAGTTTTTCTTGATAACTCTTCACACCCCAGAAATAATGTAAGTTCATCATATTGATTAGGAGTGATCATGTTATCACAAAAGTCTCCTACAATATCCTTATTAGAACCTGAGCATTGAAATTCGAAATGACCCTCTTTATAGCAAAGTTTACAAATAAAAGGATAGGTGGCACAAACTTTTTTACCAAGATCATTTAGAGCCTTGCTCCACATTCTAGTTTTCTCATTCCTATGATGGATACAATATTCTTCTTCGATATGATTCTTTTCACAAGGTCTAAGTGCTCCACAAAAATTAACATGCTTATAAGAAATTGTATTTTCAGAAGTTTGAGCATGTTTATTGCAATCATTAGTATCAATTTCATTTTCCATGCAACTGTCTTTGAAAGGTTCATGATACAAGTCCCAATTTTCTTTAGGAATATTCATATGAGAAGCAAAGGTTTTACAAAAATTAACAACAATTTGAGAATCAAGACCAAATTTAGCACTAAGCTCATGAAAACTAGCAGTTTCACTGAAAGACTTAATGCAATCATACTCATAGTTTATACCTGATTCTTTACCTTTGTCATTCTCCCAATCTTCAGTATTGCGTTGAATTGTTTCAAGAAGATCCCATTTCGCTTCAACCTTCTTACTTGTGAAGGAACCCTTTGAACATGTATCTAGATAATCCTTGTAATAACCTGAAAGCCTTGCATAAAAATTAGTAACAATTATTTCCTTAGAAAGCTCATGGTTAGGACATTTGAGTATTAATTTTTTTTTGTCTTCCCCAAGCTTGAGCAATGCTTTCTCCATCATGAGGACAAAAATTGAAAATGTAACTCCTATCTAGTTGCACTTCATGAAGAGGATAAAATTTAGAGTAAAAGAGAGATTCAAGTTGTTACCAATTAGAAGGAGGATCATCCAGTATTATATACCACTTCTTTGCTCTGTCCTTAAGTGAAAAACGAAATAATTTCATCATAACATCTTCTTTTGATAAACCTGCAACCTCAAACAACTCACAAAGTTCTCTGTAAGATTCAACAAGTGGTCATGAGGATGGACTGTTCCATCCCCTGCATAAGGTTCATCCTTAACCAAGTCAACATATTCCGTGGGTATTTCAAAATCAATACTTTCAGTAGGTGGATTTAGAATATCACAAGCATCATTAGAATTACCACATATGGGAGACAAAGCATTATCAAAGCAAATTTTCTCCTCCAAAGCTAGGGAACTAAAAAGATCATTTTCATTTAGACTAGCTTCCCCAAGCTTAAGGTTTTTCGTAGCATTATCAATAAAGGTGTTCAAAGAATTCATACCAATAGTACTACCACTCACATGATTATTATGCAAATAAATTTCCATATATTTTTTAATTTTCAACTCAAACACTTCATGTCCTAACTCAAGATAGATATTATAAAGTTCTCTAACATTTTTGTTGTTTTCCATTTTATAATTTCTTTGTGTTTTTGATATATATATAACTGAAAGTAAACTAAACTAAATGCAAAACTGAAAGTAAACTAGAGTATACGCAAAACTGAAAATAAATATCTAGTGCAAACAAGAATACAAACTTAAGCGCTACGCTCCCCGGCAACGGCGCCAGAAAAGTACTTGATAACCCCCAAGAGCAGGGGATCACTGTAGTACCTCTCAATGTGGAAGTAGGGTATCGATCCGCAGGAGCAAGAAGGAAAAGTTATCTATTCTCTACAACTAAAGTGTCACAAGTTTTAGTCGATTATGCACTAAACAAGTTTAAAGAACAAGATGGTGGTTTTAATGAATGGAAGTTTAATGTAACAAAACAAGAATGTAGAAAGTGTCCCAATCCTCTTCAATGCAAGAGGACTAGACAAAGGTTTTCTCTTATAGGAACAATGGACATGGGTTCATGAGTTCACTCAATCCTCTCTCTCTCATCTACGGTGATTATCATGTTATAGATAAAGTACACACAATTGTCATATTTTAATGGTAGCTTTTATAACGGCTATATGTCATAAAACACATAGTTGAAAGAAATACTCATTTGTGTTGCTAGGTCACCCTCGTAAGGCTAGCGTGGTTGCTGTCACACCCACATCATAATTCTCCCTTTTTACCCAAACAAGGCATTATGCATAACTCAAACCATCACATGCATCAGAGAATATCTCCAAAGTATGACAAGCCATAAAAGATCCAACACAACGGTAAATGCATAACAAATATCATCTCACACCACAATATCCACCATAGGAATTACATAGATAGATCCATAATCATGCAAGGCACATCATATGGACTTCAACAATGATCATACATAGAGAGATAAGATCAAGTTACCACCACAAACCCAAAGTCCAAGGAGTGGACTACTCCCCCTTCATCATGGTGACGATGGTGGAGGTGTTGGAGAAGATGAAGACCACCTCGGTAGCGGTTGCCCTAGGGGACGGAGGCTGCTTTCCCCTTCTTCTTCCTTGGTGATGGTGCAGCAATGGAGGAGCTCCTCCCCCTCCTTGGCGCCTGCCAAGAGGAGGAAAAGTCGTGGCTTTTGGTGGCTTGCTTGGAAAATAGGGTTTCCCTTCATTATATAGAGGTGGAGATGCAATCTATGCCATGGGATGGATGCCCCTTTGATCCAAAGGCTCTTGGGCACCTCTAGAAGCTTCCTAGGAACCTCTCTCAGCCCTAATGAGGCCCCAATTCGTGGCTTGGCCGAATCCACTAAATTTGGTAAGAGTTGGAGTCAATAAAGTCACAATCTTTCAGATTTCCGTAATCAGATATTTGCCTTCGGTGGAATGGGTCTCCTGATCACGTCCGGACTCGGATTGGGCCAAACTTTTAGTCCACAAATATGGAAATAAAATTCCCTACAACTTTCTAGTTTTATGTTCAGGGACAGATTTAAGGAAACTCCAAATTTCACCATAATGAGTGATTTTCTTCCATATTCGTTTATTCCCTACACAATAAAGTGTAAAACAATATTTGTGCACTTTTGCAACTATTAGTAAGTTATTTACAATAAATATAATAAAGTTGCAAATAAATAAGGATTGTAGCATAATAAACTATAAAGTTCATGTATGCATTTTATATGCATCACAAACTTACCTGCGCGTGGTCGTGTTCCTATCTCGGAGGCGCTTACAGAGCTTTAGGGTGAGAAGACATGTCTTTTGTTCTGCTGATTTGCTTGCGGTTCCTACTATGCTAGCTGCTCGAGATCCTGCATCGTCTGCTTGCTCCACTGCTACACCACTCCTACCCATGCCTTCAGGGGGTGGGCCGCCCTCCTTCTGCAGGGGAGCATCAGCCTCACTCTCACACCTTTTGTGGCCACTACTCCAAGTCAGGTAACCTAGAGTCTGATTGTCACAAGAAGCAGCGAGACCTCATGCGGTTTTCTTCAAGTAAGGTTCGTTCATCTTCCTCGACTCCATCACTTACCGACCAGAAAATATTGTGCGGCTCAAGCGTATACTGGCTTCCTCTGGCTCTTTCTCGACCAGTAATATAGCTTCGGTTACTACTTCTACCACTCAACCACACGTGCCTACACAGTCAGGCACATCTTCATGGGTTCTAGATTATGTAGCTTATTTTCACATGTCTTGTGATTCTTCCACCCTGTCTTCTCTTCAACCTCTTGATTTTCCTTTCAATGTTCTCACTACTGATGGCAAACCTGCTCCTACTGCTAGTCGTGGAACTCTTTCTACTCCCTCTTTTGCTATTCCTAGTTTTTCTCATGTCCGCCATCTTACCATGAATATTTTTCTGCACCCCAACTTACTGATTCTGGTTGTAGTGTCATTCTTGATATTGACTCTTGCTATGTCCAGGATCATCGCACCAAGGCTCTGGTTGGCGCTGGTCCTCGGCGCCGTGAGTCTCAGGGACTTTGGGAGCTTGACTGGCTTCATGTTCCTTCTGTTGCCACCACAACCGCCAGTTCTCATGAGCGGGCATCATCGACTTGGTCATATCTGTGGCCCTCGGTTGTCATGATTAGTGCGTCAAGGTGTTTTCGGGTCTATATCTGGAGACGTCTCTTTACAGTGTGATGGTTTTCTAATTGGCAAACAGACTCAGTTAACTTATCCTTCGAGTGAGTCAGTATCCCGGTGTCCTTGCGACTTGGTTCATTCAGATGTATGGGGTTTTGCTCCCTTCGATCGAAAAGGGGTCATCGCTCCTATGTTTTGTTCATTGAAGATTTCTCTCGCTACGCTCTACTCTATTTTATAAAATCTCGCAGTGAGGTTCTCTCTATATACAAGCAATTTTGTTGCCATGGTTCACATCCAATTTTCCAAGCCCATTAGTGTCTTTTGAGTTGACTCAACTGGTGAGTATCACCCAGATGTTGCGTGATTTCTTGTTGAGCAGGGTACTCTCGCCCAGTTCTCCTATCATGGTGCCCATACTCAGAATAGCAGTGCTGAGCGCATGCATCGCCACCTCCTTGAGTCGTGCGATGACGATCTACGCCTCTCTTTGACCCCACTTTTGGGATGAGCCCGTTTCAGCATCCACCTATCCCATCAACATTCAGCCATCGACTACCTTGCAGGGTGATATACCTATGGAGCGTCTATGTGGTCGTTGCCCTCACTACTCCACTCTTCATCTGTTTAGGTGCATGTTCTATGTTTTTCTTGCTCTATGAGAACGCACCAAATTGACTAGTCAGTCAACTGAGTGTGTTTTTCTTGGATACAATGATGAGTACAAGGGTTATTGATGTTGGGATCCTGTTGGTCGTCGGCTGCGTATTTGTCGTGATGTAACTTTTATGAGTATCGTTTATACTAACTGCGACCTTCCACCTTGACCTTTTAAATGGAGGATATCTCCTTTCTTATGCTTCTTGACACATCTCCCTCTGTGCCTCCAATTACTCCTCCTCTACATCCTCCTCTAGCGAGTTCAATTGTTCCTGATACACCACCGACACCACCCTCTCCTCCCGCCTCCTCTCCTCCCTCATCACCTACCTCTCCACCTACCACTCTGGTGCGTAATCCCCTCTCCCCCTTTCCTCTCCACTACAATCGACGTTCTCCTCCAATGGATGATCTTGTCTATGTGCCTTCTACTTCTAGAGCTCCTCCTTTCCCTTATGCACCGGTTCATAACCTCCGTGTCGGCCTTGACCCCCACCGGATCGCTATTCTCCTGATCTATATATGGTCTTTCTGCTGTTGTTGAGCCTGAATGGTAGCTTGTGATGGTCGAGGATATTGCTGTGCTTGAGTGCACTGGCACGTGAGATCTAATTTCCCCTCATCCCGGTGTTTGTCCCATCACATGCAAGTGGGTCTATAAGATTAAGACTAACTCTGGTGGTTCTCTTCAGCATTACAAAGCTTGTATTGTGGCTCGTGGCTTCCAGCAGGAGAAGAGACCGTGATTATGATAAGACATTCGCTAATGTGGCCCACATGATCACTGTTCGCACTCTCCTAGTTGTAACTTCTATTTTTCATTGGTCTGTATTTCAGCTTGACGTTCAAAACGCTTTTCTCAATGGTGAGTTGCGTGAGGAGTTCTATATGCAGCCACCACCGGGTACTATGTTCCTGATGGTATGGTCTGCAATATTCGGCGCCTTAAACAAGCCCCCCCCCCCCCCCCCCACATGGCCTTAAACAAGCCCCTCGCGCCTGGTTTGAGCATTTCGCGTTTGTAGTCACTACCGCTGGTTTCTCACCTAGCACTCACGACCCAACGTTGTTTGTCCACACTTCTCCTTGTGGTCGCCTCTTCTCCTTCTATATGTACGACTTTGAGTACATTGTCTTTGTTAAGGCCCGCCTCCGTGAGCAGTTCCTGATGTCGCTATTTTCTCAAGATTGAGGTTTCTTTAACCTCTAATGGCTTCTTCATCTCCCAAGAAAAACATTCAGGATCTCCTTGCTCGTGCCACTCTTGACGATGTGCACACGGTTGTGACTCCTATAGAGCTCAACTTTCAGCTTCGTGCTACTGATGCTTATCCTCTCACCGATCCCACGCGCTATCATCGTCTCGTTGGGAGCCTTGTCTATCCAGATATATCATATCATGTTTGCATTCTCTCAGCTAGTTCGTTTTTGCTCTCACCTCTGTCCACTACAATCACCTCCTACGTGTTCTAAGATATCTTCTTGGCACGCTCCAGCTCCAGGCCTACTCTGATGCTACGTGGTCTAGTGATCCTTCAGATCACCGCTCGTTGTCTGCTTACCGTGTCTTTCTTGGAGGTTCTCTCATTGCAAACTTCAGTTTCCTGCCCGAGTGCAGACGCTGAGTTGTGTATCATGGCTATGTCGACGGCGGAGGTGACCTTGTTACGAGTTACTTGAGAATTTAAGGAATTTGGTGTCTCTACTGCTGCATCGACTCCCCTATTGTCAGACAATACATGTGTTATCAGCATTGCACATGACCTGGTGAAGCATGAGCTCACCAAGCACATCAGTGTGGATTCCCTCTTTGTGAGTGTCGGTGTGCAGGATCAGATTCTTGCTCTTCACTATGTGCCCTTTGAGTTTTAAATACAGATTCTTCACGATGGGACATGCTCGAGCTCAGTATGGGTTGTTTCTCTCCAAACTCAGTGTTGTTGATCCACGATTCAGTATATCCTCATTAGGGGTTTCCTGCACTTTGCCATACGAGTACATGTATTGGCCTTTCGCTCAATACAATTGCTCATTCTCTGAGGTTAAATAATTAGATTTTTATTTCTTGCTAAGTTTCTTATGAATCCATACCCATCTCGTGCTTGTTTTAGAGCTTCCTAGCTCAAGATGTGAATTTTTTCGAGAAAGGGCAACAGAGGGTTGCTACCTCGGGGATGCGGTCAGTGCGTTTTTGTGTATGCCTCACTTAGCATGTTATGGTGTAATGTGTAAAGCTTATATGTATGTTTCTACGGCAGGTCGCAGCACAAACCCACTAGAGTCGCACCACTTCTCTCACAACGGATGAGTAACAACAGCTAGATTGCTCCCTTATTATTATGCGCTTGTTCACATTATCATTTACATTCATAAAATGGTGAACATGTCATTGGCTTGTCCATATTTTAATACACGATGATATAGGGATTGGATCTTTTTTTTTGAGAATTAAAACACTTTATTAATAGCTAACAAGCCGCCTCATTAAAAACCTCCCAGCCCCCTTAGGTACCCTGGTGAGGAAAAGAGCGCGTCAGAAACTTGTTGCCCCTGCCGATTACAAACTCCATCTGGAGGGTCTAAAAACCAAACATGTCTTCCTATATCTAGAGATAAAGATCTCCGAGCTAGATTGTGAGCATCGATGTTTGTCGTTCTTCCTTCATGGGCAAATTGTACCTCGCTGAAATTTCTCGTCCTTGCTTTAATTTCTCGCACAATCTGATCATAAGGACCCATTCCCTCACCTTCCAGGCTTCTGACAACATTGATACAATCCGTTGCCAGCTTAAAACGAGGTAGGTAGAGATCTGCTGCTATAGCCATACCCTCCCTGCAAGCAATGGCTTCCAACATCTCCGGGTTGGTGATCCCATGTAGCACAACAGACGAAGCACCAAGGAAAGCTCCCGTCTCACCCCGTGCCACTGCTGCGACCGTCGATAAAACCCCGGTCTTTGATGTTGCTGCATCTACGTTTACCTTCATAAGACCCGCCGGAGGAGGGATCCACCTCCCGGGCTTGGACAGGACTCCCGGGGACGGCCTCGTCTTCGGCTGCCCCACTTGCTCCAACTCGGCGACGAACCTATAGGGATTGGATCTTGGTCTACATGTCATTCATGCAAAGCTATGGACATTTCTAATGGGCCTAAAATCAGAAGGGTTGGCAGCCCCTTGGGTTTTAAGCAAAAATACCATAAATGCATTGTTATGAATTGAAAGCCCTTGCTGACCAGAGTTCTCCTTAAAGTGAATTCGATTCATTACCTCCTTACTAATGATGTTCCAAGCTAGCCGATTAAAGAGCCCAGTATAACTTTTTTTTAGATAAGGGGGTGCGGATCCCCGGCCTCTGCATCCAAAAGATGCACACAGCCATCCGCAATTATTTAACCAAATCCGTTCAAAGTGTTACAATTCATGGATCACAGAGGGTTGCTACAAAGATGAGCCAATCAAATAAAAGTGTACTAAGCATCGAGCCTTCTAGTATGAAGCCACCCAGCCCGACTAAAGATAGCCCGCACGACTGTCAACATACGGGTACATCCAGCATCCATGAGCCCACGTTGATCCTCCGGTAGCAGGAAAGACCATGAGTGGATCCAGTAACATGCCTTGTGAATAACCTGCAAGTAATGAGTAGAGTTTGTTTTGTTAAAGACAATATCATTTCTACAATTCCACAAAGCCCACAAAATGGCCGCTACACCAATTCGAATGCGAGCCTTGGTTGCACTATCTATCCCGTTCAGCCAGCTCCCGAACAAGTTCGCAATACTTACGGGAGGGTAGACATTGAAGGTAAAGTGCACTAAACGCCAAATATCCCTAGCAAAAGTGCATTTGATGAAGAGATGTTCCGCTGATTCATCTTCCTCACAAAAGACACACTTCTTGCATCCAGTCCAGTGCTTTTAGCCAAATTATCCTTTGTCAAAATTTCCTTTCTGTTTAGAAACCATAAGAATATTTTAATCTTTAAAGGTATTTTCAGTTTCCATAGGTACTTTCGCAGGTACCTAGTATGACCATTTAAAAGATCTTCGTAATAAGATTTGACAGTAAAGACTCCATTATTAGTAAGAGACCATTTAAATTTATCGGATTCATTTGTAAGATTAATACGCATTAACCTTTGTACTAGATGAAACCATTCCGATCTTCGCTGTCCTAGTAATGTCCGTCGAAAAGGAAGATTAATAGGAACCACCCCAAGAACATCAGGCACCGTACTCTGTTTGTTTGAGGCGAGTGTATACAGCAAAGGATATTCATTTTGTAGTGTTTCCGGTCCTAGCCACGAGTCCTCCCAGAAACGAGTTTGCTCTCCATTACCAACTTGGAATGAACCACGGTTAAGGAACTCATTTTTAACCTTCATGATCCCTTTCCAAAAAGGTGAGTCAAACGGCTTGACTTGGATTTGAGACAACGCCTTATCTCCCAAGTATTTGTTAAATAAAATTTCCTTCCAGACTCCGTCCTCATTTAGTAATTTAAAAAGCCACTTACTCAATAGGCATTTATTCTTTATTTCCAAAACCGCAATTCCCAAACCACCTTGATCTTTCGGTCTACACACAATATTCCATTTCGTTAACCTATACTTTCTTTTTAATTGATCGCTTTGCCAAAAAAAACGTGAACGGTAATAATCTAATCGTTTCCGAACTCCCTTTGGAATTTCGAAAAAGGATAGTAAAAACATGGGCAAGCTGGTTAGAACCGAATTTATTAACACAAGACGGTCTCCGTAAGACAACATCTTGGCAACCCAAGCTGCCAATTTCTTCTCAAACCGATCCTCTACTATTTTCCACTCTTTGTTTAGAAGTTTGCGGTGATGAATTGGAATACCCAAGTACCGAAATGGGAGTGATCCAAGTTCACAACCGAAAATGCGTCGATACTCCTCCTGCTCCTCTTTAGCTTTCCCAAAGCAATACAACCCACTCTTATGAAAATTAATCTTCAACCCCGATAGTTGTTCAAAAAAAGCGAGGATCAACTTCATGTTCACGGCCTTCGCAAGGTCATGTTCAAGAAATAAAATCGTATCATCGGCATATTGGAGAATTGACACCCCACCCTCAACTAGATGCGGTACCAACCCACCCACTTGACCATCCTCCTTTGCACGAGAAATTAGGATAGCCAACATGTCCACCACTAAATTAAAGAGTAGAGGGGACAACGGATCCCCTTGTCGCAGCCCTTTTAGCGTTTGGAAGTAGTGACCGATATCATCGTTCACACGAATTCCAACACTCCCTCTCTGAACAAAACGCGCAACCCATTCACACCATTGAGACGCAAAACCTTTCATTCTTAAAGTCTGTTGCAAGAAAGACCAGTTGACCTTATCATAAGCTTTTTCAAAGTCTATTTTAAATAGAACCCCATCCATTTTTTTCCTATGAATTTCGTGTATCGTTTCGTGAAGAACAACCACTCCCTCTAAGATATTACGGCCTGGTATAAATGCTGTTTGGGTTGGTCGAATTACCCTACTCGCAATAGAGGTGGCTCTATTCGTACCAACTTTTGTGAAAATTTTAAAACTAACATTTAATAAACAGATGGGCCGATATTGCTCAATTCGGCTAGCATTCTCCTTTTTTGGTAATAAGGTAATAATACCAAAGTTAAGCTTGAATAAAGGCAAGTTTCCCGTACGCATCTGAGTAAACATTGCCATCAAATCATCTTTGATAATATGCCAACACTTTTGGTAAAACTCCGCAGGAAACCCATCCGGTCCTGGGGCTTTATTGTGCTCCATTTGTTTAATAGCCTGAAATACTTCTTTCTCAGAGAAGTCCAGTGTCAATATTTCATTCTCCTCTTGGGAGATTTGAGGCATGTCCTGTGTGTTCTCCTCATCCAGTGAAAAATTATTTTGAGCCGGCGCCCCAAATAACTTTTTGTAATATTCGGAGATATATGTCGTTAAATTTTCATTACCAACTATTGTACCTTCATCTTGTTCTAATTGAAGGATTCTCTTTTTCCTATGTTTTCCATTCGCAATTATGTGGAAATATCTCGTATTACTCCCACTTTCCTGAATATACTTAACTTTTGCTCTCTGAGCCCATTTAGATTCTTCGTCGCGTCTTAACTTTGCTAATTTATCATCGGCTTCCCTCTTGGCAGCCCGCTCAGCTGTCGTCAAGGGTGTAGTCTCTGCCTTTATGTCAAGCGCATTTATTAACAACACTAATTTATCTCGCAATAATTTGTACTCTCCACTTAAGTTTTTTGCCCATCCCCTTAAGAATTGTCGCAAATGTCTTATCTTATTCTGCCATGTTTCGACGGGATCACCACCCATTTGGGCCGCATGCCACTCTCTCGCAATCATATCATAAAAACCGTCTTGTCGAAACCAAGATAGCTCAAACGAGAACCTACTACAATTTCCCACAAAAGCCGGGTCCTCCGTGTTTAACAACAACGGCGTATGGTCCGACCCTGCTCGACTCAAGGCCTGCTCCGTGACTAAGGGAAATTTATTCTCCCAATCCACCGTGGCTAAGAAACGATCCAATTTCTCATAAGTTGGTGTATCACGTCTACTCACCCAAGTATATTGTCTTCCAGACATGCGCAAATCTTTCAGACTTAAGCTTTCTATTGTCGCATTAAATATCGTAGGCCACCTCGCATTAAAATTGTCGTTATTTTTCTCATTTTGTCTCCTGATGATATTAAAATCCCCTCCCACTAGCATGGGTAATGTCTCCCCTTCGCAAATTCTGACCATTTCTGCTAGAAACTCCGACTTTTTTTCATCTTGAGCTGCACCATAGGCCACTACTAACGCCCATCGGAACCCATCCACTTTCATTGTCAAATGCAACTTAACGCAAAAGTCACCTGAGACAACATGTTGTACTGCCAACGTATTATTGTTAAACCCCAATAGCATGCCGCCCGACCTCCCATGTGGAGGTATACAATACCAAGTATAGTCTAAACCTGCCGCCAAAAAATTTAGAAAAGGTGTTGCAAAAGATGATCTACCTGTTTCGATAATGCCTATAAAATCCAATTTATTTTCTCGGACAAACTCATGCACAGCCAAATGTTTTGCTGTGTCCCCGAACCCATCTGAGTTCCAAATGATGCCTCTCATCTCAAACCTTTGTAAATTTGCAATCTAACTTTCCTCCTAGCCGCACGCTTGGAGTTTTTATTATTTCTATTACCCCTAATTTTTATTGATGCTAAAGTCTCCTGAAGATCCGCATGATCTTCCGAAACCTCACACTCATCCTCCTCAAGATCCTCACATATGTTCATAGCTTTTTTTAACACCAAACTGGATTCGGACTCCTCAGAGACCGGTGGTATGGAATTTTTAAGAAATATGATCTCTCTCTCCTTTTCTAACTCCAGAATACCCGAAATTGAGTCACCCACTTGCTTTTCATTTGATCCAAGTGAGATGCCTAATCTATCCGCTGTGCGCTTAATATCGGAAGTAGATAAAGAACATAAAGAAAATTTGGACTGTAAATTAGTACCTGTTGGAGAGCCGTAGTTCTTGCGCGAAGTAAGATCCATCGCACGCTCGAGTTGTGGAAGACCGGCATTGGGCTGCTCCCTCAATCTCTTGCTAGATCTTACATCCATCTCAACCATCCCTCCAAACGCCAACATGTCCTTCTCAGATGGCTGCGCCTCCTTTATGCATATACCATGAGTGCCAGCAATATTTCCGCAAATCTGTGGCTGCACTGCCGCCGTGCGGCCATAACGATCAAGATAAAGGCCACCATCACCCTCAAAAGGTGAAGCCGGTGTAGACTGCCTGACAGTAGTGCTGATAACCTCCTCTGATCCTTTGCCAAAATCCTTCCCAGCAGCCACGCACGTGTTCATCATCAGCCCCTCACCATCCGAAGTAGAAATCTGGTCCCCATCGCACCCAGCAGAGAAGTCACCGCATGTGTTAGCTCTAGGAGTGTTGTGGGAAGCAAAAACGTCATCACATGTGTCAATAGGAACCATGTCTCTTTCCTCCGCTGCTCTATGCTCATCGCAGTCCGCATCACCCGCACTAACTTGATCAGCAGACACGCTAGAACGATGGTGATCAGCACGGTCATCTCCATCAGCGTACAAGCCCACACGGCATTTGTTTCGCAGCGCCAAGAACTCATTCTTTGCTTCCAGAATTTGCTTTTGCACTAAAGGAGAGAAAACCACACCCGAAGCCTTCTCCTGCATAGCATTTGGGGCCGCTGTCCCCAAGTTTTCTTTACCATCTGAATTTCTTGTGTGATCATCTGTGAGCATATCATCGGAAGATTTGTTTTCATTATTTTGCTCAGCCATCTTTTGATTAGAGGATTCCTCATTGGCACTATCCTCCTCATCATCATCCTTCGGTGGTGATCTTGGGTCATCCTCCTCTTTGTCACTAACATCCATCGGATGCTCAACTTTAAACCACAACCGATAAGATCCATCCTTGATGAAAACTGTCCAACTATCAGGAATATGAGTGTAATCAACACACCCCACGAGGATCCGAAGCACCCCATGTTTGCGAGTGAATTTCATATCAACTTTTAGAGTCTTCCCAAGCAAAGAACCCACACTCCAAAGGGAAAGAAAATCTCCTGTGATTTTGGGAGGGATGCCATATACACGAACCCATTTTTGGGGTAACAACTGCAAAGGTTCCACCGTAGCCACCCATGGTACCACTGTGATCTCGCAAGAACTGTTAGGAACCTTACAAGGACCAAAAATAGCCAGCCGTTCAAGTTCACTCTTCGCAGGAAACGGCACCTTAAACACATTGTGTCCAACTTGTTGAACATCCCAATGAAACTGTTCCCAATTAGGAACCAATCGCTGTAATTGAGAAACAATCTGAGGGATGGAGAGCACACCACAAGTGACAGTCAACATAGCCAATCTAGCATTGTCGATTTTTGGTTTATATGTGTCCGACGTTGGCTGCTCAAAGAACATCAAACTCTCGTTGATTATTCCAGTATAACTACCAGAAGTTCACGTTGAGACTTGAATCACATTCCTAAGAAACTTGAACCATATTCACAGTTAGATATAGTTTTCTTTTTTGGATGGAATGCTCTGTCATTGCTAGGTGCCAAACCTGTGAGCGGCTGCAGCCCTTTCTTGGCGCAGCATCTGCGTTGGATGACATGAATGGCGCGCGCGCGTGGAACCTTTCAAATTAACCACCTGGTACAAGCCAGGAACCTCCAAATGTTAAAGCAACGAACAAAATCTAACGGCTGCACCAACGAAGAAGTTAATCTGTCGCCTGCTAGAAAGAGCGGGGCCAGCGTTTGTCTCTTCTCTTGGATCTATCCCTTGTTATTTCTACCGGCTAGTGCCTGCTCTTCAACCCACACACAAATTAATGATCTCTCCATTTTATTTATCAGTCTGCTGTCTGATGGCGACATGGTCTCGAGAAAACTAGATTTTGAGTTAACCATCAAGGAGATTGTCTTTGAAGTCGACAGGCTCACTCAGGGTGAAATATGACATGCAATTGGCCTCACTTGTCGACAATTACAAGGTGCACAGGTCACTGATCTCAGTAGAAGAAAAAAAAGATATATCAGCAACATTAGCGCTACAGTCGATCTGTAGGTTACTACACCAAATCTAAAAGTAACTAATTAAGCGTGACAAAGCTAGGAGGCATATAGAGTAGAAACACTTAGCAAGCTCAATGACTAGTTTTCTCTTCATTCCCATGCGGAACTTTTTCCTGAACTATCTAAACTGAACCTGACAAATTCATCTCATCTCATAAACAATAGAGGAAACATTCCGTGCCGACGAGGAAACCAGATTCTCATTCTAATATTAGCGCAAGCGAGCGCTGCAGTCCTTGATGCTGACTCGAAAGGGAGTTTTCCTGCTGTCTTGTTGCACTCCCTTCACTCCGTAGCAACGCATAAAATCCAGCATCACCCTTCACCATGCTGGCACCCTCTGGAACTACTAGCAAGTAGCAACTTAACTCCCCAACAATGTCACACACATCGGAAGAAGAGTTACTGGGCAACTTCCAGCAGCAACCAAAGCTCGAGGCTGGACCCAGCAGAGGCGACACAGCCATGCCTGCGGTGAAAAAGAGACGAGGTCATCCAGGACACCCAGGTATATATGTTGCCTTCAACTTTCTAACTAACACTTGCCTCTGTTATAGACTTATAGTAGCGTTCTTATAGTATCACTTTTTACCTAATGTTATTAGTCGTGATTTTAAGTTATGATGATCTGATTTGTACACACCTCGTGCAAGTTTAATATTATAACGAGAAGCATCAGAGTACTGTGTTTATTAAGTCTCAAGTTTATGATACAGTGTCTTTCTTACCTGGCAATTCGATCAGGTACGGTCGCACGGAAGAAAAAAATCTTTAGTTTTGTTTTACATTTTGATCAAGAATCTGGTGACGTATGATATTTATCAGAGTGAGTTTTAAACAGATGTTTCCATTATAAGTTCAGATGTCCTCTTTTGAAACACGCATATACCTTTGAAATTGATGCACTAGCCAATTATCTAAAAAGTCCGAGCTGATAGGAAGGGTTAGGATTTATATTTTAACACTCTTCCTCTCACATTTAAGCTGGACAAACGGGAAAACCTTAGACATGGGATAGATGGGATGATGTAACTATTTTTATATTAAATAGCACGTTAGCTGGGGTTTGAACTTGAGACCATGTGACTTGATACCATTAAAAAACGTTTGGTGTATTGGAGGAGTAAGGCACAACGCACCTCTGGTGGGGGCTGGCTCATGTATTTATATCAGAGTAGTTTAGGCTAAAGGGTACAACACGGATACAATAAAGAGTTCGACTAGGACTACAATACATAGTTTATCAATACCTCTATATAGTTTAAAGCAATAACACACAAACCTAAAATGAGTTCAGCTTGTAGTATGATTTTATTATTATTATTTGCATCCGGGAAATAGAGCAAATGGTACGTTCAAGTTCACAGTCAATCACACCACATATCTGAATGTACACATGGTACAAGACTACAAGTGAATTACATATTAATACTAAAAAATAAACTTTCATTTACGACACTGCATTACTGAAATAATCCACCAGAATAAGCATGATAATTAAATCTGAACATACCAACCTGATCAGAAAGAATTATGTGTGCTCCAAAGTACAAACTATGGTAACGTAACAGTGCTTCATGATGTTATATCTTACAGATCCGGATGTGGAAGTAGTTGCGTTATCACCCAAGACACTCGTTGCGACAAATAGATACATATGTGAAGTCTGCCATAAGGGGTTCCAGAGAGACCAGAACCTCCAACTACACAGGAGAGGCCATAATCTGCCATGGAAGCTCAAGCAGAGAAGCAGCACTGACGCCAAGAAGAAGGTGTATATCTGCCCTGAGGTCACGTGCCCGCACCATGATGCAACCCGAGCTTTGGGCGATCTCACAGGCATAAAAAAACACTTCTCCAGGAAGCATGGGGAGAAGAAGTGGAAGTGTGACAGATGTTCAAAGAAGTATGCTGTCCAATCTGATTGGAAGGCTCACACAAAGATATGTGGCACCAAGGAGTACCGATGTGATTGCGGAACTATCTTCTCAAGGTATGCTTCTAATTAAACCTATGCTTTACTAAGAATTCAGTGGGCTTAGCTTTGTTAAACCAATTCATGGGCGTGGCTAGCCCTTAAGGACGGTCTAATGCACATCTCTCTGCTATATTAGCCTAAGCATGTTTTTGATGTAGTATTTAGGTACAACAGTTTTAACTCTCTTCGTCTACTACTCTGAAACTGGTGACTTCTTCACTAAATCCATTTCATTCATGTTGTTTTTATTACAAGTTTTACAATGCTTGGCATTTTTAACAACCGTCTATCCACTTAAATCTGACGGTGGTAAAATAGGAGATACCAAAAAGTACCAGATTAAAAGACCCGAAAGTACCAAGATTGTATTGGCTTTTATCTAATATTAAAGGCTATTTCTTTCCATAATCCTTCTTCGTAAAGTACGAATGTTTATTTCCTACAACAAAACTTAGTTAAATTTCTACCTCATATGAGTCAGAAGGTTCAAATGAACTCAAAAGTCACCTCATGGCAGATACCTGAACGGCAAGGCCATTTATTTATTTAAGACAACAATACCTACAGACCGAAGTATTGATATCTTATTTACTTATTCAGACATATAATCTGCAGGCAGATGCAACTGAAAATTACATGCTTTCTTTTGGTATATTCCTGACATGCAGCTTATCTCTGTTGCGTACTATATTCTACATTCCCATAGTTTCCACTAGCATTGGAAGCAATACATCGCAGTCTTTATGTCAGGCCCTGACGGAAACATAATATTAGAATGGCCATGAAGCTCACTGCAGCGATTCAAAATTCAACACTTTCATGGAATTTGGTTTTTAGCTTACGTTTATGTAAATGCAGAAAGGATAGCTTCATCACACATCGAGCCTTCTGTGATGCGTTAGCTGAAGACAACTCAAGGGTTAACCACAGCCTTGCTAACATGGTGGGAAGTCTGCATGGTCAGCAGGACATTTTTTCACATGGTGTGACCAGCCTGAGCTCGTCACCAACTGATATGGTTGCAAACAACGACCATAACGCAGAAATCCATCTGAGATCTTTATCTCCTTATGCCCTCATTACAAGGAACACTGCATTGTTCTCCAACCAGATATCACCCAAAGATTCGGGCTTTCCACTCGATGGAAGTGCCTCAAGCTATCCTTATATGTCCATGAACTCTCCATACATGTCTGCAACGGCCCTGCTACAGAAAGCTGCAGAGATGGGAGCAAAGACCAGCCAGGATCCTATTTCACCGTTGCTTTTAAAAGGTTTCACAAATAATTTTACCAGTGCTAGAGATCATATGGAGATATCCTCTGGTAGGCAAGGAGATTCTCTAGGGAATTCGAGTGATTGCATGAAGACAGCTCAAGATGGGAATTCTTACATGAATGGCCGCAATGTCCTGATAACCTCAACAACCTGGACCAGCGGTATGATGACACCCACTACTGTACCTTTAATTGGACTCATGAACCAGCCATTTTCCATGCGAGGTCAGGAAAAGGAGAGCGCTCACATGTTTCCTGAAATGCAAACGCAGCACAACACACAGGAAAACAACATTACAGGGGTAGGAGATGCTGCTTTGACACAAGATTTTCTAGGTTTAGGAGGCAGTGGCGGGAATTTGGATATGAGTTCTGAGACCTACAATACGGATGTGACAGCATTAAGCTATTCTGAAGAGCAGCAAAAGAATCAAGATACTATGTATTCGTACCATGAGTCATCTCTTGACTCCACTGCATTGGAGAAACCTATTTGGGATTCATGATGCTCACTTACTCTGCTAGTTCAGTTTCAACTAAGCTCTCGCAGCCGCAAGGAAGAGAATATATCAGAGTCAGACAGACAAACCGTGTTGTGTTAGGTTGAATATCGTTAATACCCCATTTCGATAGGGAAATTCAGAAATTAGATGAGTAATCTTATCTGCATAACCAGGCCATCCAGGACGGATGGAAGACAATTACTGTATTTGTATTCAAACAGAAATAAGGTATTAATTAATATTTTGCAAAACGTTTTTTTAGAAAAGGGGCAGTCCCGGCCTCTGCATCGATTGATGCATGCGGCCTTTATTTCATTAAAGCAAAAGAGTGTCTCACAAAACGTATTACATCATTTGTCACCCGAGGGTGCGAAAAAGAAATAACCAACTAAAAGATAAAGAAAACATGTAGTGACTCTGCATCAACATGCTATCCTCAAATCAGAACGCCAGCTGTACTGGAAATATAGATCCGACACGACCAATTCCAGGCGGCTGCACCCAAAATCCATTGCGTCCCGCTTCTCCGTTGACTGCAGGTAAGACCACGTACGGATCCAATGAGTAGCCATGTGGATAACCTGAATAAAAGATGTTTTCTTTGCTCTGTTAAAAATGTAATCATTCCTTATATTCCAAATGGCCCAAAGCAAGGCACAAACACCCACTCGAATATGAACCTTCTCTACTTTAGAAACTCCCTTCAACCAATTACCAAACAATCTTGTTATGTTTGGTGGTGGTAGAATGTTAAAGGCCATATTTTGCAAAACGTGTGTCACATAATTCAGAAATAATGTAAATTGCTGATCCATATATATGTTTCTAGTAGAATATTAGTACATCTGTGCAAAGAGTAGCTCGTTCCACATATCTGGTATACCAGGAAGGCACCAGTGCAGGCAATCGTAAATGGCCCTCTGAACTTTTACACTATGAGAGATATGACCTTCCCTTTGCAGTTGTGACATCGCGGTAATATCCAGTAGCTCAAGCCGAGTCCCTTTCACCGCGCTCTCCGCAGGCAGGTCGCTGAACGATCCTGCGAGACCTCGCCTCCACCGGCCTGAGAGTATAACTACGGTGTATTCATGTTTTCCTATTTCAAAAACTAGCAAGGTGGCCCTCGCAAATGCGAGGGCATCATTTTTAATACATGCAACTGGAAGACAAATAACTTTCTGATTACAAGGATATTTGTATTATGTGGTAGGAGAGAATACGGTTCTACGATTACCGTAAATGTTGGTCTTTAAAAACATGTTACCTTTCATAATATCATATGTTCTACGGTGATCTAGTGATCATTTTGTATTTAGACATACTTGAAAATCTAATATTTTTAAAATACAAGGAAAATAGGATACAGTAAAATAATAGCAACACATTTCGCTTACTTTAACCATTTATAGTTTAGAACATTTTATAGTTTTAAGTATTTATTATATTATTTATCGATTCAAAGGTTTCTAAGCTATGGTAGATTAAAATAGATAATATTAGCTATTCTCACTGAAAAGGAAAAGATTGTGATGTAGATGCATTCAAAATTCTTTATCATAGAAATCAACTATATACATTGTTAGCCGTTTTTGAACTTTTGCTTCCCACGTGCTCGAGGAGTCAGAATCAAACCTCTTTCAAATTTAGATATCTAATGACTCATCATTGTCCTAGGATGGTTATTACGGTTTTTCATATACGACCAGTGGTACTCTTACGCGTCTCTTTGTGTTTTATTTTATTATGTAGTTCAGAGATAGAGAATAAATATTGTAGCTTGTTTCAAGCAGCGTGTACCTAGCTATCCGAAGTGCATTAGGCGATATTATGGTCCCACTCGTTGAGATGTATGAATCTACCTCCTATCATATTCGTGAGGATAATCTAGGTTTAGACATTTGATACTGTTTGGCACATCTCAACTTTCTTTTTGAATCTTGCACTTATATAGTTTAGTCAGGGACCCTCGTTATTGTGTTTTCTAACAATTATGTCCTCATTCTGTCCATAAATACGTGTCGTTTTGGACTGCCCAACACACACATTTGTCAGTTGCTTCTAATGTCAATGAAATAGAAGTTCGATTTATATAATTTATTTTGTTTAGTAATAAAGCCAAGAGCAATAAGAAGTGCTTGCAAGTTGAGAAAATAATAATAAGAAATTCATGCAAATTGAGACGAATATTTCATGAAACGGCTTTCCAAAACCATTTAGCCATGCTATGACGACTACTTCTGAGCATATATATGCCTTCATATGTACATCGATCCTACCATCACAGATGTCACGTCTAAATGTAGTTCCCTTCCGCATACACACGCGTGTTACATTGAATTTTTCTTTTTCGATGTAAGCACATAGTATTGATTTATTTTGTCGGCCTTATCCGTCTTGGACTGCATAGTCGTATTCGTCTCAGGCTCAACCGCCGCAGTATTTTTTGAAGGGCATGTTTGACACGGACATCATTGATGCAATTAAACGATTATGTTTATCATATGTTTAGTGATCGCTAGTCAAATTTTACCATTAATTACAGGTCCAACGATTAGAATAATTTTGATGATGTGAATCAACATGGTGCATCTATTAAACCCATGTATATCGCTCCCCGGAAAGTTACCAAAATCTCAAGATTCTTGTAGGACATTTTTGACCAGTGCCGGCCCTGGAGGGTGGCAGGGTGGGCGGCCGCCCTGGGCCCCAAAATTCAGGGGCCCCACCCCAGATATGTTGCACTATATATATACACGTATTTACATAAATACGTACATTGTATTTAGTACGTAGAAAAAGTTGAAATGGGCCGACCAACTATCGAGGTCCATGGAAAGAAGCATATTTTGTGGCCGTTTGCACATACACGTACATGACTCTAGCGATCTATCCCAATTCCCAGGCACGTGAACGATCGCGTCGCCTCGATTCTTGCCGTCTTGCGTCCGCCTCGTCTGTTCCCTTTCGATCTGCCCACAATTCGTGACTTTGTGAGCTAGCCACTAGACGATCCCATCTCTAATCCCATGACACGTCGCGCACGAGACTCGGCGGTTGCCGCGACGTCGTTCCGCGCTCGTTGCTGTGCCGGCTTGCGCGTCGTCGGCACTGTCAGGGTTACGTTAAATTTCTGTGCACTTCTAACTTCTAATCTGTATTATGTGATGTGTTTTAAATTCTCAAACTAGTCAAATTATTGTTGATATAACTTTATTTCCAACATTTTATGGTATCATGTCGTCGTCCAGGAGGTATCAATCGGGTAGTGCTAAGAGGAGAAGAGCAAAACATTTGGATGAACTGGAACAATCACAAAGAGTTTAAATGGGTTGGCAAAATTATGCATCGAGAAGAAATTATTAGACAACATCAACATCGAGCCCATCATAGACGAATTTGCTTAAAAAAATGTTAGATGGAAATTTTAAGGTAGTTTGTATAATTTATTTGATATGCGTACTGTTTTGTACACATTCATGTTTTACTAAAAAAAATGTCATACATGTAATCATTATTATTAGGACGACATTGAAAATTAGGGCCCCAAGTTTTAGTTTCGCCCCGGGCCCCGGAAATCTCAGGACCGGCCCTGTTTTTGACAATTTAAATTATGTTTTGCCCAACGGGTAACTATACATGTGAGTTGATCAACTCTCTTAGCGATGCCCACACGATGTATGTGATTTGCCAGTAGCCAGATGCACATTTGATATGTATTTAAATCTTCTTCATTGTTCTAAAAACTGATGTAGCTAGTCTGACCTTTTGATCTATCTAATTTGTTCTCCGAAAAAAATCTAGAAATCTTGTCGATGATGCTATGCTTGTCATCTCTCTCCATGTGCATTCATTCGATAGTATTGGACCGCAGCTCTTGAGTGATCGATACGACATAGTTTTTTTTACGCGTATTGGATATAAATAGAGCAAGCAAGCGGCATGTACATATTCAGCATATTATACGCTTGCATAAATTAAGACAATTATGATGTAGAACATTCTATCTTATCATCTAAGAATGAACATTTTATTTTATGATCTAAAAATAACATTTTATTTTATGAAGTAAACACAAATAATTAGATGGTGTGTAGCTAACATGGTCTGACTAATGTTAGATTGGTACTGCTGCATGCATGTGAGAGGTTAATGTGCATCGATCTGTCCCCAAATTTTTGACCTACGTTTAATGAATCAGTGACGGGTGCAAAATTTTTATGTTCGGTTAATCTAGTTAGGAGACGTGCCCTATCATGAACATCCGTCCGGCGGGTGAAAACTATACTGAAACATGACCGGCCAATGCATGTATGCATGTGCACATGTATGTAAGAATCTTTCCAAAACCAAAATTTCAAAATAAATTGTCTTTTAAACCAGAAATTCAATTGACGATCGGTTTTCACCGTTGGTTTTGTTTCGACGAGTACTTTGAAACAAGATCCCATCTTAATATGTTTTGACAAACTTTTTTTTTCGTTGTCAGTTGCCAGATTATAATACCGTAGTTACCATATTTATGGTTAACAGTAACCACCCAACTTACCAGGCAATTTTTACATGTTTTATGTGATATTCACAAACTACACGTTCAAAGAGTGAGTATTTGATCAACTCAAAACAGGTAAAATTTGGAATTACCGTCATCCATGGGTAAAGTTGATGAAGAGAGAAGTTTGAAGAGCATGGTAACCATTTGGTTTTAACCGGCTAACCAACTTATCGGTACACGGTGACTAAGTGAGTGTAATCTGGCAACTAGAATCAGGAAAAAAAATTTACGAAACATATCAATATGGGATCTAGTTTTAAAGATCTCGTCACGACAAAGGCAAACGTGAAAACGGATCTGAATTTTGATTTACGGTTCACGTGATAAATCATTTTAAAGTTTGGAAAACAAAAGAAACTATGTGGCTGCATGCATGCATAATTACAACACTATCCACATGCGTGCCCACGGAAAACTAATCTAGGGCACGTGCCCTAGTCCTTTTATGTTTACTGAAATTTTTTCCAGTTCACGACAACTTCTTCTTAATAACCTGCAACTGAAAAAATGGGACCCACATCCCAGCGCACAGTACACCTTAGATTATCTTAAAAAATCACCTTGGATTAATTTTCCGGGCAGCTACATCGCTGAGCGTCTTTCATCATTGTGGTGTATTTTGTGGCTGTACGTTTGGGCTTGGTATCGATGGCCCAACTGGTTCCAAGTCCGTACGTCATTTAAACAGGAACAGATCCCATAAACAAATATGGTGTCTGATTCTAAAGTAAGTCGTTACTATAAGTTGCAGGTCCATTACCGACTTGATAGTTTTTTTCCACGTATATCGTGTCACACGGACCTACACACAGTTACGTAACTAATAATCTTTCATTAAATCTTAGCCATATATTTTAAATCTAACCATCATAATTAATTTTAATGATGTGGCTCAACGTGGAGTCTCTATTTAACAACCTCATTTTAATTTTAGTATATAACTAGCAAGGTGGCCCTCGCAAATGCGAGGACAACATCTAAAAGTATCTGCAAACATGTATGTTTTATAGATACTTGTCTTATTCATTTGAAATTAACATGGGTCTATTGTCATATTTTTTGTGATATATAAAAATCATATATCAATGTGTGGGAAAGCTCTTTTGTTTATCTTTAATTTACGGGTGAATGATGTTTCAAGATTTAGAATTCCTACATTAATGACTTCATCTTAATTATCTATTTATTAATATCAGATCCATTCATAGAAATAAATTCACATGGAAAATTAGTTATAGAGGGCATTATCTTTAACATCATGGATAGGTATATGAACTTAATTCAATGTTTTAGAGATATTTAAAATATTGCATTCTTAATTACATGGTTTTATGGATAGAAAAAAAATGTGACGATAGTAAACTAATATGTGTGAAAATAGTTTGTAACAAATTAGTTTGTGGCTGAATGTGCAATATTTTGAAAAATGTCATGCCACTATTTTATAACGTTGGTAGCGCTATTTTCATCAGTTTTTACTCATGTCATATTTTTCCAACTCTTGAATACATGTGTATTTGCCATGTCATGTCACACAACTACTTTCGAAAGTCTAATTAGTCACTGGTTTATTACATGTCCTCTAATCTCTATTTCCATGGCACTACAAAATTTGGCTCGGTTTTTCATCAACGCATATTGGTAAGAAACATCATTATGCCCCAATACGTTAGGTCAATTACCAACGTACAAAAAGAACCAAAACAACAAAAATCAAATAAATATTGATGGCAATGATATGTCTACTAAAACCTTAATGATTTAAATTATATCCTACAAAACGTGTATTTGATTCTCAAACAGGTTGCATGGAAAAAATCAGTTTATGTGTGTGATCAGTAGAGAATCATATTAAGATTTAAAATGATGCATGTAGCATTTTCAATGCAAAGTCCTTTTGAAATTTCTTCCACCATAAAGTCAATACATAAATGTTGTCCATGCGATCCTTGTGTACAACCTTTTATCACATCAACGTAATGTATGGGTACTGATACTTCTACAATAGCATCACTGTTAAACTCACCATTATGCACATCTTATGTGTGATCTCTCCTTTTTGGGTCGACAACGACTGCCCTAGGAGGTGAGTTGAAACCCTAGAGAACAATAAGATAGTTCTTGAAGGATGACATTGTCTTAAAACTGTGCTGGTGAAAATGTTCTCTTGACATAATTTTATTTCACCCGAGAGAACAATAAGATAGTTTAAGCCTTCTCATTAATATTTACATGGTTCTATGTTGTACGAAAACGACTCAAAATTGATAAAGTCACATGTTTCACACCAACAATTATCAATGCTACCATATTACAGCTAAAACAAATAACTATGGTGACATTCGTTAATAGTTAATTTGTTTCTGATAACCCAATGTTTGTAAAAATATCAAGGACCATAAGATTAATTATTGCAAATTCTCAGTTAAATATGACCTCTGACCTTATAATACAACATTTCTGCATTCTCTTAAGCTTATTTTAGTGCTTGAGTCTAGGCTATGGAAGAAATTCTCATTAAGTCAAATGAGTTTTAAGTATACTGATATTAATGAGAAATGTTTAATGACAAAAAGGCATATATCTGATCTTAAATAAACTATACTCCATCTATTCCTCAATACAAAGTATATAGTTTTCTGCACGAATATTAAGACGTGGGTATTTGGAATACGATGAACTCATTGTTTTTTTATTTTTTTCAGAAGAGAGGAGTCCCTAATAGCCACCAAATGAAAACAATCCCTAAAATCCCCGCATTCGAGATTGAGACTCATTTGATGGGTAAAATTTCCCATAAATCACAACAAACCCTATATTTTGGATTTTCTCTCAAAAAACATATGCCTTACATACATGAATGGAGGGAGTATCAATGTAAACAATGTTCTTAGCGACAACTCTATGCGATTAGTTCAGTTGCAAAGATGTAGACATCTATAAACTTGTAATTGAGTTTTCCAATCGTCTTTCTCGTTAAAGTTCTGCAACTCCTTAATCGATCGTCCATGATTCAAAAGATTTGAAATTTAAATATGCAGCTAATAACGAACACTCTAACATCAAGGATGATCTTAAAGAATTGTTCATTTCAATCAAATGTTAATCCTAAGCGTCTTAGAAATCAAAAGTTGTCCCCACGGACAACGACATTATCTTGCGTAAAAAGTCAGAGTTAGCCATCGACAAACTTAAGATTTAATCAATGGAAAAAATATAATAGGAGGTCTAGATACAATATATTTAAAAAGATCACATTAATTTTTATGAATGCGACCATGTCCCGAAAATACCATGGATAAGTGAACCAATAATAAATTTATTATCAATTAGCATCTCTGGATTGGGGCAAAGTTTTTGCCTCCGTTTCAAAAATAAAAAATCTTCTCCTGATGTAGTTCCAGGATACGCAGGCTATACTTACAAAATATATCACAATCAGCTTAGTGCACGTGCATATGCAGCCATCATCCACGTTTCAGAGGGCAGGGATACAAATGAGTTCATTACCTGCCGGCGGAGCAGATACGGGCATACGGCATGTATCTATATTTTTTAATACTACACGTTAATAAATCAAACGTTGCGTATCCTTGCAAAAAAAATTGCCGTAGCATATATATGTGCGTCCCGTGCGTGTGCCAGGCAAGCATGTTGGGTCCAGTTTTTCGGAACGGCCGGCCGGCCGGATTCGTTCAGCTTTCCTCAGCTCAGCTTGATTTGATTTGCTTTATTTTCACATACGTGTCAACGGTGAACTAATATTGTACGTAACGCTTTTCTATTTTAATCTCAGCCGTTACATTTAGAATCAATAGATATTATATTTTTAACCTATGTGGCTTCACCTGAGACCTCGAAAAACTAACTCATTTTTCTTTTAGTATATAATAGATAGAAGTATGCAAACTTAACTCAAAGATATTTCACTGTCTAGTACTCCGTATCAGCTAGGTATGTTTATAGGACATTTGATTAATGGCAAAGACAATTCATCTCAACTTAATGAGGATGTCAACGATAGTATGTTACTCTGGCTTTCTATAGAATAGGAAGCACAAACAACGTATACCTTGCAAGGTGCACATGCAATAAATGGAGATCAACCGCCGTCATTGATCGAACTTGTGCTACAAAAACATCACTTCAGAGTTCAGCTCCTCCATCTGCCGCTACGAAGACATTCTGAAATGAGAGAAGAATCATAACCAAATAGCTTATGGAATTGCAGCAAAGGGTCACAAGCATTCGGCACAAGGCAAGCTAATGACCCCGTTTAGGCGTTTACATCACAAGGAATTCAGCTCGTCCTTTGTTTAGTTGTCGCAGACTGGGATGCCACATTCTTAGAACATCAACACTGCTTTACATACTACAAATTATATCCTTACAGCCAGAAGTCAATGCATTTATGAAAAATTCTAAATAATTTTCTCAGAGTTGCAGTATAGTGAGAAAGAAAATTAGTCAAGAAATATGTCAGGAGTTCTTTTAAGCAATCTGCATGAACATGCATGAACACAATCCATACATGTCCTTACTTCCAAGTAATTCACAGATTTACCTCCAGTTCAGCTCCAAAATGCAGTAGCTTGAACTGTACAAAGATAGGAGGTGGTCAAGCACCTCTGTGAAATGGATCAAAAACCTAACAAACTATTTGAGGAACAGAGGCAGTTCGGAGATGAATGGCAACTATAAATCAATAACTGAATAATTGTTTCGTGAAACACTACTTTCATATAGTTGGAATTTTTTATTACAAATAACTTCTCAGTCCATTGAGCACGTCAATAGAAAGTAATTAGAAACAAATGATGCTAGCTCTTAAAAATGTTCGTCTATATTGCTTACATGTGGGGTTTCATCAAAATTTGTAATTACAAACAAATGATGCTAGCTCTTACAAATGTTCATCTATATTTGCTTACTTGTGGGGTCTCATCAAAATCTGTTATTAGAAACAAATGATGTATGGCCATGATTGTTTGGACGTTGTAATTGTCATGCCCAAGTAAGCATAGAGTGTAGATTATCTAGCTTCAGCTTGACCGTTTTAGCCAAACTTAGTATAATAAAACTGAAACTACAGAAAATTTACATGGATTATGGAGTCTAATGTTGCCCTACAGAAAATGTTGTCCTATAATGCATGAGAGCTGCAGCAAACAGAAAGAATGCACCCATTAATTGTAACCAAAACCGCAAATTGAATATTACGTACAAAAAGTAGAGGAGCGTACCATGCACAATTGGAATAACACTTCCGCCAAAAAAAGTAGCAATTTCAGAATTGTTGAACAGAAAGGAGGTTAACCACTTCATGAATTGGAATAAAACTTGACACTTGACAGTATCAACAGGATTAGTAACTTATTTTATGGTATAGGTTGGAGATGGTTGTCTGGCTATCTAGTCCCATTTTTACCATGAGCCCATAACCCCTGTCTAAACTGACTGTCCAGTGTTCTCCGCACCATAGCACAATTTGTTTTACTTAAACCTGTCTATTTCATTTGAATTGTTGTTGAGATACAAATCATATCTGAGAGAACACATATGTGAAACCAGTGCAGCTATACCCTGATCATTTTTGAAAGCAACATTCTGTTTAGTTGCCTTTGCACTTGAGCCGACAAAGATGAATGCAAGTATGGAAACCTTGCAAATACAGTAACTGGGATCAAACGGCTAAATTGGTATCTGATAATCATTATATCCATCGATTATTAACACCCTCATAATTCATAAAAAAACAATCATATGTAAGCTATCTAGGGGTTGATGACCAGTTTGCACGACATGGGGCATATCATGTTGCTTCTTTGGAAGTATTCAACCGAGACAATCTTAAATTCTTAAAGAAAATTGCCCAATCATGGAGCGACAAAATAAACAAACTGAATTTGCATGTTATATGACTTATATCCTCACCTTGTGACCAAAGTGTGAATATGTTGTCTTGCTACTCCCGATATGAACTGAAAGAGAGCTTTAAACATAGCAGAACCTGCAAGCAAACAATCAATGAATCAAGAACATATTCACCTCGGTAAGAGCTAAATCCACATAACATGACACGAAATATACAGATTATACAACTATGATACGAGGTGGGGAGGTCACTCACCTACTCATTGGCCATCGGAGCAAAACTCGATTTGGAATCGCTCGATGCCTGGATTCCAAGGAGAAAGGGAATGAACGATATAGGGGACGGGTGATAGGAGCCGTGATTGGAGGCGATGGCGAGCGAGATGAAGAGCACACAAATGAGGGCGCAGGTGTTGCCGAAGGGCGTGAGAGACCGGCCAGCGTGTCGGGGGGCCTACCCCCGGGTAGGGTAAAGGCAAGGGTAAGATACCCGTGTTTACAGTGGTAAATATCTTTGGCCTGGTGCCAAAGGTCTTTTGACTCTTCGGGAGGTCAAGAGGTGCCCTTTGGAGGAAGCAGGGGCCAGGCTGTCTCCCCTGGTGATACTATAAATAGCCCCCCAGCCCCTCACTCTCATTCAGGCAAAGGCAGAGATTTCTCCTAAGAACCAGCTTCTCGAAGATGTCTTTGGGAGCGAGCCTAAGACATCTTCGTGTAGCTGGGCCTAGGGGCATTCTCTTGTGCGACGCCCGAAACCGGTGCTGGTGCGCAGGGTCCCGGCTAGACCAAGTTGTGTGCTTGGCCGACTTAGGCGTATGTCGGAGGTAGCCGACCGGTTCTAACCGACATAACCATGTCCGAGATCTCTATCTATATGTGTTGTGCAGGAAGGAGGATCCGACATACAGGTACGAGCCCGGTGAGGTATGTGGGAGGTCCAGGCCCGGCATAGCCATGCCGGCATGCGGAGACAAGCCCGGTATACTTGTGCCGGGATAGGAGGATGTGTCCGACATACCGCATGTCGGGCAACAAGTCAAGGGCAAGTACAAGTGCAGGGCAAGTGCAGGCAAGGACACTGTCCCGTCTGACACGGAGGTAAGGTCATCTCCCGTCTGACACGGGCGCGGGACAAAGGGCACGAGACCAGGGCGACGTGACCATACCACTGTACTGGCAACTGACTGACAGGAGACAAGGCATGGAGAAGGCACGTCCTGTCTCTGGCAGGGGAAGCATCATCACCTAGGCCGGCGGCGGCTGCGGCAAGAGGCATCATGGCCTACCTCGACCTATGTCGGATAGCCCGGCGGCTAGGTCGTGGTAGAGGTGTCGACATTACCGTTGGACGGGGGCTGTTGTCCGGGGGGCCCGGAGGAATTAGGGTTCCCGGATAACCCGGCAGGAACTCTATATATAGCGCCATAACTCCTCCTGTGAGGAGAGAGACGAACGAGAGAGCCAGAACTATAGTCTCATTCACTGCTAGGGCATTTACTCCTTCCTCATTTTGTAGTTCTTCCTAGTTCTTACCAAAACAGCTCAAGGAGCGCCTTGCAGATCTGGTGAGACACATATAGAGAGAAGCAAGGCAGGAGTAGGGGTGTTACCTCCTCACGAGGGCCCCGAACCTGGGTACATCGTGCGTGTTTGTGGTACCGTGTGGGTTTGTTCATGTTCTTGCGTTCTCCTGGTTGTTATTGCTTGTCCTTGACCCGGGTCGAGTCGGCTCGTGTCCGTTTCTTCTTTCCTCTTGCGTGAGCTTCTTAGCTCGCTAGCCCTCCCCGGATCCACCAGCGTCCATCGGCCCCACACTTTTAGCCATCCTATGGCATCTGCCGTGATACCACCACGACAGTTGGCGCCCACCGTGGGGCGGCGAGAGGCGCTGGCTGGTGTACTCATCCGGACGGGCCCCGTGCGAGTCCTCTCCGGACTCGTCGTCAAGTTCGGCGACATGGAGTTCGTCAGCGACAACGCCGGTTGCTTTCGCGGCAGGCCATTTCCGACCAACGGCTGCGTCATCGAGTTCGGCAACTTCGCCACCTATGTCGCCACCGAGCTCGTCTGCGAGTACCCGGTGCAGGTGCTCGTGGCCGAGGATCCCCCAGCTGTCTGTGCGGCTCGCGGCCGGCGTACCACTCGCCCCGAGAGCTGCGCGGTCATGATGGCCGGGGTAACGGCTCCTCCGACAGAAGACCCTGTCTTGGAGCCCGAGGCAAGGTCGACCCGGAGGGCCAAGCAGGCACTGGAGAGGCAGGGCCATGGCGGCGCCGAGACATCTCGTGTCCCGGTAAGGACTGAACCTCTTAGAGAGACAGTAGAGAGGTTGACTGTGCCGGGGGCAGCTGAGTTAGAGGCAGAGCGGCTGAGCTTGCTGGAGGAGGCAGAGAAGTTAGCAGAAGTCCGAAGGGACTTCGACCGAGTTCAGCGTGAGTATGACGCGGCTCATGGTTTCTCGCCGGTAGGAGGTCGGCCGAACCGTGAGGCCGAGGTGCGCAGA
The DNA here is from genome assembly GCA_026929855.1 of Poa annua. Classification (NCBI taxonomy): domain Eukaryota; kingdom Viridiplantae; phylum Streptophyta; class Magnoliopsida; order Poales; family Poaceae; genus Poa; species Poa annua. The sequence goes on from CM049436.1 coordinate 43,986,502, forward strand.
AGAGGCAAGGGCCTCAATGCCGAGATAGATAGGGATGGCAGAGCTGCATCCAGTGTGACTCCGAGCGTAGTGTCGGCGGCTAGGCCGAATTACAGCTCTCCGGCCAAGACCCTCAGGGCTGCCGAGGCAGCAAGGGCCGAGTTATCCGGTCTAACCGGAGAGGCTCGCCGTAAGCAACAGAACCGGGTCAATGAGCTGGTAGAGGTGGCAACCCGGCAGAATGAGGCTGTCAAGAAGGCCGGGGGTGGATCTCAGGTTGTCCACTCAACCCGGGCTCCCAGTGGCATGTCCAGAGGACAGGCTTCTTCCCCGCATGTCGGTGGAAACCAGAGTCGGAGTAGGAATCCCGGAGGAGATCAGCAGCTCCAGATGCTGACATATGACCCGGCATATGCCGGGAAGCAGATTGCAGGCCAGGGCAACGCTGGGCAAGCCCAGAGCAGAAGACGACAAGCTCCGAGTAATCGGCACGCCAAAAATGCCAACTCGGTCGGTCGGGGATACCCACCCCGATACCCGGCGCCTAATCAGGCCCCGAGGCAGCAAGTTGTTGGAGCACTGCAGACCCGGCAAGTGGGCGGGCAAGACCTGAACTGGTACGATGACGGCAACTCGGCATTGGCCAAGGCCGGGTATCATGTGTATGAGAGTGCTCTGGGGTCTCGACTGGGGACTCGCCAGTTGGATCCAAATGATGCTCGGTACAAGCTGGATCGGTTGTACAGATCCGAGCAAATGGAAGAGCAAGGTCCACCCGGTCCTGCTTGCTTCGGGCCCCGAATCATGTCAGAGCAACCTGTCCCCCACTTTCAGTTGAACAGGGGAGCCAAGACCTATGACGGCAGCTCCAAGCCAGAGGACTGGCTGACTGACTATGTGACAGCAGTGCATATTGCCGGAGGAAATCGCCGATGGGCGGTACGGTATATCCCGCAGATGCTTGAGGGACCGGCCAGAATCTGGCTGAACAATTTGAGGGAGGGAAGTGTTAACAGCTGGCTGGACTTCGAGGAAGCCTTTGTCAGCAACTTCTCCAGTACCTACAAGAGACCAAACCGACCTCAGCAGCTTGCAATGTGCAGGCAGAGGGACAATGAGACTGACCGAGAGTACTTGACTCGGTGGAGCACCATTCGCAATTCCTGCGAAGGAGTTGTGGAGGCCCAAGCCATCTCATGGTTTGCGCAGGGATGCCGACATGGATCCATGCTTTGGCAGAAGCTTCAGAGGGAAATGCCGGCCACCTTGGCCGAGACGATGAGAATTGCCGACACCTATGCCCTCGGCGATCCAATGCAACCACAGCTGGACTCGGGAGAACCGAGTAGGAGGAACTCGGGAAACCACAGGTCCGGGCAGGGCAGAAACAGTGACCGGCATGATTTTGGCCAAAAAAGGAGGGAGCCCGACTTTCGCTATGCCTCGCAGCAGGTAGCGGCGGTAACCGGTGAACGAGGCAATGCCGGTAACAACCAGCGGCAGAAGACTGATGGTCAGGGTTGGGCAGAAGTCAAGAAAACTTGGGCCGAGCAGAGGAAGCCCTTGACGTATGAGGACATGCTGGACAAGCCCTGCTGCTATCACACTTTCGAGCCCAACAGACCAGCCAACCACACAACTCGGCAGTGCAGCTGGTATCAGCGCATGCGACAAGAAGGTGCTCCGGGGGGATCTCTGGTGACTGCCCCCGAAAAACCCGCAACGCCCAGACCGCCGGCACCTGTGAGCGGGGCCAATACTGTCCGGGTTAACCCGCCAGTTCAGAGGAGACCGCCGGCAAGGCCAGTAAACATGGTGAACGTCCGGGGTAACAACCGTGCCGGTCCTAGAAACCAGGGCGGGTACCCCCAGGGTGACTACCAGGAAGCCCATCAGAGCTATGTGATCTTTGTGACCGAGCCCACTGACAAGAAAAGTCAGCGCCAACGTACTATGGAGGTGAACGCCGTCATGCCGGCGGTACCCAAGTTCATGCACTGGTCCGAGATAGAGATCAGCTGGAGTCGGAAGGATCACCCCCGGGTTATGCCTAAGCCAGGAGGCTACGCCTTGGTGGTGGACCCGACATTCATCGGGCCGAGTATCAACGTCCGGTTCAGCAGAGTCCTGGTTGACAACGGCAGTGCTATTAACATCATGTATAAGGACACAATGCTTAAGTTGGGAGTGTCCCTGAACACACTGCTGCCGACCAATACAACCTTCCATGGCATTGTGCCGGGGGTTTCTTGCTCGCCTATGGGCAAAGTCTGGATAGATGTGTTGTTCGGGACCCGGGAGAACTGCCGGACCGAGAGTCTTGAGTTCGAGGTGGTGGACTTGGAGAGTCCATATCACGCCCTGATTGGCCGACCTGCTCTGGCCAAGTTCATGATCTCCACTCACATGGGCTATTTGAAAATGAAAATGCCAGGTCCGAATGGCATAATCACCATCGCGGGGGACTACAAGCGCTCGATCGAGTGTGCTACTGCCGGCTCGTGCTTGGCCGAGTCATTGGTCATAGCAGAAGAGAAAAAGAGAATCCAGCAAGTAGTGACGCTGGCCCAAGCCTCCCAACTCGGTGTGCCCGGGATGACAAACCCGGAGCAGCATGCTTCTTTCCAGCCGCCAAAAGAGACCAAGAAGGTCGTAGTGGACCCGGCTAACTCAGAACACCGGGTGATCATAGGTACCAGTCTGGACAATAAATAGGAAGGCGAGCTCACCGACTTCCTCCGTAAGAATCGGGATGTCTTTGCTTGGTCAAATGACGACCTTCAAGGAGTTCCGAGGGAGTTGGCTGAGCACTCATTATTCGTGAGACCGGATGCAAAGCCGGTGAAGCAACCGACTAGACGTCTCTCGGACGAGAGAAGAGCCGCGATCATGGAGCATCTAGCCGTATTACTAGCGGCTGGATTTGTGATGGAAGTACTGCACCCGGACTGGTTGTCTAACCCGGTCCTGGTAGAGAAGAAAAAGGATGACCCTCTCCTGGCCAAGGTGTGGCGCATGTGCATAGACTTCACAAACCTCAACAAGGCATGCCCGAAAGATCCTTTCCCGCTCCCCCGGATAGATCAAGTAATCGACTCCACTGCCGGGTGTGAGCTTTTGTCTTTTGTAGATGCGTATTCTGGTTTTCACCAGATACCGTTGAACCCGGCTGATCAATTAAAAACTGCTTTTATTACCCCGTACGGGGCTTATTGCTATCGTGTTATGACCTTCGGGTTGAGAAATGCCGGGGCCACTTATCAAAGGTGCATGCAGAAATGCTTGCATGACCAGATAGGTCGGAATGCAGAGGTGTATGTCGACGACATAGTCATAAAAACAAAAGAGAAATCCACTCTGATCAAGGATCTGAGAGAAACATTCGCTAACTTGAGGAAATTCCGGATGAAACTTAACCCGGATAAGTGCACCTTCGGTGTGCCGGCCGGAAAATTACTCGGTTTCTTGGTATCTAGCCGGGGTATAGAGGTTAACCCGGGCAAGATCCGAGCTATTGAAAGCATGAAATTACCAACTCGCCTTAAGGATATACAAAAATTCACCGGATGTCTGGCATCCCTGAGTAGGTTCGTAAGTCGGTTAGGAGAGAAAGCCTTGCCTTTATATCAACTCATGAAAAAGAGTAAAACCTTTATATGGACGCCGCAGGCAGATGCAGCTTTCAATGACTTAAAAAAGACACTCTCAAGTACACCAGTGTTGGCATCCCCGTTGCCCAAGGAGCCGATGTTGCTCTATATCGCGGCTACCAACCGGGTTGTAAGTGTGGTAATGGTGGTGGAAAGAGAAGAAGATGAAAAGATGGTACAGAGGCCCGTGTATTACCTGAGTGAAGTACTCTCCCTCTCCAAGCAGAATTACCCGCACTACCAGAAGATGGCCTATGGTGTATACCTGGCGGTCACCAAGTTGAAGCACTACTTTCAAGAGCATCCGGTTACAGTGGTGAGCGAGGCTCCCTTGTCCGAGATTATAGGGTGCAAGGATGCCAGCGGCCGAGTTGCCAAGTGGGCCATCCAGTTGTCTCCGTACGCCCCGACTTACGAAAGGAGGGACGCCATTAAGTCGCAGGCGCTGCCGGACTTCTTGGTGGATTGGGCCGAGATGCAATATGAGCCTCCCCCGCCCGACTTCAATTTCTGGAAGATGCATTTTGACGGGTCCAAGGCAAAGATCGGTTTGGGTGCCGGAGTGGTACTCACCTCCCCGAAGCAAGATGTACTGAAATATGTGCTCCAGATTCATTTCTCGGCATCCAACAATGTGGCTGAGTATGAGGCACTCGTGCATGGCCTCAATATCGCTAAGCAAATCGGCATCCGGCGGGTAGAATGTTATGGTGACTCGGATTTGGTGGTGCAGCAGGTGTCGGGAAATTGGGATGCGCTGGATGCCAACATGGCGTCATACCGATTCCATGTACAGAAAATTTCCGGATTCTTTGAAGGATGCGAGTTCAAGCACATACCCCGGGGAGAAAATGAGGCTGCGGATGTATTGTCCAAGCTGGGGTCATCACAGGCCGCGATCCCACCCGGCATAGCATTGGAACACTTGAAGAAACCGTCTATCAAGCCATCACCCGAGTCGGAGTCCATATTTATCCCGAAGAGCTCGGAGACAGAAGCCGTGCCCATGGAGATTGATGTCGAGAGCATTTGGATAAACTCGGGGACTGTACCAGGTATGCCGGCAGAGGTGATGTCGGCTGATCCTATGGAAATAGATGCACCAGTCTTCCCGGTGAGGCAGGTACCGGAATGGGCGCAGCCCCTCATGGCATATATGGTATATGAAACCCTGCCGGAGAATGAAGTGGAAGCTCGGCAGGTGATGAGGAGGGCCAAGGCTTACACGGTAATCAATCAAGAGCTGTATAAGAGAAGTGTCACTGAAGTGCTGCAGCGTTGCGTTGACCCGGAGGAGGGGCAAGAAATGCTGCTCGAGATACATCAAGGTGAATGCGGTCACCATGCTTCCTCAAGGGCACTGGTGGCAAAGGTCTTCCGACATGGGTTCTATTGGCCTTCGGCTCTGCAACAGGCGGAAGATATTGTCCGAAAATGTGGAGGTTGCCAGAGATTTGCTCACAGAATACATATGCCGGCGGCAGCACTGAAAACTATCCCCATCACATGGCCGTTTGCGGTATGGTGCTTGGATATGGTGGGTCCATTCAAGCCGGCGCGGGGCAACATGACTCATATACTAGTCATGGTGGACAAGTTCACCAAGTGGATCGAGGTGAAGCCAATTCGGAAATGTGATGGAGCTACAGCCGTCTCATTTTTGAAGGATATCATACTGAGATACGGTTACCCGCACAGCATTATCACGGACAATGGCACCAATTTTGCAGTAGGGGAGTTTGCTCGGTTCTGTGCAGTTAAGAGAATCCGACTTGATGTAGCCTCGGTGGCGCACCCGGAGGCAAATGGACAGGTTGAGAGGGCCAACGCGTTGGTGCTGGCCGGCATAAAGGCCCGGTTGATAGAACCTCTTCTGCGGACTCCGGGGTGTTGGATAGAGGAAATACCGGCGGTGCTGTGGGGTCTCCGGACCACGCCCAACAGATCCACCGGGTACACCCCATTCTTTATGGTGTATGGTGCTGAGGCAGTGTTGCCAACCGACATACAGTATGACTCGCCCAGGGTGGCAATGTTTACAGAGACCGAGGCAAGAGAAGCTCGAGAGAATGATGTCGACTTGCTTGAGGAAGCAAGAGAGTTGGCCCTATCTCGGTCAGCGATATACCAGCAGAGCCTCCGACGCTATCATAGCCGGAAGGTGCACCCCCGGGTGTTTAGAGAAGGAGAGTTGGTACTGAGACTGATACAGCGAACGGCCGGCATGCACAAGTTATCCCCTCCGTGGGAAGGACCTTTTGTGGTGAGCAAAGCCCTGCACAATGACTCATATTATCTTGTAGATGCGCAGGAAGCTAGGAAAGGTGTGATGGATAGAGCCGGCGAGGAAACCAAACGACCATGGAATGTAGCCTTACTTCGTCCCTTTTTTGCATAAAAGGCACAGTGTAGGTATCTCCGTTCCTTATGAATGAAATGCCGGCACCCCAGAATGAATCTCGGGGACTGCCTTATCCGTATGATGGTTCTTTTCTTATGTTTTTTGCATGTCGGGCACTCCGGGGTAAACTCGGGGACTGCCAGACCTTTTATCTATGTTTGTATCTCGGTTAGTCCCTCGTTACCTGCATGCCGGCGACTCGAGGTGAAACTCGGGGACTGCCGTGCTTATTTCGTACCTGTTGTCCACGTGCCGAATGAACTTTCAACCTCGTTTCAAAGTTAAGTAATGTATGCTATGTGAAATGATCTTGTGACTCGACTGACGAATGCCCAAGGTGGTAGTCAAGAGCAAAGATAGTGGAAGGTGGTAAACACGAAAACGAACTCGGGGACTCGGTGTAAAAGCAATTCGGCACGTGTTGTGTGTTAACCCCGTCTTTCAATTATTCTTCCGTTATGTCGAATACTTTTGAACCTTAACTCGGGTATTCTCTAGTACCGTATGCTATAGTCGTGATTTTGTGACTCGACTGTCGAACGCCTGTATGGTAGACAAGAGCAAAAATCACTAAGTATAGTAAACGAGAAAGTAAACTCGGGGACTCGGTGTAAAATGATCCGACATAACTATGTACATGCTCGATTCAATAAGGCAAACAGTAAAGTATTCTACTTAAAATTGTATATGTTACATATGAACCCGGCATTCCGGGGATTTGATAGATTTGTTTTCTAGAGTTTTACACAGGAGACTGGGCAGCAGGAATATCGTTAGTTGCGGTGGTGTCGGCAGCTCCCAGCTCGACGGTGGCCTCAACGGCGATTCTCAGCGGGTCAGTCGAGGCCAACTTGGTGATGTCGGCGGCGGCGTCCTGGCTGGCTACATCGGCGGTCCCCGAAGTGGAAGCCTTCCCGGATGACTGGGCTTTGCCGGAGGTTTTGGAGGTGTCGGGGAGGTTGCCTTGGGCTTCTTCTTCATCGTCCTTCTCCTCGTCCTCAACGTCGTCGGCGTAATCTTCGTCATCCGAGTAGACTTCGCCCTCGATGTATAGATGGGGCTGTGAGTAGCCGGCGAAGTAGTGCGCCGCGTCTCGCCGAAGCTGGATCTTGGCCGAATCGGTTGTCCACGCCGAGTTCTCGCGCTGCGCCCGCACCCTCTGAAGGTCGATCCCCTCATACCAGGATAGTATGAAGGAGAGGGTTTGGTCCGCACCGGCACGGGCGGCGGAAGACCGCCATTCTCGGAGGCGCCTTTCCGTCTTCATCAGCTCCTGGGCCAGGTCGGACACATTGTCCGGAGGCGTGGCGCCAGGCCAGAGCTTCCGGTAGACGTGAATGCCGGCGTCGAGAAGCTCCGTCCCGATACTCTTAAGCGGCGCGAGGCGCGCATTAAGTGCTACGAGATGGTCTTCTACGTCCCACTCTCCAGAGATGGGGCCGGCTTCAGCCCTCTTCGCACGCGCCCGGTTGATGGCCTTCACAGCGACGGCGTGCGTGTGGGAGAAGTGCTCTGCGGAGAAGAAAGCTGTTGATGAGTTAGAAGGCGGGCCAGTATAATGTGAATGTCGGCAAGAGAGTAAGGCAAGAAGAAGTAAGAGTTTGGAGGAACTCACTGTCCATCTGGGCATTAATCTTCTTAAGTTCGGCCAGCCAGAGGTCACACTGGGATTTGAGGGCGTTGAGCTTTTTCTCGGCCAAGGTGGCGCGAGACTCAGTTTGCTCGAGCACTTCACCCTGAGTCCGTACGGCGTCCGCCAGGGTCTTCTCCAACTCGGCCTTCTCAATCTTGGCCTGCTCCAGTTCTTGTTGAAGCCGAGCTGAATTGGCCCGCTCCTTCTCCAACTCGAGCTGGTGCTCGGCGGCAACTCGGGCGGCGGTGTCGGCTAAAAAAGGCGACAAGTCGGTGGTAAATGTAAAGGCAAACTAGAGAAAGGAAAGATGTTTCAGAAACAAGGAAGTGTACCATGGTCCTGGTGCGCAGCCTGGAGCTCTTTGAACCGCCTCCGGAGGGACCCATGCTCGACCAACAGCCTTTGGAACACCCGGGTGCGTTCTTTGCTGCATGACTGCAATAAAAAGCGAGGTGTTAGAGCAACTTGGTTGTTGAAGTTTTTCGCCGAATGGTCTTAACTCGGTCGAGTCTTAACCATTCGACCAAAACCTCGGGGACTGGAGATAGTGGATGTGGAAGAGCTTACCTCTGCGGCTGTTGTCAGGTGAAGGACTGCAGACTGAAGTGCATGCAGAGACTGAGCGACTTTCCCGGGCCCAGCCGGGTGGTCGATACTCGGGTCGGAAGAGGTAGCCTCGCTGATGTCGGCGGCATTCCAATCCAGATTATACTGCTCCATCGAACCTGAAGAGTCAGTACTAGGTGTGAGGAACCCAGAGCTCTCCAAGTCGGTAGCGCTAGCAACCCGGTCGACAGTGGCCTCCAGCATGCGCAGGGCCGCCGTCTTAACGGCAATGCGGGGAGGATGCACCACTTTGAGTTTACCCGGAGGAAGCTGACCTTTCTTGGCCGCCAACTGATCCGGGGTCGGGGCAGTTTTCTTCTTGGCGGCCTTAGTTGGTGCCCGGCACTGTTGTTGTGCAGAGGGCTGCTTGCTTGCAGCGAAGGATTGTGGCTCCGGCGGCGTTGGTTGCTGCGGGGTGCGTCCGGCACCGCCGTGGTCTCGGTTTGTGCAGCGGCAGAGCGCGATTGGTTACCACCAGCCCCGACATCTCGGTCCGGGCTGGCTCGGCTCGCTTCCGCTGCCGTCTTAAGTGTCGACGGGGAGGTGTCGGACCCAGCTAAGTCGGCAGCCGCGGGTGTCGCCCGGGAGGGGCTGCCAACTCCGACGTTTGTCGGGGCCGCCGGCTCGTTCTGGTCGAGCTCAAGCGGGGCTCTGAGCATGAAGTAAAAGGTTAGAAGGAATAAAGCAAAGAGGTCGGAAGGCGAAAGAAAGGAGGCTTACCCGGCAGCGGTCGGAATCTTCTTGCGGGAGAGTTTCTTGGTGGTTTTGGCCTTCTTGGCCCCTGGGGGATCCGCGGCAGAGGTGCCGGCTCCCGCGCGCTTACGCGTGGCTGCTTGGGTGCTCGGCCCGGCTGATGGTGAAGGCAGAGGGTCAGCACAGGCCAAGGGAGTGGCGTGTGTGATCTCTAGCATCACACAGTCGTCGTCGTCAGAATCGTCTTGGGGACGGGACCGAGTTCGAGGCTTACCCGGGCCGGAAGTGCGGGGTACTGGGATCGACAAGTGGTCCTCGTCGTCCGGGTCTTCAGTGAGCGGAGTTGCCGGCACGGCAGTGTCCGCGCGCCAACTTCCATTCGCCCACCTTTGGTCCTCCCGGGCTTGACGGTCAAACCGCTGCAAAAGAAGAATAGCAAGAAATGTCTAAGGAAGCAAGAAAGGCAAGAATGTAGTTTAACCGCTATGTCGGGTGCTCGAAGATATGTCGGAGATGAGTGGCTAGAGCTTACCTGGGGCGGAGGATTGGCGCGGCTGTACGGTTCAAGCCCCCATTCCCAGTCATCTCCCATGGAGGTTTGGGCGATGGCTCGGACACGTCGGCGGACTGCCGGCTTGTCCAACTCGAACGGGCTGATCCGAGTTGGGTCTCGGGGCCCGCTCATGTGGCAGATCTTGTGCACCCGGTTCTGCAGGGGGCTTATCCGGCGGGCGACGAAGGTCCTCAGGAGGTCGTCCGCCGTCAGCTCGTCCTTGATGGAGAGCAGGTGTTCATGGATGGCCTGGGACTCTGCGTCACAGCCCGATGGATCCCAGCCCCAATTCGCCTGAGAGTTAGGCGGGTCAAGTCGGAACTCCGGGAGGTTGAGGAAGTCGTACCCCTTGGCGTTGTCGGAGGGGTCCGGATTCTTCACGTAGAAGAAGCTACGCTGCCATTTACGGCAGGACTCCAACCCGGAGACCTTGGGGAAGTCGGAAAGCTTGCGGGCGGTGATAGTGGCGGCCCCGCACGCCGTCATCTCCTTGGTCTTCACACCCTTGTTCGGGATGCTCTGCTTCCGGAGCACGAAGTACCTCGCCCAGAGGCCGACCAGAGGCCACAGGCCGAGGTATCCCTCGGAGAAGGCGACGAAGGCCGAGAGGGAGGTAATGGAGTTTGCCGGCAAGTGGTGCGGCTGTAGCTCGAACTTGTCAAGGAAGGCTCGGAAGAACCTGCTTGTCGGAAGGGCGAAGCCGCGCTCGAAGTGCGCGACAAACACCACGCGCTCTCCTTCCTGGGGCGCGGGTTCCACTTCCTCGCCAGGAATCCGGCATATGATGGGCGCCGGGACGCGACGCGTGCGACGTAGCCAGTCAAGGTCGTCTTGCACGACGTCCGAGCCTTCCCATCCCCCACGGATTCCTTCGGCGGATATGTCGGATTGCTCGGAGGTATGGCTTGAAGACATGTCGGCGGATCTGCAAAACAGATACCGGGCAATAGCCCGAGGTAGGGGGTAAGTCGGATAACAGTCGGCGAATCCCGGCAATAAACTGAAATCCACGCCCGAGTAGCATGGAGGAAGATCTACCGAGACCATTTAAAAGGAAGTTAAATGGTTCTAGCAAGGAAGAACCGCTAGCAGTACAATGGTGAATCGCTATTGAAGAGGTATGGCGAGATCTGGTGAAGAGAAACCTATAGCGGTGTCGTAATGACGGAAACAATGATCTGCGGAGAAATTAACCCTGGTTCTATAACCTGTTCTACCGAAGAACGGGGATGAACTACCTCGGCCGAACCACGGTTCGATCTGTTCAAACCTCGAGAGGAAACTTACCGGAGAAGGCGAAGGTACGGCGCGAGAGGTTCGCGTCCCGACGGTGGCGTGGCGGTTCCCGATCGTCGGCGTCGAGCTCTCCGGCGTGCAGTGCGTGCGCGGCGTGCGTCGCGGCGGCGTTTCGCTCGAGAGCAGTGGGGAAGCAGGGAAGAAGATGATGCGGAGGAAGGAGAGGAACCTCGCCGCCGTATTTAAGAGGGAAGGAGAAGAGGCAGTTGCTAGGTTTTCCCGCCCGTTGGTTTCGAGCCGATCGTGGGATCGTGCGTGCGGCGGTTGGCGCGAGTGGAGCGGTTGTGGCCACACGATCGGCCGCACCGTGGGTTACAGCATAGGAACCGTCGGCGGCGGATCGGATGCGGTTGCCAGCCCAGGAATCGAGGAGGCACCTCGGATGCTCAACCCACTCGAGTGCCTGCTAGATGTGACGGCTGGTGGGGCCGGTGCGATGTTTTCGGGACAGCTTGTCAGACCGCGTGGCGCGTTTCTCGGAATGGTGCAGCATGTAGGTGACACGTCTCGGCGAGAGATCTGAGAGAAAGATTTGGTGATGTCGAGAGTACCGGAACAATAACCCAGGGTGGCGGAGAACTCGGTGAGAAACCGAGATGACCATGTCGGATGATTCTACAGTAAGTCGGACAGGCTTGCCAAAAATTTCTTATCAGGCCGACATCGTGGTGCCGCAGGGCCTTAAGTGACCGACTTGGGCAAGTCGGAGCAATCGAGTTACCCGACATAGTTATGTCGGCTTTCGGTTCAAGGCAGTTATCGGGTTAAATCTGATGCAGCCCTTCACCCAAGGCTGCAGGACTACACCAGCTTCGGGGACTAGTGTCGGGGGGCCTACCCCCGGGTAGGGTAAAGGCAAGGGTAAGATACCCGTGTTTACAGTGGTAAATATCTTTGGCCTGGTGCCAAAGGTCTTTTGACTCTTCGGGAGGTCAAGAGGTGCCCTTTGGAGGAAGCAGGGGCCAGGCTGTCTCCCCTGGTGATACTATAAATAGCCCCCCAGCCCCTCACTCTCATTCAGGCAAAGGCAGAGATTTCTCCTAAGAACCAGCTTCTCGAAGATGTCTTTGGGAGCGAGCCTAAGACATCTTCGTGTAGCTGGGCCTAGGGGCATTCTCTTGTGCGACGCCCGAAACCGGTGCTGGTGCGCAGGGTCCCGGCTAGACCAAGTTGTGTGCTTGGCCGACTTAGGCGTATGTCGGAGGTAGCCGACCGGTTCTAACCGACATAACCATGTCCGAGATCTCTATCTATATGTGTTGTGCAGGAAGGAGGATCCGACATACAGGTACGAGCCCGGTGAGGTATGTGGGAGGTCCAGGCCCGGCATAGCCATGCCGGCATGCGGAGACAAGCCCGGTATACTTGTGCCGGGATAGGAGGATGTGTCCGACATACCGCATGTCGGGCAACAAGTCAAGGGCAAGTACAAGTGCAGGGCAAGTGCAGGCAAGGACACTGTCCCGTCTGACACGGAGGTAAGGTCATCTCCCGTCTGACACGGGCGCGGGACAAAGGGCACGAGACCAGGGCGACGTGACCATACCACTGTACTGGCAACTGACTGACAGGAGACAAGGCATGGAGAAGGCACGTCCTGTCTCTGGCAGGGGAAGCATCATCACCTAGGCCGGCGGCGGCTGCGGCAAGAGGCATCATGGCCTACCTCGACCTATGTCGGATAGCCCGGCGGCTAGGTCGTGGTAGAGGTGTCGACATTACCGTTGGACGGGGGCTGTTGTCCGGGGGGCCCGGAGGAATTAGGGTTCCCGGATAACCCGGCAGGAACTCTATATATAGCGCCATAACTCCTCCTGTGAGGAGAGAGACGAACGAGAGAGCCAGAACTATAGTCTCATTCACTGCTAGGGCATTTACTCCTTCCTCATTTTGTAGTTCTTCCTAGTTCTTACCAAAACAGCTCAAGGAGCGCCTTGCAGATCTGGTGAGACACATATAGAGAGAAGCAAGGCAGGAGTAGGGGTGTTACCTCCTCACGAGGGCCCCGAACCTGGGTACATCGTGCGTGTTTGTGGTACCGTGTGGGTTTGTTCATGTTCTTGCGTTCTCCTGGTTGTTATTGCTTGTCCTTGACCCGGGTCGAGTCGGCTCGTGTCCGTTTCTTCTTTCCTCTTGCGTGAGCTTCTTAGCTCGCTAGCCCTCCCCGGATCCACCAGCGTCCATCGGCCCCACACTTTTAGCCATCCTATGGCATCTGCCGTGATACCACCACGACACAGCGTACAGGTGATAGGAGCTGGCTTCGGGGAGTAGATGTGTTTTTAACTATTAGCGTCAGCAAAGAGGTTAAGTCTGTTGGATCTGCCCCTATACGTCGAGTACTTTCTGACGTAGACGACGACGAGCTTCTGATGAGACGACGTGTACTACAATCCGTCGAGATGCACGTACGTAGCTAACCAAGCTATAACTGATCAGTACAATCGATCGTCAATTAGGAATAGCTCACAACGCACGCACACAATGATCGATTTGATTGCTACAGGTGCGTATCGCACCTGTGTCTTCTTTCTTTATTTCTTTTCTCTCAAATCGATATCTGATTACACGTAGCTAGCTTATATACACGTAAAAGCTAGGAGAACATCTATCCTACTCGATGTGCAATTCTAATACAATTCGGATACTAGCCCGTATCTAATACGAGCAAGACACCGTACTGGACACGGTAATGCTTATTTCCAACATTCACCCCCCTAAGCATGACATGTCCTTCACTTCGACCTGGATCCCAGATACGCCAGTCATTTCGCGTAGGTGTTATCCTCGACAGTACTTTTGCCGCTTCAACCTTTATTACTTTCATCGTTCCTTGAGACTTCCATGATATCGACATTGCTTTTGTCGACTTATCTACATTCCGATGGCGATCATCCTTTTTGTCAACGTTTTCAAACATCATCTTTGTTTCGGTGCTTTTGAAGCAATCTTCTGTGTACTTTATCGGCTTCATCTCCGGAATAATTACCTTGAACAAATGTAGCCGCGCCAAATGCATCTCACTTTCGTCTTGTCGCTCTTCTGCCAATGACAATGCTTCATGCCAATACTCCATCGTATTCTCAAATTTCGCCAGTTCCTCGGCGTGCTTCCTTTCCCCTTGAACACTTCCTAGCGGTATATATACTCCTTGTTGCGTTCCCTGCATGTCTTCTGGGCTGGGCGCCCCTTGAACTTCCTCTGACCGTAGCCCCTCATGTGGTGAACCTCCTCCTTGGTCATCAGCTGATGGCTTGGACGGCCTACTTGCAGCTGGACTCGCTTTGTCCCCTTCTCCTTTTTCCGGACTTCCTCCTGGCACGCTGCTTCTTTCTTTCATAACGACAGGTTTGCCCCATGACGCAACAATGCGCCTCACTCTACCCTGCGACACCATGATGCGCCGCACTTCATGGACTTCTGACGCCATGTACGTCTTCACTTCTTTTTTCTGCGACGCGACACTACGCCGCACATCATGAACTTCTGGCACCATGTACGCCTTCATACCAGTACTATCGGCATGAGTTCTTGAATCACCTCCCGTGTTAGTAGCATCGACACGAGTTTGCGGAACTTGAATGCAAACTTTCTCTTCCACAAGCGTGTCAGTTTCTTTAGCCACCACTTGAAGAACTGGATCATCCTCGTCCACCAGTTCGCACATCAGGTGCATCGGACTATCGTCTTCTTCCTGGCCCAAGAGAGCCCTCTCCTTCGATGGTTTTCGGCAATCAGACTTGAAGTTCCCGAGTTCTCGGCAGTTATGACACCTTACTTTCTTTATGTCAAACTTCCTCCTCGGCGGAGTATCGTCATCCTCCTCTTATTCTTCATCGTCTTCTTGCTCATCATCGTCCTGCTCAGCGATGTACTTTTTCGCTGGGCGTTGCTTATCCTTCATTTTCTTCCGCTCTTTAGCAAGTCGAGCTTCAAGATCAGCTTGAGAATACATGAGTTTCTCACCATCGTCCTTGAACTCTTTTCTTCCCTGCTGATTCTCTTCGTGCGTCCTCAATCTTCCGATCGCTTCAGGCACCGTTATCTTTGTGACATCGCTGAACTGCTCAATCGTCCCGATAATATTCGTGAATTCGTCGGTGACCGATGAAAACAACTTCTCGACGATATCTGTATCCGTGACGGATCCTCCGAGAGATTTAATCTCACTTGCCAAGTTTGTTAGCTTTTTGGAATACTCAGCGATCGTTTCTCCTTTGGACATCTCCAACTTGTTAAGCTGCCTCTTAAGCACTTGTGCACAGCACGCTTCACCTTATCTTCGCCGACTCACATCTCCCGTATTGCTTCCCACGCTTACCTCGCCGTCTCGTAATTGGCAAGAGTCATCACCATGGAATCTGGTACGGACTGCGAGAGAGAAGCCATGGCGCCATCTCGTCAACCTCGTCGTCCACCGCGCCATCGCGTTCTATAGCCTTCCAGACACGGAGGTTTCGGAGTATGAATTTCATCTTCGTGCCCCAAACCACATAATTTGTGTCGGTCAGCATTGGATACTGAATCGGCACAAAACTTGTTCTTGACATATCATAAGCGGCTTGCCGCTACGTTCGGACGTTACTAGCGCCTGCTTCGCCGCTGCCGCTGTCTTCTCCTTCTTCGTTTCCTCGTCGTCGCTTGACCAGGCTCTGATACCACTTGTTGGATCTGCCCCTATACGTCGAGTACTTTCCGACGTAGACGACGACGAGCTTCCGATGAGACGACGCGTACTACAATCCGTCGAGATGCACGTACGTAGCTAACCAAGCTATAACTGATCAGTATAATCGATCGTCAACTAGGAATAGCTCACAACGCACGCACACAACGATCGATTTGATTGCTACAGGTGCGTATCGCACCTGTGTCTTCTTTCTTTATTTATTTTCTCTCAAATCGATATCTGATTACACGTAGCTAGCTTATATACACGTAAAAGCTAGGACAACATCTATCCTACTCGATGTGCAATTCTAATACAATTCGGATACTAGTCCGTATCTAATACGAGCAAGACACCGTACTGGACACGGTAATGCTTATTTCCAACAAAGTCGTATGAGACGTTTCGTTGTGGTCAGTCCGCCTAATAACCGTCCGATCAAATTGCTGTGTGGCTGGGATGATTTGAATCACCCTCTGTTTGTGTCTTTTTATATTTAGTGGTGATTATCTTTTGATCTACTTTGTAAAATCATTTCCACATGTGTTCCTAATAGACGATCTGGCTACTATGTCGGATGGACACTACCGGAAGCACGGACGCATGTTTTCGCGCTATTGGGGCCGGCTGGCCCCAACAACGTTCCCAATAGAATTTTCGAACAATTTGAACTTAGAAATGCAACAAGACCAAAGGAACTTAAATCAAATTTAAGATAGTATAAATCTTAAGATTAGCATATAGTACATACATACAAACTTAAATAATAATAATAATAATAATAATAATAATAATAATAATAACAACAACTAGGTGGAGCTGCGGCGTTGGTGCACTAGTCTTCATCAAAGTCGATGACGATCACTGACGAAAATCGACATAGTGGGAGACAGTAATAGAGATGGTGGAGGTGGTGCCAATGACACTCTCATGGTTGCATGCATGCCAGGCCAATGCTCCGCCTCTAAAAAATTATCCTCCTCTAGGGACCGGTTGCCCACATTATTCGTCTCCCCTAGGACAAGACCGCCTCATAGTTGTTCCTCCCGTGGGTTGCATCCATGACATGGGCTAGACATTTAGGATCTAGTCGGTGGAGAGGGGCCGATGGTGAAGTGTGAGAGAGGAGAGGGTCGATGGTGAAGTGCGGGAGAGGGGGAGAAGTGGCTGATGCTCATATAAAGCCAACCGAGGAGCTAGGTGATGTGCATTAACACCGAAAACATCTTGAGAAGGAGAAAGTAAGACCTAACTGTTGTCAGCTTGAATTAATCCTGAGCACCGGTGTCGCTCACATTGAATTTTCTTTACCGGACTACGTGTCCATGATAGGGTTGGCATGCCTAGAAAATCTGACGTGGCATCATTTTCCGCTTCTTTCCGGCACGTACAAGCAGTTCTCTATCGACCACGGCAAGGGCGCAAGTGTCCATTTTATTGGGCCGTTCCGTCAACTTTACCGATATCGAGACTGCACTGCTATTGTGAGGACTCTTAAAAACGCTGGTGAAGATGCTCCAAGAGGGTGCTTCCTCTCTATCCCAGATCATTCGCCCCTCACGCTGTGTAGTGTGGTTGTTACTCTGTTCATAAAGCCAAGAGAGGAAAGATTTGAGGCGCTCTCCCGATCTGATGAGCCCAGACATCGGCATATTATCTGTGCCGTGGTATTTACCAGAAACGATATCTACAAGGTCATGTGGCAGAGCTAGAACATTCACCCCGAGACGGGTGTCACTTCAGATCAAAATCAACCTTTTGAACACATGGTGAAATTGATGCTTTGCAAAGAAAATAAATTCTAACTGTTGTCCCGTGGTAAAGAGTGGATCCGCAAACGAACACACGTTACGCCCGCACACCAGAGTTGCATGAGCAACAGATCCCGCTCCGAGAAAAGCCTGGGTAGGACAACTACCACGACCAGGACGGACTCCAAAGCGAGGTGCCGATGTTTCATCGAAACATCCACCGTCACTTGCAACCGCGCGACTTTGCTGACGCGGCCTCAGGAGGTGCTGACTGGAGATAGCGAGGGAGAGGTGAGGGCCGAGGGAGGTGGTTGTGAGATTGAGAAAGATTTCACGGGGATTGGGGTAGGTCAGTGGACGGTGGTAGTGCTCGCTAGATTGGATCCGGGGAGTTGCAGCCTTTCCAGCATCGACTGTGATCGCCTCTCCATAACATAATCACGAGTCATGAACCATGACACCCTGTTGCAATACAAGACAGGGTAAGTAGGGCCTAAGACGCCACTCTAAGGACATCTCTAACTGATGTACAAAGTTAGATTTAGAGGAGTAGATTCCGTAATCACCGCAAAATTCAATCAAATTTGACCAAATTTTGGTCGATTCAAACCGGATTAGAAACATAGTACTTCATTTAAGTTAATGTGTCATATTTACAACAAAAATTCAGTCAAATTTCACTGAATTCGACAGATTACACCTAAATCTAATCCTAATCATCCTCCCACTCAAAGGAGGAGGAGTCGCTGTCGATCACCATCGCCGTCGTCGATGGTCCCGCAGTTATTCCAACGTCCTCCTCCTTCACCCCAGCCGGCGCTGGAGCTGCCGACAGCCCCGCATCGCCGATTTCGTCCTCCTTCGTCTTCATCCCCGCAACATCCACCTTCTGCTTCGCCTCGACGAATGCTTCCAGCCGCTGCCGCTCCTCCTCGACGAGCTCCGGTTTGAGGCCGGCGAGCGCTGTCGCCATCGCCGCGTCGCAGCACTCACGATCAAATACTGGCCGACTCCAGGTCCGACACCATTCCTCCCGCCTCGAACGGGAAGTTGATCTCACCGCAGTCGGAGCCGTGGAGCCGGACGTTCTCTATGTCGCAGGTCCACACGGCCTGCTTCGGCGACTGGAAGCACTAGATGCAGACTTTCCCGCGGGTGTTGCGGTCAGTAATCTCGGCGACCCAAGACCCCCACGACCTCTGCTGCACGCCGCGGTAGATCGGCGTAGTCGGCACCGGCAGGTTGAGGGTGATGCCATAGCAGCGGGGCTTCCACCTGCGCTTCAATGGTGCCAATCGGAGAGGGGAATGGTGGCAGCGAGTGGGACTGAAGCGGGGTTGCGGCCGGTAACTGCGGTGGCGGCGAGCGCTGGGGATGGGCGGCGAGAAGATCCGGCCATCTTGGGTTGTGGTGGTGGCTGGGGGCGTCGGCGGTCGTCAGAGATGGAGGAGAGGCCGAGGATGAGTAAGTGTGAACGCGTGGGAAGGGGGAGTAATATTTTATTCCTCCTAGCGGTGGGGAGGAGTAAAAATAGGAGTCGGCCGACCCAACTCCTAAAATATTTACACTGTTAAAGGGTTTTGGGCTTCGGTTAGATCGTGGTTAGAGGAGTAAAATGATATATTTTACTGCTCTAACCGGTTTTTGTACTTCGGTTAGAGATGCCCTAAGCCTCTGAGGGCATCGAACCCTTAAACTAGTGTATGACCTTAATTTTTGTCCTTGACAATAACTTTTCTTTCTATTAATGCATCATATAGACTTAAACCTTCGGGTTTTCTCAAAAAAGAATAATGACATCTCTATTTCTTGATCTTATGCACCTCTATATACGAGCTCGGCACACAGAAAATGACTAGAGGACGCATAGATATGGAGAGGATATTTTACACTCTTCTGTTTCAGAAATTGGGGTATCTTACACAAGCTATAGGTCGCGCAATGGTGCAGGATCTTTATCTAGTAAGCAAATCAGACAACTTCCTTGCTGTCCATTGGCATGCAAAGAGTAGATCAACTACATACCAAAACTTTCTTCTATGCAGATGCCTGCCGTTTGCTATCCCTCTAGTGAAACCGTCCCTGATTAGAATGGGACATTGTTTTCAAGTGGTGAGATTGGAGACACCATCTTCAATACTTTCTTCCTCCTCCTGCTCCTCCTCCTCTTCTTCCTCCTCCTCTTCCTCTGGAAGAGCTTCTGGTGGCGCTGCTGAGCCAGCACCTTCGTAAGGACCTTGCTTCTGCAGACTCCAGTACATTATGCTTGCAGTAAGAGTGAGGATCATCTTTGGATTTACCTGGCACAACAAATAGAAAAGCATAGATTACTGCATGTTATTTGCCTCACCAAATGGAGGTAAATTATGGTTATCAAACTAATTTCATAAGCTACCTCCATTATATCCTCCGGCAATAAGAATACAGTGCACCCGAGCTTCCTAGCAACACTTATGATGTATGTTGCATTCAACTTCTTCTCATCATCTGCAATCACAAAACTAATGAGAACAGAAGAACGAAGCATCAAGAATTAATAAAACCGAGCAACTGTGCACACACCATCCTCTCCCTTTTTGACCATATTCCAATCTACAACCCTACGCTGAACAGCGCTTAGTAGCTCCAGGAAGAAGACACCATCAGATATTCTCTTATCCTAGAATATTAAGACAAGTGCTTAATACCATGCCCATGGAGAGATGATTAAAAATTATCAATATGAGGAATATTGATAAACCTTAAAGCTTTCAATATGGGATGTTTTTCCTGACTCCTTGACCTTATTATTCGCCCAGATGAGAATGTCAGAATCTGTAATCTCTTTGTCTTTGGAGTGGGATCTCAAATTCTTTAGCAGTTGCAGGATACTGGTCCTCATTAGTTGCCACAGGAAAGCTGGAAAAGAATTGAAAACAAAGTATTTTATGCAGAATACAAATTTAAAAATGGAGATCAGATCAAGGCGAAACATATGCGGGGATTAACCTAGAATAAGCTTCTTGTTTCCCTGAACAATGTCATTTCCTGCTACATTTACAAGGGAAAATTTTAACTCCTTCCCGATTTTGATAACCTGGTTGCAGTTTTCCACCTTTCTAAAGGGCATAATGATTGGAGGTTTTGATGCTTGCTTCCAGTTAACTGATCCTGGAGAAATTTTGTCAAGCACCTCCAATAGGACCCATCTGTAAAGGAACTTCTGTAAGAGAGCAAATTATGTCAAGGCTAAGCTGTTTCTGGAAATGAGACTAACCCGGTCCTAACATCCTCAAACAAATTATTCACATAAGTTCCAATTCCAAGACTGTTGATCCACAAGCGAAATGCTCTCTCTTCCCTGGATGCTTCGACGTCGTCCGGAGTATCTTGGACAGGAGCCACATTGTTTGATGACAGACCATTTCTGCACAAAGTTTGTAATCACTTCACTCTGCATTAAACTGGGGGAATGTTTGGGAACATAACATTTCCGTAATTATAAAGCTGCTATGATTGTTTCATAATTTAGACATAGATAACAGGTTGAACAAACCCTAACAAACTGATTTTTTTTCGGAAAGGGGAGTTACCCCGGCCTCTGCATCGAAAAGATGCATGCGGCCTTTATTTCATTTATTCAACATAGACCAGCAAAGAGCCTTACAACGAACGATCATACATATCTAAGGGTAAAAAAATGTTTACCGCGATAGAGGAGAGATCAGTCATTTCATTTACCTGTGCTGGAATATTTGTGCAACAAAAGCCAAATTCAGATTTGCTGAACCTTCAACAATATCTTTAGATGTTACATATCTTGTACACTCAAGCTTTTCTGCAGTTTCAAGTACTTTCTTTGCCCTTTCTTTAGGATCAGCGGTTTCTATCATGGTCGCTGAGCTATGCTCAGGAGCAAGGGCACTGAGAAGGTAAGCATACGCTTCACCATCCTGCAAATACATCAGAGGATACAAGAGAATGAATCAAATATGAAACAGATGTCCGCATACTGTGGTAGGGTTTCTGAAAATGTCATGGATTTATCAAATGATTTAAAGTCTTAAATATGGCAGAAAAATCATGGTATTTATATTTATATGAAACGAAATGCCGTACAGGATGTGCATTGTTCAAGTCTGCGGCATCCTTACATTTACAATAAAGTATTACACCCATACCTTAACATCAGTAGAGAAATTTGTAACAGTTTTTTTGTACCCTGCTTTCTTGATATGAAAGTTCATCCATTTGAGCAACATCTTATCTGGAGCCAAGGTGACAAGCTCCTCTGTTTCCTGTGTAATATCATCTAAAATAATTATTCAGACTTCGTCAATGCACATACAGGAACATACAAGTTCTCGGTGACTCAAACCTTGCTATTGTCATCAGCGAACAACTCCAACAACTGTGGCGTTTTCTTCAGATTCAAATCAGCTAAGAGTTGTATCTGAGAGAAATCCAGATAAACACGTAAAAAATAACCCACAGTAGATGTTAGCACTTGGCAGTACACATAACATTCATCACTGTTTTATTGATGAAGTTCTATTTAGTACTTAACATAGTAATGGTGGTTAATAGTGAACACACCTTTATGATTTGCGATAACAAACCAAGAACAAGATGAGGCTGCAAAAAAAAAATCAGTCATGTAAACATCAGAAATATTTATCAATGATAAATAGATTCAGTTCCATTTCGAAAAGCTTTATCTTACTATCCTATTAATGCAAGCTATTAATCTTACCAACCTACATGGATCAACCAATTAAGCGGCTGGGGATGTCCTCCTTTTGGAGAAAATAATAGTGTGACTATGGAGCCTAAGTTAGGGTGTAAGACTGCCGATCGTCGATCGACCCAAGACAAACACTAGATCAGCATACCATAAACGGAAGTATGAGATCTGCGTATTGGATTGAGCTGTTGACGATGACTTAACACGGCCGGTTATATTTTCTTATCCATAGCAAAGCACGGATCATTTTGTAGTAGTGATAACCTTTTTCTTTGTCCAAAATTGGTTAATACACCAAAAAGAACATGCTAAGGCTCTTGACGTGGGAGGCTCCCCGGTCAATCATTTGATGAACTTTGTAGTTATGTATTGTATGCTGGATTTCAAGATATTTACAACCTTCCCTTCCTTGAAAACAAGATCAACTTAGTTAATTTAATATTTCAAAACAAGATAGGAACAGCTGGAAAAATCACATCAAGTTGAATTGTGGAAAGCAAAAATAAATAAAAATGAAATATTAATATAGAAACATACTCTGGCTTCAATCAAATCTTGTGTCCCAATGTTAACAATAGTACAACCAATGGCCCTTGCAGAGTTGAGACAAAGGTTGTGGTTCTCATTCCTTTCCCATGGATTAGGTTCCTTCTTAGTATTGATTGCTCTCTCATCTATAGTTCCCGGAACAGCAACATTGATCAACTTGCTGATTCAGTATAAGATAGGAAGTAACCGCCTTTAGAAATTGTTGTAACAAATCAAACTGAAGAAATGTTGCAGTATTAAAAGAATATGGAACAGAAGAACATCTCACCAAAGTAGTACACCATCCCTAACAAGATTGAATAAATCATTTGATTCCGGATCCAATGGCAAGAAGTTCTTCAAAAAACTGTCCTCTCCCAGAAAATTATTGATGTGATTCACATAAGAAGTTTTTTCAGACTCGTTAATCACATGCAACAGAGTAGTAGTGGAGGCCTTCAAAAATGACACTGATCCTTTCAGTTTCTTTTTGCCTCCGGCTTTGCTGGTCCCCTTTGCTTGGAGGTTTAAGTACTCCTAACAAGTTGCAAGATTGTAACATTCAATTAAATTCTTTTATGTATAAATGTAAATTCAGAATCAATAGTAGGTACGCAAAGATGATCCGTTGTACCCTAAGGAAAGGCTCAAACTCTATTGATTGGTTCGTGTCGGGGTAAGACTCGCTCAAAAATTTGCTGATCTCTTGCTCTGACAGAACCTCATGGAGGCCCCTAAGGTTCTCCATCACCGGCGGCAAATCTTTAATAGTTACATGATCAGCATCCGATTTCTTCGCGGACAAAAACTGTAACAGTGAGGTAGCATTATAATGATTACGCAATGGTAAAAGGAACACAATTTCCGAAAAGTGGTGTCACGAGTGCTTACTTTTGTTTTGAGCGTTCGGAGCTGTACTTGGGTGAACTGGCTCTGGAGCCATGGATCGGAGACAAGAACACCAAAGAAGCTAGACATTGCCTTCCACCAAATTACTTCTCGCACCAATTTCGCGGTTCCAACCAGGATATTTATCTGGTAGGAGTAGTTACCATGAACCTCTGATCAATGCGGCGTCATGGTCTGTAAAAAGAAAATTGCATTAAGACGGAAAGGGATAGAATTCGGTAGGTTATACATTTGCAGAAGAAATCCCAACAGGTCATCAAACCTTTGTGAGGAAATTTTCTTTCGAGAGATTTTGATCTTCTTTCCTCCTGCCTGCCTGCCTTCCTTCGTTCCCTCCTTCAGCAACCCCCAAACTATTCATTCCGTCTGCATTGCTCCCAGCTCTCAAGCGAACTCCAAGAACTGTGGCGAAGCGGACGTGTGGTTGAATTACAGAGAACCATAGAAAGAAAATGGGAGAGGCTAAAATGGTGTCTCCTTTCTTGGCCTCCCGCAGATGCCTAGAATAGCAAAGCAAATGGCCAATCTTAGAACCTGAAGCTTCCATGGACTCACTGCATCCTCCTCCTCCTCTCGAACGGAGACGACGGAAGAGCACCATCTGCTCGCGTTAATGCATTATTATAGTTTGTGCATTTTTTTTCTGCGTAATAGAGATTGAGTGTCACCAATGCTTGAAGCCTTCAATTGCATCCAACGGGCCAATATGGGGCTCCCTTTTCATGGGCTTTTGGATAGCCTTCCCATAAAACGTGGTTGGCTCGTAGCTCAGTTTTCCTTCTTTTTCTTAACTTGGGCAGGGCATTTTTTAACGAAAGATTCAACCTAGATAATCAACAACAGTATATAAAATCCCAAAAATTAATAAAATTACATAAATAGCGGCGATTTATGTTCCTTTTTTAGATTGTTTGAGTAAATTACATAAATAGGGGCGATTTATGTTCCTTTTTTTATATTGTTTGAGTGTCTCCTTTGGCACGGTGTGGCGGTAGTGTCATACCAAATTCAAAATAAAATTCCAGTCGTATCTTCGGTCTGATGGTGCGTCTAGTTCCAGCACAGGGTGCATGAAGTATTGTTTCCGGCTGATGTCCTGGGATCCGGTCCGTTTTCGTTTTTGTCCGTGTGGTTGCGGGCCTGGTCTTACAATTTATGGTATAATCATTGACAATGGTTGATACTCTAGTGCGTTGGTCCTTCAGAGTCTTACCACGATAACAAGTTATACTAGGAGAAGTTTTATGGAGGGTGAGGACGGGGACGTGCCTTCACCGCTAGAGACAAGATATCTGGTATGTGTACTTGGCGTGACTCTTAAATTATATCCTGACTAATTTAGTTCATAGCCAAATGTTAGTCAATTCATTGTGGTGATCTAAATTCATATAAAGATATATCTAACTTAGTTCGAAGCGAAGCGAGGCCCGAAGTTAGCCAATCATGTTTGTCCCGGCATGGATGGTTGGTGTCGTACGAGTCGTTTCCAAGTCAGACTGCAGCTGGCTTAGGGTTTTGCCACTGTATATACATCTTTTAATCCGTTGATTTGGAATAAGTCGAAAGTTGTCGATACCTGGTGTTTGTGACCTCACACGATCATAGTGAAGATTTGCTGGATCGCGTCCGTGGTTTTTCTGTTCTATTGTTGAAAGAGTTTTCCATATTAAATCTCGCGTCCCCTTTGTGTTGATCTTGGTTTTGTTCATCGTTTATTTGCCTATCATTTATAACAAGTGGTATCAAAGCCAGATTCTAGATTAGGGTTCACGATGACATCGATGAAGTTTGATCTACCATTGCTGGACTACAAGACGAGATTCTAGTTGCGGCAACTCAAGATGCATGTGATCCTCGCACAATCCAACGATCTTGATGATGCGTTGGATGGTTTCGGTGAGAAGGACCAGTCAATATGGAACGAGGATGAGAAGCGGAAAGACCGGAAGGTTCTGTCTCTTACTCAACTTCATTTTTCTAATGATATTCTTCAAGAAGTGGTGAAGCAGAAAAATAAGAAATCTATGTGGGAAAAGCTGGAATCTCGATCTTCATGTCTAAGGATCTAACCAACAAGATGCACATGAAGATGAAGTTGTTTTCGCACAAGTTGCAAGAATGTGGTTCGATGATGAACCACATATCGGTCTTTAAGGAGATCATTTCTGACCCAATGTCGATGAAGGTAAATATGAGGATGAAGATCTAGCTCTTTTACTTCTCTTTTCGCTGTCAAACTCCTTCGCAATTTTTCGTGATACAACATTGTTAAATCGTGATGAAGTAACCACCTCTGAAGTTTATGAGACTGACAGGAGAAAAGATGAAAGGTATGATACAAAAAGAGCAGTCATCCTCCAAGGGTGATGCATTGCAGGTTCGTGGAAGTCCTGAGCAGAAAAGATACAACAACTACTACTACAACAGAGATTAGAGTAAGAACGGAATAGATCGTTCAAAGTCCAAAGGAAGGGATAAGTTATGCAGGCATTGTAAGAAATATAACCATGTCATTGGTGATTGTTGGAAGCGATCAAATCCATCAAGTTGTTAACATGATTATAGAATGAATCCCAGAAAGAAAAACATATATCTACTATCTTTACTGTTGTTGTATAATCCCATTTATAACCTATTTTCTTTTTGAAATCATTTATTGTAGTTTTTCTTATTATAATATTATTAAATAAAGCATAGAGCAATTATTTTCCTTTTTCTAGAGATTCTCGAGAAAGCGCGACAAAGTGAAGCCGAAAAGCAAATGCAAAACCTGGTTCGATGGCTCTTCTCTACTAACCACAAGGATATTGGTACACAAGCGATTGAGACTTGAACTAGACTTTCATCGAGATGATCTTGACGTTGGCGTGGGTTTTACCAACGAAACGCAGGAGAATGAGACAGGGATACTTTCTTTCGGATTTTTATGTGGGTGCCGGTTTTCCAACGAAAGCCTTATTTCGCATATAAGGGACACCCACAACTTAAAAGAGCGAGTCTCCATCTCCGCCTACATGTGAGAGTGGGATGTCTAGGTTTAGCTCAGACGAAAGGAACAACAAATAGTTTGGTACAATGCACTTTATGCCATAATATAGAAGTGGAAGCGGGTAATATTCCTAAGTCCTAACAAAGCCCCCCCTCCTCCCTGCCAAGTTTGACTACGAACTCAAGGATGCTGGGAACGACCTCGGGGAATCACTCCCGTCCAGAGGCCCTCTTGCTCCCTTTTTTTTATCTGGGAGGGAGGCAAAAGATAAGTCCAGAGAGACCTTGACTCTTTCAGGGGATCACCGTTCTATATAGTTAGGCGCAACATCTCTTCAAGAATACCGTTAACAGATCAGAGAAACCTCATACCGTCTACAGAATAAGGAGAACGAAACGATATGTATCAACCGAAAACTAAAACTGATGGTGATAGTAAGGTTTCCGTTGTCTCTGCCGACATTTCTGACTCTTGTAAATGCCTAGCTGATTTCGCTGCATGTGTTTCTCGTGATGATGAATGGATTCTTGATACTGCATGCTCGTTTCTTATGAGGCAGTGCAAAGTGGACATTTTGTGTGTGTGGGAAACGATAACTCATGTCATATTGTTGGCGCTGGTTCTGTCGAGATCAAGACACATGATGAAATGACACACACGTTGACTGGTGTGAGACACATACCAACCATGGCGACAAATTTGATCTCTCTCTCAGTACCCTTGATTTTGAGAGGTACAAGTGTGCCAGCGGGAATAGACTCTTGAAGGTATCAAAAGGTTCTCTCATTATTATGATAGGTGATATGAATTCTGCGAAATTATATGTCCTTAGAGGTAGCAACTTGACTGGTATTTTTGTTGCTATATGTTGATGATATCTTAATTGATTCCAAGAGCAAGAAAGAAATCACTACATTGAAAAAAGTGTTGAGTAGTGAGTTTGAGATTAAGGATGTTGGTGCTACTAAGAAGATCTTAGCTATGGAGATTAACCGAGATAAAAAAAAATCTAGTTTGTTATTTCTTAGTCAGCAAAGTTACATCAAGACGGTTCTTGATTGTTTAACATGCATGATGTAAAGTCTATCAGTACTCCTATTTGCTCCTCATTTTAAATTATCAGTTTTACAATGTCCTAGTACAGATAAGCATTGTGAGTACATGTCAAGAATTTCATATTCTAGTGATGTTGGTTTTTTAATGTATGACATGGGTTGCTCTCGTCTTGATTTATTATATGCTATGAGTTTGGTTTTGTAGAAACATGGCTAATCTTGTTGAGTATATAAGCAATTTTCCGATTTTATTAATCCAACTATTAATTAAACATCATGACGCATATGGTGCTAATGACATACCGAAACTTAACAGTGCAATCGTGTACTAGACATATAGTAGATACATATACGCAAATCACTAGTACAGTAGACAAGTAAATAATCGGGAGGGGTATGAACATGTCATACCCAGCAGTTGGCCAATTTGCTGAAGCAGAAGCAGCTTCGTCGGCGATCCTCTTCTCCGCAGCAGCCTTCTCGACCTCGGCGTCGGTGCTCATGGTGATGATGGAGGCGACGCAGACGTAGTGGACGTAGAGGAAGTAGCCGACGTAGTGGATGAAGATTGGCGAGCAGTCGCGTAGGAGACGCTCCCCAAAAACCTAATCGCCCCTCTTCCGTACAGGAAACGGAGAGGCGGGGTTTCGGAGGCCTGCTCTCCCGTCGACCGTGTACGCGGCGGACAGAATGGGATCAACGATGGCAGCGACAGATTAGAGGAACTATGGTGGCGGCTGTGGGCAGATGAGTTCTATCTTCTGTGTCTTTGGAGAGGAGCGACCTCATCTTTTGTTCACAGACGCGGGAGGCAAAGGCCCAGCAGAAACGCACGTAATCAATTGTTGTTAAGGCTTAAACGTGCGTACTTAAGACAGAACGTTTCAGCTAGCAATCAATCTCTATTAACACAGAACGTTTCGGGCCGTTGACATTTTATTCCTGCGTGACAAAAAGAACACATCGGCTCGGCGAGATTCCCGCAA
Organism: Poa annua; assembly: GCA_026929855.1. NCBI lineage: Eukaryota > Viridiplantae > Streptophyta > Magnoliopsida > Poales > Poaceae > Poa > Poa annua. Next base: position 44,014,923 of record CM049436.1, read on the forward strand.
CCCACAGCGCGTTGTGACGTGTCGTGACGAGGCGAGGCGAGGCGGGCGGCGGAGGAGGAGAAGCGCGTGTGGTACACAGTCATTCTCCTCATACCTCACACCAACTCATATTAGTATATAAGCTGATGCACATCTCAGTATATAAGCTGATGCACATCTCACTAAGCTAGCAGTAGGGGACTAAACTCTCACAACTTGCCATGACAGCAGCATGGGCCTTTAGGGATTTTTCTGGAATTGCTAAATGGGCCAAAGGCCCACTTAATATTTGGGCAATATTTCAGCAATCCCCCACCAGATCCCAAAGTCCCATTATGTTATCATCCGTTCCAAACACTGTTTTGATATACTTTTCAGTGGAGACCTGTTAAGGTTGAACTCCACCTAGAGCAATTAGCTACACTCCTTCACAACTGACAATGGACTAGGCCTTGAATTTTTAGTTTGGCGTAAAGTAGTTTCACCGACTGTCTTACCAGTACTAGGCTGCCGAAGGCTGACCCCTCGAGTGGAGCATATTAGTCACTCCTGACCTATTCATGAACTTACTAGAGATCACCCTAATATCATAGACTGTGACCAGCAGTCAGGTTCATATAGGTGTGTTCCTCAAAAGATCGCTCTGTAGGATAGCGTCTTGCTTATGCAAAGCTTTGGAACACATTAAGACATACGTCAACCTGCCATACAATTACCGAGAGTATTGAATCTCAAACGGAGTGGGTTAGTAGAGTTTACTCTCTTCAGTTAACCAATAGCTTGTTTTCCCAGGTCCTACTTCACGGGATCTCCGATCACATAGGTTGGGTTACTAGCATGGCAACTCATGTGGGTTTCATATCCATCTCCCTCGATGCATTTTCTATCACAACACGTGATAGCCCTTTAGTAAAGGGATCTGCCAGATTCTTAGCCGACTGGATATAATCCAACACTATAACTCCGGAGTTTCTTAAATGTCTGACAGCTTTTAATCTCATTCTTATGTGTTTGTTGGACTGCATGTTGTCCTTTGAACTCTTAACCTTAACAATCACTGTTTGGTTATCACAGTTCATAAGGATAGCCGGAACTGGCTTTTCAACCACTGGCAAGTCCATCAAATGATCTCGAAGCCATCCTGCTTCGACACCAGATGTGTCCAATGCTGTTAATTCTGCTTCCATTGTCGATCTCGTCGGGATCGTTTGCTTGCAAGACTTTCAGGAAACAGCACCACCTCCAAGGGTAAACACATACCCTGTTGTGGCTTTCATCTCATCAGCATCAGAGATCCAATTCGCATCAGAATACCCTTCAAATAGCGCATGATTTTTTCGACAGCATGCCAATGCACATCACCCGGATTGGAAACAAATTGCAAACAGCAAACATGATGTCAGGCCTGTTTGCGCTAGCTAGGTACATGAGAGAACCAATTACTTGAGAGTACCTCAGTTGATCCTTAGCCGTGCCATTGAACTTTCGAATTTGCAGACTAGGATCATAAGGCGTTGGAGAAGTTTTGCAGTCCGAATATCCAAATCGACTCAATATCTTCTCAACGTAATGGGATTGCAAAAGTGTAATCCCACCCTCATTATCTCTCAGTAGCTTGATGTTCAGAATAACATCAGCCGCACCAAGGTCCTTCATCTCAAAGTTTCGAGATAGAAAAGACTTGACCTCCTCAATGACTTTGAGGTTGGTCCCAAAAATCAGTATGTCATCAACATACAAGCACAGTATAACTCCTTCGCCCCCACCATGGCGATAGTATACGCATTTGTCAGCTTCATTAACAACAAAACCAACAGAGGTTAAAGTTGTATTGAATTTCTCATGCCATTGCTTAGGTGCTTGTTTCAGGCCATATAAATATTTCAGTAACTTACATACCTTTCCTTCCTGACCATTTAATACAAAGCCATCTGGCTGTTGCATATAGATTTCCTCATCTAGCTCTCCATTTAGGAAAGCCGTTTTAACGTCCATTTTATGGACGAGAAGACCATGTGAGGCTTCCAACGAGAGTAAAACTCGTATGGTGGTCAGTCTGGCCACAGGTGAATAAGTATCGAAGAAATCTTCCTCTTCAATCTGGGCATAGCCCTTGGCCACAAGCCTAGCCTTGTACTTTTCAATCGTACCATCGGGCCTAAGCTTCTTTTTGAACACCCACTTACAGCCCAACGGTTTACAACCATAGGGACGTTCAGTAATTTCGCAAGTCCCGTTAGCCATGATGGAATCCATCTCGCTACGGACTGCTTCTTTCCAGTAATCAGCATCCGAGGATGCATAAGCCTCTGAAATAGAAGTGGGAGTGTCATCCACAAGGTATACGAGGAAATCATCGCCAAAGGACTTTGCAGTCCTCTGTCGCTTGCCCCTACCAAGGGTTTCCTCGTCATCCTTCTCAGGAATTTCATCATGGGTTTGTTCATAATATTCCATAGGAATGGCAGGCTCAGGAGTTTCCTCAGATTCCTGTCCAGAAGTGCTTTGCATATCTTTCATAGGAAAAACATCCTCAAAGAAAGTAGCATCTTTAGACTCCATAACTGTACCGACCTTCATGTCAGGTACTTCAGATTTCACTACTAAAAATCTATAGCCAACGCTATTCTTAGCGTAGCCCAAATTAACACAGTCCACGGTCTTGGGTCCAAACTTACGCTTTTTGGGGATCGGCACATTGACTTTCGCCAAACAACCCCAAGTACGTAAATATGAGAGTGTTGTCCTTCTCTTCTCCCATTGCTCATACGGAGTGAGCTTATTGTCTTTTGTCGGAACTTTATTCAGGACATGACATGACGTCAATATCGCCTCCCCCCACCATGCCTTGGATAAACCCGATGTATCTAACATGGCGTTAACCAAATCTGTTAGAGTACGGTTTTTCCGTTCAGCTACCCCATTTGACTGGGGAGAATAGGGAGACGTCCTCTCATGAATAATACCATGTTCCGAACAGAAAGAGTCAAATTCATTCGAGAAGTACTCTCCACCACGATCTGACCGGATTCGTTTAATTTTCTTTTCAAGTTGATTCTCAACTTCTGCCTTATAGATTTTAAAGTAGTGAAGAGCCTCATCTTTAGTGCTTAGCAAATATACATAGCAAAATCTAGTGGAATCATCTATCAGTGTCATGAAGTATCTCTTTCCACCTTTAGTCAACACGCCATTCATCTCACAAAGATCAGAATGTATAAGTTCTAACGGTGCCAAGTGTCTTTCCTCCGCAGCTTTATGGGGCTTGCGAGGTTGCTTTGCTTGCACACACGAAAGACATTTAGAACTTTTGGCTAAAGTGAAAGATGGGATTAAACTTAGTTTTGCTAGCCGCGTCATACAACCGAAACCAATGTGACAAAGACGTGAATGCCAAACTTCTGTTTCATTAACATTCAAATGAATATTGTTCACGACTTTATTACAGAAATCAGCAAGAGAAAAGCGGAACATGCCTCCGTATTCATAACCTTTTCCAACAAACAGTCCATATTTCGTAACAACTACTTTATTAGACTCGAATACCAACTTAAACCCTTCTCTACATAGAAGGGAGACACTAACGAGATTCTTCTTGATGGCGGGGACATGCTGCACGTTCTTGAGCTGCACGATCCTTCCCGAAGTAAACTTCAGATCGACCGTGCCAACACCAAGAACAGAAGCACTCGCTCCATTCCCCATCAATACGGATCCGTTCCCTGTGACCTGATAAGAAGAAAACAATAAAATGTCAGCACATACATGAGTATTTGCACCTGTGTCAATCCACCATTCGTTAGACTGACAAACTGAAAATACAGTAAACAAATTACCGTAACCGGATGCACCATTCTCATTGTTGCTCACGATCATGTTGACAGACTTGGAGTCTTGGTTTCTTGAACTTCTTCGGGCACTTAGGCGCCCAATGTTCCTCTGAACCACAGGTGTAGCATGCACCTTTCTTCTTATCCTTCTTAAAGGGTTTGTTACCCTTCTTCTTGAAGTCGGTATTCTGTTGGACACCAGTTTTTCCCTTGTGCTTGTGGGAGTTGAAGTTCTTCCGTACCATATTGGCAACAGAAGCACCTTCGCCTTTTCCATGCGAGTCCTTTGCCCTGGAATTCTGCTCAACACTCAGATGGCCAATGACATCCTCAACAGAGAATTCACGCCTCTGATGTTTCAGAGTAGTGGCAAAGCTCTTCCATGAATTGGGCAGCTTAGCGATTAAGCATCCCGCGACAAATTTGCCCGGTAGATCACACTTGAGAAGCTCAAGTTCTTTTGCGATGCATTGTATCTCATGAGCCTGCTCCAATACAGGACGGTTTTCAACCATCTTGTAATCATGGAACTGCTCGATGGTATACATCTCGCTTCCAGCATCGGTTGCGCCGAATTTAGATTCGAGCGCCTCCCACAAGTACTTGGCAACCCGCACATGCAAATATGCGTCAACCAACTTAGCTCCGATTACGCCCAGAACGGCTCCAACGAAGACGACGGTGGCATCCCTAAACGCCTTCTCCTGTTCAGGAGCAATCGTTCCAGTGGGAGTCACACCGGCGACCCAGAACACGTTCATCGTAGTGAGCCATAAGGTGGTTTTGGTCTGCCAACGCTTAAAGTACGTCCCCGTAAACGGGGTTGGTTTCAGTGCAGCAGCAAAACCTTGGATCGAAAATTGCCTACACAGATTAGGTTTTTGGATTGTTGAGAATATAAACAATTTTCCGATTATATTAATCTAAGTATTAATTAAAATCATGACGCATATGGTGCTAATGACATACTGAAACTTCACAGTGTAATCGTGTACTAGACATATAGTAGATACATCTACGCAAATCACTAGTACAATAGACAAGTAAATAATCGGGAGGGGTATGAATATGTCATACCCGGTAGTTGACCAATTGGCTGAAGCAGAAGCAGCTTCGTCGGCGATCCTCTTCTCCGCAGCAGCCTTCTCGAACTCGGCGTCGGTGCTCATGGTGATGATGAAGGCGACGCAGACGTAGTGGACGTAGAGGAAGTAGTCGACGTAGTGGATGAAGATTGGCGAGCAGTCGCGTAGGAGACGCTCCCCAAAAACCTAATCGCCCCTCTCCCGTACAGGAAACGGAGAGGCGGGGTTTCGGAGGCCTGCTCTCCCGTCGACCGTGTACGCGGCGGACGGGATGGGATCAACGATGGCAGCGACAGATTAGAGTAACTATGGTGGCGGCTGTGGGCAGAGGAGCGACCTCATCTTTTGTTCACAGACGTGGGAGGCAATGGCCCAGCAGAAACGCACGTAATCAATTGCCGTTAAGGCTTAAACGTATGTACTTAAGACAGAACGTTTCAGCTAGCAATCAATCTCCATTAACACAGAACGTTTCGGGCCGTTGACATTTTATTCCTGCGTGACAAAAATAACACATCGGCGCGGCGAGATTCCCGCAACCCGCGGCGCGGCGCGGCGCGACGCGTCGTGACGAGGTGGGCGGCGGAGGAGGAGGAGCGCATGTGTGGTATACAGTCATTCTCCTCATACCTCACACCAACTCATATTAGTAGGAGAATGGCTCAGTATATAAGTTGATGCACATCTCACTAAGCTAACAGTATGGGACTAAACTCACACCACTTGCCATGACAGCAGCATGGGCCTTTAGGGATTTTTCTGGATTGCTAAATGGGCCAAAGGCCCACTCAATATTTGGGCAATATTTCAGCAAATCTTGGTAAAGAACATTGAAAGATTGTTTAGTGGCTTTGTTGCACATCCAATGTTCAGAAGTTTGGCAAGACTGATGAGGGACTCGTTGGCTATCTGGATTTAGATTTTGATGCCGATTATGTGTTCACGTTTGGTGGTTGTGCAGTGAGTTGGAGGGTAATGTTACAGTCTGTTGCTGCCTAGTCTACCACTGAAGCAATACATCGCTATTGCTGAAACGTGTAAAGAATCAGTTTGGTTTGAAAATAAAATTTGCGGAGCTTTGTGGAGATGATAATTGCATTAACCTGTTTTGTGACAGTTGAGAGTGCTATTTACATTACTAAGGATCATCTTTTTATGGATGAGTGGTTGTTTATTTAGGGTAGAATTCAGTTTTTGTTGTGTGTGTTGTAGCTAAGTGGTGTGTTTATCTTGTACTGGTTTGTTGCCCCCTTAGTCCTAGAGGTTGATTGTGGTATTTATTACTTTTGCGCCACGATAGATACGCAAGGAGAGGAGCAGGGCGTGGTACGGTTCAGATCGTTTCTGAGTTGAACTGTAGCCGACTTAGAATTTTACCAACATTTTACCTCATGTAAGTCACCTGTTTGGGATAAAGTCGAAAGTTGTAAAACTCCTGGTGTTTTTAAACTCATCTGATTATAGTGAAAATTTGCTAGCTGACATCCGTGATTTTTTCTCTTCCGGTGTTTGGAGAGTTTTTTAGGTTAAATCTCATGTCCCTGTTGTATTTCCCGTTGTGTTGATCTTGTTTTTATTAATCGTACAAGCACGTATAACCGTACACTTATATTTTGCATCATGCACCACGGCACAAGATTTTGCTTTTCCGAAAGAAGCAACATGCAAATCCCAACAATTAAACTGCAATACGGGTTGACTTACGAAAGAAAATACTACAAATTTATTCTTGCAAATATGGCACAATCTATCTTGTAGCCGCATCTCGCCCATTTCATCCAAAAGCAGGTTGGTGTCTCAAGCCAGCAGCACCTCTTTGATGAGCCTATCAACATTGCGCATGGATCGTCCGTCACGCCGCGCTGAGGCCACTGCGCTGTCCCGGAGCTTCATCACGCGGCGGCGCATCTCTCGCCCCTTCTCCCCCTCCATGGCCTCCCGAATCATTCCCTCCACCTCGGCCCTCCTCACCTCGTCCCCGATCTCCATCCCGATGCCCCACTCCGTGCACTTGTACCGGCAGTTGGTCTGCTGGTCCGCGAAGAAGGGCCAGCACACCATCGGCACACCGCCGGAGATGCTCTCCAGCGACGAGTTCCACCCAGAATGCGTGAGGAACACCCCCACGGCCTCGTGCTCCAGCACCTTCTCCTGCGGGCACCACGTCGACAGCATGCTCCGCCCCTCCGTCTCCTTGACGAACTCCGGAGGGAGCGTGGCCTCGTCGCCCTTCACGAGGTCGGGACGCACGTTCCACAGGAAGGTGTAGCCGGTGTTGGCCAGCCCCCACGCGAACTCCAGCAGCTGCTCCTTCGACATCACCGTGCTGCTCCCGAAGTTGACGTACACCACGGAGCCCGGGGTCCGGCCATCGAGCCACCGGAGCGGTGCGTCCTGCTCCTTCCACAGGCTGGAGGCGAGGACGGCGACCGGGCTTTCAGCCGGCACGTTGTTGCGCGCGGTAAGGTGGAGCGGCCCCGCAGTGTAGATGCGGGGCAGGAGCTTGGACATGGCGTCCAGCAGAGGCGCGTCGAGCTCGTCGAAGGTGTTGATGACCACCCCTGACGCCTGCGACATGCCGGCCGTCTCGTGGATGAAGAAGTTGAGCATGATGTCGTCCGGGTCCGTGGTGCGCATGAAGCTCGGCATGTCGCGCAGCCGCATATCCTTGGGCACTGCCGGTATCCAGTCAATGGTCGTTTCGTCCAAGTAGCCATTGCTCAACTGCTCCTCGTCTGCACCAGCATTAACTTAACTGTCTCTCAAATATAATGATGAGAAAGATATGAGTAATTGAAGAAAGCCGGTGCTGTGTATATATGCATGTATATTTACTTTAGAGACATATATACTACGGTCCCGTTTATGCAAGTACCTTTGAGAGGGATGATGCCACGGTCGCGTAGATCCTTGAAGTGGTAGTAGCACATGAAGCCACAGGCGCTGGCGGTCCAGAGGGTGGCGCAGCGGAGGCGAAGCTCCCGGGCAGCACGGAGGGCGAAGGTCATGGTGCTATCGGCCACCACGCAGGTGACCGGCGGCAGCGCGCCCCCAGAGGCCTCGGCCTCCTCGCCGAGCTTGGCGACGAGTTCCTTGAACCTGGGGAGGCCGGTGGTCATGGTTGAGTAGGAGAGCGCGGGGGTGTCCTGCGTGGCGTCGGGGTCGGATGGCGGGAGGCCGTCGGCTATTGCGGTGAACCGGAACGCCGGCACACCGTGGAGCGCGTCTGCGCCCTGCGAGCGCAGCAGGCGGCTGTGGTTGAACTCGTTGTTAACGAAGGTGACGTGGAAGCCCCTGGTGTGGAGCAGCTTGGCCAGCTGCAACATCGGCGTGATGTGCCCCTGCGACGGGCACGGGATCATCACGGCGTGCGGCCTCTCGCCCGGCGGCAGCGACCCCATGGCTTAGTTTGCTGCTGCTCTCTCACTTCCTCACTCGTTGCTTCGGTTAAAGCATCTGTAACCAAGATATAGTACGTACTAATTTGACCCCTGATTTCTCCATGTTCGGACAGTGTCCAGACATGTACGATTTGAACCCTCATTTGTTGTTGTGCCCTTTGGTCAACTGTTTGTGATTGGTGTAGGAGAAGAGAGTGATATAAACAAAGAAAGATAAAAGGTGGCTCAGTTGAGAACAAATGGTGCTACGACTAAATACTCCCTGTAAAAAATATAATCTTTAAAATATTTTAGAATAAAAAAATCCGATAATATTTTCTGGACATACATTCAGCAAAAGACATTTTCTGTCCTTTGTGTAAAAAAGACAAATTTTAATGCTACCAAAACGACGTACCACCGGTCATTGTTTTGTCTTTTTGACACAGACCACAAGAAAATATGTTTATCCATGAAATTTTATGTGTAAGAATAGAATGTTGGGATGTTCATCCGAGTTTTTTTTTTTTTAAATGATAGTTTGAAAAGGGTGTTGAATAGTGGGAGAAAATGCACCTATGACCCAAAATGGATTTGCTGACACAAGTAGGAAATAAGTAGACGATTTTTTCTATGTGCCACTGGTATTAGAGAAGGTCCCCACGCCGTTAGTACGTGGAACCATGTGCCCACCCGGGCGAAATAGTATCGGTGGCGCGTGGTGTACGTGGTACGCCATTGGTAATCTACGCATTGGTGGCACGTTCGATTTACACACCACATGTAGCTGACGACTGGCGGTAGGCATCTTCAATGCGCGCCAGCAGTTTTGACCGCCCTGTCGGGCGCGAGAGAGCGTATACTCATGATGGTCCTCCTGCCCGGCTCTCCTACATTACACATCCACGCGTAGAAGCCTGAGGAGGCAGCCTTTTACCTCGTGGATTTACATGCCGCCGCTCAAGTCCTTGGCGCGTCAAGTAATAGGGCCACTGCATTTGCCACCAATGCAAGACAACGTTAATGCCATGGTGTCGTTTAAGATTCACGCCGCTATGAAGTCCTGGCGGAGAGGAGAAGGCCTTTTGCCATTCATCTCGCCGCTCCGGATTCCCTTCACCACGTCGAACAATCATGAGGCGGGAAGAGTGGCCGTGTCTACATGTGTCCACTCACACTAAGGACGCCCCTAGCCAAGGACTTTGCCTGGTCTGGCCTCCTCGCTCCCGCCGACATGCACATAAGCGCAGGGGTTGGGGGGAGGGGGGGTTCGCGTGACTCCTCTTCTGGAGGACGACACCACTGAGTTGGAGCTCTTCATCCAAAGGCGGTGGCTAGAGTTCCTCAACAACCTCAAGGCCAAACCAGCCCACTCTATCGACAACCACGAGCGGTGGTTGGTCATGCTCAAGGCCAAGCGAGCAAGCAAAGTGGCGCGCTACGAGTGCCCGATTCGCCCGACCAAGAAGAAAGTGGTGGGCCTTCTGGGAAAGGTGCATCGTCGATGAGGTGCTCGTGCGCCTGCCAGGCTGGAAGGAGCGTCGTGGGCAGGTAGGCGCCTCTTCACGTCGCACTCCATCGAGACCAGGGCGAGCGGCCGTACAACACCAGCTTGATTCTACGGTGCTCCAGCACCGCCGCCCATCGTCATGTAGGAAGAGGAGTACTCCAAGGATGACTAATAGATAAGGGCGGTCTTGGCCGCCTCCCTAGAGTCCCACCAGCTGGAGGAGGAGGCGCGTTGGCCGAACACAGCAGGGGTGCTTCATGAAACCACGCTAGCTAGAGCAGTGGCAGCAGGATCAACCATTCGCCGACACTATACTCCAATCCAGAGTTGGGGTCGTACTTGTATGAAACTACCTAAGACAACATTATCGGCGCACAAAAAAGTCATGGATCCTATTGGAATGGGATTTACAAGGACTTCAACAAAGGAAGAATGCAATGAGACATAGGTGGGGCACCATACAAGTGAATTGCAACAAGTTCCACGAGTGCCATTAGCAAACTGTGTTGAGAAATGAGATGAGAATGCATTGAACAGAGGTGGGGGCACCATACAAGCATACCACGACAAGTTCCAGGGGTGTCATTAGCAAACTGTGTTGAGAAATGTGATAGGCAAGAACAACCCCGACAAAGTAATGTGCTGAGAACTCACAGTTAAATTTGGCATTCTCACAAAACTCCTTTGCATTTGACATGTGCCCTTTTAGCTAGTTGTCAGATGACCTAATGATGTGCATACAGAAGTACGATAATAAGAACTTCAATTTGTTGCATTGTTGGAGAACACTTCAACTCTCTTTGAACGACCGAGGTGAGAAAGAGGGGCAACGATAGTGTAGAAGAAGATCGGATGCCGGAGGCCAGCATGGAACGATCAATTGGGACAAACAATGCAAGGGCGGGAAAGAAGGCAGCATCATCTACTACCACCGTCAAAGATTCGTTTTCCGAGTACATGAAGGAGGTGTCATCGTCCTCGACTCTCAAGGCGGAGATGCACGAAGAGAACCAAAAAAAAGTGGGGCACCCACATTGCATGGAAAGCTAAAAGCTCAAGGAGATGCATGGCGATAGGGAACTCAAGAAAAAAGGGGAGACCCACAAGATATCGTGTCCACCGATATGAAAAACATGAGACCAAATCTGTAGACTTGCTTTGCAGAGGATGTCACATGCATCACAGAGGAGAGGAAAACAAGGGCTAAAGGGGTCGAAAAATGATATATATGCATTTCTCGGTGATGTGTTGCGTGATGTGGCCGAACTTGGTGATGGTCGAGATTTATATTTGGCGCCTACTATGGTAGGGCCAGACTTCGAGTGTCTATATTTTAGTAGCTGAATTTATGGTGGTCTGCTGGCGGGCAGCACTCCAATTGTGCCGGACATGTGTCCGACATTGCCAAACTGGACACATTTTGGAGGTACTGGACAGATTTGTGTGGGTGCTGAAGAAGGTATTCTTACTCTTTCTATGTGTCTAGACACTTGGGTAATAGTGACAAAAAAATCGACTAAAGCCATTTAGACATTTGCAGTTTGAGTAGTTAACGGTCATTCCAAAAGTCTTGTGCAAGTTGAGTGCTTTCCATATGAATGACTGAATGAGGATGAGCTGCATGACACAATTGATGTTCAACTCCTTTCACATCTTGTTGTGAGGTAACGGGGGTGGCTTGGATGAGCCGATGCTCAACTCATTATATGACCTGAAAGCATCAAATCGGAAATCTAAAGATGCCTTTCTTAAAAGGAATAAAACGCCACATAAAAGGAAAAATTATTTGAATCTCTAACTGTTTTCCAATGAATGACACGTTCTTGAACAACAGCCGTCTTCGGCACTTTGTTAAATATTTACATATTGATGATTATATTCGGGATCATAAGTTGGATTTGTGGGTATTTCGGAAACTGGTAAACGTGATTTGTCTGCAAGTCTATTTAGCCGCCTATCTGGGGGTGTAGATTTTACATGGATTTCTCGTCCGCTCCGTGGTAGATCCGGAGGCTTATTACTGGGCGTGAGAGAAAAAAACATGGATGTGTAGATAAGTTCGGGTGTTGAGTTTCATATTATGAACCATATCCGCAACAAAGTTGGCAATTTCACATGAAGTATAGTAGTCGTGAATAGAACAACCCAAAATGAACATAAACCTGCTTTTCTCTGTGAGTTGGTAATCTTGGCAAAAGATAATCCGCATCCTATTATTATAGAAGGGAATTTTAACTTTCTAAGATTACCGATGAGAAGAGCAGAGGTAGCTTTGACAAAAATTATCCTCTATAATTCAACTCTTTGATCAACAACCTTGATTTAGGAAAGGTTTCAATGATTGGGAGGCAGTACACTTGGGCTAATAGCCTCCTAGAGCCTACATATGAGAATTTAGACCATGTAATAATGGACTTAGATTGAGAATCTAAATTTTCATTGGTCTCAGTACGGTCTCTTGAATGTATCAAGGCATTGTTAGACCACTCTCTCATACTACTAACCACTGGGACGTCCAGAGCGCAATGTAAACAGAAGTTCAAGTATGAATTGGGATGGCTACATCGGGAGGGCTTCTTTGCTATGGTTAAAATGGTGTGGGAAAGACATGTGGCAGGCTAGAGCCCAATGCAAAGGTGGAACAATAAAGTGCATGCAATGCATAAACACCTAGGTTGTTGGGCTAGGCATATGGTTGGCTCATTAAAGAAGGAAAACCTTCGGTTGTCATTTATTATTTATGATTAGAGGCTTTGTGAGGTACTATAGCTGTCTACGCAATAGATCGAATTGAAAAATCAATCCAATGCGCAGATCGCTGGTCTTCTTCGAGAAGAGGAGCTCACATGGTATCAACGATCAAAAGCCCAATTCATTTTGAAAGGAGATTCAAATACGAAATACTTTAATAGTCTTGCTAATGGCAAACATCGAAATAAACTTATTCACTCTCTTGCTCAAGATGAGGGCTGGACCGAAGGACATGAACAACTCAAATCCTATACTACCAAGTATTATAACAATCTGTTTGGGGAGCCGGAGGAGGGTAACTTTTCGATGGACCCAACGAACCCGAATATATGACATTCATAAGTTTCTGATGAGGAGAATGCCCACCTTACTGCACCTTATTCTGAGGAGAAAGTAAAAAGGCGGTCTTCCAAAAGAAACACAACAAAGTCGATTTGTTCAATGCTCTTCATGTGGACAACTTGATATATTCACCTAGAATTCGGTGAGATATTTTTTTGCCAAAGGTTAATGAATCAGAAAGGATCAGCAATATAGGCCAATATGTCTTCCAAATGTTATCCTAACAAAATTCACGAAAACCGCAAATAATAGGCTTAGTTCGGTGGCTGATCATGTTGTACATCCGACTGAGGCAATTTTTATGCATGGTCGAACTATCCTTAATGGGTTAGTGATCCTACTTGAAATATTCATGAGCTGCATCATAAAAGGCTGAATGGAGTTATACTTAAGATCGACTTCGAAAATGCTTACGACAAAGTCAAGTGGTCAATCCTCCAGCAAACTCTCAGAATGAAATAATTTTCTGAAGAGTGGCGCGTTTCAATTCATAGAAAGAATTGGAGACGGGTAGCCATCGAAGTCAATGTTGATGTTGGCGGATACTTCCAAACGAAAAAAGGATCACGACATGGCGTTCCATTATCACCAATACTATTTAACATAGTTATTGATATGTTAGACATAATTATTGAACGTGCAAAAAACGATGGCCAAATTGAAGGCATAGTCTAACATCTGGTGGATGGTGTGATATCTTTTTTTCTTTCATATTCTTCATTATGTTGATGCTACAGTTCTCTTTATGGAACATGACCTCGAAAAGGCAAGAAATTTAAAATTAATTATATCATCTTTCGAGCAGCTTTTAGGTCTAAAAATTAACTTTCAATGAAATGAATTACTTTATTTCTATGAGGCACCGGATCACACTAACCTCTATGCTGAGTTATTTGGCTATGGGCATGGTCAATTTCCAGTCAGTTATCTAGAAATTCCGCTTCATTTACACAAGATAACATTGCTCAATGGAAACATGTTGAGGAGAAGCTAAAAAACGGTTAAGTAGCAGGAAAGGAAAATTACTATCCCTGGGTGGTAGATTGGTTCTCATAAATTTGGTCCTAAGTAATATGGTATCGTATGTGATTTCCTTCTTCCAATTACCAAAAAGAGTCTTACATCGACTGGATCATACTTTTTTGGCAAGAAGATATCAAGAAAAATAAATATTGACTTGCTAAATGGAATGTAGTGTGCACGTCCTAAAGCTAAAGGATGACTTGAGATTCAGGGAATGGAAACTATTCTAAGGAGAAACTACATTGCCTCAAGTGCAGTGTTGCAGGTTTTTGAAACCAAGTGATTCACACTTGTGGGTTGCCCTGATGGCGATGAAAAAATTATTCTTTCCGCACAGCTCGTTATGTATTAAGGATGTAGCGGAAATAAGGTTCTGTAAGGAGAAATCGCTAGATAATGCCAAACTCCGAGAATAATATCCAGCTTTATACAATATTGTCCTTTGGACGTCACATGCATAGCAATACACTCGCTCAGATGTTGGAAACTTCCCACAAGATGTGACGTTTAAAAAAGATCTTGGTAGTTCCTGTCTAGCATCTTGGAATGAGTTGCTAGTGCATCTGGCTTTGATCAATTTGGCGCAAGGGATTAATGAGTTGTGATGAAATTCACACTAAGAGTGCAAAATTCTAGTGAACTCTATGTACAAAGCTCTAATTCAGCCTGATGTGTGAGTAGACAATACGAAAAAATATGGAAGATTCCACTAAAATTTAAAGTTGTTGAGTGGTATCTTCATCGAGGTGTAATTCTAACTAAATATAACCCTGTTGTAAGGATAAGACTATTAAACACTTATTCTTCGAGTGCAAATTTGCTGGGTCAATCAACCAGATTGATGGTACCTTATACCCACCATGAAGCATTGCAATTATCTTGGGTGATAGGTTTAATCGTGTGGACCATAAGTTCAAACAATTATTAGGGTGACAGCGGTCGTTGCTATATGATCGCTTTGGGTTTATAGAAATGACAAGATTTTTAATGATAGAAATTTGTTCCTCATGCAAGTTATCTACCGGTGTACCGCTCCGCTCTGTTCATGCATGATCACCGCTACAACGTGCGAAGTATCGCGACCTGTCTATGGAAGTGTGTATGCAACCGGAGGATATGGAGAGGGATTTTTTATGCCATCATAGATGACAATATAATGTTCAGATCAGCCCTCCATCACCATATGCATTTTTGCAATCTCTCACTCACCTTCTCTTTTATTTTAAGACTTGTGAGCTTGTGAGTTAAAACTCTTTAAATAATAATAAAGTCCCCGTTGTAAAAAAAATATATCTTTTAGCAAAAGTGTGTCTAGACACACTGTACGTCCGAGAGGAACCAGTTGGAGATGTTCTTACGTATGCGTTTGTGCAGCTGTGTCAGATGAGCTCCTTAATTAAACGTCTAGTGCATATAAATATGGCTCCCGCGCGCGGTGCAGTCGTGAACGACTACGCATGAATACATGATTGACAGGTCGCCGCCCGGATGCAAGTTTGGTTTCGTGAGTTACAAACTATTGTTGTGGTAGGTGGACCACGAGGCCTGCACGGCGTATAACTTATCGGGATTCATTGCCCACTTGCGAGTAAGATGCCATGGATCGATCGCTTGTTTTTTAACTTTGGACTGATTCTTGCGAGCCATGTGGCTTGCTCGCTTGCTCTCGAGAACAAGATGCTTAATAAGGTACGTCTACTGACTAATGTGCATATAGTATCGCGCGCGCGGTTAATAAGATACCATTGTGCATATAATATGGTTCCTAAGAAGGTGGGCACATGAGCTCCTCAAGCGTCTAGTGGAATCGATTACGATCCAACCGGCTCTCTCTTATCTTGCTTCCCTGCTACAGTATAATATTCTTGTCTTCCTAACTCTGTTACACTTCAATCCAGCGTATAATTTTAGTCCCGTCCAGCGTATAATTTTAGTTCCGTGGAGGAATCCATCCCTGGATGGTTGATGCAGCAGAGGAGGCATACCAATGGTAGCTTGAAGCAAACCAGTGGGCGCCTGCTACAACTCCGGCAAAACTGGTGGTGCGCATGTTCGTCTCATCCTATATATGTTCAACCACCCTAGCATAAGAGATCAGTACACTTTTAATTATTGGTCCGCAGGATACTTTAAGTACGTGTACTTTTTCTAAAGCATATATTTAGCCAAATGTCTAGAGTAGCGCCAAGACTTATTTTGCACTTAGTTTTATATCCAAATTATACAATTAAGGTGTATTTGACTGAACTAGTACAGGAATTTTACTCCGTGCAGTACTTTTTACTTACTCTTGCTGTTTGAGGCTATGGGAAACAAATATGAAGAATAGAAGTCTGAACATAACTGCATGGGACAATCAAAATCATACATCTTAATTGATGGTCACGCCAATGAATCTACATGCGTGGGTTAACTATATAAGAAACTTTTCTTCAGGACTACTTCCAAACTTATGATCAGATCAAACCAGTTCTGAACTAAACTGGTATGTTACAATTCATCGATGCTACATCTCTTGTATATTTGATCAAGCGCATTGATGAGCTTATAAAAAGCTGAATGATGTGAAACAATACATCACTGTAAACTTGATTTCATTTCACCTACAAAATTCTTGCCTGATAATTTAGTCTGTTAACTAGGAAGCTAAGTATATATTCAGGAGAAGACCGGTGAAGATATTCCTTTGCCATCCTATTTTCATGTTCATTGCCTTTCTAGCATTGAAAATATTTTCTGCTGGCAAGTGAAACAGACAACTCATACCTAATACTCTTTTCCCACTAGGTATGTTAGAAAATTTCGGCCTCCAAATTCATGAGCCCTGTGCCGCTGGCACAGCTAGCACCACCGTGGGCTCAAGCCTGCGTGATGACACTGGTATCTAGCTGGTGGGGGTGTTGCTTGTGTGTTTAGTGCATAGGACCCTGATGGTAGTATCTTCACCAATCACTACAATTTTGTTTTTATAATATTGATGATAGAGGATTGGCTTAATAAAGGCAGAATAGAAAAAACGTCGAAGGAGGAGATGAGGAAGGGCAAGCGCAGTCCGGTAACATCGAACAGATCGATGGAGTGGGAAGGGCTGGAGGGGACTAACTCCTCGCATCAAACGTCGGCACAACGCCTCCTCTCTAGTCGCCCACGCCGCCACAAGAGAAGAGATATTAGTGGTGGGGGCGGTGGCGAGTCAATTTCTCTCATTACTCTTCAAAGAGCTAGTAGATAGACCTTAGCAATTAATTTACGGGACCCAATTAACCACAGGTGTCAAATTTCATAATCAGAGTAGCGTCCCTTAGGGACATCATCCACGGTCAAACATGTCAAAGTAGTGTGATCGGACGCGTGAAATCGGTAAGGTCGGGAGAGAGTTCCCTCTTGTCCCAGTTTTAATCGCCCTCATTGTCAGGCTTGTAATTGCTGTGTGGTTGCTTTAGGCTATTTGATATATTTTTTAAAATAAATTTAATAAAAACCTTATGCATCTTTTCGATGTAGAGGTCGAGGTCTCAAAAAGGAGAAAAAAAGAAAACTTTCCATCCAAATTTCTTGGTGTGAAATTGTTGCTGCTTGCCAATGTTTCAGCTGTGGAAAACCTTTTTAGTAGCTCTGCATGCAGCCATTGCTTCACCGTTTGATTTCCTCTACCAGAAGTATTGCCGGTGGCGTGGGGTGGAGTTTCAATTGCAACATCAGGTTTCTTAACAACCGTCCTCCATTTCTCGTCTCTGTTCAACAATCGGCGAGTCTCACCTCCTTTGCTTGTCAACGGGAGCGTGTGGGGACCTAGGAGTCAGACCTCTGAAGGTAGAGTTTCATCAACTGGCCGCGACCTTATGGTGACTATGGCGGCGTTGTGTGAAATAAGAAAAAAATAATCTCATCGCATCATCTACCTCGTTGGCGGCTATCTCACCGATGTCGTCGCTAAGGAGTGCAGGAAATCGTCAGATCGTTGCGCCTTGGAGTGGTGGATCTCATTTTAGCTATGTGTATTGTCGGTTTGATCTCAGAAGATTGGGATCGATTCAAAGAATACAGTCGCTGATGACTTCGGCTCTGGAGCGCTCGTCCTTAGCGGCGCATGCATGGAGATTTTCCCGCAGTCATCAGCAACGCGTCAGCTGCTCGCTCTAGTGGTGGTAGTGATATTTAGATGGTCTAATGATTTCTGATGTAATTTCTACACTTTTGATATTTGATAGCCGGCTGTTTTTTTATTTCCTCAACAGTACAATTTTCTCTGTTGGATCTGTTGTTCGGTCGTTCCACTGATGCGATCGTGTACGTGCAATGCACGTATTGATTGAGTAAATAAAATATATCATAGGTATATGTTTCATTCTAATATCAGTGTGCACAAATAACATACATTGATGCACAACAAATATCTCTAAATCTTATTAGTTGCTTCACATTTATTGCCAACTTATTTCACTCCAACTCAACTAAATGAGGCTTGTTAAATCCTTGTGCAGCTAAGAAAAATTAGGCCAGATACCTAATTGAAAAGGTTGAGACATTCACTAAATATTTTGTCTCTTACTCTAAAATAAATTCAACATCTGAAATGAATAGCAATAATTAGCATGCTCACCGCTACGGTTGTTGTTAATTGCCTTGGTTTTTCCTGTTGGTAATGTTCTGGAATGGAGTATGCTTAGAAGCTGACAGAGAGATTTTAGCCTCTTCTGTCCAGGAAAAATAACTGCGTCTAGTGAACAATACGTCTTCCCTGGAAATTATCATAGCAAGAATGAATATATTGGAGAAGATGCTTCTGCAATCCCCAGTAGCAAAATAATTTAGCTTATACGCATGAAATTGACAATTATGCAACCAATTGTGGTTTAAATTCTGTGATGAGCTTTGGATTTTTTATCCATCCAAAGGATCAGCAATTTTTTTTTCGAAGAAACTTCCAATCTATTCATCAACAATCAAGGCGATACAAATAATACTAGAAGCAATAAGAATTACATCTAGCTCCGAAGACCACCTAGCGACGACTACAGACACTAGAGCGAGCCGAAGGCGCGCCGCTGCCATCACCCCTTCATGATCAGAGCCGGGCGAATCTTGTTGTAGCAGACAGTCGGGAAGTCGTCGTGCTACGGCCCCAGAGGACCAGCGCACCAGCACAGCAACCGCCGCCGATGAAGAGATGCATAGATCAGAAGCATCTAATTTTTTGACACACGAACGAAGACGAACGAAGATCGGATCCAACCAGATCCACCGAAGACACACACTGACCAGATCTGACGAGATCCACCAGAGACAAACCCCCACACACCCTCCAACAACGCTAGGGACGTCGCCGGATCGGAGGCTGGGTGAGTAGGACCTTATTCCATATTCAGAGAGCAGCTGCCGCCTGATCTCTACAAGAAAGACACAAAACCTAGCAAAACATAAAAAAACCTGTGAGGATGGAGCCCTCCCGCCGGCAGGGACCAGGATCCACCACGCGACCATGGCTCTGAGGCCATGGAGGCGGGCGGCCCGGCGGCGCCGCCGGCAAGAGGCGAAGACCTAGCGATCGCCCGTCGCGGGAGCTCTCGTTACGATACGAAGCGGTACGCGCGTCTGTTCCGGCCCCTCCAAAGGATCAGCAATTGTACAAGAAGAATTCAGAACCGAGCTTGCTTAAGAAAGGAAGATTTTGTTTGAATGATATCCAGACAGTTATTGTCACCTGTACCTAATGTTCGATTGTACATTGTTTTTTCAAACGAGGGAAGTAGTCTATTTGAAGAAGGAGGTGGCGCGAACAAACAGATCGAGTCGCCTAGCTATTTTTCTTTTGAGCGTAACATACAGACAGAGTCATCTCCCTTGTACGGTACCGGCCGGCAGCATCATGGCGCAAGGCGGCGAGGAGGTGCTGCTGTTCAAGGACGCGTCGGCGCCGGTGGAGGCGCGTGTGCGCGACCTACTGGGCCGCATGACGCTGCGGGAGAAGGCTGGCCAGATGGCCCAGATCGAGCGCGCAGTGATATCGCCCCGCGCTCTCACGGAGCTCGGCGCCGGCAGCGTCCTCAACGGCGGCGACAGCGCGCCCCGCCACCGCGCCTCCCCGTCCGAATGGGCCCGCATGGTCGACGACGCGCAGCGCCTCGCCCTCTCGTCCCGCCTCGCCGTCCCCATCCTCTATGGCACCGATGCCGTCCACGGGCACAACAACGTCTTTGGAGCCACCGTCTTCCCCCACAATGTAGGCCTCGGAGCCGCGAGGGATGCGGAGCTTGTGCGGAAGATCGGCGAGGCGACGGCGCTCGAGGTTCGCGCCACCGGCATCCACTGGGCCTTCGCCCCATGCGTAGCCGTGAGTCAAATTCAAAATCCTTCCTTTCCCGCTGATCAGTGACTAATATATGTCGTCTGTGTTGTGTTGCAAGAAGAAAGAAGAAAAACTGATGCATACATTTCGGTCTGTATTGTATTTGTATGTATATATATATACTCCAGGTTTGTAGGGATCCGAGATGGGGGAGATGCTACGAGAGCTACAGCGAGGACCCAGAGATTGTGTGCTCCATCAACACCCTTGTCACCGGACTGCAGGGCCAGCCACCGGCAGGCCACCCTCATGGTTACCCCTTCCTGCATTCGTTTAGGTACTTACGTTACTGTTTTTTTTTATTGGTACTTGTTTCATTGCTGCGATCTAACTTCGGTAAAAGAAAAGGTTCGGACTTCACAGAAAAGTCAGAATAATGTATGCAAATATTCAAAGAAATGTTATAAATTCCGTTCTAGGATCGGGCGCTTGACATTTTCCCGTACTAAATAGATTGCGCTCAGCCCAAGGTTTGTCGACATCTGATTTAGCCAGTGTGACATTTATGTGCCCACAAACTCGTTTTTTTCGAAATGGGGGGTTTTCGAGCCTCTTCATTGTGATGATGCACACGGCCTTATATAAACATAAATGTTACAAAATATTTAGCTCGCTACAATTCAACGATTAACCAAAGTGCCTACATGAATCAATCAACAAAATTTTGACAGAACAATGTTTCTAGACATATAATGCATTCGCCTAGCATGTTGTCATATAGCCAGAACGACTGTCATCAACAGATTATATCGGGAATCCATAAGTTTCATTGTTCTCGTGGGAGGAGAAATGACCATATATGGATCCAATAAGTAGCTCCGTAAACAACCTGCAATAGGCATCTCCAACCTTGTTAAAAACAAGATCATTCGATGATTCCAAATTTCCCAAGCAAAAGTACAAGCACCAATGTGAATATGAGTTTTAGTTTTCTTATCAATCCAAGCTAACCAGTTACAAAACATATTAGCAATACTAGTTGGTGGTGAAATATTAAAAGTGAAGTGAACAACTCTCCAAATATGACGCATAGAAGGACACGGTATAACAAGTACTCCACATAGTGGCAAAATGCAACACCTACGTCCTGTCCATCTTCTCCTGACCAAATTATTTTTGGTAAGCAAAACCTTTAGGTGAAGAAACCACATGAAAATGTTTATCTGTAAGGGCACTTTTAATTTTCAAAGATACTTACGGAGGAAAGGTGTATGCATGCCCATGCATACAATCAAAATACATATATTTGACCGAGAAAGCCCGAGATAGAATCAATGTCCATCTGAAAACATCATCATTATTTGACAGTGATACTCCGATAAGCCTTTCTACCAAGTGTAGCCAAGCAGTCCACTTATTTCCCGTCGAAAATCTCCGAAATTGGATATTTGGCGGAGGTGCATTTGATTGTATAAATTGTTTTTTTTATTTGCAGGGAGAATGTTATTGCTTGTGCCAAGCATTTCGTAGGTGATGGAGGTACTCACAAGGGGATCAATGAGGGGAACACCATTTGCTCGCAAGAAGATCTAGAAAGGATCCACATGAAACCTTACCCTGATTGCATAACTCAAGGGGTAGCAACAGTCATGGCATCGTACTCTCATTGGAATGGGGAACCATTACATAAAAGTCGATATTTGCTTACAGATGTTTTAAAGGGCAAGTTAGGCTTCCAGGTAGTGGACCCAAGTCTCTTGGATTAATTGGTAGATTGATACAGGATTTGGTTGTGAAACAGAGAAAATGATGACAACATGCGTAAGCTCTTATTTCACAGGGTTTTGTGGTGTCAGACTGGGAGGGTATTGATAGGCTCAGCGAGCCTCGAGGGTCTGATTATCGCTATTGCATTGCACAATCAGTTAATGCTGGAATAGATATGGTATTATTCGTTAATTTTTCATATAAAATATATTCTGCAGTGACTGGTTCTTTTCCATCTGCTGAGAATTCTACAGATTATGATACCATTCAGATTTGAGAAATTCTTGGAAGATCTTGTGTTCTTGGTGGAGTCAGGGGAGATACCAGTATCACGGATTGATGATGCTGTCGAGCGGATTCTAAGGGTTAAGTTCATATCTGGGGTGTTTGAGCATCCATTTTCAGATCCGACTCTACTCGAAGTAGTTGGTTGTAAGGTAAATGCTTCTTTGCATATATGTCATTACGTTCGTTTTGTCAATTCTTGTAATTGCTATTCTGTTTGAACTGTCTCTTACATTGGTTACCGCTCACAATATGGTATGCTAAATTGTTAATTTTCCAGGAACATCGGCAGCTGGCACGTGAGGCAGTTCGGAAGTCTTTGGTTCTTCTGAAAAATGGCAAGAATAAGAAGGAACCATTCCTTCCATTGGCCAAAAATGCAAATAGGATACTTGTTGCAGGCACACATGCTGATAATATTGGATATCAGTGCGGCGGATGGACAGTATCTTGGTATGGAGACAGTGGAAGGATAACTACTGGTAAGCAAAAGGATAACATGCTGATAATTATTTTTATTTTATTTTTTATTTTGAAAAAAAAATTACGCATGACTTTTTCTATTTGAGGGAACTTTGCATGACTTATGTACATAAATTGTATCCTGTTGGGAATTCTCAGACGGCTTCTAGCTGGTAGGCATGGAATTTTTTCCCACATTTTCAGTGCGATGGTACAGGAGAATGTGATTTAAATTGAACTCTAAGATCGTTGCATCGGGGTGGTTGTTGCAATTTCTAGGCTCGAGGGTGTTCCATGTCTTTTGAGTTTATATCCAAACAACTGTGGGCAAGCAATAACCAGTCGGCAACCAAGAAAAACTGGACTAAGCAAGTAGCGGTCATCAAATAATAAGTTTATCATGTGTGGAAATAATGCTCAGCCAAAATGATTCTTTAATATGTGCATAACACTTTTTTTTCCTTTTTTAAAGCCTATTAGCATCGCCATTTTCAGTTAGGTTTATTCATTAAAATATCTAGTAAAGTGTGCCCTAGCTTTGCATCGTAGTATCATTTTGAAAACCATCTATTTAACTGTGTGCAATCGAAACAAACAGGTACAACAATATTAGAAGCTATACAAGAATCCACAAGAGTGGAGACTCAAGTTGTGTATGAGGAATCCCCAACAGAAGCTACCATTGAAACTGGGGGGTTTTCCTATGCAATTGTTGTAGTTGGCGAGGTTCCCTATGCTGAAGGGTCGGGGGATAGAACCGATCTTAGTATTCCATTCAATGGGTCTGAACTGATTGCCCGTGTTGCCAGTACAATCCCTACCCTGGTGATTGTTGTATCTGGAAGACCATTGGTAATCGAGCCAAGAGTTCTTGAGAATGTAGATGCTCTAGTTGCTGCCTGGCTACCTGGAAGTGAGGGCATGGGGATTACTGATTGCCTCTTTGGAGACCATGATTTTGTTGGCACATTGCCGGTCACTTGGTTTAGGTCTGTTGATCATCTGCCTATAAATGTTGGAGGTGATAACTATGATCCATTATTCCACATTGGATACGGGCTGAAATTAAGTGACGGAGATTTAGCATAATCTCATTAATGCTTTGGACATACATTTGAATCATTACGATAAAGTTACATGTATATGTTGTATGATCGAGTTTCCGGTTGTGTGAAAGAGAAATAATGTCTTTAAATTATACATGGTATAAGATGTATAATACATAATTTGTTATCTTCTATTTGGTTTATGCCTTCAACTACCAATAGTCATAAATACTTGCGTTTATACTCCTTGAGAAGTCAAGTATATTTACAAATCATGTCGGTTTTGTGGTTTTGGTATGCTCATTCTAAAAGGAAGCATGAGATGAAGGACTGAGGGAGGGAGGGAGGGGGAGAGAGAGAGGGAGATAGGGAGAGAGAGAATTCTTATGGATTATTAGCTGAATTCATGCGCGTTGCCACGGGGCTTAAGTGCATCTACAATAGTAGAGAAGGTGTGTCTTTTTTAGCCATCCACATAATTTAGAGAACGCAAAATTTTAAGATGTACAGTGCATTATCTCTTATTACCATCCTCGTAATTAATGAGAATTAATTATATTTATTACTAGGAAATTGTATTTCAAAGAGAAGATAAATGGTACAATGGTGAAATTAGTTTTCTCTTATTTCGTAAAAGATCATCTCTTAGTTAAGAGAAGGCAACCTCTTCTTTCTTTATTCTCTCTTCTCTAACTAGACAAACATTATACGTGTCAACGTCAAACAACATCCAAGCAATGCCTATTTATTTTTTGTTATTACGTTCTGAAACTCTACATAATGGTAAGCAAGTAGAACAAAAGCAAGTCGGCATCCTTAACTATTGCAACTCATAGATCATTTTGCTTATGCTCTACGGGCCAAGGTCCCAAACAAGTTATCTTTTGTGTTCTGTGGAGCTCCGGATAAGTGTTCTGCTTAGCAGCGCTATATTTTGGCGTTGTAAAAGCACTATCGTGCGCGTTGGATTTGGTATTTTGCGCACGGACTAGTTTAGCAAAAGACATAGGCGCTATAATTCGGTTTTAGCGCGCGGATGCGTTTGATTGCTTTTTCAGCAGCGCCAAATATACAGCGCCAAAAACAACTTCCTGCACATACATGGATCAAAAGAAGATCAAACGAGACAAAATAAATCCAAAATAAATCCCAAATAAATTATGACTGCTGCCCAAAAATCAGAGGAATCAGAGCTTCAGGGCAACAGGAATCAGAGCTTCACGTAGCTGGGCAGCGGGAATCAGAGCTTCCCGTTCGACACCAACGACGCCGACGAGATGCTCCTACTCGACATGCTCTCCCACTCCCAGGACGCCTCCGCGCAGGCGCCCGCGACGGCCGCGCCAGTGAAACAGGAGGCAGCTGAGAGAGATGAAGCCAAGCGCGGCGGCGGTGGCGGCGGCTGCGGACACGCGTTCCGTGAGGTACGGAAGCGGCCGTGGGGCAAGTTCGCGGCAGAGATCCGGGACTCGACGCGGAACGGCGTGCGGGTGTGGCTGGGCACCTTCGACAGTCCGGAGGAGGCGGCGCTGGCGTACGACCAGGCGGCCTTCGCGATGCGGGGTGGCGCCACCGTGCTCAACTTCCCCGCGGAGCAGGTCCGGCAGTCGCTGGCCGGCGCCGGCGACGACGTGTGCGGGCCAGGGGTCGCGAGCCGGAAGCCCAAGACAGCCCGGCGGCCGGAGGGCGTGATGGAGCTGGAGGACCTGCTCTGATTCCTCTGATTCGGGAGCTTTACGCCAGGGTGGGCGGCGTCGCGGAGTGATTCGGAAGTTTCCCCACGGCAGTTGGGTTCGCGCCAGCGCCCTCGTCGTTTCAGCGTGCGGTTTCGCGAGCGCTACATCTGGGGCTTTCGATACCGCATATGCAGCATGCTGGATATATTTTTAGCGCCTCGACGATTTTACAGCCGCTGCTGGAGCGCTGTTTGTGCGCGCTACGGCGCTACGGATACAGCCGCTGCTGGAGATGCTCTAAACATTTCTCTTTAACGATCAAGCATTTTTCATTTACTTGTTCATCTCTCAGCTTTTGACCAACAAAACTGAAGCGCAACAGAATTTATGGGGGATTTTACTGCCACTTGCCTTATGATATACTTTGAAGTCGGGTTGAATCAATATTTTGAAATTATTTCTAAGCATTATATGTTGGGTGCTTGCATTTCTGAATCACAGTAGAACTACCGTTGGATTGTATTTTTTATTTATTTAGGAAGAATGCATTTACAAAAATGAAGGTTGTACTAAATATAAATGATTTCTTGGCTTAATGAATGCAAACATTTTCATTTTGATTTTTTTTCTTCCAGTTTTCATGATTTAAGTTGCATTACCCACACGATTGCACGTGCACCAGTACTAGTGTACATAAATAATAGACATTTTTAATCAACCGACATATATAAAGTACAAACTATGAGATGGACTGATTGTATTTCCTCCTGAAAAGCACGACCTATGAAATAGCACTAAGACTAGTCACAATGGGGAGTATCATGCATATGATACTAGTATATGATACTATTTTCACAATGCATAGTAACATATGAATGTCATATCACTACATTTATTAGGTGCTAAACTCATATTGCATTGGAATCCGTTATGTTACGGTATCTACTACCTATGATACCACTATCATCTATTTCTTTATTAATTGCTGTGACACGTCATCATTTTGCCAACATGGCATGCATGATATCACCTATGATACCCCCATTGTAACTAGTCTAATTAATTATACATCACTCTCCCTTGAAGCAATAAATACACGAGCAACAACTCAATTCACACAACAGATAGCCAAAAATATTTCAGATTGTCTACATTTTCTGACATTACATCAACATTGTCTGGCCATTGGCCTAGGCATGCTCTAACAAAAGGTGCAAAATCATGCACTCATGTGATTCTAAACCTGAGACAGTACCTACTAATAAGTTCCTGAATGCTCTCAATCCCACTCGCTAACCACAATGTCATCTTTCCAATCAAAGGCCGGGGTGGAGGAGTGGGACAGGAAGCTGGAGGCGAACAAATAAGGCGACCTGAGATCGTGTCTGATGGTGGAGTTCCTTGTGTCACACGCAGCTATGATCTGAGTTTCAATTCTAACAGTAAAACATTAACAGCAAGTCAGCTAGCAATGCATATCCCAACTTACTGGACATACATGAAGCATGGCCATCAACTTTCAGCTCCGAATCATTGCTTAGTAAATTTGAAGACCTCAACGCACTGAACTTCTTCATTCATGAAAAAAATGATGTTGCAGGGCAGATCATTCCATATAATTTGTTCTCCCAAAAATTACCTAAACTTCATTCTACAGTCAGATCTCCTAACTTAGGCATAAAATTGCGCATAGCAAGATTAAAACAGCAGAATTACTTAATAAACGTAGAAGCTTGAGCAGTCTGTAATACTGCCACTAATATATAAATATATATATAGAGAGAGAGAGAGAGAATTGGGCAATTTTACATTGACGCTTGGTAGTAGTACATAGTGCTCATCAGTCTTGTTGTTATGAAGCGAATGACTAATTTGGGCATGATGAACTCGTATCAGCCTATGCCCCTAGGTGGAAATAATAGAACTCTATTATGCCATGGTGTATCTGTTTTCGCTAAAGATAATAGAAATCTATTAAGCCAACACTTGGTGAGCCACTGGCGTTGAAATTCCACATGCTTTTTTATTTAGTAGAAGGCATACACTACACACCTGTACCTACGGTTAGATTCACCATAGTTACATGTAGCACATGTCCTTGCTGCTTAGAAGCTTACAATACCAATCTGTTATGCCCCCGTCTTTTGACTATATCTCATTTCTCGTTTATTTATAAAACATTTCAGTTGTACTTAAAAAAGTAATTAAGACTTTTATGCAGTACTAAATTAACAATAAAAACATTTTCCCTTGAAAAGGAGCAGCAGCAAGAAAACTTCTGGCACTAAAAAAGTGACAATAATGGCCATATTCCACTCCTCCATAGAACAGAACCCTCTTTGTAAGATTGGATCACAAATTAAAGTTCTAAAATGACAGGATAAAATTTAGCAATGTCTTGGAAGTTTTCATGGACATCATTACTGCTCACTAGTAACTGCAAGAGCTATATAAACACAAAACTTCATTTTCTTTCCACCTAAATGGAATTACCGATGCAGGAATAAGAAATATGCAGTACCCAAATACAATTATCAGTACAGAGATTTAGCACAACACGGATAACCATTATCAAAAAACGATTTTCCTGCAATAATAGACGCAGCCAAATATTTAGGAATTTCAGTACATTCGATGCATAGATGGCAATCGAGTAGAGAATAAGACAGTGTGCAAACCTCTTCCTTTACCATAGAAAAAGATAATGATCCAATAGCCCAGCAGAGAGTAGTGATGTTATTTTCAGCACCAGTCTGCAGAATATCAATTGGTTTGCCTATTTCTTTAACATCTGGAATAAGAAATTGAGCAAGATAAAAAAACCAACTTATATGGCTGGCAACAATGGCCTAACACATTGAAGCAATTCGGAAAAAAATTTGAGTTTAATTGGTCCCAAATCTATCTCTACATCAGCTCTTAAGGTTATCCTAGTTACATAAATTCACCAAAGAAGAAGACAACATGGAACACCAAACAGATGGAAGGGAACATGGGACAATGATGCACTACCACATAAGGCTCCATCTATCGCTGGTATATTACCATGTATCTTCCATCTACAAAAAATCAACAAAATGAGCATCAGGACATGATGATTAATTTTGACAACAAAAGTTTGATCCCATCTGATTAAAATATTACATCATGAAACAGTCTAAGTTTTAAACAATCTAGCTATTATTTTTCCAAGTAACATTTGTAGCATAGAAATGAAAATACCAGGTTGTATCTTTTATCCATGTTCTGAATGTATCACCTAAAGAAAAAAAGAAGTTTCATAAAATCTAATGTTGTGCAATATAACACTTGAAAGATTGAGATGTAAATATCAAATAGCTACTCCTAGAAAGCAGTATGAAGACCGGATCAACTGTAAATACAAGATTCATTATAAAATGAATCGCAATTCAATTTTGCAGGCCTTTTGCTTTAATTCAGTCCAACTGCATACAGAGGAGATGAAGAAAACCACCTCCTTCTTGTCAACCCAGTGAAAGTAGCGGTCGGCGACGCTGTTCTTGCCACTTCTCAGACCAGCACGTCCGATCAATCCCGTCTGGCAGATTCGAGTCACCATATCCATTGGCGGCTGCATCCAGTTCATCGGATCGCAGCAGTACACCTCGCAGCTGATTGAGTCCGACAAGATTTAGTCCTTGGACACAACTCTAATGTGAGGGCAGACGAGAGAAGCGCCACGGTACAGCCTGAATAGGCCAGCTCCGTGCAGTGCAGACGTAGGCTACCGCTGCCTGCGCCGTCACCACGTTATTCTACCAGGGAGAGTAAAAAGGCGACAGGAGACTTGTTCTATCAGGGAGAGAAAAAAACGTTGACCTCCAGACTTCGCGTTGGTCGCGATAGGTCTGCCACCGGCGAGCCAGGATGTAGCGCCGCCGCCAGATCAGAGAGAAGGAGCTGAGGAGAGGAACGGAGATGGGGTTGCAGAGCTTTTTTTTGTCGGGCAACGTTGAGCGAAAGGGAGCTGTTTCCAAGCGACGCGGAAGCCTAGGTCGTCTACTCGCCTGAAGGCAATGCTTCATGGGCTGCTTAAAAAATCAGCCCAATAAAAAAGGAGATAAACGCACCATTGGTCACACAACTTTAATTAGATGAGCACATTGGTCACACAACTCTCAAAACGTTAAAAAGTGGTCACACAACTTGGAAAGATGAGTATAACGGTGCAAAACAGGCCCGCGGGGCAAATCCGAGCTGACGTGGCGTGCTGACCGTGCTAGGCGGGGGGTTTTGGCGCGAAAAATAGCACGCGAGTCTCAGCAGGGACCTGTGTATTTGTAATAACCCCCCGCATATAACTTGTTTGATAAGTGCAACGTGAACTTGTGCTATCTGGTTCAGCTTACTGATCAGTGTTTCATTTGTCGAATGAATTGCATAGTTGCTCTGAATTCACAGTACATATGAGCATCGCAAGCTGTAGTACATGTTATATCAGTTTTTGGGACACAAACCATACAAAAGAACCATAGTGTTTGCTATCGTTTGCAACACACAGAAGCGATAACATAACTGAAATACAAGAAATACAAACAGGAGCACATCAAGGTTGAGATAGATCAGTTGGTGCAGCCTGTGATGCATTCATCTCCTCAGCTTGTGATCCACGTGCTCCTCCTTCACCGAAAAGAAGCCATTCACCTCTGTTTCTTGTTGGAACTGTGCTTCCTTCAGTTGGTGCAGCGTGTCTCCCTCTTCCAGTATTGCCTAGCCTTGATCCTCTTGTACCTCTTGCAGATGGTGCAGCCCTTGCCGCAGTAGATGGTACAGCCACCGTTGCAGCACCAGCACCAGCCCTTCCTGCAGCCCTTGCTCCTCTTGGCCTTCCTCTACCTCTTCGAAGAATTGCCATACCAGACGAGGTGGCAGTTGTGAGCCTAGCAGCTGGTATGGTGCTTCTGTATGATGCAACAAATGCAGACTCGTCTGGGAAAGTTTCAACTGGTGGCTGCAACCCTACCGGTACCTGCGACAAAATAAATACTCTGTTAATTTGCCAGAAGTTTAATTATGATTGGAAGTGTAATTTTGAACAATTTAATGGTACCTCATCTCGCAGTTCATTTATCATGGAATCATTGAGGTTTGTTGGATCAAGTTGTGGGTCCAGATCAATATGGTCAATGTGCTGTTAACAAAACAAGATAGACAACATGCATGATATAATATGGTGTGGGTCGAGATCAATATGATCAATATGGTGAATGTACTGTACAGATATTACCTCATGCATCTCAGGTGTGTCAGCATCACCAAATTCATCAACCTGTGTGGGTCCTCTAGTGTAGTTAGGCAAGCTAACTTGTTCATAAACTGTCCTCCTCCTCCTCCTCTTTGGCCTTCGCACAGCTGGTGCTTCAACTTCATTTCCTGCATTATCAACCTGTGCTTGCCTTGCAGCAGCATCAACCTGTGCTTGCCTTGCAGCATCTTCTTCCGCCTGCAACGCCGCTTCTGCTTCTGCTACTGCTTTCAACCTAGGGCAGCCAGCTCTGTTGTGTCCTTCAGTTTTACAGTAACCACACCTAATCTTCACACCATGCCTGCTTAGCTTTGTTCCATCATTCTTCTCCTCTGGGTTCTTTTTTCTGTTTTTCTTAGGCCTCCCAACAAGCTTCTCATAAAATGGAGGCTGCACATCTGGTCCATTTGTTGCTGTCCACTCAGATCTGTCCCTCAAAGCCCTAATTCCATTACCATATGCATTCATGTAAGTATGAATGGAGTAACACCCACTGACCATCTGCTCTGGCTTGCACCTGTAAGTATGCTCTGACCGACAAGCTTCTGGTTCATCCATATGGTTTTCATCACCAACATCCACTTCTGGGTGCTTTTCAACATGCACAGTGCACTTATCAACCAGAGCATCGTACACACCTTCATCTACATTTTGTTTCCACTGCTCATCATCATTAGCAAGATCGTAGTCCGAGTCCACAAAGTCACTGTCTTGATCATCTGAAGCAGCACTACAACAGGACATAATGTCACCACCATCTGAATCGAATTGTTCCTCTCCTCCATCTTCTTCTCCACAAGCTACAAAATCAGCATGGATATGTTCATCAACTAGATCAATTATTTTGTTCTTGTACACTGCTTTGGAAGGACTAACAATAGCTGACAACTTGGAGCTTGGCTGATCGCATTCATCTGCTCTTTGTTTTCCTAGCAAATCCACATGATCAATGAAAAGATGAAGCAACTTCTCCTCGACAGCAGCTTCTTTCATCTGATTTGCATGCATCTCCGGTCTAATTGCAACCAAACCATCGCCAACAGTATGTCCTGGCTTGCACCAGTACACTTTCAACCTTTGATCAGCACGAGAATATCCAAGATCAGCTACCATCTTGTCAATGAACGCACACTGGAAGAAGCTCCTGTCTACCTCATCGAAAATGTCGACTGTCTCGTCCAAATAAGTCCTGTTCTGACCGAGTCCACAGAAGAATCCCCCATGGTGAAATGCAACGCTGAATCGAGGATCAAGACGACCTGTGTAAAGAAAATAAAAGAAGAAATTCTCAGCCAAACCCTAGCTCAAATCTCTCCATATAAATCGACCAAACTGCAACTAATTAAGGCAACGAATGAAAATCAACCACAACATATGAAATCCGCACGAAATGGCACCTGATTCGACCTCCAATTTTGCCCTAATCTACAGCCTCATCGTACTCTAGAATTGGATAAGGGGAATGGGAACGGCGGGGGATAGGAGAAGACGGACGTACCGTAGCTCGGAGCCTCCGTCCACAGATCTCGCCGCCGCGGCAATTGCAGCGTCCTCCGCGACTGTTCTGCGCCACCGGTTCCGCCGTCGCCCGCATCCTCGACGACCGCCACCTCCGTCGCCTGCATGTCGAGGCTATGGGAGGAGATGAGCCGTGCGCAACTCCTATGGACGAGCCAGCTAAGTTAGTATTATTCAGGGGGGTTTCTGCATATCTTTGTTCGCCAGGACTGGTTAACTGCACAGTCAGCACGCCACGTCAGCTCGGATTTGCCCCGCGGGCCTGTTTTGCACCGTTATACTCATCTTTCCAAGTTGTGTGACCACTTTTTAACGTTTTGAGAGTTGTGTGACCAATGTGCTCATCTAATTAAAGTTGTGTGACCAATGGTGCGTTTATCTCATAAAAAAGGTACAGTTTTTTCATCTATTTTTTCCTAATGTCTGAACATTGAACAAAAATCAAATATGAACAATTCCGAATTTGAAAAATCAAATATGAAAAAATTCAAAATTTTATTTTATTTACAAGAATGAACAATTTTTGAATGAGAACAATTTGAAAATTTCTAAATTTAAACAATTCTCGAATATGAACAACTTTCAAAAAAATCAAATTTGAACATCCATGCAAAATATGGAAAGTTTTAAAATATGAGCAAATTTCAAATATGAACAATTCTTTTAATCTGAACATTTTCATAGTCGTGAACTACTTTCGGAAAAAGGAAACAAACAGAAAATAAAACACATGAAAAAGAAAAGGAAATAGATAAGAAAGAAAGCAAAAAAAAATCACGCCAAATGGTCCGGCCCATCAACCGGATCCTACAGGCGTCACTCGTATTTCACTTAGCCGTGAGGCGACACATAGGATTTACCTGAGCGAAATTACAAAAAACTTGGCAGGTTTTCTCATTTTTTTTTTTTTGGGCCTTGGCCCATCCATATTCGCGAGGGAAACTGCCGGGCCTAGCGTGAGTCGGGTAGACAGACCATGTTACCAACGTACCAATTCCGCCCTAAAAAAATCAACATACCAATTTCTATTTAATAGTAAATTGTCAAAGTACAACGTGATATGTTGGAGATTGTTATATCAATTGTTTTTATTGGTTTATGTCAGCTAGCCTAGCTGAATCTCCACACAGTAAAGGGGTATCCTAGTTGGGAAGGTGTATTCCTCGGGGTGATACTTGAGTGGGGGTCGGAACGATCCTTCCCAACCTAGGCATTTAGACACTTAATTATGGTTTCACGCGAGTCGATCTTGAGTGATTATGCCCCCACGTATGAGAGGGGTGTGGATCTTGAAATGAAGGGAGTTCTGGTCGTTGGATGGTTGTGGCTTGCGATGTTTGGCGATCTCATCGTTGGCTAGGGGGGGCACATCCTCGTGGATAGTTTTGGAGCGACGACTTTGGACAATCGATGTTGTGTGTTTGGGTGTTGTTTTTTCCCACTTGGGTGGCAAATCTGTTATCAACGGGCGCACTGCCTAATGGATGGCGTGCAAGCCAGAGCGGCGGCTCTAGAAACAATCATATTATCTGGGTGATGACTCTTCTCACTTGGGTGATGGTTTCATCGACTTGTTTAGAGTGTGTCCTAGGGGTAAACGTGTGTGTACTGGACTATAACCAATTGAATTTTAGATATTCATCTAGAAAACATAATGTATCATAACTTTTATATCCTTTTGTTTACACAGTATAATTTATTAAGGGATCCATTCGCAACACTCGGATATCCTTCTAGTATATATGATACAGGGTATATAAGTTTGGAAATTGAAAATGGACCTCGAGTTCATTTGTTCATGTTATCTTGGCTGGAGAACGAGATTATTTATGTATATTTAATGCTTTGTTTTGGTGCTTTGGGAAAGGAGCACCTTAATTACCCTAAGTTCATTAATTGGCCTGCGTTATTACTTGGATTGTTTTATTATTTGTATCCTAGGTTATGACTATTACATGAGCTATCTTATCCATGCAATGCCCATTCATTCGTCCCCTATGCTGTCGAGGTGTGATTCCCACGAAGCTAGGGATAGTCACTCTCTGAGGAGAAGTTCGTGGAGGGGACTGAACACGTTGGTCTACAACCCTCGACCGGCCCGGCGACGATGCTCGACGAGCTCAGAGAAGGACAGCACGACAGAGATGAACACCAACCCGTACCCAGGTTCACGGCCCTCAGGAGGAGGTAAAACCGCTACTCCTGCTTGTCTGAATTGCGCTGTAGAGGGTACAGTACAGCGAGCTTGCCGAGGGCTCTCTTGCGGCAGTGTAGAGCTCAAGGAGGGAAGCTGAGGTCTTCTTCCTCCTCGAGTTCGCTAGGCTAGGTTAAGCTATGGTGCGAACCGTCGATTGATCGATCCCTTGCTACGGAGGAGTTCCCTCCCCTTTTATAGGCGCCTCGGGCCTCATCCTTGCGACCTGCGCAGCGGAAGGGTTCCCACGTGGCGACGAAGCAGAGGAGCGGGGTGCACCGCAGCTGGGTTGTCCATGGACTCGGTCCATGGTCGTAAAGCCTGCCCGTGACGCCAGAAAGCCACCGTCCACGCTGGGCGGCCAGCCGGTGCTGCAGAGATCGTGGGGGAGCCCACGGTGACGTCGCCCTTGGAGCGTAGCGCCGGCCAACTGCTTTATCACCAAAGAGGAAACCCTCGTAAGCCGGCGCAGGGGACACAGCTTTGTTGACTCCTTTAATCACCGGAACGACAACTGCGGCGCCGTCGTCATCGCGCGCGGACGCGCGCGTCACTCTGCGGCGCGGCAGTGGCCATGTGCACCTTGCAGCGGTTGCTTTGTAGCGAAGTATCTCCACAGGGCCTGGGCGGCCTTGCGGAGGGATTTGCGTTGACCCCTCTCCAGGGGAGAGGGCCCTGCAGAGGGGCAGCCTCGGGAGGGGCCTCTTCAGGCCTTCGCTGCCCCCTTCAGCCATCTCGAGGGCTTTTCCTCTCGAGGGTCTCTACAAGCGTTTTGCTTGGTCCTTAGTCGTTTCATCGACTCCGTCGCGTGTGAGGGCTGTGGAGAGTGGGCTCTGCACACCCTGGATCCCACTGGGCCGACAGTAGCCCCCAGACCCATGACGGGCACGGCGAGGCCCATCGGGTCTAGACGAAGCGTCGTGGGTCCAAAATGTCCGGCCGGCCCGTGACACGCGTCGTTTGGTGGTGAGTTTGCGGCGACTCGGTTTCTCCGGCAGAAACGTGCGTCGTGGGGGGTCCCACCACGACCACGCCTTGGTAACTGCCCCAAATGGGGTATAAAGCTGCGCGCCGGTCTGAACCGCAGTCACTACTCCCATTCCGCGCATCCAATCTTCTAGCTCTCGGCCTCCTAGCTTTCCTTCTCCGGCGAACTCTTCCCTTCTCCGGCGAACTCTTTCCTTCTCCTCGTCCTTCCGCGCCCTTCTCTTTTTCGGCGATGGGCGGACCCAAGGGCAAGGCGGCGATGACGATGCTCCCCCGGACGCACAGGGGGAGGAGGCGCTCGGCCCCGCCCTAGTCGGGGAGCACATCAATGCGGTGGCGCTGGACAAGATCCGGCACCTGGTCGCCGGGGGGACCAACGAGCACGGCGCCAGCGTCATCCGGGCCGCGAAGCTCGGCCGCTTTCCGGCGGGGTTTTTCCCCATCTTCCTTCACACCCTTTTCGCCGGATTGGTGCCTCTGTACTCGCCCTTCTTGGAGGTGGTTCTGGAGTTCTACCAGATCCATCTCCTTCATCTACACCCCAACGCCATCCTCGTCCTCTCCAGCTTCGCCTACTTGTGCGAGGCCTATTTGGGGGTGCAGCCTTCGGTGGCCCTCTTCAGGAGCTTCTACGCGCTCCGGAATTCCGCGAAGTCCGAGCGGACGGGATGCGTGTCGTTCCGCATCGCGGACGGCATGGGGGACGTCTACATCCCCATGTCGTGGAGCGGCGAGAAGCCCGTCACGGCGGTGTCGAAGAAGGTGGACGACTTCAGGCAGAAGTGGTTCCTCATCGGCGTCAAGTCGCAGAGCTCCTTCCTCGACACCCCGGAGGCGCCGCCTGTGAAGAATACCCATTGGGGCAAGCAGGTCTTCCAGGGCCCGCTGATCGCCGACCTCGTGGGCCGCATGAAGATGCTTCGGGAGAACGGCCTCACCGGCCAGATGGTTGCGGAGGACTTCGTGAAGCGCCGCATCGCTCCTCTCCAAGCGCACCAGAAGCCGATGTGGATGTACTCGGGGCTCATGGACCCGATGCGACTCCACCCCTGCGACCATCGCCCCGCCGTCGTCGCCACCATCATGGGCGGCCTCTTCATCAACCCCGACGTACCCGTGGCGGTTGCTGCGGAGCTGAGGCCTCTTCATCAGTTGAACCTGGCTCCGCGCCTGGCGATTCTGGAACAGATGCCCACCTTCACCCCGCTAGGCCTGGCGGGGGAGGAGGAGGAAGAGGGGCCCATGCCCATGGCGAAAGGGCCAGATGCTGCGGAGTCGCCATACGCATCTGACGCTGAGCTGGGCGACGCGGCGGCTGGGGCTATTCCCTCTGCAGGCGGCGCGAGCTCGTCAAGAGCCGCGCCCCCTCCTGAGGAGGTCTTCGAGCTCTCGTCCAGCGACGACGAGGAGGTCGAGGCGGGGCGACAGGAACCCCGGACCAAGGCGGCCCACGACAGGCCTGCTGGAGAGCCCCCGAGCGCTCCCCTCAAGAGGAAAGCTGAGACGGCTCCGGAGGGATCCGGAGCCCGGGCCACGCCTTCTTGGCGTTCGTCCGGCATGGCGTGGGTTGACACCCGCGCCAAGAAGACAGGGTAAGTGTTTCTGATTTTGTTTTCCTTCTTCAGTCTTTGCTTGCTTGCTCCCTCTGATAGATCCTCTTGTTCTCTGCCAGCGACCCGGCGCCTGCGAAGCGCCGAAGGCTCCACAAGGCGGCGGATGTGAAGAGGACCGCTCCGGAGGCCGCGGCAGAGGCCGCAGCGGAAGAGGCCTCGAGGCCTGCGGAGGAAGTCCCTGCAGGCCCTCACGGGGATGCGCCTCAGGCCGAGGCGACCGCGCCGCCTCTGGAGGAGGAGCGCCCTGAGGAGCGGGCGGAGAAGGCGCCCACTCCGCCGCGTGCTGCGACTCCGCCAGTGCAGCACGAGGCCGCGGCAGGCACTACATCGGCCCCGCGCTCGCCAAAGGCCGGCGAGATGGTGGGAGAAGATCTTCCGCCGCCCCCGCCAAGCACCACAGCGGAGGAGGAGGCAGCGGCTACGGGGCAGACCTCCCCTGCCCCGGGAACCCAGGACGAGGTGCCGCCTGAAGGGGGCAACGCCGGCGCGCAGAACGCGGGCGCCGAGGCGGAAGACTCGCCGCCAAGCCCCCAGGCCCGCGAGGAGGCTCCCCGCTCTAAGCTTGACGCAGGCGCAGGGCCTTCTACTCCGAGCGGGACTTCCCAGGCCCTTACCCTCGGCAGCTGGGACTGGAGCAGGGGGCGTCGTGACGTTGCCTTCCGCCTGGTGCGGGAGTCCCTGGAGGGGCTGGAGGCCCACCTCGCTCTGGAGGACCGGGAGCTTGCCCGGCAGCGAGATGAGCTCGCGGAGGCTTGGGCCGCTTTCCACGCGGCTGTGGAGGCTCGCCGGCAGAGCGACTTGGCCCTGCAGGCGGAGCGCGAGGAGGCGCTGCGCTTCGTCGAGGAGGTCCGCGAGGGCGCCACGCGCGACACCGAAGAGCTCCTGCAGCCCTTGAAGGCCGAGCGCCGGGCAGCGGCAGAAGACTTGGCCGCGGCCAGGGCAGAGCAGGAGGCTGTGGAGCACTCCCTGGCAGCCAAGCACCGCGAGCTTGTCGAGCTTGAGGCCAAAATCCTCGCCGATTCTGAGACCTTGCGGACCACCCTAGAGGGGGTCCGCGCGAGCTTGGAAGCCAGGGGGCAGGGCCTGGGCGAGCGCGAGGAGGACGTGCGCCGCCGCGACGAACAGCTGGCGTTGAGGGAGCAAGAGCTATCGGGGCAGCGCGCCGCCCTCGAGGCCCGCGAAGAGAGCCTGGCCGCGGCGCTCAGCAAGCACGAGCGTGAAGTGTCCACCCACAAGGCGAGCGTGGAACGCTTCAACGCGAGGTTTGCCGAGCGGAAGGAGGAGGTGGCGAAGAAGTTCCAGGAGCGGGAGAAGGAGTACCGCGCCACCGTCTCTCGAGACTACAGCGAGAGGTTCACCAAGCAAGAGAGCCGCTTCAAGAAGAGGCTTGCCGAAAACGGCGCCCGGATCCACCAGCTCGAGAAGATGAACGCCACCCTCGTCGCCAAGGTGAAGCGCGAAGCGGATCGTCGCCGTGTTGCTGAGGAGGCTCGCGAGCGCGCGGCGCAGGACCTCGCCTCCCTCATGGCCGACATGGAGGAGATGAACCAGCAGGTGGGCCCTGCTGTGGAGAAGGCGGTGGAGGCTGCTGAGAGCGCTCAGGCGGCGCGGGTGCTCTCGCAGCAGCGGGAGCGCGTGTTCCAGTCCTTAGTGGGCCGGGGCAACGAGCTCGCCGCGAAGCTAGGAGCGGAAGCGCCGGGCGTCCCCGTTCAAGGCAACTCCGACGCCGCCACCTACCTCATGTACTTCGAGCAGCTCTTCACAGCGCTCGAGGGCCCTGCCGCGGAGCTTCGCGACGTCGTCGAGGAGGAGTGCCGCCAGCTCCTGGCGGTAGCGGTCGACCGCATCTTCACCAACCTCCAGCACCTCCATCCTGGCTTCGACTTTACCACGGTGACCGAGCCTCTCGAGGGGGAGAAAGGGTGGAAGATCTCCAACTCCATCCGCGACCAGGTCGATGACTTCTGCAGCCGCTTCAAGCGGGCCGCGGCGGAGGATGATGGCGGCGAGGAGAGCGACGACGAGGAGGGCGAGCCTGGAG
Source organism: Poa annua (assembly GCA_026929855.1). NCBI lineage: Eukaryota > Viridiplantae > Streptophyta > Magnoliopsida > Poales > Poaceae > Poa > Poa annua. The sequence continues at coordinate 44,053,967 of CM049436.1, forward strand.
GAGAAGGGTCCGGGGAGGACGACGGCGAGGCCTCTGCCTGACTTCTTCCTGAAATGTAATGCGCTTGTAGCGCCGTATGGATATTTGTCTTAAAGACTTTTGCTCTGTAGTCTGTAATATACTTCATATTTTTAAGCATGCGCTGCTAAGTTTGTATGCGTGCCCCTCGAGGGCCTTTTGCTTCAATTCCATGTCTTTTTCGCTCTGCGTCGCTAGGACCCTTCTCCTCGCGCTATGACTCCGCCGCTGCGGTATGCTCGAGCAATGACTCGGCAAGGCCGGGGGGAGTTTAAGGTTTAGAGAGGTAGGAGTCCTCGAGGCGCGATGCTCAAGGGCCCCCCTTTGACGCGCAAGCAGTCCATGGAGAGTGAGGGAAAAGAAACGCTCGAGGGACGCAGAGTGCTCGTGAGAGAGATGCCGACATTCTCTTGGTGTGAGCAGGGAACTTAGCTTCGCGAGGCTTTCGCCCTGCGTAGGGCTCCCTTGGCGATGCGTTTTTTTCCAGGGGCCGAGTTTCTCCTCCACAAGCTTGGAGAGACTTTTGTTCCCTGTGAATGTTAGAGAGGCGAACCAAAACGCTAGAGCATGGTAGTTGGGACTCATGCGCGCTTATATGTTTCCTTATGGGTATCTCGCGAGGAGAGAGAGTACCAAGGTCCTTTGGAGAGGTGGCGTGTATCCGGGAGCATGCCCTTTAGCCAGAGCTCAGGGTCCCTTCGATTTTGAAGTGCTGCTGGGGTGCTCTTGAGGCACAGGCACCGTACTCAGCCCCCGCTCGCGAGGTGCGCATGGGAAGAATATAAGCGCACATGGAAAAGTAAATGACGAAAGTAAACCTACCATTGAAATATTACACAGCGGCGCCTCAGCGCAGAGTTCACTTAGGAACGAAATGGCGCCTCAGCGCATAGTTCACTTGGGAACGAAATTGGTTCATTACACTTGGGTTTGCCAAGCTAACGTTCCTTCCATGTCGAGGCATGGGGACCACCCATTAGTGGCAGAGATTCACTGCGTCCTGCGGTGGCTCATTAGCAGGAGAGCTCAGAGGGCTGACCCTCAGGAGAAGCTTGGAGAAGCTTGGAGGTGAAGCCGTGAGCTTCCCTCTAGAGACAAAAAATGCCTGGCGTGACAATGATCACGGGTAGAACTTGCGTAGATGTGCGATGTTCCACGGGTTCTTGACGGGGATGCCGTCTTCAGTCTCGAGGCGTACCGCGCCAGGCCTGGCAATGTGGGAGACCCTGTAGGGGCCTTCCCACATCGGCGAGAGCTTGTGGAGGCCTTCTCTGGAGAGGATTCGCCTGAGGACGAGGTCGCCCGCCTCGAGAGTGCGTGAGCGCACATGGCGGCTGTGGTAGCGTCGCAAGTCTTGCTGGTACTTTGCTGCTCTGAGGGCGGCACGGCGGCGTAGTCCCTCGAGAAGCAGCAGGTCGTCGTTGTAGAGGTCCTTTTGGGTGTCCTCGTTGAAGGCAAGGACCCGTGGGGATCCATGTCTGATTTCTGCGGGGAGGACTGCTTCGGCTCCGTAGACAAGGGCGAACGGCGTTTCACCCGTGGGCCTTGAAGAGGTTGTGCGCATGGACCAGAGCACAGATGGGAGCTCATCGATCTAGCCCTTGCCGTGACCCTTGAGGATGTTGAAACTTCTGGTCTTGAGGCCCTTAAGGACTTCCGCATTTGCTCGCTCGGCCTGACCATTACTCCGTGGCTGAGCCACCGAGGCGAAGCAGAGCTTGATGCCGAGTTTTTCACAGTAAGCTCGGAAGATGCCGCTGGTGAACTGCGAACCATTGTCGGTGATGGCGCGATTAGGCACTCCGAAGCGGCAGACCAGGCTCCTGATGAATTTCACCGCTGCTCCGGCTGGTATGGTGCGCACTGGTTCAACCTCAGCCCACTTGGTGAACTTGTCGACGGCCACGAAGAGGAAGCGGTAGCCTCCCTGCGACTTCGGGAAAGGGCCCAGAATGTCCAGCCCCTAGACCGCGAACGCCCAGGAGAGCGGGATGGTCTGGAGCCCCAGCGCCGGCTGATGAATTTGCTTGGCGTGGTATTGGCAGGCGTCGCAAGCTTGGACGATGGTGACCGCATCTTGAAGCACTTGTGGCCAGTAGAACCCGCTCCTGAAGACCTTGCCTGCGAGGGTGCGCGCACATGAGTGGTGGCCGCACTCCCCGCTATGGATGTCCTTGATCAGCGTTCGGCCTTCCTCAGGAGGGACGCATTTGAGCGCGATGCCATTTGGGCGCCTGCGGTACAGGTCTCCCTCCAGGATGCAGTAGGATTTTGCCTGTCGCGCGATTCGCTCTGCTTCCGCATCTTCCTCGGGGAGGATCCCTTTTGCCAAGTAATCTTTGAGCTCGTCAATCCAGCCTGTGTCTTGGTGAGCCGCCGTCAACAACAGACGCTCCCCTGTGTGGGGACCACAGTCGGGTGCCCCAGCTTCAGGAGGTGGTGGGAGTGCTTCGTCCGTGCCTGCGGCTGTAGCCTCTCGAGGCTGCTTGATGGATGCCTTGGCGAGCCTTTCTTCAAAAACGCCTGCCTGCTGGGCTTGCCTTCGCGAGGCTCGCTTGGCGATGTCATCGGCCTCCTGGTTCTCTTTCCTCGGGATGTGCATGAGCTCCATGGCCCTGAAGTGCTTCTCAAGCCTGCGGACCTCTTCAAGGTATGCGGCCATGTGGTCGTACTTAGGCGTATAGCTTTTGTTGGAGAAGTTGACAAGCAACTGGGAGTCGCCTTTGACGAGCAGGTGCTTGACGCCTAAAGCGATGGCGGCCCTTAAGCCGGCGAGGAGGCCTTCGTATTCAGCGATGTTGTTGGAGATCTTGTCAATCGTGAAGCACAACTGGACAGCGTAGTAGAGCTTGTCGCCTTTGGGTGAGGTCAGGACGACGCCTGCCCCGCCATTGCGGCAGGCGAAGGCTCCGTCGAAGTGCATGGTCCAGTGGCTGGGCATTATGTCTCCGGAGGGCTCGGCCTCTTCTCCCCGAGGCTCTTCAGGGCTTGGGTCAGTCCATTCTGCGACGAAGTCCGCCAGCGCTCTTCCCTTGATGACTCTTGTGGTGTCGAAGCGCAAGTTGAATGGCTGCAGCTCTATGTTCCATCCCGCGACACGGTCTGTGGCGTTGGGATTGCGCAGGATCTGCTCCAGGGGGAAGGAAGTGACCACCGTGATGGGGTGGCCCTGGAAGTAGTGTCGTAGCTTCCTGGAGGCGATGAGGAGCGCGACGAGGAGCTTCTGCTGCATTGGATACCGTTCCCGAGCGTCCCGCAGCACTGTGCTGACGAAGTAGACGGGGTGCTCGACAAGGGTTGTCGACGGGGGTGCAGCGTCAGCCCTCTGTGGAGGCTCTTCAGGGCCCTTGTCGAGATCCGCCTGTGGAGGGGTCTCGGCAAGGGTGTCGGGAGCAGGCTCGACTTGAGGCTGTGGGCCTGGCAGTGGGTCTGTGGAGGCTGCTCCTTCGCCGAGATCTTTGTCGGGCGGCTTTGGGCTTGGAGTGGCAGCGCTCTTCTTGGGGAGGACTGGCTCTTCCCTCTCGACCACCAGGACGGCGCTTGCGGTCTGAGGAGTGGCTGATAGGTACAGCTTCAGATGTTCACCTGTCCTGGGTGCCACCATGACTGGTGGGCTGGCCAAATATCTCTTCAGGTCTTCAAAAGCCTTGTCCGCCTCAGGGGTCCACTTGAATGTGCCGGATCTCTTCATGATCGTGAAGAATGGCAGGGCTCTCTCGCCGAACTTAGAGTTGAAGCGACCCAGGCTAGCCATACAGCCTGCTAGGCGCTGCATGTCCTTGAGTCGGCGAGGAGGCTGCATCCCTTCTATGGCCTTGATCTTGTCAGGGTTTGCTTCTATGCCGCGGTGGGACACGAGGAATCCGAGGAGTTTGCCTGAAGGCACCCCGAAGACGCACTTGGCGGGGTTCAGCTTGATGTTCACCTTGCGCAGGCTGGCTAAGGTTTCCTCGAGATCCTTCAAGAGGGTGCCTCCCTCGCGAGACTTGACCACGATGTCGTCGACATATGCTTATGCATTTCTGCCCATCTGTGCCCCCAAGGCTATCCTCATGAGCCTCTGGAAAGTGGCGCCGGCGTTCTTTAGTCCGAAAGGCATGCAAGTGTAGCAATATACACCATAAGGGGTGAGGAATGCTGTCTTCTCCTCGTCCTCTTTAGCCATTTTGATCTGGTGATAACCAGAGAAGGCGTCCAGAAAACAGAGGAGGTCGCAGCCGGCGGTGGAGTCCACGATCTGGTCTATCCTCGGCATGGGGTATGGGTCCTTGGGGCAGGCTTTATTGACATCTGTGTAGTCGATGCAGAGTCGGCCTCCTCCAGCGGGTTTAGGGACAACCACGCCGTTGGAGAGCCAAGTGGGGTGCGCGACTTCGCGGACGACATTTGCCGCTTTTAGCTTCTCTACTTCCTTGACGATGAATGCTTGCTTCTCGGGGGCTTGCTTGCGTGCTTTTTGCTTGACGGGGCGTGCGTCTGGACACACGGCTAAGTGGTGCTCGATCACCTCCCTTGGTACACCGGACATGTCTGACGGAGTCCATGCGAACATGTCAGAGTTTGCCCGAAGGAAGGCGACGAGCGCGCTTTCCTATTTGGGAGGCAGGGCAGCGCCTATGGTGACGCTGGCCCCTGTCCCCTCAGCCCCCGAGCCACTGGTGCCCAACGACACCCTCTTCGTGGAAGCTTGCTCTTGAGAGAACATCTGTTTCTTCTTCTGAGGCCTCTCGAGAGGCTCCATGTCCTCGTCAGCCGGAAACGCCATGGCAGCTGCCTTGTAGGCGCTCTCGATAGCGCGCGTGGCGTCCAGGACATGACCATGGATGGCGATGGTGCCAGCGCTGCCGGAGATCTTGACCATGTTGTAGGCGTGATGCGTGACGGCCATGAACTTCGCGAGGGCGGGGTAGCCGAGGATGGCGTTGTACGGCAGGCCAATGTGTGCGACGTCGAAGTCGATCAGCTCGGTGCGGTAGTCCTTCTGCGTGCCGAAGGTGACGGCCAGCCGGACCTGCCCCAGAGGTTCGATTGAACCACTAGTGACCCCTGTGAATGGCCTGGAGGGCATGAGCCACTCGTAAGGCACCTGAAGAGTCTCGAAGGTCTCGACAGAGATGACGTTCAGGCCAGCTCCCCCATCAATGAGCATCTTGGAGACGGTGTTGATGGTGGGGGAGCAGACCAGGGAGAGGGTTCCAACAGTCTTGGTCGACTTAGGGTGGTCCTTGGAGTCAAAGGCGATGGTGTACTGGGACCACTTGAGGGGCCTGGAGGTCTCGGTGCTCGGGAGCGCAGCATTGAGCTCGCGGGCGAACTGCTTGAACTGGTTGTTCGACTTGGGCGCCTGGGCTCCTCCGAGGATGCAGGCCATAGCCCCCCTTGGGGCCTGATAGCCTCCATCTTCCTCGTCAGGGAGGTTGTTGTTCTTCTCGGCAGCGTTGGCTTGAGTGCCTGGCGGCTTCTGATAGCCGCCACCGCGTCCGCCTCTGCCGTCCCTGCGGTAGCCGCGGCCTCTGCCGCGGCTCCCGTTGCCTTCTTCGCGCTCGCGCTCTCGGCTCAGCCTCTTGAGGTCGAAGCAGTTGTCTGTGGCGTGGCCGCGCCTGTTGTGGTAGACGTAGAACGGACGGTTGTCCGCCTCCTTGTCGCCAGGCTCAGGGGAGGCTCTGCGGGCGTTCTTGGCGGCTGGTTCCGCCGCCAGGACAGCGGTGGTCTTGCGCTTGGTCTCCTCGCGCTTCTTGTGGCTCTTGGATCCCTCAGCCAGGTCGTCCGTCCGCTGGCTCATCTTGACGAAGAGGAGTCCCTCCTCAGCCTTGGCGCACTTGTCAGCGAGGTCGAACAGCTTCACCACAGAGGTGAGCTTGTCGTGAATGCCCAGCTTCTCGAGCATCCTGCGATTTGTGACGCCCTCCCTGAAGGCGGCGATGACTTGCGTGTCGGGGATGTTCGGGATCTTGTTGCGCACTTGGCTGAAGCGCTGGATGTACTTGCGGAGAGTCTCATCCTTCTTCTGCACCACAGCGCGCAGGTCGTTGTGGGTGAGCGCGCGCTCGTAGGTGCCCTTGAAGTTGGCGACGAACTGCCTGCAGAGCTCCTCCCACGAGTCGATGGAATCCTCAGGCAAGTTGAGGAGCCACGACAGCGTGGAGTCCCTGAGGGCGTGGGAGAACCAGTTGGCCATGACTTTGTCGTCTCCTCCTACAGCCTGGATAGAGGTGGTGTAGAGCTGCAGGAACTCGATGGGGTTGCTTGACCCGTCGTAGCCCTTGGGGAGGGCAGGCCTGAACTTCTGCGGCCATACCACGCGGCGCAGAGCGCGGGTGAAGGCCATGCAGCCGGTGGCGTATGTGGCGGTGCCACCCTGGAGAGCCCTGCGGTTCTGCTGCCCCGCCTGGCCGATTTCCTCGACAAGGCGGTTCTGGAGGTCTCTCCGGCGTTCCATCCCCACCCGCGCGTCAGGCGCGGCGCGCTGCACAATTTGGCAATCGCGCGGTGAGGACGCATGAGATGGAGCCCTCTGGGCCGCGGCCGGAGGTGGTCCTGGCGGCGGCGGAGGCGCATCCGGCGCGGCAGTTCCAGCGCGGGCGGAGTGGTGAACGAGGGAGCGAGACGGAGCGGGGCGCGTTGTCGCGACGTCGACGAGGTGGTGGAGGCGATCCAGCCACTGGTCGTGGGCCTCCACGCTTGGTCGGTAGCGGAGGAGCTCCTGGGCCATGAGCAACGCGGTGTGCGGCGTGGGCTCCGGGCGTCCCTGAGAAGACGCGCTTTGGCGCCGAGACGGATGCGAAGACTCAGCATCGTCGTGGTGCTCAGGGGAGGCATCCCTGTCGCCGCGGTGGTCGCTGCCACGGTGCTCCTCGCTCTCAGGTTCCTCCATGTGCGGGCCGGTGTTGGCGCGCTCCGTTGTGCGTGGACGGCCGCGGCGCCCGCGGGTGGTGGCGGTGCCGGGCTCGGTATGAGCCCTGTCAGTTGCGCGCCTGTTGGCGCGCGTCGCGCGGGTGTCCGTCATGGCGCGGATGCCGGCTGGAGGTTGAAGACGCGCCTCAGTCCCCCTACCTGGCGCCAAATGTCGAGGTGTGATTCCCACGAAGCTAGGGATAGTCACTCTCTGAGGAGAAGTTCGTGGAGGGGACTGAACACGTGGGTCTACAACCCTCGACCGGCCCGGCGACAATGCTCGACGAGCTCGGAGAGGGACAGCACGACAGAGATGAACACCAACCCATACCCAGGTTCACGGCCCTCAGGAGGAGGTAAAACCGCTACTCCTGCTTGTCTGAATTGCGCTGTAGAGGGTACAGTACAGCGAGCTTGCCGAGGGCTCTCTTGCGGCAGTGCAGAGCTTAAGGAGGGAAGCTGAGGTCTTCTTCCTCCTCGAGTTCGCTAGGCTAGGTTAAGCTATGGTGCGAACCGTCGATTGATCGATCCCTTGCTACGGAGGAGTTCCCTCCCCTTTTATAGGCGCCTCGGGCCTCATCCTTGCGACCTGCGCAGCGGAAGGGTTCCCACATGGCGACGAAGCGGAGGAGCGGGGTGCACCGCAGCTGGGTTGTCCATGGACTCGGTCGTAAAGCCTGCCCGTGACGCCAGAAAGCCACCGTCCACGCTGGGCGGCCAGCCGGTGCTGCAGAGATCGTGGGGGAGCCCACGGTGACGTCGCCCTTGGAGCGTAGCGCCGGCCAACTGCTTTATCACCAAAGAGGAAACCCTCGTAAGCCGGCGCAGGGGACACAGCTTTGTTGACTCCTTTAATCACCGGAACGGCAACTGCGGCGCCGTCGTCATCGCGCGCAGACGCGCGCGTCACTCTGCGGCGCGGCAGTGGCCATGTGCGCCTTGCAGCGGTTGCTTTGTAGCGAAGTATCTCCACAGGGCCTGGGCGGCCTTGCGGAGGGATTTGCGTTGACCCCTCTCCAGGGGAGAGGGCCCTGCAGAGGGGCAGCCTCGGGAGGGGCCTCTTCAGGCCTTCGCTGCCCCCTTCAGCCATCTCGAGGGCTTTTCCTCTCGAGGGTCTCTCCAAGCGTTTTGCTTGGTCCTTAGTCGTTTCATCGACTCCGTCGCGTGTGAGGGCTGTGGAGAGTGGGCTCTGCACACCCTGGATCCCACTGGGCCGACATATGCCTATGATGCTCTCATCCCGCTTTCCACTTTAATCACTTTCATTATTACCGTTACTACTGCTACTTTTACTTTACTGTTATTGTTACTAATTCAACTCTTGCTGCTATTATATCACCATTCCTAGTAAATTATGTCAAGCAGGTACACTTTCAGGTGTGGTTGTGACAGCTCAACTGCTAAGTCTTATAAATATGTTTTGAATCCTGTGTAGAATCAGTAAATTTGGATCGAACTACTTTGCTCAAAGATTGTTACGATCCCCTACACTTGTGGTTCATCACCACCTTTTGTTGAAAAGTCAAAGTTGAATGGATGGAGTTGGTTGACTAGAGGGGGATGAATAGGCAACTATAAAGAAAAAACTCTTTCAAATTAAGGCTTTGCTCACATCTAATTTCTTTACATATGCAACTAGGTGAACAATCCTTTATGATGAGCAAGATAAAAGCTAGAAAAGCTAGCTAAACAAGTAAAGGAAGGTTAAGAGATAACCACACAATCAGGCGGAGATTCGAAGTTCACTTCCCAATGGAAGCTACTCTCCGTTGGAGCGGTGCGAAGTCCCAAAGTAACCCCGAATAGCCGTGATATGGTACACCGTATCTTCTTCGTGGTTTCTGACGATGGTTGGTGTCACCACCCTGTTGGGAACCCCAAGAGCAAGGTGACGTTGTGTAAATGGCAAGTCTTTCACTCAGTTATGAAACGGAGATTTACTCTGTTCAAGTGGTTATATGTATCTCCAAGGGAGCGTTTTGCGCTAGTCCGATAGATAGTAGGTTCATGCCTCCTTTTAGTCTAGGCTCGAGTGTCAGAAACGTCTAGGACCGAGGTTGAGCTTTTGTTAGTAAGGGTAAAACATTGGTGCTTATTTTATTACGCTTATAATCATTGTTACATTATGTACTGAACTTATTATAATAATTTGTTGCTTACAACTTCATACTTTTGGGTGACAGGCTATAGCGATCCCAGGGTGGATTATAAGTCATAGATGCAGTTGGATAACGGTCTATATATTTTGGCTTAATGCCGAAATAAATATTACAATGAACATGCTCATACCATATTTATGCTCTCGTAATCTATCAATTGTCTAGCTGTAATTTTTTTACCCAACATGTTTAATCTTTTATTGGAGATACATCACTAGTGAAATTATAGCCCCCGGTCCTTCATTTAAATATCATTTACAACCTTTTTTCATAGCTTTAATCATCATTTACTCGCTGTCCATTTTCACTTTCATAATTGTTTTCCACACTATACGTTTAATCTTTTTGTGTTCAGCACGACGGAAAGCTTGACAACCTTCGTGGAATGTTGGGGCGAAGTTGAGTGTATGTGTTGTGTGCAGGTCCAGTCAATCTAGCTAGTCTTATCTGGCACCGCAGACACCAAGTTGAAGTCTTTATAGTCCTACCGGTTCGATAAAACCACATGAATCGGAGAGCGTGCAAGATCATAAATAAAACAAGAATATTATATATATAGATGAACAAACTGATTATAATGTCACAATCATTGGATCCCAGTAAAGACAACATGTAGCATTACAAAATAGTGATCTTGATCATGTTTCATCTTAATCATGTTAGCCAGCTCACAGATCTAAACACGGTAACACAAGGAGAAAATACAGCCATCTAGCTACTGCTATGGACACGTAGTTCTACTCACGCATCACTCCGGAGACAGGCATGATGATGAAGAGGCCTCCGGTGATGATCTCCCTTCAGCAGGGTGACGGGAAGAGTTTTAGAACCCTCTCGAATTAGGATTTTAGAGTTTTAGATGACAACGACATCAATACGATTACAAAACACACAAGGAATAAGCTTGCCACCAAGCCACTTCACATTTGATATCAGGATGAATGTTATATCTTGTGCGTTTTAGCATGCTTGGTTTTATTTTCATGTATTTTCTTAAAATTTATGTATTCGTATGCCCATGTTGCTTATTTATAAAACAAGGTGAACGCAAAATCAAAAGTATTAATATGTACTTACCTCCAGTCCGTTTTAAGTGTTGGACAAAGTTAATATACGAAATACAATTTTCTAGTTGTACTAGCGACACATTTAATGGTTCGGAGGAAGTATACCTTTTGTGATACAAAATCAATAACACAAACAAACATTATGGAAATACTAAAGCGTTAAGATAGAGAGTAGCTATTGGACCGTTGGTCAAACGCGTGTAATACGGAAAGACCTATGGAAATTAAGTAATTTGAAGTAGAGGTGACGAAGAAAGAATCAATGATACGAGGACAAGCACATCTGACAACATTTTTTGGTGCGTAGCACTCACGAACGGAATTAGCATACCCTTTTTTTTATTTTGTGCGGGTAGCGACCTTGCGGGGGGGTGATAAATGACCCGAGTTGTAGAGACAGTGAAGTTCCATCGAAGATCTTTGTCTAGAATATTCCTAGGAATGACAGGCAATAACTAATAAGACAAGCACCTACTCCCTCAGAAGGAGGAAGTGCAAAATCAAATTAGTACAGTACGTACTTGACCTATTCCCGGTACAGTACAAGAAAGCGGCGTACGTGGAAGGAATGAAGGAAGTATTCGATCCATCAACGTCGTGAAGGCCCGGCGTTTCGCACAAGTGCAAGCCGGCCCATCACTGTCACTACTTTGCTCCGCTGTGCTCTCGAGCAAACGGTCCAATACAAAACCACACGCAGCGCTTACGCGGCGCCGCCGGCAGTGAGCGAGCGGGGCCCACACGTACGCGTCTAGATGTGGATTGGTGAGATGAGATGGTGTGTGGGGCCCACCCGAACATGGGCGTCATGTGGGATGAGGTTTCCCTGCCGGGTATCGCAGCCATCTGGCATGAGCTGTACGCATTTCCTTCCGCGGTCGCACTCGTATTATCACTGTCTATCGCGAGTCTGGAACAAAATTGGACCGAGTATACTATACAGACTCCGTAGATAGCGGAACCGTATTATTACGAGAGGCTGACATGTGTAGGTAGCGCCATCTAGCTCAGGCAGTCCCGAGACTGGTGATCCTATATACCAGTGTGTCGTTCTTGCGAATGTTGCGGTTGCTTGTTATTATTTTAGTGCAAATAACGACGACGAAGGCACATATATATGCACACATGTATCTAGGGCTTATATTTAAGAGTGGAGGGCGTAAGTCATATTTTCATGGGTCATTGCCAACGATATAACTGATATGGTATGTGTGCATAAAGATTATTGGCTCTGCAAAAATAAATTTAATTCTTAGTTGGGGATGTTATCAATGACGTTGTGTAGCATGAACAAATTTTAAACTTGTGAACAATTATTTTGGTGTCTGTGCACAAACACGTTATACTGCATGAGCATTTTTTGGGTCTAAAATCACTTGCAGCTCACAAGATAGCACAAATCACGATGTAAATCCAACGGCAAATGACTTGATTGAGCTCTCTAACATGATTCCTACACGACTATGGATTACCAAAACCGCTATTTGTGTCTAGCAAGGAGCTTGGTGGGCCAGCTCGGGAAGACGGCGAGTCAATCTCCGACTCGAATAAGAAGATCATCACTCCTAGGATTGCGCTCCAAGGAGCCGTGATTGCAGCGAGTAGGTTTACGTATCCTAAACCGAACCCTAGAGGCAGACCGTAAAGGGTTGCATGTACGGTAAATTAAAATTTTGTCTACCATGCTACGCAACAGTACAAGATCTACTATGAAGATATAAGTGAATACGAAGATCCGTATATCTAGACGAGATACGTTACCGACACCTTTGAAGCGGAAGACGTGTTGATGACGTAGTCGATGTCCTAAATGATTCTCCCAACCAAGCCTGGTGGAGAGAATATCAGCTCCTCTTCTTGTGCTTGATGTAGTTGTTCAACAGTGTCGTTGTTTCCAACGACTCACCGCTCTTAGAGCTCGCACATGTACGTCGGATCTAGTTCAACAGGGCTTTGCTGTCCGAGCTTGAAGCATTACTGGCGTATATGAAAGTGAAGGTTCTCAACACATGAGAGGAAAAGAGAGATATTAGCACAATGTCTAATCGGAGAGGGGTTCTCTAATCTTGAGAGGATACCTCTAATCCAATTAGAAAAAGATCCAATTCAATTAGATAAGGCTGTAATTAGAAGGGTCTAATTAGATCTTGTCTAAACTAGAGAAACTTGTCTCAAACTTGTGTGCTCCCTTGGAGGGGTATTGGGGGTTTATATAGATGACCAAGGGGGCGGGGGAAGGGAAAACCTTCCATCCCACCGTCGGCCCTAGAAGGAAGGGGGAGGAGTCCTAGTAGGACTTCCCCTCTCAATCTGACTTGGGGAGGGAGTCTCCCCGCCCCATCCTTCGCGCCGGCCTCTCCTCTCCATGGGCCAGTTGGGCCATTAGGGTTCGGTCGGAGGGGGAAGTCATCCCCTTTGCGTGCCTCGGCCCACCCGACCCCACATGAGGCGCGGTTGTCTGGTGGGTCTCGTGGGCCCACCTGGCAGCCCCTTTTGGTGGGCTATAATATTTTTCCAATTGTTTTGTCTAAATAATATTTGGTGGGCTATGGATCACGAAGATGGTGATGGAGATGGTGTTGTCCTTGATGGTGGTGTTGACGGAGAGGCATCCCCCTACGCCAAGGAGGAGTGGTGATCACGATGGGCGATGGCGGTGCTTTCCCCCTCTATGGAGCTCCGGAGCCGCAGAATCTGCCCTCTCCCGGAGAAGGAGAGAGCTATCGCCTCCGTCGCCGGCATCAGTTTTCTGTCGAGACGGAGGGGTGGTTAAAACGGGAGAGCGAAACGGTGCCCAAGGACCGACCGGACATACCTGGCGCGGCCTAGGGTGGGGGCCGTGCCAGCTATGCTCTTTGGAGCATCGTGGCTCCCCTCCTCTGGATCTTTCGCCCACGGTCGTTCTCCCGATGAAAAATTGGTTGTGTATTTTCCCCGATGCAATTGACATCCAGAAGTCCCTAAAACACTCAAACATTGGAAAAGGGGGTTTTCTGCCTCCCAGAAATTAAATACCAAAATAAAGAACGTTGTAATAAAGTCACAAAAATCATCTAAACATGCATAAATAATGATATAACAATACAAATAACATTCTAATGTGATAATATAAGTTGCTAATATGATGATGCAAAATGCACGTATCACTAGGTCGCGACGGCGATGTCTATGGATGTTGTTCCCTTCTTGGATGTCGCCTCCCTCCTACGTGCTCCGGGTGAAAATCCAAGATCTTCGAAACGCGTGGTGGCGGCGCTATGCGTCGTGTTCTTCCTGAAAACGGCGTCTTGGAGCTCAGTTTGGGTAGCTCCCTAGAGGTTGGGTGGCGGCTCTTCGGCGTGCTTCCTCCGATAAAGTTTGCATCTTGTTCTGCTCTCTCGGTGGTCCTTTGCTTGGATCTCCTTCGAGGGCCTCAACGTGCAGTTGTCCTCCTGGTGGCTGTCTCGGTTGACATTGTGCGGTTCTCGGCGGCGTGCACTGTGTTGGTTAGTTGGCTTTGGCTCTATGGTGAGCTTCGCCCCGACAATTTTGCCCGTGTTGATGGTGTGCAACGTGTGCTGGTGTGCTGGTATGACCTCTAGGGCGAGAGCTTCGGCCCAACACCTTTACCCATACGTGTTCTCAACCTCATTGGAGTAGTTCGTCGGTGGTATCTGCCCCACGGGAGTTTCTTTGGTTGTCTTATATCTTGTGTGTGAGAGTGAAGTTCATTGTTGTAAGTTGGGTTCAACACTTTGTACCGTTGTGACCGTTCGCGACGGTAGTAATTTAATGCTGGGTCTCTGGCCTATTTTGTAAAAAATCCGACTTTGATTTTGAAGAAATTTTTGTTGATGACTTGTACCGTCTAAAAACAATAATGAACGATGATAGAAAAGCATGATCACTCAAGATCAAACAATCATGGTTAGGGATCATTATTCAATAAAAAAAATGTTCAGGAAACAATACTTGACTTGTGGTAATTCATTTCAGCGTGAACTTTCTAGAAGTAATGTTCAACTCGCGAGAAATCATATAACTATTATGGATATAAAAATAGAGTTTGCACCAGGACCGAAAACATTATTTCATCTCACGGGGAACAAAGTCTTTGTGAGGTTTTATTATTTAATTGAAAAGGTCCCAACAGCGGACATGGGAAGATCTATCAACGAGAAAATTGCGTTTCACTAGAAGATGTATCAATGGGACACGCCAGTACAAAACCAATGTTTGATTCACGGTGAACAGCCAGAACCATTCTAGACCACGTATTTATTCTTTTTTTTTGTTGAGAAACACAGTACAGACGTAGACGCTCACACACGCACGTACAGACACCCCTATGACCGCACACACGCAAACCCTACCCCTATGAGCACCTCCGAGAGACTGGTCCGGCAAATCTTGAGGTTGACGAAGTCACCACGGGCGTCTCGCTGTTGACGTGCACGTCACCTACCACTAAAAGCATAGCGCCGGTCAAATCCTGAAAAATTCAGGAAAATGCGAGCACCCATGTCAAGTCTGGGACTTAAACCTGGGTGGGCTAGTTCCACCAAAAGGAACCACACCAGTTGAGCTAGGCTCACTTCGCGACCACGTATTTATTCTCGTACAGTAGCATATATACACAATTTTATATGGTCGGGATTGGTACTTGACACTTTCATTTTACTACTGACGACACCCGGAGAAAATCTTATATGGAATCACACATTAGAAACTACCGTAATTTTCTTCCATGCAAACAATCATCTTTGTCCATTGTACACAGTGACATCTATCGTGGTTAACTAGTACTTGTAGAAATATCCACTGTTGATGCCAATAATGAGACGTCGTGGATGACGGTACTATCATCAGCAGTCTCAGGTAGCAAAGCTAGTTATGTTTGGAATCTTCCATTTGTGGGTAAGCGCTCTAGCCATTGGTACCAAGCGTGGCAAAGGCTCCAATAGACAGAAATTCACGAAACCGTACTCCCGAAATAGAGAATCGAGAAAGCTAGCGAAGGTTACCCGGCGACGGAACCGGGTAAAATCGGGACGCATCCGAAAAGTTGGTTTGCCACTTGTCCGGTCCCCATAGGCCATAGCTTGGAAACGTAACTGCTTGCATGTGCCCCTGAAATGATTGTACCCGCTGTCATCCGGAAACGAGGTCGTCTCGTCAAACAAGACCGAGAGCAGCGTGAAGGCACCGTTCCTTCGAGGCCGTGGACAGAAAGCTCGAGGCTCGGCTCGGGCTTGACAAGGCTCGGCTCGGGCTCCTGGCTCGAACGTCGGTCAAGCTAAGCTTAAACCTTCTGGGCAAGGCTCGAGGCTCGACAAGCCGGCTCGAAGGCTCGATACAATTTAAAATTTTGGCACGACCTTTACTTAAAATGTAACAATCCACAATTATAATCAACAATATATACAATAGAACATGAATATATCCATAACATAGTCTAACAAGTTTCACTCCATCTCCTTCTCGCCACCCGCTTGTCTCTCTTAAAATGCGGTAGCCCAACTAATCAACATTGCCTCTATTGTGCACAAGTTTTTTGGATGTATAAAAAATTCTAGCAAGTAAATACATCAAATAAGCACCATTGACATAGCCAACATTCTTCTTTGCCTACCGTGCACATTATGCATATGTGCCCACGATCCTGCACTCCCCTCCAGGTTGCATTTTCGGTGGAGGAGAGAAGCTGCAGACCTGCAGTTCGTCCGTAGCCTCGAGACAGTGGTGGCCGACGAGTGAATACCCGGTCTGGTTGGTGGTGGTGCTTAGAGAAGAGGAGCAGCCGCCAGCCAGAGCTCGGAGTGCCGGCCGGCGTGGACGTCTAGAAAAGTTGATGAATCGGGCAGCAGAGGGCCTGCGGGCTGCGGCGGCGGCCTAGACCAACAGAGATGCGCGCGTCTCAGCAGAACTAGTCTGGGGCGGTGGAGAAGCACGGCGTGGAGGGGGATCCACGCGAGAAATCAATGTAGACGGTGGCCGGCATCGTCGGCGGCGGCGCACCGCCATCTAACCCTACCGAGCGACGGAGCGCGAGCACAGAGTCGCGAGCATGAGGGATCGAGGGGAATAGAACATTTCGTTCAGTCAAACGTCGGGATGATTAGTTGGGCTCGCAAGCCTTTCGAGCCGAGCCGAGCCACGAGCCCGATTTTCAGATGTGGTCACACAGCAAGCCGAGCCAGGCTCGGCTCGAGTTTTGTCGAGCCTGACCGAGCCGAGCCTCGAGCCGGCTCGGCTTGACTCGATTCCACCCCTAGCCGTAGTCTTGGGCGGCGGACGGCCGCTCGTTAGAAAAACCCAAAAAGGCTCGCCACCCAACTCCCGTGTTGCGGCTCATAGCGCGTTGGACGGCCGCCCGTCGCGACCGAGGACGGACGGACAGCACGCTGGTTACGGCACGGCACGGACACTCTGGCCGACCCGAGCCGGAATTTCCTTCTTCTTCGGGCCATGTTGTATTGGATTATAGGAGGTTGAGCGCTGAAAGTTTTGTTGACTTCTTCTCACGTGGAAACTCATGTACATGTACGTGGGTAAACCAATCTGTGGTTGGATGGTCAGCAAGACGATTGTACCCTTAGCACATCAGAGTTCAAATCTGACGTATGTGTGTTTCATTTAGCCGGAATTTCGGTTTGACGTCTGTGTGTTGCATTTAGGCGGAATTTCCTTTGAGTGGGAGGCGACGATCCCGTCAACACGAGGCGCTCGTGGTGACTTCGTCAATCTCAAGACTCGATCCGCCGACTCAGTATTTTGGAGGTGCTCATAAGCGTAGGGTATGCGTGTGCGCTTTCATAGGGGTGAGTGCGCGCACGTGTATGTGAGCGTCTGCGTTTGTACCGTGTTTCTCAGAAAAACTCATGCACATGAGATTTTCGACAGCCTATGGATACGCTCGGTTAACCGAGAAACCGTCAGTTAAAAAAAATTATTAATATAGTTTCAAAACTATTTTCATCGCGTTGCAATAATTAGTCAATTAGTGCAAAAAG
Source organism: Poa annua (assembly GCA_026929855.1). Taxonomy (NCBI): domain Eukaryota; kingdom Viridiplantae; phylum Streptophyta; class Magnoliopsida; order Poales; family Poaceae; genus Poa; species Poa annua. The sequence continues at coordinate 44,071,097 of CM049436.1, forward strand.
TATAATATTGTCCCGACAACAAAAAAAAATCTTATTTTCAAGTCGGTTTTGTAAGTTTGTTCATACACACATGAACCTGTTACCATGCCGCGACAATTTGTCTTTTATGTTTGTTCATACACCCAGATGAGTAATGTTTGCTTTCACGTTTTTATAATTTGTGGAGTTTTCCATGGACCCGAACAATGAAGATCAACGCTTTAGACGAGTACTCTCTCCGTTTCAAATTAGATGACATCTATTTATACAAAAATGGATGTATCTAGACTTTTTCAAGGATATGTCTTGAAAATGCATATCAAGGTTCATAGAAGGAAAGATCAAGCGGCCAAGATTACAATGCAGGCTCAGCACAGCCGCCGAGCGCACAACCCTGCTGCCAAGCAGCTACAACACAACACGAACTACTCGTGGCACCTCCACCGCTCCGCCTCTAGGAGGCACCCCCGGAATAACCTTTCAGCTCTCCACACCTCAGCTTCCTCCTCAACCTTCTGGAGAACCACATGGATGTATCTAGATTAACATGTCTAGATTTTTTATTAACTTTTGTAGAAATAGAAGTCATCTAATATGGAACAGAGAGAATAATAGAAAATTCATAGCCAATTGTAAATTAACTGAATCATTTATCAAATGGAAAGATGAGGGTGGCTCTTTTGATAGGACCTCCGCTGCAAAATGATATCGTTTTACAAAATGTGTCGTTCAAACTTCTCTATATTTGAATATTGTAAAGCATTTGTTTATATCATCTACATTACCACTAGATTCTCTATAAAAATATATTTGCACAACATATTATACCTAAAAGGCATGCATACATTACCTCTAGAAGAATAGTTGGAACATCATATTTCCATAGTTTAAATTTAAAATCGCACTAAATTCATGGTCAAATTGCCGAGAAGACCATGCACTCATTGGCGGACACAGGGGGCGGGCCGGTGGGGCCGCGGCCCACCCAGAATTTTGCCAAAAAATTTGCATACCCCTATACTTCATGGGCCTTGGCCATCATCTCCACCGAATCGAAGTATCGAACGAACCGAGCGCCAGCGTCGCGCTCGTCTACTCCGAACGACATGGAGAATCAACGGAAACCCTAGGCGGCTAGGCCAGTCCCAGCTTCTCGTCTCCTCCCGCCTCCGGCCCAGCCTCCCGCCGACCCACCCTCCCCGGCTCCCCCCGCCCGGACCCCTCGCCTCACCGGATTCCCCGCAAGGCGCCGGCCGCTGCTGCGGCTCTGCCTGCCTCTCCTCGCCGAGTCGCCGGACCCTCGCCGTCGCCGGATTCCCCACCGGACGGCGGCCGCTACTGCGGCGCTGCCTCCCTGGCTCCCTCCCTCCGGCAGTCCAGCCTCCAGCAGCTTCAGCAGGTAGTGAGGACGTGAGGTAGGGGCGTAGGGCGGTAGGCATTGGACTCATTCACTGATTGGACATTTGGACTTCTTGATGACTTGTGTATGTATACCTGTAGAAAATAAACTGTATAGCAAACATAAAACATGAACTACATGGCATTATTTTTACCCTTTTAGTCCATTTTGTTCATATATGTCAACCACTTGTCTAATTTGTTATGTGTTTGAACTATTTTGAATTGGGATCTCGCACATTTGAAACTTATGTATTGATCTATAGTGTTATAAATCATTTTGCAATTTATATTGTTCTTTTTGACAACTTTAATCGTTTCATGAATATCTTTTTTCAAAGTGTGCCCACCCTCCAATTTTTTCCTGCGTCCGCCACTGCATGCACTGTACAATGCAGTTGTACATGCCAATGTAAAATAAGATATGATGCTTAAAAAAAAACCTTTTAAGACCATCGTGTTTTTTCCACCTAGGACATTAGTACAAGAGAATTTTTTTCATACAACTTTGGAGGCACATAAGAGACACAAACAAATACGGTATGTTCTAAAGAATTCCATTTTTTTAAACATCTATGGAGACTTTACTATTCACAACGAAAGCATACGCTCCGGAACCAAAACGCCCGCCCCCCTTCTCCCTGTCTCAGTTAAAATTGTGGGCTTCGCAGCATAGGGAAGGATAAAAATGTGGAAAAAATAGATTTTTTTGTAAGAAAACTACAAAGTTGTATCCTGAGGATAGGAGGAAGGGATTACACTTCCTTGACCACCTTCCCCGGCCCTGATGCCACCTTCTCCTGTTGGCTTGGTCACACAACTCAGCAGTCAGCAGCAGCCAAGCCCCCTCCTCGCGTCTCCGTTTCTTTTGTCTCTCTCAGTGTTAAAATCCCAACGCGGCCGCCGTACGCGCATTGCCTCCTTCCTTCCGAGCACCTGCTGGCTCGCTTCGCTTTTCTCCTTCTTTCCCCTTCCCTCCGAGGTCGTTCTTGGAGGAGCCTACTGTAGCTAGCAGTGTTCCTGGAGCTGCTGCCGGCGGGGGTCTGCAATGGGGAGGAGTGGCCATGCCTGCTCCGTTCTTGGGTCACTGCTAGTGCTGCTGCTGATGTCGCTGAGCTCCACCGCTGCGCAGAAGGGCTCGACCTGGAAGACGCTGAGTGGTATACCCGCTGCACTTCCCTGCCTTCCTTGTTTATTTGCGTAGTCTGTGCGTCCGCGATCTGATTCTGATCTGGGCTGATTTCCTTGCGATTTTTGGCTCGTTTTGATTCTCTTTCGATATATGTGTTGGATCTTTAGGATTCAGGTGAGTCGAGTGCCCATTCTTGCTCCACTTTCTACTGTTTATTGGATAAAATGGTCCTGATGAAATTTACCACTGTTTCAAGGCTTGAGATTCCTGATTGGATGCTTGGGGTTGGGGGCCGGCTATGATGCCTCCTTTTTTCCTTCTTTAAAGTTTTTTGGTACTGTGGGCAGTGGCCTTTTTAGCTGACAAACATTTGGTTAGGACACGAGAGTGACTAATTTGCACGACATGTGTAAGCTTACTTGCTTCTTACAAGTGAGAGATTAGATTGAATCACTAGCTGTAGGGCGTTTACTCTACATCTACTGCTTATGGAGAAGGGGGCTTCTTTGTCCAATTCGGTGGATATTAATTTTAAAGATTGATTTCCTTCTTGTCATTCGGTAGGTCATGCATGTTAACTAATTTGTAGCCAGCATCTCATCTTATTATAACTATTTTCTGCATTTATCTTATAACTATTATAGCTAGTTTCTGTTGTGGGCAACACACTTATGAAGTTATGATCCACTATACCTGCCCGTCCTCAAGCCTAACACCCATCTCATTGGTTCAGGCGATCCTCCAGCAGTCATCGCTAAGGGTGGGTTCTCGGGCCTATTCCCCGATTCCAGTGACAACGCTTATATGTTTGCTGCCAACTATCAGGATTCAGCCCTTTGGTGTGATGTTCGGTTAACCAAGGATGGTGTTGGCATCTGCCTTCCGGACATAAAAATGGACAACTGCACAACCATATCCAATGTTTATCCAAAGGGGAAGAACACCTACAGTGTGAACGGTGTATCAACGACGGGGTGGTTCTCGGTGGATTTTAAGAGCAGTCAGCTGAGCACTGTATTTTGTAAGTGCAAATGCAGTTTATAGTTCTAATGATTTGAACATTTTCGTCACATATGTCCGTTACTTGATTTGCGCAGTTGCTTTTGTTTGTCTCACCCAAATTTAATATTTATTACAGTGGTACAATCAATCTTATCTCGTATTGGTAGATATGATGGAGTCTTCCCAATAGTTTCAGCCGATACTGGCCTTTCGCAATATAAGCCCCCTGCTCCTGCTGTTTGGTTAAATGTTCAGGTACAGCAAATTTTGATTACTATTAGTGTACTAAACTTTAAGTGATCTTCTCTTACAGTTCGTCTTGTTTGTGCAAAACTCAGCATGACAGCTTCTACAGACAGTTTAATCTGAGCATGAGAAGCTATATCCTGTCTGTATCAAAGCAATACACGGTTGACTACATCTCATCGCCTGAAGTGAGCTTCCTCAAAAGCTTACTTGGAAGAGTTAGCAAGAAGACAAAGCTTGTGTTCCGTTTTCTCGAAGAGGGCATTGTTGAGCCATCTACGAATCAGACATATGGCTCAATGCTGAAAAATCTGACTTCCATCAAGACTTTTGCTTCTGGGATACTAGTTCCCAAAAACTATATCTTGCCTGTTACGGCAGATAATTATCTGAAGCCTCACACTTCAGTTGTTGATGATGCTCATAAGGCAGGGTTAGAAATTTATGCTGCTGATTTTCTCAGTGATACTGTACTCAGCTACAACTACAGCTATGATCCCTTAGCAGAATATCTTAGCTTCATCGACAATGGTGCCTTCTGTGTTGATGGTCTCCTGACTGATTTCCCTATCACTGCTTCAGAAGCTATTGGTGAGTTCACGCTACCATTTCTTCACAATGCCGTAAATGTTCCTTCAAGAAACTCACACACCCAAGCAGGCCATTTAGTCTGGATGATCCTTCATCTAGTACTAACTTTGTTCTAATCAACAACAATCCACTTTCTACGTTGATATATCGGAATAAGTTGGAATATATAGTTTGGGTCATGGCTTCTCAGGTCTTGGCTATTGAGTTGTTTTATGTTTTGTTGCTGCAGGCTGCTTTACTAACCTGAACAACACCAAGACAGATCATGGTACACCTGCTCCCTTTCGCTATCCATTATTCACTCGTCAATCTAGTGCTCATATTGAACTCCAGCCTTCACATTTACATTGCAGTGGCACCTCTAGTTATCTCCCACAATGGTGCTAGTGGTGACTACCCAGACTGCACTGACCTAGCTTATCAAAAGGCAGTTACTGATGGTGCAGATGTCATTGACTGTGCTGTTCAAGTGACAAAAGATGGCATACCAATATGCATGAGTTCCATTGACCTACAGGATGTTTCTACTGTTGTAGCTTCAGAATTTTCTTCTCTATCGGTTGTCATAGAAGATATTAAGCCTGTCCCTGGAATCTATACATTCAACCTCACTTGGGAGGATATTGCGAACAGTCCGAACATGATGCGTAAGTCAGTCTGAAATCCTTTTTGGTAAACCTGATATTTGTTTTCCTATGCTGACAAGAAACCATTTATTACACATTAAGCTATGTATGTAACTATGTACGCTTATGCCATGCCATTTCTTTGTTGTACAAAATCAATCATCTGGTGAACAATTTATGGTTCATCTAAGAAGTTCCTTCCATTTGTCAATCACTTATTGCAAGACTGACATTTCCATATTCACAGCTATGATATCAAACCCGTGGTCCAAGTTTAGCCTATCAAGAAATCCCAGAAACAGGAACGCAGGAAATTTCATGAGATTATCAGACTTCTTAGCTTTTGCAAAAGGAAAGGATTTGTCAGGAATCATGATTACCGTGGAGGTAAGCATTTAAATATAGGGGAAGGCGAAGCATATAAAGCAAATCTATATTCGAATGATAATGTGCTAAACTGCTAATTCATATTGACTTTGTCTTGGCTGAGGCTCCGTTGTACTCTTTTCATGTCCTGTATTCATGTCCTGTATTTTCTGTTGAGTCGACCAGCAAATAATGCGAGGTGGATATTATTAATTTAAGAAAAACACATACACCATGGAGTTGTAAGTACTAGCTAGTCCATGTGGTGCTTGCTTCAGTCTTCTTGATTTACTCCCTTTTTGGTTTTTTGCAGCGTGCTTCATTCATGGCAGAGAAACTTGGTTTTGGTGTGATAGATGCAGTGATCAAAGCTCTTGATGATTCTGGTTACAGCAAACAGACTGCCCAGAAAGTCATGATTCAGTCAACAAACAGCTCAATTCTTGTCAAGTTCAAGCAGGAAGCCAAGTATAACCTTGTCTACGTTATCGATGAAGATGTCAAAGATGCTGCACCTTCCTCCCTTGCAGATATTAAAAAGTTTGCTGATGCTGTTTCTGTTAGCGCCATGTCCATTTACCCATCCACTAGCAATTTTTTGATAAACCAGACCAACCATCTTGTGAAGACCCTGCAGTCCGCTGGCCTTCCAGTTTATGCTCATCTGCTCATGAACGAGTTCCCTTCTCAGCCTTATGACTTCTTCTCAGACGCAACGACGCAGATTAATGCCTTTGTGCAGAAAGGGGGAGATGGAGGAGGAGTGGATGGAGTCATCACTGATTTCCCTGGGACAGCTCACAGATACAAATGTACGTTCTCGGTCCCGTTTTCATGTTAGCACACTGCATCCTCTTGACCAGTTCAATGTCTATTATTTGCTGACACCGCATCTTGGATTTTATTTCTGCAGTGAACTCTTGCATGAACCTGGGAAACAACACGCCATATTACATGATGCCTCCCCAGCGTGGGGGCCTCCTTGGGACCATTCTCGAAGTTGCGCAGCCACCAGCAATGGCCCCACAGCCGTTCTTGACAGACTCCGACGTGGTAGAGCCACCCCTACCTCCTGTGGCTGTTAGCAACACCACAGCACCAGCAACGCCTTCGCATGCGACCTCCAGAATACGCACCGATGTCCCGATCTTCGCCACGCTGTTAATGATGTGTGCTTATCTGATGATCTAAGGATGCTCTTGCACATGCGATGCGTGGCTCGGTGCATTAGAGTTCCTAGAGTCCGCGTCGAGTGCATTAGAGTTCCTAGAGTCCGCGTCGAGTGCCAGTAGTTATTCTTTTTGCTCACTTCTATGTAGCTATTCAATATTTTTTTGCTTTGGCTGTATTCTGGGTGGTGGATGATCAGCTTGACGATAGCCTGGTGTTGGCACTTGTGTGGGCTGGTGCCTAGTTAAACATTCTGGTAAATACGTGTGGTGCACTGGGTTGTTCCAGAAGTCTTCTCCTTTGCCTGCCTGCGTTGAATTCAGATTATTCGCAGTGCGATTCCACTGGATTTCATTCAGCTCTCAACAATCATGCTAATTTGTACGGATGTGATTTCCATCAAAGCTACGAGCTGGACGCCAAGCCTCAGTTCAATCCCAGGTTCTAAACTTCTGACCGAGATTTGTTGTGTGATCGCCCAGATCATTGTGAGAACTGAGAACACCAGCCGGACAGCCGTCTGATCATTATCCGACGGCTGACCCGTGTCAGTGCCTCTATACCCGTCAGCTGCTTGTGTGGCCACGGCTGCCGCAGCCGGTTGGTTCATCTGCCTTCCGCCGTCGCCCAATGGCGTTTACCTCTACGCCGGCGGCAGCGGCCGGTAGGTACGCCGTGTACGTCGCAGCCGTGCCGCTGCGTGCCCCCAAGGGGCCGGCCCAGGCACTGCTGTCGGCGGGCTACACGCTTGGCCTCTGGGACCTACAGCACTTCATGGTGCTCCTCCGGCCTGACCCGTCCCGAAACCAGGTGAGGCCAGCCCAAATCCACCCGCTCCTCCATCCTTTCAATTCCTCGAGAAGATGATCAATGGCGGACTCACCGTGGTATGGCTGCAGGCGCCGTTGGTGTTCGATTTCCAGCCTCGAGACCCCGAGGATGCTCTGGCGGCGTTCGCAGTGCTGTCGCGGAGCAAAATACCCGGTAACTATCTTTTTTTGTTCCGATTGTCCAGTACATGGAAATCTGGAGAAACGGAAGCGGAGTTAGAATTCCAACACTATGTATATCTGCGACCACGAACAGGAGTGGTTCGGAGGCGCACGCTGCGGAGGATCCCGGACAGGAGGAGCTGGTTCGTCGGGCTCTGCGACGGCGACGCCGCGGACGCCGCCGAGAGGTTCAGCGAGCAGTGGCCAACCGACTTGGTCGTGGGGGAGCACGACTGCCGAGACTACACCAACGGTCTGCGTTGCAACTTTACATACACATTGGGAAATGGGAATTTTTGTTTCTCTAAGCAACCTACTAACTCAATCGTCTATGCCCTTCTCTGTCCGTCTCCATGATCGATCGATAGGGCTCGTCCAAGTCTTGACAGGAGAAAAACGTGTCCTCGACTCTCTCAGATCATCACCAGTCACCAACGAGGTGGAACCATGGTGAGAATGCTTTCTTCTTTATCTCTGGCGCACTCGTATTGCTTAGTGAAATCTCGCTCATGATATCATTTTAAAATACCTGTCATGAATTGTTTACTAAATGGTGAGACGTACTTGGATGGTTAGGTTCTGTTCAGGATTGTTTCTACTTTTGTTTGACAGAGTTCATTCTGGTGCTTGCTCCTGAAATATCTTATCAACTTACTTTGCAGATGGATGATCTATCAGAATGCCAACTTCTGTGATCTCTAATCGGGCAATGAGATACTGCCTGCAGCTGCGACGGAAACTTCGAAGCCTTCTTGGTTGCTGACTTTGACAAATTCCTTGGCTGGAGCTTGAAGCAAGAATAGCAAATCTATGTAATCAAATCAGGTGATGTGGGTTGATATACTGAGTCTTTGGTAGTTCGCATGCCATGCCTGACAAAAAATAATTACAGTGAAATGTTTATACTAGCAAAATAGAGGAAAGGAACAATATGATGCCCATAGCACTATGTTGACAAGGCCGACCATGTAGGCTTTTGCAAGCAAACACAAATCTCACCTGAATAATGTTTACCGTATGATATTCGTTGATCGACAGGATATCACTTCCATTTTCCTCCATCAGAAGTGGCCACGTCATCCAAGACAACGGAAGCTGAATCTCTTCTGTAGCTATCTCTCTGCTGACCCTAATACCCAATGCCCCTAAAACAGTGTCAAGTGTCACGCATGGCGTCTGATGACAAGATCACCGACTGCCATTGTTGGCTGGCCACCTTTGGCCCACTCCCTCACCTTCATTTCCAAGAAACAACTTGCAGTGCAATGTCGACTGGCGATTGCCAACTACTTTTCACATGATGACAGAGACAGAAGGAATGTATCTGGGGGTTGACTATCTCCATTAAATCTTTCTTTGAAGCCTGATAGGAGGTGCGCTAGACTCATCGATCTTTATAGAGATCTTGTTGAATCAGACGTTATCACCTAACAATAGCAGTAATCTGCAGTGACGTCGCATCCATGATGGATGGATGGTGCCCCTACCTACGCTGAGATGACTGGCCATTATCATCAAGGTAGCAACTCAGAACCAGGCAATCAGTATGTGATATGCATAAAACAGTGGGGTTAGAACCGTTGTTTAGCTGGCGACTAAAATAGCAAATCCTGATCTGCACCATGCTTTTGCTTTCTGTCTGTAGCTAGCTGTAAGATCCCAGCATCTTATGTAGATTATAATCTTTCAGTTGCACAATCCAATATAGCATCATTTTTTTATTTTTGCTTATGCTCAAATATAGATTAATCATGATTTGAAAAATTGTTGTGGTTGTAGAACGCGTCATCAATCCTAAAGATAAAAAATTGAAATCAATGCCAAGTTCAATTTGATGTGTTGTAACTTGTAAGTGCATTATTGATCCTAATGGATCTATATATGTGTTTTTTGTTTTGTTTTGTTAGGAAAAGCCATAAAGCAGATGTAAGATTGTGCACTAGAGATATACCAGAAATAGGGCAACTTAATTGGGCGATGAACAGAACTTCGGGGTGAAAATGGCTGAGATGACCGCGATATATATATATATATATATATATATATATATATATATATATATATATATATATATATATATATATATATATATATATATATATATATATATATATATATTTTGGGGGGGCTATAGCTCCTGTGCGACGTCTTTCGTGGGAATGGTGAGAAATGCGACGTCTTTCGATTGAATAGCTGAGAGACGACAGTTGGAGCAGCCCAAATAGCCACGGCCCGATACGGCTCTTTCAAGCCCTTAAACGGAAGGAAACTGTTAACAAATTTAGATTACGTGAGCTGGGCTGTTTGAATACGGGACCCACCAGTCGACTAATGCTACGTGGGACCCAGTGCGTTCCACCTCTTACTGGGACCCACAACTTATGCACGTCAACCGTATCGATTTTATAAAAAAGAGGCAGAGTAAGCCCCCGCTTCCGTGCCTCGACATTACCGTTGCCACCCTTCCCCTGTTCTTCCGCGCACCTCCTTCTTCCTCTTCTCCGGCAACGGTCCACGGCGGCAGCGGTGAGGGATGTCAAGCTCCGCTTCCGGCTCCCAGAAGGCATGGCCGTGTTATGGAGAAGTCCCGATCACTAGATGCCCGGACTGTCCTCACCTAGATCCACTGAAGCGCTTGACATGTGTTCGCTCGAAGAGGGGCCATGTCGGTCGGGAATTTATCAAATGCGAGAGCAAACTGCATCTTGGTAAGGATGGGAAGGTATGGTTTGTCCTGATTTGTCTCGATTTGGCTTGATTTTGATTTTGCACTATGGATTTGGGAATTAGGGTTTCCGTTCCCCTTTTCAGAATTTGGCGGAATGCGGCCATTTTGAGTACATTCGGGATCGAGGGCTTCAATTTGAAGTGCTGTCCCCAATTCAGGCCCCAATTCAGGCGGCTCCCATCTCGTCTGATTTGGAGGAGACGATCTCAAACAGAGTGGGCGATCGTCCATTGGAGGATGTTTTGGTGAATAGGGAGTTGCAGCAATTGAACAAGCAGGTGAAGAAGCAGCTGAGCCAGATTGTGGAATTGAAGAAGCAATCAAACATGATGGCCGGAGCATTTTATGTGTGTATCATTGCCCTTTATGTGGTGTATCTTTGTCGTTCGGATTAGGAGTTGTGTGTAAAATGAACTATGTCATGAATTCGAATAAATTAGCTCTAAATGTTTCCAGTCTTCATCGAGAGCGTATAAATTCCGGTGAAAATCAGCTATGAATTCAGTTAACACCTCGAACAGATTCAGTTAGCCGTGTCCGAAATAGAAAAACGACAAGTCAATGGGCCCGTTGTTGGGCCAAGCCGTGTCCGACAAGCTAAAAGGCCTTGTATAAAAAAACTGAGGTAGTAGTTTTGTACGTGTCAAGTTTTGGTGTGTACTTAGAATTGATTTTTTAATAGTTTTATGGAACGATGACTCCATATTGGTCAAGGACACAATATTAGTGTACCAGATGTTGAGTTTGAGGTCATTTGTAGAAGGTCGAAAAAAATTCGGATTAGAAATGGGGTTGTTTCTGCTACCTTTGGGGGCTCTTTTCTAGCTCATTTTGGAGAACTCATTCCTTATTGGAGATGTGTGTATGTGTTGTGATGGATCATGTAGGTGTGTATGTGTCAAGTTTTGGTGTGTACGTAGAATTGGTTTTTTAAATAGTTTTATAGAACGATGACTCCATATTGGTCAAGGACACAATATTAGTGCACTAGATGTTGAGTTTGAGGTCATTTGGAGAAGGTCGAAAAAATGTTCGGATTAGAAATGGGGCTGTTTCGGCTACCTTTGGGCTGTTTTGTAGCTCATTTTGGAGAACTCATTGCTTGTTGGAGATGTGTGTATGTGTTTTGATAGAGAAACATTTGAAATATCAAATAACTTGTGAAACATTCGAAATAACAAATATGAGAAACATTCGAAATAACAAATATGAGAAACATTCGAAATAATAAATACTTATATATATATTAATTTTCTTGGCGGGCACGAACAGAAAATACATATATAACTACATATATTTTAATGTAGTGAAATTATTTTACTGCATTTGTACTACTACTGGCGCCGGCGGCTAATCCTGCCAGCGTCGTGCACCGCCGCGTCGGCGACTCTAAGCCGGCGCCTACGCCATCCGGGGCCTCTTCGCCGCCGGTTCGTCGTCCTCGGCCTCATCGCCGCCGCCGCCGTCGTCGTCGGAGGAGGAGGGGTCGTCGTTGGAGGTCAGGGGCTGAAACTCGTCGGAGGAGTAGAAGTCCTCCGACGGCGTCTCCGGCTCCTCCTGAGCATCCCAGTCGAAGTCGGGGTCGAGTTCGGGGTCGTACCCCTCCTCCGGCTTCTTCTTCTTCTTAGCCGGCTTCGGCGCCGGCTCCTCCTCCTCGTCATCCTCCTCGTTGTCGCCGTCGACGTCGGAGGGGGGGGGGGGGCGTGGTCGTCGTCGTCGGATGGGGGGGGGGGGGCGTTGTTGTCGTACCAGTACTGTTGCGGCTGGGCGTCCTCGTCGGAGGGGATGCTGTCGTCGTCAGGGATCAGGTCCGACTGCCACCAGTTGTCGTCCATTGCAACTGCTGGGGCGACGGCGATCAGAGAGGAGTTGGGGAGGGGGAGTGGAGTTAGGGAGGGGAGAGGGTTTTCTCGGAACGGTGTGGAGAGAACTGATAATGCCGATTGCAAACCGCTCAAATTTATCCCCGTTTCGGCCAACCACCCAATTTCACTGACATTAACCGCTTGCGTAGGCGGACCGACGGGAGAAATCGCTTCGTTTTTGCCAAAATCTGGATTTGACAAGACAGGACGTGGGCTAATATTCGCATTCATGACATAGTGTCGACGCCGAGCACGCGGTGAACAATTGCTGTGGTGCGACATAGGCTCAGAAATGCATGCAAATGCATGCAACAGGTGGAAAATAGCTTTGGTGCGACGAAACACACAAAGTCAGCCTTCGGTATGCTTGGTCCATACACCGTGCCATGCGGATTGGTGTTCTACGGATCAGCCAATCAGGATGCAGAACCAGCGTCGCGCGGATCCCCCTCGAAACCTGATCGTGCCCGTCCATGCGATCCAACGGCGCGGTGACGGCGCGCATGCCTGTCCGTGGAATTCCTTCTAGAAGGTCATATCTGACTGGTGGAGGTTGGCGCTAGGATACGATCCGACGACGGACGTTCGACGCTAGGGTTTTGAGTCAGTCAACGGGGTTATTAGGATTTGACCGAACATTCAAATGACCATAACTAAATTAAAAAAATCGAAAAAATAGAAATCCAACGTAGTTCATCAGTTTGTAAGACATAGTTACCAAAAAAAATATAAACTCGGTATATGGTCATTTTTTTGGGAAAAACAGAAGTGAGACGTCAAAATCAAGTTCAAATGAGCATAAATAATTCAAAAAAATCGAAAAAATATGAAACCAGCGCACATTGTCGTATTATGTGACATAGTTATGAGAAAAAAATATAAACCTGGATTTGGTCATTTTCATGAAAAATGGTTCGCACAAATGAGCTATCACGTACAAAGAGTTATAGAGTTCGTAGGAGATTGAGAGAGGGTTTCGGTTTCGATAAAATCAAAATAAATCACAAAAGCTTCATTTCATTGTTACTAAGAAGGATCTGAACTTAGTTTTTCATTTTCATATTTTAAATTGACCGGGTTTGACCAAACATTCAAATGAGCATAAATAATTCAAAACAAATCGAAAAAATGTGAAACCAGCGCACATTGTCGTATTATGTGACATAGTTATTAGAAAAAATATTAACCTGGATTTGCTCATTTTCATGAAAAATGGTTCGCATAAATGAGATATCACGTACAAAGAGTTATAGAACGTACAAAGAGTTATAGAGTTCGCAGAAGAGTGAGAGAGCGTTTTGGTTTCGATAAAATCAAAATAAATCACAAAAATCACAAAAGCTTCATTTCATTGTTACTAAGAAGGATCTGCACTTAGTTTTTCATTTTCATATTTTATACTTCTTCTGGAGACGTTCAAAGTGGGTTTGACTGGGTTTGACCAAACATTCAAATGAGCATAAATAATTCAAAAAAATTGAAAAAACGTGAGACCAACGCACATTGTCGTATTATGTGACATAGTTATGAGAAAAAAAAATAAACCTGTGTTTGGTCATTTTCATGAAAAATGGTTCGCACAAATGACCTATTGAGCTCATTCCGAGCACATTTCTCATGACTTTGAGTTTTCCTACGCAAAATAGTTTAGAAAACGTTGAAACATCATTACAACAGAGTTCAAACATCATATCGAAGTTTTCAGCGAAACAAAATGGAAAGTGCAAATAGCATTATTACAAATTTTGAATTCAAATTCAAATTCTACCTCAAAAATTCATAGTACATTATTACATATTTCAAGTTTCAGCGAATCAAATAGAATTATTACAACACAAGTGTTTTCACGAATGTGCCTCAAATGTTTCACTTCTTGCTACCTCTTGATTTCTTATTTGGCGGCATTGCTGGGGCCAGTATTGAATCTGTGCCGAGAATTTCATAAATGTTTTTCATTCTCTTTGCTTCATCCACCTCAGGAATACCAAGAATACCTATTTTTTGGGGGCCCATTTTTTTGGACGGTTTGCACCTCAGCATACAGAAGATTTCTTTTTGAGCCCCTTCTGCTTCTTCTAACAGGTTCACTCTGCACCTCAGCATTTAGAACAGGTTCGGTTTGCACATCAGCATCCAGAACAGGTTCAGGTTGCACCTCAGCATCCAGAACACGTTCAGTTTGCACCTCAGCATCCGGAACACGTTCAGTTTGCTGAGATTCAGGTTGAGGTTGCAGAACATGTTCAGTTTGCTGAGATTCAGATTCAGGTTGCAGAACATGTTCAGGTTGCTGAGATTCAGGTTCAGGTTGCTGAGATTCAGGTTCAGTTTGCACTGTTTTTTTTTCTACTAAAAAATGCAGCATGTCATTTGGTAGGAAAATGAAAAAACAACAACAAAGACAAATAGAACACCAATAGAGACTTACATTGGCCTTGGCCTTTCAGGAGCGTAACGGCATTTGATAGATGCAGCTCGGTGCCCAAGTTCCTGGCATTGCGTGCATCTATTTTTGTTACCTTTTTGGGGCCTTTTTGGCTTGTCATCTTTTTTTTGCCTTCTTCTTATTACTCGCACCTTTCTCAAACCATCCCTTGTACCTACTCTGTTTTGGCCTACCAGCCTTTCTTCTTGTTAGAGGAGGACACAAGGTAAATTCAATATCCACTTCAGGCCACTGAGACTGGTCTGTAAGTGCTGGAATTGGTGTTGCATATGGAGCCTTGAATTTTGCTACTGAGTAATATTCATGCAAATATGGGTGCATATTTAACCTTGGCTTGGAAGCCAAGAACAGTATGGCATGCTCACAAGGCTTCCCAGTGTGTTGCCACTCGAGGCAAGTGCATTCATGCTTTTCAGTGTCCACCACATGCCTCCTGCCAGAATTGCTGTCTTTAACTTCAGCACCCCACAATGAAGATTTGTCAACAATCAAATGTGTAAGATTTCTGCTCCTATTGACAACCTGCTGTACCACTGCCGGCAGCTTATCCCCTTGCAGAACATCAGCAAGCTTTATTCTCAATTCCCACATGCGCATGATCATGATCCTCAATTGGTCTACCATGTCGTGCACATGCAAGTCTTTTAACTCCTTCACCATACTGTTAAAACTCTCTGCCAAGTTATTGTTGATATGACCACACTTGATGGCAGTATTAAATCCTGACCTGTACCATAATAGAGAATGGTAGGTTTGCAGCCATGCTGCAAAATCATTGTCTTTACATACTGCCATTGTAGGATCTGGCTGCCGGCCACATGCGCCCAAATTCATCCCCTCTGAATTTTTTGATCAAATTCATCCACATATGGCCGAAGCACTCTCTCTGCTCAGCATGGGGAAACACAGTTTTGACTGCATTTTCTAGCCCTTTACATGCATCTGTGTAGATTGCCAAAGGTGATACGAGCCCTAAGTATCTTTTCAACTACATCATAAACCATGTCCACGAAAGCTCGGTCTCCGATTGAAACATGCCTATAGCAACAGGGAACATCCAGTTATGTCCATCTAGAGCATTGCATGCTGCCAATTGACCATTCCACTTTCCGGTTAAAAAAGAGGATTCTATGCTCAAATATGGACGACAACCTGCTTTGAAGCCATCTATGCAATGTTTTAATGCCATACAAAACTTAGAGAAGTAGACCTTGCCATCATCTGATACTTCAGTATCAATCTCCACAATACTGCCAGGTGACCTCTTCTCCACCTCTGCTTTGAAGGTGTAAAGCATCCTAAATATATTTGCCCAATCACCATATAATTCTTTCATTGCCCTTTGTTTGGCCTTCCACACTGTGGTATATTTCACCTTAATTGGGTAATCCTTTTCCAAATCTATTTTAAGATGCTTTGCTGTAGTGTTTGGTTTCTTGGCTAAAATAGGAGTTATTTTTTCTGCAACCCAAGCATGTGATGTCATTGAGGTTTTCCGCTGTGAAGCAGTAAAGCAAGTATGTACATTTAGAATTTGATTAACTCTGTTGGTACTTCCATCAGGTTGGCGTCTAGCAGAAATGTACCATTTGCAAGGCCTGGCGCCCCCATCAAAACCGCTGCACCTCGCATAAAACTTCTTTTTATCAGTCCACTTGGTTTTGGCGTCAAATTCTTTCTTGACTCCATAAGTCCTGAAACACATTCTAAACTCGTTCATGCTTGGAAACATCTTTCCTACAACAATTTGAGGGTTTTCTTTATCATACACAGTTACCAGCTCATCATCATTTGCATCATCTACACCAGCTGCAGCTTCTTCCATCAACCGCATATCCACATCTTCACAAGAATTACTGTCACCCGCAGTGCCACTTCTATCATCACTCTTCTTCTTCTCTTTCGGCTTATCTCTATCATCTACTGGAATTCCAAAACATTCAGCCATCTCAGTGTCTTCCATTGGTGCAATGACCAAATCAGTTAGGTCAGCTATTTCGACTAAATTCCAGTCAACCGAAACGACACCCGCATCAGCATCAACATCAGCATCAGCTAAAACTGTCGCGTCGGTAAGTATGGGCACTACCAGCCTCCGTGAAGCCCAATCACCATCTATTATCTGCTCAGCCAATTTTGAGGGCACATATCCAACCCTTGAGTCTGATTTCAGATCCACGAGCTCTGCTCGAAACCCAACTTTGCCATTTGTCCAGCCTTCTTGCATTTCAATTCCATTGACCATATCGTCTCCATACTCAATTCTCACATAGTTTTGTTTATAATTATCAAACCGTAACAACTGGACTTCTTGCTCTGGACCCCAAAGAACACTCTCTCCGAGTTTCTCCAACACATCCTTCACGGGCCCCACCCCCAAATTCGGTAGCTCCTTGTGATCAAGCTCTGATAATTCGACCTCCCAACTCACTACTGTATCTTTCTCGATGTCTTTCATGCTACCATCACCTAGCACCGCCTTACATGGAAAGAATTGGACAGTGAATTCGAACTTTGTCCCCATTGCAGATCCTCTGTTTTGAATGGCGACCGGACGTGTGAGGTGGCGGAGTACGAATCAATTCTAGGTAAAAAGATGCATCGAATTCTAATAAAGAAAAAAAAGGGGTTCATTTACCTATTTTAAGTACCCTCGCCCGTCTCCTCGGCGTTCATCCTCGCTCAGCACACCGCCAATGGAACGAGCAGGCCGCAGGGACTGGGCGGCGAGACTGAGGCGGGGTCACGAATCGGCCGAGGAGACTAGGGTCAGATCCCCAAGCAGAGGGTGCCGCCGCCGCCGTTCACAAACTGGCTGTCGCCCGTCGCCGCCGCCGCCGTCGGAGAAGAAGGGGATGGTGGGGAGCAGAGGATGGTGGGGAATGGTGGCGGCAAGCAGATCCAAGATTCAGTCCGAAGGGTACGGACCCACCTGTCGGAATAACTGACTATCCCTTCGTAATTCTTAATCTATGAGCACAACTATGTTATTCAGAATGGGCCCCATTCGGAATCAATCCAGTTACGACAGTATAACCAAAATGTCATGTGCTGGCTATTTTGGCCGACAGAAACGTCGCGCAGTAGCTATTCAATCGAAAGACAGTCACATTTCTTACCATTCCCATGAAAGACGTCGCACAGGAGCTATAGGCCCATATTTTTTGTGACTGATAACCATCGCCACATTCCTACTTTTATTAAATATATTCAATTAAATATATTCAAGAATATCTCCATCGTCTATGCCTCTAGAAACTACTCAAGACTCTTTTACCCACTTGCAAAATATACCACCAGTCCACCACTAACATTGGAGATTCAGAGTTTCAGACACGCTCGTTTAAGTGTCATATTTTGATTGGCATAGGTGGCAATTTTAAACGAAGTAATCATTACGGTCCTTCTATCGTAGTGGGGATCGCTAACAGATCCTTCTGGGTCAGGTATGATCCTCATCAGTCATCGTGGTCAGGTATTCAGATTGGGACTCGAGTATCAAACCTGAGACCTGAACTGACCTCATGTGAGGGGATATAGTTTTGGAACATCCATTCACACTAATTCCTCTCCCAAGTCACCTCTCTCGTAATCGTGATGTCACCTTGGCTTTGTAGATGTACGGACAGCTCGGCACATCGCTGATCTCTGTAGCTTACAGTCGTGAGGCATTTGCATGATTGCATCTATGTCCTAAAACGCTTCCTAATTCTGCCTGTTAGAAGTGATCTGCCAGCGACTGCATTATCTCGCTGAAACCAGTAGCCGGCAGTAGAAGATGTCTGAGTTTTTCTTGTAGATTTTTTCATGGAGGTGGTACTACTACCTAGACACTACAAACATCGTCAAAGCGAGCCCGAGCGCTCTTCTGAGTTTTCGGAACAGAACTTCGTTTTCTTTTATCAGGCAGTTGACAAGCTATGTTTCGGTAGGTCACTAGGTCGCTGGTCCGGCAGGGTCTGCGCTATGTTCGAGTGAACATAATTTGCCAAGCTCAGAGCTACAGATATCTGGGCTTGTTGCTTGCGACGTGTAGTTACATCTTCAGAATAGGTGGCATGAGTGTAAACATTCAGTACTCATGCCTCACTCAGATACAAAAAAGAACCAGAGGAGAAGAATATATAGGGAAAACACAAATCAAAATAGGGAAATGGTAAAAAAAAGAATGATCGTACGTAGTATTGAACTTGGCATTAAATTTTACTTATATCTTTGATTAACATAGAACTGTATACATAAGCACTGAACAGGAGGACACTTGCAGCTGATTCTGAAACAGAATTACATACAGTAGAAGATAGAGTATTCTACACATTAATCTAGTATTCAGCATCATATATAAGTATAAATCTACACACGTACACCATCCTTACATCCACACGTACGCAGGTACCTACGCGTAAATGGCGTAGCGCATGCTCTCGCGCACCATGAGGTGGCTGACCTCGCCCGCGCGCGGCCGCCATGCACTCGCCGCCCATGCCTCCTCCGTTGACATGCCGTCGCCGTCGAAGCGGACGGCGCACGCCAGCGCCAGCAGCGCCCTGGCCAGCGCGCCGGCCACCGAGGCGCGCGCGGCACCCCCGTCCTCCGCGGCGACGGTGACGTCGAGCGCGCTCTCGTCGACCACCCGCGCCGTCGACCTTCTCCCCCTCCGCCGCCGCCAGCTCAGGCCCTGTCGGACCAGCGACACCACGTCGCCCCACATGCCGATGAACCAAGAAGCACAGGTACTGAGCAGGAGGATCGATTGATCGATCACGTACCCGGCCTTGTCGATATACTCTCACGACGAGAGCTCGGCGGTGGCACGGCAGCCAAGGCACATCCTTACGTGCACGCACACTTTCGCTCACACGGCTCGCGCCACTCCAACGGAACAACCCATGCTTGGCGCAACTAGCTGCGTCACCCACTCACACAACATCTCGAGCTGTTGAGAAATTTGGATCGTAGGTACTGTGAAAGGAAACTAGAAGGCTAGCTTGGAGGTGGAAGGTTGCGGCCAGGATCGCGGTCGTATATATGGAGGGAGGAAGAGGAGACAGGAGGAAGAAGATGGTGGTGGGGAGAGGGGAGCACTCGATCGATCTTAGCTGATATCTAAAGCTGGAAGCACGTACTAGTGGGGGAGATTCCGCGGGCACGCTGTGCGTCCTGGGTGTGCTCTCTGGGTGCTTGTTTCTTTCACCCGACGTGTGTGAGTGTGACGGGCCGCCCGGGAGACGTGAACCTTTACATGCCAAACTAATGCCCCGCTCTGTTCTGCATATGCAACTGTGGGGACGGGTTGTAGTGTTCGTAGCAGTTATTATTTCCTTATTTCCTATAAGGCGCATTAGATTTTTGATGTTAAAAAATTTATATTTTTTACTATGATTTGTACTTATAATAGGTGGTCGGGGCTGGTCGGCAAGTTCTACGAGGAGTCCTCCAAAGACTAGGAGATCCCTTCCAAATAGGAGTCCAAGTTCTATTAGGAGAAATCTTTCTAATTCAGACTCCTAGTCCAATTAGACAAAACTTTTTGATCGGCCCAAAGTTCATCTTTTCAATGATTGTAATGTAAGTCTCCCTCTTCGTGAAATTGAGTGTATTGGCGCCAACTTCAACAAATAACAGCTGAACCCGGTCAGAAGCGGCTAGTCTCAGTGATCCTGGACACTCAATTTTTATTGGCCACTCCAAAACCTCAAACCCGGATTGTTTCTGACCACTCTATTTTGATTATGGACACGAGTGAGGAAACACCACCGCTTCGATCGAAATGTTTCTTCTTTGAAGTTGGTTGGCTATAGATCCCTGGTTTCCATGGCATGCTCGTGAACTGGACGAATCTGTTTAACTCCAGGGTGGAATGCAGAGACCCCATTGATCTTTGATAAGGACTCACCGTTAGGGTACATCGTTGTCCGCGGCTCCCATTAGAAAAAACTCCATCTTAACTCGGATTCAATAGCTGGACCATGTGTTTGATTCTAGTTAATGGGTTGGACTATGAAGAATGGGTGCTAAGGTACCATCTTACATACCAAATGCTCCACATTCATAAGTTTAAAGATGCGTATTGGTGCTAGCGTAATGATTTTTTGGAACCCTAAGTAGAAGGTATGACCTGGTGCAACAGCAAATTTCACTCGGTGAAGAACCAAGATTTATCGATCCGGCACGAGTAAAAAGCTTAGCAAAGTTTGAAGTGGAACCTACAAATAAAGACACAAGGCTCTCCGCCCCATCGTTTTAGGAAGGTTGTCAATCTTCCTATCTAGCTAAAAATAAAGGATTAAACGTATAATGTGAAAGATAACTGTAACAAATACAAAAATAAAAAAGGACCAGCGAGTTAGCAAAACGAAAAGGAAATAAATGAGGCTGCAGAAAATATAAAAAGATAGACTGGGGAGTCATAGTTTCACTAGTATTGTCTCTCCTAAGTAAAAATTGTTGGACAAACAAATTACAGCTAGAGAGTTGAAAAATTATGAGCATGCCATTATAATAGAATGTTCAAGTCAAATATTTATATAGCCGCAGAGGCCGGGACTCCCCTTTTCTAAAAAAATAAATAAATTATATAGCCATCACGTCAAACATATATAGACTATGCATCGACATTGCATTTCTAACTAATACTCCACTTCTAGAGCGCTTATTGACTTGCCTCTCTAGGTATTAACTTGTAAAATACTAGAGTATCGCTTTAAACTCAATACATAATGTGAGAAATATTTATTATCAATAAGTATAAATAAAAAAATATTGTTTTACCCTTAATAGCAACAACACATCATAGCCTTAGTCGTTTCTGTCCACGACGTCGCCCCGCACCTTATCGAGGGAGGCATGTCCCATTTGCAGTATGACGATGATACAATCATTCTCATTCAGAATTTAGAGTCGGAATTGATAAACCTTAAGTTTCTTCTCCTTTGTTTTGAAGTTCTTTCGGTTTTCAAAATTAATTTCCTTAAGAGAGAAGTCATAGTGATGGGCTCCTCTGATCAGGAACAAGTGAGAGTGGCCAACCCGATGAACGGCAAAACTGGGTCTTTTCCTTGCACTTATCTCGTTTTCCCTATTGTTGATAGTAAATTAACCATGGTAGACTTGAAACCACTTGAAGGGACTATGGGACGCGGGACTGAGCCATAGCAAGGTAGATTTATGTCCTTTGCGGCACACCTTACCTTACGTACGCTGCCTTAGCCAGCCTTCACACTTTCGTCATGTGCCTCTTTCCCTTAGCAGATGGACCCACTTTGGGTTTGAGAAACATATGCTAGAATTTATGGAAGGGCGTAGGTAACAAGTCGTAAGTTCCATATTTTCAGTTGGGCTGAAGCTTGCAGACCTAAACACCAGGTCAGTCTTGGGGTTACCAACACAAAGGTTCTTAACATCTCCTTGTATATGGCGTGGATTTGGCGCCTCTTCACAGAGGAAGAACCTCACTCCCTTTGGCAGCAGCCAAATATTTTTGCTACCAATGCCTTGGGACGTTCGAAGTTTTGGCATAGTATCCATAAAATAGAAGGCCTTTTCAAGATGGGGGCAAAATTTCAGGTTGGCTCGGGGTCGAAAGTATTGTTCCGGAAATACTGTGGACATGGGAAGACCCCTTGTGTAGCAGATTTCCGCGCTTATTCCAACTTTCCCCCACCATGATATTTTGTTTCACATGCTTGCATGGGAAATGGGTGTCGATTACATTTTAGACGCACCTTTGGGGAAGATGAGTTAATGTAGCATGTTAAATCAACCCAGGAAATTTAAGATTTTGCCCCCACCAATGAACCTGATCATGTATCTTGGGCCCTAGAACCCTCAACAAGTTTTCAAGTGAGCTCGCTGTATCGTTTAATTCGTTTGTTCAATGCTTGTTTGGTGTCCAAGTTCTTTTGGTGGCCCAGCTATGCTTTTATGAGGCCTTGCCGAAGATACCATTCGTATTTTTTCTCTCGTGTCCTGGCCTCTTTTACTTTTGATCAATTTTGGGCTATTATCTTGTCATTACCGCGCAAATCATGGAAGTTTGTGTCGCTTCCTTTTGCTGCCCACTGTTGTGCTTTGTGGAATATTCTTAATAAGTTTTCTATCGAGGCTATCTTTCCTAAGCAACTTGTTGATTGCTTCTTCAAAACTGGTTTGTTATCCCAGAAATGGAGTCCCCTATCCAAACATGACGATGGCATCGTGGACCTGCTGGTCTCGGAGATACGCCACCTCTATAGATCCTCCTTCTCCTCACAACTGCCACTAGATGATATGTTGTTTAGTTTGCTAAGTTTTAGTTATCTGCTCCCCTAGACTTGTTTGGTGTTTATGGTCATGGGCTAGTACTCTTATTGTAACTTGATTTTCCCAGCTGTTTATGTTTGAACATGTAAACTTGTCAGGCTTTATTAATTTAAATCAGGCTCTATGATGCCTTTTATCTAAAAACAACTAGATCGAGGGGGGTCGGCTGGTCTAGGTGCCTTGCCACCCATGGAACCATGCCCCCACATGGCAGGCCCATGCGGCTGGCATTTTCCCCCTCCTAAATATTCCGTCATGTTTCAGAATATTTGCAATATTGTTGAACCTTTCTAAGCTTTTTGTTCCTTCCATATATAGGTCATAACTTTTCAGGACACCTTCGGGATCATCAATTACATCCCGCAACCATTTTGAGACCACCTGAAACACTTTCAGAATCTATCTCTCACTTTATCTATTTCACAATTACGTTTTTAAATGTCGCTAAACCGTTAAGTGTGCGACCTTATATGTTCGAGATGATACAGACATGCACCTAAACCATTCTTGTCAATAACATATCATCGAGATATGGAGATCCATGACTGCAACCATATTACCTACGAAGATCTTATCATGTGAACCTTTGATACATTCGCTAATCCCTTTACTTTCCGATACTTTGCACAACCCTTGGTGGGACTTACCGGTATCCTTTGATCAACACCTTGATCATCATACCTACTTGCCCTCATTTTCTGGAATGTATTACCTTACTCATATTCCATATTTAGATGTCCCCGCGACTAAGATAAAGTCACATACCTACAATTATGTACACTTGTAATAACCGAGAGTGACCATTGTGTGTCTCTCCATCACCGAGCGAGAAAAATTCCAATCTTGATATATCGAGTCCATGACGTACTTTCCATCTTATTTAAAGAAACATTTATAATCGCCTAGTTACAGCGTGATTTTTGGTCTCCCCATAAGTATGCTTCCGGTATATGAGATATCGATACTCTCATGGTGTAAGAACATTTAGCAAACATGGACATATTCGATGAGTAATTACGGGCAACGTATCTAAAAATAAATCAACAGGTCTAGCCAACATTCTGTCACACTGACGTCATGTTCTCATTACGATCGATATCCTCGTAACACTTCACTTATACCTATGGTTAGGAAAAATGAACCATCTAAGAACTCATGAGCAAGTCAAGACGCCAACCGGGGATCCAGTATGGTGTTCATGAATCTACAAATGTAAATAGGTTTACTATCTAATAACACATTCAGAAACTATTATAGTTGTACTTTAGAATATAAACTTAATAATTTACATAAATAAAACCTACTAAGAATGCTTTTATTATTGCCTCTAGCGTATATTTCCAACCGTTCTCATGTTGGCTTTATAGATGCATACACTATTTGTGTTCTGATGTGATTTACATATCGTATGCTTGTGATGCTCCAGAATAGTACCACTAATTTATAATTATTTTATGGTATGAATATACTTGACTATATATGTTATTCTTGCTCTGATGTTGTAGGGATTTGAATCTGATAAAATAAGGTTCCTATATTGGCAGTACATTCACACACGGTTATCTGAAAGTTAAGCATATATGTTGCCATCACTAACGTCTAAACCCAAAACTTTTGGTAAATACAGCATGTTCAGTATAATTGATAATAGCCAAGATTAAATCTAATAAAATGTGTGAGATGTTGTAAAGTTTAAAACATTTTGCCCAAAAACATGGGCGGATCCCTCAAACACAATCCACGTAAAAAAACTTGTGTGGTGCTTCCACCATTGCACATGATTAGAAAATCATGTTCATACATGATTAGGAACCGTGTTTGATGAGATATCCCATCGGCAACCCACACACATAGGGAGAGTAATTAGTACTGAACGACACATCAGATACCCCTGCATGGAAACAACACAATTTAGGAGACGGAAAATCGTGATTTTACCGTTTTCGACAAGGCCTGACAGAACTGGGCCGTGGCTGGCCCGTCAATATTGGTTACGGAGAATTTATGAACTCCGTCACCCATAATATTGTCAACGGTAGTAATTTTACCTCAGTTTCTGATATTGTACTCTATGGCAATAGTCATGAAAGGATATCCATTTGCGATGTGCTTGGGAAATTGCATGTCGCAAACTGGAAGTGTGCATGTTCAATTCAGCTTAATTGATGAGGGACTGAACCGCCTACTCGTGGAGAATAAAATGAGATTGGAACCATGCGTAGCTGGGCAGTTCTCGTATCCACCCCTTGGTTCTCTCCCACGTTCTCTACCAGATTAGCACAACCACCATGGAGCACAACTCGTGGCAGAACGAGGAAGTCCCTAGCGACGACGGGAGCAGTGAAGCCGCTGTAACATCCCAAATATTAATATAAATTATTAATGCAAAAATGTGGGCCAACAAAAACTTTTCTTATAAATTGGTATCTGTTTGTTTCTTGATTATTGTTGGTTATGCTTTGCTTGCAAGATTGTTGGATTCTAATTCTAATTACAAAATTGAAGAATAGAAAATAAACAAAACAACATTTCAAAACTAGAAAACAATGTGACACATGTCACCATATTTTTCCAAAATAAGTAACCTACTTTATTTTTCAAACCAAAATCAGTGGGGAATACCCTAAACCCTACTATTTGATTTCCCCAAGTTATTCCCTTTCAAATACGAATTCAAAAACTTAAATCCAAATTATAAATTCTTTATTTGAAATATTCAAAATATTCCAAATGGACCTTGAGACACTTGCCACTAATATAACCAAACTATATCCTAAGTTTGGACACAAATGGAATAAGCAAAGTATAAAAATAAAATACCAAAAAGGTGTACTGTTTTGGTTCAGGAATTCCAGCAAACACCTTATGTGCATCGTGTGTTCTTCCCAAACCCGAACCAAACCTTGGATCAATTCGTGTTAAGCGTTGATCATTTGCCGAATTGAGGCCTCCACTGCTTTCCCCTCTTCGCCACGATCACGCCGCACGCTGGAGGGAGCCAAATGGTCGCCGGAGTCGCCGTGGAGGAGCTGGCGACAGCGTCGGCCATGCGCACGTCGTCGTGTCGGCACAGTGGCCGCGGCGACGCCGCGCCGTGCCGGCCGCGCGGCTGCCTCTCTCTCCCTCCCTCACCCCTCTGTCTCCTCGCGCAGCAGCAGCCCGCACCGCAGCCGCCAGCAGCCCGCAGCCACGCCGCGACAGCCACGCCGCGACGTGCACGCCGCGCGCCGCCCGTGCGCTCTCACGGCCGGGCCAAAATCCCGAGCACGCCCGAGCGCGCCACGCCACCCCACCTTGCCCATTTGGTCCCCTGGACACCCCGCTGCATAGCCGCACCTCTCCACCGGCCTACGGCGAGCTCGCACGACCGCGGGTGCCCTCTGCACCGCGTCCACCGTGCGCCGCCCGGCCGCTATTTAAGCCACCCCGAGCCTCGCCGTTTCCCCACACCTCACCACCACCTCTCTCCCCTCACACCACTCTCTCTCGTGCACCGCCTGGAGGGCGGGGCCGTCGCCGCCAAGCCTCGGCCACCGAGGCCATCCGTCGAGCTCGCCGTGTCCGAGGTAGGCGACGACCACGGCCAGGCCAGGCTGCCCTTCCCCTTCCCTCCTCCCTGGCCGCAACCCCTTCCTCATGAACCCCTCGCTCACCCGCTCTCCTCTCCCCTCTGTTTCTGTCCAGGAGCACCGCCAGATTGCTCGCTGGAGCTCGTGCCGGTCCGCGGAAGAGGACCTTCACGCCGTCGACGCCAGGAGCCTCCCCGGCCAGTACGACTCCGTCCAGACGCCTCCCCGAATCGCCGCACCCCTCCTGCACCCTCGCCGCCGTCTCCCGAGCCCCTAGGTGAGCCATCCGTCCCCCTCGCCGTCGCCGGCGCCGTCGCGCCGCTCGGTTTAGGTCGCCGCCGTTCGCCACTGACGTGGACGAACGAGGGCCGTTGGATCCTGATCCAACGGTAACTTACCGTTTTGTTTTAATAAAAGGAAACTGACGAGTGGACCCCACCCGTCAGATTTTTAAACATTTCCAGCGCGCGCACTGTTTTCCGTTGAGTCACTGACGAGTGGACCCCACCCGTCAGGATTTTCAACATTATCCACCCAGGCAGTTAATTTTCGAATTTAGTTTTAATTTGAAATCAGTACTGGACCCAAACTTAGAAATTCCATAACTTTAGTTTTACAACTCCAAATAAATCAAATCAAAATGTTCTGAAAAGCTTATGAAAATGTCTATCCAACCCAAGTGGTTTCATCCCATTTGGATAAATAATAAAAAAATAGTATTAAAAATGCCAAATAGGGTTTGAAATCTAAACTTGTTTGTTTCTGATGCTCTGTTAGTCCAAATGATTTAAGACCAATTTTATTGGATCACAATTAGCCATGGTTAGTCAATCCTAAAAGGGTTTGATTTTTAGATTAACAGAATTTAGTTAATAGCCAAAACTTGATTAACTAGCCTATGGATTCAAAACAATGTGTAGGGAGTTTGGTAACTCCAAATGACCCAAATCCAATTGTGTCATCTTCTACACATCAGTAGCTCCCTGTAGAATTTTAGTTTGTATTTTTGTGACCAACAGAACTCAAACTATGCAATTAAACATGTGTGACTAATTTCTGCCCAAATTAAGGTATATTTGAATAGTGACAAAATTCAACTAAATTGGAACCACATAGTGTTGTTGATGTGTGAAATGGTTAATTAGAACCTCTAAGAGTGTATTGCTGTGATGATTGATTGAATAGGCTAGTGATTGTTTGTATTTGCTTAATTGTGTATTAGACGAGAGCGTTGTCGAGTACATCGAGGAGGAAGGAGTTGTGGAACCTGAAGACCAAGGCCAGGATCACTTTGCCGAGCAAGGCAAGCTACTCTCTGAGCTTGCACATAACTTATGCATCTAGATTTACAAAGTCCTTTTTCAAAAGCAAAGGTTTATAAAAATCCCTTTTCAAAAGTATACCTGAGTTATTTTGCCACCCTATATAGAAATATATGCTAAAACTATAGGATGGGAAAACCAACATTGTTTTATTCAAAACTCCTTTGAAAACCTTGTGTGGATACAAAACACCAAGATGTGGTGTTGAATTAAAGAAGTGGAGAAAGATGGTTTTAAGAAAAGCACATTGTGTCCTAGTACTCAGTCAAACAACCGATAATCTGTGCGACCACATTTACCCACATATGGGAAAGGGCTTAGTCATATAGCTTGCTCTTATTAGTATGGGACACTGCATCAACGGAGATGACTCCGTTATGCATGAGGGAATGGTTTGGTGACCTACCCCTGACCTGGGTCCTCGCTCAAACTCTATGAGTAGATAAGGAGGAGGATAGAAGGATGTCCCCTATACACCGCCAGATAAAACCTATGAGTCCTCACACTTAGATTCCGACGGGCTGGGTTAAGTGTCGATGGAAAGTATCATAGGGGCAGGATCCTATACTAGCAGGAGCAAAGGACAGACTAGGATCGGTGACTCAACTTCGCATACCCCTGGTATGGCGAGACATGGCAGACACGATGAGTTATCGGATGGGTGTGGGAAAAGCGTGCTACCTCTGCAGAGGGTTAAAACTATTCGAATAGCCGAGTCCTCGGATATGGACAGTTGAAAGGCCCTACTTTGACCATGTGCAAGTTTTGAAAAGAATTGTGTTTTCAAAAGAAAGGAAGTTGGTGGAATGATCCATACACCTATGCCAACGGATTTGGTATGAGGTTGTTGGAGACTTGGTACCATGATGGACCATGGTTAGCAAGAGGAGGAGTTTTGAAGAAACTAATACTCATGAGATACTAGGAATAGTTATAATCTTCTTACCTTCTTCAACAAAGATACAGAGATGTTTTAAATAAATAAAAATGTGAAACTAAAAATGAGACTAGTGCACTCATGTTGGAGTAGTTTGCGAGTACATTCCAATGTACTCATACTAGCTTGTCTCTGGCTATTGTCGTAGCCAGACTTGGAGGAGTATTACGCCCAGGAGGAATATGGCGACATCTACGCCAACTAAGGATCTTCTCAAGTCGACTGCCTGTCGGGTCATCGTTAGCTCTGGGATGTCTACTACGTTTAAATTCCGCTGCTTATGTTGATTTGGCCCTAGAAGGCACCTGTGTAAGACTTGGTCTATATGACCTGTTATGTAAGACTTATTCCGGTATTGTAATGGATGTAAACTTTGGTATTCAGTTCGGATTATGTGCAACGACAGACTGATCACGGGATCGTTGTGTTAAGCATAATCGGGTATTTCGGACAGCTAGTCCGGGGTCCCCACAGACCTGGTATCAGAGCCATCTCGACTTTAGGAGCCTTAGATTAGCATGGTCGCTAGGTAGGAGTTACAAAAGTTAAATTCTAAAGAAATAAAGGAATGAACTATTTTCGAAAAATGCTTATCTCTCATCCTCTCACTTCTGCAAAATTCTACCCTTACTAAATATTAAGTTTTCCCTTATATATTAAACTTAAAATTTTGCTCACTTGCTGCCTCACTACATTTAAAATTTTGATACACTTGTCATCTCACTAACTTAAAAACTTGACTTAAAATTGTAGATGGCACTCCACTTCACCGAGTTTGTTCAGCTCGAGAAGGACGGCACGTTGATGTTCGAGAAGGACCTGTTCGAGTTGACCAAGCTGTTAGGTCGTCCCACTCCTGAGTTTAAGGGAGCCCTGGTGGACACTCCCGGCAACGGGAACCTGTCCTGGTTGGTCGAGTCGTCTGTTCGCGGGAACATCAAATCCCCCGGATCCAAGACACTCATCTTTACCACCATGGATGTCCACTGGGACGACGGACTGTGTCGTTCCATGGAGCGGATGCTATCCCGGCTTTGTGAGGAGCACAAGGCGGAGTTGGTGAACTCTCGTTTCCAGTTCTACGGGAGGCGCACCATCGACGGACACCCTATTCAGTCCCCTCTACACCCGACGTTCGGAGAGTATATCTTGGACATGGAGATTATGCTCTTTCGCACCCAGGAGGATCTGAGGTGCGCTAGACTTCGGTCTCACTTTGAGCGCCTCTCGCTTAAGGAGAGTCGCGAGAGTGAGGCAAAGCTGAAGGAGGAGAAGGTCGCTCTTCTCAAAAAGAGGACCCAGATGAGGAAGACCATAGCGAAGCTCCGCAAGCAGGTGGCAGAGCAGGACGAGCTGATCGAGGATTTGGAGCTCCGTACTGACGAGATGGAGGAGGAGGGCGAGGATCTCCGCAAGGAGAACAACGCTTTCCTCAGTGACGATGACGACTATTTGGAGGAGATGGACTATGAGCAGGAGGATGACGAGGAGGAAGACCCAGAGGAGCCACCCTACCAGTCCGACGCTGACGTATCCGAGCCTGAGGTTCCACCTCAGTAGGCGAGTGACTTGAGTACTACCGCAGGATTAGGATCACCCCCTATCGCTAAACTAGTAGGAGTAGTAGTTCTTTTGGAGAACTTGTACCATGTGCCTTAGCTAAAAAGGAGCAAGGATGTAAGCTTGATGTGATGAACCCTTTGATGTGATGCTTGTGCTATGTCAGTGTGCTAGTCTTGTTAGTCTATGAAAAGTATTTTTCACATAATCCTTAAGTAATTCACCACTATGCGAAACCAACCTTTATCCCCCTTAATCAGACCTTTTGCTTGCCCCTTATACCCGGTGTTCCTCAGGATGGTGGACACTCGTCGCTCCAACCCGGATGGAGGACCACCACCCCCACCGGAACCAACCACCGCCCAACTTCTTGCGCTTATCATGGAGGAACGCCAAGCTGCTCGGGCAGAGCGTCAAGCTCATATCGCTGCCCTGCAGCAGATCGCTGCCGCACACAACAACAACAACAACAACAACAACCACCACAATGGCAACGGCAATGGTGAAGGAAATCAGCGATCCACTTTGAGTGACTTTCAGAAGACCAACCCACCCACCTATTCCAAGGGACTTCACCCACTAGAGGCCGATGATTGGCTTCGCACCATCAACAACAACCTAGAAATTGCTGCCGTAGGAGAACCTGAGAAGGTGCTTTATGCAACCCACTACCTTGCTGGACCTGCACGGTCTTGGTGGGAAGCTACCAAGGCTCTCCAGCAAGCCGGTCATGCTATCGGCTGGGCAGAGTTTCAGGAGAAGTTCCGCAAGAAGCACATACCCGGCGGACTTATTGAAAGGAAGAAGGATGAATTCCGCAAGTTGCGGCAGGGAAGCAAGGACGTGGTCGGATACCTGGATGAGTTTACGGACTTATCTCGGTACGCTCCTGATGATACTGACACCGAGAGGAAAAGAATGGAACGTTTCATGGATGGGCTCCATGATGAACTGCAGTGTGCCCTGGTGATCCACGACTTCCTGGACCTGGAATCACTGGTGGACAAGGCTATTCAATTGGAGACCAAACGTAAAACTATGTTCGAGAGTCGCAAGAGAAGGATGATGGCCAAGGAAGGTTCGAGCAGTCAGAAGCCTCGTACCTTTCCACCAACCCCGAAACCAGCTTATCGACCACCACAACCTACACGCCCCAATTTCCCTACTCGTCCCAACAACCCAAACCCAAACACCCCCAGCAACCCAAACAGCTTCAACCGCCCCAACAACCCTACTCGCCCCGGAGGAAACCCCAACAACTTCAACCGCAACGCCAATGTTGTCTGCTTTGACTGTGGCGCTAAGGGCCACTACTCCAGAGAATGCCCCAATCCCAAGAAGAATGGTCCGCGCCCCGATACAACAACACCGAACAATGGCCAAGGCCGTAATGGGAACGGCAAGAACCCCGCACCTCGCGGGAATACTGCTGTTGCCAAGGGACGTCTGCACCACATCAATGCAGAGGAAGCCATGGAAGCGCCGGATGTTGTGCTGGGTACGTTCCTTGTCAACTCGGTACCTGCAACTGTTCTGTTTGATTCTGGTGCTACCCATTCCTTTGTTACCCAAGAGTTTGTTGCTAAGGGAGGTTTAGTCGGGAACCTTTTACCCAAACCCATGATCATCCAAATCCCAGAATCCACCATAGATACCAAGTCGTATTGCCCGGACGTTTCCCTTGAAATCCAGGGGGAAAAGTTCCTAGTCGACTTAATCATTCTAGGAACCCAGGGTATAGATGTTATACTGGGTATGAATTGGCTAGCCAAGTACCGTGGTCGAATTGACTGCGCCAGAAGAGCTGTATCCCTCACCACCGACAAGGAAGTAGAAGTGGAGTATGTGTCCGAAAACAGTCGACCCCGACCAGGATGCCATGAGGGCATAGCCAGACCCACCCTAGATGAGATCCGTGTTGTTCACCTGTTCCGAGATGTTTTCCCTGAAGAATTGCCTGGTATGCCGCCAGACCGGGATATTGAGTTCATCATTGAACTTATCCCCGGAACAGCTCCTATATCCCAGAGGCCTTATCGGATGAATCCGGAAGAACTGGTTGAGTTGAACAAGCAGTTAGCAGATATGCTCAGCAAAGGACTTATTCGCCCAAGTGCTTCACCCTGGGATCACCCATTATTTTTGTGGATAAGAGAGACGGTACCACACGCCTGTGTGTGGATTATCGCAAGCTAAATGATGTGACCATTAAGAACAAATATCCCCTTCCAAAGATCGAGGATCTGTTCGATCAAATGAACGGAGCCCGAGTCTTTTCCAAGATCGATCTTCGGTCAGGATATCATCAATTAAAAATCCGAGAGACGGATATTCCCAAGACTGCCTTCACCACCCGCTACGGTTTATTTGAATACACCGTAATGTCCTTTGGTCTGACCAATGCCCCAGCCTATTTCATGAATCTCATGAACAAGATCTTCATGGAGTATCTTGACAAGTTCGTGGTAGTTTTCCTCGATGACATCCTTATCTACTCCAAAACCGAAGAAGAGCATGCTGAACATCTGCGTCTAGTTTTAGCAACCCTCCGAGAACACCAGTTGTATGCCAAGTTTAGCAAGTGTGAGTTTTGGCTCAGTGAAGTAGCATTTCTCGGACATGTTGTGTCTGCGGGAGGAATTTCTGTGGACCCAGAGAAGATCCAAGCCATTGTGAACTGGGAAGCCCCAACTAGTGTGACTGAAATCCGAAGCTTTCTCGGATTAGCGGGCTACTACCGCAAGTTCGTTGAAGGATTCTCCAGTTTAGCCAAACCCCTGACCCAACTGCTGAAAAAGGACAAGAAGTTTGAATGGACTCAGAAGTGTGAAGAGAGTTTCCAGGAACTAAAGAAGAGATTGACCTCCACCCCTGTCCTGATTATGCCAGACGTCACCAAGAGTTTCGACGTGTATTGCGATGCATCACGCCTCGGACTTGGTTGCGTTCTGATGCAAGAAGGCAAGGTGGTGTCGTATCTGTCTCGGCAGTTGCGACCACATGAAGAGAATTACCCAACCCATGACCTGGAGTTAGCCGCTGTTGTTCTTGCTCTGAAAACATGGCGCTCCTATCTTGCGGGACATCGTTGCGAGATCTATACGGATCACAAGAGCTTGAAGTATATCTTCACCCAGAAGGAGTTAAACCTGCGACAAAGAAGGTGGATGGAATTAATCAAGGATTATGATATCGGTATCCATTATCACCCTGGGAAGGCTAACGTAGTTGCCGATGCCCTTAGTCGCAAACCCTGCACCCTGAATGCCCTGTTCCAAGCAGAACAACCAGCCCTGTTCAGAGAGTTCAAAGACTTTGGACTAGAGCTTGTTAGCCATGGATATCTTGCCAACTTAGAGTTAACCCCAACCTTGATGAGCCAAATCAAGGAAGCCCAGAAAGGTCATGAGAGTATAGAAGGAATCAAGAAGAAGATTTCTCTCGGTAAAGCACCTGGTTTTACCGAAGATGCTGAAGGAGTGCTGAGATACCAGGATCGTATCTGTGTCCCCAGCATCACGGAGCTTAAAGAGTTAATCCTGAAGGAAGCCCACGAGACCCCCTATTCGATCCACCCTGGCGGAACCAAAATGTATCAAGACCTTCGTGAGAGATTTTGGTGGCACGGAATGAAGCGAGAGATTGGTGTTTTTGTAGCCAAGTGTGATATCTGTCAGCGAGTCAAGGCTGAACACCAGCGACCCGCTGGATTGCTTCAACCCTTGAAAATTCCCGAGTGGAAGTGGGATGAGATTGGAATGGATTTTATCACTGGACTTCCAAGATCCAACCGAGGTCATGACTCAATTTGGGTCATCGTTGATAGACTAACCAAGGTTGCCCATTTCATTCCCGTCCATACCACCTATCGGGGAAATCAGTTAGCAGACCTGTATATTTCCAGAATAGTAAGCCTGCATGGTGTGCCTAAGAGGATTGTATCGGATAGAGGCACACAATTCACCTCAAGGTTCTGGAAAGCCTTACACGAAGCCCTCGGAACCAAGTTAGCATTTAGCACAGCTTATCATCCCCAGACCGGAGGCCAAACTGAAAGAGTGAACCAGATATTGGAGGACATGCTTCGCGCGTGTGTTCTATCCTATGGATCCAAGTGGGAAGATTGTCTTCCATTTGCAGAGTTCTCCTACAATAATAGTTACCAGTCTAGTCTGCAAATGGCCCCTTTTGAAGCCCTTTACGGAAGGAAGTGTCGTACACCCCTGAATTGGTCCGACACCGGAGAAGGCAAATTGTTTGGACCAGATACCCTCCGTGAGGCTGAAGAGCAAGTCCAGCTTATCCGTGAGCGACTCAAAACTGCCCAATCCCGTCAGAAAAGCTATGCTGATCCCAAGCGCCGTGATGTCACCTTCAGTATCGGAGATTATGTCTATCTCCGAGTGACACCTCTTAAAGGAATGCAACGTTGCCATGTCAAAGGAAAATTGGCACCAAGATATATTGGACCCTTTAAGATCCTTTCCCGTCGTGGTGAAGTGTCTTATCAACTGGAGTTGCCTCAAGAGTTAGCAGATTACCACGATGTCTTCCACATTTCATTGCTCCGGAAGTGTCTTGAAGTTCCTGACCAGCCTGATGTTTTCAAAAACATCGACCACCATTCCATCGACCTGAATCAAGATCTGACTTACCGTGAGAGACCCATCAAGATTCTCGACGAAGATGTTCGTCTCACCCGCAGGCGAGCAATCAAGTTCTACAAGGTCCAGTGGACTAACCACTCTGAAGATGAAGCCACGTGGGAACGTGAGGACTATCTTAGGAGTGAATTCCCGAACCTCTTTAGTACCCAGACCTAGCAAATCTCGGGGCGAGATTTATTTTAAGGGGGGAAGGATTTGTAACATCCCAAATATTAATATAAATTATTAATGCAAAAATGTGGGCCAACAAAAACTTTTCTTATAAATTGGTATCTGTTTGTTTCTTGATTATTGTTGGTTATGCTTTGCTTGCAAGATTGTTGGATTCTAATTCTAATTACAAAATTGAAGAATAGAAAATAAACAAAACAACATTTCAAAACTAGAAAACAATGTGACACATGTCACCATATTTTTCCAAAATAAGTAACCTACTTTATTTTTCAAACCAAAATCAGTGGGGAATACCCTAAACCCTACTATTTGATTTCCCCAAGTTATTCCCTTTCAAATACGAATTCAAAAACTTAAATCCAAATTATAAATTCTTTATTTGAAATATTCAAAATATTCCAAATGGACCTTGAGACACTTGCCACTAATATAACCAAACTATATCCTAAGTTTGGACACAAATGGAATAAGCAAAGTATAAAAATAAAATACCAAAAAGGTGTACTGTTTTGGTTCAGGAATTCCAGCAAACACCTTATGTGCATCGTGTGTTCTTCCCAAACCCGAACCAAACCTTGGATCAATTCGTGTTAAGCGTTGATCATTTGCCGAATTGAGGCCTCCACTGCTTTCCCCTCTTCGCCACGATCACGCCGCACGCTGGAGGGAGCCAAATGGTCGCCGGAGTCGCCGTGGAGGAGCTGGCGACAGCGTCGGCCATGCGCACGTCGTCGTGTCGGCACAGTGGCCGCGGCGACGCCGCGCCGTGCCGGCCGCGCGGCTGCCTCTCTCTCCCTCCCTCACCCCTCTGTCTCCTCGCGCAGCAGCAGCCCGCACCGCAGCCGCCAGCAGCCCGCAGCCACGCCGCGACAGCCACGCCGCGACGTGCACGCCGCGCGCCGCCCGTGCGCTCTCACGGCCGGGCCAAAATCCCGAGCACGCCCGAGCGCGCCACGCCACCCCACCTTGCCCATTTGGTCCCCTGGACACCCCGCTGCATAGCCGCACCTCTCCACCGGCCTACGGCGAGCTCGCACGACCGCGGGTGCCCTCTGCACCGCGTCCACCGTGCGCCGCCCGGCCGCTATTTAAGCCACCCCGAGCCTCGCCGTTTCCCCACACCTCACCACCACCTCTCTCCCCTCACACCACTCTCTCTCGTGCACCGCCTGGAGGGCGGGGCCGTCGCCGCCAAGCCTCGGCCACCGAGGCCATCCGTCGAGCTCGCCGTGTCCGAGGTAGGCGACGACCACGGCCAGGCCAGGCTGCCCTTCCCCTTCCCTCCTCCCTGGCCGCAACCCCTTCCTCATGAACCCCTCGCTCACCCGCTCTCCTCTCCCCTCTGTTTCTGTCCAGGAGCACCGCCAGATTGCTCGCCGGAGCTCGTGCCGGTCCGCGGAAGAGGACCTTCACGCCGTCGACGCCAGGAGCCTCCCCGGCCAGTACGACTCCGTCCAGACGCCTCCCCGAATCGCCGCACCCCTCCTGCACCCTCGCCGCCGTCTCCCGAGCCCCTAGGTGAGCCATCCGTCCCCCTCGCCGTCGCCGGCGCCGTCGCGCCGCTCGGTTTAGGTCGCCGCCGTTCGCCACTGACGTGGACGAACGAGGGCCGTTGGATCCTGATCCAACGGTAACTTACCGTTTTGTTTTAATAAAAGGAAACTGACGAGTGGACCCCACCCGTCAGATTTTTAAACATTTCCAGCGCGCGCACTGTTTTCCGTTGAGTCACTGACGAGTGGACCCCACCCGTCAGGATTTTCAACATTATCCACCCAGGCAGTTAATTTTCGAATTTAGTTTTAATTTGAAATCAGTACTGGACCCAAACTTAGAAATTCCATAACTTTAGTTTTACAACTCCAAATAAATCAAATCAAAATGTTCTGAAAAGCTTATGAAAATGTCTATCCAACCCAAGTGGTTTCATCCCATTTGGATAAATAATAAAAAAATAGTATTAAAAATGCCAAATAGGGTTTGAAATCTAAACTTGTTTGTTTCTGATGCTCTGTTAGTCCAAATGATTTAAGACCAATTTTATTGGATCACAATTAGCCATGGTTAGTCAATCCTAAAAGGGTTTGATTTTTAGATTAACAGAATTTAGTTAATAGCCAAAACTTGATTAACTAGCCTATGGATTCAAAACAATGTGTAGGGAGTTTGGTAACTCCAAATGACCCAAATCCAATTGTGTCATCTTCTACACATCAGTAGCTCCCTGTAGAATTTTAGTTTGTATTTTTGTGACCAACAGAACTCAAACTATGCAATTAAACATGTGTGACTAATTTCTGCCCAAATTAAGGTATATTTGAATAGTGACAAAATTCAACTAAATTGGAACCACATAGTGTTGTTGATGTGTGAAATGGTTAATTAGAACCTCTAAGAGTGTATTGCTGTGATGATTGATTGAATAGGCTAGTGATTGTTTGTATTTGCTTAATTGTGTATTAGACGAGAGCGTTGTCGAGTACATCGAGGAGGAAGGAGTTGTGGAACCTGAAGACCAAGGCCAGGATCACTTTGCCGAGCAAGGCAAGCTACTCTCTGAGCTTGCACATAACTTATGCATCTAGATTTACAAAGTCCTTTTTCAAAAGCAAAGGTTTATAAAAATCCCTTTTCAAAAGTATACCTGAGTTATTTTGCCACCCTATATAGAAATATATGCTAAAACTATAGGATGGGAAAACCAACATTGTTTTATTCAAAACTCCTTTGAAAACCTTGTGTGGATACAAAACACCAAGATGTGGTGTTGAATTAAAGAAGTGGAGAAAGATGGTTTTAAGAAAAGCACATTGTGTCCTAGTACTCAGTCAAACAACCGATAATCTGTGCGACCACATTTACCCACATATGGGAAAGGGCTTAGTCATATAGCTTGCTCTTATTAGTATGGGACACTGCATCAACGGAGATGACTCCGTTATGCATGAGGGAATGGTTTGGTGACCTACCCCTGACCTGGGTCCTCGCTCAAACTCTATGAGTAGATAAGGAGGAGGATAGAAGGATGTCCCCTATACACCGCCAGATAAAACCTATGAGTCCTCACACTTAGATTCCGACGGGCTGGGTTAAGTGTCGATGGAAAGTATCATAGGGGCAGGATCCTATACTAGCAGGAGCAAAGGACAGACTAGGATCGGTGACTCAACTTCGCATACCCCTGGTATGGCGAGACGTGGCAGACACGATGAGTTATCGGATGGGTGTGGGAAAAGCGTGCTACCTCTGCAGAGGGTTAAAACTATTCGAATAGCCGAGTCCTCGGATATGGACAGTTGAAAGGCCCTACTTTGACCATGTGCAAGTTTTGAAAAGAATTGTGTTTTCAAAAGAAAGGAAGTTGGTGGAATGATCCATACACCTATGCCAACGGATTTGGTATGAGGTTGTTGGAGACTTGGTACCATGATGGACCATGGTTAGCAAGAGGAGGAGTTTTGAAGAAACTAATACTCATGAGATACTAGGAATAGTTATAATCTTCTTACCTTCTTCAACAAAGATACAGAGATGTTTTAAATAAATAAAAATGTGAAACTAAAAATGAGACTAGTGCACTCATGTTGGAGTAGTTTGCGAGTACATTCCAATGTACTCATACTAGCTTGTCTCTGGCTATTGTCGTAGCCAGACTTGGAGGAGTATTACGCCCAGGAGGAATATGGCGACATCTACGCCAACTAAGGATCTTCTCAAGTCGACTGCCTGTCGGGTCATCGTTAGCTCTGGGATGTCTACTACGTTTAAATTCCGCTGCTTATGTTGATTTGGCCCTAGAAGGCACCTGTGTAAGACTTGGTCTATATGACCTGTTATGTAAGACTTATTCCGGTATTGTAATGGATGTAAACTTTGGTATTCAGTTCGGATTATGTGCAACGACAGACTGATCACGGGATCGTTGTGTTAAGCATAATCGGGTATTTCGGACAGCTAGTCCGGGGTCCCCACAGCCGCCGTCCACGTCCCATGGTGAGATCAATACGCGCCCTCGGAATCAACCGACCACTCGGACCCGCCGTCTTCAAGCGAAGGAGAAGATGACTCCGACGAGGAGGAGGTGTCTGATGAGGAGGACCCGCCGGAGCCTTATTCCAGTTAGGATGTGCTTATTAAATTCTAGTAGGGTTTGTCAATGTGCTTGTTAATATACTTATCCTCGTTATGATTTAGTATAGCTAACTTGCAAGTGTATGAAGTAATAGTATGTTTCGGTGACTATGTATAAAAATGGTGTGGAAGTTGAAGGAATAATTCACATGAAGGTCTGCCTCCAAATCATTTCCTAAGGACAGCAAGCTCACGAATATAGGCGCTTAATGTGTAAACTGTTTTCATCTTAAAATTTATATGTGTCATGTAGCATCGTATGTGGCTCTATTCCTACTATCCATGTATTTTTTATGCAGAAGCACTATACAGATCCAAACAATCTAATTGAAAGGAGCTAAATACAAGGATCATATCCATGAACCGTCGTTGTTGCGACGTTTCGCTACACTACACAAAACACTTTTTAATTAAGTCTGTCCTTAATAGCGCGGCCGAGATGTCAAGAGGTGACGTTATTATATTTTGGCGACACCGTCGAAGAAAAAGATCGAATTCATGAACTTGCCATGGTTGTTAGGCAAATGTAGGAGCAAGTCGTGAAGATAAGTTTAGTTAGGAATGATAAGGATAATTATTAGTTTGTACTATCCGAGGCTGCAAGGTCAGTGGTGGTTAAATGACAGGATCAGGGCTCTCATTTTGTTTACTAGCTAAAGGATCATGTGTCTTGAAATATTTATTATGAATGTTGCAATTGTTGGATGAGCTGTTGTATCTGTCAGTTAGCTAACTGACATATGTATGCACCGTTGGATTGGTTTGGCATATGTATGCACTTCTGTGAACCTTGTTGATGGGTGAATTATTGCACTGTCGAAATTTATCAATATATGGATCAGACTTCTATGAAGTCAGTTGAATGAGCTGATTTTCTTTCTGAAATTAATTTTGGTGTTATTAACTCTGACGTGAATAGAACTGTCAAAGAGCATGAACTAAATATGAATAAAATTGTGAATTATTGCACTGTTGAAATTTATCAATATATGGATCAGACTTCTATCAAGTCAGTTGAATGAGCTGGTTTTCTTTCTGAATTTAGTTTTGGTGTTATTAACTCTGACGTGAATAGAACTGTCAAAGAGCATGAACTAACCATGAATAAAATTCTCAAAATCATGCATGCTGGCCGATCATATTGAAGGCATGCATGCTGGCCGATCATATTGAAGGCATGCATGCTGCCGGCGCCATGTTTGTCCTGCCGCTAAAGCCATTTTGGCAATCCCACTACCGGTAGTTAAATTACAGGCAAACAAACTGCCGGTAACAATAGTTACGGCAATCCAGCTGCCGGTATTACTGGAGAACACGGGGCAGGGGACCTGCCGGGAAATAGGGAGAACACGGAGCAGCAAACCTGCCGGTACATAATGATCTGCCGACTGCCGGCAAAAACATTTACCGTCAGGGTTATAGGGGCAGCTGTATCTGCCGGGAAAAAACTTGTGCCGGGAGCCTGATTGCTTCCATAAGCTACTTAGAGCATCCACAATGGGAAACGCTATAATAGGCGCTTAGGAAATTAAAAAAATATCCTTAAAACGAAATTCACATCTAAGCGCCTGCCGTTTCAATGCAGGGCGCTTATTCAGGCGTCAAAATCTATTATTCTTAGCATTGGATAGCTGTCGTACGGGAAAGAAAGAAGCGGAGCGCCGAGCGCAAGAATAGGCAGCGATGCTAGCTGCTTTCCTGGGATTGGCGGGGATTATACCATAACGGCCAGTATTTTGATCCTAGCGTCGGCGCATAAGCGTCGTGCTGTGGATGCTCTTATCCGGGCAGTTTTTCAGCCCCTATGCTTGGTCCATCGTGTAGTGTTATAAGTTTAGTGAGGCATGAAAATGATAGATTTTGATAGGCATGCCAACGATAGATTTAGCGAGGCATAACAATGAAGATAAGTGTAATTGGTCATCTTGTTTGATGCAATGTATCGGTGACATTTGATATACATTACGAATGAATTTGCTATATTTTTTGTGCTTGTGCTGTGAGATTTTACATGTCCAGTGGCATTTGTATTCGTGCTATTGGCTTATGAAGAAATCTCAATGCAAACGAGTAAATTCACACTTTGTTATTGATAAGCTCGACACTAAGGAAGCGGAGCTATGAGCACAACTTTTCCAAATATAAGCCTCATCGGCGACAGTTTTGGCCTCTTTTCCCGACGTGGGCCATCACATCAGCAGTAGGACCAGGACACAGACCGTTTCTCCATTTCCGATGAGAGTTTTGACCCGTTTTTTATGTGTCGTTTTGTTCCAATAAGTCCAATAACCATATGCTAAGATTGATTTCAATCGTGTGCGATTGTTGATCCATACTAGTTTTGATTTTTTATTCCTCATTGTCCCTTTATATGTTAATCCATAAATACTCTATATATAAAAAATACACACCAGAGTCGTGTTGTTTTCTTGTAAAAAATAATTCCCAAGAGTTGTCTCTAGTTAATCAAAAGGTATATTACGTTTGTGTTTTGTAGAGATGGGTGGTAATAATGACGTTTGACTAACCAGATTTACCTAAATTATAGTTTGGCTAGCCAAGCTTATTCTATGAGAATGCAACTATTTCTCGCAGTAAACTATTCACTTCGGTCTTTTAGTAACTGAAATCACTGACACTTATTCAGAATGGAGGGAGTATGAAAATAAGTTCAAATTGCTCAACACATATCATCGTCCATGAACCATGACCTGAGCCCAACAAACAATGTCCATGTATACCTGATATTGATATAAGTGAATAGCAACGAACTTGAGTTTTTTTTAGATAAATACACAACTATGTTAATTTTTCAAACTAGGCGTTGCCATGAAATCTTTCAAGTTTGATGCTCTATACACTCATGCTAGGTCTACTCATATGACGTACACTTGATCAAACACAAATAATTCGAAACGGGTGCGCCCCGCTATATTAATATGGCAACCACCCAATATATACAACTGTGAGACTAACCAATACAACCGTGAGACCACTGCTGGGTAAACAACACAATCAAGACTAAGAAAAAAATGAAAATGAAGAAAAGAGAAAACTATGTCAACGACGCTAGAACGACAAAAGCGAAGATGACCCACAACTAATGTGCCCACCGGAGAACTCCCACCATGCTGCTATGCCGTCGAATCGCCGTGTATCAAGCAACACCTTCAAGAAGGAATGCGATGATAACGACGTTGCTGCCTGAACTGCTCCTAGGATTTCTCCCGGTGTACGGAGGGGAGTAGGGAGGGTACACCCGATATAATCAAATCTCCCCAAGTAAGATTCGAACCTACGACCACCTTCAAGAAGGATGGCAGCGTCCGGAGGCGTCATCGCATCAGTGTCGGTAAGAACTGACAGGGATTTCTCCCGACGCGGCAATCCACACCCCGGACAAACCGTCAGCTCCACCTAGCTTGCCGTCCACGAACATGCGCCAACAGTCATGAGATCATCCACGACGTCACACCATGGAAAATGTTGCAAGGCCGACCGAACCGAGAAAAATGAGCCGCATATAGGGGACGACAATGCCGCATCCTCATGAGAGGGCACAACCTCCACCGTAAAGGCAGTAGTAGATCGAATGCAGCAGCAGGAGCACACCGAACCACACTGCCTGGCCCACTCTTACCCGATTGGGCTCGTGAAACTCCGACCGGCGTGCAGCAGCAGACGCATCGCCGTAGTCGTCATCCCCATCCCGAGCTGCTCTCCAACCCAACTGAAAGCAGCATCACAGAAGTTTAAACCTGCCCGCTCTTACCCTTTTGGGCCAAACCTGGGCCTGAAGGGATCCGTCGCCGGACAAGCCCAACGCTAAATGGGAAAAACCAATTACTGAAAACAGGTGGGCATGGTTTAGTTAGAAAATGCAGGTACGCATAAAAACTAAAACACTTTATCAACACGAGTAACTTACTAACTTTAAAGCTTGAAGAAAATCCATGCAGGCAGGGTGGAGCTTAGTTGTGGCAAAGTGGGCCCTAGCCCCTCCTCACAGAAAATTTGCCTACTAATTCTCACAGGCATTCTTTTACCATACACATGAGATTCTTTTAGATTGCCCCTTTAGATATATGCTACCTTCTATTATTTTGGTGAACATAGAATCTCGACAACCACCGGTGCACACCTTGAACTTTCATACCATTGGTTCTTTTAACCTTGGAACTACCTCATTACAAATTAATTCAACCTAGTAATGATATGATTAGATTGATAAAATAGAAGCTTGCATGTTCCTTTCGTCTTCTTTGTTTTCCAACATCTCCGTAGGTATAGAGGATGCCCATCCTAGATGGCCAAAAATTCTTAGGGTATATATGTGTGTTTTATGTCCGAAATATGTGTTATTAAATATTTGATCTCGCGGATAAAAGTATGGACCTTGTTTGGATACTGGCCAATATTTTAGGTTCCGTTGTCCTTTCCCAACTCTCAAGAGCATGAGTGGTTTCTGTTCAAAAGTCAAAACCTGCCTTACCAAAATATTTGTCATACGGAAAATTTGGACCTTGTTTAGATGATGGAAAATATGTTGGCATATCCTTGTTTTTTTTTTTTTTGAA
The DNA here is from genome assembly GCA_026929855.1 of Poa annua. Taxonomy (NCBI): domain Eukaryota; kingdom Viridiplantae; phylum Streptophyta; class Magnoliopsida; order Poales; family Poaceae; genus Poa; species Poa annua. Next base: position 44,114,876 of record CM049436.1, read on the forward strand.
GCTTCATATCCTTGTTCGTTGGTGATCAAATCGTGTTCTTGTTATCTTGTATCTTGCTAACAGTGCCCAAATCATCGACAAACCAGTACTTTTAAGGAAATTTTTGCTAGCCAACTTTACGTGGGATGAGGCTGGGCATACACAAGCACCTAGAAATACCTTGTGGAAAATGGAAACCTACTAGAACCATTGGTGGGGCAGGACATGGCCCCATGCACTAATGGTCCATACACTCCTAAACCTAATTATGTGATGCACTGTCTAAAGCAAGCACAAACATATCATCATTAATCTTCCGTGTATGCATGTCCTAGTGATGAAGAATACTTAACTAGCAAGAATTAATAATTAACCAGCTGATAGTTCCGCAGGTCGTGCAGTGAATGATCGATCAATGTGTGCAGGTTAACATCACCTGAGGCTTATGCACGATCGTCTGTATCCTCGATTCCAACTCATGCATGGATAACGACAGATCCTTTACCACACCGTTCTTTTGATCTTTATCTTTTCTCGTTTACTACGTTGTGGCTGTGAAGGGAACACATATTATTTGCCCGCTATCTCATACACACACACACACAAACACAAGCACACGCACATTGAACACATATTATTTTCTGCTACGTTTGAGAGTTAAATTTGGTTTATTTCATTTATGCTTTACTAAGATTCAATAATTAATTAATTTCATATCTAACACATTATTTAATTATTCAGAATAAGACTGACTATGGTGGAGAGTATCATATATTAGTATCATGCATACGTTTATGATACTACCTATATAATACATCATATTCCCTCCATCTCGATTTATTAGTCACATTTCGGGTTTATCTGGGATCGAGGTAAGAGAGGATTGGTCAAGATAATCACTCTTAAATTAGAAAATTAATTGGGAAAGACCAACAAGGTCCAATCGGAAGCGTGTGCATTGACCTGTTAAATGGAGCATTGGCTAAATTGCATGTAGAATGGGGAGAGGAAGTGACTGGGAGATTTTCTAGGAGATCATTAATGCTAACTACGCCATATACTTAAGATTATCTGGTTTTAGAGATGTGACTAATAGATCTAGATGGAGTGAATATTATACAGTTGTATCATATCCACATCTTATTTTTTTTAATCTTTGTAGAATCCCTATACAAATATGGGTGGAAGATTTACTTGCTATTAAATATCTAGAATTACGTGCTCTGATACCACAACATAGGTAGAGACCAATACCATCTCTTTTTCATTAAATGGTGGGCCACATTATTCTTTTACCAACATGACATGCATGATACCACATATTAATTGTTCATTTACACTCTGCATGTTTTTTCAATATTTGTAACTAGTTCAATACTTGTAATAATTTTATTTTAATAACTAGTTTTAACTGCTTTGTAGAAATGAGTGCATCTTCCTCGCACAGACATGTTGTTTTAAAGCAGGCATAAGACTCGAGACTGGCCACCATAGGTGGCAGCGGCTCATTGGATGACTATGAGTCGGATGAAGACTTTGCAATAGCTAACGAAATTTCTAATGAAGACGAGCTCGCGATGTTGGATCTGAAGTCGTGCAAGAGCAGTCAGCAAAGGAAACGAGGCGGTGCAAGCCCAGGAGACCAAACAGCACCAAAGGTCTCATCACAGTATTCCTTAAGCCAAACCGTACAGGTTCGTGCCACAGCATCCGGCTCAAGCAGCAGCATGGTAGCCTCAAGCTGATCCCAGTGTTGTCTCCACAACTGTGTCTCGTCATAAGGGTCCGGAATGCCGCCGTCTTGTAGAAGAGTGGCCATTGGACAAACGTGATCCACATGGCCACCCAAATTGATGAACAAGGTTTTTCCGTCATTCCAGTAGAGGTTACAACTGGGTACAACACCACCGTAGGTTTCAGAGTGTGTGAGGTTGTGAATATCACTTATGCAAAGATTGAGTTAAGGCCGAAAGAGCAAAAAAAAAAACATGATAGAAGCACTTTTTAGAAGCTTGTTGAACTGATGCCCGTTCAAAACTGAAGGTGGGGAAGACGGACTGGGATCCCCTGACGTACCTGGCTCTCTCTGACGCATGGGCCCGGGCCCACCAGGCAGTGACCCCCACGGCAGGGGTACCGTACGTTAGGTGAGCCGCGTCCGGGGAAGACACGGTGAAGAGTCAAAGATAAAACCATGTGCGTGATGGTAAAGCCATTGAACGTGTGGCAAAACATGACAACATAAATTAAATCTAAATATCTCGAGATGCCCTCAAATACAAGAGGACTTGTAGCAATTCATTGCATCACACTCGGGCGATGAATTTAGAAATAGAGTGAACGTGTGTAAGAACATGGAAGAACAACACGGTAAACCACAAGGTCGGCAGTCTAGTGCCCTCCCCTTTATAGGCTACTAGAACTAGAAGCCCTTAGCAAATAACCAGGACTAATTCCGTGTGTTTTTTTATTGTCTCTATTTGGTCGCAGGCGTGAGGGGATAGAGGAGGGTAGGTTAGGTAATCTTTAGTTCACTTGTGCAAGGTATATGGTGGATAGTTGAAATATCATTCCACCTATGTGGTTTTTTTCCTTTGAATTTTATGTGAGCACCTTTTTTTTTACTTTCATTTGAGTTTGAGCTTCTTCTTTTCTTCCAATTGTTGATATGGCTATGCTTGGACTAATATTGAGATTACCTGATTTTGATTTGTCAAGTGAATTCCATATGTAGAGCTAGGTGGGACAGATGATTTACACGAATTGATTTGTATCACTGAATTTTATTGAAAACAACTCATGATCGTCATGACTTATCACATAAATAACTTATTATATTGGAGTAGAGGTTGTACAACTATGCTGTACGTAACGGAAAAAGAAAGGAGCCTATATATGAGAGAGCCATTAGGCTCTCGGATGCATTTGCACCCTTTATTTAAAATAATTTTAAAAAATTTAAATAAATTGTCAAAAAGTATTGGCACATATATTACAACATTCTATGCGTTCGAAAAATTAATGTATTTTATATGGTTTATGTAAAAGACAAATTTTAAGCTTAAAATAAGCCTTTTCACAAGACAATATTTTATGATTTTTGTACATACCACAAAAATATCATATTACGCGAAACAGCTTTATAAACAGCGAGAAGAAATACAAAGATAGGCTAGATGCTGACGAGGCCGGGGGCGCGTTGGGGAAGTCGGTTTGCCAGCGACCCGGCGCGAGGGCGCGGGCTGCGGCCGGAGGCAACGAACTGCGGTCGACGCATCCACGGCGAGCTCGGACGGAGGCGCGCCAGGATGCGGAGGTGCCGAGGTCGACGCATCCACGGCGAGCTCGGACGGAGCTGCCGAGGCGAGGGCGTGGTTGGGGAAGCCGGAGAGGACGCCGGAGGCGCGGCCAAGTCGGAGAAGCCAAAGCCGTGGTCGCGGAGATGTCGGGGGCGACGTAGGGGCGATGTCGGGCGACCGGGCGCAGGCGCGGGCGGCCGGACGCGGGAGGAGGCGCGGGCTGCCAGGCGCAAGCGACCGAGGTCGGAGACGCCGATGTGAAGAGGCGCGGGCGGGCCTGCCGGCATATCCCAGGTCGGGGCGAGTCGGGGGCGGCGCGGTGTCGGCAGAAGCGATGCGCACGGAGACCAGGTCTCGGAAGAGTTGGAGACTGAGGATAACTCGGTGGGCTGAAGCTGGGCATCTCGGCCCGCTGACAGAGGATGTCGGCCCACTGAGGCAAAAAGCGACTTGGGCCAGCTTGGGACCCTCCGAGATCTGTCATCTCGGTTTAACCGAGTTAAACACAATGACGGTCCAAATTGTGTCTCTCTGCCTTTCTCTCTGTCTTCTACCCATTTACATCCTCTTTACCTCCGATGTTAGCTTAATAACCTCGTAACTTAGGGTACCGGGGATTACATCCAAGATACTAGTTCCCGAGGCTATGGGGGATTCGTAGAATCGCGCATATACTTACAAAAACAGATAACCACCGGAAAAAAACCCTCCATGCGCACAACTTCCTGCTGCCTCTTTTAAGAATTCCATAAAACCAATAGCCTTGGGGTACCCGGGGTCACATCCCCGACACTAGTCCCCGAGTCTGCGGGGGACTCGCAGAATCGCGCGCAGAATTACAAAAACAAATAACCACATCACGGTCTTAACATACTCCACCTTGTACCTGCACGAATATCATCATATGTCGGTTCTTTAGTCACCCCGGGCGTTTTACCGACGTAGATGTCTTCAGCCACTGCTGGTTTGTCGTAGGGGTAACTCAGGTGTCTCGGATGTCCGGTAGCCACTCTGTGCACTTACCGACATGGACGTCTCCAGCCACTTCAGGTTTAACGTAAGGGTACCTCGGGTGTCTCGGATGTCCGGTAGCCACTCTGGGCACTTACCAACATGGACGTCTCCATCCACTGCTGGTTTAACGTAAGGGTACCTCAGATGTCTCGGATGTCCGGTAGCCACTTTGGGCACTTACCGACATGGACGTCTCCAGCCACTGCTGGTTTAACGTAAGGGTATCTCGGGTGTCTCGGATGTCCGGTAGCCACTCTGGGCACTTACCGACATAGACGTCTCCAGCCACTGCTGGTTTGACGTAAGGGTACCTCGGGTGCTGCCTCTGGCAAATCGACAGAGAAGATGATTCGGAGATATTACACGATGCCGCGATATACTGGCGATCCGAAATTAACGGTGATTTGGAGATACTTGCATAATGCCATGATACTTGGGCAGACCGACATAAACGGCGATCTGGAGATATTTGCATGATGCCATGATATATTGGCGAACCGACATAAACGGCGATCTGGAGATGTTTGCATGATGCCATAATATTCTGACTTGCCGACATAAGCGATAACTCGGCATGATATGCCATTTACAACTCGGCAAGTCTGATACCAAAGACTGTCCATGATACACTTTGAGGTCTTAATAAATATAAGATGGATCCGAGATAACTAACATAATAACCGACATAATCAAGACCTTTGACATGAATACTCTCTCGGTAAAACCGATATCACCTTTCAATGTTAGTTCGGACACGCATGTATAATGAATATTCAACAGGAGCGATAACTCTATTTAACATGCCGAATTAAATTTAATATAAGATAGAAATTAAAACTAGCCGCACGGCTACACACTATGACGCAGACTTGGTTTCGACCGAGTAAAGTAAACAGCGAATCTACTAACAGGCGGAATTAATTATAGCACGAGAGACTACTAGTAGCAGCCAAACTAGACATGCAAACACAGACTCGGTCTCAACCGAGTCCCCGAGTTATTTTAGAGATCCAGCAGAAATAACAGAATGCACTGGTGAGCCAGCCCCCGGTCAAGACATCTTGCTCCCGGGGAAAACATACAGACAACATATGCCGAATTGCTTTTTAGACCGAGTCCCCGAGTTTGTTTTCATGTTACTACATTTCACAACATCTGCTATTGACTACCATTTAGGCGTTCGTCAGTCGAGTAATAAGATTATATCCGATAGCATACATTACTTGAACTTTGAAACAAGGTTAAAAAACTAATCGGCATATAAACAATATAGATAACAAAACACATGCATATAGATAAGGCAGTCCCCGAGTTACTCTACAAACCTACAAACCTAGGATAAAAAGCATAACTGACCGGTGAGGCAGTCCCCGGGTAAGACATCTTGCCCCCGGGGAAAATATACAGACAAGAGAAAAGTGGCAGTCCCCGGGTAAATTTTGAGATTAACTGCTGGAATTTTAGTGTACTTGGGCCAAGGCCCAACTAAAATCCGAAATTCTCATGGCCCATTCTGGTTGGCTGGTTGTGTAAGTACGTGACTAATGTTTAGTCTCATACTGCTAGTGGAGAGTGAGCTGCACCACTTTATATAGTGGGATGTTCTAGTACTAGTATGAGCTAGTGAGAGCATGAGAAGATGAAGAGTGCCACACGCGCGCTCCTCCTCCTCGCTCGCCTCGCCACGTCTCGCCTCGTCACGACGCGCCGCGGGTTGCGGGAATCTCGCCGAGCCGAGCTTATATTTTTGCAGTCTGGGAAAGTTAATGAGTCATTGATTGGTAATTAACGGACGCGTTGATTACTTTCCCGTTTCCGATTCCAATGGGATCGTGGGGCGTTACCGACTCGATCGTGGCTTACAGCCCACGTCCTACCCGATTCGCAATATATATACAACCCGGGGCAAACCCTAGCCGCCACCACACGATACATGGTCTCACACCGTTCCAGAACCTTGCGCCGCCGTATTCCAAGTTTTCTCCATCCCGTCTTCCGGCGTGCACCGGTTGAAGGGACAGTAGGCCTCCGGAACCCCGCCTCTTGTGATCCTGTACGGGAGAGGGGCGATCAGGTTTTTGGGGAGCGCACTCGCGCGACTACTGGCTTCGAGTTCTTCCCCAACGACGACTTCTTCCCCGACATCGCCAACCTCTTCATCGACGACATGGGCGACACGGCGAACTCCAGCGGTGCTGCTGCCGCTGCACTGTACGTGTTCTTGACCTTACTATATGATGTTTTACTAGAGTTCTTACTCATAGTATGTGCTCTAGATTGCATCGGTTTATCTACTGTTTTCGTAGATCACATGATTAGTTTAATTTGTATAATTCTAGTCATGAATTGCTCACTGTTTTCGCGAATTAAATCATATGCTAAAATGTCTAATTATTCAACAATTCAAAAACCAGATTATAGGCAATTAGCACCTGCTGGTTTTATCGCGTCAACGAGGCCGTTTCCGTTTAAAGGGGTTATGTATAAGCGGTTGCACATGAGAGCAGTGTTATGGTTTCAAAACATGAACTGCTATGCCGCCACCAAAGGCAAGCCTGATGGCGAGCTTGACCCTGTACAGCAGGAGTCTTTTGATAGGCTCGACAATATGTTTAAGAGTGCCCTTTTGAGTATTCTTGACGATTCCATTGTGCACTCGTATATGTCGTTTTCTAACGGAAAGGACACGTGGGATGCGATCGAGGCCAAGTTTGGAGTCTCGGACGCTGGCAGCGAGTTGTATGTCATGGAAACTTTCTATGACTACAAGATGACTGATGAGCGCCCTGTTGTTCAACAGGCTCATGAGATACAGTCACTCGCTAAGAAACTTGAGCACTTTAAGTGTATCTTACCGGACAAGTTTGTCGCCGGTGGCATTATCGCCAAGCTTCCACCTTCGTGGAGCAACTTTGCTACCTCTCTGAAACACAAGAGACAAAAGTTTTCCGTTTCGGATCTCATTGGGTCGCTTGATATGGAAGAGAAGGCGAGAGCGAAGGATACACGTGCTCGAGTTACCGAGGCTGGTTCTAGTGCCCATGTGGTACAGAAGAAGAATTACCAGCCGCCCCACAAGCCCAAGTTTAACAAGAACAACTCTGGGGGCAAAGGCAAGCCTGATGGAAAGTTCAAGCCATCACAGCCTACCAACTTCAAGAAGAAGAACAACAAACCGAGTAAGGGTTCATGCCATGTTTGCGGTGATCCTAATCACTGGGCACCTCGTTGTCCCAACCGCCATGAGCTGCGCGAACCTGAGAACAATGGCAAGAATGCCAATGTTGTCATTGGTGATACTGAGATGAAGGATTCAGGGTACGGTATATTTCCTACCATCTTTTCGGTTTGTCATTCACCTGAATGGTTGATTGACACTGGCGTCAATGTACATGGTTGTTTTGATGCCTCGATGTTCTCTTCTTACCAGATCACAGGGACTTCCCCCGTGCTGATGGGCAATGGGTCACATGCTTTTGTTCGTGGTGTCGGTACGGTCGATCTGAAGTTTACTTCGGTGAAGACTGTGCGTTTGAAGAACGTTCATCATGTGCCTGCCATCAATAAAAATCTCGTCAGCGGATCGCTGCAGTGTCGAGATGGTTTTAAGTTGGTTTTCGAGTCCAATAAAGTTTTAATATCTAAATATGGACAATTTGTTGGAAAAGGCTATGCGTGCGGAGGCTTGTTCCGCCTATCTTTGTCGGATATTTGCACCAAAGTTATTAATCATATTTGCCATGAAGTTGAATCTAATATTTGGCATTCACGACTTTGTCATATTAACTTTGGTAGCATGACGCGGCTAGCTAATTTGGATTTAATTCCGAAATTCACTAATGTCAAAGGTTCCAAGTGTCAAGTGTGCGTTCAAGCTAAACAACCCCGCAAGTCACATAAGGCTGCGGAGGCAAGAGACTTGGCACCACTGGAACTTATACATTCAGATCTCTGTGAGATGAATGGCGTGTTGACAAAAGGCGGAAAGAAATATTTCATGACGCTTATTGATGACTCCACTAGATATTGTTATGTGTATCTCTCGAAATCAAAAGATGAGGCTTTGAACTTCTTCAAAAACTATAAAGCTGAAGCAGAGAACCAACTTGATCTAAGAATAAAACTGTTAAGGTCTGATCATGGTGGAGAGTATTTTTCCAATGAGTTTGATTCTTTTTGTGCGGAACATGGTATAATCCATGAGAGGACACCTCCCTATTCACCTCAGTCAAATGGGGTAGCCGAAAGAAAGAACCGAACTCTAACTGATTTGGTTAACGCCATGTTAGACACTTCCGGTCTCTCCAAGGCATGGTGGGGGGAGGCGCTATTGACAGCTTGTCATGTCCTAAACCGAGTTCCCGCAAAGAATAAAACCGTTTCTCCATTTGAGGAATGGGAAAGGAAGAAGTTGAGACTCTCTTACTTACGTACTTGGGGTTGTTTGGCGAAAGTTAATATTCCAATTCCCAAGAAGCGCAAGCTAGGACCAAAAACCGTGGATTGTGTTCTTCTGGGCTATGCTTTTCATAGCATTGGTTATAGATTTTTGATAATCAAATCTGAGGTATCCGACATGCGTGTTGGTACGATTATGGATTCGAATGATGTGACTTTCTTTGAGGACATCTTTCCGATGAAGGATATGCCTAGCTCATTAAATCAGGAGATACCTAATGCATCTAGTCAGGAATTGGTTGCTATTCCTGATTCTACCATTTCGAACACACTGATAATTCTGTGGAGGATGACAATGAAGTTCCTGTTAGGAGGAAGAGACAGAGGACTGCAAAGTCTTTTGGTGATGATTTCATTGTGTACCATGTTGATGACACCCCCAGGACCATTTCAGAAGCTTATGCATCTCTTGATGCTGACTACTGGAAGGAAGCTGTCCGTAGTGAGATGGATTCCATCTTAGCTAACGGAACCTGGGAAGTTACTGATCGTCCTTATGGGTGCAAACCTGTAGGATGTAAGTGGGTGTTTAAGAAAAAGGTTAGGCCTGATGGTACTATTGAGAAGTACAAGGCGCAGCTTGTGGCCAAGGGTTATACCCAGAAAGAAGGAGAAGACTTCTTTGATACTTACTCACCTGTGGCTAGACTGACCACGATTCGGGTGCTACTTTCATTGGCTGCCTCGCATCGTCTTCTCGTTTATCAAATGGACGTTAAGACAGCTTTCCTAAATGGAGTGTTAGACAAGGAAATTTATATGGATCAGCCAGATGGTTTTGTAGTACCGGGTCAGGAAGCAAAGGTGTGCAAGTTATTGAAATCTTTATATGGCCTTAAGCAAGCTCCTAAGCAGTGGCATGAGAAGTTTGAAAGAACTTTAACTGCTGCAGGTTTCGTTGTTAACGAATCCGATAAGTGTGTGTACTATCGCCATGGTGGGAGCGAGGGAGTTATTCTATGTCTGTATGTCGATGACATACTGATATTTGGAACCAATCTTGATTTAATCAAGGAGGTTAAGGATTTCTTATCTCGTTGTTTTGAGATGAAGGATCTTGGAGTAGCTGATGTAATTTTAAACATCAAGCTGCTGAGAGATGGTGATGGTGGAATTACACTGCTTCAATCCCACTATGTGGAAAAGATCTTGAGTCGCTTCGGGTATGACGACTGCAAGCCTTCTCCGACACCATATGATACTAGCGTGATGCTTCGAAAGAATAATCGCATTGCTAGAGATCAACTGAGATATTCTCAGATCATTGGCTCGCTTATGTATTTGGCATGTGCCACGAGGCCTGACATCTGTTTTTCTGTAAGCAAGTTTAGCCGGTTTGTTTCCAACCCAGGAGATGATCATTGGAATGCGCATAAGAGAGTTATGCGCTATTTAAAAGGCACTGCGAGCTATGGAATTCACTATTCTGCTTATCCTAGAGTACTGGAAGGTCATAGTGATTCCAATTGGATATCTGATTCTGATGAGATTAAGGCCACGAGTGGTTATGTGTTTACACTCGGTGGTGGAGCTGTTTCCTGAAAGTCTTGCAAGCAGACCATCTTAACGAGGTCAACTATGGAAGCAGAACGCACAGCGTTAGACACAGCCACTGTTGAAGCAGAGTGGCTTCGAGAGCTTTTGATGGACTTAACTGTGGTTGAAAAACCCATACCCGCTATCCTTATGAACTGTGATAATCAAACTGTGATAGTTAAAATTAAAAGTTCTAAGGATAATTTAAAGTCATCAAGGCATGTAAAAAAGAGATTAAAATCTGTCAGAAAATTGAAGAATTCCGGAGTTATTGCGTTGGATTATATCCAAACGTGAACTTGGCAGATCCTTTCACAAAGGGTTTATCACGTAACGTGATAGATAATGCATCGAGAGAGATGGGTTTGAGACCCACCGTATGAGTTGTCCACAGTGGTAACCTAATCTATGTGATCGGAGATCCCGTGAATTAGAAGTGGGAGACAAGCTGTTGGTCGGCTGGGAGGAGAGTATCCTTACATTTTACTATCCCAATCTGTAAAGATGCAATACTCTCCTGATCTGCATGGCAGGTTGATATTTATCTTAATGTGTTCCGAGCGGCTTACTTTTATAAGCGGAGATGTTATCCTGCAGAGAATCTCTTGAGGAATACACCTATATGAGTCTGGCTATTAAACGTCGCAGTATATGAGATTTTGGTGCTCTTTAATAAGCTCATGAAAGGCCTTGGAGTATGACGTATAAGCTCCACCCGCGGGGAAGCCTTGCGGTAGCCTAGTATCGGTCAAGTGCTTGTGTGAAATTAGGTCGCAACAAACTTATAGTTCAAGGCATAGTCCACTATTCAAGTTGCGGTCTAACGTAGCATAAGTTTCTAAGTGGAAGTTCAACTTAACAGTCTCCACTAAGTACCGGTATATCAAACAATGTTTTGGAACAAAGATGTACATTGTGCCAATGAGACTTTGTGGGGGATTGCTGGAATTTTAGTGTACTTGGGCCAAGGGTCAACTAAAATCCGAAATTCTCATGGCCCATTTTGATTGGCTGGTTGTGTAAGTACATGACTAATGTTTAGTCCCATATTGCTAGTGGAGAGTGAGCTGCACCACTTTATATAGTGGGATGTTCTAGTACTAGTATGTATGATCTAGTGAGAGCATGAGAAGATGAAGAGTGCCACACGCGCGCTCCTCCTCCTCGCTCGCCTCGTCACGACACGTCACGACGCGCCGCGCCGCGGGTTGCGGGAATCTCACCGAGCCGAGGTTATATTTTTGCAGTCTGGGAAAATTAATGAGTCATTGATTGTAATTAACGGACGCGTTGATTACTTTGCCGTTTCCGATTTCAATGGGATCGTGGGGCGTTACCGACTCGATCGTGGCTTGCAGCCCACGTCCTATCCGACTCGCAATATATATACAGCCCAGGGTAAACCTTAGCCGCCACCACGCGATACATGGTCTCACACTGTTCCAGAACCTTGCGCCGCCGTCTTCCAAGTCTTCTCCATCCCGTCTTCCGGCGTGCACCGGTTGAAGGGACAGTAGGCCTCCGGAACCCCGCCTCTTGTGATCCTGTACGGGAGAGGGGCGATCAGGTTTTTGGGGAGCGCACTCGCGCGACTACTGGTTTCGAGTTCTTTCCCAACGACGACTTCTTCCCCGACATCGCCAACCTCTTCATCGACGACATGGGCGACACGGCGAACTCCAGCGGTGCTGCTGCCGCTGCACTGTACGTGTTCTTGACCTTTCTATATGATGTTTTACTAGAGTTTTTACTCATAGTATGTGCTCTAGATTGCATCGGTTTATCTACTGTTTCCGTAGATCACATGATTAGTTTAATTTGTATAATTCTAGTCATGAATTGCTCACTGTTTTCGCGAATTAAATCATATGCTAAAATGTCTAATTATTTAACATTAACTATTCAGCATTTAATTCAAATAACCGGTAAGTACTCGCATTGCAATCTTGGTGCGGGTATATGTCATTGAAACGTTCGCGATGTCGGTGTAGCGGACGACACATGGACCTTGGCTCCCCTGTCGGCACGGATCCGGCCCATCAAACCTGATGTCGGTCTGCCGACAATGAGAGGTCGGCATAGCAGCATGTCGGCACCGTATGGGGCGCACCAACGTTGCCGAGAATACTGGGCGCGATTGTGTCGATGGCCGCTAGTGTCGGGACTAGTGTCGGTCAGATTAACTCACGCGGGCACCTGGCTGGGCATCCCAGCAGTGCTGCCGACCAGCATCTGGCCTTGGCCACGGCCAAAGCAACCACACGGACACACATGTGACCGGTGCTGTCGGCCAGGCGCGCACGCATGCAGCTAGCAACAGGTAACCCTGGGCATAATTTGGTTTCAAATCGGCCAAACCGTCACACCAACCCGCACCACACCGGATCAGCGGTTCGTACCGGTGCCGTCACACTAAACCGATCAAACCGTAATAAGAATTTGGGTAGTTGGTTTGAGACGGGTTGGACCCAGCGAAACCGATCAAACCAGTCGTCGCGGGAGAGCCGGAGAGGAGGCTGTCGCGTGGAGCGTACTGAATTGATCCTCGACGCGACTGCGGCACCAAAGCTCGGCGTTCTCGAGCGAGCCGGACAGCCGGTAGTGTGGGTGATGAAGCGGAGCCCCCTGAGGGTGCGCTTGGTGCCGGTGGGCGACCGGTTGATCCGCGCCTGGATGCGGCGCTGCTCACGCGCCGCCATGGCCGCCTCCCTGCAGCTCGGTGGGCGTGGACGCGCGCCGTGTGGGAGAGGGCGCGGGGGGCGACGTCCGGAGCCAGGCGAACTTCCTGCATATCCAGAACGACGTCTACGAGTAGCGGCTGAGCGCGCCCGGGCGTGCGCGGCATCGAGGCGGCCGCGCCGTAGAGCGCGACGCTGGTGGGCATGATGCCGTGCACCACCATGGACTCCTCGTCCGGCGCCGCGGCGTTATCCTCCTCGGTGCGTCCACGACGGGGCGGAGTTCGGCGGCGGAAGATCTACGGCTCAGCCATGGACGACGTGAACCGCGTGCAGCTGGACTTCGGGAGGGACACGCACAGACGATTGCGGATGCAGCCACGCTCGCCATGCTGCGCGATGCCCCTGACATCCCGCTCGCATGCGCCGGCTGCGGCACGGGGTCGCTCACCATCCCCCGGCGTCCGATGGCGCCTCCGTCCGTGCTTGCCTTGGCAGTTGGCATCTCCGGCCCCATGATCTCCGAGGCCTAGCGACAGGAGCAGCTCGCTCATGCGGCCGTGTCGCCGGACTTCCGCATGCCGTGGTTGCAGATGGCGGGCCAACAACTGCTGCCTTTCCTCTGTTCGCCGGCCGCTTCATGCCACCGTGGGCAGGATGGAAGCTTAGTGGAGAATGGCAGCGAATGGTGCAGGGCATGCTACGGTCATATACGGTGCCAAACCGTGTACACCGTCTAACCAGACCGCACCAAACCGTGGTATTGTCCCCAATCTAAGCGTGTAAATCAAACCAAACCAACTAAAACTGACACCTGACGGTCTGGTTTGAGAAACCAGCTTAAACCGTTTTAAACCGCAAATGCTCAGGCTTAGCAACAGGCCAAGCGTGCTAGCACGAACGATCCAGCAGCCTGCTTGCATGCTTCAGCTCTTTCGATCCAGCTGCCCTGGATGTTTGCTTGCTCGCATGCGCAGATGCTGTTGTAGAACACCGCTTCGAGCTTGAGCGCCGCGGCGAGTAGTCGTAGAGCCTGGGGCGGAGCAGAACGATGGATGCGGGCGCACCGGTGAAGCAGAGCGGCGCGGCCGCATCTGGATGCGCAGGGGCGAGGTCGCCCGGACGGGTGCCGGCGCAGAGTAGCTTGAGGATGAAGGCGACGCGGAGGAGCTTGAAGACGGGCACGGAGCCGATGACGACCTCGATCTTCCGGGCCTCGCGTGAGACGGTGCAAACGCCGCACCGGCATCGACGATGAAGAGCTTGTCCAAGCCGTCCCACGAGCCGGACAGCGGAACCCGACCCGAGGAGCTCGCCGGAGTTGATGAATAAAGTCCTGCTTCAGCAAGCTGTCACTACTGCCCCACGATGAACGCCAACTGTCGTCGTGGCGAATAACAGATGTAAAGGGGTAGGCTAATCTTTGGGGCCAATGGGCGCTACAGGATTCGGGGAGGGATAGCGCGCTAAGAAGCACACATGAAAAAACACATGAACACGGAGATTTACCCTGCTTCGGGGCTCTCGTGAGGAGATAAAACCCATACTACAGCATCTAGCCTATCTATGTATTTTGCCTCTGTATATGCGCGGTACAAAACGCTCCATGAGCTGGGCAAGGAATGCCTCTAGGAGGACTTGGAGGAAAGAGCCTAAGGGGCAAATGAGCAAGCCCGTGCGTGTGTCTTGAGCTCTCCCCTGGTGCTCCTTATATAGAGTGAGCCCAGGGGACAAGGTGTGGCCCGCATGACACTATACATGCACTGTTTATGATTTGACTATCGGGGTCTAATCAACATTATTACCTGTGTCATGTAGTGTACTCTAGTCACATCCGGGGATGGGCATGGCATGTCTCGTCCGTCCTTTGTCTTGTATTGTAATGTAGTACTTGGCTTGACATCTTCTCTGCTTAACCCGACATGGATAAGCCGAAGGCACCGCGACTCCTCTTCTGGTAAACCCGGCATAGATATGCCGGATTCTACTTCTCAATCCAGCATGGATATGCCGGATTCTCATTCACAGACCGCCTTCCCTGCACACAAGAAGAAAATAGAGCATACCGACATAGACATGTCGGGTATAACATGTCGGTCAATCGTAAGTCGGTTAGAGTATGCCGGGCTACACCAATATCATATCTCGGTCTCTTCCAGCCCGGACATATGTCGGTCAACAAGTATCTCGATCCACTACGTAGTTTTTACCACATCTTGACCCTACCGGGGGCAACCCCTGACAATATGAATATGTATCCGTGAAATTTAATTTCAGAATTTTTTGATAATTAAAATTATGGATTTTAACCCGAGCGGCAACGTGGATTTCACCCGCTTTGATTTCGTATTAAAATAGAGCCGATTGAGTCCAAAGCCGCATCATCTTTACGCCCAACCTCGTGTTCCCTTATCCTTTCCATCCCGTCCACATGCTCTATCGATCGTCAAAAACTACGATACGATGCTCTCATATATATATCCAGTATATTACTCTATATACTTTGTTCTGTTTACATCAAAGTTAAGACACGTATTTTGAAATGGAGGGAGTAATTCATCAGCCCCCAATTTGTTTCATGGGCAATCAAATCACCTTTCCTCACGGATTTATCATACTGTGATTTCTGTTCCCGCCACGGGCCACGTATAGAGTTTTGACTGTGTCTTAACTCTTAACCCTTACGTGTTCGTGTTGGATAGATATGCTGCCGTGGATTTGCTCCACACACCCCCGACATGCCGCGATTCCCTCGATACTGTGTCTATGTTGCCGATTCCTTTGTTTTTACCACCTCAATTATTTTCTTGCTTTGTTCTGTTTTTTAATTTCTGCATGCTTATTGTCATGTCAGTGACCGTACAGCAGAGGATCTGCGCCCGCTGCAAGGGTGCATCGGAGCATCACATAATAGTAGTATTTGGTTTGCTTGGCTTGTTGCGTTTCAAGATTTTGTAAATGTCAAATGGGGGGATAGAGATCTCTGTTTGGTTTTTGGTAAAAAAATGAAACGAGGCAAAATCTTTACCTTTATATTGATAAAAGAGAACAAGAACAAGTTGGACGGTTTATAAGTGAAGCCGTCCGAAAACCATACAACACAACACACCACGCTGGTCCCAAGGCCACGCTTCAAAATCTAGTCGACGATCATGCTATCCTAACAACCATGACCGACACCAACACAACGCAGACGACCTCAACGCAAGGAGAAAAACCCGGAACCTCCGCTCCGACATCCACAGCGGCCCCAAGGTCACGCCCCCAGAACGAGTCGACGACCATGTTGCCCTAGCAACCACAATCGACACTAACACGGCGGAGGCGACCTCAACGCAAGACGATATCCGGAGTTGCTGCTCCGACATCCACACCGGCTTCAGAGTCACGCACCACCTAGCCGAAGACGAAGAAATCGCCGCCGCCAACCACCAACAATCCGCAACACCTTCTGACCGGTGGAACGTCCAAGGTGAGGCCTCAAGAGGCAAGTGACGCAGAAGCGCCGCCCTCGCCCGATCACGCATGGGATTAGGGGTTTCCCCCGGAGAACCCGGCGCGGAGAAGCGAGAGCACCACCTCGACGACGCCTTCAATAAGGACGCGACGCCCGAAGGCGTCGCCGTTGTCGGCCTCGGTCGATAACCGGGGCATAGCTTTCGCCCGGTAATGTGTCGCAGACTCTACCAACCGCCCGTGGAGGACCGGCCAAACCACCTCATGCCACAGCCACCGCGGCACCTCACGCCACGGCTCGTGCCATGCCGACCACGGCCCAGACGTATTCGTAGTTCCGGGGTCGCCCCCCGGCGTCCTCCATCCCGACCACCAAAGACCTCCACAGTCGGATGTCGAGAACGATCCGTCTTACACCCAGAGCTCCGCGCCGCGCGGAGGCACCGGGACGAAGACGGACAGGACCTCCGAGCACCACGCCGCAGGAACACCGCACCTCCAAACTCCGGCCGCCGCCCTGCCCCAGAGCAGCCGCACCGACCGCCCCATCCGCCCCGACCCAATATCCATTACTATGTAACATCATACAACAAATGGATGTGTCAGTTCATGATGTTTTTCATAATGCGCCCCCACAAAATAAGAATTTTAGAAGGATTCTTGTGGGTACTAATTAATGGGATATGTGGTCTCACTTATATACCAGACTAATTAATATTACACTGACCAATCGGTCATGATTCATTTCATTGGAAGCTTACTCAAAGTGGTAGATTTGCTATAAAATCTATGTATGAGGATTTAATGAATGACCAAACTAGATATTTATGACATACTTATGGAAATTTAAAATACAGTTGAAAATTAAAGTATTCATGTGGTTACTTAGTCTCGAACAATACTTTACGACATACTTAGTCTCGAACAATATTTATGGATATTTACGACATACTTTCATTTGAACAATGTTCCTTTTAATTTTTGTTTCAAATTGGTCCGGTGCTCTTTTACCTTGGAAAATTATATAGTTACCCCATGGGGAATTAGCCCACAAATGATATAATCTTACTGTTGTTTTTGCTTTACTCACGTCAGCAGCATATTTATGTGTCTTAGAAAAAAAAGATCGGGGTAGTGCGGCAGAGGAGATGGTGAGTGGCCGCGGTTGCCTAGTGAATTCTTTTATTGAAAAATGTGAATTGAGGAATACTCGGAAGAGCTTTTCTCACGTTGAGAATAGATTGCGTTCTTGAAACTTGAGGCCTTCTCTGTCTATGCCGCCTCAGCGGTGCTAGTCGCTCGCACTGTGCACCTCCGTACGCATTTGGGCCAGGCTAATTTATCGGGGCACTCCAGATTAAAACGTTTTTCTGCCTCTAGTTTTCAGTTTTTCGGGTTTCTGTACGGTTTTCTGTTTTTTTTTTCTTTTTCATTCTCTTTTTTTTAATTCTTCCTTTTTCTTTCATTTATTTACTATTTATGGTTACTCCAATACTAAAATTGTACACGTACTTTTGAAAAAAGGTTCATAAGGTTTAAAAAATTGTTCATGGGTTTTAAAAATAGGGTCATAGAATTGAAAAGATATTCACTAAATTCTAAATATAGGTTGATGGATTCAAAAAAAATATTATGGGTTTCCAAGAATTTCATGGGTTACAAAAAATAGGTTAACAATTCAAAAAATGTGTCGCATACCGTGCTTGGGCGCACATATCATGTGTGGCAAGTTGGTTTGCCGGGCCAGGTGCTCGAGCCCGAAGCAGACCGGGCCTCTGGATGGAAATGGGTTGGGTCGACTCATCGGGTCAATGACCCAGCCCAAACAATCGAAGCCAACGGTTGTCGTGTCTCTAATCACGGACACCGGGGATGCGAGGCACCCATTTGTAGATTCGGTAGGGGCGCGAAAGAGGCTGGAAACGTCTCCCGGGAGACGATCGTCGGACAAGTTACTCTCTCACTCTCCGATCTCGACGTGGTATGCAAATAAGGAAAGCACACAGCGATCTAACCAGGTGTAGGCCGCCCGAAGGCTAACAGCCCTACTCCTGCATGTCTGTATAGATGGTTGGATCATGGTGTGGCTACAATGGTGTTCTCTGGCGAGTTACCCGGCAGGGTGACCCGACTAGAGGAGGCGGGAGGACAGATCATTGCCCGGAGGAGATCACCTTCCTTCCTGTGGTGACCCAGCATACCACTGCATGGTGTAGTATGCTATAGTTGTTGACATAGCACCCGTGGATCACCGTCCACCAGTGTTACATCATCAGAGTGGTACAACAGAAACATCGCAGGTCCAAGGCATGACTATAGATTACAAACAGAAGATCCAGAACAACAGATCTTTAGAACCTCCTCGATACAATGAGGGAAGGCCCTAATAAAAGAAGATTAAATGGAAAATCTCGGAGAACAAACCTATACTAAGACTACTGCTAATACTACTAGGCTTGCGACTTCTACCATAGCATCGCCTAAAGAAATAGGTTCTACTGACTAGGGATCTGTTCCCTGCTATACTACGCCTTCACTGGTCCTCCATCCTCTCTAGAATGTTTCATCTCGTTGTAGTTGCCTTCTGTGGTATCTTGAGTTTATTCCCCAGTGTTGCCTTCTCGTGGTTCTTCATGTCTAAGGAGGGGTTCAAGAGGCAAGGGTGAGTAACAGCGTTACCCAGCAAGTTCATTATGTAAGGTGGGAAGTTTGATGCATAAATACAGCCACAGACAAAGGATTGTCATAGGCTAATGCAAGTTTTCGAAAACATTTCTTCAAAAGGTTGCTTTTATTCTAAAGAGCTATGTCCGTCAGGAGTCACAGGACTAGGGCTTTAAGGAGCCTCCTTTCCTGCTGCGTTCGTCGTTCCGTCCTGGAACGTGGAGTAACATGTCACATTTATACACTCTGTAGAGGTGCGTTGCTTTACCCATAAGAGATCCACGCCTTGTTGCACAACCGGGCGAATCTTTCCCGTCCACACTTCCTTGGTGTGGGGCCCAGTCGGTGATCCAAGCCAATCACTGCGCCTTTCCACCATCCCCGCACACCCCCCATTACTCCGGTGCATGCTAGTGGGAGACACCCCAGCTTAGCAGCTGCCAACTAGTGGGAGACACCCCAGCTTACCTGCAAACTAGTGGGAGACACCCCAGCTTAGTTCCCGCAGCCAACCTTCATAGATACTAGAAGCCACAACCCAAAGGTGAGGTTATTATCCGAGCCACCTCAAGCTCATGAGCGGATTACCACCGCCTGGCTTGTCCTAGTCATCCGTTAGTGTACGAGAGGAAAAGGGTACAGCTGACTTCTCCGTCCCATTCCAGATCTCATGGTTGCGCGTGATATACGGCGCATGAATCACTGGCGACATTTGTTGTTAAGTCCTAGGTGATACTTTCCCGTGCAAATGGGACCTCCACCACAACATTCTTACCGTGGTCCCATCTGCCAGCCATATAAAATTACCACCACACTGGTAGGTAACCATAGTCATATTATTATAAAATAAGTTTTCAGTCCTTTTGTAATGCATGTGATAATAGCACCCTTTGCAAATAGTTTCATAAGAAATATCTCAAAGGACATGAATAAGGGATGAACTTGCCTTTTTGACTGCAAGATTATGCAGCCAAGGTCTTCGATATAATATAAACTCCGAGAAATCTGTAAACAGCATCATTGGTCCGGTAAGGACTAATGTTTAAAGAAGCAACATGTTTAATGCAAATATATGGGATGCATCGTAAAGTACCTCGTAACTAACTCTCAATGATTGCGTGTTGTTTGAGTTGAGTGATTTAATTTAGGGTTGTCTTATGTTCAAGTTTACTTCATAAGAAAAATGGATTCTTTAGCCTTAGATAAATAACATCAATTTAAGCATATGAGTAGTAAAACACCATCTAAGCACTCAATGGTTGTTTTAGGGTTGTGTTCATCTTTTGTTTGTAAAGAAAATGTATGAACTTTAATTAACTAGAGTTAGGGTATCTTTCATGTTGGCAAAAAGAATAACTTTTGAATAACAGAAATAATGTAAACAATTGTTGGTATCATATGAAGTGGTTAAGAGAGGGTGATATAATTATTCTCATTTGTGTATTTTACCCAAGACTTTGCAATGAGATCTTTATTTTGTTTCAATCAAGCATTTACTTCTTAACTTAACTTTGTTTCTTAAGAATGGGTAGTTTGTTCTTGGAATATAACAAGTTATGTAACTACTATAATGTTGTTAACCTTTTAGGTTGTTTCTTAATGTTCTTCACTTAACCAAATTATTATTAAACATAAGTTAAGTAACACATGGAGTAGGTACATATTTATACCAAAATGGAACTTAGTGTTCTAAAATGTTATTAGATTTTTATTTCATTTAAATGGTTGCTAAATAGTAGTAGAACAACTTTTATAAGCTTATAACTTCATTTTCACAATTATGAAAATAATTCTTATTAATTATTATTTTAAAATAGAATATCATTTTAAAATAGATTTATTGAATAAAAATATTTCATGTTATAATAAAAACACATTTCTAAATTTAAAGTTATGCATGTGAGACAATTTAAATGAAGTTTGAAATGCATCCAAAATAGCATTTCAAATAACTTAATATTTAAAAGATTATGTGGTTTGTATTTCAAATTTTATCATGTTTCAATTTTATTCAAACACAAATTGTAATGATACAACATTGGAGATTTTATTTTTCTGAACATTTTGATATAAGGTTTGTATTTTAATAAGTTAAGATGAATTTGTTATGATTTTTCAAAGTTTGCTTCAATTTAAACAATTTCTGAAATTATTAAATTAAATTTGGCTCCACATGTCAATGTTTTATCATTTACAAAAACTAATTTCTTAAAAGATGAAAAATCTGACAGAAGGGTCCCACTTGTCATAGAAATATTCATTTGAATTAAATAACCGGAAAATGATTTAATTTTGACTTGCTGACGTCATCATGACGTCAAGGATGAAATTCCTCTCGGGTTGAGCACGATTTGCTCGATTTGGTAGGAATTGGAACAAGCTGCGTAGCGGGTTCGGTAGATGTTGATGCGAGGAAGCTATCTAGCGGCTCGGCTGACCAAATGGTCACCGGACTCACCGGCGGCAACCTTAACCGCGGCGGCGGACGGTGGAGCACGCCGGGATGCCTAACCGATGGAAGAGGTAGAGGGGAAAAAGGTTGGGGACCTTCGCCTACTCACCCTGGAGACGCTGGAAGGGACGGGGTGACCGGAGGGAGTCGAGGGCGACCGGATTGAGCTCGACGAGGCGGCGGCCGGAGTTGAAGAAGAGGACGCGATTCTCGGCTTCCCGACCTCCTCCACATGAACGGCTCGTCGAGGAGGATCACAGAGGCAACACTATCCTTCCCAGCTGCTCAGAACGGGAAAGGGTAGCCGGAATCGTCGGGGAACGCCGGCGCACGGCGGCGGCTAGGGTTTGTGTTTTCCGGGGAAACAGAGAGAGAGAGAGGAGGAAGAGAGAGGCGCGAGGGCGGGAAGTGAGAGGGATGGGGACGCCTTCGGGGTCCTTATCCTCGCGGTGGAGGCGAGGAGGAGCACGGAAGCTCGGGGCGTGGACATGGCTTCCCTGCCTTCTGGCGAGAGGAAGAAGAAAGCGTTTTAAAAGGAATTTGCGGAAAAAAAACCTGGGTTCCAAGGAAATCATGGAAACACTGAATAGAGATCTCTGGCTACTGTTTTTGGACTTGTTCTGGATTCTAAAAATTACAGATGGGTCCAGGAAACTTTACAATTTCAATAATATATTTATTTTAATCTTGGATTGTGAATACTTTGTATATTTAGACTACTTTTCACATGTGAAGTGATTTTGAGCATATTTAGATTCTATTCTTTTCTTAAAATGATTAGCTTTCCTTTCTTTCTTTTCATTGTGCATTAGATTCATATAGGAGAAATTTTATGTGCCCTTAATTATATGTGTTGTTTTTCTATCTTCACATTCTGATTTGATTTGAGAGTACCCAAAATATAGATAGGTTTAGTGAATAAACTTTGTAATTTAAATATCTTGTATAGTGTTAAATTTATTTAACCTATGAAATGAATTTGGCATATTTGTTGTATTTCTTTTATTAGGAAGGGTGACATTCACCTCTTGAGTTTTGTGCTGCATTTAGGCAACATGAAAACATATAGCTAGTTGTTTGTTGGTAAATATTTGAAATGCCCCTTTTTATTTGTGGAGGGTTGAAGATGTATTTGATGATTTACTCCATAGTAAGGATAGACATAATTATTCACTCTTATGATCTGTACTTTACAATTCCTTGGGCAACACCAAGTTGTTGTCCAGTGATAATTGTAATGTTCATTGTGATACCCTATAAAGAGTATACCCATATGAATAATTCACTTTCATGTTTTAAGTTTAAGACATTGCCATATTGGATTGATTTCATAAACCTAATAACTAAATTATGAGAATTCATGATCAGATGTATCTTGCAAGTAAATGTATGTGTATTATTAAATCAAGTGGCTTGAACCACTTAATGGTTCCATGTGATTCCAAGTTCCATATGTCCAAGCTTATCTCTTCTTGAGAATGAATTTTTGATTCAACCAATATGTCATTATCTATTTATGAACTTGTGGATCCTCTCTTATATGATTCCTTTATTCACATGATCATGAAAGATAGTTCATATGACTCCTGGATATGGATAATGATTATATAGACTTATGTTTTGGTTTTACTCTCTCCTAGGTTATGATTCCATTGGAGAAACACCAAAAGTCTACATGGGTCTTTCTTGTTTAGGTCTTGATTATAATGCCTAGGTTATAATGTGGTTTATTACTCTACTTTTGATCTTTCTTTGGTATGAATCATGGTTAACTATCCTATTGATGGTTTCATTGAATCAAGTGGATTCTTTAGGTCCATGCTATAATGTGGCCTCTACTATGGCAATGATTTCCCCTAATCCATAATTGGAATTTTAGGACAAGTGCTCCTTGTCCTTTATAAGAGTTCCTATATCACTTGTCTCACCGTTGTGGTGAATGCACTTCTTTTACTCCAAACAAGAAGCTCTCCTGATTGGTTATAATGAATGTTGATGTGTTTAATGTCCTCACATTACCTCATGGATATAAGAAGAATTTGTAAGCAAGATAGCTAGTCTTGCCTTCAAACTACTACTTATACTCAATTGGTGGAGGTATTTAATGTACTGAATGATCTTACCTTCTTCTTGTTTGCATATGACACTCAATTGTTTTGTGCATACAAAAGTGAGTTGTTAACAAGGTTTCGAAGCTTGTTATCAAACTACTTCTATACAACCCAAACCTTTGAATATCACACTCTTTCTAGAGATGTTATTAAGAATAGATTCTGATATGAGAAGTTCCCAATTCCTCATGATAGATTGACATAACACTTCTATGCCCATCTAAGGAATACTTCTCAAAGCCTTCTAGTTGTCTTTCCTCCTTTCTTGATATCTTCTCACATTGATGCCTCCGAGAAGATTGGGAGATAAGAAAGTATGATGTCTAGATAAAGGAAGAAGATCCAGGTTAAGGTTTAGGTAATTCGGTTTGGTCTTCAAGACTGTCATGATTTCCATGTACTAGAAGTATGTCTAGCACAATTGATAAGAATAGATGCTCAGAGAAAACAAAGAATAGTTGGGTTGATCATTAACTCCTAGAGTAATGATTTGGTGTCACAAGTTTTATTTCATTTGGAGTAACATTTTATCGTATATCTCTCTACCCAAAAATAAGGTTCAAGCTAAGATCATCTCGAAGTTTATGACGCTCAAGTTGATGATCTACTTCAATTCCACCAACTCAAGTGAAACTTTAATCACTTAGTGTTTTGAAAATAAATGCGCGAAAATTATTCGGATTTTCTGATGCATGAATGCGATGCACACTCCTGTGTCCTCTATATTTCTGGACTTTAAATCCTGGTATGTTACACTTCCCTTCCTCCTCCTAGCCTAACTTGGTGGTTGTCTTCTACCTTGGATCGCCGGTGAGTTCTTGGCTAGAGCTTGCTTACTCCTTAAGCTAGCTTGAGCCGGTCCTGTCCGGTCCTCTTCTTCCTCCATGCCCTTGGTCCTCCTTTTATAGGGAAAGGGGATACCACAGAGATCATGCAAGGAGCGTGAGGGGTTCTTGGCGGGAAGCAAACCCTCTTCGTGGGGGAGACGGCGACGTGGCCTCTTCTCCTCCAAGTATCCGTCTTCGGGTGGTTGAGTCCTCTGGCACCTTTGGGGAAAGCGGCTGGCGCGGGCTGACAGTGGGTAGGTAGTGTCCCCTGGCTGCGCCTTGCTTCCCAAGCCATCTCGGGGCTTCTACCATCCTCTGGAAGGTGTTAGAAACCTTATCTTCTCGTCGTACGGTCTTGCACCCGAGAGTGAGCTCGGCCCCACCGGGGACTCGCGCTCTCGGGGTCTTCGGTTCCTTCCGGGTCGCAGGAGGCCCCGGGGTTCATGTGCACCCGGGAGGTCTTGTATGGCGCGGGTGCGCCCGCCAGGCCTTGCGTCGAGTCTTGGCCTTGCTCATCCTTGTGCTGGGCCCACAGGCGATGTATCCACTTAGGCAGCGCTAGGGGAACCCCATGTTCCACTTCTGCGACAGTAGCCCCCGGGCATGGTCCCGGCGGCTTCGGTCTTCAGAGGCTGCCGGGGGCATGGCCAAAAAAGTCAAATTGGGTCCGACGCCTGGTCCTTGTGCTGCTGGGTGGGGCCCGTCGAGTTGAGGTAGAGGCGAGCCTCCGAGCCTTGTCGACTGAGTCGTGCAGAACATTGCAGTTCACGCGGGCCTCGGACGTGGTCGTGTGCCCAACGGTTGGGTCGATCCCGCACCCGTCGGACTAATGGGGCCGCGGCGCGACCGGTGGGATACCATCTAAATCATCCGTCCGGGGCTGGATTGTCGTCACTGACGTGGGTGCTCCCCTGGCTGCGGTGGCTTCCTTGCTTCGAGAAGACGACGACGAAGTGCAGCGCGACGCTGTGAAGACTATCTCGGCGACGGCGTCGAGCGGAGCCTCCGGGTGAGGCGATGAGGCACGGGCGGAGACACGTTCACTGGCGAGCTTCGGTCGAGCACGAACCCGACAAACGGCTGCGAACGAAAAATGGAGAAGGATATCAGGAGTTGCGCACGGACGTGGGGAAAAGATGGGGCCAAGAAACGGCGGCGGGGACTTACTTGGCTCGCCGGAATCGATGAAATACGGTGGCGGCCGAAGCAACTCCGGCGACGAAATTATCCAGCCTCGGGGCACGATTTGCACGGGTGTGAGAGGGTAAATGAATAGGGGGTCGAGGGCTTTCTATAGCATCCAACGGTGCTTGATTTGGTGGAGTAATTTTCCCGCAATCAATCGGAGACTAAATTCGGCCGAAAACGGCCGTGCGTAATGGCGGACAAAACATTTGAGCAGCTTAGGGCGTTTCGGAGAGGGGTTTTGGTGGGGAATGAAGGAGGAGGTCGTGGGCTTCAAGTAGGAAGAAACGGTGCATCAAATGGTTGAGTAAAACGCCGGTAATCAATTCGGAAAGAAACGTACATGTGAGCTGTTCGTGCGTTCGTAAGATGCGTTTCTGGAGATTGAAGACGACGCTGACGTAATCGCTGACGTCAGTAAATTTTCTTTTTCTTTTCTGATTATTCTTATTTCTTTCATATCTTTTGTTTTAAGTGTCCAAATGAAGTCAAATAAATTTCTAAAATTTTGTAAAAACAATATATTTGTGTTAAACCAGTTGTGTGAATGTTTTGAACACTTTTCGAAAATCAAAATTTTGAATTATTGATTCAATACAAATTTGACACTTTATGTCAAATTTGAAAATATGGTTTAAATAATTTTATTTTTGGCTAAATAAAATTTATAAAAATACAACACTTATATAAGTTTGAAAGTACGTTAATTAAACTCATCTTCCAATATTAAATCATTTTATGTTTCGAAAATTGATGAAAATAATTTAAGTTAATGCAATGCCCATTTGGATAATTCATTAATTATAAAATCTATGAAGTTTTAAATTTACAAACTATAGACTTGTAATTTCCAAAACTATGTTTTGAACTCAGGTAAAAGAATGAAAATCATTTGGCAAATATACCATGTTTTAAATAGTTTTAAAGAACATTTGTAAATATTATTTTAGAATTTATGAATAGATATGGCTAAGTGGTTGAAATCAAATACTTATAAAGAAACGTTTTATTACATGAAAATGGTTTGAAAGTTTGTAAATCATTTGTAAAATTATATATTGAGGTTTAAGAAAAAACAATGGATAGTAAAATGTTTAACTTGAAACAACTTTTGAAAATAGTGATTACTTGAGATATTTGAAATAATAAACAATTTGGAAGATGCTATGAACTCTTTTATAGCTGGTTTTCTTATGCTTTTATTGTTTTATCTTAATCAAAAACAAAAGTTTTCAAATTTTAGTGATTTTCAAACATTCCAAAATATTGGGATGTTATAGACTACCACCCTTAAAAGGAATCTCGTCCTCGAGATTCGGACAAGCTAGAAATAAAAAAAGCAAGAGCTGGGAATGATTCTAATAACTAGGAAGGGTGGAGAAATGCAGTTGTTGAAACGGGAACTGCAAAACCAGCAGAGAATGATCCCGAATATTTGGGGAGGTTTAAAAAAATGGGTTTGAGATCTCCGGGTTTAGGCAACTGGGTTTGAATTATGGGCTATTTATCACGCTACCCTCAGTTGTGTCGCAGACCTCAGTTTTGCCCTCAGTCGTAAGTCATGCTCAGTTTTGCCCCTACTCTGTGCACAAGGATTCATTCCGTGACTCCTGCCGTCTCCGTTAGCCTTACTGACATGTGGGACCCAGAAGACAACCGTTGTGTTGTGGGACCCAGAAGAGATCTTGAAAGAGCATCTTCTAGTTGACCCTTGTTTTGGTGCTAATGACAACACAATAGGTGTTCTAACATGGCTATTAAAGTTTGCAGGATGTATCTAAGATCTTAGCAAAAAGGAAACGATCGAAACGGGCGCTGCAAAAGCTTTTCAGCAAGCCTTGCTCCAGGCAGCGGTAGTACCGCTGGCATCAGCGGTAGTACCGCTGCACTGGACTGAGCCTTGCTCGGAGCCCTGGCTGCCGCTGGCGGTATCGCCCGAGCTACCGCCGTTTTCGGCGCTCTGTTGCGCGGTGCGGTACCCCCAGCGGTACCAGAGCGGTACTACCGCTGTCCAGCGGTACTACCGGTCCTCACAGCGGTAGTACCGCTGTGTTATTTTCTGCAGGTTCGAAGGCCAGCCCGATGTCGAGGTACCGCTGGTGGTACCGCCGGAGGTACCGCCGTTTTCACCCTTCTGTTTCTCTTAGCGGTACCTCCAGCGGTACCGGAGCGGTACTACCGCCTCCCAGCGGTACTACCGGCCTCTCCAGCGGTAGTACCGCTGCGTGAAGTTTGGACTTACAGTGAAGTGCGTGAAGCGGGCAACGGCTGGATTCAAAGGTCCAGCGGTACTACCGGCCTCTCCAGCGGTAGTACCGCTGCGTAAGTTTCAGCTCCAAACGGCCAGTTTTTGAAGAGCTATAAAAGGACCCCTTCACCTACCTTTGAAGACAAGAGCTTCTACACTCTCTCACCTCCATTGATGCAAAGCTAAGAGCTCCAAGTTCTCCCAATCCTCCCACCCAAACTCGTTGACCTTTGGAGGATTGAAGGAGAAGGCCCCGATCTACATCTTCACCGAGCCGTTCTTCATTTCCCCCTCATTTACTTGAGGGAGCATTAGCTAGGGTTTCCACTAGGAAAACCTAGCCCATTGTTGTACTTACCTATTGTCTCTGTGACAGATTTTAGCTGTTCGGGAGCCCCCAAGCCCTTTGTGGGTCGTGCCCCGAATCGTTGTTGTAAAGGCTCCGGATTCCGCCTCGAAGGATTCCAATAGTGGAAAGTGAACCAAACCTTTGTGGTGCGGTTCACCGGAGATTTGGGTGAGGCCTTTGTGGCCGTTGAACCATTGTGTTGGTTCACACCTCTCCAACGAGACGTACTCCCATTGAAGGGAGGAACTCGGGAATACATCCTTGTCGTCTCGTGCTTTCACTTCGGTTACCTCTATCCTTGTTTACCGCCTTTACCTTGTATCTTGCGTAGTTGATAGCTTGTCATATAGGTAAATTCACCATAGTTGCATATCTAGAGAATTTACCTTTCGTGTCAAGCCTTAAATTGAAAAAGAACTAAAAATTGAATTAGCACGTCTTCACCCCCCCCTCTAGGTGTCATACCGATCTTTTCAATTGGTATCAGAGCTAAGGCTCTCTTGTTGGGTTTAACCGCCTAAGAGAAGTATGACACATAGTGAGGATGAGGCCGAGACTCGTGCCAAGGCTAATGAGGCCCTTGAAAAGGCCAAAGTCACCATGGCATCCATGGCCGATATCAAAGCTTTGGAAACAACTTTGACATCGACCATGAATGCCAAATTTGATGAGTTTCGTGACATGTTCATGAAATTTGCAAATGGCAAGCGCTCGGAAATCATCCCACTAGAGGAAGCCTCTAACTCCGAAGAGGGTGATTCCAAGGAGGATAAAGAGAAAAAGAAAAAGGGGGTTGAAACCGATACTAGACCTAAAACTTCTCCTACTTTGCATGAGGAGAAGGAAGGGTATCATGCCGTTCCGGGATGGTACTCTCCCGATCCAATTATTACAACCCGCATAAACCCTCTAGGTCCTCCACCTAAGCTTAATGCATTAGCTTTTGCAAGTTGGCAACGCTCAATGAAATCTCATGTTAACAGTGCCTCCATCGAGCTTTGGAGGATCATTGAAGATGGATATCATGTTGAGGATCCAAGCAACATGACGAAAAGAGAGTTCGCCGAAAAGCAACTCAATGCTTCCGCCCTCCACATGATCGAGCTCGCCTTGGGCGACAATGACAAACATCATGTTCTTCATGTCACCACCGCCAAAGAAGCTTGGGATTGTCTTGAAGTTGCTTTCCTTGGAAATGATAGCATGAAGAGGAATAGATATGAATCTTTGAGCAATGCCGCCGAAGGTTTCTACATGCTTGACAATGAGAATCATGAAGAGATGTATGGAAGACTCAAGACTCTTGCCAAAGCCTTCTATGATGTGGGGGCAACATATGTGGATGATGCTTGGGTCAAAAGGAAGTATGTGAATGCTCTCTTGCCTTCGGAGCCTATGGAGTTGAAGTCAATTCAAGGGAGATACAACTATCAACAAATGTCTTCACATGAAGTTATGCAAGAGGTTCAAGCCTCCAAGGTTGCCTCCAAGAATGCGGAAGATAACCGTGCTAGGGCCATGGGAATGAGACAAGGCCCCTCACTTGCCTTGAAGGCCAAGGTGACTAGTATGGATGAGAACGATGAGGTTGAAGCTTGCCCAAGCAACATTGCTCCACATGATCTTGAGCAAGCCCTCAATAGTCACATTGCTCTTGCCACAAGGGTGTTTTGGAATGACCCGGCAAGTGCTAAAGCTCGTGTTGATCGAGAGAACAACTCAGGTGGCAAGAAAGAGCTTGCCTCAAGGACAAAGACTTGCTACAATTGTCATGACAAGAATCACTACATAAGGGAGTGTCCATATGAGAACCGTGAGCAAAATGGTGGGAAGCTTATCCCAAAGGATCACTCCAAATTGATTCAAAAGAAGCCCGCAAGACCAAGGAAGCCTTTCTTCAAGAAGGCACCGAGAATTGTGTTGGTGGCACAAGAGGAATATGCTACAAGTGATTCCGAAGATGAAGATGCACCTAACAAAGAGGTAGCCGCATTGGCTATTGTCTCCACTTCATCATCATCTCTCTTTGAATCCCCCAATGAGAACCTCTCCACCAACACCGCTCGTTGCCTCATGGCTCATATCACCGAGGTATCATCCCCTTCTTCTAAGACTACGCATGATCAATCTAGTCTTGAGATTAAGAAGGAACTAGTTGCCTTCGATACTCTTGTGACTAACTTGCAAGGTGAGGCCAAGGAACATGTTGAGTCTCTCATGAGACAACTATGTGCGGCCGAAGAACTTCTTCAAGAAAAGAGTAAGATTGAGAGAGAGGATTCTCTCACCATTGCTTCTTTGAATGCTTCCATAGCATCCTTAAATAGCTCTCTTGATGAAGAAAGTGAATATAGAACCACTCTTGAGGAAAGACTTGAGTCTCTTGATGCTAAAAATGATGAAATCATTGATAAAATCATTAAGGATAGAGATCATGTCTTTACTAAATATAAAGTGATTAAAAAGGAGAAAGTTGAACTTGGAGTTGTGAATGCTAGACTTCTTGAGGATATGGAGAAGCTTGAAAAAGCTCACAAGGTCTTGGAATCGACCCACTCCCTTCTAGTCAAGTCTCATGAACAACTTCAAGCTCAACTTTCTAAAACTCGTTCAACTAGTATATCCATTCTTCCTCGTATTCATGAAGATGTTAGTGAAGAAAATGCTAGGTTGAAGGTGGATCTTGCTAAGGCCACTAGTGCTAAGACCTCTATTCCCAAAGGTAAAGATAAGGGTATTGCTTACTTGTTTGAGCAAAAACCACACAAAGGGAAGGAGGGTCTTGGTTATGTGGCCGAAGCAAAGAAGAAAGTGAGCAACATCAAGAAGAACAAGACCAAGCCCGCACAAGCAAAGACTTCCATTGCGGGTAGCAATGCCACTAGGGGCAAGACGACTCGTAGTGACTTCGCGGGGCATAACAATCCCAATTATATTCTTTATGTTGACTATTATGGTGATGTTTATGCAAAATATGTTGGTCCTTATGATGGTTACATTGATTACTCTATTTGGGTTCCTAAGACCCTTGTTGCTAACCGAAAAGGACCCATTGAGAAATGGGTACCTAAATCCAAGATATGATCTCTTGTAGGACTATGCTTCCGGTGGATCTAAATGGGTAATTGATAGTGGATGCACTAGTCATATGACCGGAAGCAAGGAGATCATGACGGAGTTGAGACCAAATCTAAATCACTCAACCGTCTCTTATGGCGACAAGTCTAAAGCCGAGGTAAAGAGTCTCGGCAAGGTGGTAGTTGCAAGGGATATCACCCTTGTAAATGTCATGCTTGTTGAGTCTCTAGGCTACAATCTTATGTCCGTTCGTGCTCTTAATAAGATGAACTTTGATGTCCATTTCACTCTTGATATGGTGGTACTCTTGAGGAGCAAGACTCTAAAGGTCATGTTCGTTGGGTATGTTGAAAATGAGTTGCTTGTGGTTGACTTTTCGGGGTCAACCAACACTCAAGCAATATGCTTATTCGGAAAGGCCGACGTGGGGTGGTTGTGGCATCGCCGCTTATCCCATGTCAATATGAGAACTTTGCAAAGTCTTCACAAGGGTGGCCACATTCTTGGACTAAATGAGAATGTTTCTTTTTCTAGAGATCGTCTTTGTAGGGCTTGTGTTGAAGGAAAGATGCATGATTCTCCCCACCCAAGCAAGACCATCATCTCATCAACGAGGATTTTGGAACTTCTTCATGTTGACCTCTTTGGTGCCGTACCGCAACCAAGTCTTGGTGGGAAGAAGTATTGCTTGGTGATTGTTGATGACTATTCAAGATTCACTTGGGTTTTCTTCTTCAAGACGAAGGATGAAACTCAACAAACCGTCATCGACTTCTCCAATGAAGTTCAACGTCAACACAATGTTCCCATTTTGGCCATTAGAAGTGACAATGGCTCCGAGTTCAAGAACTACACCCTAAATGAGTTTCTTAGTGATGAGGGAATTCGTCATCAATATTCCGCTGCGTATACCCCTCAACAAAATGGTGTAGCCGAGAGAAAGAACCGGACTCTTATGGATATGGCTAGGTCCATGTTGGCGGAGTTTAAGTCTCCACTCTTCTTGTGGGCCGAAGCTATCTCCACGGCGTGTCACTCCTCCAACCGGTTATTCTTTCGCAAAGGGAAAAAGGAAACTCCTTATGAAATGCTTACCGGCAACAAGCCCAACATCTCCTACTATCGAGTATTTGGTTGTAAGTGTTTCTACAAAATCAAAGGTGTTCATTTATCTAAATTTGAAGTTAAAGCTTTAGAAGGTGTTCTTGTTGGGTACGGTGCGAACTCTCACACTTATAGAGTCTATGACAAATCCTTAGGGAGAGTTGTGGAATCTTGTAGTGTGAGGTTCGATGAGAATGACGGCTCCCAAGTGGCGCAATTTCATGTTTGTGATGTAGATAATGAGGAACCTCAAGATGCCATAAGAAGAATGGGAGTTGGTTTCCATCGCCCCATTGAAATCCATCATGAGCCTCCTCAAGCAAGTACAAGCTCCACTCAAGTGGAGACTCCATCATCACGAGTTGAAGCGGCACCTACTAAGGAAGCAAATGAGACACCTATCCAAGAACAAGAACAAGTTCCTCCTCAAGTTGACAATGAGGCCACACAAGAATCAAGTTCTCCTATTGTCAACTCGAGTCAAGATAAAGATCAAGAGCAACCATCTACTCCCATTATTGAAGATGTTCAACAAGATGGTCAAGCTCATCCTTCCGGTCAAGACGGGGACTCAAATGATCAAGATGATCAATCCGAAATCCCTCGTAACAATGGGGATATCGAAACCCGTCGTCAAGCAAGAGTCAAGAGAAACTTGGAAATCAAGTGTCACAAGCTTGAAGCCATCATTGGTGATGTTTCTCGCAAGGTGTCCACAAGAGGTCAATTGGCAAGTTTTAGTGAACATCAAGCTCATATCTCCATGGTGGAACCAAAGAAAGTCTTTGAAGCTCTTGAAGATCCGGATTGGTTGGAAGCCATGCATGAAGAACTCAACAACTTCAAGCGCAACAAAGTGTGGAATCTAGTGGAGAAGCCAAAAGATTGCAAAAATGTTATAGGCACCAAGTGGATATTCAAGAATAAGCAAGATGAACATGGAATGGTTGTGAGGAACAAGGCAAGATTGGTAGCTCAAGGGTACTCTCAAGTTGAAGGCATTGATTTTGGAGAGACCTATGCTCCCGTGGCTCGCCTTGAGTCCATCCGTATCCTTCTTGCTTATGCATCACATCACAATTTTAAGTTACAACAAATGGATGTGAAAAGTGCATTTCTTAATGGTCCATTAAAGGAGTTGGTATATGTTAAGCAACCACCGGGATTCGAGGATCCACACTTCCCAAACCATGTCTACAAACTTGATAAGGCCCTCTATGGTCTCAAACAAGCACCTCGTGCTTGGTATGAGCACCTAAGAGAGCTACTACTAGACCGTGGCTTTGAAGTGGGGCAAATCGATCCCACTCTCTTTACCAAGAGAGTAAAAGGGGAGCTTTTCATATGCCAACTTTATGTTGATGATATTATTTTTGGCTCATCTAACAAAGCTTTTAATGATGAATTTTCAAAGCTTATGACCGATAGGTTCGAGATGTCCATGATGGGAGAGTTGAAGTTCTTCCTTGGTTTTGAAATCAAGCAATTGAGTGGAGGGACCTTCATCTCACAAGCCAAATATATTCAAGACATGCTCAAGAGGTTCAAGATGCAAGATGCAAAAGAGAAGAGGTTTCCTATGGACACCAAATGCCATCTTGAACTTAGTCCAAAGGGTAAAGATGTCGATCAAAAACTCTATCGCTCTATGATTGGTTCTTTGCTTTATCTTTGTGCATCTAGACCCGATATTGTGTTAAGTGTAGGAGTGTGTGCAAGGTACCAAGCGGCTCCTAAAGAAAGTCACTTGATAGCGGTGAATCGAATCTTCCGATATTTGGTTTATACCCCAAGGTTTGGTTTGTGGTATCCTAGGGGGTCCAACTTCTCTCTTGCCGGT
Source organism: Poa annua (assembly GCA_026929855.1). NCBI lineage: Eukaryota > Viridiplantae > Streptophyta > Magnoliopsida > Poales > Poaceae > Poa > Poa annua. The sequence continues at coordinate 44,149,154 of CM049436.1, forward strand.
TACACGGATTCGGATTGGGCCGGTTGCAAGGATGATAGGAAGTCAACCTCCGGGGCATGTCAATTCCTTGGGAAGTCATTGGTAAGTTGGTCCTCCAAGAAGCAAAATTGCATATCACTATCCACCACCGAAGCCGAGTATGTGGCGGCCGCTAGTGCTTGCACTCAATTGTTATGGATGAGGCAAACTTTAAAGGAATACGGTGTCCATTGTGACAAAGTGCCTCTTTTATGTGACAATGAAAGTGCCATCAAGATTGGTCACAACCCGGTGGAGCACTCAAGAACGAAGCATATTGAGATTCGCTATCATTTTATTCGTGATCACATCAACCGGGGTGACATTGAGCTTGGCTATATTCCCACGAAGATTCAACTTGCCGACATGTTCACAAAGCCACTTGATGAAGCAAGGTTCACGTTTTTGAGGCATGAGCTAAACATCGTGGATTCGAGGAGCGTTGGTTGACTACCTTGCATGCACACCTCTATCTTAACTATATATTTGATCTAGGTGTAGGCATGGACATAGGGGGAGTGCGGTCCTAAACCATTGGACTATCCCTCCCCCATTATGCCGATAGCAAGTGTCCTTTTTCTCTATATTCATTCTTATGTCTAAATGAGCTAAAATGACGAGTATTGGTTATGTACCCAAGATATATCTTCGCGGTGACATGCCATACGCTCCAACATGGTGGCCTCGGCCACCACCCTCTTCTCCTTGTAAGAAGAGTTGGATTTCATGACATTTTCGTGGATTTTTTTTTGCTTCGTCTTGATTTTATGGGAAACACACTCATTTTGGTCTTCTTGAGTTTCATGCGTTTTGCAAAGTGAGTGTGAAGTACCACTCTCGGTTTGAGGCTCTATCCTAAGCCCCATCTCACTTCCCTAAAGCCTTTCTCTCTCTAAATGCCTTGTTTCATGATCTTGGTTGAGTGGATGGTCGGAACCGGCGTGAAAAACGTGATGTGGGCATCATTTTGAGCCACAACCCATTTTTCCCCAGGCGCCGGTACTACCGGTCACCCTAGCGGTACTACCGCTGCATCGCACCTCGCGGTACTACCGCTGTCCCCAGCGGAACTACCGTGCGCAGCGGCAGTTTCGCTCGGGCGCCCGACAGAACCGGGGCGGTACTACCGCTGGATCGAGCGGTACTACCGCCGCGGGAATCTGGACGATAAGGGCACGGGGCTGGGCGGTTTGAGAGGACACTCCCTCACTTTCCCCCAACCCCATCTCCTTCTCCTCCACGTCCGCGCCGCCGCCGGCCACTCCACCGCCGGGAAGAGCCCTTCCCCGGCCTAGGACCTCGTGCTCCTTGCTCCGGGAGGACTCTAGCTTCTCTCCTCCTCCTCGATCCTTCACCATGAGCTCCGGTAAGCCAAATCCCTCTCTCTCATCTAGTTGATGGATAGAGATGACATTAGCGCTTTTTTCTTCGGATGTGTGGTTGAATGAGGTGGTAGAGATGCTTCTTTATGGATTAAGAACCTTGTGTAGAAATTTCATGGAAAGTTATAGGCTAGATTTAAAGTTCCCCTCTTAGATTTGTTGGAGCAACCCTAGATAGGTCTAATGCTTGTCTTAAGCTTTACATCTACTCATTGTTGCACCTTCAAACCCAAATGTGGTACTTTACCTCTAGATTTACTCTTCCTAGAATTTTGTACACTCGTGTTCTTCGTTCATAATTCATGAAATTTGTGCATTCTCATCTATATGCTTTCCACCTCTTGCTATTCACAGGTAGGGGTCGTACCAAGTCCGTTGCGGGTAGGAAGAAGCAAAAGACCGCTCCCACGGATGAAGTCCAAGATGCCCTTGACGGATTGCAACGCCGGAGGTTCCCGGCTTCATCTAAATCCATTCCCAAGCGCCCGAAGACAGCTAGTCAACTCAGTGAGCCCGAGTTTGTGGCAAAAAGAGCTGTGGATTACTATGTGATTGATCGTATGGATCAAGTGCCCTCCGTTCGCGGCAATAATCCCTATTTTCACAACTCCTTCCAAGAAGAGTGCTACCGGGAAATCCTCTTAAAGAAACCAAAGGACAACACCGTGATCCAACACCACATCAACATCGAGTTCATGAGGTCCAAGCCCAACTATTTCGGTGAAGCTTTGGAAATCTGTGAGGAGTTTGACCTTTTTCACATCATGGAGCTAGAGCAAGACTATGATGAGGATATTGTGGCTCAGTTCTTAGCCACCGTGCACATGGGCAATGAGACCAAAAGAAGAATCAAGTGGATGACCAAAGAGAAGGTGTTTGAAGCCACTTGGGAAGATATTGCCGAGTCCCTCAACTATCAAGGGTTTGGCCCTTTTCCTCCGGAAGAGTTTGATGAGACTCACTTCCGTGTTCACTTCCAAGGTGGAAGTGCCTATGGTGTTGAGAAGCTTGCTCCCCTCTACAACCCGGATAGTGCGGATAAGTGGACGTATGGAGATTCCAAAGGCCTATACCCCACTTGGGACATCATGCACCGCATCTACCGTGAGACAATCAATCCAAAAGTGGGCAACTTTGATGAAATTCATGGCTTCTTGAAGAACTTGATGGTCCTCACCATGCAAATGAAGGGACAAGGCAAGAAACTTGATGTGATGGACTTCATTTGGCATGAGCTATGGCATGTGATTAGCAAGAAGAAGAACATCTCCTTTGCTCCGTTGATCATGAGGATCGTGGTGTGGAAGTGGCTTGAGCACAATGACATTGATGATCTCGGTGACACCGAGAAGTGGGCCCCTCACAAGAGCAAGAGGCTCCTTATCAAGCCCCACAAGCTCAAACCTAGGAAGGAAGTGGTGGATGAAGCCGGGCCCTCCAATGCCTCCAAAGGTGGTTCTTTTGCTTGGATGGCTCGTGCTATGAAGAAGATCTTCCAAGTGTCCAAGAAAGTTGAGAGGCATCAATATGATGTCCATGAGGAGAAGATGAAGGCTCGCCAAGTTGAGGTTGCTCGCCGCCGTGCCGAGGGGGAAGATGTGCCTTCCGGGTCCGAGCAACACATCCCCACGTGGGATGAATGGCAAGCCAAGAATGACGAGGGCGAGATCATCGCGTGGTCGAGCCCGGAACATGATGATGCTTCTTCCTCTCACCCGGATTGGGATCCTTGGGGCGTGTAGGTCCGATCTTTTCCCTTTTTGGTGCTTTGGTGCCAAAGGGGGAGAGATAACTATTAGGTTGCTCTCGGAAATTTGCATGGGTGGGTGTCACGAGCTCGTTTTCACTTATTTCGACCTTTTTAGCTTGTGATCACCTAAATTTATTGTTACTTGTGGAACTCCTTTATGTATGCATGGTGTAAGACATGTGAAACTCGTTTTCTATCTATGTGTTGCTTATTTGTCTTTTGGTTAATATTGCATTTGTGATTGCTATCATTGTGGCTTGGCTTGTAAAATTTAGGGGGAGTGTTGATTCTAGATGTTGTGTATTTGTGTATTCAAAGCACTCTAAGGATATGCACACATCTAGGGGGAGCTCCGTCGAAATTTTATGAACCCTCGCTTTTTATGTTGTGTTGTCATCAAACACCAAAAAGGGGGAGATTGAAAGAGCATCTTCTAGTTGACCCTTGTTTTGGTGCTAATGACAACACAATAGGTGTTCTAACATGGCTATTAAAGTTTGCAGGATGTATCTAAGATCTTAGCAAAAAGGAAACGATCGAAACGGGCGCTGCAAAAGCTTTTCAGCAAGCCTTGCTCCAGGCAGCGGTAGTACCGCTGGCATCAGCGGTAGTACCGCTGCACTGGACTGAGCCTTGCTCGGAGCCCTGGCTGCCGCTGGCGGTACCGCCCGAGCTACCGCCGTTTTCGGCGCTCTGTTGCGCGGTGCGGTACCCCCAGCGGTACCAGAGCGGTACTACCGCTGTCCAGCGGTACTACCGGTCCTCACAGCGGTAGTACCGCTGTGTTATTTTCTGCAGGTTCGAAGGCCAGCCCGATGTCGAGGTACCGCTGGTGGTACCGCCGGAGGTACCGCCGTTTTCACCCTTCTGTTTCTCTTAGCGGTACCTCCAGCGGTACCGGAGCGGTACTACCGCCTCCCAGCGGTACTACCGGCCTCTCCAGCGGTAGTACCGCTGCGTGAAGTTTGGACTTACAGTGAAGTGCGTGAAGCGGGCAACGGCTGGATTCAAAGGTCCAGCGGTACTACCGGCCTCTCCAGCGGTAGTACCGCTGCGTAAGTTTCAGCTCCAAACGGCCAGTTTTTGAAGAGCTATAAAAGGACCCCTTCACCTACCTTTGAAGACAAGAGCTTCTACACTCTCTCACCTCCATTGATGCAAAGCTAAGAGCTCCAAGTTCTCCCAATCCTCCCACCCAAACTCGTTGACCTTTGGAGGATTGAAGGAGAAGGCCCCGATCTACATCTTCACCGAGCCGTTCTTCATTTCCCCCTCATTTACTTGAGGGAGCATTAGCTAGGGTTTCCACTAGGAAAACCTAGCCCATTGTTGTACTTACCTATTGTCTCTGTGACAGATTTTAGCTGTTCGGGAGCCCCCAAGCCCTTTGTGGGTCGTGCCCCGAATCGTTGTTGTAAAGGCTCCGGATTCCGCCTCGAAGGATTCCAATAGTGGAAAGTGAACCAAACCTTTGTGGTGCGGTTCACCGGAGATTTGGGTGAGGCCTTTGTGGCCGTTGAACCATTGTGTTGGTTCACACCTCTCCAACGAGACGTACTCCCATTGAAGGGAGGAACTCGGGAATACATCCTTGTCGTCTCGTGCTTTCACTTCGGTTACCTCTATCCTTGTTTACCGCCTTTACCTTGTATCTTGCGTAGTTGATAGCTTGTCATATAGGTAAATTCACCATAGTTGCATATCTAGAGAATTTACCTTTCGTGTCAAGCCTTAAATTGAAAAAGAACTAAAAATTGAATTAGCACGTCTTCACCCCCCCCTCTAGGTGTCATACCGATCTTTTCAGATCTGTTGGCCCGTCTTGTGGGACCTAGTTGTTGACTTTTTTACACAGGCCAAACGTTTGGATTTTCGAATTTCGAATCTAAGATTCGAACGGTGCAAATTCGAATTTCAAGTTTGAAAAATTCGAAAATGTGAAAAAAATTCCAAGTGTTGCTAATGATATAGGAAACAACTTTGCCAAAACGATTTTCCAAATTCTTGTGTCATTTGGCCTGTGTAAAAAAACCAAATTTCTAGATCTGACATTAGATCGGAAATCTAGATCTATAACCGTGCAGAATTCGAAAAAAGTCAACTTTCGAATTTAAATGTGAAAAAAATCTTCGATATTGCCAATGATATAGGAAACAACTTTGCCAAAGCGATTTTCCAAATTCTTGTGTCGTTTGGCCTGTGTAAAAAAGACAAATTTCTAAATCGGAGATATAGATTTAGAACGGTGCAGAATTCAAAAAAAGTCAACTTTCGAATTTAAATATGAAAAAAATCTCCGATGTTGCCAATTATCTAGTAAACAACTTTGCCAAAGCGATTTTCTAAATTCTTTTGTCGTTTGGCCTGTGTAAAAAAAACAAATTTCTAGATCGGAGATCTAGATCTAGAACAGTGCAGAATTCGAAAAAAGTCAAATTTCGAATTTAAATATGAAAAAATCTCCGATGTTGCCAATGATATAGTAAACAACTTTGCCAAAGCGATTTTCCAAATTCTTGTATCGTTTGGACTGTGTAAAATGAAAAAAAATCGTAAAACATTGTGCTATACGTGAGTTGATGGGTCGCTGCTAGCTCGTATACGTGAACGCCGCAGTGCTCGATTCACCTGCGTCCGACATCACTTTCCACTCTATCGTGCTCAGGATGAACCGAGCATCCAAATGGGAAAAGTGTTACGCGAGAGAGAGGGTTTCTCCACGATCAAAAGCGGGCGTCGTCGTTGGACTATCGTCGAACACCTTGAGTGCGCGATCTGAGCATGCCTATGTTGGCATCAGCATGTTCCCACCGATTCCCAACTAATTGGGAAGCAATCTTTATATGTTTGTGTGTAGAACTGGATTTCCTACAACTTTCCAGTTATACGTATTTGCTAGTTTTGAACTTCCTCTATCGTGTTTTCGTGAAAAACTGATCTAGTCCGACCGCCGAGTGCACTTTATCGTGCTCAGTGTGAGCCGAGCGTCCTAATGGGTATGTTTTGACGCACGAGAGAGGGCTTCTTCGACTACCACGAGCGAGCGGAGCCGTCAAACTACTGTCAAACACCTTGAGGGCGCGATCTTGACATGGTCATGTCGGTATCAGCATGGCCATTATCGTGTCATAGTTTGTGATAAAGTTCCCATATTCAGCACATATGTGTGCCATGGTATGGGAAACAACGTCGCCGAAGCAATTTTCCAAATTCTTTTTACAAATATCATTTTCCACTTTTTAAGTGCTAAAAATGATATTTTTTGTGAAGCAAGTACATAAAATATGGTTCAAAATGACACCCATTTAATTTTCACAAAGAGTAGTACATATTTTATAGATAATCCCTAAATATGAGAATTTTTCTTACTTTCTATCTAAATTCACCTCTTTAATTGACTTTATGTCAAAATGGAGAGCATGGCTATTCATCAAAAGTGGTCGAATTTTCAAAAACTATCGACGGTTCTATGTTGTAACCACTACTTGTGTACCTTAAAATTATTTTTGTAACAATTTCAGAGCAAACTATCACACAGTTGTAGTTCAAATTTGAATTATTTTCGGAAAATTGACATAAAGTCAATTAAAGAGGGGAATTTAGATAGAAAGGAAGAAAAATTCTCATATTTAGGGATTATCCATAAAATATGTACTACTCTTTGTGAAAATTAAATGGATGTCATTTTGGACCATATTTTATGTACTTGCTTCATAAAAAAAGTCATTTTTAGCACCTAAAAAATGGAAAATGATATTTCTAAAACCAATTTTGAAAATCGCTTCGACGACGTTGTTTCCCATACCATGACACACATATGTGCTGAATATGGGAACTTTATCACAAACTATGACACGATAATGGCCATACATTGGTCATTTGGCTTGAAACTTATACATGTTTATAGATGATTGATATTTTTGTGAAGTATTGTTTTGAAAAGTTTGTGAAAAATCAAGTTTATATTTTTTCCTAGAAACTAGTACACATAAAATGACTCCATGCCAAAGGGTTTCTTTTTTTGAGTATTTTTTCACTTTTTCTCATTTCTTTCAAAAAATGGTCAAAATGGAGAGCATGGCTATTCATCTAAGGTGGTCGAATTTTCAAAAACTATCGACGGTTCTATGTTGTAACCACTACTTGTGTACCTTAAAATTATGTTTGTAACAATTTCAGAGCAAACTATCACACAGTTGTAGTTCAAATTTGAATTACTTTCAGAAAATTGACATAAAGTCAATTAAAGAAGGGAATTTAGATAGAAAGCAAGGAAAATTCTCATATTTAGGGATTATCCATCAAATATGTACTACTCTTTGTGAAAATTAAATGGGTGTCATTTTGAACCATATTTTATGTACTTACTTCATAAAAAAAAGTCATTTTTAGCACCTAAAAAATGGAAAATGATATTTTTAAAAAGAATTTTGAAAATCGCTTCGACGACGTTGTTTCCCATACCATGACACACATATGTGCTGAATATGGGAACTTTATCACAAACTATGACATGATAATGGCCATACATTGGTCATTTGGTTTGAAACTTATACATGTTTGTAGATGATTGACATTTTTGTGAAGTATTGTTTTGAAAAATTTGTCATAACAACTGGGGTCGAATTTTAACTAAGGACTAGATGCTAATACATCAAGTCAAAATAATTTCTAAGAAGTTGATACCCCTTTTTCTAAGGACTTAGTCATGATGTGCATAAATTCTTAGAGAAAAATACTAAGTCTATTCTTCAAGGTGATCAACAATTATTAACAACTCTTTGTAAATTGGATATTCACTATAGTGAGAGATACAGACACCCGGCCAGCCACTTATGATTGTGGAACAGGTCTCATGTACGTGGACATGTAAGGTTAGTCTCCAGGCCGCTTCATCTCACTATGCCGCTAGGATCCAACATACTTCAAAGGTGGTAATATCATGATCAAAAAAAGTGGTTTATGTTTAAAGTGAAAGACAAAATTAGGAAAGAGGGAAAAGATAGAAAGAAGGATGTAGTTGGTCTTCCAGGAATCTTCTCCTTGCTTCCTTTTCTTCTTGATGTGATGACTTCATTGCAATTTGTAGAGTTGATGGTTCTGAAGACTTGAAGGTGTTGACAGCATCCAGGTTGGTCTTGAATATAACTTAGTCACCATGAGGTCTAAGAGAAAAAGGGAGTAAAGAGAGAAAGGAAGCAAGACTTAGAAAAGTAGCTGGTTGGTCTTCATGAACTTCTTCTTGATTTTCTTCTAAGTGCTTTTACTTCTTGGAGATGCTTCCGGAGTCTGTTTTCTTGGCTAAGTCCTTCATTGGCCTTCTAGCTCCATTTTGAGAATCCCAAGTGTGTCTAAGTACAACTTTTTCAAAACACTATCGAAAATAAAGCTAAACAAAATACTTAGCAAAATAAGGGAGAAGTTTTCCTATGAGAAGTATAACTATACAATAAAATATGCTATGCATGCAAATGCACTTTTTAATCACAAAAACAACATACCAACTTTTGTGATTTTTATATAGTATGCATGAAGCTATAAATGCAATTTAATTAATTTCTATTATAGCAAAATAACAAGACATAATAAAAAGGAAAAAACACAATATTAAAGTTTTCCATAATTAAACTTTTATATACAAAAAATTGTAAAGAGTGCTAATGGACACAAACAAACATTTGTGACTTTTTGTAAAAGAAAACATAATAAAATATTTTGTAGAATTTAAACTATGCCAAAGATAGTCAAATTAATCCTCAGATTTTTAAATCAGTTTTAAATTGTTCAAAAATCATTTATAACAGAGGCATCATTTTACACATATTATAAAGTTTCTAAAACAATTCTATTTACAATTTTTAGACTTATAGATTTAAAGTTATGACAAATATACTCAAATTCCCCATTTAATTTGAATAATTTAAATTATGTCAAAAACAGAAAACTAATAGTGCTAAAATATTATACAAGTCTAGAGCTTTTCAAAAATATAAAATTTGTTAAATTTGGCCTAGTAGGTTAATTGTTATGATTTTTACAAGTTACAGTATAATTTCTGTCCGAAATTCGATTTAATAAGGAAAACTTGACATATGTCGCTACGGTATTGGCTGGTACCGGTTCACTTAAGTTGGGTAGCAGAATATGTTGGATTAAAATCTAATGGCCAAAAAAAAAAGAATGAGAGACGAGATTGGACACTAGAATATGAAGAATACCATAGCACGCGGCTCGGCGAGGATGGCGTCGGTGCGACGGCGAGGAGCGGCTCGTCAAGTCGAAGACGATGGTGGCGGCGGCGTCCTAGAGTGCGTTCGGGGGCGGCGAGAAGACGTGGCCGGAGTGGAGGAAGACGGCGGCGCTGCGTTCGGACGTGGGTGCTCCCGTGGCTGCGGTGGCTTCCTTGCTCCGAGAAGACGACGACGAAGTGCAGCGCGACTCTGTGAAGACTATCTCGGCGACGGCGTCGAGCGGAGCGTCCGGGTGAGGCGATGAGGCACGGGCGGACACACGTTCACTGGAGAGCTTCGGTCGAGCACGAACCCGACAAACGGCTGCGAACGAAAAATGGAGAAGGGTAACAGGAGTTGCGCACGGACGTGGGGAAAATATGGGGCCAAGAAACGGCGGCGGGGACTTACTTGGCTCGCCGGAATCGATGAAATACGGTGGCGTCCGAAGCAACTCCGGCGACGAAATTCTCCAGACTCGGGGCACGATTTGCACGGGTGTGAGAGGTTAAATGAATAGGGGGTCGAGGGCTTTCTATAGCATCCAAAGGTGCTTGATTTGGTGCAGTAATTTTCCCGCAATCAATCGGAGACTAAATTCGGCCGAAAACGGCCGTGCGTAATGGCGGACAAAAATATTTGAGCAGCTTAGGGCGTTTCGGAGAGGGATTTCGGTGGGTAATGAAGGAGGAGGTCGTGGGCTTCAAGTAGGAAGAAACGGTGCATCAAATGGTTGAGTAAAACGCCGGTAATCAATTCGGAAAGAAACGTACATGTGAGCTGTTCGTGCGTGCATGCGTTTCTGGAGATTGAAGACGACGCTGACGTCATCGATGACGTCAGCAATTTTTCTTTTTCTTTTTCTGATTTTTCTTATTTCTTTCGTATCTTTTGTTTTAAGTGTCCAAATGAAGTCAAATAAATTTCTCAAAATTTGTAAAAACAATATCTTTGTGTTAAACCAGTTGTGGGAATGTTTTGAACACTTTTCAAAAATCAAAATTTTGAATTATTGATTAAATACAAATTTGACGCTTTATGTCAAATTTGAAAATATGGTTTAAATAATTTTAGTTTTGGCTAAATAAAATTTATAAAAATACAAAACTTATATAAGTTTGAAAGTACGTTAATTAAACTCATCTTCCAATATTAAATCATTTTATGTTTCGAAAATTGATGAAAATAATTTAACTTAATGCAATGCCCATTTGGATAATTCATTAATTATAAAATCTATGAAGTTTTAAAGTTATAAACTATAGACTTGTAATTTCCAAAACTATGTTTTGAACTCAGGTAAAAGAATGAAAACCATTTGGCAAATATACCATGTTTTAAATAGTTTTAAAGAACATTTGTAAATATTATTTTAGAATTTATGAATAGATATGGCTAAGTGGTTGAAATCAAATACTTATAAAGAAACTTTTTATTACATGAAAATGGTTTGAAAGTTTGTAAATCATTTGTCAAATTATATATTGAGGTTTAAGAAAAACAATGGATAGTAAAATGTTTAATTTGAAACAACTTTTGAAAATAGTGATTACTTGAGATATTTGAAATAATAAACAATTCGGAAGATGCTTTGAACTCTTTTATAGTTGGTTTTCTTATGCTTTTATTGTTTTATCTTAATCAAAAACAAAAGTTTTCAAATTTTAGTGATTTTCAAACATTCCAAAATATTGGGATGTTACAGTTTCGCGGCGCTATACTACTCGAGCGTTGTCGAGCGACGCTTATGCGTGTGAATCAATTCTTGTTTCCTGACGGGCCACAACCACTAGGAATCGATGCCCTTGTTGATTTGTTCCAGTCGACAGACGTGATCCGGGAAGAAATAACCCAGAGGGTTGCGCTTGGGGCCAACGCTGCGATGGGATATATCCGCAGTCAGCATCCTACTTTGCGCTTTTCTTCACCTACAGCTGGCTCGCGTCTGGAGCAAAGATACTTGGACGGGACTGCGGCTTCAGCGAAAATGCTTGTGGACCGTATGTATGAACAACTTATAGGTTCTAATCTGCCCATGAAAGATGAGCCTGAATAATTTTTATCATTTTTGTACAGCCCCCGAGTTCATCGAGTGGATGTATTGTATGAAAAATGTATGTGTACTTGTGTAATGGCCCACCCCCCGAGTCTATCGGGTGTGTGTATGTATGAAAATTACTTCATGTATGACTATGAATAAACGAATTGTGCTTGCAAGCATTTTTTGTGATCCAGCCCCCGAGCGTTCGAGTGTGACTAAGTTTTGCTGTTATTGCCAAGACCCAGCCCCCGAGTGCACGAGTGGGTTATGAATATACTGTAATGTAAAGTATGCGAAAATATGTATGGAGAAACATCTTCTTTATTGCAGATATTTGACCAACAAGCCGCCTCGTTAACAACCTTCCAGTTCCCTTAGGTACCCTGGTAAGGAAAAGAGCGCGACTGAAACCTGCTGGCCATTTTGACATTTGTGCTCTTATTACATTGATCGTTTACAACTTCTAAGCATGAGGGTGCTGCAGATGGGTCACATCCCTCATGTTTTGCATCGTCTCCTCAGGTTTAATGTTCTCCAGTCGGTATGCGCCGCGGTCGACGTTCCTTGTTATGATGAACAGTTTGTGCCCTGCAGGTGCAGACTTGTATTTTCTCTTCTGTTGTACTCGAAGTATCAAGTTTCCTTCTCGCGACGATCTTGTCCATGGCCGTTGCACGTGGTCTTTGTGTAGGTGCTCCGCCGGCAGTAGTGCCTTTGCATCGTGAGTCATAGGGTGTGGTGTGACTTGGATTGGGGCACTCGGAGCCTATTTGCATGGATCTAACTTGTGCGTGAGGCCTGAGCTGAGAATGTCATCTGCCTTTTGTTTGTGTCCGTTGGACTGTGCCTGTCCAGTTGATAGATAGTCGAGCGTGATGCTCCACTCTGCGAAGGATGACCTGATCGTCTCAACTGAGGCGCTGATGGTTTCTTCAATGGTGACGCAGTTTGGGATGCCAAAGTTGAAGATGGTAATTTTGAGCGGGTTGATTGCTAAGGCAGCAGTCGAGTTTGTGATTGGTGCCACCAGATAGCTTCGGCTTGAAGTTGTCCCAAGTGGTGGATCATCCTGGTCGGGTTTTTTGCTTATGGTAATGGTGATTGGAGCAGTCAATGGGTGTCATGTTTTAATCGACCTATACTTGACTCGTTTGAAGAGAGCGTCTGGCGGAAGTTGCGCCTTTGCCGACCCGGTGCTGGCCAATCTACTTGCTTTTTTGTTGTTTGTTTTCCCCACATGTCGCAACTCGCATCTGTTGAATCTTTCTTTTAGTATGCTGTAGAGATCTTGATATGCGGCTGTATAGCCAGTCTTGCCTCTGTAAGCTTTCATCGTGTTTTGTACGTTTATGTTGGAGTTTCCGTGGATCACCAATTCAACGGCTCCCAGTGCTTTGGCCATGCGCATGCCATGGAATAGACCTTCATAGTCTGCTTTGTCTTTTGATGGAGCAGTGAAATCTATCTGTAAGATATAATCAATCCATTCATCGTTGGGTGATACGAGTACAATACCTGCACCTGTGCCTTTTCTTCTTTTCGACCCTTCAAAGTGCATCGTCCAGGTTTTAAGCATGCTGGGCTCTTCTGTCAGTTGATCGTCCCCGCCTTCCGCCTATTCGATTGTCCAGACTGCATTTACTTGTTGAGTTACGACTGTTATCGCCTGCTTTTTGTGTTCTGGCACAATTGTGAGGTCACTCTCGAGTGAACGTTCGTCAAGAGTTTGTTCTGTTCCAAACATCTCTGAGATTTTGCTGAAATCTCGGTCACAAGCATCTGATCTTTGAAAGTTTCCGTTGACTGTGATGATTCCTTTTGGACCTGACATCTTCAGTTTGAGGTATGCGTAGTGTGGTAATGCCATGAACCGAGCGAATGCGGCTCGCCCCAATATGGCGTGATATTGTGATTTCCAGTCGACGACTTCGAATTCGATTGATTCGCTTCTGAAATGCCTTGCGTCACGAAACGTAACGTCGAGTTGTATCGTGCCCTCTAGGAGGATGGCTTTACCTGGAACAATACCATGAAAAGTGTTTGTGGACTGAGGTAAGTTCTCGACTGACCTGTTCATCCTACGAAGTGTGTCGGCGAAGATAATGTTTATGCCACTGCCTCCATCCATGAAGACTTTGGTCATGGTGTATCCTCCGATCTGGGCGTCGAGTACCATGGCCGCATGGCCTGGCCGATAAACGGATGGTGGGTGATTTTCTCGACTGAACGTGATTGCTGTTTCGGAACCTCACAAGAAGTCGGGTATAACTGGTGGCGCCATAACCGCCATGTTAACGTGTCGAGTGTGAAGCTTTTGCTGCCTGTTGGAAGCATGCCCTTTCTGAATCATGTACATCTGTCCTTGAGGCTTTGGATACTGCTCTTCCGCAGCTTGCGGTATGTGATGTATGGCTCCTGCGATTTGGCTACCTGCATTATATGGTGGTGGTGGTGGAAGTGCCGTGACTGGCTGTACTGGTGGTGGTGCAGTGTATGCTGGCGGGGCAGTCGGAGGTGCATCCCTTCTGAGTCGTCTCGTGTAATCTGCCACTATTTGTTCGAACTCGCGGCAATTCCCCATGTTATGGTTGGAAGTTAGCCTTCCAGTAGCTGGATCTTTGAATAGGTGTAGTCTGCATTGATCCTGCATCTTTTCTTGGAACGACTTCTCTGGTTTTGCGTCTGATCGCTTACGCCATTCTTGCCTCTGGTAGCCGCTACTACGCTGGTCGCGGTCTCTAGTACTGCGACGGTCATCTGATCGACTGTCGCTGCGGACATCTCCTCGACTGTCACGGCGATCGTCATGTCGCCTATCCTCCCGGACGTGATCGTCCTATGGAAAACCAGCTGCGACAAATTTTACCTTGTCTTTATCGCCGTAATCGCTCCTGCGTCGCCGCCTTTTATCGTCTCTGTCACGACGATCTCGACTGTCGCGTCGATCTTCGTGGTCACGTGGGGAAAGCGGGCGCTTGGTCCTTACGGCGTCCTCTCCGTCTGCCCACTCAGTCGCTATTTTCATGAGCTCTGTCATGGATTTTGGTTTCTGGCGACCGAGTGCCTCTTTGAAGTCATTTCTGTAAACTCCCATGGTGAAAGCATCCATGACTCTGTCTTCAGAGATTGTGCCTACTGAATTGCAGATAGCAGTCCACCTTCTGATATATGCGCGGAGTGTCTCGTCCGACCTTTGCTTGCAAGCTCGTAATTCTTCGAATGTTTTGGGTCGCTCGCACAGAGGATCGAAGTATTTGATGAAGTCCTCCTTGAAGTGCTCCCAGGAGTCGTAAGATCCTTCGGGTAATGCTTTGAGCCAGTCGCGAGCTGTGCCTTCAAGCATCAGTTGTATGTAGTATAACGCCGTTGTGGTCGTTCCTCTTTGGCATATGACTGCCAGTTTGTAGTCCTCTAGCCAGACTGAAGGCTCTTGCTTGCAGTTGAATTTCGGCATCGTCGGCAGACCAAATCTTTTGGGCATTCTGGCCTCACGAATTCGTCGGGTGAAACATCGCGCCCCGCAAGGTCCTGCATCGCGACTATCCCCCGAGCTATTGCTTTTGGATCTGCTCCGTGATCTGTAGTGGCTTGAACTTCTTCTTGCACTACTCCTGTGGGGACTGCGACTGTGGCGGTCTCTTGATGTATGCCGCGAGCGACTCCTGCTACGTCTCCTGCTGCTCCCCGACTGGAGTCCTTTTGCTGCTAACGCGAGTGCTTTGAGCTGTTGGTGATGTAGCTCTGCGGCTGGATCGTCTGATGGAGGTGCTGTTGCCTTGAGATATGCTCCAATTGATATCAGGGCACCTTTGGGTGTTTTAGGCGCTAGAATGCCTTCCGTATCCAATGTGAGGAATGAGTTCTCAAGGTTGCGAACGGTTTCTGATCTTAAGCCTTCTGGTATATGTGCCAACCTAGATCGGCGCCTCTGTTCAGTTGCACCCGTAGAGCTGAGAGACAGCTGCCTCCTTCGTGCACTCGAGATGCTAGCTTGCCTTCTTCACTCTTCGAGTGTTGCTCGGTACTGCTTCAGTCGCATTGTTTCTTACCAGTTGAAATAGTTGTATGTCATTATCTCATCGTTGGTTGCATCTGCTGGCATCATCGTGCAGTCCGTGATGATTTTGTCCACTTTTGTCGCCATCTCCGCCGTGATGTTTAACTTTGTTATACCATCTGGCAACGTAACTTCACAGGGAAATTCTATAGGCCTTCGACTGGCAGCAGCCTGATGTCTACGCACGCTTCTATTCTTGTAGACAGTGTTGGGCCTCCAAGAGCAGAAGTTTGTAGAACAGCAGCAAGTTTCCCTTAAGTGAATCACCCAAGGTTTATCGAACTCAGTGAGGTAGAGGTCAAAGATATCCCTCTCAAGCAACCCTGCAATTAAGATACAAGAAGTCTCCTGTGTCCCCAACACACCCAATACACTTGTTAGATGTATAGGTGCACTAGTTCGGCGAAAAGATAGTGAAATACAAGTAATATGGATGATTATAAGTAGTAATTGCAATCTGAAATAAAAATGGCAGCAAGCAAACATGTAGCAGAACAGGTTGTAAACGGTGTTTCAATGCTTAGAAACAAGGCCTAGGGATCATACTTTCACTAGTGGACACTCTCAACAATGACATCAAAGCTGAATAATAAATACTACTCTCAAACACTCTCTTGTTGGATGATAAACACCATTCACTGTGTAGGGCTACAAAAGCACACCCCAAAGTCTGAGTAAACAAACACCACAACGTCATAAAGGAATCACACACGGTGCGCACATTGTCACCTTCACAACCGTGAATAACCCCAGAGTTCATATTAAAGTAACCTCTAGAGTGCATAATAGATAAAGAGTAACATCACATATTCAACTAGATTACAGAGCACATGATCACATAAAGATCACACCATGGGAGAGAGAGATAAACCACATAGCTACCGGTAGAGCCCGCAGCCCCGGGGGAGAACTACTCACTCCTCATCGTAGGAGTCAGCAACGGCGATGGAGATGGCGGTGGAGTTGATGGAGATGGCTCCGGGGGCAATTCCCCGTCCCGGCATGGTGCCGAAACAGAGACTTCTGTCCCCCGAAACTTGTCTTCGATGGCGGCGGCGCAGCGGAACTCTTCTCTGGAAAACGCCTCGGTTCCTAGGGTTATTTTGTCGGGGGCAATATATGGGCGAAAGGGCGAAGGTGGTGGAGGCCCGAGGGCCCCACACCACGTGCTCGCGCGGCAAGGGGGGAGCCGCGCTGGCCTATGGTGTGGGCGCCTCGCGGCCCCACTCCGTCTCGTCTTCGGTGTTCTGGAACCTCCCGAGAAAAATAGGCACTTTGGCTTTTGTTTCGTCCAATTCCGAGAATATTTCCTTAACAGGTTTTCTAAAACCAAAAACAGCAGAAAAACAGGGAACTGGCACTGTGGCATCTTGTTAATATGTTAGTCTCAGAAAATGCATAAAACCATATAAAATGTATACAAAACATGTAGGCAATTGGTATAATATAAGCATGGAACATAAGAAATTATAGATACGTTTGAGACGTATCAGAGCCGCCGAGGTTTCTGCACTAAACGCGACGTAAATCTGCCGTGGTGTGATCAGAGGGCATGTGTTTGTGTTGTCGATGCTAGTTATGGATTGAACTTCATCGTCCAAGCTCATGTCGGAGTTATTGCTTTTGCTGATCTGAGCGTCGATATTGACGTATGTCTGGAGTGCTGGCTCAGGATGATCTTCGTAGTCGGAGAAGTAATCGTGTTCCGCTTGGATCTCTGGCCCGGTGAAGTCGGCGAGGTAGATGATGTCCTCCGCATCCTCTGGTTGCATATGATTGGGTGCAGTGTCGAGTGGGGTGATATATTCGACTGTGTTGTCTTGAAAGTCAGACTGTACCTCATCCTCCAGCTGCTCCTGCGCCACGAAATCGTTGAACTCTCGGGTTGTCATGGAGTCGATTGGAGATCTTATCGTCGAGATCGAGTTGATCTGTGATGGAGTTGCTCCCATGCTTTTTGGTGATGTTACCTCAGTGGATGGTTCTTCGACTGCCCTGCCCTGATAGGTGGGCTGGCCCTCATCATCTGGAAACTCTTCTACCATGAGTTTGTTAAACTCTTGTGTCGACATCGAGGAGATTGGGGACTCGGGCGGTGGGATCGAGTCGATCTGTGATGAGGTAGCTTCTTTGTCTGTTGAAGATGTGATCGTAGTCGACTGCTCCTTGTTCACCTCAGTCGCGATCGAATCGGTCAAGTCCTGCACACCAAACTTATCGACGAAAAAGTTATGTTCTCCGATAGTTAGATCAAAACCTGATTCGACGCCAGTCGAAATTGCCGGCGTGTGGCCGTTTGTAGATGCTGTCGGTGAGTTGCCGTTTGAAGCTAAAACCGATAAATCCATGAGTCCAACACTAAGGAGTCCCATAAACGGCGCCAATTGTGGAGGGGTGTCCCCGTCAATACCCTCGACTGATAACCTAGGGTTAGAGTTATGTGGTTGAGAACGCATAGTGTTAGTAGATTCGTCGGCTGACAAGCGGGAGTTACCCAGGTTCAGGGCCCTCGACTGAGGTAACACCCCTACTTCCTGCCTGTCTGTATTGATTGTGGAATATGCGGCGAGTACAATGTCCAGCGAGATGTCGATCTCGCTAGGGTTTTGGTGGTTCTGGATGAGCGTGTCCCTAATCAGCCCTTATATGGGGGGCTAGGTCTCGGGTACGTAATCGACTAGGATTACATATATGGAAACTACAACCGACTATGCTAACTTGGAAGGCAAACTTCGTCTTGGGCCTTCCTTCTCTTGGGTTTTCGCAGCAGATAACAAAAATTTATGCAGCTAGCGTTTCCCTTTTGCCCAGATCTATCTATCTAGTAATGCGGTAACAGAAAGCAATACGGAACGTACCCTCGTAGACCGGACGCGGGATATCGTTCCCGCACAAACGTGGACGATGTAGACGTACGTAGCCGACCTCAGGGTCGCGATGATCTTGACGAAGCTCGATGGGACGCCTCCCTCTGATGCGGAGCGTAGCCGACTCGAGGGTCTTGATAAGCCACGCATGAACCCGAAGATCTTGTGAAGCCACACACGAGTCCGGAAATGAGTCCGAGGGCCGAAAGTACAGCCCCTCCAAGGGAGTTGCACACATACGGTGTACAACGACAATTCCTGATTCCTCCGATCCAGGAGAGTTGCGGAAGTAGATATTCTGGATCGGATCTAGCAGCACAACGGCGTGCGTATGGTGGAGAACTCTCCAAACCAAACCACTCCCAAGGTCACGTCCACACATACGGAGGAACACCATTTGGGGAGAAGAGAGGAGAGGAGAGAAAGAGAGGAGAGCTCCCTCCAAACAGTGGGAGAGAACTCAAGGGGAAAGGTGTGAGAGAAGGGATGGAGGGGGTCCTCTATTTATAGGAGGGAAGGGGGTGGCGGCTAGGGAAAGGGAGGAGGTGGCCGGCTGGGCCCTAGGGCCCATGCGCACCCCCAAACCCTAACCCAATTCGGCCAAGGCAAGGGCCAGCCTTGGGGGGGCAAGTTTCCCCCCATATGGGCCTTTCTCCCTTAGCAGAAGGCCCATGTAGTGGGCTCCTTTGTTAAATACGAATTTAATCATTATAAATTCATTAAAGTAATATTAATTCATCAATTAACATTAATTTAACATATCTAACATATTTATATCACATATAAAATATTTGCTCTCTTCCGGAACTTTTTCGAAACCCTCCGAACCACCTTCGGTTCTCCGATACGACTTCGGATTCTCTCCCGGAACTTTTCCGGTGCTTTCTCTTTTCTACTCCGATGATCCCGATGATTCCAAAACATCTCCTAGTGTCATTGCACCCTTAAGTGTGTTACCCTAGGGTCGGGGAATACTCCAGACATGATCGAGAAACACTTCTCCGACCAATGATCACCAGGGGACTCTGGATAGCCATAATGATCCCTGTGCATTCCACGAAAATCTTTTCTCCAAAAGAACTCGTTGATCCCTAAACAGTAAGACATGTTCCCTTGTTCTATGATACCTACAATATACGAGATTTGACCGTCGGTATCTCTATACCTAGTTCCATCTCGTTATTGATATTGCTCTTTACTCGTTCCCGTGATATTCCATCCCTTTGTGACCTAGTCACGGGCTAGCATGGATGTAACATCACCGAGTGGCGCCAGAAGTATCTACCCCGTCACACGGGTGAACAAATCCCGGTCTTGATGCGTACGCCTCAACCTATCCTTTTGAATGCCCAACAGTGACCGTTCTCAATGCCGCATAACTAAGCATCTTCTGGTGCCATCAAAGCATTCTCTGGGAGTAGTGATTAAATACCATCTCACAGTGTAAGGAATAAGTCACTACGTTTTCCTAAGTTATTGCAACAGTGAACAACGTGACTTGATCGTGTTGCAAATACTTACTTTTGGGTAATGTCCATCACATCATTCTCTAATGATATGACTCCATTGTCGACTATCATATGATGACACTTGATCGGAAACCTCGATCAACAATCGACATCCGGACTAGTATATATAGAGGCTACTAGGGACTCTGTTTGTTAATATATCACACGTGTATTAACGTTCCTATTAATACAGTTATAGCATGATATAAAACAAATTATGAACTTTAGGAAATATGTGAATAATACTACTTATTATTTGCCTCTAGGGCATTTTTCCAACACCTTCGTGGGCTTCTTCAGTTTACTGACAATTGGGCTATAGTCATTACGTGCACCAGGTACCCACATGATGGGGTACCCAGATGGTATAACCTCGTCAGCGACACTCAGTTGAAGGAGGCGGACCAGGCCAGAAAAGACCTCGAGGGCATGCTCGCTCAGGAGCGGTCCAACTCCCAGTCTCTTCTGAAGAAGGTCGAAGAAGACGGCCAGAAGATGTCCGTGCTGGAGGGCTCCGTGGAGAGGCTGGAGCAGGAGATGGCGAAGATGAAGGAGGACAACCGGAACCTGGCGGACTCCCGCGACCAGGCTTCAGGTGAGCTGTCCACTCTCCAGAACTCGAACAGGGATGGCCTTGCTTTGCTTGCCGGGGCATGTGATGGTCTCTGTCGCCGGGTGTCCCAGCTGAGCCAGAAGACAGCCCCCGGCCCTCTCGAACCAGACCGCCAGAGTTTGCCCGCCATCGCTGCCCTTATCAAAGAGAAGGCCAGCGAGGTGCACGCCGCCAAGAACGCGCTCGCACTCCAGCTGGTGAACGACAAGTTCCCGGTGAGTAGGCATACGGTCGCCTTGGTGATGGCGGCGTTTGTCGACGCCAACCCATCGGCCGTCATGCCGGACTGGGCCAGCGTATCTCCGTCCTCCGAGGCCCGCCAGGCGATGAAGGCCCAGGCATTTGTAGTGGTAGGGAAAGAGTTCCCCCGCCACCCTTCAACCAAGAAGCCGTCCGAGCGCCACGCTGCCCAGAAATAATAAACTTTGCATTAGTTCGTTGTGCTACAATCTGCCCTTTATTGTAACAGTCTAGAACTTAATGATTCAACCGCTTTGCTTTGTTTTTACAAGCGCTTTTAACTTGTCTTTGTCGTTGCTGCTGTTCTCCACGTCCTTGAGGGACCCTCTGGCCTGCAGGCATGCAAGCGAGGCCTCGACTGATCGAGCATGCACTCTCAAGCCCCGCAGTTACCCTGAAGGGCCGCTCACCCCGATGGTGCGCTCGCTCCCGAGTGGTATTTTGGCATTCGTGCCGCTTGCTACCCCCAGGAGAGCCGCCACCTCGCGAGTGCTCGTACGACGGTCAAGCCTTTGACTTTCGCTAGCCGCTAGCGTATTTTGCACCGATCTTATCCACGAAAAGACATGATTCACGAGAGATCAATGTGCTTTTCGGGATAACTTATCTTTTATTCATGACAGAAGTTCTTAAGTGGTAGCCTGATGCTTCCGGGTGCATCTCGTCGCATAGTGATCCTTTCCGGGTACAAGTTTCAGTAAATCTCAGAGGACTATACAAGGTGGTGCGTCGATGGCTTCTTCCGCTCGGGAGCAGCGGTCGGCCAACCTCCACCGCTCTTCCAGGGTTGTGATTAGCCGGGTGTTCAGCTTCACGCGCATCCTTGCGTCCCGTACGTTCATGTGGAAGAGGAGGATGATGCGCTGCTCCAGGGAGTCTGTGGTGACAACCCTGTCCGCGACAGCTCGGAACCTCCAGACGAAATGGCGCAGCTTCTCTCCTTCCATCTGCACCAGGCGGTGTAGATCGAAGACCGACGCCGGGAATGGAGTGCAGCAGGTCATGAGGTGTTGGCTCGTTTGTCCTTCCATGTCCTCCCGAGAGCGGCGCCGGGGATTGGAGCTCTGGCCAGCATCTTCCTCAGGCTGCTCCACGGGTTGCTTGCCGCGGAGGTCTTCAGTTTGCCCCCTTCCCGGGGACAGTGGCTCGGGGTCGTCGGTGCGGACTTCGGTGTTGGTGACGACGACCTCGGTTTCGACGACGCCCGCATGGCTGGCGTTGGCAGAGACGGAAGAGTCGTGGCACTGGAGAGCGAAGCTTAGCACACTCGCCAAGCTAGAAATCCAGGCTTTCACGCAGGGGTCGGTCTTGCAGAGGTCCGGAGGGTAGGAGAGGAGCGCTCGCGCGGCTCCCAGGGCCTCCTTCAGCCCCCGGCCTTGCTGGAGTGTGCGCTGGGCTTGTTCCCCGGAAGCTTCTCCGGCTTCGGACATGGTGCCAGCTGGTGGTCGGGGAAGATCTTGTTCTTGCTTGCGAAGGGAACGCGCTTTTTCCCAGGACGCAGGTCTCGAAGCCGATCTTGCCGTGGATGAAGACCGCAGCGTTGGCCTTGCGCCAGCAAAACGGCTTGAGGTAGATCTTGATGAAGAAGAACTCAACGTAGATCTTCGGATGTCGATGAAGCGTTTGCACCCCCTACCTGGCGCGCCAGATGTCGTGTCTCTAATCACGGACACCGGGGATGCGAGGCACCCCCTTTGTAGATTCGGTAGGGGCGCGAAGGAGGCTGGAAACGTCTCCCGGGGGACGATCGTCAGACAAGTTTCCTCTCTCACTCTCCGATCTCGACGTGTTATGCAAACAAGGAAAGCACACAGCGATCTACCCAGGTTCAGGCCGCCCGAAGGCTAGCAGCCCTACTCCTGCATGTTTGGATAGATGTTTGGATCATGGTGTGGCTACAATGGTGTTCTCCGGCGAGGTACCCGGCAGGGTGACCCGACTAGAGGAAGGGGGAGGACAGATCCTTGCCCGGAGGAGATCACCTTCCTTCCCTTCCTCCTCCTATCCTAACTTGGTGGTTGTCTTCTACCTTGGATCGCCGGTGAGTTCTTGGCTAGAGCTTGTTTACTCCTTAAGCTAGCTTGAGCCGGTCCTGTCCGGTCCTCTTCTTCCTCCATGCCCTTGGTCCTCCTTTTATAGGAAAAGGGGATACCACAGAGGTCCTGCAAGGAGCGTGAGGGGTTCTTGGCGGGAAGCAACCCCTCTCCGTGGTGGAGACGGCGATGTGGCCTCTTCTCCTCCAAGTATCCGTCTTCGGGTGGTTGAGTCCTCTGGCACCTTTGGGGAAAGCGGCTGGCGCGGGCTGACAGTGGGTAGGTGGTGTCCCCTGGCCGCGCCTTGCTTCCCAAGCCTTCTGGGGGTTTCTACCATCCTCTGGAAGGTGCTAGAAACCTTATCTTCTCGTCGTACGGTCTTGCACCCGAGAGGGAGCTCGGCCCCGCCGGGGACTCGCGCTTTCGGGGTCTTCGGTTCCTTCCGGGTCGCAGGAGGCCCCGGGGGTCCTGTGCACCCGGGAGGTCTTGTATGGCGCGGGTGCGCCCGCCAGGCCTTGCGTCGAGTCTTGGCCTTGCTCATCCTTGTGCTAGGCCCACAGGCGGTGGACCCCATGTTCCACTGCTGCGACAACGGGCCATTTGGATTGGCCTCATTTTCTAATCGGGTCAGTGAGGTTCACTCTGCTTAACCCAAAGGGTCGCGTCGGTGGACCCAACTCGCAAACGATCTCTATTCTCTGTGTTGCGCCACTGCCATTAGTGCTCGTCGTCGACGTTGTCTCCAACTTCTAGGTTCGCCACCATACCAGATCAACACCGGCGAGCCACCCTGCTTATGTGCCGCCGCGCTCGGCTCACCGCTGCTCCGTCCACCGCCACTTAGGCCTTGGTGGCATACGTGTTGCCCAGCGTTGGAAATATATCTCTCTCCTGTGAACCTTCGTTCCGCCCCCGATTTCGTCCACGTGGGACTATAGGGTACATATTACTGTATGCGATATGATACCACCTCGGCGACTTTCGCTTGTGCCGGCTATCCACCCTGCACTATGCTCAGGCCACATCGACGATGCAGCCTACCGGGCGGTGCTGCCGTCAACGCGATTGCACCGCAAGCGCCTTTCTTGTGACCTACAGTACCTCTCTTTCTCTCTCTCTCCATGGATTGTCTTTTCCTGTTTTGTTTCCGGGAGCCTGGAGGGGATCTCTCCCTCTAGTGTTCTTGGGAGGAAAAGGAGTCTAGTCTGATTATGTTGGCACGACCAGGAAATCTCTCCCCGTGCTTGCTTTTCTTTTGGTGTTATCTCGGCCGGCGGGCATGGTTCCCTGGCAGAGCACATACAGGCATACAGCTGCTTCCCATTGTTTCTACCAATGTTGTTGTTCCAATATCGATTTCCATTGTGTTTTCTTTCCTTTCCGCCTTCTGGTGGTCGGAGCTGGGTACGATGGGGGTGGGGGCGTGGAGAAAGGGAGCAGATGATCTGTCCCCGTCCGCCGTCGAGCAACCCCAAACCGTCGGCCGCTACACTTCTGTAGGTTACACGTCGGTTACCTCCTCCCTTGACATGAGCATAATGTCACTACAGCTAGGAACGAGGAGGCCGGCCTACCTTGCCTCGACCGCTGTCGTGCTGGTGTCGAAGACTTCGGGTTAGTGTGTTGAAACTGCATGTTGGTCAGTTTGTTCATGTCTGTGGTCTTAAACTACGGTTTCAGACCAAATTGAGAAATGGATTGGATTGGGTTGGGTTGGAAACACGTGTAGTTTGGACTGGTTTGGATTCCACCATACATGCGATAGATTAGATTGGGTTGGGATGTGTACGTAAATTGGTTTTAGTCTGGATTATAAACTATTCTCAGCGCTACTTCGGGTCGACCCGAAATGGCCAACGAGGTGGTCACTTAATTTTATTCGAATGGGCCGGCCTATAGCCTCTAAAATTGGCCTCAACGCCGCAGGGCTGTGTCCGGGTCGGTCCATTCCGACCCTGAACTAGGCCGTGTTCCGTCGTGCATACCGGTGACGCCCGCCTCCGTTTCCCTCTCATCCAGACCACCACTCTCCCACTCCACTCACTGACACGGCACGACCCACCTCCACCACGTGACGGGGAAGAAGCGAAAACGAAAATATCCCCAGCTTTCTTCGCCCTGCCCTGCTTTCTTCGCCACCAAGCAAAAAAAATCCTTTCCACCACAGGAGATTCCCAGATATTTGCCCGCACCGCCTTGCCGACCGCCGACCCGCGGCCCCTACAACGGCCAAGAACCCAACGGCGGTCAGTCAAAGGGCAGGCGCGCCCTATCCGGTTCCTGCAACGCCAACGCGTCGCCGTCAAAAGTATGTCGGTTTCACTCAGACCGAAGCCTATAAACCCCGCGCCGCCCTCGCCCTCGCCCCCCCACACCGCCGGCCATTCCTCGCGGCCGCATTCCATGGGCCACACGCACGCCTGCACCACCGACGACCCACCCACCGCCGCCTCCATGGACGCCGCGCTGCTGCTGCTCGAGCCCAAGTTCGAGACCCAGCCGCTGCTGCCGTCCCACCACCACCACCTGGTCACGCCGCCGCTCTCGTTGGAGGTGCCGCCGCCGCGTCCGCTGGAGGCGCTGCTGCAGGGGCCGCAGCTGCCGCCGTTCCTCTCCAAGACGTACGACCTCGTCAGCGAGCCGCAGCTGGACGGGGTCATCTCCTGGGGCCGCGCCGGCAACAGCTTCGTCGTCTGGGACCCCTCCACCTTCGCGCGCGACGTGCTCCCGCACAATTTCAAGCACAGCAACTTCGCCAGCTTCGTCAGGCAGCTCAACACATATGTGCGTATCGTATCGTAAAGTGTTCCATCCTTTCTTTTCTTTTTCTTTTTCCTTTCCTGCATGCATGACGTCGTCCTCTGTTCTTGAGTGAGATACTCTGCTTCTCTCTTCTCTTGGTGCTCTGTTCTGTTGGAGATGTATTCTTTTCAATTTCATCAGCTGGTATACTGCCAAAACTTGTAAACTCTGCTCTCTACTTTCGTTGGATTTTCTTTGCTGTGACCGGAATTGATGTCAATTGCACCCAAGAATTGGATTATAACATGATCACTGAAATAATGCTGAGGAATTGAATTGATCCTGTGATGCCAACAAACAAGCTTAATCATTCCCTGCCCTGGAATGCGACGCTTTCGCGCTGGAAGGTAAGCTTCGCGATCCACATGTGAATACGCAATTGTAGTTGTTGTTGCAAATTCGTTTTCTCCTCCGCTACCAAATGCTGCAGAATGTTTTATTGCTCTTTTGCTGCTTTATGTGACCATGCCTTTCCAGTTTCCCCTCTTTTCAGAGATTTGGTCTACCGCAAGCTTTACTCCTCTTAGTTCATCATTTCTCCATATTTTTCAGACTTAAGCACTTCGTTTTTCAATAATTAAAAAGCAGTTTCTGCACTTTTCTTTTGTTGGGTAGCTTATTTCAATGGATGCGTAGAGTTCTTTGATTCTCAATCTAGACAATGTTCAGTCTCTTCATGTGCTGTACTCTCAAAATCTGGATTAGGACCGATAGGGGGTTGATCATCTCAAGAAGGAAAAAAGGGGGCTTAACTGCTAGGTTTGCTTGTATAAGGGGCCCCGATACACTATAGTCATGTTATGAGCACATCAACTGTCGATTCTTTAGAAGTTCAGACTTTGCTCATTTATAGGTGCGAACGTACTATCTAAACAGGTCTTATGTCTGAATGATAGTAACAGTATCACTGAAGTCTTTGCATTTTGACTGAGTTTATGGTTTTCCCTTTTTCCTGGTAAGGATTTAACATGTTTTTCATATTTTTCAGGGTTTTCGCAAGGTTCATGCTGATAGATGGGAGTTTGCCCACGAGGGATTTCTGCGGGGCAGCAAACATTTGTTGAAGACGATTGTCAGGCGCCGCTCCTCGCCAACGCAGCAAAGCAGCCTTCAGCCTGGTTCATCTATCTTCAGGAAGACACAGCCTTGTTCTTCAGGCGAATCGACTATGGACCCTGAGCTCCAATCCCTGAGAAGAGAGAAGAACGCACTGCTACAGGAGGTGGCCAGGCTGAAGAAGGAGCACACTCAGACGATTGAGCATATGAACACACTGAACCAGAGGTTGGAAACAGCGGAGGACCGGCAGAAGCAGGTGGTCTCCTTCTTGGCAAAGCTCCTTCAGAACCCAGATTTCCTGAGGCAACTCAAGATGCACAAGGAGAGGAGGGAGGAGATCGACTCCGGCAGAGTGAAGAGGAAGTTCCTGAAGCATGCACCAAATGGCAGCACCGACTCGGGTGCCTCCAGCTCGCCGCGTACCGGGGAGAGTAGTTTGGAGCTCCCTACATGTTCCCCTGTACATCCAATTGCACATGACGTCATTGCAGATCTGCAGAACTTTCTTCTGGAAGACACGGACCTGAACGATGGCATGCTGCCAGGCAACTTCGGGCTCGACGGAGTCCAAGCACCGGAAGACGTCGGGGCTTTGGTCCAGGGATTCGACACGCAAGATGAACTTGGTCTCAGTACCGGGGCTGAGCTGCTGGGAATGCCTCCATCTTCTGCTACTGCTCATTGCCAAGGTTCCGCAGTTGCCAGCTCCAAGGGAAAGAATGTGATGTGGCCAGGATTGGATAGTACATCTTCTGAAGCTGATTGCCTCGTTTCGTTACCGGACAACATGGGGATGGTTTCAGGCGCCATGTCTGTCAAACTGGTCGATGCAGATGATGAGCAAGTTTGGGGCGTGGATGCTTATTTACAAAGTTCTTGCAGTGGCACTGGTCAACAAGCCTATGGTAGCCTTGCTAGTGATCCCTTTCTGGTAGACATTGCCAACAAGCCTGAAAGACTCTGGGAGTTCGATTTTGAAGCACGGGATGACGGAGACCTGCACCTCGACAAGTGTGTTATTGGCGACCCTGCTCTTCAGCAACACAGAGGAAACATGATGCCGTAGTATATGAATTGCGACGTGGGTGGTAGGTCTGGTGCTTTATCCACCTGTTTAAATAACTAGCGATGATAAATGCCGTAGTTATTTGATATTTAGGAGGCTAGCGAACTCCTAGATATGCTCACTAGTATGTCATTAGGAAGTAGCAGTAGAAGTACTAGCTGTGTGTTTTTGTTTTCCATCCATTCAGCCTTACTGTTTTTGGATGGAAAACATTACCATGTCATTTTGCTCGGAGCAGGTGTGGTGACTGCTCCGGCTAATTTGTTGCGTTTCCCAGCTATCATTGTACTACTATCAATCTCTTTTGTTGCAGCTTTTCTTCAAGTGAGCAGCGGAATCCAACATATTTTTTCCGTTGTCAAAAACACATTTCAAGTCTAGTGCTGTCAAGCAGTATCAGTGTATCATTGTGTCTTGTTCGGTTTTTAGAGAATATCTGCTACATTGATGTGTTGTTTCTCTTATTCGTAAATTGTGTTTGTAGTTTTGTACTACAAGATATTCATTTATTTTGCGAAAAAATTGTACTAGATAATTACCCATTATGGGTCAACAAAAAACAATATGTAAAGGTGCTGATCAAGGGATAGATTCTGACCACTTTCGAGAAAAGTCATGATGTTGTTGCAGGTAACAAATATGACAACGCAGGCATGAGGCATGACTGCCAAAATCGCACAGACAGATAGACAGGACTCATTCGGTGACCAGCTTGTATTTCCTCCATTCGTAAATAGATGATTCTATAGAAATGCAGTCAGACTTTTCTAACTTCGATTACTTTTTTTTTTTGAAGCAAGAACAGTGGGGAAGACCCCCACTGCATCATTTTCCATTTTCTATATATGGGGCATAATTACAAACATTGATAGACTAATATTGATAAATAGATTTTGATTTATACGGTGAAAACTGTACCATAAGATTTGCCATGAATTTTTTCCATAATATTTTATAATTTTCTATGAACATAAGAAGAAAACGAATGCTCAGAGTATTAAAGACTGTGTCAGTGTACAAAATGTCATCCATATTCCAACGAGGCAGTATTTTCCTTCTTCTAATTTTGGATTAAGGTCAAGCTTCTTTTTTGTTTATAACAAAGGTTAAACTGATGGTGCTGTGAGCTGAACCTTAGTAGTACCTGTTTTGCAATAACCAAAACTTAAGACTAAGGAGACAAGATCTCTTCACACTGATAAGTATACCATGTGAAGAATAATCAGGACTGAAATTGGCATGATCTTTTATTACTTGAAAGTTTGTACAAGTACAGACAATCAGCTGCTACTACTATACAACAGATAACTGAATAGTTAGTGCACACAATGTGTGCGGTAATGCAAAACTTATACATGAAGGTGAATAAACCCAAGCCTCAGTCAGAACAGTGATGAATTTTGGTCAAGTTATACTCTCCTAGTAGCACTCACTTGTACACAAGACCGTAAAACTCTCTCCACTACATATGTTTTGGGGACCCTCCAAACTTTGGAGTCATCAGACTTTTCGTCAGCCATATTGCGGTCTCTCTGGACGACACAGCTCCTTCTCCAAAGGGTTTAAGAATACCAGCCAGCTCGTCAAGCCTTTCCTGCTCCAAGAGCTTTGCACAAATCTCAAGAAGTGACTCAAGAGCATCAGCTCTCTGCTGAACAACGTTCAGATGATCAAACTCGGCAGGTGTGCTATCTGCATTCCTCAGTTTTAGAGTGCTCACTGGTGATGATTCCTCTGTACCGGCATCTGCATCAGACGTGCCTGGTTTTGTTCCTTGACAAGACTGTGGTGTCTTCACGTCATTTCTTTGCTCTTGCACTACTCCAATCGTCAATTCCTCTTTTGGTATCGGTGCCTCATTAAGATTTTGACTTGCACCGTTAGCTGGGGCAGCCTCAACTGAACTGCGAGTTCTGATAGTTTTAAGACGTATCGTCTCATCAATCTGTCGATCACTTGTTGCTGTCGAGTTCTCCTCTGTATTTTGAAGTGATAAAACGTCTGTCGTTTGCTGTTCTTTGTTTCTGGCTTCAGGATCCACTGACATTTGCAAAACGCAGGCATCCTGGGTACTAATTGTTGAACGATCTGAATAATTAGTCGAGCTGTGCATAGTTTGCTCTGCTGCTGTTTGTAATGCTTCATTGGATCCGTCGACTTTGCCTACTCTCTTTCTGGCGCCACTTGGCTTTCTTGACTGCTTGTCTCCCAGGTTACTCTTGGTGGGCTTTACTGGAAGGTAGATTGGAGAGCAGTTGCACGATTCAGCCACATATGGTAGCAAATATGGGTGCCTCAATAGCTCTCCAGCCTGTAAACATTTCATTTAACCATGCATGTTACTAATGTGGCGGCGCCTTGGTTAAATTTTTGAAAAAAGTTTCTGGTACTTACAGTTGGTCTATGTTCCGGATTTTTCCTTAGCATACTCTTCACTATCTGCTTCCTGGGAAAGAATTTTTAAGTGGGTAAAAATAAAGTCGATTGGCATTGGAGATATTGAATCATTTAAAATGAGTTACTCACAGTGACGATGAGTATATTGGGGGCATTGGAGATATTGAAGATCTGTTTATTTTGTTGACTAATGTTGCCATGTCCTTCACAAATAAGAAAATATTTATATTCATGAGTTGCCCACTTATACAGAGAGAAACTGAAGCAGTGTAAATAAATTGTGTGGTAAGCACTAACTGTAGCTTTGAATGCAGAGCGGTGGGCTAAAATCTCAAACATACAGCAACCTGAAAGTGAGAGAAGACAAGTAAGCTTTTTTAGCAGATGTTTAGTTCTGTGAAGCATTGTCACAGAAGACCATATATCAGAAAAGAAAAGTGGTGGGAGCTAAGGTAAGCTCTGCTTACCTTCTTTAATATATATATATATTAAGTTCAAAAAAAAAAAGTGGTGGGAGCTCACCAAGTGACCATATATCAGATTTGTAACCATAAGGTATGTCTGCAAATATTTCAGGGCACATGTAGTTTGGGGTTCCTACAACCTGGAAAACATATAAATTCCAAAAGTTGGTAAGTGTGAATTGCAGTCTATTATTGACATGCTATTCACTTATTTTCAAGAACATTTATTCTCATGTTACATTTTTAGGCTGTCAACGGTTGTAAAAAAAATTGAGTGAAGATAAAAAGCCGTACAACATATTAGCATGCAGATGTATAATTAAAAAAATCAAAGTTTTACATTAATTGTGGGTATACTTGCGCATATCATAGATCAGTGAGGCTATATGCAGGTGGCGGGTGATTTTGAATAACTGAATGTGTCCTGCCAACTACATTTGCATGAATACATTGGCAAGGGTTTGAGCCGTACCGATGAAGCAAGGTCCTCCATGAGTAGCTTTGCTAACCCAAAATCAGCTGTTTCAAGAGTGAGTACTGAGTACACATCTGATGATATTTTCCATCTGAAAAATGAAGATATGTGCACTAATATATATCTTACCAAGCCGTACGTTGTTGTCCTTTGTCAACAAGATATTGGAACACTGCAATGCAACAGGACAGGAGGAAATGTTAATTAGCTGACGGTAATACTACCTTCGAAGTGAATCCATGGAGAGTGGGAGTTTTACCTTGAGGTCACGGTGGAGCACGCGGTTGCAGTGCAGGTAGTCAAGGGCCAAGAGCAGTTGTGTGAACCAGCGGCACACCCTCTGCACATCACACAATTATTAGTACTACCAAGGATGCAGCAAGTTTCTGAACCCTGAACAAATACTGCTCGCTCCTCTAGGTAGGGTGTGTTCTTACCTCTTCAGAGAAGAGCACGCCTCTTGCCTTCTTGATCCTCTGCGCCCTGCGAAGAATCCCAAGTCAGTAGCCGAAAAGCGTAGAAATTTTTACATGCGTGGCGTTGGTGGCTAGGACGAAACTTGCGCGAGAGCTTACATGTCACCTCCTTCGCAGTAACTTGTGACGATGCAGACAGAGGTACCCTGTTATTGCAACGACACACGCGAAAATTCAGCCTCGGCCAAGAGAAGGAAGTCAAATTTCTACCCCGAACTGGAATATACAGTGGTAGCATTTGCAGTCGTACCTCGTCGACCCACCCGTCCTTGTACTCGACGATGTAGGGGTTGCTGAGGCTCGCCATGAGAGACATCTGCGCAGCGCAGCGACCGAAAGCAAAAGCTTGAAAATTCATTCTGAGGAGAGTCGGATGCATTGAGACCTGAGAGGGCGATGAGAGGATCTTATGTACAGTACCTCCTGGTAGGCGGTGCGCTGGAACTTGTCGTTCTGCTTGGAGAGCCTGATTTTCTTCATGACGTACCTCTTCTTCTCGGCCCTGTGGAGGACGAGGTAGGCGGTGCCGTAGGCGCCCCGGCCGATCTGCTCCACCACCTCGTACTGCTCCATCGCTCGGACGGACGACGAGAGATCGATCCTCTCTCTCTCTGTCTGTCTCTCCCTCTTTCTTGGCTCCTCTCTCTTGGCTTTGGGAAATTGGGTCTCGCTCTGCTGTCTTGTGGCGGCTGCTGCTGCTGCTCACGGCCGAGCCGAGTGAGTATAAATGACGCTGCTCACCCCACGCTCACGGCCCTCGTGTGATGATGGTTCATGCACGCGTGTGGAAGGGCCGCAATAATGGCGGGCGCGCTCGCCCTGTCTGTCCGGTAGAAGTAGAACTAGAAGAGGAGGAAGAAGAAGACGACGGAGGCGAAACAGGGGATTCCACGGTGAGGGCGTGTTCTATATGGAAGTTAATTAATCCGTCGGTTCATCATTCTCTCGCGCTCGCGGTGCGCAGTGTGTTGTTGTTAGTGGAGGAAACGTTGTGGGGCCCTGCTGGCGGTGGAAAGAAAGAAACGCTCCTTGCTTTCCTCTCCCACTCCCACCCGTTGTGGCTATTTTCCTCTCTATCTTATGTCAGTACCTCTGCCCTTTTGCGCTGTTTGATTGTGGGGTGGGGTTGGCTGGATGCTTGCCTTTCCCTGTGAAAAGAGAAGGCATTCCCATTAGAGCTTGGCACCCAGGCACCGACCAGCCCTACTGTCTCGCCTTGTAAGTTGTAACTTAATGGCGAAAGAATCGGCAAAGGTTTCTCGGTTTCACATTGTGAGTCCATGGCGTGTGACAACTGTAACGCCGCGAGCAGTAACGCTGCTACTGCTAGTATAGTGGTAGTGTGGTGTAATTACGCTGTTTTGACAGTGTTCCATAATTGCAGCCCAGTTGCCTTTCGGCCATTCCATAGTGACACAGTATGCATGTGGCGTTCCTTGGGGCGCGTGAAGAATGCAGAGAGTGGGTGATCGGCGACAGTAGAAGTCAATGTCGAGATTTTGGGTCGCTGATTTTCCTGCACACGCAGCCCTGTGGTCCCAGCTGAAAATGCTGAATGCAGCCACCGCACCACAATACTCACTCGGGCGTATGAAACATCTCCACTCGGGCGTCCAACGGCCGTCCAAAAGCATTTAGGACGTTGTCCGACATAATTTTAATTCCATTCGTGACGTCTAAAATTATCTTTTATCCAACGTGGCTCAATTTTTTATTCGGTACGTCCAGCTCTACGTTTGGTCGGTCTATGAGCTGCGCCAGCGGAAAGAAGCGAGATGCCACGTCGATTTTCGACGCGTGTGTCACGCCTATGAGATGGCAAGGCCGGTCAGCTTAATTAATGATGGGTGGCGTCTCGGTTTCCTATTCGAGCACAACGCCGCTTTGCTGCACCTCTATGCGGCGACGAAGCGTCTGCGCCATGTCGGCGTCAATGCAGGCGAGCGTGCCTTTTAAAGCGTCGTCGTAATGGGTGGGAGGCGGGTCGTTGGTTGGCCGGAGTTAAGGCATGCTCATCCGTTCTCCTCCCCTGGCCGCTATATAGGACGGTTCCCTTCGCCGTCTTTACCACAGCACCACTTCTCCACCACCACCTAGGTCTCCCCCCAACCATGGAGTTCCCCTGACGGACGAGGAACTTGCCTGTCTCCGGGCGATGGCGCATGCCCGCGCTCTCCGCAGTGAGCGCGTGATACTCAATGTGTTGCGCGATGCCCGCCTCCGCGCTAGGCGGCCGGCGCCGAACGACCACGAGGCGGGCTCATCCGTTTCGCCTCCTCCACCACCGGTGCTCACAAAAGCCGAGGCGCGGGAGCTCGTCCGCACTAACACTCCAGTGTCGACGTACTACCGCCTCCCCGAGGGATGGGCGGTGAACCCAACGCACGTGTCGGTTGCTCCTCAGCTAAAAGTCGGGCGCACCTCGACTACATCGAGAGGAGCCAGCAGACCCTGCCGCCAGAGCTGATCGAAGACCCCATGTACGCCCCTAACTCGGTGTACTGGGATGAGCAGGTCGACTGGGAGCACAGCTACTGCCTCGGCTCCTTCTTCGCCCACGAGCTGGTTCGACTCCGACGACGACGTCCCACCGACACCTCTGATGAGGACTTAGCAACCGGCGTGGAGAGGGAGAGGGTCCGCTACGAGGCGTGGAGCGAACGAGAAGAAGGAGGCCGCGTGCAGCCTCCTCCGCCGCAACCTCAACAAGAGGCGGAGGGGGTCAATGGTGATGACGGCGGCTCCGAGGACTGGCCGACACGCTGCAGTGGGACCCAGACCACATGCAGCTCGCCATTACAGCCGACATAACCGCCACCGCCGCCGAGCGTCCTCTGCCGCCGTCTTCCACCACCACCGGCTACCTCTACTGCTTCTGCTCCGGCTACCGCCGGGCTCCCCTGGCTGACGTCACGTTGGCGGGCTACTGCCCGAACTGCCGGTGCCCGGCGTGCCATCCTGCCAATTAGGGTTTAGTTTAGGTTTTTATTTGCACGAATTATCTGTAATGTAAATGAAATTTATCTAAAACTTAACTACTTTCGTCTTTAAATATCGAATTTGAAATAAATTGGGCGTCGCGAGTGGAGATCGACGACGCCCATATGCGAAAGGTCGTCCGGACGGCGTCCAAATGGCCCATCCGAGCGGCCTTTGGGCGGCCGTTTGGGCGCCCCGAGTGAAGATGCTCTAAGAGCATCTAGCGGTGATAGAAAAACGTGAAACTTAAAATGCAGTTTTCAGTTAATGTTTTACGGGCTGAAAACGGTTACTGGTAGAACAAAAACTAAAAAAGGTGGTAGAATGATATTCTCTTTGTTTTATAATATAAGTCTTTCTAACCTCTTTTTTGCATGTATGTATCTAGATATGTTTTAGTGCTAGGTCAGAAAAAACTATAAAGCTTTATATTGTGGAATGAAGGGAGTAATAGAGAACCAGCCCGTAAAATGCTTTATATTTTCAACATTTCAAAACATCTGTATCATTTGATTAAAAATATAAACTAATATGAAACCAATATAAAGTAAAACATCGCCACCATTTTGTTGCCAGTGGTGGCGAGCAACATCTCCACATCCAATTCGTCGGGCGAGGACGAGTTCTCGAGCAAAAATTGCTCGCATGGGCTCAAATACATTTAAAATGCACACGCGAAGACCAGTAAACACCAAATCGAGTGGAAAATCGACCGAAACGAGCAGAAAATCACTCACCAACGGATCCGGGGCAGTAGCGGAGATTTGGCCGATGGCGGGGCTACCGGTTCCCGAAACGGCGGGAGAGGTGGATCCGGGGTGGCGGCTTTTCACCGGCAGGTGCGAACGGGAAACTGTCGAAATCGAGGGTGGCGGGCTCCGACGGCGGCGAATCGGTAGGGGAAGGATGAACGAACTCGTGTGGGGTTGAAATGTACCTCCCGCCAACCGCTTCACAGCTTTTTAGGGCACCCTTGGTTCCGGCGCAGAAACCCTCCACTTTCGGTTCCCAGGGGGAATTCTGGGCCGTATTAAAAATATTTTTCAGTTCGACCACTTTTATCGTTTCTGCTCTAACTCTTTTTTCGTCGCACAAACCGAAAGTGGCGGTAATTTTTAGGTTACGTGAATTTTTCGGTCACTGGTAGATGCTCTAACATACAAAATGTTGTTGTTCTTTTCCTTTTCCACTTGCATGAATCTTGTAGTAAAACATGTTTATATACATATGAGTCAAAAAGGACTAAAACATTTTCTATTTAAAAACGAAGGGAGAGTGTATAAGGTGGTGGACTGCGGCTTAAAGAAAATTATATGCCAGCAGGAGAACTTTTTTAGTATATTCTCTTTGGAACTTATAATCCCTGAGAAAAGATATTTTCTTTGTTAACTCTATTGGGATGCGTGCAGCCAGATATGCTTGAAAGAAACACTACAAAACCTTCAACCATAAGATTATTTAATTTCTATAATGATTGATTGGTTTGGTTTGACGATGATTGGCTGATTGCTCCTGATTATCAGGTGCTACTAGTGCTCTCTACCTAAAATGTGGCTCCCTACTAATCCCTAATTGATGGCCACGGCTCAAGGTGATTGATCGATGATGATGTTGCATCCACCATACCCATGACATATACGTGTCTGTTGGCGAGTCAAATCGTCTATAAGCAAACAAACCATACTAGCTTAAGAGTATCTATCTATTTAGTTCCAACATCTGGCTTAACTATATTATCTTCTCATATATATACATCCGCCAAATCGCACCAGAATTGATAGACAATCATGGGCTGACATGTTTTCTTACTTATCGGAACTTTTTATATTGTGTGTTTCTTTTTGTTGTGGGGCTCGAGATACTTTCACCTGCCTTGCCTAAGTGGTTTCATTTCATAGGATAGATGAGGAGAGCAAAAACATGATGAGAAGGAAATTTGACACTTGCGCTGGCGAGGTATATCGCGCTTGACATTTTCGACGCCGCCTGTACGTACCAGGACGAGTGTAACTGCTTCGATCTCTGCACTTTGAAGAAAAGCAGTACCAGTACTGGTTCTTCTGCAGTGTAACAAGCTCCCGTTTCTGATCCTGTCCTAGTCACGGGCCGGCCGGTGAGCACGATTTAATTTCTCTACATCAATTTATCTAGTACTGTTACCGTATACGACATGAAAAATACATTTATAGTTTAGCAGTCGATCTATGTAGTACTGGTGCCGTACATGAGGAACAGCCTCGGGTAAGCACGCGGAAAATACTGGAGTAATAAGGTTGAGCTATTGCTTTCGCCTAGGTAGAGAGAGACCAGCTATCCGCTCGTCGTAGAATGGATAGGTTGCCCGCTCGGGTGCGTTCCGTATGCAACCCGTGCAGCACTGTACGACTACCACCAAACTCTTGTCTACCTTTGTAGAAATAAAAGAAAAAGGGCTACCACCACACGAGTTTTTGAGCTAGGAAAACAAAGGTTTGTGTACTTACTATCACCCAAGAAGCCAAGCATGGGCTGGTTGGCGGCCTCTCCCTTTCTTCCTCCGTTAGTCAATTGAGAAGGTCGATGAGAGGAGAAGCATGGGAGATCCGACGGTTCTTATTCACCCATAGGGATTCAACTTAGAGCATCTTCACCGGCACCTCTCAAACGGTGTCCGGTAGAGTCGCCGGCAACGGTATTGGGGGTTGGCGCCCAAACCACCGGCAGTTAAAGGGCCGATCCCCACGCCGTCAGTCCCAATGATCGCGCCCAACGATCGTATCCGCGTGCCACGTTGGATCTTACGGATGGGGTTCGAGTGGCGGTGAGTAAAACGTCTCCTGACACCGAAATAATGGCGAGCTCGCTACCCACCCACCACTGGCGGAGCTTAGTGCATGCCAAACCGGGCCATGGCCCGCCCAGCCCCCAAAAAAATTAGCCTATATATTGGTAAAATCTAGCCCAATAACAGCCCATTTTAGTCTCTTTCAGCCTGCTGGCCCGCCCAACTATTTTTACCAAGCTCCGCCACTGCCACCCACCCGCCGCTTCCTGTGCGCGTCACATTCTCCTTCGGTTTCCCGTTTTCTCGGTCCACTTTCCCGCCCAGCAGCGGCCGTCTATAAAGGGCGAGCGTGGCGGAGGAACTGTAGCACCCACACCCATCATGCCTTGCCGTCTCCCAACCTCTTGGGCGAAGCTCGCCAGCGCTGCTCGCGCCGCCTACCCGCCCGCTCCTAAGGAGCGGCCTTGGCCGTCGGTAGAGATGCAGGAGGAGCCGACACCAGAGGAGTTGGTGGAGCCCATGGAGGAGGAGCAACCATCAGAGGAGGAGGTGCGGCTGCCCATGGAGGAGGACAACGACGATGACATCGAGTGGGACTGGCAGCCCCACGTCGACCAGAACCTCATCCATGGGCAACTGGCGGGTCACGCCATCCGCCAGACCATCGACGCCATTGAAGCCGCTTGTTGCCAGTCCATGGTGACGTCACAGAGGAGGCTCGCAACCGCGAGTTCATGGCCGCCCAGTCAAGGTACCTGGGGGGCGAGTTGGCGGCGACACGGGAGGAGGCCAGGCAGAGGAAACGGCACCGCTCTGCCTTGGCGGAGGAGCATTACCGGAGGAGGCTGACGAAGTACGAAGCCCGGAACATTGTCAGCGAGGGCTCCAGCTGCGTAGCCGACTCCAGCGCCACCCTCGGCCACGACGGCTCCAGCACCACCTTTGGCTGCGACGGCTTTGCCAGTGACAGCAGTGGCTATGGAAACGACGGAGGCAACGGCCTCAAGAGCGATGACAAGACGGTGGAGAGGCCGTCATGACGCCGCCGGAGTAGCCGTTCTTGTACCCTAGTTCTTTGTACATTTTCCTAAGTAAATTAATGTTTGTTGAGTTCTTGTGTGGCTGCCAAGTGGTGTCGGCTCGGTCTTTCCAGCATGGAGCATGGCGCGTGTTGCCGACACCCCCAGCCTAGACCCTGGTTGTCGAGGGTGTAGAGGGGCTATCAGACATGGTGCGTGTTGCCGACACCCCCAGCCTAGACCCTGGTTGTCGAGGGTGTAGAGGGGCTATCAGACAGATTCGAGGGCGGCCCAATCTGCCAGCAGTGATTGGGGCGTGCTGATACGGGCCGATTTGGTGGAGATGCTCTTTAACACTCTGATGAATTGTACATATATTTTCTCTACCTTTAAAATATCCAATTATAAATATTTTTAATATGTAATTTTAAGTTTTAAAAGAAAAAAACGATCATGTAATGGACCACATGTTAAGAAGGCTTCAGCTATCAGGCCCAGCGCCAAATAGGAGCACACAAGACAGACCGCTAGGCCTACCTAGCCCGTGAGTAAAATCAGCAAAATAAAACAAGCATATCTCTCTTTTTTCGATAATCAATACACAGCAGAAGTGGAAGCCTGGAAGGGAACGTTTCCACATGCTCGTACAAGGTACACACAAATATACATGTGTAAACATATATAGATTTATTAACAAGGTACTGGACAAACGACCGCACAAAACAGATGGCCAGGTCGGCTCAACCAACTATAAACACCCCTAAATTAAACCAATTTTGGGCAGGCAAGAATCAAGCATCAGGAGAAAGACCTGCGGTAGCACCAGACAGTATGCAACCAGAAACCGGAGAACTGAGATTACCGCAGATTGATGAGCAGCTAGAATCCTGCCCATCCTGATGGCTGGTCTACTTTCTTTGCTATCCCGGTGCTGAATCTCTGGGAGGAACTCCCCTGACCACTCGCTCGATTGATCTGTGCTGCTGCTGCTGCAGCGCTGCCCGATGATGTTCCAAAACCCCACGCATCAGAAGAAGGACCTGTGTTTGTGTTCCTCGTTAGATTTTGCCTCCCATTGGTTGCATGGTCGACCTTTGGCCTGGCATGAGCTTTTGCCTCCGGGAATGCCTGCCATGTCTTGGCCTGGGAGCTGGATACGGAAGAGTTGCCAGCCAGCATTCCTTGCTCAAGCTCCCATACCGTCCCTTCGATCTTCTCCTTTCGCTACATGGATTGTATGTCTAATGTAAGATACTAGAAATATTCATAGATAAGCAAATGTGTTGTACAGTACTAGATATACATATAGACTAAGCACCTGAGATCCCAATTTTGGTACCCTTGAGCTGACTTTGCTTGAAGGTGGCGGTGTAGTCTCAGCAACAGTACGCTTCAGCTCTTGGATTTCCTGACGTTGGGAGCGGCAGATTGCCGACAGCTTTTCATACTTAGATGTCATCTCAGCCTTCTCCATTGTGGTTTTTTTCAACTGCTCCTTCAGTTTGGACACTTCAGCTTCAAGCTCGGGTGTCTTACCAGTAGCAGCAGTCCCCGAATGCAGATTGTTTGCATCAAAGTCTGCAACAAAACTGTTGAAAGGATCTTTCCCAGATGTTGTCTTGCTTTGTGATTGTGATGCTTTAATTTTCACAGCACTTTGTGGTTCCATGAAAAGATTTATGTCCGAACCACTCATAAGCCCATTACTGGATATGATGTTACTTGTTGTATTTCGCAAAGCCTGGACAGAGTGGCCATGCCTATCTCCAGGGGTGCTGCTGCTGATATCCACCCTGCTTTGGTTATACTTTGATGAAGGCGATGGTTTAACTGGTTCCTCGTCAAAAACAGGATTTCTACTATCAGCAACTTGAGAACCCTGTGCGTGTTGTGTCACCCAAAATGCACCTAGAGGTGCATCTCCTGCATTTGCGCTTCCATGATAAGATGAACTATCAGTTTGTTCTCTTGGAGGCGGAGGAGGGCTCCTTTTAGGTGCCACATGTGTTCTTTTATAAGCACCTACACAGGAGAAACAAGATGGTAGTAAAGTGAGAGAGTATCCTAGAACCCAATTTCTTAATGACACATCCTGATTTTATCTTTCATAACAAATGTGTACCGATATGACAGAATATATAACAAAATGCAGAGTAATGCAAACATTGCATTTTTCTATTTTTGAAGGGTCCCTTCATCTATCATTTATGTTCCTTCAAATACAATCATGAATCATTAGAATTATAATATATATAAGGGAAACTACATTGATAAATATGATCTCACACTATTTTTTTTCGTAAGTTCAAACTCTCTAGAAAACAACCACTAATTTGAATACTGAATATATTCAGAAAACAAGTGAAGCGCCACTACAGTTTTCAACCAACAGAAGAGACAAACATGTCTAAGTTTACAGATTCTAACCATTACTATGAATCAAAAGCAGCCCCACATGATCCATAAATTTTACTCCCTACAAATAGCATTTAAAGAAACCTCACCTTCGTCTTGCAACCCTATTGAAATGGCTGCTGAGGCCCCATCAGGTAAACTTTTCTGTAACTCAAGAGGCAGTAGTTCATTAACACGAAACCAGACCTGTCATTTGGACAAAATTTAACATCAGCCAATGAAAACCATGCTTATTTGGCTCCTTAGACTACATGCAGCAGTCTATGACTAACCTAGTACCATGGAGATGAATGTCCAGTCACCTGCGTGATATCTGGTCTGGCATTTGGAGAGGCTTCCAGCATATCTTTGATCAGCCCTGTGACACTGGTGCTGTACTTAGGTTGCTCTGGAATGTGATAATTCCCATTAAGGACCT
Source organism: Poa annua (assembly GCA_026929855.1). Lineage (NCBI taxonomy): Eukaryota > Viridiplantae > Streptophyta > Magnoliopsida > Poales > Poaceae > Poa > Poa annua. The sequence continues at coordinate 44,190,227 of CM049436.1, forward strand.
GCAACTTCGACTCTCCATCGAACGCAGATTTGAAGTAACATATTCTATAGAGAAGGCATCCCAGGGCCTGGAAATTGTAGAATAAAGTGTTATAAATCAGTAGACAGTACTTTGGATGTGGACATGTGGTGCGAGCAGGTACTTTGCAGCTGAGGCTATACTTCCGATCTGGTAACCTAGCCATTCTGTTATGGCATTAGTTTACTTACTATTCAGATATATATCACTTCAGAATTCTATTATAGCTTTGTAGATAAACCTAGTGTGATACTTAAAAACAGAAAATATAGCACATGGTATGACATTAGTTTACTTATTATTCAGAGATATGAACCGTGAAGACCGCATGCTCATTTATTAGACTTACCCAAATATCGACTTTCTCACTAATGACTTCTCTTCTGTAGAGATCCCACATCTGAAAAAACATGAACACACAGCTAACATCACTGGAGGCAGTACAAAAATTTATGATCATGTAACAACTTTTTATTAACCTCAGGAGCTCTATATGCCGGGGTTGTATGTTTCCTAATGATATCTTCTTCAATCCCCCTATCTTCTGGCTTGTCAAAGCATTTATGATTTGTTGATGTGCTTCCAAAATCACATAGTTTCCATGCACCATCTAATCCAAGAAGAACATTTTCAGCTTTCAGATCCCTAAAGAAATGAAGCATAATGTAAGATCTTGGTGAACCACAAGACAAAATGTAAAAAATTGGTTTGCGGCAACTGCAAAGCAAGTCCCTCGCTCACACCACATTCATGCAGGCAAGATCTGCTTGTGTATGATATTTGTTCACACACAGATGCCAAGGTACAAGGTATAGGCATTTCATGCTATAGGCCAGAATACAAATGTAATACAGGCAAACAAACAGTAGTCAGTTTACTAAATGTACCAGTACTCCAGTAGTTGCTAACTGAACTTAAACCAACTAATTAAATAGTGAAACAGAACATCATAAATGTGCAAAAAAAACTAACTAGTGATACTTGATAAACATGCCTATCACAAGGCATTCTTATAGAATGGGAATAAAACATGGTTTTTTATATCTGGAGATGACTCATTCCATGTACCTATGTGCAATCGGTGGTGACTGCCCATGCATAGCGAAAACCGCATTGCAAACATCTCTGAATATCAAAAGTGCCTTCTTCTCCTCATAGTAACCAGTACCTCTGCTATCCATTGCACTAACCAAGGACTTTTCGCAGAACTCCATCACAAGCAACGCCTCCTTTGTGCGGCCCATGTCAAAAACATCGTGGGTAACCAGTGTGACAACATTGGTATGCCCTTTGAGGAGGTTCATCACCTGGATCTCCTTCATGACAAGATCAAGCGATTCCGAGTCATTGCAAATAATGTGCTTCAACGCATACTGCTTTGACGAGTGCAATGCGTCACATGCAAGATACACACAGGAGAAACCACCTTGTGCAATGGCATTGCGCACTGTGATTTTAACATTTTTTATATCAATGGTGCGGCCTTCCAATCCAGCCTGCACTTTCCCCCCGAAGGGATTGAACCTCCGCATTCTCGAAATATCCGTCAGGAGGGGGGATGATAAATACAGATTAAGGATGTATTGCTTCTTCTAATGTTTCTGCATAAATAAAAGAAAAGAGGGGAAATGTAAGTTCTGGCGCGCACAATTAACATAAAGATGAACACCATATTGTCTAAGCAGCCTAGAAGTGGAATGGCCAGCTATTAACATTTCATATGCACTGAAAGTTACGTTAAGTGATGAACATCCTATAACTATGACTTATAAGGTGATGTCCTGTTTCTTTTTCTGCAGAGGCAGTGCTCAACCACAAGCATAACAATTAGAAGCATATGAAACCTACGTGTGTGATCCTGCCTGTTTCATAATCATGTGTTCACAGCAGGCCCTGACTATTCCAGGTTCGGTTCCAGTTGGAAGATTAATCATTTGCACTCCATCCTAATTGCAGAAGTCTTAAGGGTAACCACTTGCAGAAGCTAGAACGTCATGTGATCTAACTTAAATACGAACCGATGGCATCAAACAAGGCCGGATCTAAACGGTGTGCACCGGCCCACCCCCAATTTGTAGAGGTTCGTTTGGGTTTAAGTGATCACTGGATATGATTCCTGTAAAAGCTCATACCTCGGAAACCAACATTCAAGATCGCGATGAGGTTGAACGGGAGCGGCGACGGGCGCGAGAGGCGGACGGGTTTGGGGTGCGGAGCGTCGGCGGTGACGCCAAGATACGGCACGGAGGCAGCGTTAGGGCACGGCTCCGGTAGACTGCGGCGGGGATTTCATGGCCGCATTGGGTCGGATCGGAGCTTGGGTAAAGGATGGGTGAGGAAAGGTGCGGGATGGTGGAGAGGAGGAGTGGTCAGATTCCGACGAGGAGGAAGGCGCACCTCTCAGATCGGAGGAGGCGTCCGAGAGGTTCGCCGTCGCCGTCAGGCTCGGAGCACGATCTCGACCTTTTGGGAAGGAAGGTATCTCTGATGGCTGATGGCTGATGGCTGATGGCTGGTGGTGAGAGGGAGGAAGGAAAGCCGCGACGTGTTGTGGTGGTGATGGAGGAGAGGGAGAGGTGGGCTGTCCGCCTGTGCGAGCGTGCGAACAAAACAGGTTTTGGAATTTTACATTGGAATCGCTATTGTCATTTTGTTTTTTCCTGTGGCTCATTATTGCTTTTTTAGAAGAAAAAAAGGGTAAACTTGGACTTCAGAAATTTAGGGACCCGGAGCGATAGACAAATTGGGACCCTAAAAATCATACTAATAATACTTTTCCTTAATTGATGTACATAACTTCAATGAATATTTATTTGTGCAATATTTAGAGACATATCAAATACTATCAAAGTGCCAGTGTTTTGCAATGGATGTAAAAAAGTACCAAATATTTTATGTTTGAAGTATACAATGATCGTTTGTTGGTCGTTGTAGACCATCACCTAAATTGTAATTCTCTTACATATTTAACTGTAAAGCAATTGTTTCAAAAGTTAAGAAAATCACACCGCTTACTTTCCAAACACCAAACAGCGCAACACCATTAAAGTCCCGGTAATAGTGTTGTATCCATATGGTTTTGACCGACCAGACTTACTGATAAATTGATCCAAGCAATAAAAAATAGCACGTTAACCCGCATAGGTCTGCATATTTAGAATGTTGTTGTCCAATTGTGTTGAACTGTTTGCAGCTAAGCTATTTGTTGTAAAGACAAAATAAGTTAGACAAATGCAAGTGAACAAAGAAACCAAAGTTAGTTAGTTCATCCCCACCACCCTGGTCGTCAATTGTCGTTGGACATATTAGGTTTTCTCATGACGTGCATGCCCCTCAGCGTCGCCATGAAGATCACTTCAAGCACGAGGGGCCTCGTCTCATTAGACTCGAGTCTCGTTGCCTGATGTACGAAGAGATGGCAATAGGCGGTCCTCTACCGCAACGACTTGCCAAACGTAGATGTAGTACACCAAGAAAAGGGATCAAGATCAAATGAGGCGTCGTGGAAGTGTTTGTGTGGCGTTGTATTACCTCACTGGTATACCTGGGGGTGTGAAGCATGTAGAGGAAGTGAAGACCGGCGAAGGGTCACCCTAGCCCCACCCCATCCCCTTTCATCGCCGCATGAGCCACTTGGGGAATGCATAGGTTGCATTCTGACTTGGTATCGTTCGCCGGTGAGTATACCACCATTGTCTGATGCCTGGTTGAGTGTCGTGCACGATCGGTGTGTGTAGGGAAGAGCCCTACTTTAGCTGCACGATTGATAATTGATCGATCTTGTATCGACTAAGTTAGTGAGTTGAAATTCCGCCTCCCATTTTTTAAAATCCAACGATGGTGTTATGATGACTTGCAAAATTGCTGAATAAGTGATCGGTTTTGGCTGATGGCGTAAAATTATAAAGGGTTTTTGTTCCCTTCGTCGACAATGTGACCGAACAACCCTTGATTTGGTGCCTATAAGGCCTTGGAGGAGGGGCTCGCCGGCAGGACGGTTCCCCTTTTTTTCCGTTGTAGCAGCATTGGTATCTCGTCGGGTGGTAAGGTGGAGGTGACATACCGGTGTCAGAATAATGTCCTCCTTATCGTATCCCCGATGTGAGTTGCGCTGGCAAATGGCGCCGTATTGGTCCTCTTGATCTTAATCTTAGTATAGCAAATGTCTACTAGGTACAACCAGCATTATGAAGATGGTTAACTCATGACGGGGCATGGTGGTACTTCGTGCTTCCTCTCTATTTTAGGAGTATATAAAAGGTGTGCAGGGTATGGTGGTAATTTTTGCTTCTTCTCTACTAAAGTATACTCCCTCCATTTCACAATATAAGATGTTTTAGCCATCTCCAAATATGTACATAGCAAGTTTAAACATGTTTTAGTGTTTTGCACTTATTTTAGTTCGAATCTAGACAACATGTGTTACATCTAAATGTGGATGTGGAACCTAGACATATTCTATATGTACATAGACATGTTTAAACATGTTTTAGTGTTTTGTACTTATTTTAGTTCAAATGTGGAACCTAGACAACATGTGATATATCTAAATGAGGATGTGGTCGGAGTGAGTATAAACGTGTGCAAAGAAGAGGGACAGAGCCAAACATGTTACTTTGATCATCAAGTGAACATAATAAATATTTAGAGATTTGGTTTGGTGGGTAGGGAGGCCCGCACAGGCAAGTCCTGCAAAGTAAGCAGTGTCAATACCGGCGCCAGCCTCTTGCCCCTACAAAAATTGCCGTGCAGGTTTTGCCCCCGCACCGCGAGCGGCTCTCACCGCACCGCTTTGTTTTCCTTACTCATTAGTTTAAGGCAACCTTCACCGCTAGCACCACGCCTCGTATATATAGACCACAGACCTTCGCGCTTCTTCCACGCTCGGCGAGGTGGGATTATTCAGTCCCTGTCCCTGTCCCTGTCCCTGGTGAGTGCGTGGTGACCATTCTTTCCCATCCTTTCCTCGTTCTGCTTTCAAAGTGCTGGCGTATGGGCCGTGATCCATGCGATCGCTGCCTTGCTATTGGGGCGTGCAGTCTTCCATCCCGCCCATGCATCGACCGAGTCATTCACATAGTCGCAGCCATCTTTTACCATCTTCTAGTTTTTCATGTTAGCCTGTCGTCAACGTTACAGTTTTGACTTGGCTGGGCAAAAGAGGGCAAACATCATTTTCACACAATATCACACGCCCCGCCCCTGCCACACCACCACTAGGCATGTAAACGATAAAATGAGTCTAGGTCGAGCAGATTAAACTAGTCTTTGATCGAACTCGGACCGAGTCAAGTTAAACGCTAAATTGTGAAACTTCATTCACGCTCAACTCAGTAACGATCTCGAGCTAGTTTCGAGCAAAGCCAACAATGGAAATTCATATACTCCTAACAATGGAGTATTTTAAGGGGATTTTGTCATCCAGTTAGAACCATACGAACATCCTAACGAAAACAATATAAATGGGCACGGTGGCAAAGAGGCGACGGGGGTTTTCCTCTCCTTTTTGCTGGCGGTCGGCATGGCGGCGGCGCTGGAGAAGATGGGCACGGTGGCAGCGCTACGGATGTGACCGGTCCTACTTCTTACCCATGTCGTGTCACTATTGACGCCGTCATGACTAGAATGAACCGTAGATGACGCCTAGCACGTCCTACCTATCTACTCTGTACTTAGCGCTGACGCACCACTTCAGAACACTAGCTACAGGACAAAGTGTCCGGTCCCAGAACCCGGCTACCGACTGCCTCTACTCGGAATAGACTCCGAGTAGAGCCTCGCTCGACTGGGAACAGCCTCTCGAGTCGGAACTCGAGTCGACCCGAAGATAGTCGACTCCCGGAATACGAGCCTATATCTAACAATCACTCCCTAGGCTTATGTTCCGGTGGCACCTCCACCATGCCGATCCCTGCGCGTAGCTCCGCTAGGCGGACTCGCCCCAGCGGCTTGGTCAGGAAGTTCGCGAGCTGGTGTCCGATGGGCACAAACTCTAGCTCGATCTTCTTCGCCTCCACACAATGTTCGCAGTTGCTGAGCCGAGAGAGCCAGATCCCCTGGCAAGCAGCCGTGGCAGCAGCCACGTATTCCGACTCGCAGCTCGACAGAGCCACGATCTTCTGCTTCTGGGACCGCCAGGTCACTGGGCTGCTCCCGAGAAAGTACAGCGTACCCGACGTACTCTTGCGCGAGTCGACGTCGCCCGCCAGGTCGCTGTCGCTGTAGCCTACCAGGCGCGGTGTACCTGCACTACTCCCATACCTACATCCGAGTCGCGTGGACCCGCCGATGTAGCGTAGTATCCGCTTCACAGCCGCGAGGTGCTCTCTAGTTGGAGCCTCCATGAAGCGCGATACGAACCCGACTGTGAAAGTCAAGTCCGGCCTCGTGTGCACCAAGTACCTGAGGCTCCCGACGATGCTGCGGTACTCGGTTGCATCCGTCGCGGGTGCCGTGCTGGCCTTGGACAGCTTGAAGCGCGGCTCCATGGGTGTGTGGACCGGGTTGCACCCGACCATCTCTGCCTTCTCCAGCAGCTTAAGGGCATAGGCACCCCGCGAGATGTCGATCCCGCTGGGTCCTTGTCGAACCTCTATGCCGAGGTAGTAGCTCAGCAGCCCGAGGTCGGACATCTGGAACAGACTCTGCATCTCCAGCTTGAATTTGTCGATTTCGCTGGAGTCGGAGCCCGTGATCACCAAGTCGTCGACGTAGACGCCGATAGAAGCCGGCTCGGAGTCGCTCCTCGAGCGTACATGCAGTGCTCCGACTCGCACCTTGCGAAGCCGAGCCGAACGAGGCATGAGTCGAGCTTGGTGTTCCATGCCCTTGGCGCCTGCTTGAGGTCGTAGAGCGCCTTGTCGAGTCGGAGCACCATATGCTCCTTCCCCTTTGCAGCGAAGCCAGATGGCTGCTGCACATACACCTCTTCCTCCAACTCCCCGTTGAGGAAGGCTGATTTGACGTCCATGTGATGAACGCCCCATCCGGCACTCGCAGCCACGGCTATCAGTAGCCGGACTGACTCTAGCCGGGCCACGGGAGCGAAGACCGCGGACGGTCGAGGCGCCACGCCGCCGCGTCGTACGCGCGCGCGACCTCGTGCGCGGTGTCGAAGGTGCCGAGGCCGATGCGGCGGTCGCCGTCGCGGATCTCCGCGTAGAAGTTGCCGGCGGGGCACGTGCGGACGCTGAAGTACCCGGTGGCGTTGCGAGTGCGGCGCGGCGACATCTTCTCGCCGGCGGCGCGTGGCGCTCACGGAAGAATCCGGAGCGGTTGGGGGAGGCGAGTTTTGCCGCGTGCCCTAGCGCGGGCAGTATATATCGCGTGGCGGATTGGGCAAAATGGTGCGCGCGGGAAAAAGTTTGGCACGCGCTGGGTTTTCACGCGTCTGCTGGAGCAACGAAAACGCACCTCCACGCGCTAAATTGGCGGGAAATTGGCGGTTTTTTCCGCGCTACGACGCTGGAGCAACGAAAACGCGCCCCCACGCGCTAAATTGGCGGGAAATTGGCGGTTTTTTCCGCGCTAAAGTACAGGCGCTCTCTTATCTCATTTATTTTCTAGTCGTGTTAAAAAACGAGTCTTGATATTTTCTTACAAGCCTAGCCACGGGAAAGAAGTACAACTTGCGCTTCCAGATTTCCCCCTCACATTCTCGTATTAAACTACCGTTATTGTTCAGACCAAGATGAATGTCTTGACCTAGCCGGTTAGTCCTGAAGAAACCAAGTAACATCTTCACAGCAAACTACATATCCCACCACGACAAATAAGCACAAGCTGACACGGAGGGAGATGTTCCACCAAGATTCCGAGAAAAACTGCATACACAAACAAGAAAAGATGAAAAATATGATCGTCATTGAGCACAAATTTCCTCATTAATAATTGAATGAATCAAAGTTCCACGATACGGAAGAAACATGGGGCTACTACTCTATTTTCATTGAATGAATTGGATATAAACAACAAGCCCGCACGAGCAGGTAGACTGAACTACGGAAAACATCAGCAAGGTGCAGAAAAGACCAAGCACAGCATTAATTAACTAGTGTCACCGAGTCTTACTTCCAGGCAAGCGTCATTGTTAAGAAAGAGCACTTGTCCATCATGCTGGTCAAGGGTCATCCATGCTAATCACACAAGAAAATGACCTTCGTCTTCACAGGACCCACGTCGTGCTGCAGTAACAAATCAAAACATGACATGGCGCATCTCCTTATGTTCACAGGCTCAAGCAGAAACTTCCTGACCAATTCCTTAATGTCATGTGCAAGCAAATTTTTCCCGAGTCATCACCCCAGAGAGACTTTCTAAGGCCCCGCCAAATGGATGCATGCTGTACTTGTCAAAGATATAAGTACATAAAACCATCAGCAGAAGCAAGAACTTAGTAGTGAATAACAATGGCACTGCTACTCCTCTTCCTCTTGCTCCAGGCTCCCTTCTATGCTCAAGCATCCGAAAACATCACATTAGGGTCCACTTTGATTGCTCAAGGCCCAAACACCTCGTGGATTTCACCTTCCGGTGATTTCGCGTTCGGCTTCCAATCCCTCGACACCGACACCTCTGTCTACCTCCTCGCCATCTGGTTTAACAAGATCACCACCAAAACTGTTGTTTGGTACGAGCACAACAACATAACAGTGCCAGCTGGTTCCCAACTGCAGCTCACACCTGGTGGCGTGCTTTCGCTCCAGGATCCTGCCGGTGAATTGATATGGAATCCTGGGGTGACCAACGTCGACCACGCCAGCATGCTCGACACTGGCAATTTTGTGATGTATGGCGAAGATGGATCCATCAAATGGGAGAGCTTTGCATCCCCAACTGACACCATCCTCCCCTCCCAGGTGCTGCTTAAAGGGGCCATCCTACGGAGTCGGCTGATGGACAACGACTACTCAGATGGAAGGTTTGTCCTTAGCGTAGAGGTTGATGGCAACCTAAGGTTTTACACCGTGTCTGTTCCCTCCGGTTCCCGCTATGATCGTCCATATTGGGATTCTCAGACAGGTGGAAATGGTTCAAGCCTTGTGTTCAATACAACTGGTCGCATCTACTACATTTTAAATTCTGGCGAACCATTGAAAGTTACGTCAGAAAATCTGGACTCACCAGCAGACTACTACAAACGTGCCACACTTGGCGCAGATGGCGTGTTCCGGCAATATGTGTACCCCAGGAAGGAAGCACAGATCAGTGGACTGAACACGGAGTGGAGAGTTATGGACTATCTCCCACAGGATTTCTGTAAGTTTGTACCAGCACAGGTCGGAAGTGGTGTCTGTGGGTTCAACAGCTACTGCAACTTCAATACAAACAAGAGTGTGGAATGTGACTGCCCACCGAACTACTCATTCATCGATAATGAGAGGAAGTACAAAGGTTGCAAGCCAGAATTCACTCCACATAGCTGTGACTTGGATGATACTGAATCTATGCAACAATTCAGACTGCTTCCAATGATCAATGTCAATTGGCCTTTTGGCGACTACGAGCGATACAACCCCATTGGTGAAGACTATTGCCAAAAACTTTGCTTAACTGATTGCTTTTGTGTCGCTGCGGTGCACTATAACAGTACTTGTTGGAAAAAAAGGAGCCCGTTGTCCAATGGAATGTTCGGCAACATAGTGGGATCAGTTTTTCTCAAAGTTCCCAGGACTAGTACTACTGGGTCCCAGTTGAGCACCAACCCCAATACATGGAAGAAAGAGAAGAGGTACTGGATAATAGGAAGTTCATTACTCCTTGGAGGATCCGTCCTTGTTATTGTTTTCCTCGTCTCCATTCTGTGTTTTGGATCTTACTGTGTTATTAGCCGAAAGAAGTCAGCCCAGGTACAATCAATGAATCATGAGGCATTGCCTCTTAGAGCATTCACATACAAGGAGATTGAGGAGGCGACAGATGGATTTCGTGAAGAGCTGGGCAGTGGTGCATCCGGCATCGTATACAAGGGCCAGTTGCAAGATGAGTTTGGGACTGGTATTGCAGTCAAGAGGATTGACAAGATGCTCGCAGAGACTGAGAAGGAGTTTGCCATTGAGGTTCAAACCATCGGAAGGACCTTCCACAGAAACTTGGTGCGGTTGCTTGGTTTCTGCGGTGAAGGAAGGGAGAGGCTTCTGGTGTACGAGTTGATGACCAATGGCTCACTTACTGGATTCCTTTTTTGTGGTACAAGGCCAGCCTGGAATCTCCGTGTTCAAGTTGCACTTGGGGTGGCAAGAGGCCTGCTGTACTTACATGAGGAATGCAACAGTCAAATAATCCATTGTGACATAAAGCCCCAAAACATCCTTCTTGATGAGAATCTCGTGGCAAAGATCTCAGACTTTGGCCTAGCAAAGTTGCTCAGGAAAAATCAGACACAGACGAACACAGGCATTCGGGGAACTCGAGGGTACGTCGCACCCGAGTGGTTCAAAAACATAGGGATCACATCCAAGGTGGACATTTACAGTTTTGGGGTGATCTTGCTGGAGATTGTGTGTTGCAGACGAAATGTGGAGCTAGAGATAGCAGATGAGGAGCAAGCAATACTGACATACTGGGCAAATGACTGCTATAGAAGTGGGAGGCTTGACTTGTTAGTCACGGGTGATGATGAGGCAATGTTCAATATAAAGAAGGTGGAACGCTTCGTGGCCGTGGCATTGTGGTGTCTCCAAGAGGAGCCTGCAATGCGGCCTACCATGCTGAAAGTGACACAGATGCTTGATGGATCCGTCGCAATCCCCATTCCCCACACCTCCTGACCCATCTTCCTTCATCAGTTCACTCCAATAGAAGAGCGTGCTTTTACATGTAAGTTGCAGTGTGAAGAAAGAGTATAATGGATATATATTACTACAGAAAATAATAAATACCAGTGATGATACCTTCAACTGTTGGCAAAGAAAAGTAGGAAAGGACTACTACATAAGAGATGTATTTATATGTTACTAAGTTCAAAATAATGGTAGATTTTCTGCAATCTTCATGTACTATCCTTTTAGGTCCAGTTCCAGAGCTAAGACATGAATGTATTATTTTGTGATTTGTGAATTGGTGTACATTTTTGGTATATTGCCTAGCTAGCATTAAAGGATGAAACTGGAAGCTGCAAGAAAACACTGAAATGTAGTGTGGCGGAGGATTAGGAACCAGCAGGTAAGATTTTTTTCTGACGCGTTTACAACTGAAAAGCTAGAGGTGTCGACTTATTTGAGAAGGAGTACCAATATCCCATGTCACAGAGGTTATGCTCAAGTCACCATGTGCAGAGTTATAATCCTGTATCAGTGATGCAGTAAGTATCAACTCTTATACTACAGGGTTGGCTAATTAACGTTGACACAGTAAGTATTGAAGTAGACAATGTCGGACAAAAGAATGAACTGGGTACTGATGTGCAATTTGTAGTCTCTGGGCAAGTGGCTTCTGAGGAATCCAAACAGGAATCATCCCAAAATTAATGCAAAATAGACCGTATACAAAATCGTCGCAGTAGCGATGTATGCCTAGCAATTACTCAAACCTCCTGGGACTCACCGATGCCAAGACCCCTCCTCCTCGAAGTGCCGCGTCCAACTCGGCTCCAGCGCGCTCTCCTCCGCCATCGATCTGCGACCGGAGCGGCGGGAAAGAGTGTGGCAAAGGCACTTGGTCGGCGCGAGCGTCCGGCCAGCGGCCGGGTATTCCTGACCCTGCGCCGCCGGAGCACACCACCGTTGCCGTGCCCAGAGGCGCACTCCTCCCATTTTGTTTAAGCCCATCAGAATTATTGGGCCTGTATATCGGCCCATGTTTGACACGAAAACGCGAGCCCTAATAAGCAATGGACTGGGCAGACAAGAGTCTTGACGGTTAAACCCTCTGCAGTCGGAAGTCGGATTGTTTGTCGCTTGCCCTACAAAAACGGATTTGTTCTTCTGCATCACTTACGATAAGTTCAACTTCGATCATTGGGCGAAATCCTGGTAGTTCAGCCTTGAGCGAAATCCTGGTAGTAGCTTACTATTCGTCTTTCATACAGACCAACATGTCTCCAAATATCAGTTCTGGGATGTATCCTTGGAAAAATCAAAGTATCACTCCTGCGATCAATAGATTCGAGTGGAATAGGAGGCAAGACCGCAGTTTGATTTGTACCGGAGCTTTTGCTGATTTTCTTGCAAATATAAAATCGGAGATAAGAATAGGGAACACGGTAGTAGACAGGTGAAATACACAGCTAGTAATAAAGGTAACACTGAGGCAACAGACTCACAAACAGGAGGCAGACATGGATACGAGTAACACCAAATTCCAGTTGTTTATGTAAATAATAGCAAATACATGCTGTCTTACAAGAACTAGCACATAATAGTACACAAAATTCACTGCCTCTGATGATAGCCAGCGCGAGTAGTACAATCCTTTGTTTGTCGAGTTCATCGGTACAGTCGCTGGGTCCGCACTAGTCTTCCCCTTTCCAAATATCAGCAAATTCATCAGGCTCCAGGTGGTGCGCCTGCTCATGCTGCTTCCTCCTCACCTTGGCCTTCACCTTCTGGACATACTTCCCTGCCTTCTTTTTCTTCTCTAGTGCCCGGATCTGGTGGGAAATAAACACAAACCGACATTGAAGTACAACCTATGAAGGTACTACGGGAAGACATACATGAACATATCAAGAGCTGCTTTGTGACAACTGAATCAAATACAGAACAGCATTAGAATCCTGCTGAACAATAAATTATTGCCTGGAACCGCAACATCGAATACAGAATAGCTTTAGAATCCTGCTGAACAATAATTATTTGCCTGGAACCGCAACAAAATACCACACTAAACAACTAAACTATGTTGTAAGCATGCAGATCAACCGTTATGAGCAAGGGCCATCACAAGGAGGAAAGGGTGGCGGAATCATGTGCAAGGAGTGTATCTGAAAGAGATAATTGTCAGCATGCATTCTCATTCTAGACCAATTCATTAAACTAACTGTGTCTGCGTGATAACCGTTCCACCTCAACGGAGTTTCCACCAAAAGTAGCATGTCATTACAGCATTTCAATGTCCAGTCCACTTTCTAAGAGTAGACTGTAGCTAATCACACACAAAAGTCATACTATTAACCATTCCTTCATAATGGAAGAGCTAAACCCAGATTTTCTTTACAAAGATGTTTGGAACATATGCAATATAGTATACATTAACTGGTGAAAGCATACCTGATTGGGAGACACGTAGAATGGGTTCTCGTACAATGTGGGGCCACCGAAACTACCACCAAATATTTTGATGGGATTCAAACAGAACCTGGGGCCAACCTACACACATCAATTCGATTACAATAATGGCTAGCAACAACGATTTATGTACATTATAAAGATATATGCCGACTCTACTTTTACCTCAACAAGTGTCATTTTGTCCAGGCCACCTTTATCAACTTTGTCAATCTCATTGTGGGGTACAGAAATCTGCAGGTATATCATTTGCTATAATTAAGATGGTGCTAATAACTTATATAGTTTCAAGAAGCGGAAGCTCATCAAAATCAGAATCCACAAAGAGCAATACATCACCTGGTAATTTCTGAACCAAATGTGGTCATCCACAATGGAGAAGACAAACACATGATCATGAAAAGGTTTTGCCTTTCGATGATCTTTTGGAGTAGCAAAAATCTGCAGGTATAGCAGTGGGCAATGAGTTAGCTCTGAACTTCTTTTACTAAAAGAAGAGCATGTCTTGATATAATTAATTTGACCCTACAGAATTCCAAACACAATATTATCACATCACTGATACTGACCTGCCAACATCATAAACAACTCTACTTCTGAGTCTACAGCAAGTAATGGAAATACAAATATATCCTTCCTTCAAAGGTTCATATTACACACAAACAACGACCAGTAGTGGATGCAAATATACACATCATAGCAAACACGCATATGCTAATAGTAGCACACCGTGCATATAAATGGTTTTATGGTGAACATGTTTCAAAAATCAAGTTTAATCTCTTTTGTCACCCAGTAATGGCACATAGTAAATAAGACTAAATGACTCTCAGTTCTCACAAAAAAGAAAAAAAACGACCAGATTGATGCAGATCAATATTGTCTTGTTCAAAACACAGATAACATATCCACAGGAAAATGTAACATGCCAAACCATCCACATACTTGAGTTATCATTTCCTTCAAGAGCTTCCAATGAGGCTGCTGGTCAAAATTTGATGAAAATGTAAGCACAGGTCGTGACCCTTTCAGATGGTTACCAGTGAGCTTCAGTTCTTCCATAGTGTGAACTGCACGAGATGGTTGGGCATTAGTGGATGAAGCATCATGTAAACAACTGGATAGCTACTATAGGTGCGACAGTATACCAGCATTGACTAGAAATTTCACTGATGGCCCTGCAGGAGACTTAACCATCCACAGGTAAAGATCTTTCTGTTTTCTGCACTGCAATACACATGGAGTAGATGCTTCAATATAACAATTTGCAGCTCTGGTGCATATTCAAATTGCCTAATTCTGGAATGGTGTCACACTATCACAACACATTTCTAAACTTAGCGAAACAGACAGTGTGGTTTTGAAAGCTCAGTAAACCTTCATGCCAGGATACCGAAACGGATCAAGAGCTATAGTTTAAAGTTGGTTTAGCACCAGATTGGACCAACTTATTCCATGTTAAACGCTGTATGATTTAGCAATCTTTACTGTTCCTATAATGTAGTTCTCCTACCGAAGTAGGCGACCTTGCAAACCATTTCCATCAAGCAAGCAAGCAGCGCAATTAGTGTACATGTGTGATACCTCGAAGAAGAGGCAGCTGGAGCAGCTCCTGAGCTCGACCAGCTCGTTGAGCTGGCCGCCCTTGCTCTGCTTGGACTCCACCTTGCTGTCCTTCTTGGCGTGCGGCAGCAGCGACACCACGTTCTGCATCAGATGGCGGTACCTACGCACAAACCAATCAAATCCCCAAAACGCTTTACACCCTATACAAACATCGGTCCTACAACCCCCCAGAGAACACGGAGCAGAGAAGGCAGCGCGCTCACCTGTAGATGATACGGCGGGAGCACGTGATGAGCACCTTCTCCTTGTTCCGGAACGGGGCCCCGGCGATGCCGTCCTTGGAAGCAGGCTCGGCGTCGCTGTCCGGTTTGTCCTTGAACCCGAAGAGGGTGCGTTCCGACCGCTCCGGCGCGGAGTCGTCGGGCTTCACCACCGGGGCAGCGGCGGGACCATCGGAGCTGCGCTTCCTCTTCTTCGCCATGGGGTGGGATGCCGGGGCTTGGGCCGGGAGGCGCTGTGGCGGTGGCGGCGGCGGCGGCGGGTGGACGCCTGCTGTCGGTCTTGCGGAGGAGGGGAGTAGGGTCTTGCTATTACAATGGACCATAGACTATGCACAGCACTATGACACAAACGGGCCATCTGGGCCTGGGCAATAAGCCCAGCTACACAGCCCAGATATCTAGGGTTTCCAGCTCCACGCTGCCGCACATATATAAACTTGCGACCAAACGCGCACGCCCATTCTTCCCCAGCGCCGCCTCCTCCTTCCTCGAGCCGAAGCTCCCACCAGCCTAGACCGAAGGGATCCCCAATGGCTCCTACGTCGAAGATGGCGCTGGGCATCAAGCGCGCGTCGCGGTCGCACTCCTACCACCGCCGCGGTCTGTGGGCCATCAAGGCCAAGAACGGCGGAGCCTTCCCCAAGGCCGAGAAGCCCGCCGCCGTCGCCGAGCCCAAGTTCTACCCTGCCGACGACGTGAAGCCACGCACCGTCAGCACCCGCAAGCCAAAGCCCACCAAGCTCAGGTGCGTCGCAGCTCTTGTCCTTCCTCTCGATCCTGTGCGGAGTTTTTAGACTCAGATCGATTTGGTTGTGACTCGCAGGTCCACCATCACGCCGGGAACGGTGCTGATCCTGCTCGCCGGGAGGTACATGGGCAAGCGCGTGGTTTTCCTCAAGCAGCTCAAGTCCGGCCTGCTCCTCATCACTGGTAAACCCCTATTGCCTCCTTCACTACAATTGTTTTCAATGATACATTATTCTGGCCCAGCAGCGTATTTGTATGCATTGTTTTGAACTAACTGCATGTTAGCAACTCCCGCTTTGTTTTGTTATCTACTCCTAGCTTGTGTGTTTGGTAAATCAGATAGACAATATTACTGTCGTTTAGTTTCTGGCTCTTTACCTTTTCTTCCAGCAGCACTTCGTCGTATCGACTGTGTTTGTTACTACTTGGTAGTGTGCTTAGAATGGTAAACTGCACTAAAGCACATGAAATGCCTGATGTAGTATTTACATTATTTCTCCGGGGATCTGTTGGTACCAGTATTACTAGTGGGCATCGAATAACTTTATGTAGTGTCATGTAACTATTTTGCCGTTGGCATTTTCTACTGGAGAACTTCGAAAGTCAAATCTCTTCTTTTGGAGTCCTGTTCTGAACTGAATTTGGAATTGGAATTGGCAGTGCAAACAACTTGCTGTTAGTCATTAAACTGGGAATCTGTGTTTTTGTTAGTTAGTCGTTGAAGTGGGAATCTGTGCAAATTACTTAATCAAATCAGATTCCAACCAGTTACCCCTTGAGTTTGTGTTTTTCATAGTCTTACAGTTAAGCCTGTCTAATTATTAATGCTGCTTATCTGTTCAGGGCCTTTCAAGATCAATGGAGTCCCAGTTCGCCGAGTTAACCAGGCTTATGTCATTGCCACATCCACAAAGGTTGACATCTCTGGTGTTAAGGTTGAGAAGTTTGATGACAAGTACTTTGCAAGGGAGAAGAAGTCGAAGTCTAAGAAGACCGAGGGTGAACTCTTTGAGACGGAGAAGGAGGTAGGTCCAGGGACAATTGTGATTTGCTTCTGTTGTCAATCTCTGATCCAGTACTTCTGTTTATGTTACCAGACTTCTCTAATATTCTGGTCTATCTCTGTCAAACCTACTACAGGCAACCAAGAATCTGCCTGACTTCAAGAAGGATGACCAGAAGGCCATTGATGCTGAGTTGATCAAGGCTATCGAGACTGTCCCAGACCTTAAAAACTACCTTAGTGCCCGGTTCTCTCTCAGGGACGGTGACAAGCCCCATGAGATGGCCTTCTAAGCCGCAAGTTTCTGAGTTTGTGCAAGTATTTTGCCTAGCTTGTTTCTGGACTTTGTACCCTCTTAGTTAACTTCTATATCTATTCAGGTGACTGTCATATACTATGAGAAGATTTGAGAGAATCATTTTCCTGTTTGGTGGTTCAACTGTGACATTTGCTCAAAGTGTCACACCTTGTCATGTACTCCTATAGATCGTGGCACTTATAGATCGTGCTTAGTTTGTTTCATGGATTTTGGGTCTCCTATAGATCGTGGCCCTGATGACCTTGTCATGTCACACCTACGGAGTATTGTTTTGCTGTGATTGTTCTCTTCGTTGATTCTCTCCACATTAGTTCACACGATTAAGTTTAATACAAAGTTTCACTCTTCACTTATAGATCGTGCTTAGTTTGTTTCATGGATTTTGGGTCTCCCTTCTCCGTGGCCCTGATGAGCCTGGCCCCCGAGAAACGTTATCTGAGCCATGTTCTATTTTGCCTCTTTATTTCCTTTTTTCGTTTTTTCCTATTTCGTTATCTATTTATGTTCTATGTTCGTGTTTGGTTGTCTGAAAAAAAAATAGCTGTTTCAGTGCAGCACACCTGGTTTTAGACATGTTCTCAGTTCTCACCATGGTGACCCATCTCTAACACACATGAACAGAAGCACAATATGAGCTAGAGCTAAGAGTACTACTCCCTCCGTCCCTGCATGCACGTAGACGTAAACGTAATTTTACGTCTACATAGATTGTCTACATAGATCCACAGTTGAGACACTTATTTTGGGATGAATGGAGTACTTAATTAAAATAAGATCTATGTAGACATAAAATTATGTCTATATAAATTCACTTTCTATCAAAATTGAGACACTTATTTTAAAACGGAGAGAGTACTTAATTACACACATAATTATGCACGTAAAACCAAGGAATGCATATATCTCCACTAATATTAAAAGACCCAGTGAGGCAGATCCAAACAATCTAAACCATACACACAGCAGATCCAACGATCCAGATCAAGCCTTATCCATCAAACGCGTTTAACATCACCCCGCAAACAAAACAACCGTCAGATCTCTGATAATTGAAACCGGCCGGCCGGTAATCTCCACCACGCCCGGCGCTCTCCGCCGCTCCGCCGCCCCGGAAACGCCGCCACCCATCGCAGCCGCTCCGCCGCCCTCTCATCCGTGCTGCCGCGCTGCTGCCAATCGCAGTACAGCTACACCGTCGCCGCCCTCGATGCCCTACGGCCACCGTCGCCGGTCGTTGCTTGCAAGACGAGGCAGCCCCCGTTACACTGCCCGCAGCCGGATTGCTACCACTCCCGCCTGATAGATGGGTAAATTCTCCTCCCTCCACTCTCTGTTCTGGATTGTTATTCAGTTGCGTACATAAGCTCTGGTTAATTTTTTCTATTCCAGATTTGGATTTCAGTGTAAACGTAAGTTCACGCTTCCATATCCTGCTAGGATTATTGTATGGCAGAATGAAATATACACAAAAATAATTCTTTTTCGAGGTAGCACGGTCAAGAACTCTTATTACTATATTTCCCCTTTTCATCTTCCATGTTTTTTTTTACTATATATGATGTTATTTACCTTGCAAAATTTCCGTACTCTTTAATTGTTGGCAAAGAAGTTTGCATTAAATACCAGCAGGAAACACTTTCGAGAGTCTTTTTAATGGGATTAGCTTTAATTGACTTTACAATTTGACTTTAGACAGGAAAGAACCATAGACAATTCCATCGTTATACAATTGCAGTACCTTCATTAACTTTTAACTTAACACAAGATGAGCTGAATAGTTTCTCAGTACCTTTAGTAGCTTTTAACTTAAGACAAGATGAGCTGAATAGTTTCTCTAGAACACGGATGCATGTTGCACATGCCGGGACAACAGCGGGTGTGTTGATCATCAACAGTGATTTACTGGTTTTGCCAAGTTTTCCCATGTTTATTTCAAGTGGTCTATTTTTTAGATGACTGTATCTCTTGTTGTATAGGACATATTTTCTAATGATATATTTTCTTTTGCAATGTCAAGTGGTTGTGAATTTTGTTTGACTGAATAAGGATTATCATTACCTTAGCTCACGCACGCGCTTATTCCTGAAAATTCCAAGATTTTAAAAAGTCCGGCATGTACATATACTAGAATAAACCATGCATCATCAACCTTTTGGCAAAATGCTATTGATTCCAAGTGTGCGAAAAAATATAATGAGGAGCTAATAATACATTTTTAGGATGCAAAAAACAAAACTTAGGTTTAGAATGTAAGGTTTTTCTCAAACCTTGAAACCAGAACATAATAAGTAAGTTTTTTCTGTTGATTGCATTTCATAAGTTTCTTGACATGTCCAACTGAAACAGGATTATGACGGTAGAAATAAAACCATTTAGCATGGTTTTGCATTGCAACAGTGTTCAATTTGTGCACGTCTCTTTTCTGTTCTAAACCAAGAGACTAATCATTTCATGGTTCTCAAAATTGCAAATAGAATGTGCCTGGACTTATCTCCACTATTATTAAAAAACCCAGTGAAGCTGATCCAGATAATCTTAGCCGTACACACATAATATCCAACGGCCCAAATCCACCCATGTGTGTCAAACGCGTTTAACCTCAGCCTGAAAAAAAACCATCAAACACAAATTACAACCATCCTCTCAGAGCCTTCCGGCCGGCACTCTCCACTGCGCCACCACGCACTCTCAGCCGCGCGACCGCCCCTCTCTATCGGCACGTCCAGCTCGCTCCACCGCGCCGCCACCCTCTCCATCGGGTCGGCATCAAGCTAGGCGCCGCCCTGCAGTCTCCGGCAGTCGCCGGTTGTTGGAGGACGGCAGATCACACTGCCCCGCCGACCCCCTGCAGTCTCCAGCGCGCCGTCGTTGTACTCTTCACGCCTCGCCCCTCTCAGCCGCGCCACCTTCAACGCCTTCGAGACTTGTCCGGTGCTGACCATGTCCTTGGGTGTGATTGTGTGCAGATGAAAGGGGACAACTATGAGGTGAGGACGGATCTGCTAGAGCAACTGTGAGTTACCCATATTGCCTCTGGTCGAGGCGGCCGCCCGTTGTGCACTGGGTCGACGCAGTCGGTAGTAAATCCTCGGTAGAGGTAACAAACCAATTCCTCTTGCCAAACTCATTCAGAACTTTAGTGCATGGTAAGGAAACTGGATATGAAACGGTACTTCAGTTGATGCATCAGTTCTTTAGCCAATGCATAACATTGCTCTCACACAAAATGAGATCATTTAATCATATTAAGATGTTCATTACAACTGCACGCACATATCTCACTTCTTTGGATTCGATATTTTCTTTCCTCCATGATTTATAATATTGTTTTTCTTATTTGTAGGGTGTTGTTTGAAATTTAAAGAATGTCCGATGTTTTTGCCTGCACGAGCGTACCCAGTACCCAATTACCCACACAGGCCCGGTGCAAGCTTGCATGGCGCTGTGGCCGCCGTGCGAGCCCGCCTACGCTGCACCCACCCCTGTCATGCGTGCGAGCATGCCTCCTTGCAGCCGGGGACAATGCGGACTCTGCCGTCTTTCCTCCACACCACCCAGGACGCACACACCTCCCTGTGATCATTGACCTGAAACTTTGTGCGTCACAACAATGTCAGACTGCAATCTTCTTCCAGATGCTACATGTGAGGAATGTTGATTCTGCGTGATTAAGAGTAAGTTTGTACTCAGCTTCACTATGATTAAGAGTAAGTTTGTACTCAGCTGCACTGTAACTGTTAATTAAAATGTTGTCGAGTATTCCATAGTTGATATATTGATTTGTCAGGCTAAGAAGTTATTGCGAGATAAGCCTGAACTTCTGCAAAATATTTGGAATGGACATAGTACCTACCAGGGCAAAGGTGAATCCCTTGGTTTGCTCATGTATCAATTGATTTTGGTTGTTGGCAATGACGGTACTTAAATCTTGCTCAGCAGGGAGAGGCCAACCGGTAGTGTCACTCATTCAATATTCAGTGTTTAGGCATTGCCGCATGATCAGTCAGATGTATCATCTTCCTTACTCAGATGAGATCATAGTTGTCATCCTATTCTTTTTCTTATTGCTTGCATTTGTTCGTTTCTTTTTATGTCTCTGTTAATGAATCTTTATATCTCTCGAGATCTTATTGTATTTTGCTGTTTTTGTTTAATATTTATATGACTAAAATAATTTAAAGATTAGACGTGGCGTGGCACGTGCACATTTACTAGTCCTGGTGAAAAGGGAAGGCACACACTCTGATCGGTGCGATGGATGCCCTTGATCCATGCATATATCCTGGTGAAAAAGAGAATCCATCAACGTGCGTAATGGATGTCCGGACATTGCATGCCCCTGATAAGGGAATGCATATGTCACACAGTCTGATTGAAACAAGTTTTGGGTATTCTATGCTCGGGTTAACAGCTAAAAGGGGCATACAATGACTCTGATCGACACTACCAGGCGCAATGGATATCCTTGATCAAATTGAAGTGAATAGAGGTAAGGGTGTGAGGCGGCGCTCGAACCCGGCCCGCAAAAACTCAGGTTAGGCAAGCCTTACCTGTAATGTTTCAGCTCAGATTCGATCATTTTAGCCTAAAAACTCTCTAAGCGGGTCGATGAGGGACCGCCGCTTGAAACCTAGAATAGAGGCATACAATGTCTCTGATCAACACTAACAGGCGTGATAGCCCGTTTAATAGCTAACAGGGGCTTACCTATTGATGGTACCCGCACTCGTTGGGTATGAATATAGTTTAATCAAACATGTACCAGCGTACACATGTTTTAACCACACCCACACCCGTGTTTGAATACATATTTTGTACCATACTCGCACCTATGGGTATTTAAAACGTGCCAGTAAACCTTTTCGTCTGAGCAAGCAAGAGTAGTGTTGCCTCGGGGGCAACAGTACTCGATCGAGCTGGGCCACGCAGTGCCTCCGGATTAAAAGAAATATGCTGGAGCCCCTTGCTAGGGGTTGGGGTAGTATGTCGTTTAGTCTTCATCCTTATCTTGGGAAGGGGGGGGAGAGGAGAGGAAGATAGTCCGAGCCTCGTGGGGGGAAACCCTTTTCCACCCTAGCAGTACATATAGTACAAGGACAGGAGTCTTTCATAAATTAAAAAACCTATCAAAACCATCGACATGTATGCTCATTCATCCACTGATTCGGCAAGCGACACTTATACATGAAAACAAATTATAAAGCAACACTATATATGTAGATGGACAACAAAATAACTCATTCATCCACTCAATGTGGGTATGGTCGAGCCGGCTACCGTGTCCATAGGAGTGTGTTCAGTGAGGATGAGATGACAGACTAACGGAGGCCGCTGGCTGCCAATTTGGGGGAAGGGCAAAGCGGTGACGAGGAGCCAGTAGTGAGATGTCCATATCGATCTAAGAGTAGTGGAGACGTGCCAGTGAAATACAAATTAGGCAAAAATTAAATGACCGTGTGTATGGGCGATGCTTGAAGGTCAAAGTCTTCAGAGTTGGGAAACCCCAAGAGTAAGGTATGATGAGTTTAGCAGCAAGTTTTCCCTCAGTAAGAAACCGAGGTTATCGAACCAGTAGGAGATGAAGACACTTCTGAAGGTGTCAACGGCGCCAGAAGATCTTCGCTGTTGCAGGGAGGCAGAAAATCTTGACGTGTATTGACGAGGGACCTGCACACAACACAAACAACATACTTTGTCCCAACTTGACAGTGAGGTTGTCAATTGATACGTCTCAAACGTATCTATAATTTCTTTTGTTCCATGCTTATATTATACCAATTGCAACATGTTTTATATACACTTTATATTATTTTTATGCATTTTCTGGGACTAACCTATTAACAAGATGCCACAGTGCCAGTTCCTGTTTTTCTGCTGTTTTTGTTTTGAGAAAAGTTGTTAAGGAAATATTCTCGGAATTGCACGAAATAAAAGCCAAAGTCCCTATTTTCCCCGGAAGCATCCAGAACACCGAAGAGGAGAAGGAGGGGGGCCATAGGCCAGCCACACCACATGGCGGCGCGGCCCCCCTCTGCCGCGCCACCACATGGTGTGGGGTCCACGGGCGCCCACCGGCGTTGCCCTTTCGCCTATTTATACCCCCCGACAGAAAAACCCTAGAGACCCGAGCACTTTTCCACGAAACATCCCGTAGCCGCCGCCGTCTTCAACCCTAGTTCGGGAGGGTTATGTAGTTCTTCCCGGCACCCTGCCGGAGAGGGCAATCATCAACGGAGGGCTCTACATCACCATGCCCGCCTCCGGACTGATGCGTGAGTAGTTCATCCTTGGACTATGGGTCCATAGTAGTAGCTAGATGGTTGTCTTCTCCACTTGTGCTATCATGTTTAGATCTTGTGAGCTGCCTATCACGATCAAGATCATGTTATTGTAATGCTACATGTTGTGTTTGCTGGGATCCGATGAATATTGAGTACTATGTCATTTGCTTCATAATATATCATGTGTATGTTGTTTATGATCTTGCATGCTCTCCGTTGATAATAGATGCTCTGGCCAAGTAGATGCTTGTGACTCCAAGAGGGGGTATTTATGCTCGATAGTGGGTTCTTGTCTCCATTTAATCTGGAGGAGTGACAGCAACCTCTAAGGTTGTGGATGTACTGTTGCTACTAGGGATAAAACAGTAATGCTTTGTCTAAAGATAATTGTGCTACTTACGTTAACACTTTGCTTAATGCAATAATCTGTTGCTTGCAACTTAATACTGAAAGGGGTATGAACGTTAACCGGAAGGTGGATTATTAGTCATAGATGCGGTTGGAACGTTGTTGTAATGCCCAAATGAATCTCATACTAGACACCATGACAAGTATATGCATCATTATGTAGTTCTTTATTTTGTCAATTGCCCAGATGTAATTTGTTTACTCACATGTATGCTATTATTTATTATGGAGAGACACCACTAGTGAACTGTGTAACCCGGTCCATTCTTTTACATTGATAATACAACCTACTGTAAACACTGCTTTCTTCCATTCTCTACAAACAAACATCATTTTCCACACTATACGTCTAATCCTTTGTTACAGCAAGCCGGTGAGATTGACAACCTCACTGTTAAGTTGGGGCAAAGTATCTTGGTTGTGTTGTGTGCATGTTCCAGGTCAACCGTCAGGACAATCCTGCAACAACTCTTTTCTGGCGCCGTTGACACCTTCAGAAGCGTCTTCATCTCCTACTGGTTCGATAACCTTGGTTTCATAACTGAGTGAAACTTGCTGCTGCACTCATCATACCTTCCTCTTGGGGTTTCCAACAACACCATCGCGTGCATCAAGCTCTTTTCTGGCGCCGTTGCCGGGGAGAAGGAGCACTTCTGCAAGGGGAGTATCTCACTTCCAATCTTTTTATTTTGTTATTGTCTTGCTTAGTTTATTTTTTATTACTGTCTTGTTTGCTTATTATTATTAAAACACAAAAAATTAGTTACTTGCATTTTTATATTTTGGTTTAGTTTATTTTTGCTAAAATGTTGCTCCCTAAGTACAGCCTGGAAGACCTGTCAGTAGGTAGTGGTTCTATAATTGGAAAAGATAACATTGAAGAGTTCTTTAACCATGTTAGTAAGCATAAAGATCTTGAGGAGAGATCCATAGCAAAACTTGCCCCAAATTATGAAACTGCTGCAGCTTCTTTAGTTCACATATTAGAGGCTAGGTTTGTTAACCTTCACCCCATAATGCAGCAAATGTTTCTTAACCTTCATGATGTTGAAAATGCTGAAAAAAAAGATTTTATTCTAGAAACCTTGCTTAAAGAATTCGGTGATGTTGCTATAGAAGCTAGGAAAGTTTTTGATCGTTTTAATATGCTAGGTTCATGCGTAGATGTTATTAGCACACTTGAAAAGTTGGGGAAAACCAAACCTAAAAAGGGGAAAGAAATCAAAGTACCAATACCTGTTAAACTTGTAGGAATGCATGAAGCCTTGGAAAATAATTTTGATTGGATTGTCCCTGAAAACCCATTTGATGAATGTAGTAAACCTAAAAGTGATGAAAGAGGGACCTCTGAAACTCATATAGATAAAATACAATGCGTAGTTGAGAGAATTTCTGGACTTGATTTGGATGCCACTTGAGTTTTACTTTCTGTGCCTAGCTGAAATGCGTTAAAGAAAAGCGCTTATGGGAGACAACCCACTTTTTATTCCTGTTATTTTTATTTTATTTGAGTCAAGGAGGATGCTTACCTCTGTAGCAACTCCTTTGTATCTTTATTTTATCGCATTTTTGTGTCAAGTAAAGCCTCTAGTAGGAAGTTGATGCTAGATTTGGATTTCTGCGCAGGAACAGTTTTCTGCTGTCCACCGTTTAATTCATAAGAATTCACAGAAAAATCAAAATGACCTGAGATGTTTTGTTCGTGATCCTTAGATATGTATGCAACTTTCATTAGTTTTAAGTTTCCTAATCTGAGCAAGTTAAGTGCCTCGAAAAAATTAGCCTTTACGGACTGTTATGTTTTTGACAGATTCTGCCATTTATTTTGCATTGCCTCTTTTACTGTTTTTGAGTGGATCTTTTTGCTCCATAAAATACCGCTAATGTCCAGTAGCATTGGTGATGATTGTGTCCATGCAGAATATGAGAATGCACTAACCCTCTAATGAAATTTACTTTAAGTTTGGTGTGGAGAAAGTTTTCAAGAATCAAGAGAGAGGATGATATGATGTGATCAAGAAGATGAAAAAGCCTAAGCTTGGGGATGCCCCCGTGGGTCACCCAAGCATATTTGAAGAAGACTCAAGCATCTAAGCTTGGGGATGCCCAAGGCATCCCCTTCTTCATCAACAAACTATAAGATCATCTCTAGTGAAACTATATTTTAATTCTTTCACATCTTATGTGCATTACTTGAAGCGTCTGTTTGCTTTGTTACTTTAATTTTCTGAATAAATTGGATCCTAGCATTCTTTTATGTTTATGGCTTCTTTTATGTTTATGGCGAAAGCTGAAAACCTCAGCACTTGTCTTTTATGTTTATGGCGAAAGCTGAAAGCCGCAACACTTATTGTTTTATGTTTATGGCGAAAGGTGAAAGCCGCAACGGTTATGAAATACTCTCTTGTCTTATTGTTAATTACTTGGAGAGTTTATGTTTAAATAAGTTTATTGGTGTTTGGTTTGAAACAGAAAATGCTACATGTGGTAGATGGTATAATGAAAAGACATACATGTTCTTGTAGATCATGTGGTGATTGGCAATTGTTTTGAGCTCTCAAGTAGCTCATGTTTAAGCTCTTGCATCACGTAGTTAAAAACCTATTAGTGAAGAACTACCGTAGAGCTTGTTGAAATTTGGTTTGCATGTTTGGTATCTCTAAGGTCTAGATATTTTCTAGTAAAAGTGTTTGAACAACAAGGAAGACAATGTAGAGTTCTATAATGCTTGCAATATATTTTTATGTATGTCTTGTTGTGCCAGTTGTCATCTTGTGTTTGCTTCAAACAACATTGCTAGCCAAAGCCTTGTATAGAGAGGAATTCTTCTCATGCATCCAAAACCTTGAGCCAAAACCCATGCCATTTGTGTCCACCATACCTACCTACTACGTGGTATTTTCTGCCATTCCAAGCAAATACTTCATGTGCTACCTTTATTCAAAACCTATTATCCCTTATTTGTGTTAATGTTTATTAGGTCATGAGGAAGTATGTGGTGTTTTCGATATCAACCTTATTATTTGCTTATGATAGACTTTCACCAATGGACTAGTGGCACATCCACTTATCCAGTAATTTTGCAAAAAGAGCTAGCAAATGGGGTGCCCAGTCCCAATTAATTACAACTTTAACCGCTTAATTCTCTTCACATTTTTGCCCTGATCCAATCAGTCAAGCAATAATACCAGTTTCTAAAACTGCATGTGTAAACAAAAGAGAACAAGAGGGATGATATCGTCCTTCAATTGGAGCCGCTCTTGGAAGTCTGGTTGACAAGGGGGGTAGAAGTGCCCACTACCATTCGTTGACAACAACAAACACCGCTCAAAAACTTACTTTTATGCTCTCTATATGATTTCAAAAACTTATAAAAACTAAAAAGATCTAGCACATGCTTGTATCCCTCCTTCCCTCTGCAAAGGCTTTTCTTTTAATTTATGTTGAGTCAGTTTACCTACTTCTTTCTGTCTTAGAAGCTGATGACCCACAAGTATAGGGGGTGTATCGTAGTACTTTCGATAAATAAGAGTGTCGAACCCAACAAGGAGCAGAAGGTGCTGACAAGCGGTTTTGATTAGGATTTCACTATAAACACTAGCAGACAAGTTTTTAGGAGTTTTTGATAAAACAGATAAAAAGTGCGAGTAAATAAAGTGCAACAATTATAATTGCAGCGAGTGGCCCAATCCTTTCTAGAGCAAAGGACAAGCCAGTTTGTTTACTTATGATGACCAAACGTTTCTGAGGACACACGGGATTTCTGTCTAGTGATTTCGCTTCATATAGATGATTAATCTTTAGTGTTTCAATAAGTTTTGTGTGGGTGAACCTATCCTAATGCACCGCCCTTACTAGGACTAATACATACTTGTGATTATACTCCTAGTAAGCATCCGCAAATACCAGAAAGTAATTAAGATAAATCTAACCACAGCCTTAAACTCTGAGATCGTACCATCCATCATGCATCGATATACCAACGGGGGTTTAGGTTTCTGTCACTCCGGCAACCCCACAATTAATATTCTAATACACAATGCATTCCCCTAGGCCCATAAAGGTGAAGTGTCGACGTTCACATGACACCACTAGAAGAATAGCACCACAACTTAAATATCAAAACATCAAATATTACTCAACACTGTTCACTACTAACATCTAGACTGCTCCCATGTCCTCAAGAAGTAAACGAACTACTCACAACACATCATTTGGAACATGATCAGAGGTGATATAATGATGGATAACAATCTGAACATAAACCTTAATTCAACGGTTTCACTGAATAGCATCAATAACAATAGTAATCAACACCGGGAGAGTTTCCCCTATCAAATAGACAAGATTCAGCCCTAGATGTTACAGCGGGAACGGAGTGGAACGGTGGAGATGACGGTGACGGCGGCGGAGATGGTAGTGATGATGATCCCGATGAAGTGCAGCTCAATGACGGTGACGATGGCGACGATTTCCCCCCTCCGGGAAGGGATTTCCCCAGCAGATTTCTCCCTGCCGGAGAGCTTTTCTCTCTCTGGTGTTTTCCGCCTCGTGGAGGCGGCGGAATATTTCCACGATGGCCTCCCAGGTCTTACGGTTTCAGGGGGAAGAAGTACGCGAAAGGGCTCAACCAGAGGTGGGCCAGGGTGACCACACCACGTGGACGCGCGACAAGAAGGGGGGCCGCGCCACCACATGGTGTGGGCCCCCTGAGCCCCTCCTCGGTCTCCCCTTTTGTCTCCCTCCTTCATCTGGCAAAATAGGAGTTTCCATCTATTTACTTCTGATTTTTTATCTTCGCAAATATGGTGTCTTGACGGTCCTTTTTCCAGCAGAATTCAGACTCCGGTGATCAATTCTCCAATAATCATCAAACATGCAAAATAGATGAAATAACATAAGTATCATCTCTAAATATGAAATATATTAATGAATAACAGTAAATTATGATATAAAATAGTGATGCAAAATGGACGTATCAACTCCCCCCAAGCTTAGACCTCGCTTGTCCCCAAGCGAAAGCTGAACTCAGTAAACATGACCACAGGTTTATGGAGTGAAGTGTCGATAAAGAATATACGGACAAGAAGCATCACATCTATTAATACACAAGTCATCTTAGATAACAGCTCCATTAATATAATTCAACTTGTAACAAGTAAAGGGAAACCACAATAAGGTGCATAGGGATAATCATAGTTGGTGTTTGCAAACTTCGTTCTTGGTCAGAGAACAATGAACAGATTGAACTTACTCTACAAAACAACCCTCTTAAGTAGTTGATATGTCTCAAACGTATCTATAATTTCTTATGTTCCATGCTTATATTATACCCATTGCTACATGTTTTATATACATTTTATATGGTTTTATGCATTTTCTGGGACTAACCTATTAACAAGATACCACAGTGCCAGTTCCCTATTTTCTGCTGCTTTTGGCTTTTGAAAAGCTGTTAAGGAAATATTCTCGGAATTGCACGAAACAAAAGCCAGTATCTCTATTTTCCCCGGAAGCATCCAGAACACCGAATAGGATACAGAGGAGGGCCACGAGGCGGCCTCACCTGGTGGAGGCGCGGCTCCCCTTCTGGCCGCGCCACCACGTGGTGTGGGCCCCTCGGGGCCCCACCTCCTTCGCCCTTTCGCCTACAAAGACACCCCGACGGGAAAACCCTAAGTACCCGAACACTTTTCCACGATACGTTCCAGAGCCGCCGCCGCCGTCAACCCTAGTTCGGGAGGGTTCAGAAGCTCTTCCCGGCACCCTGCCGGAGAGGGGAATCATCACCGGAGGGCTCTACATCTCCATGCCCGCCTCCGGACTGATGCGTGAGTAGTTCATCCTTGGACTACGGGTCCATAGCAGTAGCTAGATGGTTGTCTTCTCCTATTGTGCCATCATGTTTTGATCTTGTGAGCTGCCTATCATGATCAAGATCATCTTTATGTAATGCTACATGTTGTGTTTGCTGGGATCCGATGAATAATTGAGTACTATGTCATTTGCTTCATTATATATTATGTGAGTGCGTTATTTATGATCTTGCATGCTCTCCGTTACTAGTAGATGCTCTGACCAAGTAGATGCTTGTGACTCAAGAGGGGGTATTTATGCTCGATAGTGGGTTCATGTCTTCATTTAATCTTGGGCAGTGACAGCAACCTCTAAGATTGTGAATGTACTGTTGCTACTAGGGATAAAACAATAGTTCTCTGTCTAAGGATAATTGTGCTACTTACATTACACACTTTACTTAATGCAATAATCTGTTGCTTGCAACTTAATACTGAAAGGTGTTGCGGATGCTATCCCGAAGGTGGATTATTAGTCATAGATGCAGTTGGATAACGGTATATGTATCATGTTGTAATGCCCAAATGAATCTCACACTAGACACCATGACTTGTACATGCATCATTATGCAGTTCTTTATTCTGTCAATTGCCCAGCTGTTATTTGTTTACCCTCATGTATGTTATTATTATTTATGGAGAGACACCACTAGTGAACTGTGGACCCCGGTCCTTTTCTTTAAACTGATAATACAACCTACTGCAATCTTGTTACTTTCATTCTCTGCAAACAAACATCATTTTCCACACATACGTTTAATCCTTTGTTACAGCAAGCCAGTGAGATTGACAACCTCACTGTTAAGTTGGGGCAAAGTATCTTGGTTGTGTTGTGTGCAGGTTCCACGCCAACTCAGCGCTTAGCAAGAATTTCTGGCGCAGTTGACACCTTCGGAAGAATTCTAGTTTCCTACTGGTTCGATAACCTTGGTTTCACAACTGAGGGAAATCTTGCTGCTACTACATCATCACACCTTCCTCTTCGGGTTTTTTTTGACACCCATTACCGTAGGGGAAACCCCTACGGTTGATTTTCCATATATATATGAATTGAAGTCACCAAAAAGGTGACTACAAAAGAGTTACAAAACGGAGTTCAATGGGGGTCAAAAAAATAGGGGGGCAACATAGTTAACTAGAGAGAGATCTAGACCAATGTAAAAGAGGGGTCACTAGACTATCTTTTACACGGTGTTGATGCAGAGAAATGTCTCTACGGAAGGCAACCTTCCAAGCAGTGAAGGTGGCAGCCACATTGTTGAAGATAAAATCATTTCGGGCCTTCCAAATGTTCCAGGTAACACAAGCAACAGTCTCCATAAAGCAGGAGCCAGAAAAGGATCCTTTTGAAAGAACCAATCTTTGCGGCAAAGGGAGCAAGCAATCCCAGGTAATACCGACAA
Source organism: Poa annua (assembly GCA_026929855.1). NCBI lineage: Eukaryota > Viridiplantae > Streptophyta > Magnoliopsida > Poales > Poaceae > Poa > Poa annua. The sequence goes on from CM049436.1 coordinate 44,221,334, forward strand.
ACTGCCAACATCGGAGAGCAAAGGGGCATGTGAAGAAAAGGTGGTCTCTGAATTCGCAGGGGGGATTGTCACACAACACACATTCAGGACCGTCTTCAATGTTCCAATGTTTACGCATCATAAGGTCCTTTGTATTTAGCCTGCCATATCGAAGCAGCCAGAGAAAGACTTTCAGTTTCGGCAGACATTTAGATTCCCAGATCAAATTGAGGTCTTGCTCAGCAGGAAGATGCGCAAAAACAAATTTATAATATTTGGAGGATGTATAAGAATCATTTCCCAAGCAAACGTCCTGTGATCAATCCGCGAGAGATCATTGTCCAAGGAATTTGTGATCTGCATCTGTTGATTGTGCTCCTCGAAAGCTTCCACCGAGAGAGGGAGTGCATAAGCTTCACCAGGGTCAGTTAAGTGTAGTAATTCAGCAACCGATGAGTCTTCATTGAGGGCATAAGAGAATAGTCTGGGGAAAGTGTCGCATAAGAGCGAGTTGTTATACCAGAAATCTTTCCACGCAAGGGTAGATTCACCATTCCCAATTTTTGAGGTAGTGATGCTTCTGTAGATATTGGCTAGGCTAAAGATATCCTTCCACCAAAAGGAACCCCTGGTGCTTTGAGCTTGGGGAGGGCTATCACCATATAAAGACCAAACTAATTTTACCCATGGCGTGTCACTTTTGCTGAAGAACTTGAGAAGTAAGGCAGTGTTCTGAATTTCCAGGTTTCGAATCCCGAGGCCGCCGCGATTTTTCGGTTTGCAGACAAGAGACCATGAAGCCAGTGACTGAGAGGAGTTGGAATCATCTTCCTTCGCCCAAAGGCAGTGGCGTCGGCCTCGGTCAAACATCTTAAACAGAGCTTTGCGCATCTTGAGGGAACACAGGAAGTGCGTGGGGAGCGAAGACAGAACTGAATCAACAAAAGTCAGTCTCCCGCCATAATCCAGAAAGGGAGCACAGGCATTCAACCTCCGTTCCAACTGATCAACAATGGGCAAAAGATCTTGCACAGAAGGACGAGTGGTACCCATAGGAAGACCAAGATAGGGGAGGCAAGCCGATCACCATCGATGTTTATGGGCATCATCGAGGTTTTACTGTAATTCACATGCAGGCCCGTAGCCTCTTCAAATTGCTTAAGCAGATCTTTCAAAACCAATAGTTGGGTTGGGCAGGCTTGCATGATGAGCAAGGTATCATCGGCGTATTGCACGATCGGAAAATCCGTATTGGCAAGCGGAATAGGATGGACCAAGTGACCCAGTCTGTCATGATGGTTCACCATAGAATGTAGCAAATCAGCACCTTCCACAAAGAGAACAGGCAATAGTGGATCGCCTTGCCGAACCCCTCTCCGATAGGGGAATTTGCGGCCGGGCACCCCATTCAACAAAACCAATGAGAAACTAGTACCAAAAATAGCAGCAATCCAGGACAACCAACGATCATCATAACCCTTACATTTCAGAATCTGTAGGATAGCTTGGTGACCGATTGTGTCAAAAGCCTTAGCGAAATCCAGTTTAAGGATGATGCATTCACGTCGGGAGGTCAAGCACTGATGAATATACTCATATGACCAGCCCAGGCAGTCTTGGATATTTCTGGTTTTGAGGAAGCCATACTGATTGACATGCACTAGACTCAAGATCTTTTTTTGCAGCCGATTAGCCAATAACTTAGTGATCAACTTAAAACAAGTGTTCAGCAGCGAGATAGGCCGGTAACCATTAGGCTGTTCTGGGGCATTTTTCTTGGGGATAAGGGTAATGAAAGCGTCATTGATACTCTGAAGGTTAAGCGAACCCTGCCAGAATTCTCGCATAAGATCATAAAAATCAAACCGGATAATAGGCCAGCAAACTTTCACAAACAGGCCATTAAAACCGTCTGGACCCGGTGCTTTGTCCGAGGGCAATTCCGCAACCGCCCCGTCAATTTCCTCATAAGAAAACGGGGTTGAAAGGGCAGCAAGATCCTCCGCAGGAGAGATGAAAGCTGAGAAATTAAAAGAGGGGTCCAAAGGAACCGGGACACCCAACCGGTCATAAAAAGCACTCCTCAAAATCCCAGCCTTTTCGACATGATCCGTTGCAATGGAGCCATCAGTTCTGGTAAGCGATGAGATCGCATTCTTACGATATCTGATTGTTGCCATCGAGTGGAAGTACTTTGTATTTTCGCTGCCAAACTTAGCCCATATAGTGGTGCATCTGTTCCTCCAATATTGAAGCTTACAATGAAGTAAGTGGCTGAGTTTGGACTTGATAATCACATGAAAATTCCATTCAGTGATACCCAATATTCTTTGATCCTCGAGCTCGTCCAGCATAAAAATCACATTATTGCAGTTTTCAATTAGCTTGTTCATAACGGAGACACTCGTGCTCCATTTGACAAGTCCTTTGCGGAGAAGCTTAAGCTTGGAGGATAGTCTTTTAGCTGCATCACCCGGGCAGTGGATGTTCCAGATCCTGGCTACCACATCCAAAAAACCAGGCATCTTGACCCAAAAGTTTTCAAAGCGGAAAACCTTGGCTTTGGGGATAGTAGTGCTAATATCAATGACACAGGGAACATGATCGGAGGTCGGTCTGGCCAGTGGGTGAACAAGTGTATTGGGGAATCTGATCGTCCAATTCGGAGAGGTGAAGAACCAATCAAGCTGAACCAATAACGGGTCCACCTGCATGTTGCTCCAAGTGAAAGCTCGGCCTTTAATCGGAAGCTCAATCAGACCCAAGTAGCTAATCACTTCATTAAAAGTAGCAATATCGTTCATATTTGCTCCAGGTCTATTACGGCTGTCAGCATATCTGTAGAAATTAAAATCGCCCATAAAAAGCCAAAGTTCCTCATCATCCACTGAATAACCAAGCAATGAAGTTTTCCCGCGCAACTCCATCGCACGGCCCATAAACATTCACCAGATGAAAAGCATCCTGGCCCATGGTCGATGCAAAGTGAATGATCATCCCGAAAGATTCCTGTTAAATTTCTGTGCCCACAAAAGCATTACCGGCCCACATAACAAGTAGCCCACCAGAGGCCCCATCCGAGGGGACAAAGGCGTACTTATCCAATCTTTTTGGCGCAAAATTACGAAGATAGGAGGGCGAGAATTCAGATCGTTTTGTTTCCTGGAAGCATACGATCGAGGCCATGCTCTCATCAATTTTGTGGACAATCCTCTTGGGGTTCCCCAACATGCCTGTAGAGCATCAAGAACTTTTCTAGCGCCGTTGCCGGGCAAACTAAGCTCTTCTGTGAGGGGAGTCTCTCACTTCCAATCTTTTTATTTTGTTATTCTCTTGCTTAGTTTAGTTTTATTACTGTCTTTTTTGCTTAATATCAAAAATAAAAAAAATTAGTTACTTGCATTTATCTTTTTATTTCGGTTTCATTAAAATTTGCTGAAGATGGGTAGTCCTGAAGTTGAAGTTCGTTCGTTTAAACAACAAGGAGGAGAAATTTTGAAAGATGCATGGTATAGGATAAATGATGCTCATAAAAAATGCACTAAAAACATTCCACTTTAATCCTTCTTTGGAATTTTTATGTTGGTATTTCTAGTTGGTATAGGTATATTCTTGACACTCTCACGGGGGGGTAATTTTCTTGGTACTTCTGCTTTGGAGGCCTGTAATTTAATTGAGAGTTTGGTAGGATCACCACCACCTACTAAAGAAATTAAAACTGAGATCACTATGGAAGATGTTATTAAAAGGTTGGATTCTATGGAGAATTTTTTTCTTGATAATGCTAGCAAGGGTAATGGATCAATAGAGGATATTAATGAAAGAATCACTGCTTTAGAAACTAGTAACACCCTTGATACTCATAATCACAGAATTGATGGATTAGAAGAGGCTAGGGAAACTTTAAGTTCAACTTTTTCCTCTATTAAAACTAAGAAAGAGAAAGCTTTTGTGGCGAGGGAGCAAAAGTTCATCTATATTCCCAAACCAAAACCCCCTAGTATGCCTAAAAGTGATGGTAATGATGTACGCAATAGGACACCTTCAGGGATACCTAAAGCACCTATTACAACAAACCATGTCTTGGATGAAATTATTGATGTTGATGCTTCATCTCTTGGAAATACTTGAGTTACACTTTCTGTGCCTAGCTGAAATGCGTTAAAGAAAAGCGCTTATGGGAGACAACCCACTTTTTATTTCTGTTATTTTATTTTGTTGTGTCAAGGAACATGTCTACCTCTGTAGCAATTCCTTTGTATCTTTATTTTATCGCATTGTTGTGTCAAGTTAAGCCTCTAGTAGAAAGTTGATGCTAGATTTGGATTTCTGCGCAGGAACAGTTTTCTGCTGTCCACCGTTTAATTCATAACTCTCCGTAGAAAAATTTAAAAAATCTGATATTTCCTGAGCGTGATCCTCAGATATGTACGCAACTTTTATTAGGTTTGATTTTTCTGATTTGAGCAAGTTAAGTGCCTCGAAAAAATTCGTCTTTACGGACTGTTCTGTTTTTGACAGATTCTGCCATTTATTTTGCATTGCTCCTTTTGCTCTTTTTGAATGGATCTTTTTGTTCCATAAAATAACAGTGGCTGTAGCTAGTGTCCAGTAGAATGTGTAATGGTTTTGTCCATGCAGAATATTAGAATTTTTGATTATGCACTAACCCTCTAATGAAGTCTACTTTGAGTTTGGCGTGGAGAAAGTTTGTAAGGATCAAGGGAGAAGGATGATATGATGTGATCAAGAAGATGAAAGAGCCTAAGCTTGGGGATGCCCCCGTGGGTCACCCAAGCATATTTCAAGAAGAATCAAACGTCCAAGCTTGGGGATGCCCAAGGCATCCCCTTCTTCATCAACAAACTATCAGGTCATCTCTAGTGAAACTATATTTTAATTCCGTCACATCTTATGTGCTTTACTTGAAGCGTCTGTATGTTTTTGTTTTTGTTATTTTCATTCTCTCAATAAAATGGATCTTAGTATTCCTTTGTGGGAGAGAGACACGCTCCGCTTTTTCTTATGAATACTCGTATTCTTCACTTATATTTGTTGAGTATTCTTCTATGTTACTTCAATACTTTCAGCTCTTGTTATTCATGCATCTCTTGTTTAGAGCTGTTAGTTCTCTTATGTTATACTCTCTTGTTTCATTGTTAAATACTTGGAGAGTTTATGTTTAAATAAGTTGATTGGTGTTTGATTGGAAACAGAAAACGCTAAATGTGGTAGATAGTATAATGAAAAGATATACATGCTCGTATAGATTGTAATCTTGTATGTTGTGGTGCTTGGCAATTGTTTTGAGCTCTCAAGTAGATCATGTTTAAGCTTTTACATCATGTAGTTAACACCTATTAGTGAAGAACTACCGTAAAGCTTGTTGAAATTTGGTTTGCATGTTTGGTATCTCTAAGGTCTAGATATTTTCTAGTAAAGGTGTTTGACAACAAGGAAGACAATGTAGAGTTTTATAATACTTGCAATATCTTTTTATATACGTCTTGTTGTCATAGTTTATACTTGTGTTTGCTTCAAATAACTTTGCTAGCCAAAGCCTTGTACTGAGAGGGAATGCTTCTCGTGCATCCAAAACCTTGAGCCAAAACCCATGCCATTTGTGTTCACCATACCTACCTACTACATGGTATTTCCTGCCATTCCAAGCAAATATTTCGTGTGCTACCTTTTATTCAAAACTTATTATCCCTTATTTGTGTCAATGTTTATTAGCTCATGAGGAAGTATGTGGTGTTACGGATATCAACCTTGTCATTTGCTTTTAGACAGACTTTCACCAACCGGACTAGTGGCATATACACCGCTTATCCATTAACTTTGCAAAAAGAGCTGGCAAATGGGGTGCCCAGTCCCAATTAATTACAACTTTAACCGCTGCATTCTCTTCACATTTTTGCCCTGATCTAATCGGCCAAGCAATAATACCAGTTTTTAACTGCATGTGTAAACAAAAGAGATAAGAGGGATGATCTGCCTTGTTAGTAGAAATAACGTCGTTCAATGGGAGCCGCTCTTAAAAGTCTGGTTGACAAGGGGGGTAGAGTGCCCATTACCATTCGTTGACAACGACAAACACCACTCAAAAACTTTCTTTTATGCTCTCTATATGATTTCAAAAACCTATAAAAACTAAAAATCTCTAGGACATGTTTGTATCCCTGCTTCCCTCTGCGAAGGGCCTATCTTTTACTTTATGTTGAGTCGGTTTACCTACTTCTTTCTATCCCCGAAGCAAACACTTGTGTCAACTGTGTGCAACAATTCTTATATGCTTACTTATTGCACTTGTTATATTTCTTTGTGTTGACAACTATCTATATGATATACATGTTCAAAAGTTGAAAACCAATGCTGAAACTTATATCTTTCTTTCTGTTGCTTCAATGCTCTTTTACATAGAAACTATTGCTTTATGAGTTAACTCTTATGCAAATCTTTTAGATGCTTGTTTGAAAGTAGTATCCATGAAATATTTTTACTTATATGATGTAGTTGTTTACTCCTTGTCTATTTGTTAGCAAACTATAGATCATTGCCTTGAGTCACTTCATTCATAACATGAGCTTTACATTATTATATGATCAAGATTGTGTAAAAGCATGTCACTTCAGAAATTATTCTTGTTATCATTTTACCTACTCGGGACGAGTAGAACTAAGCTTGGGGATGCTTGATACGTCTCAAATGTATCTATAATTTCTTATGTTCCATGCATATATTATACCCATTGCTACATGTTTTATATACACTTTATATGATTTTTATGCATTTTCTGGGACTAACCTATTAACAAGATGCCACAGTGCCAGTTCCCTGTTTTCTGCTGTTTTTGGTTTCAGAAAAGTTGTTAAGGAAATATTCTCGGAATTGCACGAAACAAAAACCAATATCCCTATTTTCCCCGGAAGCATCCAGAACACCGAAGAGGATATAGAGGAGGGCCACGAGGCGGCCTCACCTGGTGGAGGCGCGGCTCCCCCTCTGGCCGCGCCACCATGTGGTGTGGGCCCCTCGGGGCCCCACCTCTTTCGCCCTTTCTCCTATAAAGACCCACCGACGGGAAAACTCTAAGTACCCGAACACTTTTCCACGATACGTTCCAGAGCCGCCGCCGCCGTCAACCCTAGTTCGGGAGGGTTCAAAAGCTCTTCCCGGCACCCTGCCGGAGAGGGGAATCATCACCGGAGGGCTCTACATCACCATGCCCGCCTCCGGACTGATGCGTGAGTAGTTCATCCTTGGACTACGGGTCCATAGCAGTAGCTAGATGGTTGTATTCTCCGATTGTGCCATCATGTTGAGATCTTGTGAGCTGCCTATCATGATCAAGATCATCTTTATGTAATGCTACATGTTGTATTTGCTGGGATCCGATGAATAATTGAGTACTATGTCATTTGCTTCATTATTGCATGCTCTCCGTTACTAGTAGATGCTTGTGACTCCAAGAGGGGATATTTATGCTCGATAGTGGGTTCATGTCTTCATTTAATCTGGGGGAGTGACAGCAACCTCTAAGATTGTGAATGTACTGTTGCTACTAGGGATAAAACAGTAGTTCTCTGTCTAAGGATAATTCTGCTACTTACATTGCACACTTTACTTAATGCAATAATCTGTTGCTTACAACTTAATACTGAAAGGTGTTGCGGATGCTATCCTGAAGGTGGATTATTAGTCATAGATGCAGTTGGATAACGGTCTGTGTATCATGGTGTAATGCCCAAATGAATCTCACACTAGACATCATGACTTGTACATGCATCATCATGCAGTTCTTTATCCTGTCAATTGCCCAGCTGTAATTTGTTTACCCTCATGTATACTATTATTATTTATGGAGAGACGCCACTAGTGAACTGTGGACACCGATCCTTTTCTTTAAACTGATAATACAACCTACTGCAATCCTGTTACTTTCATTCTCTGCAAACAAACATCATTTTCCACACATACGTTTAATCCCTTGTTACAGCAAGCCAGTGAGATTGACAACCTCACTGTTAAGTTGGGGCAAAGTATCTTGGTTGTGTTGTGTGCAGGTTCCAAGCCAACTCAGCGCTTAGCAAGAATTTCTAGCGCAGTTGACACCTTCGGAAGAATTCTAGTTTCCTACTGGTTCGATAACCTTGGTTTCACAACTGAGGGAAAGCTTGCTGCTACTACATCGTCACACCTTCCTATTGGGGTTCCCCAACGTGCCTGTAGAGCATCCCAAAGTCATATTTATTAGATAACAACATTGTACTAAACAAGGAAGAATAAAAGACACGATTAACAATACAAATGTATAAATGGTTGAATCACAACAACTCAAATTCTTGCTTAAGACAGAAGGAGATAGGCTTACTGACTCAACATAAAGTAAAAGATAGGCCCTTCGCAGAGGGAAGCAAGGATACAAGCATGTGCTAGAGCTTTCTAGTTTTATAGGTTTTTGAAATCATATAGAGAGCATAAAAATAAGTTTTTGAGCGGTGTTTGTCGTTGTCAACGAATGATAATAGAGTTCTTGTCATCTTCCACACTAAGCAAGTTTAGAGCGGTTCCGATTTATTTAGTAACGAGCATTTATAATATGCACTTTATTTATATAACTTGACACTCCTCCCAACCTTTGATTTCACAAAACATGGCTAACCGAATCCTCGGGTGCCCACCAACAATCTCAAACCATGGAGGAGTGTCTATTTTTAACTTTCTCAAACCTTTGATATTATAGTGGTCTAACCAGCTCTTTGCAATATTAATGACGAGCAGATGAAGCATGCAAGTCAGGGGTTACTTAATTAGTATGGAAGATAACAAACCCAACTATTACTTCCTCATGAGCTAATAAACATTGGCACAAATAAGGGATAATAGTTTTGAATAAAGATAGCACACGAAGTATTTACTTGGAGTGGCGCAAAATACCACATAATAGGTAGTTATGGTGGACACTGTCGGAGAGTGACTCCCACGGAACAGGGGTAGTCACACCCTGAAGAGAAGTTCGAAGGGGGACTGAACGCGGAGGTCAAACGACCCTCGAGAGGCACGACGACGGTGCTCGCCGGGCCTGGAGAGGGACAACCACGACAGAGAAGGACGCCGGCCCGTACCCAGGTTCACGGCCCTCAGGAGGAGGTAACACCGCTACTCCTGCTTGTCTGTATTGCACTGTGGTAGTTACAGGACAATGAGCTTGCCGAGGGTTCTCTTGAGGCAGTTTGGTGCTTGGAGAGGGACACAATGGTCGTCTTCCTCCTCCAGCAGTAGGCTATCCTACACGTTTGGCTAAGGTTCCCCGGGTTTAGGAAGCAATCAGCCGATCCGTCCGTCCCCTTCTACGGTGGAGCTCCTGCTCCTTTTATAGGCGCCTCGGGCCTCTTCCCTGCGCAGCGTGCTTTATGGTGGGCTCCCACTGGCAGTGACGCGAAGGGGGGGGGAGTCCACCGCTGCCGAAATCTCCATGGACGCGGTCCATTCATGCTAAAGTTGGGCGCGGTGGCCGACAGGTTGCAGACCGCGCAGAACGGCTTGCAGGAGTCGCAGTGGTCGTGGTGGAGCCCACGATGATGATCTTCTTGGAGCGTTGCGCCGTCCAGCCGCTTTATCACCAAAGAGGAAAGTCCTGGCTGTCCTGGCGCAGGCGGCGCGGCTTTATTGACTCCTTTATCATCAGAATGGCAACTGGGATGCTCGCGTCACTCTGCAGTTGCTGCAGGGGCCATGTGCGCCCTGCAGCGCTTGCTTAGCCGCGAAGTGTCTCCACAGGGCAGAGGTGGCCTGTGGAGAGGTTTCCTGCTGACCTCTCTCCAGGCGTGCTGAGCCTTGGGGAGTCTCTTGAAGCGCGGGGTCCTCTTCAGGGCCTGGCTTCCTCTTTAGGCCCTCAAGAGGAGTTGCCTCTCGAGGGTCTCTCCAAGCGGTAGCTTGGTCCTTAGTCGTTTTGTCGAATCTGTCGCGGGCGAGGCCTGTAGGGAGTGGGCTATGCACACCCCGGTCCTCATTGGGCCGACAGTAGCCCCCGGGCCCGCGATGGGCACGGCTGAGCCCATGACCGCAGCCGAAGCGTCGTGGGCCCAAAGTGTCCGGTCGGGCCGAGCCACGCGTCACTCAGACGAGTAACGGTCGCGCACGATCTGGGGCGTGCGTCGTGGGGGGTCCCACCGCGCCCCGGTAACTGCTCCTCGACGGGACATAAAGCCTTCGCGCCGGAGCAGGGAGCCGTTACTGCTCCCATTCCTTCTCGCAGAAGCCATCCGCCCCGAGCTCTCCGCTCCTGCTCTCCGACGCGCTCTTCTCCTTTCTCCTCCAGCTTCTCCCCGCGCCGCGCTCACCTCTTCTCCGACGATGAGTCCGGCCAAGAACAAGGGCAAGGCGGCCGCGGGGTCTTCTTCGCAGGCGGCGCCTGCCGAGGTCGCGCATGGCGCGGCATTGCTAGGGGTGCGCGTCAACGACAAGGCCCTCTCCAAGGTCCGCTTCCTGGTGGCGGACCGGACCAACGAGCATGGCGCTACCGCGCTCAAGGCCGCGGCGCACGGGAAACGCCCGCGAGGGTTTTTCCCCGTCTTCCAGCACTGTGTTGCTGCGGGGCTGGTGCCGCCATTCTCTCCATTCTTGGAGGCGGTGCTGGCCTTCTACCAGATCCAGTTGCTGCACCTCCACCCCAACTCCGTCCTCATTCTCGCCGTCTTCGCCTACCTCTGCGAGGCGTACTTGGGTCTGGAGCCCACGGTGGACCTCTTCCGGTGCTTCTACGCGCTCCGGAACACGGCGAAGAATGAGCGCTCTGGATGCGTCTCATTCCGCATCGTGGATGGCATGGGGAGTGTTTACATCCCCATGTCGTGGAGCGAGGGCAAGGCCATCACCTCGGTGACGAAGAAGGTGGACGACTTCCGCCAGCGGTGGTTCTTCGTCGGGGTGGAGCAGCCCTGCGCCTTCCTCGAGGTCCCTGACGCGCCGCCCGTGAAGAACTCGAACTGGGGCAAGGCCCCCTTCAGCGGCGCGCAGAACGCAATCTTGATGGGCCGCCTGAGCTACCTTCGGGAGGAGGGCCTCACGGGGCAGATCATCGTCGCGGACTTCGTGACGCGCCGCATTGCTCCACTCCAGGCGCACGCGACGCCAATGTGGGTGTACTCCGGCCCCCAGGACAAGATGCGGCTCCACCGCGAGGACAACGACAAGGACGCAGTCGACAACGTCCTGTCCGCGCTCTTCATCAACCCGGCGGTGCCCGCCATGGACGAGCTCCCTATCACGCTCCGGCCTCTGCACCAGTACAACATGACCGAGCGCCTGGCCATTCTAGAGGGGATGCCCTCGTTCACCCCGTCAGATCCGGCGGGAAAGGAGGTGCCTGTGCCGGTGGTGCAGGAGGCGGAGGGAGCAGAGACGCCCTCTGCCTCAGGAGCTGGGCGAGGCGAGGAGGAGGCCGCGGCAGGGGAGGTGTCCTCTTCGAGGGCCGGACCCTTTACTGACGAGATTTGCGACATCTCGTCAGGCGATGATGATGACGCCTTCGTGGTGGTGCCCACGCGCCATGCGGAGGAGGAGGAGGCCGAGGAGGAGGCCTCTGATGAGGAGGCCTCGCTAGGGCATCGCGAGCCACGGTCCAAGGCGGCCAGCGACAGGCCTGGCGCGAGGCCCTCTGACGTCCCCTCCAAGAGGAAAGCCGAGGCGCCCCCGGAGGGGTCAGATGCTAAGGCCAAGCCCTCCTGGCGCTCGCCAGGCTTGGCGTGGGTCGACACCGGCGCCAAGCGGTCCGGGTAAGCACCTCTAGCTATTAGTTGCTTGATTCTTGTTCTTTTCTTCTTCACCCATCCCTGACGATCTTTTCCTGATGCTTGCCAGTGACCTTGAGCCTGCGAAGCGCCGTAAGCTTCGCAAGGCAGCAGAGGTGAAGGAAGCCACGGCTGAGGTCGTGGCTGAGGAGGCCGCGAGGCCTGTGGAGACGGCCTCCACAGGCCCAACCGAAGAGATGCCTCAAGCGGAGGCAGCTGGGCCTCTAGCGGGGGCAGCAGCGCCTCAGGCGGAGGCAGCTGCGCCGCCCCCCGAGCCGATGGTGGTGGAGGCGCAGGAGGAGCGGGTTGCTAGCCCTCCTCGCGCCCTTACCCCGCCTCGCGCGGCCACGCCACCGCGTGAGCCAACTCCGGCCCGCGAGGCTACTCCACCCTGCGCGACCACGCCTCCCGCGCAGCCAGAGGCCGAGACGGACCAGGGCCCGCCAAGCGCGGGCGCATCTGCAGGGGGAGCTCCTTCATCTCCGCCACGTCCCGCCGCCGGGAGCGAGGCGCAAGAGATGACGCGCCAGGGCGGCGAGGGCGGCGAGGCCAGTTTGGGCGCCGCGAGGGACGGGGCGCGGCCTAGCCCCCAGGCACGCCCAGAGGCCCAGTTCTCCAGGCTTGGCGCAGGGGCGGGAACCTCCACATGCCGCGACCTGGTCCTTGGCGGCTGGGACTGGAGCAAGGGGCACCGCGAGGTCGCCTTCCGCCTCGTGAGGGAGTCCCTGGAGGGCTTGGAGGCGCAACTTGCCCTCGAGGACGCCCAGCTCACCCAGCAGCGCGACGAGCTTGCGGGGGCGTGGGCGTCTTTTCACGCCGCGGTCGAGGCCCGCCGCCAGGAGGATCTGGCCCTCCAGGCTGCACGCGAGGAGGCCGTCCGCTTCGCCAAGGAGGTCCGCGAGGGGGCCATCCGCGACGCAGACGAGCTCCTTGCCCCCCTCCAGGACGAGCGCAACGCGGCCGCCGATCTCCTCGCTGAGGTGAAGGCCGAGCGCGAAGCTATGGAGGGCTCGCTGGCGCAGAAACGCCGCGAGCTGGCCCAGCTAGAGTCCCAGCTCCTCTCCGTCCACCAGGCCGCGCAGGAGACTCTGGAGGAGGACCGCAAGAGCCTGGCCGAGCGCGAGCGGCTGCTGGCCTCCAGGGAGAAAGACGTGCTGCAGCGCGATGAGCAGCGGCTCCAGGCGAAGGGCGAGCTCGCCACCAAGCTCGAAGAGCTTGAGGCGCGCGAGGGGGACCTGGCTCAAGCGCTCCTGAAGTACGACGAGAAGGTCGTCGCCCAGCAGCAGGACCTGGCGCGCTTCCAGGAGCGTTTCGCCGAGAAGAAGAAGGAGGCGGAGGAAGGCCTCGCGAAGCGCGAGAAGGAGTTCAGGGGGGCCACGGCCCAGGCGTACCGCGACAAGGCCCAGAAGCAGGAAGACCGCTTCAAGGCCAAGCACGCTGCTGATGCCAAGCGGATCGCGGAGCTCGAGAAGGCCAACTCGAAGCTAGAGGCCCGCTTCCAACGCGCCAGAGAGGCCCATCGCCAGGCGGAGGACGGTCGCAGGGCAGCTGTCCTGGAAATGGACGCCCTTGTCAAGGACGTGGAGGGGCAGGCGGGCTCAGCGGCCGAGCAGGTGGCGGAGGCTGTGGACACCGCGCAGGCGGCTCGCGTGCTCACGAAGCAGCGGGAGCGTATGCTCCAGGCGCTGGTGGCCAGGGGCAACGAGCTCGCAGCCCAGCTCGGCGCGGAGGCGCCGCTCGCTGAGGTTCGCGGCCGTGGCGACGCTGCCATGGACCTGGTCTACTTCGACCAGCTCTACACAGCCCTCGAGAGCCCCGTCGCCGATCTCCGCGAGGTGATCGAGGTCGAGAGCCGCCAGCTCCTAGGGGTGGTCGTTGACCGCATCTTCACCAACCTCCGGCTCCTCACGCCCGGCTTCGACCTCTCCACGGTGACCGAGGAGCGCACGGGCGAGGAGGTCTTGCGGGTCTCCAACTCCCTCCGCGAGCAGGTCGAGACCTTCTGCAATCGCTTCAAGCGTGCAGAGGTGGCTGCGGAGGACAGCGAGGAGGAGGCCGCCCTTGCCGAGGGGGAAGACGCTGAGGAGGAGCGTGCTGGCGCGGACTCCGCCTGAGCCCTTGATTCATTGCGCCTTTGAGCGCCTGTATCTGAAACAGTAGTTCGTTTAGACACTGCGCATTTTGGGCATGTAATGTATTCCTTGAGTACCTGATGTTAGCTTGTGTGCCCCTCGAGAGGCCCTTTCTGCCTTATTTTCATGTCTATGTTTTCTCTGCGTCGTTAGGACCCATCTCTTCGCGCTATGACTCCGCCACTGCGGTATGCTAGAGCAATGACTCAGCAAGGCCGGGGGGAGTTTAAGGCTTGGAGAGGTAAGAGCCCTGAGTCGCGATGCTCAAGTGCCCCCCTTAGACGTGCGATTAGTCCATGAAGCACAAGGGAAAATGAAATCGCTCGAGGGACAAACGTGCGCTTGGGGGGAAAAAGGCTCTCGAGTCACGAGTGTGGGACTTAGCTTCTCGAGGCTTTTGCCCTGTAGAGGTTTTTTAGCCTGGCGAGGAGGTCCTCTTCGAGGGTTTTGCCCTGCTGCCCCCTCAGGCTTGTAGAGACGCTTGTTCCCTGTAGATGTTAGAGGGGCAACCCCAAACGCTTGTGCATGGTACTAGAGACTAATGCGCGCTTATAGGTCCCCTCAGGCGCTCCTTGCGAGGAGAGAGAGTACCAAGGTCCTTTGTAGAGATGGCGTGTTTGTGGGAGCTTGCCCTCCAGCCAGAGCTCGGATCCTTGGGTTTTGCAGTGCTGCTGGTGTGTCATTTGAGGCACTGGCACCGTACTCAGCCCCCGCTCGCGAGGTGCGCATGTGGAGAGATATAAGTGCCCATTTTCAACGACGAAAATAATGCTGGAATACACTCACCACCGAAATATTACATTGCGGCGCCGTAGCGCATAGTTCACTTAGGAACGAAATTGTTTCATTATGCTTGGGGTTGCCAAGTTAATGCATTTAACCATGTTGAGGCATGGGGACCACCCATTAGTGGCAGAGACTCTCGACGGCCTGGGGTGGCTCGTTACATGGAGAGCTCGGAGGGTTGACCTTCGAGAGAAGCCTTTGGAGCTTGGAGGTTTAAGCCGTGAGCTTTTAACCTCTAGAGACAAAAAATGCTTGGAGGTGGAGCCGTAAGCTGCCTCTTCAGCCAGATGTCTTGACGTGACAATGATCACGGGCGTGACAATGATCACGGGTAGAACTTGCGCAAGTGCGCGATGTTCCACGGGTTCTTGACGGGGATGCCGTCTTCGGTCTCGAGGCGTACTGTGCCAGGCCTGGCGACGTGGGAGACCCTGTAGGGACCTTCCCACATCGGCGAGACCTTGTGGAGGCCTTCCCTGGAGAGGATTCGCCTGAGGACGGGATCGCCCGCCTCAAGGGTGCGTGAGCGCACATGGCGGCTGTGGTAGCATCGCAGGTCTTGCTGGTACCTTGCCGCTCTGAGGGCGGCCTGACGGCGCAGTCCCTCGAGAAACAGCAGGTCGTCGTTGTGGAGGCCCTCTTGGATGTCCTCATTGAAGGCAAGGACCCGTGGTGATCCATGCTTGATTTCTGCGGGGAGGACTGCCTCAGCTCCGTAGACCAGGGCGAACGGCGTTTCGCCTGTAGGCCTTGAGGAACTTGTGCGCACGGACCAGAGCACTGAAGGGAGCTCGTCGATCCAGCCCTTGCCATGGCCCTTGAGGATGTTGAAGCTTCTGGTCTTGAGGCCCTTGAGGACTTCTGCGTTCGCTCGCTCGGCTTGACCGTTGCTGCGTGGGTGAGCCACCGAGGCGAAGCAGATCTTGACGCCGAGCTTGTCGCAGTAGGCTCGGAAGATGCCGCTGGTGAATTGCGAGCCATTGTTGGTGATGATGCGGTTGGGCACGCCGAAGCGGCAGACCAAGCTCCTGATGAATTTCACCGCGGCCCCAGCTGGTATGGTGCGCACTGGCTCAACTTCGGTCCACTTGGTGAACTTGTCGATGGCCACGAATAGGAAGCGATAGCCCCCCTGCGACCTTGGGAAGGGGCCCAAGATGTCCAGCCCCCAGACCGCAAACGGCCAGGAGAGCGGGATGGTTTGAAGCCCCAGCGCCGGCTGATGAATTTGCTTGGCGTGGAATTGGCAGGCGTCGCAGGTTTGCACAATGGCGACCGCATCTTGAAGCACTTGAGGCCAGTAGAAGCCGCTCCTGAAGACCTTGCCTGCGAGGGTGCGCGCACATGAGTGGTGGCCGCACTCCCCGCTGTGGATGTCCCTGATCAGCTCTCGGCCTTCCTCAGGAGGGACGCACTTGAGCGCGATGCCATTTGGGCGCTTGCGGTAGAGGTTTCCCTCGAGGATACAGTAGGACTTCGCCTGACGAGTGATTCGCTCTGCGTCAGCATCTTCTTCAAGGAGGATTCCTTTCACCAAGTAGTCCTTGAGCTCATCAATCCAGCCTGAGGCCTGGTGGGTTGCCGTTAGCAACAGGCGCTCCCCTGTGCTGGGGCCGCAATCGGGTGCCCCAGACTCAGGAGGTGGTGGGAGTGCTTCGTCTGCGCTTGCGGCTGTGGCCTCTCGAGGCTGCTTGATGGATGCCTTGGCGAGCCTCTCTTCAAAGACGCCGGCCTGCTGGGGTTGCCTTCGCGAGGCTCGCTTGGCGATGTCGTCAGCCTCTTGGTTTTCCTTCCTCGGTATGTGCATGAGCTCCATGCCCCTGAAGTGCTTCTCGAGCTTGCGGACCTCTTCGAGGTATGCGGCCATGTGGTCGTCTTTTGGCGTGTAGCTCTTGTTGGAGAAGTTGACGAGCAGCTGGGAGTCTCCCTTGACGAGTAGGTGCTTGACGCCTAGAGCGATGGCGGCCCTTAAGCCGGCGAGGAGGCCTTCGTATTCGGCGATGTTGTTGGAGATCTTGTCGATCGTGAAGCACAGCTGGACAGCGTAGTATAGCTTGTCACCCTTGGGCGAAGTTAGGACAACGCCTGCTCCGCCATTGCGGCAAGCGAAGGCTCCATCGAAGTGCATGGTCCAGTGGCTAGGCACTGTGTCTCCCGAGGGCTCGGCTTCTGCCTCGCGAGGCTCCTCAGGGCTTGGGTCAGTCCATTCGGCGACGAAGTCAGCCAGCGCTCTTCCTTTTATGACCCTCGTGGTGTCAAAGCGCAAGTTGAATGGCTGCAGCTCGATGTTCCATCCTGCGACACGATCAGTGGCGTTGGGGTTGCGCAGGATTTGCTCCAGGGGGAAAGCGGTGACCACCGTGATGGGGTGGCCCTGGAAGTAGTGTCTCAACTTCCTGGAGGCGATGAGGAGCGCGACGAGGAGCTTCTGCTGCATTGGATACCTCTCGCGAGCGTCCCGCAGCACTGTGCTGACGAAGTAGACGGGGTGCTCGACGAGGGTTGTCTGAGGTGGCGCAGCGTCAGCCCTCTCTGGAGGCTCTTCAGGGCCCTTGTCGGGATCTGCCTGTGGAGGCGTCTCGACAGGGGTGGTGGGAGCAGACTCGACTTGAGGCGTTGGGCCTGGCAGTGGGTCTGTGGAGGCTGCTTCTTCGACGGGGTCTTTGTCGGGGGGTTCTGGGCTTGGAGTGGCAGTGCTCTTCTTGGGGAGGACAGGCTCTTCCCTCTCGACCACCAAGACGGCGCTTGCGGTCTGAGGGGTGGCTGAGAGGTACAGCTTCAGGTGGTCGCCTGTCCTGGGGGCCACCAAGACTGGAGGGCTGGCCAGATACTTTTTTAAGTCCTCGAAGGTTTTGTCCGCCTCAGGGGTCCACTTGAACGTGCCCGATCTCTTCATGATCTTGAAAAATGGCAGGGCTCTCTCGCCGAACTTAGAGATGAAACGACCAAGGCTGGCCATGCAGCCCGCTAAGCGCTGCATGTCCTTGAGTCGGCGAGGAGGCTGCATTCCTTCTATGGCCTTGATCTTGTCTGGGTTTGCCTCAATGCCACGGTGGGACACCAGGAACCCGAGGAGCTTGCCTGAAGGGACCCCGAAGACGCACTTGGCGGGGTTCAGCTTGATGTTCACCTTTCTCAGGCTGGCGAAGGTTTCCTCGAGATCCCTCAAGAGGGTGTCTCCCTCTCGAGACTTGACCACGATATCATCGACGTAGGCCTCAGCGTTTCTGCCCATCTATGCCCCCAAGGCTATCCTCATGAGCCTCTGGAAAGTGGCTCCAGCGTTCTTCAGGCCGAAGGGCATGCATGTGTAGCAGTACACACCACAAGGGGTGAGGAATGCCGTCTTTTCCTCGTCCTCTTTAGCCATCTTGATCTGGTGATAACCAGAGAAGGCGTCCAGAAAACAGAGGAGGTCGCAGCCAGCGGTGGAGTCCACGATCTGGTCTATCCTCGGCATAGGGTATGGGTCCTTGGGGCAGGCCTTGTTGACATCGGTGTAGTCGATGCAGAGTCGGCCTCCTCCAGCGGGTTTAGGAACAACCACGCCGTTGGAGAGGCAAGTGGGGTGCGCGACTTCGCGGACGACATTTGCCGCCTTGAGCTTTTCTACTTCCTTGACGATGAATGCTTGCTTCTCGGGGGCTTGCTTACGTGTTTTTTGCCTGACGGGGCGTGCGTCTGGACACACGGCTAAGTGGTGCTCGATCACCTCCCTTGGTACACCGGACATATCTGACGGAGTCCATGCGAACATGTCAGAGTTTGCCCGAAGGAAGGCGACGAGCGCGCTTTCCTATTTGGGAGGCAGGGCAGCGCCTATGGTGACGCTAGCCCCCGAGCCTTCAGCCCCCGAGCTGGTGGTGTCCAGCGACACCTTCTTCGTGGCAGCTTGCTCCTGAGAGAACACTTGCTTCTTCTTCTTGGGCCTCTCGAGAGGCTCCATGTCCTCGTCAGCCGGGAAAGCCATGGCGGCTGCCTTGTAGGCGCTCTCGACAGCGCGCGTGGCGTCCAGGATATGACCATGGATGGCAATGGTGCCAGCGCTGCCAGGGATCTTGACCATGTTGTAGGCGTGATGCGTGACGGCCATGAACTTCGCGAGGGCGGGGTAGCCGAGGATGGCGTTGTACGGCAGGCCGATGTGGGCGACATCGAAGTCGATCAGCTCCGTGCGATAGTTCTTCTACGTGCCGAAGGTGACAGCCAGCCGGACCTGACCCAGGGGCTCGATTGAACCACTGGTGACGCCCGTGAACGGCCTGGAGGGCATAAGCCACTCGTAGGGCACTTGAAGCGTCTCGAAGGTCTCGACAGAGATGACATTCAGGCCCGCTCCCCCATCGATGAGCGTCTTGGAGACGGTGATGTTGTTGATGGTGGGGGAGCAGACCAGGGGGAGGGTTCCAACAGTCTTGGTCGACTTGGGGTGGTCCTTGGCGTCGAAGGCGATGGTGTACTGGGACCACTTGAGGGGCCTGGAGGTCTCGGTGCTCGGGAGCGCGGCGTTGAGCTCGCGGGCGAACTGCTTGAACTGATTGTTCGACTTGGGCGCTTGAGCCCCGCCGAGGATGCAGGCCATGGCTCCCCTTGGGGCCTGGTAGCCTCCATCTTCCTCGTCAGGGAGGTTGTTGTTCCTCTCAGCGGCGTTGGCCTGAGTGCCTTGCGGCCTCTGGTAGCCGCCAGCGCGTCCGCCTCTGTTGTCGCGGCGGTAGCCGCGGCCTCTGCCGCGGCTTCCGCTGCCTTCTTCGCGCTTGCGCTCCCTGCTCAGCCTCTTGAGGTCGTAGCAGTTCTCGGTAGAGTGGCCGCGCCTGTTGTGGTAGACGCAGAATGGGCGGTGGACCACCTCCTTGTCGCCGCGCTCGGGAGAACCCCTGCGGGAGCCCTTCGCGTCAGGCTCTGCCGCGAGGACTGCGGTGGCCTTGCGCTTGGGCTCCTCCTTCTTCTTGTGGCTCTTGGACCCCTCGCCAGGGTCGTCCCCCCGCGAGCTCATCTTGACGAAGAGGAGTCCCTCTTCAGCCTTAGCGCACTTATCCGCCAGATCGAACAGCTTCACCACAGAGGTGAGCTTGTCGTGGATGCCGAGCTTCTCGAGCATCCTGCGGTTCGTGACGCCCTCGCGGAAGGCAGCGATGACCTGGGTGTCGGGGATGTTTGGAATCTTGTTCCGCACCTGGCTGAAGCGCTGGATGTACTTGCGAAGAGTCTCATCCTTCTTCTGCACCACAGCGCGCAAGTCGTTGTGGGTGAGTGCGCGCTCGTACGTGCCCTTGAAGTTGGCGACGAACTGCTTGCAGAGCTCCTCCCAGGAGTCAATGGAGTCCTCAGGCAGGTTGAGGAGCCAGGACAGCGCGGAGTCCCTGAGGGCGTGGGAGAACCAGTTGGCCATGACCTTGTCGTCTCCCCCTGCGGCCTGGATGGAGGTGGTGTAGAGCTGCAGGAACTCGAGAGGGTTGGTGGACCCGTCGAAGCCCTTGGCGAGCGCTGGCCTGAACTTCTGCGGCCAGACCACGCGACGCAGGGCGCGCGTGAAGGCCATGCAGCCAGTGGCGTAGGTGGCCGTTCCTCCCTGGAGGGCCCTGCGGTTCTGTTGCCCCGCTTGGCCGAGCTCCTCGACGAGGCGGTTTTGGAGGTCGCGGCGTCGCTCCATGCCCACACGCGCGTCAGGCGCGGTGCGCTGCACGATCTGGCAGTCGTGCGGCGAGGAAGCATGGGAGGGGGCCCTCTGTGCCGCGGCCGGAGGTGGTCCTGGCGGCGGTGGGGGCGCACCTGGTGCGGCCGTCCCTGCAGGGCCGGAGTGGTGGACGATGGAGCGCGACGGAGCAGGGCGCGTGGTCGCGATGTCGACGAGGTGGTGGAGGCGGTCCAACCACTGGTCGTGTGCCTCGGCACTTGGCCGGTAGCGGAGGAGCTCCTGGGCCATGAGCAGCGCGGTGTGCGGGTTGGGCTCCTGGTGCTCCCGCGTGGACACGCTCTGGCGCCGGGACGGGTGTGAGGACTCAGCGTCCTCACGGCGCTCAGAGAGGTCCTCGTCATCGCGCTGATCTTCGCCGCGGTGCTCCTCGCTCTCTGGTTCCTCCACGCGCGGGCCGGTGCCAGCGCGCTCGGCCGCGCGAGGGCGACCACGGCGGCCACGGGTGGGAGCAGTACCGGGCTCGGTGTGAGCTCTCTCAGAAGCACGCCGGTTGGCGCGCGTCGCGCGGGTGTCCGTCATGGCGCGGAGGCGGCTCGAAGGTCGTTGACGCGCCTCAATCCCCCTACCTGGCGCGCCAAATGTCGGAGAGTGACTCCCACGGAACAGGGGTAGTCACACCCTGAAGAGAAGTTCGAAGGGGGACTGAACGCGGAGGTCAAACGACCCTCGAGAGGCACGACGACGGTGCTCGCCGGGCCTGGAGAGGGACAACCACGACAGAGAAGGACGCCGGCCCGTACCCAGGTTCACGGCCCTCAGGAGGAGGTAACACCGCTACTCCTGCTTGTCTGTATTGCACTGTGGTAGTTACAGGACAATGAGCTTGCCGAGGGCTCTCTTGAGGCAGTTTGGTGCTTGGAGAGGGACACAATGGTCGTCTTCCTCCTCCAGCAGTAGGCTATCCTACGCGTTTGGCTAAGGTTCCCCGGGTCTAGAAAGCAATCAGCCGATCCGTCCGTCCCCTTCTACGGTGGAGCTCCTGCTCCTTTTATAGGCGCCTCGGGCCTCTTCCCTGCGCAGCGTGCTTTATGGTGGGCTCCCACTGGCAGTGACGCGAAGGGGGGGGGGGGGGGGGGGAAGTCCACCGCTGCCGAAATCTCCATGGACGCGGTCCATTCATGCTAAAGTTGGGCGCGGTGGCCGACAGGTTGCAGACCGCGCAGAACGGCTTGCAGGAGTCGCAGTGGTCGTGGTGGAGCCCACGATGACGATCTTCTTGGAGCGTTGCGCCGTCCAGCCGCTTTATCACCAAAGAGGAAAGTCCTGGCTGTCCTGGCGCAGGCGGCGCGGCTTTGTTGACTCCTTTATCATCAGAATGGCAACTGGGATGCTCGCGTCACTCTGCAGCTGCTGCAGGGGCCATGTGCGCCCTGCAGCGCTTGCTTAGCCGCGAAGTGTCTCCACAGGGCCGAGGTGGCCTGTGGAGAGGTTTCCTGCTGACCTCTCTCCAGGCGTGCTGAGCCTTGGGGAGTCTCTTGAAGCGCGGGGTCCTCTTCAGGGCCTGGCTTCCTCTTTAGGCCCTCAAGAGGAGTTGCCTCTCGAGGGTCTCTCCAAGCGGTAGCTTGGTCCTTAGTCGTTTTGTCGAATCTGTCGCGGGCGAGGCCTGTAGGGAGTGGGCTATGCACACCCCGGTCTTCATTGGGCCGACAGACACAAGTGGCAAAGGTTTTGGCTCAAGGTTTGGATGTATGAGAAGCATTCCCTCTCAATAGAAGGCTGGGTAGCAAGCATAAAAGTTGAAGGAAACAAACAAATATACATGTAGTAAGAACAATCATGCAATCTTCTTTGAAAGCACAAACAATTTTAATTTGTGAATACTAAGCTTATGAGCTACAAGTGAGAAAGATCATTGAATAATATATCTACATGTACTTATTTTCTCCACTTAAGTCTCAAAGTATTGTAGCTACTGACCAATGCTAAGTTTGCCAAAACCAAAAGATTTACCATATGCTCCCAAAGTGATACCAATACTAATGACAAGATCAATCATATATAATAGAGATTGCGAACTTAAATAAAGTGTGCAGAAAGTAAATGATAAAACTTCTCATTAATATTCCATATCGGCAACTCACACCAAGGGATACATAGATAACCAACTAAAAGAGAGATACTTCCACATTGCAAACTATCCTATAAGATAACTTCTCTACTCATGATATGACTCTATTGAAAAGGTAAAAAGGTGAAAGATAATGGTGTGATACCGCGGCACTCCCCCAAGCTTGGAACAAGCCAAGGGGATGCCAATACCGATGATGAATTACTCCTTCGGCGGTGATGGTGGGATAACTTTGAGCGGGGTCAGGTAACGCTCCAGCATCTTACGAAGCCTGTTTTTCTCCTCTTGAAGTATGTCCACTTCCATCCTCAGGACTCGATACTGATCACAAAACTGATCAGTGACCCGAAGAGCGTCTTCCACATCTGGGAAAGAGCTAAGATCTGGAACAGGTGGTATTGCTCCCTGCATGTTATGAGAAAAAGCACGTTGAGTGTTAATGGATCCCACAAAGATGGGCTTGCTACCCTTTGCTCCTACTCGTTCTCTTTTGGCTGATGACATCTTCTTCACTTCCTCCATGATGCGCTCGTCCATGTCCTTGCGCCTAGCCTTCACTTTTTCCTCCTCCGCCCATCTAACGAAAGATCCTTGATCAAGGTCTTGGAGGACTTCGCGTTGGCGACGCAGCGCGTAGTCTTCAGAACAGGAACCCTGGGACGACATCTGAACAGAAACAGCTCTAAACAAAAACACGTCGAAAACACGATATACGGACCTCGGGGGATCCACGGAATTATATAACAAAAATTTACGCAACAAAAGGAAGGCTACGGGAGAAAACCTAGTCGGAGAAGAGCTCCGAGGCTCGCTCACCATGTGGTGGCGCGGCCAGGATGGGGCCTGCGCCACCATGTGGTGACGTGGCCTCGTGCTCCGTCTCCCACTCGTTTTCGTCTCGTAATTTTCCATATTTTCTAAAAACTAATATAGTATCTTCCAAAAATTAAAACGCGAACTTTTTCTTACCAAAACTTTACCTTTTTGAATTCAGCTTCTACAGACTCAGAAAATTGCTCTTTAATAAAAACTTCCGGAGTAATCACTTGAATAATATCAACATCTTCATTATAAGAATCTCCAGAAATATAATGTTTGAGTCTTTGTCCATTTACCACTTGTGTAGTATCATCCTTGAGTGAAGCAATTTTAATCGCACCAGAACGAAATACCTCCACAATAACATAAGGTCATTCCCATTTGGAGAGTAGTTTTCCTGCAAAAAATCTAAGACGAGAACGATACAATAGAACTTTCTCACCAACATGAAACTCTCTCTTAAGAATTCTCTTATCATGCCATTTCTTAACTTTCTCTTTAAAGAGTCTAGAATTCTCACCAGCAAGTCTAGAGAACTCAAGTCTAGAAACCTCTTCTCACCAGCAAGTTTAAAATCTCTATTAAGTTCTCTCACTGCCCAATAAGCTTTGTGTTCTAATTCTAAATGCAAGTGACAAGCTTTTCCATAAACCATTTTATAAGGAGACATACCCATTGGATTTTTATAAGCAGTTCTATAAGCCCATAAAGCATCATTTAATTTACTAGCCCAATTTTCCTAGTTCTATTAACAGTCTTTTACAAGATATATTTAATTTCTCTATTTGATAATTCTACTTGCCCACTAGTTTGAGGATGATAAGCTGAAGCAATTATATGATTAACACCATATTTTGCAAGAACTTTTCTAAAACCACCATGATTAAAATGAGAACCTCCATCAGTCATAAGATATCTAGGTACACCAAACCTAGGGAAAATAATATCTTGAAGCATTTTTAATGAGGTCTCACCATCAGCACTTTTTGTAGATATAGCTTCTACCCATTTAGTAACATAATCAACAGCAACAAGTATATGAGTATAACCCTTTGACGGAGGAAAAGGACCCATAAAGTCAAATCCCCAACAATCAAATGGTTCAATAACAAGAGAATAATTCATAGGCATTTCATTACGTCTAGAGATATTACCAGTTCTTTGACACTTGTTGGGGGGGATCATAACCCGGTAGGCCCACCGACCTAGAAGACAAGCCGGCCTGGTAGAAACCTGGGCCGGATCAAGCATAAATAGATGGGCCGGGTCCCACGTAAGCCGGCGTGCGACGTGTGCCTTGGCCCACAAGCTAAGAAGGATCCAGAAGACTGGAGACCAAGTACAAGACGGAGTCCTGATAAGGAAGGCGAAGACTTCGAGGACATTGAATAGAGTCCGGGTACGATTATAACCCGAATCCCTGCTTATACTTCCAGGAGACCCGGCCGCCTATATAAGGGGGTCTCCTGGTTCCTAGAGAGATGATGTCTATGCACGCTTCTATTCTTGAAGACAGTGTTGGGCCTCCAAGAGCAGAGGTTTGTAGGACAGCAGCAAGTTTCTCTTAAGTGAATCACCCAAGGTTTATCGAACTCAGGGAGGTAGAGGTCAAAGATATCCCTCTCAAGCAACCCTGCAATTAAGATACAAGAAGTCTCTTGTGTCCCCAACACACCCAATACACTTGTCAGATGTATAGGTGCACTAGTTTGGCGAAGAGATAGTGAAATACAAGTAATATGGATGATTATAAGTAGTAATTGCAATCTGAAATAAAAATGGCAGCAAGCAAACATGTAGCAGAACTTGTTGGAAACGGTGTTTCAATGCTTAGAAACAAGGCCTAGGGATCATTCTTTCACTTGTGGACATTCTCAACAATGACATCAAAGCTGAATAATAAATACTACTCTCAAACACTCTCTTGTTGGATGACAAAAACCATTCATTAATTGCGTAGGGCTACAAAAGCACCCTCAAAGTCTGAGTAAACAAACACCACAACGTCATAAATTAAAGGAGTCACACACGGTGCACACACTGTCACCTTTACACCGTGGAGAGTAACTCCGGAGTTCATATTAAAGTAACCTCTAGAGTGCATAATAGATATAGAATAACATCACATATTCATCTAGATTACAAAGCTCATGATCACATAAAGATCACACCATGGGAGAGAGAGATAAACCACATAGCTACCGATAGAGCCCGCAACCCCGGGGGAGAACTACTCACTCCTCATCGTAGGAGTCAGCAACGGCGATGGAGATGGCGGTGGAGTTGATGGAGATGACTCCGGGGGCAATTCCCCGTCCCGGCAGGGTGCCGGAACAGAGACTTCAGTCTCCCGAAACTTGTCCTCGATGGCGGCGGCGCAACGGAACTCTTCTCTGGAAAACGACGATTGTTTTAGGGTTTTCATGTCGGGGGCATTATATGGGCGAAAGGGCGAAGGCGGTGGAGGGCCGTGGGCCCCACACCATGTCCAGGCGCGGCCAGGGGGGCTGCCACGCCGCCACATGGTGTGGCTGGCCTGTGGCCCCCCTCCTACTCCTCTTCGGTGTTCTGGATGCTTCCGGGGAAAATAGGAGTATTGTCTTTTGTTTCGTCCAATTCCGAGAATATTTCCTTAACAGCTTTTCTGAAACCAAAAACAGCAGAAAACAGGGAACTGGCACTGAGGCATCTTGTTAATAGGTTAGTCCCAGAAAATGCATAAAAACCATATAAAGTGTATATAAAACATGTAGCAATTGGTATAATATAAGCATGGAACATAAGAAATTACAGATACGTTGGAGACGTATGAAGCATCCCCAAGCTTAGTTCTACTCGTCCAGAGTAGGTAAAACGATAACAAGAATAATTTCTGAAGTGACATGCTTTCACACAATCTTGATCATATAATAATGTAATGCAGGTAAATTGAGAACAAATGAATAAAAGTTGTAGTTTATATTGATATAAAATGAGTAATGAGTAAACAAGAAGGAAGAACAAAATAAAACTTTCAATGAATCAATACTAGAAAACAATCAACCGTGCAAAGTAGATATTAAAGATGATTTAAGCTTCAAGAATAACAATATAATATAATCATGTAATGCATCCAACACTCATGACAACTTTGTGAAAGGATCAAGTCAAGCAATAACAATATGCACGTAGAAAATCATCTCTCTATTTGTTCACTTAAAAACAAGCAAGCGTTCAGCATTGGTTCCTGGCACCAGGATGTTGTGGCTAAAAGAACATTAAGGGGGGTTTGGAAGGCCAACGGAAGAAAGTCTCACAAAGCTGAAAGTGATCATTAGACAAGAGAAAGTCTTATAATCGAAGCTATGCAAGGAGTAGTGATTGCCACACAACGGATGCACATAGAGCTATAAGTGTATGAAAGCTCTCCAATGGAACTAGTGGGGGTGCATCCAACTTGCTTGCTCATGAAGACCTAGAGCACTTTTGAGGAGGCTCATCATTGGAATATACAAGCCAAGTTCTATAATGTAAAGTTCCCCACGGTTTTCCAATATAGATTTGACTTGGCTTAGCTGAGGTGATGTTTGAGCAGGAACATTAGTGTTGGATGGACAGGCGGCGGAGCGCAGGGATAAGGTGGCGTGACCTGCCATCAACGAATCTGATTCAACGTTAATGCAGACCAAGGCGATTAGGGGATCAACGGATAAAGAGGTGCACTCCTGGATCGTAGGCTGAGCCGGTTCAGAGGTAGGTGATGAATTTAAAAGGCCAGGTCGGCGGCCCAGGAGGCCTTTGGTGAGACGCTGGTGAAGATTTGGGCTAAGCTGGGCTGGAGTCATGGGCCTAGGCTCGTCAGCATTGACGGTCGCTTTTTTTTCCAGCAAGGAAATTTAATGCGTTGTCGAGGGAAGGAGCAAGGAAAAGTGTTATACCGGCAATTTGAATTGGAGAGCGAAGGATCATCTCCGATCTGACATTGATGGAAGCTACAGAGGTGGTGAAGACGTACTGGTGACTGAAGGAGATATGCCCTAGAGGCACTTAATAAATATAGTTTATTCGTCATATCTCAATTGTTCATTATATGTTTTATACCATGCTATAACTGTATTAAGCGGAAACATTAATACATGTGTGGTAGATAAACAACCAGGTCCCTAGTAGCCTCTATCTAACTAGTTCATTGGGCAATTGATGATCGAGGTTTCCCGATCATGTGACATTTATGTCAGTTGACAATGGAGTCATGTCATTGGGAGAATGACGTGATGGACATACCCAATATTTGTAGGACGTAGTCATTACGCCTTCGACCGTGAGATCTACTCTTATTGCTATTCCTGTAAGACACTTTGATTGCATCAAACGTCATATCTTACATAGTGTGACAATAAAGGTGTCCCTCTCGGGTGTCGGAAAGGAGTATGTTGAGACGGGGGATCAAGAGCGGGATTTGCCAGTCCGCATAGCAGGATAGATACTCTAGGGTCCACTCGGTGAGATTATGTCAAACGAGCTTGCAAGCGTGTGACTAGGTCACCAGGACATAAGATCATGGACGAGTAGAAATTAGCAGCGTCGGTAACGAGATCAAGCTAGGTATGGAGATATCTATGAACGAGTCTCGGACGCGCTAAGTATCGCATGGCAAAAGGTTTAAGACTCAGACGTCTAGGTTCGAACGGTAAAGTATTCGTTATCTCGCAGGGATTAATTCTGGGTATCCTCGGTCCACGAATTAGTCATTGATCGGAGAGGAGTCTCGATCATGTCTGGTGAGATAATCGAACCGCTAGGGTAACACACTTAAGGGGAGTCGACATTTAGACCGGAAGAGAAAAATAGGAAAAGAGAGCACCGGGAACGTCCCGGGAAAGTTCCGATGGAGATCGGACAGCGACGAAATAGTTTTCGGAGCCGGAATAAATTATGTAATATGTATTTAATATTAATTAGTATAATTAATAGTTAAATATATTTTTATTTAATTAATTTCGAATTTTTAAAGGCAGCCCACCTTAAATGGGCATTCCATGGGAAGGAAGGCCCATAAGGGGGGAACTTCCCCCCTTGGTGCGGTTTTGGAGGGGCTGCCCTAGGTGGGCCAAAAGGGGCCCACCTAGGGCCGGCGGCTCCTCTTGGGGCGGGGCTGGTGTGGGATTAGTCCCACACCGCCCAGCCAGCAAGGCTGGCAGCCCCTCTCCCCCTTTATATAGAGGGGCACCCCTGGCCTTTGAAAGACACACCAATTTCTCTCTCTCTCTCTCCTTGGATCCCGAGACTCCCCAGTTTGGAGTTGCGCCGAGGATAAGTTTTCTCCACCATACGCACGCCGCCGTGCTGCTGGTCTTCCGGTCCCAGACTTCCGCTGCTCGTCCCTGGATCGGGCCCGGAGTTCGTCGGCTTCACCGTATGTGTGTAACGCCCTGCGAGGTGCCACGCTAGTGGTGCTGGAGGTCTGCTTCCTCCACACGGCCTCGAGATCGTCGTCGGTTTCATCGACATCGCCGCGTCATCGTCTTCTTCGTCGCGTCAAGTTCTCTACGACCTTGAGGTCGGCTACGGCATCTACGTCAGCAACGCTTGTGCGGGAGCGTAATCCCCGCTTTTCGGTCTACAAGGGTATGTATACCGATCTCCGTTCGTACTACTATATCTGCACAGTATAGATCTTGGCTGGTTTTTGGTTATCGCTGTTAGGAAATTTTTTGTTTTCTGCCTGCGATCCCCTTAGTGGTATCAGAGCTGATCTATGCGTAGATATAGCTGTACGCTAGCTTCACCCGTGTTTATCACGGGGACATCATTCTTATTATTTGCTACCCTCTCGCGTGCACTTGCACTGCCGGCAGCATTGAGTTGATGAAGCGGCCCGGACCGACCTTACGCGTACGCTTACGCGAGACTGGTTCCACTACTGACATACGGCTGGTACCGTATATGTGGCTGGCGGGTGTCTGTCTCTCTCTCTTTAGTTGGCTTTGCATTTTCAATGGAGGGCCCGAAAGGGATAAATAAATATGCAATTATTTGATCGTTGTTGTGGTCATAGGTTCGTAGGTATGAAGCGGTTCTATTTACGACAGCCCCAAGCCACGTAAAATATGCAAAAGATAAAGTAGAGGCGTCTAACTTTATTTTGCAGGGGCAATGTGATATGGTCAAGATAGGTTTATTAAATTGTTTATGAACTGTTGGCGCGAAGGAGACCATCGGCGCAAGGACCATGTCACGTCGCATTACATTTTGATGTTTTGTGTGCATCTTATATTGTGTGTATATATATAGTATATATTAGTTACATGGCGGTAGTAATATAAGATGATCCCTCCAAAATACCATTTGTGTTCTCCCTTCGACGAGCACCACCAAGACAGTTCTACGTTATGAGGCAGGCCGTGACGATCGGGTGTCAGACATATCGTCGTTCGCATACAGTGGGTGTAAGCCATGTTGCACGCGCATTTACGTTGAAGGTTATTATGGCGAGCCTAGCATGTACAGACATGGCCTCGGAACAAAGTGACCGAAAGGTTAAGCATGAGTCACAAAGTTGTTGTGATTGACATGTCGATGTCTACCTTTGAAGTTATGTTGCCGGCTCTGACGATGAGGGGTTGCATAATGGATGAGGGTCGTGTAATCACAAAAACGATTAGAGTGATATTCGTTTTGAGCGGGAGTTCTGGTAGTTTTATTTTATTAAAACTTGAACCCTATTTTATAATGAACAAAGTCTTTATGTTTTGCAAAACCTTTGTAGATATTAACCAGTGTAATAGCCTTCTTTGAAAATTAGGCGCAATCCTGCGATTGAGAAACTTAAAAGGTTGGGTCCAAACTTCATAGTTTTATACTTTAGCTTGAGGATACTCCTTGTTTAAACCTTTAGCTCTTTGTGATACAATACCCGCTAGGAGATAAACCCGGAGATTCCGCTAACAAAAGGATAATTTGGATTATCAAGTTTTGTGCGGATAATATCATCATAGTCCAGTGTATGCTACGATCTCTACCATAGAGAACTAACGGTGGGTACGAGTTGTTAGATCGCGAACATACGAGATGATCGCTAAACTCGGGATACACCTAAAGTTGGGTTGATGAAGTTTATCAGTACGTTGACTGTTTTTCTTCTCAACCAAGATGGAAGAGAATACACGCGTTGAAGGAGCACGTGGCAGTCATACTTGATGACACTGGTCATACTCGATGACATAGGTCATACTTGATGACATCGGTCATACTTGATGACATTGAGACGCCTCGCTCAGCTCGATCACTGGATGACAGACAACGTTGCCAGGTGCAAATGCTTTGTCATAGACTATGTCATGCAAGGGGAATCGTTCACCTTCATGGTTCTTGATTGCGTTGGAAGAATCAAGAAGATGAAACAGATCGCCGGGAAGTCATCAATGATGATGGTGTATATATGATATACACGTTATGAATGTTTTACCTAAGCAAGTACTCGCAGTAGTGACTAAGTTTTTGATACAAGTCATGTTTTATGAAAACCAGATTTACTGCTTGAGTAGCTTGGAAGGATGAGGTGACAATGTGTGTTGATGATGGCAGACAAAATGTTGCGATGGCCATAGACACTCTCCCTCTAGATCTATAATTTGAATAAATTCTTTTATGATCGCCTGTTAGTATGATCGTTATAAGTGTGTCTTCTCTAGCAAGACAATTGTTCATATATGTTAGTGACAAAATCGTTGTCCTATATTTATGAAGTAATGATCATAAGCCGATTTGAATTTAGATGGTAGAAGCTCCCACATTCATAATATTAATGCCAAATGATACAAACTTAATAAAGACACTACATTCATGTGGCACTACCGTTTAAGTCATGTCAATGTTATAGTCAATGAACAAACTCCATACGGATGGATCTACAAGTCCTTAGATTTGATCTTTTGACAATTGCAAGATAACTAAGACACCGTTTTCAGAAAGCGGGCATATAACTTATTGATAATCATGCATTTTGATGTATGTGGATCAATGAAGTAATTAACGTGTAGTGGAGATCTTTATTTCGTAAGCTTCAATGAACGTTTGAGTATAACTTGTTGAGAATCATGCATGTGGGTGTATGTGAATCAATGAAGTACTTTAACGTATAGTGGAAGTCTTTGTTTCCTAGACTTCATGAGTATTCCGAGTAGATATACGGATATCCACTTAGGAAATGTTGGTCTGAAGATTTTGATTCGATCAAACAAGTTCAGAATGAAGTAGGAAAATAAATTTAACAAGAAAATCAAATTTCTGCGATACAGATTGAGTAAATAAAGATTTGAGTTATAATATTGGCATATCATTGGAAGACTTGTGAGAAGAGTTCCACAAATTACGTCGCATGAAACAACATAGTGTTATGGTATGTTAGGACGTCGTAATCGCACCCTATCGGATAGTGTGTGGTAAATAAATTTCTTATCAAATTATTGTGATCATTGGAGTCATATGGTAGAAACATAACATTCACGTTAGATAATAGGGAAACCATTGAAATCCATGGAGACAATACCATATGAGTGATGGCATGGCTTTTAGCCTAGATTGTCGTTTCAGCAATTTAGTGTTTCGATGTGATCGTACCTAAATTGGATAAATCTTTGTAGTGTACCGTACCTAAAGAATGAGTTGGGTACATGTCTCACGACATAGGCAAAAACGTTACCGGAATATGCCTTGCAAAAGAAATAGTTTCTTGTCCAAGGGTACAAGTGGGAAAGAAAGTAGAGCAAGACGAAGTTAATGAACTTTCTCTCCAGACATCAGAGTGGCGCAACGGAAAGTGTTTCCGGTGTCATGCTCCTCAACTTGAAAGAAGCTGATGATAAAGATCATGATGCTCTGAGCTCATACTGAGAACGTAGGTGTACGAGGTTGTGTTCCACACTGTGTGGTACGACAATCTTGTTATGAAGGTCATATTAATGGAATATGACAGACCTACGCACTACGAAGAAGAGATGGTAGACCTAAGTCCGAGAAATGGCTATGAGTCATATATGATCCGAGATAAAATCCATGTACGATTACCAGGTAATGACTTGGGAGATCTTCTTGATGGCATCTAGGCTGTTAATAGAATATGGAATTTTATGAGAGAGTAGACGCTGATAAGGATCGATTTGTCGTGAAACAGTTCCGACAGATTCAAAAGTTGACCACAACGAGATTTTGTCTCAAGTGGCGAAGCCTAAGTCTATTCGGGGTCGTTTAGCAATTACTATAATTTCAAATTGAGAAATTAATAGATGGATAAGGAAACTATGTTTCTTAATGGTATCATCAAGAAAGAGTTGTAATTAGTACAATGAAATGGTTTGGTGATCCTGAGGATGCTAAACATGTATGAAACTTCAGCTGTCCATTCATGGGCTGAAGCAAGCATATCGGAGCTGGAATCTTCACTTTGATGATATGATCAAAGGATTTTGGAGCTGTCCAAAATAGTTGAAGAAACTTGCATTTGCAAAGAAGTGAGTGGGAGCTAAGTAGCTTTTCTTGATCTTATATGTGAATGGCATATTTGAGTGGGAGCTAAAAGAAATTCCTTGGTCTTATATACGGATGGCGTATTTAAGTGGGAGCTAAGTGTCATTCCTGATTTTATGTAACGACATATTGAGAATGATACAGATCCTCTAGCAAAGTATAAAGGATTATTTAAGTGATTAAATTTTCTATGAATGAAGTTAGGAGTATTAGGCATTCGATCTATAATTGTATAGATCAAAAGGGGCTTAATAACATTAGGTCGAAATATTTTCCTAGGTTAAGATTCTGAAGTGTTTCAGAATAGAACAAGCGAAGAAAGAGGTTCTTACTTGTATGACTAGGTAAAATATTAAGTTTATCTTGGCATTTTCAGTGATAGCTGATGAAAGAAAAACGATGTTCGACATCCTCTATGCCTCAGACATAGATTCTATCAGACTGAAAGCTCGACTTGGTGCGACCCACGTTCTTGGTTGAAGAACGGGTTCTAGAGTGATCCTTGTGTGGATCAATGAACAAACGTTAAGTATATTCTTCAGTGTCTGTGAGAACTGAAGATATGTTTTCTGGTAAAGGGTAAGAGTGGTAAGACAACTTGCCGTAAAACGGTTACGATGATGCAAGTTATGACACTGACCCATACGACTAGAAATCTCATATAGGAGATGTCCTTTGTTTTGAAGAAAGACATGGTTAGCTTGTGAAGTGGCATATGAATGCATTGTCGCATAATCTACATAATAGGTATAGAAATATATGTCAACTTCAGAAGTAGCAAGCGTGATTGGACTGAGTCTCACTCCATCGACTAAGATATATTTCGCCGTCATCGTAAGATGCGGGATGATGTCAAATTGGTTGACATAGAAGTGTTGCAAAGCACATACAGATCTCAATGTGTGAGATCTGTTGACTGTATTCCTCTTCCACGAAGCAAGCATGCACCAAGTTGCTATGGGTGTTGAGCTTTTACCAAGTTATAAACTAGATTAAGTGTTACTCTAGTGCAAGTGGGAGACTGAATGAGATATGCCCTAGAGGCACTTAATAAATATAGTTTATTCGTCATATCTCAATTGTTCATTATATGTTTTATACCATGCTATAACTGTATTAAGCGGAAATATTAATACACGTGTGGTAGATAAACAACTAGGTCCCTAGTAGCCTCTATCTAACTAGTTCATTGGACAATTGATGATCGAAGTTTCCCGATCATGTGACATTTATGTCAGTTGACAATGGAGTCATGTCATTGGGAGAATGACGTGATGGACATACCCAATATTTGTAGGACGTAGTCATTACGCCTTCGACCGTGAGATCTACTCTTATTGCTATTCCTGTAAGACACTTTGATTGCATCAAACGTCATATCTTACATAGTGTGACAATAAAGGTGTCCCTCTCGGGTGTCGGAAAGGAGTATGTTGAGACGGGGGATCAAGAGCGGGATTTGCCAGTCCGCATAGCAGGATAGATACTCTAGGGTCCACTCGGTGAGATTATGTCAAACGAGCTTGCAAGCGTGTGACTAGGTCACCAGGACATAAGATCATGGACGAGTAGAAATTAGCAGCGTCGGTAACGAGATCAAGCTAGGTATGGAGATATCTATGAACGAGTCTCGGACGCGCTAAGTATCGCATGGCAAAAGGTTTAAGACTCAGACGTCTAGGTTCGAACGGTAAAGTATTCGTTATCTCGCAGGGATTAATTCTGGGTATCCTCGGTCCACGAATTAGTCATTGATCGGAGAGGAGTCTCGATCATGTCTGGTGAGATAATCGAACCGCTAGGGTAACACACTTAAGGGGAGTCGACATTTAGACCGGAAGAGAAAAATAGGAAAAGAGAGCACCGGGAACGTCCCGGGAAATTTCCGATGGAGATCGGGCAGCGACGAAATAGTTTTCGGAGCCGGAATAAATTATGTAATATGTATTTAATATTAATTAGTGTAATTAATAGTTAAATATATTTTTATTTAATTAATTTCGAATTTTTAAAGGTAGCCCACCTTAAATGGGCCTTCCATGGGAAGGAAGGCCCATAAGGGGGGGAACTTCCCCCCTTGGTGCGGTTTTGGAGGGGCTGCCCTAGGTGGGCTCCTCTTGGGGCGGGGCTGGTGTGGGATTAGTCCCACACCGCCCAGCCAGCAAGGCTGGCAGCCCCTCTCCCCCTTTATATAGAGGGGCACCCCTGGCCTTTGAAAGACACACCAATTTCTCTCTCTCTCTCTCCTTGGATCCCGTGACTCCCCAGTTTGGAGTTGCGCCGAGGATAAGTTTTCTCCACCATACGCACGCCGCCGTGCTGCTGGTCTTCCGGTCCCAGACTTCCGCTGCTCGTCCCTGGATCGGGCCCGAAGTTCGTCGGCTTCACCGTATGTGTGTAACGCCCTGTGAGGTGCCACGCTAGTGGTGCTGGAGGTCTGCTTCCTCCACACGGCCTCGAGGTCGTCGTCGGTTTCATCGACATCGTCGCGTCATCGTCTTCTTCGTCGCGTCAAGTTCTCCGCGACCTTGAGGTCGGCTACGGCGTCTACGTCAGGAACGCTTGTGCGGGAGCGTAATCCCCGCTTTTCGGTCTACAAGGGTATGTATACCGATCTCCGTTCGTACTACTATATCTGCATAGTATAGATCTTGGCTGGTTTTTAGTTATCGCTGTTAGGAAATTTTTTGTTTTCTGCCTGCGATCCCCTTCAGTGACAACTTTGGATATCGAACTCGCTGTAACCCGAGAACAAGGAGTCTAAGGTGTTTTTTATGAGCATCGCAAAAGGTTTTGCCTTAGCTGAAACGAAACTAATCCATAGGCATGCCGAGTTTTGGTGGTGTTTGTGTGTGAAGAGGTTGAAAACGACACCAGAGTGATAATTATGAAGGATGTAGGATCGGAAGATAAAACCTTTGCGTAGAGGGCTAACCTGATCAGCTTGAGGGAGCTTGGCGATGTGTTGATCTTGAGCAGCATCTGCCAGGGGGATGTCCAGAGTAGCCGCAGCGTCCGGCGAGCAAGGCAGGTTGTCGAGGCGGCGAGAACTCGCCTCTCCACTCGGCACAGGGGAGGCCGAAGAGTTTGTGCAGACAACGGTAGTGGCAGCGACCTTTTCCGGTGAGTTTTGCGCCAGGAGCTCGACCGGGCAGTAGCCGATGGAGGTAAGGTCAGCGCAAGCAGCGGCAGTAGAAGCAGCTGCATGGATTGGGTCGAAGATAACTGTGAACCGGTCTGTTTTGCAGGAATGCAAAGCAAGAACCAGCTGCACCGCCGCGTCGGATCGCAGGTAAAACAAGAAGCAGTAAGACGTGAGCGGCTTGATCTTGTGAGGTTGTGGGGAGCAACCGAGAATGGCATGCAGGAGGACGGAGAGCAGAGTGGCGTCGAAT
Source organism: Poa annua (assembly GCA_026929855.1). Lineage (NCBI taxonomy): Eukaryota > Viridiplantae > Streptophyta > Magnoliopsida > Poales > Poaceae > Poa > Poa annua. The sequence continues at coordinate 44,257,510 of CM049436.1, forward strand.
TGGATGGAGGCAAGGTGGATGGAGACCAAGATTGGGGAGGCGATGACTTTGTTGTGTCGGAAAGTGTTTGCAGTGGCTGCCGGAGCCAAGCTGTTTGAGGGAAATCATTGGAGGCCGAAAGACCTAGGAGTTGGAGGAGGGCACGGTGGGTGGCGCCACCGAGGTGGAGGAGGTCCGACGGAGGCGATTCCGCCGCCGGTGATGGGGGTGAGGGAGGTGACGAGGGAGGGGTGGGAGAGAGCGGAGGTAGCGGAGACGCCATGGCCCGTCCTTCACTGAATTAAGAGCCGTTTTAGATGTCAACGTCTAGTAACCCTAAGCGCTATTAGACACGTCAGTGGAGATGTTTCAAGATACACCACAATCAAGCTACACCACAAGCATGGCGTGGTTTTTTACACTGCGGCGCAAAAGTTTTGATCCACTTTTCGCGTCAGAGCTCTTAAACCGATTCTCTGCAGGGTGTGGAACCGGTCTAAAAGTCCTCTTTAAATCGCTTTGACACTAGTACTACACTATGGCTGGTCTATGACGCCGTGAGTTGCCGCGGCTTCTACAACAGCTCTTTTCACGGCCACTCTCCCGCCCCTTGCCATTTTGGCGGGAAATTATTGTCGAACTCGATACCTAACCAGGCGGCGGCACCATGGACAAGTTCCTCGTGGCGGCGGCACCTTCTGCCGGCGAGGCCCCAGAGGCGCCACGACCGCCGCCACGGAGGTACTACGCCTCGGACCCCGTACATCTCCCCAAACCCCTGTTCCGCCTCCTCTCTATTCTGACCTCCCTTTTGGTCCGCAGGTGGCACAGGTGGAGCCGCATCGCCATTGAGCTGGATGGGCGCATCGACGCCAGGTTCCAGCATCGGGAATCGCGCCGCCTTCTTGATTCCTACGCCGAGGTGGTAGAAATTTGGAAACTAGTGATGCTATTTTTTTTCGGTTGTCTTTCGATTACTGTAACTCCTATTGGAATTACTGCACAGGTGTTCCGAATAACTGAAATTCTCCAGAACCGTAGCATGGATAATTTGTTACATCCTTAGGGAGTCTAGTGCTAAGCCAATGCTAAAGTAGTTTAGTGGGAGCAAAGCTTAAATAGTGATGGCCACATCAGTGTTAAAAGTACTGTTAAAATTGTGAGTTTGAACCAACTTTTTTTTACATATTGTACTGTTTTTTTTTTGTGAGAGCAAAGACTAAATAGTGATGGGCTGATGGCCGCCTCAGTGTTAAAACAGGGTTTTGGGTTGCCAACAGTCTGATGGCCACCTCAGTGTTAAAAGTACTGTTAAAAATCGCAATGATTTGGGACTTATCACTTTCAGGATGTTGCAAATGTCCAGTCTTTTTTGTTCACCGGAATTCGGAATTTGTGACTTCCCAACCTCGATAGGTGCTTGTGCTTATGGTCGCATCCTGGACATTGAGGAAATACTGTCGATAGACTAGTTCAGATAGATCATCCCTATTTGTATTTTGTAGTTTATGATATTTTCATTGCCAACCTGCATGTTAAATTTTGAATTTTGTACCTGAAAATGGAGAAATTATTGCAGTGCCTAACTGCCTATGGTGCTTCCAATTTTTTTGAAGTGAAGCAATTTTATAAGTTTGAAAATAATGTTGCAAACTGTTAATTTTTTCCGAGAAGACTAGGACCTTCGAACACAAGTACTACACACAGGGCGAGGAACGGTGCCAGACATATGTAATGCTGATAAGTATGCTGCTTTTGTATTTTGTAGTGTTGAAACATGTGTATTATCTGGCTAATCTCTTTTACACTGCTGCTCCTTTAGGTGAATCGCATGATTAATGCTTCAACTTTTCCTGGGTGTTACCATCCAGCGAGGTCAGTAATTTTTTTTGGAGTATTTCAAAATCACTAGCGTTACGACTACCTTCTACAGTTCCATTGCACACTTTGTAGTAACATGTCCTTATTACATAGGCTACTAAAGTTGTTTAATTATATTTGTGCAGGGAGGGGGTTTCAGCAATGGAATTTGATAAAAAGGTAGCATTGAAAATTTGAAATGTATAAAAATATTTGTTATTCCTAGTTTAGTATCGCTACCCGAGGTGTATTAATTTAGGAACATTCTGCTTGGAATAAACGGTCTTGCATCCATTATAAGAAGCAAAATGAAGTATCATTTGAACGGAATTAATAAGTACAACAAAAGTCTATTGATTCCTTACTGATTTTTAGTCAGACCGTAATACATAAAATATTTAAACATATTCCTTGTGTTTCTAATTGTGCAGGGAGTATACCTTGCATCAGTGACACTCTCAGGGTGTTTAACAGTACATGACTTTGAGACTTTATACTGCTCCTTGTATGGCCCATCACGTAGTAAGTTAAGCTTACCCGACTCACTTTTCTAGAAAATGCTGAAAGCAGATGCCTTTCAAATAATATTATTAGGATTATATTCTTACTAGGAGGATCGCCTATGCTGGTAGGGTCGGGATCGTAGAATAATTGTTGGATGACACCTTACAGATCATTGTTCTGTGGATAATAAAATCTGGGTTCTGCATAGGATCAGGATTGGAATGGTCCAACAGGAACATATGGCCATACACTGTACCGATTGTGATCTTGGGCAATTTTGCTTTGAAATACATCAGGCATTTGTTAGTTCTTACTATAAACTATGCAGCAATAACTTCCCTAAGAATGATGGTATAGTTTTGAAACCCTAATGTTCTCCTAGTTCAAATTATCTTCTTCGAGAAAATAGGGCCATGTACATGTGATTTGGATGCCAGATTAAGGATTCCACTACTATGGATGTACCTCTGTGCCTTCTTTGGATTAAAAGTGTCCTTGTTAACCATTCTAATATCCAGTTAGAATTTCTATATCCATATTGAACCAAATAGGTTGGAATGAAGTTGTACTGGTAAAACAACCTTTGAAATATTCAAGGACTTACTCTGAGATAAGGAGAAGTCACACACCAAATGATTTATTCATAATGTACTATCTCAGGTCATCGTCATATTTCTGATGCAATTTACTGTTTTCATCGATAGGTTTGCCAGATGACTCTTCAAACTATGTGCTCCATATATCAAACCGAATGCCCCTGTGTGCTGTCAGATGGAATCCAGGAAATCAAGACGAGGTCAGTATGAGCGTTGATTTTCTATTTCACGATATTTGAGGTCAGTGGATTTGGCACATCGGCGAGGAATGCTAACTGCTAAGTGTAACTGGCAGTTAGGGACTACAATTAGGTTTATTTATGAATGGAATGAAGCGCTTTTGACTTCATATGTTTTCTATCTAACTTTATTATTGAGCTTTAACCATGCCTGATGCAGATTGTTTGCTCATCTAGCCAAAGTGACAAAATTTCACTATATGATATTGGTTATGTCTCATCTGTTCCGACTGAAGTAAGTTCCCATTTCGCATTGTTCCTTAACAACTTCACATCATCACATGTTACTCAAGGATACTTTATATATTTTCTCCATGTTGACCTACATTTGAATTTGAAAGTCATAGAGCTCTTCCTTCTTCAGTTTCCAAATAATCATGCTAATAAAAAGTCTATTTGGTGTTACCTTCCCTGTTTTGTTTCTGCCAAACGGCATACAAATGGCCATGTGATTGTGAGCTTATGTTACATAGCACATATGTATGCCTTTTCCCCAGTTTTTTTGGTACATTCAAGTTTTTCGAGTCGATGAGTCGACGAATCGTTCTGGGGTAGCGACTCTTGACTAGTCGTGACCACACTAGTCAACATCCTCTGGTCAAGATCGGTCCAGAATGCATATTTCCATGCTGGATGCTTGCTCCTTGCTGGTCTCCTCTTAGGATCTTTGAATGGATCATATTGCTCGTCAGCTTCTGCTGCCGCTTGAGCTGAACGAACAACTTGGGATATCTCTGGCTGGGACATGGTGCTTGCTGTGAATTGGCGGAGGGAGAAGCACACCAGAGCAACAACAGCCGGCGGATGGAGAAGCACACCAGCAACCGGCAGAGGGAGAAGCAGGCTCGTGGGATGGTGGCAGCCAAGGAAAAGAGTCGTGGGAGCCAAGATGGGTTTGGCTCATGGGGCAAACTGGGCCAATCTAGGTTTCATGAGGGAACTGGGCAGGCAATATTGAAAAATATATGGCAGACGGGCCGAATTTTTAGTCGTTCGACTCAAAAACCTGGACTAGTCGTTTCAGTCGCTCGACTCAACCAATTAATTGAGTCGAGATGTTGAGTCAACCTGGAATTGCGACTCATCGACTAGTTGTCGACTAGTCACGACTAGTCGCTTGACTGAAAAACCATGGGTACATTACAAATATCCAAACCGTTAACGTGTACACCTATGTTTAGAGAACTGCAGCGATCCTTAGTGTAAATCATATAATGGTTCCCTACACATCATTAAAAGCAAAGGTACACAATGCTAAGGAAAAGGTTTTCATATAATATTTGAAGAAAAACCTACTTCCAGATGTCTACACTTTTATACCATTAGAAGGAAATTTGTTATTGTAGCTCGAGGTCCTTGATTATGTCGCTCATATTTTTACACAACGTCCCTCACGACCCTGCTGAATTTGTGTTATTGTATTTTAGGTTCTACAGAAAGGGAAGACCAAATTTCACGCTCTCTGCTCTGAATCCCGGAAGGGTTTGACTGATCTAGCTTTCACGTCAGAGGATAAGTCACGGTATGTGCCATTTTTGTGTGTATCATAAAACATTTCTCTTATGTAGTTAATGCAAAGCTTTCTACAGACAACTGACTGCATAGCATGTTTCTTCTTTATTTTATAGAAAGTGGAAAGTGTAGTTTGACCTATGTAGTCTTTTAAAGAAAGACTAAATAAATATTAGTAGCTGTGAAGCTAAAGAAATGGAGTCGTGCTAATATTCTTTGTTACCCCAATGATAAGACTTCTTACTTGTATGGATGCGGTGAGATGCATTTCCAAGAACAGAGTATGTAGTACGTTTGGTGTCACTGTGAAGTCCAGGTTCTGCTTGTGGCATATGTCGGTTCACCAGGCGAAATCAGGTTATCAGTTTTAATTACGAGGTGTACTGGCAACATTGCTACTACATTACCAATATTGGTTTTTTAGGAGGGGGCTATGTATACATGTACCGGATACCAGTATTCTTAATGAGATTTCTATTGCTGGAAATTTTTGCATGAACTTTGCACTTATCTGTTCTCCATATCTAGGCTATTTGCATCTGGGCTTGATGGCGCGGTATACATGTGGGACAGGCGGCTAAGTAAGACACACTGTATTGAGCTTACAGCACTCCCAGAATCTCAATTTACGAGTGTCAAGCTAAATACGGATAATCGGGTATGCTAATTCTCATGTTAAGTATTTGTTGTTCTATAACAATTAGTATGTACCTCTCCTAATTGTCAGGTTAAGAACATGATGTTCTAGAACAATAGGTCTTGAGCTTCGTTAATGCTGTCCTTTATACACCAAGCTTTTCAAATACCACTTATTATATTGTAATGCACTTAGTCTGCTGATTTGTTGTTTGGATTACTCAACTATAATATCCTGTCTAGGTGCAACTACTGTATGGTCAATCAAAACATGGTGTCATCCAAACTTAATGTTACATAAGAGGGTAATCTAGTTATTTTTTCTATTGATGCGGCTTACATTTTCTGGTAACTTTAATAGTTCATCTAATTTACACTTATGTTAACTTCAGCAATGTTTACTCTAGCCGTATGGACCACTTCATATAGGGACTTACTGTTTATCTTTTCAGACAGTGTTTGGTGCAACAAGAAATGGCACAATACATGCTTGGGATACACGAGGAGGGAAAACTTCAGCTGCTTTTCAAAGCCATAATGAGGTACATTCAGCAGATAAATAGTTTGCTGGCTCTGCTTCTTTTCATTTGATCTAAGATCATGCAACTTGATTCCACATGATTATTTCAGTGTTCCGAGAATAAAAAGAACAAACTTCTGTTTGTGAACTTTATATATGTTGTACCAACAAGTTTCTACGGATTCTCATGTGTACCGTCTGGTAGAACTAGTCAGCTACTCCCTTCGTTCTACAATATGAAATGTTAGCTCGGCCTTCATTTGTCCACTCTCACAAAGAATGGCCCTTTCTTGTAAACCTTTTTATGCAGCAATGTCATAGCTGTCCTGGCAACACTAGGACTAGGGTTCTTGCCTTGTTTCTAGGCTGACAAAACTTTTGTCCAGGTTCAACCATTATCATCAGTAAAGATATCAACGTTGTTGGGAAAAATTGCATCGCTGAAGGTATGGGAAATATAAATAGACTTAATATAATTGGCAGTTATGCTAAAGGAAGTTTATGTTTCTCTATCCATTCTTGCGGCCATATTGATGCCTCACATACACGCATCGTATTAATGACTGTCTCTATATGAAAGCCATCGGCATGAACTATCAACTAATCTGATTGTGGAAGCATCCAACTTGTTAGAATTATTATATGAATATTGGCATACGGTGACTCACATAATAAAAGTAGTCTAGTCCACTGAGCCAACAGATCTGTTCTGACACCAAACAATATTAGATGCATTATTATATGTTTGAAATACAGTATTTTATGTTTGATTAAATGATAGTATATAAGAATAAATATGGGTTCCTTTTCTTCTCCTTGTTGGCCTGATATAATCTTGTCATACTGTAAACTGCACACATATGTTGTGTGCAGGCTATAGTGTGAACACACACATAGGTTGTGTGCTGTTTGGCGGGCACATGAGTTGTGTCCTAGGTGGATAGGCATGCTGCAATATGTTTGCAGCTGTGAGGAGTTTTGCCAGTAGGTGCTAGTATGTTCTAGACTACTCTACTATTTGGTAAATCTTAGGCTAGGCAGTGGAAAGGAGTAGAAGGCTCTAGAATACTGTAATTCTTACAGTAAGATAGGTAGAAGTAGAACGCTCTAGAATACAGTAGCACCAACCATGAACCCTCTATATAAGGAGAGGCACCCTAGATGGGAGGAAAAGTAGCAAGCCGAGGTCCTAGCATAGGTTGCTGAGGGCAAGCATAGGTTGCTAAGGTTTGCCAGCATTCGTTGCTGTGGTGAAGCTTAGGCATAGGTTGCCAAGCTTGTAGGCATTCGTTGCCTGTGTAGTGTAGCATTCGTTGCTACAAAAGCTAATAGAAAAGGAAGGCATTTGTTGCCTGAAAACTAGTGTGTGGACCTCCTAACACTCCTCACATAAGGCACAAAAACTAAGACTAGGAATCAGCTCCAGAGCATATCATTTGTAGAGAAGGCACTCTTATGTTCACGCAACTTATATTGCTAACAATATTAAGGCTATATAATGTATTTCTTATTCTTACATTTGTTTTACGTTGTTAACTATTTTCAGGAACAAGCAAACATTGTTTCAAGTGACATTCTGTCCATAGATTTTAACCCTAGTTGCTCATATCAGTTGGCTTTCCATCTTGATGATGGCTGGTAAGTATCCCAGATTTCACTAACTTTCATTGTATAATCATAAAAAGTAAGGGTTACTTTGTTCTTTCTAGAGTTTTTACCCATCATTCTTTAGTTTATAGTATAATTTTGAATGTGCTGTGTGCTTACTATGTGCCACATCTCAGTGATTTGTCTTTTATCTGCATCCCATGTTAGGTCTGGAGTCCTGAATGTCAACACACTCAGTGTGAGTCATCTGCACTGCCCTCCTCCTGCTTGGTTGTAAGTGTTGATCTATGGATTTCTTCAAACTTTGACCACATTACAAAAATTTGTTAGTAAGACTTACAAATATTACAAAATTCTTATATAAGGGAGGGTGTGGACTCCGTGTTGCATAAGCGGAAAGCGACCTGGCTGCCGACATCGTCAGTAAGAAAATAGGGCACCCTTAATCTTAGTATATGCAAGAATTTTCTTACAATTATACCCTGTAAGAAATTAGATTGAGGTGAATAAAATTCATTAGTGCTCAAAGATGTAGTCCTGCGTACCATGTTAGCCATAATGTCCATTATTTCCATTCTTTGACGTAAAATATAGTGGAACACATTAAGTAATTTGATGCATGTCATATTTTACATTGTACAGATTTATGCAGTTGGATCTTCGTCCAATAATGGAATGTATGTGTTGGATTTTCATCCACATACAAGCTCTGCATGCCATGTGGACTACAAGTGAGCTGATCTTTCCTTGTCAATCTAATATTCTTGCTGTTTTCTGGGAACATATGTGGAGAAGTTCCGCAGTTTCAGCAATTCATCGATCAATGCATTTTGGGTGGTCCAAATAAATAAAAAGTTCCCTTGGAAATAAACTCTTGTTTCAGCCCAGTTCACGCACATTGTTCATTCTTGTTTACCCACTTGGTATTCCATGTTTCAGGGAGGAAATAAAAGGCTCCAGAAAAAATCAACCTGCAGAAAACAAGTTTATTCCTTTATCCGAAAGGGTGCTTTCCTGTGCAGCCCATCCACTGAGTCATAACATAATTGCCGGCACTGAGGTTTGTTTCCTACATTCTGGTTAAGACTTGTTACATATATAATCTGCCACAAGTGACAAGCCATACTCGATTTATGTATATGCCGAATGGCTTTATTCTTACCTTGCATGTATAATTGGAAATCATTAGATTTACAGATCAAATCCGAGTCAGGTGGCAAATATATAACTAGTCATTATCTTCTTTCTTCTCCAGTTCTCATCGTTGCTCATGGTATCACAAAAGTACGAGACCATCAGAAATCCAGAGTAGCGCCTGGGTACATCAGGAGCTTCCTCCAAGCACAAGCAATGTTCCTGGTTTCAGCATTCGCAAGGCTGCTTATTAGCTCATGGTCGTCCTGCACATAAGAATGATGTGCAGCATTGGGACCTTGATGGCGCCACCACAAGCTTTGAATTTGGCTGGCAGGTCGGTCTAGCTGGGGTTATTCTGCAGTCCCTCAAAAGATTCAGCCAATACTCTACTTCCCCAGAAAACCAATGGACATGGTCGTGCTGACATCCAAACAAGTGCAATAATTTTGTTGCACTCATCTTCAAAGTGCAGACCTTCAAGGCATTGCTTTCGAGGGTTGCTCATTGTAATTACCGCTATAGTGACCTAGTAGTAATCGGAAAGTGCTGTTCTCTGTATATGTGGTGTTCTATGTGTGAGCTGTTTGGTATCAGTTATTTGTCTTATGTACACGAGCCTTGTTGATTACCATGCTTTGAGATGGTGCTGAGATTACAGCAGGTCGAGCCGAGAGGCATCATCACCCATGAGTGCTTATGTTCATGGTTTATTGTTCTGAGCAAATGCTTCTGTCAGGAGCAAGGACACCGTGAGCCTCGTCGCTGACAAACAAGGTATGCAAGTTTGAGAAACTAGGTGAGTGGTGGATGAAGTAGAATCTCCAAACTAACCCAGTAGTGGGACAAAATTGACAAGTGTAGAGTGCTGCAAGATCCGAGAGGAAATGAGGACATCAACATCGATGGACAATTTCATTAAGACTATTGGCGTCATTATCAAGTTCTTCAGTGGACTACCGGAACTCCCAAACAACAAATCGTTGCTGCTCTCCAACACATTTTCTGAAGAACAGGATGTCAGTAGCATACAGAACTGGGATAAACCGGTCACATTATTCAGCTCCATGACTCAAGTAAAGCTAACAAGACCACACCAATCAAATGAAATCTGTTCAAAATCTGGAATGCAAAGTGAGTTCATTCTGGCATTCTGCCATCAGGCTAAGAACCTTGATCCACAAGTCACATAACCAGAAAAAACATCTATGAAGGCAAGCATGTCGCAAACCACCAGGAGGCCCTGTCTCAAATCTATGAAATCTATGTTACCCCCACAATGCAGCCAACAACTAATTTCAGGTCACATTCTCTCATTATTAATTAGTACAGTGGAAGAACTAATTTCACAAACAAGGAGGCCCTGTAACAGTGGTTCATGTGCTCAGTACCGCATGGAACATCAAATTACACACAAGAAAAGGTTCAGCTGAATGACAAAACACACATAAGCTATTATATACACAGTCAAATCTTAAAGCAGTAACCAGCAGCTAATCCTACATATGCCCTCAAGCAAAGAGCCAGGTACCCACCATACCACAGGTCCTCAAGCAGAGAACCAGGTACCTACCATACTTACCGTAGGTCCTCGAGCAGAGAACCATGAACGCGACACCCAAATCCTAAAGCGAAAACCGAGCATCATGGAAGATAGTAGCCTGATGCGCAACCTGTGGTTAGGACTAGCGGCTAAGAAAGCAGCAGACAAGAGCATGGTTAGCTCGGCTCAACGCATAGACATCAAGGTACGCCTCTGGACAGCCGGGGTCTTTGAAGGCCGAGCAGCCTTGGGATCAATTCGCTTCAGGTTCCGGCTAACCATCTTCTCAATCTGTTCTATGGAGTTGGCCAGTTGCTGCTCCACGACATCAGCGAGAGCCGAGGTGTCACTTGGACTTGATGGAGTCTGCAAGGGGCAGCCATCAAATGCCCCCAGCATGCCCTCGGCCAAGCAGGTTGCTGCTGCTGATGTGGTTGCAACAGTTTCAGCAGAGGCAGCAGGGCCAGAGGCAACAACAGACAGGGTTTCATTTGTTGGTACACCCTGATCTGTTTGTGCTAGATCACCAGACTGCGAGATGGAGTCTTCATCCCACTGGAGCTGCCGAGCCGCAGCATCCCGCACACGATTTTTCTTCTCAACAGCCTGCAGAACGTTCAGTTAGTATAGCACCAGATTACCATGGAAACATAACTAGATGCATGAGAATACGCACACAGACTATTAAGCTTAAAATGTGAAATTGCATTATCACCATACTGAAAGTTTACAGTGGACAACAAGATTCTTACAGCAAACAGAACTTGAGCAGGAATAGAAGGCATGAACAGCTAACCGTTTAAGAGAAACGATGAACGGATTTTCTGTTTTATACCAAGGACTGAAACATAATTTGGTGTAAAATCTCGACCCACTGATAACATACTGAGGGACATAATTTTGCACTACACTTTAATAACACTACAAACAGTCCAGCAAAAAAAAAGTATAACACTACAAACAGACATGTGTTTTTTGGCCACAAATACATGAATTATATCAACTTGCATGAATCTCTTTATCAAGGTTCTTTAACATTGCATAATATGGAAAGTTTATATCCATTGTAGGCAACACAGTGCGGAACAATGGGCAATCTAATTTCTAAATATTAGAATAAAAATGCGTAGATGACTGAACATGGATGGAGAAAATATGAGACACGCAAACATGGCAGAAAGAGAACATCAAAGTTCTAATATTGCATCATGGTAATATTATATTCACTGTAAGCAACATATTACAGAGCAAACTGGAGTACAGTTCCAAAATAGCAGAAAATTTTAAATGGATGAGGGATGACTGAACGTGGATTGGACTAACTTGACACACAAAAATCTGGTTCTAGTCAGTATAGCACAATATGACAATGGAAGCATATCTAGAGGAATGAAATTATGCACACAAGAATAAGAACGAAGCTACATTCTTACAATATTGTAAGCAAAACTGGAGTATAATCCCAAAATATGAGAATGTAAAATGGATACATGACTGAAGAACTATTAACACTTTACACACAAAATCTCGCTGAAAGAGAAAACTTGCAAAGTGAACCGACCGTTACGGCCCAAAAACTAAACTATTGATTTACGAAGTTCGATACAAGTCCAGGTTTCATGAATCTCAGCAAGGTAGCACAACCAACATAAGCTAGAAAATAATGTTGCCAATAAGGTCATCTGTACAACACCTTCTAGCATTAATGTGAATAGGTACTGCATAACCTTTGATGAGACATCATAAACAACAATGTACAAGCAAAATGCAGATAGATCATCTAATGCAACACTGCCATGGTTCATGAGGAACGGGCCCAAATGAGGAAGTGGTTATCACCTTGATGACTGAAGTGATGTCGCGGAGTGGGGTCCTCGGGTACCACTCAGGCAGGGAGCTCCTCCTTTTCGGTGCAGTCCACGCAGCCCATGCTGGTGGTACGTTCTCCTTGTTGTCAGACGGCAACGGAACTCGTCGAGCCAGCGGCTTGACGGCGCCCTTCTCCACGACAGCTCCGGGAGACGCCAACCTCCTGATGAAGAATCCACCGCCAGAGCGATCTGTTACAGCCGTCCTGCCGGCAATCCTCACTTCGGCCATCTTGGCTGCGAGAAGGTTAATAGCAGGTCAGCAGCGGAAGAACCCAAGAAACGCATCGAAGATGAAGACGTGGTCGCAGAAATCACTTCTCTTTGGCCCGCAAGAACGCCTCAACGGATGAGAACCACGGAAATCACCCGTAACATAAAGAAACTGCCTCGAAACACAAATAGGCATCTACTCCCCGATTCATTCTACTCAGAATCCAACCGAAAACCTCTTCCTACCTAAGATTCGAAACCAAAGGAGCCCAAGAAACGGATCGGGAAAAGGCACGAACGACATGTGGGTCGGACGCAAGGCAACCAAAAAACTTCAAGGTTTCAAGCTTCTCACCTCAGATTCCTGCCGCTCCGAACCCTGCCCGCCAATTCTTACCCTTCCGCAGATCTGCGAGGACGGAATCCAGAGGAACGCATCAAGATATTGCTCGGGAAAGGGCAAGAACACAAACCCTCGAGAAAGAAATTGAAAAAATTCTCACGATTTGCTCGGCTCTTCCCCGATTCCTGCCGAGCCCTGATTTCTGGGTAGATTCCTATGGTTTGGGCTTGAAGAGTACGGCCTCTCTGTCTATAGCTAACGGGAGGGGGACGCGAGGAGCGGGGATCTGATCGTGTTTAAAATTGAGCCAAAATGGCCGGTGTACAATGTGTTTCCGTGGACTGGGAGCACTATCTCACCGTCTGTCCGGTCGGAGGAGAGAAAACGGACAGAGTTATTCCGGCGTATGGACCTGATTCATACAGTAGTTGCTACAATTCGACCGTTGCTTGTTAGGGAAAATTTGCCACCCGGCGTTTGCTGAAACACACCATTAAAACTTGTCTTTGCCATGTATCATTAGAATTTTGTAATCGTTTGCTAGAACACACTGAATAGCCAAAAACATAGAGTTGACTTTTCTCGTGAGAAATTACTCAAACAATAATTTTTTTGCAAAAATAAGCGCAAAATTTTCCAAGTCTTTTCTTTTTCTTTGAAGTGTTTTTCCCCTGCATCGACCAAGGGACGAACTCCATCGATCAAGGATGAACCCTAGCAGGCGCCATCATCCATCTCGCGCTCTGCCCGGCCTGCAGCCGTCGCCGTCCTTTCGTCACTATCCTCGTGAGACTCGCCCCTCTCCCCATTCAGGGTCATTGACCAGGACCCAACAGTCGGCTTTTACCCGTCCCGCATCATCGGCTAAGCCCCAATGACGTCCGAAGCCCCGTGAGAATTACAACATTCTTAGCAGCATTGGCGTCCGACGACCGACAATGTTACGACGTGACTAGGCAACATAGGCGCCCGACAACTAGCGATGTTGAAGCGCGACTCTGGTATGTTAAGTTAATTCCTGCCTAATGTCATCATTTATCAGCAATTCATTCTATTTTATTTAGTTCCAAATGAAATGAAATGATGGGTGCCAAACGAGCGCTAATGAAAATGAAAAACTTAGAAAGACTGCACAAAAAGAATGCAAAAATAAAGAGAAAAGAAAACCGAGGAGCCACAAAATCAAAGACTTGGGCAGCTACCGAGGACATGCGCAACAAAAGGTAACAACTGGAGGGGAGATTTCTATAAAACGGTGCCAGAATCACTGGAGATAGGTAAGTTGTTTCGGTAGGTAAGGATGTCCCAATGCTAGGACGCGTCCGGTCCGATCGTGTCTATTTGAGAAAAATCAATCCCAACACAGCGACCCATTTGTCCGGTTGTCCGTTTTATGTCCAGGCCGACACTTTTCCGACCCAAATTTGGGCCGGCTTTGGGTCCTGGACAGACAAAATGGGACGTTCGATGTCTAGATGTGTTCTCGTGTGTCCGGCTATGTCCACGATGTGGCCCATGTGCAGCCAGGCAAATAATCTATTTCCTCTCTCCTCCCGCTTGCCCCTCCCGGCTTTTCTCTCATCCCTCTCTCGCATTTCGATCTGGCCGGCACCGCCGCAAATCGCCACGGTCACGACGACGCCACAGATCCTTAATATGTCGAGGAGCTCGTCGTTGGGCGGGAGGCCGGGCCGGAGCATGGGCCATGGTCAGCAGACACGGCTGGCGCCGACGAGGCCGGTCGACCTCGGTGCGATGTTTTAGATGGGGCGTCGCGTGCGCGGGCTGGAGTCGGCGTCGATGCCGCCGTTCCCGTGCTCCGCGGGAGGAGGACGCCGCGGAGCAGGAGGAGAAGTGGCGGTTTCAGGCGGAGATCCTCTGCACCGAGTACTACTTCCTCCACACGGAGCGCGAGGACGGCGGGGCTGCCGCCAATGGGGGAGGTTGTATGTGGAGCCGGCCGCGGTCGACGTGCTGCTGCTTCTCTCTTATATCAATTTTCACCTCCAAATTTGCGGTGGTCATCTCATCGCCGTGGAGTGTGGATTCATTTTTAATTTTTCTTACTGTTTTGTGTCCAAAAGAAAAGGAAAAAAATGAATCGGTCAAATACGTCGGCACCGTCATGGGCACTCCACACAAATGTATGACCGCCCCTTATCCGCCCGGCCGGACGACGACGCAAACATACACAATTCGGTGTTTATATCGTACCGTTGGAGACATCCTAAATGATTTCGTGCAAAGCTAACAATCTCTTGCTTTTGTAATTTAGAAACTGACGGCCTTTCTGTAGACATTCTTTGTGATATTTATAAGCGAAAGATGTTGGTCGAATGTTTGCGGGCTGAATAGGATTATAGGAGGCCGTTTTCTGTAGAACGATCCATAAAAGATGAACGTACGTCGAAAGCTCCAACGCCCAGCCGAGTAAACACTCTCCCGTTCAAAAAAAAAAAAAACACTCTCCGTCTCTCTCGAGCGCTGAAGACCCAATGCCCAGAATTAGTCCCACCTCGCTACCGGAGCAACGATCATACCAGCTTAAATACCCGCTCCCGACGCCCGCACCAGCCTAGAGTGGTAGCGCGCGCTCGTAAGCTGCCCCAGGAAAGCCGGCCCAGTAGAGTCTGCGTCGCACGCCGGGGGCAGGCCGTGTGTGGGAGGCCCAGATGGGGCGCTCGCCATTGGTGGGCCGTTGCGCTGCGAGTGAGCAGGCCGGCCGGAGGCTTCCCCGGGTGGGCCAGTGGAAGGGCCGGGCCTCTTCGAGGAGTGTGACAGGCCACCTTTTGAGGTTGTGGGGAGGAGTGTGACAGGCCACCTTTTGAGGTTGTGGGGCGTGGAAAGAAAGATGAGGAGACCGGGATTTGGACTTCTGGCCCCAGGCTGCCGGCTTAGAGCTGGCGGGGGTAACGGGCTTGGGGAGGAATCCTCGGCCTAGGGCCCGGATACGAGGCCTGTGGGAGCCGTTGCGCTGCGAGTGAGCAGGCCGGCCGGAGGCTTCCCCGGGTGGGCCAGTGGAAGGGCCGGGCCTCTTCGAGGAGTGTGACAGGCCACCTTTTGAGGTTGTGGTGCGAAAGAGGGGGCCACCTTGTGAGGTTGGTGCGAAAGAGGGGCGCGCGTGCAGAGGGCGTGGAAAGAAAGATGAGGAGACCGGGATCTGGACTTCTGGCCCCAGGCTGCCGGCTTAGAGCTGGCGGGGGTAACGGGCTTGGGGAGGAATCCTCGGCCTAGGGCCCGGATACGAGGCCTGTGGGCTTACACGGAGACGGGCGAGAGAGCGCCATGGCTTCGCTCGCCGCAAATGTTGTGCGAACAGAGCCACTTCGTGTAGCATCGGGTTCAGCTCACTAACCAACCTACCAACTCTTTTTATTTACTTTTATTGAGTAGTTTTACAAGTGTAATCTAACTGGTGTACCTACCAACTCTTTTAAACTTTCAGTGACAACAATCATATTAGCGGCTAATATGATTAGCTATCAGGTGATAACACGGTTTGGTGTGGTCCGGTTTGGTGGTGTATACGGTTTCACACCGTACCAAGCCCACCATGTGCAGGTGCTCCGCTGCATCCTTCCTCTGTGGCCGCCGCTGCCTTGGCTGAGGCCTTGCGCGGGCCTGGCCGTGCCCACGCGCTCTGTCCTAGCCACTGCGTCGTGCCCCGCCGCTCTGTCTTAGCCATCGCATCGCGCGCCGCCGCTGCTGCCGTGCCCTGGCCGACGCCCTGCGGTGCGCGCCGGCGAACTCCGCCGCTCTGTCCTAGCCACCGCGTCGCGCGCCGCACTGCCGCCGCGCCCTGGCCGACGCCCTGTGGCGCACGCAGGCGAACCCCGCTCGACGAACTCTGGCTGCAGAGCAGTCCGAAACGGCGGGGATGAGTCCTCTGCCAAGCGCCGATGCAAGCCGCAGCCCACGCACGCCGCCGAGGGCACCTGCTCGTCGTGCGGTTCGGGCCACGCCGATGACCGGGAAGGAGACACAGTGTTGGTGCGGCTGACGGGGTCGACGCCGGCGCGGTGGCCAGCCCCGACCAGGTGCTACTCGCGCTGCGCGCCATCACCTACTTCCGCGACGGACGTGCCCCGTGCTCTGCTCCCGGCTCCTGGCGATCGAGTTTCGTTCATCGTTTGATCGATAAACGGTTTCGTGGTTTAATTGGTTCCAACCCGTCTCAAACCAGCAGGTGATATTTCGATTACGGTTTCAACTTGCAAACCAGCTAAACCGCGCACAAATCATTATTACGGTGCGGTGTGGTTCGGTCTGACTGTTTGCCCGGTTTCAAACCAAACTATGCTCAGGCTTATATTAGCCTCTATAGCGCATGCACCATCGATTCAAAATAGCGTTTGTCCAGCTTAGATGTTTAGGTGTCTTGGGGGTGTGGTGTTTACTGTGTCAGTTGAACAACTGATACGGTACTCTTGTAATTGGTTTGCTCCCTTGTATGGCATACTCTCTAAAAAAAAAAAAGCGTTTGTCCAGCACTGATGCCTGACACTATTCGGGGCACGACTGCAGATGCTTTCAGAATCTGAAGTGTTCGCCTTGCCGACTACTCTCTCTGTTCATAAATATAGGACGTTTTAGACATTACACATACTGTCTAGATGCATACATGAATGAGTGTACATACACACTAAAACATGTCTAGATACATGTAGATACATGTGAATCTAGACAAAGCCTAAAACATTTTATATTAAAAAACGGAGGGAGTACATAGGAATCAGCAAGGTGCAATGTCTCGTCCTTGTCTTCGCCAATGTAGAAAGCGAACGATGACCCCATGACGGAGACACCACGGAACTTCCAAACGGTGCACAAGATACATTGGACAAGCACTCTCAGGGTTAGGACACAAAAAAAGGGTTAGGACACAACTACACAAGTGCTTCTTTCGATCATGAAGACTCAAACGGCAACAAGTCTACCCATCCCATCAGCAACAGCATCAACCAAAGCAAAGAGCACAGAAACTACCGATCCATTCATCATTATCCCAATGAATATCCGTTCTCCAGGATTCTACACAGAAAGCCACCAGATAGTGTTACGTTTATCCATCTCGTGATGTTTACGCTGCACAACATGCTATATTTACATACATTGAAATGCCATATTGATCCTTAGCCCGTGAACATCCATGGTCACTTGATCAGTGTCTAATTCTGTATTTTACAACTGTAGTCAGACGGAAATCATCTGCCTCCGTACTATGTACCGTGTAGCTATGCCACCTTGCACTTCCTGGTGAACATATTAGTAGCTGACCAGCAGGCCATTCCGAGCAGCACCACAGCTACGACAAAAACTGCAGATAACATACAAAATCAGTAAGGACAACAGCTAGATAGGTGATACAATGAGAGGAAAGCAAGACACTGGTTTGAAATGTTAAGATAGCTGTGAATATCATACCAGCAATGGTGCCAAAGAACAGCAGAGCAAGGCGACGCCGTACCAACCATGGAAGCTCGGTTTCGAGATTACAATGCCGTTCAAAAGAATGCCCTTGTTTTTTGTTCAAACGCGCATTTGATGGCTTCAGCTCGGATATAGGGAACTCCACACCAACAACAGAATTACCCTGTAAATCTCTTAATTCAACTTTAATCTGGGGAGGCACTGGATTCCAATCTATCTTGATTGCTCCAAAGTTTGGTTGACCTAAGAGATGCAACAGCAAAACACCAACCGATAAAGGAGTAAACACACAACTCAAACACGGCAGAAAATAAATTAGATAGGGGTTGAATTTGCAGTAGTATGTTCTTATGTTTCATGGTAACATTTCAGAATTAAACCACAGCTTTTGGGAACTTGTGAAACAACTAGTACTAAGCAAAAAAAGTAACCGGAAAGAATCTGCATATCACAATACCATAGGAGCAAGAAAATTCAGTAAACCGAAACTTCAGAATACATCCCACAGTGATTGACTCTTAGGGGGATATGCCTTTATCATATTCTAAGGAAATGAAAGCTTACCATATGAGCATGATTTATGACGGCAGCTCGGGCTTAAGACTCGCATGGGGGTTGGTGTCAGCCAAGCCAGAAGTCTCATAAGAGACTGAAATACTGCTGGCACAGAGTTCTCCACAGATTGGGTAAGACCACTTGAGGTAATATCATACAATGGATATTGAGCACCACAGTCAAAACGAGCAATCTCTCCAAAATGAACATCACCACTGATAAATAACACCCCATTTCTCTGCATATAAACGGCCAATGTTCATTTTAGATGACATTGTGGATCTTGGAAAGAATTCAAACACCTCAAATAGGACAAGTTTAAAGCTTTACAACATACTACAATGACATCTGTCATCAAACTGGGCAAAACAAATTCTACTATAGAATACTTCAAATGGGTCACGGATGAAGAAAAAACTTTATGAAATATAACAGCCACTTAATTCGTAAATATGACAAAGGGCTGTTTTTTAGTCAAGTAACAGTAAGCAACCTTACTGCTATCGATCAGTCGAAACAGCCGTTCTCTTTCTCTCGGAAAGCGTGCCCAGGACTCCACGTAGAACAAAGGTCCAGTGGTGGCAGAAAGATTGGATACTACCTGCATTAACACATAGAAGATAGTTATGTTATTTACAGCTACTCCGATGAAAATTCACATACATAACGAAAATGCCAAGTTGTCAAAAGCAATGTGAGCAGGATTGTTGTCGAGTCCAAGTCGAATAGCTAGCTCCCTACGTGTTGGTAGTTGTTGGTTGCCTACCTACCAGTGCATGCTAGTTTGAGTTGTTATTTTATAAGGGTATGGATCCGAGTCCTAGCTTGTCAGACGTATTTTGTTGGAGTACGCACGTACATCATCAGTTTATTTACGAGTAGGTCTAGGTCTAGTAGCTCAGCTGGTCCTACATATTCATATGCATGTACGGGAAGTTTTGTAACACCCGAGATATTGAGAAATAAAGAAAAAACAAGAGGGCGAGACATGCCTTTGGAAAAGTTTGACGTGCGTGTGTGCTCGTGATTCTATGCGATTCGTGCCGTGGGTGAAACCTAATAGGAGGGGCAGTGACTAGGAATATGACCTTCTACAGTAATTCAGCGGCTGATAAACAGGTGAAAGATCGTGTTCTTCAAATTCTCTAAGCAAAGCAATCATAAATGCTGGTAGCTTTTGCTTGAATACTGTCCACCTGCCATAAAATTGTCGGGAAGATGTATACCAAGATTACTCCTTATAGCACACTAAGTTTCTGTATGTTTCTAATGCTTTTGTACACATTGAAAGTTGGCAACAAGGTGCCACTATGGCCAGTCGTGATCCTAGGCCAGATTCGCATTTAGCAGTGTCCTATGACCAATTCTGTTGGAAGGAGAACATCATAAACAACTACCAGAATTTACTCCGTGTCTATGTTTGGACCAGTGAGAGAATATATACCTGAATTGAAGATCCAATAATGGTGATCTCTGACTGAGGACCGTGCAGCTCCCTCTCCAACCACTGCCACTGAGGATCTCCAAGTATAGTTCCATCACTTAAGAGTGGGTCTCTGTGATATCTAGTGTCTAACATAATTACCTGTAATAATGTATTATTGTATGAACATCTGATGCAAGTCAACAAATGATGAAACAGAATATGCAAATACGGTGGTTCAGTTTGGTGATTTTGACTCATAGATGGCCACTTTAGAGCATGTACCGAAGTACTAGCTGCCGACAACTCAAAACTTATGTAGGTTGCTCATAACATCTGCTAAGTTGCTACTATCTCTGTTCCTTAATACTCTATACTGATTGTAAACTCAATAGTTGAGTTTGTTTAACTGTGCGGTGAACTTAACAAATTACACACAACTATATATAAAGCAAAAGCAGCATCAAACAAATCTGCACTTACATAGTACTAACTTGTTACTAACCTTACAATGAAATGGTACAAGAGTGCAAAATAGAAGTAAAAAAGGGGAACATGGCACAGACTGGAAGGATCACCGACGTGTTTATATACATTATGGAGACATCCTATTTGAACGGGATTTTGATGAAAAAAACTTTAGAAAATACAGAAAAGGCTGTACATGGTATAATAGACCGTACCTTTACCCGTTTTCCTTCAGGACCAAACATATATGAGGCATAAACACCAGCTTGTTTCCTCCTAAATAAACAAGAGAGAGTACTATGAGGTGTCTGGTGGCCTAAAACTGTAGGTATGAAAATCCTGAAACCTAAAATGGAATGTTTTGGTCACAGAAGATCCCAGTATGCTGCGAAAAACAGATTATCAAGAAACTTCATAAAGGATAAACAAAAAAAAGGCATTCTTGAGTACCATCATTCATAAAGCAGTGACCTCATAGCAAAAGAACATCAAGAATTCATAATTAACTCAAGTATTCCTGAATATATACCGTGAACTGTCTTCAGCTTCATCCAAGAAATCTAACAGAAGCCTTTGACTAAATACTTTCCCACTATATTCCTTTCCTGCATCATTCAATCCGTAATCGTGGTCATCCCATGTTCCAATCACCTGCAAATGATCGTGAATGATAGTGATCCTGGACTAGTCCTTCATTAACTAGTAAAAGAGGATGGTTTTTGGAAAATGGAAACAATAACAATGTTGCAAGAATCTTGATGTCCTCAGAAGATACAATAAAGTGTCCCAAACATGGCCAGTGGTGAAGCTACATTGAGGCAAAACCGGGCAGTGACCCGCCTAGTCCAGGAGCCAAAAATAATTGTATGCCAATCAATGGACAAAGCCTAGTCCACCAAAAGCCCAATCTACCGACTCTTCCCCAATCTGGCCCGCAGAGTTTATTTTGTGTAGCTCCGGACATGGCACTGAGCAACAAAATGTCAGCGACCTATCTACAAGAGTGGGCCGATGGGTGCCACTTGGGCTATGGTCTGCTGGAACCCAAGATACAGAGGAAACCCGAAGGCTTATATACCAACAGAGAGACCACGAAGGGGGCGGCTGGGGGGGAACGGACGGAAAGGCTTGGGCCTGAACTGGCTTGGCGTGTGTGCCGTGTTCACCTTCTTCCTCCTTCGGTCCTCACCTTCTCCTCCACGTTCCTCTCAAATCCGAGCTTGTAATCCGAACTAGATGTTCCATTGAGTGATACAAGTAGTGTGTTGTTTACATCTGGTATCAGAGCCTCACCACCACCCTTCCCCCTCAAATCCGCCGGAATTTTTTCTCCACTGTCAACTATGTCGCACGGATCAGCTCCGGATTTCCACCGAGATCGCCCACTCGTGTTGCCGAAGGACCCGCAGCAGCAGCGGCGCCTCGCGGAGATGAGGGCACGGCGTCTCGCCGTTCTCGCCGCCAGATTGCCGAGTATCATGGCGGAGATGGCATCGGGTATCTCGGAAGCCATCGCAGAAGCGCTACAGGTTACGCGCGCGGAACACCTCAAGGAGGTCGACGTGGCGCCCACGAACACAACAACAAGCGTCTTCTCTGAGTCGTCTTCCTCCATCTCCACCACAGGGGAAGCAGCGTCCGCCTCCCACGAGCCTGACCTTCCTTCCGCAGTGCCCATCACCTGCTCGACAGATTGCCCACGAAGAGACAAGGGTTCAAGTGATTCCATGAAAACAACTTCGGCATCCATGGACGGAGCTGTGTCTACTACTCTGGCTGTATGCGTGGGGAACGCGATGAACGAGGGCGACGATCATCTCATCTCCACGGCGCCCTTCAAGCACAACTCTGCAACTACGCCCCTGGACCCTGCCTCGATCCCCATGATTCCAGTGTCCGCACCGAGCGAGTGTTCATCGAGCCTCAAGCTTCTTGGGGGCAGCGCGCCGCCTGCTGGTACAGTTTTCGGATGTGATGATGCCGAGTTGGTCATCGCAACCCAGCTGCCTGATGACAGTCTGAAGCATTTCCCTGTGAAACGGTTCTTCCTTCCCGAGAGAGGAGCAACTTCAACCGTCGCCATCACATGTTCGACAGATTGCCTCAACCGCGCCGTCATCTCGCCGGTGTCTGCGCTGATCTCATCGGCAACACCAATTTCGGCCACAACCAACCACGACACCATGCCTGAGCATTGTTGCTTCAACCTCAAGCCAGCAGCTGATGCCTCCATGGATGTGGCGACATCCACAACTTCATCAACGACCACCAGCAGTGTTACCGAGCGATGCTGCTTTGACCCTGAGCCAGTGGCTGCGGTTTTGACTCCAACTTCTGCTCTGGACCTGCTCGAGGGAGGACTCAGCGCTTCTGGCCTCACGCCGGCCACCTACCTCCTGGACGACGTCAACATTAGCAAGTGCAGGGAAAACATGTTCCCACCGTGGCCTCCACCATGGTTCGTACCTTTCCAGGACGTTATCAGGTGCAAGGATATGATCCAGGTGTTACTTTCGGATGATCTTGTTCTCGAGACGCAATTGATACTTTGGGCTGCGAAGAATCCGTGTCCACCTCCTGTCCCAAACAGGTGCACAGGTATTCAGACCATATTCCAGTTGGACTTTCAGGATATACCATTCATGTCTAGGACAATCTTAGTACCCCTGCATAGTCAATCAGTTGAACTCATCAGGAATAGAATTGGGATGTGGTTATGCTGTTTCAGCTTACAAAGTGCAGAGCTGCTAGCATTCTGCCTTGCAGCTTGTAGAATTTCCAACATGCACGGTACAGTGGATATTATGCAGATATCAGGAGATTGTCAATCTTTGAGAACAGTGGAAATTGAATGCAATCCAATCCTTGCTGTTATTATTTCTGCCCTTGGAGTTCAGTCTGTGCAGCTGCAGCCATTGGTGTTTAAGTGGTCATATCTTCTTTGGTTTGACATACACTTCATTAGTTCAATTACCCTTGATGTCTTACTGGCGAGGCGAGCTGCAGATTTTGTGTGGACGTGGTGTTGTCTATATAATCTCCATGGTTCTTTTGGAAATACTAATTGGGCACTTGAAGAAGAAATAGGACAAATACTACTGGCAATGCCATGGCCATCATTCAGGTGCCATTGGATAGCAGCCTACCCTATTCAGCTTTGGATACTACGTACTAGCCACCCACAGGAAGATCCCGATGGTTTTGCTGGGAGTTTTGTCTTTTCTGATGAAAACCAAACACATCTGCTTACTGCAGCGGAAACTTTCTGCTGCAAGTTATTTGCTAGTGGGGAAACAGGTGATTGCTTGCAATATGAGCATCTACAGCAGTGGCGGCCACCAGACCTAGTAACTTTTCAACCTGGCGCACCAATATTTTTTGGAAGTGACTGCTACTTTTTGATTGCCTTGATATACATGCCGCACTGGCCAGTTTGGGAGGTATGTTTTTCCTTCCCCAAGTTGCAGTATTACACTGAGTTTGGGTCAACTACACAGGCTGATCAAAATAAGTACAGAATTGAGGATTACATGGAAAGCACCAGAGGTACATGTTTTTGGTTTGGCACTGTTGGGAATGCTTCCATCTATGGTTCTAGTCATTTTCAGTGGTACATAGCATGGGCAAACACACTTGCACAGGCTGCTGTTCCTACCATTCATTTGGCAAGGCCAATAATAATATTGCTTACTGCTGAAATACTTGCATCAATTCCTGGTATGCAATGTCTGCTTGGAGGTGCCACAGTTCATCATTCTGTTATTTTCCAGTTGGAAATCGCCTGGGAACTCGAATTGGAATGTTTTGATGGGAATTTTCAGCTCAGACAGCCAATATCCTTAGCTGGCGTGACTATACTATTGGATATCATCTATGCTGGCATCAACACACTACAAAAATCATGGGATTCAGGTGCTTCCTCTTCCTTTGCTCAGTGTCAAGGCACTCCTGAAGGTCTGAATGATGCTTGCTCCAACACTTATGCTCCTTTTCAAATGCCATGGGATCCGGGCGGTTTTTCACAAGTTCGGCTTGGGGGCAAGCCGAATTTTATGGAGGGGGGATTGTCAGCGACCTATCTACAAGAGTGGGCCGATGGGCTGCCACTTGGGCTATGGTCTGCTGGAACCCAAGATACAGAGGAAACCCGAAGGCTTATATACCAACAGAGAGACCACGAAGGGGGCGGCTGGGGGGGGAACGGACGGAAAGGCTTGGGCCTGAACTGGCTTGGCGTGTGTGCCGTGTTCACCTTCTTCCTCCTTCGGTCCTCACCTTCTCCTCCACGTTCCTCTCAAATCCGAGCTTGTAATCCGAACTAGATGTTCCATTGAGTGATACAAGTAGTGTGTTGTTTACACAAAATAAACCAAGTACTATTTTGTGTCGTCCTGCAGGTTACCGCTCAGTTGTAAATTACCAGTCTAAATAGCATAAAATTGACTCCTCCACAGCTGTGGAATCATGCGTGCCATCAACATATCTGCATTTCGTGATATTGGCAATGCCAGTGCAGTAGTGCCCATGTTGGATTTTGTAATCATGATGATACACCCACAAAGCCCCAAGAAACCTCCCCCCACTAAGCTCCAACAACCATGTCGGACTTCCAGACACACAGACCAAACAAAACGGTGGACTATTTAACCCTCTGAAGAAACAAAATCTCACAAGTCAGTGAAGTCACTGCCAACAACAAAGCCTGCCATCAAGAAACAGAGCAGACAGGAACTGATCGACCCTAATGAAACAAAAGCTACTAATCGACGACCGACTACACAGGCAATCGACTACCGAGTAGACATGCAATCAACTACCGAGCACACGGGCAATCGATTACAGCTAGCAATTGAATGCGGCAAACAACCGGGAGGTCACCTGAGCCGTCTCTCTCAACTTGGCGTACCCCGGATTGGCCTTGCCCAGCTCGTACTTCGTCCGCAGCTCCTCCTCCGTCGCCGGGTAGAACCGCGGCAGGTTCTTCCAGGGCCCGACCGTCCGCTCCTTCCCGAACACCCGGGACGGGCGCTTGTTGTCCCCGTAGACGTTGTCCCCGAGCCAGATGAAGACCTGAGGGTCGAACCCCGCGATAGCCTCCCATACAGGCTGCAAGGAAAGAAGAGCAAAAAAACAAGCCCCCATCAGCTCCACTCAAGCAAAGCCAAGAAAGTCGAGAGCAGGAGGCGCGGTGGGCGTTTCGTCGAGCACCTGGGGCGCGCTCTGGTTCGCGCAAGAGCCGAATGCTATCCTGGACACGACGTCGGTGGCGTCGAGGAGCGCGACGAGGGAAGGGACGAAGAGGAAGAGAACGAAGAGGGGGACGAGCCGGTAGCTGGCCATTGGTGCGAGCGAGCGAGCTCGGAGGTGGAGAGCAGAGGAGAAATGGTGGGAGCTGGAAGAAGAGGTGGGGATATTCCAGGTCCCAAGGCGAATTTTTATTTTATTTTTGTTGAGAAGAAGATCGATGGATCCTTTCTGATGATACGTGTGGCGTGGTAAAGGGAGCGGGTGGCAGGCGGAGGAAGAAACATCTCGATGACCATGTTTTCTCTCCATTTCTTTTCTTTGTCTGAGAACATGTTTTATTGTTTTATAAGGTGTATTGATGTATATGTATATTTTTGTATTGAAACACCATGTGATTAAGCTAGAGTCGAAGAGTTCTAAAATTAACGAAGCCACCCCACCACAAAAGTCTCACTTATTGGACGTTGTTTCTATTAAAATAACTAGCAAAATGCTCGTACGTTGTAACGGGTTTAATTAATTAATTTAATTTAATTTATAGTATTTAACATTTTAGCTTTACCTATAAAAACATTGTAGCTTTACTCATAGTTTTTAATATATTGAACATGATATATTTCACTTCCGGCCTAATTTATCATCTTCATTGTAATCATTAAATCATAATACAGACAATGAACATGATACATTTCACTTCAGGCTTAATTTATCCTATTCATTGTAGTCATTAAATCATAATACAGGCCACCTTCTTGTTCCTCCTTTCCTCCCCTTTTATCGGGCGGCCGACCATAAGGAGGTGGTCGGTCGTTATTTTTTTGTGCATATTAGTCCAAGTTCCCGTATAGGGTTCAGGATTTAGAAGTTGTAAAAAACTCGTCGGCGCTTCGTCGTTCGGCGGCCGGCTCCCTGTGTATGCAAATATTTAGAAATAAAATAAATTGATATGGCTTAAACCGGACGGACTAAATGCATCGGGCCCGTTGGAGGCAGTGACAAGAAAGGGGCGGACTTGGCCGACCCTGTCCGTTCGGCGACCCAAACGGACAAAAGACCCGTCTATTTGGGTCGTCTTGTTGGAGTCATCCTAAAGACGTTGCAACTTGCAAAGTTGGCTGCCGGTCTTGCTGCAGAGGCATCACATTGCGTTGTTGAAAGCTGAAGGTATCCTCCTAAATCTAAGCTCCCGGCCTCCCGGGAAATAGCAAGCAGTGGAGCAACCCACGTGGTGAAGCGCGTATGGATGGTTGATCGTGCCGTGGGTCCCTCTGTCAGCGTCAGTTTTTTTCGTGCCTTCACGTACGTTTGTTCGTCCGCGTACTCGTGTGGCTGCTCGCTAGATCGGACCCGGTGGGCTTCTGTGAGGCCAACCTCGTGGCATACCATGCCGTGTCGGTGCTCACCTGGGAGGAGGTCCTCCTTGATACGTCTCCAACGTATCTATAATTTTTTATGTTCCATGCTATATTATACCAAGTTATTACATGTTTTATATGTATTTTATATAGTTTTATGCATTTTCTGGGACTAACCTATTAACAAGATGTCACAGTGTCAGTTCCCTGTTTTCTGCTGTTTTTTGTTTCAGAAAACCACTTAAGGAAATATTCTCGAAATTGGACGATTTTTATGCCAAAGTCCCTATTTTTCTCGACACGTTCGAGAAGTCCGAAGAGGAAACGAAGAAGGGCACCGAGGCGCCGTCATCAGGTGGCGGCGCGGCTCCCCCCTGCCGCGCCAGCACCTGAGGACGTGGCCTCGGGGCTCCACCGCCTTCGCCCTTTCGCCTACAAATACCCCCCGACAATACAAGACCTAATGCCCGAACACTTTTCCAGAAACCCTTACGGAGCCGCCGCCGTCGTCAACCCTAGTTCGGGAGGGTTCAGAACCTCTTCCCGGCACCCTGTCGGAGAGGGGAATCATCACCGGAGGGCTCTACATCACCATGCCCGCCTCCGGACTGATGCGTGAGTAGTTCATCCTTGGACTACGGGTCCATAGCAGTAGCTAGATGGTTGTCTTCTCCTATTGTGCCATCATGTTTAGATCTTGTGAGCTGCCTATCATGATCAAGATCATCTTTATGTAATGCTACATGTTGTGTTTGTTGGGATCCGATGGATATTGAATACCATGTCATTTGCTTCATAATATATCATGTTGTGTGTTGTTTATGATCTTGCATGCTCTCCGTTGCTAGTAGATGCGCTGGCCAAGTAGATGCTTGTGACTCCAAGAGGGGGTATTTATGCTCGATAGTGGGTTCATGTCTCTATTTAATCTGGGGTAGTGACAGCAAGCTCTAAGATTGTAGATGTACTGTTGCTACTAGGGATAAAACAATAGTACTTTGTCTAAGGATAATGTTATTACTTACATTACACACTTTGCCTTATGCAATAATCCGTTGCTTGCAACTTAATACTGAAAGGGGTGCGCACGCTAACTGGAAGGTGGATTATTAGTCATATATGCGGTTGGAACGGTCTATTTGTATTGTTGTAATGGCCAAATGAATCTCACACTAGACATCATGACATTAGTATATGCATCATTATGCAGCTCTTTATTCTGTCAATTGCCCAGCTGTAGTTTGTTTACCCACATGTATGCTATTATTATTATTTATGGAGAGACACCACTAGTGAACTGTGGACCCCGGTCCTTTTCTTTAAACTGATAATACAACCAACTGCAAACTGTTACTTTCATTCTCTGCAAACATCATCCTCCACACATACGTTTAATCCTTTGTTACAGCAAGCCAGTAAGATTGACAACCTCACTGTTTCATTGGGGCAAAGTAGTTTGATTGTGTTGTGCAGGTTCCACCTCCCTTTCGCGCCAGCAAGCTGTTTTCTGGCACGATTGCTAGGGAGACCTTCAGACGTGTTCTTCATCTCCTACTGGTTCGATAACCTTGGTTTCATAACTGAGGGAAGACTTGCTGCTGCACTCATCATACCTTGCTCTTAGGGTTTCCCAACAACACCACCGTGTGCATCAGTCGGCGTCAGACAAGAGGGCAGAGCGGAGGGAGAAGAAGTGGTTGAAGGACAGCGCGGCCAAGGCGGCCAAGGAGAAGGAGCGGATGGCCGCCATCGAGGCCCGCGCTGCGGCCGACCTCATAGCTACTCAGGCCGTGGCCCGGGCGGTGCTTCTCCTCGACGACCTCATTCCCGCCGATGTCCCCACTGTCGTGGCCTCGACGGCGAGTTCGGCCTCGTCCGCCAAAGGGAAGCCGCCAAGGTCAGCGTCCCCCGTTCTCTCTACGGCCTCGCCGGCAGTGCTCCATAATCGCGGCTCGTGTCCCGCGAGGCGTCACCGGAGATGGGCACACATGTCCCCGCAGGCTCTGCGGCGCCCCCTATCGACCTCAACGTCACGCCAGCCGCCAGCCGCGAGCGCAGCAAGACGAAGAGCCGGTCGATGTTGAAGGCGGGAACCATACCCGACCCTCGGGTGCTCGATTTTGAGGACCCGCCCATGATGCCGTCCAACCCGGCCTTCTTCAATGAGGTCGACAATGGCGATTGTTTCATGTACCACATGATCTTCAACAGCCCAACCTTCATCAACCCCGAATACACCGAGACACAAGACCCAACCGGCCTTGGTGAGACACAAGTCGAGGGTGAGACACAAGCCGACGATGTCTCAATTTGACGATGAGCCTCTCGACTTTGATGAGGAGCACGCCAACCTCGTCGCCAACCTCAAGAAGAGGAATGCCCGCACGGCGTCATACACGGACACAGAGGATAAAGTCCTTTGTGAGACGTGGATGGCGGTGAGCCAAAATACCACTATTGGTGTTCAACAAAAGGGCTCAATGTTTTGAATTCGGGTTCACAAGCACTTCCATGAGACAAGGAAGTTGCGTCCCTACCAAATTGAGAGTGATCGGAATGAGGGGTGTCTTAGCAAGAGATGGGCACATATTCAAACCGAATGTTGCAAATTTCAAGCCTCCTATGATCGTATGAAGGCCCGGAAGGTGAGTGGGGTTGGCATTGATGTCCTTGGGTTTCAAGCAATGGACTTCTTCAAGAAGGTATACAAGACCAAGTTCAACTTGGTGTATTGTTGAGAGATGATCAAGGGATGCCCCAAGTGGATCGAGCTATACAACTCTTTGAAGAAAGAGGCCAACGGATCAAAGAAAAGGGCGAATGAAGATGATGAAGAGGTTCAACTCGGCCAAGATGCCAATGGTCGGGCGGTGCGGCCGAGTGGACACAAGTCCACGGCCCAAGATGCCAAGCGCGAGGAGGCCGCAGCCAAATTGGAGGCGACGTTGAAGGGGTTGCTCGAAAACAAGGAGTCCTCCGTTGCCGCAAGGTATGTCGAGAAACGCAAAGATAAGGAGGAGGCCATGGCATGCTATGTTACAATGCAAAAGAAGAAACTTGAGATAGAAGCCGACCGAATCAAGAACGAGGCGGAGCGCAACAAGCTCGCGGTGATGGCCGAGGAGAACCGGATCATGATGGCCGACTTGACCATCATGGACCCGGAGACAAGAGCTTGGGTGCTCAAGAAGCAAAAGATCATTCGTGACCGTGGTGATGCTCAAGAAGCAAAAGATCATTCGTGACCGTGGTAATGTTTGATTTGCATATTGTTTCTTTGTCAAACTAATTTTTATCATGTGTATTTTGAACTATGGCTCATTTCATTATTTGAAACATGTCTATGTCATGCTTGTTTAACATATATTTTCATATTAATATTTGAATGTCATTGTATCCGTATTTGTTTCAAATTTGACAATGCTTGTTTAACATATATTTTCATATTAATATTTAAATGTCATTGTATCCGTATTTGTTTCAAATTTGACCGAGTCAATCTAGTTTTTTTCCAAACTAATTGGTTTTGCGTCGGACCGTTGGAGGCACCCCCAACCCAAAGCGGACAGATTCAGTCTGTTTTGGCTGTCCGTATGCGCCGGGTCATTGGAAGTGCCCTTAGGTGCTCTCCTAGTGGTAAATAAAGCTTCCTGCATAGAAAACAAAACGAATAATTAAACCAACAAATAGCACAGGTTCTTATGTAGCTATGCTCTGAATATCGAGAACACGAAGAGCATAGCTTACTGCACCGTTGCTTAAGGGAAAAGCATTGCAGTAGCTTTACTACAAAGCAAAAGAGTACTGTTATTACAGCAGGATACATGGCACACGCTATGTCCTACCATCCAGTCCAGGCTTCAGCATCCCAACAGAGTTCCAACACAAACATATCATGGAGCTAAACACAGCTAGTGGCTTGTTACATGCAGTCAGAAACTCGAATAATATTTTTAACACAAAAGTACCTACATTACATCCTGCATCTAGATTTGAACATGTTGAGAGGCCAGCACATGCATCAGTTTATGTTTCCCCAGATAGCTTGCCCAGACGTCACTTTGTTGCTCGGCCTTGCTGTCAACTCATATAATATACGAGCAAACGTGTCGGAGTATTTCCCTTCCGACGTCAGGATCTCAGCAAATGTATTCTCATGGACGAGAAGGTGCATCCTGTTTTGAGGCTCGGAGACAAGGCTCTCCAATATCACCGCTGCTTTCCTGCAAACCTCGGTAACCGGGTGTGGTGCCTTCACTATCTTTAGAAGTCTGTCGACAGCCCTGATTCAATCCAGACACCGAAACAACAAATTCAAAGTAAGGCAGCTGATTCAGTGTTAGTACGCTATCTGTGATTAAATGGAGCAGATTTTACCATCGCTCACTAGCGAGCCTCAGCCTACAATCCATATTCACTTCCGATACATTGTAGAGTGCGCTAACAGCAGCAGCCTGTGCATCGAATGCTTGCACACTCAACAGATCAACTAACCTCTTGTATACCTGTATCGGGTATAGCAATGTAAGCTTCATTCAAAACCATCTGTATAGCATATGACGATATTTTTTTTAGTGAAGTCTGCTAAATCAAAGATTTACCTGTGAAGTCACAGGAAGAAGAAACAACTCATTGTCTGGATTAACTATTAGCCGCCCAATCAATTCAGCAGCAGCACAATGCCACGCCTTTATGGAAGAGTCGAGCATGCCCATTATGGCATGAACTGCACTTTTCTCTCTGTCTTGGCAAAATGAAGGAAAAATAATGAGCAATTTAGAAGCGAAATAGTAAGAACAGCACTTGTGATGAACTTCTATCTCACGTAATCTGAATAAATGATGGCTTTGAAGAGCTGAAGATTCGCAGGTCCAGCACAGGTGCCAAATTGACAAGGGTCTCCAGCATGTTTGTTATCAGCTCATCATCTTCTGTAGATGATAGAAATGCACCAAAAACAGGTTGTTATAATCTTATAGTAATACATTTGTTGCAAACAATGGAAGAGATGTATTATCAACACATAGCCCTAGGGTAAATAACTTGTATATCAAAACCAAATTAATATATTAACAAAGAAATGCCAGCTTTAATGCAATTTAGTTTGCTCTATAAATCCCAACTCAAAATCAATTAAGTTACAGACGAGAGTCAATATTCAGATCTGGTTCTAAAATAAGTAAAATAACATGTGACACATGAATAATATTGGCACAAACCTATTCAGTCGTGTTTAGAAAAACATATTCGGTCAATCTCAAAGCAATTTGTACATGTAAAATAGATGAACTGAACAAAACAAACATAATAGAGATACATGGGGACCAAAACCAGATGCCAATAATGAGCCAGACTTTACCTGCATTTTGGTCTTCCAAGCACTGAAATATAGTCTCCAAGCAATGTCTATGCTGAACCATGATAGTTTCGTTTTCTGGCATGAAAGAGAAATTGCGAATAATATTGGAGGCTGCAACAGCACACTGTTGCCTCTCTGTCCGCCCTTCATCATTAATATTAAAGAGACCATCTTCATCAAATAAAAATCCTGCAGGTCTCTTCTTTGTGATAGTGGAGTCCTCTATCTTTGGTTGATCATTTAAAGGACTGGAATTAACGTATTTCAAAGAACATAAGTATGTTACATAGATCATGAAAAGTGAGATGGGTAATCAAGAACTTGATGAGGTCAATAATGGCATACGTGGCAGTGTCCGAGTAGACTTGTCCAACGTTTTCAAGACCAAAGCCTGATAGTGTTATATTGGCACCCAAAGTTCTTGCTCTTGGTGGTTTTGTATGGTCTTTAGGCATTGCGATATCTCGCCAGTCATCAATCTGAATAAGACCCCAAAGTATCAGACAAAATGCCAAGAAAAAGACCAGCAATTAAAAGCATTACTCAATTTGTGAAGAACTGAAAAATCAATAAAGACACACTCCCTCCGTTCCTAGATATAAGGTGTATTAGTTTTTCAGGAAAAAATCCAAAATATAGTGTGTAGTGTTTCCACTACTTATGTGGATATATTTTTTAAGAGATTTGATTATGTTTCCTTATGTCATGCAAACTCTCTTTTTTCCCACGTCAATGAGCCAGAGGTAATTCCGACCAAAACTGGTGTAATTTTTTCCTCCACAAGCACTTTTTTAATTTCCGTGCCAAAACTTATAGACTGTACATATAGGAATGGAAGAAATATTAGCACACTGTACAAACACATTCTTGTGCAAGAACCTTGTGCAAGAACCTTAGAAGTCAAATTAGATAAGAGATTGCTTCTGCAACCAGTTGAAAAACTGTTGGTGTAAAAAACAGAACTTATCTTTACAATTTTTCTTTACAGCTACAATGGACAATGATGCCAAGTTATAGAATTTGCAAAATATCATCACGCTTTTCTTCAATGTTAATGACAAACGAAAGATCTTCAATTGTTTTAAGTGATAGCTAGACTAAATTTCTAATGACTAAGCTAGCTTGACTAATTATTTTAAATGACATAACAAGGTAGATAATTTAATCAGTTAATGACAAAGGAATCGGAAACCTGTTCTACTATAAAGTTTCAGGTAGAAAGCAACAATTATTAACACCCACATCGAGCTGGAGAGAGAGAAAGGGAACTAAGCACCTACAACTTGAAGGAGAGAATCCAGGAGTCCAGGAACTTTAGCAAGTGGTGTTGTATCCCGACGGAGATCATCCTTCTCCTTAAATGAGAGTACTGTGAGGGCGTTCAATGCCCACAGTATCTCACTCTTCAGCCCACTTTGTAATGCAAGTACAATTCTTTTGTTATTCTGATCTGAATAATCCACAACAACAAAAAGTTAACTTCCTTTCTGCCGAATAGTCATGCTGGAAGTAAGGTATAATCTGTATTGAATGGGGCAAAATAAATTACCTACCAGGACAAATACTTGCCTGTCTCAGTAAAGTGGAACAATAAAGGCTACATCTGATGCCTAAAATAAATTACCTGCTATGTTTGGATGTTCGTATTGGAGGGCTTGGAATTGAATTGAGACCAATTCCAAATCGGTGGATGTATTGAAATGAGCCTTCAATTCCAAATTTATGTTTGGTTGTGCAAGATATTGGTAGATGGAATCAAAAAGAGCACTCAATTCCAATTCTATGTTTGGATGTTTATTGGTTGAATTTGGTCATCCCATGAGAAAGAGGCAATTCCACCCAATTCAGAGGGGCAAGACTCTGAATTGGAGAAGGCATCTTTTAGTTGTAGTTCAATTCCATGGAATTCAGCTGCCATTCCAGTTTTCAATTCTAAACACAACCAACCAGCAGAATTTGAGAAACCCAATTCCCAATTCCTAATTCTATCTTGGAATATGGACATCCAAACAGAGCCTTAGTGAGAAGGGACAGAGAGATAAGAGGTCACAGATTAGACTATGCTGCAATTCCTCAGCTACTCAGCCAAAGAAATTGATTTGGAGCTAGGCAAAATAACAGCACATGTACATGCATTCATAATCCATGGTTGAGACCATTTACATTCACATTTTTTCATGCAAGCACATGTCAAAACGTGAAAAACAATCGTCATACAGGCTCAGTTTGTGGTTGCTATGAAAAGCTATCTTCTAATTTTTTTTAGCTGTTGTCAAAAAAGAAGGTATATAACATACATTACTCTGGATAAATCCAACATAGATACATCATGTTATCGAACGGTTGACCTATCACATTCCATCTCATATGTCCAAGCGCAAGGAATCTTTTTAAACTTCATTAACAAAAACACAGGCATCCAAACACCCAACTATGTAAAGCAGCTCAACCCACAGGATTATCATTGCAATTCTCTGAGTAATTATGTCCCAACAATGAAACGAAACCGTCAAATATTACCAGTAAATCCTACCAAAGTACTGCAACTTATGTGGAAGAGATAAATGGTGTTAAAAAATCACTAGTGCACATTTGTAGTTTTTAAAACTATTTTGACCGTAATGTGCAAGTTTCCCTTAATCATTTTTAACCAAAAACAAGTTTCAGCTCATAATTATTATATGAACTTCATCAAAGACTAAGCATCTATAGATTCGGTCAGAGCAGCCTCAGCTCGGTCAGTATCCTATAGATTCGTCTTAGTGCGGAAACCTAATTTTGTGTCCAAGAATTAGAATAAGGAACATCTTATCTCAAAGTAATCTTACTAGTTAGTGTAGTGCTTTGGTTTTTCTGGCTTTCATCATACAGCTTTGACAAAGTGTATGCTTGTGTGCTGAAAACTAAGCACTATGATTTGCTCCATCAAGCTATGGTTTGTGAGGTACGAATTATTGTTGTTTATCATGGTGATGGCAGTTTTAGTTCTAACACTATAATTGAAAACCATCAGAGTGATGTGGGACAGAATGATGGATCTCTTAACATCGTGTCAAACATGATTGGTGTCTTCATTGTTACTGATGTATATTATGAGATTATCACAACACACATCACATGGCTTTACAGATGAAGAAAGAAGCAGATCTTTGACAGACATAATTAACGGCGGTGAACCAGCAATCAAACCCAAAGTATCACCTCTCATTTTCTTTCATATGTCTTCGTTTCAATAGCAGGCAACATAATTACTCACAGCATTGCAAGCTTGCAGATGCAGCTAGAATAGAAAGTTCCTAATGTTCCCCAACAAGTCGATTCCAGGGGGTCCAGGACGCGGTTTGCAGTGTGCTTCAACCATTGTGTCCTAAAATCCATCGCAATCTCAATTCTACGCGAAGAAAGGGCGAATGAGAAGCTCACCGGAGAGGGCTGTGAGAAGTTGGAGGGAGGGCCCGACGAAGGCGGCCGGCGCCGCCGGGTCGCCGATGGCAGCCGCCGCGGCTGCGGCGGCAGCCCCGCTGCCGGTGGTGCTTCCGAACGGGCGTCCGCGCTTGACTGACGAGGATCCTCCGCCTCCACCGGACTTGCCCGTCTGCTTCTGCATCGCTAGGGTTTTGGAGCTCTTCACTAAGCTCGGAGAAGGGAAAGAGCGCGTGACGTATTTTGTGGTCGGCGACTGGTGGGTGTGGGAATAAAGCTCTCGTCACTGACAGGTAGGGCTGCAAGGAAACCTCGAGGAAGTCGATCTGAGATCGTTTAGTTTTTGTTTTTGTTTTTGAAAAGAAGGCAAAAGACTTGACTCAATGCATTGATAAGACGATTTTAGAACAAGTTTTAAGGCGTTAGGGCGTCTCCACCGGGGGCCTCCAAAGGACCCTAAAGGCCCTTTGGGGGTCGGACACGAAAATCGCCAACCAGCGGCACCCCAAATTTCGCCCCGAGCGATTTTATGTCCGACACCTCCTATAGGGACTCTATACTTGGAGGCCCTATTGGGGTGCCGGACATCGACTCGGGTATGGTCCTGACAGCGCTGGCTCGTCCGTCATACACACGACGCGCCGCGCCCGTGTTAATGAAGGCGCGCAGGAGGCCGCTCCGCCGCGTTTAATGTCGAGGAGTCGCCGGGCAGTCTCCCAGACGATGGGACTAGACGGGAGGCGCTGCGACGAGACGGTGGTGGCAGGCCTTCCGGCACGCGTCGCATTAACGCCGGCGACAGCGTGCGCGGCAGTCCACGCAACGCATTTATGCCGGCGCGTATGCTCGCGCACCGCCCCCTCCCCTGCCGCCCTTAAATCCCCTCTCCCACGGCGAACTCTCTCCCACACCGCCCTCTGTTCTCTCCCTCTCCCACAACCTCGGGCGTCCTCTCCCTCTCCCATGGCGAACGAGGGCAGCAACAGCAGGCGCAGCGGGCACACGGTCTCCACCGAAGAGGTGTGGGACCTGTACCGCTACGGCCTGCTGGTGCCACCGGACGCGCGTCTGCCCGCAGGGTGGCGCACGTCCCCTTTCAGCGGCCTCCCCGTGCCGGCGCTGCCGGAGACGGAGGACCAGATCCGGCGCGACATCGCGCGTCGCCGGTCCTGGCTGAACCCGCACGAGCGCACCCTCCCTGAGTACGACGACAACTATTGGGGAGCATGGCTGTGGCGGTTCGAGTGCGAGCAGACGAAGTCGCTCGCGTTCTGCGACGGCCCGAGAAGGCCGGGCCGCCACAACGCGGAAGGCCGCCACCAGTGGTGGGACACCACAGGCCACACGGTGGAGTCCGCCATCGCCGCCGCACGCCAACACGCAAGGACGAGGAACGCCACCCCGTTGCGGCTGCTGCCCGTGCGGCCACGGCACCAGGAGGTGCAGCAGCCGCAGCGCCGCAACTACCGCCCGGTGAAGGTCGAGCCGCGCTCGCCTCCGCGTCGTGGAGGCACCGGCATCGTCATCCGCGAACGCCGCGAACAACGGCGTTCGCCACCACGCGGACGGCTGTACCTGCGTCACCCCAAGGTGCCTCCACCTCCCGTGGAGACGATCCCGTACGGGTACGACGTGCCGTCCCCGTTGCGGAACGAGCACGACGGCGACGCGCCGGGGTTCCTGGCCGCCACCGCGGACTCGGTGACCACCATCGAGCGCGACAGCCCCGGCTACCTCGCCGCCATCGCGGACTCGGTGGAAACAGCGGCAGCCTCGTCCTCCTCCGGCGGCGCCTCCTACAGCCGTGCACCGCGTCGCCATGACGGCGCGTCCACCAGTCTGGGCGGATCGGGCTCCTCCTCCGCCTACATCATGGTCGACGACGACGACGGCAGCGGCGACGATAGCGACATGGCGTGGCTGGAGGACTAGGCTAGGGTTTAAATTTGAATCGTTTAGTTTAATTTCAATCGTTTAAGTTTGAATCGTTTGTGTTCATCGTCGGCGGTTCGTGCCCCCGCAAGGTGTTCGACCGTTTGCTCGCGATTGGGGGGTGGGTCTTTGGGGGGTGCCGCTGTGGGTGGCCTCTAAATGTTGACCCCCCAAAGGAGGCCCAATTGGGGGCTGCCGGGCACCGATTTAGAGGCCCCCGATGGAGATGCTCTTAGGGCATGTACAATGGTGGGAAAGGCGTGCCTTCTCTTAGCCATCCACATCATTTAGAGAAGAAAAAATTATAAGTTGTACAATGCATTATCTTTTATTGTCATCCCTAGCAATTAATGAGAATTAATTATATTTTTAATACAAAATTAAATTTCTAAGGGAACACAAATGGTATAATGGTGAAATTAGTCTTCTCTTATTTAGTAAGAGATCATCTCTTAGCTAAGCGAAGACAGCCTTCCCTTTTGTCATTCTCTCTACTCCATCAAGATAATTATCCTACATGATAATTATCCTACATGTCAACGTTAAGAGAAGGCTGACGACCCCATTGTAGCATTACACAACCTAAGTGCTAGCACCCGCAAGAACCCAACAATGGGCTTCCGACTTGATGCGTATAAAAATGACAGAAATCACTGTGCCAGTATTATTAAAAACTCTTTGGTTACGCTCATTCCAAATCTCCCAAGAAACTAACATCAAGAGTGTGGCGATCGCTTTCCGTCTTCCGGGTTGCGCGTGAAGAAGATGCTCCCACCAAGATTTAGTGTCATCAAAAGCAGTTCAATCCGAAGGTGTGAAGTCAATTAGACCAAGCCAATCCTTGATCATGCCCCAAATACGGATAGTGTAGCGGCAAATGAAGAGGAGATGGTGCGACATTTCATTTTCTTGACGGCAAAGACGGCAAGTTCTACCATTAGGCCATCCTCTACGCTCCAATCGACCGGCCATCCAAACACGTTTTTGAATGATGAGCCATGAGAAGAACTTGTTCTTGGGAGGGCCCTAATTTTTCCAAACTAACGAATCTATTGGTGAGCGAATTGTGCCTTGTAAGCTGAGGAGCAAGAGTAAGGCCTAGTTCTTTTCTTTTCGGCTTCCGCTTGTGCATAAGCCGCTGAGTGTTGAGCTGCCCAAAAAAGTAGCAGTGAAAATAAGCTCGTGTGAAACTTCGGTCCAATTCTTTTCGGCTTCCACTGTCTAAACTGTATGATGAAATGTCTATAAAGCCCCTGGAATTATTTTATGTTCTAACTAAGTGATTTCGATTCATTTCTTACTGTTTTGCTTTGCATCTGACTTCTGAGTATAATTTGAGTTTTCAAACATTATAAAAAAATATGTGAACAACAATGAAATCCGGAAAGCGTTGTAGTGGAACTACACTTCAGTTTTGGAGTGCTGCAATATACGCATATGCATAGAACAATGAGACGTTGATTCCAGATAATGACAAAGAGATGATATATAAACAATCCTCATCATTGTCTAGAAAAACAAAACGAAATTGACCAGTGGTGAAGATCGTATAGGGCCTAGCAGGTAAACTGAAGAGGCGCGTGGAGGGCAGCAGCACACCGGCCGACGACCGCAGCTGATCCAGCCCGGTTCGGCAAGCTCGAGCTCTGCTCGATCCGGGCCGACAACTACGTCCAGATCGGCGACCCTGCCGCGACCACGCGTGCTGGGTGCGGCTCGAGGACATGGACACGCGCCGACGAGCAGCATCCCTGGTTGGAGAGGGAGGCGCCGCAGATGCTCTTGCCCACGAGTTGACCGGGGCTGGATCAGAGCTGCGCTCGGGATCCGGGTGCGGCCGGCGGCGCTTGGGGCTGGAGCAGAGCTGGCGGCGGCGCTCGCGGGTGGAGCAGGGGCGGCGGTGCTCAGGGGACGGCGACCGGAGTTGCCGGGGATGGCGGCGGCGGTGGGCTACCGGGGAGGAACCCTAGCACAGAGGGGAGAGGAAAGTGTCTCGGGTCAGGCGGGCCTCTCTATCAAGAAAAGAAACGTTTCGCTCCGGGGCGTGGTGGCAATACGGGAAAGAAGTCCAACCCCCTATGTATCAGGTTTCAGCCGGAGAGCCCCTAAGTTTAAACTGGGCACTTAACCCCCCTATGTTTGTAAAACCGGACAACTAGCCCCCTCACGGTGGTTTTGGCCGTATCACAGGCGGTTTTGTTTTTGACGTCTGCTGTCTGCACTGCACTAGGTCTAGGCGAGCGATGGGTTTGCATGGCGCCTCGTCAGGTCTGGTCGATGAGGTTGGGTGGTGGAGAGCGATCGAGGTGGGCGGCGTCAAAACTATTGGCTCTCTCCACGGCGGGCGCTGCTTGTTGTTGTCCGCCTTGCCAAGCACACGGAACTGCATGCCGAACCACGCACTAGCTAGCACACCACCACCGGCCGGCCGCCAGTCAACACTTCGCAGTATGTGCTTGACGCGGCCGATCACTCATCTCACTCCTACTAGTTCAGTGGATCGATCGGATTGAAGAAAGACATACATGATGGAAACCCGAGACTGATCTTCGGTGCACGGACCCCCCACATGCGCCCTTGGTGGCTAGGAAGAAGGCTTGCAACAGCCGCTCCGTCCACGGCCTCGCGTGCCCAAGCCCAGCTACGGCACCACATCTCTCATCTTGGTGTCGCAGAACCGGCTGAGCCTTCGCTGTAGTGCTTGGTGCCGTGGAGGAGTGATGCACACGGTGGGTGTGTTGTTGGGAGACCCCAAGAGGAAGGTATGAAGTAGTGCAGCAGCAAATTTTCCTCAGTTGTGAAACCAAAGTTATCGAACCAGTAGAAAATAATGAATTCCCTCGAGGTGTCAACGGTGCCAGAAAAATGCTTCCTGTGACGTAGGTGACGTGGAACCTGCACACAACACAATCAAGATACTTTGCCCCAACTTAACGGTGATGTTGTCAATCTCACCGGCTTGCTGTAACAAAGGATTAAACGTATGTGTGGAAGAAAGATGTTTATTTGCAGAAAGTAACAGGTTTGCAGTTTGTGGTTTATCAGATTAAAGAGAAGGACCGGGGTCCACAGTTCACTAGTGGTGTCTCTCCATAAATAATAATAACATTCATGCGGGTAAACAAATTACAGCTGGGCAATTGATAGAATAATGATGAGCAAACCAATGCATATACCAACGTTATGATGTCTAGTGTGAGATTCATTCGGACATTATAACAATATACATAGACCGTTCCAACCGCATCTATGACTAATAATCCACCTTACGGTTAGCGTCCGCACCCCTTTCATTATTAAGTTGCATGCAACAGATTATCGCCTTAAGCACTGTGTGTAAAGTAAGTAAGTAACATCATCCTTAAACAAAGTACTACTGTTTTATCCCTAATAGCAACAGTACATCTACAACCTTAGAGCTAGCTGTCACCACCCCAGATTTAATAGAGACATGAACCTACTATCGAGCATAAATACCCCCTCTTGGAGTCACAAGCATCTACTTGGCCAGAGCATAAACAAGTAACGGAGAGCATGCAAGATCATTAAATAGCACACACATGATATATTATGAAGCAATAACTTTAGTACTCAATATTCATCGGATCCCAGCAAACACAACATGAAGTATTACATAACGGTGATCTTGATCATGATAGGCAGCTCACAAGATCTAAACATGATAGCACAAGAGGGGAAGACAACCATCTAGCTACTGCTATGGACCCGTAGTCCAAGTGTAGACTACTCACGCATCAGTCCGGAGGCGGTCATGGCGACGTAGAGGCCTCCGGTGACGATTCCCCCTCCCGGCAGGGTGCCGGGGAGGAGTTCTGATCTCTCCCGAATTGGTGTTGACGACGGCGGCGGCTCGGGACCCGTGGAGGAAAATATGAACACCGTGCTAGGATTTTTGTTCCGGGGGGTATATGTAGGCGAAAGGGCGAAGGCGGTGGAGCCACGTGGGTCCCACACCACGTGCTCGCGCGGCAGAGGGGGGAGCCGCGCCGGGAGGTGGTGTGGGCCCCTCGGGCTCCGTCTTCGACTCCTCTTCGGTGCTCTGGAACGTTCCCACGAAAATAGGCACTTTGGAAAAGAAATCATCTGATTCCGAGAATATTTCCTTAAGTACTTTTCTGAAACCAAAAACAGCAGAAAACAGGGAACTGGCACTGTGGCATCTTGTTAATAGGTTAGTCCCAGAAAATGCATAAAACT
Organism: Poa annua; assembly: GCA_026929855.1. NCBI lineage: Eukaryota > Viridiplantae > Streptophyta > Magnoliopsida > Poales > Poaceae > Poa > Poa annua. The sequence continues at coordinate 44,299,475 of CM049436.1, forward strand.
ATATAAAATGCATAAAAAACATGTAATAACTTGGTATAATATAGCATGGAACATAAGAAATTATAGATACGTTGGAGACGTATCAACATCCCCAAGCTTGTTCTACTCGTCCCGAGTAGGCAAAAACGATAAAAGAAGAATAATTTCTGAAGTGACATGCTTAAACACAATCTTGATCATAATATAATGTAATGCTCATGTTATGAATGAAGTGACTCAAGGCAATGATCTATAATTTGCTAACAAATAGACAATGAGTAAACAACTACATCATATAAGTAAAACTTTTCATGAATGGTACTTTCAAACAAGCATCAAAAAGATTTGCATAAGAGTTAACTCATAAAGCAATATTATCTAAGCAAAAGAGCATTGAAGCAACACAAAGGAAGATATAAGTTTCAGCATTGGCTTTCAACTTTTGAACATGTATACCATATAGATAGTTGTCAACACAAAGAAATATAACAAGTGCAATAAGTAAGCATATAAGAATTGTTGCACACAGTTGACACAAGTGTTTGCTTCGGGGATAGAAAGAAGTAGGTAAACTGACTCAACATAAAGTAAAAAATAGGCCCTTCGCAGAGGGAAGCAGGGATACAAGTATGTGCTAGAGCTTCTTAGTTTTATAGGTTTTTGAAATCATATAGAGAGCATAAAAGTAAGTTTTGAGCGGTGTTTGTCGTTGTCAACGAATGGTAATGGGCACTCTACCCCCCTTGTCAACCAGACTTTCAAGAGCGGCTCCCATGAAGGACGTTATTTCTACCAGCAAGGTAGATCATCCCTCTTATCTCTTTTGTTTACACATATAGTTAAAAACTTTTGTCATTGCTTGACTGATAGGATCAGGGAAAAATGTGAAGAGATTGCAGCGGTTAAAGTTGTAATTAATTGGGACTGGGCACCCCATTTGTCAGCTCTTTTTTCAAAGTTAATGGATAAGCGGATGTATATGCCACTAGTCCGGTTGGTGAAAGTCTGTCTAAAAGAAAATGACAAGGTTGATATCCGTAACACCACATACTTCCTCATGAGCTAATAAACATTGACACAAATAAGGGATAATAAATTTTGAATAAAAGGTAGCACATGAAGTATTTACTTGGAATGGCAGGAAATACCATGTAGTAGGTAGGTATGGTGGACACAAATGGCATAGGTTTTGGCTCAAGGATTATGGATGCACGAGAAGCATTCCCTCTCAGTACAAGGCTTTGGCTAGCAAGGTTGTTTGAAGCAAACACAAGTATAAACTATGAAAACAAGACGTATATAAAAACATATTGCAAGCATTATAAAACTCTACATTGTCTTCCTTGTTGTTCAAACATTTTAACTAGAAAATATCTGGACCTTAGAGATACCAAACATGCAAACCAAATTTCAGCAAGTTTTACGGTAGTTCCTCACTAATAGGTTTTAACTACGTGATGTAAAAGCTTAAACATGATCTACTTGAGAGCTCAAAACAATTGCCAAGCACCACAACATGCAAGATAACAATCCATAAGAGCATGTATATCTTTGTTTATACCATCTACCACATTTAGCATTTTCTGTTTCCAACCAAACACCAATCAACTTATTTAAAAGATAAACTCTCCAAGTAATTAAACAATGAGATATGAGAGTATGATATAATAAAGCTAACAGCTCTAGCAAGAGATGCATGAAAAACAAGAGCTAGAAAGCATTGAAGTAACATAGAAGAATACTCAACAAATATAAGTGAAGAATACGAGTATTCATAAGAAAAAGCGGAGCGTGTCTCTCTCCCACAAAGGAATGCTAGGATCCATTTTATTCAGAGAATGAAAATAACAAAAACAAAAACAAACCGACACTTCAAGAAAAGCACATAAGATGTGACGGAATTAAAATATAGTTTCACTAGAAAGGACCTGATAGTTTGTTGATGAAGAAGGGGATGCCCCCAAGCTTTGACGCTTGAGTCTTCTTGAAATATGTTGGGGATGAACCAGCGGGGCATCCCCAAGCTTTGGCTTTACTATCCTCTTGATCACATCATATCATCCTTCTCTCTTGATCCTTGAAAACTTCCTCCACACCAAACTTAGAGTAAACTTCATTAGAGGGTTAGTGCACGAAAAATTATGATATTCTGTAGGAACACAATTGCTACCAATGCTACCGGACATTAGCTACAGCCACTGATACTTCATAGGATAAAAAGATCCAATCAAAATAGCAAAAGAGGCATTGCAAAATAAATGGTATAATCTGTCAAAAACAGAACAGTCCGTAAAGACGAATTTTTTCGAGGCACTTAACTTCCTCAGATCAGAAAACTCGAAACTAATGAAAGTTGCATATATATCTGAGGATTACGCACAAAAAATCCCAGGTCCATCCGATTTTTCTGTGAAGAGTTATGAATTTAACGGTGGACCGCAGAAAACAGTTTCAGCACAGCAATCCAAATTTAGCATGAACTTTCAACTAGAGGCTTATCTTGACACAACAATGCAATAAAATAAAGATACAAAGGAATTGCTACAGAGGTAGGACAAGTACTTGACACAAACAAGATAAAATAACAGGAAATAAAAGTGGGTTGTCTCCCATAAGCGCTTTTGTTTAACGCCTTTCAGCTAGGCACAGAAAGCAAAACTCAAGTATTATCAAGAGATGAAGCATCAACACCATAGTTTGAACGAACAATAGAATCAAAAGGTAGCTTCATTCTCTTCCTAGGGAAGTGTTCCATACCTTTCTTGAGTGGGAATTGGTACTTGATGGTACCTTTTTTCATATCAATAATAGCACCCACAGTTCTAAGAAAAGGCCTTCCCAACACAATTGGACAAGATGGATTGCATTCAATATCCAAGACAATGAAATCAACGGGGACCAGGTTATTATTAACCATAATGGGAACATCATTAACTCTCCCCAAAGGTTTCTTCTAAGCATTATCAGCAAGAAAAACATCCAAATAGCAATGTTCCAATGGTGGCAAATCAAACATATCATAAAGATTTTTAGGCATAACAGAAATACTTGCACCAAGCTCACACAAAGCATTGCAATCAAATTTATCTACTTTCATTTTAATGATGGGCTCCCAACCATCTTCTAACTTCTTAGGGATAGAAGTTTCAAGTCTTAATTTATCTTCCCTAGCTTTAATTAGAGCATTTGTAATATGAGTAGTAAAAGCCAAATTAAGAGAGCTAGCATTAGGACTTGTGACCAACTTTTGCAAGAACTTAATAACTTCAGAGATATTACAATTATCAAAATCAAAATTATTATCATCAAAGCAAACCGAACCACATTCTCCCATGTTGTTAAAAATTTCAGCACTTTTATCAACACTAGTTTCAGCAGTTTTGGGCAATTTTAAATTTTTGGAAGAAGTAGAGGAGACATTTCCAACACCAACTATGTTACCATTGATAATAGGAGGCTTACTAGCATGTGAAACACCATTATTTTCAGAGGTAGTAATAGTAAAAACTTTAACAATATTAGCTTCTTTATCTAGTTCTTTCTCTCTTTCCCATCTAGCACGTAATTGGGCCATCATCCTAACATTTTCATCTATTTGAACTTGGATGGCATTAATTTTAGCAAAGGGATTACTCTCTTTAGTTTCAGTAGGCATGATTTTAGATTTTAAAAGATCAACATCAAGGACAAGACTATCAACTTTAGAGGCAAGTATATCAATTTTCCCAAGCTTTTCCTCAACAGTTTTATTAAACAGAGTTTGTGTAGTGATAAAATCTTTTAACATTGTTTCAAGTTCAGAGGTGGTAGTCCTATTATTGTTATAAGAATTACCATAAGAGTTCCCATTATTAGGAGGATAGGGCTTATAGTTGTTATTACCATAATTGTTCCTATAGGCATTGTTGTTGAAATTGTTGTTTTTAATAAATTTCACATCAACATGCTCTTCTTGTGCAACTAAAGAAGCTAAGGGAACATTATTTGGATCAACATGGGATTTACCATTTGCAAGCATAGACATAATAATATCAATCTTTTCACTCAAGGAGGAGGTTTCTTCAACAGAATTTACCTTCTTACCTTGAGGTGTCCTTTCAGTATGCCATTCGGAATAATTTACCATCATATTATCCAAGAGTTTTGTTGCAGGCCCCAAGGTGATGGACATAAAAGTACCTCCAGCAGCCGAATCCAATAAGTTTCTTGAAGAAAAATTCAGTCCTGCATAAAAGGTTTGGATGATCATCCAAGCAGTCAGTCCATGGGTTGGGCAATTCTTTATCAAAGATTTCATTCTCTCCCAAGCTTGAGCAACCTGTTCATTATCAAGTTGTTTAAAATTCATGATGCTACTTCTTAGAGAAATAATCTTAGCAGGAGGATAGTATTTTCCAATAAAAGCATCTTTACATTTAATCCATGAATCAATACTATTCCTAGGCAATGAAAGCAACCATTCTTTAGCTCTTCCTCTCAAGGAGAAAGGAAATAATTTCAGTTTTATAATATCAACATCTATATCCTTATATTTTTGCATTTCACATAGTTCAACAAAACTATTTAGATGGGCAGCAGCATCATCAGAACTAACACCAGAAAATTGCTCTCTCATAACAAGGTTCAACAAAGCAGGTTTAATTTCAAAGAATTCAGCTTTAGATGCAGGTGGAGCAATAGGTGTGCATATAAAATCATTGTTGTTGGTGCTAGTAAAGTCACACAACTTAGTGTTCTCAGCAGTACTCATTTTAGCAAATTAATTAACAAACCAAAATAAAAATAGTAATGCAAGTAACTAATATTTTTGTATTTTTGATATTAAGCAAACAAGACAGTAATATAAAGTAAACTAATTGCAAGTAACTAATTTTTTTGTATTTTTGATATTGAGCAAACAAGACAATAATAAAAAATAAACTAAGCAAGACAATAACAAAATAAAAAGATTGGATGTGCGAAAACTCCCCTCGTAGAAGAATCTTCAAATCACCGGCAACGAAGTTGATGGAGGAGTGTGAAGGTCTTCAAAGGAATTCTTATTTCCCCGGCAACGGCGCCAGAAAAATTGCTTGATGCACACGGTGGGTGTGTTGTTGGGAGACCCCAAGAGGAGGGTATGAAGTAGTGCAGCAGCAAGTTTCCCTCAGTTGTGAAACCAAAGTTATCGAACCAGTAGGAAATAATGAATTCCCTTGAGATGTCAACGGTGCCAGAAAAATGCTTCCTGGGACGTAGGTGATGTGGAACCTGCACACAACACAATCAAGATACTTTGCCCCAACTTAACAGTGAGGTTTTCAATCTCACCGGCTTGATGTAACAAAGGATTAAACGTATGTGTGGAAGAAAGATGTTTGTTTGCAGAAAGTAACAGGTTTGCAGTTTGTGGTTTATCAGATTAAAGAGAAGGACCGGGGTCCACAGTTCACTAGTGGTGTCTCTCCATAAATAATAATAACATTCATGCGGGTAAACAAATTACAGCTGGGCAATTGATAGAATAATGATGAGCAAACCAATGCATATACCAACGTTATGATGTCTAGTGTGAGATTCATTCGGGCATTACAACAATATACATAGACCGTTCCAACCGCATCTATGACTAATAATCCACCTTCCGGTTAGCGTCCGCACCCCTTTCATTATTAAGTTGCATGCAACAGATTATCGCCTTAAGCACTGTGTGTAAAGTAAGTAAGTAACATCATCCTTAGACAAAGTACTACTGTTTTATCCCTAGAGCAACAGTACATCTACAACCTTAGAACTAGCTGTCACCACCCCAGATTTAATAGAGACATGAACCTACTATCGAGCATAAATACCCCCTCTTGGAGTCACAAGCATCTACTTGGCCAGAGCATACACAAGTAACGGAGAGCATGCACGATCATTAAATAGCACACACATGATAAATTATGAAGCAATAACTTTAGTACTCAGTATTCATCGGATCCCAGCAAACACAACATGAAGTATTACATAACGGTGATCTTGATCATGATAGGCAGCTCACAAGATCTAAACATGATAGCACAAGAGGAGAAGACAACCATCTAGCTACTGCTATGGACCCGTAGTCCAAGTGTAGACTACTCACGCATCAGTCCGGAGGCGGTCATGGCGACGTAGAGGCCTCCGGTGACGATTCCCCCTCCCGGCAGGGTGACGGGGAGGAGTTCTGATCTCTCCCGAATTGGTGTTGACGACGGCGGCGGCTCGGGACCCGTGGAGGAAAATATGAACACCGTGCTAGGGTTTTTGTTCCGGGGGGTATATGTAGGCGAAAGGGCGAAGGCAGTGGAGCAACGTGGGTCCCACACGACGTGCTCGCGCGGCAGAGGGGGGAGCCGCGCCGGGAGGTGGTGTGGGCCCCTCGGGCTCCGTCTTCGACTCCTCTTCGGTGCTCTGGAACGTTCCCACGAAAATAGGCACTTTGGAAAAGAAATCATCCGATTCCGAGAATATTTCCTTAAGTACTTTTCTGAAACCAAAAACAGCAGAAAACAGGGAACTGGCACTGTGGCATCTTGTTAATAGGTTAGTCCCAGAAAATGCATAAAATTATATAAAATGCATATAAAACATGTAATAACTTGGTATAATATAGCATGGAACATAAGAAATTATAGATACGTTGGAGACGTATCAAGGAGGACCTCCTCCCAGGTGAGCACCGACACGGCATGGTATGCCACGAGGTTGGCCTCACAGAAGCCCACCGGGTCCGCGGTGTGGATCACGTCGACCTCGAAGTCGGCTGGAACGCACGGTTCAGGAAGGTCTCGGGCTCTGGCCGGGCTGTGCAGGTGGTGCGGAGCGCGCGCGTGAGGTTTCGCGCCGTGGCGCGCACCGTGCAGACAGCATAGAGGAAGGACTCGACGAGGAAGATGGTTGTAGCGGATGGTGTGGGGAGCACAAGCCGGAAGATGAGGAATCGGAGCAGGGAGGCGAACGGGGGGGGGGGGCTGGCCTCGGTCGCCGGTCAAAGAATTGCTCGGACCGGGGGTTATTTGCTCGGCGCATATTAATCTCTCCAAAACCGCCTGTAATACGGCCAAAACAACCGTGAGGGGGCTAGTTGTCTGGTTTTGCAAAGATAGGGGGGTAAAGTGCCCCAGTTTAAACTTAGGGGGGGGGGGGGGGGGGGGGGCTCTCCGGCCGAAACCTGATACATAGAGGGGTTATTTGGACTTCTTTCGGCAATACGGTGTAATACTTGTGTCAAACAGGGGCAATACAAAAAACGATTCGTTCGACTTGCGGGAAGCCGACAACGGTGGCGGGAAGTTGGGGTATGTTGGCTTTTTTCCACCGTGAAGGATTTGTTGAAGCCGGCTGCCCCAATAAGCGGTTTAAAATCCAGTTCTTTTAGGCTTAAGCTTATTTTCATATAGAAGCCGCTGAGAAGCCCCAGAAGAACTGAGCCTAAGTCCTCGAAGTGGTGAGCTTCCAAACGATCAAATCCGGGACGTCATCGGAGAAGTGGAGTTGCGAAGTGTGGAACCAAAGCCTAGTGAATTCTCAAGATGTTGGACAGAAAGCCCTTCGGAGGTGTCAATTTGAAGTATCCAAGCATCATCGGTAATAGCTTTCCGGAGTGGCCACTTGATCGTTTGATTTTTAGGTCGAAAAGAATCGGCCTCACCGTGTGTTTAACTCGGTTGAAAAATGAGCTAAATTTGAGGGAAGGTAGTTCGCTCAATTTTGACTCGACAGAGCAAAGAATGTTACTGCACGTTTAATTTGTAAGAGAAACTAAAAATATTCAGCTAGCTTTAACCTTTTCAAGGATAATCAGTCGCTCAAAATCGACTTGCTTGCACTCCTACTGACAGGGAAGCCCGGCACCACAAATTACAACCAAACCGAGCGGCAGGGGTGCCAGACAAAGGATTTGCCATAGAGGAGGCACGGGAAGTTGGTAAACGGAGAGCACATATCCAACGAAACAACGGGAGGCTCTCAACACAAGTTTCTGTTTGTTTGTTACAACCAAACGTCAGACTGGTCAAAATGTTAACCTATCTACCTCGGCACTTGAAGAAAGCAATCTACAACAGCAAAATTAGCCTAGACCCCTGATAGCGCAGCGCTCGTAACAACTGATTTCAAACCAAAGAGTGTGTGCTTGCCAACTTCGGCTGGTAGGCTCAGAGCAGACCGTTTGCCAAAGAGAGAGAAACCTTCTTCTATTTGGCAGGTACCAAAACAGGCCATCCACCCAGCCCCGCCAGTCAACTGAACAGTGGCCAAGACGTCATAGAGGATCCTGCGAAGTTCCTCAAGATTGGACTACGATGTTTGTAGAAAATGAAACAGCCCAAAGTACGGTTAAATCCTGAAGAGCATCAATTTGTTTCAATCTGAGCACCGCTTCAATCTGTTTCTGCGAAAACATGAGATATCCTTCATTAAAGAGATGAACGGTGAATGACAAGTGGCAGCCACGCACAAGAACATGAAGTGAATCTGGAGTGTTTGGAATTTACAACCGCACATGATACTGGCTAGAACCACTTGTCATTACTATAAACCATCATCACGTAAATAGACATTGCTAGAGTGAACCGGTCAATCCTTTACCTTGAGATTTTATAGTAGTCAGATCTGCTAGATGGCGCATTGTTGGCCTCCCATGCGGGCAATTCCAAGGGGACCTTAATCCTGTTAGATTTTTTAGTATCTGAAGTGCAAAAGCAAACATAATTAAGTATCTTTCTAGGTTGTGGTGACACCCAAAGGAACTTGATAGTGATCACGTATAATCACAGAAACAGTTGCCAAATTTACAGGAGCTTGTTCTCAAGGTTCACAGCCTAATTTTTGTAATTACCTTCTTCATTTCAACTTTTGTCAGCGGATCACCAATCATAGTAGACATCCGACAAGCTCGTGAAGCCAACATAGCACGAACCCTCGAAGGGCAAACAGAAGCAGTTTTATCCATCTTGTAGCTACTAATTATTGAACATTCACCCTGAGTGTCCGAAAGCATGGATACCAGCTCCTTTACGTCTAAATCATGTGAATCGAAAACAAGTTTAAATTTTGGGATTTTATATGTATAAACGCATTTTTCAGGCATATGAGACTGGATAATTACCTTGCACACCAAATGTTATATTTTTACTGAAGGGAACAGCTTTCAAAAGATAATGATTGCCAGGAGATGCATGCAAATCTTCTGCTAAAACAAAACCATTTTTTCTGAAATAAGATAACAGAAAAAAGAGCATGAATTTAATCAGTCCCAAACACTGTTAGTTATTAGAAGATATTGTTTTTTAACAGGTTATATGTTGAGCAATCAAAATACACCTAGGGGCAGTTGAAATTTTAGCATGCATGACTTGACATGTTCAAAACAAAAAAAAGATCAGCGAACTTTTTACAGTAAAAGAAAATAGAAAGCAATGAAGATATCTGTGTTAGCTGTCATTTCGGACACAGCTAAAGTGATCAGACAATTACATGGTTGACAAACATAAGCATATATCTGTCCCAAAGGTACTTTCAAAATATGTAATTTTAAAACATTCTTGATAGAATTAGTACTGAAAGTTGTAGTTTGAAGAGTGTGTCAATGTTCCAAACAACAAAATTATAAGAAACTAGAGGGAGTAAAAACTTCTAGCAGAGAATGCAAATATACTGCGGTATACAACGAAACATCTGATCAAAAAGGCAACTGATGAGTGCTGAATAAAAACTAGACATTCAATATCAAGTTGTTTGATCCACCTTTTGAGCAGCAAGAACTGAGGTAGGACCCAAGAAAATGTACCTGATAGTGCTCATGTTCATAGATACGATAACTTCTTCCTCTGGTGATAGTTCAAGTCTCAGTGGCCTGCATCAGAAAACAGTCAGAAATACTCCACTAATACACCTGAAAAAAATGCTATAACAGGCACATAAACCTAGCATTAACATTCCGAAGTCATTCCTTAAACCACTTATGATCAACGATAGGTTTCGAGAAGTTCTACGCACACATAACAAGGAAAAATGCTGGGTTTTGCTTACTTACTGAAGAAGGGGCTGTATGTTTAAGGTTGTTGATCGTGATAGGCTCTCAAAGTTGTACTTCTCATCAGCAGCATGCTGACAACAGAAGAAAACAATACTCACTGATATGAGGTACCTTGAGTAGTGCTACTCATATATCCAGAGATTTCTACGACTGTCACTGTTACACTGACAAATATGTAGAGGTACCTGATCTACAATAAACAGATCTTGGTCCAGCTTTCCAATGATAAAACCAAGATTAAACTGCCCAACAACCTGAAGATGAGATAGTTAGTACTCTATAGAACAACTGCATACAACACAGTATGTTTATTATTTCCACATATTTTAAAAGAATGCTTATGCCACATTCAAGTACCTAAACAACAAGGTCTTAACAACAGATGTCTTAAAAAACAAAACACAGTCCACGTCTTGAAAGGTACTTCTAAATTGTTGCAGCAACATAACCATGGTACTTGGCAGCTACGTAGCACCGATACGGCGAGACGGACACGGCGATACGGATTCGGCGATACAGGATACGGCAGTTTTAGAAAACAGCAATACGGCGATACAGGGAGTATACATATATAAATAATAAAATCCTAACAAAACACAGCAGCAACACCGGGCCATTAGCAGCCAAGCAACCATAACATCAAGCAGAGGCAGCGCAGCGACGATCTAGCAGAGCACAACAAGAAGGACGGGAGAGGAGTACGTTGTTGCTGGCGACGGACAAGTGTGGAGGCGACTCCAGGTGGCGGAGATGTGCAAATCCTAACAGGGAGAATAAAATCTGGGCGGTGGCAACACGATTCCAAGCGCAGGCGGCGCGATTCCAGCTACGATGGGGAAATTCTAGACAATGGCAGTGTGTGAAAGCTACTCCAGCGGAGGTTTGGAGTATCGGGGAGTATCGGCCCGGATACAAGTATCGGATAAGTACGGTACGGGGATACGTTGAGGTTTGGAGTATCGGTGCTACGGAGCTTGGCAGGGCCTTGAACAGGAGCCAACTACAATAGATCAAGTGCCCTCTGGATAAAACACATGGCAAATTCTATGCAAGACCGGTCCAAAAGGATGGAATGGGCATGAATATATCCTATTTCACAAATCATGATACTAAGAAATTATTATGGTTCCTCCCAATCATTGATGACATCAGAATTATGTTAATGGCATTGCAGAAAAGAGAAAATAATATTGCAAGGCAGTCCGGCGTAGCCATCACCTATGTAGCAAGAGGACTTTCATCCATAAGACAAATGGTATATAAAATATAATGTCACTCACAACCTTAGAAAACAAATTGGAATGTTAAAAACATGGAGCTATTTCAAGAACCTCCATTTCTCCAAAATTATCTTTGCTGAAAAGCCTGTCCAACTCATTGGTGGCTGCAGCTAAACACTTAGATTTTCCCTCATCATCATTTGGTACGTAGTTATCCAATGTTGCGGCTTTATAGCACCTAGGACAATTAAACTAGTCAAAACCCCAACTCCTCATGACAACAAACTTGTATATAAAATACTACCTCCGGTCCATTAAAAGTGACACAGCTACACATAAAAGTTGTTCGTGACCTGCACATTATCATGGATCGGAGGGAGTAGCAGAAGTGTTACCTTGCAGTTTCCTTGGAACAACGGGCTCCATTTTCATGTGATACCATAAAACTGTTTTTCCTTCTTCTCCTAAGCTCAGAAACTGTAAATTGCATAACCGGATAAGATACTGATGTAGAACAACCTGAAGTGACATTATCATGACCATGAGCATCGGGTAAAGGAATATTGGATAGTCTATTTTGAGACTCAATATCTTCCAATTGATCGGGAGCACCAAAATTTGAAAGGCGTCGATCATTCTGTTCATCCTGCAGGGTTTGCAGCATTCATTGTATAGTCAATCCCATGAACTGATAAGATATTAGAAGCTTTTCCAAGGAAACTACTGAACTCATAGCAAAACACAACTTAGCTAATCAGAAAAATTATTCTGAAGACAAATGTCCATATATTATACATGACTAAAAAGGAGAGCTCCTGCCGGTTGCTCTAAAAAAATTACCCGACTAAAAAGGAATTACCAAAAATACAAGTAGAGTTGTGATGCCCTGTAAACTATAATAGTTCAGAAATTCACATTGAACTTTTCAAAATGCGATATTAATAGGTAGACACTATGCTAAGAAACAATCAACTATGGGCAAAACATGGAAGGGAAACAAAAATTAAGGGTATTGGCAGTAGTCTAGTTCCTACAGAAATCTGATGGAAAGAACTGTCTCACTGCGAATAAAATCTGCCTTACCACATCTGTTTCCGTACTGTGAACATCGCATGGATTGAGGAGAGGCGCTTCAGTACTATGAGACACCTTATTAGATGGTTCAGATAGCTGTGATGAAACTTCTGTCCGCTCAGGTACAAATGATTGTGAAGAATGACGCTGCAACAGGTTTGTTTCCTGAAGTGAGCTGGCATTTGCAATACCAGGTGCATTTGCTTCTAGTTGTGTCACTTGTCCTATGCATGTTCCCCTTCTCAGCACTGGAGCTTCAGAAATAAGACTGCAACTGTCTTCGTGCTTCCTCTTGTTTAATGATAGAAAGTTCATAAGAGAAGACTGAGTTGTACTTGACGAGGAGAATTTAGCAGCAGACCCTGTTCTAGCATGGTTTTCTCTTGCTGGATAACTACCATGGGATTTTTTTGGCTGTTCATACAAGGAGGCTGAAACCAGAAGAGATCTATCAACCTGAGTGGCTGGGCCCCTTGACAAGGGACTCGTGTCTCTGGATGCAGCTCCAGTGGCTAACCTTGTCACAGAAGAACACACTTTCTGATTCTCTGGCGGAACATTATCATCACTATCTGTTTCATCCGTGTCGTTGTCATTTTCGGGAGATGAAACATTCTCCATTTCTATTAAATCTGTGCCTTTATTAGGTTCAAGAATGGCAGGGTCGTCTTCCTTTTCAGGACGATCTTTTATGTGATTGATGGAAAAACTGCACTGTTGAGGGCTATAAAGATTTTCAATAGTCTCTCGTAAAGATAGCAAAATGGTATGCTCGGATGAGAAGAAAATCTTTCTCTTATCAGGTGCGACATTCACGTCATAAGATGTGGTTGGAATGCAGAAATTCAGGACAGCCATAGGATATTGCTTGGAATTTGAGCTTCTATAAAGTTCATTAACAAGTTTGGTGACCTTTGGCATATCGACAGGTCTTCCATTCACATAGAAGAATTGTCTGTCTCCTGAATTGCGACCACTGCCAGGTCCAGGTTTGGAAAGAAAACCTTCTACCTGGCAGTCTTCTGTGATGGCCATGTTGAAGGGCTCCAGGCATTTGAAAGTGTTCAAACCAAATACCGTAATGATATTGTCTTTCAGTGAACTGCTTCCTTGAGTTTTAACCACCACCATTTTAGAATTTTTGCCCACAATATTTGTGCAAAGTAATCTGACCCCTTTGGCAATTATCGCGTAAGCCTACAACAGGTAAGACTGAATAATTAGTAATGGAAGATAACAGCAAGAAAATAAAATTTCAACATTTATCGTAACACAACAATCTACTCCTAGAATTAAAACACTAGAGAAGTACAAATAAGTGTGATTAAGCAGAACATTTAGGCTTCAACGTGCATAAAATTATATGTGCTACCTTCAAACATATACATAGAAAATAAGATGCAGGACTCACATTCAGCAAGGAGATTACTTTGCCATACTCCTTCCGAATATTCCTACTGAACTCCTTGCCCCGAACCGGCAAGGTGGAGAACAATTTCTCAATTGTCACAGTGGTCCCGACTTGCCGTGCAATCTTCCTCTCACTGAGCACCACACCCGAGTGTTCAAACTCCAAATGTGTCCCGACCGGCTCATCTTTAGTCTTCGTTTCAACCGTCAATTTCCCCAATGCACAGAGAGAGCTCAATGCCTCCCCCCGGAACCCGAAGGTGGCAACGGAGTTTAGATCGGAGAAATCCGATATCTTGGAGGTGTGGTGCTTCAGAGCGAGCGCCTAAAGCAGGTCACATGAGCATTTGTATGGTCAGCAACCAATGACAGTAAAAGGAGCAAACTTGCGGCAAGGGGAGATGCTGCAATCTGGAAGCGAGATTAGAAATGAAAGGGGTTTCGTTTGTGCGTGCCTGGAAATTGCTGGGCGAGATCCCACTGCCGTTGTCGGCGACCTTGAACCACTCCTCGCCGTAGGCCTTGAGGCTGACCTCGACGGTGGTGGCGCCGGCGTCGAGGCTGTTCTCGACGAGCTCCTTGACGGCGGAGGAGAGGTCGAAGATGACCTGGCCGGAGCAAATCCGGTGCACCACCGACTTTCCGATCGGCTTTATTGCCGGTGAGGCTCCTGCCATCCCCGCCTAGACCAGTAAACCCTACCACAGCTCGAGCTCGGGGCGAGGGTTTTGGTTCCTCCTGCCGTCCTGCGCCTCTCCGGCTCTCGCCTCCCTCGCCCGCCCCCTGCTGTCGCGCTACGACCAGCTATTGGCCTTAGTTGGGCCTAAGACCATCTCTAGGGGATACCGGATAACTATCCCGCATTCACTATATATCGCCCATTGCGAGCGCGAGTACGGACTCGTCCGCAGCGTTCCACTCCATGGTCCAGCCCATCAATGCGCAGGTTCGTTCCCCTTTTTTCCTCTTCGTTTCTTTTTTCTTCTTCGTTTTTCTTTTTGCAGTTTGTTTCTTTTTTCTCCTGTTTTCTATAATATGAACACTGTTCAAATTTAGAAATTTTACTGTTAAGGAAATATTCTCGGAATTGCACGAAATAAAAACCAATATCCCTATTTTCCACGAAATTATCCAGAACACCGAATAGGAGACGGAGGGGGGCCACGAGGCGGCCTCACCTGGTGGAGGCGCGGCCCCCTCCCTGGCCGTGCCACCACGTGGTGTGGGCCCCTCGGGGCTCCACCTCCTTCGCCCTTTTTACATAGGGCATTTTGTGGCGCACTAAGTAGCCCATGCGCCACAGAATTTATTTAGTGGCGCATGCACAACAGTGCGCCACAAACATCTGTGGCGCATTGCATGCCCATGCGCCACAGAATGCTCTCTTTTTGTGGCGCACCAGGAAGCATGCGCCACAGAATACATGTGGGGCCCACGACCGAGTATGATTTTCAAAATCCAGGGCCAATTCTGTGGCACACCAAGCCCATGCGCCACAGAAAGCAGACATTTTGTGGCGCATGGACAGTGGTGCGCCACAGAATACCAACTTTCTGTGGCGCATGGGCTTGGTGCTCCACAGAATGTGGCTTTTCAGTGGCGCATGGGCCGGGTGCGCCACAGAATATATATTTGGTGCGCCACAGAATTGGAGCCTGGGACCACAAAAGCATTCAATGTACTAGAATCTCAGATTCATTTGCAACCTTTGCCCTTCTCTCACACAGCTCGTTTTTCTCCTCCCTCTCACCCAATTCTCCCCATTCTTTGTCCATTTCTTCTTGTTAAACCTATTTTGTTCCATAGATGATTGGTTAGTAGGTAGGGAGGCTCCATATATATACTCTCTCCTCCCCTTTTTGTCCACTAAATTCTCTCCAACGCACGATCACGGTCCCGGGAGGAGCTCCCAATCTACTAGGTGAGATATCTCCTCCTCTTTTTGTTGTGGTGTGCATGGTTGCGGTGTATGACCACCGATGTGTGTATGGCCACCGGTGTATGGCCATTGGTGTATATATGGCCACCGATCATGTATGGCCGGGTGTATGGCCATCTCGGTGTATGTGGACACCTATGCATGTTTGTTTGTTGTTTTTGTTGTTGCTTGCGCCGGCGTGGTGCATGGATGTTTGCCGAAATGTTGATTAACTTCCATTTCGGCAAATTTTTGCACCACCCATATGTCCTACTTTTAGGAGAAGTCAAGCTGAAATTTTCTATCGAACATGCATATGTGTGTGTGTGTGTGTGTGTGTGTGTGTGTGTGTGTGTGCATGTTGCGGTTCTTATTAACGTACTCTCATTTCTCGGTTCTGCTCTACGTATACCGCGTGTAGGCAACCATGGTCGTCGCCATGAACTCCGGTCAAATCAGTAGATACAAGGAAGAAGCGAAGGCGGAAATGATTCGGTGCAACATGAGCCAGATAAGATGTCCGTGTCGGACATGCAAACTCTTGAGCTGGATGAACCCTGATTCCGGACAATTGGAGGAGCACCTGCTCAGGCGTGGTTTCATGGAAGGCTTCAACCATGCACCGACAGCAAATACGCATGAAGACGAAGAGTCTCCCGGACATGCTAGTTATCATGACGAAGGAGATGTCGGCGGAGAAGATGATCATGACGAAGGAGATGTCGGCGGACAAGATCATCATCATGATAACCATGGGGGAGATGGCGGTGGTGGAGAAGACTCGAACACGGAGAACACGCTAATGTCGGCATTGCGGGACTCTCATGTTCAAGAACTGCTCCTCAAGGAGACGAGGAACGCCAGGGAGAGAGCCAAACTGGCGCAAATGGAGATAGACGGGAAGACTCCGTTGTATCCTGGGTGCCGGCCATAGGATACACGCTTGCAAGTAACGCTTCATGCTCTGGAGATGAAGGCTGAAAGCAAATGGACCGACGTGAGCTTCACGAGGAACATGAAATTCATGCACGATCGTCTTCCCGAGGGGAACACGTTGCCAACTAGCATCGAGGAGGCCAAGAAAGTCGTGTGCCCACTTGACCTACCGCACGTTAGATACCATGCCTGCATCAATGATTGCGCAATTTATCGGGGCGAGTATAAGGAACTAACCAAATGTCCGGTGTGCGACGCAGATCGGTACAAGGGTGGGAACAAGAAAGTTCCTCGAAAAGTGGTATGGTACTTTCCTATCACTCCCCGTCTGCAGCGATACTTTGTGGACCCTAAGGAAGCAAAGCTCATGCAATGGCACGCGGAAAGGGAGAAGCCCGAAGAAGATCCGGAGAAGGGAAGGATCCTGTCACACCCTTCAGACGCTAGCCAGTGGGAAGCATTGGACAACGCCTTTGAAAATTTCAGAGGCGACGCAAGGAACGTCAGGCTTAGTATGAGCACAGATGGACTCAATCCGTTCGGCAACCAGAGTAGCACGCATAGCACCTGGCCCGTGTTTGTATGGCCTTACAACCTTCCCCCATGGTTGTGCACGAAGCAAAGGTACATACACATGAGCATTCTCATCCAAGGGCCGAAACAACCGGGGGTCCACATACATCTGTATCTCACCCTATTGAAAGAGGAGTTAGCCACGTTGTGGGAGACGCCAGCCCTTACGTGGGATGCCTACACTGGAGAATATTTCGACATGAGAGCCGCCTTGTTCACGACGGTGCAGGACTATCCTGGTTGCTCATACGTATCGGCCCAGGTAGGCCACGTATTCTGTGCATGTGTCAGGTGCATGGATGGGACCCCGCATCTCCAGCTACCAAGGGATGGGTCTTTGAAAACCGTGTTCCCAGGGGCTCGACGGTGGCTTCGCATGGATCACCCGTGGAGGAAACATGGTGACCTGTTCAATGGTGAAAACGAGCCCAAAAGAGCCCCGCGTCATAGGACCGACACTGAAATCGACGAGCTTTTGAGAAATTGGGAGGAGTGCCCTGCGCCAGGATAGAAGCGACCGAGGGTAGATCCCCTGATGGGTGTATGGAAAGCGAGGTCTGTTTTCCACGACTTGGAGTACTAGAAGGTCCTCAAGACGCCTCATAGCCTTGATATGATGAACATGACGAAGAATGTCACCGAGAGTCTACTTGGCACTCTTTCCAACATGCCAGAAAAGTCCAAGGATGGGACGAGAGCAAGATCTGATCTAAAATTGCTTGGCATAAAAAAAGAGCTTCAGGCACCCGACAGTGATGACGACGACGATGATGATGATGATCAGACGGAAGGGACTCAAGGTCACCGCAAAAGGGTAAAGAAGAACACGGTGGTGCTTCCCCCTGACTGCTACACTATGAGTCCGGTGGAGCTCGAGCAGTTCTAAAAGTGCCTCATAGGAGTCAAATTTCCTCACGGTTACGCGGGGAAGATCAACAGATATCTGGACGCAACAAAGAAGAGGTTCACCGGGATGAAGTCTCACGATTGTCACGTGCTGATTACGCAGATAATTCCCGTTGCGATCCGAGGGATAATGGACGATCACGTCCGAGATACGCTGCTTGCCCTGTGCAACTTTTTTGATGTCATCAACAGGAAGTCGATTGGCGTGAAGCAGCTCGACAGGCTACAAGAAGAGATCGTGCTAATACTATGCGAGCTCGAGATTTACTTCCCGCCCGCATTCTTTGATATCTACGTGCATCTCCTTCTCCATGTCGTTGAGGACATCAAGCAGCTCGGGCCGACGTTCCTGCACTACATGATGCCGTTCGAAAGGCAGAACGGTGTGATGAAAGGATACGTTCGCAACAGGGCCCGTCTAGACGCAAACATGGCCAAGGGCTTTCTAACCTACGAGTGCATCTCCTTCTGCCAGAATTATCTAAGCACCGAGGACCAGGATGTTGGTCTGCCCACCAGGAAGCACCTCGGCAGGCTCGGTGGATTTGGTCACCGCGAGGGCTACCGCTCACTCTTTGTTGGTGTTCATGGTCGAAAAGAAGACCTCGACAGGGCTCATCGGGTCGCGCTACAACACTTACAATTGATCGAACCTTGGGTGGAAGAGCACAAGAGCTTAATCGAGCAGAATTACATCGTCCAGGGTCGGCCGAGGAAGAATGGAGACGTATCTAGAGACCACAACTCCACCTTCACGAGTTGGTTCAAGAAAAGGCAACTGCTTCAAGCAGCGAGCATAAGGCCATCTACGAAAGATGAAAAACTCACCTTTTTCTTATCACAGGGCCCCGGGCAGAACGTAAGAACCTATCAGACGTACGACATCAACGGTTACAGATTCTTCACCGAGGAAAAGGACAATAATAGTGAATACCAAAACTCAGGAGTAACTATGCTATCCTACGGCAATGCCGAGGCTACTGTCAAGGAAAGATTCTTTGGAAGGATCGAAGAGATATGGGAGCTCAACTACTGTGGAGAGTCCATTCCAATGTTCCATGTGAGATGGGCCAAGGACGTCGTCAAAGAAGGAAGGCATTTCACCAACATGGTTATACCCGATGCCAAATCGAAGAAAGCCTCCGCAAAAAACGAGCCATGGGTACTCGCTAGCCAAGTTGAGCAATGTTTCTTCATTACCGACCCGTCAAAGCCTAGCCGTGTTGTCGTGAGGAGGGGAAAGAGGAGCATCATCGGAATGGAAGGAGACGCAAAAGAGGAAGACTTGGACGGCGATCCGAAGATCGAGGAGGAATTCGACAAGTTCTTCGACATGCCGACTACTAGCAAACACACAAGGAAGACCTCCCTACCTACTAAAGGTTGTCCGTTCACGCGAAGAAATCTCAAGGTGCCCGGACTAAAGTATTCAACCGCGAAGAAGGGAAAGAAGAGAAGCTAGCTCTCTCGAAACCTCCCGGGATCGACAAACAAGACTTTTTTGGTGTATCATTTTTTGTGTGTGTGTGAGACACAAAAGCATATATTTATGTATGTCAGAACCGGCCGGGATCGACGAAGACTTTCTTTTTGGTGTCTGTGAGTCAATGCAAGCATATATATGCATATGTATTATTTTGTGTGTGTGTATGAGAAAATGTTGTATTAATTTTTGTCTCTTCTTTCTTTAAATATAACTAAAAATAAAGTTTTTGGAAATGACAAAAATATGACACAACCCGGATTCGAACCTGGCTGCCCAGGTCACAGGTTTGAACTAAACTGGGCTAACCATTAGAACTTCAGTCTGTGTTTGTCTAAACAGAGACTAGCAAATCTTTTAAACATTATCAGGCGAACAATTTCTGTGGCGCACCCACACTAATATGCGCCACAGAATCGTCTTAATTCTGTGGCGCACCCACGGTTCCATGCGCCACAGAATTGTGAATGCTGAAGCAGGTGCGGGGGCGGGCCCATGTGTAAGCGGCAGCATAGATATTCTGTGGCGCATCCCTTCGCGGATGCGCCACAGAATTTCTTTGCCGTCGCTTACACATGGGCCCGCCCCCGCACCTGCCTCTCACCCTTCCAAATTTCGCTAAGTCCCGGAGCCCGACGAACCGCTCCCGCGCGCCGCCGCCACCGCCCAGACTCGCCGCCGGCCGCCCCCGCCCATCCCTGCGCGCGCCCCGCCCAACCTCGTCGCCGCCGACCTCCCCTGCACCCCGCCACCGCCCAACCCTGCGCCGCGCCCACATGTGTTGCGCTCGGCCTCGAAGAAGAACCGCCGCCGCCGCCGGGAAGCACCTCCCCACACACACGGCACACCAGCGACGGCTGCGCGACGCCGGCCTCGCGCCGCCCTCGACCTCCCCTCCCTCCCCTACTCGAGGTGCTTCCCCTCTCCCCCTCCTCCCTCCCGTACCGAACTCTGCACGCAAGGTGTTTGTGGAAATTCCGGTGCGGCCACGAACGGCATGAAGGGCTCGCTGTGCTCGCTTGCTCGGTGCTCGCCGTTGTGCTTGCTGCCGTGCTTGCTGTTGTGCTCGCTACTCGTTGTGTTGTGCTTGCTGTTGTGCTCGGTGCTCGCTGCTTGCTTGCTCGGTGCTATGTTGATCTTATATATTTGTGCTATGTTGATCTTATATATGGATGCTGCTCCGACCATCGTGTCATTATATTTGTGCTATGTACATTTGTACATATGGATGCAACATGATATGCAGGTACCCCGCGAGGCCCTTGAGATTGCCGGAATGTTGATTAACTTCCGTTCCGGCAAATTCGGGTACTCCATATGTCCTTTTTTAGCAAAGGTTATGTCGAAATTTTTCGTGAATTTTAGCATGACTTTGCTAAAAAAGGACATATGGGGTAATGCAAGGGCCAGGGTATCTTAGTACTTAATTAAGTCTATTTTTACTTATATTTTTTTGTACTAATCAATGCAGTGCAAACATGTCGGAGAGCGGCCCTTCTAAGCACATGAGCGTCGAAGAAGTGGCTAGAAACGCCAACTAGACCTTTTGGGCTATGTCCCAGGAGTTGGAGGATGCCGCCAACACTGGTACTAGAGGTGGCGAACATCAGGAGGAGGAGACCACAACAGATGGAGATGCTAGTGGCGGCAGCCATGAGGAGGAGGGGGAACCCACAACGGCCGATGGTAGCAACCCGCCTGCTAAGAAGAATAAGAAGCCAAGGAGGGATCGGACACCGCAAGCTCTCGGCAACGTCACGGACGCCTTCATTGTGGTCACGCCAAGTGGCCTCCCAATGGAGCCCGAGAGACTTGCCAGAGGATGCGGCATGCAACTAGGGTGCATCCTCCGGGAAACCGTGTCGATCAACACGAAGGACCTCAGAATTAAGGGGAATGAGGCTTTGGTCGAAACCCTCCTCAAGAAGCTTCACCAACGATACACGTTCCCGGAGCCGTTCAACAAAAAGGTGGACAGTTTAGCCATCACAAAGATGAGCACCGCCTTGAGCAGCTGGAAATGCAGGGTGAAGAGGAAGATTATGAAGGGTGAGAGCTGGGAGGCGATAAAAGCCAAAGATCCGATGCTCGACAAAGAAGAGTTCGACGCATTCAAGCTGTACACAGATAGCGAGGACTCTACCAAATGGACCGAGTGGGGGAAGAAGATGCGGGACCTGAACATAGGTAACCACCGTTTAGGAAGCGGCGGTTACCGAGGAAAACAGCCCGTTTGGGACAAGGAGGATGCCGAGGTTGCTAAACTGGGGAAAGAGAACCCGTGGCATAAAATCACGGACGAGCAGATTAGGAACTTTGTCCGGTCCCGCTACTATCTGAACAAGGAGACCGGGGAATTCGTTACCGATGATGCTGACGTGAAGCAATTCGAGAAACATCTGGTAAGGAATTTAATTACCGCGGAGCCATATTCCCACATGCATATGGGTTCACCTTAATTTCCTTTGTCTGCAGGAGGACGAGTTGAAGGCTGACACTGAGGCCGGCCCGTCGTCCCAGGGCTCGACGGACCCGTGGGACACGACTTTCAACAGGGTGATGGACGTTTACAAGGAGAGGGAGAAGACGGTGGCGCCTACGTCAGCAGGCCGTGTGTCCGGCTTTGGTACGAGCATGAAGTTCCTCCAGTACTACAGCACGGACGGCGGCGAGAAGAGAAGGCAGAGGAGGAAGCCGAGTAGGGATAGCAACCAAATTACGCGGTGTTAACGGGCAAGGTGCCAAAGGACTTGGACTTCGTCCATCAAGCCCCCGCGGATATATTCTTCATAGCGTACGAGGACGTCTTCAACCTGTTTAACTCTAAACGGCTGGACTATAACTTGGTCCGTCTATACGCTCTAAGTCTGGCACAGAGGATCAAGAGAGAGGCAAACCAGGACGTCGTGGTAGCAGATCCCTACTACATGCGTGAAAGCCAGCTGATGGACTCAGGGACACGGACCATGGCGACGGAGTACCTCGAGAGGTTCATGTTGACCAACAAGAGGAAAAGCAGCCTTCTTGTGCCTTTCTTTCCCGAGTAAGTACACATCCGCTCGCCGATGTCGTAACTTATGTTTTCTCATATAGTTCTTCCATTGGTGATCCTTTCCGTTGTGTTAAGCAGGGACAAGTACTGCGTACTCATATCCGTAAGCCCGAAGTTGTCCATTGCGACTTATTTGGACTCGGGGAGTAAGGTTAAGAAAGACTACACCAACATAAAGGGTGTTCTCGATGATGCTCTCGAGGTGTACGCCCATAAAGTAGGCCTCTTCCATAACGACGTGCAATATTACAAAAAGGACGGAACACACCGGTTTAGGCATGTGACCGACTTCGCTTGCATCAAGCAGCAAGATGGCAGCATGAAGGATGCCTTCTACGCCCTCCATCACCTTAAAGGGTATGTCCGGGATGCAGAGAGTATGAGGTTGCCACAACAGCTCCGAGAATGGGCCAAATGTGCGGGGGAAATCAGCGACGCTGAACTTAGAGAAGACTTCCATCGCATCCAGATGCAGTTATCACAAATCATCCTCGAAGATGTCATTACAAAAGGGGGGGGGGGGCTTTTACTACGCTAGAGGTAGGATGTATTACAAAACCGCGCCTAGCTTGCCTCACTCATATTTCAAGTGCTTTCTTTATTATAGACTTTTACACCTATAGATGAATAATTCACCGATATTAACCGATACTTCCCTATCCATCTCCAGGTTTGCCTCAAGAGGAGATCGAAGAACGCCTAGAGATGCAACTGGACACTAGGATGTGGACGACGAAGGACATGTACAAAACCTTCCCGGCGCCGACCAAGAAGGCTACGTGATCGTGCTCTCCAGCTGATCTTGCTCACCATCATCGATTGCCGATATGTAAACTATTTGGTCACATTATATGTATGAAATGATGAAATGACGAACTTTTGTATTTCGGGTTCCATTTGTATCATGACTTGTGTAAGATTCGGCACTACATACTCTTGTTACTATATATATGTATGTATATCTCGGGCTCGAATGAATGTGATGTGTCTGTTTTAATTCATTTACTGATTTAATATATATGTGTCAACTTATAATATATCTGTATAAATCTTGTATATACCTATATTTGTACAGCAGGAAAAATAAATCGAAAATTCCTGTTTATATTCTATGGCGCATGGAATAATATTTTTGTGGCGCAGCTCTTTCTATGGCGCACCTGGAAACCATGCGCCACTGATGAGTTTCTGTGGCGCACAGGAGTTGGTGCGCGACAGAAAGTTGGAAATTTCTGTGGCGCATGGGGCAGGTGCGCCACAGAATAACATTTTAGTGGCGAGGATTCTGTGGCGCACCCCCCCTTTTCCTGGATGCGCCACAGATAGCCCTAATCCATGCGCCACTGATAGCCCTCTCCCAACTAGTGATAACCCTAGGCACCCGAACACTTTTCCAGAAAACATTACGGAGCCTCCGCCGTCGTCAACCCTAGTTCGGGAGGGTTTAGAAGCTCTTCCCGGCACCCTGCCGGAGAGGGAAATCATCACCGGAGGGCTCTACATCAGCATGCACGCCTCCGGACTGATGCGTGAGTAGTTCATCCTTGGACTACGGGTCCATAGCAAAGTTGAAACCAAGAAATATCTGTTACGTTCCTGATGTTTCCGACCAAACCAAAGGGTACGAAAGCATTGAAACCGATATATCTTGTCGAGGTGTGATTCCCACGGAACAGGGATAACCACCCTCGGGGGAGAAGTTCGTGGAGGGGACTGAACACGTAGGTCAACAACCCTCAACCGGCACAGCGACGTTGCTCGTCATGCCTGTAGAGGGATAGCACGACAGAGATGGACACGGGCCCGTACCCAGGTTCACGGCCTCAGGGTGAGGTAAAACCGCTACTCCTGCTTGTCTGTATTGCTCTGCTGGGGTTACAGTACAAAGAGCTCGCCGAGGGCCCTCGCGAGGCGGTGCGGAGCTTGGAGCGGGAAGGTTCGGGTCCTCTTCCTCCCCGAGCTTGCAGGGCTTGGCTAAGCTATTGTGTTGTGTCAAAGGACGAAATGAACCTTCCCTCTATGGAGGAGCTCCCTCTCCTTATAAAGGTGCCCCGGGCTGCGCAGTGGAAGGGTTCCCACATGGCGACGAACGGAGGGGCGGGCTGCCCCACTACCGGGTAGCCCATGGACTTGGTCCATGGTCGTAAAGCCTGCCTTCGTGGCAGGGGAGCCGCCGTCTTTGCAGAGCGGCCAGCTGGTACCCCAGAGACCGTGGGGGTGCCCACGGTGACGTCGTCGTTGGAGCGTAGCGCCGGCCATCTGCTTTATCACCAAAGAGGAAAGCTTCGTTGGCGGTGCAGGGGACACAACTTTGTTGACCCCTTTTATCACCGGAACGGCAACTGCGGCGCGCAGACGCACGCGTCACTCTGCGGCTGCTGCAGAGGCCATGTGCGCTCTACAGCGGACGCTTCGTCACGAAGTATCCCCTCAGGGCCCTGGAGGCCTTGAGGGGGGAGTTGCGTTGACTCCTCTCCAGGGGAAAGGGCCTTGTGGAGGGGCAGCCTCGGGAGGAGCCCCTTCAGGCCTTCGCTGCCCCCTCAAGTCCCCTCGAGGGGGCTTTCCCCTCGGGGGTCTCTCCAAGCGTTCTGCTTGGTCCTTAGCCGTTTCGCAGACTTTGGCGCGTGTGAGGGCTGTGGGGAGTGGGCTCTGCACACCCCAGATCCCACTGGGCCGACAGTAGCCCCCGGGCCCATGATGGGCACGGCGTAGCCCGCTAGGCGTAGTCGAAGCGTCGTGGGCCCAAAGTGTCTGGCCGGCCCGTGACACGCGTCGATCCGTGCTGAGTTTGCGACGACTCGGTTTCTCCGGACGATCGTGCGTAGTGGGGGGTCCCACCACGTCTACCACGCCCGTCTTGGTAACTGCGTCGATGTGGCATAAAGCCTGCGCATCTGTCCGAGCGGAAGTCATTACTCATTTCCGCGCCTTGCCTTTCGCTCTTGCTCCTCCAAGCTTCCTACTCCGGCGAACTTTTCCCTTCTCCTTGTTCTTCCTCGAGCTTCCCTTCTTCCGGCGATGGGGGGATCCAAGGGCAAGGGAGCGATGTCCACGCTCCGCCCGGATGCGCAAGAGGATGAGGTGCTTGGCCCCGCCTTGGTCGGGGTGCGCGTCAATGCGGTGGCGCTGGACAAGATCCAGCACCTGGTCGCCGGGAGGACCAACGAGCACGGCGCCAGCGCCATCCAGGCCGCGAAGCACGGTCGCTTCCCGGCGGGGTTTTTCCCCATCTTTCTCCACACTCTCTTCGCGAGGTTGGTGCCTCCGTACTCGCCTTTCCTCGAGGCAGTACTGGAGTTCTACCAGATCCACCTCCTGCACCTTCACCCCAACGCCATCCTCATCCTCTCCATCTTCGCCTTCTTGTGCGAGGCCTATCTGGGGGTGAAGCCTTCGGTGGCCCTCTTCAGGAGCTTCTACGCGCTCCGAAACACCGCGAAGACCGAGCGGACGGGCTGCGTGTCTTTCCGCATCGCGGATGGCATGGGGGACATCTACATCCCCATGTCCTGGAGCTGTGAGAGGCCCGTCACGGCGGTCTCGAAGAAGGTGGACGACTTCAGGCAGAAGTGGTTCCACATCGGCGTCCCGTCGCAGAGCTCCCTCCTCGACGTCCCAGATGCGCTGCCCGTGAAGAACACCCACTGGGGCAAGCAGGCCCTCAAGGGCCCGCAGATAGCCGACCTCGTGGGCCGCTTGAGGATGCTCCGGGAGAACGGCCTCACTGGCCAAATGGTGGCGGAGGAGTTCGTGAGGCGCTGCATCGCCCCCCTTCAGGCGCACAAGAAGCCGATGTGGGCGTACTCAGGGCTCATGGACCCGATACGGCTCCACCCCTGCGACCATCGCCCCGCCGTCATCGCCACCATCATGGGCGGCCTCTTCGTCAATCCTGACGTGCCAGGGGCGGTTCCCGCTGTTATAAGGCCCCTGTACCAGGTCCCGGACCAGCGCCAGGCCATCTTGGAGCGGATGCCCTCTTTCACCGCGCTGAGCCTAGTGGGGGAAGAGGAAGAAGAGGGGCCCATGCCGGTGGCGAAGGACGTAGATGCTGATGAGTCTCCGTACCCCTCAGACTCGGAGCAAGGTGATGCGGAGGCGGGGGTGATGCCCTCCGCTGGCGCGGGAAGCTCGTCCGGAGCCGTGCCCCCCGCTGGGGAGGTCTACGAGCTCTCGTCCAGCGACGGCGAGGAAGCTGAGGCTGGGCGCCAAGAGCCCCCGAGCGCTCCCCTCAAGAGGAAAGCTGAGGCGGCTCCTGAGGGGTCAGGAGCCCGGACCGCGCCCTCGTGGCGTTCGTCAGGCATGGTGTGGGTTGACACCCGCGCCAAGAAGACTAGGTAAGTGCTCTTGACTTTTGTCTTTCTTTTTCGAACCTTGCTTGCCTCCTCCCTTTGACCGATTTTCTCACCTTCTGCCAGCGACCCAGCGCCTGCGAAGCGCCGCAGGCTCCGCAAGGCTGCGAATGTGAAGAGGGCTGCTCCCGAGGCCGCGCCAGAGGCTGCAGCGGGCGAGGCCGCGGCAGACGAGGCCTGAAGAAAAAGCCCCTGCAGGGTCTCAGGAGAACGCGCCTCAGGCGGGGGCACACGAGCCGCCTACGGAGGAGGAGCGGGTGGAGGAGCAGGTGGAGAGTGTGCCCACTCCGCCTCGCGCGGCAACTCCTCCAGCGCAGCCAGAGGCTGCGGCCGG
Source organism: Poa annua (assembly GCA_026929855.1). NCBI lineage: Eukaryota > Viridiplantae > Streptophyta > Magnoliopsida > Poales > Poaceae > Poa > Poa annua. The sequence goes on from CM049436.1 coordinate 44,326,754, forward strand.
CGCCACGCCGGTCCCGAGCCCCTTCAAGGCTAGCGGGGAAGATCTTCCCCCATCCCCGCCACATACTACAGCGGAGGAGGAGGCAGCGGCGACGGGGCAGACCTTCTCTGCCCCGGAGACAAACGAGGAAGCGCCGCCCGAGCGGGGCGACCTCGGGGCGCAGAGTGCAGGCGCCGAGGTGGAGGATTCGCCCCCAAGCCCCCAGGCCCACGCGGAGGTTCCCTCCACCAAGCTCGACACAGGCGCAGGGCCCTCCGCGCCGCGCAGGACTTCTCAGGCTCTTTCCCTTGGCACCTGGGACTGGAGCAGGGGGCACCGCGATGTCGCCTTCCGCCTGGTGCGGGAATCCCTGGAGGGGCTGGAGGCCCACCTCGCTCTGGAGGACCAGGAGCTTGCCCGGCAGCGAGATGAGCTCGCGGGGGCTTGGGCCGCTTTCCACGCGGCTGTGGAGGCTCGCCGGTAGAGTGACTCGGCCCTGCAGGAGGAGCTTGAGGAGGCGATGCGCTTTGCCGAGGAAGTCCGCGAGGGCGCCATGCACGACGCCGAGGAGCTTTTGCAGCCCTTGAAGGCCGAGCGCCGAGCCGCGGCAGAAGACTTGGCCGCGGCCAGGGCGGAGCGCGAGGCCGTGGAGCACTCCCTAGCGGCCAAGCACCGCGAGCTTGTCGCGCTCGAGGAGAAGATCCTTGCTGACTCCGAGACCGTGCGGTCCACCCTGGACGAGGTCCGCACGAGCTTGGAGGCCAGAGGGCGAGCTCTGGGAGAGCACGAGGAGGACGTGCGCCGCCGTGACGAGCAGCTGGCGCTGAGGGAGCAGGAGCTGTCCGGGCAGCGCGCTGCCCTCGAGGCCCGCGAAGATAGCCTGGCTGCGGCGCTCAGCAAGCTGGAGCACGACGTGGCCGCCCACAGGGGAAACGTGGAGCGCGCCAACACGAGGCTCGCTGAGCGGAAGGAGGAGGCTGCGAAGAAACTCCAGGAGAGGGAGAGGGAGTTCCGCGCCGCCATCTCCCAAAACTACAAGGACAGGTTCTCCAAGCAGGCGGACCGCTTCAAGAAGAGGCGCTACGAGGACTCCACCCGCATCCGCAAGCTGGAGAAGGAGAACACTGCCCTAAGCGCCCGCCTTGGGCGTGAAGCGGATCGCCGCCGCGCTGCTGAGGAGGCGCGCGAGCGCACGGCGCAGGACCTCACCTCCCTCATGGCGGACATGGAGGAGATGAACCAACAGGTGGGTCCTGCCGTGGAGAAGGCGGTGGAAGCGGTCGAGAGCGCCAAGGCTGCGCAGGTGCTGTCGCAGCAGCGGGAGCGTATGTTCCTGTCCTTGGCGGGGCGGGGCCGCGAGCTCGCCGCGAAGCTGGGAGCAGATGCGCCGTCCGTCCCCGCTCAAGGCCACTCCGACGCCGCCACATACCTCCTGTACTTCGAGCAGCTCTTCTCAGCGCTCGAGGGCCCCGCCGCGGAGCTCCGCGACGTCGTCGAGGAGGAATGCCGCCAGCTCCTGGCGGTGGCGGTGGACCGCATCTTCTCCAACCTCGTGCACCTCCAGCCTGGGTTCGACCTCACTACGGTGACCGAGCCCCTCGAGGGGGAGGAAGGGTGGAAGGTCTCCAACTCCGTCCGCGACCAAGTGGACGACTTCTGCAGCCGCTTTAAGCGAGCCGCGGCAGAGGATGAGGAGGACGGCGATGAGGAGGGCGAGCGCGGGGAAGAAGAGTCTGGGGAGGACGACGACGAGGCCTCTGCCTGACTTCCTGCAATGTAATGCGCTTGTAGCGCTGTAGGGGCATTTGCTTTTTAAAGACTTTCGTTTTGCAGTCTGTAATATACTTCTCATCTTTTAAACAAGTGCTGCTAAGTCTGTGTGTGCTCCCCTCGAGGAGCCTTTGCTTCAATTCCATGTCTTTTTCGCTCTGCGTCGCTGGACCCTTCTCTTCGCACTATGACTCCGCCGCTGCGGTATGCTCGAGCAATGACTCGGCAAGGCCGGGGGGAGTTTAAGGCTTAGAGAGGTAGGAACCCTCGAGTCGCGATGCTGAGGGTCCCCCTTTGACGCGCAAGCAGCCCATGGAGAGTGAGGCGAAGGTCCACTCGAGGGACGCAGAGTGCTCGTGAGAGAGATGCAAGGATTCTCTTGGTGTGAGCGGGGAACTTAGCTTCGCGAGGCTTTTCGCCCTGCGTATGACTCCTCCGGCGATGTCTTTCCCTTCAGGGGGCGAGCTTTCCCTCCACGAGCCTGGAGAGATTCTTGTTCCCTGTGGATGTTAGAGAGGCGAACCAGAACGCTAGAGCATAGTAGCGAGGACTCATGCACGCTTATAGGTTTCCTTGTGGGTGCCTCGCGAGGAGAGAGAGTACCAAGGTCCTTTGGAGAGGTGGCGTGGATCCGGGAGCATGCCCTTTAGCCAGAGCTCAGGGTCCCTTGGGTTTTGCAGTGCTGCTGGGGTGCTCTTGGGCACAGGCACCGTACTCAGCCCTCGCTCACGAGGTGCGCGTGGGAAAAATATAAGCGCACATGTGAAAATAAATGACGAAAGTAAAACTTGCCATTGGAATATTACACAGCGGCGCCTCAGCGCTAAGTTCACTTGGGAACGACACGGCGCCTTAGCGCAAAGTTCGCTTGGAAGGAAAATGGCGCCTGAGCGCAGAGTTCACTTGGAACGAAAATCGGTTCATTACACTTGGGTTTGCCAAGCTAATGGTCCTTCCATGTCGAGGCATGGGGACCACCCATTAGTGGCAGAGGTTCACTGTGGCCTGCGGTGGCTCATTAGCAGGAGAGCTCGGAGGGCTGACCCTCGGGAGAAGCCTTGAGAAGCTTGGAGGCGAAGCCGTGAGCTTCCCTCTAGAGACATAAAATGCCTGGCGTGACTATGATCACGGGTAGAACTTGCGCAGATGCGCGATGTTCCACGGGTTCTTGACGGGGATGCCGTCTTCGGTCTCGAGGCGTACTGCGCCAGGCCTGGCGATGTGGGAGACCCTGTAGGGGCCTTCCCACATCGGCGAGAGCTTGTGGAGGCCTTCCCTGGAGAGGATTCGCCTGAGGACGAGGTCGCCCGCCTCAAGGGTGCGTGAGCGCACATGGCGGCTGTGGTAGCGTCGTAGATCTTGCTGGTACTTTGCCGCTCTGAGGGCGGCATGGCGGCGCAGTCCCTCGAGGAACAGTAGGTCGTCATTGTGGAGGCCCTCTTGGATGTCCTCGTTGAAGGCAAGGACCCGTGGGGATCCATGCTTGGTTTCCGCGGGGAGGACTGCTTCAGCTCCGTAGACCAGGGCGAACGGCGTTTCGCCTGTAGGCCTTGAGGAAGTTGTGCGCATGGACCAGAGCACAGATGGGAGCTCGTCGATCCAGCCCTTGCCGTGGCCCTTGAGGACGTTGAAGCTTCTGGTCTTGAGGCCCTTGAGAACTTCTGCGTTTGCTCGCTCGGCTTGACCGTTGCTGCGTGGATGAGCCACCGAGGCGAAGCAGATCTTGACGCCGAGCCTTTCGCAGTAGGCTCGGAAGATGCCGCTGGTAAATTGCGAGCCATTGTCGGTGATGATGCGGTTGGGCACGCCGAAGTGGCAGACCAAGCTCCTGATGAATTTCACCGCGGCTCCAGCTGGTATGGTGCGCACTGGTTCGACCTCGGCCCACTTGGTGAACTTGTCGACAGCGACAAAGAGGAAGCGATAACCCCACTGCGACTTCGGGAAGGGGCCTAGGATGTCAAGCCCCCAGACCGCGAACGGCCAGGAGAGCGGGATGGTCTGGAGCCCCAACGCCGACTGATGAATCTGCTTGGCGTGGTATTGGAAGGCGTCGCAGGTTTGAACGATGGCGACCGCATCCTGAAGCACTTGAGGCCAGTAGAAGCCGCTCCTGAAGACCTTGCCTGCGAGAGTGCGTGCACACGAGTGGTGGCCGCACTCCCCGCTGTGGATGTCCTTGATCAGCGTTCGGCCTTCCTCAGGAGGAACGCACTTGAGCGTGATGCCGTTTGGGCGCTTGCGGTACAGGTCTCCCTCGAGGATGCAGTAGGATTTCGCTTGTCGAGCGATCCGCTCTGCTTCCGCGTCTTCCTCAGGGAGGATCCCTTTCGCCAAGTAGTCCTTGATCTCGTCAATCCAGCCTGTGTCTTGGTGGGCTGCCGTCAGCAACAGACGCTCCCCTGTGTGGGGGCCGCAATCGGGCGCCCCAGACTCAGGAGGTGGTGGGAGTGCTTCGTCTGTGCTTGCGGCTGTGGCCTCTCGAGGCTGCTTGATGGATGCCTTGGCGAGCCTTTCTTCAAAGACGCCAGCCTGCTGGGCTTGCCTTCGCGAGGCTCTCTTTGCGATGTCATCGGCCTCTTGGTTTTCCTTCCTCGGGATATGCATGAGCTCCATGCCCCTGAAGTGCTTCTCGAGCTTGCGGACCTCTTCAAGGTATGCGGCCATGTGGTCGTCCTTGGGCGTGTAGCTCTTGTTGGAGAAGTTGACGAGCAACTGGGAGTTGCCCTTGACGAGTAGGTGCTTGACGCCTAGAGCGATGGCGGCCCTTAGGCCGGCGAGGAGGCCCTCGTACCCGGCGATGTTGTTGGAGATCTTGTCAATCGTGAAGCACAACTGGACAGCGTAGTATAGCTTGTCTCCTTTGGGCGAGGTCAGGACGACGCCTGCCCCGCCATTGCGGCAGGCGAAGGCTCCGTCGAAGTGCATGGTCAAGTGGCTGGGCATTGTGTCTCCAGAGGGCTCGGCTGCCCCTGAGCCTTCAGCCCCCGAGCCGCTGGTGCATAGCGACACCTTCTTCGTGGCAGCTTGCTCCTGGGAGAACACTTGCTTCTTCTTCTTGGGCCTCTCGAGAGGCTCCATGTCCTCGTCAGCCGGAAACGCCATGGCGGCAGCCTTGTAGGCGCTTTCCACAGCGCGCGTGGCGTCCAGGATATGACCATGGATGGCGATGGTGCCAGCGCTGCCGGGGATCTTGACCATGTTGTAGGCATGGTGCGTGACGGACATGAACTTCGCGAGGGCGGGGTAGCCGAGGATGGCGTTGTACGGCAGGCCGATGTGGGCGACATCGAAGTCGATCAACTCAGTGCGGTAGTTCTTCTGCGTGCCGAAGGTGACGGCCAGCCGGACCTGTCCCCGGGGTTCGATTGAACCACTGGTGACCCCTGTGAACGACCTGGAGGGCGTAAGCCACTCGTAGGGCACTTGAAGCGTCTCGAAGGTCTCGACAGAGATGACGTTCAGGCCAGCTCCCCCATCAATGAGCGTCTTGGAGATGGTGATGTTGTTGATGGTAGGGGAGCAGACCAGGGGGAGGGTCCCAACGGTCTTGGTTGACTTGGGGTGGTCCTTGGCGTCGAAGGCGATGGTGTACTGGGACCACTTGAGGGGCCTGGAGGTCTCGGTGCTCGGGAGCGCGGCGTTGAGCTCGCGGGTGAACTGCTTGAACTGGTTGTTCGACTTGGGCGCCTGAGCCCCGCCGAGGATGCATGCCATGGCTCCCCTTGGGGCCTGGTAGCCTCCGTCTTCCTCGTTAGGGAGGTTGTTGTTCTTCTCAGCGGCGTTGGCCTGAGTGCCTTGCGGCCTCTGGTAGCCGCCACCGCGTCCGCCTCTGCTGTCGCAGCGGTAGCCGCGGACTCTGCCGCGGTTCCCACTGCCTTCTTCGCGCTCGCGCTCCCTACTCAGCCTCTTGAGGTCGTAGCAGTTGTCGGTGGCGTGGCCGCGCCTGTTGTGGTAGACGCAGAATGGGCGGTTGTCCACCTCCTTGTCGCCAGGCTCGGGGGAGCTTCTTCGGGCGCTCTTGGCGGCTGGTTCTGCTGCCAGGACTGCAGTGGTCTTGCGCTTAGTCTCCTCGCGCTTCTTGTGGCTCTTGGAGCCTTCAGCCTGGTCATCCCCGCGCTGGCTCATCTTGACGAAGAGGAGTCCCTCTTCAGCCTTGGCGCACTTGTCAGCGAGGTCGAACAACTTCACCACAGAGGTGAGCTTGTCGTGGATGCCCAGCTTCTCGAGCATCCTGCGGTTCGTGACGCCCTCTCTGAAGGCGGCGATGACCTGCGTGTCAGGGATGTTCGGAATCTTGTTGCGCACTTGGCTGAAGCGCTGGATGTACTTGCGAAGAGTCTCATCCTTCTTCTGCACCACGGCGCGCAGGTCGTTGTGGGTGAGCGCGCGCTCGTATGTGCCCTTGAAGTTGGCGACGAACTGCCTGCAGAGCTCCTGCCAGGAGTCGATGGAGTCCTCAGGCAGGTTGAGGAGCCACGACAGCGCGGAGTCCCTGAGCGCGTGGGAGAACCAGTTGGCCATGACCTTGTCGTCTCCCCCTGCAGCTTGGATGGAGGTGGTGTAGAGCTGCAGGAACTCGAGAGGGTTGGTCGACCCATCGAAGCCCTTGGGAAGGGCTGGCCTGAACTTCTGCGGCCAGACCACGCGACGGAGGGAGCGGGTGAAGGCCATGCAGCCAGAGGCGTAGGTGGCAGTTCCCCCCTGGAGGGCTCTGCGGTTCTGCTGTCCCGCTTGGCCGAGCTCCTCGACGAGGCAATTCTGGAGGTCCCTGCGGCGCTCCATGCCCACGCGCGCGTCAGGCGCGGTGCGCTGCACGATTTGGCAGTCGCGCGGCGAGGATGCGTGAGAGGGAGCCCTCTGCGCCGCAGCTGGAGGTGGTCCTGGTGGCGGAGGAGGCGCATCTGGTGCAGCCGTTCCCGCGCGGCCAGAGTGATGGACCATGGAGCGCGACGGAGCGGGGCGCGTGGTCGCGATGTCGACGAGGTGGTGGAGGCGGTCCAGCCACTGGTCGTGGGCCTCAGCGCTTGGCCGGTAGCGGAGGAGCTCCTGGGCCATGAGCAGCGCGGTGTGCGGGTTGGGCTCTTGGCGTCCCTGAGAGGACACGCTCTGGTGCCGGGACGGACGTGAGGACTCAGCGTCCTCGTGGTGCTCGGAGAAGTCCTCGTCCTCGCGGCGGTTGCCGCCATGATGCTCCTCGCTCTCGGGCTCCTCCACGCGCGGGCCAGTGTTGGCGCGCTCAGCAGCGCGTGGGCGGCCGCGGCGGCCATGGGTGGGAGCGGTGCCGGGCTCGGTGTGAGCCCTCTCAGCAGCGCGCCTGTTGGCGCGCGTCGTGCGGGTGTCCGTCATGGCGCGGAGGCCGGCTGGAGGTTGAAGACGCGCCTCAGCTCCCCTACCTGGCGCGCCAAATGTCGAGGTGTGATTCCCACGGAACAGGGATAACCACCCTCGGGGGAGAAGTTCGTGGAGGGGACTGAACACGTAGGTCAACAACCCTCAACCGGCACAGCGACGTTGCTCGTCGTGCCTATAGAGGGACAGCACGACAGAGATGGACACGGGCCCGTACCCAGGTTCACGGCCCTCAGGGTGAGGTAAAACCGCTACTCCTGCTTGTCTGTATTGCTCTGATGGGGTTACAGTACAAAGAGCTCGCCGAGGGCCCTCGCGAGGCGGTGCGGAGCTTGGAGCGGGAAGGTTTGGGTCCTCTTCCTCCCCGAGCTCGCAGGGCTTGGCTAAGCTATTGTGTTGTGTCAAAGGACGAAATGAACCTTCCCTCTATGGAGGAGCTCCCTCTCCTTATAAAGGCACCCCGGGCCTCATCCCTGCGTCCTGCGCAGTGGAAGGGTTCCCACATGGCGACGAACGGAGGGGCGGGCTGCCCCACTACCGGGTAGCCCATGGACTTGGTCCATGGTCGTAAAGCCTGCCTTCGTGGCAGGGGAGCCGCCGTCTTTGCAGAGCGGCCAGCTGGTACTGCAGAGATCGTGGGGGTGCCCACGGTGACGATGTCGTTGGAGCGTAGCGCCGGCCATCTGCTTTATCACCAAAGAGGAAAGCTTCGTTGGCGGCGCAAGGGACACAACTTTGTTGACTCCTTTTATCACCAGAACGGCAACTGCGGCGCGCAGACGCGCGCGTCACTCTGTGGCTGCTGCAGAGGCCATGTGCACTCTGCAGCGGACGCTTCGTCGCGAAGTATCCCCTCAGGGCCCTGGAGGCCTTGAGGGGAGGAGTTGCGTTGGCCCCTCTCCAGGGGAGAGGGGCTTGTAGAGGGGCAGCCTCGGGTGGAGCCCCTTCAGGCCTTCGCTGCCCCCTCAAGTCCCCTCGAGGGGGCTTTCGCCTCGGGGGTCTCTCCAAGCGTTCTGGTTGGCCCTTAGACGTTTCGCAGACTCTGGCGCGTGTGAGGGCTGTGGGGAGTGGGCTCTGCACACCCCAGATCCCACTGGGCCGACATATCTGTTGAAGGCGATCCCACCGGTCCTATTTATTAAGTTGCAATGGTGAGTATCTTTGGACCCCAAAGAGTTGTATAAGTTGGAAAATGGAGATTTGCCTGTGGCATTGGCCGTTGGGCAGCTAGCTATTGCATTTGAAGGCTCCACAGAAAGAACCCGCAGGTACTATTACGACAGGTGGCTTCGAATCCAGTTTGTTAGTCGTTTGCATCTCGGTTAACAAAAATAAGCTTGAATCCCTCCATTCGTAGATCAATCAGCTAAAGTTGTTAAAACAATGCCCCGGTAAAAAGGTAGCAGAAGGTCGTTCAGATGGTTGTCTTCTCCTATTGTGCCATCATGTTTAGATCTTGTGAGCTGCCTATCATGATCAAGATCATCTTTATGTAATGCTACATGTTGTGTTTGCTGGGATCCGATGAATATTGAGTACTATGTCATTTGCTTTTCATTATATATTATGTGAGTGCGTTATTTATGATCTTGCATGCTCTCCGTTGCTAGTAGATGCTCTGGTCAAGTAGATGCTTGTGACTCCAAGAGAGGGTATTTATGCTCGATAGTGGGTTCATGTTTTCATTAATCCGGGGGAGTGACAGCAACCTCTAAAATTGTAAATGTACGGTTGCTACTAGGGATAAAACAGTAGTGATTTGTCTAAGGATAATTGTATTATTTACATTACACACTTTGCTTAATGCAATAATCTGTTGCTTGCAACTTAATACTGAAAGGTGAAAGGTGTTGCAGATGCTATCCGGAAGGTGGATTATTAGTCATAGATGCAGTTGGATAACGGTCTATGTATCATGTTGTAATGCCCAAATGAATCTCACACTAGATACCATGACTATAGTATATGCATCATTATGCAGTTCTTATTTTGTCAATTGCCCAGCTGTAATTTGTTTACCCGCATGTATGCTATTATTTATTTATGGAGAGACACCACTAGTGAACTGTGGACCCCGGTCCTTTTTCTTTACATTGATAATACAACCTAATGCAAACTGTTACTTTCATTCTCTGCAAACAAATATCATCTTCCACACCATATGTTTAACCCTTTGTTTACATCAAGCCAGTGAGATTGACAACCTCACTGTTAAGTTGGGGCAAAGTATCTTGGTTGTGTTGTGTGCAGGTTCTGCGTTGGTTATCGTAAACGGCGCCGCCAACAACCTTCAGAAGAGCATTCATCTCCTACTGGATTGACAACCTTGGTTTCATAACTGAGGGAAACTTGCTGCTGCACTGCTTCACACCTTCCTCTTGGGGTTTCCCAACTGCTGAGAAGAAGATCTTCAACTCAGTCATCAAGCATTTTTCTGGCGCCGTTGCCGGGGAGATTAAGCTCTTCTGCGAGGGGAGTCTCTCACACCCAATCTTTTTATTTTGTTATTTTCTTGCTTAGTTTATTTTTATTACTGTCTTGTTTGCTTATTATCAAAAATACAAAAAAATATATTAGTTACTTGCATTTATTTATCTATTTCGGTTTGTTATTATGTCTAGTTCTTTACTTGCTATCAATGGATTCTCTATTTGATACAAAATATTATTGGCATGGTGGGTTCACGAAGGAACAACAAAATAATTATAAGGAACACCGCTTGTCTAAAAAAGGGAAATATTTATGGGAACAAAAAATTAGATTGAATTATTTTGCTAAGAACTTGTGTTCTACATATGATGAATCCTACTGATTTAATGAATCTTTTTGTTGTAGAAGGCATAAACACCTAACTTTCCAATGTGATTATAATGATAATGAAACCTTGGCTGCTAATGCTAAAGGAAACTATGACTTTGGTAATCTTGAACAAATTGAAGAATTTGTTGTTTTTAAGGGTGCCCATGAAATTGCTGGTTATATTTAAAATGATGATGCTCCTTGTAAAACTGAGAATTATGCTATACTTGGTTACTGTCTTGAGTTTTATAATGATAATCCTTATATTGCTGAATTTCTTGAGAAAATACATCCTCAAATAGAAGAAACCGTTGTCTTGCAGGAACCTGTAGAAGAAGAAATTGCTGAACCTGAAAGCTCATTAGATGAAAAAGAGGAGGAGAGTGAAGAACAAAACGAGGATCTACCTCCTAAAGATAGTAACTCTTTAACTCTTACATTATTTGATTGCCCTCCGTGCGTGCTTAAGGAGAAAGTGTGCTATATTGTTGAATGTCATGAATCTATTGAAATATCTACTTTTGATAAAATTGAAAAAATCATGTTCATTAACTCAAATAAAAGGGAAATAATAGAAAGTAAAAAATGTGCTCCTGACGAGGATATACCCTTCGGGTCCTCTATTATTAGTATACCTGATGCTGTCCAGACGAAGGCCCACCGGGTGGCCCAATAAAGACCAAGAAGTTGTTAAGGAAATAACTTGAAGATCAAGACAAGGACTCCAAGAAGTAGTCTACCTGGACTCTTGTAAACCCTCCCTGGCTCCCTATATAAAGCCAGGCGGGGCCACCCCCATAGACATTTTGAAGATAGACACAAGACTAGATCCACAACTCGCATAGGCATAAACATAGAGACACCACGTCTCACCACCACAATCGCCATTACGGCCACCATGTAACCTCATATATCATCATAATCAGACAGGCAGGAGTAGGTCTTTACCTCATAATGAGGGGCCGAATCTGGGTAAATCGTTGCTTGTCAGCCGTCCGGAACTACCAGCGCGCATATCTTCTCTCTCAAAATCTACCTAGGGTACTCGAATCTAGGATGACCGTGGGCACACCACGTCAATTGGCGCCGTCTGTGGGAAAAACACGTGCTGGATCACGGTTTCGGCGGCTCCGTCATCTTCATCGACAAATCTTCATAGACAAAAGCGACCAGATCGCATCTAGCGGCGGCGTTCCATACATAGTAGATCCAATCTACGTCACATCGCAGGCGACGCGACCAAATCCATCATCAACGAAACAGCCGACAACTTCGTCGGGTTACCACGGCGGCCTGCGCATAGCTACACAGGATCCAACGTGGCGGAAGCATCACATGCGTGCACCGCAAGATCCAATCTGAAGAAAACAGACGAGCATGCAAAGCTTGCGTCCATAGACTCATCCGATCTAATCTACGACAGCAACCCGGTACAATCTACAACAACGACGACTGCGACGCCATACAAGCGCAATGCACGGGGGCTCCGACATCACCATGGCCTCCGCATGCGCAGGTGATCCAATCTGTCAAATCTTTCGGTTGGATGGAATCACGGAGAAGAGCAAGACACGTGCATATTCGCCGGGTTCGAATTTTTGTTCCGACCCGATCTGCTCCCGGTCTTATCTACATCGACACTCATGTGACACTGGACTGCTAGCATCAACGCGCAAGCCGGCAGCCCGCACCGCACATCCCCATGCCTGTCCAGGAGCCGTGAAGTCGCCGACCGCCAGTATGCTGGCATGGATCAATCATCAGTCATGGCAGGTCAAACTCGCCTCGGAAGCCGAGCTGCTCAAATCAGGATGAAATACAAATTCCTGACCAACTCACATACGGAAAGGATAAAAAAAAAAACCAAGACGAGAAAACCAGCCTCAAGCTGACTCGCACACGGCCCGATCTACTCTTTCCTTAATTACTGGTCCAATTTATTTATTGCTAATCTAGACATGCATATTGTTTTCACACATCGTTTTTGAAGGAGCAAATCCACATATATATCAACAAGTTAGCAGTCAACCGGAAGGCAGAAAAAAAAATCAGCTGTTCGTAATGCAGTTCCCATGTGCCGCGATGTCAGCTCCGCAAACGGAGTCGCGGGAAAGTCTCGGCAGTAACTTCATCGACCGTCACGACGATGACCGGCATACAGCGCACCGGCTTTGACTGCACGTACTCGACGGACTGGCGACTGATGGCGTCGGCACATGATGTGGCGACACTGCGCATCTTCGTCGGCCGCCCAACAACCGCCGTCAACGCGGAAACAGACGTACTTCACTCTCGGGGCTGTCGATCAAATCATCAACAAAAAGAACGTGACAACCCGCTTCAACTTCGACCACCTTCGACTCCCTCGACATCATCGATCACCACGGCGACAATCAGCGTCGGTGGAATCGGCACATAAAGCCCGCTCCCTAGAAGGGCACTATGTACCCTCGGGGGCTGGCACTCGACATCAACAATGACATAAGCTTCAACCACTCGTACCCGACAGACCGTCGACTCGGGAAGAGGATGGCATAAGCACACTTCGCCCGAGACTCAGGAGCTGGCGATTCAACGTCAACAACAACAACAGCAGTAACAAGTTCATCGACTTGGGAACAAGGCGACACCCGTGAATTCCTCAACTCCACCACAAACCCTCGGAGGCTAGCACTTTGACATCAAGAACAAAAGGCAACTTCACAGCTGCACCCCACAAGCGATCCGAGTGCCTTCTTCGACTCTACTTCGCCATCTCCAGACTGCCGCGTCGACACCCTATGCCTTCATCGACTCCGCCTCCGACCTTCGGGGGCTGGCGCTTCATCATCAACAACAAACAACATATTCGTCGCTCCACGCGATAAGGCGACTCCATCATCTTCAACAACTCCTCCGCATCGACTCCGGTCCGCCGCGTCTACTTCTTCCGACTGAACACTGCAAGACTTGGCCGCCCCCGATGCTGGGGCGCTGCGCCACACGTGTCGTGACAAACTCACCTTGGCCGCACCCGAACACTCGGGGGCTGCGTCGCGCAGGTTAAGGAAAATACACAAACATCGAACACACCCGAATGCTCGGGGGCTGCGCCGCACAGGTCGTGACAAATAAGTCAAAACCGGTCACTCGACCGCCTCGTCGACTTCGAAGATGAAAATCAAGCTAAGCCAAAACCGGTCACTCGACCACCTCGTCGACTTCGAAGATGGAAATCAAGCTAAGCAAAGGCTGGACACTCGACTGCTTCGTCGACTTGAGGGTGGCAATCAAACCAATACAAATTGGTCACTCAACCGTTTCATAGACAAAGAGCGGATCAAAAATTTATTGACTGCTGCAAAAGATTCAAAGCTTTGAGATTATCCTCAACTGCAAGCAATTAAGCATAATCTCGGGGGCTACTCCCATCGGGAGCGCTGTCGCGCACCCGATAGATTCAAAAGGCAAAAATGGTAGTCGATTAAGAGACTCGCCTCAGTCGAAAGCAAAAAAGGATAAAGTCAAAAGAATTCCCGAGTTGCGTCAGTCGATGACGCTTCGGATGCTGCACGCATAGTGCAAAGGTAAGACCCGCCGATCAGTCGAGCTGGGCTGAGGACCACTCCGGCAGTGCTAAGTCCTTAAAATTTTCTGTGTCAGCAGACGCGATGAAAAATCCTGGCGAACGCGCTGGGTAGCAAAATTAAAACTGCAGAACGATCCAGTAAGACCTCAACGGCGTGAGTCGAGTCTGTCCAGTGTGTTCCAAGTTTGAGCCCGGGGACTCGAATTTGATTGAAGGCTAGTAAGGTGTTGCTCGAATGTGCAGTTAACTGGTCCCGATCCGTCGAGTGTACCAGGCCTACTATGCCCTTATCCCTAGGCAAAATAAACAAAGCATTAGTCGACGTATTTCCGACTCAGCATGCATAATCGAGACATTCTCGACTGAAAAATACATAGCAAAGTTCATGCAAAACATCAGTCGACGAGTTACCGACTCAGCAAGCACAATCGAGAAAATATCGACTCAAAATATACATAACAAAATGAGCAAAGAATCATATGGTGACATACACCTGCAAATGAGTCTCTACCCGATTCTTCGAATCGACCAGGCACTCGGGGCCTACTCCCATCGGGAGCGCTGAGCGCGCACCCGACGAACTACCAGACAACACAGTAACAAAAAACTCGAAAGTTGCGCACCTGCTTGGACAACTCATATTTCATTAATACTCCCATCGGGAGGGCACTCGCTGCAGACTCGAGTGCTGCGCTACGGATTTCTCAAAGTCGGGTTCTCTATAGCTCGCACGGATTTTCAAAGTCGGGTTCTCTATAACTCACACGGATTTCTCAAAGTCGGTTTCTCTATAGCCCGCAACGGATTTTCAAAGTCGGGTTCTCTTTTAACTCACACGGATTTCTCAAAGTCGGTTTCTCTATAGCCCGCAACGGATTTCTCAAAGTCGGTTTCTCTATAACTCGCACGGATTTCTCAAAGTCGGGTTCTCTATAGCCCGCAACGGATTTCTCAAAGTCGGGTTCTTTATAGCCCGCAACGGATTTCTCAAAGTCGAGTTCTCTATAGCTCGCACGGATTTATCAAAGTCGGGTTCTCAATAACCTGCACCGGATTTATTATAAGATTTCATACACATATACTGGATCTCTTATAAATGATTCAAACTCACGAAGAATGGATAATACGGTCATCATATGGTCATTTGACTATGCCTACTCGATATACTGTTATGAGTCTTGATACGTCTCCAACGTATCTATAATTTCTTATGTTCCATGCTTATATTATACCAATTGCTACATGTTTTATATACACTTTATATGGTTTTTATGCATTTTGTGGGACTAACCTATTAACAAGATGCCACAGTGCCAGTTCCCTGTTTTCACTACAACCGAACTGGGTTTTTGTGACGCGGTCATTTTGTCACGTATTAACGAAAATTGTCACGGATTACCCCTTCGTGACGATATTAGGGCGTCACTTGGCCCGTCACAAAATCCGCGTCACAGATTACAAAATAGTGACGCCACGACAAAATCGCGTCACGCATTATGGATAATCGGTGACGCGTTTTTTCGCGTCACGCATTGATGGAATGCATGACAACATTATTAGTCACCATTAATTCGTAAATTTGTCACCGATGAACGGAATGCGTGACAAAAATTATGTCATTGATTGGTTCGTCACCTGTTTTAGACCGGTCAAAGCTGCTGACCTGTCGGTCAATGAAGATGATGTGGTCGTTTAGGTGGCTGTTGACGTGGATGCTGACGTGGATGCTGACAAGTGGCTGTTTAGGTGGCA
This sequence comes from Poa annua, assembly GCA_026929855.1. NCBI lineage: Eukaryota > Viridiplantae > Streptophyta > Magnoliopsida > Poales > Poaceae > Poa > Poa annua. Next base: position 44,341,974 of record CM049436.1, read on the forward strand.
ATCGACGTGTCTGTTGACGTGTATGTTGACGTGTATGCTGACATGTGGGTCCGTTCTCTGCTGACGTGGCATGATGTCAAAAGGGTCCACGAAATGCTGACATGTGGACCCTCCGGTTTATTGGCATGCGGGACCCATCGGTTTGCTGACATGTGGGACCCACCGGATTTCTGACATGCGGGACCACATTTAGGCCGTGATGAATTATTTGAAATTTTCGTCACGACATTTATTTCAACAAAAATAAATACACAGAAAATTGAATATTTCAAATGCGGTGAATAAAAAAAATGAATTATATTTTCATTATAACACGAGCACTTAGAGTACACATGAAAAAAAATACACAGAAAAAACGAGGGAAAGATTCTGTGCACGAATAATAGCTCGCTATGTTTAGTTGGGCTGGGATGATTGCGTATTCCGTAAGAGGTAATTTAGCATGGCTTGCATTTCCTGCTGCCTAGATTCAAATTGTGAAGACTTCACTTGATGGGAATTCTCTAGAGCTTCAAGTTGTTCTTGCTGCCTCCTTGTAGATTCTGCAAATTCCTCTTGCTGGGCCTTTAGCTTTTGCTCCATTTCTATCTTGTAGTTTTCAGCTGACTCTACTGATTGATGTTCCTGATCTTCTAGCCTTTCTTCCAATTCTTTGATGCGTGAAGATGATATGCTAGATTTCCTGGATACAGCTGACAGACCCAAGCTCGTGAGGAATGTGCTCCTCGAGTTCTTCTTCGCCAATTTCTCCTTGAGGACTTCTTCAACTATTTGCAAATCTGTTTTTGCGGGCTCATGTTCTTGGTGGGGACCCATTTTTTTGAGAAGCATGTTTACCTGCAGCATGATTAAAACGCCTTTTGTCAGTACAGTAATGAAAATTTAACAAGGTTGCTGCAATGAAATGAGGTAAATTTGTTTACATATGCTTCTTCCGACTCCTTGCTCATGATACCATCCTTGTTAGTGTGAGAAATCCTATAAAATTCAATAGGTGAAGGATATTCCTTATCTTGATCTTCCCTCATAGTTAATTTCTACAATAATTGTATCATGATAGCATTAGCAATGTACATCACATAATTGCTGAGAAAGTGTGGTTTGCACAAGTACAGTTAAAAGACTTGCCACAATTTCCCAATGTGCAGGGTGGCTTCTAGTGAAGGAGATATGCCCTAGAGGCAATTAATAAAGTGTTCTATTTATCATATCTCATTTATTCATAATACGTTTTTGTGTCATGCTATAACTATATTAAGCGGAAACATTAATACACGTGTGATATGTAAGACAACCAGGTCCCTAGTAGCCTCTACGTGACTAGTTCATTGTGCAATCGATGATCGAGGTTTCCCGATCATGTGACATGGTGTCAGTTGACAATGGAGTCATATCGTTGGAAGAACGATGTGATGGACATACCCAATATTTGTAGGACGTAGTCATTACGCCTTTGACCGTGAGATCAACTCTTATTGCTATTCCTGAAAGATACTTTGATTGCATCAAACGTCATGTCTTAATAGTATGACAATAAAGGTGTCCCTCTCGGGTATCAGAAGGGAGTATGTTGAGACGAGGGATCAAGAGCGGGATTTGCCAGTCCGCATAGCAGGATAGGTACTCTAGGGCCCACTCGGTGAGATTATGTCAAATAAGCTTGCAAGCATGTGACTAGGTCACCAGGACATAATATCATGGACGAGTAGAAGATAGTGTTGTCGGTAACGAGATCAAGCTAGATATCGCGATATCTATGAACGAGTCTCGAACACGCTAAGTATCGCCATGGCAAAAGGTTTAAGACTCGACGTCTAGGTTCGAACGACAAAGTTATTCGTTATCTCACAGGGATTAATTCTGGGTATCCAAGGTCCACGAATTAGTCATTGATCGGAGAGCGCGTCTCGATCATGTCTGGCGAGATCTCGAACCGCTAGGGTAACACACTTAAGGTGAGTCGACAAGTTTACCGGAAGAGAAATTAGAAGAGAGCACCGAGAGCGTCCCGGGAAAGATCCGATGAAGATCGGAGAGCGACGAAATAGTTTTCAAAGCTGGAATAAATTAGATAATGTGTGTTTAATATTAATTAGTGTAATTAATAGTTAAATACATTTTTATTTAATGATTTTCGGAATTTAAAAGGCAACCCACCTTAAATGGGCCTTCCCATGGGAGAGAAGGCCCATAGGGGGGAATTTCCCCCCTAGGTGCGCATGAGGAAGGGGGCTGCCCTAGGTGGGCCAAATGGGGCCCACCTAGGGCCGGCGCACCCCTTGGGGGCGGGCTGGTGTGGGAATAGTCCCACACCGCCCAGCCAGCAAGGCTGGCAGCCCTCCTCCATCTATATATAGAGGTGCCCCCTTGGCTTTTAAAGTACAACCAATCTCTCTCTTCTTCTCCTTGAAAACGTGATTCCTCCATTGGAGTTGCGCCAAGGTGAAGTTCTCTCCACCATACGCACACCGCCGTGCTGCTGGTCTTCCGGTCCAAGTCTTCCGCTGCTCGTCCCTGGATCGGAGCCCGGAGGTCGTCGTCTTCACCGTACGTGTGTGGATCCCTGCGAGGTGCCACACTAGTGGTGCTCGGAGGTCTTCTTCCTCTACACGACCTCGAGGTCGTCTTCATCGGCTTCACCGACAACGCTTGTGCAGGAGCGTAATCCCCGCGTTTCGGTCTACAAGGGTATGTATATCGATCTCCTCCGTATTACTATATCTGCATAGTATAGATCCTGGCTAGTTTAAGGTTATCGTTGTTAGAAAATTTATTGTTTTCTGCCTGCGATCCCCTTCAGTGGTATCAGAGCCGATCTATGCGTAGATATAGCTATACGCTTTTAGAACCCGTGTTTATCACGGGGACATCGTTCTTTTATTTGCTACCCTCTCGCGTGCACTTGTATTGCCGGCGGCATTGAGTTGATGAAGCGGCCCGGACCGACTTTACGCGTACGCTTACGCGAGACTGGTTCCACAACTGAGATACGGCTTGTACCGTATATGTGGCTGGCGGGTGTCTGTCTCTATCTCATTAGCTGGCTTTGCATTTTCAATGGAGGGCCCAAGAGGGATAAATAAATATGCAATTATTTGATCGTTGTTGTGGTCATAGGTTCGTAGGTATGAAGCGGTTCTATTTACGACAGCCCCAAGCCACGTAAAATATGCAAAAGATAAAGTAGAACGCGTCTAACTTTAGTTTGCAGGGGCAATGTGATATGGTCAAGGTAGGTTTATTAAATTGTTTATAAACTGTGGGCGCGAAGGAGACCATCGGCGCAAGCACCATGTCACGTCGCATTACATATTGATGTTTTGAGTGCATCTTATATTGTGTATATATATATTATTATATATTAGTTACACGGCGGTAGTAATATAAGATGATCCCTCCAAAATACCATTAGTGTTCTCCCTTCGATGTGCACCACCAAGAAAGTTCTACGTTATGGGGCAGGCCGGGACGATCGGGTGTCATACATATCGTCGTTCGCATACAGTGGGTGTAAGACATGTTTGCACAAGCGTATATGTTGAAGGTTATTATGGCGAGCCTAGCATGTACAGACATGGCCTCGGAACACGGTGACCGAAAGGTCGAGCATGAGTCACAGAGTTGTTGTGATTGACATTTCGATGTCTACCTTTGAAGTTGTGTTGCCGGCTCTAACGATGAGGGGTTGCACAATGGATTAGGGTCGTGTAATCACTAAAGCGATTAGAGGGATATTCATTTTGAGTGGGAGTTCTTATAGTTATTTTCTAAAACTTGAACTCAAATTTTATGGACAAAGTCTTATGTTTTGCAAATTCCATTGTAGATGTCTCGTCCCACCTTTAACCTAGGCCTGTTCCTTGAGAAAGAAAATCTTAAGACCAATGGGTCGAACTTCATGTCCTGGTTCCGCAACCTGAGGATCCTCCTCACTCCCCACAGGGTGGCTTACGTCATTGAAGCCGCCCTAGGTGACCCTCCTGCAGACAATGCCTCTGATGATGAGAAGAAGCTCTATCAGACCAAGTCAGACGATTCCTCTTTTGTCCAGAGTGGCATGCTCTACGCCATGGAAGCCGACCTGCAAAAGCGCTTTGAGAAGATGAGTGCTTTTGAGATAATTTCTGATCTCAAGGCTGTCTTTGCGCCGCAGGCTAAGGCTGAGAGATATGAAGCTTCTGAGCTTTTCTTCTCAGCCAAGATGGAAGAGCATAGGAGTGTGAGCGAGCACGTGGTCAAAATGTCTGGCTACGTTCAACGCCTGAATGCTCTGGAATGCAAGATTCCTGATGAGCTGGTGATTGATAGGGTGCTGCAATCGTTGCCTCCTAGCTACAAAGGCTTCGTCATGAACTATAACATGCAGGACATGGCTAAGTCCCTGTCTGAGGTGTTCGTGATGCTCAAGACTGCTGAAGTGGAAATCAAGAAGGAGCACACGTTGTTGATGGTCAACAAGACCGTCGATTTCAAGAAATCTGGCGGCAAGGGAAGGAAGAACTGGAAGTCTAAGAAGGATGGCAAATACGTTGCCAAATCCAAGACTAACAAACCTGGTCCCAAACCTGGCGTGGAATGCTTCTACTGCAAGGGAGATGGTCACTGGAAGCGCAACTGCCCCAAGTATCTGGAAGATAAGAAGGCCGGCAAGATTGTCGGAAAAGAGAAAGGTATATTTGATATACATGTTATTGATGTGTACCTTACATGCGCCCGTAGTAATACCTGGGTATTTGATACCGGTTCTGTTGCTCACATTTGTAACTCTCAGGAGGAGTTACGGAATAAACGGCGCCTGGCAAAGGATGAGGTGACTATGCGCGTCGGCAACGGATCAAGAGTTGACGTGGTGGCTGTCGGCACACTCCCTCTACATCTACCATCGGGATTAGTTTTGGTTCTAAATAAGTGTTATTTTGTACCGTCTTTGAGTGTAAACATTATAAGTGGTTCTTGCTTGTTGCAAGACGGATATTCATTCAATTCAGTATCAAGTGGTTGTGCTATTTCGATGAATGATATCTTTTATGTTGATGCTCCTATGAATAATGGTTTATTCTTGTTGAATCTCGATCGTAGTACTCACATCCATAACATTGATGCCAGGAGGATTAAACTTAGTAGCGATACCGCCATGTATATGTGGCATTGCCGTCTCGGTCATATTGGTATAAAGCGCATGAAGAAACTCCATACCGATGGACTTTTAGACTCGTTGGATTTTGGATCCCTCAACAGATGCGAACCGTGCCTCATGGGCAAGATGACCAAGACACCGTTCAATGGTTTCATGGAACGGGCGTCGGACTTATTGGGAGTCATACATACAGATGTGTGTGGACCGATGAGCGTGTCGACACGCAATGGTTATCGTTATTTTGTCACCTTCACCGATGACTTGAGTAGATATGGGTATATCTATTTGATGAAACACAAGTCTGAAAGATTTGAAAAGTTCAAAGAATTTCAAAGTGAAGTTGAAAATCAACTCAACAAGAAAATCAAGCACCTTCGATCCGATCGTGGTGGCGAATATTTGAGTTTTGAGTTTGGCACACATCTGTCGGAGAGTGACTCCCACGGAACAGGGGTAGCCACACCCTGAAGAGAGGTTCGAAGGGGGGACTGAACGCGGAGGTCAAACAATCCTCGAGAGGCACGACGACGGTGCTCGCCGGGCCTGGAGAGGAACTATCACGCCAGAGATGGACACCGGCCCGTACCCAGGTTCACGACCCTCAGGAGGAGGTAACACCGCTACTCCTGCTTGTCTGTATTGCACTGTGAAGGTTACAGGACAATGAGCTTGCCGAGGGCTCTCTTGAGGCAGTTTAGTGCTTGGAGAGGGACACAATGGTCGTCTTCCTACTCCAGCAGTTGGCTATCCTATGCGTTTGGCTAAGGCTCCCTCGGTCTAGGAAGCAATCAGCCGACTGGAGATCAATCCTCCTCTATGGTGGAGCTCTTGCTCCTTTTATAGGCGCCCCGGGCTCCACCCTCGTGCTGGTGGGTTCCCACATGCCGGTGGCGCGAAGGAGCGGGAGTCCACCGCGGCTCATCCGTCCATGGACGCGGTCCATCCGTGCTAAAGTTACGCGCCGTGGCCGACAGGCTGCAGATGGTGCAGAGCGGCTCGCAGGCGCGGTAGAGGTCGTGGTGGAGCCTACGATGACGATCTTCTTGGAGCGTTGCACCGTCCAGCCGCTTTATCACCAAAGAGGAAAGTCCTGGCTGTCCTGGTGCAGGCGGCGCGGCTTTGTTGACTCCTTTATCACCAGAATGGCAGCTGGGATGCTCGCGTCACCCTGCGGCTGCTGCAGGGGCCATGTGCGCCCTGCAGCGCTTGCTTAGCCGCGAAGTGTCTCCACAGGGCCGCGGTGGCCTGTGGGGAGGTTTCCTGCTGACCTCTCTCCAGGCGTGTTGAGCCTTGGGGAGTCTCTTGAAGCGCGGGGTCCTCTTCGGGCCCTGGCTTCTTCTTCAGGCCCTCAAGAGGAGATGCCTCTCGAGGGTCTCTCCAAGCGGTAGCTTGGTCCTTAGTCGTTTTGGCGAATCTGTCGCCGGCGAGGCCTGTAGGGAGTGGGCTATGCACACCCCGGTCCTCATTGGGCCGACAGTAGCCCCCGGGCCCGCGATGGGCACGGCTGAGCCCATGACCGCAGCCGAAGCGTCGTGGGCCCTAAGTGTCCGGCCGGGCCGAGCCACGCGTCACTCAGGCGAGTAACGGTTGCGCACGATCTGGGGCGTGCGTCGTGGGGGGTCCCACCACGCCCCGGTAACTGCTCCTCGACGGGACATAAAGCCTTCGCGCCGGAGCAGGGAGCCGTTACTGCTCCCATTCTCTCTCGCAGAAGTCATCCGCCCCGAGCTCTCCGCTCCTGCTCTCCGTCGCGCTCTTCTCTTTTCTCCTCCAGTTTCTCCCCGCGCCGCGCTCACCTCTTCTCCGACGATGAGTCCGGCTAAGAACAAGGGCAAGGCGGCCGCGGGGTCTTCTTCGCAGGCGGCGCCTGCCGAGGCCGCGCACGGCGCGGCATTGCTAGGGGTGCGCATCAACGACAAGGCCCTCGACAAGGTCCGCTTCCTGGTGGCGGACCGGACCAACGAGCACGGCGCCAGCGCGCTCAAGGCCGCGGCGCACGGGAAACGCCCGCGAGGGTTTTTCCCCGTCTTCCAGCACTGTGTCGCTGCGGGGCTGGTGCCGCCATTCTCTCCGTTCCTGGAGGGGGTGCTGGCCTTCTACCAGATCCAGCTGCTGCACCTCCACCCCAACTCCGTGCTCATCCTCGCCATCTTCGCCTACCTCTGCGAGGCGTACCTGGGCCTGGAGCCCACGGCGGACCTCTTCCGGTGCTTCTACGCGCTCCGGAACACGGCGAAGAATGAGCGCACCGGATGCGTCTCGTTCCGCATCGTGGATGGCATGGGGAGCGTTTACATCCCCATGTCGTGGAGCGAGGGCAAGGCCATCACCTCGGTGACGAAGAAGGTGGACGACTTCCGCCAGCGGTGGTTCTTCGTCGGGGTGGAGCAGCCCTGCGCCTTCCTCGAGGTTCCTGACGCGCCGCCCGTGAAGAACTCGAACTGGGGCAAGGCCCCCTTTAGCGGCGCGCAGAACGCAATGTTGATGGGCCGCCTGAGCTACCTTCGGGAGGAGGGCCTCACGGGGCAGATCATTGTTGCGGACTTCGTGACACGCCGCATCGCTCCACTCCAGGCGCACGCGACGCCCATGTGGATGTACTCCGGCCCCCAGGACAAGATGCGGCTCCACCGCGAGGACAACGACAAGGATGCTGTCGACAACGTCCTGTCCGCACTCTTCATCAACCTGGCGGTGCCAGCCATGGATGCGCTCCACATCACGCTCCGGCCTCTGCACCAGTACAACATGACCGAGCGCCTGGCCATTCTCGAGGGGATGCCCTCGTTCACCCCGGCGGGCCCGGCGGGGAAAATGGTGCCTGTGCCGGTGGTGCATGAGGCGGAGGGGGCAGAGACGCCCTCTGCCTCAGGAGCTGGGCAGGGCGAGGAGGAGGCCGCAGCAGGGGAGGAGTCCTCTTCGAGGGCCGGGCCCCTTACTGACGAGATTTGCGACATCTCGTCAGGCGATGACGACGACGCCTTCGTGGTGGTGCCCACGCGCCATGCGGAGGAGGAGGAGGCCGAGGAGGAGGCCTCTGACGAGGAGGCCTCGCCAGGGCGTCGCGAGCCCCGCTCCAAGGCGGCTGTGGACCGGTCCGGGGCGAGGCCGTCAGACGTCCCCTCCAAGAGGAAAGCCGAGGCGCCTCCGGAGGGGTCAGGCGCTAAGGCCAAGCCCTCCTGGCGCTCGCCAGGCTTGGCGTGGGTCGACACCGGCGCCAAGGAGTCCGGGTATGTGTTTTAGGCTTTTAGCCGATCGATTCTTGTTCTTTCTCTTTCCACCTATTTCTGAAGATCTTTCCCTGGTGCTTGCCAGTGACCTTGTGCCTGTGAAGCGTCGCAAGCTTCGCAAGGCGGCAGAGGTGAAGACAGCCACGGCTGAGGTCGTGGCTGAGGAGGTCGCGAGGCCTGTGGAGACGGCCTCCACAGGCCCAACCGAAGAGATGCCTCAAGCGGAGGCAGCTGGGCCTTTAGCCGGGACAGCGGCGCCTCAGGCGGAGGCAGCTACGCCGCCCCCCGAGCCGATGGTGGTGGAGGCGCAGGAGGAGCGGGTTGCTAGCCCTCCTCGCGCCCCTAACCCGCCCCGCGCGGCCACGCCACCGCGCGAGCCAACTCCGGCCCGCGAGGCTACTCCACCTCGCGCGACCACGCCTCCCGCGCAGCCAGAGGCCGGGACAGACCAGGGCCCGCCAAGCGCGGGCGCATCTGCAGGGGGAGCTTCTTCGTCTCCGCCACGCCCCGCAGCGGGGGGCGAGGCGCAAGAGGTGACGCGCCCGGGCGGCGAGGTCGGAGAGGCCAATTTGGGCGCCGCGATGGACGGGACGCGGTCTAGCCCCCAGGCACGCCCAGAGGCTCAGTTCTCCGGGCTCGGCGCAGGGGCAGGCACCTCCACATGCCGCGACCTGGTCCTTGGCGGCTGGGACTGGAGCAAGGGGCACCGCGAGGTTGACTTCCGCGTCGTGAGGGAGTCTCTGGAGGGCTTGGAGGCGCAACTTGCCCTCGAGGACGCTCAGCTCACCCAGCAGCGCGACGAGCTTGCGGGGGCTTGGGCGCGCTTCCACGCCGCGGTCGAGGCCCGCCGCCAGGAGGATCTGGCCCTCCAGGCCGCTCGCGAGGAGGCCATCCGCTTCGCCAAGGAGGTCCGCGAGGGGGCCATCCGTGACGCTGACGAGCTCCTTGCCCCTCTCCAGGACGATCGCAACGCGGCCGCCGATCTCCTCGCCGAGGTGAAGGCCGAGCGTGAAGCTATGGAGGGCTCGCTGGCGCAGAAACGTCGCGAGCTGGCCCAGCTAGAGTCCCAGCTCCTTTCCGCCCACCGGGTCGCGCAGGAGACGCTGGAGGAGGACCGCAAGGGCCTTGCCGAGCGCGAGCGGCTGCTGGCCTCCAGGGAGTAGGACGTGCTGCAGCGTGACGAGCAGCGGCTCCAGGCGGAGGCCGAGCTCGCCACCCAGCGCGAAGAGCTTGAGGCGCGCGAGGGGGACCTGGCTCAGGCGCTCCAGAGGCACGACGAGAACGTCACCGCCTAGAGGCAAACCCTGGAGCGCTTCCAGCAGCGGTTTGCTGAGAAGAAGAACGAGGCGGAGGCGGCCCTCGCGGAGCGCGAGAAGGAGTTCAGGCGGACCACCTCCAAGGAGTACCGCGACAAGGCCAAGAAGCAGGAGGACCGCTTCAAGGCCAAGCACGCTACCGATGCCAAGCGGATCGCGGAGCTCGAGAAGGCCAACTCCAAGCTCGAGGCCCGCCTCCAGCGCGCCAAGGAGACCTATCGCCAGGCGGAGGATGGTCGCAGGGCGGCTGTCCTGGAACTGGACGCCCTCGTCAAGGACGTGGAGGGGCAGGCGGGCTCAGCGGCCAAGCAGGTGACGGAGGCTGTGGACACCGCGCAGGCGGCTCGCGTGCTCACGAAGCAGCGGGAGCGTATGTTCCAGGCGCTGGTGGCCAGGGGCAACGAGCTTGCAGCTCAGCTTGGCGCGGAGGCGCCGCACGCTGATGTTCGCGGCCGTGGCGATGCTGCCATGTACCTGGTGTACTTCGACCAGCTCTTCACGGCCCTCGAGAGCCCCGTCGCCGATCTCCGCGAGGTGATCGAGGTCGAGAGCCGCCAGCTCCTCGGGGTGGTTGTTGACCGCATCTTCACCAACCTTCGGCTCCTCACGCCCGGCTTCGACCTCGCCACGGTGACCGAGGAGCGCACGGGCGAGGAGGCCTTGCGGGTCTCCAACTCCCTCCGCGAGCAGGTCGAGACCTTCTGCAACCGCTTCAAGCGCGCAGAGGTGGCTGCGGAGGACAGCGAGGAGGAGGCCGCCCTTGCTGAGGAGGAAGACGCTGAGGAGGAGGAGCATGCTGGCGCGGACTCCGCCTGAGCCCTTGATTCATTGCGCCTTTGAGCGCCTGTATCTGAAACAGCTTTATGTTTAGACATTATGCATTTTGAGCATTTAATGTATTCCTTGAGTACTTGATGTTAACTTATGTGCCCCTCGAGAGGCCCTTTCTGCCTTATTTTCATGTCTATGTTTTCTCTGCGTCGTTAGGTCCCATCTCTTCGCGCTATGACTCCGCCGCTGCGGTATGCTAGAGCAATGACTCAGCAAGGCCGGGGGGAGTTTAAGGCTTGGAGAGGTAAGATCCCTGAGTCGCGATGCTCAAGCGCCCCCCTTAGACGTGCGAGTAGTCCATGAAGCACAAGGGAAAAATGAAATCGCTCGAGGGACAAACGTGCGCTTGGGGAGAAAAAAGCTCTCGAGTTACGAGTGTGTGACTTAGCTTCTCGAGGCTTTTGCCCTGTAGAGGTTTTTTAGCCTGGCGAGGAGGTCCTCTTCAAGGGTTTTGCCCTGCCGCCTCCTCAGGCTTGTAGAGACGCTTGTTCTCTGTAGATGTTAGAGGGGCAAACCCAAACGCTTGTGCACGGTACCAAGGACTAATGCGCGCTTATAGGTCCCCTCAGGCGTTCCTTGCGAGGAGAGAGAGTACCAAGGTCATTTGTAGAGATGGCGTGTTTGTGGGAGCTTGCCCTCCAGCCAGAGCTCGGATCCTTGGGTTTTGCAGTGCTGCTGGTGTGTCATTTGAGGCACTGGCACCGTACTCAGCCCCCGCTCGCGAGGTGTGCATGTGGAGAGATATAAGTGCCCATTTTCAACAAAGAAAATAATGCTGGAATAAACTCACCACCAAAATAATACATAGCGGCGCCGTAGCGCATTGTTCACTTAGGAACGAAATTGTTTCATTATGCTTGGAGTTGCCAAGTTAATGTATTTGACCATGTCGAGGCATGGGGACCACCCATTAGTGGCAGAGACTCTCAACGGCCTGAGGCGGCTCGTTATATGGAGAGCTCGGAGGGTTGACCCTCGAGAGAAGCCTTTGGGCTTGGAGGTTTAAGCCGTGAGCTTTTTTAATCTCTAGAGACAAAAAATGCTTGGAGGTGGAGCCGTAAGCTGCCTCTTCAGCCAGATGTCTTGACGTGACAATGATCACGGGCGTGACAATGATCACGGGTAGAACTTGCGCAGGTGCGCGATGTTCCACGGGTTCTTGACGGGGATGCCGTCTTCGGTCTCGAGGCGTACTGCGCCAGGCCTGGCGACGTGGGAGACCCTGTAGGGACCTTCCCACATCGGCGAGAGCTTGTGGAGGCCTTCCCTGGAGAGGATTCGCCTGAGGACGAGGTCGCCCGCCTCAAGGGTGCGCGAGCGCACATGGCGGTTGTGGTAGCGTCGCAGGTCTTGCTGGTACCCTGCCGCTCTGAGGGCGGCCTGACGGCGCAGTCCCTCGAGGAACAGCAGGTCGTCGTTGTGGAGGCCCTCTTGGCTGTCCTCATTGAAGGCAAGGACCCGTGGTGATCCATGCTTGATTTCTGCGGGGAGGACTGCCTCAGCTCCGTAGACCAGGGCGAAGGGCGTTTCGCCTGTAGGCCTTGAGGAAGTTGTGCGTATGGACCAGAGCACTGAAGGGAGCTCGTCGATCCAGCCCTTGCCGTGGCCTTTGAGGATGTTGAAGCTTCTGGTCTTGAGGCCCTTGAGGACTTCTGCGTTCGCTCGCTCGGCTTGACCGTTGCTGCGTGGGTGAGCCACCGAGGCGAACCAGACCTTGACGCCGAGCTTGTCGCAGTAGGCTCGGAAGATGCCGCTGGTGAACTGCGAGCCATTGTCGGTGATGATGCGGTTGGGCACGCCGAAGCGGCAGACCAAGCTCCTGATGAATTTTACCGCGGCCCCAGCTGGTATGGTGCGCACTGGCTCAACTTCGGTCCACTTGGTGAACTTGTCGATGGCCACGAAGAGGAAGCGATAGCCCCCCTGCGACCTTGGGAAGGGGCCCAAGATGTCCAGCCCCCAGACCGCAAACGGCCAGGAGAGCGGGATGGTTTGAAGCCCCAGCGCCGGCTGATGAATTTGCTTGGCGTGGAATTGGCAGGCGTCGCAGGTTTGCACAATGGCGACCGCATCTTGAAGCACTTGAGGCCAGTAGAAGCCGCTTCTGAAGACCTTGCCTGCGAGGGTGCGCGCACATGAGTGGTGGCCGCACTCCCCGCTGTGGATGTCCTTGATCAGCTCTCGGCCTTCCTCAGGAGGGACGCACTTGAGCGCGATACCATTTGGGCGCTTGCGGTAGAGGTTTCCCTCGAGGATGCAGTAGGATTTCGCCTGTCGAGCGATTCGCTCTGCGTCAGCATCCTCTTTAGGGAGGATTCCTTTCACCAAGTAGTCCTTGAGCTCATCAATCCAGCCTGAAGCCTGGTGGGTTGCCGTCAGCAACAGGCGCTCCCCTGTGCTGGGACCGCAATCAGGCGCCCCAGACTCAGGAGGTGGTGGGAGCGCTTCATCTGCGCTCGCGGCTGTGGTCTCTCGAGGCTGCTTGATGGATGCCTTGGCGAGCCTCTCTTCAAAGACGCCGGCCTGCTGGGGTTGCCTTCGCGAGGCTCGCTTGGCGATGTCGTCAGCCTCTTGGTTTTCCTTCCTCGGGATGTGCATGAGCTCCATGCCCCTGAAGTGCTTCTCGAGCTTGCGGACCTCTTCAAGGTATGCGGCCATGTGGTCGTCTTTTGGCGTGTAGCTCTTGTTGGAGAAGTTGACGAGCAGCTGGGAGTCTCCCTTGACGAGCAGGTGCTTGACGCCTAGAGCGATGGTGGCCCTTAAGCCGGCGAGGAGGCCTTCGTATTCGGCAATGTTGTTGGAGATCTTATCGATCGTGAAGCACAGCTGGACAGCGTAGTATAGCTTGTCACCCTTGGGCGAAGTTAGGACAACGCCTGCTCCGCCATTGCGGCAAGCGAAGGCTCCATCGAAGTGCATGGTCCAGTGGCTAGGCACTGTGCCTCCCGAGGGCTCGGCTTCTGCCTCTCGAGGCTCCTCAGGGCTTGGGTCAGTCCACTCGGCGACGAAGTCAGCCAGTGGTGTAGGTGGCCGTTCCTCCCTGGAGGGCCCTGCGGTTTTGTTGCCCCGCTTGGCCGAGCTCCTCGACGAGGCGGTTCTGGAGGTCGCGGCGTCGCTCCATGCCCACACGTGCGTCAGGCGCGGTGCGCTGCACGATCTGGCAATCGTGCGGCGAGGAAGCATGGGAGGGAGCCCGCTGTGCCGCGGCCGGAGGTGGTCCTGGCGGCGGTGGGGGCGCACCTGGTGCGGCCGCCCCTGCAGGGCCGGAGGGCACGATGGAGCGCGACGGAGCAGGGCGCGTGGTTGCGATGTCGACGAGGTGGTGGAGGCGGTCCAACCACTGGTCGTGTGCCTCGGCACTTGGCCGGTAGCGGAGGAGCTCCTGGGCCATGAGCAGCGCGGTGTGCGGGGCGGGCTCGTGGTGCTCCCGCGTGGACACGCTCTGGCGCCGGGACGGGTGCGAGGACTCAGCGTCCTCACGGCGCTCAGAGAGGTCCTCGTCGTCGCGCTGGTCTCCGCCGCGGTGCTCCTCGCTCTCTGGCTCCTCCACGCGCGGGCCGGTGCCAGCGCGCTCGGCCGTGCGGGGGCGACCACGGCGGCCGCGGGTGGGAGCAGTGCCAGGCTCGGTGTGAGCTCTCTCAGAGGCACGCCGGTTGGCGCGCGTCGCGCGGGTGTCCGTCATGGCGCGGAGTTCGGAGGTCGAAGACGCGCCTCAATCCCCCTACCTGGCGCGCCAAATGTCGGAGAGTGACTCCCACGGAACAGGGGTAGCCACACCCTGAAGAGAGGTTCGAAGGGGGGACTGAACGCGGAGGTCAAACAATCCTCGAGAGGCACGACGACGGTGCTCGCCGGGCCTGGAGAGGAACAATCACGCCAGAGATGGACACCGGCCCGTACCCAGGTTCACGGCCCTCAGGAGGAGGTAACACCACTACTCCTGCTTGTCTGTATTGCACTGTGAAGGTTACAGGACAATGAGCTTGCCGAGGGCTCTCTTGAGGCAGTTTAGTGCTTGGAGAGGGACACAATGGTCGTCTTCCTCCTCCAGCAGTTGGCTATCCTATGCGTTTGGCTAAGGCTCCCTCGGTCTAGGAAGCAATCAGCCGACTGGAGATCAATCCTCCTCTATGGTGGAGCTCTTGCTCCTTTTATAGGCGCCCCGGGCTCCACCCTCGTGCCGGTGGGTTCCCACATGCCGGTGGCGCGAAGGAGCGGGAGTCCACCGCGGCTCATCCGTCCATGAACGCGGTCCATCCGTGCTAAAGTTACGCGCCGTGACCGACAGGCTGCAGACGGTGCAGAGCGGCTCGCAGGCGCGGCAGAGGTCGTGGTGGAGCCTACGATGACGATCTTCTTGGAGCGTTGCGCCGTCCAGCCGCTTTATCACCAAAGAGGAAAGTCCTGGCTGTCCTGGTGCAGGCGGCGCGGCTTTGTTGACTCCTTTATCACCAGAATGGCAGCTGGGATGCTCGCGTCACCCTGCGGCTGCTGCAGGGGCCATGTGCGCCCTGCAGCGCTTGCTTAGCCGCGAAGTGTCTCCACAGGGCCGCGGTGGCCTGTGGGGAGGTTTCCTGCTGACCTCTCTCCAGGCGTGTTGAGCCTTGGGGAGTCTCTTGAAGCGCGGGGTCCTCTTCAGGCCCTGGCTTCCTCTTCAGGCCCTCAAGAGGAGATGCCTCTCGAGGGTCTCTCCAAGCGGTAGCTTGGTCCTTAGTCGTTTTGGCGAATCTGTCGCGGGCGAGGCCTGTAGGGAGTGGGCTATGCACACCCCGGTCCTCATTGGGCCGACAACATCTGAAGGACTGTGGCATCGTGCCGCAACTTACGCCGGCTGGAACACCGCAACGCAACGGTGTGTCCGAGCGACGTAATCGTACCCTATTAGATAGCGTCTGGTATATGATATCTCTCACCGACTTGCCCGTATCTTTTTGGGGATATGCGTTAGAAACAGCCGCATTCATTCTAAATAGGGCTCCGTCCAAATCCGTTGCAACGACACCGTATGAGATATGGCATGGCAAGAAACCTAAGTTGTCGTTTCTGAAGGTCTGGGGTTGTGAGGCATGTGTTAAGAAACTACAGCCCGACAAACTCGAACCGAAATCGGAGAAAGTCGTCTTTGTAGGGTATCCGCGGGAAACCATAGGATACACCTTCTACAACCAAGCCGAGGGCAAAACGTTTGTTGCGAAGAACGGCACCTTTCTCGAGAAGGAGTTTCTCGCCAAAGGAGTAAGTGGGAGGAAAATAGACCTCGACGAGATCGTTGATCCTGAACTCAAAATTCCGAGTGGCGCAACGGAAACTGTTCCGGAAACGTCCTCCACAGATGGAGTGGGAGAAAATGTCGAGAATACTATTCTACCTCGTAGGTCTGGGAGATCTCGTATCGCTCCTGAGTTTGTACGGCAACCTGGTTTGCACCGTCATGTTAATTGAACAAGACGAACCTACGAACTACAAAGAGGCTATGGCAAGCCCTGAGTCCGAGAAATGGCTTAAAGCCATGAAATCCAAAATAGGATCCATGTATGACAACAAAGTATGGACTTTGATGGAGATTCCCGAAGGGCGCAAGCCCGTCGAGAATAAATGGATCTTTAAGAAGAAGGCTGATGCTGATGGTAATGTGACCGTCTATAAAGCTCGGCTTGTCCCAAAGGGTTTCCGACAAGTTCATGGAATTGACTACGATGAAACATTTTCACCGGTAGCGATGCTAAAGTCTATTCGGGTTTTGCTAGCACTTGCTGCATATTACGACTATGAAATATGGAAGATGGATGTCAAAACAGCGTTCCTAATTGGTAACATTGAGGAAGAGTTGTATATGGTACAACCTGAAGGTTTTGTCGATCCAGAAAATGCTGGCAAGGTATGCAAGCTTCAGCGTTCCATTTATGGACTGAAGCAAGCATCTCGGAGCTGGAATCTTCGCTTTGATGAGGTGATCAAAGGTTTTGGATTTATCCAAAATATAGAAGAGACCTATATTTACAAGAAAATGGGTGGGAGCTCAGTTGTGTTCCTAGTTCTATATGTGGATGATATATTACTAATAGGGGATAATGTGGATCTTCTGAATAGCATGAAGAAGTATTTAAATAGTAAATTTTCAATGAAGGACTTATGAGATGCTGCATACGTTTTAGGCATTAAAATCTATCGTGATAGATCAAGACATCTATTAGCGTTGAGTCAGAGTACTTATCTTGATAACATACTGAAACGGTTCGGTATGGAGACGGCAAAGAAAATATCTCAAGGTGAACGGAGGCAAAGGAAATGTTCCTTGTGTATGGTGACTGTGAAGAAGAACTTGGCGTAACAGGTTACGTTGATGCAAGTTTCTGCACAGACCCAGATGACTCTAAGTCACAAACAGGATATGTTTTCAAGGTGAACGGAGGCGCTGTAAGCTGGAGGAGTGGGAAGAAACCCATAGTGGCCCAATCTACAATGGAATCGGAGTACATCGCTGCTTCTGAAGCCGCGAATGAAGCTGTGTGGCTGAGGAAGTTCATCATCGAGCTTGGAGTGTTCCCTAGCGCGCAAGACCCTGTAACCCTCTACTGCGACAACACGGGTGCTATTGCTAACGCGAAGGAACCAAGGTCTCACTCAAGTGCCAAACACATTCTCCGACGCTTCCATGTGATACGACAGTATGTACAGGAAGGCGATGTGAAGATTTGCAAAGTGCATACGGATCTGAATGTGGCAGATCCTCTGACGAAACCTCTTCTACTTCACAAGCATGTAAAACACCAAAATGCTATGGGTGTTAGGCTTTTACCAAGTTGTAATCTAGAATAAATTGTACTCTAGTGCAAGTGGGAGACTGAATGAGATATGCCCTAGAGGCAATTAATAAAGTGTTTTATTTATCATATCTCATTTGTTCATAATACATTTTTGTGTCATGCTATAACTGTATTAAGCGGAAACATTAATACACGTGTGATACGTAAGACAACCAGGTCCCTAGTAGCCTCTACGTGACTAGTTCATTGTGCAATCGATGATCGATGTTTCCCAATCATGTGACATGGTGTCAGTTGACAATGGAGTCATATCGTTGGTAGAACGATGTGATGGACATACCCAATATTTGTAGGACGTAGTCATTACGCCTTTGACCGTGAGATCAACTCTTATTGCTATTCCTGAAAGATATTTTGATTGCATCAAACGTCATGTCTTAATAGTATGACAATAAAGGTGTCCCTCTCGGGTATCGGAAGGGAATATGTTGAGACGAGGGATCAAGAGCGGGATTTGCCAGTCCGCATAGCAGGATAGATACTCTAGGGCCCACTCGGTGAGATTATGTCAAATAAGTTTGCAAGCATGTGACTTGGTCACCAGGACATAATATCATGGACGAGTAGAAGATAGTGTTGTCGGTAACGAGATCAAGCTAGGTATCACGATATCTATGAACGAGTCTCGGACACGCTAAGTATCGCCATGGCAAAAGGTTTAAGACTCGACGTCTTGGTTCGAACAACAAAGTTATTCGTTATCTCACAGGGATTAATTCTGGGTATCCAAGGTCCACAAATTAGTCATTGATCGGAGAGCGCGTCTCGATCATGTCTAGCGAGATCTCGTACCGCTAGGGTAACACACTTAAGGGGAGTCGACAAGTTTACCGGAAGAGAAATTAGAAGAGAGCACCGGGAGCGTCCCGGGAAAGATCCGATGAAGATCGGAGAGCGACGAAATAGTTTTCGGAGCTGGAATAAATTAGATAATGTGTGTTTAATATTAATTAGTGTAATTAATAGTTAAATACATTTTTATTTAATGATTTTCGGAATTTAAAAGGCAGCCCACCTTAAATGGGCCTTCCCATGGGAGAGAAGGCCCATAGGGGGGTATTTCCCCCCTAGGTGCGCATGAGGAAGGGGGCTGCCCTAGGTGGGCCAAATGGTGCCCACCTAGGGCCGGTGCACCCCTTGGGGGCGGGCTGGTGTGGGAATAGTCCCACACCGCCCAGCCAGCAAGGCTGGCAGCCCCCCTCCACCTATATATAGAGGTGCCCCCTTGGCTTTTAAAGTACAACCAATCTCTCTCTTCTTCTCCTTGAAAACGTGATTCCTCCATTGGAGTTGCGCCAAGGTGAAGTTCTCTCCACCATACGCACACCACCATGCTGCTGGTCTTCCGGTCCAAGTCTTCCGCTGCTCGTCCCTGGATCGGAGCCCGGAGGTCGTCGTCTTCACCGTACGTGTGTGGATCCCTACGAGGTGCCACACTAGTGGTGCTCGGAGGTTTTCTTCCTCTACACGACCTCGAGGTCGTCTTCATCGGCTTCACCGACAACGCTTGTGCGGGAGCGTAATCTCCGCGTTTCGGTCTACAAGGGTATGTATATCGATCTCCTCCGTATTACTATATCTGCATAGTATAGATCCTGGCTAGTTTAAGGTTATCGTTGTTAGAAAATTTATTGTTTTCTGCCTGCGATCCCCTTCATCTAGAACCAGTGGTATGGTGCTGCTTAACCACTGCACGGTTTTCTGCATTCTTCACACACTTTGCCTATCATGGTTCGGTTTGCTTTGATGATAATGATTTTGATTTTGATAATTGTAATATCTCTGAAGTTATTAAGTTCTTGCAAAAGTTTCCCACAAGTCCTAATGCTAGCGCCATGAACATGGCATTTACAACTCATATTACAAATGCTCTCATTAAAGCTAGGGAAAAGAAATTAAAACTTGAAGCTTCTATCCCTAGGAAGTTAGAAGATGGTTGGGAGCCCATCATTAAAATAAAAGTAGATGAATTTGATTGCAATGCTTTATGTGACCTTTGTGCAAGTATCTCTGTTGTGCCTAAAAAGCTCTATGATATGTTTGACTTGCCACCTTTGGAACATTGCTATTTGGATGTTTTTCTTGTTGATAATGCTATGAAGAAACCTTTTGGGAGAGTTAATGATGTTCTTATCATGGTTAACAATAACCTTGTCCCCGTTGATTTTATTGTCTGGGAAATCGAATGCAACCCATCTTGTCCTATTGTGTTGGGAAGACCTTTTCTTATAACTGTGGGTGCTATTATTGATATGAAAGAAGGAAATATTAGATAACAATTCCCACTCAAGAAAGGTATGGAACACTTCCCTAAAAAAATAATGAAGCTACCTTTTGATTCTATCATTCGTACAAATTATGATGTTGATGCTTCATCTCTTGGAAACACGTGAGTTACACTTTCTGTGCCAAGCTGAATGGTGTTAAAGAAAAGCGCTTATGGGAGACAACCCACTTTTTATTTCTGTTATTTTATTTTGTTGAGTCAAGGAACATGTCTACCTCTGTAGCAATTCCTTTGTATCTTTATTTTATCGCATTGTTGTGTCGGGTTAAGACTCTAGTAGAAAGTTGATGCTAGATTTGGATTCCTGCGCAGGAACAGTTTTTCTGCTGTCCACCATTTAATTCGTAAGAATTCACAACAAAATAAAAATGACCTGGGATTTTTTGTGCGTGATCCAAAGATATGTATGCAACTTTCATTAGTTTTAAGTTTTCTGATTTGAGCAAGTTAAGTGCCTCGAAACAATTCGTCTTTACGGACTGTTCTGTTTTCGACAGATTCTGCCATTTATTTTGCAATGCCTCTTTTGCTGTTTTTGAATGGATTTTTGTTCCATAAAGTATCAGTGGCTGTAGCTAATATCCAGTAGCATTGGTAGCAATTGTGCCATGCAGAATATAACAATTTTTGATTATGCACTAACCCTCTAATGAAGTCTACTTTGAGTTTGGTGTGGAGTAAGTTTTCAAGGATCAAGAGAGAAGGATGATATGATGTGATCAAGAAGATGAAAGAGCCTAAGCTTGGGGATGCCCCCGTGGGTCACCGAAGCATATTTCAAGAAGACTCAAGCGTCTAAGCTTGGGGATGCCCAAGGCATCCCCTTCTTCATCAACAAACTATCAGGTCCTCTCTAGTGAAACTATATTTTAATTCCGACACGTCTTATGTCCTTTACTTGAAAAGTCTATTTGTTTTTGTTTTTGTTATTTTCATTCTCTGAATAAAATGGATCCTAGCATTCCTTTGTGGGAGAGAGACACGCTCCGCTTTTTCTTATGAATACTCGTATTATTCACTTATATTTGTTGAGTATTCTTCTATGTTACTTCAATACTATTAGCTCTTGTTTTTCATGCATCTCTTGTTAGAGCTGTTAGTTTTCTTATGTTATACTCTCATATCTCATTGTTAAATACTTGGAGAGTTTATTTTTAGATAAGTTGATTGGTGTTTGGTTAAGAACAGAAAATGTTTGATGTGGTAGATGGTATGATGAAATGATACATAATCTTGTAGATCATTAAATTGTGTCACTTGAATCATTAATGTTGTTTTGAGATATTAATATGCCTAATGGTAAAACATGATGGTTTAGTAAATTGGAATGACTAATGGTTGGTCTAGAAAACTTGAAGCTGTGCCACACTTAAATATCCAGTTGACAGCATGATGATATATGACTTCTAATGTTAAAAACAATCATAATGGCTTTGTGTTATGCGCTACGGTCGGGGTCCCAACAGTGACTTGTTCATTTGCCACAGTCCCTCATGGAGTGATTTTCATTATGCCTTGTAAGGTCATATTTCTAGGTTGAATCTTTTTGCTTGTGAGTTCTAAGCTGCGGTTTTCATGGCACTTCCACCACCATATTTGCTATCCTCTTTGGTACTTTGCATTGCCCTTTTTCACATTGAGAGTTGGTGCATACTTCGCGGGTACATCCAAAACTCGTGGGAGATCTTCATTATGTTCTCCTACACATAAGCCAAATATCTTCCTCAAAACACCCACCATACCTACCTACTATAGCATTTCCATAGCTGTTCCGAGATATATTGCCATGCAAATTCCATCTTACACTACATGACTTGTTGTCATTTATCATTTATATATTTCCTTGCATGATTCTTTACAGCTGATGTGTGGTTTTACCCATGTTACGCTAAATCATTGCATATCCTGCTACACTGGCAAAGGCACCGTTTCATACACTATGTTTTATTCCTTATGAGTTACTTGTATCAAAAGTGTGTTGTCATATTAGAATGTTTGCCCCTAAAAGTGAAAAGAGCCATGGAAGCCATCAAAAAGAGAAACAGAAAAAGTAAAAATATAAAAAAAAGAGAAAAAGAGAAAAAAAAAGAAAGAAAAATAAAAAGGGGGCAACATTACTACTCTTTATCCACACTTGTGCTCATGTTATAGCACCTGTAGTATTCATAGTCATCATTTGTGCTCATGTTTAGCACCTTTACTCCATATGAGAGAGTGTTCATGTTTTACTTGCATAACTATGTGGGGAACTTTACATTATAGAACTTGGCTTGTATATACCAATGATGAGCCTCCTCAAAAGTGCTCTAGGTCTTCATGAGCAAGCAAGTTGGATGCACCCCCCACTAGTTCCATTGGAGAGCTTTCATACACTTATAGCTCTATGTGCATCCGTTGTGTGGCAATCACTACTCCTTGCATAGCTTCGATTATAAGACTTCCTCTTGTCTAATGATCACTTTCAGTTGTGTGAGACTTTCTTCCGTTGGCCTTCCAAACCCCCCTTATCATTCTTTTAGCCACAACATCCTGGTGCCAGGAACCAACGCTGAACGCTTGCTTGTTTTTAAGTGAAGAAATAGACAGATGATTTTCTACGTGCATATTGTTATTACTTGACTTGATCCTTTCACAAAGTTGTCATGAGTGTTGGATGCATTAGATGATTATATTGTTATTCTTGAAGCTTAAATCATCTTTAATATCTACTTTGCACGGTTGATTGTTCTCTAGCATTGATTCATTGAAAGTTTTACTTTGTTCTTCCTACTTGTTTACTTATTACTCATTTGATATCAATATAAACTACAACTTTTATTCATTTGATCTCAATTTACATGCATTACATTATTATATGATCAAGATTGTGTGAAAGCATGTCACTTCAGAAATTATTCTTGTTATCGTTTTACCTACTCGGGACGAGTAGAACTAAGCTTGGGGATGCTTGATACGTCTCCAACGTATCTATAATTTCTTATGTTCCATGCTTATATTATACCAATTGCTACATGTTTTATATACACTTTATATGGTTTTTATGCATTTTGTGGGACTAACCTATTAACAAGATGCCACAGTGCCAGTTCCCTGTTTTCTGCTGTTTTTGGTTTCAGAAAAGATGTTAAGGAAATATTCTCGGAATTGGACGAATCAAAAGCCAAAGTCCCTATTTTTCCCGACACGTTGCAGAAGTCCGAAGAGGAGACGAAGGAGGGCACCGAGGCGCCCACATCACGTGGTGGCGCGGCCTCCTTCCTGGCCGCGCGGCCACGTGG
Source organism: Poa annua (assembly GCA_026929855.1). Taxonomy (NCBI): domain Eukaryota; kingdom Viridiplantae; phylum Streptophyta; class Magnoliopsida; order Poales; family Poaceae; genus Poa; species Poa annua. The sequence continues at coordinate 44,364,880 of CM049436.1, forward strand.
TGTGGGGCCCTCGGGCCTCCACCGCCTTCGCCCTTTCGCCTACTTATACCCCCCGACAGATCAAGAGCTAGACCCGAACACTTTTCCACGATACGTTCCAGAGCCGCCGCCGCCGTCAACCCTAGTTCGGGAGGGTTCAGAAGCTCTTTCCGGCACCCTGTCGGAGAGGGGAATCATCACCGGAGGGCTCTACATCACCATGCCCGCCTCTGGACTGATGCGTGAGTAGTTCATCCTTGGACTACGGGTCCATAGCAGTAGCTAGATGGTTGTCTTCTCCTATTGTGCCATCATGTTTAGATCTTGTGAGCTGCCTATCATGATCAAGATCATCTTTATGTAATGCTACATGTTGTGTTTGCTGGGATCCGATGAATAATTGAGTACTATGTCATTTGCTTGATAATATATCTTGAGAGTGCGTTATCTATGATCTTGCATGCTCTCCGTTACTAGTAGATGCTCTGGGCAAATAGATGCTTGTGACTCCAAGAGGGGGTATTTATGCTCGATAGTGGGTTCATGTCTCTATTTAATCTGGGGGAGTGACAGCAACCTCTAAGAGTGTAGATGTACTGTTGCTACTAGGGATAAAACAGCAGTTCTTTATCTAAGGATATTTGTGCTACTTACATTACACACTTTACTTAATGCAATAATCTGTTGCTTGCAACTTAATACTGAATGGTGTTGCGGATGCTATCCTGAAGGTGGATTATTAGTCATAGATGCAGTTGGATGACGGTCTATGTATCATGTTGTAATGCCCAAATGAATCTCACACTAGGCATCATGACTTGTATGTGCATTGTTATGCAGTTCTATATTCTGTCAATTGCCCAGCTGTAATTTGTTTACCCGCATGTATGCTATTATTATTTATTGAGAGACACCACTACTGAACTGTGGACCCCGGTCCTTTTCTTTAAACTGATAAAACAACCTACTGCAATCCTGTTACTTTCATTCTCTGCAAACAAACATCATTTTCCACACCATATGTTTAATCCTTTGTTACAGCAAGCCAGTGAGATTGACAACCTCACTGTTAAGTTGGGGCAAAGTATCTTGGTTGCATTGTGTGTAGGTTCCACGTCAGCTACACGCCAAGCTCTTCTCTGGTGCCGTTGACACCTTCAGAAGCGCCTTCATCTCCTACTGGTTCGAAAACCTTGGTTTCATAACTGAGGGAAATTTGCTGCTGCACTACTTGATACCTTCCTCTTGGGGTTTCCCAACAACACCACACCGGTGCATCAAGTGTCTGCCCGATACTTCGATTCGACCAGATACTCGGGGGCTATTGACGAGGATATACCCTTCGGGTCCTCTATTATTAGTATACCTGGTGCTGTCCAGACGAAGACCCACCCGGTGGTGTCGGCCCAGTGGAATCCAGGGTGTGCAGGGCCCACTCTCCACAGCCCTCGCACGCGACGGTATCGAAGAATGACTAAGGACCAAGCCAAACGCTTGGAGAGACTCTCGAGGGGAGAAGTCCTCGACAGGGCTTAAAGGGCAGCGAAGGCCTGAAGAGGCTCCCCTCGCGAGTGCCCCTCTACAAGGCTCTCTCCCTTGGAGAGGAGTCAACGCAAATCCCTCCACAAGGCCACTCAGGCCTTGTAGAGATACTTCGCTGTGAAGCAACCACCGCAGAGCGCACATGGCCTCTGCCGCGGCCGCAGAGTGACGCGCGCGCCTGTGCGCGGTAACGACGACGCCGTAGTTGCCATTCTGGTGATTAAAGGGGTCAACAAAGCTGTGCCCCCCGCACCGGACTACGGAGCTTTCCCCTTTGGTGATAAAGCGGATGGCTGGCGCTACGCTCCAACGGCGACGTCACCGTGGGCACCCCCACGATCTCTGCGGCACCAGTTGGCCGTCCTGCGCGGACGGTGGCTTTCCTGCCTCAAGGGCAGGCTTTACGACCATGGACCGAGTCCATGGGCAGCCCAGCTGCGGTGCACCCCGCTCCTCCATTTCGTCGCCATGTGGGAACCCTTCCACCGCGCATGGCGCGGGGATGAGGCCCGGGGCGCCTAAAAAAGGAGAGGGAGCACCTCCGTAGCAAAGGATCGATCAATCAGAGCTTGAGCACTCTACCATAGCGTAGCCTAGCCGAACGCGCTCGGGGAGGAAGAAGACCTTCGTGTTCCCTCCTTGAGGTCCGCACTGCCATAAGAGAGCCCTCGGCAAGCTCATTGTACTGTACCCTCTGCAGCGCAATACAGACAAGCAGGAGTAGTGGTGTTACCCCCTCCCGAGGGCCGCGAACCTGGGTACGGGCTGGTGCCTATCTCTGTCGTGATGTCCCTCCTCAGGCTCAACGAGCACCGTCGCCGTCCGGTTGAGGGTTGTTTGACCTCCGCGTTCAGCCCCCCTTCGAACAAACTCTTCAGAGTGTGACCACCCCTGTATCTTGGGAGTCACTCTCCGACATTTGGCGCGCCTGGTAGGGCTGAGGCGCGTCTTCAACCTTCGACCAGTCTCCGCGCCATGACGGACACTCGCACGACACGCGCCAACAGGCGCCCCGCTGACAGGGCTCATACTGAGGCCGGCACCGCCACCACTCGCGGCCGCCGCGGCCGCCCTCGCGGGAGCCGCACGGCGGAGCACGCCAACACCAGCCCGCACGTGGAGGAGCCCGAGAGCGAGGATCGCTGCGGCGGCGACCACCGCGACGACGAGGACTTCTCTGAGCACCAAGAGGACGCTGAGTCCTCGCGTCCGTCTCGGCGCCAAAGCGCGTCCTCTCAGGGATGTCCAGAGCCCGGTCCACACACTGCTCTGCTCATGGCTCAGGAGCTTCTCCGCTACCGGCCCAACCCGGAGGCCCACGACCACTGGCTCGACCGCCTCCACCACCTCGTCGACATCGCGACGACGCGCCCCGCTCCGTCGCGTTCGCTGGTTCACCACTCTGGCCGTGCAGGAACGGCCGCGCCGGATGCGCCTCCGCCACCACCGGGACCACCTCCGGCTGCAGCGCAGAGGGCTGCCTCCCATGCGTCCTCGCCGCGCGACTGCCAAATCGTGCAGCGCACCGCGTCTGACGCACGAGTGGGAATGGAGCGCCAGAGGGACCTCCAGAACCGCCTCGTCGAGGAAATCGGCCAGGCGGGGCAGCAGAACCGCAGGGCTCTCCAGGGCGGAACCGCCACGTACGCCACAGGCTGCATGGCCTTCACCCGCGCTCTGCGCTGCGTGGTCTGGCCACAGAAGTTCAGGCCTGCCCTTCCCAAGGGCTACGACGGGTCAAGCAACCCCATCGAGTTCCTGCAGCTCTACACCACCTCTATCCAAGCCGCAGGAGGGGACGACAAGGTCATGGCCAACTGGTTCTCCCATGCGCTTAGGGATTCCGCGCTATCATGGCTCCTCAACCTGCCTGAAGACTCCGTCGGCTCATGGGAGGAGCTCTGCAGGCAGTTTGTCGCCAACTTTAAGGGCACATATGAGCGCGCGCTCACCACAATGACCTGCGCGCTGTGGTGCAGAGGAAAGATGAGACCCTCCGCAAGTACATCCAGCGCTTTAGCCAAGTGCGCAACAAGATCCCGAACATCCCCGACACACAAGTCATTGCCGCCTTCAGAGAGGGCATCACGAACCGCAGGATGCTCGAGAAACTGGGCATTCACGACAAGCTCACCTCTGTGGTAAAGCTGTTCGACCTTGCTGACAAGTGCGCCAAGGCTGAAGAGGGACTCCTCTTCGTCAAGATGAGCCAGCAGGTAGACGACCAGGCCGAGGGATCCAAGAGTCACAAGAAGCGGGAAGAAACCAAGCGCAAGACCACCGATGTCCTAGCGGCTGAGCCAGATGCCAAGTACGCCCGCAGAGCCTCCCCTGAGCCTGGCGACAAGAAGGAGGACAACCGTCCGTTTTGCGTCTACCACAACAGGCGCGGCCACGCTACAGAGAACTGCTTTGACCTCAAGAGGCTGAGCAGAGAGCGCGAGCAAGAAGAGGGCAGCGGGGGACTGCGGCAGAGGCCGCGGCTACCGTAGAGGCGGACGCAAGGGCAGCTACCAGAAGCCGCCGGGCACTCAAGCCAACGCCATCGAGAAGAACAATAACCTCCCCGACGAGGAAGATGGAGGCTACCAGGTCCCAAGGGGGGCTATGGCCTGCATCCTCGGCGGAGCTCAGGCGCCCAAGTCTAACAACCAGTTCAAGCAGTTCGCCCGCGAGCTCAACGCCGCACTCCCAAGCGTCGAGACCTCCAGGCCCCTCAAGTGGTCTCAGTACACCATCGCGTTCGACGCCAAGGACCACCCCAAGTCGACCAAGACTGTTGGAACCCTCCCCCTGGTCTGCTCCCCCACCATCAACAACATTGCCGTCTCCAAGACGCTCATTGATGGGGGTGCTGGCCTGAACGTCATCTCTGTCGAGACCTTCGAGATGCTTCAAGTGCCTTACGAGTGGCTCATGCCCTCCAGGCCATTCACAGGGGTCACCAGTGGTTCGATCGCACCTCTAGGGCAGGTCCGGCTGGCCGTCACCTTCGGCACGCAGAAGAACTACCGCACTGAGCTGATCGACTTCGACGTCGCGCACATTGGCCTGGCGTATAACGCCATCCTCGGCTACCCCGCCCTCGCGAAGTTCATGGCCGTCACGCATCACGCCTACAACATGGTCAAGATCCCCGGCAGCGCTGGCACTATCGCCATCCATGGTCATATCCTGGATGCCACGCGCGCTGTCGAGAGCGCCTACAAGGCAGCCGCCATGGCGTTCCCGGCTGACGAGGACATGGAGCCTCTCGAGAGGCCCAAGAAGAAGAAACAGATGTTCTCTCAAGAGCAAGCTTCCACGAAGAAGGTGTCGCTGAGCACCAGTGGCTCGGGGGCTGAGGGCTCCGGGGCTAGCGTCACCATAGGCGCTGCGTTGCCTCCCAAATAGGAAAGCGCGCTCGTCGCCTTCCTTCGGGCAAACTCTGACATGTTCGCATGGACTCCGTCAGATATGTCCGGCGTACCAAGGGAGGTAATCGAGCACCACTTAGCCGTGTGTCCAGACGCACGCCCCGTCAAGCAAAAAGCGCGGAAGCAAGCCCCCGAGAAGCAAGCATTCATCGTCAAGGAAGTAGAAAAGTTAAAAGCGGCAAATGTCGTACGCGAAGTCGCGCACCCCACTTGGCTCTCCAACGGCGTGGTTGTCCCTAAACCCGCTGGAGGAGGCCGACTCTGCATCGACTACACAGACGTCAATAAGACCTACCCCAAGGACCCATACCCCCTGCCAAGGATAGACCAGATCGTGGACTCCACCGCCGGCTGCGACCTCCTTTGTTTTCTGGACGCCTTCTCTGGTTATCACCAGATCAAAATGGCTAAAGAGGACGAGGAGAAAACAACATTCCTCACCCCCTGTGGTGTGTATTGCTACACTTTCTAGAGGCTCATGAGGATAGCCTTGGGGGCGCAGATGGGCAGAAACGCAGAAGCTTATGTCGACGACATTGTGGTCAAGTCTCGCGAGGGAGACACTCTCTTGAAGGATCTCGAGGAAACCTTCGCCAGCCTGCGCAAGGTGAACATCAAGCTGAACCCCGCCAAGTGCGTCTTCGGGGTACCTTCAGGCAAACTCCTCGGATTCCTCGTGTCTCACCGCGGCATAGAAGCAAACCCTGACAAGATCAAGGCCATAGAAGGAATGCAGCCTCCTCGCCGGCTCAAGGACATGCAGCGCTTAGCAGGCTGTATGGCCAGCCTGGGCCGTTTCATCTCCAAATTCGGCGACAGAGCCCTGCCATTCTTCAAGATCATGAAGAAGTCCGGCACATTCAGGTGGACCCCTGAAGCAGACAAAGCTTTTGAAGACTTAAAGAGGTATTTGGCCAGCCCACCAGTCATGGTAACCCCCAGGACAGGCGAACACCTGAAGCTGTACCTATCAGCCACTCCTCAGACCGCAAGCGCCATCCTGGTGGCCGAGAGGGAAGAGCCAGTCCTCCCAAAGAAAAGCGCTTCCACTCCAAGTCCAATGCCGCCCGACAAAGATCTCGGCAAAGGAGCAGTCTCCACAGACCCACTGCCAAGCCCACAGCCTCAAGTCGAGTCTGCTCCGAACACCCTTGCCGAGACCCAGGCGGATCTCGACAAGGGCCCTGAAGAGCCTCCGCAGAGAGCTGACGCTGCACCTCCATCGACAACCCTTGTCGAGCACCCCGTCTACTTTGTCAGTACAGTACTGCGGGACGCTCGGGAACGGTACCCAATGCAGCAGAAGCTCCTCGTCGCGCTCCTCATCGCCTCCAGGAAGCTGCGACACTACTTCCAGGGCCACCCCATCACGGTGGTCACTTCCTTCCCCCTGGAGCAGATCCTGCGCAACCCCAACGCCACAGATCGTGTCGCGGGATGGAACATCGAGCTGCAGCCATTCAATTTGCGCTTCGACACCACAAGAGTCATCAAGGGAAGAGCGCTAGCGGACTTCGTCGCCGAATGGACTGACCCAAGCCCTGAAGAGCCTCGGGGAGAAGAGGCTGAGCTCTCTGGAGACACGATGCCCAGCCACTGGACCATGCACTTCGATGGAGCCTTCGCCTGCCGCAATGGCGGGGCAGGCGTCGTCTTGACCTCGCCCAAAGGCGACAAACTCTACTACGCCGTCCAGCTGTGCTTCACAATTGACAAGATCTCTAACAACATCGCTGAATACGAGGGCCTTCTCGCCGGCTTAAGGGCCGCCATCACTTTAGGCGTCAAGCACTTACTCGTCAAAGGCGACTCCCAGTTACTTGTCAACTTCTCCAACAAAAGCTACACGCCTAAGGACGACCACATGGCCGCATACCTTGAAGAGGTCCGCAAGCTCGAGAAGCACTTCAAAGGCATGGAGCTCATGCACATCCCGAGGAAAGAGAACCAGGAGGCCGACGACATCGCCAAGCGAGCCTCGCGAAGACAAGCCCAGCAGGCAGGCATCTTTGAAGAAAGGCTCACCAAGGCATCCATAAAGCAGCCACAAGAAGCTATAGCCGCAAGCACAGACGAAGCACTCCCACCACCTCCTGAAGCTGGGGAACCCGATTGTGATCCTCACGCAGGGGAGTGTCTGTTGCTGACAGCGGCACATCAAGAAACAGGCTGGATTGACGAGCTCAAAGACTACCTGATGAAGGGGGTCCTCCCCGAAGAAGATGCGGAAGCAGAGCGAATCCCTCGACCGGCAAAATCCTACTACATCCTCGAGGGAGACCTGTACCGCAAGCGCCCAAATGGGACCGCGCTCAAATGCGTCCCTCCCGAAGAAGGCCGAATGCTGATCAAAGACATCCATAGCGGAGAGTGCGGCCACCACTCGTGCGCGCGCACCCTCACAGGCAAGGTCTTCAGGAGCGGCTTCTACTGGCCGCAAGCGCTTCAAGATGCGGTCACCATCGTCCAATCTTGCGATGCCTGCCAGTACCACGCCAAGCAAATCCATCAGCCGGCGCTGGGGCTCCAGACCATCCCGCTCTCCTGGCCGTTCGCGGTCTGGGGGCTGGACATTTTGGGCCCCTTCCCGAAATCGCAAGGGGGCTACCGTTTCCTCTTCGTGGCCGTCGACAAGTTCACCAAGTGGGCCGAGGTCGAACCGGCGCGCAGTATACCAGCCGGGGCAGCGGTGAAATTCATCAGGAGCCTGGTCTGCCACTTCGGAGTGCCTAATCGCATCATCGCCGACAATGGCTCGCAGTTTACCAGCGGCATCTTCCAGTCTTACTGCGAAAAACTCGGCATCAAGCTCTGCTTCGCCTCGGTGGCTCATCCACAGAGCAATGGTCAAGCCGAGTGAGCAAATGCGGAAGTCCTCAAGGTCCTCAAGACCAGAAGCTTCAACATCCTCAAGGGCCACGGCAAGGGCTGGATCGACGAGCTCCCATCTGTGCTCTGGTCCATACGCACAACTCCCTCAAAGCCCACTCGTGAAACGCCGTTCGCCCTCGTCTATGGAGCCGAAGCAGTCCTCCCCACAGAAATCAAGCACGGATCCCCACGGGTCCTTGCCTTCAACGAGGACACCCAAGAGGACCTCCACAACGACGACCTGCTGCTTCTCAAGGGATTGCGCCGCCGTGCCGCCCTCAGAGCGGCGAAGTACCAGCAAGACCTGCGACGCTACCACAGCCGCCATGTGCGCTCGCGCACTCTGGAGGCGGGCGACCTTGTCCTCAGATGAATCCTCTCCAGAGAAGGTCTCCACAAGCTCTCGCCTATGTGGGAAGGCCCCTACAGGGTCTCTCACATCGCCAGGCCTGGCGCTGCGCGCCTCGAGACTAAAGACGGCATCCCCGTCAAGAACCCGTGGAACATCGTGCATCTATGCAAGTTCTACCCGTGACCATAGTCACGCCCGTGATCATTGTCACGTCAGGCATTTTTTGTGTCTAGAGGGAAGCTCACGGCTTCACCTCCAAGCTTCACAAAGCTTCTCCTGAGGGCCAGCCCTCCGAGCTCTCCTTGTAACGAGCCACCGCAGGCCGTAGAGAGTCTCAGCCACTAATGGGTGGTCCCCATGCCTCGACATGGAAAGAACGTTAGCTTGGCAACCCCAAGTGTAATGAACCATTTCGTTCCCAAGTGAACTATGCGCTACGACGCCGCTATGTAACATTTTGGTGGTGAGTTTACTTTCATCATTTTGCCTTTCCATGTGCGCTTATTTTCTTCCCATGCGCACCTCGCGAGCGGGTGCTGAGTACAGTGCCTGTGCCTCACGAGCACCCCAGCAGCACTGCAAAACCCAAGGGATCCGAGCTCTGGCTAAAGGGCATGCTCCCAAAAACATGCCACCTCACCAAAGGACCATGGTACTTACTCTCCTCGCGAGATACACCTGAGGAAACCTATAAGCGCACATGAGTCCTTACTACCATGCACTAGCGTTTGGGTTCGCCTCTCTAACATCCGCAGGGAACAAAAGTCCCTCCAAGCTCGTGGAGGCAAAACTCGGCCCCTAGAGGAGAGCGCATCGCCAGGGAAAGCCTACGCAGAGCAAAAGCCTCGCATAGCTAAGTTCAGCGCTCACGCCTCGAGAATCTCTTCTCTCTCACAAGCACTCGTCGTCCCTCGAGCGATCCTTTTCCCTCACACTCCATGGACTGCTTGCACGTCAAAGGGGGGCCCTTGAGCATCGCGCCTCGAGGACTCTTACCTCTCTAAGCCTTAAACTCCCCCCGGCCTTGCCGAGTCATTGCTCAGGCATACCGCAGCGGCGGAGTCATAGCGCAAGGAGAAGGGTCCTAGCGACGCAGAGCGAACAAAGACATGAAGTTGAAGCAAAAAGCCTTTCGAGGGGCACACGTGCGAACTTAATAGCATCTCTTTAAAAGTATATTACAGACTGTGGAGCAAAAGTCTCTAAGCCAAGTCTTTTAACGGCGCTAGCTACAAGCGCATCACAATACATGAGAGGATCAGGCAGAAGCATCGTCGCCCTCCTCCGCAGACCTTTCCTCTCCAGGCTCGCCCTCGGAGCCTGCCTCCTCGCCGTCGTCCTCCCTCGCCTCAGCCCGCTTGAAGCGGCTGCAGAAGTCGTCGACCTGGTCTCGGACTGAGTTGGAGATCTTCCACCCTTCCTCCCCCTCGAGAGGATTGGTCACCGATGTGTAGTCGAAGCCAGGCTGGAGGTGCTGGAGGTTGGTGAAGATGTGGTCGACTGCCACCGCCAGGAGTTGGCGGCATTCCTCCTCGACGACATCACGGAGCTCCGCGGCAGGGCCCTCGAGCGCCGTGAAGAGCTTGTCAAAGTAGGCGAGGTATGCGGCGGCGTCGGCGTTGCCCTGAGCAGGGACGTGCGGCTCCTCCACTCCCAACTTCGCCGCAAGATCGTTGCCCCGAGCCACCAAGGACAGGAACATACGCTCCCGCTGCTGCGACAGCACCCGCGCCGCTAGAGCGCTCTCGGCAGCCTCCACCGCTCGATCTATGGCAGGGCCCACCTACTTGTTCATCTCCTCCATGTCCGCGATAAGGGCGGCGAGGTCCTGCGACATGCGCTCGCGAGCCTCTTCGGCAAGGCTCCTCGCCTCGCCCGGGAGTTCAGCCTGGCGTTCATCTGCTCCAGCTCGTGGATCCGGGCGTCATCCTCGCCGCGCCTCTTCCTGAAGCGATTCTCCTGCTTCTTGAATTTCTCGTTGTAGTCTCGAGAGACGGCGGCGCGGTACGCCTTCTCCCGGGCTTGGAACTCCTTCTCCACCTCCTCCTTCCGCTCGGCAAACTTTGCGTTGAAGCGCTCCACATGCTTCTTGTGGGTAGCCACTTCACGGTTGAACTTGTCGAGGGCTTCGGCCAGATTCCCCTCCCGGGCCTCATGGTCGACGCGCTGCACCGACAGCTCCTGCTCCGCCTGCAGCAGCTGCTCGTCGTGCTGACGCACGTCATTCTCGCGCTCACTCAGCCTTTGCCCCCTGGCATCCAAGGCCGCGCGGACCGCCTCCAGAGAGGTCCGCACGATCTCAGAGTCGGCGAGGATCTTGGCCTCAAGCTGGACAAGCTCGCGATGCTTGTCCGCCAGCGAGGACTCCACCGTCTCCCGCTCCTCCCTGGCCGCGGCCAAGTCGTCCGCCGCCGCCTGGCGCTCGGCCTGGAGGGGCTCCAAGATTTCCTCGGCTTCGCGCACGGCGCCCTCACGGACCTCCTTGGCAAAGCGCAGTGCCTCCTCGCGCTCCGCCTGCAGAGCCAGATCACCCTACCGACGGACCTCCACGGCTGCATGAAAGGCGGCCCAGGCCCCCGCAAGCTCGCCCTGCCGCCGGGCGATCTCCGCATCCTCAAGGGCGAGGTGGACCTCCAACCCGTCCAGGGACTCCCGCACCAGGCGGAAGGCGACGCCGCGGCGTCCTCTGCTCCAGTCCTAGCCGCTGAGGGCCAGGACTCGTGAAGCCCCACGTGGCGCGGAGGTCCCAGCACCTGCGTCGAGCTTGAAGAATGGGGCCTCTGCGCGGGGCCCTGTAGCGTCGTGGGCCTGGGGGCTTGGCGGCGAGTCCTCTTCTTCCGCACCTACGCTCCGCGCGCCGGTGTCGCCGCCCCCAAGCGGCACCTCATCATGGGCCTCGGGGGCAGGAGAGGCCTGCCCCGTAGCCACTGTGTCCGCCTCCGCTGCAGGGCTTGGCGGGGGCGGCGGAGGAGCTTCCCCCTCCACCTCGTCGGCCCTTGGCGGGCTCTGGATTAGCGTCGTGTCCGCCTCGGCCTCCTGCTGCGCCGGAGTAGTGGCAGCGCGAGGCGGAGTAAGCGTCCTCTCCGCTTGCTCCTCAGCGCGCCTCCCCTCGAGAGGCGGCGCAGTCGCCTCAGCTTGAGGCGCACCCTTGGCAGGGCCTACGGTATCCTCCACCACAGGCCTCGAGGCCTCGCCCGCCGCGGCCTCTGGCGCGGTCCTCTTTACCTCAGCAGCCTTGCGAAGCCTTCGACGCTTCACAGGCACCAGGTCGCTGGCAAGGAGCAAGAAAACCCGTCAGAAGAGAACGGGCAAGCAGAGATTGAGGAAGGGAAAACCGAGATCAAGATACTTACCCAGCTTTCTTGGCGCGGGTGTCAACCCACGCCATGCCAGGCGAGCGCCATGAAGGCGTGGTCCTGGCTCCAGACCCCTCGGGAGGCGCCTCTGCTTCCTCTTGAGGGGAGCGCCCATTGGCTCCCCAGCAGGCCTGTCGTGGGCCGCCTTGGACCGGGGCTCTCGTCGCCCCGCTGCAGTCTCATCGTCGTCGCTACCTTCCCCCTTCGTAACAGGGCGCGAAGGGGCCTCCCCGAAGGGCTCGTCGTCGCCGGACGAGACCTCGAAGATTTCCTCGGCAGGGGGCGCAGCCCGTGACGAGCTCGCCCCGCCGGTCGAGGGGTCCACCCTTGCCGCCACGCCGCCTAGCTCAGCGTCCGATGCGGAGGGCGACTCCACGGCTCCTGGCACCTTCGCTACAGGCATGGCCACCTCGTCCTCCTCCTCCCCCGCCAAGCCAAGCGGGGTAAATGTCGGCATCCGCTCCAGAATCGCCAGGCGCATGTTCATGGAGAGTTGGTGGAGAGGCCTCAGCACCTCAGCAACCGCCACAGTTATGTCCGGGTTGATGAAGAGGACGCCCATGATGGTGGAGACGGCTTCGGGGAGGTGGTCGCAGCAGTGGAGCCGCATCGGGTCCGTGAGGCCCGAGTACATCCACATCGGCTTCTTGTGCGCCTGAAGCGGAGCGATGCGGCGCCTCACGAAGTCCTCCGCAATCATCTGACCGGTGAGGCCATTCTCCCGGAGAAGCTTCATGCGGCCCACCAGGTCCGCGATCTGCGGGCTCCGGAAGACTAGCTTGCCCCAGTGAGTGTTCTTCACGGGCGGCGCATCCGGGATGTCGATGAAGGAGCTCAGCGACTTGACGCCGATGAGGAGCCACTTCTGCCGGAAGTCATCCACGTTCTTCACCACCGCCGTGACAGGCTTCTCGCGGTTCCACGACATGGGGATACAGACATCCCCCATGCCGTCCACGATGCGGAAGGAGACGCACCCCGTCTGCTCGAGGTTTGCGGAGCTCCGGAGCGCATAGAAGCTCCGGAAGAGGGCCAAAGAAGGCTGCACCCCCAAGTAAGCTTCGCACAGGTAGGCGAAGATGGAGAGGATCAAGACGGAGTTGGGGTGCAGGTGGAGAAGATGGATCTGGTAGAACTCTAGAATCGCCTCCGGGAAGGGCGAGTAGGGAGGCACCAGCCCGGCATAGATGGTGTGGAGGAAGATGGGGAAAAACCCCTTCGGGAGCCGGCCGAGCTTTGCGGCCTGGAGAGCACTAGCGCCGTGCTCGTTGGTCTTCCCGGCGACCAAATGCCGGATCTTGTCCAGCGCCGCCTCATTGAAGCGCTCCACGACCAGGGCGGGGCCAAGCACCCCTTCCTCCTGCGCGTCCACAGGGGGCTTCGTCATCGCCGCCTTGCCCTTCGCTGGATTCATTGTCGGGAAAGGGAGAAGTGCGGAAGAGCGCGGAAGGAGACGAAGATCGCCGGTGTGAGGGAGCTCAGAGATGGGAGATCGAAAGGCCGGGCGCGCAAAATGAGAGCAATAACGGCTGCTCGAGCCGGCGCACAGGCTTTATCTCTCGTCTGGGCAGTTACCGGGGCGTGGTGGGACCCCCCACGACGCACGCCCCGCCGAAGAAATCGTGTCGTCGCAGACTCACAACTGATCTACGCGTGTCTCAGGCCGGCCGGACACTTTGGGCCCACGACGCTTCGTCTGAGCCTGGAGGGCTTCTCCGTGCCCGTCTTGGGCCCGGGGGCTAGTGTCGGCCCAGTGGAATCCAGGGTGTGCAGGGCTCACTCTCCACAGCCCTCGCACGCGACGGTATAGAAGAATGACTAAGGACCAAGCCAAACGCTTGGAGAGACTCTCGAGGGGAGAAGTCCTCGACAGGGCTTAAAGGGCAGCGAAGGCCTGAAGAGGCTCCCCCCGCGAGTGCCCCTCTACAAGGCTCTCTCCCTTGGAGAGGAGTCAACGCAAATCCCTCCACAAGGCCGCTCAGGCCTTGTAGAGATACTTCGTTGTGAAGCAACCGCCGCAGAGCGCACATGGCCTCTGCCGCGGCCGCAGAGTGACACGCGCGCCTGTGCGCGGTAACGACGACGCCGCAGTTGCCATTATGGTGATTAAAGGGGTCAACAAAGCTGTGCCCCCCGCACCGGACTACGGAGCTTTCCCCTTTGGTGATAAAGCGGATGGCCGGCGCTACGCTCCAACGGCGCCGCACCGTGGGCACCCCCACGATCTCTGCGGCACTAGTTGGCCGTCCTGCGCGGACGGTGGCTTTCCTGCCTCAAGGGCAGGCTTTACGACCATGGACCGAGTCCATGGGGAGCCCAGCTGCGGTGCACCCCGCTCCTCCTTTTCGTCGCCATGTCGGAACCCTTCCATCGTGCAAGGCGCGGGGATGAGGCCCGGGGCGCCTATAAAAGGAGAGGGAGCACCTCCGTAGCAAAGGATTGATCAATCGGAGCTTGAGCACTCTACCATAGCGTAGCCTAGCCGAACGTGCTCGGGGAGGAAGAAGACCTTCGTGTTCCCTCCTGGAGCTCCGCACTGCCATAAGAGAGCCCTCGGCAAGCTCATTGTACTGTACCCTCTGCAGCGCAATACAGACAAGCAGGAGTAGCGGTGTTACCCCCTCCCGAGGGCCGCGAACCTGGGTACGGGCTGGTGCCTATCTCTGTCGTGATGTCCCTCCTCAGGCTCGACGAGCACCGTCGCCGTGCCGGTTGAGGGTTGTTTGACCTCCGCGTTCAGCCCCCCTTCGAACAAACTCTTCAGAGTGTGACCACCCCTGTATCTTGGGAGTCACTCTCCGACAGGTGGCCCAATAAAGACCAAGAAGCTGTTAAGGAAATAACATGAAGACCAAGACAAGGACTCCAAGAAGTAGTCTACTAGGACTCTTGTAAACCCTCCCTGGCTCCCTATATAAAGCCAGGCGGGGGCACCCCCGTAGACAGATTGAAGATAGACACAAGACTAGATCCACAACTCGCATAGGCATAAACATAGAGACACCACGTCTCACCACCACAATCGCCATTACGGTCACCATGTAACCTCATATATCATCATAATCAGACAGGCAGGAGTAGGTCTTTACCTTACAATGAGGGGTCGAACCTGGGTAAATCCTTGCTTGTCAGCCGTCCGGAACTACCAGCGCGCATAACTTCTCTCTCAAAATCTACCTAGGGTACTCGACTCTAGTATGGCCGTGGGCACACCACGTCAGCTCCCTAATGTTATAAATGATAATGCTTTAGATGATGGTCCTATGCTTATCAATAATCCTCTATGTTTAGAAGTTATTACTTATTTATGTGAGGATAAAAATGATATAATTGTTGCTTGCAATGGTACTCTTACTCATGAGAGAGTCCTACTTTGTTCTTGAATTCTCCTAATTACACCATAGAGGAGAAATTTGCTTATGTTGAGAGATACTTATGTGGTTTGCAATTGTCTCCAGTTCCAAATCTTTGTTGCAACCATGATCTTAAACTTGATATTGATCTTAGTAAATATTTTGAAAGAGGGAAGCATGCTAATGAATTCCAAAATAAATTTAATGATCCTCTTTATGTGCCTATATTATCTAAGTTGAATGATTCTTGCGGTTATATGGTTGAATTTATTTCTACTACTGAAAATTATTATGAGAGAGGAGAATATGGTTGTAGAAGTTTCCATGGTACTAAAACACCTCTCTATATGCTAAAAGTTTTGAAGTTACTCTTGTTTTATCATCCTATGCTTGTCACTTTGTTCTTTGTGAATTTATTTGTGTACAAGATTCCTATACATAGGAAGTGGGTTAGACTTAAAAGTGTTTTGTATTTGCTTCTTGATGCTCCTTTTGCTTCATTTTCTATCTTCATGACAGCATCATTAGAACTATCAAGCCTAGCTAAAAGACATTAAAGAAAGCGCTTTCCTATACATGTCTACCTGTGTAGCAATTCCTTTTTATCCTTATTTTATCGCATTGTTGTGTCAAGTTAAGCCTCTAGTAGAAAGCTGATGCTAGATTTGGATTTCTGCGCAGAAACAGTTTTTCTGCGTGATCCTCAGATATGTACACAACTTTCATTAGTTTTGAATTTTGTGATTTGAGCAAGTTAAGTGCCTCGAAAAAATTCATCTCACTACAAGAAATATGCTAACTTGTGACTCTTGATTTTGGTCACTAGAAGGTCACAGAGTTTCATTTGTGACCCCTTTGTGACCAAAAACAGATGGTCACATACTGAGCGTCTTATTTGATCATTTGTGACTTTCCTTAATCAAATGGTCATAAAGTTTATGACCAAATTAGAGGGTCATAAATTTATGACCAATATTTTTGGTCATGGCCTCTTGGTCTCAGCCACGTCACATCCTACGTGGCCAATCCTACATGGCACATTTGTGACGAAATTAGAAGGTCATAGATCAGAATCAGCCCAGTTCATATTTCTTCTTATATAGGCCAGCCCATTTTACTTTCTTAGGCTTTGATTGATTTTCGGCCCATTTAGACCAGGGCCTCGGCCTATTAAAGGTCCACTAATTTTTCCTGGTTCGGGCCGTTTTAGGTCAAATAATATCGAAATTACATTTTTATTATGGAATATTTGATTAATAGTTGGGCTGAAGCTTCATATTACAGCCCAACTATTTTCATGATAATACAATCAGGACACTCATTTATATGGGCCTTAGCCCAGATGCCAGGTCCAGTTCAACTCGATAATTTTTTTTATTCAATATTCAAATGAATTCCAGCAAATTTAAATAAATCACATGTCCAGGAACATCAATCAACACAGAACACAACATTACAAAACTCATTACATATTCAGACATGAGGTTTATTACAAGCTCTAGTTGTGTATCTATTCTCCAGTTTGATCCTTTTCTCCATCATATGAAATTTAACACATGCAACAAAACCTGGGAGTTCATAACTAGGAACTTTCCAAGCTAGAAGTGATAACTTCTGTCAGCATGGGCATGGAGCTCCTTCGTATCACAAACTGGTCACCTGCTGCAATACACCTCATCATGCCTTCGGAGGTCGCCCTGACAAATGAATCAGCAGAAGAATAAAAATATTGGAGCCACATGACCATTCAAAAATGGACATAGTTCGTCAGAATGAAAACACAAATTTAGCTAGTTTAAGCCTTTCGAACCAACAGCTATCATCATTCAAGAATTACCAAGAGGACAGGAGCAAGGAGAGGACAAGACATTACTTTAGGGTGGTGCAGGCGGACGCCACAGAGAAGCATGTGCAGTGAAGACCAAACCAACAGCCATAGCCCTCCTCCATCTTCAAAGAATGGATTTCATCATCTACGACACTGTAAGCAGAGCGCACAAACATGACCTTTACATATACAAGTACTAGTGTTAATTGTAGGTAGAGGAACAGGGGAGGAATCCTCCTCCAATCGACACAAGAGCCCAAAGGTGGGACTATACCTTGAAGAAGACGTGCTACGTCCCTGAGGTCCGGCAGCTTGCTCACATCGCAGCCGGTGACAAGGGTTCCGATGATCCCTGCAAGCAAGCTCGTATGATGTTACTCCAAGAAATTGAAAGCGATGTAAGCAGTCATTAGTATAACCAGATCATGATTTGAAGAGGCATGTACCAGATAACAATATTTTGTTATTGCAGCTCGTTCAACTATAGCTA
The DNA here is from genome assembly GCA_026929855.1 of Poa annua. Lineage (NCBI taxonomy): Eukaryota > Viridiplantae > Streptophyta > Magnoliopsida > Poales > Poaceae > Poa > Poa annua. The sequence continues at coordinate 44,382,067 of CM049436.1, forward strand.
GACTAATCAAAATCAAATTCACATGCTGAATCATTTTATATATTCATATGGATAGAATGAATACAGATAGCTGCAAAGAAATGTAACTATATAGTGTTGCTGGTAATAGCTATCATTTAAACTCTAACCTAACTTCGACATGGATAAGCATAATGCAAGCCTCTAATAATTTAGATACCATCACATAGAAGAAAATAACATCCAACTAACTTTACAATCCATTGAACTGTCTTTTTTTGCGAGCAAATCCAATAAACTGTCAAGATCTAATAATACTAGTATCAGGTGAGTGCAAACGAACAAGTAATTCTAAAAGACTATTAACCTAGAAGCACGATCTTGGGGACGGGATTCAGCACCTGGTTTTCTTGCTTCACCCGCGTGCTCCAGCTCCTGTCGGTTCCATCCACGTTCTACAGGAGGTCGAGGCTCTGCAGGGAGATCGACGCCGTAAGTTCCTTCATCAACAGATAAGAGACGTTGATCTGGATCCCAGCCATGCGAAGAACCCAAATCCATGTAGTAGTAGGAGGGAGCAATGAATCAATTCAGTTTGAGTTGAGGAGGATCACCTGGCCTGCAGATCGAAGAGGGAGAGGGGACAGCAGTGGGCCTGGCGAGAAGGAAGCGGGAGACGAGGGAGGAGGTGGCCGGCCTCGTCGCGGCAGCCATGGAATTTATTGCTGGCGTCGGTCGGCTCAGCACTCAATCAAAGCCTGCTGCGGCGCCGAACCTGGCGCTGATGCTCGTCGCCGGCGCGCCCATTCGTGCACCGTCGAACCATAGAGAACGCCGCCGAATTTGGGGCTGTTGGTCGTCGCCGTCACGGGAGCATCCTCTCGTGCGCCATCGAATCGAAGAGGACGCCACCCAGAGCCAATCGACGGAGCTGCGTGCTAGCCAAAGCCGCACGCAGTGCCGGCGAGGGGCCTGGAGGACGCTAGTGCCTCTCTCCTTCCGTCGCGCAGGTGCTTCTCTCGGTAGCTTTCGGGCGCCAGAGAAGAAGGGGGAGCTGGTGGCGAAGGGTCGGGGAAGGTGGAGCCGAGCGGTGGTGGCGCTCATTAGGGATAGGGGCATAGGGCGAGCGGTGGTGGTGGAGCCGAGCGGTGGTGGCGCTCGTTAGGGTTAGGGCGGCGGCGGCGGAGCCGAGCGGGGAGAAAAGCAGAGAGAGGAGGAAAACCTAGGTTAGCTCGTGACGCACGGGTTATATACCGCAAGCTCGTGAAGTAGGCCGCCGGATCAGCATCTGACGGCTCGTAGTCCACCGGGCGTAGGGCCCAGGAGTTGAAAATAAGTTGGGCAAGTTTGGGCCCAAATAGGCAGCGCATATATGCCAACAAAAATTGAGTTGTAATAGTAAGTTTTACTGTTATTTTTCGCATAAATTAGACCACTATAATTATTTAAAATATTGTGGCATATTTTATTTTTATAGATAAAAAATAATTAGAACTATTCATGATTCACTTATTTGCGCCAAAATTCAATTTTTAATTTCTGAGTACGAAAATGTTTTTTAAGCTCATACCAAAAAAATGTTGCAAAATGGGGTCAAATAGTTTTTCAAAAATATTAGAACATATTTTATATATAAATAATCAAATGGTTGCTTGTCGATAATCGTGACATAGTTTGTTCAAATGTTCTCATATTGCGCACACGCGTGCATATTGGAATGGAGAACAATGTTGCTGAACAAAGTTTACCACTTTATTGCACAAAAAAATCATTTTTCATTTTCTGAGTGTGAAAATAGGTTTTTTTTTTTGAAGCACGTACCAAACATATGTTGCAAATTTGGATCACATCATTTTTATAAAATATTATACCACATTGTATGTACAAATAACCAAATGGTTGTGTGTGAAAAGGTTTCTGTCCACCTCTTGTAAAAAAGACAAATTTCCGCCGATTCAGCTGAAAACGGGTCAAATTTGAACTACAGGTGCCTCGTAGTTTTCTCAAGATTTTTGGTAAAAAACATTTTTGGGTACACAAGTACCTATTTCATCATAGATACACAAAGATTTTCATAAGATCCACCCCCTAGGCACGAACGGTCATGTCCGCCGTTATGGTCGTATTTTGAAATCGGCGTATAGAATTCAAAAACAATCAAAATGACGAAAATCTTTCGCAAAGTGTCATTATATGTGGCCTAGTTTCAAGGAAAAATAAAAAACTTAGAAAATGAAAGATATTTTTAAAAGTGTCCACAGAAATGACCTCTCATGTACGAAGATTCGTGTCTTTCATCCCAAACGACCAATGTTATGGCGATAATCGTAACATAGTTTGTTCAAATGTTCCCATATTGCGCATGCGCGTGCATATTGTAATGGAGAACAATGTTACCGAACAAAGTTTTCCACTTTATTGCACAACAAAATCATTTTTCATTTTCGAGTGCGAAAAATAAGTTTTTTTGTGAAGCATCTACCAAACATATGTTGCAAAATGGGAGATCAATATTTTTATAAAATATTAGACCACATTTCATGTAAAAATAACCAAATGGTTGTGTCTGAAAAACTTTCCATCCACCCCTTTTCAAAAAGACAAATTCCCGCCGATTCAGCTGAAACCGGGTCAAATTTGAACTACAGGTGCTTTATAGTTTGCTCATGATTTTTTGAAAAACGCATTTCTAGGTACAAAAGTAGATCTTTCATCAGAGATACACCAAGAGTTTCACAAAATTCCACCCCTAGATACGAACGGTCACGCCCCCCGTTTTTACCGTATTTTGAAATCGGCGCATAGAATTCAAAAAAATTCAAAAAGATGTGAATCCTTCGCCAAGTGTCATCATATGTGACCTAGTTTTGAGGAAAAATAATAAACTTGGAAAACGGACGATATTTTCAAAAAGTGTTCACAGAAATGACCTCTCATGTACGAAGATTCGTGGCTTTCAGCCCAAATGACCAATGTTGTGGCGATAACCGTGACATAGTTTGTTAAAATGATCTCATATTGCGCACAAACATGCATCTTGGAATGGAGAACAATGTTGCCGAAGAAAGTTTTCATTTTCTTTGCACAAAAAAACCATTTTTCATTTTCCGAGTGCGAAAAATAGGTTTTTTTGTGAAGCATCTACCAAAAATATGTTGCAAAATGGGAGATCAATATTTTTATAAAATATTAGACCACATTTCATGTAAAAATAACCAAATGGTTGTGTCTGAAAAGCTTTCCATCCACCCCTTTCCAAAAAGACAAATTCCCGCCGATTCAGCTGAAACCGGGTCAAATTTGAACTACAGGTGCTTTATAGTTTGCTCATGATTTTTTGAAAAAATCATTTCTAGGTACACAAGTACCTATTTCATCATAGATACACAAAGAGTTTCACAAGATTCGATCCCTAGGTACGAACGGTCATGTTCGCCGTTTTGACCGTATTTTGAAATCGGCGTATAGAATTCGAAAAAAATCAAAAAGACGTGAATCCTTCGCAAAGTGTTATTATATGTGACCTAGTTTCAAGGAAAAATAATAAACTTAGAAAACGAACGATATTTTTAAAAAGTGTTCACAGAAATGACCTCTCATGTACGAAGATTCGTGGCTTTCAGCCAATGACCAATGTTATGGCGATAACCGTGACATAGTTTGAACAAATGATCTGATATTGCGCACAAGCGTGCATATTAGAACGGGGAACAATGTTGCCGAACTAAGTTTTCCATTTCTTTGCATAAAAAAACCATTTTTCATTTTCCGAGTGCGAAAAATAGGTTTTTTTGTGAAGCATCTACCAAAAATATGTTGCAAAATGGGGGGTCACCATTTTTTATAAAATATTAGACCACATTTAATGTACAAATAACCAAATGGTTGTGTCTGAAAAGCTTTCCATCCACCCCTTTACAAAAAGACAAATTCCTGCCGATTCAGCTGAAAACGGGTCAAATTTGAACTACAGGTGCCTCATAGTTTGCTCATGATTTTTTGTAAAAATCATTTTTGGATACACAAGTACCTATTTCATCATAGATATACAAAGTGTTTCATCAGATCCACCCCCTAGGTACGAACGGTCATGCCCGCCGTTTTGACCGTATTTTGAAATCCGCGTATAGAATTAAAAAAAATCAAAATGACCTAAATCCTTCGCGAAGTGTCATTATATGTGACCTAGTATCAAGGAAAAATAACAAACTTGGAAAATTGAAGATATTTTAAAAAAGTGTTCACAGAAATGACCTCTCGTGTACGAAGATTCGTGGCTTCAGCCCAAATGACCAATGTTATGATGATAACCGTGGCATAGTTTGTTCAAATGTTCCCATATTGCGCACAAACGTGCATCTTGGAATGGAGAACAATGTTGCCGAACAAAGTTTTCCACTTTATTATACAGAAAAATCAATTTTTATTTTCCCAGTGTGAAAATAGGGTTTTTTTGTGAATCACATACCACAAATATGTTGCAAATTTGGATCACACCATTTATGTACAATATCAGATCACATTTAATGTACAAATAACCAAAAGTTTGTGTGCGTAAACCTTTTCATCCACCATTTGTAAAAAAGACAAATTGTCGTCGATTCAGTTGGAAACAGGTCAAATTTGAACTACGGGTGCCTCGTAGTTTGCTCATATTTTTTTGTAAAAATCATTTTTGCATACACAAGTCTATACTTCATCATAGATACAACATTTGTTTGTCAAGATTCAACACCTAAATAGGAACGGTCATGTCCGCCGTACTAATCCTATTTTGGAAACCCCATGTAAGGCAATATATAAGGTTATATGTATTTTGGCATTTTAATTTGATAAAAGTTAGTCCCTAATATTCTATAATTACAGAGTACATATTTACAATTTTTTCAAAATTTATTTGGTTTAAATTGAAGTTTAAAATCGAAAGTAATAAAAGAATCATAAAAGAAAAATAAAAGGAAAAAAAATAGTTGGCCGGCCCATTACTTTGGGCTGAGGCTTGTGTGTCGGACGCGTTTTGGATAAAAGAGCGTAAATTCTACCTTCTGTCACAAGTTGTGAAGTAGCCCAGTGGTAGATAGCTTCACTCCGAACCCAGAGGTTGTGAGTTCGAGTCCCCCAAATTCCATTTTTGCGAATATTGACAGTAAACCGTAGGGTGGGTCTGCCTTGCCAGGTTTCGTGGGACGGCCCCATATGTCAGTTCGTCCGGCCCCCAAATTCCATTTTTGCGAATATTGACAGTAAACCGTTGGGTGGGTCTGCCTTGTCAGGTTTCGTGGGACGGCCCCATATGTCAGTTCGTCCGGGCCCCGTATGTCAGTTCGTCCGGGCCCACTCGTCAGTACGTGGGGTGGGCTCCGCTTGACAGGCTTGGTGTAGAGGGTCTCATGCGTCAGTCTGGGTGGGATGGGTCCCACATGACAGGGTAGTGGGGCGGGTCCCACATGTCAGGGGTGTAGGGCGGGTCCCATATGTCAGTCTGGGTGGGGCGGGTCCCACATGTCAGGGTGTAGGACGGGACCCACATGTAAGGCTGGATGAAGACGGGTCCCATATGTCATATTTGTTTATAGTCAACACCTCCTGTCAACATGCCCTACATGTCAGTGTGGTGCCACGTAAGCATAAATGGTAAATAGGCAGCGACATGTAAGCGATGGATAGTGACACGTAGGTGAGATGGCTTAGGTGTCAGCCCAGTCACACCAATATATCAGTGGTGTTCGAATTTATGACCAATTAATGTCGACTTACTGTGACCTTGCTAACAGAAAAGGTCATGATGTTTAAGGATTTGGTCCCTCCCAAATGAGTTATGACCAACTAGTTCAAAATGGTCACAAATTTATGACCAAAAAGAACATGGTCGTTAAGAGAAGGTCACTAGTTGACATATTTCTTGTAGTGTCTTTACGGACTGTTCTGTTTTTGACGGATTCTGCCATTTATTTTGCATTGCTCCTTTTACTGTTTTTTAGTGGATCGGTTTTGATGAGGATTTCACTGTAAACACTAGCAGACAAGTTTTTAGGAGTTTTTGATATAACAGATAAATAAAGTGCGAGTAAATAAAGCGTAACAATTATAATTATAGCGAGAGATTCGAACGGCGCGGCTCGCCGCGCGGCACTTGTGGATTCTTTGAATTATTTGCCCGTGTTTCTCCCGGTTTGTACAGATTACTAAATAGATGAGTAATATTCATATGTATAAGCAAAACAGGATGGCAATAACAATCGTGTTGAGTAGTCGTTACTCGCTAGCAAGTTTGGCTTGTGTACAAAGATCAGAGGATTATAGTCTATAGGCCCATTCACACCACTCTGACATAACACAAGGTGGCTTGAGGAGAGCTGCATCTAGGAATACCATACAGAGTGTTTCCCGACAGCTGCATTCAGGAGTACATATATAACACATATGCCCACATGGAAGCAGTCCTAAATACATAAGTTTTGGTCAGTTCACTGATTCAAACGGTGCGGCTTGCCGCACGCACGCCACCTGTAGATTCAGCAATTTTTTGGCCCATAATTCTCATGTATTGTACACAATAGGGAGACATGTACAATATATGGCAGACACTGGTCTATAATTGAAGTGATTTAGAAGAACGTCATACTAACACATAGGATGACTGGAAAGCAGTTGCAGCGAGATCTTCTTTGTTTCATTAACAGGTGTGGTCAACGGCACAATAGAAACTACTGCTAAATCCGCAATAGTCTGAGAGAGAACTGTTGTAGCCTCGGGTGCTGGAGGTTGTGTCATTGCTGTTTCATTTAAAATTGGAGACATGAAAGACTGTACACTATTGTCTAACTGCATGTCCTACGTACCTTGAAAAAACAAATAGAAAAGGCAGAGCTCTTAGTGCTAATTAGAATGCAGGAGTAGAACGCATGCAGAGCCTTCTCAACAATTATCTTTCTATTGAACAAATGAATCCTTACCTCCTCAATTTTACTACCTTGATCAGATACCATTTTCTTGTTTCAAATGCAGCGATAAACACACGAGAACACAAGTACAGAATTTCAATCGATAACCATGTGTTCTCATTTTAGAAATATGACAGAGTGGGCACCTACAGGTTATCAATTAAAATCAAACAATCTTATGGTTGAACCTATAAACCAAGCTTTGCATACGTATAGACGCATTTACCACTATTCCTATGCAAAAGAAGATGCAGCAAGTTGTTCTGAGCGCAAAGGCACCAAAGAACATTGTAAGGATGCACCTTTATAATCAGAGGAGTATAGTACAGAAAGAAACAAAAATGTCAAAGAGAAAGTATAATACGGGAATTTTGGCTCCACGGTAAACGTTTTTTATGTCTACCAACCAAACTTAATCATCCATTGAGCTTCGACTGGTCTAGAAATTGTCTTTCTTGGATATACCATGAACCTCCCAAGCTCGTCGATCTCTACTTATTCAACCATTTTCATGAACTTGGCAACAGTCTGCTGAGATCTCTCCATACATGTGGTTGCCCTAGACATGGGAATAGAAGAATATCAAGAGCATGAGGAAAATATGAAGCCATGAGTGCACTACAACGACGTAAATAGCCGTGGTAATGAAGTGGATTACCTGCGCATCTAGCAGTACCATGTATGTTTTATAGGCCACTTGTTGCCATTGTTGACCTCAGCATGTGTGTGATCGGCATCTGGGTATATGAACAAATGATGACATAAGGTGAAAAAATTTAAGTGTAATCAACTAATAATTAAACAATATACATCATAGGTGTGTACCACGAAGAGGGTAGTGCTGCCCGATGGGTGTATAGGCCTAAAGGCATCAAGCAATATAGCAGCGGAAGGAAAATGTAGACAAAACGACACAAACTTGGATGGACAAACTAAATATAGCCTGAATCTGGATCCAAGTCTGGGTTTCTAAAGTGTCGTACCCACAATTAGTTTAGGAAGCTCGGCTTGCCTAGTGCCACCTGTTGATTCTAAAAATATTTTGGCTGTAATTCTCATGTATTATCCACATTAATAAGATGGTTAATATCGAAGCACGAACATAAGCCATATAGAAAGATAAAATATTCGCGTTCAACACAGATCAGACAATGTTAATAGTAAGGCTAACATATTTGGGTTCAACATGGAACATATCTGGGTCAACACGGATAGCATGTAGTTATTTATGCAAGGCTGAGCACAAGCATCAAAATTATGGCATAAGGAGGTATCGCAGAAAATAATGTGAACAGCTCTCTATCAATAAAATTAAAGTAAACATACTCAAATAAATTTAGAATTGAAAACCAACTGAGTAAAGAGGGAGGCACATAATATATATGGCAGACAGTGGTACATTTGAAAGCAAAGCAGTACATACAAATATAAGGCAGCCCCAGATTGGCAACACATATAAACATGGCAGCCAGCTGATTACCTTACAAAAGTTCAAGCGAAGTATTGTGCTTTAGGCACTATGGCAGGATAAACAGACACCGGTGAACCAAGTACGGTAGGCAAATCGAAAATCATTTGATTGGCTACAGTTATAGATAATCTTCAGAGGACCGACTTTCGATGTCTCAGATGATTTCATCATCCAGGGTGATCTTCATGGTATCTCATACGAAATCATTTTTGCGGTAACGGTCTGTTTTGTATGAAGAGAATCTTCATGGTATCTCATACGAAATCATTTTTGCGGTAACGGTCTGTTTTGTATGAAGACAAAGTTTTAAATGCCATGAATAAGCGTGTTTTTCTGTTTGCAAGTTATAAATCGTAAACACAAATGATCATGAGTAAATAGGAGCTAATTAGCTCGGAAACTGAAGAACCAGTGATATAATTGACATGCATGGGTCAAGGGCAAGGTTCACGACAAAGGAAGTTTATCCATGAAGGAAATCGAGAGCATATTTACAATATGTCAAATAAAATACTTCTGATAAAGAGATGCTCTTATTGACAATGTTTGGCCTTGGGTACTAATAGGTCAATGGATGGTAATATTAACAGATTAGAGACAATATGGAGGGAATCACATCAAAAGAGGCAAAACATGTTTAAAAAAATATAGACAACATGCAGTGTTTGGCGTTGAGTGAAAATGGGTTCATAGACGATTGCGTAGGCAGTGGTGATTTAAAACTTTGAACTATGTTGGGTATAGAAACATGTTGCAATTGTTTCAAACCTATATATAGATATGTTGTTTTGAGTCGTTATCGGTGCACCAAAGATGAAATGCTAAAACCTCTGAATGTTTAGCCTATAAGTAGTTTAAAATTTTCAAGTAAACATCGTGTGTACACTGATTTCTCATGGCAAGGCAACACACACTCAACAACCTGGAATTTGTCAAGTGAATGTCGCAAGAAGATAACCAGGCTAGAAGTGCATTGATCTATAAGTGAAACGTAAAATGAATATTTTGTACGAAGTAATGTTTGGAAAATCAAATAATATCAAGTGGCGAAGCAACCTTATGTTATGAAAAAAATATTAGTAGACAGAAGCAAAATATTTGCTAATAGCGCAAAAACAGGAAATACCAAGTCTATGAATTGTAGATAGCAAGATGCTAAATGGAGAAGATACCCTATAAACTTGACTGTCTAAACATGGAAGATTCAAGAATACCAAAGAGAACACAAGGACCCAATGAAAGTATGGCACGGTACTGAAAAAACTTGCTTGGCATAATAGCCGCTTAGATGGGTGTGTGTAGTGACCTCCTCACTGTATTGCAGTGTGAAACACGAGATGGAGCCTTGTTTAGTTACAGAAGGAAAGGTCAATGCTGTAGAAAATCGAATAAAAAATAAAATGGGCCAATTGGATTATCTGTGCCAGCAAGTTCAGCTTCAAACTCCAAAAAAAAAAGTCACACCTACCTTTTGCTCAACTGAAAAGAATTGAGTTCTTGTTAGCATTTGTAAAGCGACAAATGAAGACGTACTACACATTTTCCAATAGTGAAACATCATATTGACTAATATACGCGAATTGTCTACCTCGCACAAAAAATAAATAAATAACGCCTAGAAAGATAAATAACAGAAACATTGTAGCCTGACAAATCCAGCATCTTTTATAATGCATAGACCTAAGATTCGTAATGCTAAAGTAAAATTATTGATATCATGGTTTCCATTACCAACGAACCAAAGAAACGCTGCTCCATGAGAACATAAACTCTTTAAATTTCTAATGCAAGTCAGATCTGGGAGTTATAACCTCTTATAGAAAAATCTTTTTAAAAAGGAAGCCTCCCTCTGATAATATAAATGTGTTAAAATTGCAAGCAATAATATCAAATCCTTTTTATACTCGAAAATCAAAATCTGTGGGAACATGCATTATTAAAGCCCACATATTTGAAGAAACTGAACCTATAAGAACGTGACGTACTAATCTAATTTAGCAGTACCTAGAAATCAAATGTATTAGGGTGTGGTAATTTTCCTTTGGTTTATAAGTTTTACCACAATGAAAATGATAACTACGCAAGGATATGTCACTTCATTTATAATTCTGAAACTCGTAGCAAGATAGAATGCCAAATTTCCAATATGGTTGTCGAGTGCGGAAAGAGAACTAATCAAGCTATTCCCAGTGTTCAAGAAATATCTGAGATTGTATAACAAAGAAAAGTTTAAACCTTCTAAAATGGAGGATAGTCAAACAAGCCACAACCTGCTAATGGGGATGTTGGCTTTCTTCTCTTTCAATGGATCCCACCTCTATATAGATGAAGCAGAGAATTCCAAAGAAGTTAAATTGTTTCATTACAAATGATACGCCCCGCTAATAGATGTTGGCTTCTTTTGTGCCATATGGGTCTCACCTCTCTGCAGGTGAAACACATAATTACCAAGAAGTCAATAATTTAAAACAAATGTATAAAATCTTATTATCCCATCAATTAGGAAAGATTACTAATAAAAGGAAAACATCAGAATAGCTTGAGAAGACTATTCTGTATCGACACCCAACATGACCAAACTATCATAAGCAATTTTTCAAGAAAGGACGCATGTAATTATGGTTAGCATATCATAGAACAAAATTCAAAGAATGCCTTTTGAGAGTAAACATCTAGATCACCATGCCTGCAACGTAATGCATTACAACATTTTAAGCATGCATACATTTGATCAAATGACAGGACGCCATGAAAATATAGTTACCTCAGTTCATGTCTAATCCAAGCTGGCGCATCACACAAGCAGACCAATATCAATTTCTGTAAATGGAGATGCATGCAGAACATAGGGGAGCTAATTCAAAATTGTGCATCACACAAGCACAACACATTAATTTCTGAATTCTGTTCGGCACACCAAGCAGACCCCAGCTCGAGGCTGCGCGACATCAGACCAGCACCTCTCTATTCTGGATGACAATGGGCTCAAAGTGCGCCTGAACGTGTAGATAAGGACGCTCTGGACATGTGCGTTAGGAAGTATGTCACTACTCGCATAACAACTGTATGCTGTGAGTCAACCTCAACTTGAGAAGAACATGAGAAGAAATAATCTGAGCTCGACCACCTGCAGCATGGACAAATTACTGAAGGATTTAAGCTTTTAACATGGGAATAAAAGCAGACCTAGCGGCTCCATGCTTAACTATATCACAGTAATCAACATCGATGGAACCTATATTAATTAGTACAGTAGGAAATAGAATCCAGCGCCAAGCGGTTCCATGAGAAATCCCCATTGATGGAATAATCCAAGTGCATTATAGAGATAAAATTGAAGATGGTTATGGATGTGTAGGCACGTGCAGAAATTATATGCTTGGGTTGATGAGAGAGTACAGGAAAACTTACATCTAAATTAAAGGCATTCTTTCGTGGGCAGCCCATACCTAAACCAACCAGACCGCCTAGCCTCTCTTCAAAGCACAAAAGGGCAGAATCGCACTACAAAATCAAGAACAGGAGCACCTAGGTCTGCAGGCAGGAGAAGGAGGGGACGTACAGGTACAAACCTGAAACGGGGTCAGGATCTTTGTAGGCAGCCCATACCAGAACCAACCGTGCCCTCCAACCTCTCTCCACAACATAGAACGCAAAATAAATAACATGAGCACCTTAGATCTGCAGGCAGGACAAGGAGGAGACATATGAGTACGAACCTGGACCGCGTTCACGAGCCATGGTCGAACTCCAATTCATCCCTTGATCCAAACATGGAGAAGAAGAAGAAGGGCCGTGTCTCCTGTGCTGCATCAGCTGCATGCTCCTGATTTTGTTTCACGCTGATGGATACAAACAGTACATGGTCAGGGCACACATCAAACCCAAAGAAGCGGCATGTATCGACTGCAAAATCTCCCAGAAAGACATATAGAAAAGGGAAAGTAGAAATAAATTACCAGATTAATCTTCCCAAGCAGCCTGCTTGGATTTCCATCGAACACTTTATAGGCAAAGATAACAAACAATCTGCACAAACAAATATGAGACGTTCAAGGGATTAAATCAAAAAGAGGGATGAGTGGAGGAGAGAGGGCAGGATGCAAATCAGGAAAGGATTGTGAGTACCTGCTTGAGGCCAAATGTGTCAAGGTCGAGTGGATATGAGGGGAAAGATAGCTGGCAACGGTGAGGAGACCCAGCAGCTTCTCATGTTCGACCCTCGACATGGCAGCGCCGGTGGACGCCGAGCTCGTCGCGTGCACCGTCTGCGCGTCGTCGCCATCGAGGCTGAGAGAGAGATAGAGAGAGAGAGGAGATGAGATGGGGAAAAGAGAGAATCATAGGAGGAGGACGGAGATACATACCACGCAAGAGGAAATCAAGGGATCCAACCTAAGAGGCACCAGCACTTCCTCATGTCGTCCAGCAGCCACCGCCGCTCGCCACAGCCACCGCGTCCAGGAGCCGCCGCCGCTCGCTGCTTCCGCGTCCACCAGCCGCCGCCGCCGCTCGCTGCCGCCGCCATCTCCACGACCGGCGAGCAGCGTGGCCTCCAGCTCCTTCCCGCGCGAAGGACGGCGTTTCCCCTGACGGAGTGGAGCACGGGGTCAGCAGATGGGGCGGGGAGGAGCGGAGGGGAGCAGGGAGTGGCCAGCCTCCATGCGTGCAAGGAGGAGGACGGGCCGGGGCACGGTGGTGGCGGGTGCTGGTGGTGGCGGCGGGAGGAGGAAGGGGATTGGAGAGGAGCTCTGCGAGGGCATTGGGCGAGGAGAGGCGCGCGAGGGATTGGGGGCTGGCGGCTAGGGTTTTCCACTGTGGGGCGCAGGTTATATACAGCAGGGCAAAATGACACTGGTAGAAACGGACGGAGAGGATCGGCCGGAGATCCTTATCTACGGCCCATATGCTCAAATCGCTGAGGAGCGTCCTGGTCGGGGCAAGATTGTTATCTTTAGAGATGATGATCAAGCGTTCCCGAGAACACACGAGATTTCTGTTTAGTGCTTTCAGTTCATATAGATGATTAATCTTTAGTGTTTCGATAAGTGTTGTGTGGGTGAACCTATGCTAATGCACCGCCCTTCCTAGGACTAATATATACTTGTGATTATACCCCTAGTAAGCATCCGCAAATACTAGAAAGTAATTAAGATAAATCTAACCACAGCCTTAAACTCTGAGATCCTACCATCCCTCATGCATCGAGATACTAACGGGGGTTTAGGTTTCTGTCACTCCGGCAACCCCACAATTAATATTCGAATACACAATGCATTCCCCTAGGCCCATAAAGGTGAAGTGTCATGTAGTCGACGTTCACATGACACCACTAGAAGAATAGCACCACAACTAAAATATCAAAACATTAAATATTACTCAACATAGTTCACTACTAATATCTAGACTTCTCCCATCTCCTCAAGAACTAAACGAACTACTCACAACACATCATTTGGAACATGATCAGAGGTGATATTATGATGGGAAACAATCTGAACATAAACCTTAATTCAACGGTTTCACTCAATAGCATCAATAACAAGAGTAATCAACACCGGGAGAGTTTCCCCTATCAAACACACAAGATTCAGCCCTAGATGTTACAGCGGGAACGGAGTGGACCGATGGAGATGACGGTGTCGGCAGTGGAGATGGTGGTGATGATGATCCCGATGAAGTGCAGCTCGATGACGGTGACGGTGGCGACGATTTCCCCCCTCCGGGAAGGGATTTCCGCGGCAGATTTCTCCCTGCCGAAGAGCTTTTCTCTCTCTGGTGTTTTCCGCCTCGTGAAGGCGGCGGAATAGTTTCTCGTCCGTCCCCCGTGTCTTAGGTTTTCGGGGGGATGAAGTACGCGAAGGGGCTCGGCCAGAGGTGGGCCAGGGCCCCCTCACCATGTGCCGGCACGGCAGGCATGGGGGCCGCGCCACGGCATGGTGTGGGCCCCCTGGGCCCCACCTCGGGCTCCCCTTTTGGCCTCCTCCGCGATCTGGTCAAATAGTAACTTCTGCCTGGTTGGATTTATTTTCTGATCTTCGCAAATATTGTATCTTGACGGTGCTTTTTCCAGCATATTCCAGACTCTGATGATCAATTCTCCAATAATCATCAAACATGCAAAATAGATGAAATAACATAAGTATCATCTCTAAATATGAAATATATCAATGAATAACAGTAAATTATGATATAAAATAGTGATGCAAAATGGACGTATCAACTCCCCCCAAGCTTAGACCTCGCTTGTCCCCAAGCGAAAACTGAACTCGGTAAACATGACCACATGTTTATGGAGTGAAGTGTTGATAAAGAATAAACGGACAAGAAGCATCACATCTATTAATACACAAGTCATCTTAGATCACAACTCCATTTATATAACTTAACTTGTGGCAAGTAAAGGGAAATCACAATAAGGTGCATAGAGACAATCAAGTTGGTGTTGGCAAACTTCGTTCTTGGTCAGAGAACAATGAACAGATTGAACTTACTCTTCAAAACAGCCCTCTTACAGTAGTTGCCAACTTTCAAGATTATATCTATGAGATAACGACATTGTGCTAAACAAGGAAGAAATAAAGACATGATCAATAATACAAATGTATAGATGGTTGAATCACAACAACTCAAATGCCTGCTCAAGACAGAGGGAAGTAGGTTTACTGACTCAACATGAAAGTAAAAGATAGGCCCTTCGCAGAGGGAAGCAGAGATACAAACATGTGCTAGAGCTTTAAAGTTTTGAAATCATATAGAGAGTATGAAATAAGTTTTAAGCTATGTATGTCGTTGTCAACGAATGATAGTGTATGAAAACTATATTTACCATATTATCTAGACTTTCAAGAGCGGCTCCCATTGAAGGACGTTATTTCTACCCAAGGGTAGATCATCCCTCTTCTCTTTTGTTTACACATGCACACTTTTTATAAATTGGTTTGGCACTCCTCCCCACCATTGCTTTCACAATCCATGTCTAACCGAATCCTCGGGTGCCTTCCAATCCATCTCAAACCTTGGAGGAGTGCCTATTTTTGAATAACATAACACTTTGGAACTTTCTTTTTGATAACTCATTGAAAACCATGTGAAGAGAATTGAACAATTAAACTTGGGACTGGGCACCCCATTTGCCAGCTCATTTGAAAGTCTATCTAACAAGTTAAACATAGAGTAACCCACATACTTCCTCATGAGCTAATAGACAGTGACACAAATAAGGGATAATAATTTTGAATAAAGATAGCACACGAAGTATTTACTTTGAGTGGTGCAAAATACCACATATTATTTGGTTATGGTGGACACAGATGGCAAAGGTTTTGGCTCACGGTTTGGATGTATGAGAAGCATTCCCTCTCGATACAAAGCTTTGGCTAGCAAGGTTGGGTAGCAAGCATAAGAGTCGATGGATACAAACAAATATATATGTAGTAAGAACAAACATGCAATCTTCCTTGGAAGCACAAACAATTTTAATTTGTGAATACTAAGCTTATGAGCTACAAGTGAGAAAGATCATTGAATAATATATCTACATGTACTTATTTTCTCCACTTAAGTCTCAAAGTATTGTAGCTACTGACCAATGCTAAGTTTGCCAAAACCAAAAGATTTACTATATGCTCCCAAAGTGATACCAATACTAATGACAAGATCAATCATATATAATAGAAGTTGCAAACTAAAATAAGGTGTGCAGAAAGTAAATGATAAACTTCTCATTAATATTCCATATCGGCAACTCACACCAAGGGATACATAGATAACCAACTAAAAGAGAGATACTTCCACATTGCATACTATCCTATAAGATAACTTCTCTACTCATTATATGACTCAACTGAAAAGGTAAAAAGGTAAAAGATAATGGTGTGATACCGCGGCACTCCCCCAAGCTTGGAACAAGCCAAGGGGATGCCGATACCGATGATGAATTACTCCTTCGGTGGTGATGGTGGGACAACTTTGAGCGGGGTCAGGTAACGCTCCAGCATCTTGCGAAGCCTGTTGTTCTCCTCTTGAAGTATGTCCACTTCCATCCTCAGGACTCGATACTGATCACAAAACTGATCAGTGATCCGAAGAGCGTCTTCAACATCTAGGAAAGAGCTAAGATCTAGACCAGGTGGTATTGCTCCCTGCATGTTATGAGAAAAAGCACGTTGAGTGTTAATGGATCCCACAAAGATGGGCTTGCTACCCCTTGCCCCTGCTCGTTCTCTTTTGGATGATGACATCTTCTTTACTTCCTCCATTATGCTCTCGTCCATGTCCTTGCGCCTAGCCTTCACTTTTTCCTCCTCCGCCCATCCAATGAAAGATCCTTGATCAAGATCTTGAAGGAGTTCGCGTTTGCGGCGCAGCGCGTAGTCTTCAGAACAGGACCCCTGGGACGACATCTGGACAGAAACAGCTCGAAACAAAAACACGTTGAAAGCACGGTATACAGACCTCGGGGGATCTAGGAGATTATATAGCAAAAATTTACGCAACGAAAGGAAGGCTACGGGAGGAAACCGAGTAGGAGACGAGCTCCGAGGCTCTCTCACCACGTGGTGGCGCGGCCAGCATGGGGCCTGCGCCACGGCATGGTGACGGCGCCTCGGGCTCCGTGTCCTGCCCGTTTTCGTTTCATATTTTTTCCATATTTTCTAAAAATAAATACAGTATCTTTCAAAATTTAAAACGCGGACTTTTTCTTACCAAAACTTTACCTTTTCGAATTCAGCTTCTGCAGACTCAGAAAATTGCTCTTTAATAAAAACTTCCGGAGTAATCACTTGAATAATATCAACATCTTCATTATAAGAATCTCCAGAAATATAACGTTTGAGTCTTTGTCCATTTACCACTTGTGTAGTTTCATCCTTGAGTGAAGCATTTTAATTGCACCCGAACGATATACCTCTACAATAACATAAGGGCCTTCCCATTTGGAGAGTAGCTTTCCTGCAAAAAATCTAAGATGAGAACGATACAATAGAACTTTCTCACCAACATGAAACTCTCTCTTAATAATTCTCCTGTCATGCCATTTCTTAACTTTCTCTTTAAAGAGTCTAGCATTTTCATATGCCTCACTTCTCCATTCATCTAAAGAACTCAAGTCTAGTAACCTCTTCTCACCAGCATGTTTAAAATCTCTATTAAGTTCTCTCACTGCCCAATAAGCTTTGTGTTCTAATTCTAAAGGCAAGTGACAAGCTTTTCCATAAGCCATTTTATAAGGAGACATACGCATAGGATTTTTATAAGCAATTCTATAAGCCCATAAAGCATCATTTAATTTATTAGCCCAATTTTTCCTAGTTCTATTAACAGTCTTTTGCAAGATAGATTTAATTTCTCTATTTGATAGTTCCACTTGCCCACTAGTTTGAGGATGATAGGCTGAAGCAATTCTATGATTAACACCATATTTAGCAAGAACTTTTCTAAAACCACCATGAATAAAATGAGAACCTCCATCAGTCATAAGATATCTAGGTACACCAAACCTAGGGAAAATAATATCTTGAAGCATTTTTAATGAGGTCTCACCATCAGCACTTTTTGTAGGTATAGCTTCTACCCATTTAGTAACATAATCAACAGCAACAAGTATATGAGTATAACCCTTTGAAGGAGGAAAATGACCCATAAAGTCAAATCCCCAACAATCAAATGGCTCAATAACAAGAGTATAATTCATAGGCATTTCATTACGTCTAGAGATATTACCAGTTCTTTGACACTCATCACAAGATAAAATAAACCTTCTTACATCTTTAAAGAGAGTAGGCCAATAAAAACCTGACTGAAGAACCTTTTGTGCAGTTCTATCTCCAGCGTGATGTCCTCCATAAGCACTACTATGGCACTTTCGCAATATCTCTTTTTGTTCATGTTCCGAAACACATCTTTGCATAATACCATCCACTCCTTCTTTATATAAGTGTGGGTCATCCCAAAAATAATGCCTCAAGTCATAAAATAATTTTCTTCTTTGTTGAGCTGAAAAGGTTGGAGGCAAATACTTCGAAACAATAAAGTTAGCATAATCAGCATACCAAGGACTATCTTGTGAACTCAGCCTTATTGCAGCCAATTGTTGATTTGGAAAACTATCATTAACAGGAATAGGATCATAAGCAATGTTTTCCAATCTAGACAAATTATCAGCAACAGGATTTTCAGCACCTTTCCTATCTACAATATGCAAATCGAATTCTTGCAAAAGCAACAACCATCTAATAAGTCTAGGCTTAGCATCTTTCTTTTCCATAAGATGTCTAATAGCAGCTTGATCAGTGTGAATAATAATTTTAGAATCAACAATATAAGGTCTAAACTTATCAAAAGCAAAGACAACAGGTAGATTTTTTTTTTCAGTTGTAGCATAATTCTTTTGTGCAGAATCAAGAGTCTTACTAGCATAATGAATAACATTCAAGTTTTTATCAATTCGCTGTCCAAGAACAGCACCAACAGCAAAATCACTAGCATCACACATAATTTCAAATGGTAAATTCCAATCAGGTGGTTGAACAATAGGAGCACTTATTAAAGCCTTTTTCAAAGTTTCAAAAGCTTCCTTACAATCGTCATCAAAAACAAAAGGTACATCTTTTTGTAGAAGATTAGTAAGAGGCTTTGATATTTTAGAGAAATCTTTAATAAACCTTCTATAGAAACCAGCATGACCAAGAATACTACGAATACCTTTAACATCTCGGGGGCAAGGCATTTTCTCAATTGCCTCCACTTTAGCTCTATCTACTTCAATACCTCTTTCAGAAATTTTATGTCCAAGAACAATTCCTTCATTAACCATAAAGTGACATTTCTCCCAATTAAGAACAAGGTTAGTTTCTTCACATCTCTGCAAAACTTTATCAAGGTTGTGCAAGCAATTATCAAAAGAAGTTCCATAGACGGAGAAATCGTCCATGAATACTTTCACAATCTCCTCACAAAAACAGTGAAAAATAGCAGACATGCATCTTTGAAAAGTAGCAGGAGCATTACCTAAACCAAAGGGCATACGTCTATAAGCATAAGTACCATAAGGACAAGTAAATGTGGTTTTCTCTTGATCTTCCGCTTTAACAACAATTTGTGAGAAGCCAGAATAACCATGAAGAAAGCAAA
This sequence comes from Poa annua, assembly GCA_026929855.1. Classification (NCBI taxonomy): domain Eukaryota; kingdom Viridiplantae; phylum Streptophyta; class Magnoliopsida; order Poales; family Poaceae; genus Poa; species Poa annua. The sequence continues at coordinate 44,401,576 of CM049436.1, forward strand.
AATGAGTTTTCTTAGCTAATCTCTCTAACATTTGATCAATAAAGGGTAATGGATAATGATCTTTCTTAGTAACTTTATTAACCTTTCAAAAATCAATGCACATTCTATAACCAACAACTACTCTTTGAGGAATAAGTTCATCATTTTCATTAGGCACAACAGTAATTCCTCCTTTCTTAGGGACACAGTGCACAGGACTAACCTATCTACTATCAGCAATAGGATAAATAATACCAGCGTCAAGAAGCTTTAATACCTCATTTCTTACCACTTCCTTCATCTTGGGTATTAAACGGCATTGATGTTCAACAACTGGCTTTGCATCAGGCTCCATATTAATAGAATGTTGACATATAGTAGGAGAAATCCCTTTTAAATCATCCAGAGTATAACCCATAGCTCCACGGTGTTTCTTCAATACTTCCAATAATCTTTCCTCTTCTTTACCTGAAAGGTTAGCACTAATAATAACAGGATATATTTTCTTATTATCAGTATGAGCATACATAAGATTATCAGGCAAAGGTTTTAAATCAAAGACAGGATCCACTTTAGGTGGGAGTGTTTTACCCAAGTCTTCCACCTTTAAATTGTGTTTCAAGATGGGTTGACGAAGAAATATTTCATCAAGCTCATCCCTTTCCTCTCTAAAGGCTTCACTTTCATGATATTCCAAAAATTGCCCCCCGCTGCCGCCCCTCTACACGGCTCTCTCCCCTGGAGAGGAGTCAACGCCAACGTCTCCACAGGGCCACTTCTGGCCCTGAAGAGATACTTCGCTGAGAAGCAACGGCTGCAGAGCGCACATGGCCTCTGCCGCGGCCGCAGAGTGACGCGCGCGCCTGCGCGCGATGACGACGGCGCCACAGTTGCCATTCTGGTGATTAAAGGAGTCAACAAAGTTGTGCCCCATGCGACGGACTACGAAGGTTTCCCCTTTGGTGATAAAGCGGGTGGCCGGCGCTACGCTCCAACGACGACGTCACCGTGGGCACCCCCACGGTCTCTGCAGCACCAGCTGGCCGTCCTGCGCGGCCGGTGGTCTCCCTGCCACAATGGCAGGCTTTGCGACCATGGACCGAGTCCATGGACAGCCCGGCTGCGGTGCACCCCGCTCCCCTGTTTTGTCGCCATGTGGAAGCCCTTCCACTGCGCAGGACGCAGGGAAGAGGCCCGGGGCGCCTATATAAGGAGAGGGAGCACCTCCGTAGAATGGGATCGATCCCCGGACAGAAGACTACACATTCACCATAGCCTAGCCTAGCGCGCTCGAGGAGGAAGAAGACCTTAGCCTTCCCTCTTCGAGCTCCGCGCTGCCGCACGAGAGCCCTCGGCAAGCTCATTGTACTGTACCCCCCGCAGTGCAATACAAACAAGCAGGAGTACCGGTTTTACCTCCTCCTGAGGGCCGTGAACCTAGGTATGGGCTGGTGTTCATCTCTGTCGTGGTGTCCCTCTTCAGGCTCGACGAGCACCGTCGCCGTGCCGGTTGAGGGTTGTAGACCAACGTGTTCAGTCCCCTTCTCGAACTTCTCTTCAGAGCGTGATCACCCCAGCTTCGTGGGAATCACTCCTCGACATTTGGCGCGCCAGGTAGGGGGCTGAGCCGCGTCTTCAACCTTCGACCAACCTCCGCGCCATGGCGGACACCCGCACGACGCGCGCCAACAGGCGCGCGGCTGAGAGGGCTCATACTGAGCCCGGCACCTCCCCCACCCGTGGCCGCCGTGGCCGCCCTCGCACTGCGGAGCGCGCCAACACCGGCCCGCGCGTGGAGGAGCCCGAGAGCGAAGAACACCGCGACGGCGACCGCCGCGGAGACGAAGACTTCTCCGAGCACCACGAGGACGCTGAGTCCTCGCCTCCGTCTCGGCGCCAAAGCGCGTCTTCTCAGGGACGCCCGGAGCCCACGCCACACACCGCGCTTCTCATGGCCCAGGAGCTTCTCCGCTACCGGCCTAGCGCAGAGGCCCACGACCAGTGGCTCGACCGCCTCCACAACCTCGTCGACGTCGCGACGACGCGCCCCGCTCCGTCGCGCTCTCTGGTTCACCACTCCGGCCGCGCGGGAACGGCTGCACCAGATGCGCCTCCGCCGCCGCCGGGACCACCTCCAGCTGCAGCGCAGAGGGCTCCCTCTCACGCATCCTCGCCACGCGACTGCCAAATCGTGCAGCGCACCGCGCCGGACGCGCGAGTGGGGATGGAGCGCCGGAGGGACGTCCAGAACCGCCTCGTCGAGGAACTCGGCCAGGCGGGGCAGCAGAACCGCAGGGCTCTCCAGGGTGGAACCGCCACGTATGCCATGGGCTGCATGGCCTTCACCCGCGCTCTGCGCCGCGTGGTCTGGCCATAGAAGTTCAGGCCAGCCCTCCCCAAGGGCTTCGACGGGTCAAGTAACCCTCTCGAGTTCCTGCAGCTCTACACCACCTCTATCCAGGCTGCAGGAGGAGACGACAAAGTCATGGCCAACTGGTTCTCCCACGCGCTCAGGGACTCCACGCTGTCGTGGCTCCTCAACCTGCCTGAAGACTCCATCGACTCCTGGGAGGAGCTCTGCAGGCAGTTCGTTGCCAACTTCAAGGGCACGTATGAGCGCGCGCTCACCCACAACGACCTGCGCGCTGTGGTGCAGAGGAAGGATGAGACCCTCCGCAAGTACATCCAGCGCTTCAGCCAAGTGCGCAACAAGATCCCGAACATCCCCGACACGCAGGTTATTGCCGCCTTCAGAGAGGGCGTCACAAACCGCAGGATGCTCGAGAAGCTGGGCATTCACGACCAGGGATGAAAACGGAGCGAATACGAATGGAACTGAGTAGTGCCACATTTGTTTCCATATTTTGTTACGGAAACAGAAACGGATACGGAAACCCCGGAAACAAATACGAAAACAAATATTGTCGGAAACAGACACAGACCGAATACGACACGAACACGGAACGGAAAGCGGATGTTTGACGGAACAAAGAGACCCCATGAAACATGTTGAAAAATTCAAGCAACTAACCAAGCACATAAGCAACAAGTCAATAAAGTATAATAATAAAGTACACACTGATTCGAATAAAGCAATATTTGATTAAGATATGACAACCAACAAGCATCTATTTTAAACTTGTAGCTGAGCAAACATATAGAAATTTAGCTCAAGTCACAACGATCAGGTCTCACACATAGTTCACACTTGAAAAAGATCCACAAGAAAAGAGCAAGATACATATAGTCGGTAAATAATTGTTCAATCCCAGCATGGCAGATTGGTAGGATTCACTCCTCCTCTTCAACATTCATCAAATCCTCCCAGTCATCAGAATCATCATCTGGTTGCTCCTCTAGCTACAATCACGAAAACAAAATTGTAATGATACATCTATGAGTAGTTGACAACAGATAGTAAAATACCAACCATGTGCACCATCGTTGCAAACCGTCATTCCAAGCTCTCCATGTCCAGATCTCTGAGGACAGATTTGATGTCACCACCTAAATGATAAAACAAGTTAGCTTCTAGAGTTTTGATCTCAGATTATGCATATGATATAGTTACCTTCTAATGCTGCAATCCAATCTTTAGTACAAATTAAAGCTTGCACAGTCTCAGGATCAAGGCGACTCCGAAATGGGTCAACAACACGTCCGCCGGCACTGAATGCCGACTCTGAAGCAACCATCGACACTTGAATAGATAATATATCTCTAACAAGCTTGGATAGAATAGGATACTCAACTTGATTGTCCTTCCACCATGACAAAATGTTAAAACCATTCTCTGTTCTAGGAACCAGATCTTGTTCCATGTATAGTTCCAACTCAGTTTTGATACCGCGAACTGAATCACGACAAGCTCACCTCTGTGGTGAAGCTGTTCGACCTCGCTGACAAGTGCGCCAAGGCTGAAGAGGGACTCCTCTTCGTCAAGATGAGCCAGCGGAGCCTCCCCCGAGCCTGGCGACAAAGAGGCGGACAACCGTCCATTCTGCGTCTACCATAACAGGCGCGGCCACGCCACAGAGAACTGCTTCGAGCTCAAGAGGCTGAGCAGAGAGCGCGAGCGAGAAGAAGGCAGCGGGAACCGCGGCAGAGGCCGCGGCAACCGCAGAGATGGCAGGGGCGGGCGCAATGGCGGCTACCAGAGGCCATCAGGCACTCAAGCCAACGCCGCCGAGAAGAACAACAACCTCCCTGACGAGGAAGATGGAGGCTATCAGGCCCCAAGGGGGGCCATGGCCTACATCCTCGGCGGGGCTCAGGCGCCCAAGTCGAACAACCAGTTCAAGCAGTTCGCCCGCGAGCTCAATGCCGCGCTCCCAAGCGCCGAGACCTCCAGGCCCCTCAAGTGGTCTCAGTACACCATCGCCTTCGACGCCAAGGACCACCCCAAGTCGACCAAGACTGTTGGAACCCTCCCCCTGGTCTGCTCCCCCACCATCAACAACATCACCGTCTCCAAGACGCTCATTGATGGGCGCGCTGGCCTGAACGTCATCTCTGTCGAGACCTTCGAGACGCTTCAAGTGCCTTACGAGTGGCTTATGCCCTCCAGGCCATTCACAGGGGTCACCAGTGGTTCGATCGAGCCTCTGGGGAAGGTCCGGCTTGCCGTCACCTTCGGCACGCAGAAGAACTACCGCACTGAGCTGATCGACTTCGACGTCGCGCACATCGGCCTGCCGTATAACGCCATCCTCGGGTACCCGGCCCTCGCAAAGTTCATGGCCGTCACGCATCACGCCTACAACATGGTCAAGATCCCCGGCAGCGCTGGCACCATCGCCATCCATGGTCATATCCTGGATGCCACGCGCGCTGTCGAGAGCGCCTACAAGGCGGCCGCCATGGCATTCCCGGCTGACGAGGACATGGAGCCTCTCGAGAGGCCCAAGAAGAAGAAACAGGTGTTCTCCCAGGAGCAAGCTTCCACGAAGAAGGTGTCGCTGAGCACCAGTGGCTCGGGGGCTGAAGGCTCTGGGGCCAGCGTCACGATAGGCGCTGCCCTGCCTCCCAAATAGGAAAGCGCGCTCGTCGCCTTCCTTCGGGCAAACTCTGACATGTTCGCGTGGACTCCGTCAGATATGTCCGGTGTACCAAGGGAGGTGATCGAGCACCACTTAGCCGTGTGTCCAGACGCACGCCCTGTCAAGCAAAAAGCACGGAAGCAAGCATTCATCGTCAAGGAAGTAGAGAAGCTAAAAGCGGCAAATGTCGTCCGCGAGGTCGCGCTCCCCACTTGGCTCTCCAACGGCGTGGTCGTCCCAAAACCCGCTGGGGGAGGCCGACTCTGCATCGACTACACCGATGTCAACAAGGCCTGCCCCAAGGACCCATACCCCATGCCAAGGATAGACTAGATCATGGACTCTATCGCCGGCTGCGACCTCCTCTGTTTTCTGGACGCCTTCTCTGGTTATCACCAGATCAAAATGGCTAAAGAGGACGAGGAGAAGACAGCATTCCTCACCCCCTGTGGTGTGTACTACTACACTTGCATGCCGTTCGGCCTGAAGAACGCCGGCGCCACTTTCCAGAGGCTCATGAGGATAGCCTTGGGGGCACAAATGGGCAGAAACGCAGAAGCTTATGTCGACGACATTGTGGTCAAGTCTCGCGAGGGAGACACCCTCTTGAAGGACCTCGAGGAAACCTTCGCCAGTCTGCGCAAGGTGAACATCAAGCTGAACCCCGCCAAGTGCGTCTTCGGGGTGTCTTCAGGCAAACTCCTCGGATTCCTTGTGTCACACCGCGGCATAGAAGCGAACCCTGACAAGATCAAGGCCATAGAAGGGATGCAGCCTCCTCGCCGGCACAAGGAATTGCAGCGCTTGGCAGGCTGCATGGCCAGCCTGGGCCGTTTCATCTCCAAGTTCGGCGAGAGAGCCCTGCCATTTTTCAAGATCGTGAAGAGATCCGGCACATTCAAGTGGACCCCTGAGGCGGACAAGGCTTTTGAGGACTTAAAGAGATATTTGGCCAGCCCACCAGTCATGGTGGCCCCAGGACAGGCGAACATCTGAAGCTGTACCTATCAGCCACTCGTCAGACCGCAAGCGCCGTCCTGGTGACCGAAAGGGAAGAGCCGATCCTCCCTAAGAAAAGCACTGCCACTCCAAGTCCAAAGTCGAGCCTGCTCCGAGCGCCCTTGCCGAGACCCCTCCACAGGCGAATCTCGACAAGGGCCCTGAAGAGCCTCCACAGGGAGCTGACGCTGCACCCCCACTGACAACCCTTGTCGAGCACCCCGTCTACTTTGTCAGCACAGTGCCGCGGGACGCTCGGGAATGGTATCCAATGCAGCAGAAGCTTCTCGTCGCGCTCCTCATCGCCTCCAGGAAGCTGCAACACTACTTCCAGGGCCACCCCATCACGGTGGTCACTTCCTTCCCCCTAGAGCAGATCCTGCGCAATCCCAACGCCACAGATCGTGTCGCGGGATGGAACATAGAGCTGCAGCCCTTTAATCTGCGCTTCGACACCACAAGAGTCATCAAGGGAAGAGCGCTGGCGGACTTCGTCGCCGAATGGACTGACCCAAGCCCTGAAGAGCCTCGGGAAGAAGAGGCCGAGCTCTCTGGAGACACGATGCCCAGCCACTGGACCATGCACTTCGATGGAGCCTTCGCCTGCCGGAATGGCGGGGCAGGCATTGTCTTGACCTCACCCAAAGGCGACAAGCTCTACTACGCTGTCCAGTTGTGCTTCACGATTGACAAGATCTCCAACAACATCGCTGAATATGAGGGCCTCCTCGCCGGCTCAAGGGCCGCCATCGCTCTAGGCGTCAAGCACTTACTCGTCAAGGGCGACTCCCAGTTGCTTGTCAACTTCTCCAACAAAAGCTACACGCCTAAAGACGACCACATGGCCGCGTACCTTGAAGAGGTCCGCAAGCTCGAGAAGCACTTCAGGGGCATGGAGCTCATGCACCTCCCGAGGAAAGAGAACCTGGAGGCCGATGACATCGCCAAGCGAGCCTCGCGAAGACAAGCCCAGCAGGCAGGCGTCTTTGAAGAACGGCTCACCAAGGCATCCATCAAGCAGCCTCAAGAGACTACAGCCGCAAGCACGGGCGAATCGCTCCCACCACCTCCTGAAGCTGGGGCACCCGATTGTGGTCCCCACACAGGGGAGCGCCTGTTGCTGACAGCGGCTCACCAAGAAATAGGCTGGATTGACGAGCTCAAAGATTACTTGGTGAAGGGGATCCTCCCCGAAGAAGATGTAGAAGCAGAGCGAATCGCTCGACAGGTAAAATCCTACTACATCCTTGAGGGAGACCTGTACCGCAAGCGCCCAAATGGCATCGCGCTCAAATGCGTCCCTCCCGAGGAAGGCCGAATGCTGATCAAGGATATCCACAGCGGAGAGTGCGGCCACCACTCGTGTGCGCGCACCCTCGAGGGCAAGGTCTTCAGGAGCGGGTTCTACTGGCCACAAGTGCTTCAAGATGCGGTCACCATCATCCAAGCTTGCGACGCATGCCAGTACCACGCCAAGCAAATCCATCAGCCGGCGCTGGGACTCCAGACCATCCCGCTCTCCTGGCCGTTCGCGGTCCGGGGTCTGGACATTTTGGGCCCCTTCCCGAAGTCACAGGGGGGCTACCGTTTCCTCTTCGTGGCCATCGACAAGTTCTCTAAGTGGGCCGAGGTTGAACCGGTGCGCACTATACCAGCCGGGGCAGCGGTGAAATTCATCAGGAGCCTAGTCTGCCGCTTCGGAGTGCCTAATCGCATCATCACCGACAATGGCTCACTGTTCACCAGCGGCATCTTCCGGGCTTACTGCGAAAAGCTCGGCATCAAGCTCTGCTTCGCCTCGGTGGCTCATCCACGTAGCAATGGTCAGGCCGAGCGAGCAAACGCGGAAGTCCTCAAGGGCCTCAAGACTAGAAGCTTCAACATCCTCAAGGGTTACGGCAAGGGCTGGATCGACGAGCTCCCATCCGTGCTCTGGTCCATGCGCACAACCTCTTCAAGGCCCATGGGTGAAACTCCGTTCGCCCTTGTCTACGGAGCCGAAGCAGTCCTCCATGCAGAAATCAAGCATGGATCCCCACGGGTCCTTGCCTTCAACGAGGACGCCCAAGAGGACCTCCACAACGACGATCTGCTGCTTCTCGAGGGACTGCGCCGCCGTGCCACCCTCAGAGCGGCAAAGTACCAGCAAGACCTGCGACGCTACCACAGCCGCCATGTGCGCTCACTCACTCTTGAGGCGGGCGACCTCGTCCTCAAGCGAATCCTCTCCAGAGAAGGCCTCCACAAGCTCTCACCGATGTGGGAAGGCCCCTACAGGGTCTCCCACATCGCCAGGCCTGGCGCCGTACGCCTCGAGACTGAAGACGGCATCCCCGTCAAGAACCCGTGGAACATCGCACATCTACGCAAGTTCTACCCGTGACCATAGTCACGCCCGTGATCATTGTCACGTCAGGCATTTTTTGTCTCTAGAGGGAAGCTCACGGCTTCACCTCCAAGCTTTTCAAAGCTTCTCCTGAGGGTCAGCCCTCCGAGCTCTCCTGATAACGAGCCACCGCAGGCCGCAGTGAATCTCAGCCACTAATGGGTGGTCCCCATGCCTCGACATGGAAGGAACGTTAGCTTGGCAGACCCAAGTGTAATGAACCATTTTCGTTCCTAAGTGAACTATGTAATATTCCGATGGCAAGTTTACTTTCGTCATTTACTTTTCCATGTGCGCTTAAATTCTTCCCATGCACACCTCGCGAGCGGGGGCTGAGTACGGTGCCTGTGCCTCAAGAGCACCCCAGCAGCACTGCAAAACCCAAGAGATCCGAGCTCTGACTAATGGGCATGCTCCCAAACGCACGCCACCTCTCCAAAGGACCTTGGTACTTACTCTCCTCGCGAGATACCCATGAGGAAACCTATAAGCGCGCATGAGTCCTTACTACCATGCTCTAGCATTTGGGTTCGCCTCTCTAACGTCCGCAGGGAACAAGAGTCTCTCCAAGCTTGTGGAGGAAAAACTCGGCCCCTGGAGGAAAATGCATCGCCAAGGAAAGCCTACGCGGAGCAAAAGCCTCGCGAAGCTAAGTTCCCTGCTCACACCAAGAGAATCTCTTCATCTCTCTCACGAGCACTCTTCGTCCCTCGAGCGTTTCTTTTCTCTCACTCTCCATGAACTGCTTGCACGTCAAAGGGGGGCCCTGAGCATCGCGCCTCGAGGGCTCTTACCTCTCTAAGCCTTAAACTCCCCCCGGCCTTGCCAAGTCATTGCTCGAGCATACCGCAGCGGCGGAGTCATAGCGCGAGGAGAAGGGTCCTAGCGACGCAGAGCGAAAAAAGGCATCGAGTCGAAGTAAAAGGCCCTCGAGGGGCACACACACAAACTTAGCAGCACATACTTAAAAGTATAAAGTATATTACAGACTGAGGAGCAAAAGTCTTTAAGACAAACTTCTCTACGGCGCTACAAGCGCATTACATTTCAGGAGGAAGTCAGGCAGAAGCCCCGTCGTTGTCCTCCCCGGACCCTTCCTCTCTAGGCTCGTCCTCCTCTCCGTCGTCCTCCTCGCCGTCATCATCCTCCGCCGCGGCCCGCTTGAAGCGGCTGGAGAAGTCGTCGACTTGGTCGCGAATGGAGTTGGAGATCTTCCACCCCTTCTCCCCCTCGAGAGGCTCGGTCACCGTGGAATAGTCGAAGCCAAGCTGGAGGTGCTGGAGGTTGTGAAGATGCGGTCGACCGCCACCGCCAGAAGTTGGTGGCATTCCTCCTCGATGACGTCGCAGAGCTCCGCGGCAGGGCCCTCGAGCGCCGTGAAGAGCTGCTCGAAGTAGACGAGGTACGCGGCGGCGTCGGAGTTGCCCTGAACGGGGACGGGCGGCGCCTCCGCTCCCAGCTTCACTGCGAGCTCGTTGCCCAGAGCCACTAAGGACTAGAACATGCGCTCCCGCTGCTGCGAGAGCACCCGCGCAGCCTGAGCGCTCTCGGCAGCCTCCACCGCCTTCTCCACAACAGGGCCCACCTGCTGGTTCATCTCCTCCATGTCCGCCATGAGGGAGGTGAGGTCCTGCGCCACGCGCTCGCGAGCCTCTTCAGCGACGCAGCGATGATCCGCTTCACGCCTCGCCTTGGCGTTCAGGGTGGCATTCATCTTTTCTAGCTGGCGGATTCGGGCGTTGTCCTCGGCGCGCCTCTTCTTGAAGCGGTTTCCTGCTTCGTGAACCGCTCGTTGTAGTCTCGAGAGACGGCGGCGCGGTACTCCCTCTCCCGGTCCTGGAACTCCTTCTCCGCCTCCTCCCTCCGCTCGGCAAACCTCGCGTTGAAGCGCTCCACGTGCTTCTTGTGGGTAGCCACTTCACGGTCATGCTTGCCGAGAGCCTCGGCCAAGTTCCCTTCCCGGGCCTCGAGGTCGGCGCGCTGCACCGACAGCTCCTGCTCCGCCTGCAGCAGCTGCTCGTCGCGCCGACCCACGTCTAGCTCCCGCTCACATAGCCGCTGTCCACGGGCATCCAGGGACGCGCGAACCGCCTCCAGAGAAGTCCGCACCACTTCGGAGTCGACGAGGATCTTGGCCTCGAGCTGGACAAGCTCATGGTGCTTGTCCGCCAGCGAGTGCTCCACGGCCTCCCGCTCTGCCCTGGCCGCGGCCAAGTCCTCCGCCGTTGCCCGGCGCTCGGCCTTCAAGGGCTGCAGGAGCTCTTCGGCTTCGCGGGCGGCACCCTCGCGGACCTCGTCGGCAAAGCGCCGAGCCTCCTCACGCTCCGCCTGCAGGGCCTGGTCACTCCGCCGGCGATCCTCCACAGCTGCGTGGAAGGCGGACCAGGCCTCCGCGAGCTCGTCCTGCTGCCGGGCGAGCTCCCCGTCCTCGAGGGCGAGGTGGGCCTCCAGCCCAGCCAAGGACTCCCGCACCAGGCGGAAGACGACGTCGCGGCGTCCCTTGCTCCAGTCCCAGCTGCTAAGGACGAGGGCTTGTGACGCCCTGTGCGGCGCGGAGCTCCCTACGCCTGTGTCCGGCTTGGGAGAGGAAACCTCTGCGGAGGGCCCCGCAGCGTCGCGAGCCTGGGGGCGTGGCGGTGACATCTCCACGTCGACGTCCGCGCCCCGCGCGCCGGTGTCTTCCCCCCCGAGCGGCACCTCGTCGCGCGATGAAGGGGCAGGAGAGGCCTGCCCCGTAGCCGTAATCTCCGCCTCCGCTGCAGGGCTTGGCGGGGGCGGAGGAAGGTTCTCCGCTTCCATCTCGCCGGTCCTCGGCGTGCTCAGGGTTGGTGCCGAGTCTGGCACGGCCCCCTGTTGCGCTGGAGGGGGGGCAACGCGTGGCGGAGAGGGCTCCTTCTCCGCCTGCTCCTTAGGGCGCTCCTCCTCCAGAGGAGGCGCTGTCGCCCCCGCCTGAGGCGCGTCCTCCTGAGGGCCTACGGGACCCTCCTCCACAGGCTTCCCGGCCTCGTCGGCCGCGTCCTCTGGCATGGCCTCTGGCGCCGCCTTCTTCACCTCCGCGGCCTTGCGAAGCCTCCGGCGCTTCGCAGGCACCGGGTCGCTGGAAAAGAGCGTGAAGACTTGTCAGAGGAGAATGGAGAAGTAAAAATCGATGAAGAAATGCTAAGCGAGAGAAAACGCTTACGTAGTCTTCTTGGCGCGGGTGTCTACCCAAGCCATACCGGACGCACGCCAAGAAGGCGTGGCCCGGGCTGCGGGTCCCTCGGGAGCCCCCTCGGCTTTTCTCTTGAGGGGAGCACCCGTAGGCTCCCCGGCAGGCCTGTCGTGGGCTGCCTTGGACCGGGGTTCCCGCCGCCCTGCCTCGGTCTCCTCGTCGTCGCTGGACGAAACCACCAGGACTTCCTCGGAGAGAGGCGCAGCCCTCGACGAGCTCGCCCCCACGGGTGTGGGCTCCGCCTCCGCCCTCGCCGCCTCGTAGCCCGCCTCGGCGTCTGATGCGTAAGGCGACTCCGCGGCTCCTGGCCCCTTCGCCACCGGCATGGTCACCTCGTCCTCCACCTCCCCCGCCAGGCCCAGCGGGGTGAATGTGGTCATCTGCTCCAGAATCGCCAGGCGCGGGGCCAAGTTCATCTGATGGAGAGGCCTCAGCACCGCAGCGACCGCCACAGGCACGTCGGGGTTGATGAAGAGGAAGCCCATGATGGTGGAGACGACCTCGGGGCGGTGGTCGCAGCAGTGAAGCCGCATCGGGTCCATGAGCCCCGAGTACATCCACATCGGCTTCTTGTGCGCTTGAAGGGGAGCGATACGGCGCATCACGAAGTCCTCCGCGACCATCTGGCCCGTGAGGCCGTTCTCCCGAAGCAGGTTCATGCGGCCCACGAGGTCGACTATCAGCGGGCCCTGGAAGACCTGCTTGCCCCAATGGGTATTCTTCACAGGCGGCGCCTCCGGGGTGTCGAGGAAGGAGCTCTGCGACTTGACGCCGATGAGGAACCACTTCTGCCTGAAGTCGTCCACCTTCTTCACCACGGCCGTGACGGGCTTCTCGCCGCTCCACGACATGGGGATGTAGACATCCGCCATGCCGTCCACGATGCGGAAGGATACACATCCCGTCCGCTCGAGCTTCGAGGAGTTCCGGAGCGCGTAGAAGCTCCTGAAGAGGGCCACCGAAGGCTGCACCCCCAAGTAGGCTTCGCACAAGTAGGCGAAGATGGAGAGGATCAGGATGGAGTTGGGGTGGAGATGAAGGAGATGGATGATGCACACTGTGGGTGTGTTGTTGGGAGACCCCAAGAGGAAGGTATGAAGTAGTGCAGCAGCAAGTTTCCCTCAGTTGTAAAACCAAGGTTATCGAACCAGTAGGAAATAATGAATTCCCCCGAGGTGTTAACAGCGCCAGAAAATGCTTCCTGGGACGTAGGTGACGTGGAACCTGCACACAACACAATCAAGATACTTTGCCCCAACTTAACGGTGAGGTTGTCAATCTCACCGGCTTGCTGTAACACAGGATTAAATGTATGTGTGGAAGAAAGATGTTTGTTTGCAGAAAGTAACAGGTATGCAGTTTGTGGTTTATCAGATTAAAGAGAAGGACCGGGGTCCACAGTTCACTAGTGGTGTCTCTCCGTAAATAATAATAACATTCATGCGGGTAAACAAATTACAGCTTGGCAATTCATAGAATAATGATGAGCAAACCAATGCATATACCAACGTTATGATGTCTAGTGTGAGATTCATTCGGGCATTACAACAATATACATAGACCGTTCCAACCGCATCTATGACTAATAATCCACCTTCCGGTTAGCGTTCGCACCCCTTTCAATATTAAGTTGCATGCAACAGATAATCGCCTTAAGCACTGTGTGTAAAGTAAGTAAGTAACATCATCCTTAGACAAAGTACTACTGTTTTATCCCTAGTAGCAACAGTACATCTACAACCTTAGAGCTAGCTGTCACCACCCCAGATTTAATAGAGACATGAACCTACTATCGAGCATAAATACCCCCTCTTGGAGTCACAAGCATCTACTTGGCCAGAGCATACACAAGAAACGGAGAGCATGCAAGATCATTAAATAGCACACACATGATATATTATGAAGCAATAACTTTAGTACTCAATATTCATCGGACAACCAGAGCATACACAACATGAAGTATTACATAACGGTGATCTTGATCATGATAGGCAGCTCACAAGATCTAAACATGGTAGCACAAGAGGAGAAGACAACCATCTAGCTACTGCTATGGACCCGTAGTCCAAGGGTAGACTACTCACGCATCAGTCCGGAGGCGGTCATGGCGACGTAGAGGCCTCCGGTGACGATTCCCCCTCCCGGCAGGGTGCCGGGGAGAAGTTCTGATCTCTCCCGAATTGGTGTTGACGACGGCGGCGGCTCGGGACCCGTGGAGGAAAATATGAACACCGTGCTAGGGGTGTTGTTCCGGGGGGTATATGTAGGCGAAAGGGCGAAGGCGGTGGAGGCCCGAGGGCCCCACACCTGGTGCTCGCGCGGGTCCACCCCCTGCCGCGCGAGCACGTGGTGGCGGCGCCTCGGCCTCCCACTTCGTTTCGTCTTCGGTGTTCTGGAACGTTCCCAAATAAATATGCACTTTGGAAAAGAAATCATCCGATTCCGAGAATATTTCCTTAAGTACTTTTCTGAAACCAAAAACAGCAGAAAACAGGGAACTGGCACTTCGGCATCTTGTTAATAGCTTAGTCCCAGAAAATGCATAAAACTATATAAAATGCATATAAAACATGTAATAACTTGGTATAATATAGCATGGAACATAAGAAATTATAGATACGTTGGAGACGTATCAACATCCCCAAGCTTAGTTCTACTCGTCCCGGGTAGGCAAGAACGATAAAAGAAGAATAATTTCTGAAGTGACATGCTTAAACACAATCTTGATCATAATATAATGTAATGCTCATGTTATGAATGAAGTGACTCAAGGCAATGATCCATAGTTTGCTAACCAATAGACAAGGAGTAAACAACTACATCATATAAGTAAAACTTTTCATGAATAGTACTTTCAAACAAGCATCAAAAAGATTTGCATAAGAGTTAACTCATAAGGCAATATTATCTAAGCAAAAGAGCATTGAAGCAACACAAAGGAAGATATAAGTTTCAGCATTGGCTTTCAACTTTTGAACATGTATATCATATAGATAGTTGTCAACACAAAGAAATATAACAAGTGCAATAAGTAAGCATATAAGAATTGTTGCACACAGTTGACACAAGTGTTTGCTTCGGGGATAGAAAGAAGTAGGTAAACTGACTCAACATAAAGTAAAAGAAGGGCCCTTCGCAGAGGGAAGAAGGGATACAAGCATGTGCTAGAGCTTCTTAGTTTCATAGGTTTTTGAAATCATATAGAGAGCATAAAAGTAAGTTTTGAGCGGTGTTTGTCGTTGTCAACGAATGGTAATGGGCACTCTACCCCCCTTGTCAACCAGACTTTTAAGAGCGGCTCCCATTGAAGGACGTTATTTCTACCAGCAAGGCAGATCATCCCTCTTATCTCTTTTGTTTACACATGTAGTTAAAAACTGTTGTCATTGCTTGACTGATTAGATCAGGGCAAAAATGTGAAGAGATTGCAGCGGTTAAAGTTGTAATTAATTGGGATTGGGCACCCCATTTGCCAGCTCTTTTTGCAAAGTTAATGGATAAGCGGATGTATATGCCACTAGTCCGGTTGTGAAAGTCTGTCTAAAAGCAAATGACAAGGTTGATATCCGTAACTCCACATACTTCCTCATGAGCTAATAAACATTGACACAAATAAGGGATAATAAATTTTGAATAAAAGGTAGCACATGAAGTATTTACTTGGAATGGCAGGAAATACCATGTAGTAGGTAGGTATGGTGGACACAAATGGCATAGGTTTTGGCTCAAGGATTATGGATGCACGAGAAGCATTCCCTCTCAGTACAAGGCTTTGGCTAGCAAGGTTGTTTGAAGAAAACACAAGTATAAACTATGACAACAAGACGTATATAAAAACATATTGCAAGCATTATAAAACTCTACATTGTCTTCCTTGTTGTTCAAACACTTTAACTAGAAAATATCTAGACCTTAGAGATACCAAACATGCAAACCAAATTTCAGCAAGTTTTACGGTAGTTCCTCACTAATAGGTTTTAACTACATGATGTAAAAGCTTAAACATGATCTACTTGAGAGCTCAAAACAATTGCCAAGCACCACAACATGCAAGATAACAATCCATAAGAGCATGTATATCTTTCTTTATACCATCTACCACATTTAGCATTTTCTGTTTCCAACCAAACACCAATCAACTTATTTAAAAGATAAACTCTCCAAGTAATTAAACAATGAGATATGAGAGTATGATATAATAAAGATAACAGCTCTAGCAAGAGATGCATGAAAAACAAGAGCTGGAAAGCATTGAAGTAACATAGAAGAATACTCAACAAATATAAGTGAAGAATACGAGTATTCATAAGAAAAAGCGGAGCGTGTCTCTCTCCCACAAAGGAATGCTAGGATCCATTTTATTCAGAGAATGAAAATAACAAAAACAAAAACAAACCGACGCTTCAAGAAAAGCACATAAGAAGTGGCGGAATTAAAATATAGTTTCACTAGAAAGGACCTGATAGTTTGTTGATGAAGAAGGGGATGCCTTGGGCATCCCCAAGCTTTGACGCTTGAGTCTTCTTGAAATATGTTGGGGATGAACCACCGGGGCATCCCCAAGCTTTGGCTTTACTATCCTCTTGATCACATCATATCATCCTTCTCTCTTGATCCTTGAAAACTTCCTCCACACCAAACTTAGAGTAAACTTCATTAGAGGGTTAGTGCACGAAAAATTATGATATTCTGTAGGAACACAATTGCTACCAATGCTACTGGACATTAGATACAGCCACTGATATTTCATAGGATAAAAAGATCTAATGAAAATAGCAAAAGGGGCATTGCAAAATAAATGGCAGAATTTGTCAAAAACAGAACAGTCCCTAAAGACGAATTTTTTCGAGGCACTTAACTTGCTCA
The DNA here is from genome assembly GCA_026929855.1 of Poa annua. Lineage (NCBI taxonomy): Eukaryota > Viridiplantae > Streptophyta > Magnoliopsida > Poales > Poaceae > Poa > Poa annua. Next base: position 44,418,056 of record CM049436.1, read on the forward strand.
AATCAGAAAACGCAAAACGAATGAAAGTTGCATATATATATGAGGATTACGCACAAACAATCCCAGGTCCATCCGATGTTTCTGTAAAGAGTTATGAATTTAACGGTGGACAGCAGAAAACAGTTTCAGCACAGCAATCCAAATCTAGCATCAATTTTCTACTAGAGGCTTAACTTGACACAACAATGCAATAAAGATACAAAGGAATTGCTACAGAGGCAGGACAAGTCCTTGACACAAACAAAATAAAATAACAGGAAATAAAAGTGGGTTGTCTCCCATAAGCGCTTTTGTTTAACGCCTTTCAGCTAGGCACAGAAAGCAAAACTCAAGTATTATCATGAGATGAAGCATCAATACCATAGTTTGAACGAACAATATAATCAAAAGGTAGCTTAATTCTCTTCCTAGGGAAGTGTTCCATACCTTTTTTGAGTGGGAATTGGTACTTGATGGTACCTTCTTTCATATCAATAATAGCACCCACAGTTCTAAGAAAAGGCCTTCCCAACACAATTGGACAAGATGGATTGCATTCAATATCCAAGACAATGAAATCAACGGGGACCAGGTTATTATTAACCATAATGGGAACATCATTAACTCTCCCCAAAGGTTTCTTCAAAGCATTATCAGCAAGAAAAACATCCAAATAGCAATGTTCCAATGGTGGCAAATCAAACATATCATAGAGCTTTTTAGGCATAACAGAAATACTTGCACCAAGGTCACACAAAGCATTACAATCAAATTTATCTACTTTCATTTTAATGATGGGCTCCCAACCATCTTCTAACTTCTTAGGGATAGAAGCTTCAAGTCTTAATTTATCTTCCCTAGCTTTAATGAGAGCATTTGTAATATGAGTAGTAAAAGCCAAATTAAGAGAGCTAGCATTAGGACTTGTGGCCAACTTTTGCAAGAACTTAATAACTTCAGAGATATTACAATTATCAAAATCAAAATTATTATCATCAAAGCAAACCGAACCACATTCTCCCATGTTCTTAAAAATTTCAGCACTTTTATCAACACTAGTTTCAGCAGTTTTGGGCAATTTTAAATTTTTGGAAGAAGTAGAGGAGACATTTCCAACACCAACTATGTTACCATTGATAATAGGAGGCTTACTAGCATGTGAAACACCATTATTTTCAGAGGTAGTAATAGTAAAAACTTTAACAATATTAGCCTCTTTATCTAGTTCTTTCTCTCTTTCCCATCTAGCACGTAATTGGGCCATCATCCTAACATTTTCATCTATTTGAACTTGGATGGCATTAATTTTAGCAAAGGGATTATCATCAATATTTTCAGGTTTAGCAGCCATTTTATTAATTAAAGAAGATTGTGCTGCAGACATAGAGGAAATACAAGTTTCAGCATTAGTCATTTTTCCTTGAAGACCCGAAATCTCCCTATTTAATTTTTCCATTTGATGACTAATATTTCTCAACATATTAGATTGTTCTTCCATGGTTTTAGTGAACATTTTATTTTGCTCATATTGGTTTTGCATAAAAACCTTAGTAGCTTTTTCAATCTCTAGAATCCTTTCCTCACTAGGCATTTTACCATAAGAATTACCATAACAGTTCCCATTATTAGGAGGATAGGGCTTATAGTTGTTATTAACATAATTGTTCCTATAGGCATTGTTGTTGAAATTGTTGTTTTTAATAAAGTTCACATCAACATGCTCTTCTTGTGCAACTAAAGAAGCTAAGGGAACATTATTTGGATCAACATGGGATTTACCATTTGCAAGCATAGACATAATAATATCAATCTTTTCACTCAGAAGGAGGTTTCTTCAACAGAATTTACCTTCTTACCTTGAGGTGTCCTTTCAGTATGCCATTCAGAATAATTCACCATCATATTATCCAAGAGTTTTGTTGCAGCCCCCAAGGTGATGGACATAAAAGTACCTCCAGCAGCCGAATCCAATAAGTTTCTTGAAGAAAAATTCAGTCCTGCATAAAAGGTTTGGATGATCATCCAAGCAGTCAGTCCATGGGTTGGGCAATTCTTTATCAAAGATTTCATTCTTTCCCAGGCTTGAGCAACATGTTCATTATCAAGTTGTTTAAAATTCATGATGCTACTTCTTAGAGAAATAATCTTAGCAGGAGGATAGTATTTTCCAATAAAAGCATCTTTACATTTAATCCATGAATCAATACTATTCCTAGGCAATGAAAGCAACCATTCTTTAGCTCTTCCTCTCAAGGAGAAAGGAAATAATTTCAGTTTTATAATATCACCATCTATGTCCTTATATTTTTGCATTTCACATAGTTCAACAAAATTATTTAGATGGGCAGCAGCATCATCAGAACTAACACCAGAAAATTGCTCTCTCATAACAAGGTTCAACAAAGTAGGTTTAATTTCAAAGAATTCAGCTTTAGATGCAGGTGGAGCAATAGGTGTGCATCTAAAATCATTGTTGTTGGTGCTAGTAAAGTCACACAACTTAGTATTCTCAGCAGTACTCATTTTAGCAAATTAATTAACAAACCGAAATAAAACAAATAACAAAAACAGAAAATAAAATAGCAAACCGAAATAAACAAAGTAATACAAGTAACTAATTTTTTTTTTGTATTTTTGATATTTAAGCAAACAAGACAATAAAATAAATTGCAAGTAACTATTTTTTTTTGTATTTTTGATATTAAGCAAACAAGACAGTAATAGAAATAAACTAAGCAAGACAATAACAAAATAAAAAGATTGGAAGTGCGAAAACTCCCCTCGTAGAAGAATCTTCAAATCACCGTTCCAACCGCATCTATGACTAATAATCCACCTTCCGGTTAGCGTCCGCACCCCTTTCAGTATTAAGTTGCATGCAACAGATTATCGCCTTAAGCACTGTGTGTAAAGTAAGTAAGTAACATCATCCTTAGACAAAGTACTACTGTTTTATCCCTAGTAGCAACAGTACATCTACAACCTTAGAGCTAGCTGTCACCACCCCAGATTTAATAGAGACATGAACCTACTATCGAGCATAAATACCCCCTCTTGGAGTCACAAGCATCTACTTGGCCAGAGCATACACAAGTAACAGAGAGCATGCAAGATCATTAAATAGCACACACATGATATATTATGAAGCAATAACTTTAGTACTCAATATTCATCGGATTCCAGCAAACACAACATGAAGTATTACATAACGGCGATCTTGATCATGATAGGCAGCTCACAAGATCTAAACATGGTAGCACAAGAGGAGAAGACAACCATCTAGCTAGTGCTATGGACCCGTAGTCCAAGGGTAGACTACTCACGCATCAGTCCGGAGGCGGTCATGGCGACGTAGAGGCCTCCGGTGACGATTCCCCCTCCCGGCAGGGTGCCGGGGAGAAGTTCTGATCTCTCCCGAATTGGTGTTGACGACGGCGGCGGCTCGGGACCCGTGGAGGAAAATATGAACACCGTGCTAGGGTTTTTGTTCCGGGGGGTATATGTAGGCGAAAGGGCGAAGGCGGTGGAGGCCCGAGGGCCCCACACCTGGTGCTCGCGCGGGTCCACCCCCTGCCGCGCGAGCACGTGGTGGCGGCGCCTCGGCCTCCCACTTCATTTCGTCTTCGGTGTTCTGGAACGTTCCCAAATAAATATGCACTTTGGAAAAGAAATCATCCGATTCCGAGAATATTTCCTTAAGTACTTTTCTGAAACCAAAAACAGCAGAAAACAGGGAACTGGCACTGCGGCATCTTGTTAATAGGTTAGTCCCAGAAAATGCATAAAACTATATAAAATGCATATAAAACATGTAATAACTTGGTATAATATAGCATGGAACATAAGAAATTATAGATACGTTGGAGACGTATCAATGGATCTGGTAGAACTCCAGAACCGCCTCCAGGAAGGGCGAATATGGAGGCACCAATCCGGTGTAGATGGTGTGGAGGAAAATGGGAAAGAACCCCGCCGGAAGACGGCCGAGCTTCGCGGCCCGAATGGCGCTGGTGCCGTGTTCATTGGTCTTCCCGGCGACCAGGTGCCGGATCTTGTCCAGCGCCGTCTCATTGACGCGCTCCCCGATCAAGGCAGGACCGAGCGCCTCTTCCCCCTACGCGTCCGAGGGGAGCGTCGCCATCGCCGCCTTGCCTTTGGATCCACCCATCGCCGGAAAAGAGGAATGGGAAGCGCGGAAGAACGAAGGAAGGAGAAGCAGTTCGCCGGCAAAAGGAGGCTGGGAGGATGAGAGCAAAGGTCAGGAGCGCAGAAATGAGTAGTAACTGCTGATTCGGACCAGCGCGCAGGCTTTATGCCCCATCAGTGCAGTTACCAAGGCGTGGTGGGACCCCCCACGACGCACATTCTGCCGGAGAAACTGAGTCGCCGCAAAACCGCCACCGATCGACGCGTGTCTCGGGCCGGCCGGACACTTTGGGCCCACGACGCTTCGACTAAGCCTGGTGGGCTTCGCCGTGCCCATCATGGGCCCGGGGGCTACTGTCGGCCCAGTGGAATCCAGGGTGTGTAGGGCCCACTCTCCACGGCCCTCGCACGCATCTGTGCCGAAAATGGCTAAGGACCAAGCCGAACGCTTGAAGAGACTCTCGAGGGGAAAAGCCCTCGAGAGGGCTTGAAGGGGCAGCGGAGGCCTGAAGAGACAGCGAAGGCCTGAAGAGGTTTTCCCCCCGCTGCCGCCCCTCTACAAGGCTCTCTCCCCTGGAGAGGAGTCAACGCCAACGTCTCCACAGGGCCACTTCTGGCCCTGAAGAGATACTTCGCTGAGAAGCAACCGCTCCAGAGCGCACATGGCCTCTGCCGCGGCTGCAGAGTGACGCGCGCGCCTGCACGCGATGACGACGGCACCGCAGTTGCCATTCTGGCGATTAAAGGAGTCAACAAAGTTGTGCCCCTGCGACGGACTACGAAGCTTTCCCCTTTGGTGATAAAGCGGGTGGCCGGCGCTACGCTCCAACGACGACGTCACCGTGGGCACCCCCACGGTCTCTGCAGCACCAGCTGGCCGTCCTGCGCGGCCGGTGGTCTCCCTGCCACAATGGCAGGCTTTGCGACCATGGACCGAGTCCATGGACAGCCCGGCTGTGGTGCACCCTGCTCCACTGTTTCGTCGCCATGTGGAAGCCCTTCCGCTGCGCAGGACGCAGGGAAGAGGCCCGGGGCGCCTATATAAGGAGAGGGAGCACCTCCGTAGAATGGGATCGATCCCCGGACAGAAGACTACACATTCACCATAGCCTAGCCTAGCGCGCTCGAGGAGGAAGAAGACCTTAGCCTTCCCTCTTCGAGCTCCGCGCTGACGCACGAGAGCCCTCGGCAAGCTCATTGTACTGTACCCCCCGCAGTGCAATACAGACAAGCAGGAGTAGCGGTTTTGCCTCCTCCCGAGGGCCGTGAACCTGGGTACGGGCTGGTGTTCATCTCTGTCGTGGTGTCCCTCTTCAGGCTCGACGAGCACCGTCTCCGTGCCGGTTGAGGGTTGTAGACCAACGCGTTCAGTCCCCCGTCTCGAACTTCTCTTCAGAGCGTGATCACCCCAGCTTCGTGGGAATCACTCCTCGACATGGTTGAAGGCGATGTATAGGGGAACCCTAACTATCCGGCCCAGAATACTCTGACCACTAGGTTTCAGACCATTATCGGGGCACCATATATCGACCTGACAATTCCTCCCTTTGTTGCTAAAAGCAATTCATCCCTTTCTCCGCCTCTATGTTTGACAACTCCAGCAGATCCATGCCGAATATATATGCATGGACCGGAAAAAAGTGGCGGGGGTCGTGGCTGCGACGAGGAGAGCATATCTACGGCCTCACAAGCAAGTGCACTCTGAAAGGATAGATGTCGTCTATAGGGGGTGAATAGGATATTGGAACTTTTTCGGTTTGAACTTGATAAAGGCGGAATGAAACTTAGTGTTTTCTTTAACAAGCGGACAACCTAAATACACTAGACTCTATTATGTGCACCAACAATTTATTCTTAGCAATATAAGTAACAAGGTGATAGCAAGATATAAGACTTCAAGCACGGAGGCTATAACAATATAAAGTGCACAAGTAAATAGCATGAGTATAGAAATAACTGAAGCACGCGGAGATGATGATGTATTCCTGAGTTCCTCCTTTTAAGGGGAGTACGTCTCGTTGGAGGGGTGTAAGCCACCACAACAGGTTTTCTCAACGCCACAAAGGTTTCACCATATTCTCCAATGAACGACACCACCAAGGATTGATTCACCTTCTACTATCGGTATCCTTAAAGGCGGAAACCGGATCTAGCTTGGCGCACATTGATACACAACAACTTGACGCACATTGATACGTCGTAAATGTATCTATAATTTTTTATGTTCCATGCTTGTTTTATATCATTGCTATATGTTTTTACTATAGTTTTATATCATTTTAGGGTATTTATTGGACTGACCTATTAGCCCATTGCCCAATGCGCATTCCTGTTTATTTTGTTTGTGCATTGCAGAAAAGCAAAAAATATCATAGCTAAATATTTATAGAGACGGTCATGATTACTGGTCTGCTCTGACAAATGAATTGTACAGTCGGTCAAGATTAACAATTATCTCCCCTAAGTTCATAACATAGGCGGTCTTGATTTGTGCATGTCACTAACACCTCAGGCAACTATCTTTATGAACCATCTCGAATGACTCCATTATTAGAGGCGGGTGAATAGTTCGACCGGTTGTGCGCGGGCGGTGCATTAGAATCGCTTCCTAAAACCAGCCGCGGGATGCGCGATCATTAGACTCTGCGCTAGATCCGGATGGGCAATATCGGCCCAATGAGGACCGGGGTGTGCATAGCCCACTCCCTACAGGCCTCGCCCGCGACAGATTCGTCAAAACGACTAAGGACCAAGCTACCGCTTGGAGAGACCCTCGAGAGGCATCTCCTCTTGAGGGCCTGAAGAGGAAGCCAGGGCCTGAAGAGGACCCCGCGCTTCAAGAGACTCCCCAAGGCTCAACACGCCTGGAGAGAGGTCAGCAGGAAACCTCCCCACAGGCCACCGCGGCCCTGTGGAGACACTTCGCGGCTAAGCAAGCGCTGCAGGGCGCACATGGCCCCTGCAGCAGCCGCAGGGTGACGCGAGCATCCCAGCTGCCATTCTGGTGATAAAGGAGTCAACAAAGCCGCGCCGCCTGCACCAGGACAGCCAGGACTTTCCTCTTTGGTCATAAAGCGGCTGGACGGCGCAACGCTCCAAGAAGATCGTCATCGTAGGCTCCACCACGACCTCTGCCGCGCCTGCGAGCCGCTCTGCACCGTCTGCAGCCTGTCGGCCACGGCGCGTAACTTTAGCACGGATGGACCGCGTCCATGGACGGATGAGCCGCGGTGGACTCCCGCTCCTTCGCGCCACCGGCATGTGGGAACCCACCAGCACGAGGGTGGAGCCCGGGGCGCCTATAAAAGGAGCAAGAGCTCCACCATAGAGGGGGATTGATCTCCAGTCGGCTGATTGCTTCCTAGACCGAGGGAGCCTTAGCCAAACGCATAGGATAGCCAACTGCTGGAGGAGGAAGACGACCATTGTGTCCCTCTCCAAGCACTAAACTGCCTCAAGAGAGCCCTCGGCAAGCTCATTGTCCTGTAACCTTCACAGTGCAATACAGACAAGCAGGAGTAGCGGTGTTACCTCCTCCTGAGGGCCGTGAACCTGGGTACGGGCCGGTGTCCATCTCTGGCGTGATAGTTCCTCTCCAGGCCCGGCGAGCACCGTCGTCGTGCCTCTCGAGGATTGTTTGACCTCCGCGTTCAGTCCCCCCTTCGAACCTCTCTTCAGGGTGTGGCTACCCCTGTTCCGTGGGAGTCACTCTCCGACATTTGGCGCGCCAGGTAGGGGGCTGAGGCGCGTCTTCGACCTCCGAACTCCGCGCCATGACGGACACCAGCGCGACGCGCGCCAACCGGCGTGCCTCTGAGAGAGCTCACACCGAGCCTGGCACTGCTCCCACCCGCGGCCGCCGTGGTCGCCCCCGCACGGCCGAGCGCGCTGGCACCGGCCCGCGCGTGGAGGAGCCAGAGAGCGAGGAGCACCGCGGCGGAGACCATCGCGACGACGAGGACCTCTCTGAGCGCCGTGAGGACGCTGAGTCCTCGCACCCGTCCCGGCGCCAGAGCGTGTCCACGCGGGAGCACCACGAGCCCGCCCCGCACACCGCGCTGCTCATGGCCCAGGAGCTCCTCCGCTGCCGGCCAAGTGCCGAGGCACACGACCAGTGGTTGGACCGCCTCCACCACCTCGTCGACATCGCAACCACGCGCCCTGCTCCGTCGCGCTCCATCGTGCCCTCCGGCCCTGCAGGGGCGGCCGCACCAGGTGCGCCCCCACCGCCGCCAGGACCACCTCCGGCCGCGGCACAGCGGGCTCCCTCCCATGCTTCCTCGCCGCACGATTGCCAGATCGTGCAGCGCACCGCGCCTGACGCACGTGTGGGCATGGAGCGACGCCGCGACCTCCAGAACCGCCTCGTCGAGGAGCTCGGCCAAGCGGGGCAACAAAACCGCAGGGCCCTCCAGGGAGGAACGGCCACCTAAGCCACTGGCTGCATGGCCTTCACGCGCGCCCTGCGTCGTGTGGTCTGGCCGCAGAAGTTCAGGCCAGCGCTCCCCAAGGGCTTCGACGGGTCCACCAACCCTCTCGAGTTCCTGCAGCTCTACACCACCTCCATCCAGGCCGCAGGGGGAGACGACAAGGTCATGGCCAACTGGTTCTCCCACGCCCTCAGGGACTCCGCGCTGTCCTGGCTCCTCAACCTGCCTGAGGACTCCATCGACTCCTGGGAGGAGCTCTGCAGGCAGTTCGTCGCCAACTTCAAGGGCACGTACGAGCGCGCACTCACCCACAACGACTTGCGCGCTGTGGTGCAGAAGAAAGATGAGACTCTTCGCAAGTACATCCAGCGCTTCAGCCAGGTGCGGAACAAGATTCCGAACATCCCCGACACCCAGGTCATCGCTGCCTTCCGCGAGGGCGTCACGAACCGCAGGATGCTCGAGAAGCTCGGCATCCACGACAAGCTCACCTCTGTGGTGAAGCTGTTCGATCTGGCGGATAAGTGCGCCAAGGCTGAAGAGGGACTCCTCTTCGTCAAGATGAGCGCGCGGGGGGACGACCCTGGCGAGGGGTCCAAGAGCCACAAGAAGAAGGAAGAGCCCAAGCGCAAGGCCACCGCGGTCCTCGCGGCAGAGCCTGACGCGAAGGGCTCCCGCAGGGGTTCTCCCGAGCGCGGCGACAAGGAGGTGGACCACCGCCCATTCTGCGTCTACCACAATAGGCGCGGCCATGCCACCGAGAACTGCCACGACCTCAAGAGGCTGAGCAGGGAGCGCGAGCGCGAAGAAGCCAGCGGGAGCCGCGGCAGAGGCCGCGGCTACCGCCGCGACAGCAGAGGCGGACGCGCTGGCGGCTACCAGAGGCCGCAAGGCACTCAGGCCAACGCCGCTGAGAGGAACAACAACCTCCCCAACGAGGAAGATGGAGGCTACCAGGCCCCGAGAGGCACCATGGCCTGCATCCTCGGCGGGGCTCAAGCGCCCAAGTCGAACAATCAGTTCAAGCAGTTCGCCCGCGAACTCAACGCTGCGCTCCCGAGCACCGAGACCTCCAGGCCCCTCAAGTGGTCCCAGTACACCATCGCCTTCGACGCCAAGGACCACCCCAAGTCGACCAAGACTGTTGGAACCCTCCCCCTGGTCTGCTCCCCCACCATCAACAACATCACCGTCTCCAAGACACTCATCGATGGGGGAGCGGGCCTGAATGTCATCTCTGTCGAGACGTTCGAGACGCTTCAAGTGCCCTACGAGTGGCTTATGCCCTCCAGGCCATTCACGGGCGTCACCAGTGGTTCAATCGAGCCTCTGGGGCAAGTCCGCCTCGCGGTCACCTTTGGCACGCAGAAGAACTATCGCACGGAGCTGATCGACTTCGATGTCGCCCACATCGGCCTGCCGTACAACGCCATCCTCGTCTACCCCGCCCTCGCGAAGTTCATGGCCGTCACGCATCACGCCTACAACATGGTCAAGATCCCCGGCAGCGCTGGCACCATTGCCATCCATGGTCATATCCTGGACGCCACGCGCGCTGTCGAGAGCGCCTACAAGGCAGCCGCCATGGCTTTCCCGGCTGACGAGGACATGGAGCCTCTCGAGAGGCCCAAGAAGAAGAAGCAAGTGTTCTCTCAGGAGCAAGCTGCCACGAAGAAGGTGTCACTGGACACCACCAGCTCGGGGGCTGAAGGCTCGGGGGCTAGCGTCACCATAGGCGCTGCCCTGCCTCCCAAATAGGAAAGCGCGCTCGTCACCTTCCTTCGGGCAAACTCTGACATGTTCGCATGGACTCCGTCAGATATGTCCGGTGTACCAAGGGAGGTGATCGAGCACCACTTAGCCGTGTGTCCAGACGCACGCCCCGTCAAGCAAAAAGCACGTAAGCAAGCCCCCGAGAAGCAAGCTTTCATCGTCAAGGAAGTAGAGAAGCTCAAGGCGGCAAATGTCGTCCGCGAAGTCGCGCACCCCACTTGGCTCTCCAACGGCGTGGTTGTTCCTAAACCCGCTGGAGGAGGCCGACTCTGCATCGACTACACCGATGTCAACAAGGCCTGCCCCAAGGACCCATACCCTATGCCGAGGATAGACCAGATCGTGGACTCCACCGCTGGCTGCGACCTCCTCTGTTTCCTAGACGCCTTCTCTGGTTATCACCAGATCAAGATGGCTAAAGAGGACGAGGAAAAGACGGCATTCCTCACCCCTTGTGGTGTGTACTGCTACACATGCATGCCCTTCGGCCTGAAGAACGCTGGAGCCACTTTCCAGAGGCTCATGAGGATAGCCTTGGGGGCACAGATGGGCAGAAACGCTGAGGCCTACGTCGATGATATCGTGGTCAAGTCTCGAGAGGGGGACACCCTCTTGAGGGATCTCGAGGAAACCTTCGCCAGCCTGAGAAAGGTGAACATCAAGCTGAACCCCGCCAAGTGCGTCTTCGGGGTCCCTTCAGGCAAGCTCCTCGGATTCCTCGTGTCCCACCGTGGCATAGAGGCAAATCCTGACAAGATCAAGGCCATAGAGGAAATGCAGCCTCCTCGCCGACTCAAGGACATGCAGCGCTTAGCGGGCTGCATGGCCAGCCTTGGCCGTTTCATCTCTAAGTTTGGCGAGAGAGCCCTGCCATTTTTCAAGATCACGAAGAGATCGGGCACGTTCAAGTGGACCCCTGAGGCGGACAAAGCCTTCGAGGACTTAAAAAAGTATCTGGCCAGCCCTCCAGTCTTGGTGGCCCCTAGGGCAGGCGAGCACCTGAAGCTGTACCTCTCAGCCACCCCTCAGACCGCAAGCGCCGTCTTGGTGGTCGAGAGGGAAGAGCCTGTCCTCCCCAAGAAGAGCACTGCCACTCCAAGCCCAGAACCCCCCTACAAAGACCCCGTCGAAGGAGCAGCCTCCACAGACCCACTGCCAGGCCCACCGCCTCAAGTCGAGTCTGCTCCCCCCACCCCTGTCGAGACGCCTCCACAGGCAGATCTCGACAAGGGCCCTGAAAAGCCTCCACAGAGGGCTGACGCTGCGCCACCTCGGGCAACCCTCGTCGAGCACCCCGTCTACTTCGTCAGCACAGTGCTGCGGGACGCTCGCGAGAGGTATCCAATGCAGCAGAAGCTCCTCGTCGCGCTCCTCATCGCCTCCAGGAAGTTGAGACACTACTTCCAGGGCCACCCCATCACGGTGGTCACTGCCTTCCCCCTGGAGCAGATCCTGCGCAACCCCAACGCCACTGATCGTGTCGCAGGATGGAACATCAAGCTGCAGCCATTCAACTTGCGCTTCGACACTACGAGGGTCATAAAAGGAAGAGCGCTGGCTGACTTCGTCGCTGAGTGGACTGACCCAAGCCCTGAGGAGCCTCGAGAGGCAGAAGCCGAGCCCTCGGGAGGCACAGTGCCTAGCCACTGGACCATGCACTTCGATGGAGCCTTTGCTTGCCGCAATGGCGGAGCAGGCGTTGTTCTAACTTCGCCCAAGGGTGACAAGCTATACTACGCTGTCCAGCTGTGCTTCACGATCGATAAGATCTCCAACAACATCGCCGAATACGAAGGCCTCCTCGCCGGCTTAAGGGCCGCCATCGCTCTAGGCGTCAAGCACCTGCTCGTCAAGGGAGACTCCCAGCTGCTCGTCAACTTCTCCAACAAGAGCTACACGCCAAAAGACGACCACATGGCCGCATACTTTGAAGAGGTCCGCAAGCTCGAGAAGCACTTCAGGGGCATGAAGCTCATGCACATCCCGAGGAAGGAAAACCAAGAGGCTGACGACATCGCCAAGCGAGCCTCGCGAAGGCAACCCCAGCAGGCCGGCGTCTTTGAAGAGAGGCTCGCCAAGGCATCCATCAAGCAGCCTCGAGAGACCACAGCCGCGAGCGTAGATGAAGCGCTCCCACCACCTCCTGAGTCTGGGGCGCCTGATTGCGGTCCCAGCACAGGGGAGCGCCTGTTGCTGACGGCAACCCACCAGGCCTCAGGCTGGATTGATGAGCTCAAGGTCTACTTGGTGAAAGGAATCCTCCCTGAAGAGGATGCTGACGCAGAGCGAATCGCTCGACAGGCGAAATCCTACTGCATGCTCGAGGGAAACCTCTACCGCAAGCGCCCAAATGGTATCGCGCTCAAGTGCGTCCCTCCTGAGGAAGGCCGAGAGCTGATCAAGGACATCCACAGCGGGGAGTGCGGCCACCACTCATGTGCGCGTACCCTCGCAGGCAAGGTCTTCAGGAGCGGCTTCTACTGGCCTCAAGTGCTTCAAGATGCGGTCACCATTGTGCAAACCTGCGACGCCTGCCAATTCCACGCCAAGCAAATTCATCAGCCGGCGCTGGGGCTTCAAACCATCCCGCTCTCCTGGCCGTTTGCGGTCTGGGGGCTGGACATCTTGGGCCCCTTCCCAAGGTCGCAGGGGGGCTATCGCTTCCTATTCGTGGCCATCGACAAGTTCACCAAGTGGACCGAAGTTGAGCCAGTGCGCACCATACCAGCTGGGGCCGCGGTGAAATTCATCAGGAGCTTGGTCTGCCGCTTCGGCGTGCCCAACCGCATCATCACCGACAATGGCTCGCAGTTCACCAGCGGCATCTTCCGAGCCTACTGCGACAAGCTCGGCGTCAAGGTCTGCTTCGCCTCGGTGGCTCACCCACGCAGCAACTGTCAAGCCGAGCGAGCGAACGCAGAAGTCCTCAAGGGCCTCAAGACCAGAAGCTTCAACATCCTCAAAGGCCACGGCAAGGGCTGGATCGACGAGCTCCCTTCAGTGCTCTCGTCCATACGCACAACTTCCTCAAGGCCTACAGGCGAAACGCCCTTCGCCCTGGTCTACGGAGCTGAGGCAGTCCTCCCCGCAGAAATCAAGCATGGATCACCACGGGTCCTTGCCTTCAATGAGGACATCCAAGAGGGCCTCCACAACGACGACCTGCTGTTCCTCGAGGGACTGCGCCGTCAGGCCGCCCACAGAGCGGCAGGGTACCAGCAAGACCTGCGACGCTACCACAGCCGCCATGTGCGCTCACGCACCCTTGAGGCGGGCGACCTCGTCCTCAGGCGAATCCTCTCCAGGGAAGGCCTCCACAAGCTCTCGCCGATGTGGGAAGGTCCCTACAGGGTCTCCCACGTCGCCAGGCCTGGCGCAGTACGCCTCGAGACCGAAGACGGCATCCCCGTCAAGAACCCGTGGAACATCGCGCACCTGCGCAAGTTCTACCCGTGATCATTGTCACGCCCGTGATCATTGTCACGTCAAGACATCTGGCTGAAGAGGCAGCTTACGGCTCCACCTCCAAGCATTTTTTGTCTCTAGAGGTTAAAAAAGCTCACGGCTTAAACCTCCAAGCCCAAAGGCTTCTCTCGAGGGTCAACCCTCCGAGCTCTCCATGTAACGAGCCGCCTCAGGCCGTTGAGAGTCTCTGCCACTAATGTGTGGTCCCCATGCCTCGACATGGTCAAATACATTAACTTGGCAACTCCAAGCATAATGAAACAATTTCGTTCCTAAGTGAACAATGCGCTACGGCGCCGCTATGTATTATTTTGGTGGTGAGTTTATTCCAGCATTATTTTCTTTGTTGAAAATGGGCACTTATATCTCTCCACATGCGCACCTCGCGAGCGGGGGCTGAGTACGGTGCCAGTGCCTCAAATGACACACCAGCAGCACTGCAAAACCCAAGGATCCGAGCTCTGGCTGGAGGGCAAGCTCCCACAAACACGCCATCTCTACAAAGGACCTTGGTACTCTCTCTCCTCGCAAGGAACGCCTGAGGGGACCTATAAGCGCGCATTAGTCCTTGGTACCGTGCACAAGCGTTTGGGTTTGCCCCTCTAACATCTACAGAGAACAAGCGTCTCTACAAGCCTGAGGAGGCGACAGGGCAAAACCCTTGAAGAGGACCTCCTCGCCAGGCTAAAAAACCTCTACAGGGCAAAAGCCTCGAGAAGCTAAGTCACACACTCGTAACTCGAGAGCTTTTTTCTCCCCAAGCGCACGTTTGTCCCTCGAGCGATTTCATTTTTCCCTTGTGCTTCATGGACTACTCGCACGTCTAAGGGGGGCGCTTGAGCATCGCGACTCAGGGCTCTTACCTCTCCAAGCCTTAAACTCCCCCCGGCCTTGCTGAGTCATTGCTCTAGCATACCGCAGCGGCGGAGTCATAGCGCGAAGAGATGGGACCTAACGACGCAGAGAAAACATAGACATGAAAATAAGGCAGAAAGGGCCTCTCGAGGGGCACATAAGTTAACATCAAGTACTCAAGGAATACATTACATGCTCAAAATGCATAATGTCTAAACATAAAGCTGTTTCAGATACAGGCGCTCAAAGGCGCAATGAATCAAGGGCTCAGGCGGAGTCCGCGCCAGCATGCTCCTCCTCCTCAGCGTCTTCCTCCTCAGCAAGGGCGGCCTCCTCCTCGCTGTCCTCCGCAGCCACCTCTGCGCGCTTGAAGCGGTTGCAGAAGGTCTCGACCTGCTCGCGGAGGGAGTTGGAGACCCGCAAGGCCTCCTCGCCCGTGCGCTCCTCGGTCACCGTGGCGAGGTCGAAGCCAGGCGTGAGGAGCCGAAGGTTGGTGAAGATGCGGTCAACAACCACCCCGAGGAGCTGGCGGCTCTCGACCTCGATCACCTCGCGGAGATCGGCGACGGGGCTCTCGAGGGCCGTGAAGAGCTGGTCGAAGTAGACCAGGTACATGGCAGCATCGCCACGGCCGCGAACATCAGCGTGCGGCGCCTCCGCGCCAAGCTGAGCTGCAAGCTCGTTGCCCCTGGCCACCAGCGCCTGGAACATACGCTCCCGCTGCTTCGTGAGCACGCGAGCCGCCTGCGCGGTGTCCACAGCCTCCGTCACCTGCTTGGCCGCTGAGCCCGCCTGCCCCTCCACGTCCTTGACGAGGGCGTCCAGTTCCAGGACAGCCGCCCTGCGACCATCCTCCGCCTGGCGATAGGTCTCCTTGGCGCGCTGAAGGCGGGCCTCGAGCTTGGAGTTGGCCTTCTCGAGCTCCGCGATCCGCTTGGCATCGGTAGCGTGCTTGGCCTTGAAGCGGTCCTCCTGCTTCTTGGCCTTGTCGCGGTACTCCTTGGAGGTGGTCCGCCTGAACTCCTTCTCGCGCTCCGCGAGGGCCGTCTCCGCCTCCTTCTTCTTCTCAGCAAACCGCTGCTGGAAGCGCTCCAGGGTTTGCCTCTGGGCGGTGACGTTCTCGTCGTGCCTCTGGAGCGCCTGAGCCAGGTCCCCCTCGCGCGCCTCAAGCTCTTCGCGCTGGGTGGCGAGCTCGCCCTCCGCCTGGAGCCGCTGCTCGTCACGCTGCAGCACGTCCTGCTCCCTGGAGGCCAGCAGCCGCTCGCGCTCGGCAAGGCCCTTGCGGTCCTCCTCCAGCGTCTCTTGCGCGACCCGGTGGGCGGAAAGGAGCTGGGACTCTAGCTGGGCCAGCTCGCGACGTTTCTGCGCCAGCGAGCCCTCCATAGCTTCACGCTCGGCCTTCACCTCGGCGAGGAGATCGGCGGCCGCGTTGCGCTCGTCCTGGAGAGGGGCAAGGAGCTCGTCAGCGTCACGGATGGCCCCCTCGCGGACCTCCTTGGCGAAGCGGACGGCCTCCTCGCGAGCGGCCTGGAGGGCCAGATCCTCCTGGCGGCGGGCCTCGACCGCGGCGTGGAAGCGCGCCCAAGCCCCCGCAAGCTCGTCGCGCTGCTGGGTGAGCTGAGCGTCCTCGAGGGCAAGTTGCGCCTCCAAGCCCTCCAGAGACTCCCTCACGACGCGGAAGGCAACCTCGCGGCGCCCCTTACTCCAGTCCCAGCCGCCAAGGACCAGGTCGCGGCATGTGGAGGTGCCTGCCCCTGCGCCGAGCCCGGAGAACTGAGCCTCTGGGCGTGCCTGGGGGCTAGACCGCGTCCCGTCCATCGCGGCGCCCAAATTGGCCTCTCCGACCTCGCCGCCCGGGCGCGTCACCTCTTGCGCCTCGCCCCCCGCTGCGGGGCGTGGCGGAGACGAAGAAGCTCCCCCTGCAGATGCGCCCGCGCTTGGCGGGCCCTGGTCTGTCCCGGCCTCTGGCTGCGAGGGAGGCGTGGTCGCGCGAGGTGGAGTAGCCTCGCGGGCCGGAGTTGGCTCGCGCGGTGGCGTGGCCGCGCGGGGCGGGGTAGGGGCGCGAGGAGGGCTAGCAACCCGCTCCTCCTGCGCCTCCACCACCATCGGCTCGGGGGGCGGCGTAGCTGCCTCCGCCTGAGGCGCCGCTGTCCCGGCTAAAGGCCCAGCTGCCTCCGCTTGAGGCATCTCTTCGGTTGGGCCTGTGGAGGCCGTCTCCACAGGCCTCGCGGCCTCCTCAGCCACGACCTCAGCCGTGGCTGTCTTCACCTCTGCCGCCTTGCGAAGCTTGCGACGCTTCACAGGCACAAGGTCACTGGCAAGCACCAGGGAAAGATCTTCAGAAATAGGTGG
Organism: Poa annua; assembly: GCA_026929855.1. Classification (NCBI taxonomy): domain Eukaryota; kingdom Viridiplantae; phylum Streptophyta; class Magnoliopsida; order Poales; family Poaceae; genus Poa; species Poa annua. The sequence goes on from CM049436.1 coordinate 44,435,056, forward strand.
AAAGAGAAAGAACAAGAATCGATCGGCTAAAAGCCTAAAACACATACCCGGACTCCTTGGCGCCGGTGTCGACCCACGCCAAGCCTGGCGAGCACCAGGAGGGCTTGGCCTTAGCACCTGACCCCTCCGGAAGTGCCTCGGCTTTCCTCTTGGAGGGGACGTCTGACGGCCTCGCCCCGGACCGGTCCACAGCCGCCTTCGAGCGGGGCTCGCGACGCCCTGGCAAGGCCTCCTCGTCAGAGGCCTCCTCCTCGGCCTCCTCCTCCTCCGCATGGCGCGTGGGCACCACCACGAAGGCGTCGTCGTCATCGCCTGACGAGATGTCGCAAATCTCGTCAGTAAGGGGCCCGTCCCTCGAAGAGGACTCCTCCCCTGCTGCGGCCTCCTCCTCACCTTGCCCAGCTCCTGAGGCAGAGGGCGTCTCTGCCCCCTCCGCCTCATGCACCACCGGCACAGGCACCATCTTCCACGCCGGGCCCGACGGGGTGAACGAGGGCATCCCCTCCAGAATGGCCAGGCGCTCGGTCATGTTATACTGGTGCAGAGGCCGGAGCGTGATGGGGAGCGCATCCATGGCTGGCACCGCCGGGTTGATGAAGAGCGCGGACAGGACGTTGTCGACAGCATCCTTGTCGTTGTCCTCGCGGTGGAGCCGCATCATGTCCTGGGGGCCGGAGTACATCCACATGGGCGTCGCGTGCGCCTGGAGTGGAGCGATGCGGCGGGTCACGAAGTCCGCAACAATGATCTGCCCCGTGAGGCCCTCCTCCCGAAGGTAGCTCAGGCGGCCCATCAACATTGCGTTCTGCGCGCCGCTAAAGGGGGCCTTGCCCCAGTTCGAGTTCTTCACGGGCGGCGCGTCAGGAACCTCGAGGAAGGCGCAGGGCTGCTCCACCCCGACGAAGAACCACCGCTGACGGAAGTCGTCCACCTTCTTCGTCACCGAGGTGATGGCCTTGCCCTTGCTCCACGACATAGGAATGTAAACGCTCCCCATGCCATCCACGATGCGGAACAAGACGCATCCGGAGCGCTCATTCATCGCCGTGTTCCGGAGCGCGTAGAAGCACCGGAAGAGGTCTACCGTGGGCTCCAGGCCCAGGTACGCCTCGCAGAGGTAGGCGAAGATGGCGAGGATGAGCACGGAGTTGGGGTGGAGGTGCAGCAGCTGGATCTGGTAGAAGGCCAGCACCCCCTCCAGGAACGGAGAGAATGGCGGCACCAGCCCCGCAGCGACACAGTGCTGGAAGACGGGGAAAAACCCTCGCGGGCGTTTCCCGTGCGCCGCGGCCTTGAGCGCGGTGGCGCCGTGCTCGTTGGTCCGGTCCGCCACCAGGAAGCGGACCTTGTCGAGGGCCTTGTCGTTGACGCGCACCCCTAGCAATGCCGCGCCGTGCGCGGCCTCGGCAGGCGCCGCCTGCGAAGAAGACCCCGCGGCCGCCTTGCCCTTGTTCTTGGCCGGACTCATCGTCGGAGAAGAGGTGAGCGCGGCGCGGGGAGAAACTGGAGGAGAAAAGAGAAGAGCGCGCCGGAGAGCAGGAGCGGAGAGCTCGGGGCGGATGACTTCTGCGAGAGAGAATGGGAGCAGTAACGGCTCCCTGCTCCGGCGCGAAGGCTTTATGTCCCGTCGAGGAGCAGTTACCAGGGCGTGGTGGGACCCCCCACGATGCACGCCCCAGATCGTGCGCAACCGTTACTCGCCTGAGTGACGTGTGGCTCGGCCCGGCCGGACACTTAGGGCCAACGACGCTTCGGCTGCGGTCATGGGCTCAGCCGTGCCCATCGCGGGCCCGGGGGCTACTGTCGGCCCAATGAGGACCGGGGTGTGCATAGCCCACTCCCTACAGGCCTCGCCCGCGACAGATTCGTCAAAACGACTAAGGACCAAGCTACCGCTTGGAGAGACCCTCGAGAGGCATCTCCTCTTGAGGGCCTGAAGAGGAAGCCAGGGCCTGAAGAGGACCCCGCGCTTCAAGAGACTCCCCAAGGCTCAACACGCCTGGAGAGAGGTCAGCAGGAAACCTCCCCACGGGCCACCGCGGCCCTGTGGAGACACTTCGCGGCTAAGCAAGCGCTGCAGGGCGCACATGGCCCCTGCAGCAGCCGCAGGGTGACGCGAGCATCCCAGCTGCCATTCTGGTGATAAAGGAGTCAACAAAGCCGCGCCGCCTGCACCAGGACAGCCAGGACTTTCCTCTTTGGTCATAAAGCGGCTGGACGGCGCAACGCTCCAAGAAGATCGTCATCGTAGGCTCCACCACGACCTCTGCCGCGCCTGCGAGCCGCTCTGCACCGTCTGCAGCCTGTCGGCCACGGCGCGTAACTTTAGCACGGATGGACCGCGTCCATGGACGGATGAGCCGCGGTGGACTCCCGCTCCTTCGCGCCACCGGCATGTGGGAACCCACCAGCACGAGGGTGGAGCCCGGGGCGCCTATAAAAGGAGCAAGAGCTCCACCATAGAGGGGGATTGATCTCCAGTCGGCTGATTGCTTCCTAGACCGAGGGAGCCTTAGCCAAACGCATAGGATAGCCAACTGCTGGAGGAGGAAGACGACCATTGTGTCCCTCTCCAAGCACTAAACTGCCTCAAGAGAGCCCTCGGCAAGCTCATTGTCCTGTAACCTTCACAGTGCAATACAGACAAGCAGGAGTAGCGGTGTTACCTCCTCCTGAGGGCCGTGAACCTGGGTACGGGCCGGTGTCCATCTCTGGCGTGATAGTTCCTCTCCAGGCCCGGCGAGCACCGTCGTCGTGCCTCTCGAGGATTGTTTGACCTCCGCGTTCAGTCCCCCTTCGAACCTCTCTTCAGGGTGTGGCTACCCCTGTTCCGTGGGAGTCACTCTCCGACAGGCAAACCAGCTCCGGAACACTAAACCGGCTCCAGTGCCTCATTGTGTACCGGTGCAATCAATTCACGGTCAATTGAAAATCACTGCTTTTCGAGCGAGATGTGGTGGTTTTTTGCGATTCAAATCGTAAATGGGTGGTCTTCACAATGGAATTTGTAAAGTAGTGTATTTATGCTAACAACTCCCATGCCGGCTCCAGTTTGATCCTCTGGACAGAACTTAATTGTCACGCCCCATGACCCGGCCCGGAAGAATGACAGTCGCCGCGCGCCTATAGACCCGAAAGCCTATACACGCGCAAGGCTAGAAAAGCAGGATAAACAAGCACAGTTGATCTCAAGCAGCTTATTTATTTATTTTACAAGATTAATTACATTTACGGCAATAAATAGATTCTCTAATCATTCCCACCGAACTGGTCCAGCCTACTCTTCGAATGTTGACGCTGCAGATTCTGATAATACCGTCAGCTGGAGCTAAAAACAAAGGGGAGCAAGGGCGAGTACAACGAGAGTCATACTCAGCAAACAATTCATACACTTTCATATATTTTATTAAATACACTAGGTTTACCAAAATACAAGTAAATCATTGTGTGGTTAAATAATTAGGTAGATTGAAACGCATGGTTCCACACATGAAAGTGAGTTTTCCTACCCGGGAATCACAGGGTGAATATCCACACTTTTACGATCTTAAGAGGGGTACTCTGACATCGACAGTCTCGACCAGAACCATCAGATTCCAGAATGAGCAGAGTTCTCTTACCCGCTTAGACACCGGACACCCTGACCTACTCGTGTCGGTTGCTCCTACGGATCCATCACTGACACTTTCCATTCAAGGACCGCCCCTCGCGGAGAACTCAGATAGTTCCATACCTGTATTGTGACCGGTACAATACGATCACCTTCGTAGCACCAAGTTTTCTTTATAAAACACTTGTTTAATTTTCCATATCGAATATACGTGCTAAGCCCGACTCGTACCGGTGGCTCCTACGGATCCATCACCGTAACGACACCTATGCATTAGCCCCATATATCAACACAAAGCTCGTACCATGCAGGGTACACTAGTTGGGAGAAGGCTATCAGTGGCGCACCAAAATAGCCTTTCTGTGGCGCGCCCAGGAAAATGGGGGTGCGCCATAGAATTCTCACCACAAAATTGTAATTCTGTGGCGCACCTGCCCGGTGCGCCACAAAAAGTTCAAAATTTCTGTGGCGCACCCTGACCAGTGCGCCACAGAATGTTAGCAGTGGCGCATGATTAATTGGTGCGCTATAGAAATAGCTGCACCACAAAAACATTATTCCACGCGCCACAGAATATATAACAGGAATTTTCGATTTATTTTTCCTGCTGTACAAATATAGGTATATATACAAGATTTATACAGATATATTATAAATTGACACATATATATTAAACCAGTACATGAATTAAAACAGACACATCACATTCATTCGAGCCCGAGATATACATACATATATATAGTAACAAGAGTGCCGAATCTTACACAAGTCATGATACAAATGGAGCCTGGAATACAAAAGTTCTTCATTTCATCGTTTCATATATATAATGTGACCAAATAGTTTACATATCGGCGATCGATGATGGTGAGCAAGATCAGCGGGAGAGCACGATCACGTAGCCTTCTTGATCGGCGCCGGGAAGGGTGTGTACATGTCCTTCGTCGTCCACGTCCTGGTGTCCAGTTGGTACTCTAGGCGTTCTTGGATCTCCTCCTGAGGCAAACCTGGAGATGGATTGGGAAGTATTTGTTAATAATATAAATAGAGTGTGAATTATTCATCTAGCTGTAAAAGTCTATAATAAAGAAAATAAAAAAGGACTTGAAATGCGAGTGAGGCAAGCTAGGCGTGATGGCGCTAGGTTGACGGGGGGGTTGAAAGTCTTCTGAATAGAGGTGCTTAGTCTCCCCGGCAATGGCGCCAGAAATTAGGTTGAGGCACCGGTGTGGTGTTGTTGGGAAACCCCAAGAGGAAGGTATGAAGTAGTGTAGCAGCAAATTTCCCTCAGTTGTGAAACCAAGGTTATCAATCCAGTAGGAAACTAGAATTCTTCCAAAGGTTGCTGCGGTTGACCTTGGCAGGGCGCACTACCGGTGTCAACCACGAACGTGGAACCTGCACACAACACAACCAAGATACTTTGCCCCAACTTAACAGTGAGGTTGTCAATCTCACTGGCTTGCTGTAACAAAGGATTAAACGTATGTGTGGAAAATGATGTTTGTTTGCAGAGAATGAAAGTAAAAGGATTGCAGTAGGTTGAATTATCAGTTTAAAGAAAAAGGACCGGGGTCCACAGCGGGTAAACAAATTACAGCTGGGAAATTTACAGAATAAAGAACTGCATAACAATGCATATACAAGTCACGGTGTCTAGTGTGAGATTCATTTGGGCATTACAACATGATACATAGACCATCATCCAACTGCATCTATGACTAATAATCCACCTTCAGGATAGCATCTGCAACACCATTCAGTATTAAGTTGCAAGCAACAGATTATTGCATTAAGTAAAGTGTGTAATGTAAGTAGCACGAATATCCTTAGATAAAGAACTACTATTTTATCCCTAGTAGCAACAGTACATCTACAATCTTAGAGGTTGTTGTCACTCCCCCAGATTAAATAGAGACATCAACCCACTATCGAGCATAAATACCCCCTCTTGGAGTCACAAGCATCTACTTGGCCAGAGCATCTACTAGTAACGGAGAGCTTGCAAGATCATAATTAACGCACTCACAAGATATATTATGAAGCAAATGACATAGTACTCAATTATTCATCGGATCCCAGCAAACACAACATGTAGCATTACATAAAGATGATCTTGATCATGATAGGCAGCTCACAAGATCTAAACATGATGGCATAATAGGAGAAGACAACCATCTAGCTACTTCTATGGACCCGTAGTCAAAGGATGAACTACTCACGCATCAGTCCGGAGGCGGGCATGGTGATGTAGAGCCCTCCAGTGATGATTCCCCTCTCCGGCAGGGTGCCGGGAAGAGCTTCTGAACCCTCCCGAACTAGGTTGACGGCGGCGGCGGCTCTGGAACATATCGTGGAGAAGTGTTCGGGCTCTAGGTCTTATTTCGTCGGGGGGTATTTGTAGGCGAAAGGGCGAAGGCGGTGGAGCCCCGAGGGCCCCACACCATGTCCCAGCGCGGCCAGGGGGGACCCGCGCCGCCACGTCGTGTGGTCGCCTCGGTGCCCTACTCCGTCTCGTCTTCGGTGTTCTGGAAGCTCCCGAGAAAAATAGGGACTTTGGCTTTTGATTCGACCAATTCCGAGAATATTTCCTTAACAGCTTTTCTGAAACCAAAAACATCAGAAAACAGGGAACTGGCACTGTGGCATCTTGTTAATAGGTTAGTCCCAGAAAATGCATAAAAACCATATAAAGTGTATATAAAACATGTAGCAATTGGTATAATATAAGCATGGAACATAAGAAATTGTAGATACGTTGGAGACGTATCAAGGCGCGGTTTTGTAATACATCCTACCTCTAGCGTAGTGGAAGGCCCCCCCTTTTGTCATGACATCTTCGAGGATGATTTGTGATAACTGCATCTGGATGCGATGGAAGTCTTCTCTAAGTTCGTCGTCGGTGATTTCCCCCGCACATTTGGTCCATTCTCGGAGCTGTTGTGGCAACCTCGAACTCTCTGCATCCCGGACATACCCTTTAAGCTGATGGAGGGCGTAGATGGCATCCTTCATGCTGCCATCTTTCTGCTTGATGCAAGGGAAGTCGGTCACATGCCTAAACCGGTGTGTTCCGTCGTTTTGGTGATATTGCACGTCCTTATGGAAGAGGCCTCCTTTATGGGCGTACACCTCAAGAGCCTGATCGAGAACACCCTTTATGTTGGTGTAGTCTTTCTTAATCGTACTCCCCGAGTCCAATTAAGTGGCAATGGACAACCTCGGGCTTACGGATATGAGTACGCAGTACTTGTCCCTGCTTAACACAACGGAAAGGATCACCAATGGAAGAACTATATGAGAAAACATAAGTTACGACTTCGACGAGCGGATATGTACTTACTCGGGAAAGAAAGGCACAAGAAGGCTGTTTTTCCTCTTGTTGGTCAACATGAACCTCTCGAGGTACTCCGTCGCCATGGCCCGTGTCCCTGAGTCCATCAGCTGGCTTTCACGCATGTAGTAGGGATCCGCAACCGCGACGAACGGGTTTGCCTCTCTCTTGATCTTCCGTGCCAGAATTAGAGCGTATAGACGGACCAAGTTATAGTCCAGCCGTTTAGAGTGAAACAGATTGAAGACGTCCTCGTATGCTATGAATAATAGATCCGCGGCGGCTTGATGGACCAAGTCCAAGTCATTTGGCACCTTGCCCGTGAACACCGGGTAATTTGGTTGCTTCTCTTTGAGTAGGATGCCCTCTCGGGCCAAGATACAATGATGCAAAGCGAGCATGGGTCCACGTGCGAGATTGTGCAGGTCCGGAGGTAGTATCAGTTTACCAGCTTCATGAACTCGGGTCAAGCCATCCTCCCGTGGTGGTACCATTTGTTCATCCCGGACAGTCCTAGGAGCTGGCTGACTCGCGGAGGCGCCTGCCCTACTTCTCTTCCTTGGCTTCTTCTTCTTCACCTCCGGGGATTGCACATCATGAATCGACTTTAGAAGTGTGCCAGGGCTGAAAATGTTACTCGGTTGAGGTTGTTCGCCGGCCTCCGGAGGCGTGTCTTGAGATAAACTGTAACATCCCAAATTTCTCAAAAATTTAAAACTTTGCATTCATGCATCATCCATCATATAGGCATGGCATTTAAATCACCTAAAGAATAAATTAAAATTTTAATTATAAGTTTGAATAAATTTTTATTCCATAAAGAGGTTTATTAGTACTCCTTATAATATTCCCTTTTATCAAATTATTTATTTGGCAAAAATGCTATCAAAAAGTTCTAATTTTAATAAGCTCTCTAAAACTTATTTTTATGAATTTTTCTGAAATGTTTTGGTTTAGTTTAAAAATTATTTTTGAAATCAGGTTTTGAAAACAGAAAAGGTTTTGGATAAAAAAAAAAAAAAAGAAGAACAAACGACTTACCGAGCCGGCCCAACTTCCTTCGACCGCGCGCGCGCAGCAGATAGCGGCCCAGTAACCAGCCCAGTCTGCGCTCCACCCCTCACCTCGCTGACGGGTGGACCCCACCCCGCGTCTTCAACCCCCTGCGCGAAGAGAGCAACAGAACAGAGTTTATCCCGAGTTCCACTCCGCGTCGAATCCATCCAAACCGAGCGGATATTGATCTTATCGCACTCCCTCTCTCGCCCTTAAATACCCCGCCATACTCTACCTCGGCTCCACCAGAAATCCGAGCATCGACGCCACCGGGCTGCCCGCAATCGGAGTTGGCATCCCGCCATTTCCGCCGCCGTGAAGCTCACCGTACGGGATACTCCGGCCACCCCGGACCCTCTCTTCTCCTCCCCTCGTTTCCTTTCATCTTTGCGCATGTTTCTGACATGTTCGTGCATCCGTTTGCGCAGCCAATCCTCGCCCTCGTCCGCGACCGACGCCGCCGCCCGCATCTTCAACTCCGACGAGGGATTCCCGGCGAACGACGACGCTCCGCAGACCAACGCCTCGCCATCGATTCCGCCTCGACGTCCCGCTACGTGTGGTACTGCTCGTTGTCCCTCTCCCTGTTTCCTTCGCTAGATCGCGCGACGCCGGCCATGGCTCCGCCGCGGTCGGAGCATTTCCGGCACACCGGCGCCGCCCGTCCCCGTCGGAAGGTTGGATAGATCTGGAGCGTTCGTTTTCCTTTAGATCCAACGGTTCGCGTTCGCGAATCCGCGGCGAACCGGTATCGTCCAATCAGAGTGCGCCGCGTGGCCTTTTCCTTTTCTAGTTTCGGCTGAAATTTGGTTTTAAAAACAGAAAACTATTAAATCTTGTAAATTGCATAACTTTTGATCTGTTTATCCAAATTTAGTAAATTTTATATCCACGGATAGCCCTGGTCATGTAGTTTAATTCTATATCATTTGTTTTTCCTTATGGTATCATTTAAATTCGAGTAATTAACAGATTGGTATTTCGGCCATTTAAATTCATAACTTAATTAATAAAAATGCTTTTCAAATAAATCCAATTGTTTTAGAATTGTATTAATGTCCTCTGTCCAGAAAGTGCAACTTGAGTTTTATTTGAAACTTTTCATAATAGAATTAAAGAATTTGGTTGTAGGGCTTAATATTTCTATGTTGTGCTCAATATTTTAAATGATTAAATAAAATAATAAAATGTTGTTCATTGCATTTCATGCATTAATAACAGAGGAAATAAAATTGTAATAATTTCGTTTTGTTAAGTTCATTGCATATCAAGCATGCATACATATTTTTGTCTTGATATTTTAAGTGTTGTATTTGTGTGTTTATTTATTTTTATGTATTGTTTGTTTCTAGATTGTGAAGAGGAGGAAGGCTTTTCTTGTGATTGTTATTCTTGCTGTGCTTGTTCCTCTTGTTACCAAGGCAAGTGACATTCATGAACCACCCATTATTTTTCCTATATGCATTAGTAGAGTTTTTGAGTAGTATGCATGATAGGAAAGTTTCGTTATTATTTTACTATGCTAAGTTTTTATGCTATGCTATATGAAATCTCCTAGTAGTGTGTAGCCACCCCCTCCCTACCATGTTATTGCAGCCATTTAAAAGGTTTTATTAGATGCTTAGCAATGCTATGAAAATATTTTACATGTTTTTGTTGTGGAAAGATTTCTAAGTGTTAAACTTAAAATGCACACCTGGGTGGATTGGTTGGTATGGTTTATGTTGAGTGGCTATTTGGGACTGTGCTTGTGGTTGTCTTCGCCTAGGATGAATTTTATTCTACTTAGGGCCATGAGCACGGTGGTTTTCACCCAAAGGTGCACTTGTGGTTGCCACCCAGGAACAAAGAGATTACTAAGTCCCTCCAAGTTTAGATGCTTCCCGTGCAGCCTTTTGACAATGGGCTCTGTCTTGAACAACTAAGTTGTGAGAGTTCAACCTGTCAGCTTGACAAGCAGATGTAGAATTTTGATAGGTGGAACGGGTCTTGCTAGTATGGTTGAATTCTTCTTCTGAAAGTTCTTGTCTCAATTCTCTCCTTTCCTTAATGCACTCCGCGTGTATAGGATGTCTGGGTTAATTGAGTCTAAAGGTGAAAGTGCACAAACTCTGCAGAGTCGACAATCTGAGTACTTAGCCGTGTCCCCGGTGATGGACAACTTCGAGCAGCTGGACAAGGATGGACGGAAGAATCTCAACACTGTTTTCATGAAGTAAAATTTTGACTAAGGAAAGAACTATTGGTGCACTTGGGCTTCATCCCTTGGTGCCAAGTCTTTGAAAATAAAAGTGCTTTACAAAAGATAGGAGAAAACTTGCTTTCTGCAAATAGCCTGCAACTCCACCAAGCCAAATACTCATGTAGTTTAGACTTGTCATTTTATATCCACCATAGTCACTTGCCAATACTTCATTGTATTGACCTCCTTCGGGGGCTGCATATTCCAATGTGCAGGTACTTCAGATGAAGAATAATTGTTTGGACTCGAGTCTACACCCAACATGTCTGCCTGTGGCGCATGCTTGAAGATGAGGCTCATTGCTTTTGTGTTTCTGTTGTGAACTCTGAATATTATCGCTAGCCTTCATGGTTATGCACCTCGTAATAAAGCTATACTTGGCTATTTTTGGATCTCGTTGTAGTAACTTGATACTTCTGCAATGATACTTTAAATTTTGTACTGTGGTGCTGGCAGTGATCCAGGGACTAGCACTTAACACAGGTGTTCTATCTTTAATAAAAGATAGGACACTACAAAATGGTATCAGAGCAAAGTGTTGTCTGTAGGTTCGAGCCCTTAGGATTGGTTAAGCCCCTTTTTGATCATAATATTACCATCTTTGAAGTATGTTGGATCCTAGCGGCATAGTGAGATGAAGCGGCCCGGAGACTAACCTTACATGTCCGCGTACATGAGACCTGTTCCACAATCATAAGTGGCTGGCCGGGTGTCTGTCTCTCTCACTATAGTGAATATCCAACTTACAAAGAGTTGTTAATAATTGTGATCACCTTGTAGAATAAAGCTAGTATTTTCTCTAAGTACTTATTTACATCATGACTAGTACTTCTTGCCTTATACATTCTGTTTTGATAATTTTACTCTTATAACTTAAGGATGTCGTTCTTCAAGTATCAAACTACGGAGGACTTCAAGGCCATGCGTTTCGGGAGATATCTTCTGGAGTTAGTGGAACTGCTGGCGCTTCCAACACCCTTCATCAAGGCAAGTCAGCTGAAGCACTTCAACAAAGATGGCTTATGGGGAGTCCGACTTATGCAACGCGGGCGCCAGACTGAACCCAAGACCGAAGATATCCAGATCAAGTCGATTAGTGACTCCTTGGAGAAAGGACTCAATCTCGCCACGCAGGAGCTGATAGGACGTCTTTGTGGGCAATTCCAGGAGGAGTTGAAGGACCACTATTTTTCTATCCTAGGCCGACGTGATGAAGATGGAGCACCCTTCCTTGTAAATGAGGAGGATAAAAGCCAACCAGATCCCTTGCACCCGTATCTTCAGGACTTAGAAATTCACCTCTGGGAGCTCGAAGATGATAGGCGCGAAGAGCTGCTGAAAAATGATGAGATCATGGCCCAAGTCAAGGAGACTCAAAAGAAGATTGACGCCCAAGAAGAAGTGACCAAAGCTCAGGAGGAGAAATTCAAGGCTCAAGAGAAGAAATTCCAAAATCAAGAGAAGAGAGTCAAGGACAAGAACAAGGAGATTAAGGACTTGAAGAATGAACTTCAGAGCAACGACGTTGAGTTCGAGGCTGATCGTGATCTAATAGAGACTCTGCGCCGTGAGAAGAGAATGCTACAAGAGAAGAACGAAGCCCTAGAGAAGGAAGTGATAGAGATTCTGCGCCGTGAGAAGATAGTGCTACAAGAGAAGAATGAAGCCCTAGAGAAGGAAGTGAACGAGTACAAGGAGATTCTCATGAAGGAAGGCATCATCATTGAGGAAGTCGAAGAAGATGAAGGAGATGTCATGGACGAAATTTAGACTTAGTAGTTGGACCACCATGTTTTATTCCTCGTTTAGCTCGTCGTTTTTAAACATTGATCTCCAACTTGTGGTATGACAATGTTAGAATGTTTTGGTTTGCAAACTTTGTCGTTTATTCAATCTACCAACTATGCCTTATTTCCGGATTGCTAAGAAAGAAAAGTTTTAAGTTGTTTGTTGATTGCTTGACTTGTTGTTTTGTGCATGGGTAGGATTTTTCCTTCTTTTAGTTCTATCTATCTTTTACTCATCCATGCTGAAAACCCCACAGATGCCTCCACGTCGTGATCCCGACAACAACAATGAGGCTATGCAGCAACTGATGGCCGCTCAAGCTCAGTTGATGACTATGATGACACAATTCATTGCAGCAACCAACAACAACAACCACAACCCGCCACCACCACCGCCGCCACCCCCACCACCCCAAGTGGACAGGCTTGCTAGGTTTCTAAGGCTTAGGCCTAATAAGTTCTCCTCTGCTACTGAACCTATAGTGGCTGATGATTGGCTCCGCTCAGTCAACAAGGACTTAGTGACTTGTGAATGCTCTGAGGCAGAGAAGGTGAGGTTCACCGCACACCTGCTGGAAGGACCCGCTGCACTGTGGTGCGAGACTTACCAAGTGACTCATCCTTTGGAGGGCATGACTTGGGATGCTTTCAAGGAGGGATTTCGCAATGCTCACATTTCCTCTGGCATAATGAATGTGAAGAAGGAGGAATTCCGCAGCTTGAGGCAGGGAGGTAGAACTCTGAAGGAGTATATGGATGACTTCTGCACGCTATCAAGGTATGCACCAGAAGACATTGACACTGATGCTAAGAGGAAGGAAAAATTCCTCAATGGACTTAGGGGAGAACTGAAGATACCCTTGTCTGTGGCTTATGCTCCCAACTATCAAGCTCTGTTGGATCAAGCAATCACTTTGGACAACAATATAAGAAAGGAAGAGAACAGGAAGAGGAAGTTCAGTGCAAGTAAGGTGCATTCTGAAGGAGCACACAAGAGGCACCACACCTCTGAAGGCAGCGGGCATAAACCATGGAATCACTCCAACAACGGTAATGGCCAAAAGCATCATGGTCACAACCATAGTGGAGGATATAAGGGAAACAATGGAGGATACAAGGGAAATAATGGAGGATTCAAAGGAAACCATCACCATGGCCATAATCATGGAAATGGTCATCACCGCCCCAACCATGAGGGGAAGAAGGACTTGTCTCAGGTGACTTGCTTCAAATGTAAGAAGACGGGTCACTATGCAACTGACTGCCCAGAGAGAAAGGCAGATGAGATCTCCAAGCCCAACCCTTTCCAGAAGGGACACGTGAATCACATCAATGTGGAAGAAGTACATGATGAACCCGATGCTGTGATTGGTACGTTTTTGCTTAATTCATTTCCAGCATTAGTCTTATTTGATACTGGAGCATCGCATTCATTCATATCAAGAGCTTTTGTAAACAAACATGGGTTAGCCGAGGAAAGCATAGGAAAACCTATTAGAGTGAGTTCACCTGGTGGAGAAATGATAGTGAATTCTGGGTGTAGACAGTTAGACTTGAGGATTGGAAAATACCATTTCCCAACGGATCAAGTCATCCTAGAAACCCAAGGCTTGGATGTTATTATAGGCATGGATTGGATGACTCGTTTTGAAGGAATCATAGACTGTGCAAATAGAGTTATCACTCTCACCACCCCAGAGAAAAAGAAGATTAGGTTCAGATCAACTTTCGAACTTTAGAAAGTTAGGTTAAATTCTCTTAAGGGGGTTAGCCTTGGTGATGTACTTATTGTCAAGGAATACCCAGATGTGTTTCCAGAGGAACTACCGGGAATGCCACCCGATAGAGATGTAGAGTTTCTCATTGAACTAAAACCGGGTACTGGACCAATAGCTAAGAGACCATATCCTATGGCCGTCGATGAACTGAAAGAGCTCAAGAAGCAACTGGAGGAACACATTCAGAAAGGATTTATTCGTCCAAGTTCATCGCCATGGGGAGCACCAGTCTTATTTGTTCAAAAGAAAGATCATACACAGAGGCTAGTCACGGACTACAGAGATATAAATGAGCAAACTATCAAGAACAAGTACCCGCTACCCAAGATTAATGAACTTTTTGATCAATTGGAAGGTGCCTGTGTTTTCTCAAAGATCGATCTTCGATCAGGGTACCTCCAGATGAAAGTTAGAGAAATGGATATACCAAAGACTGCATTTGTTACCAGATATGGCTCTTATGAGTACACCGTAATGCCCTTTGGATTAACCAATGCTCCAGCCTATTTCATGAATATGATGAATAAAGTGTTCATGGATTTTCTGGATAAGTTTGTGGTAGTTTTCATCGATGACATTTTAATCTACTCCAAAAGTCACAAAGAACATGAAGAACATTTGCGCCTGGTATTGCAGAGACTACGGGAACATAAGTTGTATGCCGAATTCAGCAAGTGTGAGTTTTGGTTAGAACAAGTCGGATTTTTAGGTCATGTGGTGTCTAAGGAGGGTATAGCAGTGGATCCTGAAAAGGTTTCAGCTGTAACCAATTGGGAGCCACCAAAGAACGTGGGAGAAATCCGTAGTTTTCTTGGTCTAGCAGGATACTACCGAAGATTCATTGAAAACTTTTCCAAGATTTCCAAGCCCTTGACGGAGTTGCTGAAGAAGGAGAAGAAGTTTGAATGGACTGAGGCTTGTGGATCCAGTTTTCAGGAGTTGAAGAAACGTCTAGTTTCAGCCCCAGTTCTATGTTTGCCTGATTTAGAGAAGGAATTTCAAGTGTATTGTGATGCTTCACGCCAAGGTCTAGGAAGTGTATTAATGCAGGAAGGCAGAGTGGCATCCTATGCCTCCAGACAACTCAAGAAACATGAAGTTAACTATCCTACACATGATCTCGAGTTAGCCTCAGTAGTACATGCCTTGAAGACCTGGAGACATTATCTGATGGGAAAGAGATGTGAAGTTTTCACCGACCACAAGAGTTTAAAGTATATTTTTACTCAGAAGGAGTTGAATATGAGACAGAGAAGATGGTTGGAACTTATAAAAGATTTTGATCTAAGCCTACAATACCATCCTGGTAAGGCTAATGTAGTGGCAGATGCCTTGAGTCGCAAGGTGTATGTGAATGGCCTCACGGCAGGGGAATTACCCGAGGATTTATGCAAGGCATTCAAGGACCTCAGATTGGAAATAGTATCAGAAGGTTTTGTAGCCTCATTAGTAGTACAACCAATTCTGATGGACAAGATACGCGAAGCTCAGAAGGGAGATAAGGATATAGAAGAAATCAAAGTCAATCTGAGAGCCGGAAAAGCTAAAGGATTTCATGAAGATGAGCAAGGAACACTGTGGTTTGAAAAACGTGTGTGTGTGGCCAAGGATCTTGATCTTAGGAAGTTAATTCTGCAAGAAGCTCATGAGACCCCTTACTCCATTCATCCGGGAAATACTAAGATGTATATGGATGTGAAGGAGAGATTTTGGTGGAACAACCTGAAGAGAGACATAGCAGAATATATCGCAAAATGCGATGTGTGCAGTCGAGTAAAAGCAGAACATCAGAAACCGGCAGGACTTTTACAACCTTTGAAGGTGCCAGACTGGAAGTGGGATTCTATTGGAATGGATTTCATTACAGGATTACCAAGGACCAAATCGGGTTATGATTCTATTTGGGTTATTGTTTGCCGTCTAACAAAAATAGCTCACTTTATACCCGTGAAGACCACATATACCAGTGCCAAGTTAGCTGATATTTACATGAAGAGAATTGTGTGCCTTCATGGCGTTCCCAAGAGTATCGTGTCTGATAGAGGAACCCAGTTCACGTCGCATTTCTGGAAGCAGTTGCATGAATCACTAGGAACCAGATTGGAATTCAGCACGGCTTTTCACCCACAAACAGATGGTCAGACTGAGAGAGTAAATCAGATTTTGGAAGATATGTTAAGAGCTTGTGCGCTCGATTATGGATCTAGCTGGGATGATAATCTACCTTACGCGGAGTTCTCCTACAATAACAGTTATCAAGCAAGTATTGAGATGGCACCGTTTGAAGCCCTGTATGGAAAGAAATGCACTACCCCATTGTTATGGAGTGGTGTCGGGGAACGGAGTTTCTTTGGACCTGATATAATCCAGGATGCTGAAGAGAAGGTTAGACTGATGAAAGATAGATTGAAGATAGCTCAGTCTCGACAAAAGAGCTACGCAGATTCCAAGCGTAGAGAAGTTATTTATGAAGTTGATGATAGAGCCTATCTCAGAGTTTCACCACTGCGTGGTGTAAAGAGGTTTGGAATCAAAGGGAAGTTAGCACCACGATTTATTGGACCATTCAAAATCCTTTCTCGCAAAGGTGAAGTGGCATATGAGTTAGAACTGCCGGAAATTTTGTCTGCGGTCCATAATGTGTTCCATGTCAGCCAGTTGAAGAAATGTCACCCCGAGATGATGGGAGCTCCATTGAAGGATACTGTACCCCTCGAGGAAGTACAATTGGAGAGTGATCTAACCTATGAAGAGAAGCCCATTAAGATTTTACAAACAGCAGAAAGAGTCACCCGTACCAAAACCATCAAGTTCTGCAAGGTTCAGTGGAGTCATCACACCGAGGAAGAAGCCACATGGGAACGAGAAGATGACCTTCGAGAAGACCATCCTCACCTATTTGCTGACCTTTCCGAAGCTCGAGGGCGAGCTTCCTCTTAAGGGGGTTAGTTTGTAACATCCCAAATTTCTCAAAAATTTAAAACTTTGCATTCATGCATCATCCATCATATAGGCATGGCATTTAAATCACCTAAAGAATAAATTAAAATTTTAATTATAAGTTTGAATAAATTTTTATTCCATAAAGAGGTTTATTAGTACTCCTTATAATATTCCCTTTTATCAAATTATTTATTTGGCAAAAATGCTATCAAAAAGTTCTAATTTTAATAAGCTCTCTAAAACTTATTTTTATGAATTTTTCTGAAATGTTTTGGTTTAGTTTAAAAATTATTTTTGAAATCAGGTTTTGAAAACAGAAAAGGTTTTGGATTAAAAAAAAAAAAAGAAGAACAGACGACTTACCGAGCCGGCCCAACTTCCTTCGACCGCGCGCGCGCAGCAGATAGCGGCCCAGTAACCAGCCCAGTCTGCGCTCCACCCCTCACCTCACTGACGGGTGGACCCCACCCCGCGTCTTCAACCCCCTGCGCGAAGAGAGCAACAGAACAGAGTTTATCCCGAGTTCCACTCCGCGTCGAATCCATCCAAACCGAGCGGATATTGATCTTATCGCACTCCCTCTCTCGCCCTTAAATACCCCGCCATACTCTCCCTCGGCTCCACCAGAAATCCGAGCATCGACGCCACCGGGCTGCCCGCAATCGGAGTTGGCATCCCGCCATTTCCGCCGCCGTGAAGCTCACCGTACGGGATACTCCGGCCACCCCGGACCCTCTCTTCTCCTCCCCTCGTTTCCTTTCATCTTTGCGCATGTTTCTGACATGTTCGTGCATCCGTTTGCGCAGCCAATCCTCGCCCTCGTCCGCGACCGACGCCGCCGCCCGCATCTTCAACTCCGACGAGGGATTCCCGGCGAACGACGACGCTCCGCAGACCAACGCCTCGCCATCGATTCCGCCTCGACGTCCCGCTACGTGTGGTACTGCTCGTTGTCCCTCTCCCTGTTTCCTTCGCTAGATCGCGCGACGCCGGCCATGGCTCCGCCGCGGTCGGAGCATTTCCGGCACACCGGCGCCGCCCGTCCCCGTCGGAAGGTTGGATAGATCTGGAGCGTTCGTTTTCCTTTAGATCCAACGGTTCGCGTTCGCGAATCCGCGGCGAACCGGTATCGTCCAATCAGAGTGCGCCGCGTGGCCTTTTCCTTTTCTAGTTTCGGCTGAAATTTGGTTTTAAAAACAGAAAACTATTAAATCTTGTAAATTGCATAACTTTTGATCTGTTTATCCAAATTTAGTAAATTTTATATCCACGGATAGCCCTGGTCATGTAGTTTAATTCTATATCATTTGTTTTTCCTTATGGTATCATTTAAATTCGAGTAATTAACAGATTGGTATTTCGGCCATTTAAATTCATAACTTAATTAATAAAAATGCTTTTCAAATAAATCCAATTGTTTTAGAATTGTATTAATGTCCTCTGTCCAGAAAGTGCAACTTGAGTTTTATTTGAAACTTTTCATAATAGAATTAAAGAATTTGGTTGTAGGGCTTAATATTTCTATGTTGTGCTCAATATTTTAAATGATTAAATAAAATAATAAAATGTTGTTCATTGCATTTCATGCATTAATAACAGAGGAAATAAAATTGTAATAATTTCGTTTTGTTAAGTTCATTGCATATCAAGCATGCATACATATTTTTGTCTTGATATTTTAAGTGTTGTATTTGTGTGTTTATTTATTTTTATGTATTGTTTGTTTCTAGATTGTGAAGAGGAGGAAGGCTTTTCTTGTGATTGTTATTCTTGCTGTGCTTGTTCCTCTTGTTACCATGGCAAGTGACATTCATGAACCACCCATTATTTTTCCTATATGCATTAGTAGAGTTTTTGAGTAGTATGCATGATAGGAAAGTTTCGTTATTATTTTACTATGCTAAGTTTTTATGCTATGCTATATGAAATCTCCTAGTAGTGTGTAGCCACCCCCTCCCTACCATGTTATTGCAGCCATTTAAAAGGTTTTATTAGATGCTTAGCAATGCTATGAAAATATTTTACATGTTTTTGTTGTGGAAAGATTTCTAAGTGTTAAACTTAAAATGCACACCTGGGTGGATTGGTTGGTATGGTTTATGTTGAGTGGCTATTTGGGACTGTGCTTGTGGTTGTCTTCGCCTAGGATGAATTTTATTCTACTTAGGGCCATGAGCACGGTGGTTTTCACCCAAAGGTGCACTTGTGGTTGCCACCCAGGAACAAAGAGATTACTAAGTCCCTCCAAGTTTAGATGCTTCCCGTGCAGCCTTTTGACAATGGGCTCTGTCTTGAACAACTAAGTTGTGAGAGTTCAACCTGTCAGCTTGACAAGCAGATGTAGAATTTTGATAGGTGGAACGGGTCTTGCTAGTATGGTTGAATTCTTCTTCTGAAAGTTCTTGTCTCAATTCTCTCCTTTCCTTAATGCACTCCGCGTGTATAGGATGTCTGGGTTAATTGAGTCTAAAGGTGAAAGTGCACAAACTCTGTAGAGTCGACAATCTGAGTACTTAGCCGTGTCCCCGGTGATGGACAACTTCGAGCAGCTGGACAAGGATGGACGGAAGAATCTCAACACTGTTTTCATGAAGTAAAATTTTGACTAAGGAAAGAACTATTGGTGCACTTGGGCTTCATCCCTTGGTGCCAAGTCTTTGAAAATAAAAGTGCTTTACAAAAGATAGGAGAAAACTTGCTTTCTGCAAATAGCCTACAACTCCACCAAGCCAAATACTCATGTAGTTTAGACTTGTCATTTTATATCCACCATAGTCACTTGCCAATACTTCATTGTATTGACCTCCTTCGGGGGCTGCATATTCCAATGTGCAGGTACTTCAGATGAAGAATAATTGTTTGGACTCGAGTCTACACCCAACATGTCTGCCTGTGGCGCATGCTTGAAGATGAGGCTCATTGCTTTTGTGTTTCTGTTGTGAACTCTGAATATTATCGCTAGCCTTCATGGTTATGCACCTTGTAATAAAGCTATACTTGGCTATTTTTGGATCTCGTTGTAGTAACTTGATACTTCTGCAATGATACTTTAAATTTTGTATTGTGGTGATGGCAGTGATCCAGGGACTAGCACTTAACACAGGTGTTCTATCTTTAATAAAAGATAGGGCACTACATAAACCATGAAAGTTCAGGCGCTGCGAGCATGTAGTGGGACGAATAGGCATACTGCGGGGGCCGCGGAAGTGTTCGTCATCCAAAGGAGGCATGTACGAACCATCCAAGGCGCCAGTGTTGAGGAAGCCATCGACGTCATCGCCATTATTATCATCATCATGATCATAGTCGATGACTTCAAGTTGAGGCGCAACGGCTTTGTCTTTGGCTTGTTGCGGTGCAGACGCTCCCAACAGTATTTGGTGCCGGCTTGTGGTGGCGACGACCAGCGCTTCCTTCCGGGTGCTGGCAACGGGTGCTTGTGGCGCCGGCTCGTTCACAACAGGTATATGTGGCGGCCTCGACGAGGGACGAACGATAGAGGGCCTAACCTTTTGTGGCGGCTTCGAGGTGGCACCGATGGTGCGCCTGACCCCCCGAAGACGAATTTGGGTCTTCGGCCATTCCATGAGCCACTTGACGCAGGCTCCAAGGACCATGTGCTCTTCGTCGGCTCCCAGAGGTTGCATGGGGGGGGGGGGGGGGTCAATGTCATGGAACTGAGGCAATACCTCATCCAACTTATTCTCATCACGGCCTTGTTCATGCGTTGGTTGTACATTTGGGTACTCTTTGGTTGTATGACCGTGGCCATAGCAACATCCACCAACTCGCCGCCGGCCCGCACCGTATGCAGGAGTATGCAAGGCGTGTCCTGGGAGTCAACACATGCATGTTGGGCATCATGAGATGGCAGTCATCAAAGGCATAGTTAATTATAGAAGATGTCGCAAACTAACTAATTGGTTACCTTGTCTATTGCGTTGAGCTCCTCTAATGTTGAGACAATGGCGCCGGTGCCGGCAGCCGGCCTCTGAACCTCCGGTGCCGGAGGTTCCATGGGGGGCTCGGTAGGGGGCTGATTTGTCTCAAACGTATCTATAATTTCTTATGTTCCATGCTTATATTATACCAATTGCTACATGTTTTATATACACTTTATATGGTTTTTGTGCATTTTCTGGGACTAACCTATTAACAAGATGCCACAGTGCCAGTTCCCTGTTTTCTGCTGTTTTTGGTTTCAGAAAAACTGTTAAGGAAATATTCTCGGAATTGGACGAATCAAAAGCCAAAGTCCCTATTTTTCTCTGGAGCTTCCAGAACACCGAAGAGGATACGGAGGAGAGCCACGAGGCGGCCTCACCTGGTGGAGGCGGGCCACCCTTCTGGCCGCGCCACCACGTGGTGTGGGCCCCTCGGGGCTCCACTGCCTTCGCCCTTTCGCCTACAAATTCCCCCGACAAAATAAGACCTAACACCCGAACACTTTTCCACCATACGTTCCAGAGCCGCCGCCGCCGTCAACCCTAGTTTGAGGGGGGGGGGGGGTTCAGAAGCTCTTCCCGGCACCCTGCCGGAGAAAGGAATCATCACCGGAGGGCTCTACATCACCATGCCCGCCTCCGTACTGATGCGTGAGTAGTTCATCCTTGGACTACGAGTCCATAGCAGTAGCTAGATGGTTGTCTTCTCCTATTGTGCCATCATGTTTAGATCTTGTGAGCTGCCTATCATGATCAAGATCATCTTTATGTAATGCTACATGTTGTGTTTGCTGGGATTCGATGAATAATTGAGTACTATGTCATTTGCTTCATAATATATCTTGTGAGTGCGTTATTTATGATCTTGCATGCTCTCCGTTACTAGTAGATGCTCTGGCCAAGTAGATGCTTGTGACTCCAAGAGGGGATATTTATGCTCGATAGTGGGTTCATGTCTCTATTTAATCACGGGGAGTGACAGCAACCTCTAAGATTGTAGATGTACTGTTGCTACTAGGGATAAAACAGTAGTTCTTTATCTAAGGATATTTGTGCTAGTTACATTACACACTTTACTTAATGCAATAATCTGTTGCTTGCAACTTAATACTGAATGGTGTTGCGGATGCTATCCTGAAGGTGGATTATTAGTCATAGATGCAGTTGGATGCCGGCCTATGTATCATGTTGTAATGCCCAAATGAATCTCACACTAGACATCATGACTTGTATATGCATTGTTATGTAGTTCTTTATTCTGTCAATTGCCCAGCTGTAATTTGTTTACCCGCATGTATGCTATTATTATTTATGGAGAGACACCACTGGTGAACTGTGGACCCCGGTCATTTTTCCTTAAACTGATAAAACAACCTACTGCAATCCTGTTATTTTCATTCTCTGCAAACAAACATCATTTTCGACACCATACGTTTAATCCTTTGTTACAGCAAGCCAGTGAGATTGACAACCTCACTGTTAAGTTGAGGCAAAGTATCTTGAGTGTGTTGTGTGCAGGTTCCACGTTAGCTACACGCAAAGCTGTTCTCCGGCGCCGTTGACACCTTTAGAAGCGCCTTCATCTCCTACTGGTTCGATAACCTTGGTTTCATAACTGAGTGAAATTTGCTGCTGCACTACTTCATACCTTCCTCTTGGGGTTTCCCAACAACACCACCGTGTGCATCAAGCGCTTTTCTGGTGTCGTTGCCGGGAGAAGAAGCACCTCTGTTCAGGAGACTTTCACACTCCCTCGTCAACTTAGCGCAAGCTCTTTTCTGGCGCCGTTGCCGGGGAGTTGAAACTCTTCTACGAGGGGAGTCTCTCACTCTCAATCTTTTTATTTTGTTATTGTCTTGCTTAGTTTATTTTTATTACTGTCTCATTTGCTTAATATCAAAAATACAAAAAAATTAGTCACTTGCATTTATTTTTATATTTCGGTTTGCATATTTTATTTTCAGTTTTGCATTTTGTGTTGCATTTGTTGTTTCGGTTTGTTATTATGTCTAGTTCTTTACTTGCTATCAATGTCTACTCTCTTTGAAACAAAATCTTATTGGCTAAGTGGGTTCATGAAGGAACCACAAAATTATTATAAGGAACACCGCTTGTCTAAAAAAGGGAAATCTTTATGGGAACGAATAAGTAGATTGAATTATTTTGCTAAGAACTTGTGTTCTACATATGATGAATCCTACTGCTTTAATAAATCTTTTTGTTGTAGAAGGCATAAACACCTACCTTTCCAATGTGATTATAATGATAATGAAACCTTGGCTGCTTATGCTAAAGGAAACTATGACATTGGTAATCTTGAACAAATTGAAGAATTTGTTGTTTTTAAGGGTGCTCCTTGTAAACTGAGAATTATGCTATACTTGGTTACTTCCTTGAATATTATAATGATAATCCTTATATTGTTGAATTTCTTGAGAAAAGACATCCTCAAATAAAAGAAACCGTTGTCTTGCAGGAACCTGTAGAAGAAGAAATTGTTGAACCTGAAAGCTCATTAGATGAAAGAGGAGGAGAGTGAAGAACGAAAGGAGGATCTACCTCCTAAAGATAGTAACTCTTTTACTCTTACATTATTTGATTGCCCTCCATGCCTACCTAAGGAGGAAGTGTGCTATATTGTTGAATGTCATGAATCTATTGAAATATCTACTTTTGATAAATTTGAAAAAGGCATGTTCCTTGACGCAACAAAGGAAATAACAGAAAGTAAAAATGTGCTCCCTAATGTTATATATGATAATGCTTTAGATGATGGTCCTATGCTTATCAATAATCCTCTATGTTTAGAAGTTATTACCTATTTATGTGAGGATAAAAATGATATAATTGCTGCTTGTGATGGTACTCTTACTCATGAGAGTCCTACTTTGTTCTTAAATTCTCCTAATTACACCATGGAGGAGAAATTTTCTTATGTTGAGAGATACTTATGTGGTTTGCAATTGTCTCTAGTTCTAAATCTTTGTTGCAACCATGATCTTAAACTTGATATTGATCTTAGTAACTATTTTGAAAGAGGAAAGCATGCTAATGAATTCCAAAATAAATTTAATGATCCTCTTTATGTGCCTATATTATCTAAGTTGAATGATTCTTGTGGTTATATGGTTGAATTTATTTCTACTACTGAAAATTATTATGAGAGAGGAGAATATGGTTGTAGAAGTTTTCATGGTACTAAAACACCTCTCTATATGCTAAAAGTTTTAAAGTTACTCTTGTTTTATCTTCCTATGCTTGTCACTTTGTTCTTTGTGAATTTATTAGTGTGTAATATCCCTATGCATAGGAAGTGGGTTAGACTTAAATGTGTTTTGAATTTTCTTCTTCATGCTCCTTTTGCTTCATTTTCTATCTTCGTGAGAGCATCATTAGAACTATCAAGCCTAGCTAAAAGGCATTAAAGAAAACGCTTTTGGGAGGCAACCCATTATCTTTTATTTTCAGCTTTAGTCAAGGAACGTGCCTATCTCTAAAGCAATTCCTTTATATCTTTATTTTATCGCATTGTTATGTCAAGTTAAGCCTCTAGTAGAAAGTTGATGCTAGATTTGGATTTCTGCGCAGGAACAGTTTTCTGCTGTACACCGTTTAATTCTTAAGAATTCACAGAAAAATCAAAATGACCTGGGATTTTTTGTGCGTGATCCTCAGATATGTATGCAATTTGAATTAGTTTTGAGTTTTCTGATTTGAGCAAGTTAAGTGCCTCGAAAAAATTCGTTTATACGGACTGTTCTGTTTTTGACAGATTCTGCCATTTATTTTGCATTGCTCCTTTTGCTGTTTTTTGAATGGATCTTTTTGTTCCATAAAATACCAGTGGCTGTAGCTAATGTCCAGTAGCATGTGTAATGGTTTTGTCCATGCAGAATATAAGAATTTTTGATTATGCACTAACCCTCTCATGAAGTTTACTTTGAGTTTGGTGTGAAGGAAGTTTTCAACGATCAAGAGAGAAGGATGATGTGATGTGATCAAGAAGATGAAAGAGCCTAAGCTTGGGGATGCCCCTGTGGGTTACCCAAGCATATTTCAAGAAGACTCAAGCATCTAAGCTTGGGGATGACCAAGGCATCCCCTTCTTCATCAACAAACTATCAGGTCGTCCCTAGTGAAACTATATTTTAATTCCGACACATCTTATGTGCTTTACTTGAAGCGTCTGTTTGTTTTTGTTTTTGTTATTTTCATTCTCTTAATAAAATGGATCCTAGCATTCCTTTGTGGGAGAGAGACAATTTTTCTTATGAATACTCGTATTTTTCACTATTATTTGTTGAGTATTCTTCTATGTTACTTCAATACTATTAGCTCTTGTTTTTCAAGCATCTCTTGTTAGATCTGTTAGTTTTCTTATATTATACTCTCATGTCTCATTGTTAAATACTTGGAGAGTTTATTTTTAGATAAGTTGATTGGTGTTTGGTTAAGAACAGAAAATGTTAAATGTGGTAAATGTTATGATGAAATGATACATAATCTTGTAGATCATTAAATTGT
Source organism: Poa annua (assembly GCA_026929855.1). Lineage (NCBI taxonomy): Eukaryota > Viridiplantae > Streptophyta > Magnoliopsida > Poales > Poaceae > Poa > Poa annua. The sequence continues at coordinate 44,460,274 of CM049436.1, forward strand.
GTCACTTGAATCATTGATGTTGTTTTGAGATATTAATAAGCTTAATGATAAACATGATGGTTTAATAAAGTGGAATGATTAATGGTTGGTCTAGAAAACTTGAAGCTGTGCCACACTTAAATATCCAGTTGATAGCATGATGATATATGACTTCTAATGTTAAAAACAACCGTAATGACTTTGTGTTATGCGCTACGGTCGAGGTCCCAACAGTGACTAGTTCATTTGCCACAGTCCCTCATGGAGTGATTTTCATTATGCCTTGTAAGATCATATTTCTAGTTGGAATCTTTTTGCTCGTGAGTTCTAAGCTGCGGTTTTCATGGCACTTCCACCACCATATTTGCTAGCCTCTTCGGTACTTTGCATTGCCCTTTCTCACATTGAGAGTTGGTGCATACTTCGCGGGTACATTCAGAACTCGTGGGAGATCTTCATCATGTTCTCCTACACATAAGCCAAATATCTTCCTCAAAGCATCCACCATACCTACCTACTACAGCATTTCCATAGCTGTTCCGAGATATATTGCCATGCAAATTTCATCTTACATTACATGACTTGTTGTCATTTATCATTTATATATTGCCTTGCATGATCGTTTGTCGCAATATGTGCTGATTTGTGGCAACAGATACTTATTGCCACGAAACAACTTTCGTTGGCAACCGTTGCAATTGGACGCATGGTAATAGGTTATCGCCACGAAAAAGAAACGGTGGCACTAAAAGTATGCTATTGCAACAGTCATGCTAAAAGTTGCCACATTTTTTCTCATGGCAGTAGTCACTTGATGCCACAATTTTTTTTGTGGAGATAGCTTTAATGCAACATTCAAAAAATTGTGGTGACTGATAGCTCGTTGCGATAGCAATTTGTGGCAACAACCTATGACAACGACGATGCTTTCGTGGCGCATACTCTTCCGTGGCAACAGTCAGTCATGGCAAGAAACTATGGCAACAAACATTCCCATCGTCGTAACAGGAAATTACGACAATTTAAACTTTCCGTGGCGATACTCTATTTCAACAAAGTTTAGTTTGGTGGCGCCAAACATCTATCGCAACTGCCTAAATATTTGTAGCGACAAACTATTGCTACAATTAAAACTTTTTGTGGTGATACTCTATTTCAACAAAATTGAGTTTTGTGGTGTCAAATTGTTATCGCAATGGGGAAACTATTTGTAGCGGGAAGCTACCGCGACAGAGTAAACTTTTGGTGGCTATACGCTATTTCAACAAAACTTAGATTGGTGGCACCAAGCAGTTATTGCAACATACAAAAATAATGTGGCGCCAAGTTATTGCGACAATATAAAGTGCTTCGTGGAAACATCCTGGTGCAACAAAAAAGCTACGCGTGCCGGCTGAGATTTGACACAACAATATATTTTCATAGCAATAGCATATTGCAACCGTAAAAAAATATAAGTATTCAATTACAATATTCAAAACCACACGTATAATTGTAGATCCATAATAATAATAATTCTCATAGCAAATATCCATCAACTGAAACTGAAATATAATTTAGCCATCCTAATTAAGTGCCAAGACTACAGCGATCCATGATGTATAGTCCGGTCCAGCTAGTTCCTTGGATCGATCCACGATGTACAGTCCAGTCCAGCTAGTTTCTTGGATCGTCCTGCAATAAAAAAAATAAAAAAAATTAGTACAAATCTTGCATAGGAGATTGTCCAGCCAGATTATCGGTGATGTGTATGATGATGTAAGTACAAATCTTGCATATGACACTGTCTAGCCTGGGGTATTTTCTTGAATCTATTACAGGTTACTATTCATGACACCATTAGCAACGACATCACCTCCAGGGCAAGCCCAACTTTGTCTTCGACCAAAAATGGCAGCCTAGGCAACTGTATTATTTGCTTTCACTCTCGCTAGACCTTGTCATGTTGCGAAGCGGAAGGTGCCGTGCATGGTGACTACACGGACATTGAGACGACAACAAGTTTAACGGGGCAAGACTACAGCTGCTGCCACTTATCAAAGAAACTAGAGTGTGAACAACATTCAAATATACTAAAGAAGAATCCATGCAACAGCTAGCTAAACAGGTATAAAATGTAGGTGAACATGAAGAGAAAGCAAGGTTGTGACTTACGATTGCTCTTAGCATTCGAGAATTCCTTTGTTGTATGAGCGCATTTGAAGAAATAATAGTTGGCTTTGGAGCTACAGTCCTATTAGGACTAGAGCATAAAAAAGTATTTTGCAAGTTTGGATTATAATTTTCTTTGTCAAGTCTCTTCCTAGGCACCTGCAAATAGAAGTGTAATTTAGCAATACAAGTAGGCAAGATAAATCTTACAAGTTCATAAGCATATGACTATAATCACCTGCTGATGTGTAGCTATCTGTTGGGACAACTGTGCAAACTTTGCCATCATGTTTGTCTCAAATTCCTGTCTTGATCTTTGCTCCTTTTCTATCAATCTATCCCTTTCAGCACGCTCTTCTTTTAACATCTCCTCAAGATTTTCTCTCTCAGCACGCTCCTTGCAAATTATCTCTTGTGTGTTTTCACGTTCAGCTTGTAACTGATCTTGTAATTCACTGACCTGATGGCTGAGCTCAGAATTAACCTTTTGGGTCTCAGCTGTAGCACGAGCTTGGTCTTCAAGCTGGGACTTAATCCTTTGAGACCCACTTGGTAGTTTAGCCATGTATCCATACCCACGAGGCTGCGATGACTTGCATTTCAGAGTGTCTTTATATGCGGTCTGGAAAATATTGATTCTATGTTCACTTGAAACTGGACCATGAGTTACAATTTCTTTGTTTTGAACCTCTTTACATGCTTTCTCCTAAATACGAAAAGTGAAATCCCATGAGACGAAAAAGCATCCAGTATGCCCAACACTAAATAACTGGAGAATAACCAATAGTCACTTACGTAAACATCTTGCGACTCTTTGTTAGTCCATGTTCCATTCTTCGTGTGGGTTAGCTCCCAAAGAGCAAAAAAATCAGGCTCTTCCCCAGTTTCCAAGTCTCTCTGCAAGAAGTATAACAATTAGATGCTTGAAACATGAAAGCATAGTTAGCAGCGAAGCATACATATTTAGTTAGACTCATACCTTCTCAAAACTTATTTGTGAGTACGATTTTGATCCAGCTCTATGTTTTGTCTTTTGTTTCTTACGATTGTCGGAGTTCTTTTGGCTGATTTCCTATGCATTCATTCAAACAAAATATAACCAGTCAACAAGCCATATCATAATATAGCACAGTTCACGAACAGTGAGCTCAGAGACAACCTGAAATTTTGAATTAGTGCCAAAGTACTGAATCATCCATTCCCACTCTTCTGGTTGTAAATCTTCCGGCACATTAGCCATTCTAGCAGCATCTATTTTGTATGCCTTGTAAGTGGCGCTTAGAGTTGATCGCCAGCCTCTGTACCGCTCATTCGCAATTTTGAGAATTGTTTCTTCTATTTCTGGAGTATCATCCAATTCCCATCTGTCCTGTAATGCGTACAACAAATGGATAATTTTAGTAGTGTGTTATCGGCGGAAAAATATATAAGATAACACATGTGAAAAAGGTTGTACACACCATCATATCTGCAACAATCTGTCGATGGATGGAAGGGTGAATGTCGGCCCACTTCCTTACTCCAATGAGTGGTATGTTTCTTTTCATTATGATTACCAAGTCATCCTTGAATGAACGATTGTTCATTCCTACAGCACCACCCAAAATTTCAGAGAATGAAATATTTAGCTTTGCAGATCCATTAGCAAAACGCTTCTTATTTGCTTTAAAACCTTTGAGAACACCTCGCCTATTATTCTTCTGTCCTTCACTTTCTACAACCCAAACCATATAAGAATTATTGTAGTAATCAGTATTACAATGTAAGATACGATGACACAAATATAAACACACAAAAGTACCATTCTGTGGTTGCGGACGGTTACGGCGAGCATGGGATGGCCATTCATCCAGTGTACACATGTCATTATCAGACACATGAGTGTCAGATTGTTCTTGAGTTCCTGTAAAAGGTTTAATAGTTTATTAGGCAATTAAAAATGTTATGCATTATAGCAAATGTTAGAGATAGCTTAAATGTCATAAACATTTTACCAGATCTGCGTTGTCCATGTTGATTTTTGTAAGCTGTTATACTTTCCATCCTTGTTAGAAGAACAGATCCTTTCTTTACTGGACACAAAAACAATTAAGGGACTTAACATTATGAATGTGCACCATTCAGATAAATGATTAAGAATTAAGGACGATGTTATGTACATTTCAGAAAGGAGTAATGTGCGTCATCTGTTTCCTCTGACGCATCCCTAACTGCATGTTAATCCCAAATGTTAATTACCTTCTCTACTATGGCTTAAATTGAAGTGAACAGAAATATTATTACCAGTGAACCCTCTTCTCAATGTACGTTCGATGGAATCTGGTGTGGATCCAATTTCATCATCACGCTGAGTCTCTGATGGTGCAACATGAACGTTGGCCCTCTCCCTAAACACATAGAACTGAACCCTCTTCTCATTTTTATGCTCGGATATCATTTTGCACACATCAGAGTCGTTATCGATGTGAACTAGATGTCCTCCACCACGTGGATATTTTTTCCTGTAGTAGAGGAAATGAACTGCTGAGAAGCCAACACCTTCAATCATGTTGACCAAGTCATAATAGGTGATGTTGGTCCTGTAAATTGATGCTTCTAGAACTTTTTGTTGTTTATTCTTATCTTCATAGTAGAGGTTAATGTTCCAAATCTCCCTGGCCATCTACAATAACATGGATGTAAAAAATATCAACAACAACAAATATTTCAATGGCATGAATGTGAATAGCGATATGACATTAAAAAATAAACACCAAATCAGTTTACTAAAGAAGTAAAGAACACTTCAACAAATAAACCGGAAGCACCTAACTGAAGCTCAACATATACAAAAGAAGACCTTTTTTCTAGGCAGGGCCGCAGGGTAGAGAACAAACATCGACTGACAAATGCAGTATCCATAGAGATAAGAAATAGAGGGTTTAGCTTAGTCTTCTGAATGTTTGCCATAAGCTAAATAATAACCTATCTTCCGTAGGACTAGAAATTTATTTCTGTAGCGTATTCAGAGGGATAAGATTATGTGGAGTCCGCCACTGCAAGCCTCCTGGTAGGCTCAATTTTTCCAGATTATGATTACAATTTCGTTCTCCTCAGATTCATAATCTTATCCCTCTGAATACGAAATTGTAATCATAATCTGGAAAAATTGTAATCTGAGGAGAGAGTGCTGCACGGCGGCTGCATGCCGGATGGAAAGGGAGGAAGGAATTACCGTCTCCTCCCGTATGGACTCCGGCGTGGTCCGCAGTGTCGACGCCGCCATGACGCCGTGAAGACGGAGGAATAAGAGAGCTCAGATCCAATCGCCTGTGAAGACGCCGTGATTTGGTTTATATAGGGTAGTTACGAATAGTGTTTAGCGGGAAGGTTAAATATATGCTATTTTTCTGGAGGGAACAAAAAAATTCGGAGGGACACTAATTAGGGGCTTTTCGCAGAGCTATCTTTAGCGGGAAGTTAAAAAATATTGGCGCAACCTATTGAATACCTAAATTAATTGGTTGAAAAGTAATTTTTTGGAGGGAATATTTAGATAATAATAAAATAAGTTGGAAAATAATATTTCAAAGCAATATGATATATACGATCTAGTGTGACACTGGTATTCACGGACGATCTAGATGTACGGACGATTCTAGATGACACCGCCAGCGATCTAGTGTGACACTGGTATTCACGGGCGATCCAGATGTACGGACGATCTAGATGACATCGACGTTTATGAACCATCTAGCGTGACACTGTTATTTTTGGCCGATCTGGTGTGGCATTATCGTTTCCTGGCGATTTAGCATGACACCGGCGTTTACGGTTGATCTGGTTGGTCTAGTCTGATAGTGGTGTTTTTGGACGATTTAGTGTGACAATCATTTGTGGGGGACCTAGTGTGATGGAGTCTCGGACGATATAGAGCGACATTGTCATTTCTGGATGATCTATTATGACATTCTGATTTTCGGATGATCTAGTGTGACATTGTGATTCTATGATATGCTTAATAAATGATCTAGTGTGACACTATGATTTCCGGGCAATCTACCGTGACACTGTCATTTTTGGGCGATCTAGTGTGACAATATTATTTCCGAGCCATATAGTGCCTCACTTGCTTTTCCAGATGATCTAGTGATACTATCATTTGTGGGCGACCTAATGTGATAGAGTTGTTTTCGGGTGATAGGGATGATAGTGTCATTTCCGAGCGATAGGGGTGACAGAGCCGTTTTCAAGGCGATGTAGTGGTGACAGAGCCATTTTCAAGGCGATCTAGAGTGACATAGTCGTTTATGGATGATCTAGTGTGACATTGTGATTCTATCATATGCTTAATAAATGATCGCGTGACACCGGGCGCGATCTACTGTAACACCGTCATTTTTGGGCGATCTATTGTGACACCATGACTTCCGGGCGATATAGAGTGATAGTGTTATTCGGACGATCTAGAGTGACAATGTCGTTTCCGGATGATCTAGTTTGACATTATCATTTTTAGATAATCTAATATAACAATGTCGTTATCCGGTGATCTAATGTGACACTGTGACTTCCAGGCGATGTACTGGGACAATGTGATTTCCGGTCGATCTAGTGTGACCATGTTGTTTTCCAGCGACACTATCATTTCCGGATGATCTAGTGTGACAGTGTCATTTCCAAGCGATAGGGGTGACAGTGTCATTTTTGGGCGATCTATGTGACGGTGTCGTTTCCGGGCGATGTAGTGGTGACAGAGCCATTTTCAAGTCGATCTAGAGTGACATAGTCGTTTATGGATGATCTAGTGTGACATTGTGATTCTATCATATGCTTAATAAATGATCTAGCGTGACACCGAGCGAATCTTGTGTGACATTATGTTTTCGGACGATCTACTGTAACACCGTCATTTTTGGGCGATCTAATGTGACACCATGACTTCCGGGCGATATAGAGTGACAGTGTTATTCGGACGATCTAGAGTGACAATGTCGTTTCCGGATGATCTAGTTTGACATTATCATTTTTAGATAATCTAATATAACAATGTCGTTATCCGGTGATCTAATGTGACACTGTGACTTCCAGGTGATCTAATGGGAACAATGCGATTTCCGGTCGATCTAGTGTGACCCTATTGTTTTCCGGCGATTTAATATGACATTGTCGTTTCCGGACGTTATAAGGTGAAACTTGTATTTCGTCTACCGTGACAATGTCTTTCGGACTTGCTCTAAACAAGGAATTTACCATCATCTTTGATTTGATGAATAATCTGATTTCACCAAGAAAAAGAAGTTCTTCCAAATACTCTCCTAGTATTAGGCAAGTTCTGATTATTTTACAGATTACTGAATTTGTTAATGTAGACAAGTAGTTTTTCCAAATACTCTTAATAATTTGATTCTGGCTCGTGGATTGTTAATGTGTGCCGTGAAGGACGATCTATAGATCTCTAAAACGCAGCACCGGTTCAGAGGCTATCGTTCAGGGCTTAAGAAGGAAAATAAAATAGGGACTTGGAGTCGTATTGGAAAAAGGAAACCGACGCAGTCTTGACTTGAATCGTATTAGAGACACCTACGCGTAACATACGAAACCAATCCAAACAAGGAAACAAGGATTCAACAGACCAACAACTCGTGCGATAATCCTGCGCACGATCTGTTGCTGAAAACAAGGAAGACTAAATCTAGGATAGGAAAGCCTCAACGTGAACGTGCACCCTACAGGCTGTACATTATTGCAGAGATAAAACAGAAATACTAATCGTGATTGGTTCTTAAACATCGAGGTTAATCTCAACATAACCAACGCCGCAAATACCGCTCCAAATATTAGGCTGACCAAGCGTGCACCTCCGAATCTGATCCAGCGTCGCCCTCCGCCGCAAATCCCCGCTGCTCCTACCGGTTTCGTCGTTGTCGATCCTGCAATCCTCTTCGTCCCTCGTCACCGTCCTCCTTTACCCAATCGTGCCTATCGCCGTCGCTGCCGTTAAGGAGTCTTTGTGGCCAGCAGGACAGAGCCCTGTAGGGTTCAGATATCTCAGCATGTTTACATTTATTTACAGTTAATAAATTTGACTATCAAATCATGCACTAGCAAATTTGATTACTGAATCATATGAGAGATTACTGAATCATGCACTAACATAATACTGAATCACACACTAGCATACTTGCATTTATAATTAGCAAATTTGAGTGATTACTGAATTATTCACTAGCATATTACTGAATCTTGTACTAGCTTACTAGTAACTGAAGCTTCCCAAGACCATTGTCAAGACCAGTTTACTTTGCAGCTGGCTTCTTAGATTCATGATTGTTGCAGGAAATCTTATTATTTGTGTTCCAAGGTTTACTGTTCAGAACCTCCTAATGGTTTTACTACTATGCAAAAACCGCAAATAGGCATGAATGATGATATTGACTTCCATGCAGCTACTAATGCATTGCATCTGTTAATTTTTTTAACAGGACTAGCTTTACAAAGATAAGGCAAAAATGACACGAGATAAGAGTTGGATGGACAAGGGAAGAGATTCTGTTGAGTGGCAAACTGGCATGAAGGACTTCTTGAATTTTGCTTTCCATGATGCTCATCCATACTCAGCTGTCCCATGCCCATGTAGGAAATGTCTGAATAATGCTCAAAGAAAAAAAAAGGATGTTCATACTCACTTGTTGCCCCATGGGATGGATCCGAGCTACACTCACTAGATATACCATGGTGAACAACCCGATGAGGGCATCATGTCTGAAGATTCTGACAATGAAGACGCTGTAGATGATGGTGATGGGGTATGTGACATGCTCAATACTCTCATAAGGGGCACAGACCTGGAAAGTAATGCAGATCATGCTGAAGGTGCAGGAGACATTCATGTGGATGATTCCAACGGGGATGTAAGGCACCAAGAGCCAAATGCAATAGCCAAGGTGTTCTTCGAACTATTGAAAGAGGCAAAAAAAGAGTTGTACCCAGGTTGCAAGGATGTCACGAAGCTATCTTTCATTGTGAAGCTTTACCAAATCAAGTGTGTGTGTGGGATGACCAATAGAGCATGTGACTTAATACTGCAGATGTTCATGCAAGTGCTGCCAAAGGGTCACTGCATTCCTACAAATCTTGCACAAGTAAGGAAGGTGATCCGAGATCTTGGGCTGGATTACAATAAGATACACGCATGCATTAATGATTGTGTGTTATTCCGTAATGAGCATGCTGATGCGAAAGAATGCCCTGTCTGTCATGCATGTCGATGGAAATCTACTCCTACCAGTGACGAAAACAATGTATCAAGCCGTAAATCAAAGAAACCAGTGCCACAGAAAGTACTATGGCATTTCCCACTCAAGCCAAGACTACAAAGGTTGTACATGACAGAAGCCATGTCATCACATATGAAATGGCATAATGAGGGTTGTGTTGATGATGGCGTATTGCGGCATCCTGCAGATTCGAAGGCCTGGAAGCATGTTGATAAGAAATATTCTAAGAAATTCTCAAAAGATGCTCGCAGTGTTCGGCTTGGCCTTGCTTCGGATGGATTCAACCCCTTTGGTCTCATGAGTATATCGCACACTACATGGCCTGTCATTCTTATCCCGTATAACTTGCCACCTTGGATGTGTATGAAACAAGAAAATTGGATTATGTCCCTAATTATTCCGGGACCAAAGTCAGCAGGAAATAACATAGATGTGTACTTGCAGCCTTTGATTGATGAACTGATTGTTCTATGGGAGGATGGTGCTTACACATATGATGCTGGAACAAATCAAAATTTCCAGATGTATGCATGCTTGTTGTGGACCATCAATGACTTCCCAGCTTACGCAATGTTGAGTGGTTGGAGCACAAAAGGCAAGCTAGCATGCCCTTATTGCCACAGACATACAGATTTTTTATGGCTCAAGTATGGTCGAAAGCATTGCTACATGGGACACCGACGTTTTCTGCCCATGAACCACAAATGGCGTCGAAACAAGTGTTTATTCAACAACAAGACAGATAATAGAGAAGCTCCCGTTGCACTTACAGGTGAAGAAGTTGTGCAGCAACTTGATAGCATTCAACATGCACCATTTGGGCGGTCAAATAAGAGAAAGCGACCGGAAACAAATAGCTGGCATAACTAGCGAAAGAAAAGTGTATTTTTCCAACTCCCATATTGGAAGCACTTGCTTGTTAGGCACAATTTGGATGTCATGCACATCGAGAAGAACATTTGTGACAGCATTCTAGGGACTTTGCTCGAGATGGCTGGGAAATCAAAGGATGGTGTGAAGGCTCGTCTTGATTTAGAGGACTTGAAAATTAGGAAAGACCAACATCCAAAGCCCGGTAAGCATAAGTATGAAATAAAGAAAGGTTGCTATGCTTTAAGAAAGGAGGAGAAGATAATGCTCCTCAAGTTTCTACAAAGCATTAAGATGCCTGATGGCTATGCTTCACACATTAAGCGATGTGTGGTCCTCGATCAGTGCAAGATTAGTGGACTCAAAACTCATGATTGTCATGTTATATTTTAGAAACTTCTCCCTATTGCATTGGGCAAGCTTCTGCCAGAGAATGTTATTAACCCATTGCTTGAGCTGAGTAAATTATTTTCTAATTTATGCTCCAAGGAGTTAAGGACTGAAGATTTGGAGAAGTTGAGCAAAACAATTCCAGAAACTCTATGCCAGCTTGAGATGATCTTTCCACCAGCATTCTTTGATATTATGATGCATCTCCCAATTCATCTTGCTGAAGAGGCCCGATTGGGAGGACCTGTCTTGTATAGATGGATGTATCCAATTGAGCGATACTTGCGTACGCTGAAAGGATATGTGCGTAACAATGCTCACCCAGAAGGTTCTATTGCAGAGGGGTACATCCTTGAAGAGTGCATGACTTTTTGCAGTCGATTCGTTGATGGCATGCCTACAAAACTAAGTCAGTCCGAACGCCATGAAGATGGAGGTACAGATCAACCGCCAACAGGGATTACGATAATGAGTACAGTTGATTACTCTAAGAAAGGTTTTGTTCGTGAATCACTCTCTGGCTGAGATTAATGAAATGAGGCATTTCATAATAACAAACTGCGAGGACATCGCGCCATGGACTGAGTATGGCATCATCTATGTATTCATTTAACATCATTATGTGCATTAATAATGTCCTGTTCAAATAACAATAATTTCTCTTTGCAGTGAACATCTTGAGGAGCTGAAAAGGAACAAGTCTCTTAATCCTCAAAAGCAACACAAGCAAGAGTTTGTTGGCTGGTTTGAGAGACGGGTAAGTTTATTTCACATTTTCACAAATTTTCCTCGTAATGACGTACCAACGATGTACATTTCACTCACATGCATACTATTCCATGAAACAGATCACAGAACTCCACAATGATGGGAAGGTCAGCAATCATATTTATGCACTAGCTAAAGGACCTGATCACATAGCTCGTGTTTTCAACCGTACGGTTCTAAATGGATATTTCTTTCGGAATTCATATATAGAGCAGGACTTGAGTACCCAAAATAGTGGCGTCATAGTAAAGGGCGATGCAACCACAGGCAATATTGATTATTATGGGGTGATAAAAAAAATCATATTCCTTGACTTTCCTCCTGATAAGGAGGTTGTTCTATTCCAGTGTGACTGGTTTGATGCGCCTCCTGCCAATAGAACTCAGAGTAAGGGGTATAAGAAGGACAAATATGGAATTATTGACCTTGACACTACTCTACACCGATTCAAGGGAGAACCTTACATTCTAGGCCTACAAGCTGAACAGGTTTTCTATGTGAGAGATGTGAAGAACCCCGATTGGGCAAGTGTTATTAAAATGAATCCACGCAATTTGTTTGCTCCTTCCGTTTTAAATGGTGTAGGCCTTGATGAAGCTGCTGAAGCCGATGAAGGTGGTGAGGCAGACATATGTGGTGGATGCAGAAATTATAGTGCCAGAAATTACAGTACGTGAAGATATCACTAGTTGGTGCAGAAATGATGATGAAGGATCCAGCGTTGATATTTCAGTCATAGAAAATATAAAACCTGTTGAGTTTGAAGATGTTCATTTCGGATCTGATGATGATACAGATGATGATGAGGCTTACATAAATGATGGCCATGTTGCTCCTTTGGGACAAGAGGAATTGGATGATGACCAGGGGTTCTTTGTGTAGGCTTTAATCTAGTGAATCATGCATTTATTTAAAGTTAACAAATTAGACTACTGAGTCATGCACTAGCAAATTTGATTACTGAATCATGTGAGTGATTACTGTTCGGAACCTCCTAATGATTTACTAATATCAGTGTCCTTTAACCGGTCAGATTAATAGTACCTCCTGAACTATTTTTTTTAATCAATTGTGCTTGGATCGCCGGTTGCATCTGCAGGTTACTTGGCCTTACACCAGTTCAAGTTAATGTTAGTTAAAGCAATGTGGTTTTGTATGTTTGAAACCTAGATGCAGTTTGAACTGTGGACTATTACTCTCCACTTACACACCAGTAAAATACCTATTGGTCGCTTCAGATATCTTGGTTTTCTTTTACAATTCTGCTTTTATGCAATACTGGCATACTGCTAAGTACTTACAGTACATTTGTACGAATGTATAGCTTGATATGTCATATGACCTCTATTTGTGGTCAGTGCACACGAAAATTCAGTACATTGGCATGTTCAACACAGTATAGAAATTGAAAACTTACATTATCCATTCACAGCTTCAAAAACCGTGTCAGCGGCGGCAGAGAGGAGCTGACCTGGGGGATGGCCGATGGTGAAACGCTTCCCGCCGCGGCGAGCAGAACCAGCGGCGCACGAGCTCCTCCGCCCGCATGTCCACCTCCTCCTACGACGACGAATCGCCGGCCGGTCCATCTTCAGCTGTCACCGCCGTCAACACGAAGCAAATCGTCAGTAGCGCCTCGAAGCAGTCCCGCGCCGCCCTGGACGTGGCTCCATCTTCTTGAGCTTCCTCGCCGGCTGCTAGCACCGTGCCATCCCCAACTCCAGCGATGCTGCCTCAATCGTGGAGCTATGGAGGGGTGGGGGAAGTAGGAGGCGTGGAAGAGCAACAAGCTAAGCTTCAATCGTGCAACTCACGACAGAGCGGCCGCCGGAATTGACCAACGCATTGGGGATTTTAGGTTCAGGGAGTGAGTGCAGCGAGCAAGGGAAAGACTATTCCAAGATTTACTTTATTTGCACTATATATAACTTTAGAACCTTGTATACCACAAACACAGCAACAGTCCGGTGGTCTGAACCTTTATCAGCTTGCGAGAGGTCACAAGTCCGAGTAAAAACTGAACCGATTTTTGGTCTCTTTTTTTGTTTCTATTCCACAATTCCATATATTTGGAAGAAACACCCTAGTTTTAAAACGACAATAACTTGACCATTTGAAATCCAAATTTAACAAAATAAATATGTATTCCTATTAGAAAAAAGTGTTCTATCCATTTATAAACATTTCTCACTGCTTTGTTTAATAGTATTTTTGAAATATCTTGCAACACGAAGGGATTGTTGCAATATGTTTTACATATTACCATAGATGCACAATTTGTCGCAATATGCAATAGTTATTGCAACACAATGAAGATGAGGCAAAACGTCGCCATATTACAACCAATACATGTTTTGTTGTAATACGCAACCATTTTTTTGCAACAATATCTATGACAAGCGCCACATGGCAGAATTGTTGCAATATATGTCCGAATATTGCCATAAAATTTTATTTTGTTGCAATACCTAGTGTCTATTGCAACCAAAAGAATAGTTCACGCAACACACCGTAAGTGTCGCAATATCACTAACATATTACAACGCTGAGATAGTTTGTGGCAATACGTGACTTCTATTGCAACAAAAGGAGTATTTACCGCGACGAAACAAGATTGTCGCAATATGTAGATCCTATTGCCATGATCTGGCATTTTGTGGTAATATCGCACTTTATTGCAACGAAATATAGTTGTAGCAATATTTTTTGTTGCAATAGACTGGAATCCTTGTAGTATTTACAGCTGATGTGCGGTTTTACCCATGTTACGCTAGATCATTGCATATCCTGCTACACCGGGAGAGGTACCGTTTCATACACTATGTTTTATTCCTTATGAGTTAGTTGTATCAAAAGTGTGTTGTCATATTAGAATGATTGCCCCTAAAAGTGAAAAGAGCCATGGAGGCCATCGAAAAGAGAAACAGAAAAATTAAAAAAAAATTAAAAAAATAGAAAAAAAGGGGCAACATTACTATTCTTTATCCACACTTGTGCTCATGTTATAGCACCTTTAGTATTCATAGTCATCATTTGTGCTCATGTTTAGCACCTTTACTCCATATGAGAGAGTTTTCATGTTTTACTTGCATAACTATGTGGGGAACTTTACATTATAGAACTTGACTTGTATATTCCAATGATGAGCCTCCTCAAAAGTGCTCTACGTCTTCATGAGCAAGCAAGTTGGATGCACCCCCACTAGTTCCATTGGAGAGCTTTCATACACTTATAGCTCTATGTGCATCCGTTGTGTAGCAATCACTACTCCTTGCATAGATTCGATTGTAAGACTTCCTCTTGTCTAATGATCACTTTCAGCTGTGTGAGACTTTTTTCCGTTGGCCTTCCAAACCCCCCTGATCATTCTTTTGGCCACAACATCCTGGTGCCAGGAACCAACGCTGAACGCTTGCTTGTTTTTAAGTGAACAAATAGAGAGATGATTTTCTACGTGCATATTGTTATTGCTTGACTTGATCCTTTCACAAAGTTGTCATGATTGTTGGATGCATTAGAGGATTATATTGTTATTCTTGAAGCTTAAATCATCTTTAATATCTACTTTGCACGGTTGATTGTTCTCTAGTATTGATTCATTGAAAGTTTTACTTTGTTCTTCCTACTTGTTTACTCATTACTCATTTGATATCAATATAAACTACAGCTTTTATTCATTTGATCTCAATTTACATGCATTACATTATTATATGATCAAGACTGTGTGAAAGCATGTCAATTCAGAAATAATTCTTGTTATCGTTTTACCTACTCGGGACGATACGTCTCAAACATATCTATAATTTCTTATGTTCCATGCTTATATTATACCAATTGCTACATGTTTTATATACACTTTAAATGGTTTTTGTGCATTTTCTGGGACTAACCTATTTACAAGATGCCACAGTGCTAGTTCCCTGTTTTCTGCAGTTTTTGGTTTCAGAAAAACTGTTAAGGAAATATTCTCGGAATTGGACGAATCAAAAGCCAAAGTCCCTATTTTTCTCGGGAGCTACCAGAACTCCGAAGAGGATACGGAGGAGAGCCAAGAGGCGGCCTCACCTAGTGGAGACGCGGCCCCCCTTCTGGCCGCGCCACCACGTGGTGTGGGCCCCTCGGGGCTCCACCGCCTTCGCCCTTTCGCCTACAAATACCCCCCTGACGAAATAATACCTAACACCCAAACACTTTTCCACGAGACGTTCCAGGGCCACCGCCGCCGTCAACCCTACTTCGGGGGGGGGGGGGGGGGGGGGGGGGGGAGTTCTGAAGCTCTTCCCGGCACCCTGCCGGAGAGGGGAATCATCACCGGAGGGCTCTACATCACCATGCCCGCCTCCGGACTGATGCGTGAGTAGTTCATCCTTGGACTACGGGTCCATAGCAGTAGCTAGATGGTTGTCTTCTCCTATTGTGCCATCATGTTTAGATCTTGTGAGCTGCCTATCATGATCAAGATCATCTTTATGTAATGCTACATGTTGTGTTTGCTGGGATCCGTTGAATAATTGAGTACTATGTCATTTGCTTCATAATATATCTTGTGAGTGCGTTATTTATGATCTTGCATGCTCTCCGTTACTAGTAGATGCTCTGGCCAAGTAGATGCTTGTGACTCCAAGAGGGGGTATTTATGCTCGATAGTGGGTTCATATCTCTATTTAATCTGGGGAGTGACAACGACCTCTAAGATTGTAGATGTACTGTTGCTACTAGGGATAAAACAATAGTTCTTTATCTAAGGATATTTTTGCTAGTTACATTACACACTTTACTTAATGCAACAATCTGTTGCTTGCAACTTAATACTGAATGGTGTTGCGGATGCTATCCTGAAGGTGGATTATTAGTCATAGATGCAGATGGATGACGGTCTATGTATCATGTTGTAATGCCCAAATGAATCTCACACTAGACATCATGACTTGTATATGCATTGTTATGCAGTTCTTTATTCTGTCAATTGCCCAGCTGTAATTTGTTTACCCGCATGTATGCTATTATTATTTATGGAGAGACACCACTAGTGAACTGTGGACCCCGGTCCTTTTTTCTTAAACTGATAAAACAACCTACTACAATCCTGTTAGTTTCATTCTCTGCAAACAAACATCATTTTCCACACCATACGTTTAATCCTTTGTTACAGCAAGCCAGTGAGATTGACAACCTCACTGTTAAGTTGGGGCAAAGTATATTGATTGTGTTGTGTGCAGGTTCCACGTCAGCTACACACCAAGCTCTTCTCTGGCGTCGTTGACACCTTCAGAAGCGCCTTCATCTCCTACTGGTTCGATAACCTTGGTTTCATAACTGAGGGAAATTAGCTGCTGCATTACTTCATACCTTCCTCTTGGGGTTTCCCAACAACACCACCGTGTGCATCAGGGGCGCCTGTGGCACACTTTGGAGCGGCGGCTCGGCAGCGGTGTTGGCCGGCGGGGTCACCATATGGCTGGAGGTGCTGCCGGCATAGCTGGGCACGTGTATCGGCCCCTGTCGACCTCCCGCATTCCAAGCAGCTATACTCTCCATGAACCCAGGGGGTAAGAACTCCCGGATCCCCTCCTTCACTAACTGGCTCACCGTGCTGGAGTCCACTTTCTTCCTTAGCTCTAGAACCTCGGCGCTATCCCTACTCGGCTTCCTCCTCTGCCTTCTCGTATGGCCGCCGTCTGTGCTGTAGTACTGGAGGAACTTCATGCTCGTACCAAAGCCGGACACAGCCTGCTGACGTCGGCGCCGCGGTCTTTTCCCACGGCTCCGTCGAGCCTTAGGATGACGGGCCGGCCTCAGCGTCAGCCTTCCACTCGTCCTCCTGCAGACAAAGCAAATTAAGGTGAACCCATATGCATGTAGGAATATGGCTTCGCAGCAATTAAATTCCTTACCAGATGTTTCTCGAATTGCTTCACGTCTGCATCGTCGGTAACGAATTCCCCGGTCTCCTTGTTCAGATAGTAGCGGGACCAGACAAAGTTCCTAATCTGCTCGTCCGTGATTTTGTGCCACGGGTTCTCTTTCCCCAGTTTAGCAACCTCGGCATCCTCATTGTCCCAAACGGGCAATTTTCCTCGGTAACCGCCGCTTCCTAAATGGTGGTTAGCTATGTTCAGGTCCCGCATCTTCTTCCCCCACTCGGTCCATTTGGTAGAGTCCTCGCTATCTGTGTACAACTTGAATGCGTCAAACTCTTCTTTGTCGAGCATCGGCTCTTTGGCTTTTATCGTCTCCCAGCTCTCACCCTTCATAATCTTCCTCTTCACCCTGCATTTCCAGGTGCTCAAGGCGGTGCTCATCTTTGTGATGGATAAACTGTCCACCTTTTTGTTGAACGGCTCCGGGAACGTGTATCGTTGGTGAAGCTTCTTGATGAGGGTGTCGACCAAAGCCTCATTCC
Organism: Poa annua; assembly: GCA_026929855.1. Lineage (NCBI taxonomy): Eukaryota > Viridiplantae > Streptophyta > Magnoliopsida > Poales > Poaceae > Poa > Poa annua. Next base: position 44,478,094 of record CM049436.1, read on the forward strand.
CCTGGCTTCTGAGGTACTTCGTGTTGATCGACACGCTTTCTCGAAGGATGCACCCTAGTTGCATGCCGTATCCTCTCGCAAGTCTCTCGGGCTGCACTAGGAGGCCACTTGGCGTGACCTAAGTGAAAGCGTCCGTGACGTTGGCGAGAGCTTGCGGTGTCCGATCCCTCCTTGGCTTCTTATTCGTCTTAGCAGGCGGGTTGCTACCATCGGCCGTTGTGGGTTCCTCCTCCTCCTCATGGCCGCCACCAGCATCTCTATCGGTTGTGGTCTCATCCTCCTGATGGTCGCCACCACTTGTACTAGTTTTGGTGGCTTCCTCCAACTCCCGGGACATAGCCCAGAAGGTCTTGTTGCCGTTTCTAGCATCTTCTTCGACACTCATCCTCTTAGAAGGGCCGGTCTCCGACATGTTTGCACTACATTAATTAATACAACAAATATAAGTAAAAATAGACTTAATTAAGTACTAAGATACCCCGGACCATGCATTACCCCATATGTCCTTTTTTAGCAAAGTCATGCTCAAATTCACGAAAATTTTCAGCATAACCTTTGCTAAAAAAGGACATATGGAGTACCCGAATTTGCCGGAACGGAAGTTAATCAACGTTCCAGCAATCTCAAGGGCCTCACGGGGTAGCTGCAAATCATGTTGCCGGTATCTGAACAGAGTGAATATGAACAAAACACAAGCATATGAACAGAACACAGTGCATATGACAGGCATTATAAGAACATATGGTATGCAACCAATTTTTCTTTTTGCTTAAGTGGACAGTTTTTTTGCTTATACCCTACAGTGAAGACTACAAGGAAACAAGCGCAATACACATAGAACTGCCACGTTCCCCATTCTTGTTTGACGCGCATATATATACTCCAAATTAGACAATGACAAAGAACAAACCAGCAACTACAAATCCACTGATTTCAGCTCCCCAATGCTAGTCAACAACACACAAATAAAAAGGCTATTGTAGCAGTAGCAGCGAGCACAACAGCGAGCAGCACCACAGGGGAATTTCCCCCAAACACCTTGCGTGCAGGGTTCAGTACGGGAGGTGGTGGGGGCATGGCAGGATGCTCACCGGGGTGAGGCCACAGCGGGGAAGAGGAAGGGGACGGAGGAGGGCAGGGTCACGGCGGCGAAGACGAAGGGGATGGCGTCGAGCCGGGCGCGTCCTCCTCGAGCAGTGGGGCGGTGGGGCGCGGCATCGAGGCCGTCGGTGGTGCGGGGAGGTCGCCGGCGACGAGGTTGGGCAGGGCGCGTGCAGGGATGGGCGGGGGCGGCCGGCGGCGACGAGATGGGGCGCGGCGGCGGCATGCGGGAGCGGTTTGTCGAGCGCGGCGAGGTTTGATACTTAGGTGAATTTGGAATGGGAGTGAGAGGCAGGCGTGGGCGGGCCCACGTGTAAGCGGCAGCAAAAGAATGCGTGGGCGGGCCCACGTGTAAGTGGCAGCAAAAGAATTCTGTGGCGCATCCATCGCGGATGCGCCAAAGAATTCTTTTGCTGCCGCTTACACGTGGGCCCACCCACACCTGCCTCATCCTTCAACATTCTGTGGCGCATGGCTGGGTCGGGTGCGCCACATAATTGTAAGATTCTGTGGCGCATGTAGTGGATTGGTGCGCCACAGAATAACGTTGCCTGTTATTTTAAAAACCTATGCTAGTCTCAGTTTAGAGAAACACATCCTTATATCTAAATGGTTAGCACAATTTGTTGAAACGTTGGACCTGAGCAGGCATGTTCGAATCCTGTTTGTGTCAAAAAAAAACTTTTTGTGCATCATTATATTGTACGCATCACATACACATATATATGCTTGCATTGTCTCATACACATACATACATTTTAGTACATCATTAATTTAGTCATGACATACATAGATATATGCTTTTGTGTCTCACACACACACAAAAAATGATACACCAAACAAGTCTTGTTTGTCGATCCCGGGAGGTTACGAGAGAGCTAGCTTCTCTTCTTTCCCTTCTTCGCGGTTGAATACTTTAGGCTGGGCACCTTGAGATTTCTTCGCGTGAACGGACAACCTTTAGTAGGTAGAGAGGTCTTCCTTGTGTGTTTTCTAGTAGTCGGCATGTCGAAGAACTTGTCGAATTCCTACTCGATCTTCGGATCACCGTTCTTGTCCAAGTCTTCCTCGTTGGCGTCTCCTTCCATTCCGATGATGCTCCTCTTTCCCCTCCTCACGACAACACGGCTAGGCTTTGACGGGTCGGTACTGAAGAAACATTGCTCAACTTGGCTAGCGAGTACCCATGGCTCGTTTTTCGCAAAAGCTTTCTTCGATTTGGCATCGGGTATAACCATGGTGGTCTAATACCTTCCTTCTTTGACGACATCCTTGGCCCATCTCACACGGAACATTGGCACCGACTCTCCACAGTAGTTGAGCTCCCATTATCTCATCGATCCTTCCAAAGAATCTTTCCTTGACAGTAGCCGCGTCATCGACGTTCCTAGCGTCCAATGCTTCCCACTGGCTAGCATCTGAAGGCTGTGATAGGATCCTTCCCTTCTCCGGATATTCTTCGGGCTTCTCCCTTTCCGCGTGCCATTGCATGAGCTTTGCTTCCTTAGGCTCCACAAAGTACCGCTGCAGACGGGGAGTGATAGGAAAGTACCATACCACTTTTCGAGTAACTTTCTTGTTCCCACCCTTGTACCGATCTGCGTCGCACACCGGACATTTGATTAGTTCCTTGTACTCGCCCCGATAAATTGCGCAATCATTGATGCAGGCATGGTATCTAACGTGTGGTAGGTCAAGTGGGCACACGACTTTCTTGGCCTCCTCGATGCTAGTTGGCAACGTGTTCCCCTCGGAAAGACGATCGTGCATGAATTTCATGTTCCTCGTGAAGTTCACGTCGGTCCATTTGCTTTTAGCCTTCATCTCCAGAGCATCAAGCGTTACTTGCAAGCGTGTATCCTGTGGCCGGCACCCAGGATACAATGGAGTCTTCCCGTCTATCTCCATTTGTCGGGGGGCTACCCCCGGGTAGGGTAATGGCTTGGTTAACTCGCTCATGTTACCGTGGTAATTGTCCTTTGTCCAGCTCCAAAGGTCGTGTGACCCTTCGGGGAAAGAGGCAGTGGCCTTTGGGGACGCGTAAGAGGCGACTCCTGAGAGGGGTTAAGGGGTGCCCTTTGGAGGTTGCAGGGGCCAGGCTGTCTCCCCTGGTATTGCTATAAATAGACCCCCAGCCCTCCATCCTCATTCAGGCAGGAGTAGGGAGTTCTCCTAAGAACCAGCTTCTCGAAGATGTCTTTGGGAGTAGGCCTAAGACATCTTCGAGCGGCTGGGCCTAGGGGCACTCTCTTGTGCAACACCCGGGACAAGTATTGGAGAGCAGGGTCCTGGCTAGACCAGGTTGTATGCTCGACCGACTTAGGCTTATGTCGGATGTAGCCGACATGTTCTAACCGACATCTCCTTGCCGAGGTTATCTGCGTGTCTGTGCTATGCAGGAAGGAGGTTCCGGCATAGCCATGCCGGGACCCAGGAAGGTGTGCCGGAGGTCCAGGCCCGGCATACTCTTGCCACGACACGGAGAGGAGCCCGGCATGACCATGCCGGGATAGGCAGAACCGTTCGACATATCCTATGTCGGGCAGTAAGTCAAGGGCAAGTACATAGCAAGGACACTGATCCGCCTGACACGGAAGTGAAGTCACCTCCCGTCTGACACGGGCGCGGGACAGAAGGCACAAGACAAGGGCGACGTGACTTTTCCACTGTATTGGCAACTGACTGACATGAGACAAGGCATGGAGAAGGCACGTCCTGTCTCTGACAGGGGAAGCATCATCACCTAGGCCGGCGACGGCTACGGCAAGAGGCATCATGGCCTACCTCGACCTATGTCGGATAGCCCGGATCCTAGGTCGTGGTAGGGATGTCGACATTACCGTTGGACTGTAGCTGTTGTCCGGTGGGGCCCGGAGGAGCTAGGGTTTCCGGACAATTCGGCTGGACTTCTATAAATAGCGCCATAACTCCTCCTGTGAGAGGGACACCAACCAGAGAGCCAAAGCTATAGGCGCATTTACTCCTCTTCTCCTTGTAGTTCATCCTTGTTCTTGAGTTCATCCTAGAGAGAGAGGCAAAATAGCTCAAGGAGCACCTTTGTAGATCTTGTGACATACATATAGAGTGAGGCAAGGCAGGAGTAGGGGTCTTACCTCCTCACGAGGGCCCCGAACCTGGGTACATCGTGTGTGTTTATGGTTGCTTGTGGTTTTGAGTGTGTTCTTCGTGTGTTCTTGCGGTTTCTTCCCTGCTTAAGTCGGTTTCGGTGATTCCTTGGCCGTCTTTCGTGTGAGCTTCTTAGCTCGCTAGCCCTCCCCGGATCCACCAGTGTCCATCGGCCCCACACATTTAGCCATCCTATGGCATCTGCCGTGATACCACCACGACAGTTGGCGCCCACCGTGGGGCAGGTAGAGGCGCTGGCTGGTGTACTCATCCAGACGGGCTCCGTGCGGGTCCTCTCCGGCCTCGTCGTCAAGTTCGGCGAGATGGATTTCGTCAGCGACAACGCCGGCTGCTTCCGCGGCAGGCCGTTCCCGGCCAACGGCTGCATCATCAAGTTCGGCGCCTTCGCCACCTATGTCGCCACCGAGTTCGTCTGCGAGTACCCGGAGCAGGTGCTCGTGGCCGAGGATCCCCCAGCTGTCTGTTCGGCTCGCGGCCGGCGTACCACTTGCCCCGAGAGCTACGCGGTCATGATGGCCGGCGTGACGGCTCCTCCGACAGAGGAACCTGTCATCGCGCCCGAGGCAAGGTCGACTCGGAGAGCCAAGCAAGCACTGGAGAGGCAGGGCCATGACGGCGCCGAGACATGTCGTGTCCCGGTAAGGACTGAACCTCTTAGAGAGACAGTTGAAAGATTGACTGTGCCGGGGGCAGTTGAGGTAGAGGCAGAGCGGCTGAGCTTGCTGGAGGAGGCCGAGAGGTTAGCCGAGGTCCGGAGGGACTTCGACCGAGTCAGGCGTGAGTATGACGCAGCTCATGGTTTCTCGCCGGTAGGAGGTCGGCCGAACCGTGAGGCTGATGTACGCAGAAGAGGCAGGGGCCTCAATGCCGAAATAGATAGGGATGGCAGGGCTGCATCCAGTGTAACTCCCAGCGTAATGTCGGCGGCTAGGCCGAATTACAGCTCTCCGGCCAAGACTCTTAGGGCTGCCGAGGCAGCGAGGGCCGAGTTATCCGGTCTGACCGGAGAGGCTCGCCGCAGACAGCAGGATCGAGTCAACGAGCTGGTGGAGGTGGCAACCCGACAGAATGAGGCCTTCAAGAGGGCCAATACGGCCGTGGGTGGATCTCAGGTCGTCCACTCGACCAGAGCGGCCAGCGGCAGGTCCAGAGGACAAGCTTCCTCTCCGCATGTCGGGGGAAGTCAGGACCGGAGTAGGAACTCCGGAGGAAATCAGCAGCTCCAGATGCTGACATACGACCCGGCCTATGCCGGACAGCAGATGGCGGAGCGGGGCAACCTTGGGCAGGCCCAGAGTAGAAGCAGGCAAGCTCCGGGCAATCGAAATGTTGGCAACACCAACTCGGCCAGACGAGGACACCCACCTCGTTACCCGGTGCAGAATCGGATGCCGGGAAATCAAGCTGTCGGAGCGGTGCCGCAGCGGCCAGTGGGCGGACAAGACGTCAGCCGGTACGATGACGGCAACTCGGCGATGGCCAGGGCTGGGTACCATGCCTTGGAGAGTGCTCTGGGGTCGCGACTGGGAACTCGCCAGTTGGATCCAAATGATGCCCGTTACAAGCTATATCGGATATACCGGTCCGAACTCATGGAGGAGCAAGGCCCACCCGGTCCTGCTTGTTTCGGGCCCAGAATCATGTCGGAACCACCCGTTCGACACTTTCAGCTGAACAGAGGAGCTAAGACTCATGACGGCAGCACCAAGCCGGAGGACTGGCTCACCGACTATGTGACCGCAGTGCACATTGCGGGGGGAAATCGCCGATGGGCGGTAAGGTACATCCCGCAGATGCTGGAGGGGCCTGCTTGGATCTAGCTCAACAACCTGAGAGAGTGAAGTGTCAACAGCTGGCTAGACTTCGAAGAAGCTTTTGTCAGCAACTTCTCCAGCACCTACAAGAGGCCCAACCGACCTTAGCAGCTTGCGATGTGCAGGCAGAGGGACAATGAGACGGACCGAGAGTACATGACTCGGTGGAGCACTATCCGCAACTCCTGCGAAGGGGTCGTGGAGGCCCAAGCCATTTCATGGTTTGCGCAGGGATGCCGACATGGCTCCATGCTTTGGCAGAAGCTGTAGAGGGAAATGCCGGCCACCTTGGCTGAGACTATGAAGATTGCCGATAGCTATGCTCTCGGTGACCCGATGCAGCCTCTGCTGGACTCGGGCGAACCGAGTAGAAGGAACCCGGGAAACAACAGATCCGGGCCGGGCAGGAACAACGACCGCCAAGACTTTGGCCTGAAAAGGAGGGAGCCCGACTTTCGTTATGCCTCGCACCAGGTGGCGGCGGTAACCCGGGAGCAAGGAGATGCCGGCAGCAACCAGCGGCAGAAAACCGACGGCCAGGTTTGGGGCCAGAACCAGGAGGTGAACAAGACTTGGGCCGAGCAGAGTAAGCCCTTGACTTACGAGGACATGCTGGACAAGCCCTGCTGCTATCACACCATCGAGCCCAGTCGGCCAGCAAATCACACAACTCGGCAGTGCAACTGGTATCAGCGCACCAGGAGGATCTTTGGTGACTGCCCCGGAGAAGCCCGCGGCTCCAAGGCCACCGGCACTAGTAACAGGGGCCAATGCTGTCCGGATTAACCCGCCAGCTCAGAGGCGGCCACCGGCAAGGCCGGTAAACATGGAAACATCCGGGGTAACAATGATGCCGGTCCCAGCAACTAGGGCGGGTACCCGCAGGGCAACTATCAGGAAGCTCATCAGAGCTATGTGGTCTTTGTGACCGAGCCCACTGACAAGAAGAGTCTGCGACAGCGCGCTCTAGAGGTAAATGCAGTGATGCCGGCCGTGCCCAAGTTCATGCACTGGTCCGAGATGGAGATCACCTGGGGTCGGAAGGATCACCCCCGAGTCATGCCGAAGCCGGGAGGCTACGCCCTAGTAGTGGACCCGACATTCGTTGGGCCAAATATCAACGTCCGGTTCAGCAGAGTCCTGGTCGACAATGGCAGTGCCATCAACATCATGTACAAGGACACAATGCTGAAGTTGGGAGTGTCCCTGAACACACTGCTGCCGAGCAACACGACCTTCCATGGCATTGTGCTAGGGGTTTCTTGCTCGCCTATGGGCAAAATCTGGGTAGATGTGCTGTTCGGAACCCGGGATAACTGCCGGACTGAGAGTCTTGAGTTCGAGGTGGTGGACCTCGAGAGCCCATACCATGCCCTGATTGGCCGACCTGCTCTGGCCAAGTTCATGATCTCCACTCACATGGGCTATCTGAAAATGAAGATGCCAGGTCCGAATGGCATAATCACCATCTCGGGGGACTACAAGCGCTCTATCGAGTGTGCTACTGCCGGTTCATGCTTGGCCGAGTCCTTGGTCATAGCCGAGGAAAAGAAGAGAATCCAGCAAGTGGTGACGCTGGCCCAAGCCTCACAACTCGGTATGCCCGGGATGGCGAACCCGGAGCAGCATGCTTCCTTCCAGCCGCCAAGGAGACCAAGAAGGTCGTGGTGGACCCGGCTAACCCAGAGCACCGGGTGATCATTGGCACCAGCTTGGACAGCAAATAGGAAGGCGAGCTCACCGACTTCCTCCGTGAGAATCGGGATGTCTTTGCTTGGTCGAATGACGACCTTCAAGGGGTTCCGAGGGAGTTGGCTGAGCACTCGTTATTCGTCAGGCCGGATGCGAAGCCGGTGAAGCAACCGAAAAGACGTCTCTCGGACGAGAGAAGAGCTGCGATCATGGAGCATCTAGCCGTACTGCTCGCGGCTGGATTTGTGATGGAAGTGCTGCACCCGGACTGGTTGTCTAACCCGGTCCTGGTAGAGAAGAAGAAGGATGACCCCCTGCTGGCCAAGGTGTGGCGCATGTGCATTGATTTCACCAACCTCAACAAGGCATGCCCGAAAGATCCTTTCCCGCTCCCCCGGATAGATCAAGTGATCGACTCCACTGCCAGGTGTGAGCTTTTGTCTTTTGTAGATGCGTATTCTGGTTTTCACCAGATACCGTTGAACCCGGCCGATCAATTAAAGACTGCTTTTATTACCCCATACGGAGCGTATTGCTATCGTGTCATGACCTTCGGGTTGAGAAATGCTGGTGCCACTTATCAGCGATGCATGCAGAAATGCTTGCATGAACAAATAGGTCGGAATGCAGAGGTGTATGTTGACGACATAGTCATAAAAACAAAAGAAAAATCCACTCTGATCGATGATCTAAGAGAGACATTCGCTAACTTGAGAAAATTTCGAATGAAACTTAACCCAGATAAGTGTACTTTCGGTGTGCCGGCCGGAAAGTTACTCGGTTTCCTGGTGTCTAGCCGGGGTTTTGAGGTTAACCCGGGCAAGATCCGAGCCATCGAGAGCATGAAACTGCCCACCCGCCTTAAAGTTGTACAAAAATTCACCGGGTGCCTGGCATCCCTAAGTCGGTTTGTGAGCCGGTTAGGAGAGAAAGCTTTACCTCTGTATCAGCTCATGAAAAAGAGCAAAACCTTTGTATGGACACCGCAAGCCGATGCAGCTTTTAATGACCTGAAAAAGACACTCTCAAACGCACCAGTATTGGCATCCCCATTACCCAAGGAGCCGATGTTGCTCTATATCGCAGCCACAAACCGAGTAGTAAGTGTGGTAATGGTGGTAGAACGAGAAGAGGGTGAAAAGGTGGTGCAGAGGCCTGTGTATTATCTGAGCGAGGTGCTCTCGCTCTCCAAGCAGAATTACCCACACTACCAGAAGATGGCTTATGGCGTATACCTGGCGGTCACCAAGTTGAAGCACTACTTTCAAGAGCATCCGGTTACAGTGGTGAGCGAGGCTCCCTTGTCCAAGATTATCGGGTGCAAAGATGCCAGCGGCCGAATTGCCAAGTGGGCCATCCAATTATCTCCGTACGCCCCGGCTTACGAGAGGAGAGACGCCATTAAGTCGCAGGCGCTGCCGAACTTTTTAGTGGACTGGGCCGAGATGCAGTATGAGCCTCCCCTGCCCGACTTCAACTTCTGGAGGATGCACTTTGATGGGTCCAAGGCAAAAATTGGATTGAGTGCCGGTGTGGTCCTCACCTCCCCGAAGCAAGATATACTGAAGTATGTGCTCCAAATTCACTTCTCGGCATCCAATAATGTGGCTGAGTATGAGGCACTCGTGCATGGCCTCAATGTCACTAAGGAAATTGGCATTCGTCGGATAGAGTGTTATGGCGACTCGGACTTGGTGGTGCAGGAAGTGTTGGGGAATTGGGACGCTTTGGATGCCAACATGGCGTCATATCGGTTCCATGTGCAGAAAATTTCCGGGTTTTTTGAAGGATGCGAGTTCAAGCACATACCCCGGGGAGAGAATGAGGCTGCGGATGTACTATCCAAGTTGGGGTCATCACGGGACACGGTCCCACCCGGCATAGCTTTGGAGCACTTGAGGAAACCGTCAATCAAGCCATCACCCGAGTCAGAATCCATCTTTATCCCGAAGAGCTCGGTAGCAGAGGCTGTGCCTATGGAGGTCGATGTCTGGAGCATTTGGCTCAACCTGGGGGCTGAGCAGAGTATGTCGGCAGAGGTAATGTCGGTCGAGCCTATGGACATAGACGCCCCAATCTTCCCTGTGCGGCCGGTGCCGGGTTGGGCACAATCCATCATGGCATATATCCTGGATGGGACCTTGCCTGATAATGAAGTGGAAGCTCGGCAAGTGGTGAGAAGATCCAAGGCTTACACGGTGATCAACCAAGAGCTATACAAGAGAAGTGTCACTGAGGTGCTGCAGCATTGCGTTGACCCAGAAGAAGGGCAAGAAATGCTGCTCGAGATACATCAAGGAGAATGCGGTCATCATGCTTCCTCAAGGGCACTGGTAGCAAAGGTATTCCAGCATGGGTTTTATTGGCCTTCGGCTCTGCAGCAAGCAGAAGAGATTGTCCGGAAGTGTGGAGGTTATCAGAGATTTGCCCACAGAATACACATGCCGGCGGCAGCACTGAAGACTATCCCCATCACTTGGCCGTTTGCTGTATGGTGCTTGGATATGGTGGGCGCATTCAAGCCAGCGCGAGGTAACATGACTCATATACTGGTCATGGTGGACAAGTTCACCAAATGGATCGAGGTGAAGCCAATTCGAAAATGTGACGGAGCAACTGCCGTCTCCTTCTTAAAAGATATCATATTAAGATACGGTTATCCCCACAGCATTATCACGGACAACGGCACCAACTTTGCAGTAGGGGAGTTTGCTCGGTTCTGTGCGGAGAACAGAATCCGGCTTGATGTGGCCTCGGTGGCACACCCAGAAGCGAATGGGCAGGTTGAAAGAGCCAACGCTTTGGTCCTTGCCGGCATAAAAGCCCGGTTGATAGAACCACTCCTGCGGACTCCGGGATGCTGGATAGAAGAAATACCGGCGGTGCTATGGGGTCTCCGGACCACACCCAACAGATCCACCGGGTACACACCATTCTTTATGGTGTATGGTGCTGAGGCAGTATTACCAACCGACATACAGTATGACTCGCCCAGAGTGGCGATGTTTACAGAAACCGAGGCAAGAGAAGCCCGAGAGAATGATGTCGACTTGCTCGAAGAGGCAAGAGAATTGGCCCTATCTCGGTCAGCAATATACCAGCAGAACCTCCGACGCTATCATAGCCGGAAGGTACACCCCCGGGTGTTCAGAGAAGGAGATCTGGTGTTGAGGCAAATACAACGCACCGCCGGCATGCACAATGAAGGGAATATGCCCTAGAGGCACTTAATAAACATAGTTTATTGGTTATATTCCAATTGTTCATTATATGTTTTATACCATGCTATAACTGTATTAAGCGGAAACATTAATACACGTGTGGTAGATAAACAACCAGGTCCCTAGTTGCCTCTGCTAAGACTAGTTTCATTGCGCGATTGATGATCGAGGTTTCCCGATCATGAGACATGGCGTCTGTCGGCAATGGAGTCATATCGTTAGGTGGAACGATGTGATGGACTTACCCATAATTTGTAGGACGTAGTCATTACGCCTTCGACCGTGAGATCAACTCTTATTGTTATTCCTGGAAGATACTTTGATCGCACCAAACGTCATATCTTATATAGTGTGACAATGATAGGTGATACTTTTGGGTATCGGAAGGGAATAGTTGAGACGAGTGGTCAAGAGCGGGATTTGTCAGTCCGTATAGCCGGATAGATACTCTAGGGCCCACTCGGTGAGATTATGTCAAATGAGTTTGCAAACATGTGACTAGGTCACCAGCTGACATAATATCATAGACGAGTAGAAGATAGTGTTGTCGGTAACGAGATCATGCTAGGTATGGAGATATCTATGAACGATGCTCGGACACGCTAAGTATCGCTATGACAAAAGGTTTAAGACTCGACGTCCATGTTTGATAGATGAAAGTCATTCGTTATATCACAGGGGTTAATTCATGGGGTCCAGGCCTACGAGTTAATCATTGATCGGAGAGGAGTCTCGATCATGTCTGTTATTATATCGAACCGCTAGGGTAACACACTTAAGGGGTTTCGACAAGACAACCGGAAAGGAAAGAGATCACCGGGAACGTCCCGGGAATGGTCCGATGGAGATCGGGCAGCGACGAAATAGTTTTCGGAGCTAGAATAAATTATATATAATATGTTTGATATTAATTAGTGTAATTAATGTTTAAATATGATTTTATATATTTATTTTCGAATTTATTTAGGCTGATTTTCCTAAATGGGCCTTCTGGTGGAAAGAAGGCCCATGGGGGGGGGGGGAACCCCAAGGGAATTCGGTGGGGGAGGCTTGGCCGGCCTAGGTGGGCCAAATGGGGCCCACCTAGGGCCGGCGCACCCTCTTGAGCCGCACCAGGCATGTGGGGATAGTCCCACATTGCCTGGCTGGCAAGGTTGGCTCCCCCTGGGAGCCTATATAAGAAGGGGCACCCCTGGCCTTTTAATTCAACCAATTAATTCTGTTATTTCTCCTCGATTTCGTGATTCCCTTTGTCGGAGTTGCGCCGAGGAGGATGAGGGGATCTCTCCACCATAGCCCGCTGCCGCGCTGCTGGTGTTCCGGTCCATGTCTTCCGCTGCTCGTCCTGGACTGGAGCTTCGGAGGCTGTTGTCTCCACCGTATGTGTGTGACGCCCTGCGAGGTGCCACGCTAGTGGTGCTGGGAGGTCGGCTTCCTCCACCCGACCTTGAGGTCATCTTCGTCGTCTTCGTCGCGCCGAGTTCTTCGCGACCTAGAGGTCGGCTACGTCGTCTTCGTCGTCAACGCTTGTGCGGGAGCGTAATCCCCGCTTTTCGGTCTACAAGGGTATGTATTCCGATCTCCGCCGTACTTCTATATCTGCATAGTGTAGATCTTGGCTAGTTTAAGGATATCGTTGGTAGGAAATTTTTTGTTTTCTGCCTGCGATCCCCTTCAGTGGTATCAGAGCCGATCTATCGTAGATATAGCTGTACGCTGTTAGAACCCGTGTTCTTCACGGGGGCACCGTTCCTATTATTTGCTACCCTCTAGCGTGCACTTGTGATTCCAGCGGCATCGAGTTGATGAAGCGGCCCGGACCGACTTTACGCGTACGCTTACGCGAGACTGGTTCCACTACTGACATACGGCTTGTACGGTATCTGTGGCTGGCGGGTGTCTGTCTCTCTCTCTCTAGTTGGTCTTGCATTTTCAATGGAGGGCCCGAAAGGGATGCTTAAACATGCAATTATTGGATCGTTGTTGTGGTCATAAGTTCGTAGGTAAGAAGCGGTTCTTTATACGACAACCCCAAGCCACGTAAAATATGCAAAAGATAAAGTAGAAGCGTCTAACTTTATTTTGCAGGGGCAATGTGATATGGTCAAGGTAGGTTTATTAAATTGTTTATGAACTGCGGGCGTCAAGAAGACCATGGCGCAATGGACTATATCACATCGCATTACATTTGATGTTTTGAGTGCATCTTATATTGTGTGATTATATATATTAGAATATATTAGTTACACGACGGTAGTTATATATAAGATGATCCCTTCAAAATACCACTAGTGTTCTTCCTCCAACGAGCACCACCAAGAAAGTTCTACGTTATGAGGCAGGCCGTGACGATCGGGTGTCAGACATATCGTCGTTCGCATACAGTGGGTGTAAGCCATGTTGCACAAGCGTTACGTGGAGGTTATTGTGGCGAGCCTAGCATATGCAGATATGGCCTCGGAACACGGAGGCCGAAAGGTCGAGCATGAGTCACAGAGTTGTTGTGATCGACAATTCGTTGTCCACCCTTGAAGTTGTGTTGCCGGCTCTGACGATGAGGGGTTGTGCAATGGATGGGGGTCGTGTAATCGCTGAAACGACCAGGAGGGATGTTCGTTTGAGTGGGAGTTCTGATAGTTATTTTCTAAAATACTAGAACTCAAAATATAATGAACAAAGTCTGTTTTGCAAACCTTTGTGGATATTAACCAATGTAATAGCATCTTTTAAAATTAGGCGCATTCCTGCGATTGAGAAACTTAAAAGGTTGGGTCCAAACTTCATAGTTTTATACTTTAGCTTGAGGATACTCCTTGTTTAAACCGTTAGCTCTTTGTGATACAATACCCACTAGGAGATAAACCCGGAGATTCCGCTAACAAAAGGATAATTTGGATTATCAAGTTTTTATGCGGATGATATCATCATAGTCCTGTGTATGCTATGATCTCCTCCATAGAGAACCAACGATGTGTACGAGTTGTTAGATCGCGAACATATGAGATGATCGCTAAACTCGGGGTACACCTAAAGTTGGGGTGATGAAGTTTATCAGTACGTTGACTGATTGTCTTCTCAACCAAGATGGAAGAGAATACACACATTGAAGGAGCACGTGGTAGTCATACTTGATGACATTGGTCATACTTGATGACATTGAGATGCCTCGCTCAGCTCGATCACTGGATGACAGACGACGTTGCCAGGTGCAAATGCTTTGTCATAGACTATGTCATGCAAAGGGGAATCGTTCACCTTTATGGTTCTTGATTACGTTGGAAGTATCAAGAAGATGAAACAGATCGCCGGAAGTCATCAATGATGATGGTGTATATATGATATACATGTTATGAATGTTTTACCTAAGCAAGTACTCGCAGTAGTGACTAAGTTTTTGATACTAGTCATGTTTTATGAAAACCAGATTTACTACTTGAGTAGCTTGGAAGGATGAGGTGACATTGCGTGTTGATAATGGCAGACAAATTGTTGTGATGGCCATAGACACTCTCCCTCTAGATCTACCATTTGAATAAATTCTTTTATGATCGCCTGTTAGTATGATCGTTATAAGTGTGTCTCCTCTAGCGAGACAATTGTTCATATATGTTAGTGACAAATTCGTTGTCCTATATTTATGAAGTAATGATCATATGCCGATTTGAATTTAGATAGTAGAAGCTCCCACATTCATAATATTAATGCCAAAGGATACAAACTTAATAAAGACACCACATATGTGTGGCACTGCCGTTTAATTCATGTCAATGTTATAGTCAATGAATTAGCTCCATAACGGATGGATCTACAAGTCCTTAGATTTGATCTTTTGACACTTGCAAGATAACTAAGACACCGTTTTCGGAAAACGGGCATATAACTTATTGATAGTCATGCATATAGATGTATGTGGATCAATGAAGTAATTGACGGGTAGTGGAGACCTTTATTTCGTAAACTTCACTGAACGTTTTGAGTATAACTTGTTGAGAATCGTGCATATGGGTGTATGTGAATCAATGAAGTACTTTAAACGTGTAGTGGAAGTCTTTATTTCATAGACTTCATGAATATTCCAGGTAGATATATGGATATCCACTTAGGGAATGTTAGTCTGGAAATTTTGATTCGATCAAACAAGTTCAGAATGAAGTAGGAAATAAACTTAGCAAGAAAATCAAATTCCCGTGATACAGATCGAGTAAATAAAGATTTGAGTTATAATGTTGGCACATCATTGGAAGACTTGTGAGAAGAGTTCCACAAATTACGTCGCATGGAATACCAAAGTGTTATGGTATGTTAGGACGTCGTAATCGCACCCTATGGGATAGTGTGTGCTAAATAAATCTCTTATCGAATTATTGTGATCATTAGAGTCATATGGTAGAAACGTAACACTCACGTTAGATAATAGGGAAACCATTTAAATCCATGGAGACAATACCATATGAGTGATGGCATGGCTTTTAGCCTAGATTGTCGTTTCAGCAATTTAGTGTTTCGATGTGATCAAACCTAAAATGGATTAATCTTTGTAGTATACCGTACCTAAAGAGTTAGTTGGGTACATGTCTCACGACATAGGCAAAATCGTTGCCGGAATGTACCTTGCGAAAGAAATAGTTTCTTGTCCAAGGGTATAAGTGGGAAAGAAAGTAGAGCAAGGAAAAGTTGATGAACTTTCTCTCCAGACATCAGAGTGGCGCAGCCGAAAGTGTTTTCGGTGTCATGCTCCATAGCTTGAAAGAAGCTGATGATACAAGATCATGATGTTCTGAGCTCATACTAAGAACGTAGGCGTACGAGGTTGTGTTTCACACTATGTGTTACGACAATCTTGTTATTAAGGTCATGTTAATGGAATATGACAGACCTACGAACTACGAAGAAGAGATGGTAGACCTAAGTCCGAGAAATGGCTATGAGTCATATATGATCCGAAATAAAATCCATGTACGATTACCAGGTATTGACTTGGGAGATCTTCTTGATGGCATCTAGGATGTTAACAGAATATGGAATTTTATGAGAGAGTAGACACTGATAAGGATCGATTTGTCGTGAAACAGTTCCGACAGATTCAAAAGTTGACCACAATGAGATTTTGTCTCAAGTGGCAAAGCCTAAATCTATTCTGGGTCGTTTAGCAATTACTATAATTTCGAATGAGAAATTGATAGATGGATAAGGAAACCATGTTTCTTAATAGTGTCATTAAGAAAGAGTTGTAATTAGTACAATAATGGTTTGGTGATCCTGAGGATGCTAAACATGTATGCAAACTTCAGTTGTCCATTCATGGGCTGAAGCAAGCATATCGGAGCTGGAATCGTCACTTTGATGATGTGATCAAAGGATTTTGGAGTTGTCCAAAATAGTTGAAGAAACTTGCAAAGAAGTGAGTGGGAGCAAAGTAGCTTTTCTTGATCTTATATGTGAATGGCATATTTGAGTAGGAGCTAAAAGAAATTCCTTGGTCTTATATACGAGTGGCGTATTTAAGTGGGAGCTAAGTGTCATTCCTGATTTTATGTAATGACATATTGAGAATGATACAGATCCTCTAGCAAAGTATAAAGGATTATTTAAGTGATTAAATTTTCTATGAAAGAAGTTAGGAGTATTAGGCATCCAATCTATAATTGTATAGATCGTAAGGGGCTTAATAACATTAGGTCAGAGTATTTCCTAAGTTAAGATTCTGAAGTGTTTCAGAATAGAACAAGCGAAGAAGATTGTTCTTGCTTGTATGACTAGGTAAAATATTAAGTTTATCTTGGCATTTTCAGTGATAGCAAATGATGTTCGACATTCTCTATGTATCAGACATAGATTCTATCAGACTGAAAGCTCGACTTGGTGTGACCCAAGTTCTTGGATGAAGAACGGGTTCCAGAGTGATCCTTGTGTGGATCAATGAACAAACGTTAAGCGTATCCTTCAGTGTCTGTGAGAACTGAAGATATGTTTTCTGGTAAAGGGTAAGAGTGGAAAGACAACTTGCCGTAAAACGGTTACGATGATGCAAGTTATTACACTGGTCCATACAACTAGAAATCTCATATAGGAGATGTCCTTTATTTTGAAGAAAGACATGGTTAGCTTGCGAAGTCGCATATCAATGCACTGTCGCATAATCTACATAGGTATAGAAATATATGGCAACTTCAGAAGTAGCAAGTGTGATTGGACTGAGCAGTTTTCCGAGCGTATGTGGTCCCCTTAATAGATCTCTTAGACTTTTAAAGGCCCATGCTACGCGAATATTCGAGTCTCACTCCATCCACTAGGATATATTTCACCGTCATCGTAAGATACGGGATGATGTCAAACTAGGTGACACAGAATTGTTGCAAAGCACATATAGGTCTCAATGTGTGAGATCTGTTGACTGTATTCCTCTTCCACGAGACAAGCATGCACCAAGATGCTATGGGTGTTGAGCTTTTACCAAGTTGTAAACTAGATTAAGTGTTACTCTAGTGCAAGTGGGAGACTGAAGGGAATATGCCCTAGAGGCACTTAATAAACATAGTTTATTGGTTATATTCCAATTGTTCATTATATGTTTTATACCATGCTATAACTGTATTAAGCGGAAACATTAATACACGTGTGGTAGATAAACAACCAGGTCCCTAGTTGCCTCTGCTAAGACTAGTTTCATTGCGCGATTGATGATCGAGGTTTCCCGATCATGAGACATGGCGTCTGTCGGCAATGGAGTCATATCGTTAGGTGGAACGATGTGATGGACTTACCCATAATTTGTAGGACGTAGTCATTACGCCTTCGACCGTGAGATCAACTCTTATTGTTATTCCTGGAAGATACTTTGATCGCACCAAACGTCATATCTTATATAGTGTGACAATGATAGGTGATACTTTTGGGTATCGGAAGGGAATAGTTGAGACGAGTGGTCAAGAGCGGGATTTGTCAGTCCGTATAGCCGGATAGATACTCTAGGGCCCACTCGGTGAGATTATGTCAAATGAGTTTGCAAACATGTGACTAGGTCACCAGCTGACATAATATCATAGACGAGTAGAAGATAGTGTTGTCGGTAACGAGATCATGCTAGGTATGGAGATATCTATGAACGATGCTCGGACACGCTAAGTATCGCTATGACAAAAGGTTTAAGACTCGACGTCCAGGTTTGATAGATGAAAGTCATTCGTTATATCACAGGGGTTAATTCATGGGGTCCAGGCCTACGAGTTAATCATTGATCGGAGAGGAGTCTCGATCATGTCTGTTATTATATCGAACCGCTAGGGTAACACACTTAAGGGGTTTCGACAAGACAACCGGAAAGGAAAGAGATCACCGGGAACGTCCCGGGAATGGTCCGATGGAGATCGGGCAGCGACGAAATAGTTTTCGGAGCTAGAATAAATTATATATAATATGTTTGATATTAATTAGTGTAATTAATGTTTAAATATGATTTTATATATTTATTTTCGAATTTATTTAGGCTGATTTTCCTAAATGGGCCTTCTGGTGGAAAGAAGGCCCATGGGGGGGGGGGGGGGGGGGGGGGAACCCCAAGGGAATTCGGTGGGGGAGGCTTGGCCGGCCTAGGTGGGCCAAATGGGGCCCACCTAGGGCCGGCGCACCCTCTTGAGCCGCACCAGGCATGTGGGGATAGTCCCACATTGCCTGGCTGGCAAGGTTGGCTCCCCCTGGGAGCCTATATAAGAAGGGGCACCCCTGGCCTTTTAATTCAACCAATTAATTCTGTTATTTCTCCTCGATTTCGTGATTCCCTTTGTCGGAGTTGCGCCGAGGAGGATGAGGGGATCTCTCCACCATAGCCCGCTGCCGCGCAGCTGGTGTTCCGGTCCAAGTCTTCCGCTGCTCGTCCTGGACTGGAGCTTCGGAGGCCGTTGTCTCCACCGTATGTGTGTGACGCCCTGCGAGGTGCCACGCTAGTGGTGCTGGGAGGTCGGCTTCCTCCACCCGACCTTGAGGTCATCTTCGTCGTCTTCGTCGCGCCGAGTTCTTCGCGACCTAGAGGTC
Source organism: Poa annua (assembly GCA_026929855.1). Lineage (NCBI taxonomy): Eukaryota > Viridiplantae > Streptophyta > Magnoliopsida > Poales > Poaceae > Poa > Poa annua. The sequence continues at coordinate 44,497,100 of CM049436.1, forward strand.
GGCTACGTCGTCTTCGTCGTCAACGCTTGTGCGGGAGCGTAATCCCCGCTTTTCGGTCTACAAGGGTATGTATTCCGATCTCCGCCGTACTTCTATATCTGCATAGTGTAGATCTTGGCTAGTTTAAGGATATCGTTGGTAGGAATTTTTTTGTTTTCTGCCTGCGATCCCCTTCACACAAGTTATCCCCTCCATGGGAAGGACCTTTCGTTGTGAGCAAAGCCCTGCACAACGACTCATATTATCTTGTAGATGCGCAGGAAGCTAGAAAAGGTGTAATGGATAGAGCCGGGGAGGAAACCAAACGACCAAGGAATGTAGCTCTACTTCGTCTCTTTTACGCATAAAGGGTACAGTGTATGTATCTCGGTCCCTTTTGAATGAAATGCCGGCACCCCGAAATGAATCTCGGGGACTGCCTTATCCGCATGTTTGTTTCTTTCTTATGTCTCTTGCCTGTCGGCACCCCGGGATGAACTCGGGGACTGCCCGGTCTTTACTTGTTTTTGTATTTCAGTTATTTCTTTATTATCTGTATGCCGGCGTCTCGAGGCGAAACTCGGGGACTGCCTTGTATGTTTCATATATATTGTCCATGTGCGGAATGAGCTTTCAACCCTGCTTCAAAGTTAAGTAATGTATGCCGTGTGAAGTGATCTTGTGACTCGACTAACGAATGCCCAGAGTGGTAGTCAAGAGCAAAGATAGTGGAAGATGGTAGACACGAAAACGAACTCGGGGACTCGGTATGAAAGCAATTCGGGACATGTTGTGTGCTAACCCTGTTTTTAATTATTTTCTCGTGATGTCGAGCACCTTTAAACCGTTACTCGGGCGTTTTCGAGTACCGTATACTATAGCCGTGATTTTGTGACTCGACTGTCGAACACCTATATGGTAGACAAGAGTAGAAATCATAAGTATAGTAAACGAGAAAGTAAACTCGGGGACTCGGTGTAAAGAGATCCGACATGACAGCATGCTTGTTTGATTCAATAAGGCAGAGTAGCAGAATTTCCTACTTAAAATGGTATATGTTACATATGCACCCGGCATTCCGGGGATCTAACAAATTTGCCTAAGTGGTCTCGGCAGTAGGAGTGGAAACCGATTCCGAGGCGGCGGCAGAGGGTTGCGCGGAGGCAGTCTCGGGAGCAGGTGGCACAGCGGAGCCAGTCGCTTCCGGATGACCAGTGTCGGTGGTGGCCGACTTGGTGACGTCGGTTGCTTCCGGCGCAGTGGTGTCGGCGGCAGCAGACGTGGAGACGGCGGCAGTAGGCTCTTCGGTGTTGGTAGCCACGGTCCCAGACTCAGGGGTCTGCTCGGTGGACTCGGGGACTCCCGCCTCGGCGTCCATGCCGGCGCGCTCTTCCGGGTTGGCCTCCTCCTCATCTTCGGCATCGCTGACATCGGTGTCAGACTCATCGTCGTCAGGATAGACGGTGCCAGCAACAAACTCGTGCGGGCGCGAGTACCTGGCCATATAGTCGGCAGCTTCTTGGCGGCGCTGGATCCTGGCCGGCTCGGTGGTCCAGATGGAGTTCTCGCGCTGCATCTTGACTTGGTCCAGGTCAATCTCTTCATACCAAGATAGTACAAAGGACAAGGCCTGATCCGCCCCGGCGCGAGCAGCGGAGGATCTCCACTCCCGAAGTCTTAGCTCGGCTTTCTTCAGTTCTTCGGCCAACTCGGGAACATTCTTGGGAGGCTCGATGCCGGGCCACAGTTGCCGGAAGACCGAAATGCCGGAGTCAAGCAGGCCTAGGCCGATGCTTTTCAGGGGGACAAGACGCGCGTTAAGGGCAATCAGATGATCCTCAACGTCCCACTCAGTCGAGATGGGACCGAGATGCGCTCTCTTACCCCGGGCCTTGCTAACAGCCTGGACAGCAGCATGTTGCGAGTGCGAGAAGGATTCTGAGGAGAAAAGAGCTATTGTCGGGTTAGAAGGCAAACCGGCATTGGGGGAGTCATGCTGAAAACCCAGTAAGCAAGAAGAAGGGAGGAGACTCACTGTCCATTTGGCCGTTGATCCGTTGCAACTCGGCCAGCCAGGTGTCGCATTTGGTCATGAGGACGGACAGTTTTTTCTCGGCCAAGCTGGCGCGAGATTGGAGATCCGTCACAACCACCTCCTGTGCCTCCAGGACTTCATCCATGGCCTTCGTCATCTCGGCCTGGTCCTGTTTGGACTTCGCGAGTTCTTGGCGAAGCCGGACTATCTCGGCCTACTCTCTCTCAAGCGCAGTCCGGTGCGCAGCAGCAACCTGGGTTTCCTTTTCAGCTGACAAGGTCGGCGAGTCGGGGATATCAGAAGAGGAAGTAGGAAAAGGAAAAATATGTCGGTAAAGAAGGAAGAGTACCTTAGGCCGCCTGAAGAGTCTTTTACTTCTTCTGGAGGGCGCTGTGCTTGACAAGCAGCTTTTGAAACAGCTTGGTCCGCTCCTTGTTACAGGCCTGGAATGAGGCTAGGCGTTAACTCTTTTGTGGGAAGATTCCCGCCGAGTAATCTTCACTCGGTCGAGTTTCGATTACTCCATACGAATCTCGGGGACTAGTGGGGATGTGTATATTTAAGGGACTTACCTCGGCGTCCCGGGTCATCCGGAGAACTGCGCACTGTAGAGTGTGCAGAGATTGGGCGATTTTCCCGGGGCCGGCAGGATGTCGGATGTTCGGGTCCGAGGAGGATACTTCGCTGGTGTCGGCAGCGTTCCAGTCCAGGTTGAACTGCTCCAGCGAACCTGAACAGTCATCACCCAGGATGAGCAACTCGGCAGCAGGAGGAGCTTGGCCGGCAGTGGCCTCTAGCGTTTGCAACACGGCGGTCTTGACTGCCACGCGAGGAGGAGGTACCACTAGGATATTACCCGGAGGAACCTCACCTCTCTTATGATCCGTGGCCTTGTCGGTAGCCGCAGATTTCCCTTCACGCTTGCTCGAGGCGGCCGACCCGGAATGTGTGATGATCACCTTGGAGGTGTTAGCGTCTGAGGTCTGCGATTGTTGCTGTTGTTGCTGCTGCGGGGGGAGTTGTGTCGGCGGCTGTCGGGCTCCTCCCGACTGGGGTGAAGGCGACGCGGTTTGAGGTCGCCCCGATGTGGGGGAATGGACGTCCCCACCGGATCCGACATCCCGGTCGGAGGCTCCTCTATCTCTCCCGGTCGCGGCGCTGGCAGCCCGCGGCGGTGTGGCAGCCCGGCTGCTGCGTGTCGGGGAGCCTTCTGCGCGGGTTGACCCGGCATCTTCGGTGTTTCTCCGACCTAGGGATCCGGCCGGGTTCAGCTTCAATGGGGCGCTGTTTCGAGGCAATGGTGTGTTAACTCGGAAGGTGCTATTAGAAAAGTTCAGGTGGCACAGTGCAGTTAGTCTCAGGAGATCGGCTTACCCGGTGGAAGTCGGAGGACCCTTCTTCTTCTTGGACGGCTTGGTTGCTGGCTTCTTGACGATCTTGGCCCTCTTGGCCCCAGCCTCAGAGCCGCCGGTGTCCGACGTACCGGTGCCGGCTCGCTTCCGAGTCTCGGCTCGCTTCGTGGAGGTAGCAGTTGTCGGAGGCGCTGGAGGCGCGAAGTTGAGAGGAGTAGCGTCAATAACGTCAATGATTCGACATTCATCCTCGTCATCATCGGACCACTCGTTGATTGGAACGGGGGCACGAGGCTTACCCGGGGCAGGGGCACGGGCCAGTGGAATGGACAGGTGATCGTCGTCATCCGGATTCTCTCTCGGTAGAACCTCCGGGATGGGAAAGTCCGGGTGCCGCTCCCCCGCGGCATGGCTCTGATCTTCAATGAGCTGCCGGGCAAACCTCTGCAAGAGAAGAGAAGGAGCATCATGTAAGTAGAAAGATGGTTGCGACATGAATTTGTCGGAAAGTTGCTTAGGTCGGTTAAGTGAGCAAGCTTACTTGTGGTGGAGGATGAGAGCGCGAGTAGGGCCTCAGTCCCCAGGTCCATTCTGCATCCATCTCGGCCTGGGCAATGGCTTGGACCCGCCGATATACCTGCTCCTGGGTGAGCGTGAAGATGCTGACCCGAGTCGGGTCGTATCGGCCACTCATATGGCAGATCTTGTGAACCCGGGCCTGGAGGGGGCAAACCCGGCGGCTGACGAACGTGCAGAGCAGGTCCTCGGCCGTGAGCTCGTCCTTGATCGACAGAAGGTACTCGTGGATCTCGTCGACCTCCGAGTCCGACGTCTTCAGATCGGAGCTCCAGTGAAGCTGAGCAGTCGGAGGGGCTATATTGAATTCAGGCAGGTTGAGGAACTCGGCCTCCTCCTCCTCGTTGCCTTCAGCCGAGTCGGGATTTCTCACATAGAAGAAGCTCCGTTGCCATTTGCTGCAAGACTCCAGGCCCGAGATCCGAGGGAAGTCGGACTCATGCCGAGGAACTACAATGGCGGCCCCACAGGCGGTCATCTCCTTGTCCTTGACGCCCTTGTTGGGGATGCTCTGTTTCCGGAGTTGGAAGTATTTGGCCCAAAGCTTGACCACCGGCCAGAGGCCGAGATATCCCTCCGAGAAGGACACGAAGCTGGAGAGTAGGGTGATGGCGTTGGCCAGAAGATGGTGGGGTTGAAGACCGTTGTAGTCGAGGAAAGAGCGAAAGAATGGGCTCGCCGGGAGGGCAAAGCCACGCTCGAAGTGCGTGACGAAGACTACCCGCTCCCCGGGTTCGACTTGGGGTTCGTTCTCTCCCTCGGGAAGTCGGCAAATGACCTCCTCCGGGATGCGGTGAGTTCGGCGCAGCCAGTCGATGTCGTCCTGACTCGCGTCGGAGCCTTCCCATCCTCCCAGAACTCCCTCAGTTCCCATGTCGGCGGTTTCAGAAGACATGTCGGAGCTGGCCTGCGGCATAAGCAATATGTTAAGTCGGGTGCACCAAGAAGAAGCATGTGGCAGGTCGGCAAAGGAAGAGCACAGCCAATAACTCGAGTCTATAACCGGGCTAACACAACCAAGATCTGACAGGGACGTGTAAAGGAAAAATAAATGGTGTTACTGAAGAGGAACCCTAGCAATGCTACGGGAGTGTGGAGTGAAATCTACAACTAGATCTGGGCAGGGAGGAATCAAAGGTGCCTCGACAAGAACAAATATGAAGATCTATGGGGAGATACTAGGTAGCGTCGTTCATCCTCGGGAAGAACAAAAGAGGAAGGGTCGCCGTGGCCGCCCACGGGATGAATCTAGCGAAGATCGGGAAGAAGCGTACCGGATAAGATGGAGGCGCGGCGCGAGAAGTTCTCGTCCCGATGGTGGCGTGGTGGTTCCCGATCGTCGGCGTCGAGATCTCCGGCGTGCGGTTCGTGTGCAGCGTGCTTGGCGGCGGCGGTTCGCTCGGGAGCGTGCAGGGAGCAAGGAAGGAGAAGAAGAGAGTGCGGAGGAAGAGAAGGAGTCCTCCCGCCGCCGGGGTTAAGAGGAAGGGGAAAGGCGTGGTTACCGATTTTCCCGCCCGACCGTTTCGAACGGGTAGTGGGATCGTTCATGCGGCGGTTCGCATGGGTGGAGCGCTTGTGGCCGCACGATCTGCCGCACGGTGGGCTACAGAATGGGAATCGTCGGCGGCGGATCGGTTGCGGTTGCCAGCCCGGGAATCGAGGAGGCGCCTCGGAGTCAAGCCTCTCGAGTACCTGCTGGATAAGACAGATGGTGGGACCCGCGCGGCGCGTGTGTGATGGTTTGTCAGGCCGCGTGGCGTAATTCGCGGGATGGTGCCGCAGGTTGATAACACGTCTCGGATGAGGATCCGGGGTAAGATTCGTTGAGGTCGGGGGCTCCGCGCTGTGTCGGATAAAACATATCGGAATCTCCTTGTCGGGCCGGTGTGGTGATCTCGGATCCGTTGTGTGAGAACCGACTTGTGCAACTCGGAGCATTCGGTCGGCCCGGCATGATAATGTCGGCGACTGGTCCCAGGCAGTTGTGTTGTTGTGTTGTTAAATCTGATGCAGCCCTTCATCCAAGTCTGCAGGACTACACCAGCTTCGGGGACTAGTGTCGGGGGGCTACCCCCGGGTAGGGTAATGGCTTGGTTAACTCGCTCATGTTACCGTGGTAATTGTCCTTTGTCCAGCTCCAATGGTCGTGTGACCCTTCGGGGAAAGAGGCAGTGGCCTTTGGGGACACGTAAGAGGCGACTCCTGAGAGGGGTCAAGGGGCGCCCTTTGGAGGTTGCAGGGGCCAGGATGCCTCCCCTGGTATTGCTATAAATAGACCCCCAGCCCTCCATCCTCATTCAGGCAGGAGTAGGGAGTTCTCCTAAGAACCAGCTTCTCGAAGATGTCTTTGGGAGTAGGCCTAAGACATCTTCGAGCGGCTGGGCCTAGGGGCACTCTCTTGTGCAACACCCGGGACAAGTATTGGAGAGCAGGGTCCTGGCTAGACCAGGTTGTATGCTCGACCGACTTAGGCTTATGTCGGATGTAGCCGACATGTTCTAACCGACATCTCCTTGCCGAGGTTATCTGCAGGAAGGAGGTTCCGGCATAGCCATGCCGGGACCCAGGAAGGTGTGCCGGAGGTCCAGGCCCGGCATACTCTTGCCAGGACACGGAGAGGAGCCCGGCATAACCATGTCGGGATAGGCAGAACCGTCCGACATATCCTGTGTCGGGCAGTAAGGCAAGGGCAAGTACATAGCAAGGACACTGATCCGCATGACACGGAAGTGAAGTCACCTCCCGTCTGACACGGGCGCGGGACAGAAGGCACAAGACAAGGGCGACGTGACTATTCCACTGTACTGGCAACTGACTGACATGAGACAAGGCATGGAGAAGGCACGTCCTGTCTCTGACAGGGGAAGCATCATCACCTAGCCCGGCGACGGCTACGGCAAGAGGCATCATGGCCTACCTCGACCTATGTCGGATAGCCCGGCTCCTAGGTCGTGGTAGGGATGTCGACATTACCGTTGGACTGTAGCTGTTGTCCGGTGGGGCCCGGAGGAGCTTGGGTTTCCGGACAACTCGGCTGGACTTCTATAAATAGCGCCATAACTCCTCCTGTGAGAGGGACACCAACCAGAGAGCCAAAGCTATAGGCGCATTTACTCCTCTTCTCCTTGTAGTTCATCCTTGTTCTTGAGTTCATCCTAGAGAGAGAGGCAAAACAGCTCAAGGAGCACCTTTGTAGATCTTGTGACATACATATAGAGTGAGGCAAGGCAGGAGTAGGGGTCTTACCTCCTCATGAGGGCCCCGAACCTGGGTACATCGTGTGTGTTTGTGGTTGCTTGTGGTTTTGAGTGTGTTCTTCGTGTGTTCTTGAGGTTTCTTCCCTGCTTAAGTCGGTTTCGGTGATTCCTTGGCCGTCTTTCGTGTGAGCTTCTTAGCTCGCTAGCCCTCCCCGGATCCACCAGTGTCCATCGGCCCCACACATTTAGCCATCCTATGGCATCTGCCGTGATACCACCACGACACCATTTGCGCCAGTTTGGCTCTCTCCCTGGCGTTCCTCGTCTCCTTGAGGAGCAGTTCTTGAACATGAGATGTCCCGCAACGCCGACATTAGCGTGTTCTCCGTGTTCGAGTCTTCTCCACCACCGACATCTCCCCCATGGTTATCATGATGATGATCTTGTCCGCCGACATCTCCTTCGTCATGATCATCTTCTTCGCCGACATCTCCTTCGTCTTGATAATCAGCATGTCCGGGAGACTCTTCGTCTTCTCCCCCGCCGACATATCCTTCATGCGTATTTGCTGTCGGTGCATGGTTGAAGCCTACCATGAAACCGCGCCTGAGCAGGTGCTCCTCCAATTGTCCGGAATCAGGGTTGATCCAGCTCAAGAGTTTGCATGTCCGACACGGACATCTTATCTGGCGCCTGTTGCACCGAATCATTTCCATCTTTGCTTCTTCCTTGTATCTACTGATTTGACCGGAGTTCATCGCGACGACCATGGTTGCCTACACGCGGTATACGTAGAGCAGAACCGAGAAACGAGAGTACGTTAATAAGAACCGCAACATGCACACACACACACATATGCATGTTCGATAGAAAATTTCGGCACGACTTCTCCTAAAAGTAGGACATATGGGTGGTGCTAAAATTTGCCGAAATGGAAATTAATCAACATTGCAGCAAACATCCATGCACCACGTCGGCGCTAGTAACAACAAAAACAACAAACAGACATGGATAGGTGTCCACATACACCGATGGCCATACACCCGGCCATCCATGATCGGTGGCCCATATTATATACACCGATGGCCATACACCGGTGGCCATACACACCGATGGTCATACACCGCAAGCATGCACACCACAACAAAAAGAGGAGGAGATATCTCACCTAGTAGATTGGAGCTCCTCCCGGGACCGTGATCGTGTGATGTGTGTTGGAGAGAATTTAGTGCACAAAAAGAGGAGGAGAGAGTATATATGGAGCCTCCCTACCTACTAACCATTCATCTATGTTAACTAGAAGAAATGGAGAAAGAATGGTGAGAATTGGGTGAGAGGGAGTAGAAAAACGAGGTGTGTGAGAAAAGGGGAAATGTTGCAAATGAATCTGAGATTTTAGTGCATTGAATGCTTTTGTGGTCCCAGGTTCCAATTTTGTGGTGCGCTGAATATTCATTTTGTTGTGCACCAGACCCATGCGCCACAGAAAAGCCACATTCTGTGGCGCACCAAGCCCATGCGCCACAGAAAGCTGGTATTCTGTGGCGCACCCCTGACCATGTGGCACAGAATGTTTACTTTCTGTGGCGCATGTGTGAGGATGCGCCACAGAATGTGGCTTTTCTGTGACGCATGGGCCTGGTGCGCCACTGAATTGGCCTCGGATTTTTAAAATCATACTAGGTCGTGGGGTCCACAGGTATTCTGTGGCGCATGCTTCTGGGTGCGCCACAAAAAAAGAGAATTCTGTGACGCATGGGCATGTAATGCGCTACAGATATCTGTGGCGCACAGTTGGGATGCGCCACAGAATTCTGTGGCGCACAGTTGGGATGCGCCACTAAACAAATTCTGTGGCGCTTGGGCTATTTGGTCCACTACAGAATACCCATTAAAGTCTTTTCCTAGTAGTGGTATCATGCATATTCATACTAAAGAATAGTCTACAGTATATGAGAGATAGAAACCGCATCGCTTCAGATGCTAGCTAGCTAAGATCAGCATACGAGTATGAGCTCATACGACATACGCATACGAGCCCATACGCTACCGTAGCTAAAGAATACCAACAGTAAAGATGGTGCGGTAGACCCTCTGCTCGACGTCGCCTAGCTCCCGCCGCCGGCAAGCCCTACTAACAACACCTCCTGATCGATCTACTGCTCTCGGCCCTCCGCTGAATGTCAGCAGCTTCTCTTGATACTGCTGTGTATTCTCATCTAAAAAATACACAGAACACAGAGAGTCGCTCTCTCAATCGTTCTCTCACTTTCTCTGACTCTGCCATCTAATCTCGGTCAGTCTCCAGTAGCAACATCAGAAGCGTGTATTTTACCGCTGGTTGGAATGGAATGGAAAGATCCCAACAAAATTTAGGTGGGTTACCGCAACCCATGCTCAAATGAGGACATGGACATTTTTTACTCCGCCACAACAATTGAAGGAGATATGCCCTAGAGGCACTTAATAAATATAGTTTATTCGTCATATCTCAATTGTTCATTATATGTTTTATACCATGCTATAACTGTATTAAGCGGAAACATTAATACACGTGTGGTAGATAAACAACCAGGTCCCTAGTAGCCTCTATCTAACTAGTTCATTGGGCAATTGATGATCGAGGTTTCCCGATCATGTGACATTTATGTCAGTTGACAATGGAGTCATGTCATTGGGGGAATGACGTGATGGACATACCCAATATTTGTAGGACGTAGTCATTACGCCTTCGACCGTGAGATCTACTCTTATTGCTATTCCTGAAAGACACTTTGATTGCATCAAACGTCATATCTTACATAGTGTGACAATAAAGGTGTCCCTCTCGGGTGTCGTAAAGGAGTATGTTGAGACGGGGGATCAAGAGCGGGATTTGCCAGTCCGCATAGCAGGATAGATACTCTAGGGCCCACTCGGTGAGATTATGCCAAACGAGCTTGCAAGCGTGTGACTAGATCATCAGGACAAAATATCATGGACGAGTAGAAGTTAGCAGTGTCGGTAACGAGATCAAGCTAGGTATGGAGATATCTATGAACGAGTCTCGGACACGCTAAGTATCGCATGACAAAAGGTTTAAGAATCAGACGTCTAGGTTCGAACGGTAAAGTATTCGTTATCTCGCAGGGATTAATTCTGGGTATCCTCGGTCCACGAATTAGTCATTGATCGGAGAGGAGTCTCGATCATGTCTGGTGAGATAATCGAACCGCCAGGGTAACACACTTAAGGGGAGTCGACATTTAGACCGGAAGAGAAAATAGGAAAAGAGAGCACCGGGAACGTCCCGGGAAAGTTCCGATGGAGATCGGGCAGCGACGAAATAGTTTTCGGAGCCGGAATAAATTACGTAATATGTATTTAATATTAATTAGTGTAATTAATAGTTAAATATATTTTTATTTATTTATTCATGAATTTCTAAAGGCAAAAATCCCTAAATGGGCCTTTTTAGGCAAAAGGGACCATGAGGGGGGGGGGGGGGGGGGGGGAGGAGTCCCTCCAAGGGAGGGAGCTTGGTTCGGCCGGCCCTAGGTGGGCCACATGGGGCCCACCTAGGCCGGCGCACCAGCCCTGGCCGAATTGGGGTGTGGGATTAGTCCCACACCGCCAGCCTGGCAAGTTGGGCAGCCCCTGGCCTCCTATATATAGAGGGGTACCCCTGGCCTTTGAAGTACACAACCAATTCTCTCTCTCTCTCCTTGGATCCCGTGACTCCCTTGTTTGGAGTTGCGCCGAGGATAAGTTTTCTCCACCATACGCACGCCGCCGTGCTGCTGGTCTTCCGGTCACAGTCTTCCGCTGCTCGTCCCTGGATCGGGTCCGGAGTTCGTCGGCTTCACCGTATGTGTGTAACGCCCTGCGAGGTGCCACACTACTGGTGCTGGAGGTCTGCTTCCTCCACACGGCCTCGAGGTCGTCGTCGGTTTCATCGACATCGCCGCGTCATCGTCTTCTTCGTCGCGCCAAGTTCTCCGCGACCTTGAGGTCGGCTACGGCGTCTACGTCAGCAACGCTTGTGCGGGAGCGTAATCCCCGCTTTTTGGTCTACAAGGGTATGTATACCGATCTCCTCCGTATTAATATATCTGCATAGTATAGATCCTGGCTAGTTTAAGGTTATCGCCTGCCACGTAAAATATGCAAAAGATAAAGTAGAGGCGTCTAACTTTATTTTGCAGGGGCTATGTGATATGGTCAAGGTAGGTTTATTAAATTGTTTATGAACTGCTGGAGCGAAGGAGACCATCGGCGCAAGGGCCATATCACGTCGCATTACATTTAATGTTTTGCGTCCCTCCAAGGGAGGGAGCTTGGTTCGGCCGGCCCTAGGTGGGCCACATGGGGCCCACCTAGGCCGGCGCACCAGCCCTGGCCGAATTGGGGTGTGGGATTAGTCCCACACCGCCAGCCTGGCAAGTTGGGCAGCCCCTGGCCTCCTATATATAGAGGGGTACCCTTGGCCTTTGAAGTACACAACCAATTCTCTCTCTCTCTCCTTGGATCCCGTGACTCCCTTGTTTGGAGTTGCGCCGAGGATAAGTTTTCTCCACCATACGCACGCCGCCGTGCTGCTGGTCTTCCGGTCACAGTCTTCCGCTGCTCGTCCCTGGATCGGGTCCGGAGTTCGTCGGCTTCACCGTATGTGTGTAACGCCCTGCGAGGTGCCACACTAGTGGTGCTGGAGGTCTGCTTCCTCCACACGGCCTCGAGGTCGTCGTCGGTTTCATCGACATCGCCGCGTCATCGTCTTCTTCGTCGCGCCAAGTTCTCCGCGACCTTGAGGTCGGCTACGGCGTCTACGTCAGCAACGCTTGTGCGGGAGCGTAATCCCCGCTTTTCGGTCTACAAGGGTATGTATACCGATCTACTCCGTATTACTATATCTGCATAGTATAGATCCTGGCTAGTTTAAGGTTATCGCCTGCCACGTAAAATATGCAAAAGATAAAGTAGAGGCGTCTAACTTTATTTTGCAGGGGCTATGTGATATGGTCAAGGTAGGTTTATTAAATTGTTTATGAACTGCTGGAGCGAAGGAGACCATCGGCGCAAGGGCCATATCACGTCGCATTACATTTGATGTTTTGAGTGCATCTTATATTGTGTGTGTATATATATATATATATATATATATATATATATATATATATATATATATATATATATATCAATGCGGATTTGCTGCCCATGGTGGTAGCTGCGCATAGGCCGTGCGCCGTCGGATTCAGCGTGGAGAGCTCGCTTGATAAGCAGCATAAAAAAAGCCAAACGGAGCAGCGTCTAGCAGGGCGGCATCGTCCGTGTATCCTAACGCCTCAGGAAACAAAGACCCGCGCTTTGACCGCTCCTAGATGTCGCACGTAATCTACGAAAGCTGCGGCCGTCCGCGTGTATCCTTTCATTCCCACGACAATAGCGCGCACTACGGCCTTTGTTTTTGAAGATAGTAGTATGCATCACTACGGTCTTTGTTTTTGATGCTCATGCATGGCCTCTGTCTTTCATGTGACTACCATCCGTGTGTGGGGAGCAAATTCTTGTTTTACTCTCGGGGCAATGTCTGCGTGTTTGATGATAAGGCACCTGTACCACACATTGATGTCACGTCCATGATGGTCGCAGCACAAAGGGGCGCATAGAGGCTGTAAAATAGAAGAAACAAGAGTTGACTGTTGCTGCGTGGTGATATCCTGGGTAGTGAGTAATAGTACTGAAATATCCTTCTGCGATTATCAACGAGCTACGATTCGCCGGGTGTGCGTGTGTGGTCCTGTTATGGCGCAGATGTTACGCATGGCCAGATTCCTCCCGCGTGTTTTGTCTCCCGACAGCCGTAGCCGTTTTGCATTCTCTAGTTCAGCCTACAAACGAAAATAAAATGCAACGCTACGTAAACAACGCGTGTAGTCTTCGTGCTCTCGTTACGACGGAGAGTTTGGCTCTGTTGGGTGTCCGTTAGCTGCGGCATTGTACATTCGCTGCGGGACTACACCCTATATCGGATGTGGACGGTTGGATGGCTATGCGCAGCTATCACCGTGGGCAGCCAGCTATTTTGCATATACATATATATATATATATATATATATATATATATATATATATATATATATATATATATATATATAACTCAGCTAAACAGGAACCGGTTCCTATTTAAGCTAAACAGGAATCTTCTGAACTTCCTCGGAAGTGCGGAGTGAACCTTCTCGGCGTTAAGATGTGAACCTTCACGCGGAACTATATTTTTTTTGACACGATTTTTAACATGATTATTCAGCCGCTTATCGGAATGATGCATGTGATATGCCGTTGGATAGTTACAGAAATTGCGCAACTTTTTCATATTAACTAGTTTTTCAAATTACGCATGGTTTTTAAACAATTTTGAATCTACAAATACGATTTTCACGATTTTCTCCGTTTTCGCACAGTATTTCGCTCGCCATTTTCAAACCGTTTGTCGGAATGACGCAAACGATACGCCGTTAGAAAGGTTTGTAAAATACGCATCTTTTCTTCTCTTATCAACTTGCGAGATTCGTCACTGATTAAGAGCAGTTTCGAATATATATGGTTACGTTTTTCGGATTTCAGATCTGGCGGACAGTTTTTTCTCAATTACTTTTAAACCGCTAATCGAAACAACACAAATGATATTGCGTTGCAAAGCTGTTGAGTAGGCGCAACTTTTTTACTTTAACCATTTTTTCAAATTACGCACGGATTAAGAGTAAGTTTAAACTTAATTAAAACGTTGACACACCTCATCACGTGAATTTTTTTAAATTTACCATCATGTTGTTGTTTAAGTCGAAGGTTCGGACAATTGGTGGCCAAATTAGACTCATTTAGTTACTTATTGCATTTTAGATATGGTCATTTGAATAAACAAACCTCATAGATTTGACTTTTATGTGTAGAGTTTCCGGCCGAAAACTGACTAATACGATAGTGAACTTCTTTTTATGTGTTGGTGAACTTTCAATCCTAGAGTAGTTTTATGTTTTGTTCATAAACTGTAGATTTTTTTGAAGTGAACCTTTTTTTTTCAGAACTAGGTGAACTTTTTTTCCGCAACTACACATGAACTTTTTTCTAGACCAAGTGAACTTTTTTTAAAAGTTATTTGGAATGAGGCTTTTCTGAACTGTCTCAGCAATGATATATGAACTTTCTCGCGCTTCACATGTGAACCTTCAGCAGAAATATGAACATTTTCCTGAACTTTTTTTCGGAACGAGGTGAACTTTCTGAACTTCCTCGCGACTGTTGTGTGAACCTTCTCGCACATGACATGTGAACCTTCAGACGGAAGATGAAGTGAAATTTTTCCTGAACAATTTTCGGAACGAGGTGAACTTTTTTCGCAACTGCACATGAACTTTTTTTGAACATTTTTTTCTTAACCAAGTGAACCTTTTTTTATAATCGAAGTGAACTTTTTTTTGGGATTGACGTGAACTTTTTTCTGAACCTTTTTCAGAATGAGGTGAACTTTTAACTACTCATGAGCTTTGTTTCTCGGCGAAGTGAACTTTTTTTTCTGAACATTTTTTCTCACTGAACTTTTTTTCCTGAACTTTTTTTTAACTTCATATGAACCTTTTTTCCATACGAAGTGCACCTTTTTTTTAGAACGAAGTGAACTATTTCGCTAAACTACACATGGACGTTTTTTACACAAAAGTCAGCAACAAGGAGGACACAGTCGATCGCATGAGCGCGCAGTCCCCCAACGGGCAAACGAACCTTCATTTTAAGGTTTATGAACCTCCAGATAAAAAAAGTAGTTCAGCACAGGAGCAAGGGTGGCGCCGGTGGCCTTGCTCCGAGGGAGGAGGTCGCCCCGGCGGCGAACCCCGGCAGCGAACCTTTTTTAGTCAGTAACTGAACTTTTGATGGCCATCAGGGAAGAAGTTCTTTTGGGAACTTTTGCAGCAAAAACAAACATAGACTAAACTGAACCTTATTTTCACACAATCTGAACCTCATTTTCACATCGAGCGGTGGTGCAGGCCGGGGGGACAGCCGGAGCGCTGGACGAGGCACCGTCGACTCTGGAGGATCCGGTCGGGCATGAGGTTGAGGATGCCACGCCGGCAGGAGGTGGCGGAAGCTGCGGGGCAGGAAGTGAACCTTCATTTAACCTTCATTTGACCTCCATCGGGAGAACAAAGGAGGTTGGGGGCGAAGCTGTCGTGGACCGTCGGAGCTCCCTCGCCGCGGCGCCGCTAGCTTGCCCGGCCCGGAGGCGGAGAAGAAGCTGGTTCTGCTGGGGGCGGAGATGTCGTGGATCCGTCGACGAGGCGGAGCTGCCGTCGATTCGCCCGGAGCGGAGCTGTCGCGGACGGCCCGAGCTCCCTCGCTTGCGGCGCCGCTAGCTTTCCCGACCCGGAGGCGGAGAAGAAGCTGGTCCTGCTAGGGCGGAGCTGCCGTGGACGGCCCGAGCTCCCTCGCGTCGGCGCCCGCGCCGCCGCTCGCTCGCTCGGTCCGGAGGAAGAAGGTGCTCTCTGCGGGGATGCTTGCCGTGTCCGTCGCCGGCTCCCTCGCGTCGGCCGCGGCCGCCGCTCGCTCGCCGGTGCCGGCGGAAGAAGGTGGAGGCGGATCGGGGGTGGGGGATCGGCGGTCAGGGGTCAGGGTTGGATGGATGGGCTTTCGTCGGTCGGGTCGCGGTGCGGTCTGGATCCGGTCTCCTTCCCTAATTAGGATAGTTCCTGTTTAGTCTAAATAGGAACTCTTAAGGGAGATTCCTGTTTAGTCCTGCCCTATATATATATATATATATATATATATATATATATATATATATATATATAGTATATATTAGTTACACGGCGGTAGTAATATAAGATGATCCCTCCAAAATACCATTTGTGTTCTCCCTTCAACGTGCACCACCAAGAAAGTTCTACGTTATGAGGCAGGCCGTGACGATCGGGTGTCAGACATATCGTCGTTCGCATACAGTGGGTGTAAGCCATGTTGCACGCACATTTACGTTGAAGGTTATTATGGCGAGCCTAGCATGTACAGACATGGCCTCTGAACAAGGTGACCGAAAGGTTAAGCATGAGTCACAAAGTTGTTGTGATTGACATATCAATGTATACCTTTGAAGTTATGTTGCCAGCTCTGACGATGAGGGGTTGCATAATGGATGAGGGTCGTGTAATCACTAAAACGATTAGAGGGATATTCGTTTTGAGTGGGAGTTCTGGTAGTTTTATTTTATTAAAACTTGAACCCTATTTTATAATGAACAAAGTCTTTATGTTTTGCAAAACCTTTGTAGATATTAACCAATGTAATAGCCTTCTTTGAAAATTAGGCGCAATCCTGCGATTGAGAAACTTAAAAGGTTGGGTCCAAACTTCATAATTTTATACTTTAGCTTGAGGATACTCCTTGTTTAAACCATTAGCTCTTTGTGATACAATACCCGCTAGGAGATAAACCCGGAGATTCCGCTAACAAAAGGATAATTTGGATTATCAAGTTTTTGTGCGGATAATATCATCATAATCCAGTGTATGCTATGATCTCTGCCATAGAGAATTAACGGTGGGTACGAGTTGTTAGATCGCGAACATATGAGATGATCGCTAAACTCGGGATACACCTAAAGTTGGGTTGATGAAGTTTAACAGTATGTTGACTGTTTTTCTTCTCAACCAAGATGGAAGAGAATACACGCATTGAAGGAGCACGTGGCGGTCATACTCGATGACATTGGTCATACTTGATGACATTGAGACGCCTCGCTCAGCTCGATCACTGGATGACAGACAACGTTGCCAGGTGCAAATGCTTTGTCATAGACGATGTCATGCAAGGGGAATCGTTCACCTTCATGGTTCTTGATTGCGTTGGAAGAATCAAGAAGATGAAACAGATCGCCGGGAAGTCATCAATGATGATGGTGTATATATGATATACACGTTATGAATGTTTTACCTAAGCAAGTACTCGCAGTAGTGACTAAGTTTTTGATACTAGTCATGTTTTATGAAAACCAGATTTACTGCTTGAGTAGCTTGGAAGGATGAGGTGACAATGTGTGTTGATGATGGCAGACAAAATGTTGTGATGGCCATAGACACTCTCCCTCTAGATCTACCATTTGAATAAATTCTTTTATGATCGCCTGTTAGTATGATCGTTATAAGTGTGTCTTCTCTAGCAAGACAATTGTTCATATATGTTAGTGACAAAATCGTTGTCCTATATTTATGAAGTAATGATCATCAGCCGATATGAATTTAGATGGTAGAAGCTCCCACATTCATAATATTAATGCCAAAGGATACAAACTTAATAAAGACACCACATTCGTGTGGCACTACCGTTTAAGTCATGTCAATGTTATAGTCAATGAACAAGCTCCATACGGATGGATCTACAAGTCATTAGATTTGATCTTTTGACACTTGCAAGATAACTAAGACACCGTTTTCGGAAAGCGGTCATATGACTTATTGATAATCATGCATATAGATGTATGTGTATCAATGAAGTAATTAACGTGTATTGGAGACCTTTATTTCGTAAACTTCACTTAACGTTTTGAGTATAACTTGTTGAGAATCATGCATATGGGTGTATGTGAATCAATGAAGTACTTTAACTCGTATAGTGGAAGTCTTTATTTCATAGACTTCATGAATATTCCGAGTAGATATATGGATATCCACTTAGGGAATGTTAATCTGGAAATTTTGATTCGATCAAACAAGTTCAGAATGAAGTAGGAAATAAATTTAACAAGAAAATCAAATTCCTGCGATACAGATCGAGGAAATAAAGATTTGAGTTATAATGTTGGCATATCATTAGAAGACTGGTGAGAAGAGTTCCACAAATTACGTCGCATGGAATACCATAGTGTTATGGCATGTTAGGACGTCGTAATCGCACTCTATCGGATAGTGTGTGGTAAATAAATCTCTTATCAATTATTGTGATCATTGGAGTCATATGGTAGAAACATAACATTCACGTTAGATAATAGGGAAACCATTTAAATCCATGGAGACAATACCATATGAGTGATGGCATGGCTTTTAGCCTAGATTGTCGTTTCAGCAATTTAGTGTTTCGATGTGATCAAACCTAAAATGGATAAATCTTTGTAGTGTACCGTACCTAAAGAATTAGTTGGGTACATGTCTCACGACATAGGCAAAAACGTTGCCGGAATATACCTTGCAAAAGAAATAGTTTCTTGTCCAAGGGTATAAGTGGGAAAGAAAGTAGAGCAAGACAAAGTTAATGAACTTTCTCTCTAGACGTCAGAGTGGCGCAACGGAAAGTGTTTCCGGTGTCATGCTCCTCAACTTGAAAGAAGCTTGTGTTCATACTGAGAACGTAGGATTACGAGGTTGTGTTCCACACTGTGTGGTACGACAATCTTGTTATGAAGGTCATGTTAATGGAATATGACAGACCTACGAACTACGAAGAAGAGATGGTAGACCTAAGTCCGAGAAATGGCTATGAGTCATATATGATCCGAGATAAAATCCATGTACGATTACCAGGTAATGACTTGGGAGATCTTCTTGATGGCATCTAGTCTGTTAATAGAATATGGAATTTTATGAGAGAATAGACGCTGATAAGGATCGATTTGTCGTGAAACAGTTCCGACAGATTCAAAAGTTGACCACAACGAGATTTTGTCTCAAGTGGCAAAGGCTAAATCTATTCGGGGTCGTTTAGCAATTACTATAATTTCAAATTGAGAAATTGATAGATGGATAAGGAAACCATGTTTCTTAATGGTATCGTTAAGAAAGAGTTGTAATTAGTACAATGAAATGGTTTGGTGATCCTGAGGATGCTAAACATGTATGCAAACTTCAGCTGTCCATTCATGGGCTGAAGCAAGCATATCGGAGCTGGAATCTTCACTTTGATGATGTGATCAAAGGATTTTGGAGTTGTCCAAAATAGCTGAAGAAACTTGCATTTGCAAAGAAGTGAGTGGGAGCTAAGTAGCTTTTCTTGATCTTATATGTGAATGGCATATTTGAGTGGGAGCTAAAAGAAATTCCTTCGTCTTATATACGGATGACGTATTTAAGTGGGACCTAAGTGTTATTCCTGATTTTATGTAACGACATATTGGGAATGATACAGATCCTCTAGCAAAGTATAAAGGATTATTTAAGTGATTAAATTTTCTATGAATGAAGTTAGGAGTATTAGGCATCCGATCTATAATTGTATAGATCAAAAGGGGCTTAATAACATTAGGTCGGAATATTTTCCTAGGTTAAGATTCTGAAGTGTTTCAGAATAGAACAAGAGAAGAAAAAGGTTCTTGCTTGTATGACTAGGTAAAATATTAAGTTTATCTTGGCATTTTCAGTGATAGAAAATGATGTTCGACATTCTCTATGTCTCAGACATAGATTCTATCAGACTGAAAAGCTCGACTTGGTGTGACCCAAGTTCTTGGTTGAAGAACGGGTTCTAGAGTGATCCTTGTGTGGATCAATGAACAAACGTTAAGTATATTCTTTAGTGTCTATGAGAACTAAAGATATGTTTTCTGGTAAAGGGTAAGAGTGGAAAGACAACTTGCCATAAAACGGTTACGATGATGCAAGTTATGACACTGACCCATAAGACTAGAAATCTCATATAGGAGATGTCCTTTATTTTGAAGAAAGACATGGTTAGCTTGCGAAGTCGCATATGAATGCACTGTCG
Source organism: Poa annua (assembly GCA_026929855.1). NCBI lineage: Eukaryota > Viridiplantae > Streptophyta > Magnoliopsida > Poales > Poaceae > Poa > Poa annua. Next base: position 44,516,962 of record CM049436.1, read on the forward strand.
CATAATCTACATAAAAGGTATAGAAATATATGGCAACTTCAGAAGTAGCAAGTGTGATTGGACTGAGTCTCACTCCATCGACTAAGATATATTTCGCCGTCATCGTAAGATGCGGGATGATGTCAAACTGGTTGACATAGAAGTGTTGCAAAGCACATACAGATCTAAATGTGTGAGATCTGTTGACTGTATTCCTGTTCCACGAAGCAAGCATGCACCAAGTTGCTATGGGTGTTGAGCTTTTACCAAGTTGTAAACTAGATTAAGTGTTACTCTAGTGCAAGTGGGAGACTGAAGGAGATATGCCCTAGAGGCACTTAATAAATATAGTTTATTCGTCATATCTCAATTGTTCATTATATGTTTTATACCATGCTATAACTGTATTAAGCGGAAACATTAATACACGTGTGGTAGATAAACAACCAGGTCCCTAGTAGCCTCTATCTAACTAGTTCATTGGGCAATTGATGATCGAGGTTTCCCGATCATGTGACATTTATGTCAGTTAACAATGGAGTCATGTCATTGGGGGAATGACGTGATGGACATACCCAATATTTGTAGGACGTAGTCATTACGCCTTCGACCGTGAGATCTACTCTTATTGCTATTCCTGGAAGACACTTTGATTGCATCAAACGTCATATCTTACATAGTGTGACAATAAAGGTGTCCCTCTCGGGTGTCGGAAAGGAGTATGTTGAGACGGGGGATCAAGAACGGGATTTGCCAGTCCACATAGCAGGATAGATACTCTAGGGCCCACTCGGTGAGATTATGTCAAAGGAGCTTGCAAGCGTGTGACTAGGTCACCAGGACATAATATCATGGACGAGTAGAAGTTAGTAGTGTCGGTAACGAGATCAAGCTAGGTATGGAGATATCTATGAACGAGTCTCGGACACACTAAGTATCGCATGGCAAAAGGTTTAAGACTCAGACGTCCAGGTTCGAAAGGTAAAGTATTCGTTATCTCGCAGGGATTAATTCTGGGTATCCTCGGTCCACGAATTAGTCATCGATCGGAGAGGAGTCTCGATCATGTCTGGTGAGATAATCGAACCGCTAGGGTAACACACTTAAGGGGAGTCGACATTTAGACCGGAAGAGAAAATAGGAAAAGAGAGCACCGGGAACGTCTGATGCACACTGTGGGTGTGTTGTTGGGAGACCCCAAGAGGAAGGTATGAAATAGTGCCGCAGCAAGTTTCCCTCAGTTGTGAAACCAAGGTTATCGAACCAGTAGGAAATAATGAATTCCCCCGAGGTGTCAACAGCGCCAGAAAATGCTTCCTGGGACGTAGGTCACGTGGAAGCTGCACACAACACAATCAAGATACTTTGCCCCAACTTAACGGTGAGGTTGTCAATCTCACCGGCTTGCTGTAACAAACGATTAAACGTATGTGTGGAAGAAAGATGTTTGTTTGCAGAAAGTAACAGGTTTGCAGTTTGTGGTTTATCAGATTAAAGAGAAGGACCGGGGTCCACAGTTCACTAGTGGTGTCTCTCCATAAATAATAATAACATTCATGCGGGTAAACAAATTACAGCTGGGCAATTGATAGAATAATGATGAGCAAACCAATGCATATACCAACGTTATGATGTCTAGTGTGAGATTCATTCGGGCATTACAACAATATACATAGACCGTTCCAACCGCATCTATGACTAATAATCCACCTTCCGGTTAGCGTCCGCACCCCTTTCAGTATTAAGTTGTATGCAACAGATTATCGCCTTAAGCACTGTGTGTAAAGTAAGTAAGTAACATCATCCTTAGACAAATTACTACTGTTTTATCCCTAGTAGCAACAGTACATCTACAGCCTTAGAGCTAGCTGTCACCACCCCAGATTTAATAGAGACATGAACCTACTATCGAGCATAAATACCCCCTCTTGGAGTCACAAGCATCTACTTGGCCAGAGCATACACAAGTAACGGAGAGCATGCAAGATCATTAAATAGCACACACATGATATATTATGAAGCAATAACTTTAGTACTCAATATTCATCGGATCCCAGCAAACACAACATGAAGTATTACATAACGGTGATCTTGATCATGATAGGCAGCTCACAAGATCTAAACATGGTAGCACAAGAGGAGAAGACAACCATCTAGCTACTGCTATGGACCCGTAGTCCAAGGGTAGACTACTCATGCATCAGTCCGGAGGCGGTCATGGCGACGTAGAGGCCTCCGGTGACGATTCCCCCTCCCGGCAGGGTGCCGGGGGGAAGTTCTGATCTCTCCCGAATTGGTGTTGACGACGGCGGCGGCTCGGGACCCGTGGAGGAAAATATGAACACCGTGCTAGGGTTTTTGTTCCGGGGGGTATATGTAGGCGAAAGGGCGAAGGCGGTGGAGGCCCGAGGGCCCCACACCTGGTGCTCGCGCGGGTCCACCCCCTGCCGCGCGAGCACGTGGTGGCGGCGCCTCGGCCTCCCACTTCGTTTCGTCTTCGGTGTTCTGGAACGTTCCCAAATAAATATGCACTTTGGAAAAGAAATCATCCGATTCCGAGAATATTTCCTTAAGTACTTTTCTGAAACCAAAAACAGCAGAAAACAGGGAACTGGCACTGCGGCATCTTGTTAATAGGTTAGTCCCAGAAAATGCATAAAACTATATAAAATGCATATAAAACATGTAATAACTTGGTATAATATAGCATGGAACATAAGAAATTATAGATACGTTGGAGACGTATCAACGTCCCGGGAAAGTTCCGATGGAGATCGGGCAGCGACGAAATAGTTTTCGGAGCCGGAATAAATTATGTAATCTGTATTTAATATTAATTAGTATAATTAATAGTTAAATATATTTCTATTTATTTTTTCCTGAATTTTTAAAGGTAAAAATCCCTAAATGGGCCTTTTTAGGCAAAAGGGCCCATGAGGGGGGGGAGGAGTCCCTCCAAGGGAGGGAGCTTGGTTCGGCCGGCCCTAGGTGGGCCACATGGGGCCTACCTAGGACGGCGCACCAGCCCTGGCAGAATTGGGGTGTGGGATTAGTCCCACACCGCCAGCCTGGCAAGTTGGGCAGCCCCTGGCCTCCTATATATAGAGGGGTACCCCTGGCCTTTGAAGTACACAACCAATTCTCTCTCTCTCTCTCGTTGGATCCCGTGACTCCCTTGTTTGGAGTTGCACCAAGGATAAGTTTTCTCCACCATACGCACGCCGTCGTGCTGCTGGTCTTCCGGTCCCAGTCTTCCGCTGCTCGTCCCTGGATCGGGCCCGGAGTTCGTCGGCTTCACCGTATGTGTGTAACGCCCTGCGAGGTGCCACACTAGTGGTGCTGGAGGTCTGCTTCCTCCACACGGCCTCGAGGTCGTCGTCGGTTTCATCGACATCGCCGCGTCATCGTCTTCTTCGTCGCGCCAAGTTCTCCGCGACCTTGAGGTCGGCTACGGCGTCTACGTCAGCAACGCTTGTGCGGGAGCGTAATCCCCGTTTTTCGGTCTACAAGGGTATGTATACCGATCTCCTCCGTATTACTATATCTGCATAGTATAGATCCTGGCTAGTTTAAGGTTGTCGCTGTTAGGAATTTTTTTTGTTTTCTGCCTACGATCCCCTTCAACAATCACAATTGGTAATGGAGCAAAGACAACGTTTTGGCATGCGCCATGGTTGGAAGAAAGGAAACCGAAGAACATTGTCCCGCTAATCTTTGTTTTGTCTAGCAAAAAGAAATGCACCATTCGTGAGGCCTTGCTTGGGGCGAGTTGGGTGAGCAAGGTGCGCCTTGACGAGGATTTTACCGCTGCACACTTTGCGCAATTTGTGACTCTTTGGACCCTACTTGTCAACATCAACCTTAACCCAAACATCAATGATGAGATTCGTTGGAAGCTAACGAAAAATGGCGAGTACACGGCTAAGTCCGCTTATGCGTTGCAATTTATGGGCTCTATATCCTCCGCTATGGACAAAACAATTTGTAAGGTTTGGGCTCCGCCGAAGACGAAGTTTTTCGCTTGGCTTGCAAATCAAAATAGGGTGTGGACGGCAGACCGCTTGACACGAAGAGGGTGGCCAAATTGTGGGCTTTGCCCTTTTTGTAAGAAAACCACGGAGTCGGTGGTGCACCTTTTTGTCCATTGCCGCGTGACAAGAAGGATTTGGGGAATGTTAAAGGATTGGTTAGGACTTCATACAATTGACCCGGGCTCTTGGTCCAATATCTCCTTCAATGAGTGGTGACTCAAGATGGCGTGCGTCTCCCCTCACCGGAAGGTGGTTGCCTCCCTCACCCTCCTCACCACTTGAGAGATTTGGAATGAGTGCAATGCTAGAGTTTTTCAACACAAGAGTGCTCCACCTCTTGTCATCTTAGATAGAATTAAGAGTGAGTCCCGTTTGTGGGTGATGGCGGGTGCCAAATTTTTAGGCAACTTGATGCCGCAAGAGTAGTTCCTTTTGTAATAATGGGTCCTCCCTAAAATTGCTTTCTTGCAACTCCTTCTTAATTAATACTAGAAACATACCCCGCGCTTTGCGGCGAAAATCTTTTATTTTTTTACTATACAAATAAAGTGATATAAGACTAAGGATATGAATTTGTTTACAAAAATAGATAACATATCACAATTATAAAAATGCTAAATTATGATTTTTTATTTGATGATAAAAAATAGATGACATGAAAAATTGGGTGATGAAAACCAAATGACATGGATATATTGCATGTAAGAAAATATTGGCTTTAATGAATATTAGTGGGATGACATGGACATTTGGTTGGCTAAGGAATGGATGATGTGGATAGTTTGCATGTTGAGATAGAAAATATTTAATGTATTTAGTGGGGTTTTACTTTATAAGAGCAAGTATAATAGGCTTATAAGCGGGCTATATTTATTACTCCCTCCGTCCCAAAATAAGTGGTTGATATCAACTTAAAGTTGAGACACTTATTTTGGGACATGTCCAAATATATACACTTTCTATTAAGGTTGAGACACTTATTTTGGGACGGAGGGAGTAGATTACATGGAGGAGAGAGAAGAGGAGAGAGAAGGGGAGTGGGCTCTTATGCAATAACCAGCTCTAGCACGTGCTCCTAGGCACTTTGTGCGTGTGGGTGGTGGGCCATATTTTAATAAACTAGTATATTTTTACATCTAACTATTGTACATGTTGGCTGTATAGTTGACTATAAATGACATGGTAATTTTTTATAGCCAGCTGTTGGCTATATTGAAAGAGTGAAAGAGGTATAGATAGATAAGGGACTTAAATATACTAGTTTTTGTCCCGAAATTCACCACAAAACTTACTTGAAATTTCTTTTAGTTACCAACAAGTATAGTTTTAGCTAATCAAAACAAAAGATTTTCGGGTACAACATAAACACGAATGTAGCCAACATATCTAAATGTTACAACAAGAAAATAAAATAAGCATCATAGAATAGTCACGAAAGCTGACTACAGTTCTACCCAGTTATTTCCCGCGATCCTAAACCTTGAGCTCTGATATTAATTGCTCTGATTTATTTATTTCACAGGTAAAGTCACAGACTTCTTCTGGATCACATGCCGTGAGTCCGTCTCTCCCATTTTGGTTCTTGAACATCTACGGCAACCATATGATCGAAATTATACATCCCATCCCAGACTCTCTCCATTTCTTATACTCCTCGTCCTCGCGATCACCTCCTCGATGGCGATATCAAAGCCGTCCTTCATGGCCCCCTCAAACCTCACCCTGGGGTCCTTGTACACGAACCTCGGGATCATCTTGATCACCTCCTCCCTCATGGCTGTCACCTCCTCGTCACTGTACCTGATCAGCACCTCCTCGATGTCCACCTTCCCTTCCACGAGATCGTCCTCGCCGATGAACACCGAGTAACGGCGGCGGCGATCGACGTTGTTGTCTGGCTCGTGCCATCGGTACTGCTTTTCGAAGGTGGACGCCTCGTGGAAGAAGACTGGAATGCACCCGGCTACGACGACGTCGATGGCAGACCGACGCATGAAGGAGTCTCCGCGCGGCTGCAGGCAGAAACGGGAGGAGGCGAACAGGGACATGAGCTTCTCCGCGGACCGGCAGTCGTGGCTGTTGCTGCAGTCGAGCATGCCGCAGCGGTTCGGCGAGGAGGCGCACTTGTCAATGATGCGGTCGCGGACGAGCAGCGTGCCGCCAGGACGCCGCGCTCCGGCGAACGCGAACAACCATGGCCGGCGCGTCTCGCGAGCGCGCGCCTGCCACGCGGCCACCTCGGCGGCGGAGGACGGGTGGAAGTAGCTCGGGTAAGGCACGGCCATGTCCCGGCGGTCCCAGATGTTGGACTCGATGGTGAGCACGGTCATGTTGAGGCACTCGGGCTGGTTGAGGAAGCTGTTGCCGCACCCTATGGTGTCGTCGCTTCTCGGCGCACGCCGGAACATCCACGTGGTCTTGGACGCGAGCATGAAGTGGTCGCGCCCGCCAAATGCCGCCCACTGTGGCCGTGAGGATAGCCACCGGAGGAACTCCGCCGACGGCCCGTCGCGCACCGACGCGTTGGTGTCGCAGGTGTAGTGGTTCAGCTCCAGACCCGCGTAGTACGGCACGTACACTGCCGTCGCCGCCGCCGGGTCGTCGGTGAGGCACTCGTACCGCCGCATACGGTTGTGGAAGATCACCTCCAGGGCATGTTGGTTCGTGTTGAACCTGCATCGAATTCAGGGTGCAGTTAAGCAGAGCACGCAAAGAAACTCAAATGGAAACAAACCACGATGGTTTCTTGGCCATATGTTGATTGCTTGCTCACCATCCGTTAGGGATGACACAGTCAGTGTCGTTGCCGGCGACGGGAGCGAGCATCGGGCCGAGGCCAGCATTGGACATGAAAACGCACGCGCTGCTCTCGTCCTGAAACGCCGGAGACCCCTCAACGCAGTCGCGGAGAAGTTTAAACCGCCAGGGTAGATCCAGCATGTACACGCGCTGGCCCTCGCACGACGGCGGTGATCGCGGGCTCTTGACGTCATCGTCGCCGACCGCTGGCGGGGGAGAGAAAAGATTGACGGGGAGAGCGGCGGGGCCGGGAGGACGGTGGGAGGAAAGGTATGAGTAACGGGAGAGCGAGACGTGGAAGAACTGGAAGTGGAAGAGGCAGGACAAGAGCCATGAGCCGGCGACGAGGAGGCCGTAGATGAGCTGCTTGTTGTGGCAGCTGTGCGCTTCCATGGCTGGGCCTGGGCTAGCTAGATGAGAGCATCTAGCAAGAGAGATAGATGTGGTGCTCTGTAGGGGGTACATCAAGTACTAATCTCAAGTGGTTATTTAGTTTGAAAGGGCCAATGGAGAAGTCTTAACAGTGAAATTTGAGAGACTTGGTGGCCTGGCATAATTCTGGTTTCTGCTCTGCATCCCTTTGAAATTTTAATCGATCGATGGCTCTTGGCATCCGTGCACTCTACATTACTCAATTCCTCCGCAGTTGACTCGAGCTGCGCATTAAGGGCTTGCTCATCGGTACTCCAAGCAGATCTGCAGATCAGCACCATGAGCTATAGATCTCGATGCCAGCCGTACGTGATTGTTAATTTTGGAACGGATTCTATGGGCGCGAGATTGATGTCTGACCTCAAGGATCATTGGAGTATACTCGAAGACTTTGGGGCTGCATCTCCATTGCTCGTGGACGATTGTTTAGTTCTTGGCACTGCAGAAAAAATTAGGAAAAAGTTCACACGTGGGAGAATCATATACCACAACCGCTATAGGCCCCGCCCGGATCTTGCTAATTTAGTTTGCATAGTACTCACGTCGTGTGTATCATATATTTGTACTAACGGCCGTATGTATGTACGTGCCACCCGAAGGAGCGCCACTTTCTGATGCTCTTTTGCTGACTACTTGTATTTTAGTATAAAGTTGATTGAGTCACTCCTCGACTTCTTTGTATTTATCACCGTAGAACACAACTATGGTTTGAGTCCATCCTCGAGATTGATCGTTTAATGGTAGGTTCTATGGGCTAAATTTCAGCATGCAAAACTCTTTGTTACACTTTGCTGCCTACACTCGTGTGAGAGTGAACTTTTTTTTTCCTTAATGGAGGATAAAACCCAGGCTCTGCATCGAAACGTTGCACTAAGGTCATTTCAATTCTGTTCTTGTGTCAATCAATGTTCCTACTGAAAAAAATCTAAGGTTTGCCTCTCCCATTTTAGTTCTATGAGAACATTTTAGTTCTGAAAAAAATCAATTGGTTGTGTCATTGGTGATCTCCCATTCCCTTACCTGGGTTTGCCTCTCAATTTTTCAAAATCTAAGGTGATTGATTACACTCCTCTTTTGGAAGAATTCAAAGTAGACTTGTTGGTTGCTCAACTTTCCTGTCTTATCGGGAGAAACTTCAGTTGATCAGGTCTCTGTTCACATGATTTGCCTATTTTTCATGAGTACTCTTTTGATACATGCCTCTGTAGTTCATCAGGCACTACTTTTGGAGAAAGTATAGGATGGAAGAAAAAGGTCCTGCTCTCATTGCTTGTGGCCTGTGGGAAACTAACCACACCAAAAGATCAAGAAGGTCTTGGAGTTATTGACCTAGCTGTGCATAACAAAGCCTTGCTCCTAAACAATTACACAATTTTTTCATCATAAATCTATGGGAAGATTACAGTAACGGACATGTTGATGACAGGCTAGTTGGGTCTTTCTGGTGGAAAAGCTTTTCAACAACTCCAAATTTTGGAGCAAGATATTGGAAACATTCAGTTCAGTGCAGAATTTGATTCATGGAAACTCGCTGCGAGCAATTACCCTATGTTTTCTTCTATTTTCTTCTATGAAGGTCTAGAATTTCCTCAAACAGGGGCCTTTCGTACACAAACCTTTTTTCTCAGGTTTGAAAAGTGAGGCTATGCTCAAATACAAGATTTTCTGTTAGCTAATTTTGAAGAATAAACTCAACACAAGAAACTTGGAAACCTGGATCACCCCCATCGTAAAGAGAAAATGGCACCCATTTCTATAGGGGCTCGCAAATATATTATACTGGATGTTTGCAGAGAGCTAAGGAAACTCCATTCCTCCACAGGCACCCCTTAGATATATCAACAATACACAATATTACATCATGGCCCGCCATCTGGCCGCCGACCCACTGGTGTTGATTAAACAGAGAAAACATGCGGATACCCGTACATAGGGGTAAATTTGACATTCTTAAAGCATCTCGGTTGGCACTCCTAATAAACGGTACGACAATTGTGTCGGGTGAATGCTATTGGAAGCATTTGCGCACAACCGATTGAGCAACGATCTTTCGATGTGTCGCCTCTTCGGGCGGCCATGATGCGCCCCTAGTCCTCGCTAGAGCCTACCAACGCTCTTTCTCAAGCATGTGGATTGTCAGTGGTGTTCTTCGCAGACTACAGCCATGTCGTCTCCTCAGGTTGTAGTGTTGCTGCCCAGAGTCATCTTCACCGCCCCCATGCACCGACGTCCACGGCCAATACTACATTGCGTCCCTCGGTGTGGATTTCTATCTTTCATGCATGGTCTTTGTCACGCCATCGGGTTCTTGCTTGCTTACTTTGAGTACCTCCGTCATGCTTCTACATGCAATCTGTATGGCCAGTTCAAGTTGTCGAAAGTTCCGCCAACAAAAACTTCATGAATGTCCATTACAACTTCATCAACGTCCATTACAACTTCGCCGTCTCATTGTATCATTCTCAACTACACCTTCTCGTCTACTGCGACAAACGCGGACCGCACCGACACCTCTCTTCAGAGTCTTTTCAGCGCTCTGTGTCACACAACCGCAACGACAATCACACAGTTTGTATGACAATCACACAGTCTGTACCGGTTCCCTTCTACACACGCTTGGTGCTGGCAACACTGACACGTGCCTTCGTCCCCGACGTGTCTCGGACTTGGCATCCGATGCCGCCTGACCAACGATGGATTCGACAAGACCTCCTTCGACATCGACACCCTTCTCAACGAATGTCCCTACCAAGGCCCCATATTTTCACGAGCGTGCCGTTGCACTCATGACTCCATGGCGCTTCTTGTGCGGCTACCTAAACCGGCAGCCTGACCATGAGATCAATCACAGTGTGTTGTCGTACGGCTACCTTGACTGTGGCTACACCACCCCATGCTCGGCTAACTCCATATCGACATGAAGGGTTATCACCTCATTTAAGCACTCCATCATCTTCCTTTACAGTCAGGCATCTATGACTTGACACCGTCCTTGACACTCTTGCTATGACTTCAGGATGATGTTAGCACACTAATTTCTACTTCGGTTTAGCTGCAGTCTCACTTTTCGAGATGTTCATACTCTTCACGTCGCTATCGCCTACCGTTAACACTGCGGGGATATGTTAGAAACATATTTGACACCTTTGTTTGGTGGTATATATATACTCGTTTAAGAGAGTAAATACAACAACATTACGCTAATCTTGTACTGTTTCGCCAAGAACTATAGGTGTGGATATAACTTCACGCCTTGTAATCTTGTTATCCACGGACGAAAAATAACAAATAGCCTTTAATGGGACAAGTATCATGTAAAACTTAGAATTTTCGAGCACAACGACCAACCACCCAAATTAAGGAAAATCCGATTTCACCATATTCAACACAAGTTGTTATGTACCGTCCGTGACTAATAATAAAAGGGAGCGACTAGGTCTTACTTGAGGGAGAATTAAGTTAACTCTAACTTAGATGACCATATCGGGTTACATGTGTAAATGTGAAATTTTGAATTGTAACTCACGAATCAACGATGTAAATCTGATGTGATTAGAGTTGAGTGAGGTTTAACTTAATTCTCACTCGAATGGGGGTAGCAAAACCATGAGAGTTTTGGTAGCAGTGGCTGATCCTAGCGACCAGGGTTCGATTCCCGTCGAGGATGACTTTCTGGGATTCTCACGAGGTGCGATTTTTCTATAATAGAAAACCACCAAAGGTTAGTCGGTGATAGTCTCATTTGTTTTACATTCGTTCCGAAATATAAGATGTTTTATCTTTTTATCTGATTCTTTTTAAGGGAGTGGAGCTTAGCTCAACTGGTTCGGGGAGTGGATGTACAAACCCAACACCCAGGTTCAAGTCCCCAGGGATGAGAATTCAGGTTCCTATTTATACTTGAGGACCAGGCCTTCCTGATACTCATGCAATCTATACCGAGGATCGGGCTTGGTTATTAACCAAGATAAAAATCCTGATACTCATGCTTAAAAGGTTGTGTGCATCCCTGGTTGGTGCAGGGGAAGTGAAATTCTCCCCCAAAAAATAAGAGATAACAATGGTTCTTCAAAGTGGCGCAGTGATAATTGCGGAGCAGGCGATCTGATGGCGATTTCGGAGGCAGCGCGTCGCCGGCGCCTGACTCTGCCTCCGGGCGGGTTGTCTCCGGCGGGAGGGTCGGCCGACTCGCGTTTTGCTTGTATTGAGGAGGCCGAGGAGCTCGTCACGGTTGAGGACTGGGCTTCCGATGGATGTGAGTCCGAGGTTTCCGTCGATGCCACCATGGAGGTCCTCGAGGGGGGGGGGGGGGGGGGGGGGGCTGGACCACCGTGTCTAAGAAGGGCAAGCTCACGAACGCGGAACTAGCCCAATCATTCTGGAACGAGATTGGCTTCCGACGCCGGCCTCGCGTTTCTGGGGGCGATATCGGGTTTGAGGGAGGTGGTTCCGTCGCCGTTAGCTGCCCTAGGCCAGACCGACGTGGCGTCGATGGCATCGCGAAAGCCCTCCTCTCCGCTGGGCGTGCGGTTGGCGCGTCCGCCGCGCATGGGTCCGTGGAGGGGCCTGATGCACTCACGGGTGTGAGGAGTTGGAAAGCCCCAAGAGGAAGGTGTGAAGTAGTGCAGCAACAAATTTCTCTCAGTTGTGAAACCAAGGTTATAAATCCCGTAGGAGATGAAGAACACGTCTGAAGGTCTCCCCCTTGCAATGGCGCCAGAAATTGCTTGGTGGAGGTGGAACCTGCACAACACAATCAAGAAACTTTGCCCCAACTCAACAGTGAGGTTGTCAATCTCACCGGCTGGCTGTAACAAAGAGATTAACCGTATGGTGTGGAAAATGATGTTTGTTTGCAGAGAATGAAAGTAACAGTTTGCAGTTGGTTGTATTATCAGTTTAAAGAATAGGACCAGGGTCCACAGTTCACTAGTGGTGTCTCTCCATAATAATAATAATAGCATACATGCGGGTAAACAAATTACAGCTGGGCAATTGATCGAATAAAGAGCTGCATAATGATGCATATACTAATGAGATGATGTCTAGTGTGAGATTCATTTGGGCATTACAACAATATACATAGACCGTTCCAACCGCATCTATGACTAATAATTCACCTTCCGGTTAGCGTCCGCACCCCTTTCAGTATTAAGTTGCAAGCAACAGATTATTGCATTAGGCAAAGTGTGTAATGTAAGTAACATCATCCTTAGATAAAGTACTACTGTTTTATCCCTAGTAGCAACAGTACATCTACAACCTTAGAGCTTTATGTCACTGCCCCAGACTAAATAGAGACATGAACCCACTATCGACCATAAATACCCCCTCTTGGAGTCACAAGCATTTACTTGGCCAGAGCAACTACTAGCAACGGAGAGCATGCAAGATCATAAACAACACACAACATGATATATTATGAAGCAATGACAAAGTATTCAATATTCATCGGATCCCAGCAAACACAACATGTAGCATTACATAAAGATGATCTTGATCATGATAGGCATCTCACAAGATCTAAACATGATGGCGCAAAAGGAGAAGACAACCATCTAGCTACTGCTATGGACCCGTAGTCCAAGGATGAACTACTCACGCATCAGTCCGGAGGCGGGCATGGTGATGTAGAGCCCTCCGGTGATGATTCCCCTCTCCGGCAGGGTGCCGGGAAGAGCTTCTGATCCCGCCCCCCCCCCCCCCCTCCCCCCCGCGGCGGCTCCATGAGGAAAAGTGGAAAAGTGTTCGGTGTTTATGTCTTAGGGTTTCGGGGGGATTATATAGGCGAAGGGGCGAAGGCGGTGGAGCCCCGAGGGCCCCACCTCAGGTCCCGGCGCGGCCAGGAGGGGAGCCGCGCCACCCAATGAGTTGGGCGCCTCGGTGCCCGTCTCCTCTTCCCCCTCGGACTTCTGGAAAGTGTCAGGAATTCTAAGATCTTCGGTATAAAAATTGTCCAATTCCGAGAATATTTCCTTAAGTGGATTTCTGAAACCAAAAACAGCAGAAAACAGGGAACTGGCACTGTGGCATCTTGTCAATAGGTTAGTTCTAGAAAATGCATAAAACAACATAAAATGTGTATAAAACATGTAGGCAATGGGTATAATATAAGCATGGAACATAAGAAATTATAGATAAGTTTGAGACGTATCAAGCATCCCCAAGCTTAGTTCTACTCGTCCTCGAGTAGGTAAAACGATAACAAATAATTTCTGGAGTGACATGCTTTCACACAATCTTGATCAAATAATAATGTAATGCATGTAAGTTGAGATCAAATGAATAAAAGCTGTAGTTTATATTGATATCAAATGAGTAATGAATAAACAAGTTGTCATAACAAAGCAAAACTTTCAATGAATCAGTAATAGAGAACAATCAACCGTGCAAAGTAGATATTAATGATGATTTAAGCTTCAAGCACAACAATATAATCATCTAATGAATCAAACAATCATGACAACTTTGTGAAAGGATCAAGTCAAGTGATAGCAATATGCACATAGAAGATCATCTCTCTATTTGTTCACACAAAAACAAGCAAGTGTTCAGCGTTGGTTCCCGGCACCAGGATGTTGTGGCTAAAAGAATAATAATGGAGGTTTGGAAGGCCAACGGAAGAAAGTCTCACAAAGCTGAAAGTGATCATTAGACAAGAGAAAGTCTTATAATCGAAGCTATGCAAGGAGTAGTGATTGCCACACAACGGATGCACATAGAGCTATAAGTGTATGAAAGCTCTCCAATGGAACTAGTGGGGGTGCATCTAACTTGCTTGCTCATGAAGAGCACTTTTGAGGAGGCTCATCATTGGAATATACAAGCCAAGTTCTATAGTGTAAAGTTCCCCACATAGTTATGCAAGTAAAACATGAAAACTCTCACATATGGAGTAAAGGTGCTAAACATGAGCACAAATGATGACTATGAATAATATGGGTGCTATAACATGAGCACAAGTGTGGATAAAGAGTAGTAATGTTGCCCCCTTTTTTATTCTTTTTTTTCTCTTTTTCTCTTTTTTCTTTTTTTTGTATTTTTCTGTTTCTCTTTTAGATGGCCTCCATGGCTCTTTTTGAAGGGAATATGCCCTAGAGGCAAATAAATAAGTGGTATTTATTGCATTATTCCATTAAGTTTATAATATGTTTTTGTATCGTGCTATAACTGTATTAATCAGAATTGTTAATACACGTGTGATACATAGACAAACCAGGGTCCCTAGTAAGCCTCTATATAAACTAGTTCATTGGGCAACAGTTGACCGAGAATTCCCGGTCATGGACAATTGCGTCGGTTGACAATGAGGTCATCTTATTAGTGGAATAAGGTGACGGACATACCCAACAAAGTATTGTAACAGGATCGTATCACAATGTTGGTCATTTGCAATAGGAAAGTAATATGATAGCTTATTCCTCAGACCGTGAGATCATATTAATTGCTGCTCCGTAGGTTACTCTGAGTGCATCAAACGTCATATCTTATCTAGTGTGACAATAAAGGTGTACCTCGTGTATCTCGAAAGAGTATGTTGAGGCGTATGGATCAAGAGCGGGATTTGTTCATCCTTGTGATAGGAAGATACTCTGGGCCCACTCGGAGAGATTACATCTATAGAGCTACGCAGCTAATGACTAGGTCATGGAGGTGTAATATCACAGACGAGTTAATAAACCTTTGTCGGTAACGAGATACAACAGGACATCGGATGTTTACGATCATATCTCGGACAAGGTAGTATCAAATAAACAAAAGGAATAGATATCATGTTTATGGTTCAACGACGATATTCGTGGAATGCACAGGGACCGTTACAGATGTCCAGGTCTCCCTGGCGGTCATTGGCGAGCGAAGGGTCTCGTCCATGTCTGGAGTGTTCTCGAACCGTAGGGTAACACGCTTAAGGTCTTAGCGACACATGGAGAACGTTGGTATGATTTATTATTGGAATAAATATGGATTTAGGAGAGAGAGAAATAAACCGGAAAAGTTCCGGCAGCATCGGAAGGGTTCCGGGAATGACCGAAGGTAGTTCGGGTGGTCCGGAAGTTGTTTCGGAGTCACAGAATATTAATTAATGTATAAATATATTAATTATGAATTATATATTATATTAATTTAATATTAATTAAATCAATTAAAAGGAAAAGAAAAAGGGGGCAGCCCACTTAATGGGCCAACTTGGGCCCATGTGGGGAGGCGCACCAGGTGGGGGGGAGCCCACCTGGTTCGGCCAAGGGGGGGGGGGGGGCGGCCGAACCCCCCTCCCACCTCCTTTTCTTTTGCTTTTGTTTAGTCCCACATGGGGGAGGCAAGGTGCTTGCACACCCCCCTCCCCCCTTTATATAGATGGGCAGGGTAATTGATTTAAATACAATCTAAAATACAATTAATGTTGTATACGCCGGCCTGAGTTAATTCTCCGCCCGCTTTTCTCTCTCCCTCCCACCGAGGCTATACCGTAGTGCCCAGTCGCACCGCGAGATTCCACCAAAGTTCTACTCCTGCGATCTCAGCTAGACCTGAGTGACCGGGGGTTGTCGTTAAGCTCCGTATGTGTGCGAGTACTCGGAGGCACCACATTTGAGGTGCTAGGGCGACATCGTCACGCCCAGCCGTCGGCGCCCTGCCGCCGACGCCCAATCGCCGCCGGCACCCAGCAGCCGCCGCCAACACCCCGGCGTCCGACGCCCGGCGCCCCGGCGCCCGACGACCGACGCCCGACGCCCAACGCCGTCGACATCGCCGCGTCATCGTCTACTTCGTCGCGCTAAGTTCTTCGCGACCTTGAGGTCGGCTACGGCGTCTACGTCAGCAACGCTTGTGCGGGAGCGTAATCCCCGCTATTTGGTCTACAAGAGGTATGTGACCAGTTCCGCCCACCGTTACCACATTACTAGATAGATAGATCCTGGCATGTTTGGTATTCCTTAGTTAGAAAAATTATTGTTTTCTGCTACGGAACCCCTTCAGTGGTATCAGAGCCGATCTATGCGTAGTATGCTGGTACGGTTAGAACTCGTGTTGAATACGAGGACGTCTTTCTTATATTTGCTACCCTCTCGCGTGCACTTGCACTGTCGGCAGCATTGAGTTGATGAAGGGGCCCGGACCGACTTTACGCGTTCGCTTACGCGAGACTGGTTCCACTACTGACATAGGGCTGGTACCGTATATGTGGCTGGCGGGTGTCTGTTTCTCTCTCTTTAGTTGGCTTTGCATTTTCAATGGAGGGCCCGAAAGGGATACATAAACATGCAATTATTGGATCGACGTTGTGGCACAATGTTCATAGGTAGGGAAACGGTTCTCTCGCGAAAGCCTATAAAGCCACGTAAAACATGCAAAACTAGATAAAGGTAGAGGCGTCTAACTTTGTTTTGCAGAGGCATTTAAATATGACATGGTTACGGTAAGTTTTGAATTATTCGTAATGTCGGAGGCAAAGGAGGCACCGTAGACTCGGAGCCATGCCAGGACGCCCAGTCCAGGCGCACGGCGCCGTGGAGGTCCAGGCGCACGACCATGTCATATCGCACTTCATTACATTATTTGATTATGTGCTGTTGTGTGTATATCCTATTGAGTGCTATATATATATATATTAGATATACGACGATAGCTATAATAGGATGATCCCTGATAAATACCAAAATTGTGTTCTCCCTCGTTGTGCACCACCAAGAAAGTTCTACGTTATGAGGCAGGCCGTGATGATCGGGTGTCACACATTTCGTCGTTCGCATACGGTGGGTGTAAGCCATGTTGCACGTGCAAGAACATCGAGGTTTAATTGGCGAGCCTAGCATGTACAGACATGGCCTCGGAACACGGAAGATCGAAAGATCGAGCATGAGTCACAGAGTTGTTGTGATCGACATTTCGATGTCCACCTTTGAAGCTGTGCTGCCGGCCGTGACGATCGGGGGTAGTGCAGTGGATTGGGGTCGTGTAATCGCTAAAATTATTGAAGGGATAATAATCTTAGTGGAGTTTGTTTAAATAATTTGATTATAAACTGAAACTCACATTATTATAAACTTAGCCTTACCCTCTTTGCGATTATATCTGTAGATGGTGCTCTACTTCGATCACTTCCTTAGGAGTCGGTCCTTGTTGGCTGATGGGTCAAACTTCATCTACTGGTACAATAAACTAAGAGAAACTCTCATGCACAATAATATACTCTATGTCATAGAAGAGGGATTAGGAGATGAACCAGATGATTCTGCTAGTGAAGAAGAAGATGAGGAGTTTCGTCAGCGTCGTGACATTTTCATAGAAGTGCAAAGCATCATGGTCATAAGCTTGGCACCAGAGTTGAAAGCACAGTTTCGACATATGGAACCTTATGATATGATTGATTCGATCAAAGCGCATTTCATAGATGAGATTAAGTATGAGCAATACAAACAGCTGAGGAAGTTCCATTCACTCCAGATGGAGGAACATACCTGTTTGGAAACTCATTTGAAGAAAATGTATGACATTTACTTGGAACTCACGAATGTCTACGACTACTGGATGGCGGATTCATGTGCGATAGCTGCAGCGTTGGCATCTTTGCCTCCCAGCTATGAGAACCATGTCCGTGGCTATGCTATAAGAAGAGATACGATGACTTTCTTCCAGTTCATAAGCCAGTTCAGATCTGTAAAGGTTGAACCCATCGAAGGCGAAATCTTCGACACTATAGGTATATTTGATATACAAAGTTATAAATGTATTCTTGATGTGATACTTGATGAAAAGCATTTGACGCTTGTTCTGTTTATGAAACAGGACCTGATTGTCATAAGTATGAGAAGATATATGATGTGACAGTGCGCAAGTGATGGCAAGCAAAGGAGTTGATGGCCAGTGGTGTTCACGTCCTCAAGTTATCATTATAGTTATCATTAATAGTTTTTGATAAGACCTTTTGTAATAGTGAGAGTGTGATTTTGTTTTATGTCTTGAATGTTACAAGACAAAGTTATTCATACATGTAATAGAACAAGTCAGTTGTTTTATGTAATAGAACAAGTCAGTTGTTTTATATTATGAGTAAAGTTTTATGCAATCACATCTCAATTACATTGTTTGAATGATAACGCGATATACATTTATAAACCCAGAATAATAAAAATTAGATGTCCAAAGATTAAATGATTTTGTTACTAGAACAAACACCGCCAAATTTGATCATAAAAGCAATGTAAGAAATATAGATACTTCGATCTATCAAGGTTGCATGTGCCGAATTGATTAAGTTTCAATAGATATTGAAGTGTCAATATACAAAGAAATTGATTGAAAGTCATATTAGATGATTATTAAATTAATTAGTGGTGAATATCATCAATTCGAATTTTCTATGATCCTAAGTGAATAAATGTATTCGCCTAAGGGAACATGAGTCTGAAAATAATTTGATATAAGATCAAAGGAATTTTTCAGAAGAAAAATAGATGGAAGTTGTATCCATATGATTCGATTAAAAGGGGGACATTATTTGAATTATGGTTTCAACACAAAAGGACTTGTGAAAGTTTGTTCCACAAAATTATAATATCAGATATAGTGATATGTGATATATTATAATCATGCTCTATTTTAGATAAAGTGTGGCCTTTAGAATCTCTTAATATATTCAGACATTGTAGTCGACATCCACTTTAGAAATAGAATTTTTCCTACAATGATTCGTGTGATCGACAGTAAATGTCGTGATATAGATGATTATGTGATAATGCAGAATATACACGAATGGTTCTGTGTAAAATACTCATATTAAGATGAGACTATATTCCAAAACCAACAGAAGCAAAACTTGTGTTGCTGTCTGTGTAGTTCATGAGAAAATATGATTTCTCGAATTAAGGTTAAGGGAATAAAAGTAAAAGCTTAAAATAAGGTATTGGACCTTGTTTCCATAAGAGTAGAATATTGGAATATGTTCCGAGAAGAATATCTCTACAGATGGAATTGAAAAGTTGATGATAAGAGATCATAGTGTTTTCAAACAAGAAGCTTTTAACTGAGGTGTTGATTTAAGAATATTTGCTGTCAGGTCACAGTTTGATATTCAGTATTTTAGATCATGTTGTCAGAACATGATACACCTTGAAAGTACAAAGAAAGCTGAGAAAATACCAAAATACGAATATAGACTTTGAGTCTTGAATCCAAGTTACATTTAAAAGGATTAAGAGGTAAATGTTACTCTAAATCTTATTGGGAGAATAAGGTTTGTTAATCATCATATAAAGTGTTATATGAAAGAAATGCAACTATAAGAAAGACATGGAAGCAAATTTTGTCAAGAAGAGTGTCTTGGACAAAATCAAAACTGTTTGACTACACAAGTGTAGACATGCTTAAGTCTGTGGATATGCATTAATAGAATATCGTATTGAAGTTCGAATTGATAGATGATCAATGATTTTGGTTTGACCAAAATATCGAAAGAAATTATGAATTTGCAAATTTAAGTGGGAGTCATGTTAGTTTACTCAAATTAATATGTAAATGACATATTTTTGAGTGGGAGTTTAAATCCTTTAAGTAGGAGTCGAATTAGTTTGCTCAATTTAATATGTGAGTGACATATTTTGAGTGGGAGCTAAGATCTACATATGTAAATGACATATAATGGATAGTACCAGTAGAATAAAAGATGAAGTTATGAAATGATTTAAAAGGTTGTGTCTATTTCGAATAGAACAGGAATTTTAAATAGAAGATCGAGCTGTTTTATTTTGGATTGGATTCTGAAGTGTCAGAATAGAATAAAGCCAATGGAAAGGTCCTTGGAAATCCAGTTAAAACATTAAGTGTAATTGGTACACGATATTAGTCGATATGTTGGTCTCTTATATCTTGATAACAGACATCATATAGAAACCATATTATATGCTCGATAAAGTATGACTCATGTTCTTAGAAGAAGAACAATTATCAAAGTAAATTTGGAATTTACTATAAGTAGAATAGCATTAGGCACCACACTGACATTGGAATGTCAAAACTCTACATAGATATAAAAGATATATAGATATCGCGAGATTGTGCATGTTACAACTGAGTGCGTTTGCAAAGCAATTGTCTGGTTAACAGAATCAGAGTAAGCGCTGGGAAACGAAAGTCTCACTTAGTTACGATGTGTGCATATATGTTATCAGGATAACAGGATGATATCAAACTAGGTGATATCAGTGAATCGCAAAGAACACACAATCATGTATGGTACAGATTGTTGTAGTAACACTCTTCCACGAGCAGGCATTATCATAGAATGCTTATTGGATAAGGTGGTATGATTAAGTAAAATGCAGCTGGTTTAATTGTACTCTAGTGCAAGTGGGAGACTGAAGGGAATATGCCCTAGAGGCAAATAAATAAGTGGTATTTATTGCATTATTCCATTAAGTTTATAATATGTTTTTGTATCGTGCTATAACTGTATTAATCGGAATTGTTAATACACGTGTGATACATAGACAAACCAGGGTCCCTAGTAAGCCTCTATATAAACTAGTTCATTGGGCAACCGTTGACCGAGAATTCCCGGTCATGGACAATTGCGTCGGTTGACAACGAGGTCATCTTATTAGTGGAATAAGGTGATGGACATACCCAACAAAGTATTGCAACAGGATCGTATCACAATGTTGGTCATTTGCAATAGGAAAGTAATATGATAGCTTATTCCTCAGACCGTGAGATCATATTAATTGCTGCTCCGTAGGTTACTCTGAGTGCATCAAAGGTCATATCTTATCTAGTGTGACAATAAAGGTGTACCTCGTGTATCTCGAAAGAGTATGTTGGGGCGTATGGATCAAGAGCGGGATTTGTTCATCCTTGTGATAGGAAGATACTCTGGGCCCACTCGGTGAGATTACATCTATAGAGCTGCGCAGCTAATGACTAGGTCATGGAGATGTAATATCACAGACGAGTTAATAAATCTTTGTCGGTAACGAGATACAACAGGACATCGGATGTTTACGATCATATCTCGGACAAGGTAGTATCGAAGAAACAAAAGGAATAGATATCATGTTTATGGTTCAACGACGATATTCGTGGAATGCACAGGGACCGTTACAGATATCCAGGTCTCCCTGGCGGTCATTGGCGAGCGAAGGGTCTCGGCCATGTCTGGAGTGTTCTCGAACCGTAGGGTAACACGCTTAAGGTCTTAGCGACATGTGGAGAACGTTGGTATGATTTATTATTGGAATAAATATGGATTTAGGAGAGAGAAATAAAACGGAAAAGTTCCGGCAGCATCGGAAGGGTTCCGAGAATGACCGAAGGTAGTTCGGGTGGTCCGGAAGTTGTTTCGGAGTCACAGAATATTAATTAATGTATAAATATATTAATTATGAATTATATATTATATTAATTTAATATTAATTAAATCAATTAAAAGGAAAAGAAAAAGGGGGCAGCCCACTTAATGGGCCAACTTGGGCCCATGTGGGGAGGCGCACCAGGTGGGGGGGAGCCCACCTGGTTCGGCCAAGGGGGGGGCCGGCCGAACCCCCCGCCCACCTCCTTTTCTTTTGCTTTTGTTTAGTCCCACATGGGGGAGGCAAGGTGCTTGCACACCCCCCTCCCCCCTTTATATAGATGGCCAGGGTAATTGATTTAAATACAATCTAAAATACAATTAATATTGTATACGCCGGCCTGAGTTAATTCTCCGCCCGCTTTTCTTTCTCCCTCCCACCGAGGCTATACCGCAGTGCCCAGTCGCACCGCGAGATTCCACCAAAGTTCTACTCCTGCGATCTCAGCTAGACCTGAGTGACCGGGGGTTGTCGTTAAGCTCCGTATGTGTGCGAGTACTCGGAGGCACCACATTTGAGGTGCTAGGGCGACATCGTCACGCCCAGTCGTCGGCGCCCTGCCGCCGACGCCCAGTCGCCGCCGGCACCCAGCAGCCGCCGCCAACACCCCGGCGTCCGACGGCCGGCGCCCCGGCGCCCGACGACCGACGCCCGGCGCCCCAGCGTCCGACGCCAGGCGCCCCGGCGCCCGACGACCGACGCCCGACGCCCAACGCCGTCGAACTCGCCGCGTCATCGTCTACTTCGTCGCGCCAAGTTCTTCGCGACCTTGAGGTCGGCTACGGCGTCTACGTCAGCAACGCTTGTGCGGGAGCGTAATCCACGCTATTTGGTCTACAAGAGGTATGTGACCAGTTCCGCCCACCGTTACCGCATTACTAGATAGATAGATCCTGGCATGTTTGGTATTCGTTAGTTAGAAAAATTATTGTTTTCTGCTACTGAACCCCTTCACTTTTCACTTTTAGGGGCAAACATCCTAATATGATAATATGACAACACACTTTTGATACAAGGATCTCATAAAGGATAAAACATGGTGTATGAAACGGTGCCTCTGCCAGTGTAGCAGGATATGCAATGATCTAGCGTAACATGGGTAAAACCACACATCAGCTGTAAAGAATCATGCAAAGCAATATATAAATGATGAATGACAACAAGTCATGTAATATAAGATGAAAGTTGCATGGCAATATATCTCGGAACAGCTATGGAAATGCTGTAGTAGGTAGGTATGGTGGATGTTTTGAGAAAGATATTTGGCTTATGTGTAGGAGAACATGATGAAGATCTCCCACGAGTTTTGGATGTACCCGCGAAGTATGCACCAACTCGCAATGTGAGAAAGGGCAATGCAAAGTACCGAAGAGGCTAGCAAATATGGAGGTGGAAGTGCCATGAAAACCGCAGCTTTAGAACTCACAAGAAAAAGGATTCCAAGTAGAAATATGATCTTACAAGGCATAATGAAAATCACTCCACGAGGGACTGTGGCAAATGAACAAGTCACTGTTGGGACCCCGACCGTAGCGCATAACACAAAGTCATTACGGTTGCCTTTAACATTAAGTGTGGCATAGTTTCAAGTTTTCTAGACCAACCATTAATCATTCCACCTTACTAAACCATCATGTTTACCATTAAGCATATTAATATCTCAAAACAACATTAATGATTCAAGTGACACAATTTAATGATCTACAAGATTATGCATCATTTAGTTATACCATCTACCACATTTAACATTTTCTGTTCCTAACCAAACACCAATCAACTTATTTAAACATAAACTCTCCAAGTATTTAACAATGAAGCAAGAGAGTATAACATATGAGAACTAACAGCTCTGAACAAGAGATGCCTGAAAAATAAGAGCTGAAAGTATTGCAGTAGCTATAGAAGAATACTCAACAAATATAAGTGAAGAATAGGAGTATTCAAATGAAAAAGCGGAGCGTGTCTCTCTCCCACACAAGAATGCTAGGATCCATTTTATTCAGAAAACAAAAATAACAAAAGCAAAAAAAAAAACAGACGCTCCAAGTAAAGCACATAAGATGTGGCCGAATTAAAATATAGTTTCAATAGAGATAACCTGATAAGTTGTTGATGAAGAAGGGGATGCTATGGGCATCCCCAAGCTTTGACGCTTGAGTCTTCTTGAAATATGCTTGGGTGACCCACGGGGGCATCCCCAAGCTTAGGCTCTTTCATCTTCTTGATCACATCATATCATCTTCTCTCTTGATCCTTAAAAACTTCCTCCACACCAAACTCAAAGTAGACTTCATTAGAGGGTTAGTGCATGATAAACAATTCTCATATTCTGTATGAACACAATTGCTACCAATGCTACTGGATATTAGCTACAGCCACTGATACTTTATGGAACAAAAAGATCCATTCAAAATAGTAAAAGAGGCATTGCAAAATAAATGGCAGAATCTGTCAAAAACAGAACAGTCCGTAAAGACGAATTTTTTCGAGGCACTTAACTTGCTCAAATCAGAAAACTCAAAAGTAATGAAAGTTGCATATATTTCTGAGGATCACGCACAAATAATACCAGGTCCATCCGATTTTTATGTGAAAAGTTATGCATTTAACGGTGGACAGCAGAAAACTGTTTCAGCACAGCAATCCAAATCTAGCATCAACTTTCTACTAGAGGCTTAACTTGGCACAACAATGCAATAAAATAAAGATACAAATAAATTGCTACAGAGGTAGACATCTTCCTTAACTCAACAAAATAAAATAACAGAAATAAAAAATGGGTTGTCTCCCATAGGCGCATTTCTTTAACGCCTTTCAGCTAGGCACAGAAAGCAAAACTCAAGTGTTTCCAAGAGAATGAGTATCAACATCATAGTTTTTACGAATGATAGAATCAAAAGGTAGCTTCATCTTCTTCGTAGGGAAGTGTTCCATACCTTTCTTAAGTGGGAATTGTTACCTTATATTTCCTTCTTTCATATCAATAATAGCACCAACCGTGCGAAGGAAAGGTCTTCCCAAAACAATAGGACAAGAGGGATTGCACTCAATGTCCAAGACAATAAAATAAACGGGGACCAGGTTATTGTTAACCATAATAAGGACATCATTAACTCTCCCCAAAGGTTTCTTCAAAGCATTATCAGCAAGAAAAACATCCAAATAGCAATGTTCCAATGGTGGCAAGTCAAACATATCATAAAGTTTCTTAGGCATAACAGAAATACTTGCACCAAGGTCACACAAAGCATTGCAATCAAATTCATTCACTTTTATCTTAATGATGGGCTCCCAACCATCTTCTAACTGCTTAGGGATAGAAGCTTCAATTTTTAATTTCTCTTCCCTAGCTTTAATGAGAGCATTTGTAATATGTGTAGTAAAAGCAAGATTTATAGTGCTAGCATTAGGACTTGTGGCTAACTTTTGCAAGAAATTAATAACTTCAGAGATATTACAATTATCAAAATCAAAATTATTATCATCAAATCAAACCGAACCACTTTCTCCCATGTTCTTAAAAATTTCAGCACTTTTATCAAGACTAGTTTCAGCAGTTTTAGGCAATTTTAACTTTTTGGAAGTAGTAGAAGAAACATTGCCAACACCAATTATGTTACCGTTAATAGTATAATGTTTACTAGCATGTGAAGTAACATTATTTTCATTAGTAGTAATGGTGCACATTCTAACAATATCATCACTTTTAGCTAATTCTTCCTCTCTTTCCCATCTAGCACGCAATTGAGCCATCATCCTAACATTTTCATCAATTCGAACTTGGATAGCATTTATTTTAGCAAAGGTCTTACTCTCATTAGTATCATTAGGCATGTCTTTTGATTTTAAAAGATCAACATCAATAACAAGACTATCAACTTTAGAGGCAAGAATATCAATTTTCCCAAGCTTTTCCTCAACAGTTTTATTAAAGGTAGTTTGTGTAGTGATAAAATCCTTAAGCATGGTTTCAAGTTCAGAGGAGGTATTCCTATTATTGCTATAAGAATTACCATAGGAATTACCATAACCACCACTATTATTAGAAGGATAAGGCTTGTAGTTACTATTACCATAATTGTTCCTATAGGCATTGTTGTTGAAATTATTATTTTTAATGAAGTTCACCTCAACATGCTCTTCTTGTGCAACTAAAGAAGCTAAGGGAACATTATTAGGATCCATGTGAGATTTACCATTCATAAGCATAGACATGATCATATCAATCTTTTCACTCAAAGAAGAGGTTTCTTCAACAGAATTTACCTTCTTACCTTGAGGAGTCCTTTCAGTATGCCACTCAGAATAATTAACCATCATATTATCCGGAATTTTTGTTGCAACCCCCAAAGTGATGGACATAAAAGTACCTCCAGCAGCTGAATCCAATAAATTCCTTGAAGAAAAATTTAGTCCTGCATAGAAGGTTTGGATGATCATCCAAGCAGTCAGTCCATGGGTTGGGCAATTCTTAACCAGAGATTTCATTCTTTCCCAAGCTTGAGCAACATGTGAAGGAGATATGCCCTAGAGGCACTTAATAAATATAGTTTATTCGTCATATCTCAATTGTTCATTATATGTTTTATACCATGCTATAACTGTATTAAGCGGAAACATTAATACACGTGTGGTAGATAAACAACCAGGTCCCTAGTAGCCTCTATCTAACTAGTTCATTGGGCAATTGATGATCGAGGTTTCCCGATCATGTGACATTTATGTCAGTTGACAATGGAGTCATGTCATTGGGAGAATGACGTGATGGACATACCCAATATTTGTAGGACGTAGTCATTACACCTTCGACCGTGAGATCTACTCTTATTGCTATTCCTGGAAGACACTTTGATTGCATCAAACGTCATATCTTACATAGTGTGACAATAAAGGTGTCCCTCTCGGGTGTCGGAAAGGAGTATGTTGAGACGGGGGATCAAGAGCGGGATTTGCCAGTCCACATAGCAGGATAGATACTCTAGGGCCCACTCGGTGAGATTATGTCAAATGAGCTTGCAAGCGTGTGACTAGGTCAACAGGACATAATATCATGGACGAGTAGAAGTTAGTAGTGTCGGTAACGAGATCAAGCTAGGTATGGAGATATCTATGAACGAGTCTCGGACACACTAAGTATCGCATGGCAAAAGGTTTAAGACTCAGACGTCCAGGTTCGAAAGGTAAAGTATTCGTTATCTCGCAGGGATTAATTCTGGGTATCCTCGGTCCACGAATTAGTCATTGATCGGAGAGGAGTCTCGATCATGTCTGGTGAGATAATCGAACCGCTAGGGTAACACACTTAAGGGGAGTCGACATTTTACCGGAAGAGAAAAATAGGAAAAGAGAGCACCGGGAACGTCCCGGGAAAGTTCCGATGGAGATCGGGCAGCGACGAAATAGTTTTCGGAGCCGGAATAAATTATGTAATATGTATTTAATATTAATTAGTGTAATTAATATTTAAATATATTTTTATTTAATTAATTTCGAATTTTTAAAGGCAGCCCACCTTAAATGGGCCTTCCATGGGAAGGAAGGCCCATGAGGGGGGAACTTCCCCCCTTGGTGCGGTTTTTGGAGGGGCTGCCCTAGGTGGGCCAAAAGGGGCCCACCTAGGGCCGGCGGCTCCTCTTGGTGCGGGGCTGGTGTGGGATTAGTCCCACACCGCCCAGCCAGCAAGGCTGGCAGCCCCTCTCCCCCTTTATATAGAGGGGCACCCCTGGCCTTTGAAATACACCTTTCTCTCTCTCTCTCCTTGGATCACGTGACTCCCAAGTTTGGAGTTGCGCCAAGGATAAGTTTTCTCCACCATACGCACGCCGCCGTGCTGCTGGTCTTCCGGTCCCAGTCTTCCGCTGCTCGTCCCTGGATCGGGCCCGGAGTTCGTCGGCTTCACCGTATGTGTGTAACGCCCTGCGAGGTGCCATGCTAGTGGTGCTGGAGGTCTGCTTCCTCCACACGGCCTCGAGGTCGTCGTCGGTTTCACCGACATTGCCGCGTCATCGTCTTCTTCGTCGCGCCAAGTTCTCCGCGACCTTGAGGTCGGCTACGGCGTCTACGTCAGCAACGCTTGTGCGGGAGCGTAATCCCCGCTTTTCGGTCTACAAGGGTATGTGCACCGAACCCCCTGCGTACTACTATATCTGCATAGTATAGATTCTGGCTAGTTTAAGGTTATCGCTGTTAGGAATTTTTTTGTTTTCTGCCTGCGATCCCCTTCAACATGTTCATTATCAAATTGCTTAAAGTTCATAATGCTACTCCTTAGGGAAATAATCTTAGCAGGAGGATAGTATTTTCCAATAAAAGCATCTTTGCATTGCATCCAAGAATCAATACTATTCCTAGGCAATGAAAGTAACCATTCTTTAGCTCTTCCTCTCAAGGAGAAAGGAAATAATTTCAGTTTTATAATGTCACCATCTATATCCTTATATTTTTGCATTTCACAAAGTTCAACAAAATTATTTAGATGGGCAGCAGCATCATCAGAACTAACACCAGAAAATTGCTCTTTCGTGACAAGATTTAACAAAGCAGGTTTAATTTCAAAGAATTCTGCTTTGGAAGCAGGTGGAGCAATAGGTGTGCATATAAAATCATTATTGTTGGTGCTAGTAAAGTCACACAACTTAGTATTCTCAGCAGTAGTCATCTTAACAAGTGAAAAGACAAACCGAAATATAAATAACACAAACCGAAATAAATAAAGCACAAACCGAAATAAAAATGATAATGCAAGTAACTAATTTTTTTTGTATTTTTGATATTAAGCAAACAAGACAATAATAAAGTAAAATAAAATGCAAGACAAAAACAAAGTAAAGAGATTGGGAAGTGAGAGGCTCCCCTTCCAAATGTGTCTTGATCTCCCCGGCAACGGCGCCAGAAATCCTTGATGCACTCACGGGTGTGAGGAGTTGGAAAACCCCAAGAGGAAGGTGTGAAGTAGTGCAGCAGCAAATTTCCCTCAGTTGTGAAACCAAGGTTATCAATCCCGTAGGAGATGAAGAACACGTCTGAAGGTCTCCCCCTTGCAATGGCGCCAGAAATTGCTTGGTGGAGGTGGAACCTGCACAACACAATCAAAAAACTTTGCCCCAACTCAACAGTGAGGTTGTCAATCTCACCGGCTTGCTGTAACAAAGAGATTAACCGTATGGTGTGGAAAATGATGTTTGTTTGCAGAGAATGAAAGTAACAGTTTGCAGTTGGTTGTATTATCGGTTTAAAGAAAAGGACCGGGGTCCACAGTTCACTAGTGGTGTCTCTCCATAATAATAATAATAATAATAATAATAGCATACATGCGGGTAAACAAATTGCAGCTGGGCAATTGATAGAATAAAGAGCTGCATAATGATGCATATACTAATGACATGATGTCTAGTGTGAGATTCATTTGGGCATTACAACAATATACATAGACCGTTCCAACCGCATCTATGACTAATAATCCACCTTTCGGTTAGCGTCCGCACCCCTTTCAGTATTAAGTTGCAAGCAACAGATTATTGCATTAGGCAAAGTGTGTAATGTAAGTAAGTAACATCATCCTTAGATAAAGTACTACTGTTTTATCCCTAGTAGCAACAGTACATCTACAACCTTAGAGCTTTCTGTCACTGCCCCAGATTAAGTAGAGACATGAACCCACTATCGAGCATAAATACCCCCTCTTGGAGTCACAAGCATTTACTTGGCCAGAGCAACTACTAGCAACGGAGAGCATGCAAGATCATAAACAACACACAACATGATATATTATGAAGCAATGACAAAGTATTCAATATTCATCGGATCCCAGCAAACACAACATGTAGCATTACATAAAGATGATCTTGATCATGATAGGCAGCTCACAAGATCTAAACATGATGGCACAAAAGGAGAAGACAACCATCTAGCTACTGCTATGGACCCGTAGTCCAAGGATGAACTACTCACGCATCAGTCCGGAGGCGGGCATGGTGATGTAGAGCCCTCCGGTGATGATTCCCCTCTCCGGCAGGGTACGGGAAGAGCTTCTGATCCCCCCCCCCCCCTCCCCCCGAACTAGGGTTGACGACGGCGGCGGCTCCATGAGGAAAAGTGTTCGGTGTTTATGTCTTAGGGTTTCGGGGGGATTATATAGGCGAAGGGGCGACGGCGGTGGAGCCCCGAGGGCCCCACCTCAGGTCCCGGCGCGGCCAGGAGGGTAGCCGCGCCACCCTATGAGGTGGGCGCCTCGGTGCCCGTCTCCTCTTCCCCCCTCGGACTTCTGGAACGTGTCAGGAATTCTAAGATCTTCGGTATAAAAATTGTCCAATTCCGAGAATATTTCCTTAAGTGGATTTCTGAAACCAAAAACAGCAGAAAACAAGGAACTAGCACTGTGGCATCTTGTCAATAGGTTAGTTCCAGAAAATGCATAAAACAACATAAAATGTGTATAAAACATGTAGGCAATGGGTATAATGTAAGCATGTAACATAAGAAATTATAGATACGTTTGAGACGTATCCGGCGCCCTGATACGTCTCAAACGTATCTATAAATAGGCAAT
This sequence comes from Poa annua, assembly GCA_026929855.1. Taxonomy (NCBI): domain Eukaryota; kingdom Viridiplantae; phylum Streptophyta; class Magnoliopsida; order Poales; family Poaceae; genus Poa; species Poa annua. The sequence continues at coordinate 44,547,096 of CM049436.1, forward strand.
GGGTATAATCCCGAGGCGCCGGCTTACGCCTTTGCCGGTGCTGGGTTAGTTCTTCGTTCCGGCAGCGGTGGCGGCGGTCTCGTCCATGCCGGCGTCGGGGACGAACAGAGTGTCAACGGGCGAGGTGGGAATCGCTTGAATTCAAGCGTCGCATGGATGCGATCCAAGCCATCCAATGGGGATCTCTCTCCGTCGTGGGATAGATGGCTTCTAGGCCCGGTTGAAAAGCCCTAAGGCATGTTTGCCACCGCATCCACACGTTCGTCCTCAAGCTCCGATCGCGCCGCCCCCTGCCTCGTCTCCAAGCCATTCGCCGTCACCGTCTAACGCTTCCGCAAGCAGTCTGAGAATTTGGGAAGGCTCCTTCACCGTCAAACCCTCCTCCTCCGGTGTCCTCGCGCTGCCGCTCCTTTGTCGTGGTAGTCGCGGGGTTGTCGCCGGGAGCCATGTCGGGGCTGCCCCAGCGGCCTATGTTCCAGGGAAGCACGCCGGCCAATTTCCAGCAGCCACAACATAACCCGCCGCGGCGCCTCAAGCTGCGTATCCCGGCTATCGGGTGCTGGCTGTCCTCGGGCAAGCAGCTCCGGGTGCGGGTGCTTTTCTTCCGCCTGGGCAGTTTGCGCTGAGGCCCATGGCTCCTGCCGGCTCCCCTTCCGTTCCAGTACTATCCAGGCGGGCAGCAACCTAATTACTCTCAGCCACAGATGTTTCAAGGTGCTCCTTGATACGCCTCAAACGTATCTATAATTTCTTATGTTCCATGCTTATATTATACCAATTGCTACATGTTTTATATACACTTTGTGTTGTTTTATGCATTTTCTGGGACTAACCTATTAACAATATGCCATAGTGCCAGTTCCCTGTTTTCTGCTGTTTTTGGTTTCAGAAAACTACTTAAGGAAATATTCTCGGAATTGGACAATTTTTATACCAAAGTCCCTATTTTTTCCGACACGTTGCAGAAGTCCGAAGAGGAGACGAATGAGGGCACCGAGGCGCCGTCACAAGGTGGGGGCGCGGCTCCCCCCCTGCCGCGCCAACACCGCCTTATGGGCCCTCGGGCCTCCACCGCCTTCGCCCTTTCGCCTACTTAAACCCCCCGAAAACCTAAGACCTGGAGGCAGAACACTTTTCCAGAAACTCTTACGGAGCCGCCGCCGTCGCCAACCCTAGTTCGGGAGGGTTTAGAACCTCTTCCCGGCATCCTGCCGGAGAGCGGGATCATCACCGGAGGGCTCTACATCACCATGCCCGTCTCCGGACTGATGCGTGAGTAGTTCATCCTTGGACTACGGGTCCATAGCAGTAGCTAGATGGTTGTCTTTTCCTATAGTGCCATCATGTTTAGATCTTGTGAGCTGCCTATCATGATCAAGATCATCTTTATGTAATGCTACATGTTGTGTTTGTTGGGATCCGATGGATATTGAATACTATGTCATTTGCTTCATAATATATCATGTTGTCTGTTGTTTATGATCTTGCATGCTCTCCGTTGCTAGTAGATGCTCTGGCCAAGTAGATGCTTGTGACTCCAAGAGGGGGTATTTATGCTCGATAGTGGGTTCATGTCTCTATTTAATCTGTGGTAGTGACAGCAAGCTCTAAGATTGTAGATGTACTGTTGCTAGTAGGGATAAAACAATAGTACTTTGTCTAAGGATAATTGTATTACTTACATTACACACTTTGCCTAATGCAATAATCTGTTGCTTGCAACTTAATACTGAAAGGGGTGCGGACGCTAACCGGAAGGTGAATTATTAGTCATAGATGCGGTTGGAACGGTCTATGTATATTGTTGTAATGCCCAAATGAATCTCACACTAGACATCATGTCATTAGTATATGCATCATTATGCAGCTCTTTATTCTGTCAATTGCCCAGCTGTAATTTGTTTACCCGCATGTATGCTATTATTATTATTTATGGAGAGACACCACTAGTGAACTGTGGACCCCAGTCCTTTTCTTTAAACTGATAATACAACCAACTACAAACTGTTACTTTCATTCTCTGCAAACATCATCCTCCACACATACGTTTAATCCTTTGTTACAGCAAGCCAGTGAGATTGACAACCTCACTGTTTCGTTGGGGCAAAGTAGTTTGATTGTGTTGTGCAGGCTCCACCTCCCTTTTCATCAAGTAATTTCTGGCGCCATTGCCAGGGAGACCTTCAGACGTGTTCTTCATCTCCTACTGGTTCGATAACCTTGGTTTCATCACTGAGTAAAATTTGCTGCTGCACTACTTCACACCTTCCTCTTGGGGTTTCCCAACAACACCACACAGGTGCATCAAGCATTTTTCTGGCGCCGTTGCCAGGGAGATAGGAGCACCTCTGTTCAGAAGACTTTCAGCTCCCCTTCGACGCCATTTTTCTGGCGCCGTTGTCGAGGAGCTGAAGCACATCTGCAAGGGGAGTCTCTCACTTCCCAATCTCTTTACTTTGTTTTTGTCTTGCTTAGTTAAATTTTATTTCCTGTTTTATTTGTTGTTAAATATCAAAAACACAAAAAAAATAGTTACTTGCATTGTTATTTTTATTTCGGTTTAGCCATTTATTATTTCGGTTTTTATTATTGTTATTTTCGGTTTGAATTTTAATTTGCTAAAATGACTACTGCTGAGAATACTAAGTTGTGTGATTTCACTAGCACCAACAATAATGATTTTATATACACACCTATTGCTCCACCTGCTTCCAAAGCAGAATTTTTTGAAATTAAACCTGCTTTGTTAAATCTTGTCATGAAAGAGCAATTTTCTGGTGTTAGTTCGGATGATGCTGCTGCCCATCTAAATTATTTTGTTGAACTTTGTGAAATGCAAAAATATAAGGATATAGATGGTGACATTATAAAACTGAAATTATTTCATTTCTCCTTGAGAGGAAGAGCTAAAGAATGGTTACTTTCATTGCCTAGAAATAGTATTGATTCTTGGATTAAATGCAAAGATGATTTTATTGGAAAATACTATCCTCCTGCTAAGATTATTTCCCTAAGGAGTAGCATTATGAACTTTAAGCAATTTGATAATGAACATGTTGCTCAAGCTTGGGAAAGAATGAAATCTCTGGTTAAGAATTGCCCAACCCATGTACTGACTGCTTGGATGATCATCCAAACCTTCTATGCAGGACTAAATTTTTCTTCAATAAATCTATTGGATTCGGCTGCTGGAGGTACTTTTATGTCCATCACTTTGGGGGCTGCAACAAAACTTCTGGACAATATGATGGTCAATTATTCTGAGTGGCATACTGAAAGGACTCCTCAAGGTAAGAAGGTAAATTCTGTTGAAGAAACCTCCTCTTTGAGTGAAAAGATTGATATGATCATGTCTATGCTTGTGAATGGTAAATCTCATATGGATCCTAATAATGTTCCCTTAGCTTCTTTAGTTGCACAAGAAGAGCATGTTGATGTGAACTTCATTAAAAATAATAATTTCAACAACAATGCCTATAGGAACAATTATGGTAATAACAATTATAAGCCCTATCCTCCTAATAATGGTAATTCTTATGGTAATTCTTATGGCAATAATAGAAATACCTCCTCTGAACTTGAAACCATGCTAAAAGATTTTATCACTACACAAACTTCCTTTAATAAAACTGTTAAGGAAAAGCTTGGGAAAATTGATATTCTTGCCTCTAAAGTTGATAGTCTTGTTATTGATGTTGATCTTTTGAAATCTAAAATCATGCGTAATGATACTAATGAGATTAAGACCCTTGCTAAAATTAATGCTGTCCAAGTTCGAATTGATGAAAATGTTAGGATGATGGCTCAGTTGCGTGCTAGATGGGAAAGAGAGGAATAATTAGCTAAAAATGATGATATTGTTAGAGTTTGCACCATTACTACTACTGAAAATAATGTTACTTCACATGCTAGTAAACCTCCTACTGTTAATGGTAACATAATTGGTGTTGGCAATGTTTCTTCTACTACTTCCAAACGTTTAAAATTGCCTAAAACTCCTAAAACTATGCCTGATAAAAGTGATGAAATTTTTAAGAACATAGGAGATAATTGTCCCATTACTTTTGATGATAATGATTTTGATTATGATAATTGTAATATCTCTGAAGTTATTAAGTTCTTGCAAAACTAGCTACAAGTCCTAATGCTAGTAGTTTAAATATGGCTTTTACTACACATATTACAAATGCTCTCATTAAAACTAGGGAAGAGAAATTAAAACTTGAAGCTTCTATCCCTAAGAAGTTAGAAGATGGTTGGGAGCCCATCATTAAGATAAAAGTAAATGAATTTGATTGCAATGCTTTGTGTGACCTTGGTGCAAATATTTCTGTTATGCCTAAGAAATTTTATGATATGTTTGACTTGCCACCTTTGGAACATTGCTATTTGGATGTTTTTCTTGCTGATAATGCTTTGAAGAAACCTTTGGGGAGAGTTAATGATGTTCATGTCATGGTTAATAATAACCTTGTCCCCGTTGATTTTATTGTTTTGGATATTGAGTGCAACCCCTCTTGTCCTATTGTTTTGGGAAGACCTTTCCTCCGCACAGTTGGTGCTATTATTGATGTGGAAATCTACGCTGAGGCGCCGCACGCGTGTCTCTCCCGTGCGGCTGCGCGCTGTGATTCGGCCCAGCGAATCGAGCGGCGCACACACCTCGTGTCTTCGTCCGAGGAAATCGTGGTCGGTCCCACTTGTAATCGAGGAAATCGCACAGCCGTTCCGGCCCTATGTTGTTCGCATCAGGATTTGTGGGACTGACCTGTCAGCCATACTGGACGGAAACCCTCTCCCACGTTTGCTCGTCTCTCTCCGATCCGGCGATTGGGGTGGGGATCTGCCATTTCCGTCCATGCTAACCGCAGCCCGGCGGTTCGTCGCCGGCGTAGAGCCCCGCAGTAGCATCCCCCGCGATGGTGAGTCCCTCTCTCTTCTCTCGCTCTCCACTCCCAGCGATCTCGTGGGTGATTACAGATTTGTTACCGGGCTGGCCGCAGTCCGGTCGTTCCTCGCCGGTGAGAGGTTAGTAGTCGTACGTCTAGCTATCGTGAACCCTGCACCCTCTTCATTTGCATTTTATGTGGTCCATTTTACCTCTCGCTATGTAGTTTGGTCCGAATTCGACCACTTGTCATTGTCCATGTCAACGGGGTAGGGCAGTGACACTCGTCGCCGCAATCCTCGGTGTTGTTAGGCTTGAACCCTCTCGATTTGCTAGTTTTTGTGGTCCATTACATCGATTTTTGTGTTCACTGGTCCGGATTTGACCACCGTCGGCATCGGCGTCAATGGGGTAGGGTGGCGATGTTGCTTGCACTTCGTTGTTGGTGCTGTAGAGTTCTAAATAGACAGTATGGTCGAATCCATTCGGTGGTGGCCATGGGTTTGGTCTGGTAGCCATGTGTTCATCTGTACAAGGCGATGCTTGATGTTGGTTTGGTGCTGTGGCATGGGGTTGACCTGGGATTGTGTTTTCATGTGTGTTTCTGTTGTTCATGGAGTTTGATAGGGTGGTGGTGGTGTACTCTGATGTAGCGGTGCTGTTTTTTTAGCGTTTGGTTGATTGGTTGGTACATAGGTGTAGGGTTCGAGACCAGCATGGCATGCTTGACATTGTTCAGGCTGATTTTGCATTGTCGTTCATGTGGTTCTCGAGTTCAATTTAGATAGGGTTTTGATTTTTCATGTTGATCCTTTGGGGCCTGGTATTTGGTATGGGTGATGGTTGTGCTACTCGTTTTGGTGGTTGTATTGTGTTCTCAAATTCTCGAAAACCACATCACTTGGCGATCAGGAAAAAAAAACAGGGTTAGTGCTATGGTTAGGAGGAAGCGCAGCCCTAATAAAGTAGATGGTGATGTAAAAGGAAAAGACAGATGGAAGAGGCGTGTGGTGAAGTAGTTTGGCTCCTACCTTATTTTGTGCAATATTCCAGTAACATTTTGTGACAGAGAGGAAATAATGTGGTGAGCATTTGTTAATTCCTGAATGCTTCATCTCGCGCGCGCGCTGTTTGGTTGAAGCTAACGGCCGCGTGCGCGCCGCCCGATCCACCACACGCGCGTTGTTTCGTTGAATCTAACGCTCAGACTAAACGACAAATTGCCGGCCTTCTCAGTCCGCACCCGCCCTGCTCCTCCCTACCGATGAGATCCCACCGCCGCCCCTGCTTCCGCTGCACCGTCCCGGAGGTCCCTGTGGCGCGCTGCTCCCTTCCTTGCCGTCTTCCTCCGTACGCGGCCTCACGCTCCCGGCGTGCTGCCCCTGCCTCTCCCTACTCGCGGTCGAGGTCTCCAGTGCGTGCTGCCCCTACCTCTCCTTTCCTCGTCGTTGTAGGGGCTCCCGCACGCCGCCCCTATCTCTGCCTCCTCACGGTCGAGGGCTCCTGCGCGGGGCCATCCTACCTCTCCCTTCTCTGCTCGCCGGCGATCCTGGCGTGCCCCCAAGGTGGAGGTGGCCTGTGGTAGAGTCGAGGCCCCGAAGTGGACCGGGGACGAGAAGGTTGCTAAAGAGCAGGTTGCGACCCTTCGACCGAGCTACTCTACCCCATCCGTCGAGCCCCAACTCCGTCCCCGCGAGCTCTCCTGTTGCCTCCAATCCCGTCCCCACGAGCTCGCTTGCCGCCGGCGAGAGGGTCGCCAACCTACGCCGCAAGCAGCAAGAGGGCCGCCGTACAACACCGGCCCTTCTCAGTTCTCACCATCGTTTGGAGCACCTGGGGCGGCGGCGTGCGGCCGGCTGGTCAGCTTACAGGGCCACAAGGGTGAAGCGCTCCGGGGCGGCGCTGGCTACGCGCGGGAGACCGGTCCTGACGACAGATCGCGGCAGACGGTCAGCGTAGGCTGCGCGCAGGGAACATCCGCCGTCCGCCATTGCCGCCCGCACTGGAGCTCGCGCTTCTGTCCGTGCAGAGCAAGAGCCGCGCAGACCGCAGAGGCACAACACGCAGCACAGCACTGCATGCACGTGCATGAACGAGCACATACAATTGCTGACCATCTCTGTGAAGTTGCTTATAGTTGCCTAAAATATTCCAATTTGTTGCCAAGAAATAAACCACATATAATTGCTCAAATTTACCATTTTGTTACCTATCTTCATATATTACTTGTTTAATTTACCAATTTGTTGCCTAAAATATATATTACCAATTATATCAGTTTGTTGCTTAATTCTACCAATTTGTTGCCTACCTTAATGTATTACTTGTTTAATTTTATCAATTTGTTGTCCAACTGCGTATATTAGTTGCTTTGACCAAAAAAATTAACTTGTGTGGAGTTGCTTATCGCAGTTGTGAAATTATCTCTTCGCACACCCAAATTGCATATCGTTGTACTAAGTTTTTTCAAAATTGCTTACACATTGACCGAAAATAAATTATAATATTTTTGTGCAACTATTACACAATAATAGGCAAGAAATGAGCATAATTAAGTTTCAAATTTGCTTACTTGGAAGCAAATTCGAATAATTTGTGCAACTATTACACAGTTATAGGCAAGAAATAGGCACAATTAAGATTCAAATTTGCTTACACGATGGTCGAAAACAAAACAGAATAATTTGCGCAACTAGTACACTGTTATAGGCAAGAAATGGTCACAATTTAGCTTCAACTTTGCTTACACGACGGTCGAAAACAAATTAGAATAATTTTCTAATTTGTGCAACTATTACATATTTATAGGCAAGAAATAGGCACAATTAAGGTTCAAATTTCCTTACACGACGGTCGAAAAGAAATTAGAATATTTTGTGCAACTATTGTACAGTTATAGGCAAAAAATGGGCAAAATTCTACGCCTGTTTTTATTTGTGCACTTTGCTTATCAATTTTTTATCTTTGTTACAAAGTTGTCCTGTCACACACCGAAATTGCTTACGGTCATTATAAATGGCTCGCCTCATACCAAACATTGTTTTAGTTAATCTGAGATTTTGCTTACCGTTGTTTGTAAAATTGACTCATTACTCACCAAACTTGCTTCATTACTGTAATCATAAAGTTGTCTCATTGTACATTAAAATTGGTCACGTACTACAATTTGCTAGCCGCGATGTTGTTGGGCAAATCACAATTAATGTGGACAAAAAACAACTATTGTACGGCACGAGAACAAAAGTACATATTAATTTGAGCAACTATTATTTGAGCAAAAAACGTATAACTCCTGAAGCAACTTTCCCGTGTGATGAACCAACAACTACAATATCGATAGGCAAACTTGAAAACAAATAAAAGTAATTTTCATATAACCTGAATCAACTGTGTTTGTGCAATGAACCAACATTACAACATTGGTAGGCAAACCTCACAGCAAATGAAAGCAAATTTGGTGTGGGCAAAAATAAACAACAACCCGTTAAAATTGATATTGTTGTGAAGTTGGCTCAACATATGGAAGGTTTTTAGCTAGGCAAATGGGGATGCCATCTTTGTGTGTATATTTATCGGCGAGCAGCGACGTGATGGACTCGGCCTCGACAGCGACAACAGAGCACATGTAAGGTTTTTAGCGAGGCGAATGGGATGGCCTTGTGTGTATATGTTGTGAGGGATCCAAAGGTGGACGCCACACACCTCCACATGGGAGGATTCAAATATGAACGTCACGTTGAAGGCAATTTCAAAACAATTAGCAATTTGAGCAACTAATACACACACGCTAGTTTATGTAGGCAACCCTTAGGCTAAAATGCCGTCAAAAACTAAAGTTATGGAACCTGCACGTTATACATTAAGCAACTAATATATACAATTGCTTACCGTTGTTGTGAGGTTGTTTACCACTGCTATGAAGTTGCTTTTATTTGTTATGAAGTTGCTTACCACTGCTATGAAGTTGTCTCACCGCACACCAAAATTGTTTATCGGTGTTTTTTGGTTGCCTCATTGCACTCCAAAGTTGCTTACTATTTATCGTGAAGTTGTCTCAGTACACACAAGTTGTTTGGCCTAGCACCTAAGTTGATTAGTTGCGGTGTAGTTGCTTTTACTCGTTAAGAAGTTGCCGAAAGCGGTTGGAAAATTTCCTACCACTATTTTTGAATCTAGTTTCCGCATTGCACACTAAATTATTTCGTCCGCACCACAGTTGGTTTTTTGGTTTAAAAAATGATGTTGCCTATTGATGCTCTGAAGTTGCCCACCCGATGTTTGTGAAGTTTCCCACCGCTGAGCCTAAGTTTGATATGAAACGAAGCAAATATAACTTTGGTGTGTTATCAAACTACATCACAATATTGGTAGGCAACTTTACATCAAATAAAAGCATAATTTGTAAGGGCAAAAGAAATTTTGCTGTACCATAAAGCAACAGTGAATTAACTTTGGTTTTTTACGAAGCAACTACATAACAAATAAACGGAAATTATATATGTTTTGAAACAACTTTGTGTGTGCGATGAACGAACACTACAATATCGGTAAGCAAAATTGACAACACATATAAGAAAATTTTATATGACCTGAATCAACTGTGTTAACATTAATAGGCAAACCACACAGCAAATAAAAGCAAATTTGATACGAACGGAAGCAAATTTGGTGTGCCGTTATGCAACGATGGGCTAAAATAAACAACAACTTATTAAAATTATGCTGGGCCACTCTTTTTCTCTCTCTCCTAATATCACATGTGGCCCAAACAAGGCTCAGGGGAAGGATGAGAACAACGCTGGCTATTCTGGGGGCAGCGACAGAGGCAACGACATTGCCGAGGCGGCCGCTCCGCCCCTGGCAAATCGAGTGCCATGGCCGCCGTTGTGCCAAGCACGACGCCACCCCTACTGCACCATGGCCTTCGTCCTGGCAAGCATGACGCCGCCCCTACCGCGACATGGCCGTCTCCTCTTCCCCCAAATCACCACGGAGGAGGAAGATAAGGCCGCGGAGCGGAATACAACCACCAGGCAGGAGGAAGCCGGCCGCCGGCGGTGGGGCAGGTATCCAGGTGCGAGTCTCGGGCGTCGGGCGGCCGGGGAACCTGGCCGGCGGCTCGCACTGGCTAGGGTGTGGGATTCGAGACCGCGGACGGTGGCCCTGAACGGAGCGCGCAAGTTTCCTTTTCGGGCGGCCGTTCGGACGAGCGAACCAACGGCCGGCCGTTCGCTAGACGCGTCCTTGTTAATTAACCTAGTAAGTAGCACCAAAGATTACGGTAACCAGTTGGGAATTACTTGTGTTGTATAATTTGGTAATTTGGAGGACCTCATATTTTTGTGACATATTTCGAACTAAATTGGTAATTACAAGCAAATAAACTGGTAGCTCGGATTGAATTAACTGATAACTAGAGTAGTTGTCAAGGGTGAGGGGATGTAAAGGTACTGATGTAGTTGTAGTATGGATTAGATTGTAGTAACATTTTTGTGACATAGATACCAAATAATGTGGTCACCATAGTTAATTAATCTGGTAGTTGTGTAATCAAATAACAGTGGCTGTATTTTCCCCCTTCATTATACGCTTTTGTATCGAAATCCTAGTAGTTGTGTATTATAATCATGGTGGTTATGTATGGAAATATGGTAGCTATGTACGTATTATGGTAGCTGCATTTCTCCCTCCAATATACGTTTTTGTATTCCAATTCAACTGATGTGTATTAAATTGTGGTAGCTGTGTACTCAAATCCTGGCAGCCCTAATTCATTTTGATTTTTCCATGAATAGTTGCGATACATCACCGCTGTTTTGGACGGTTGGATTCTGAAATATTAGAGAATACACCATTCACTATTAATTCATGGACAGACGCGACAAAGGGGTTGTGGTGTGGATATAGCCCTTCTTGTGTGATCATTCAAATTGGTCTCTTCAGCTCGGGGTGTTTGAGCACTTGATTCAGCCTCGTTAATTTCCATGCCCACTGTAGCTTCTCGCGCCACCACTAAACCTTGTCCACTATGTTCACCGTATGCATGCATTCCCTGTAGTTCTTTTCATGGAAAAGGAGTTTTAATTAACTCTTCAATTAATATGTGATAACTGTTAGTAAACTACTTGGTAAGCACTTTCATGTATATTGGTAACTAGAAAGAGTTTAACCTTTTTTTAGCTTGATTGAATTTGACCTGATAGTTAGCATGAATCAACATAGCATTTGTATTAAGTTAACCCGATAGTTCACATGAGTTAACCTTGTAGCTAGCTTTTTTTGCAAACGACGGGCAATGATTTAGCCTGATAGTTTAGCTTGAATAAAACCGGTACCTGGAATGAATTAACCTGATAGTTAGCATGAATTAACATGGCATCTTTATTTGATTTATCGGATAACTAGCTTGTTTCAATCTGGCAGCTGTTTTTTGATTAATCTGGTAGCTACCATGTTAACCTGTTAGATAGGCATTTTAAATTAACTGGTAAAGTTTTAACTTGATAGCTAGTATCATTGAAATTGGTATGTTCCTCCAAATAACCTGACAGCTATCATGAACATCTTGCAATGATTTAAAATGTCCGCCTAGCATGAATTAAACTAAAATGAATCTGGTAGCCACCATGAACTAAACTAATAGCAAGAATAAAACAACTTGGTAACCAGTGGTGGTGAATATGATATCTTGGTTATTTGAGATAACATTGTCCAAAACGGCAATGTTAGATCAATTGATTGCACCGTCCATATTTGTTTACCAGCACATATAAATTGTGCACACATGTTAGTGTTGCTAACTACTATTTTCTTGCAGCAGGATTTGAATGGAGAGGTAAGCCGCACCGCGCCTTGCCGCCCTACACCTCCAGGAACATGCTGCTGCTGGCCACCGCGTTGAGTTAGGGGAGAGCTCATCCGTGAGCTGCTGGTTGAGCCGCGCCAACGAGCCCCTTATCCTCTGCGCGGTACGCCTCACTTTTGACGCCGTCGAGCTCCACGTCCTCGGGCATGTCGGCCGCGGAGACCCTTTGTCCTGAAATTCGTCCCCGCCACCCTCGCGTGTGCTTCGCGGCCAAGGTTGCCCTTGTCTCCCTGCTGGCCTTCCTGCGTGAGCCGCGTGACGTCACCACAGAGGTTGGATTCTTTTTGTCAATGAAGAATTTCTATCGTGATGTTTCTTGCTGTCATCAAATAACCAAGTTTACAGGTTTTATGTCTGTCTATGTATGTATATAATTATGTATGGGAAACCTTGATCCTTTCCACCATCTGTCATCCAATAACCAAGTTTACAGATTTTATAGCTGTTTTTTGTGGATAACTTGATTGTTACATTGAATTAATTTGGTAAGTAATGGTGCATAATCTGGTAGTTACATTTGATTTTAACCGGTAAGTATTAGTGCATAACTTGGCAGCTGCATTGAATGTATCTGATAACTATTTAGGGGATAACATGGTACTTGCGCCAATTGTTTGTGGACATGCATTAGAATTAATCTGGTAAGTGCTGGTGGATAATTTCGTAGTTGCATTGAATTAATCTGATAAGTGTTTTGTGAATAACCTGGTAGTTACATTTGAATTAACCTGGTAAGTAATGTTGGATAACCTAGTAGGTATATTTATTTTATCTGATAAGTATTGGTAGATAACCTGATAGTTGAATTGAATTTATCTGATATGTGTGAGTGGATAACCTGGTAGTTGGTGTTATATGGTAATCTGAAAGTTTTGTAAAGATAATCTGGTAATTGTTTAAGTAGCAATTACACATTTTTGCTAATTAGATGGTTTATTCATGTAACAGGTAGATGGTGATTGGAATCTTTTTGAAGAATCATGGCTAATGTGTCCAAGATCTTCTCTTCATTACATATTTATGGTTTTTTAAGACTTCTATATGTAAATTCGATGCTTTATGTAGCATCCTTGTCATGTGTGTGTGTTCTTAACCAACATAGATCGAGTAATGTACTACTTTGTGTGAAAAAAACACCCAAGTATCATGTGTCTCTGATGTACTCGTTTCCCTTGTTCCTGGGAGAAGGGGTCCAATTGTTATAATTGTGTAGCTTATAAATTTTTCAAGATCGTAGCTGGTTATTCTTGTGATCTACAGATTTTTGTGACGCTAGCAGAAAGAAACAATTGTGATTGTAGGATATACCTTGTCTATGCTCCTATTTTTCCACTTTTTCATATGGGAAAAGTGCAAATCTAGCTGTGCAAATAATTGAGGCGGAGCGAGTGGAGTAAGTAGGCAGAATTATTATTGTCAGTTTTTGTATTTAGTTCGGCTAGCAGGCCATATACGTGGAGGCCCAGGAGTGGAGAAACGGCAACACAACGCAACTACCACGTACACCCGTGCGAGAAAAAGCGCGACAACTACTACATATTTTTTGGATGACGTACAGCCGCCGCCCGAGTCCAGTTATGTGCGGCGCCGCCGTGTAGGCACGTCCATTATTGATATGAAAGAAGGAAATATAAGGTACCACTTCCCACTTAAGAAAGGTATGGAACACTTTCCTAGGAAGAGGATGAAGCTACCTTTTGATTCTATTATTCGTACCAATTATAATGTTGATGCTCCTTCTCTTGAAAATACTTGAAAATACTTGAGTTTTGCTTTCTGTGCCTAGCTCAAAGGCGTTAAAGAAAAGCGCTTATGGGAGACAACCCACTTTTTTATTCCTGTTATTTTATTTTCTTGAGTCAAGGAACATGCCTACCTCTGTAGCAATTCCTTTGTATCTTTATTTTATTGCATAGTTGTGCCAAGTTGAGTCTCTGGTAGAAAGTTGATGCTAGATTTGGATTTCTGCGCAGGAACAGTTTTTCTGCTGTTAACCGTTAAATTCATAACTCTTTACAGAAATGTCGGAATGACCTGATATGTTTTGAGCATGATCCTCAGATATGTACGCAACTTTCATTAGTTTTGAGTTTTCTGATTTGAGCAAGTTAAGTGCCTCGAAAAAATTCGTCTTTACGGACTGTTCGGTATTTGACAGATTCTGCCATTTATTTTGCATTGGTTCTTTTGCTGTTTTTGAATGGATCTTTTCGTTCCATAAAATTCCAGTGGCTGTAGCTAATGTCAAGTACCATGATAACGATTGTCTCCATGCAGAATATGAGAATTTTTGATTATGCACTAACCCTCTAATAAAGTTTACTTTGAGTTTGGTGTGGAGAAAGTTTTCAAGGATCAAGAGAGAGGATGATATGATGTGATCAAGAAGATGAAAGAGCCTAAGCTTGGGGATTCCCCCGTGGGTCACCCAAACATATTTCAAGAAGACTCAAGCGTCAAAGCTTGGGGATGCCCAAGGCATCCCCTTCTTCATCAACAACTTATCTGGTTATCTCTAGTGAAACTATATTTTAATTCCGTCACATCTTATGTGCTTTACTTGGAGCGTCTGTTTATTTTTATTTTTGCTTTTTTTATTTTTGTTTTCTGAATAAAATGGATCCTAGCATTCTTGTGTGGGAGAGAGACACGCTCCGCTTTTTCATTATGAATACTCGTATTCTTCACTTATATTTGTTGAGTATTCTTCTATAGCTACTGTAATACTTTCAGCTCTTATTTTTCATGCACCTCTTGTTCAGAGCTGTTAGTTCTCATATGTTATACTCTCTTACTTCATTGTTAAATACTTGGAGAGTTTATGTTTCAAATAAGTTGATTGGTTGTTGGTTAAGAACATAAAATGTTAAATGTGGTAGATGGTATAACTAAATGATACATAATCTTGTAGATCATTAAATTGTGTCACTTGAATCATTGATGTTGTTTTGAGATATTAATATGCTTAATGGTAAACATGATGGTTTAGTAAAGTGGAATGATTAATGGTTGGTCTAGAAAACTTGAAGCTGTGCCACACTTAAATATCTAGTTGATAGCATAATGGTATATGACTTCTAATGTTAAAAACAACCGTAATGACTTTGTGTTATGCGCTACGGTCGGGGTCCCAGCAGTGACTTGTTCATTTGCCACAGTCCCTCATGGAGTGATTTTCATTATGCCTTGTAAGATCATATTTCTAGTTGGTATCTTTTTGCTTGTGAGTTCTAAAGCTGCGGTTTTCATGGCACTTCCACCACCATATTTGCTAGCATCTTCGGTACTTTGCATTGCCCTTTCTCACATTGAGAGTTGGTGCATACTTCGCGGGTACATCCAAAACTCGTGGGAGATCTTCATCATGTTCTCCTACACATAAGCCAAATATCTTCCTCAAAACATTCACCATACCTACCTACTACAGCATTTTCATATCTGTTCCGAGATATATTGCCATGCAACTTTCATCTTACATTACATGACTTGTTGTCATTTATCATTTTTATATTGCTTTGCATGATTCTATATAGCTGATGTGTGGTTTTACCCATGTTACGCTAGATCATTGCATATAGCTGATGTGTGGTTTTACCCATGTTACGCTAGATCATGGCACCGTTTCATACACCATGTTTTATCCCTTATGAGATCCTTGTATCAAAAATGTGTTGTCATATTAGAATGTTTGCCCCTAAAAGTGAAAAGAGCCATGGAGGCCATCGAAAAGAGAAACAGAAAAATACAAAAATACAAAAAAAAAAGAATGAATAAAAAGGGGGCAACATTACTACTCTTTATCCACACTTGTGCTCGTGTTATAGCACCTGTAATATTCATAGTCATCATTTGTGCTCATGTTTAGCACATTTACTCCATATGTGAGAGTTTTCATGCTCTACTTGTATAACTATGTGGGGAACTTTACATTATAGAATTTGGCTTGTATATTCCAATGATTAGCCTCCTCAAAAGTGCTCTAGGTCTTCATGAGCAAGCAAGTTAGATGCACCCCCACTAGTTCCATTGGAGAGCTTTCATACACTTATAGCTCTAGTGCATCCGTTGTGTGGCAATCACTACTCCTTCCATAGCGTCGATTATAAGACTTCCTCTCGTCTAATGAACACTTTCAGCTGTGTGAGACTTTCTTCCGTTGGCCTTCCAAACCCCCCTTATTATTCTTTTAGCCACAACATCCTGGTGCCAGGAACCAACGCTGAACACTTGCTTGTCTTTGAGTGAACAAATAGAGAGATGATTTTCTACGTGCATATTGTTATTGCTTGACTTGATCCTTTCACAAACTTGTCATGAGTGTTGGATTCATTAGATGATTATATTGTTATTCTTGAAGCTAAAATCATCTTTAATATCTACTTTGCACGGTTGATTGTTCTCTAGTACTAATTCATTGAAAGTTTTGCTTTGTTCGTCCTACTTGTTTATTCATTACTCATTTAATATCAATATAAACTACAGCTTTTATTCATTTGATCTCAGTTTACATGCATTACATTATTATATGATCAAGATTGTGTGAAATCATGTCACTTCAGAAATTATTCTTGTTATCGTTTTACCTACTCGAGGACGAGTAAAACTAAGGTTGGGGATGCTTGATACGTCTCAAACGTATCTATAATTTCTTATGTTCCATGCTTATATTATACCAATTGCTACATGTTTTATATACACTTTGTGTTGTTTTATGCATTTTCTGGGACTAATCTATTAACAATATGCCATAGTGCCAGTTCCCTGTTTTCTGCTGTTTTTGGTTTCAGAAAACTACTTAAGGAAATATTCTCGGAATTGGAAAAATTTTATACCAAAGTCCCTATTTTTCCCGACACGTTCCAGAAGTCCGAAGAGGAGACGAAGGAGGGCACCGAGGCGCCGTCACAAGGTGGGGGCGCGGCTCCCCCCTGCCGCGCCAACACCGCGTGACGGGCCCTCGGGCCTCCACCGCCTTCGCCCTTTCGCCTACTTAAACCCCCCGAAAATCTAAGACCTGGAGGCGGAACACTTTTCCAGAAACCCTTACGGAGCCGTCGCCGTCGTCAACCCTAGTTCGGGAGGGTTTAGAACCTCTTCCCGGCACCCTGCCAGAGAGAGGGGGATTATCACCGGAGGGATAAAACAGAAGTACTTTGTCTAAGGATAATTGTATTACTTACATTACACACTGTCGGCCCAGTGGGAACCAGGGTGTGCGGGGCCCACTCTCCACAGCCCTCGCACGCGACGGTATCGAAGAAACGACTAAGGACCAAGCCAAACGCTTGGAGAGACTCTCGAAGGGAAAAAGTCCTCGACAGGGCTTAAAGGGCAGTAAAGGCCTCAAGAGGCTCCCCCCGTGAGTGCCCCTCTACAAGGCTCTCTCCCTTGGAGAGGAGTCAACGCAAATCCCTCCACAAGGCCGCTCAGGCCTTGTAGAGATGCTTCGCTGTGAAGCAACCGCCACAGAGCGCACATGGCCTCTGCCGCGGCCGCAGAGTGGCGTGCGCGCCTGCGCGCGATGACGACGACGCCGCAGTTGCCATTCTGGTGATTAAAGGAGTCAACAAAGTTGTGGCCCCCGCGCCGGACTACGAAGCTTTCCCCTTTGGTGATAAAGCGGATCGCCGGCGCTACGCTCCAACGACGACGTCACCGTGGGCACCCCCACGATCTCTGCGGCACCAGCTGGCCGTCCTACGCGGACGGTGGCTTTCCAACCTCAAGGGCTGGCTTTACGACCATGGACCGAGTCCATGGACAACCCAGCTGCGGTGCACCCCGCCCCTCCATTTCGTCGCCATGTGGGAACCCTTCCACTGCGCAGGACGCAGGGATGAGGCCCGGGGCGCCTATAAAAGGAGAGGGAGCACCTCCGTAGCAAGGGATGGATCGATCGATCGGAGCTGTAGCACTCTACCATAGCGTAGCCTATCCAAACTCACTCGAGGAGGAAGAAGACCCTAGAGTGCCCTCCTTGGGCTCCGCCCTGCCGGAAGAGAGCCCTCGGCAAGCTCATTGTTCTGCACCCTCTGCAGCGCAATACAGACAAGCAGGAGTAGCGGTGTTACCTCCTCCCGAGGGCCGTGAGCCTGGGTACGGGCTGGTATCTATCTCTGTCGTGATGTCCCTCCTCAGGCTCGACGAGCACCGTCGTCGTGCCGATTGAGGGTTGTTTGATCTCCGCGTTCAGCCCCCCTTCGAACAACCTCTTGAGAGTGTGACCACCCCTATCTCGTGGGAGTCACTCTCCGACATTTGGCGTGCCAGGTAGGGGCTGAGGCGCGTCTTCAACCTTCGACCAGCCTCCGCGCCATGACGGACACCCGCACGACACGCGCCAACAGGCGCGCAGCTGACAGGGCTCATACTGAGCCCGGCACCGCCCCCACTCGCGGCCGCCGCGGCCGCCCTCGCACGGCGGAGCGCGCCAACACCGGCCCGCACGTGGAGGAGCCCGAGAGCGGGAATCACCGCGGCGGTGACCGCCGCGACGACGAGGACTTCTCCGAGCACCACAAGGACGCTGAGTCCTCGCGTCTGTCTCGGCGCCAAAGCGCGTCCTCTCAGGGACGTCCAGAGCCCGATCCACACACTGCGCTGCTCATGGCTCAGGAGCTTCTACGCTACCGGCCCAACCCGGAGGCCCACGACCTCTGGCTCGACCGCCTCCACCACCTCGTCGACGTCGCGACGACGCGCCCCGCTCCGTCGCGTTCGCTGGTTCACCACTCTGGCCGCGCAGGAACGGCCGCGCCGGATGCGCCTCCGCCACCACCGGGACCACCCCCGGCTGCGGCGCAGAGGGCTGCCTCCCATGCGTCCTCGCCGCGCGACTGCCAAATCGTGCAGCGTACCGCGCCTGACGCGCGGGTGGGGATGGAGCGCCAGAGGGACCTCCAGAACCGCCTCGTCGAGGAAATCGGCCAGGCGAGGCAGCAGAACCGCAGGGCTCTCCAGGGCGGAACCGCCACGTACGCCACCGGCTGCATGGCCTTCACCCGCGCTCTGCGCCGCGTGGTCTAGCCACAGAAGTTCAGGCCTGCCCTTCCCAAGGGCTACGACGGGTCAAGCAACCCCATCGAGTTCCTGCAGCTCTACACCACCTCTATCCAAGCTGCAGGAGGAGACGACAAGGTCATGGCCAACTGGTTCTCCCACGCGCTTAGGGATTCCGCGCTATCATGGCTCCTCAACCTGCCGGAAGACTCCGTCGGCTCGTGGGAGGAGCTCTGCAGGCAGTTTGTTGCCAACTTCAAGGGCACATATGAGCGCGCGCTCAACCACAATGACCTGCGCGCTGTGGTGCAGGGGAAAGATGAGACCCTCCACAAGTACATCCAGCGCTTTAGCCAAGTGCGCAACAAGATCCCGAACATCCCCGACACGCAAGTCATCGCCGCCTTCAGAGAGGGCGTCACAAACCGCAGGATGCTCGAGAAGCTGGGCATTCACGATAAGCTCACCTCTGTGGTAAAGTTGTTCGACCTCGCTGACAAGTGTGCCAAGGCTGAAGAGGGACTCCTCTTCGTCAAGATGAGCCATCGGGTAGACGATCAGGCCGAGGGATCCAAGAGTCACAAGAAGCAGGAAGAAACCAAGAGCAAGACCACCGCTGTCCTAGCGGCTGAGCCAGATGCCAAGTACGCCCGCAGAGACTCCCCTGAGCCTGGCGACAAAAAGGAGGACAACCGTCCGTTTTTCGTCTACCACAACAGGTGCGGCCACGCTACAGAGAACTTCTTCGACCTCAAGAGGCTGAGCAGAGAGCGCGAGCAAGAAGAGGGCAGCGAGGGCCACGGCAGAGGCCGCGGTTACCACAGAGGCGGACGCAAGGGCAGCTACCAGAGGCCGCCGGGCACTCAAGCCAATGCCGTCGAGAAGAACAATAACCTCCCCGACGAGGAAGATGGAGGCTAGCAGGCCCCAAGGGGGGCTATGGCCTGCATCCTCGGCGGGGCTCAAGCGCCCAAGTCTAACAACCAGTTGAAGCAGTTCGCCCGCGAGCTCAACGCCGCACTCCCAAGCGTCGAGACCTCCAGGCCCCTCAAGTGGTCTCAGTACACCATCGCTTTCGATGCCAAGGACCACCCCAAGTCGACCAAGACTGTTGGAACCCTCCCGCTGGTCTGCTCCCCCACCATCAACAACATTGCCGTCTCCAAGACGCTCATTGATGGGGGTGCTGGCCCGAACGTCATCTCTGTCGAGACCTTCGAGACGCTTCAAGTGCCTTACAAGTGGCTCATGCCCTCCAGGACCTTCACAGGGGTCACCAGTGGTTCGATCGCACCTCTGGGGCAGGTCCGGCTGGCCGTCACCTTCGGCACGCAGAAGAACTACCGCACTGAGCTGATCGACTTCGACGTCGCGCACATTGGCCTGCCGTATAACGCCATCCTCGGCTACCCCGCCCTCGCGAAGTTCATGGCCGTCACGCATCACGCCTACAACATGGTCAAGATCCCCGGCAGCGCTGGCACTATCGCCATCCATGGTCATATCCTGGATGCCACGCACGCTGTCGAGAGCGCCTACAAGGCAGCCGCCATGGCGTTCCCGGCTGACGAGGACATGGAGCCTCTCGAGAGGCCCAAGAAGAAGAAACAGATGTTCTCTCAGGAGCAAGCTTCCACGAAGAAGGTGTCGCTGAGCACCAGTGGCTCGGGGGCTGAGGGCTCCGGGGCTAGCGTCACCATAGGCGTTGCCCTGCCTCCCAAATAGGGAAGCGCGCTCGTCGCCTTCCTTCGGGCAAACTCTGACATGTTCGCGTGGACTCCGTCAGATATGTCCGGCGTACCAAGGGAGGTGATCGAGCACCACTTAGCCGTGTGTCCAGACGCACGCCCCGTCCAGCAAAAAGCGCGGAAGCAAGCCCCCGAGAAGCAAGCATTCATCGTCAAGGAAGTAGAAAAGTTAAAAGCGGCAAATGTCGTCCGCGAAGTCGCGCACCTCACTTGGCTCTCCAACGGCGTGGTTGTCCCTAAACCCGCTGGAGGAGGCCGACTCTGCATCGACTACACAGACGTCAATAAGGCCTGCCCCAAGGACCCATACCCCATGCCAAGGATAGACCAGATCGTGGACTCCATCGCCGGCTGCGACCTTCTTTGTTTTCTGGACGCCTTCTCTGGTTATCACCAGATCAAAATGGCTAAAGAGGACGAGGAGAAAACAGCATTCCTCACCCCCTGTGGTGTGTATTGCTACACTTGCATGCCTTTCGGCCTGAAGAACGCCGGCGCCACTTTCCAGAGGCTCATGAGGATAGCCTTGGGGGCGTAGATGGGCAGAAACGCAGAAGCTTATGTCGACGACATTGTGGTCAAGTCTCGCGAGGGAGACACTCTCTTGAAGGATCTCGAGGAAACCTTCGCCAGCCTGCGCAAGGTGAACTTCAAGCTGAACCCCACCAAGTGCGTCTTCGGGGTACCTTCAGGCAAACTCCTCGGATTCCTCGTGTCCCACCACGGCATAGAAGCAAACCCTGACAAGATCAAGGCCATAGAAGGAATGCAGCCTCCTCGCCGGCTCAAGAACATGCAGCGCGTAGCAGGCTGCATGGCCAGCCTGGGCCGTTTCTGTAGCACCCCCGAGAGCCAGGCTAGACAAATCCCAGATATCCATCTGATATAAGCCTAACCTCGATCTCGAGAGCCAACAGTTGAACATTCGGTAACACAACAGTGACTCTACGACTCAAAGAAATATTATACAAACTCTTAGCAGAGTGAAGATAGCAAATATTACAAGCAGAGGTCACTGACCCAACAGTACATCAAACAACGAAAGCAAATTATGTTATGCTACATAACAAGAACCAAAAGGCCTAAGAGGCCATAACATAAAGCGACGTCCCGCCCATCGATTCCAGGCTGCTGCCCGGGAACCCCGATCTACTCGTCGATGTCCATGTAGAAACCATCAGCAGAAGAGGAACCTTCACCTGTCCAAAAAGTGCGCAAGGCTGAGTACAGGGGGTACTCAACAAGACTTATTTAACCTATTATATATCTGCTCGTTCAGAGAGTATGAATGATGTTCTTTGCATAAAGCCAACTTTATTTCCAAATCGAGGGAGGAGTGAATCTCGCGTCAGTAAACATTTTAAAATGAGATAAGGGAGCAACACCTTTGACTTCTTCCTCCATCTTCTGTAGCCACCAGAATGTCATTGTTTGCACCACCCACAAGAATCACCCCCTCGCTCAACCCGAGGAAGTAATCCCAACCACCCTTAGTTGACAGTTTTATTATCATATTAATGTTGTCTATGATCATCAGACATGAGGTACCAAGTCGTCCATAACCGTGGACACGGCTTTCCGAAAAGATTTACCCTGCAGGGGGTGTAACTATCCACACACGCCAACCAACCGATACGCCAGACATTAGCACTCTACCTGGGAGTGCCGGCAGGAGGGTTGGCCACGACCCTTCCTAAGCTTCGCCTATGTCCATGAGCCACAGCAGTAGGTCAGACCGCCATCTCAGCGATCCCTAGT
Organism: Poa annua; assembly: GCA_026929855.1. NCBI lineage: Eukaryota > Viridiplantae > Streptophyta > Magnoliopsida > Poales > Poaceae > Poa > Poa annua. The sequence continues at coordinate 44,569,354 of CM049436.1, forward strand.
GCGGGTTGCCAGGATCAAGATCAGAGCGTCACACTCTCCTGACCCGAGCCCTAATTTTTCCTCAAATTATTTTTACCGCACACGCAAATGGAACACTCGAACTAGTGGCTTCACGTAGTAGGCTAGGCAAGTTGGAGCCGAGGGGAAAATGAATGCCCTGAGTGGATGCACGAATATTCTTGGTTCCAAAGACGAGAACTCAGTTCCTAGGTCGGCAAGAATGGAACAACCCACCACAAGCCCAATGTGGCCTCCCATCCAAGCCTTTGGACAGATTAAATCATATGTACTCATCCACCTCCACCTTCTCAACTGGATGGAGCAGGGGATAACTAAGCATGGCTAAGCGGCGATGCACCACAGGTGACACGCTAAACCTCAACCAAAATCATCTTTGAATCGTATGCATAACACAAGAATCAAATACTTTTGGAATCTTATATGTGCAGATAAGAGGTTATGCTTGCCTTGCTCTTCAGTAGCTGGGTATTGATCTTCGGAGGCGTTGCAAACACTCTCGGGCTCGAATCCTACCGCGAAGAATCAAATACCGGAAAGGAATGACACAATCAATACAATATTGATGCAATGCACAATCACATGAATGATATGTTATTTAGGATCCCATAGATGCAAGCATCAAATTAAATGGGTGTATAGAACATACCCATAATTAAAATTAGGGTTTATTAGTGTGAGACTAAGACCATTACTTTGATTGTATTAAATATGTATGATTAAATTGGAATTGAATAGATTTTATTTTTCTGAACATTTTGATATAAAAATCATAATTTTCTGATTTAAAATGAATTAGTTATGAATTTGTGAAGTTTAAACAATTTAATTCCATTTTTCAAAATTATTTAAATAAGTTGGCCCCACATGTCATACTTTTAATAATTTCAGAAAATACTAATGGAAAATATTAAAAATCTGACAACATGGCCCCACATGTCAAATAATTAATCAATTACAGAAAAGAATTAAATTCAGAAAAGAAAAAGAAAAAGAAATGGGCCGATGACGTCAGCATGACGTCATCAATGGCCAACACCTCCCTGCCGAGGACGGGTTGCTCGAGATTGAGCACGGGAGGCAGCACGCGCACTCGCACGGGGTGCCCACGGCTTCCCGCAACCGATTGGTGGCGGCGCCGCCCCTCAATGGTCACCGGAGTTGCTCCGGCGACGAGCGGCGCGGCGGCCGGAAGAGGAGCACGGCGGCCCGAGCTTGCAGAGCAAGAGGGAGGGAAAGGAGAGGTCCGCGGGGACCGGAGTCTCACCAGGAAGCGCGCCGGAGGGTCGAGGAGGAGAGGGGAGGTCGGCGGCGGCCGGAAACCGAGCTTGACGGCGGCGGACCCGAACGGAGTAATCAGACGATTTCTTCGGGCTCCGGCCTTCCCTGCACGAACGGCTCGAGGAGGAGGTGGAGAAGGTCACTGCGCAGCTGATGGGATGGTCTCCGGGGTGAGGGGTGGCCGGAGTTGGCGGCAATCGCCGGAAATCGGAGATGGCGAAGCTAGGGTTTCGGCGGGGAAGAAGGAAGAAGAGGAGAAGATGGAGTGGGCTAGGGTTCCTCCTGGCGGCGGCGGCGGGCTACTTGTAGACCAGGCGACGTCGGCGGCGCGAATCGCGGCGCAGAGGCGGCGTCGAACGGCCGGGCGTGCGACACGGACGCGCCCGAGGTCGGAAGGTTGAATACGACGTCTTCTCCCGGAAAACCCCCTGGAAATTTTGATAAATACCGGATTCTTCACAAACAGGCCCCTGGTTGGTAAATGAGAGATTTGGGGACCTTTTTGCAAACAGAAAAAATTCAGAAAAAATACTAGGAGATTCAAAATTTCACAAGGAAGCCATTGGCAGCCTTGGATTTTGAAAATTTTGAATATTTTGAACTTACCCAAGATAGCAAAGATTTAACCCCTCTTTCAAATTCAAACATTTGCAAACTTTGATGAAAAACTTTGTTCAATTTAAATGAGATGCATGCAAAGATCAAAGCACAACTTTATTCTATTTAACAAACTTGGGATGTTACAGATCTACCCCCCTTACAAGAATCTCGCCCCGAGATTCCTAGGTTTTAGAAAAGAAGTCGGGATACTCAGATCGGAGACGATCTTCGCGTTCCCAGGTTGCTTCCTCCTCAGAGTGATGAGACCACTGAACTTTTAGGAACTTGATGCTCTGACGTCGAGTTTTACGCTCGGCTTCATCAAGGATACGGATAGGATATTCACGATAAGTTAGATCCTTTTGAAGGTCAAGAGTTTCATGATCAACACCACGAATGGGATCTTTGAAGCAACGCTTCAATTGGGGAACATGGAAGACGTCATGGACGTCTGGAAATTTTGAGGGTAGTTCCAACTGGTAGGCAAGCTCTCCGCGCTTAGCAAGAATGCGAAAGGGACCAACATAGCAAGGAGCCAGTTTGCCTTTGATACCAAAACGACGGACACCCCGAAGAGGAGTGACCCTGAGATAGGCATGCTCGCCGACTTCATAGCGAACATCTTGATGATGGCTCTCATAATAGCTCTTCTGACGAGACTGAGCTGTTTTGAGATGCTCACGGATGATTCTGACTTGCTCTTCTGCTTCTTTGATGATATCTGGCCCAAAGAGTGATCTTTCACCGGTTTCGGACCAATTCAACGGAGTACGGCATCTCCTGCCATACAGAGCTTCAAAGGGTGCCATACCAATACTAGATTGGAAGCTGTTGTTGTAACTGAATTCAGCAAAAGGAAGACACTTCTCCCAATTCTTTCCGAAGGATATGACACAGGCTCTTAACATGTCTTCGAGGATCTGATTCACTCGCTCTGTCTGACCATCGGTTTGAGGATGATAAGCAGTGCTAAAAGAGATACGAGTTCCCAAAGCTTGCTGAAAACTAGCCTAGAACTTAGAGGTAAACAAACTTCCACGATCAGAGATGATCTTCTTTGGAACACCATGAAGAGCAACTATTCGGGAGATATACAGATCTGTTAGTTGAATAGCGGTAATATCTTCTCGAACAGGAAGGAAGTGAGCAACCTTAGACAGACGGTCCACAACTACCCAGATAGCATTGTTTCCTTTTTTAGTCTTTGGAAGACCAGTGATGAAATCCATGCCAACTTCATCCCACTTCCAGACAGGAATAGAAAGGGGTTGTAAAGTACCAGCTGGCCTTTGATGTTCAGCTTTAACACGACGACAAACGTCACATTCAGCAACGAACTGAGCAATTTCTCGCTTCATCCGGTTCCACCAGAATTTTTGACGAAGATCCCGGTACATCTTAGTGCCACCAGGATGGATAGAAAGAGGTGACTCATGAGCTTCCCGAAGGATTAGTTCTTTCAACTTCTGATGATTTGGCACAACAAGACGGTCACCAAAGTAAACAGTACCTTTATCATCAAGGGAGAAACATTTATCCACTCCGCTAGCAATGTTCCGTTTAATCTGGTTAACTTCGGAGTCTAGCTTCTGAGCAGACTTGATCTTGTCCTCAAGAGAGGGTTTCACCTCTAGATTTGCAAGGAATCCATTAGGAACAACTTCAAGGTTGAGTCGTGCAAATTCCTCATGGAGGGAGGGTTGAGCTTTCTCAAGCACCAGATTGTTGCAATAAGACTTCCGACTTAGCGCGTCAGCAACGACATTCGCCTTGCCGGGTTGGTAGTTGAGACCCAAATCATAGTCTTTGATGAGTTCCAACCATCTCCTCTGTCTGAGATTCAGATCCGGTTGGGTGAAAAGATACTTCAGACTTTGATGATCCGAATAGATCTCGCAGCGATTACCAAAGAGATAATGCCGCCATTGCTTGAGAGCATGGACAACAGCAGACAACTCTAGATCATGGGTTGGATAGTTTAGCTCATGTGGTTTCAACTGTCGAGAGGCATAGGCCACAACATGACCATCTTGCATCAACACACATCCAAGCCCTTGCAGAGAAGCATCACAGAAAACAACAAAGTCCTTGCTCGTATCAGGAAGAACAAGAACTGGAGCAGTAGTCAACTTGGTTTTGAATACCCGAAAGCTTTCTTCAGCCTTTTCTGACCATTCAAACTTCTTTCCTTTCTTGAGAAGATCAGTCAGGGGCTTTGCAATCTTGGAGAAGTTCTCAATAAAGCGACGGTAATAACCGGCAAGTCCGAGAAAACTCCGAATATCCTTAGCTGATTTAGGTGTCTCCCAATCCAAAACAGCTTGAACTTTCTCCGGAATGACGGTAACACCATCGGCAGATACAACATGGCCAAGAAAGATAAGCTCTTTCAACCAGAACTCACACTTGGAAAACTTGGCATAAAGACGATGCTCACGAAGCTTAGTCAACACCAAACGCAGATGTTCGACGTGTTCTTCTTCGGTTTTGGAGTAGATTAGAATATCATCGATGTAGATCATGACGAACTTGTCGAGGTACTCCATGAATACTGAGTTCATCAGCCGCATAAAAGTGGCTGGAGCATTGGTAAGACCAAAGGACATCACGGTATACTCATAAAGACCATAACGAGTCTGGAATGCTGTCTTTGGGATGTCCTCCTTTCGGATTTTGATTTGATGATAACCGGACCTTAGATCCATCTTGGAGAACACAGTAGCACCAGCTAGTTGGTCAAACAGATCATTGATCCTTGGAAGAGGGTACTTGTTCTTGATCGTCACAGCATTCAACGGCCGATAATCAACCACTAGTCACGGAATGTTGGTATCCCGCTTCTTAACAAAGAGTGCAGGGCATCCCCAAGAAGAGGTACTAGGTTGGATGAATTCTTTTCCTTCCATCTCCTCTAGCTGTCTCTTCAACTCCACCAACTCTTCCTTAGGCATGCGATAAGGTCTTTTGGAAACTGGAGCGGTTCCAGGAACCAACTCAATGACAAACTCCACACTTCGATCAGGGGGCATGCCAGGTAACTCTTCTGGAAATACATCTGGAAAATCGCAAACCACTCGGACATCTTGAATTTCAAGTGAGGGTGAGGCGTCCATGGCATACAACTCTGAGCTTGGAAAGGATGTTGCCGAGGAAGGTACTGAGGAGGGAGACCAGTACCGAATGGTTTCACCGGAAGGATGGGTCATATCCACAGATCTGGTTGCACAGTCAATAACGGCCTTGTACCGGACAAGCCAATCCATGCCCAAGATGACATCAAGGTCAGTTGACTTAAGGGCAATGAGGGAAATGGGATAAGATAAAGAGCCTATAACAATATTTGGCTCAGGGGCAGTCCAAATTGCCCGCCAACGAGATCCCGGGGTGTTAATCTCCATAGAGATAGACATTTCCTCTAGAAGGATATCATGCATCTGAGCAAACCCTTGCGATATGAATGAATGCGATGCTCCAGAATCAAACAAAACTGTAGCTGGGATTGAGTTGATGTGAAGCGTACCAAGAATGACGCTTGGATCCTCTTCAGCAGCCTCAGCAGTGACATGGGTCAGACGACAACGTCCAGCACCAGATGGTTTGCCATCCTTCTTTGGCGGGGGAGCTCCACTACTAGCATTCCTTTGAGGGCAACCCCAAGCATAGTGTCCGGGCTGACCACAAGTGTAGCAGATAAGTCCAGCTGGAGCAGCACCGGAGGGACGATAACCTTGCCCACCACCATAGGTCGAAGTAGCATGGGGTGCAGTTGGGCGAGGAGCATAACCAGCAGGCTTGGGTGCGTATGGAGCTCTTGGAACAGCACTGTATGGAATGAACACACGGCGCTTCTTGAAACCCGAGCCAGATGCACGAGAATCCCCAGAGACAGACTTCATGGCAGAATCCATTTCCTTCCTTCCATTCTCAAGGGTGATAGCCTGATTGTACAGATCCTGGAAGGTTTGGAACTTGAAGGGTAACATCTCATAGCGAAGTGCTGGATTCAGACCCTTGCGGAACAACTCTTGTTTATCAGCATCATCAGTAACATCTCGAGGAGCATAGCGGGCAAGACGAGTGAACTCACGCCCGTAAGCCTCAATGTTCAGTCTTCCCTGAGACAGTTCCAGAAACTCCTTCCTTTTGATGTCCATCACCGCCTTAGGGATATAGGCAGCACGGAAAGCAGTACGGAATTCTTCCCAAGTGACCTCATGTCCTGGCGCCTGCAACGCCAGGAAACCTTCCCACCAAGCGCCAGCCGCACCCTCTAGCTGGTAGGTGGCGAAGTTCACACGGTCATTGGCTTGAACATGGAGAGCAGCAAACTTACGCTCAATGGTACGGAGCCAGTCATCAGCTTCAAGGGGCTCCTTGTATTCACCAAAGGTAGGAGGCTGAGCTTTAAGGAAATCTCCAAGTGTAGCACACGTATTGGGACGACGTTCCGTGTTCTGGGCCACACGCTCAAGGAGGCGTTCAGTCCTCATGCGATTGTTCTCGATGTTCTGGAGAACCTGCGCCATTGTGGGAGGTGGCGGAAGTTCCTCATCACCATGGTGTCGACCACCACGGCCCTGGCCACGAGTACCACTGGACATCCTGATAGAAGGGAACAGAGACCACGAAGGTTAACTCCACCGGTAAACAGAATAGATGAATAGATGTGGAAAGTAACAGGATAGCAAGGATACGAGATGAACAAGCAATTGGAATTCAAGCTTGGAGGAAGAAAGATACATGCTTCAGTGGAATTGAAGCATATAGAAAACTCTGAGAATCGCAACCAAAAATAGGTACGTGAAAACACTACCCAAACTTCGAGATCCTAGGATTTTGAAGTATTAGATAAGACAGCAAACCTTTAAAATCAAATCAAGATAAGATGCTCCAGAAATGGAATCATGGATAAGGAGAAAAAGAATCTTATCAAGATTTTTTTGTAAATATTTTCAGCTTTCAAAAATAGTTTTCACAATCACTAAACTCAACATCGACCAACAAAAAGGGTTTCCTACAGGCAGTCCTGCTCTGATACCAAAACCTGTAGCACCCCCGAGAGCCAGGCTAGACAAATCCCAGATATCCATCTGATATAAGCCTAACCTCGATCTCGAGAGCCAACAGTTGAACATTCGGTAACACAACAGTGACTCTACGACTCAAAGAAATATTATACAAACTCTTAGCAGAGTGAAGATAGCAAATATTACAAGCAGAGGTCACTGACCCAACAGTACATCAAACAACGAAAGCAAATTATGTTATGCTACATAACAAGAACCAAAAGGCCTAAGAGGCCATAACATAAAGCGACGTCCCGCCCATCGATTCCAGGCTGCTGCCCGGGAACCCCGATCTACTCGTCGATGTCCATGTAGAAACCATCAGCAGAAGAGGAACCTTCACCTGTCCAAAAAGTGCGCAAGGCTGAGTACAGGGGGTACTCAACAAGACTCATTTAACCTATTATATATCTGCTCGTTCAGAGAGTATGAATGATGTTCTTTGCATAAAGCCAACTTTATTTCCAAATCGAGGGAGGAGAGAATCTCGCGTCAGTAGACATTTTAAAATGAGATAAGGGAGCAACACCTTTGACTTCTTCCTCCATCTTCTGTAGCCACCAGAATGTCATTGTTTGCACCACCCACAAGAATCACCCCCTCGCTCAACCCGAGGAAGTAATCCCAACCACCCTTAGTTTACAGTTTTATTATCATATTAATGTTGTCTATGATCATCAGACATGAGGTACCAAGTCGTCCATAACCGTGGACACGGCTTTCCGAAAAGATTTACCCTGCAGGGGGTGTAACTATCCACGCACACCAACCAACCGATACGCCAGACATTAGCACTCTACCTGGGAGTGCCGGCAGGAGGGTTGGCCACGACCCTTCCCAAGCTTCGCCTATGTCCATGAGCCACAGCAGTAGGTCAGACCGCCATCTCAGCGATCCCTAGTGCGGGTTGCCAGGATCAAGATCAGAGCGTCACACTCTCCTGACCCGAGCCCTAATTTTTCCTCAAATTATTTTTACCGCACACGCAAATGGAACACTCGAACTAGTGGCTTCACGTAGTAGGCTAGGAAAGTTGGAGCCGAGGGGAAAATGAATGCCCTGAGTGGATGCACGAATATTCTTGGTTCCAAAGACGAGAACTCAGTTCCTAGGTCGGCAAGAATGGAACAACCCACCACAAGCCCAATGTGGCCTCCCATCCAAGCCTTTGGACAGATTAAATCATATGTACTCATCCACCTCCACCTTCTCAACTGGATGGAGCAGGGGATAACTAAGCATGGCTAAGCGGCGATGCACCACAGGTGACACGCTAAACCTCAACCAAAATCATCTTTGAATCGTATGCATAACACAAGAATCAAATACTTTTGGAATCTTATATGTGCAGATAAGAGGTTATGCTTGCCTTGCTCTTCAGTAGCTGGGTATTGATCTTCGGAGGCGTTGCAAACACTCTCGGGCTCGAATCCTACCGCGAAGAACCAAATACCGGAAAGGAATGACACAATCAATACAATATTTATGCAATGCACAATCACATGAATGATATGTTATTTAGGATCCTCTAGATGCAAGCATCAAATTAAATGGGTGTATAGAACATACCCATAATTAAAATTAGGGTTTATTAGTGTGAGACTAAGACCATTACTTTGATTGTATTAAATATGTATGATTAAATTGTAATTGAATAGATTTTATTTTTCTGAACATTTTGATATAAAAATCATATTTTTCTGATTTAAAATGAATTAGTTATGAATTTGTGAAGTTTAAACAATTTAATTCCATTTTTCAAAATTATTTAAATAAGTTGGCCCCACATGTCATACTTTTAATAATTTCAGAAAATACTAATGGAAAATATTAAAAATCTGACAACATGGCCCCACATGTCAAATAATTAATCAATTACAGAAAAGAATTAAATTCAGAAAAGAAAAAGAAAAAGAAATGGGCCGATGACGTCAGCATGACGTCATCAATGGCCAACACCTCCCTGCCGAGCACGGATTGCTCGAGATTGAGCACGGGAGGCAGCACGCGCACTCGCACGGGGTGCCCACGGCTTCCCGCAACCTATTGGTGGCGGCGCCGCCCCTCAATGGTCACCGGAGTTGCTCCGGCGACGAGCGGCGCGGCGGCCGGAAGAGGAGCACGGCGGCCCGAGCTTGCAGAGCAAGAGGGAGGGAAAGGAGAGGTCCGCGGGGACCGGAGTCTCACCAGGAAGCGCGCCGGAGGGTCTAGGAGGAGAGGGGAGGTCGGCGGCGGCCGGAAACCGAGCTTGACGGCGGCGGACCCGAACGGAGTAATCAGACGATTTCTTCGGGCTCCGGTCTTCCCTGCACGAACGGCTCGAGGAGGAGGTGGAGAAGGTCACTGCGCAGCTGATGGGATGGTATCCGTGGTGAGGGGTGGCCGGAGTTGGCGGCAATCGCCGGAAATCGGAGATGGCCGAAGCTAGGGTTTCGGCGGGGAAGAAGGAAGAAGAGGAGAAGATGGAGTGGGCTAGGGTTCCTCCTGGCGGCGGCGGCGGGCTACTTGTAGACCAGGCGACGTCGGCGGCGCGAATCGCGGCGCAGAGGCGGCGTCGAACGGCCGGGCGTGCGACACGGACGCGCCCGAGGTCGGAAGGTTGAAGACGACGTCTTCTCCCGGAAAACCCCCTGGAAATTTTGATAAATACCGGATTCTTCACAAACAGGCCCCTGGTTGGTAAATGAGAGATTTGGGGACCTTTTTGCAAACAGAAAAATTTCAGAAAAAATACTAGGAGATTCAAAATTTCACAAGGAAGCCATTAGCAGCCTTGGATTTTGAAAATTTTGAATATTTTGAACTTACCCAAGATAGCAAAGATTTAACCCCTCTTTCAAATTCAAACATTTGCAAACTTTGATGAAAAACTTTGTTCAATTTAAATGAGATGCATGCAAAGATCAAAGCACAACTTTATTCTATTTAACAAACTTGGGATGTTACAGTTTCATCTCCAAGTTCGACGAGAGAGCCCTGTCATTCTTCAAGATCATGAAGAAGTCCGGCACATTCAGATGGACCCCTGAAGCAGACAAAGCTTTTGAAGACTTAAAGAGGTATTTGGCCAGCCCACCAATCATGGTAGCCCCCAGGAAAGGCGAACATCTAAAGCTGTACCTATCAGCCACTCCTCAGACCGCAAGTGCCGTCCTGGTGGCCGAGAGGGAAGAGCCAGTCCTACCCAAGAAAAGCGCTGCCACTCCAAGTCCAATGCCGCCCGACAAAGATCTCGGCAAAGGAGCAGTCTCCACAGACCCACCGCCAGGCCCACAGCCTCAAGTCGAGTCTGCTCCGAACACCCTTGCCGAGACCCCTCCACAGGCGGATCTCGATAAGGGCCCTAAACAGCCTCCGCAAAGAGCTGACGCTGCACCTTCATCGACAGCCCTTGTCGAGCACCCCGTCTACTTTGTCAGTACAGTACTGCGGGACGCTCGGGAACGGCACCCAATGCAGCAGAAGCTCCTCGTCGCGCTCCTCATCGCCTCCAGGAAGCTGCGACACTACTTCCAGGGCCACCCCGTCACGGTGGTCACTTCCTTCCCCCTGGAGCAGATCCTGCGCAACCCCAACGCCACAGATCGTGTCGCGGGATGGAACATCGAGCTGCAACCATTCAATTTGCACTTCGACACCACAAGAGTCATCAAGGGAAGAGCGCTGGCGGACTTCGTCGCCGAATGGACTGACCCAAGCCCTGAAGAGCCTCGGGGAAAAGAAGTCGAGCTCTCTGGAGACACGATGCCCAGCCACTGGACCATGCACTTCGATGGAGCCTTCGCCTGCCGCAATGGCGGGGCAGGCGTCGTCTTGACATCGCCTAAAGGCGACAAACTCTACTACGTTGTCCAGCTGTGCTTCACAATTGACAAGATCTCCAACAACATCGCTGAATACGAGGGCCTTCTCGCCGGCTTAAGGGCCGCCATCGCTCTAGGCGTCAAGCACTTACTCGTCAAGGGCGACTCCTAGTTGCTTGTCAACTTCTCCAACAAAAGCTACACGCCTAAGGACGACCACATGGACGCATACCTTGAAGAGGTCCGCAAGCTCGAGAAGTACTTCAGAGGCATGGAGCTCATGCACATCCCGAGGAAAGAGAACCAGGAGGCTGACAACATCGCCAAGCGAGCCTCGCGAAGACAAGCCCAGCAGCCAGGCGTCTTTGAAGAAAGGCTCACCAAGGCATCCATAAAGCAGCCACAAGAAGCTACAGCCGCAAGCACAGACGAAGCACTCCCACCACCTCCTGAAACTGGGGCACCCGATTGTGGTCCTCACACAAGGGAGCGTCTGTTGCTGACAGCGGCACATCAAGAAACAGGCTGGATTGACGAGCTCAAAGACTACCTAATGAAGGGGGTCCTCCCCGAAGAAGCTGCGGAAGCAGAGCGAATCGCTCGACAGGCAAAATCCTACTACATCCTCGAGGGAGACCTGTACCGCAAGCGCCCAAATGGGATTGCGCTCAAATGCGTCCCTCCCGAAGAAGGCCGAATGCTGATCAAGGACATCCATAGCGGAGAGTGCGGCCACCACTCGTGCGCGCGCACCCTCGCAGGCAAGGTCTTCAGGAGCGGCTTCTACTGGCCGCAAGCGCTTCAAGATGCGGTCACCATCGTCCAAGCTTGTGATGCCTGCCAGTACCACGCCAAGCAAATCCATCAGCCGGCGCTGGGGCTCCAGACCATCCCGCTCTCCTGGCCGTTCGCGGTGTGGGGGGCTGGACATTTTGGGCCCCTTCCCGAAATCGCAAGGGGGCTACCGTTTCCTCTTCGTGGCCGTCGACAAGTTCACCAAGTGGCCCGAGGTCGAACCGACTCGCAGCATACCAGCCGGGGCAGCGGTGAAATTCATCAGGAGCCTGGTCTGCCGCTTCGGAGTGCTTAATCGCATCATCACCGACAATGGCTCGTAGTTTACCGGCCGCATCTTCAGGTCTTACTGCGAAAAACTCGGCATCAAGCTCTGCTTCGCCTCGGTGGCTCATCCACAGAGCAATGGTCAAGCCGAGCGAGCAAATGCAGAAGTCATCAAGGGCCTCAAGACCAGAAGCTTCAACATCCTCAAGGGCCACGGCAAGGGCTGGATCGACGAGCTCCCATTTGTGCTCTGGTCCATACGCACAACTCCCTCAAAGCCCACTGGTAAAACGCCGTTCGCCCTCGTCTATGGAGCCGAAGCAGTCCTCCCCACAGAATTCAAGTACGGATCCCCGCGGGTCCTTGCCTTCAATGAGGACACCCAAGAGGACCTCCACAACGACGACATGCTGCTTCTCGAGGGATTGCGCCGCCGTGCCGCCCTCAGAGCGGCGAAGTACCAGCAAGACCTGCGACGCTACCACGGCCGCCATGTGCGCTCGCGCACTCTGGAGGCGGGCGACCTCGTCCTCAGGCGAATCCTCTCCAGATAAGGTCTCCACAAGCTCTCGCCTATGTGGGAAGGCCCCTTCAGGGTCTCTCACATCGCCAGACCTGGCGCTGCGCGCCTCGAGACTGTAGATGGCATCCCCATCAAGAACCCGTGGAACATCGCGCATCTACGCAAGTTCTACTCGTGATCATAGTCACGCCCGTGATCATTGTCACATCAGGCATTTTTTGTCTCTAGAGGGAAGCTCACGGCTTCACCTCCAAGCTTCACAAAGCTTCTCCTAAGGGCCAGCCCTCCGAGCTCTCCTTGTAACGAGCCACCGCAGGCCGTAGAAAGTCTCAGCCACTAATGGGTGGTCCCCATGCCTCGACATGGAAAGAACGTTAGCTTGGCAACCCCAAGTATAATGAACCATTTCGTTCCCAAGTGAACTATGCGCTAAGGCGCCGCTACGTAATATTTTAGTGGTGAGTTTACTTTCGCCATTTACCTTTCCATGTGCGCTTATATTCTTCCCATGCGCACCTCGCGAGCGGGGGCTGAGTACGGTGCCTGTGCCTCAAGAGCACCCCAGCAGCACTGCAAAACCCAAGGGATCCGAGCTCTGGCTAAAGGGCATGCTCCCAAAAACACGCCACCTCTCCTCGCGAGATACACCTGAGGAAACCGATAAGCGCACATGTGTCCTTACTGCCATGCACTAGCGTTTGGGTTCGCCTCTCTAACATCCACAGGGAACAAGAGTCCCTCCAAGCTCGTGGAGGCAAAACTCGGCCCCTAGAGGAGAGCGCATCGCCAGGGAAAGCCTACGCAGAACGAAAGCCTCGCAAAGCTAAGTTCAGCGCTCACGCCTCGAGAATCTCATCTCTCTCACGAGCACTCCTCGTCCCTCGAGCGATTCTTTTCCCTCACACTCCATGGACTGCTTGCACGTCAAAGGGGGGCCCTTGAGCATCGCGCCTCGAGGACTCTTACCTCTCTAAGCCTTAAACTCCCCCCGGCCTTGTCGAGTCATTGCTCAGGCATACCGCAGCGGCGGAGTCATAGCGCAAGGAGAAGGGTCCTAGCGACGCAGAGCGAACAAAGACATGAAGTTGAAGCAAAAGGCCCTTCGAGGGGCACACGTGCGAACTTAGTAGCATCTACTTAAAAATATATTACAGATTGTGGAGCAAAAGTCTCTAAGCCAAATCTTTCAATGGCGCTACAAGCGCATTGTGTTACAGGAGAGGGTCAGGCAGAAGCTTCGTCGCTTTCCTCCGCAGACCTTTCCTCTCCAGGCTCACCCTTGGAGCCTGCCTCCTCGCCGTCGTCCTCCCTCGCCTCAGCCCGCTTAAAGCGGCTACAGAAGTCGTCGACCTGGTCTCGGACCGAGTTGGAGATCTTCCACCCTTTCTCCCCCTCGAGAGGCTCGGTCACCGTTCTGTAGTCGAAGCCGGGCTGGAGGTGCTGGAGGTTGGTGAAGATGCGGTCGACCACCACCGCCAGGAGTTGGCGGCATTCCTCCTCGACGACGTCGCGGAGCTCCGCGGCAGGGCCCTCGAGCGCCGTGAAGAGCTGGTCGAAGTAGACGAGGTACGTGGCAGCGTCGACGTTGCCCTGAGCAGGGACGTGCGGCGCCTCCGCTCCCAGCTTTGCTACGAGCTCGTTGCCCCGAGCCACCAAGGACTGGAACATACGCTCCCGCTGCTGCGACAGCACCCGCGCCGTTTGAGCGCTCTCGACAGCCTCCACCGCTCGCTCCACGGCAGGGCCCACCTGTTGGTTCATCTCCTCCATGTCCACCATGAGGGAGGCGAGGTCCTGCGACACGCGCTCGCGAGCCTCTTCGGCAGCGCGGCGACCATCCGCAGCACGCCTCGCCCGGGAGTTCAGCCTGGCGTTCAGTTCCTCCAGCTCGCGGATCCGGGCGTTGTCCTCGGCACGCCTCTTCTTGAAGCGATTCTCCTGCTTCTTGAATCGCTCGTTATAGTCTCGGGAGACGGCGGGGCGGTACTCCCTCTCCCGGGCTTGGAACTCCTTCTCCGCCTCCTCCTTCCGCTCGGCAAACCTTGAGTTGAAGCGCTCCACATGCTTCTTGTGAGTAGCCACCTCTTGGTTGAACTTGCCGAGGGCTTCGGCCAGGTTCCCCTCCTGGGCCTCTAGGTCGACGCGCTGCACCGACAGCTCCTGCTCCGCCTGCAGTAGCTGCTCGTCGCGCTGACGCACGTCGTTCTCGCGCTCGCTCAACCTTTGCCCCCTAGCATCCAAGGTCGCACGGGCCGCCTCCAAAGTGGTCCGCACGACTTCGGAGTCGGCGAGGATCTTGGCCTCGAGCTGGAAAAGCTCGCGATGCTTGTCCGCCAGCGAGAACTCGACAGCCTCCCGCTCCGCCCTAGCCGCGGCCAAGTCGTCTGCCGCGGCCTGGCGCTCGGCCTGGAGGGGCTCCAAAAGCTCCTAGGCGTCGCGCACGGCGCCCTCGCGGACCTCCTGGGCGAAGCGCAGTGCCTCCTCGTGCTCCGCCTGCAGAGCCAGATCGCTCTGTCGGCGCACCTCCACAGCTGCGTGAAAGGCGGCCCAGGCCTCCGCGAGCTCGCCCTGCCGCCAGGTGATCTCCGCGTCCTCGAGGGCGAGGTGCGCCTCCAACCTGTCCAGGGACTCCCGCACCAGGCGGAACGCGATGCCGCGGCGTCCTCTGCTCCAGTCCCAGCCGCTGAGGACCAGGTCTTGTGAAGCCCCACGCGGCGCGGATGTCCATGCACCTGCGTCGAGCTTGAAGAAGGGGGCCTCTGCGCGGGGCACTGCAGCGTCACGGGCCTGGGGGCTTGGCGGCGGGCTCCCCTCCTCCGCACCTGCGCTCCGCGCGCCTGTGTCGCTGCCCTCAAGCGGTGCCTCATCATGAGCCTCGGGGGCAGGAGAGGCCTGCCCCGTAGCCACTGCCTCCGCTGCAGAGCTTGGCGGGGGCGGCGGAGGAGCTTTCCCCTCCGTCTCGTCGGCCCTTGGCGGGCTCTGGATTGGCGTCATGTCCGCCTCCGCCTCCTGCTGCGCCGGGGGAATGGCAGTGCGAGGCGGAGTAGGCGCCCTCTCCACTTGCTCCTCAGGGCGCCTCTCCCCGAGAGGCGGCGCAGTCGCATCAGCCTGAGGCGCGCCCTTGGCAGGGCCTGCGGTGTCCTCCACCACAGGCCTCGAGGCCTCGTCCGCCGCGGCCTCTGTCGCGGCTCTCTTCACCTCCGCGGCCTTGCGAAGCCTTCGACGCTTCGCAGGCACGAGGTCGCTGGCAAGGAGCAAGAAAACCCGTCAGAAGGGAACGGGCAAGCAAAGATTGAGGAAGAGAAAACTTAGATCGGGACACTTACCCAGTTTTCTTGGCGCAGGTGTCAACCCACGCCATGCCAGACGAACGCCATGAAGGCGTGGTCCTGGCTCTAGACCCCTCGGGAGCCGTCTCTGCTTTCCTCTTGAGGGGAGCGCCCGTTGGCTCCCCAGCAGGCCTGTCGTGGGCCGCCTTGGTCCGAGGCTCCCGTCGCCCCGCCTCGATCTCATCGTCGTTGTCGCCGGACGAGACCTCGAGGATTTCCTCGACAGGGGGCGCAGCCCTTGACGAGCTCGCCCCGCCGGGCGAGGGATTCGCCCTCGCTGCCTAGCTCAACGTCCGATGCGTAGGGCGACTCCACGGCTCCTGGCCCCTTCGCCACGGGCATGGCCACCTCGTCCTCCTCCTCCACCGCCAGGCCAAGCGGGGTGAACGTTGGCATCTGTTCCAGAACCGCCAGGCGCGCATTCATGGAGAGCTGGTGGAGAGGCCTCAGCACCTCAGCGACAGCCACGGGCATGTCCGGGTTGATGAAGAGGACGCCCATGATGAAGGAGAAGATTTCGGGGCGGTGGTCGCAGCAGTGGAGCCGCATCGGGTCCGTGAGGCCCGAGTACATCCACATCGGCTTCTTGTGTGCCTGAAGCGGAGCGATGCGGCGCCTCACGAAGTCCTCCGCAATCATCTGGCCGGTGAGGCCATTATCCCGGAGAAGCTTCATGCGGCCCACCAGGTCTGCGATCTGCGGGCTCCGGAAGACCAGCTTGCCCCAGTGGGTGTTCTTCACGGGCGGCGCCTCCGGGATGTCGACGAAGGAGCTCTGCGACTTGACGCCGATGAGGAACCACCGCTGCCGGAAGTCATCCACCTTCTTCACCACCGCCGTGACAGGCTTCTCGCCGTTCCACGACATGGGGATATAGACATCCCCCATGCCGTCCACGATGCGGAAGGAGATGCACCCCGTCCGCTCGAGGTTTGCGGAGCTCTGGAGCGCATAGAAGCTCCGAAAGAGGGCCACGGAAGGCTGCACCCCCAAGTAGGCTTCGCATAGGTAGGCGAAGATGGAGAGGATCAAGACGGAGTTGGGGTGCTGATGAAGAAGATGGATCTGGTAGAACTCCAGAATCGCCTCAAGGAAGGGGGAGTAGGGAGGCACCAGCCCGGCGTAGACGGTGTGGAGGAAGATGGGGAAAAACCCCTTCGGGAGCCGGCCGTGCTTTGTGGCCTGGAGAGCACTGGCGCCGTGCTCGTTGGTCTTCCCGGCGACCAAATGCTGGATCTTGTCCAGCGCCGCCTCTTGGAAGCGCTCCCCGACCAGGGCGGGGCCAAGCACCTCTCCCCCCTGCGGGTCCACGGGGAGCTTCGCCATCGCCGCCTTGCCCTTCGCTGGACTCATCGTCGGGCAGGGAGAAGTGCGAAAGAGTGCGGAAGGAGACGAGGATCGCCGGAGTGAGGAAGCTCGGAGGGGGAGATCGAAAGGCCGGGCGCGCAGAATGGAAGCAGTAACGGCTGCTCGAGCCGCCGCGCAGGCTTTAACTCCCGTCTGGGCAGTTACCGGGGCGTGGTGGGACCCCCCACGACGCACGCCCCGCCGAAGAGATCGTGTCGTCGCCGACGCGCAACTGATCGACGCGTGTCTCGGGCCGGCCGGACACTTTGGGCCCACGACGCTTCGTCTGAGCCTGGTGGGCTTCGCCGTGCCCGTCATGGGCCCGGGGGCTACTGTCGGCCCAGTGGGAACCAGGGTGTGCGGGGCCCACTCTCCACAGCCCTCGCACGCGACGGTATCGAAGAAACGACTAAGGACCAAGCCAAACGCTTGGAGAGACTCTCGAAGGGAAAAAGTCCTCGACAGGGCTTAAAGGGGAGTAAAGGCCTGAAGAGGCTCCCCCCGCGAGTGCCCCTCTACAAGGCTCTCTCCCTTGGAGAGGAGTCAACGCAAATCCCTCCACAAGGCCGCTCAGGCCTTGTAGAGATGCTTCGCTGTGAAGCAACCACCGCAGAGCGCACATGGCCTCTGCCGCGGCCGCAGAGTGACGCGCGCGCCTGCGCGCGGTGACGACGACTCCGCAGTTGCCATTCTGGTGATTAAAGGAGTCAACAAAGCTGTGCCCCCCGCGTCGGACTACGAAGCTTTCCCCTTTGGTGATAAAGCGGATGGCCGACGCTACGCTCCAACGACGACGTCACCGTGGGCACCCCCACGATCTCTGCGGCACCAGCTGGCCGTCCTGCGCGGACGGTGGTTTTCCTGCCTCAAGGGCAGGCTTTACGACCATGGACCGAGTCCATGGACAACCCAGCTGCGGTGCACCCCGCCCCTCCATTTCGTCGCCATGTGGGAACCCTTCCACTGCGCAGGACGCAGGGATGAGGCCCGGGGCGCCTATAAAAGGAGAGGCAGCACCTCCGCAGCAAGGGATGGATGGATCGATCGGAGCTGTAGCACTCTACCATAGCGTGGCCTAGCCAAACTCACTCGAGGAGGAAGAAGACCCTAGAGTCCCCTCCTTGGGCTCCGCCCTGTCGGAAGAGAGCCCTCGGCAAGCTCATTGTTCTGCACCCTCTGCAGCGCAATACAGACAAGCAGGAGTAGCGGTGTTACCTCCTTCCGAGGGCCGTGAACCTGGGTACGGGCTGGTGTCTATCTCTGTCGTGATGTCCCTCCTCAGGCTCGACGAGCACCGTCACCGTGCCGGTTGAGGGTTGTTTGACCTCCGCGTTCAGCCCCCTTCGAACAACCTCTTTAGAGTGTGACCACCCCTGTCTCGTGGGAGTCACTCTCCGACACACACTTTGCCTAATGCAATAATCTGTTGCTTGCAACTTAATACTGAAAGGGGTGCGAACGCTAACCGAAAGGTGGATTATTAGTCATAGATGCGGTTGGAACGGTCTATGTATATTGTTGTAATGCCCAAATGAATCTCACACTAGACATCATGTCATTAGTATATGCATCATTATGCAGCTCTTTATTCTGTCAATTGCCCAGCTGTAATTTGTTTACCCGCATGTATGCTATTATTATTATTTATGGAGAGACACCATTAGTGAACTGTGGACCCCGGTCCTTTTCTTTAAACTGATAATACAACCAACTGCAGACTGTTACTTTCATTCTCTGCAAATATCATCCTCCACACATACGTTTAATCCTTTTTTACAGCAAGCCAGTGAGATGGACAACCTCACTGTTTCGTTGGGGCAAAGTAGTTTGATTGTGTTGTGCAGGCTCCTCCTCCCTTTCCATCAAGTAATTTCTGGCGCCATTGCCAGGGAGACCTTCAGACGTGTTCTTCATCTCCTACTGGTTCGATAACCTTGGTTTCATCACTGAGTGAAATTTGCTGCTGCACTACTTCACACCTTCCTCTTGGGTTTTCCCAACAACACCACACCGGTGCATCACTCCTATGGCACAGAATCAGCAGTGCGTGCAGCAGCCGGGCGCTAGACCCATTGGCCCGGGAGTGTCGTCTTCTTCAACGGCTCAGAAGCGCAAGAAAAAGAAGAAGCCAACACCTGTGGCTGCGGTTTTGGCACCTCCTGCTCTGAGTGTAGCTCCTGGCCTTGTCGCCGCGGGGGGTCCTCCGCTGGGGTTCCCACAACCCTTATATCAACCCGGGCCTCCTTCGGGTCAAATTGGGGGCAGCGCGTTCCCCACTGGGATTGCTGCTACGCCTCCTGCTGCTCTTGTTCCGGCTGCGGCTGCAGTGGTGGAAGCTCATGCGAAACTAGCACGTTGCTGGAAGTGTGCTGTCAACACTCATGCGACTAAGGAGTGTCCCGTTATTCACTACTGCCTTGTGTGTAAGACTGAGGCTCATCCGACTTGGAGATGTCCTACTCTCAAGATGCCGAGGCCGATGGTGTTCTTTGCTGGCTCTGCTAATATTGATACTCTGAATTTGCATCTTCCTGATAGTGTCTATAAGCCGCATCTGATTCCTTCAGGTGGGCCGACTGCTCTGGTCACGGTTTCTGGAGGTTCAGTGGATGCTCTGGTTATTCAGCCACAGATGGCGAGAGTTTGTCCAGGTCAGTCGGAGTGGAAGTGGGAGGCGATCGCACATGGTGAGTCCGCGTTCACGATTGCGGTGCCTTCTGCCAATGATCTACAACATATTGATGGTATGCAGCTGGGTGTCCCCTCGTCCACGGCCCGGATGACTATTACTTCATGGAAGTTCCAGGATATTCCTCCGATGGTTGTTTTGCAGCCTTTCTGGGTTCAGTTTGAGGGAGTGCCTCATGCGGTGCGGCACTTCCACGGCCTTTGGGCGATTGGTTCTCTACTAGGTGCACCTCAGGATGTTGATCAAGTCACGCTTCGGAGCCGTGGTATTGTACGCATTCAGGTGGCTATGTTGGACACTAAAGGTTTCGAGACTAACTCTGATGATTCGGGTCAGTTTGTGAAGGTTGTGGTCATGATCCGTCTGAATGGGTATGAGTTTCGGTTCCGTCGTGAGGATGCTGCGTTTGTTCCTGATCCAAACTTCAAGCCTCATTTTTGGAAACGAAAAGATGATGGTGCGGATGGGGATGCTGGATATGAGGGTAATGGCAAACAACCTGAACCTTCGGATCGCCGTGCACACGGTTCGGTGACCAACATGGAGGTGGATTCCACTCAGACTAATGATGCTCCCCATGGCAAATCTGTTAGTGCCTCCCCCATGTTACCTGGTAGTCTTTCGATTGCTATCACACCGTACAACCCTTGTCCTAGTAAGCCGACTGCCGTTGAGAGTCTGGAGAGGGTCAAGCGGACATCGCCGGCGCCGGTAGCCGCTCCGGCTCTTGGTCCTTCGTTGGATAATGTTGCAGCTACCTCTTCTCGGTCGGTGTCACCTGCGCGTGGGAGACCTAACATGATGAAGAGGACGACACCGAGCTCGTGTCATATGCACAGCAGTCGGACACCTTCTCCAGGGCGTGCTGCTGGGCCGGTCGGCGTGGCAGTTGCCGCTGCGCAGGGGACGACGCCTACCTGTACGCCGCTGCATGGTGCCAGCCCAGCCCAGGTGGCGCTACCGCCGCCGGATGCTAGCCCAGCCCAGGCTGCGCCGTGGGAAGCTGGTGCTGGGCCGATGCCCGCTGCTGCGCCAGCCTGCGCGCGTGGCGCGGCAACTTCTACGCCGCTCGGTGCGGCAAGGGAAGCTGGCCAACTACGGGACAGGTCTGCCTAGACCTTTCGCCTGCGGCCGGAGCTGTGCATTCACCGCCCTCGCCTGTTTCGCTGCACACGCCGGACCTGCCCCTGACTGTGGCCTCGGAGAGTGTCTCTACTCCACCTATGACACCTCCCGGGGTTACGCTTAGGGTCGCCGCTCACTCCACTCCACCGACGCCCTCCGTTCAGTCGTCGTCGTTGACTCCCGCACCAGCCAAGCCTTTAAGGCGGAGCGAGATGCACGCGATGGACTCGGGTGGGGGTTCGGCGATTGATGAGGATGTCACGAAGAAGGCGATGCGACGCAAGGCTCAGTAGAACCTTGACAGTAGTGGTAACTCCATCTCCGCTAAGTCTTTTTTGCGTTTTTCTGATTCTCGCATAGTTTCCAATCTGAGTAGTTTAGGTGTTTCACTGGCTAACACTAGTACTCCTATTTCTGTTTCGCTAAAGGTGTTGAAATATATGGAATATGACCGGTTAACGGTAATTCCTAAAGTTTCCACCATGTCAGACAACCTCTCTTTGGATGGTCAGCTTCTATCAAGTCTAGTTGGGGTTGTGTCAGAGATTGGTTTGGATGAAACCGAGCTAAGTTCATTATATGATCTAAAAGCTTCTGGTCGAAAGTCCAAAACTTCCGCTGAAAAACGTGTGAGTAAGAGGCCGAAAGTTTCAAAAGCTAAAATTGTTTCCCGATGAATGACATGTTTTTAAATAGCAGAGGTCTACGCGACTTGGCTAAACATGTTCACATTGTTGATTGTTGTCGGGATCATAATTTAGATTTTGTGGCTATTTCGGAGACGGATAAGCGAGACTACACTCGAAGTCTTCTCAATCGCCTTTCAGGTGGTCTGGACTATGAGTGGGTGTCTTGGCCGCCTCGTGGCCGTTTGGGTGGCATTCTAGTCGGCGTACGAGCTAACACCATGGAGGTTTTAGCTAGTTCGGTTGGGGAGTTCCATATCAAACTCAATATCCGTAACAAGGTTGATAACTTCCTATGGAGTCTAGTGGCTGTATATGGTGCTGCTCAGGGTGAGTTTAAGGCTGACTTTTCACGTGAACTCGTTAATTTAGAAAAGGACAATCCACACCCTATTTTAATTGGGGGGATTTCAATTTGCATGAGAAAAGTAAAGGCCGTTTTGATAGCCATTGGCCTTTTTTATTTAACGATGTCACTGAGAGCTTAGATCTTCAGGAGGTGTCTATGGTAGGAAGACAGTACACTTTGGCTAACAGTCTTCTTGATCCGACATACGAAAAACTAGACCGCGTGCTGATGGACACTGACTGGGAAAATAAATACCCAATGGTATCGGTGCGCGCTCTAGAACGTATTGAGAGACTCTCTAATCATGCTCCTATACTTCTAAGCACGGGAACACCGCATCCTTTATGTAGAAAACCGTTCAAATTTGAACTTGGTTGGCTACATAGGGAAGGCTTTCACGATATGGTTAAAAATGTATGGGAAAGACCGGTAATAGGACGTTCACCAATTGAGAGATGGAATAACAAAATGCGAGCTTTACGCAAACATCTCTCAGGGTGGGCACGTCATGTCACGGGTATGCTTAAGAAAGAAAAGCAAAGGCTCTCAGGCATTATTGATGAGCTTGAGGCCCTAGCGGAGGTTCGTACGCTATCCACACATGAGATTGAACTGAAAAGTCAATCTAATGCGCAAATAGCGAACCTACTACGCGAGGAGGAGCTCAAGTGGTATCAACGGTCGAAGGCTCTATTTATTCTTGAAGGAGGTTACAATACTAGATACTTCCATAGTGTTGCTAATGGCAGACATAGGAAGAAACATATTCTTTCCCTTGTCCACGAGGACGGAATAATTGAAGGCCATGAGCAGCTTAAGGCTTATGTTACTAATTATTATAAAAATCTGTTCGGCGAACCTGATGAAGGATCCTTCACAATGGATGAAGACAGAAAGAAGGATATCCCCCAGGTTTCCGCTGAGGAGAATTGCTTACTTTAAGCCCCCTATACAGAGGAGGAAGTAAAAAAAGCGATTTTCCTTATGGAACACAACAAAGCCCTGAGTCCGGATGGGTTTCTAGTAGAATTTAATCGAACATTCTGGGACATCATTAAAAGTGACCTTCTAGTTATGTTCAGTGCTCTCCATGCTGATCAACTAGAGTTGTTTCGGTTGAATTTTGGTGAAGTTATTTTGTTACCTAAGGTGAATGAGGCAGAAAGGATTCAACAATACAGACCTATTTGCGTGAATGCTAGTTTCAAGATTTTTACAAAAGTAGCCACGATTCGACTGAATACAGTTGCTGACCATGTAGTGCGACCGTTGCAAACTGCCTTTATGCAAGAACGTAATATTCTTGATGGGTAGCTGTGTTGCACGAGACGGTTCATGAGTTACATTCCAAGAAACTAAATGGGGTTATTTTTAAATTAGATTTCGAAAAAGCTTATGATAAAGTTAAGTGGTCTTTCATTCAGCAAACTCTCAGAGTGAAAGTGTTTTCTGACGAGTGGCGTGCTCTAATTTGTAATTTCATATCTGGAGGTAGCATGGCCATCAAAGTTAATGATGACATTGGACGCTATTTCCAGACTCGAAAAGGTCTTAGACAAGGCGACCCATTATCCCCCATGTTATTTAATATAGTGGCGGATATGCTAGCTATTATGATTGAGCGTGCTAAAGTTGATTGTCAAATTGAAGGGTTGATTCCTCATCTGGTGGATGGGGGTCTCTCAATCCTTCAATATGCCGACGATACAATTCTCTTTATGGAACATGACGTTGAAAAAGCTCGAAATCTGAAATTAATTTTAGCAACTTTCGAGCAACTTCCAGGTCTAAAAATTAATTTCCATAAGAGCGAGTTGTTTTGTTTTGGCGAGGCTAAAGACGAAGCCGAGCTCTATGCCGAGCTATTCGGTTGTGGGCAAGGCCAATTTCAGATTCGATATCTAGGCATCCCGATTTATTATTGGTGGCTCACGATTGCCGAATGGAAATGTGTCGAAGAAAGGCTGCAAAAACACTTAAGTAGTTGGGAAGGTAAATTGCTGTCCCTAGGCGGAAGATTGATACTAACTAAATCGGTACTCACCAATATGGTACTGTATGTGTTATCTTTCTTCCTGCTGCCAAAAGGTGTGCTTCAAAGACTGGATTATTATCGGTCGAGATTCTTTTGGCAAGGGTATAGCGAAAAGAAGAAATATCGACTGATCAAATGGAGTGTGGTTTGTACACCCAAATATTAAAAATATTAAGGAGGGTTAGGAATTCATGACCTTGAGGTCAAGAATACAGCTCTTCTTGGCAAATGATTGTTTAAATTGCTGACCGAGAATGGACAGTGGCAAACCCTCCTGAATCAGAAATATGTTGGCTCTAAACCGTTATCACAAGTTTCTTGGAAACAGAGTGATTCACATTTTTGGGCCGGTCTTATGGCTGCTAAATCACAGTTCTTCAGATTTGAACATTTTTCGATTAAATATGGGTTTCAGATAAGGTTCTGGTAGGACTGTAGGCTAGGTAATGCCCC
The DNA here is from genome assembly GCA_026929855.1 of Poa annua. NCBI lineage: Eukaryota > Viridiplantae > Streptophyta > Magnoliopsida > Poales > Poaceae > Poa > Poa annua. Next base: position 44,593,720 of record CM049436.1, read on the forward strand.
ACTCCAAGAACAATATCCGGCATTATATAATATTGTTCGTTACAAAAGTGATACCATTAAGAAAGTAATGGCGACCTCACCTCCAGATGTGACGTTCAGGAGAAATTTGATTGGCCAAAGGCTAATTGCATGGCAAGCCCTTTTACAACGGTTAGCCAATATACAACTTTCGGCCGAGCCAGACGAATTTCGATGGAACCTACACAAGGATGGCAAATTATCGGTGCATTCCGTGTATAATGCATTATCCCATCTTCATATACCGGTGATAACAACAAGTTGCTTTGGAAGATGAAGATACCACTGAAAATCAAAGTGTTTGGGTGGTATCTTTGTCATGGAGTTATTCTAACCAAAGACAATCTTTCGAAACAGAACTGGCATGGAAGTAAGAGTTGTGTTTTCTGTCATCAAGATGAGACAATAAAACATCTCCTTTTCCATTGTCGGTTCGCGAGGTCTATATGGTCAATCATCCAAGTAGCATCTAAGCTTTATCCCCACGCAGTGTGGCCAATATCTTTGGGAATTGGCTACACAGTATCGATAATCGGTTTAGAAAGCTTATTAGGGTGGCAGCGCTTGCCGTCATCTGGTCTGTAGAAATGATAATGTGTTTAACAATAAAATGTTTTCTCCTTTGCAGGTCATCGACCGGTGTACCGGTACACTTTGTTTATGGTCGTCTCTTCAGCGGGTGGAGCACCGAGACCTATTTACCGATGTCTGTGCACGGTTGGAGTCCACGGCGAGGGATACTTTTTCCCATCATGTGTGGCAGCATAATCTTCGGACGGAGCCACCTCCACCTGAGGCGTAGTTACATTTGCTCATTATTGACGTAATACGTCTTTATTCAGTTTCGGATTGTGTACTGTGTGGACAACCATGTGCATCTTCGTTATGCAGAGTCTAGGTGTAAACGCTTAAAAGGTAATAAAGCGTCCTTTATCGAAAAAAATCTGATTCTTTTATTTTTACAAAATCTTTTTCTGATTCAGATGTATTAAACACGTTTTAATGTTAGATTTACTCATTTCAGTTTGTGCATAGTCCATACTGAGAAATATCAAAGACATCTTATAATTTAAAATAACAGCAGATTATTCGCAAAAATTCTATTCTCTCAGAATGTTACATAAACCGGATAGTCATCCCTGCACATCAACCGAATAATCCCAATGCGGAGGTTCACACAAACAGAGACTAGAAAAATGTGATGACGCCACGTGCCCCGTGGAGCATTTCTGCAACACAGAGGTTGAACCCGTCGTCTCTCTTATCAGAAGCAAGCGTCGAGGAGACAGCAGCAGCAAAGAGCGGCTAAGCTGTTGCAACAAACAAGATCGGATCAGTATCAGGGCATATAGTGATCTCGAAGTCGACAAAGCTAGCGCTACAACACAACATATTGACAATAGATTTACGGAAATAGGGTTGATTTTGCTAAGCAGGGGGCTTCTTTCACCTCGTTTTTTTAACAGAATTACACTGCCATTTTGCCATTGCAAATTCCTGCTATTACTTTCAGTATAGGTATGACAATCGTGCCTGCTGGATCGTTCACAAAACACTGTTACACTGGTTATGGCGTCAACGGGAATATTGAGTCATAAGGAGGCATCTTCGAGGGAATCCGCAGAGAGTAAAACTCTGAATTTTGCACTACCTAGGAAACATGGTCGCATACTCGCACGTGAAATGCCAATTTTTGTACTTCAGAAACAGATGAGTAGAGGACTAGCCTTCCTGAATTTTATACTACCATGTCTGTCCAGATTCCAGAAAACAACGTACCTATGAGAACTTTAGGGCTATTTGGCTTAAAGGAATTTTGTTAGATTCCAATCCGTAAGATTTTTTTTCAAGAAAAGATCATTTAATTTAAAGAATTGAATTTTCCAAAAAAAAAGATTAATTTCCTACACTACAATCGCATATGATTTCTCTCAAATAGGTTAGACCTTTTGAAAAAAATCCTAAGTGTATATGGCAACTATGACTTGTACTCAACTCTACAGAAAATTCATATGTTTTTTCCATGGTGCGACCAAACAACTATTATGACTAGTTTCTACAATTTGAGTTCCTATATGATTTCACATGTAATGATATTCTATTAGTATGTTTCTCTTTTTCAGTTCCCGCGAATCAAAAGGGTCCTTACAGTTTTCCAGCTTTTGTGCGCGAGCCGTAAATATTCTATCAGACGGTTCATGATAGCTTAAAGGGCAGGACGACATGTGCCCACATTAGAGCGATACATATATCACTCTCAGAAATGGAAAATGGATGAGTGCGACTTTGCATTAATGGCACAATGAAGATATAGTTCATACCTCATGAATCTGAACTCAAAGTTTCCAACTAAACGATGATGTAGAGGATGAAATCATTTGGAACCTCACGATGAGTGGAGTCTACTTGACAGCCTCGGCTTATAGAGCCCAATCTATGGGCCCCATCCTCCGTTATGAATAAAATGGTTTGGCGAACCCCCCCCCCCCCCCCCCCCCCACCCCAAATGAAGTTGTTCATATGGCTTGCCCTACAAAATAGACTTTGGATGGCCAAACATCTCGAGAGGCGAGGATGGCCAAATGGTGGCCTTTGCCTCCTATGCAAGCTATGGTCGGTGGGCCATATTTTATCCATTTCCTGTTCACCACAAGACTTTGGAGCCTCTCATAAAAGATTAGCTTGGGTTGTGCACACTTGGCAACTCTCTCACTCCATGATTGGTGGCTTTCAATGACCATCACCCCCTACCGGAAAGTGATAGCCTCCATCACATTGCTTGCGTCATGGGAAATTTCGAAATAAACATGCATCACCATTGGTCATCTTTAATAAGATCAAGAAGGACACAAAGCTTTGGGTAACGGTGGAAGCCAAATGTTTGAGTGATTAGACATGTCTTTCGAAATAAACATGCATCGCCATAGGTCAGTTTTAGGGGATTAATCCGGTTGTAATGAAACTTTTAGGGCCCTTTTGGATTGCAGTATTTTAAAAACATAGGAATAAGAAAAACAGAGGATTGAGATGTTATGCACTTCAATTCCTACAATACTTCAAAACATAGGAATTTTACGATGTCTTTGGATGATGCACAGGAATAAATACGGGAAATTTACAGGAACGAGGAGAGAGAGTAGAGAGATAGATAGAGTGTAAATGCATTGGACTTTGCAAAGGGAAAAAGGAGATTTGAGCTCATATTGAGATTCCTATGTAATAGAGGGCATATGAATTGAGTCCTTAGAAATTTGGTGGGGTAAATCCTATGATCCGAAGGCATTACATAGGAAAAATTCCAATGTATTGGAATCTTAAAAAAAAATCATGAAATTTCTTCAATCCAAAGAGGCCCACTCATTATTAATTATCAAACTCGCTAATTAATAGAGTTGGGACAAAGCTTTTGCCTCCCTTTTTTTGGCCAATAACGAGTAAAAAATAGTAAGGCAGTATTAGAATTAAGATAATACTAGTAATCTTTTCTTCTTTACTTTTCATTAGTTTATTATCCTTTTTGTTTATTATAATTGCTAATTTATGGGATAGCGGCCAGATAGTTTTTAACGAAATTGACCTCATATGACTGAATCAGATCGGTGGGATTTGTCGTTCCCGTTGGACTCGAGAACCTGATCATAATGGTTTACTCGAAAAAAAAAAGAATGTGATCATAATGCTCCACTACCATTTTCAAGGATTCCCCGGGTTGACCCAAGCCCGATCTAGCTATTCCGAGGTGTTAACTCTGGACAATCCGGCCTGAACTTTTTACACGATCTTCCTATAGCTAGCTACTCCAGAGTCAAACGTACGTATAGAGGTCGATCGCGATTGAGACCGAAGAACATACCATCCCTGCATGAACGATGGTCCCTGCTGCTGCTGTTGCTGCTGCTGCTGGGGCGGGTAGCCCTGCTGGCCGTAGCCGGGCGGCGGGTACCCCTGCTGCGGCGGCGGGTAGCCTTGCGGAGGGTACCCCTGCGGCGGGTAACCTGAAGAAATTAATCAAGATCCACACATGCCAAAGGTCAATCCTGTCGAACTCTCCTCGATCGTCCAGAAATGAAGCGACAAGCAGTACACGAAAAGGATCGACGCCGATCGAGCTAGCTAGGCCGTACCTTGCTGTGGCGGGGCGCCGACCGGCGCCTGCTGCTGGCCGTAGTAGCTCATATCTCTCCTCTCCCCCGGCCGGGTGTCTTGTTTTTGCTGCTACCTTGCCCTGTGCTACGGGTTTGGTCGAGTGGTTTTATAAACCAGCTATGCTATGTGCTTCATCAGATCTGGGTTTTTTCGGTCGTACATGAAAAAAATCAATTAGAGCAAGGAAAAAGGCGGCCATCTTTTGAATATGTATGGAGCATTGGTGACGGAGTTGACCGGTCGAACGTATTTGATTTGACCGAGTGACGATGCTTAAGAGGGAGGGTTCCATTCAAAACTAATTAAGTAGTTGTAGCAGTACATATTTGACCGGTACTTTTCTGTGTTCCAACTTGCAAAGCCTAGTTGTTATATTCGCAAAGAAGAACCAGCACATATTGATCGTGCCGGGAGCTAGCGTTGTTATACTGCTGGCCTCAATATGATCGCTGTCAGTGAGATATATTCTCGATCGATCGGTCAATGCTGGCCTAATTATGATCGTGGTCAGTGAGATGTACCCCACCGTCGATCAACGCAAACTAGCTAGGGTAATACCCCTCCTCGATCGAGTCCCCAAGAAACTTTGCTCTGGATTTATTAGTGGCGGCTGAGCACAATCGCATCATACAAGAGGAGATCCATAGTGCTAGTGCAACTACACCAAACAGTGACAGCGATGCCCCACGATATGATTTTGACGTGAGGCGGCTGACGGATCTATTATACTCTCTTTGTTGCTCTAAAGGAAAGCTGTGTTTGGTTGTTTTTTGATCGCCCTAGGCATATGGCTCAGCCTCCTTGGTCGGGCGCAGCGTTTGAGCCAAATTGTGCAAACCGTTTGCTCATCGACAATGGCTCGGTCTACACGAGGGCAGCAATCAGAGTATCTTCAAGTGCGCTCTCAATTGACGGTCTGATAACTGTGCGAGACTCACGTTATCGGAATCACCAATAAGAGCAAGTATAATAATAAAGATGATTCAGCCGGCTGTAGCATGTGCCACGTCATTTAATTCCTACGTGGCAGAGAGAGAAGAGATGGGAGAGAATGGAGCGGGCGCTCATGCAATCGCCCGGCTACAGCACGTGAAAAGAGGAAAAGCAGCTGCTTGCAGTGCATGGTGCTAACGCTTGCTCTTTCCTGCCAATTGCATGCATCCTAACGAACTAAATTAATACTTGGAAACCTGTCGAACAGCCCGTGTATAGCTACCCTATTATATTGCTTGGCTTTACGATGGCGCTAGGCGACATGGCATTGCTTTGGAGCCGGCAGTCGGCGGTGTTATTATCCTTGCTCTAAACGTCGTTGTGCGAGACTCACGTTATTGGAATCACCAGCACATGTCGTCGTGTATCAGTTGCTCTCGGATGTGACCCTCAGGATTCCGTCAGAGATATTTCACCGGGTTTTCTTGACAAATACGTACAACATATTTCTACCTAAATGCAACTATATTGCATATTTCGTGAACACAAATTATTCCCACAATATGAACATAGTGACAGATCTCCACAAAAATAGGCCATTATCAATACCTACATTGCTCAAATTAACACTTTCTTTCCGTTAACAATGGCGCATGATCAAACACAGAGGAAATTTAGTCAAGCCCAACTTAACAACCTAACTTCGCATCACCGATCATAAACTTACAATTGCTATACACAAATTATGCAAATGGCATTGCACATCGTGATGATTGATTACCAAATTCACCAGATTTTGTTCCTAAATCTATCTGCCAACAGTCATCAAAGTGTATATGAAGATAACCTACATAAAAGTATCATGCAGATCGTCATAAAAAATTACAAGGCCTATACCACTACCACTAACCTAAAACAGCCACGGTTATGGCTGAGATTATCAGACATGCAAAATCCCTCCAAACCGTGCACAAACCCTAGAGAATTCGATTGAGAACTCAGTATAATTGTGTGCAGGCCGTCTGCGATGATGTTGATGTGCCTTCGTAGTCCAGGTCGCCGACGCGGCCTCAACCACATCAAACTCGAGGGAGACGAAACATTTAGGGGAAGGAATAAAACTAAAAATAGAAAAGACCTAGGGTCCTAATATATTTTAGACTTTGTCCATATTTTACATATAAATGTATATTGATATATTTTAATGCGTATGACATTTTAGTATGCATCTAAAGCCACTATTAAAGGCTTAAAAAGTCACCATATGCAGGTTCTCTATGTAAACTAATTTCGTTACTACTCCCTTTGTTTTTAAATATAATATATTTTAGACTTTGTCCATAATTTACATTTTTACATATAAATGTATATAGCTGTATTTTAATGCGTATGACATTTTAGTATGCATCTAAATCCACTTTAAAGGCTTAAAAAGTTAACACAGCAAACCAAGTCTTCATCGTATCTAAGAACTTGCCTATGGTAAGATGCTTAGGTGGGTGGTTGTACCCCCAGCCCAGCAGAGTTGAAATCACAGATTTGACGCTGGTGTTTCTCATTTAGGCGGAATATTCTTCAGTGGGAGGCGATGTTCCCGTCGACAGCGAGGCGCCTATGGTGACTTCATCAATGTTAAGACCTGATCCGCCGGCTCAGTCTCTCGGAAGTGCTCATAGGGGTAGGGTGTGCGTGCGTGTGTCATAGGGGTGAGTGTGTGCGCGTGTATATGAGCGCTTGCGTTGTACTGTGTTTCTAAAAAAAAGTCTTCATCGTATCTGGCCAGGTCTTTTCCGTGAATGTTGTACTCCGCGGATACCACCGCCCAGCTCACAGCATTACGAACATACAGACAGTACCGGCCGTCGACTAAGCTGAAAGCATCAGCCAACTTCGCTGCATCCAAAGTAGAAGAACGTGACGAAACTGAGAACATGCAAATTGCGTCCAACTCAGCGTTGCCAGCCATGCGCGGTCCTACATCGCCCGCACGTTCCCGCACGGTTCATTCGGTGACCAAAGTTTGACCCTTTAGCCAAAGTTGAACATGTAGACATGAATCTGCTCATTTTGGACCTTCCATTTGTATCTTTTCATAATGGTCTCCTCTTTTTTCTAATGAAAAGACCCTGGTATAAAAAGAAACATCAAACCTTACAAAACAACTTAACAAAAACGAAAATTACAACAAGATTTTTGAGATGGCCTTCATCTTCAAACTCTAAACCATGTCGACAGCGCGCCGCCGATGCCGCTCCTCCCAGAGCTGGTCTGACGTTGTTGGTTTCGGACCGGAGGTCGCCCAACGTGTCAAGAAGATCACATTCGTTCCGGAACCGAAGAAGAAGGATGAACCGCCGGTGAACCTCCTTGACGACACGGAGATCGCCACCGCCAGAAGAAACCCTTAAGAAACACATCACTACCACAAGCTTCTCGACGTGCCGAGGAGATGGGACTAAAGCCGAGGGGTGCTGCCCCAACAGACATTAACACGAAAACAAGAAAATGGAGCCCTCCCGCTGACGAGGACCAAGATCAACCATGCCTCCATGGCCCGAAGGCCATAGAGGCGGGGCAGATCGGCGGCGGCGCTGATCGGAGGCGAGTAAATCTAAAAGTCGCTTGGGAGCTCTTAGGAGCGAGGGTACCGCTTCGCCTCTAGTCCCCAACCGATTTATTCTGACATGAAGCTCTCTCATTTTTCCTTTCACGTGATGCTGCCTTGTGACATGAAATGGGCTAGACGATATTGCTTCTTCTTCTTCCTGCGAGAGAGAGACAGTAACCTTACTCGACATAGTTCAAAATCACATTTCAAAATATTAAAAACAAACTTAGGTGTACGCGAACATTTAATGATTGCACACAAAGTTTTGGGTAGACAATTTAGTTTTTGTCACATGTGTAAGAAAAACAAATTCCGATGATCCAAAATATTTTTGACAAGAAATTGTTTTGTCTTTTTATACATGACACAAACAATGTCCTTTTTTGTGTGGACAAAGAATGTTCAGACGAAATTTATTTGTTTCCTTAACATTTTTAAAATACATTAAAAATAAATGTTTTTATAACAGGTACATCTAGATATGTGAGTCCAAACATCGTGTCAATAGCCTTATAAAGATTTTTATCCTAGGGCTTCAAAATCAACGAAGGTAAAAAATCAATGAAGCTATCACAAAAGCTTATCACTCACGACAAAAGGTTTACCTTAACTTAAATATAAATGTCTTAAGAAGACCTAAAAGATGTCAGATCCATGGTTTCATCTCAGAGGACTGGGGTGGGGTAGAGCGAGTGAAATATAATGTTCACATAGTTGGTACATGTGTCTGTATATCTGACACACCCACAATGATAATAATAATAGTATATGCGCATGATATTTTTTCTAAAAACATAGTACAACCACATATGCTTATAGCGTGTACACTCACCGTACAAACGATGTGTACACTATACCCTTATGAGCACCTTTGGAATACTAAGCAGACATGCCTGAAGGTTAACAAAATCACCGGATGCGACTCGTTGTTGACGGGCCTGTCGCTTTTCATTAAAAAATATCACCAGATAAATCCCACAATAAGTCACGTTAAATGCGAGCACTCATACCAAAATTGTAGTTCAATTTGGATGGGTTGGTTCCATCACAAGAAATCTAACCAATTGAGCTACACTCAGTTCAAACCGATAAATAATTGAACATAACTGAAAGTTTATATTGACTTCACCCACTATACAAATTCATAAAACACAAACGGGTACTTCAACCCCGAACTCGTGAGGAGGGATGGAAGGAGAAGACGCTGCATAAGGGAGGTGCTTGGGGAGGGAGGCGCGAGAAAGTGCAAGGGGTGGATATGGAGGAGGCACCTGTATAGTGTAAGCGTGCTTGGAGGAGGGGTGAGGGAGAGGATTAGACCACGAGTGGCATATCGGTAGAGGGAAAAGAAATCAGAATGTGAGCGGATTAGTCTTAGTTTAGGGGATTGTTTTGAGTAGGTGTTCTTCTATTTGGCCACACATCCAACCTGCGTCTAACTTGTATCAACCATGAAGTATTACTAATATTTTTGGTAATTGGCTTCGTGGTGTTGGCCACAAGTTTAGAGTACTTGTCAGGTTGGGAGTGCTTGTTATAATTTAATCGTTGTGGCTATGTCGAAACGATAAGATTTTTAATGTTAAAAATTCATTTCTTGTGCAGGTCGTCTAGCGGGGTACACACATGTTTCATTATCGGTCGACTCTACAACGCATGGAGTTTGGAGACCTGTTTATGGAGGTGTCTGCGCGGTTGGAGGCTACAGTGAGGGATATTTTATCCCACATGGGTGACGGATTGCTCCCATCGCAGCTCCTTACGCGGCATATGAGTTTACCTGTATTTTGCTTTTATGTTTTTTGTCGGATTTTTGCTTTGTGCATCTGTGCGTCCTTGTTATGTAGAGTCCAGGTGTAAAACACTTTGTATCTTTTGATACTGTTAGTAATATAAGTCTTTTGTAAAAGAAATAAGCTCTCTAATAGTGTTGATGGAATTTTGTAGCCTTCATGGGCTAGAAACTGCTGAACTAATGCTAGCCACAAGCTCGAATGTAGCTAATGAGTGATACATTTGTTATTGTTTATGTCAAAATGTGTTTAAATATATGCTCTACACTAACTAATAGAGAGATGTCGAAAGGACAAAAATACGGCTGGGGAACATGAAAAGTGGAGGGAGAAAATACCCACCGTTATTTCTTTCTTCGGCCACAAGAAAAGCGAACATTTTTCAAAAAAAAAAAAGCGAACATGGTTGAAACAATAACAACGCAAAAAACGCAATGGCACATGTAAACGGAATCCAACGACGTTGTCGATACTAAACGACTTTCAAACTTTACCAGGGACCAAAATACAAACAAGTCCCTTTACATAAAGAGGGCGGACAATCTCCCCAAATTGCAACGACAGAGAGAACTCGGAAATTCAGAGGAAAACACAGGTCGCTAAAACTTCGAAGGGGAGAGCAGAAGAAGGCGAAGCAAATGGCGGAGACCCCGAGCAAGATCGAATCCGCGAGGAAGTGGGTCGTCGATCACAAGCTCCGAGCCGTAGGTAATAATCCGCGATTATCAGAAGTTTTTTCTGCGGATTTGATTTACTCTTCCGGATCTAGGTAGTTTAGGTTGGCTTCCGATGCATCGATGTTACAAAAGCGTCGGACAAATTCCTTCAAGAAATCCGCGATTATCAGAAGTTTCGACGTTCTATTTATCCGGCTTTACCTGGCGATTCTGTGTCAACTTGTTTACGGGTTCCATGGGGAATTTGTTGCCTTGCCATGTATTCTAATTTGTTAATTATTTTTGTATGGTGACGAAAGGTTGCCTGTGGCTTACTGGGATTACCAGCTCGATCGCGTACAACTGGTCGCGGCCCCAGAAGACCAGCGTCAAGATCATCCACGCAAGGTTTGCACATTTTTCATCCTTATTCAACAATGCACCTTTATGAACTAGTATAGATTAGCCTGTCATATCATGCGAAATACCACAATGGACGATTCTTCGGAAAGACTTATCATTCAAAAGATTATGCGGCAATAAAAGATTAATTTGTGCATAATTTACAATAGAAAGATTGATTACTGAAATCATAGCATTTAAAATGCTGGTATTCTTACTGTGCATACGCTTTTTCCTGGAAAACCATCCAGGGTTATATCGGCATTTTCTACACACTCAAGCAATTCATGCTGTCCGCATTTATATATAGGAAGAAATTCTCAACATCCTACGTTGCTGTTGTATTATTTGTTAAGTACATACGTTTTAGTTTTTAGACGTGAAGGTGAAGATACATTTTGGTTGTGTGAGAAAATCATTGTTTGGTTTGGTTCTGCCCTTAGTAAATTCAGGTTGTTGCTAGTATGCTATAATGCTACTATGGTTGCGCTTGGACGGTAAAGTTGTGTTAGTAATTTAGGTGACCTCTTATTTCTGGAATTCCTGAGGGTTAAAACATGGTTGTTGTCTAAGAAAAATAATTTACTAACCATGGAAGGCTGCACTACAACATTACTAGTCGTTGAACTAATTTTATAGATGACAGAATGATACATTTTAAAACCGAACATTCTTTCCTTGTGTATTGGTAAGTCAACCCAGTGCTTGCCTTCTCTGATATCTTCTGCGCCGCTAAATATTCTGTGCTTGGTTTGTATCTTTGGCAGGTTACTAGTGATTGTGGCTGGTGACATAAATAAAAAAACACGTTAAACCCACAAGGGTTGAGTAAACATTTGAAAATGGTCCCTCGGCAAAAATAATTCCACAAGTTTACCGAACTGAGAAGACAAGGTCAGAAAATTAGGGGTTACTTAGTTTCTAACACTCAAGCCACCAAAGCATTCCCACCAGTACTATTAGTACCTTTTGTTGAAGTCTCCTCAGTCCTGATCCATAGGCAAGGACGGATTCAGGAACATAGTACAACACAAGGGGGGTCAATTGCACATTAAATAACTTGGAGGCGACATATATTGGAAAATTTAGGGCTCACATCCACAAATTAACAAGGGGGTTTCAGAACCATATGGTAGTGTACATTGATTTCTAACTATTATCCAAATGCTGTAGTTGACTAAATTACGTTATAGGATCTGACTTTTTTTTCACCTTAGTTCCTCTGGTGTGCCCATTAAATGAATATTCAACCCTTATTTTCCAGTGTTGGTATTTCAGTTTTTGTTCTTTTGTTTTGTATATGTATGGCATCATACATGTGCATTGCTTGCACCTCGTGAAATTCAACTTAAAATGGTGTACCCATAGCACCCAGGGCTGTATTTGCCTACAACTGTTACCTTTTCATGTACCATGTGGTCACAGTAGTAACATAGATAGACTAAGTGGGTTCCAGATGACTACCTATATATCTTGTTGCTCATGTCATATTTTGAAATTTCACTGTCATCTCATTTGAAGAACTGTTTGACCGTGCAGGTTGCATGCGCAGGCTCTAACGTTGGCTGCCTTAATTGGTTCTGGATTAGTAGAGTACTATGATCGAGAGTATGGCTCTTCTGGACCGAAGGTGGATAGATACACACGGCAATACATCGCTCACTCGCATAAAGATTAAAAAACTTCATGCTCCATGTTCGATACTTGATTAGTTTTAGGTTCTTTGTGGGCGACGTGAACCTGTTCCATCGAGCCGCCATTGATGCGAAACGAAATGATACTTGTCAGGATTTTCCTGAGCAATGAGGGCGTAATACGGATATGGTCTGCATAACTTGAATCACAGAGTGCATCCTGTAACAAAGATTGTTGGCAATCTTGGTGTTATTATTTCTTTTCCTTTTCGGGTAATAAAAATCCTATGTTGCACTGAATTATCTGAAATCTTCTGAATCGCAGAGTGCATCCTGTAACCAACCATCATGTTGCCAGAAAAGCACCTCCCGACGAGCTTTCCGCGCGACACTCGTTTTCGCGTGGCTTTGGTCGAAAGCGCGTTCGACGATTTGTCCGTTTGGTTGGTCTTTACGGCTTATAAGCCGAGAAAGCCACAGCAAAAGCCCAACCAAACAGGCCCTACTTCTCTTTGCCGAATAGCCATTGACCAAGGACGATAAAAATCGACTTAGGTGTGCAGCGATATTGATAGCAACCATCGTTTTGACATTGAGGGGTCAGTGATAACAAATGATTCTGGACCTCTGAGAAATCGCAAAGATTTACCTTTTCTAGGTGTTTCTATCTTTGTAGGAACTAGAAGAATACCCCGTGCGGTGCACGGAAAACTCACAAAAAATATTATGTAAATAAAATTGCTATAAGATGTATGGAATATTTAATTTTTAAGATCCAGTTGATCACAACAATCGAGACACTAAATTTAATTCGTGTGAAAGTGTTGAATGTTTTGGGACTAAATATTAGTGATTTGGAAAATTATATGGCTGAAAAAACACGACATGGATAGGATGCATGAAATATCTACTATGCTAATTATTGTTAGTGGAGATGACATTGACAATTGATTGGCTAAAATAGTGGGTGATGTGGATAACTTGCATGTTGAGATAGAAAATAATTAATGCACTTAATGGGGGTTTGCTTTATAAGAAGTATAGATATAGATATTGTACTATCAAAAGGGGATTCGGCATGGAGGTTTGGGCGGAGTCGAATTTACTTACACAAACCTCATATGCACTTCCACATCCATCCTATGTTCTTGGTAGTCGTGATTTACATGCGCCGGTAGTACCGTCACAAAACATCCGGTAGTACCGCCCCTTAAGTGGGGTGATGCTTGCGCAGTTGCGAAACCCCAAGAGGAAGGTGTGATAAGTGTAGCAGCAAGTTTTCCCTCAGTTTGAAACCGAGGTTATCGAACCAGTAGGAGATGAAGGCACTACTGAAGGTGTCAACGGCGCCAGAAGATCTTGACGTGTAGTTGACGAGAGACCTGCACACAACACAATCAAGATACTTTGCCCCAACTTGACAGTAAGGTTGTCAATCTCACCGGCTTGCCGAAAACAAAGGATTAGACGTATAGTGTGGAAAATGATGTTTGTTTGCAGAGATTGAAAAAGAACTGTGTTTGCAGTAGGTTGTATTATAGATGTAAAACAATAATAAATGACTAACATGTGGGTAAACAAATTACAACTGGGCAATTGACAAAATAAAGAAGTGCATAACAATTCATATACTCGTCATGGTGTCTACTATGAGATTTACTTGGGCATTACAACATGATTCATAGACCGTTTCAACCGCATCTATGACTAATAATCCACCTTCAGGTTAGCGTCCGCATCCCATTCAGTATTAAGTTGCAAGCAACAGATTATTGCATTAAGTAAAGTGCGTAATGTAAGCAATACAATTATCCTTAGACAAAGCATCGTTGTTTTACCCCTAGTGGCAACAACACATCCACAACCTTAGAGGTTGCTGTCACTCCCCCAGATTAAATGGAGACTGAACCCACTATCTAGCATAAATACTCCCTCCTGGAGTTACAGGTATCAACTTGGCCAGAGCATCTACTACTAACGGAGAGCATGCAAGATCATAAATAACATACATATGATATTAAATAAGCAACTTGACATAGTATTCAATATTCATCGGATCCCAGCAAACACAACATGTAGTATTACAATACTATGATCTTGATCATGTTAGGCAGCTCCAAAGATCTAAACATGATGGCACAAGAGGAGAAGACAACCATCTAGCTACTGCAATGGACTCATAGTCCAAGGATGAACTACTCACGCATCACTCCGGAGGTGGGCATGGTGATGTAGAGCCCTCCGGTGATGATTCCCGTCTCCGGCAGGGTGCCGGGAAGAGCTTCTGAACCCTCCCGAACTAGGGTTGATGACGGCGGCGGCTACGGGATGTTTCGTGGAAAAGTGATCGGGTGCCTAGGGTTTTCCCGTGAAGAGGTATAAATAGGCGAAAGGGCAACGTCGGTGGGTGCCCGAGGGGCCCACACCACGTGGCGGCGTGGCCAAGGGGGGTGTCGCGCCACCACCAGGTGTGGGCGCCTTATGGCTCTTCTTCGTCTCCCCTTTGGACTCCGTGAACGTGTCGGAAAAAATAGGGACTTTGCAATTTGTTTCGTCCAATTCCGAGAATATTTCCAGAACAACTTTTCTGGAACCAAAAACAGCGGAAAACAAGAACTGGCACTGTGGCATCTTGTTAATAGGTTAGTCCCAGAAAATGCATAAAAATGATATAAAGTGTATATAAAACATGTAGCAATTGGTATAATATAGGAACGGAACAACAGAAATTATGAATACGTTGGAGACGTATCAAGCATCCCCAAGCTTAGTTCTACTTGTCTTCGAGTAGGTAAAACAATAACAACAAAATAATTTCTGTAGTGACATGCTACCACACAATTTTGATCAAATAATATTGTAAGGCTCATATTATGAATGAAGTGACTCAAGGCAATGGTCTATATTTTGCTAACAAATAGATAAAGAGTAAACAACAGAATCATATAAGCAAAAAAAAATCATGGATAGTACTTTCAAGACAAGTATCAAAAAGTTTTGCATAGGAGTTAACTCATAAAGCAACAGATTCTAAGTAAAAAGGCAATGAAGCAACACATAGTAAGATTTAAGATTCAGCATTTGCTTTTAACTTTTAACATGTATATCTCATGAATAATTGTCAACACAAAAAAATATAATAAGTGCAATAAGCAAGCATATAAAAATTGCTGCACACAAAGTTGACACTGGTGTTTGCTTCTAAGATAGAAAGAAGTAGGTAAACTGACTCAACATAAAAGTAAAAGAAGGGCCCTTCGCAGAGGGAAGCAGGGATACAAACATGTGCTAGAGCTTTTTAGTTTTTATAGGTTTTTGAAATCATATAGAGAGCATAAAAGTATGTTTTTGAGCGGTGTTTGTCGTTGTCAACGAATGGTAATGGGCACTCTACCCCCCTTGTCAACCAGACTTTCAAGAGCGGCTCCCATTGAAGGACGTTATCATTCTTCTTGTTCTCTTTTGTTTACACATGCAGTTATTCACTGGTATTATTGTTTGGCTGATTAGGTCAGGGCAAAAATGTGAAGAGAATTAAGCGGTTAAAGTTGTAATTAATTGGGACGGGGCACCCCATTTGCCAGCTCTTTTTGCAAAATTATTGGATAAGTGGATGTGCCACAAGTCCATTGGTGAAAGTCTATCAGAAGCAAATAACAAAGTCTGTCATGAGCTATAAAACATTAACACAGATAAGAGATAATAGCTTTTGAATAAAGGTAGCACACGAAGTATTCACTTGAAATGGCAGGAAATACCACATAGTAGGTAGGTATGGTGGACACAAATGACATGGGTTTTGGCTCGAGGTTTGGATGCACGAGAAGCATTCTCTCTCAGTACAGAGTTTTAGGCTAGCAAGGTTGTTTGAAGCAAACACAAGATAACAACTGGTACAACAAGACTTACATGAAAACATATTGCAAGCATTATAAGACTCTACATTGTCTTCCTTGTTACTCAAACACTTTTACCTGAAAATATCTAGACCTTACAGATACCAAACATGCAAACCAAGTTTCAACAAGCTCTACGGTAATTCTTCACTAATAGGCTTTTAACTACATGATGCAAGAGCTTAAACATGATCTACTTGAGAGCTCAAAACAATTGCCAAGCACCACAATATCCAAGACAATGATCTACAAGAATAAGTATGTCTTTTTCAATATACCATCTAATACATGTATTATTTTCTGTTTCCAACCAAACACCAATCAACTTATTTAAACATAAACTCTCCAAATAATTAACAATGAAACAAGAGAGTATTTTATAATAAGAATGAACAGCTCTGAACAAGAGATGCATGAAAAACAGGAGCGAAAAGCATTGCAGTAGCTATACAAGAATACTCAACAAATATAAGTGAAGAATACAAATATTCATATGAAAAAGCGGAGCGTGTCTCTCTCTCCCACACAAGAATGTTAGGATCCAATTTATTCAGAAAATAAAAATAACAAAGCAAAAATAAAATCACACAGACGCTCCAAGTAAAGTATATAAGATGTGAGAGAATTAAAATACAGTTTCACTAGATATGACCTGATAAGTTGTTCATGAAGAAGGGGATGTCTTGGGCATCCCCAAGCTCAAATGCTTGAGTCTTCTTGAAATATGCTTGGGTGAACCATGGGGGCATCCCCAAGCTTAGGCTTTTCACTCTTCTTGATCACATCATATCATTCTCCCTCTTGATCCTTGAAAACTTTCTTCACACCAAACTCAAAGTAATCCTTATAAGCGGGTTAGTGCATAATCAAAAATTCACATATTCTGCATGGACACAGTCATCACCAATACTTATAGACATTAGCTACAACCACTGATGTTTTGTGGAGCAAAGAAATCCACTCAAACATAGTAAAAGAGAATGCAAAATAAAAGGTAGAATCTGTCAAAACAGAACAGTTCGTAAAGACAAATTTTTCGAGGCACTTAAGTTGCTCAGATCAGAAAACTCAAAACTAATGAAAGTTGTGTACATATCTGAGGAACACACATACAAAATTTCAGGACGTTTCGATTTTTCTGGAATTTATTACGAATTAAACTGCAGACAGCAAAAATCTGTTCATGTGCAGAAATCCAAATATAGCATCAACTTTCTAATAGAGACTTTATTTGGCACAACAATGTAATAAAATAAAGATACAAAGGAGTTGCTACAGAGGTAAGCAAGCTCCTTGACTCAACTAAAAGAAAAATTACAGAATTAAAACATGGGTTGTCTCCCAAGAGCGCTTTTCTTTAGGGATAATTGCTTCTGTGCCCTGGTTCTCTCTAATTTATCTGTTTGTGTCATACCTGCGTAATTTCTCTCGTCCGTGCCCTGGCAAACTCGCCGATGGCCTGCGGACAGCCAAGACGGCCGTTTCCGTCTAGTCAACCTTGTTTGACTGTCACTTGGCCTGACTTGTCGGGTCGGCCTGGCGCGGCTCGGTTGGAATCGCATCGAGTGGGCCAGAGCACTAGTCTTACTGGTGGGGTCGGCTCAAACTGACCACGTCTCCCGCTGTGCTGTTTTTCAGTCCCACCTCGCTAGTTGGATGTGTGTGCGACCTCTTTATATACCACAATATTCCAAGGCTATCGTTAGCATTGAACGGAGCGGGGTTTAACCGCTTCTTTCAATGCTTTTTATATCCAGTGTTCAGAATATGCCACTAAAATAGTAGATAGTTTCGGTATAGATGATTTGTCATTTGTCCCAAAAAATATAATCAATTTCTGGTGTAAAATACGTGTTGGTGTATAGATCTGCCCCTAAAACTGTATATAGTTTCGGTACGGATGATTAGTCATTTGTCCCAAAAAATATATGTAATTTCTGGTGTAAAATACGTGTTGATGTATAGATTTGCCCCTAAAATTGTAGATAGTTTCGGTACGGATGATTAGTCATTTATCCCAAAAAATATATATAATTTCTGGTGTAAAATACGTGTTGGTGTATAGATCTGCCCCTAAAACTGTAGATAGTTTCGGTACGGATTATTAGTAATAAGCGGTTGGTCCAAATGAGATGACTGGTTTATCATAAGCGGTTGGTCCAAATAACATAGAGGTTATATTGCATTAATTATGCTTACATCGCATTAATTAACTACGACTGACAATCAGCAGATAAACAAATCGTAGAGCAACTATACAGAGATAAAATCCTACAGCTATCAGATTAGCCTGCTTCTTCAGATCATTCATCTGCCTTAAGTGCTTGTTCAACTTCTTCAGTTCGCCTCTCAATTCCGCAAGCCCCATCAGAGGAGCAACCATGTCAGACCCCATCGGCGGAGCAGAGGGCGCAATCTCCACATCAGACGGCAGAGGAAGGTCGCTGGGCGCGTGCCACCTTCCCTCCCGTCTAAGCTGCGCAACGTATTCATCCAACCACTTAAAATGGTTGCATGGTTCCAACCCCTGAAAAAGTCAACCTGAACCCTAAATCCCAGATCTGAGCAAGAAATTGAAACACTGAAGAAGTCAAAGCAAAAGGATGCAAGAGAAAGATCTTTACATCCTGTGGCAGGGTCATGCATTTCAAATACTCGCGCCCCTTGTTGTTTCCTTGCGTACAAGCCTTACGGGTCAGTGGCTCCTTGCGTGAGCATTTAGAACATGGCGGCAACGTCACCTCGGGCTGCTTTAGCCAATTGGGGCGAAGGGATGAAGTGGAGGAGCTCGACATTGCTGCTGCCCTTCATCGTCGGAGAGGAAGAAGAGGAAGGAAGAGGAAGAAGAAGATGGTCCAAAGAGGATGGATGCTCTGTCTGTGAAGAGAAGGCAAATGGTGGGTCCGCGGTGAGCGTGTAACGGTCACATGCGGCGGTGCGGCTGTTGCGAGTCCACCAAGCCTTTTTGCTTAGAAATGGGGCCGTTTACCCTATCTTTGGAGCTCATTTGAAACACATCGAACGGGTTGTGCAGAATGAGCTTCTCACACAGGTCACAGCCAATCATATCGCAGAATGAGGCTCTCGCGGATCGCCCGGAGTCTGCCAGATTCCTTTCAGAGGACGATCGAACGGCTGCAGTTCAGCGCTAGGGTTAGATCGATGGTCATTGTTCAAATGGGGTTTGGAGGCACTCAACGGGGTTTTGAAAAGTTTGATAAAGTGTCCAAATTTCATTTTCAAGTGACTAAGAAGGATCGAGTCTTCGTTTTTCAAATTTCATGTTTTAAACTTGTTTAAATGTCGGTCAACGACCGAAATTTGAAATGAGCTTCAAATATTCAAAAAAAAATCAAAAAAAGGAAAATCCTACGCACATAGTCGTCTTATGTCATATACTAGCGACTCCAGTTGAAAAACATGGTCTACATACATTCAAAATGAGAAGGGCATGGATCTCATGTGATATCGCAAAACTCAAACGATTAAGTATAAGGTTGAAGAGAAGTGGTTTTGGAATTGCAACATGAAATTTTCAAAAACCTCACAGAAGCTTCATTTTGGAGTGACTAAGAAGGATCCATGCTTAGTTTTTAATTTTCATGTCAAAAACTTGTTTAAATGTTGGTCAAACTTAGATTTGACCAAATTTGAAATAAGCATAATAAATTTAAAAATTATCAAAAAATTGAAAACCCGACGCACATATTCTTCATACGTCATATACTAACGACTCAAGTTGAAAAACATGGTCTACATACATTCAAAATGAGAAGTGTATAGATCTCATGTGATATCGCAAAACTCAAACGATGAGTTCTAAGGTTGAAGAGAAATGGTTTTGGAATAGCAACATGAAATTTTCAGAAACCTCACAAAAGCTTCATTTTGGAGTGAATAAGAAGGAACCATGCTTAGTTTTTCATTTTTATGTTTTAAACTTGTTTAAATGTCGGTCAAACTTAGGTTTGACCGAAATTTGAAGTGAGCTTCAAATATTCAAAAACATTCAAGAAAAGGAAAATCATGCGCACATAGTCGTCTTATGTCATATACTAACGATTCAAGTTGATAAACAAGGTCTACGTACATTCTGACGAGAAATGCATGTATCAATTATGTTTCTCAAACTATGTCGTATGAACTCAAGAGTAAAGAGAAGTGTTTTTGGACTTGCAACATAAAAGTTTGAAACAAATGACCGGAGGCAAACTTATCCATCATAATATAATTATGGTGACGCATAGAACGCGCACAGAGCGCGTCAGTTCATGCCCAGAGCACGCCCATAAGGTGTTCGACCAAAATACATCCGACCAAAATACATCCGACCAAAATACAACTCATAGTAATATTTATCAGTCTCTTATTTGACGTCGTCAAAGCCGGACATCATCTCGTCAACCCACTGCTCGATCTCTTCGCTGGGGTCGCTGATCTCTTCGTCCGACTGCTCGATGTCTTCGTCGGGCCCCTCGACATCTTTGCTGACCTTTTCAAATGTCAGCTCGATGTACTCCTCCTTGACGATCACCTTGATAACGCAGAGATCACCAAAGCGAATCTACAGTTGCTCCCAGAATAGATCCCAGCTCTTCGTGTACTCGATGTAATCGTCGACCACTCGATATGATCCAAAGATCTCGACATCGTCTCTCGCCAAAAGACGAGATTTTCCGTGAACTTGACGTAATATGCGATCACGCGATGGAATAACATCGTAACCATCTACTACTGCAATCTTGAGATGCTATCAAAATAACATGAGCATCGTATCAGAATAGTTCAAATGACAGAATAGTTCAGAAAATGTAAATAAATACGAAACGTTTGAATCATATCAGAGAAACGACATCTAGAGAATCATTCTCAATCCTGCGCACGTAGAACTGAGGGATCTCTTCCAACTCCCTCGTGGCATCTTTGAATAAAGCGAGAGATATCGCATTCATTTCTGAAAACGACATCTCTCGGTTCGTGAAATATGCTCGACGGGAGGGCTGGCTTGCAGCATCCGTCAATCTGTTTAAACTATGATCAAAGAGAGGAAGGCATTCAGAAAACTTGTAAACTACTCAATGTGTAAGAACAAGAACACAAACCAACATACCCGTGTGTTGCACAAAAGGTTTTGCAGCATTGTGCTCGTTAGTCACTTCAACATTGAACACATGTTGATCTTCATTCCAAGTGAATTTGACAACATCGCCCTCCTTGATGCCATAGCCTTCACATAGTGCTCTCCACTGCGTTCCACAGATCTCCGTGTACATATGGGTGTTCGGGATATCACTTAGCCGCTTACAGAGATATCTCCGATCTGTTTCAATTTCAATTTCCCACCTATCTAGGTAGAAGAAGTATTGGTCTCCGTTCGGACACCTAACCTCCATCCAGTTCTTATGAGGGCCAATGGCCCGGCTCTCTAGAAGATATCTTAAAGGGCATGGCAGAATCTACATGTAATACAAAACCGGAGAAACTATGAAGACACTCATTGAAGGAAAAACAAATGACATTCCCTCGAATTTGAAAGGCAATACTCACAACGGCCTTTTTGTAACCGTGTTCAATCGGGACTTTGAAAGTATTGGAACGACGAGTTAGTGTGCGACAGAAAGTTGCTTCGTGAAGGCACATAGCACAGTGATCAACGACATCGCTATCGGAATCCTATTTTAACAAATGAAATTTAGAACCAGATAAACAGGCGGAACCTGGGGTTTTTCCCCATTCCGCAAGCCAAATAGAAAATCAAATCTACTCATATATAATGCACCATTCGGGAGCTCAAACAGGAAAATGAAACATGTAGAGAACATAGCACTGACCATAGAAATGGGGTTGATGGACTGCAGCTGGAACCGTCGGCGACCAAAAAATCCCAAACAGCGAAGGCGGTCATACAATGGCGTGGGCGATGGAGCTCCTTTCTTGTCCCTCCTTCTCGACGGGCGACGGGAGACGGGCGGGCGACGACAATGGCGATGGTGATGGAGCTCCTTTGCGCCTTCAATCACCCTGCTCTCCCCCCTGAATCCAACTCCTATTGCTCTGTTCTAGGCGGTTCCTCGGGGGTTCTATGGGCGGCTGGAGTGAGCCAGGGAAGAAAGACCACATGGGCCCCATCGGCGGTATCCCTTGATTAAACAATTGCCGCCTTTTCAAAAAAAAGTGCCCCGGCCCCACTGGATGCGATTCCAATCGATCTGCCCCTGGCCGACCCCACCAGTCAGGTCAAGTGACGGTCAAACGAGGTTGACCAGACGGAAACGGCCGTCTTGGCTGTCCGCGGGCCATCAGTGAGTTTTCCAGGGCACGGACGGGAGAAACTACGAGGGTATGACACAAACAGATAAAACTGAGGTAGGTTGGGCACAGAAGCAATTGTCCCTTTTCTTTACTGCCTTTTAGCTAGGCTTGATAGTTGTAATGATGCTCTCATGAAAATTGAAAATGAAGCAAAAGAAGCATCAAGAAGCAAACTCAAAACACATTTAAGTCTAACCACCTTCCTATGCATAGGAATCTTGTACACAAATAAATTCACAAAGAATAAAGTGACAAGCATAGGAAGATAAAACAAGAGTAACTTCATAACTTTCAGCATATAGAGAGGTGTTTTAGTACTATGAAAACTTCTACAACCATATTTTCCTCTCTCATAATAATTTTCAGTAGCATCATGAATAAATTCAACAATATAACTATCACATAAAGCATGCTTTTCATGATCTACAAACACATAATTTTTATCAAGCTCAAAAATAGTGGGATTAAAACTTTCAAACCCACTTTTAACAATTTTATAACAAGATGATTGATCATTCTCAAGAGGTATGGGGCTACAAGATAAAGTCAAGACCTCTCCAATCCCATTTCCAATAGTAGTACAATTAATATTATCAACCAATATAGGACCATCATCTAGAGCTTTATCATAAACATTTTCTAAGCAAAACTCTTTAGTACCATGCATTTCGAAGTTAGGCACAAATAAAGGATTATCATAAGATTTATCAAAATAGCATGGATTATCATAGATAACAGTAGCATAATTATTCTCACAAGTTTTACTCATAGGGAATATTTCAAGAGAATCCACAGGAACATAACATTCATCCTCCTTTGGTAAGCATGGGGGACAATCAAATGAGATCATAGTTTCAGCAATTTCTACTTCCATAGGTCCCTGAAAGGAAGCAAGTTGTTCTGGAGAATAAGTTTTCTCAAAAAAATTAGTGATATAAGGATTATCATTGTAATATTCAAGACAGTAACCAAGTATCTCGGAATTCACAGACTTATAAGGGGCATCATCACCCTGAAGCACACAAGCAATTTCATAACCACCCTTAAAAACAAAAAATTCTTCAATTTTTTCAAGATTGGCAAAGTCATAGTTTCCTTTAGCATAAGAATCTCATCATCATTATAATCACATTGGAAAGGGAGGTGTTTATGCCTCCTACAGCAAAAACATTCATTAAAGCACCATGATTCATCATAAGTAGAGCACAAGTTTTTAGCAAAATAATTCAATCTACTTATTTGTTCCCATAAATGTGCCCCTTTTTTAGACAAGCGGTATTCCTTATACTAATCTTGTTGTTCCTCCGTGAACCCACCGTGCCAATAATATTTTGTATCAAATAGAGAAACCATTGATAGCAAGTAAAGAACTAGACATAATAACAAACCGAAATAAACTAGATGCAAGGAGCTAATTTTTTTTTTGTTTTTGATATAAAGAAGCAAACGAGATAAAATAAAAGTAAACTAAGCAAGACAACAAAGTAAAGAGATTGGAAGTGAGAGACTCCCCTTCCAGGAGGCTTAATCTCCCCGGCAACGGCGCCAGAATATTTTGATGCTTGCGCAGTTGGAAAACCCCAAGAGGAAGGTGTGATGAGTGTAGCAGCAAGTTTTCCCTTAGTTTGAAACCGACGTTATCAAACCATTAGGAGATGAAGGCACTCCTGAAGGTGTCAACGGCGCCAGAAGATCTTGACGTGTAGTTGACGAGAGACCTGCACACAATACAACCAAGATACTTTGCCCCAACTTGACAGTGAGGTTGTCAATCTCACCGGCTTGCTGAAAACAAAGGATTAGACGTATAGTGTGGAAAATGATGTTTGTTTGTAGAGAATGAAAAAGAACAGTGTTTGAAGTAGGTTGTATTATAGATGTAAAAGAATGGAACGGGGTCCACAGTTCACTAGTGGTGTCTCTCCATAATAAATGACTAACATGTGGGTACACAAATTACAGCTGGGCAATTGACAAAATAAAGAAGTGCATAACAATGCATATACTTGTCATGGTGTCTACTATGAGATTTACTTTGGCATTACAACATGATTCATAGACCGTTCCAACCGCATCTATGACTAATAATCCACCTTCAGTTTAGCGTCTGCACCCCGTTCAGTATTAAGTTGCAAGCAACAGGTTATTGCATTAAGTAAAGTGCGTAATGTAAGCAATACATTACCCCTAGTGGCAACATCACATCCACAACCTTAGAGGTTGTTGTCACTCCCCCAGATTAAATGGAGACTGAACCCACTATCTAGCATAAATACTCCCTCTTGGAGTTACAGGTATCAACTTGGCCAGAGCATCTACTAGTAACGGAGAGCATGCAAGATCATAAATAACATACATATGATATTAAATAAGCAACTTGACATAGTATTCAATATTCATCGGATCCCAGCAAACACAACATGTAGCATTATAATAATATGATCTTGATCATGTTAGGCAGCTCACAAGATCTAAACATGATGGCACAAGAGGAGAAGACAACCATCTAGCTACTGCTATGGACTCATAGTCCAAGGACGAACTACTCACGCATCACTCCGGAGGCGGGCATGGTGATGTAGAGCCCTCCGGTGATGATTCCCCTCTCCGGTTGGGTGCCGGGAAGAGCTTCTGAACCCTCCCGAACTAGGGTTGACGACGGCGGCGGCTGATACGTCTTAAACGTATCTATAATTTCTTATGTTCCATGCTTATATTATACCAATTGCTACATGTTTTATATACACTTTGTATGGTTTTATGCATTTTCTGGGACTAGCCTATTAACAAGATGCCACAATGCCAGTTCCATGTTTTCTGCTGTTTTTGGTTTCAGAAAACCCCTTAAGGAAATATTCTCGGAATTGGACGAATTTAATACCAAAGTCCCTATTTTTCACGGGAGGTTCCAGAACACCGAAGACCTGACGGAGAGGGGCCACGAGGCCCCCAGATGAGGTCCCGGCGCGGCTCCCCCCTCTGCCACGCGGGCCCCTCATGAGGGCGCCTCGGGCCTCCACCGACATCGCCCCTTCGCCCATATATTGCCCCCGACGTGAAAACCCTAAAACAATAAGCCTTTTCCCGAGAAGAGTTCCGCTGCGCCGCCGCCATCGAAGACAAGATTCGGGGGACAGAAGTCTCTGTTTCGGCACCCTGCCGGGACGGGGAATTGCCCCCGGAGTCATCTCCATCAACTCCACCGCCATCTCCATCGCCGTTGCTGACTCCTACGATGAGGAGTGAGTAGTTCTCCCCCGGGGCTGCGGGCTCTACCGGTAGCTATGTGGTTCATATCTCTCTCCCATGTGATCTTTATGTGATCATGAGCTTTGTAATCTAGTTGAATATGTGATGTTACTCTTTATCTATTATGCACTCTAGAGGTTACTTTATTATAAACTCCGGGGTTATTCACGGTTGTAAAGGTGACAGTATGTGCACCGTGTGTGATTCCTTTATGACGTTGTGGTGTTAGTTTACTCTGACTTTGAGGGTGCTCTTGTAGCCCAACACAGTGAATGGTGTTTATCATCCAACAAGAGAGTGTTTAAGAGTAGTATTTATTATTCAGCTTTGATGTCATTGTTGAGAATGTCCACTAGTGAAAGTATGATCCCTAGGCCTTGTTTCTAAGCATTGAAACACCGTTTACAACCAGTTCTGCTACATGTTTGCTTGCTGCCATTTTTATTTCAGATTGCAATTACTACTTATAATCATCCATATTACTTGTATTTCACTATCTCTTCGCCGAACTACTGCACCTATACATCTGACAAGTGTATTGGGTGTGTTGGGGACACAAGAGACTTCTTGTATCTTAATTGCAGGGTTGCTTGAGAGGGATATCTTTGACCTCTACCTCCCTGAGTTCGATAAACCTTGGGTGATTCACTTAAGGGAAACTTGCTGCTGATCTACAAACCTCTGCTCTTAGAGGCCCAACACTGTCTGCGAGAATAGAAGCGTGCGTAGACATCAAGCTATTTTCTGGCGCCGTTGCCGGGGAGGTGAGTGCTTGAAGGTATCTCCTTTAGATCCTGCAGTTATTACTTGTTGTTTCTTGTTTTTATTTTCACTAGGTAGGCTAAATGGAAAACAACAAAAAAATTAGAGATCTCTATGAAATTTATATTGCATTAGGACATGATACATTTGAAGAGAAAATTGAAAAACCGATGGAAGTTAGTTTGCATAATAGTGGTAGTAGTGTTATTAGTATAAATTCTTTGGACACCATTATTGCTAAAACTGTGGAAAAGCCTAAGCTTGGGGAAGCTAGTTTACGTAAAAATAATCATTTTTGCTCCTCAGCTTTGGAGGAATTATTTTGCCTTGATAATGTTTTGCCTCCAATATATGATAAATCTGATGATGCGTGTGATATTATAAAACCACCTACTGAAAGTACTGCTTTTGAAATACCTATGGAAATTGTTGAAATGGTTATAGATGAACCTTATGTAGGAGATGGAATAGTCTATCGAAGTGATCACTTGTTGAAACTTAAAGGATATTGTGAGTTGTTTGAGTTTGCAGGTTTATCAAGAGAAAATGTTATGAAGAAATTATTTCCATTGTCACTTAAGGACAAAGCAAGGAAGTGGTATGAGCTACTAGATGATCCTCATCATTTGGAATGGAAGGAGCTTGAATGTCTCATTTACTCTAAATTTTATCCTCCTTATGAATTGCATTTAGATAGGAATTACATTTTTAATTTTTGGCCTCATGATGGAGAAAGCATTGCTCAAGCTTGGGGAAGGCTGAAAACATTAATACTCAAATGTCCTAACCATGAGCTTCCTGAGAATATAATTGTTAATAATTTTTATGCAAGACTTTCAGGTCATTGCAAGGATTATCTAGATGCCTGTTCAACGGGTTCTTTCACAAGTAAGAAGGTTGAAGCTAGATGGGATCTTCTTGAAACAATTCAAAACAATGCTGAAGATTGGGAGAATGACAAAGGTAAAGAATCAAGTATAAACTATGAATATGATTGCATTAAGTCTTCCGTTGAAACTGCTGGTTTTCAAGAACTTAGTGCTAAATATGGTCTTGATTCTCATATTATTGTTGATTGTTTTAGAACCTTTGCTTATCATATTAATGTCCCTAAAGGAAATTGGGACGTGTATCATGAACCTTTCAAAGACACTTGCATGGAAAATGAAATTGTTGTTAATGATTGCAATAAACATGCTCAAACTTCTGAAAATACTATTTCTTATAAGCATGTTAATTTTTGTGGAATACATAGACCTTGTGGGATTAATCAAATCGAAGATGAATATTGTATCCACCATAGGAATGAAAAAACTAGAGCTTGGTACAAGTCTCTAAGAGATCTTGGTAAAACAATTTGTACCACCTATCCTTTTATTTGTGAACTTTGCTATGAAGAGGGTCATTTCGAATTTCAATGCTCAGGTTCTAATAAAGATATTGCAGGAGACTTTTGTGATAACATGATCACTCCTAATCAACATGATGAACTTACATTATTTTTGGGGTGTGAAGAGTTATCAAGAAAAACTTCTTTGTTAAATATGAGTGATATTGATATGAATGATGTGTTGCATGGATGTTATCTCTATTGTGTTAATAATTGCCATGCTAACACTTACATACAAAATATTATAAAGGATGGGACTTCACCAAAGTATGACAGGACTAATATGTGTTTTCATCTTATTAATGAAAGAGGGGAATTCCCCCAAGTTTCTTCCATCGTCTCTAATACTAAACCAGGTTATGTGGAGAAGCTTCCTTTCAAGCCTCTCCCTCCTAAAGAGGAAAAGAAGAAGAAAAAGGGAAAGAGGAAGAAGAAGAAGAGGAGTAAAAGGAGAGAGGAAACGGTATCTTCTCCCAAACTTGTTGCTCCTGTTACAATTAATACTTATAATTCTGAATTTGATGATTCTGAACTTGATGATGAACCTATGCCTGTTATTTATATTAGTGATCATGATTGGGAAAAGCACACTTCTTTTGATATTGAAGATCTTTGGGACACTGATTCTGAAAATGATGATGTTAATAATTGCTATACTATTAGTACTATCCATGTTTCTTCCCATGATGATATAGAAAGCTCTGAGCTTGGGGATGCGGTGTTTGAAAATCCTTTTGCTACTAATGATTATATATTTGAGGCCTCTCCTTCTAGTAAAAATGATGATATGTTTACAAATAAACACACTTTGGAAGATAACTATTCTATTGCTTATGATGATACGATGCCTCCAGTCTTTGATAATTATAAAGAATACTATGACATAGGTTATAATTACAATCATCCTCTTGAAACTTGTCATAGTTATAGAGGAATTACTCAAACCAATCCTTTTAATATACAACTCGTCTATCATGTTCAAGTTCTTTATGATGATCCTGCTCCCCTTGTTATTAATGAGAAAAACTTTTCTTATGATGGAAATAATGATACTTTTATGCATATGGATCATGATAAGAATGTTTCGTGTGATGGTTATATTGTGGATTTTATCAATGATGCTACTGAAAGTTATTATGAGGGAGAAAATACGGTTGTAAAAATTTTCAAGTTACTAAAACACCTCTCTTTATGTTGGAAGTTTTGAATTTGCATTTGTTTCATCTTTCTATGATAGTTGCTTTATGTTTCAATAATTTATCCTACTACAAGATCCCTTTGCATAGGAAGTGGGTTAGACTTAAATGTGTTTGATGTTCGCCTCTTGATGCTCTCTTTTGTTTTTTAACTCTCATTTTTATGAGAGCATCATAAAAATCTCCTTGCCCAGCTAAAAGGCTTTAAAGAAAAGCGCTTACGGGAGACAACCCACTATTTTATTTCTGTTATTTTTCTTTTATTTGAGTCAAGGAGCATGCTTACCTCTGTAACAACTCCTTTGTATCGTTATTTTATTGCATAGTTGTGCCAAGTTAAGTCTCTAGTAGAAAGTTGATGCTAGATTTAGATTTCTGCGCAGGAACAGTTTTTCTGCTGTCCACCGTTAAATTCATAACTCTTTACAGAAAAGTCGGAATGACCTGATATTTTCTGAGCGTGATTCTTAGATATGTACGCAACTTTCATTAGTTTTGAGTTTTCTGATTTGAGCAAGTTAAGTGCCTCGAAAAAATTCGTCTTTACAGACTGTTCTGTTTTTGACAGATTCTGCCATTTAATTTGGATTGGTTCTTTTGCTGTTTTTTAGTGAATCTTTTTGTTCCATAAAATTCCAGTGGCTGTAGCTAATGTCCAGTACCATGATAATGATTGTCTCCATACAGAATATGAGATTTTTTGATTATGCACTAACCCTCTAATGAAGTTTACTTTGAGTTTGGTGTGGAGGAAGTTTCCAAGGATCAAGAGAGTGGATCATATGATGTGATCAAGAAGATGAAAGAGCCTAAGCTTGGGGATGCCCCCGTGGGTCACCCAAGCATATTTCAAGAAGACTCAAGCGTCAAAGCTTGGGGGGCATCCCTTCTTCATCAACAACTTATCAGGTTATCTCTAGTGAAACTATATTTTAATTCCGCCACATCTTATGTGCTTTACTTGGAGCGTATGTTTGTTTTTTATATTTGTTTTGTTATTTTTGTTTTCTGAATAAAATGGATCCTAGCATTCCTTTGTGGGAGAGAGACACGCTCTGCTTTTTCTTATGAATACTCCTATTCTTCACTTATATTTGTTGAGTATTCTTTTATGTTACTTCAATGCTTTCAGCTCTTGTTTTTCATGCATCTCTTGTTTAGAGCTGTTAGTTCTCTTATGTTATACTCTCTTGTCTCATTGATAAATACTTTGAGAGTTCATGTTTAAATAAGTTGATTAGTGTTTGGTTGGAAACAGAAAATGCTAAATGTGGTAGATGGTATAATGAAAAAATATACATGACCTTATGGATTGTTATCTTGTATGTTGTGGTGCTTGGCAATTGTTTTGAGCTCTCAAGTAGATCATGTTTAAGCTTTTACATCATGTAGTTAAAACCCATTAGTGAAGAACTACCGTAAAACTTGTTGAAATTTGGTTTGCATGTTTGGTATCTCTAAGGTCTAGATATTTTCTAGTTAAAGTGTTTGAACAACAAGGAAGACAATGTAGAGTTTTATAATGCTTGCAATATGTTTTTATATACGTCTTGTTGTCATAGTTTATACTTGTGTTTGCTTCAAATAACCTTGCTAGCCAAAGCCTTGTACTGAGAGGGAATGCTTCTCGTGCATCCAAAACCTTGAGCCAAAAACCATGCCATTTGTGTCCACCATACCTACCTACTACATGGTATTTCCTGCCATTCCAAGCAAATACTTCGTGTGCTATCTTTATTCAAAATTATTATCACTTATTTGTGTCACTGTTTATTAGCTCATGAGGAAGTATGTGGGTTACTCTATGTTTAACTTGTTAGATAGACTTTCAAATGAGCTGGCAAATGGGGTGCCCAGTCCCAAGTTTAATTGTTCAATTCTCTTCACATGGTTTTCAATGAGTTATCAAAAAGAAAGTTCCAAAGTGTTATGTTATTCAAAAATAGGCACTCCTCCAAGGTTTGAGATGGATTGGAAGGCACCCGAGGATTCGGTTAGCCATGGATTGTGTAAACAATGGTGGGGAGGAGTGCCAAACCAATTTATAAAAAGTGTGCATGTGTAAACAAAATAGAAGAAGGATGATCTACCCTTGGGTAGAAATAACGTCCTTCAATGGGAGCCGCTCTTGAAAGTATAGATAACATGGTAAATATAGTTTTCATTCACTATCATTCGTTGACAACGACAAACACCACTCAAAAACTTACTTTTATGCTCTCTATATGATTTCAAAAACCTATAAAACCAAGAAGCTCTAGCACATGCTTGTATCCCTGGTTCCCTCTGCGAAGGGCCTATCTTTTACTTTATGTTGAGTCAGTTTACCTACTTCTTTCTGTCCCCGAAGCAAACACTTGTGTCAACTGTGTGCAACAACTCTTATATGCTTACTTATTGCACTTGTTATATTTCTTTGTGTTGACAACTATCTATATGATATACATGTTCAAAGTTGAAAGCCAATGCTGAAACTTATATCTTCCTTTGTGTTGCTTCAATGCTCTTTTACTTAGAGAATATTGCTTTATGAGTTAACTCTTATGTAAATCTTTTTTATGCTTGTTTGAAAGTACTATTTATGAAAAGTTTTTACTTATATGATGTACTTGTTTACTCCTTGTCTATTTGTTAGCAAATTATAGATCATTGCTTTGAGTCACTTCATTCATAACATGAGCCTTACAATATTATATGATCAAGATTATGTGAAAGCATGTCACTTCAGAAATTATTTGTTGTTATCGTTTTACCTACTCGAGGACGAGTAGAACTAAGCTTGGGGATGCTTGATACGTCTCAAAAGTATCTATAATTTCTTATGTTCCATGCTTATATTATACCAATTGCTACATGTTTTATATACACTTTGTATGGTTTTATGCATTTTCTGGGACTAACCTATTAACAAGATGCCATAGTGCCAGTTCCCTGTTTTCTGCTGTTTTTGGTTTCAGAAAACCCCTTAAGGAAATATTCTCGGAATTGGACGAATTTAATACCAAAGTCCCTATTTTTCACGGGAGGTTCCAGAACACCGAAGACCTGACGGAGAGGGGCCACGAGGCCCCCAGATGAGGTCCCGGCGCGGCTACCCCCTCTGCCACGCGGGCCCCTCATGAGGGCGCCTCGGGCCTCCACCGACATCGCCCCTTCGCCCATATATTGCCCCCGACGTGAAAACCCTAAAACAATAAGCCTTTTCCCGAGAAGAGTTCCGCTGCGCCGCCGCCATCGAAGACAAGATTCGGGGGACAGAAGTCTCTGTTTCGGCACCCTGCCGGGACGGGGAATTGCCCCCGGAGTCATCTCCATCAACTCCACCGCCATCTCCATCGCCGTTGCTGACTCCTACGATGAGGAGTGAGTAGTTCTCCCCCGGGGCTGCGGGCTCTACCGGTAGCTATGTGGTTCATATCTCTCTCCCATGTGATCTTTATGTGATCATGAGCTTTGTAATCTAGTTGAATATGTGATGTTACTCTTTATCTATTATGCACTCTAGAGGTTACTTTATTATAAACTCCGGGGTTATTCACGGTTGTAAAGGTGACAGTATGTGCACCGTGTGTGATTCCTTTATGACGTTGTGGTGTTAGTTTACTCTGACTTTGAGGGTGCTCTTGTAGCCCAACACAGTGAATGGTGTTTATCATCCAACAAGAGAGTGTTTAAGAGTAGTATTTATTATTCAGCTTTGATGTCATTGTTGAGAATGTCCACTAGTGAAAGTATGATCCCTAGGCCTTGTTTCTAAGCATTGAAACACCGTTTACAACCAGTTCTGCTACATGTTTGCTTGCTGCCATTTTTATTTCAGATTGCAATTACTACTTATAATCATCCATATTACTTGTATTTCACTATCTCTTCGCCGAACTACTGCACCTATACATCTGACAAGTGTATTGGGTGTGTTGGGGACACAAGAGACTTCTTGTATCTTAATTGCAGGGTTGCTTGAGAGGGATATCTTTGACCTCTACCTCCCTGAGTTCGATAAACCTTGGGTGATTCACTTAAGGGAAACTTGCTGCTGATCTACAAACCTCTGCTCTTAGAGGTCCAACACTGTCTGCGAGAATAGAAGCGTGCGTAGACATCAGCGGCTACGGGATGTTTCCTGGAAAAGTGATCGGGTGCCTAGGGTTTTCCCGTGAAGAGGTATAAATAGGCGAAAAGGCAACGTCGGTGGGCGCCCGAGGGGCCCACACCACGCGGCGGCGCGACCAAGGGGGGGCCACCACCAGGCGTGGGCGCCTCGTGGCTCTTCTTCGTCTCCCCTTTGGACTCCATGAACGTGTCGGAAAAAATAGGGACTTTGCAATTTGTTTCGTCCAGAACAACTTTTCTGGAACAAAAAACAGCAGAAAACGGGAACTGGCACTATGGCATCTTTTTAATAGGTTAGTCCCAGAAAATGCATAAAAATGATATAAAGTGTATATAAAACATGTAGCAATTGGTATAATATAAGCATGGAACAACAGAAATTATGGATACGTTGGAGACGTATCATGGGGCGTCCAGAGTTTTGCTTCTGTACTACCGGTAGGTAGTACTGACACCGGTAGTAGCGAAGGTTCACCTTCGATGGTACCGACCGAAGTACCGGTCGTTGCTCGGTACTACCGGAGTTCAAACGGTAGTACCGGGCAGGGGGGTCCCTTTCGGTACTACCGGGTGTCCATTCCATCTCGAGCCCAGACTACCATTGACCAACTATCTTCTGCCGGCTGGTAGTACCGGTGGTGCAGACATTGAGGAGAACGATCACTTTTGTCGTGGACTATATAAGTGAGTCTTCTTCTCCAAAGAACTCAAGCTTCATAATATTCTCTCTCCATCTGACGAGTGTGTGACTCGGCAAATCCCAGGGTTGCGTACCCCGGGTTGATTGAGGGGGAGAGGGATGAGCGTTGGTGATCACGACGGCTGACAAGCAAGGCGTTTTACCCAGGTTCAGGCTCCCGGAGGATAAGACCCTACTTCCTGCTTGTCTGGTATTGATGGCGAGTGGCTTACAATGGCGAGATGCGATCTCGCTAGGGTTTGGTGATGGCGGCTATGCGCGTATTGATCTGTCCGTGTGTGTCCCTTGGACGAGCAACCCTCCTAGCCTTTATATAACAGGCTAGGTCTCGGGTGAACGGCGCCGATGGCGTTTACAGATATGGCAAGTCGTATGACCTAACCGACTATTGTTGGGCCATACGCTATCTCTACTGGGCCTTCCTTGGGCCTTTGCAGTCTTGGCGTGACCCAGGTATCCTCACCGTGGGATAGTCGGAGGGCAGCCCCACGTTAGTAGCCCCCGAGTGCTTGGTCGAATCGCAGAGTCGGGCAAAGTACTCCTTTCTCCTGGGCACGCCGCCGGGTTGCTTGTAGTTGAGGTTGAACTCGTTTTCCTTCAGTCGAAAAGCCGACTCCCGATGGGAGTAAGAATTGTAACCGACTTACTGAAGTCGTGTCTTTGACTTGTTTCTGTTCAGCCTGCTGGCGTTCTGTCAGTTAATTCAGCTTGTGAAGCTTACTGAGTCTTCTTGCAACCCGTTTGCATGGTTCGAGTCCTTGCAGCAGTACTGTGGCTTACTGAGGTGATTTCAGCCGTGAAGCTTACTGGGTTTACCTGTCACTCGAATTATGCGTTCGAGTTCTTTACCTGGCGTAGAAATTCAGCTTTCAAGCTTACGTGCACGTTCAAGGTCACCTGAATGATTTGTTCGAGTTCTTCCTCTGCGCTGCGGCTTACTTCATGCACTTGTGTTGCTGGCGTCAGAGCTGACGCTTCGTAGCACGCCTCTGCGTCCGATTAGACATGACGGAAGTGGCCCCACTGTCAGCGTTTACTGCAGGTAGCATTGACCGTTTTTCTTCTGTCGTGGGCGCGAAAATTTCGCGGCGTGATGATGGTGCCTTGATCCTCGCGCGTAGTGGACGGAGTGGGAGGCGACGGTTTGCCTCTCCGCGCGACACGTGGACGGCTGGATGGAGCTGCGGAGAACAGCTCCTTCGGGAACGGCTGGGATGGACTGCGGCGCGCAGTATAAAGCTGTACCGCGACGGGGAAAAGGTCATCTTCTCCATTTGCCATCGTCTTCTCTCCTGCGCCGTTCTTGCCCCTTTCTGAGCTCTTGCCTGTTCCTCTCTCCACCTTCGCCGAGACGATGAAGAAGACGAAGGCCACGACCAGCACCGCCGCCGCCGCCGGGACAATGGCGATGAAGAAACCCGACGGCGACTGGCAGAAGTCGTCGGTGAAGAAGGCGGAGCTGGAGGTCCTTCGCGTGCAGGGCCTGCTGCCGCCGGCGGACCAGGCGGCGGTGCGCGCGCCTGGGAAGGAGGTATACCCTGCCCCTCGGGAGGGGGAGCGCGTTTGCTTCGTGGACTTCCTTCCACGGGGCTTCGGGTTCCCTCTCCACGATTTTGTTCGTGGTCTCCTGTACGCCTATGGGGTTCAGATCCATGATCTGACCCCCAATGGCGTCCTGAGCATCGCGAGCTTTATCGTGCTTTGCGAGTGCTTCATGGGGATCGCCCCCCATTGGGCCCTGTGGAAGTCTCTCTTCCTTGTCAGGAAGAACGTGGGGAAGAGCGGGTTGGCGTACCCGGTTGGCGGCTTCGGCATCCAGGTGCGAGGTGACACCTCGTACTTCCAGATGAAGAAGTCGGACTCCGTCCAAGGCTGGCGGAAGAGGTGGTTTTACGTCAGGTGCGACCAAGCCGGGCTGCCTGACTTCGACGGCGAGCGTGAGTTGCGGAAGACGTGCGCGTGGGCGCACCCGCTCGTGAAGGAGGAGAAGGAAGCCGTCAAGCCGCTGCTGAGCCTTCTGCGCCACCTGCTGAAGACCTTGGGGCGCGAGTCGGGTGGCGTCCACCTCATCGGCACCTTCTTCAGGCTTCGAGTGCAGCCGCTCCGTGCTCGCCCTCACCCGATGTGGGCGCACG
This sequence comes from Poa annua, assembly GCA_026929855.1. Taxonomy (NCBI): domain Eukaryota; kingdom Viridiplantae; phylum Streptophyta; class Magnoliopsida; order Poales; family Poaceae; genus Poa; species Poa annua. Next base: position 44,629,663 of record CM049436.1, read on the forward strand.
AGGTCGGTGGCGACCCGCAACCCGACGACGAGGAGGTGGAGCTGAAGGTGAGGAGCATCACAAGTATCCGAGCCGCGGACCCCTGCAACGTCAAGTGCCCGGTCGCAGTCTACGGGTCGACGAACCCTGTTCCTGAGGTAGGCTTCTGTCTTTTCCCTTGCTTGCTTTCTTGATTCACTTTTTCTTGATTCGACTGTCACTTTGTTTGCAGGGTCGTTCCTCCCTTATTAGCCTTCCTCCACTCATGGAGAATGGACCCCACGACGAGGCGACGTTCCTTGAAGAGGAAGGTGATGAGGATGACCTTCCTTCCGCCATCTCCCCGAGTGAGGAAGTGGAGGAGGATGAGGATGACGAGGAGCCGCTGCGGAAGAAACAGAAGCGGCAAAGCGGCGACTCTGCTACTGCTTCCTCCCCAGCAAAGGATGCGACTGCAGAATTGGAGGAGGATGATGAGTCGTCTTCGGGTGCCAAGAACCTGGGCGACTGGAGCGCGCCTATGGCCGCGCCTCCTGTTAGTTCTGCGCCGCCGCTCGAGTTCGCCAGGATGGCCTCCGTTTCCTTGGGAAGCGACGATGGCGTCGAAGTCACCAGGTTAGTCATGTTGGTTCTTTTGTGTCGAGTTTGCTTTCCGACTGGCGGGTTCTCTTTTTCGAACTTTTCTTGCATCTTTTGCCAGCCGTCATTCTGGTGGCACCGGTTCCCCTCCACATGAAGTGGAGCACACGTCCGCCCCTTCAGTCGAGCGAGCTGTGCAGGTGGCCGGGGAGCACGCGCGGGCTGGTGACTTCATGGCGCCACATGATGGTGCCGCGGCGACTTCGTCGGATGCTGAGCTGGTGGACCATGTAAGTACTTCTCGACTAGCTCTTCCGCAGTTGCATCGGGTGCGCGAACAGCGCTCCCGATGGGAGTAGCCCCCGAAGGTGTGGGCGACTAGGATAGTCGGACACAACTTTATATATGCTTGTTTGTTTGCAGCCTTATTACCGCCAGCAGCTTGAGGGAGCCGCTGCCTTCGTTCGCCTGGAGAAGGAGAGGGATCAGCTGCGCATCTCCCTGGACCAGGCCACAAGGCGAGTCGCGGAGTTGGAGCAGAAGCTTCAGGCTCAGGCGGAGCTGAAGAAGGCGCTACACGAGTCGCAGGAGCGCGAGCGTGATCGGGACAACCGGGAGAAGACCCAGGTCGACCGCCTGCTCGCACTCGCCAATGTCCTTGGACGTAAGTTTTTCGGCTTGACGCTTACTTGTATAGTTGTTGAATTTGGATTGAGTTGACTCCTTTCCCTTGTTCAGAGAAATGCGGAGGCGCTCCCCCGGAGGGCACGTCTAGCGACGATGTCGACCTGGCGAACGCTGTCGGGTTCCTCGACCGCGTCTGCGCGTATGCTTCGACCGCGCTGCAACAGTCGACGACGGCGCTGCAGAAGTCGACTGGGGCGCTGGCGACTGTGCACCGGAGCATCTTCCCCAGCAGGTCGCCACCAGCTGCCGTGGACGCGCTCGCGGCGCCTTTTGAAGACGATGCGACCACCATCGCGGACTTCACCCGGGCGCAGACGGTACGCGGCTCCGAGCTCACTTTCCAGCTTCTTCTTGGTCATCAAGTTGCTGGCGACTTTGAGAAGGTTGTCAGCGACTTCCCTCGAAAACCTGACGGCAAGACCGCGTCCCTTAGCGGGGTGAAGGCGCAGGCGAGTCAGCTGGCCGCGAAGCTTGTCGCAACCTTCGAGAGGAGGATTGCCAAGGTAGCCGAAGCGGCTGCTGCTAGGAAGAGTCGCTCCCAGTCGGAGTCTGTAGTGTAGTAGTCTTGTAGTCTTCTTTTTGAGTCTGCAGTCTGTAATGAATTTGTATTTTGTGGGTATTCTGGCCTTGAATCATATTAACGCTGAAATGTGAATGCTTTCCTTCGACTGTGGCTTGAATGAGAAGCGATCCTTATCTGTTTTGACACTGTCGATTCCTGGCAGCCTGAAATGGGCGAGGACACTCCAGCTGTTGCGGCGACCGGCGCGGGTGATGAAGAAGGCACTCCTTTGGCTGAGCCTGCTGTTCGCCCTCGTCAAGCGACTTCGGCTCCCGCACGAAGTGCGAACGACCAACGGTTGATCACCTATATGAAGAACAAGGTGGTTGAGCTCGAGGCGAAGCTGAAGCGTGCTGAGTTGGAACTGGAGCGTTCTAGGTCGCGTCCTGTTGCAGAGTTCTCTCAGCGTGAGGAATTCCTGCTTGGAGAAATCGACTTGATCAGTCGACAACTGCAAGGTTGGTTTTCTTAGCGCTGATCTTTGGCTTCCTCTTCCTTGCGATGTGCTGATTGTAGTGTTTTGATGCAGACGTGAACCCTGACTGGCAAGCTGAGCAGACCCGGGTGAACGAGCGGGTCGCCCGAGAAGCCGCGAGTAACACTTTCGAGGCGCGCCATTTTTGGTCGAATGCGTCTAAGGGGCGGATCCTTGCGTGTATGCTGGACCGCACCTGGCGAGCTGCTCTTCTCCTGGAGGGGTGCAGGAAGACTCTCTGGCAGATCCACCGGGTGTTCTTTCCGCACAATGGGCAGCCCAACGAGTTAGCCACGTTGTTGGAGAGGTTCCGCGAAGGTGGTGCGCTGAAGGAGATTGTCAACGCCCAACTCGTTGCCGGGGCGAACGTGGCGTTGGCGTACGTCCGACTGCATCGGCCGAACCTCGCTCTGTCAAGGCTGCTAGGTGGCTTGCCTGAGGAAGACGATTACGCCGAGACTCTGTCGCCTGCTCGTCAGATGATTCGGCAGGTCCAGAGGCTGAGTGAGCGTCTTGTAGGGCCACTCGATGCCCCAAAGGATGAGCCTGCAGAGTAGGGGTAACAGATTTCCGTTGTACAGCATTAGTTCGAAAAGGCAGATTTGCCAAGTGTAAATGTCAGTGTATGTAAACTGAGATGGGCGCAGCCCCCGAGTGCGTCGGGTAGCATCCTAGTATTAACTTTACACCTGTGGCGCAGCCCCCGAGTGCGTCGGGTGGCGACCTAGGTTTTCGAATGATACCTGTATGGCGCAACCCCCGAGTGCGTCGGGTGACGGCCAAGGGTTTTCGACATGGACCTGTATGGCGCAGCCCCCGAGTGCGTCGGGTGGCGACCTAGGCTTTCTCAAGTGACACCTGTATGGCGCAGCCCCCGAGTGTTTCGAGTGGCGTCCTAGGATTTGGACTTGACCTGTATGGCGCGGCCCCCGAGTAGTTCGAGTGGCGGCCTAGGATTTGGACTTGACCTGTATGGCGGAGCCCCCGAATGCGTCGGGTGGCGGTCTAGGCTTTTCAAGTGATACCTGTGTGGCACAGCCCCTGAGTGGTTCGAGTAGCGGCCTAGGATTTTGGACTTGACCTGTATGGCGCAGCCCCCGAGTGGTTCGAGTGGCGGCCTAGGATTTGGACTTGACCTGTATGGCGCAGCCCCCGAGTGCGTCGGGTGGCGGCCTAGGTTTTTCAAGTGATACCTGTATGGCGCAGCCCCCGAGTGGTTCGAGTGGCGGCCTAGGTTTGAAGTTGCTTTTTGACTGAAAAAGTAAAGTGGAGAGCTTGTTCTGCAAATCACGGTATTGATTTTTGCGAGCAGGCCGCCTCATTAAAACCCTTCCAGTCCCCTTAGGTACCCTGGTAAGGGAAAGAGTGCGTCTGAAACCTGCCGCCTTGATATGCTGATTTTGGTACAACGAGGGAGTCGACTAGGCGTAGAAACGACGAAGCTGTGCGACGTTCCATGGGTTGCTGCAGACTGCTCCTGTCTTCGAGTCCTTCAGGCGGTAAGCTCCGCCGCCGATTGCTTCTGTCACAATGTACGGGCCCTCCCATGGGGAGGCGAGCTTGTGCACCTTCTTCTGTTTGAGGCGAAGGACCAGGTCGCCTGCGACGAATGCTCTTGGCCGCAGCCTCCGTCCGTGGTAGTTGCGCAGGTCTTGCTGGTAGACGGCTGTCCGTGCAAGGGCGATGTCGCGGGCTTCGTCCAGGACGTCCATGTCATCTTCGAGTGCTTCTTCTGCGTCGGATTCGTCGTAAGCCACCACCCGTGGTGCGTCGAACTTGATGTCGCAGGGCATGACCGCCTCTGCGCCATACACCATGAAGAACGGTGTGTATTGGGTGGATCTGTTTGGCGTGGTTCGCAGGCTCCAAAGTACTGACGGCAGTTCTTCGACCCAGGCGCCCGCGGCGCGTCTCAGCGGCACTCGCAGGCGCTTCTTGATGCCGTTGCAAACTAGGCCGTTGGCCTTTTCGACTTGCCCGTTGGACTGCAGGTGCGACACAGATGCATAGCTGAGTTTGATGCCTTGTTCGGAGCAGAAGTCTTTGAATTCTTCAGCTGTGAAGTTCGAGCCGTTGTCGGTGATGATGCCGTTTGGTACCCCGAACCTGAAGATGATGGACCTGATGAAGTTAACTGCTGATGATGCAGTCGAGCTTGTGATAGGCACGGCTTCGATCCACTTGGTGAATTTGTCGACTGCTACCAGGAGATGGGTATGTCCCCCTGGTGAAGATTTCTTGAGCGGGCCTACCATGTCGAGTCCCCATTGAGCGAAGGGCCAGGCTAGTGGTATGGTCTTCAATGCGGATGCCGGCGCATGTGGCCTGTTGGCGAACTCCTGGCAGCCAAGGCACTTCCTTACTAGGTCTTCGGCGTCTTGCATAGCTGTGGGCCAATAAAATCCGGCTCGCAGTGCTTTGGCCACCAAGGCACGACTGCTGGCGTGATGCCCGCAGATGCCAGCATGAATATCGAGCAGGATGGCTTGACCGTCGACTGGATCTACGCACCTTTGCAGAACTCCTGAGATACTTCTCTTGTAGAGCTCGCCGTTGATGATGGTGAAACCCTTGGAGCGCCGAATGATGCGTTTGGCTTCGACTGGGTCAACTGGCAGCCTTTGGTGCAGCATGTAAGCTAGATATGGTCCTGTCCATGTGGCTTCGACTAGCATTACCTCCATGGGTTCCTTCTCCTTGCTTGGCGGGTCGGGGGTGCTCGTTGAAGGTGCGGAGGGACCTGGTTGGGGTCGAAGCTTGATGGACCGCTGTGTAATGCGCTCGAGGAAAACGCCGGGTGGTACTGGCACCTTGTCTGATCCCATGTTGGCGAGGACGTCGGCTTCTTCGTTGCTTTCGCGGCCAATGTGCCGCAACTCGCAACCGTCGAAGGTGCCCTCCAGCTGGTTGTAGAGGTCTCTATAGGCGATCATGTTGTCAGCGATGGCGTCGCAAGCCTTCATAGTCTGCTGTACGACGAGGTAGGAGTCGCCGTAAATCATGAGGTGAGTGGCGCCGCAGTTTTTGGCCATCCGCATGCCATGGATTAGGGCCTCGTACTCTGCCTCGTTGTTGGAGGGTGTTGGGAAGTCCATCTGCAGAACGTACTTCAACTTGTCGCCTTTGGGGGAGATGAGGATGACTCCTGCCCCGGCTGTTCTGAACTTCTTGGAGCCGTCGAAGTACATTGTCCATGCGTTGGACAAGTCGGGCACGTCTGGCAGCTGAGCTTCTATCCACTCGGTGGTGAATTCTGGCAGGACTTGTGCTTTGATTGACTTCGGATGAGCGTACTTCAGCCCCCAGGGCCCTAGCTCGACAACCCACTTGGCGACTCGCCCTGTCGCACGTTGGTTTGTGAGGATGTCAGAGAGCCCGGAGGAGCTTACCACTGTGATCGGGTGCTCGGAGAAGTAATGGACGACTTTTCTTGAGGTCATGAAGACCCCGTAGGCCAGCTTCTGATAGTTCGGGTAGTTTTGCTTGGACAGGGTCAGAACCTCGCTGAGGTAGTAGACTGGTCTCTGGACAGGATGGCTGTGCCCTTCTTCTTCTCGTTCAACTACGAGTACCGTGCTCACCACCCTGTTGGTGGCTGAGACGTAAAGGTAGAGCGGCTCGTTTGTCAGCGGCGCCACCAGCACTGGGGAAGTCGTCAGGGTCTTTTTGAGGTGGTCGAATGCGTCCTGTGCTTCCTCTGTCCACTCGAACTTGTCCGTCTTCTTCATCAGTTGGTAGAAAGGCAGAGCCTTCTCACCCAACTTACTAATGAACCGGCTGAGAGCTGCGACTCGGCCGGCTAGGCGTTGCACCTCGCGGAGCTTGGTTGGTGCTGGCATTGTGAGTATGTTTTGCACCTTCTCTGGGTTTGCTTCGATTCCTCTCGCGGAGACGAGGTACCCTAGCAGTTCTCCGGCTGGCACGCCGAAGACACACTTTTCCGGGTTCAGCTTGATCTGGTACTCGTCGAGTGCGGCGAAGACCTTGCGGAGGTCTGCCACGAGGGTATCTTCCTTGCGGGTGGTGACGACGATGTCATCTACGTAGACTTGAACAATCTGTCCGATGAGTCCTTTGAGGCATGCTTGCATTGTACGCTGGTATGTGGCGCCGGCGTTTTTCAACCCGAAGGGCATGGTCTGGTAACAGAAGACGCCGTCGGGTGTGATGAATGCTGTCTTTTCCTCGTCGTCGACGTTCAGTCTGATTTGCTGGTAACCTGAGTAGGCATCCAAGAAAGACAGGCGCTCGCAGCCTGCTGTCGAATCGATGATCTGGTCTATCCGCGGGAGCGGGAAGTGGTCCTTGGGGCAACATTTGTTGACGGCGGTGAAGTCGACACACATGCGTAGTTTCTTCGTCTTCTTCTTTTCCACCAGGACGGGGTTGGAGACCCAGTCTGAGTCCTTGATCTCTCGGATGAACTTGGCGTGCAGTAGTCGGTCGATTTCCTGACTGATCGCGTCTCGCTTGGGTCCGGAAAAACGTCGCATGGCTTGTTTGACGGGTCTTGCGTCCTTGTAGACTTTTAAGGAGTGCTCGGCGAGATTCCTGGGTATCCCTGGCATGTCAGAGGGTTGCCATGCAAAGATTTTCCAGTTCTCCCGTAGAAACTCGACGAGCGCGCTTTCCTATGCGGGAGTTAGACTCGACGATACTTTGACCGTCTTGCTGGCGTCAGTCGGATGGACTTGATGGGTTGATGTGTCGTCATTCGTGTTGAAGGCGGCGTCCTTGGCTGGCTTCTTGCGGGCCGGGAAGATGGTCCTGTCGTTGTCGGCTGCTATCGCCTCGAAGTGCTCTGTAACCCCGAAGAACTCGGAGATCTTGCTGAACTCGCGGTCACAACTGTTCGAGCGGTCGAAGTCAGCATGCACTGTGATTACGCCTTTGGGTCCAGGCAGCTTGAGCATCAGGTAGGCGTAATGAGGTACTGCCATGAACCTGGCAAAGGTTGGGCGCCCAAGTATCGCATGGTACTGCGACCTCCAGTCGACGACCTCGAAGTCAATCGACTCCCTCCTGAAGTGCTCGGGTGTTCCAAGGATAACATCGAGTGTGATTGTTCCCATGGGCGTGATTGCTTGCCCTGGTACTATGCCGTGGAAGGTGGTCTCAGACTCCGGCAACTTCTCTGTCGATCTGTTCATCCTTCTGAGAGTGTCAGCGAAGATGATGTTAAGGCCGCTGCCTCCATCCATGAACACCTTCTTCAGATTGTAATCTCCGATTAGAGCTTCGACTACCAGGGCAGCGTGTCCGGGTCGAGGTACTGCCGTCGCGTGGTCTGCCCTGGAGAACGTGATCGGTGTTTCTGACCCCCTCAGGTAGTCTGGTACTGCGCGTGGGCAGGTGGTGGCTTGGAGGACTTGGCGGGTGATGAGCTTCTGGACCCTGTTTGAGGGGCGCCCCTTCTGTATCATGTTAAGCTGTCCGCGTGCGGCTGGGTACGCGTCATGTCCCGCCGGCTGGGCTTCGTGCTGCGGCTACTGTTGCTGCTGTTGGGGAAAGGCTCCCGCCGCATGTCCTGGGGCAGCGTTCGCGGGTGCGGGTGCTGCCTGGATGGCGAGCTGTGCGGCTGGTAGCAGTGCGGGTGTAGGGGTGATGATGTGCTGCATGGCCTCATAGATCTTGCGCGCTTTGCGACAATCCTTCAACAAGTGGTTGGCGCCCCATTTGCCCGTTTCCGGGTTGCGGAACATGTGATGCTTGCAAGGTTGCGCCAGCTCCTCGGCTGGGGTCAATGCGCGTTTCCACTCGCGTTTGGGACCCCCGTCGCTGCGGTTGATGCTGCTGCTGCTTCGGTTGTATTGCCCTTGGTCGAACTGGCGACCTTGGTTGCCGCTGCGGCTGTATTGATGACCTTGATCGTATTGGCGATTGCTGTCACGTGTCTCATCACGGGGGGTTTGGTATCCCGCCGCTACTAGCTCGATCGAGTCGAGGTTGGTGAAACGTGGTTTCTTCTTTTGGCGTCCTTCTCGCCAGTTACTTGGTCCGGCCTCGTTCTTCGGGGAGGTGTCGCGGACGTAGTCCTCTCCTTCTGCCCACTGGTTGGCCACCTTCATTAGCTCGATCATGGTCTTCGGCTGGAGCCTACCGAATTCTTCGCGGAGGTCGCGGCGGGAGACGCCGTGCATGAAGGCGTCCATCACCCGATCTTCTGAGCAGGCTTCCATAGTGTTGCGGAGGAGTGTCCATCTTTGGATGTATGATCGGAGCGACTCGTCTCGCCCCTGCTTGCAGGCCTGTAGCTCGATGTAGGTTGTTGGCCTCGCGTATGTCCCAAGGAAACTTTTGATGAAGGTATCCCGGAATTCCTCCCAGGTACGGAAGGAGTCCTTAGGCTGGCTGGTGAGCCACCCGCGTGCTGAATCCGTGAGCATGAGCTGGATGTACTGCATCGCCGTGGTTGAAGTTCCACCTTGACAGGTGCAGGCGATGAGATAGTCTTCGAGCCAAAGGCGCGGGTCTTGTTTCCCGTCGTACTTGGGTGTCCCAGCTGCGAGCTTGAAGCCCTTGGGCATGCGAGTGCCGCGGATGTTGAAGCTGAAGCATGCGGCGCCACACGGTTCAAAGTCGCGGTCGGCTTGATCGTCCGGGTTCGTCGCGCTGGTCGTACGCTGGGTGCGGTTGCGATCCACCGTCCTTTGCGCGATGACGTTGCGGAGGTCTTCGCCTGGTTGTGGCTGTCGTAGTTGCCTGGTCGTTGGGCCAGCGGGTGTTGCAGGCTCGTGGGCGCGGCGGCCTCGCTCCTCTCGTGCCTGCTCGTTTGGCGCCTTGCCCGCCAAGGCATCCTCTATTGCCCTCATGGACATGATTTGTTGCTTGTGGAGAAGGGCGCGCGCGTCACCCTCCGGTGGCTGCGTGAGTCGCAGGTAAGTTTCGACTGCCATGAGCGCGGCGTCGGCTGTCTTGGGAACGGGTATCCCGTTCTCATCCTCAGTTACGAAGGATGAGTCAAGGTTGCGGGTGACCCTGGCTCGGTCGGCTTCAGTCATAAGGGGCACGCGAGCCCTACGGCGGCGCGCTCCTTGGTTGACTTCCGTGGAGGAGGTAAACGAGTAGGCGGCCCTCCTGGCGCTTGACACGTCAGCCTCCCTCCTGCGTCGAAGGAGTTCAGCTTTTTCCGCGTGAAGGCGTTCGCCTTCCTTGCGTAGCAAGTATTGGACCGCCAGCTGATCCTCCCGGGGTGCATCCGGTGGGGGGAAAGTGCCGTCGTCGACATGCTTCATGGCCCTGATTGCCATGTCTCGCGTGATGGTGAGTTTCGTCACCTGGTCGGGCATGGTCACCTCGAGCGGGTACGCAGGTTTGTCGTCGTTCCCGGGTGGCACCGGGCCAGCCATGAAGACTTGCGCGGGGTAGACTTGGGTCGGGGTGTGGACGCTGCCGCTGCTGCTTCCGTCGTCCGAGTCTGGCTCGGGGTCGAAAATCGCTGCAACGTGGTGGGTACCGCGGTCGCCGACGCGTCTTCCTTTCTGAAATTCCACGGTCTTTGCCGCGGGCACGGAGAGCGACTTCGCAGTCCTCGGCGCGAGTGCGATTGGCTTGGGGAAGACTTGGCGGGTCGATGAAGATGCGTGCAGCGCGGGCGATGGTGGCGCGACCTTGGCCGCTCGCGAGGGTGCGGTCGACGCAGTCGAGGTTGATGCAGATCTTGGTTTTGCCGGCAGCGCGATCGAGATGGTCGGAGTAGACTCGATCTGCGTGGCGGCCGCTGAGGCGGTTGACGTGGCCGATGCAGACGCGGGTTCTGCAGCCGAAGATGCGATCTCCGCAGTCGCGGTGGGTGCGATCTCTACGGCAGATGACAGCGCGGACGGCACGGTGGTAGCAGATGCGGGTGTCGCCGCCGCGCGTGGCGCGATCGCCATGGACCTGAACACACCACGACTGTCTACAAGGTAGTGTATGGTACCGAAGGTGAGGCACATACCTACGTGCAGATCGGCGTACACCGAACGGCGGGCCGGCGGGTGGAAGGTGTACTCGAAGGAGCCGAAGCAGATTGGCTCCTGGGTAACGCAGACGTCGGTCTTCTTCGTTGATGGAGCCGGTGCGACCATGGTTCCAACGCTCGTTCCTTCCCACAGACGGCGCCAATTGACGAGTGTGTGACTCGGCAAATCCCAGGGTTGCGTACCCCGGGTTGATTGAGGGGGAGAGGGATGAGCGTTGGTGATCACGACGGCTGACAAGCAAGGCGTTTTACCCAGGTTCAGGCTCCCGGAGGATAAGACCCTACTTCCTGCTTGTCTGGTATTGATGGCGAGTGGCTTACAATGGCGAGATGCGATCTCGCTAGGGTTTGGTGATGGCGGCTATGCGCGTATTGATCTGTCCGTGTGTGTCCCTTGGACGAGCAACCCTCCTAGCCTTTATATAATAGGCTAGGTCTCGGGTGAACGGCGCCGATGGCGTTTACAGATATGGCAAGTCGTATGACCTAACCGACTATTCTTGGGCCATACGCTATCTCTACTGGGCCTTCCTTGGGCCTTTGCAGTCTTGGCGTGACCCAGGTATCCTCACCGTGGGATAGTCGGAGGGCAGCCCCACGTCACCATCATTGTTGCAAAGATTCAAACTCCTAACTCTCCCACTAACGCCTTCATAATTTAAGGAGTGATAGAAGAGGTCTAGATCTACACTTCCACCAAAGCAATTTTGATTCCCCCCACTAATCCTTGCGGATCTTGTTACTCTAGACGGAAGTTGTGTTCCACGTGGCTTTGGGAGCTACGAGGACAAGCCAAGAGCCTCCAATTAAGTTGTGGATATGTGCCTTGGCCTTGTGATCTTTGTGACTTTGGGAGCCACGGGATTTGGTGAGAGCCTCCAATTCGGTTGTGGAGTGTGCCTCATCCTTGTAAAGATTTGGTTTCCGACCTAAAGGGCATCATATAGTGACCGTGTCACTCCTCATTGGAGGAAAAGCATGAAAGAGATATGGTGTGTCATTTGAAATCTATTCGGGGATCACTTTGTGACTCCCCACCGCTCCAACGAAGATTAGCTTCCATTGGAATGTGAACTTCTGGATAAATCTTTGTGGCATTGTATGGTTATCTCTTTAGCTACCTTTACTTGTTTAGCTAGCTTGTATTGTTGTTTATATCTTGCTAACTGGTTTATTGCTCGTCATATAGGATTGTTCACCTAGTTGCATATCTAGAGAATTTATATTTGAGCAATCCTTTAAATTGATTAAAGAAAAAGAATTTTTATAGTTGCCTATTCACCCCTCCTCCCCAATAGTCAACCTACTCGATCGTTTTATAATAGCATCTCTTTGTATCTTATCCCATGTATATGTGATATGTCGCATTGTGAATAGTACCATCATCCCTTCATATCATCGTATGTATCAAGCTGTGTGAGTTGAATCCACACTTCCAATTTTATAGCATTGTATATATATGTCATCTCTTTGTGTGTGAACATCGTATTTTTTCCCTCACCGCCACCCTCAATCTTTCCCCTCTCTAAATCAGATATACACCTCCTATCAGTGAGGCCGGTGGTTCCCCTCTCACTCCTGTCTGCTCCGGAAGTGGGAGGTGGGGGACTTCAGTTCTCCGCCTTCTGGGTGTAGTTAGAGATAGATTTTGGTGTCGTGCTCGCATCGTTCAGATGAGAGTGCGCCGGTGCTAGCGCTACGTTAAATAATGATATTCGTTTTAATCCATCTTGAGGGGCATGGTCGTCGTACGGTGTCGATGAGAGAATGGGTCTGTGCCACCATGCTCGTGCTCGGGCTTTGTTTGGTTTGGTCTCATCGCGATTTGTCGGCAACATTTTTCTCTTTTGTGCATTGGGCGTATGCAGATTGAACAGTCGGCTCCCAACCGGCAACTCCAGCTAGACCGCAACATAGATTGGATTGTGTACCCCCACTGATTCAACTTTTTTCCCAGATCTAGTTGTACTCTGCGAGTGGCTATCATATCTATTTTTACGAGAAATAACCCTCTAATACTATGTGCTTACTCAATGTGATTACTCAGTTAGTATTATGTTACTATTCATTCTCACATGTGATGATGTGATGGCGACCAAAGGAGTGGTGGCGGATTCAAATGCAGAAGGTTTTATTGGAGGTTTGGGCTTATTTCTAGATTTCTCTAGGTCTTTTCAATAATTTTCGATCACCTCTTCCCCCTAAAATATCAACACAACTTAACATAAGTTTGCTCTTTTAATAATAGTTTAGATAATTTCTCTAGGTCTTTTCAATAAGTTTGCTCTCCCTATTTTATAATTGTTTTTCCCGATTAATATAATCCAGGTATTAGTTAGTCTACAAAAAATATCTCTTGGTCATAAATGTTTTTTTTTTCGTTCACAATTTTTTGGCGGCCTGGTGCAGTGCTACGCCTACCCAAGGTGCGGGTCCTGTCGTCTAAAACGCATCAGAACGCCTAACCTTGCTGCGGTGGCGTCCCCCTAAAAAAACAAGAATGCCCTTCCGATGAGAAGCTTCGAGACCATCGGCCCGCTCCTCACCCGCTATGCCGCCTCGCAGTCTCTGCTCCCGGGAGCCCATATCCATGCCCACCTCCTCAAGTCCGGCTTCCTCGCCGGGTTCCGCAACCACCTCATCTCGTTCTACTCCAAGTGCCGTCTTCCCGGCAGCGCCCGCAGGGTGTTCTACGAAATCCCGGACCCGTGCCACGTCTCCTGGTCATCGCTCGTCACCGCCTACTCCAACAATGCCCTGCCCCAGGACGCTCTCAGCACCTTCCGCGCCATGCGCACGCTCGGCGTCCGCTGCAACGAGTTCGCCCTACCCGTCGTGCTCAAGTGCGTGCCGGACGCTTGGCTCGGCACGCAGGTGCATGCCGTCGCAATGGCAACTGGCCTCAGCGGGGAAATTTTCGTGGCCAACGCGCTCGTCACCATGTACGGAGGTTTTGGATTTATGGACGAGGCGAGAAAGGTGTTTGACGAGGCCTGCAGCGAGCGGAACGCCGTATCTTGGAACGGCCTGATATCGGGTTACGTCAAGAATGACCGGTGCAGCGATGCCGTTAAGGTGTTTGGTGAGATGGTGTGGGATGGGGTACGGCCGAATGAGTTTGGGTTCTCTTGTGTCGTGAATGCCTGCACCGGGTCCAGGGATTTAGATGCCGGCAGGAAGGTGCATGCCATGGTGGTACGGACGGGGTATGCGAAGGACATCTTCACAGCCAATGCGTTGGTCGACATGTATTCGAAGCTTGGGGACATTCATATGGCAGCTGTGGTTTTTGGCAAGGTACCCGAGACGGATGTCGTCTCGTGGAATGCTTTCATTTCTGGGTGTGTGCTTCATGGACACGATCAGCATGCACTGGAGTTGTTGCTGCAGATGAAGTCTTCAGGACTGGTGCCTAACGTGTTCACACTGTCCAGCATCCTGAAGGCTTGTGCGGGTGCTGGTGCATTCAATCTGGGCAGGCAAATTCATGGGTTCATGATCAAAGCCTGTGCAGATTCAGATGACTATATCGGTGTTGGTCTTGTGGATATGTACACAAAGTACGGTCTTCTGCATGATGCGAGGAAGGTGTTCGACTGGATTCCTCAAAAGAATTTGGTTTTGTGGAATGCACTGATCTCAGGTTGTTCTCATGAAGGATGTCATGGCGAGGCGTTGTCTCTCTTTTGCAGAATGAGAAAGGAAGGTTTTGACTTCAATAGGACGACACTGTCTGCTGTTCTCAAGTCAACAGCAAGCTTGGAGGCAATCAGTGACACACGACAGGTTCATGCTCTTGCAGAGAAGATAGGATTCCTTTCTGACTCTCATGTCGTCAATGGTCTTATTGATTCATATTGGAAGTGTAATTGCCTCCATTATGCAAATAGAGTGTTTGAAGAACACAGTTCTGATAACATCGTAGCTTTTACATCCATGATCACAGCACTCTCACAGCGTGACCACGGTGAGGATGCAATTAAGTTGTTCATGGAGATGCTAAGAAAGGGTCTCGAGCCAGATCCCTTTGTGCTAAGTAGCCTCCTGAATGCGTGTGCTAGCCTGTCAGCATACGAGCAAGGGAAGCAAGTGCATGCTCACTTGATCAAGAGGCAGTTCATGTCAGATGTGTTTGCGGGAAATGCTCTTGTGTACACATATTCAAAGTGCGGGAGCATAGAGGATGCAGATCTTGCTTTCTCTGGACTGCCTGAGAAGGGAGTCGTCTCATGGTCTGCAATGATTGGAGGGTTAGCACAACATGGGCATGGGAAAAGAGCATTAGATGTGTTCCACATGATGGTTGAAGATCGTATTGCTCCAAACCACATCACTATGACCAGTGTTCTCTCTGCCTGTAACCATGCAGGGCTTGTCGATGAGGCCAAACGATACTTCAGTTCAATGAAGGAGATGTTTGGAGTTGACAGGACGGAGGAGCATTATGCTTGCATGATTGATCTTCTTGGCCGTGCTGGTAAACTAGATGATGCAATGGAGCTTGTCAACAGCATGCCATTCGAAGCCAACGCCGCAGTTTGGGGGGCACTGTTAGCAGCCTCAAGAGTACACCGAGATCCAGAACTAGGAAAGCTGGCAGCTGAAAAGCTCTTCATACTGGAGCCAGAGAAGTCTGGCACACATGTGCTGCTTGCAAACACCTACGCATCTGCAGGCATGTGGGATGAGGTGGCTAAGGTGAGAAAATTGATGAAAGACAACAATGTCAAGAAGGAGCCTGCTATGAGCTGGGTTGAACTGAAGGACAAGGTGCATACTTTCATTGTCGGTGACAAGAGCCACCCAAGGGCAAGGGACATATATGCAAAGCTAGAAGAATTGGGAGATCTGATGAGCAAAGCTGGTTACGTTGCAGATGTAGAGGTTGATCTCCATGATGTCGACAAGATCGAAAAAGAGTTGCTTCTTTCTCATCACAGTGAGAGGCTGGCTGTCGCATTCGCGTTGATCAGCACACCAGCTGGAGCGCCCATTAGGGTCAAGAAGAACCTGCGCATATGCAGAGATTGCCACGTTGCATTCAAGTTCATATCAAAGATCGTTTCAAGGGAAATTATTATCAGAGACGTCAACCGGTTTCATCATTTCAGTGACGGGGCATGTTCTTGTGGTGATTACTGGTAAAAGCAGTTAGGCATATGACCTTTTCTTGTGGCTTGTTAGTGACTGATGAGTAGAGCTGTTAAATTCAGGGTTCAGAACTCAGAAAATGTGGTAAGCCATTACCCTAGCGTTATATCATTATTTTCTGAGATACCTGCACTACTGCAGTAAAGCCATGGCTTCTGCAACTGCTGCTGCAGCAAGATGTTCAGACGTGTGAAAAGAGCTGCAACGTCATGATTCAAACATTTTTCTTTGACAACGTTATTACTTATTCGTCATGTACATCATGATTCAAACATTTATCTTTGCTAACGTTATTAGCTCAATAAAATAAAATACTACTCCCTCTGTCCGTGAAAGATGCTCTCATAGGGACCATTTGGAACGGATCACTGAGTATATAATGCACGCAATACGGTTTGTAATAAATGGGCAGACTTTGCATCAAAATCGTCTTCTATAGATATATACATAGGTCCCTAGTCAGACATCTACTCCCTCCGTATCAAAATGTAAGATGTTGTGGTCACTTTTGATCATTATGTATGTAGCCACGTTTAAATACAAGATTCATTTGAACCTTGCACTAAAACATGTCTAGATACATAATGATCAAAAGTGGTCACAACATCTTACATTTTGATACGGAGGGAGTATTAGTCAGTAACCATAGCAACTGAATATCGGCAGAAAAATTCTCTGAAAAATTCATTTCCGAACACTCCAACAGTATATACAGATATTCAAGCAAAACTTGCACCCAGAAGAATATAACGACAATTCATAGACCTCTTCAGCTTTTCTTCACACAACAATGACAAGCGGTGGGCCAGTGGTTGTACCACTTCCAGTGACTCCGTGCATCTACATACCAGGATCAGGACAGTCTACAACCTTATCCTAGATAGTTGATCAGAATATAACCACAGAGCGGCATAAGTGCAAATCCAAGAGATTATCTATTTGTAACGCTACAGGTGCCTATGTATTCCTAGCATCGCTTGAGTTTCCGCGGGTTAGCTCCCGACTCCATTTTTTTCTCACAGTTTGAGCGACAGAAGCTTGCTTTCGACGACGCCTGTAGGCCTCTCTTTTGCTGCACAACACAGAGAACAAAAAGTTCGAGGTTACATACAAAAGTAGTTGCAAAGATGTGCGAACTTCAAGTCTTCAACCTTTGCAGGAATCAGTTTATACCCTCACACCAATCTAGCTAGCCATGACAGGAAATTTCAAGATTGTGCAATTAAATCTAATTTTCTTTGTACAGATCACTTATACAGGCATGCTATTTCCAAAAACTCATTAGACAAATTTCTAGCCTGCAGCAGATACCATAACAACCAACGGTACCCCTGAAAATTAGAATATTAAGAAGAGAGAAATAAAAAATAAAATACCTGATAAAAATAAGGCCTGCTGTAAGAACCATTCCTCCGATTGCCCAAGATATTCTTTCACCGACAGGCATTTCTTTCGCCCATCTCTGATAATCTTTAAGATCCCAAGAGGTCACACCATGTAGTGTTGGGCGGTCTTTTGAAGACGTCCATGTATCAGAGATGGAATCCAAACTTGCTTTCCCACCATAGCAGAAAGCCTCAACTTCATTAGGACTGGCATCAGAAACTTGCACAGAGAAACCAGCAAGTCGACATAGCTCTGTGCCATTAGAAACCCACTTATGTGCTTTGCCACAAAGGATGTCGCCTAAACCACAAGGAGATAAGGTCTGGCACAGCGGTAAGGGAGCAATCAGCAATCGAAACTGTGAGACGTACTAACAAAAAGGATCTGCTAGCTACTAAGGAGTTCAATAAACACAAGAAAAACGAATTTCTGCAGTATCAATAGCTATTTCAGAATTTACTGAATATAGTAAATGATCTGACATCAAGATAGTTTCAGTTAGATATAACTCACATAGCTTCAGAATTGGGTCTACCTGTGTTTTCATATCAATGGAGAAGTATGCCTCCGAACAAGCTTCAAAAACCATATCACAGAATGATGCACATATAACTGGAGGTCCAGGCCTGACACCCACCCGTGGATCACAAATCGAGCACTCGAGCAATTCCCACAAATGAAGGCATTCTCCACTGCCTTCGCCAGTTGACGAGAGCTTTCTCACTGAAAGTAGGGCAGGAAATGTCTGTGTCACGTCACAACATGTGTTCTGGCGGAATATCCTACATAGTGCTAGATCTTTGCGCCCCTTTGCTGCTTTTCCAGGAGGGTTGCCTTCAGACGAGAAAGCAGGGAACCGACCACCAGGTGAAACACATACCCCTTTCGGTTGTCCTGTGGAGCAAGAAATTAAACAACATAAGTATACATCAGATAATTTTGAAATGTTTGTCCATGATGCGAATCACAATTGTTGATGCCCATTTGCTCATCCAAATAAGATTATGCAAAACCTCCTATACCACCTTAACAAGACTCGCCCATTCAATCTAAAATCACAAGGCTCCTGTAGAATCAAGAAGCTCAAAGCTATCGTGCTATTGCTTTCATCGCAAATACTTATGCTCATCTGCCTTATGATCGGCAGAAATGCCAAGAAACTGAAATTTACTAAAGAGTGAGACAATAAGCTTCTAGCAGAAATGCCAACAGATCTTCCTATACTATGATGTACGAACTGATAATTCGTACAACCCATGTCATGGGTTCGAATGGGGCCCTAAGATGCACATAGATCACAGACATTTCTGAACCACCATCCAGGAAAATGAAGATTTAGCCTAGACACTTCACTAAACCTAGATACCCAGAGAGACTGACACTAAAAATCGCCCAGGACATAGACAACAACTCAAAAGCAAACTCATACCACCGACAAAAAGCAACATAATACCAAGGAACGAAGAAATAAAGCGTACGAGATCACGAGAACGCGATTGATCGTACCAGCCGATGCGATTGGCGAGAGGAAGAGCGGCAGAAGAAGCAGCAGGTAAGTTGGAGCCGCTCGCGACTTAGGGGGAGCGCTCATCGGAGGCAACCTGCCCGCCGACAGGGTCTAGCGGCGTGATCCGTCGAGCGGATAGGCGAGGAAGGGGAATCAATCTGTGGATTCGCTCGCGGCTTCCGTCTGGACCAGGCAAGTCAACAGGCTCTGGGAAACTCTTTTCCTTAATGGGCTAACCACGGCACTGAGGCCCGATAACGCAGAAGAGCCCGTTTCCGCTCGGGGCTGCGGAAGAACGCGGAGGAGCAGCAGCACGAAATATTAGTCCCACCTCGCCTGGCGAGAGCAGCAGAGCAGGTGGAGGCGGGTATAAGAAGAGGAGGAAATTCAAATTACACCACGCTCGTGTCATTTTGTTCCCAAAAACATCCGGTATATAAGAGAAAGAGGGGCGCCAAACGGCGTAAATCAGGAACCTGGGACGTGTTTTTCAGTCGTTACCCAGCCCAACTCTCTGTTCAAAAATTCAAAAAATGACGGACAGACAAACGCGATTTCATTCATAGTTCAAAAAATAGCGGGCAGATTTCATTCATAGTTCAAAAAATGGCGGGCAGACAAACAGCGATTTCATTCATAGTTCGGCGATTATAAAGTACGAATTTAAATTTAAAAATAACTTCAAACTACTCGGCGATTAGCGCGCCTAGTTGAGGCCCAGGCTGTTCGCGATCGCCTGGCTGTAGTCGCAGGCGCCGCCGTCATCGTTCGAGCCGGCGTCGTCGCCCCACCACCTGCTCTGCTGCAGGGTGCGCTGGAACTCCTCCTCGTCGGTGTCGGGGTCGAGTACGACGTACACTACCTCCTTCGGCTGCGGAGGAGGGATGCGGCCGCGATGCGCAGCGGCGGCGGCCTGCTGTTGGCGCTTCGCCCGCTTCCGCTCCGCCTCGGCGAGGAGCTGGCGCTGGACCTCCAACTCCTGCGTCGTGAACTCGCGTAGACTCCATTCGTCGGCGAAGTCGTCCTCCGCCGGCTGGACGGTGTTGAAGGAGGCCTCCTCGGCATCCTTCAGGCCGGGCCACTCCTCCTCCGCCGGCGCAGGCTCCTTCTTCGGCTTGACGACGCGCCGGAAGAGGGATGTCGGAGGAGATGCGGCGCGTCGCTGGCGCAGCTCGCCGATGCGCATGGGGGCGGGGCGTCCGGAGTTGAGGGTTGGGGGGTGAGGGACATCGGTGCGGCGCGTGTACCTGGTGGAGGCGCCGAGCGCGAGGCGCCGGAGGAAGACGAGGTGGCGAGGAGGAGCTGCCGGCTCCCATCCGCCGCGGCGCCCACGACGAGACCCGCGGCGGCATCGTCAGCCGAGACTCGTTGCCGGCGGCGATGTAGTCGAGCACCAACTGGAGCGTGCGGTGCTCGCCGCCCGACCAGCGCTTGCGCCCGGCCGTGTTGCAGCGCCCCTCCACCGGCCCGTTGTTCCCGCGGTCGGCGACGTCGTCGTCGTGGCAGCGCTGGAAGTACGCCGCCCAGAAGGCGTCGTTGCCTTCTGGCCTCCAGCGCGGGTCCGCGGCCTGCTCCGGCGTCAGGCCTGCGCGGACCTCCGTGATGGCGTAGTGGTACTGCTCGCCGGCAGGGACGGGGGGCACGGGGATCCCACCCGCGCTGAGCTGCCACGCCGCCTGGCCGGCGGAGGCGCCGGGGACGCGCATGTCCGGCGGGCACGGGTACCCCGCCTGGTACAGCGCCCACGCCTCCTGCTTGCGGAGGTGGCGGCGGCCAAAGCCGTTCGCGGCGGCGGCGTCGTACGACATCCTCTCGGTGGCGGGCGAGAGAGAAGAGAGAGGGAGGCAGAGGCAGCGAGAGAGAGGAATGGCGAGTGTGGGAGAGGCGGCGAGGGCTCGGGGGAGTTTTTATAGCGCGGCGCGGCCAGGCGAAGGGGCGGTGGTGGCCATTACTGCGCGCCGCGTGCCCCTTCGATTGGACGTCGCAGCCGCGCCACGCCATTACTCCGGCAGCCTTTGATTGGCGCGCTCTCACTGGCCGCCCGCCACGCCATTAACTCCGGCAGCCTTTGACCGACGCGGGAGCCGAGAAGACGAGCACGCGGCCTCACGGGCGGTTCTGTTCCGCTAGCCCGCGTCGCCTTTCCCGCCTTTTTGCCCCCCCCCCCCTAGCCGAACCCAGTGGGCTGGGTTTCACCTGGGTGCTTCCGTGCAAAATAACGCCGAAACGGCGCTATTTGGGCTTCTGGGGGGCGAGTGGTGAAAAACCGACGCTTTTTGCTTCCGCCGGCGCTAAAAAGGCCTCTTGGGGGAGGGGCGACTGGAGATGCCCTAAGCCCCCATCAATATGGGTACAAGGTACACAACACTTTACAATTTTCATTTTTTTTTGACATGGATAAAATGATAGCTGAGAAGAAGGTTATTTTTAAAACGAGATAAAAGATTGTCTTTTTCAGAATTAAGAATAAGAAATCGTTGACCGGTTAATTAGCAGGAAACCGACCAAAATCAGAACAAACACTCTCACCCACTGCCATGGTGATCAACCGTCGCGAGGGCACACAAACACGGCTCTCTCAATTCCGGTGACCCATGCACGTGATCCGACACACTCGCCAAAGCCTGCGAACCCACCATTGCCCAGCCGGTCTTCCCCTTCGGCCGTCGTCGCCACTGAAGGATGCATCTACGTTAAGCCCTGACGGTAGACGATATCGGCGGGACCGATGTTCTTGTGTTGTGGCGTCGACATGTTATGTGGTCGAGGGAGGCTCGAATGTTCTCGGTTACATAGTGCAAGATCCCAGTGGCCTGAAGACCCCCTACGTCGTGTAACCTGCAGGTGTGGCTTCGCCGACGACCGGTTGGTGTAATCTAGGTGGTGGCCTACATAGGATTCGTCCCAATAACTTGTCTGACTAGGCAATAACTTGTCTGACTAGGCGACTGCCATCCTGGAGGAGGGTGCGTGCTTTGGCGAGTGTACCGAGCCACGTGCACGGGTCACTAGAACTAAGAGTCTGGTGCCTATGTGTGCCCTCACGACAATAGTACTCTTTTATTTTGGTCGGCTTCCGGCTAATTAATCAGTCAATGTTTTTATTCTTAATTAATGAAAATGACAAATCTTTTGTCTCGTTTTAAAATAATATTGTTTCTCTGTTGTCATTTTATACATGTCAAAAACAAATTGTCATGCCAAAAAAGCGTGATGTAGTTTATACTCATGTAAACCGGTGGTTAGTGTCAGATTTTGATGTCAATAGTGTATTTAGACTAGGTTGCAACGGATTAGACTAACCTGGTGGAGGGTGCAACAAATCTGTAAACCTGGTGCTTTTCGCAACGAAATGGCATGAAGGTGGTGGAATTTCCAGTTTCCTCATAAGAGGAGGGGTAGCGCAGGAGAGCGGTGTTTTGTAGCCTGCGCTACAGTATTTTGAAAAATTCAAAAATGCCATTGTAGTTTCTAAAAGTCGTGCCAAAAATCACATGTGTATATAGTATCGCGAAGAACAAACGTGAATTTTTTTACCTTAAATTTTGTTGTAGTTTAGGCCGTGAAAAAAAGTTAAAATCTGACAAATTTCAAAATTTTGAATATGCGTGTTTAATCCAAAAAATTGTCTTTTTCATGGAGACCAAAATAATTCGCATTTGGATTTAAAACTTCGCACGACTGTAAATCTGGGCAATATGTACATCCTGAAATGTTTTTAGGATCTTTAAAAACTTAAGAAATACCGATTTTGAATTGTTTAAAAACAGGCTCCATGTAGCTCGGGCTACCATAGCCTTTTGCAGGCAGTGCACAGCCTAGCAAGGAATACTTCTCACGGTCTTTTGGTTAGGAAGAACGGTTTTAATACTCATATGTTCAAAATTACAAGATAATCATTTATGTAAAAATAGATGTATCTACACATGTTATACAAAAGGATGTCAATGTTACACAAAAGGATGTCATGTATTTTTAGACGGAGGGAGAATTCTTATACGTGAGCTTATACTAAATTTATTTTTCTTAAGGAGGGCTAGCCAAAGTAGCTTGCTGCTTGGCTCTCGTGTGTCGTCCTAGCGTTGCACGGCTGCTAGGGCCCGGCGCACCCCGTCCAAACCGAAATCAAAGGGGTGTCCCAAAGAAAAGGGACCTTGGTGAAGGTCCTATTGTCGCTCTCGCGCGCCGCCACATGGTCCTGCCACGTGGGCGTATGACAGCGTCGGTCGGAAAAACGAGCCCGTTCCTGAGCCGAAACCCCCGTGACTCGTTTTTCTGAGCACGTCGTACGCTATTGTAATTGTACGTGAATGAGCCCGGACCACCTATTCCTTCCGATTTCTCTCAACATGCAGTACACCGGAAAAATGCACGGTGTAAAGTCGTTTTAGTTGTACGTACAACTACAGATTTAGATTTAGGTTGTACGTAGAACTACACAGATCTATACATATAACTATACAGACTCAGATGTGCAACTATACACTATACTTTATGTAGTACGTGCAACTACACACACTCAGACGTACAACTACACATATTTACCTTGTACGTACAAGTACACAAACTAAGATTATACGTACAACTACGTAGACTTTGCGTATAACTATACAGACTCAGATGTACACTACACAGACTCATGTTGTACGTATATAACTATATAGACTCAGACATACAGTTACACAGAATGAGTTTGTACGTACAACCAGACATTCAGGTTTTACGAATTATGCATAACCGGAAGTATAAAAAAAAGGTCAAAACCTATCAACATGGGATATAGTTTTGAATATCTCGATGCGAGTAGCTCGTCTCCCGTATCCATTTCTTTCTAATCATCATTCCCATTTTTATTCTGATACATTTTTATTCTGATAGCGATACTTGGCGGACATGCAAATAAACATGCAGGACCAAAAACAAGCACAAAACGACACTTATCACCACGAGAGTGAGGCTAAATTTCCCTTTATAAAGGGAAGCTTTTTTTTAGTGATTTCCAATTCAAAGTCATTTTCATTGTTTGGCCATCGGGCCACCCCGCAAGATTTGTTATTTTACAACTTCTTTTGAAATGCTTTTTAGCTGCAGCTTAGTCGAGTTATTAAGGAGAGCGGTCTATTTATCAACCTTGAGTTGAACCATGATATGTCTGGTTTCGACATATACCCTTCCTTAGGATGACTACAACGGGTTGACCCAAATGGACATGCTTTTTGTTCGTTTTTTCCGTTTGGGTCGCCGAGTGGATAGGTCTTGTCCGTGCTGGTCCGTCGAACGAGCGAGTGCGCCCAACGCGCATGATCCATCGTAAATTGTTTTTTTAACAGGCCTTATATGGGCTTTTTTTAATTGCAAATCGATGGTGAGCCACAAACGGCCAATGACAGTACTAGATTAAAAAAACCCGGAGCCTACTCCTCATCATCGGATGGGTCGAGGTCGTAGTACTCCGGCGCCTTCTAGAGATGCTGTGGCGACTCTGCTACTGCGCTGCTCTGGCGCGGTGGGGTGGCCGAAACCTGGTCCTGCTCCAGCGCGGCAGCGGGATTGCCGGTCCATGTCCAGATTTGGTCGTATATCGTTCTGAACCATGGCGGCGTTGCAGCTCGCTTCCTCCTGAACCATGGCGGCGTTGCACTCCGCCTCCTCCTCCTCGAGACACCGGACCGCGTCTTCCTCCTGGCGCGCCAAGTCCGACGACTCGCGGAGGGCCGGCCCGAGCCCTATCCACCGGCCGAGGTCGTCCGTGTCCGCGGTGAGCAGAGACGCCTCCAGCGCCGCCTTCAGCTCCGGGCCCTCGTCCTCCTCCTCCATCTTGACCGCGTGCGGCGGCACTCTGAGGTGGGGCGGTGCCGCCCTGCCCACCCTGAGATGGGGCGGGGGAGACGAGCGGCCTGAGGGCGGCGCCGGAGCCCGCGTGAAGAGCGACCGCCGACGCAGGTCGTGCTTGTCGTCGAACCAAAATGGGGACGTGGGGGCGAACGCCGGGTCACTGAGACACTCCGACGGGATGCAGTTTCAGCGACACACGATTTCTGGTCGCTCACCGGAGGGGCGGGCACCGGAATCCGTTGAGGATTCAAGTGCCAGCCCCTAGGCAGCTTGGCGTTGCTCCAGGGTACGAGACACGCATGTTCCCAGTACCACTCACAGTCGCGCTTCTACACACGTAGTGGCGACTCCGGCCGCCAACCTCGGTCGCCTCAACTTCGACACCCGGAGGCGCAAGGGCGAAGGGGACGGGAGGGGCCGGAGCGGCGGTGACGTGGAACGTGGGCGGCGGTGACGGCTATACGAGGACCCCACATCATGGTCGTGCTTCGCCTTCCCGATGAACAACCACTACAGCGGTATTGCCGAGGTGGACGACGTGCGGTGGGCGATGGTGGTGGCTAGGATTTCTGCGCGCCGAAGTGGAAATGGCAGTGGCGTCCCTATCTGCACGTCCACTGGCATTTAATATAACCGCGTGGGGAGGGTGACCGGCACACTGTCACTGCCGAGTGGGCCAGTGGGAGGACAACAGCCGAACACGCGGAGGCTCCGTTGCGGACGACGCAAAGCTGACCCAAATTTGGGCCATGAATGGATCGAGCCAGACGCACGACAGAAAAAAAATGGACACGTCCGGATTTTACGTCCCCTCGTTGGGCCGTGGTTAAACAGACAGAATCGGACACAGACGGATTCGATGGGTTCGGCCCGTTCGAATCATCCTTATTGAGTTATCTATGTGGTCAAAAGTGGAGTTTGTTTTTGAAGACACTGATGAAATGTCGAAGACAAGGCAGAAGGCAACATTCGATCGGAAGAGAGATGCGCTGCCCTAAGATAAAACAGTCATCATTCCAGTTAGGTAGGAGCAGTACCACCAAGGTTGAACCGCTGCATCATTTGCGCGATTACTAGGATCGGTTCGGATCACTCCCCCTTGCTGCTGTCGTCTGGTGGAGCCATACCACCAAGGTTGAACCGCTTCCACTTTGAGAACTTCTGGCTAGGCCAGCCAGGGTTTGTGGATGCTGTTCGCCTGAAGTGGTCCTGGGCGGCCGACCACCCTCCGCGGATCTTTAACGCGGTGGATGTCTGGCACCACTGTGCTCAGATGGTGCGCCAATTCATGAGGGGTTGGGGCGCCAATCTGGGTGCGGCCCTCCGCCAGCGGAAGGAGTCATTACTGCGGGACATCCAGTGGTTGGACAGTGAGTCGGACTCGGTGGGTCTGACGGCTGACCAATGGGTTCAGCGCTACGCATTGGAGAACTCCCTTATGGAGATCTACCACGGCGAGGAGTTGTTTTGGCGGCAGCGGAGTCGTCAAAACTGGCTTCTCAAGGGGGATGCGAATACGGCATACTTTCACGCGATAGCTAATGGTTGTCGCAGGAAATGCTCGATTCCGTGCCTGTGGGAAAATGATCGTCTCCTGGAGGTACCAGGAGAGATCTCTTCCCATATCTACTCCTTCTACAAGGAGCTCTTCTCGGCAGGACCCCGCTCGGGGATATCCCTGGCAGTTGACCTTTGGCCAGTTCGGGCTAGAGTCTCTCAGACAGGGAAAATGCGGACTTGACCCTCCCATCCCTGCCAGAAGAGGTGCACAAGGCGGTGATGGAGATGAAGGCCAATTCGGCCCCGGGGCTGGATGGCCTTCCTGTGGTTTTTTTCCAGACTTTCTGGGAATCGGCCAAGGCCGTGATTATGCCTATGTTCCAGGAATTCTATATTGGAACTTTGGTTGTATCACGACTGAACTTTGGCGTGATAACCTTGATTCCCAAGGTAGTGGGAGCCACGGATATCCGCCAATTTAGACCCATCACTGTACTCAACGTCATCTATAGGATTTTGTCTAAGGTCTGCGCCTTGAGGCTCGCCCCAGTAATGGAGCGGATCACGCATCCTTACCAGTTCGCCTTCCTAAAATGCCGGTTCATACATGATGGGATCCTAGCTCTTAGTGAGATTATTCACGAGGTGAAAACACGCCGCCAGAAAGGCGTGTTCCTTAAGCTAGATTTCCAGAAGGCGTATGACCGCCTGGACTGGGCCTTCCTCCGCTTGGTTCTGGAGCGGAGGGGGGTTGATGATAGGATGATTGGCTGGATCATGCAGCTGGTGATGAGTGGTAACACCGCCATTAACGTGAATGGGGAAGTAGGGCCCTATTTTCGGTCGACCTGTGGAGTTAGGCAAGGGGACCCCATCTCCCCTCTGCTATTCAACTCCGCGGTTGATGCCCTTGCGGAGGTCTTAGAGCATGCTAAGACCGCCGGCCACATCTCGGGGGTGGTTGGACATCTTGTCCCGGGGGGTGGCGTGACTCACCTTCAGTACGCCGACGACACCATGGTCATGGTAGAGGGGTCGGAACTGGATATTATCAATCTAAAGTTCCTTCTCCTTTGCTTTGAGGCAATGTCCGGTCTCAAGATCAACTTCGACAAGAGCGAGGTGGTGATCTTAGGGTACTCGGAGGAAGACTAACAGCGGATGGTGAACAACCTGAATTGCAGGTTGGCGTCATTCCCAGTTACTTATCTGGTAATGCCGATCCGGGACACACGGATCCTTGGTAAGGATCTTGCACCCCTTGTTGCACGGGTTAAGTCCAAATCGGAACCTTGGCAGGGTAGGTTCACTTCCAAGGGTAGCAAGACGATTTTGATCGACTCGTGCATGGCTAGCCTCCCCATGTATATGATGGGGATGTATATCCTGCCGGAGGGGACCCATGCTAGCTTTGATAAGGAGCTGGCTAGATTCTTCTGGCAGGCGAGGACTGGGAAGCAGAAGTACCACATGGTAAAGTGGGCCGATATTTGCGCCCCCAAGGACCTTGGGGGCATAGGTATTCTGGCATCTCGTCCCATGAACAGGGCCCTGATGCTTAGATGGGTCTGGCGGATTCTGCGGGGAGAAGGGGGCCTATGGCTTGACTTGGTAAGAGCCAAGTATCTTCGGGGCTGCCCACTCTTGGCCTGTGACCGCGGAGAGGGATCTCAGTTCTGGCGTTCTATCCAGTCCATTAAGGAGCACATCAGACTCGGGGCGGTCTCATCCGTAGGTAACGGACGAGATACTCTGTTTTGGCTTGACTCCTGGTTTGGTGTAAGGCCGCTACGGTTTCAGTTCCCGGATCTCTTTGCGATTTGTTCGGAACCCTTGATGTTGGTCTCCACGGCCTTCCATCAGGGGCGGTGGAACATTGGGTTCCACCGCACTTTTGGGCCGGGGGAAGTGGCGAGCTGGAGGTCCCTGCTCGAGTTACTTCCCCTAGCCCTTTCGGACAGCCCGGATAGTGTCGCATGGAGCCTGACGCCTGCGAGACACTTCTCCGTCGGCTCCGCGTATCGGGCCCTATTCAGAGGGCCCGTGCTGACTTGGGTGACCCACTTGTGGAAGGCGCCACTCCCTCTAAAAATCAAGATATTTACGTGGCAACTTCTTCGCGACCGCCTTCCCTCGGGAGTCGAGGTGGCGAAACGCTTGGCCCAGGTGATGGCACCTGCCCCCTTTGTGCGGTCCCCGAGACGGGGACGCATATCCTGTTCTCCTGTCCCGCAACTCGCTTCCTATGAAGCTTACTTGCTGAGGCGTTGGGGCCTCAGTGGCAGGTCCATGATTTGGCAGAGTTCCTGAAAGTGCGTGCGAATCATACCGGGAGGAGGAGGTCCCTCTTCTGGTTGGTGTTCGCAGCAATGACCTGGACCCTTTGGACGATTCGTAATAAGATGGTCATTGAGCATGTCCTTACACGACGGGCCGCTGACTCAGTTTTCAAATTCTTGGCTTTCCTGCAGGAGTGGCACCCGTTGGCTAGACAGCGGGACAGGCAGCGGCTGGACGGCATACTTGAGGATCTTCTGAAGGTGGCACGCCTTCTATCTTCACCGACCAGCCGTTGAGCTCTACTTCGTAGAGTTTGTATCAGGAGTAGTAGTGAGAACCTTGGACTTTTTTGTGTTGTGGCCCTAGCAAAACCTTTTTATTCTCTTACATTTGGAACTTGTGTTGGGTTGGCTGTAACTGTGGACGGTTGCTTTATTTATAAAGCGGGGCGAAAGCCTGTTTTGAGGAGGTAGGAGCAGTGTACACAATGGCAGACAGGATCACAAGCAAAGAAAGGGAGTGGTACAGTCAACACAAACATCTCATCATTCAAACAATCTACATCAACTAATACTATCAGCTAGCGATGTTTTACCCAGAAAAAAGAATACAAAACATAGAAACAAATAAAATACAAGCCCAACTAGGTGAACTAGTCATGTCAAACCACGATTTCTATCCTAATCACTTCATCCGTATACTCTCGCTGCAGACCGCTCACCTCCCTCTCGCCATGATTAGTTAATTGATCAGCTTTGCGTGCAGAAGCTAATCTCCACGGGGCCGAGTGGAGGGGAGAGACGTGACAATAACTACTAATAATAATAAAGAATATATATAAAAGAAAAAGTCTCGTCATTCTACTGGATCGATCCTGATCCGCTTCAGGTGGGCCCACCTGTCCCGGCCCATCTTATCCGTTAGGTACGACCGGGAGACACGTAGCACGTGGGGCCCACGTTGATTAGCTGTTACAGTGGCACGTACGTAGCCAGCGCTGCTCAACTCCGATTCTTTTCAACAGCTCTCTCCCTCTCTTTTTTCTATTGCACACGTACGTTACGTACATGTACATCCGGTTGTTTGTTGGTGGTGATACATATCAGTACGCGAAGCTGACGACGCCACCGCCGCCGCCGGTTGCACGGCGGCCGGAGCGCGCGGCGGCGGCTCCCTTGGCGCAGAAGCTGCTGCCGGCGTCCTCGTCGATGAAGATCTGCCGGCACCGGCACTCTACGCTGCAGAACGCCTTGTCACCTCTGCACCATGCATGGATCCATCAACGTCAGACGACATGCGCATGAACTAGCCAGCCTTGCGACCGGCCGGAGTTGTGCATGGGGTGGAGATAGTTTATCAGGTTGATGCAGCTGCAACAGAGAAACCTAACCTGTACATGTAGATGTCATTGTTCTCGGCGAGATCCTTGTGGCAAAGCAAGCAGCGCTGCAGGAAGGAGCCAGCCGTACTGTTTGCGGTGGGCGTCGCCGCCGGTGACCACGGGGATGAGGAGGAGCGGATCTTGGGGCTATGGAGGGTGGCCTTGCTGATGATCTGCTGGTGCTTGATGGAGTTGCTCTCCTGGGTCTCTAGGAGAACACTCAGGCCGGCCATGAAGGGGATATGTGTGTTTCTTTCTCCTCGGTAGATATCAACTCCCCGTCTGCTCTCCAAGCTACTCCCTCTCTATTTTCGAGCTAGTGTGAGAGATCTTTTCTCTGAGGGTAACGAGTGTTGGTGCTTATAAAGAGAGAGGGAGTGCGTGGGTTACACTGATAGAGCCAGTTAAGGAGGGTTTTTTAGGGGATGGGGTGCTTTATTTGAGATGTAGTGGGTTCTCGGTTTGTCACCACTCACCAGAGATCTTAACCAAGCTATGGAACTAGTAGTACGCTTCCCTCATAAAGCTATGAAAGTGCATTAACAACAATATTTAGTACTGTATGGCAGCCCATATTATACACTTGAGAA
This sequence comes from Poa annua, assembly GCA_026929855.1. NCBI lineage: Eukaryota > Viridiplantae > Streptophyta > Magnoliopsida > Poales > Poaceae > Poa > Poa annua. The sequence goes on from CM049436.1 coordinate 44,659,538, forward strand.
GGGTGAGGGAGATGGTTGTGTTTTATCGGTCGACTTATAAATAGCAATCGCCCAAGAAATAGTTAATCCAATGTCGACTGAGAAGAGTATGTTATCCAAATTGAATACTAGTTTTTTATGTAAAGGCGAACATAGTGGTGTGTCACATTTTAAATCTTACCAGCAGCTTTATGTTTGGGAAAGTACATGATTGGGTATTTTTAGACCTACAACTGCAAGAAAAAGGGTAACATTAGATTGTTTTTTAAAACATCTAATTTTGAATACGGAATAAATATGCCATGAATGACTTAGAAATTGCAACTCAAATCATACGCAATTCAATTCCTCGTTGTTAGAGACGCAATATGTTTGAGTCCACAAGCACATTGAATTGCCTTTGAAATAGGTTTGACTCCTACCAAGTCGATTGAGAAATATATATATGTAAAAATAATATGCATATATCAATTAATTCCCAATTGTTAAGGACTCGCCTTCAAAGCATCCAGCATTCAAACATTTGAGTAATGTAAAATCGTTTGCAATATTTTAGGGCACCTCCAACGGTGCAGCGCATACGGACATGGATTCCGGACCGATTCGGTCCGCTTTGAGAGGACAACGGACAGATTTCGGGCCTTCGTCCGTTTTGCGGTGGAGGTGCCCCCAACGGCCGGCCGCATTTCATAAGAAAATTGTAGCATAGGAATTTCATTAATTTTACAGCAAAGTTTGGATAGAAAATAAACACGCTGAAAAATTATTCATTTATTACAACAATGTTCAAATAGAAATAAAAAAATGTAGCACTACTGGTTTCCGAAATGAGTCCATAGGTGCTCTATCAGATCATTCTGCAGACGTCCATGCAGTGGCCTGTCACGCATCTCCGCATACACGTCTGTGTACTGCTCATATGTCACCGGTCCAGGTGTAGGCGCAACCAACTCACACTCAAATTCCCAGCCTTGATCAAATATCCTCGCATCATCCCGTTCATTCTCGACAATTATGTTGTGCATGATCACGCAAGCAGTCATCACCTCGCACATGACCTCCTTGCTCCACGTTCTTGCCGGGTGCCGAACAATAGCAAACCTAGACTGGAGCACACCAAATGCTCGCTCGACATCCTTCCGGCAAGCTTCTTGTTGCTGAGCAAACTTGCGAGCTTTCTCATTTCCAGCCATGCGAATGGTCTTGACAAAGACAGGCCACGAAAGGTATATACCATCAGCAAGGTAGTACCCCTTGTCATATGCATTTCCATTAACCTCAAAGTTGATCACCGGTGCATTGCCCTCGGCCAACCTATCAAACACCGGTGATCTCTGAAGAACGTTGATATCGTTGTGAGAGCCCGACATGCCAAATAAGGAGTGCCAAATCCACAGATCTTTAGATGCAACAGCCTCAAGTATGACTGTGCACTCTCCAACGTGTCCCTGATACTGTCCTTGCCAAGCAAAAGGATAGTTCTTCCACTCCCAATGCATACAATCTATGCACCCAAGCATGCCAGGAAAGCCTCTGCTCGAGTTCATGTTCAGAAGACGGGCAGTGTCTTCCAAATTCGGCTCCCTCAAATATTCGGGATCGAACACCTGAACAATAGCCTCACAGAACTTGTACATGAACTCTAGGCAAGTGGACTCACTCATGCGCAAATATTCATCTACCAGATCACCGGCTACTCCATATGCAAACATGCGTATAGCTGCCATGCACTTCTGATAAGATGAGAAACCATACGTACCAGTAGCATCGGGTCTGGCGACGAAGTACTCATCGTATGCCCTCACCCCTTCAAGTATACGCATGAACAAGTTTCGTCCCATCCGAAATCGGCGATGAAACTTGTGATCCGGATATGTTGGCTTCACGGGATGGAAATAGTCCTTCCAAAGTTGGTAGTGACCTTGTTCCCGGTCACAATCCAACGCAGGAGCCCTTCCAACAACCGACCCAACATGCCGAGGCCACTCCGTCTGGTTGAAGTTGTGGACGAGCGTGGTCGCGACCATGGTAATTTCGGAACCGTCCTCCGATTCTTCGTCGGATGTATCGATGAAGGTCTTGTAGAAGAACTCATCATCACTGTCCATCTACGCAAAACACACAAGTTAGAATAAAATTACATCACTTTGTGAACCAAAAAAGATGGGTTGAGTCTCACGAACCTTCCGTCGAACACCTTCGGGGCAGTGGACCTCGCGGGCGCCTCCGGTCCAACGGCCGAACGACCCGGGAAGCGGCGGTGGCGGCGGACGGCGGCGGACGACGGCAGGGCGGGGCAGGGCTGGACTGCCGCAGTGGAAGAGGCCGAAAAGAAAGGGGCGGCGGCCGCCGCTGCGAACCTGGCGGCGGCCGATGCGATCGAGGCGGCCGAAGGAAAGGGGAGGAGTGGGGTTCGTTTGGCTGCCAACTGGGCCAGGCGCGGATAAGGGCAGACAAGAGGCTGTCCGTTTTCTTCCCCAAATCTGGACCAAACTTGGGCCAGGTTTGGGGCCGAAAACCTGTCCGCTGCGGACAGTTGTCCCTATGCGCTGGCCCGTTGGAGAGGGTCATCTGTCCGGAATGACAGATATGAACACGCCATGTCCGTATGCGCTGGGCCGTTGGAGGTGCCCTTAGTTCCTTGAAAAAACTACTGAGGATACTTGATTTGTAAAGTTTACGAAGATTTTCCATTGAATTTTGTTTCTTAGTGCAATCAACTACTCCTACCTTTTTCGCAAAAATAAAAAAACTACTCCTACATTACAAGATTAAGGAGCTCATAGTCATAGGTTTACTTACAATCATGCATCTTTCCTACCTATACTGTCATTCCCGAATTCTGCAAATCAGGGGTACCAAACCCATAAAGTTTGAGAAAGGAGACCCTCCGTCCACGTGTACACGGGAAGACTCTTTTGTCGCAACGCGCATAGTACAGATCCACTGTGCCGGCATGTGCTGTGGCTCTTAAATGGCGTGCTGTGGTCCTGGGTGGACAGCCCATCAATCTAGCCGGTCCGGTCGGGTCGGGCGAGCACAGCTGGGGCTACGGAATTGGGTGTGGCCGATACGATGCAGGAGCCAGTACGTGCTGCCCGTATCGTCCATTGGCCAACAGGCCCCTCACCGGATGGGTCAACTAGTATTGTCGTTTCTTGGTTGATGATCTGCTTTTGTTGGCGCCAACACTTCACATTACAGTTTGATTTTATTTGAAGTCCGTACTGAGTACTGATATTAGCAGCAGCTGCTGCTACTACCGAGCCAGCCAACGAGTGGCGTCCGTGTCTAGCCTTGCCCTTGATATTTCTCGGCATGTTTGTTTGCTCTGAAGGACATTATTATCAGGAGAACCTCTTGTCAATTCTATGTGAGAAAAAATCGTTCGAAGACGTGTCACGGTAGCAACTGACCAACACCAACTCTCGCCTACCGTTGTACTACTACTATTACTTGTTGGGAGTGAGGACACTAGGTACGAATTCTGTACAATCGTTGTTACCGCGTCGCAGTAAGCCGTCCTTTTCTTGGTTGTTTTATTATACTCCAGATGATCTGATCTATCTTCCGCAATACACGATATAATATCTACATGTGTGACGACTAGATATTTTCGGTATAGCGAAGCAATGTATTGGAAGATCTAATACTATCTGAATCTGTGATCTATCAAATTGATATCCAAGAGGGGCTCACGGTTGACCATATAACTCAATGCGTGGCCTTATGGGAAATGCTTAGTACCGTCCAACTCCTTCCAAACATTCTGGATAAAATTGTTTGGAAGTTCACAAGCAATGGGTGCTACTCCTCAAATTCGGCGTACAAGATGCAATTTTTGGGATAAATGGATTCGTCAATGCCTTCCATGGTTTGGAGGCCATGGGCACCTCCTAAATGCAAGATCTTTGCTTGGTTAGTTCTCCAAAACAGAGTGTGGACGGCGGATAGATTGAATCGGAGAGGATGGCCAAATTATGGGCTATGCAAATTATGTAACCAAGTTCAAGAAACAGCCGCCACCTTCTTTTCCAATGTCGTTTCACGGTGAGAATTTGGTCCTCCACGAAGACTTGGCTTGGCATACACGACATCGCCCCAAGGGATTGGGTGGCATTTAATAGTGTACTGGAGTGGTGGAGGAATGTTATACATAAGAGGGGCGGCTCAAGGAAGGCGTTAGCGACCCTCGCCATGTCGGTGTCTTGGGAAGTATGGAAGCAGAGAAATGTCCGAGTGTCCACGAACAAAGCAGCAACATCTACCATGCTTATTGAGAAGATAAAAGAAGAGGCGTCAATGTGGTGTTTAGCCGGTAGTAATACCGCGAGAGTAGGTTTTTTTAGGTCATGGTCATTTCTTGACCTTGGCTTCGTGTTGTAAAGTTTCTAGAAACTCTCCCTTAATGAATGAAAATGATAAATCTTTTGCCTTGTTAAAAAAAAAGATTCAAACAATAGTCTGTCTTGACAGGACAGTTCAACTGTCCTAGCCACAGAGAACCTAGCCAACTGGGGGATTTGTTGTGTTCGTACGTGCACTCGATGAGTATTATTTCTCACGACTAAATTAGACGTCTTTTAATTCATTTTCTTGATAGAAAATAGCCAACTGAATGGATTTGTAAGGTTCTCTACATCACTAAGCATATGACGTGTAAATGGGCATACCAAGGACAAACCTTGACAGATGGATGCAACGTAAAGATGCACGACCCTGTGTGCTAGGTGCGGTGTGCCCAAAATCATACCGGTATGGTGCACTGCACCCGGCGGGGGGCACGATTCCTGAACTACCCTACAGCGATTGGCATAAAGCAACCGGTAGCGCGTGCCTGTGTGGGGGATACAGGAAGCAATGCGAATAAAGCAAAAGGAAACAAATACACGCGTACGTCTATAGACATTTAGCCAGATGGATTGTCGACTGGACAGTTGAGACTTGTCCAACCAAAGGCTGCCCCATCTGGCAAGTGATTTAACTGAACAATCTGTATCCCAATCCAGCTCCACTCCCGGACACAGAATTCGAACCCAGGTTCTAGTTTGTGATGTATGATCTCCAAGCAGAAACATAGAGTTCAAAGAGGAAGCAGCTGCAGCGTATCGGAAGGGCGTAAGGTAGGTTAAGAGGCAGTTCTAGTTTTTGTCAGAGCGTCACCGGCAGGGCAATGCAATAGAGTAACCACACGATCCTCCGGTTCTGGGGTCTCACAGCTTTGAAATGAGGTCGGTTCGGATGTCCTTTGGCGTCTCAGCTTCCTTGGCGTCCACGTCGGACGCAGGAGGAACGTCAACAGCAGGTGAACAGTTGAAGAATCCATGAGGCTGGACAAACAAAACATTAAACATCAAAGGGTTTCGTTCGTCAGATCTCTGCTACGAAGTAGTCTGAGTTGATCTAAAGCCACAAGAGAATACTAGTGCAGAAATATCTGTGAGCTGAAGCGCTACCATGAGCATGAAGCCGCTGTGTTCCACTGGCATGACAGGCCAGTCTTCCAGCCTTGGGATATGGGTGATCCCGAAGACATACCTGTAGTTGCAGAATGTAAGCAGATCAAGAGACGCAGCAGATAAGCGTTCCACACCCAAATGAACCGGAAAATCAATACCAGCTGGCAGGCGGCGACGTACCAGAGAACTATGTTGGTTTCCTCTAAGGATCTATCCTTCTGGACCCATGTAGCTAAACCCTCGTGGATGCGTGGGTTCTGATTAGGAAAGTCTCCTCCAGGGAATATCTCATCACTTTTGTACGAAGTAACCCAGAGGTTATGCTTCAAAAATCCAGCTCTTCTCAGGAACTTTGCCTCTGGCAGGCAGAATGGCAGACAATTTGAACCAGGTATGAGCTTGTAACCTGTTGGTTGCCCAGTGCGATTTACGGTCCTTGTGTTCCTTACCTGATCAACATGCAAAGACCAGCTTATCAAAACACAATATGCTTGCAAAAGTATAGAAACTTTACGATCCAAATTGCTTAATTGATATGAGGTTCAGAGGCTGAAATGTCACACTCTTTTACATAGGCACATTGCTTGTGAACGATCAAAAGCAACACAACGTAGCTAGGAAAAAGATCTTTGTAATGCACTTACAATCCAATGACGTGCAGATGAAGGGTCACAATCACGCATAGCCTGCAACTCAGATTTCAGAAGCTCTTCTTCAGCATAGAAGGCATTATTATGCACATTATTTAGGCCTGCACTTTCAACTTTAACATTTACCTCAACCACCTGTAATGGAAAGCGAAGCAATAGTACCACATAAGCAAGATGCCAATTAAGAGAAATACATGTTCTTCATGGGGAGTAGACTTCGAAAAAATTAAGTTTAGAGCTTCATTTATAAATAAGAGCAGGTAAGACGAAATGAATTGACGTAAAATTAACAAGTCAAAAGGGCATGTCCCAAAAATATTCTCGAAGAAGCTGATGGAAGTAGATAGGTAAGATTGTAAGATCTTAAAGAAAATTACCTTTTATTACCACATTAAAGGCCTACAGTGCACGTCAGGAAAGAAAAATACCTGATTATATGCCTCATTTGGTTTGCAGTCCACTGCCATGTCCATACGGGCAACAAAGAAATGTTGATGAACTGGTGCATACAAACTGGGAGCAATAGTTGTGCCATATTTCCTTTGTTCCCCGGGCATTAGAGCTCCCAAGCTAAGAATTCCGGTAAGCTTTACTTCGGATTCTATCTTACCATCCTATTAAGAAGAAAATACATATCAATCACACAAGGAAGAGCAACTATATAATAAAAATTGACAAAACGAAACTTAGTTTCAGACTGGAGTTAAGTAGAATTATAGTTACACCATTATAAGAAAAAGGTAAACTGATGCTCACTTGGTAAAAGTGCCAATAAAATCCATATTCATAGTTAGCTATTGTGCATATAAAAGACACAGTAAGCCTCCTTGATCGTCTAACTTCAGCTAATCCTGTTCTCCAGTCTTGATGTTTCCAGAGAATTCCATGATCCTCCTCATGTAAACAAACACAGTTTTCTATTGTCTCCACACCACCAGTAAAATTTGTAAAATGTGCATCAAAGTATTTTATGTATCCCAAGCAATCACATCCCTACACAAATAAATTAGAAACATAGTTAGATTAAAGTGTACAAAGTACCTTGAAAAGTATACAAAAGTAAGCGGAGGATGAACATCCCTTTGATTCCAACCATGCAAAAACTTCTTGACAAGTGCACTAAATCAAATGGATCACCAACATTTTGATGACATAGTTCAGGGTGTAATCAACCAAGCATACAGAACTCCATTTTAAAACGCAATTTATGTTCTGAGAAATAAAAATGATAATTTCTCTGAAAATCATAAACTAATATATGCACGTGTAAAGCTTTGGGTAGAAATTTTAATACTTAAAATACTCCCTCCGTTCCTGAATGTAAGGCGTATAGTTTTTTGCACGAATATTAAGACGGGGGAGTTTTACATGCGGTGGACTCATGTCACATGATTGTTTTTGGAATAGAGGAGTCCCTAACAATCATAAATTGAAAACAATCATTTAAACCTCTCTGTTATAGATTGAAACTTATTTTTAGAGGCCTAAAATTGTCCATAAATAGCAATAGACCCTATATTTTGGATTTTTTCTCAAAAAACTATACGCCCTACATTACGGAACGGAGGGAGTAGTACACTGAAGCAAAAAAAAAATCTTCAGACAATTCTGAGTTGATTTGATACCCAACCAAGATCATTTGCGTGATTGCATGGTTACAGTGGGGGGTAGTTTGATTGTACTATATATGTCCACAGAATAAAAAATGAAGACCGTGTTCACAGGAAGCAGCTAACAGACCTTCTTAAGAGAGTGTGCATTCTTTCCAAGCCCATCTTCTCCAGCATCAAATGCATTCTTCCGATAATGTGGTTCGTTCGGATCGCCATAAGGAACGACCATTTCAACAAAACTCAGCCTGTGAGCGATAGGACGACGTCCACGGTTTCCATCAACATATGCAACAGAATGGATAACTAAACCTTCCTTGGGGGTGAAGCCAATACGGAAGTTCCACTGGTTAACAAAAAATATACGAGTGATATTTCTGGACTAGGTTTTGTTTAATATTAGCTTAACAGTTTGAATATTGGACCACCACTTTACCTTCTGCCACTGCACAAAAGAGCCAGTAATACGGAAACTTGGTCCTTCAGGTTGACTGATAATAAGAGGCTTCACATCGCTTCTATCAACACCACCTCTTGTCTCCCCAGGGGTGTAGTTTCTCAAATGATCTGGTGGGGGAAGAGGAACAAACTTCCTATCCTCAAACTCTATCACAACATTATTCTGCATATCAACAATAATATGGATCCCTTCAACAGGACGAGCATAGCCATTCTCCATAGGGCTATCACTTTCAGTTCTACAGAAGATCAGAGGCTTGCCAAGTCTTCGATTAGGAGCATCAGCATCACTGTAATAGCCAGCACACCTACAATTTTCAGCAGAAACGTTCAACTTTCAAAGTTCGCTTGTATCAAAAAAAAGCGTACAAACATATTTTTCAATAAATGTTTAACTACAAAAAAATAAATAGAAAAAGCATACCATGCATCTACCATGACAAGGTCCATGTCATCAATGCCTCTTTTCTTCATGGCTTCAATAAAAGGGGGGAAATCTTTTACAGTAGCTTCACATTCAGCATATTCCATCGCATCCTGTAAACCACTTAAGCCGTATGAAACTAAGTCTAGCACTTGACCCAATATAAGAAGAGAGGGAAAAAAGTTCTACGTTGCACCACTTCCTTAATAAACCTATGACTTCATTTCAATAGTCAGCTATTCAGAGTGTTATGCTAATGTTACTGCACGAAAATGGTAATACCATAGATCACCAGCCTGATTTTAGGAGATAAGAAAGTAGATACCAGAATTAAACCACATGGTCGTTAAACAATAAACTAGCTGTCCAAAACTAAAATTAAGTGCTATACTGAAATTGAAATTAAGTGCTAAACTAAAACCATACCATTGCAGGCTGAACATCCGGAACAACTTCTGATGATATAACCTTGCCTCTGTGGTGTCCACCTCTAGTAGCAGCATGCACTTCAGAGAGTTCTACAACCCACATGCTAGTCTCATTTGTTTGTTTGTTGTAGACGACAAGTCGTGCCCTCCTAGGTGGAAGCCTGCTTGGGATAACAGGACCACCTTTGGTTCTGGGAAGCAGAGATGGTTGGAATGGTGGAAAGAAGTATGCATCAGCTAATGCCACAACATTCTTTTCCGGTTCCAGGAGCACAACTTCAACAAAGCGCATGCTGTCTCGTACCTATAATTTTTAAAGTGACATGTTAATTATATATTTGAAGCATGTGTCGACAGTTTAAGTGAAAAAGGGATAGGATGACAAACTTCCGGAGTTCTTCCAGCAGCTCTAACAGTTGCTACAGCCACAGCGATTTCAGCAGCAGATAATGGATCTAAAGGGTGGCTTCTCTGGGCTCTCGTCATGATAGGGATTCCTGCAATTTAAGAAAGACATTACTATTGTCTGGATAAGACAGAACATCAGACTATGGACTTGGAGCGAAGAAGGTGATGATATTGATAAGCTGGCTAAAATCCAAGGTTAAATTCAACAGAAAACTATGAAACTTTCCAGATATGCAAGTTATGACTTATGACAGGTGCAAAGAGTGACATAGGAATTGCTAGTTGGACCTTAGGAAGGGAAGGGTGTAATCAATGTAACAATAATCGCTAATGGCACAAATATTTCTGAAGTATGCTCGTGTGAGCCAGATAACAAGCACACTAAACAATGAAATAAGCCTGTACAACTCGTATTTCGGTATGAAGCGTTTCTATTTGGTAAATTGGCAGATTGAAATCACTGAACCAGTTTACATGCTTCTTGGGGTTACCTGTAGACTTCTTAGTTGCACCAAATGGTAAACCGAATGGACACATCATACATGTCATGGTATCAGTGAGAATCTGAAAATATTATATAGTATCCAACACCAATTGACATCTTCTTTCCCTAATTCCCTTCAATTTTATCCAGTTTCAAGTTTTTCGGTGAAAAGGAAAAGAAGACGCACGGTAATAAGGGACAATGTAAGAGAATAAAACTATGCCAGTTACAAGTTAACAGCCATTTTTCTATTCACTACATGAACATAATTAGCTGCACATTATTAGTTGTCCCTCCAATAAATTTAAACCTTGTTCATTTCCAGGGACCAAACATATTAAAACCAGTGACACGCCACATCTAGCTTTGAAAATTATAATCACGTATAACAAAGTCAAGCTTCTCAGTCAAGTGGGACTCCTGATTACTGTTCCAGTTATCTGTTGATACAATTCATGCTAAAACAGATAAAATGAAAATATACTATTAATTTGTGATTGTAACAGGATATCTTTCAAGAAAATTAGAAATTTGGTTAGACACAAAAAACCTGCAACTTGGAGTGTTGAGCACATATCCACATATGTGCCAGAAGGTAGGTAATGAGGAAAAGACTAATCCACATGGGCCTCATCAAATTAAGCACCCGTGACTAGCTATACACTAGTGCATGAGTCCAACACCATCACTGCAGGCCGCACACTGACTCCACTGATATAAAATGTGCACAGCATGTGTTTGAGTCGTTTGTGTATCATTTGGTGCCACCTTCCATGCAAATCTTTCTAGTGGTCCCATATCTGATATCTCCAATAGCTAAGAACGTTATTGTGCCGTCATAGTATACATCAATATCCCAGTCCAGATAGTCCCTTACTTCCTGGCCATATCACATTGATGTCAATCATGAAAATTAGTAATTCCTGCAAAGATCATCCAAGTAGACACTTTGCTGGGCAAGATTTTAGCAAAATGTTCCTACCCCAGACACTCTCGCTGCTCTATCGCAGTCTTAATCTAGAGAAAATTTATGTTGCCAGCCTAGCATCGTCACCAACATTCTCCATGGGCTATTGTTCGAACGCTGTGTTGCAGGAAGCAAACAAATAGTGATTACTTACATGCTAAGTGCAAGCACAACCACCAGGAAGTGCTTGCAACGCTTCAACAATACAACCATAGATCAAACGCAAATGCAAACTAAATATGCTGCCACTTTCAGATCCATGTTTTAAGTTCTACGTACGATTCACGCCCAACATTCGGAAATTAGTACACCTGCCGTATGCAACGTACTTTCATACAACAATCTGATTTCACGAGACGAGAGTGATCGCGATCAACAGAACGCTACCTTTTATAAGATCTATTAAGGCGCGTGTACCCCAAACATTTCCTGGAACCCCCATCAAATCCAAAATGAGTTCACGTCATCGCATATCTCGTACTGTTACCAAATGCAGCAACGAGCACGCGAGCAACGTGATCCAAATGAATCGACTTACATAGCAGAGCAACACAACAGAGGGAGGGAGGCGAGGACGAGTTTTACGAGTAGGAGTAGTATACCTTTGGCCGAGGCCTTGGCAGTGGTGGACGGGGAATTCGCGATCTCCTCCATCACGGCACCGCTATTCGCCGCCGCGGGCACGGCGGCGACCTTGCCGGCGGGGGCGCCGCCGCAGAATCCCTGCGCCTTCTCCTTAGCCGCGGCCATGGGAGACCGTGCCCGTACGCCCCCGACGATCGAGTATTCAGCGCGCGGGCCCCTCCGCCCTTGCTCTGCTTCTACTTCGTCGCGTCGGCGGCGCGGGTTCTGCGATTGGGGTTCCGGGGAGGCTCCGCCGCGGAATGGGGCTGGTGTCCCGGCCGCGAGACGACAAACGGGCGAGGGGAGACGGGGGTTTGGGGGTTTTTGGGTGGGTGTTTTCACTGCTGTGCTTGTGCTTGTGCTTGGCTTTTTTGGGACGCCGTCGCCGGTGAGTGCGGAGGTGGGGGCTCGGCTCGCGTGGTGCGTTTATAAAGGTGGCCGCGCCAGTTGGACTGTACAGTTTAGGACGCCGCTTCGATGGCAAAAAATGGACAAGCAAATGGGCTGCCAAAATTAGGCGGGCCTGGCGGAAAGCGTCCGCAAAGCCGGTAAAGGCCGCGTCCGTCTCGCGTCCCAGTCGAGGGACAGATATCCCCTAGCGTTTGGTCGCCCGGCGGCGCCGATCCGCCGTCCTGCTCCCCGGCCATCACCTCATCGTCTAGCTACCTGGATTTCCTCGACTAGCCTCATTCTGCAGCTTGATCGGCGCCCTCCCCGTCGCCCAGCTGTGCAGAAATGTTAGGCGAAGTGGAGGGAGCAGCGGTGGATGGGGAAAAGAAATTACCGGAGGAAGAGGGGAAGTATCCGCAGGAGGAAGAGGAGAAGCGCGGAGCCACCCACATCGATCACGGCAAGGAGCAGGTCTGGTTCCCCTCCTGGTTCGATCTGCGCTAGCACTAGTTCGTTTGACTCCAGTATATTTTATCCTAATGCAAAGAACATTGGCATGATCAGTATGGCCTAGATCTCTGTGAATGATTGAGCATGGGGGTAAGCAAAGGAGATTACTAGGATTAATGATGGCAGCCACTAGCGTGCTCTACTGTCAGCTTGAGATATTCTTCCGAGAGGAGACTCGGCAGTTCCTACATTGTTCTTTTTGGATGCTCCTGTTTCCTTTACCTGTTAACTATGTACCACTTGTAAAACTGAAACAGATCATCTGATCATCCCAGATCTCTATTTTGTCTGTTTTGTTGAGGCTAGAATTTCCTTTACCTGTTAGCTAGTAGAAGTAGCAGCTCGCTTGTCCGCTGGTGTCCGCTGAGCATAGCGGCCAAACCAGATGATGGACGCGGAAGACACTAATCAGCTAATTAGCATTCACGAGATCACAACGCCTTCAGAACACACTGATGATTGAAGATGTGGTTGTTATATTGATGAACTTTCCACATTACAGAACATTCTTTCTACTTGATATCTGAAATATACATTTGAAGTTGAGACTTGTGAATCTCATTTCGAGAAAATATATGCATTGGGAGTTGTGAATCAACAGTTAACACTTAACACTCATAATACCAAACATGTTTGTCTTATTTTTAAAAGACATACCATATCTATTAAATTGGTTCAGAATAAGCTGATGCATACATATTTATATCTTTGTATTTTAATGCTGTTAATAAACCTTTGTTAATTTTGTTGCAGGTGTCGGTTGATGCAGTGGAGCCAACAAGCGAAGATCTGCCATGTGGTGCTGAGGAAGAGGACAACTCACAAAAGGTTCAGCCACATGAAAAGAAACCAAAGAAAAGGAAGAAAAGTGAACTTCAACAAATCAAGCAAGAGAAGCGACTCATTGATCCCGAGAAGACCCCTTTGACGGTTGATGGACATCAGCCCCATCTACCATGTGGTGTTGAACAAGAGCATTTGCTGGCTGTTGCAGAGGATGACTCGGAAAAGGTGCAGCTGCAGGAAAAGAAAGTGAAGAAAAGGAGGAGAAGTGAACTTAAGCAAATCAATGAAGAGAAGCTTCTTAGTGATGCAGCGGAGCCAACAGGCAAGGCCTCATGTCCTTTGAGGTGGTGTGTCTCTTACTCAACGGTATTGATTAAAAGACATAAGGTACAACACAAGGGCTCAATACTCCTCGATCCCACAGTGAACCGCGTCACCCTCCTCGACGTCGATGAAACGACCATTGATGCATGTTACCTCAAGGAAGGGGATATTATCTCTCCGGGATGGGTGCTTTGGTTCCCTTGTCACAAGGTTGAGATTGTCAAGCAAATTCTTCAAGTTGAAGAGCAAGGCAAAGAAAATGTGATTAACTTGAAGAGGAATAAGGTAGACAAATTGGATGAGAAGAACAGGAAAAAGTTGAAGAGGAAGAGATCTGATTGAAGGGGATCGCAGGCAGAAAACAAAAAAATTCCTAACAGCGATAACCTTAAACTAGCCAAAATCTATACTATGCAGATATAGTAATACGGAGGAGATCGATATACATACCCTTGTAGACCGAAAGCGGGGATTACGCTCCCGCACAAGCGTTGTCGATGAAGCCGACGAAGAAGACCTCGAGGTCGTGTAGAGGAAGAAGACCTCCGAGCACCACTAGCGTGGCACCTCGCAGGGATTCACACACGTACGGTGAAGACGACGACCTCCGGGCTCCGATCCAGGGACGAGCAGCGGAAGACTGGGACCGGAAGACCAACAGCACGGCGGCGTGCGTATGGTGGAGAGAACTCCTCCTTGGCGCAACTCCAACAAGGGAATCACGTGTTTCAAGGAGAAAAAGAAAGAGAGAAATTGGTGTGTCTTAAAGGCCAGGGGTGCACCTTTATATAAAGGGAGAAGGGGGCTGCCAACCTCGCTGGCCAGGCGGTGTGGGACTAATCCCACACCAGCCCCGCCGGCCAAGGTGGTGCGCCGGCCCTAGGTGGGCCGAGTGCCCACCTAGGCCGGCCCCTCCCCCATGCGCACCAAGGAGGGGAACTTCCCCCTTTCATGGGCCTTCTTTCCACCAGAAGGCCCATTTAAGGTATGCAGCCTTTAAAAAGTCGAAATTAATTAAATAAAAATGTATTTAACTATTAATTACACTAATTAATATTAAACACACAATATATAATTTATTCCGGCTCCGAAAACTATTTCGTCGCTGTCCGATCTCTATCGGATCTTTCCCGGGACGCTCCCGGTGCTCTCTTTTTCCTAATTTCTCTTCCGGTAAATATGTCGACTCCCCTTAAGTGTGTTACCCTAGCGGTTCGAGATCTCGCCAGACATGATCGAGGCACGCTCTCCGATCAATGACTAATTCGTGGACCGAGGATACCCAGAATTAATCCCTGTGAGATAACGAATAACTTTGTCGTTCGAACCTAGACGTCTGAGTCTTAAACCTTTTGCCATGGCGATACTTAGCGTGTCCGAGACTCGTTCATAGATATCACGATACCTAGCTTGATCTCGTTACCGACAACGCTATCTTCTACTCGTCCATGATATTATGTCCTGGTGACCTAGTCACACGCTTGCAAGCTCATTTGACATAATCTCACCGAGTGGGCCCTAGAGTATCTATCCTGCTATGAGGACTGGCAAATCCCGCTCTTGATCCCTCGTCTCAACATACTCCCTTCCGATACCCGAGAGGGACACCTTTATTGTCATACTTTTAAGACATGACGTTTGATGCAATCAAAGTATCTTTCAGGAATAGCAATAAGAGTTGATCTCACGGTCAAAGGCGTAATGACTACGTCCTACAAATATTGGGTATGTCCATCACGTCATTCTCCCAATGACATGACTCCATTGTCAACTGACATCAATGTCACATGATCGGTAAACCTCGATCATCAATTGCCCAATGAACTAGTTAGATAGAGGCTACTAGGGACCTGGTTGTTTATCTACCACACGTGTATTAAATTTTCCGCTTAATACAGTTATAGCACGGTATAAAACATATAATGAACAATTGAGATATGACGAATAAACTATCTTTATTAAGTGCCTCTAGGGCATATCTCCTTGAGTCTCCCACTTGCACTAGAGTAACACTTAATCTAGTTTACAACTTGGTAAAAGCTCAACACCCGTAGCAACTTGGTGCATGCTTGTCTCGTGGAAGAGGAATATAGTCAACAGATCTCACAGATTGAGACCTATATGTGCTTTGCAACACTTCTATGTCACCTAGTTTGACATCATCCCGTATCTTACGATGACGGTGAAATATATCTTAGTCGATGGAGTGAGACTCGAACCTTCGCGTAGCATGGGCCTTAAAAGTCTAATAGATCTATTAAGGGGAACCACATATGCTCGGAAAACTGTTCAGTCCAATTACACTTGCTACTTCTGAAGTTGCCATATATTTCCATACCTATGTAGATTATGCGACAGTGCATTCATATGCGACTTCGCAAGCTAACCATGTCTTTCTTCAAAATAAAGGACACCTCATATATGAGATTTCTAGTCGTATGGGTCAGTGTCATAACTTGCATCATCGTAACCGTTTTACGGCAAGTTGTCTTTCCACTCTTACCCTTTACCAGAAAACATATCTTCAGTTCTCACAGACACTGAAGAATACACTTAACGTTTGTTCATTGATCCGCACAAGGATCACTCTAGAACCTGTTCTTCAACCAAGAACTTGGGTCACACCAAGTCGAGCTTTCAGTCTGATAGAATCTATGTCTGAGACATAGAGAATGTCGAACATCATTTTCTTTCATTAGCTATCACTGAAAATGCCAAGATAAACTTAATATTTTACCTAGTCATACAAGCAAGAACCTTTTTCTTCGCTTGTTCTATTCTGAAACACTTCAGAATCTTAACCTAGGAAAATATTCTGACCTAATGTTATTAAGCCCCTTTTAATCTATACAATTATAGATCGGATGCCTAATACTCCTAACTTCATTCATAGAAAATGTTAATCACTTAAATAATCCTTTATACTTTACTAGAGGATCTGTATCATTCTCAATATGTCGTTACATGTAAAATCATGAATGACACCAAGCTCCTACTCAAATATGCCTTCCACATATAAGATCATAGCTCCCACTCACTTCTTTGCAAATGCAAGTTTTTTCAACTATTTTGGACAATTCCAAAATCCTTTGATCACATCATCAAAGTGAAGATTCCAGCTCCGGTATGCTTGCTTCAGCACATGAATGGACCGCTGAAGTTTGCATACATGTTTAGCATCCTCAGGATCACCAAACCATTTCATTGTACTAATTACTGTAGGAGATATGCCCTAGAGGCAATTAATAAAGTGTTTTATTTATCATATCTCATTTGTTCATAATACGTTTTTGTGTCATGCTATAACTGTATTAAGCGGAAACATTAATACACGTGTGATACCTAAAACAACCAGGTCCCCAAACACCTTTGTTTGATTGGTTCATTGTGCAATCGATGGTTGAGGTTTCCCGATCATGTGACATGGTGTCTATTTGACAATGAAGTCATGTCGTTGGTAGAACGATGTGATGGACATACCCAATATTTATAGGACGTAGTCATTACGCCTTCGACCGTGAGACCTACTCTTATTGCTATTCCTGGAAGACACTTTGATTGCATCAAACGTCATATCTTACATAGTGTGACAATAAAGGTGTCCCTCTCGGGTGTCGGATAGGAGTATGTTGAGACGGGGGGTCAGAGCGGGATTTGCCAGTCCCATAGCAGGATAGATACTCTAGGGCCCACTCGGTGAGATTATGTCAAACGAGCTTGCAAGCGTGTGACTAGGTCACCAGGACATAAGATCATGGACGAGTAGAAGTTAGCGGTGTCGGTAACGAGATCAAGCTAGGTATGGAGATATCTATAAACGAGTCTCGGACACGCTAAGTATCGCATGGCAAAAAGTTTAAGACTCAGACGTCCAGGTTCGATAAGGAAAAGTATTCGTTATCTCGCAGGGATTAATTCTGGGTATCCAAGGTCCACGAATTAGTCATTGATCGTAGAGGAGTCTCGATCATGTCTGGTGAGGTAATCGAACCGCTAGGGTAGCACGCTTAAGGGGAGTCGACATTTTACCGGAAGAGAAAAATAGGAAAAGAGAGACCGGGAACGTCCCGGGAAAGTTCCGATGGAGATCGGGCAGCGACGAAATAGTTTTCGGAGCCAGAACAAATTATGTAATATGTATTTAATATTAATTAGTGTAATTAATACTTAAATATATTTTATTTTAATTTTTTCTGAATTTTTAAAGGCAAAAAATCCCTAAATGGGCCTCTTGTGCCAAAGAGGCCCATGAAGGGGGGGAAGGAGTCCCCCTCTTGGAGGGGGCTGGTTCGGCCGGCCTAGGTGGGCCCCTTGTGGCCCACCTAGGGCCGGCGCATGGGGGCTGGCCGGCTGGGGCTGTGGGATTAGTCCCACACCCCCAGCCTGGCAAGTTGGGCACCCCCTTGCTCCTATATATAAAGGGGCACCCCCTGGCCTTTGGAACACACAGTTTTTCTCTCTCTCTCTCTCCGAGGATCCCGTGATTTCCAAGTTTGGAGTTGCGCCTCGGAATTGTTTCTCCACCATACGCACACCGTCGTGCTGCTGGTCTCCCGGTCCCAGTCTTCCGCTGCTTCGTCCCTGGATCGGAGCCCGGAGTGCGTCGGCTTCACCGTACGTGTGTGACTCCCTGCGAGGCATCACACTTGTGGTGCTAGAGGTCTGCTTCCTCTACACGGCATCGAAGTCTTCGTCGGCTTCATCGACAACGCTTGTGCGGGAGCGTAATCCCCGCTTTCGGTCTTCAAGAGGTATGTGCGAAGACCCCCCCTGCGTATTACTATATCTGCATAGTATAGATTCAGGCTGGTTTTAGGTTATCGCTGTTAGGAAATTTTTTGTTTTCTGCATGCGATCCCCTTCAGTGGTATCAGAGCCGATCTATGCGTAGATATAGCTATGCGCTAGTTGAACCCGTGTTTTGCACGGGGGCATCGTTCTTATCATTTACTACCCTCTCGCGTGCACTTGCAATGTCGGCGGCATTGAGTTGATGAAGCGGCCCGGACCGACCTTACGCGTACGCTTACGCGAGACTGGTTCCACTACTGACATACGGCTGGTTCCGTATATGTGGCTGGCGGGTGTCTGTCTCTCTCTCTTTAGTTGGCTTTGCATTTTCAATGGAGGGCCCGAAAGGGATACATAAATATGCAATTATTTGATCGTTGTTGTGGTCATAGGTTCGTAGGTATGAAGCGGTTCTATTTACGACAAGTCCCAAGCCACGTAAAATATGCAAAAGATAAAGTAGAAGCGTCTAACTTTATTTTGCAGGGGCTATGTGATATGGTCAAGGTAGGTTTATTAAATTGTTTATGAACTGCTGGCGCGAAGGAGACCATCGGCGCAAGGGGCCATATCACGTCGCATTACATTTGATGTTTTGAGTGCATCTTATATTGTGTATATATGTATATAGTATATATTAGTTACACGGCGGTAGTTATATAAGATGATCCCTCCAAAATACCAATTGTCTTCTCCCTTCAATGTGCACCACCAAGAAAGTTCTACGTTATGAGGCAGGCCGTGATGATCGGGTGTCAGACATATCGTCGTTCGCATACAGTGGGTGTAAGCCATGTTGCACGAGCATTTACGTTGAAGGTTATTATGGCGAGCCTAGCATGTACAGACATGGCCTCGGAACAAGGTGACCGAAAGGTCGAGCATGAGTCACAAAGTTGTTGTGATTGACATTCCGATGTCTACCTTTGAAGTTGTGTTGCCGGCTCTGATGATGAGGGGTTGCATAACGGATTAGGGTCGTGTAATCACTCTAGCGATGAGAGGGATATCCGTTTGAGTGGGAGTTCCTATAGTTATTTTCGAAAATACTTGAACTCAAATTTTTATGAACAAAGTCTTATGTTTTGCAAATTCCATTGTAGATGTCTCGCCCCACCTTTAACTTAGGCCTGTTCCTTGAGAAAGAGAAGCTTAAAACCAATGGGTCAAACTTCATGGCCTGGTTCCGCAACCTGAGGATCCTCCTCTCTCCCCACAGGGTGGCCTATGTCCTTGAAGGCCCTCTGGGTGACCCCCCGGCAGATAATGCCTCCGATGATGAGAAGAAGGTCTTCCAGACCAAGTCGGATGATTCCTCTTTTGTCCAGAGTGGCATGCTCTATGCCATGGAAGCCGACCTGCAGAAGCGCTTTGAGAGGATGAGTGCCTTCGAGATAATTTCTGATCTCAAGGCTGTCTTTGCGCCGCAGGCTAAGGCTGAGAGATATGAAGCTTCTGAGCTCTTTTTCTCAGCCAAGATGGAAGAGCACAGCAGTGTGAGCGAGCACGTGGTCAAAATGTCTGGCTACGTTCAACGCCTGAACGCTCTGGAATGCAAGATTCCTGATGAGCTGGCGATTGATAGGGTGCTGCAATCGTTGCCCCCTAGCTACAAAGGCTTCGTCATGAACTATAACATGCAGGGCATGGCTAAGTCCCTGGGTGAGGTGTTCGTGATGCTCAAGACTGCTGAGGTGGAAATCAAGAAGGAGCACACGCTGTTGATGGTCAACAAGACCGTCGATTTTAAGAAATCTGGCGACAGGGGCAGGAAGAACTGGAAGTCTAAGAAGGATGGCAAGCATGTTGCCAAGCCTAAGGCTAACAAACCTGGCCCCAAACCTGGCGTGGAGTGCTTCTACTGCAAGGGGGATGGTCACTGGAAGCGCAACTGCCCCAAGTATCTGGAGGATAAGAAGGCCGGCAAGATTGTCGGAAAAGAGAAAGGTATGTTTGATATACATGTTATTGATGTGTACCTAACCTGCGCCCGTAGCAATACCTGGGTATTTTATACTGGTTCTGTTGCTCATATATGTAACTCTCAGGAGGAGTTGCGGAATAAGAGGCGCCTGGGAAAGGACGAGGTGACGATGCGCGTCGGCAACGGATCAAGAGTTGACGTGGTGGCTGTCGGCACACTCCCTCTACATCTACCATCGGGATTAGTTTTGGTCCTCAATAAATGTTATTTTGTACCGTCCTTGAGTGTAAACATTATTAGTGGGTCTTGCTTGTTGTAAGACGGATATTCGTTCAAATCAGTATCAAGTGGTTGTGCTATTTCTATGAATGATATCTTTTATGTTAATGCTCCTGAGAGTAATGGTTTATTCTTGTTGAATCTCGATCGTAGTACTCACATTCATAGCATAAATGCCAAGAGGATTAAACTTAGTAGCGATACCGCCATGTATATGTGGCATTGCCGTCTCGGTCATATTGGTATAAGGCGCATGAAGAAACTCCATGCCGATGGACTTCTAGACTCGTTGGATTTTGGATCCCTCGACACATGCGAACCATGCCTCATGGGCAAGATGACCAAGACACCGTTCAATGGTTTCATGGAACGGGCGTCGGACTTGTTGGGAGTCATACATACAGATGTGTGTGGACCAATGAGCGTGTCGACACGCAATGGTTATCGTTACTTTGTCACCTTCACCGATGACTTGAGTAGATATGGGTATATCTATTTGATGAAACACAAGTCTGAAACATTTGAAAAGTTCAAAGAATTTCAAAGTGAAGTTGAAAATCAACTCAACAAGAAAATCAAGCACCTTCGATCCGATCGTGGTGGCGAATATTTGAGTTTTGAGTTTGGCACACATCTGAAGGCCTGTGGCATCGTACCGCAGCTTACGCCAGCTGGAACGCCGCAACGCAACGGTGTGTCTGAGCGGCGTAATCGCACTCTACTGGATAGCGTCCGATCTATGATGTCTCTTCCCGACTTGCCTGCGTCTTTTTGGGGGTACGCGTTAGAAACAGCCGCATTCATTTTAAATAGGGCTCCGTCCAAATCCGTAGCAACGACATCGTATGAGGTCTGGTATGGCCAGAAGCCTAAGTTGTCGTTTCTGAAGGTCTGGGGTTGTGAGGCGTATGTTAAGAAACTACAGCCCGACAAACTCGAACCGAAATCGGAGAAAGTCGTCTTTGTAGGGTATCCACGGGAAACCATAGGATACACCTTCTACAACCAAGCTGAGGGCAAAACGTTTGTCGCGAAGAACGGTACCTTTCTGGAGAAAGAGTTTCTCGCCAAAGGAATAAGTGGGAGGAAAATAGACCTCGACGAGATCGTTGATCCTGAACTCGAAATACAGAGTGGCGCAACGGAAGCTGTTCCGGAACCGTCCTCCACAGATGGAGTGGGAGAAGATGTCGAGGGTGCTATTCTACCTCGTAGGTCAGGGAGATCTCGGGTCGCCCCTGAATGGTATGGCAACATGGTTTGCACCGTCATGTTGATTGAACAAGACGAACCTACGAACTACAAAGAGGCTATGGCTAGTCCTGAGTGCGAGAAATGGCTTGAAGCCATGAAATCCGAAATAGGATCCATGTACGATAACAAAGTATGGACTTTGGTAGAGATTCCCGAAGGGCGCAAGGCCGTCGAGAATAAATGGATTTTTAAGAAGAAGACTGATGCTGATGGTAATGTGACCGTCTATAAAGCTCGGCTTGTCGCAAAAGGTTTCCGACAAGTTCATGGGATTGACTACGATGAAACGTTTTCAGCGGTAGCGATGCTAAAGTCTATTCGGATTCTGCTGGCAGTTGCCGCATATTATGACTATGAGATATGGCAAATGGATGTCAAAACAGCGTTCCTAAATGGCAACATTGAGGAAGAGTTGTATATGGTACAACCTGAAGGTTTTGTCGATCCAGGGAATGCTGGCAAGGTATGCAAGCTTCAGCGTTCCATTTATGGACTGAAGCAAGCATCTCGGAGCTGGAATCTTCGCTTTGATGAGGTGATCAAAGGTTTTGGATTTGTCCGGAACAGAGAAGAGACCTGCATTTACAAGAAAATGAGTGGGAGCTCAGTTGTGTTCCTGGCACTATATGTTGATGATATACTGCTGATAGGAGATAATGTGGAACTACTGAATAGCGTTAAGGAATATTTAAACAGTAAGTTTTCAATGAAGGACTTAGGAGAAGCTGCATACGTTTTAGGCATTAAAATCTATCGTGATAGATCAAGACGCCTATTAGCGTTAAGTCAGAGTACTTATATTGACAAGATACTGAAACGGTTCAATATGGATGGGGCAAAGAAGGGTTCTCTGCCTATTGTCAAGAATAAGGTGTTGAGCAAGGCACAGTGTCCGGTGACGGAACATGATAGAGTCGCGATGACTAAACATCCTTATGCTTCAGCCATAGGATCGATCATGTATGCCATGCTAAGTACTCGACCTGATGCAGCATTGGCTCTTAGTTTGACGAGCCGATTCCAAAGTAATCCTGGAAAGGAACATTGGGTAGCTGTTAAAAGTATTCTTAAGAATCTCAAGCATACAAAGGAAATGTTTCTTGTGTATGGGGACTGTGAGGAAGAACTTGGCGTAACAGGTTACGTTGATGCAAGTTTCTGCTCAGATCCAGATGACTCTAAGTCACAGACAGGATATGTGTTCAAGGTGAACGGAGGCGATGTGAGCCGGAGGAGTGGGAAGCAACCCATCGTGGCCCAATCTACAATGGAATCGGAGTACATTGCTGCTTCTGAAGCCGCGAATGAAGCTGTGTGGCTAAGGAAGTTCATCATTGAGCTTGGAGTGTTCCCTAGCGCGCAAGACCCCGTGACCCTCTACTGCGACAATATGGGTGCTATTGCTAACGCGAAGGAACCAAGGTCTCACTCGACTGCCAAACACATACTCCGACGCTTCCATGTGATACGACAGTACGTACAAGGAGGTGAAGTGAAGATTTGCAAAATACATACGGATCTGAATGTGGCAGACCCGTTGACGAAGCCTCTCCTGCTAGACAAGCACGTGAAACACCAAGATGCTATGGGTGTCCGGCTTTTACCAAGTTGTGACTAGATTAAATTGTACTCTAGTGCAAGTGGGAGACTGTAGGAGATATGCCCTAGAGGCAATTAATAAAGTGTTTTATTTATCATATCTCATTTGTTCATAATACGTTTTTGTGTCATGCTATAACTGTATTAAGCGGAAACATTAATACACGTGTGATACCTAAAACAACCAGGTCCCCAAACACCTTTGTTTGATTGGTTCATTGTGCAATCGATGGTTGAGGTTTCCCGATCATGTGACATGGTGTCTATTTGACAATGAAGTCATGTCGTTGGTAGAACGATGTGATGGACATACCCAATATTTATAGGACGTAGTCATTACGCCTTCGACCGTGAGACCTACTCTTATTGCTATTCCTGGAAGACACTTTGATTGCATCAAACGTCATATCTTACATAGTGTGACAATAAAGGTGTCCCTCTCGGGTGTCGGATAGGAGTATGTTGAGACGGGGGGTCAAGAGCGGGATTTGCCAGTCCCATAGCAGGATAGATACTCTAGGGCCCACTCGGTGAGATTATGTCAAACGAGCTTGCAAGCGTGTGACTAGGTCACCAGGACATAAGATCATGGACGAGTAGAAGTTAGCGGTGTCGGTAACGAGATCAAGCTAGGTATGGAGATATCTATAAACGAGTCTCGGACACGCTAAGTATCGCATGGCAAAAGGTTTAAGACTCAGACGTCCAGGTTCGATAAGGAAAAGTATTCGTTATCTCGCAGGGATTAATTCTGGGTATCCAAGGTCCACGAATTAGTCATTGATCGTAGAGGAGTCTCGATCATGTCTGGTGAGGTAATCGAACCGCTAGGGTAGCACGCTTAAGGGGAGTCGACATTTTACCGGAAGAGAAAAATAGGAAAAGAGAGACCGGGAACGTCCCGGGAAAGTTCCGATGGAGATCGGGCAGCGACGAAATAGTTTTCGGAGCCAGAACAAATTATGTAATATGTATTTAATATTAATTAGTGTAATTAATACTTAAATATATTTTATTTTAATTTTTTCTGAATTTTTAAAGGCAAAAAATCCCTAAATGGGCCTCTTGTGCCAAAGAGGCCCATGAAGGGGGGGAAGGAGTCCCCCTCTTGGAGGGGGCTGGTTCGGCCGGCCTAGGTGGGCCCCTTGTGGCCCACCTAGGGCCGGCGCATGGGGGCTGGCCGGCTGGGGCTGTGGGATTAGTCCCACACCCCCAGCCTGGCAAGTTGGGCACCCCCCTTGCTCCTATATATAAAGGGGCACCCCCTGGCCTTTGGAACACACAGTTTTTCTCTCTCTCTCTCTCCGAGGATCCCGTGATTCCCAAGTTTGGAGTTGCGCCTCGGAATTGTTTCTCCACCATACGCACACCGTCGTGCTGCTGGTCTCCCGGTCCCAGTCTTCCGCTGCTTCGTCCCTGGATCGGAGCCCGGAGTGCGTCGGCTTCACTGTACGTGTGTGACTCCCTGCGAGGCATCACACTTGTGGTGCTAGAGGTCTGCTTCCTCTACACGGCATCGAAGTCTTCGTCGGCTTCATCGACAACGCTTGTGCGGGAGCGTAATCCCCGCTTTCGGTCTTCAAGAGGTATGTGCGAAGACCCCCCCTGTGTATTACTATATCTGCATAGTATAGATTCTGGCTGGTTTTAGGTTATCGCTGTTAGGAATTTTTTTTTTCTGCATGCGATCCCCTTCAATTACAACTCTTTCTTAATGATACCATTAAGAAACATGGTTTCCTTATCCATCTATCAATTTCTCAATTTGAAATTATAGTAATTGCTAAACGACCCCGAATAGATTTAGTCTTCGCCACTTGAGACAAAATCTTGTTGTGGTCAACTTTTGAATCTGTCGGAACTGTTTCACGACAAATCGATCCTTATCAGTGTCTACTCTCTCATAAAATTCCATATTCTATTAACAGCTTAGATGCCATCAAGAAGATCTCCCAAGTCATTACCTGGTAATCGTACATGGATTTTATCTCGGATCATATATGACTCATAGCCATTTCTCGGACTTAGGTCTACCATCTCTTCTTCGTAGTTCGTAGGTCTGTCATATTCCATTAACATGACCTTCATAACAAGATTGTCGTACCACATAGTGTGGAACACAACCTCGTACGCCTACGTTCTTAGTATGAGCTCAGAGCATCGTGATCTTTATCATCAGCTTCTTTCCAGTTGAGGAGCATAACGCCGGAAACACTTTCCGTTGCGCCACTCTGATGTCTGGAGAGAAAGTTCATTAACTTCGTCTTGCTCTACTTTCTTTCCCACTTATAACCTTGGACAAAAAACTATTTCTTTTGCAAGGTATATTCTGGCAACGTTTTTGCCTATGTCGTGAGACATGTACCCAACTAATTCTTTAGGTACGGTACACTACAAATATTTATCCATTTTAGGTTTGATCACATCGAAACACTAAATTGCTGAAACGACAATCTAGGCTAAAAGCCATGCCATCACTCATATGGTATTGTCTCCATGGATTTAAATGGTTTCCCTATTATCTAACGTGAATGTTATGTTTCTACCATATGACTCCAATGATCACAATAATTCGATAAGATATTTATTTACCACACACTATCCGATAGGGTGCGATTATGACGTCCTAACATACCATAACACTATGGTGTTCCATGCGACGTAATTTGTGGAACTCTTCTCACAAGTCTTCCAATGATATGCCAACATTATAACTCAAATTTTTATTTCCTCGATCTGTATCGCAGGAATTTGATTTTTCTTGTTAAATTTATTTTCCTACTTCATTCTGAACTTGTTTGATCGAATCAAAATTTCCAGACTAACATTTCTTAAGTGGATATCCATATATCTACTCGGAATATTCATGAAGTCTATGAAATAAAGACTTCCACTATACGTTAAAGTACTTCATTGATTCACATACATCCATATGCATGATTCTCAACAAGTTATACTCAAAACGTTCAGTGAAGTTTACGAAATAAAGGTCTCCACTACACGTTAATTACTTCATTGATCCACATACATCTATATGCATGATTATCAATAAGTTATATGCCCGCTTTCCGAAAACGGTGTCTTAGTTATTTCGCAAGTGTCAAAAGATCAAATCTAAGGACTCGTAGATCCATCCGTATGGAGCTTGTTCATTGAATATAACATTGACATGACTTAAACGGTAGTGCCACACGAATGTGGTGTCTTTATTAAGTTTGTATCCTTTGGCATTAATATTATGAATGTGGGAGCTTCTACCATCTAAATTCAAATCGGCTTATGATCATTACTTCATAAATATAGGACAACGATTTTGTCACTAACATATATGAACAATCGTCTCGCTAGAGGAAACACACTTATAACGATCATACTAACAGGCGATCATAAAAGAATTTATTCAAATGGTAGATCTAGAGGGAGAGTGTCTATGGCCATCACAACATTTTGTCTGCCATCATCAACACACATTGTCGCCTCATCCTTCCAAGCTACTCAAGTAGTAAATCTGGTTTTCATAAAACATGACTAATATCAAAAACTTAGTCACTACTGCGAGTACTTGCTTAGGTAAAACATTCATAACGTGTATATCATATATACACCATCATTATTGATGACTTCCCGGCGATCTGTTTCATCTTCTTGATTCTTCCAACGCAATCAAGAACCATGGAGGTGAACGATTCCCCTTTCATGACATAGTCTATGACAAAGCATTTGCATCTAGCAACGTTGTCTGTCATCCAGTGATTGAGCTGAGCGAGGCGTCTCAATGTCATCAAGTATGACCAATGTCATCGAGTATGACCAGTGTCATCAAGTATGACTGCCACGTGCTCCTTCAATGCGTGCATTCTCTTCCATCTTGGTTGAGAAGAAAAACAGTCAACGTACTGATAAATTTCATCAACCCAACTTTAGGTGTATCCTGAGTTTAGCGATCATCTCATATGTTCGCGATCTAACAACTCGCACCCACCGTTAATTCTCTATGGCAGAGATCATAGCATACACTGGACTATGATGATATTATCCGCACAAAAACTTGATAATCCAAATTATCTTTTTGTTAGCGGAATCTCCGGGTTTATCTCCGAGCGGGTATTGTATCACAAAGAGCTAATGGTTTAAACAAGGAGTATCCTCAAGCTAAAGTATAAAACTATGAAGTTTGGACCCAACCTTTTAAGTTTCTCAATCGCAGGATTGCGCCTAATTTTTAAAGAAGGCTATTACATTGGTTAATATCTACAAAGGTTTTGCAAAACATAAAGACTTTGTTCATTATAAAATAGGGTTCAAGTTTTAATAAAATAAAACTACCAGAACTCACACTCAAAACGAATATCGCTCTAATCGCTTTAGTGATTACACGATTCTCATCCATTATGCAACCCGTCATCGTCAGAGCCGACAACATAACTTCAAAGGTAGACATCGACATGTCAATCACAACAACTCTGTGACTCATGCTTAACCTTTCGGTCACCATGTTCCGAGGCCATGTCTGTACATGCCAGGCTCGCCATAATAACCTTCAACGTATACGCTTGTGCAAACATGTCTTACACCCACTGTATGTGAACGACGATATGTATGACACCCGATCGTCACGGCCTGCCTCATAACGTCGAACTTTCTTGGTGGTGCACGCCAAAGGGAGAACACTAATGGTATTTTGGAGGGATCATCTTATATTACTACCGCCGTGTAACTAATATATAACTATATATATATATACACATAATATAAGATGTAAACAACAACATAACATCAAATGTAATGCGACGTGATATGGTCCTTGCGCCGATGGTCTCCTTCGCGCCCACAGTTTATAAACAATTTATCAAACCTACCTTGACCATATCACATTGCCCCCTGCAAAATAAAGTTAGATGCGTTCTACTTTATCTTTTGCATATTTTACGTGGCTAGGGGCTGTCGTAAATAGAACCGCTTCATACCTACGAACCTATGACCACAACAACGATCAAATAATTGCATATTTATTCATCCCTTTCGGGCCCTCCATTGAAAATGCAAAGCCAACTAAAGAGAGAGAGACAGACACCCGCCAGCCACATATATGGTACCAGCCGTATGTCAGTAGTGGAACCAGTCTCGCGTAAGCGTACGCGTAAAGTCGGTCCAGGCCGCTTCATCAACTCAATGTTGTCGACATTGCAAGTGCACGCGAGAGGGTAGCAAATAAAAGAACGAAATCCCCGTGATAAACACGGGTTCTAAAAGCGTACAGCTATATCTATGCATAGATCGGCTCTGATACCACTGAAGGGGATCGCAGGCAGAAAACAAAAAAATTCCTAACAGCGATAACCTTAAACTAGCCAAGATCTATACTATGCAGATATAGTAATACGGAGGAGATCGATATACATACCCTTGTAGACCGAAAGCGGGGATTACGCTCCCGCACAAGCGTTGTCGATGAAGCCGACGAAGACGACCTCGAGGTCGTGTAGAGGAAGAAGACCTCCGAGCACCACTAGCGTGGCAACTCGCAGGGATTCACACACGTACGGTGAAGACGACGACCTCCGGGCTCCGATCCAGGGACGAGCAGCGGAAGACTGGGACCGGAAGACCAACAGCACGGCGGCGTGCGTATGGTGGAGAGAACTCCTCCTTGGCGCAACTCCAACAAGGGAATCACGTGTTTCAAGGAGAAAAAGAAAGAGAGAAATTGGTGTGTCTTAAAGGCCAGGGGTGCACCTCTATATAAAGGGAGAAGGGGGGTGCCAACCTCGCTGGCCAGGCGGTGTGGGACTAATCCCACACCAGCCCCGCCGGCCAAGGTGGTGCGCCGGCCCTAGCTGGGCCCCACTCGGCCCACCTAGGCCGCCCCCTCCCCCATGCGCACCAAGGAGGGGAACTTCCCCCTTTCATGGGCCTTCTTTCCACCAGAAGGCCCATTTAAGGTATGCAGCCTTTAAAAAGTCGAAATTAATTAAATAAAAATGTATTTAACTATTAATTACACTAATTAATATTAAACACACAATATATAATTTATTCCGGCTCCGAAAACTATTTCGTCGCTGTCCGATCTCTATCGGATCTTTCCCGGGACGCTCCCGGTGCTCTCTTTTTCCTAATTTCTCTTCCGGTAAATATGTCGACTCCCCTTAAGTGTGTTACCTGTAGGAGATATGCCCTAGAGGCAAATAAATAAGTAGTATTTATCGCATTATCTCATAAAGTTTATAATAGGTTTTTGTGTTATGCTATAACTGTATTAATCGGAATTATTAATACACGTGTAATACATAGACAACCAGAGTCCCTAGTGAGCCTCTATATGAACTAGTCCATTGGGCAACAGTTGATCGAGATTCCCGATCAAGGACAATGACGTCGGTTGACAATGGGGTCATCTTATTGGTAGAATAAGGTGATGGACATACGCAAAGTATTGCAACAAGATCGTATTACGATGTTTGTCATTTGCAATAGATAAGTAATATGATAGCTTATTCCTTAGACCGTGAGATCGTGCTAATTACTACTTCGTAGGAGTACTTTGAGAACATCAAACGTTGTGTCTTACATAGCATGACAATAACGGTGTCCATCTTGGGTATCCCGAAAGAGTATGTTAAGATGTAAGGATCAAGAGCGGGATTTGTTCATTCTTGTAATGGAAAGATACTCTGGGCCCACTCGGTGAGATTACATCTATATAGCTGCGCAGCTTATGACTAGGTCATGGAGATGTAATATCACAGACGAGTTAATAACCTATGTCGGTAACGAGATGCAACAGGACATTGGATGTCTACGATCACATCTCGGACAAGGTAGTATCGCAGAGACAAAGGGAATGAATATCATGTTTATGGTTCAAACGACGATATTCGTAGAATGCACAGGGACCGTCATATGCATCCAGGTATCCCTGGCGGTCATTGGCGAGCGAAGGGTCTCGACCATGTCTGGAGTGTTCTCGAACCGTAGCGTAACAAACTTAAGGTCTTAACGACACCTGGAGAAGGTTCTGGAATATTATAGGATTTTATTGGAGAGAGAGAAATGATCCGGAAAGAGTTCCGGTGGTCCGGAAGGAGTTCCGGGAGGTCTGGAATGGTTCCGGGAATGTCCGAAAGATGTTCGGGTGGTCCGGAAAATGTTTCGGGGTCACGGGATATTAAATAGTATTTAAATATATTAATTATGAATTAATTATATTTTATATTAATTTAATTATTAAATAATAAAGGAAAAAGGGGCAGCCCACCTAAGTGGGCCAATTGTGGCCCACTAAGGTGAGCCGCACCAAGCAAGGAAAAGGGGGGGGGGGGGGGGGGGCTTGGGCCCCTAGTCCGAATTGGACTAGGAGGTTCGGCCGGCTCCCCCCCTCCCTCTCCTTTAGTCCCACATGGGGGAGGCAAGGTGTTTGCACAACCCCTCCCCCCTTTATATAGCAAGGCATATTAATTGGATTAATAACACAGAAAATACAATTAATATTGTAGCAAGCCGGCCGAGCTGTTTCTCCGCCCGCTTTGCCTCCTCTCTCCACCAAAGCTATACCGTCGGGCACCGTTGCCTTGCGGGATTCCAGAAAAGTTCTACCCCTGCGATTTCAGCTGGATCTGAATGACCGGGGGTTGTTGTTAAGTTCCGTATGTTTGCGAGTGCTCGGAGGCGCCACATTTGAGGAGCCAGGGCGACGTCGTCTCGCCCACCCAGCAGCCCTGTCACTGCCCTGCCGCCGGCACCACCCCCCCTCGGCTGCCGGCGCCACGCCACCTTCCGCCCGACGCCCGTCGACGCAGGTCATCGTCGACACCCCGTCGTTATCATCTACATCATCGCGGCAAGTTCTCCGCGACCTTGAGGTCGGCTACGTACGACTTCATCAGCAACGCTTGTGCGGGAGCGTAATCCCCGCTATCGGTCTACATGGAGGTAATGTGACCCGTTCCGCCACCGTTATCACATGTACTAGATAGATAGATCCTGGCTAGTTAGGGTGTTCTTACGCTAGAAAAATTATTGTTTTCTGCACCGGAACCCCTTCAGTGGTATCAGAGCCAATCTATGCGTAGTAATGCTGGTACGGTTAGAACTCATGTTGAATGAGGACGTCTTTCTTATATTTGCTACCCTCTAGCGTGCACTTGCGATGCCTTCGGTATTGAGTTGATGAAGCGGCCTGGACCGACTTTACGCGTACGCTTACGCGAGACTGGTTCCACTACTGACATACGGCTTGCACCGTATATGTGGCTGGCGGGTGTCTGTTTCTCTCTCTTTAGTCAGCAAAGCATTTTCAATGGAGGGCCCGAAAGGGATGCTTAAACATGCAATTATACGATCGACGTTGTGGTACAAAGTTCGTAGGTAGGGAAACGGTTCTCTTACGAATAAGCCTATATGCCACGTAAAACTTGCAAAACTAAATAAAGGTAGAGGCGTCTAACTTTGTTTTGCAGAGGCGTTATTTTATGTGACATGGTTACGGTAAGTTTGATATTACTCGTACTGTCGGAGGCAATGGAGGGCACCGTAGACTCGGAGCCATGCCGGGGCGCCCGGGGTCAGGCACATGGCGCCATGAAGGTCCAGGCGCATCGACCATGTCACATCGCACTTCATTGCATCATTATTGTGTGCTGTTGTGTGTGCATCCTGTTGATTGCTTATATGTTAGATATACAACGGTAGCAACTTAAATAGGATGATCCCTAACAAATACCAAAAGTGTGTTCTCCCTCGTTGCGCACCACCAAGAAAGTTCTACGTTATAAGGCAGGCCGTGACGATCGGGTGTCAGACATATCGTCGTTCGCATACAGTGGGTGTAAGCCATGTTGCACACGCAGGGTCTTCGAGGTTTGATTGGCGAGCCTAGCATATGCAGATATGGCCTCGGAACACGGGAAGATCGAAAGATCGAGCATGAGTCACATAGTTGTTGTGATCGACATTTTATGTCCACCTTTGAAGCTGTGCCGCCGGCCGTGATGATCGGGGGTGGTATAGTGGATGGGGGTCGTGTAATCGCTATTATTATTTTAGGGATAATAATTTTAGTGGAGTGTGTTTGATAATATGATTATAAAACTAAAACTCACAAATGTTATAAACTTTACCTTACCTCTTTTGCGATCATATCTGTAGACGGAACTATACTTCGGTTACTTCCTTAAGAATCCGGATTCTACCTTAGAAGTCGACGGGTCCAACTTCATCAGATGGTACAATGGTTTTAGAAACATTCTCCAACACAACAACATCCTATATGTCCTCGATGAAGCGTTAGGAGAAACACCAGATGATTCTGCTAGCGAGGAGGAGGAAGATGAATTCCGTAGGCGTCGAGACATATTCATAGAAGTGGAGATCACCATGACCGTATGCCTAGCACCTGAGTTGAAAGAGTTGTTTCAACACAAGGAGCCATATGTCATGATTGATGCGATCAAAACGCACTTCAAAGATGAATTGAGGCATGAGCAATTCAGGCAGCTTAGAAAGTTCCAGACCATTCACATGGAGGAGCATACCTGTCTGAAGACTCATTTGAAGAGGTTGTATGACATCTACTTCAAGCTGACAAATGTCTACGATTACTGGATGGCGGATTCATGGGCTATTCAGACTGTGCTGATATCTCTGCCTCCAAGCTATGAGAAGCATGTGCGTGAATATGTTTTGAAGGCAGACAATATGAACTTTTACAAGTTCGTGTCCGAATTCAAATCATTGGAAGTTGATTCCATCGAAGGAGAAATCTTCGACGCTACAGGTATATATTTGATATACAGAATTGTGAGTGTATTCACCACTTGATATGTGATAAAGTATCTGATACTTGTTCTGTTTATGAAACAGGCCCTGATTATTACTTATCTGTGGCGAAGTATGATGCGACCAAGCGCTGAAGATGGTGATCAAGGAAGTTGATGGCTATTGGTGTTCATGTCCTCAAGTTATCATAGTTATCATTAATAGTTTTTGATAAGACCTTTTTGTAATAGTGAGAAAGTGTGTCTAGTGTCTTGATTGTTACAAGACAAAGTTATTCATATATGTAATAAGACAAGTTCAGTTGTTTTATGTTATGGAACAAGCCAGTTGTTTTATATTATGAATAAAGTTTTCACATCTCAATTACATTTATGATAACGAGATTCACATTTATAATAGCGGGAATGATAAAATTATGTGTCCAAGGAATAAAAGTTTTTGTTACTAGAACAAACACCATTGAATTTCATCATAAAGGCAATGTAAGAAGTAATAGATACTTTTGATCTATTTAAGTATTACATGTGCCGAATTGATTGAGTTTGAAATTAGTATTGAAGTGTCAATACGAAAGGGAATTAATTAAGAGTCATATCGGATGATTGTTAAATTAATTATATGGTGATTTTTCCTTGATCCGAATTCTTCTATGATTATTGGTAAATAAGTGTATTTGCATAATAAATCATGAGTCTGAAATTTATTTGATAAAAGATCAAATGGGGTTTTTCAGAAGAAAGATTTGTGAATATCGTATTCGCAAGATTCGATCAAAAGGGCAATATTTTTGAATTGTGGTTTCAACACAAAAAAAAGACTTGTGGAAATTCGTTTCACAATATTATAATATCATATATGGTGATATGTGAAGTATTATAATCATACTCTATTTTAGATAAAGTGTGGTCTTTCAGTATCTGTCTTAGAATCTCTTAATATGTTCGAAACATTATAGTCGATGTCCACTTTAGAAAATAGATGTTTTTCAACAGTAATTCGTGTGATCGACAGTAGTGTCGTTATATAGATGATTATACGATAATTCAGAATATACACGAATAGTTCTTTGTAGATCACTCACATTGGATGAGAGTGCATTCCAAAACCCAATAGAAACAAAACTTGTATTGTTGTCTATGTAATTCCGAGGAAAATATGATTTTTCGAATTATGGTTAATGGAATAAAATTAGAAGCTTGAAATAAGGTGTCAGACCTATATTCATAAAAGTAGAATATTGGAAAGTGTTCCAGAAGATATATGTCTACAAATGAAAATTTGATGATTAAGAGTGAAGGAGACTAGAAAATTGTTTTCTGCTTGCAATCCTCTTCGTGAAGATCATAATATTTTCATGAAAGAAGCTTCTAAATAAAGTGCTGTTATGTTTAATATTGCTGTCAGGTCACAGCATAATATTAAGTGTTTCAGATCTTGTTGACAGATCAAGGTGCACCTTATGAATACAAAGAAAGTTGAGAAAATATCAGAATACGAACAAAGGATTTTGAACCTGAAAATCCAAGTTACATTTAGAAAGGATTAAAACAGTAAATGTTGCTATAATTCCTTTTGGAGAAATAAGATTTTTTGATCATCATATAAAGTGTTATATGAGAAATGTAACTATAAAAAAGACGTGAAAGCATATTTTGTCAAGAAATGTGTCTTGGACAAGATCAAATTTGTTGACTACATTAATGTAGACATGCTTGAAGTCTGTGGGATTTGTATTAATGGAATACTGTAGTTTGTATTGAATTCGAATTGATAAGAGATCAATGATTTTGGTTTGACCAAAATGTCGAAATAAATTATGAATTTAAGTGGGAGTCAAAGTTAGTTCACTCGGGTAGAATATGTAAAGGACATATTTTTGAGTGGGAGCTTGGAACCTCAAATATGTAGAAGACATGTTTTTGAGTGGGAGCTTAGAACCTCAAATATGTAGAAGACATGTTTTGAGTGGGAGCTCGTGTTCTCAAATGTGTGGAGACATATTTTGAGTAGGAGCCGAATTCATCTTGTGTAAATGACACGTTGTGAATTGTACCAGTAGAATTAATGAAGTTGTGAAACTATTTGAAAGTTGGTGTCTATTTGGAATAGAACGGGAATTTTAAATAGTTAGTCGAGTTGTTTTGGATTATGTCTGAGGAGTCAGAATAGATTAAAATCAGAGGATAGTCCTTGGAAATCCAATTATTCATTAAGAGTAATGATACACGGTAATAGTGGTTGTATGATATGTTGGTCTATTATGTGATATTAGACATTATACAGAAACCATATTATGTGCTCGATAAAATACGACCCATGTTCTTAAAAGAAGAACAATTATGAAAGTAAATTTAGAATTTACTGGAAGTAGAAGTGTATTAGTTATTAGATTGACATTGGAGTGTCAAGTCTTCAGAATAGGTGCGGAAATATATAGATATCGCGAGATTGTAAATGTTACAAGGAGTTCTCTATGACTGAGTGTGTTTGCAAGGCAATTATCTGGTTAACAGAATCAGAGTAAGCGCTGGGAAACAGAAGTCTCGCTTAGTTACGGTATTTGTATATTATTAGATACCATGATGATATCAAACAGGTTGATATCAATGGATCGCAAAAGGAATGCACAATTATGAATTGTACAGATTGTCAGAGTAACACTCTTCCACTAGCAAGCATTATCATATAACGCTTATTTGATAAGGGGTTTTGATGAGGTAAAATGCAACTAGTTTATTTGTACTCTAGTGCAAGTGGGAGACTGTAGGAGATATGCCCTAGAGGCAAATAAATAAGTAGTATTTATCGCATTATCTCATAAAGTTTATAATAGGTTTTTGTGTTATGCTATAACTGTATTAATCGGAATTATTAATACACGTGTAATACATAGACAACCAGAGTCCCTAGTGAGCCTCTATATGAACTAGTCCATTGGGCAACAGTTGATCGAGATTCCCGATCAAGGACAATGACGTCGGTTGACAATGGGGTCATCTTATTGGTAGAATAAGGTGATGGACATACGCAAAGTATTGCAACAAGATCGTATTACGATGTTTGTCATTTGCAATAGATAAGTAATATGATAGCTTATTCCTTAGACCGTGAGATCGTGCTAATTACTACTTCGTAGGAGTACTTTGAGAACATCAAACGTTGTGTCTTACATAGCATGACAATAACGGTGTCCATCTTGGGTATCCCGAAAGAGTATGTTAAGATGTAAGGATCAAGAGCGGGATTTGTTCATTCTTGTAATGGAAAGATACTCTGGGCCCACTCGGTGAGATTACATCTATATAGCTGCACAGCTTATGACTAGGTCATGGAGATGTAATATCACAGACGAGTTAATAACCTATGTCGGTAACGAGATGCAACAGGACATTGGATGTCTACGATCACATCTCGGACAAGGTAGTATCGCAGAGACAAAGGGAATGAATATCATGTTTATGGTTCAAATGACGATATTCGTAGAATGCACAGGGACCGTCATATGCATCCAGGTATCCCTGGCGGTCATTGGCGAGCGAAGGGTCTCGACCATGTCTGGAGTGTTCTCGAACCGTAGCGTAACAAACTTAAGGTCTTAACGACACCTGGAGAAGGTTCTGGAATATTATAGGATTTTATTGGAGAGAGAGAAATGATCCGGAAAGAGTTCCGGTGGTCCGGAAGGAGTTCCGGGAGGTCTGGAATGGTTCCGGGAATGTCCGAAAGATGTTCGGGTGGTCCGGAAAATGTTTCGGGGTCACGGGATATTAAATAGTATTTAAATATATTAATTATGAATTAATTATATTTTATATTAATTTAATTATTAAATAATAAAGGAAAAAAGGGGCAGCCCACCTAAGTGGGCCAATTGTGGCCCACTAAGGTGAGCCGCACCAAGCAAGGAAAAGGGGGGGGGGGGGGGGGGGGGCTTGGGCCCCTAGTCCGAATTGGACTAGGAGGTTCGGCCGGCTCCCCCCCTCCCTCTCCTTTAGTCCCACATGGGGGAGGCAAGGTGTTTGCACAACCCCTCCCCCTTTATATAGCAAGGCATATTAATTGGATTAATAACACAGAAAATACAATTAATATTGTAGCAAGCCGGCCGAGCTGTTTCTCCGCCCGCTTTGCCTCCTCTCTCCACCAAAGCTATACCGTCGGGCACCGTTGCCCTACAGGATTCCAGAAAAGTTCTACCCCTACGATTTCAGCTGGATCTGAATGACCGGGGGTTGTTGTTAAGTTCCGTATGTTTGCGAGTGCTCGGAGGCGCCACATTTGAGGAGCCAGGGCGACGTCGTCTCGCCCACCCAGCAGCCCTGTCACTGCCCTGCCGCCGGCACCACCACCCCTCGGCTGCCGGCGCCACGCCACCTTCCGCCCGACGCCCGTCGACGCAGGTCATCGTCGAAACCCCGGCGTTATCATCTACATCATCGCGGCAAGTTCTCCGCGACCTTGAGGTCGGCTACGTACGACTTCATCAGCAACGCTTGTGCGGGAGCGTAATCCCCGCTATCGGTCTACATGGAGGTAATGTGACCCGTTCCGCCACCGTTATCACATGTACTAGATAGATAGATCCTGGCTAGTTAGGGCGTTCTTACGCTAGAAAAATTATTGTTTTCTGCACCGGAACCCCTTCATTACCCTAGCGGTTCGAGATCTCGCCAGACATGATCGAGGCACGCTCTCCGATCAATGACTAATTCGTGGACCGAGGATACCCAGAATTAATCCCTGTGAGATAACGAATAACTTTGTCGTTCGAACCTAGACGTCTGAGTCTTAAACCCGATACTTAGCGTGTCCGAGACTCGTTCATAGATATCACGATACCTAGCTTGATCTCGTTACCGACAACGCTATCTTCTACTCGTCCATGATATTATGTCCTGGTGACCTAGTCACACGCTTGCAAGCTCATTTGACATAATCTCACCGAGTGGGCCCTAGAGTATCTATCCTGCTATGCGGACTGGCAAATCCCGCTCTCGATCCCTCGTCTCAACATACTCCCTTCCGATACCCGAGAGGGACACCTTTATTGTCATACTTTTAAGACATGACGTTTGATGCAATCAAGGTATCTTTCAGGAATAGCAATAAGAGTTGATCTCACGGTCAAAGGCGTAATGACTACGTCCTACAAATATTGGGTATGTCCATCACGTCATTCTCCCAATGACATGACTCCATTGTCAACTGACATCAATGTCACATGATCGGGAAACCTCGATCATCAATTGCCCAATGAACTAGTTAGATAGAGGCTACTAGGGACCTGGTTGTTTATCTACCACACGTGTATTAAAGTTTCCGCTTAATACAGTTATAGCATGGTATAAAACATATAATGAACAATTGAGATATGACGAATAAACTATCTTTATTAAGTGCCTCTAGGGCATATCTCCTTCACTGATGAGAGTGGGAGGAGGAACAAATTTGTTGGACAATGCAGCAGTCAATGGCTCAATGATGGATAGTTTGAAAGAAAATTTGTTGAAGAAGCGCATGTTGGGTTGTGAAGGAAAACTTTTCCATATCCGCTGCGCTGCACATGTATTGAATATTGTTGTGCAAGATGGCCTGCTTGTAATGAAAGGTTCTATCGACATGATCAGAGAGTGTGTGAAATATGTCAAGAGCTCACAATCTCGAGAGCAGCAATTTGAGGACATAGTTCGGCAGCTCAGCATCATATGTGACAAGGAACCCTCACTTGATGTTGCCACACGATGGAACTCGACATATCTTATGATTGATTCAGCTTTGCCATACATGGCAGCATTTGATGAGTTAGCTAAGCAAGATCTTCAATTTAAGTTTGCTCCTTCAATGGATGATTGGAATATGGCTGAAGCGATCCGCTCACTATTGAAGATCTTCTTTGAAGCTACAAAAGTAGTTTCAGGTTCTACCTATCCAACATCGAACCGTTACTTCCATGAAATATGGAGTGTTCGACAATTGTTGAGGAAACAAGCAAGTAATAAGGAACCAATAATTGCATCCATGGTGAGCCAAATGCAAAAGAAGTTCGACAAGTATTGGAAGGAGTCATATTTGGCGAACTGCATACCCGTGATCCTCGATCCAAGATACAAGTGGAGTTTCATTGAATTTCGCCTCGGGCAAGCTTTTGGACACAATGCAGGAGAACATCTTGAAAAGGTGGACATGATCATCAAGAGTCTCTTTGAAGATTACTCCCGTGAAATGGGTGATTGTCTTTCTACCAATTCATTAGAAGAAGAAGAACAAGATGGGGTTGCAGAACTTGATGATTCGTTGGCTGACTGGCAAGATCATTTGAGGGTGCAGAAAAAACAAGTACCAAATGAGCTTGAGAGATACATGACTGAAGAACTCTTTCCCCACAGCAAAGATTTCGACATCTTGGGATGGTGGGAACTCCACGGTCCAAAGTACCCAGTTCTTTCGCGTATTGCTCGTGATGTCCTAGCTATTCAAGCATCAACCGTGGCATCAGAGTCTTCTTTTAGCGCCGGTGGAAGAATCATCACTGATCATAGGAGCAGGTTAAAGAGTGAGATGGTGGAGGCGTTGATATGCCTCCAAGATTGGCTAAAGGCTGCTGGTAAGTGTTTTCTGAATAGAGTAGTCGTAATTTCCACTTTTGTTACTAACTCGATCATCTTTCAATTCTTCAGACCCTAAACCAATCAGTAAAGATGTCGAGGAGGAAGAATGCTTGGTGTTCTACCAAGTAAGTGAGTGCCATGAAGAAACCGCTGCCCATCAAGCCAGAGGTGTGTACACGGTCTTGTAGAAGAGATTAGTAGAAAATTTAGCTTCCCGAAGCTGTTTGAGTAAACACACACATAGTGTAGCTTACTAATTTGCAAATTGTCATGATACATAAAGATTTTTCTCAAACAATTGGTTTTAATTGCCTTTGTCATAAATTGTAGGGACCCCAAATGCTAATTCAGAAAACCAGCTGACATGATGGAGCATGAAGGATGTAAGGTAGCCTATTGTCTAGCACTGTACTTACTGAGCAAATAATTTATTGTCTCTGAAAGAAAATGGTCCTTGAGTTCTTCTTTGGTGTTTTTTTGGTTCGAAACCCCTGTGATATGTGCTTTGTCTAACAGCGTTTTTGCACCTGTTCATGTACATGTCTCACTTATGTAGCATAATCTTTGGACAATCTGGAGTTTGTTTGATGAGGATGCTGGCTACCACTTTGTCTCTGAATTTTGGACTACCAAATCTGATGTGTCTACTATCTAACAGTGTTCTTGGTTCTGCAGCTGTGAAGAAAACTGAGACAAAGAGGCTGAGAGCTGATGCATGCTGGTCTTCATGAAAGCAAGTTGAAATGCTTGCTGAACTTAATTCTGTAATAATAGCTACTGTATTCACTGAAGCTAGTGCATTTTTCCTTGTAACTGAAGTAGAATTATTTGCACTTGTAACTGAAGTAGTATGGTCATCTTAAACTGAATGTTACATTGCATAGCAGTTAAACTTAATGTGCGGCCGGTGGGATTGCGGCCATGGAAATCATTCCCGGTAATCATGGAAGTTGAAGTCAATTTGGAGATGCACTAGGCTGCTGTGTGTGAGAAAACAGTGATGATGACGAGAGTCTTGTTTATGTTCATGGCAGTAACCTCTGTACCACTTGTAACTATCTCTTTGCTTTACAATCTCTGTCGGGGCCAATTTTGAGTTGATTCAGTTTTACCCTGAAAATGTATAGCATTATGTTTACAATATTGATTGTTCAGTCCAGGTTATACTGATTATTCTGTTGTTTCATGTCGTCATGTATGGGCATCTTGAACTGAATGTTCCATTGCATAGCAGTTGAAGTTAGTACGTTATTATCATTGATCAGTTTCAGCACGTCCCTGGTTTTAGCTAGCTGTAGCCGGTATTGCCATCTCCTGCATCAAATATCAGCCAGTAGAAGTAGTAACTCGCTTGTCCACCGGTGTCCGCTGAGCATAGCGGCCAAACCAGACGGGCGGACGTGGAAGCCACTAATCATCTAATTAGCACTCACGGACGAGGCGGCCCAAGCGGACTGGCCGGCGGCCCGTCCGCCTGCATCCTGATGTACAGTTGGCTTGGCCTGCTGATGATTTACGCAGCGGGTTCGAGATGATGCGTTTTGGTGTACCTTGTGAAAATGACGTGTTCTGTTCTTGAAAGCTGAAAATGAAAATACCATTGGACAAACGCATAGACGCTGTAAAAAAAATTCTCAAAGCCTACTATACTGTGAGCCTGTGAGCGGTTTTGTACATCAATACGAACTTTTAGTTTCAGACACAGTGTACTTTGCCAGGACAACCCAAAATCAAAAACACTTTTTAGGACCGAGGGAGTACTTCAAATTTAAGAGCAAAATATTCATATGTAAGTATGTGCACACTTGTCTTTGATTTATCTTCAATTTTTTTTGGCTAAATAGAGAATTTGTGCCAAACCAAATTGGCCAATGCGGAAATCGCACAAATTTAACCAGATGAGCTCTGTTTGCTTTGAGCATGAATGTCGAAGAGACCTCTATTGACACAAAAACCATAAGAGGGCTACCATCTCCATGAGCATTGCTTATGTTATACCCGACGCCTCTTGTGGCTGACATCGTCATATCCACATCTACTTACACAATTACCCATATCGCAAACTCCTAATGGATGCACACCCCCCCCCCCCCCCCCATAGTCTCCTAGATCATCGTTGTTGAGAATATAATCAATTGTTCGAATATATTAATCCAAGCATTAATTAAAATCATGACGCAAATGGTGCTAATAACATACTGAAACTTACGGATGTAACCATGTACTAGATATATAGTTGAAACATCAACACATATTACTAGTAAGGCAAGCAAGGAAATAAGCAGTAGAGGGATGAACATATCATATCCTCCGGTAGGCCAGTTGGTCGAAGCAGAAGCGGCAGCGTCGTCGGGACCCCTCTTGTCAGCGGCAGCCTTCTCAGCGGCGAGGCGGTCGACGTCAGTACCCATGACGAAGACGAAGGCAACACGGACGTAGTGGACGAAGAGGAAGTAGACGTAGATGAACTTTGGCGAGCAGTCGCGTAGCAGACGCTTCCCAAAAACCTAATCGCCCCTCTCCCGTACAGGATTCGGAGAGGCGGGGTTTCGGAGGCCTGCTCTCCCGTCGGCCGTGTACGCGGTGGACAGGATGGGATCAGCGACATGTAGAGGA
Source organism: Poa annua (assembly GCA_026929855.1). Taxonomy (NCBI): domain Eukaryota; kingdom Viridiplantae; phylum Streptophyta; class Magnoliopsida; order Poales; family Poaceae; genus Poa; species Poa annua. Next base: position 44,701,888 of record CM049436.1, read on the forward strand.
ACGACGGTGGCGGCTATGGAGCAGATGTAATCTGTTCTGTGTATTGTCAGGAGAGGAGCGACCTCTCCTTTATACACGAAATACAGGAGATGAGAGAAACGTGCACAATCAATTCAAATGAATTCTGGAAATGGTCGTACTTAACAGACGTTTCAACTTCGTATTCATTTTTTTCATTAAGGCAAAACGTTTCAGGACCGTTGACATTTTATTCCTACGTGATAAAAAGAATACATCGGCTCGGCGAGATTCCCGCAACCCGCGTCGTGGCGAGGCGGACGGTGGAGGAGGAGCGCGCGTGGTACACAGTCATTCTCCTCATACCTCACACCTACTCGTACTAGTAGGAGAATGACTCAGTATATAAACTGGTGCACATCTCACTAAACTAGCGGTGTGGGACTGAACTCTCACCACATGTCATGACAATATAATGACAATATATGGACCTTGGAGATTTTTCAGAAATTGTTTAGTGGGCCAAAAGCCCAATATTTCAGCAATCGTCTCACTCCGTCCATAGGATGCCACGCCCACGTGCAACATCACCACCACCATAATGTACAGTCCTAAGCTTTGGGACACACGTGAGAAAACTTCAACAACGAAAAGCCTCCTATGTCAAACCCTAACTAGGTGGCAGTGAGGCTCTTACCCTAAATAAAACCTCCACTTCCGCTCCAGCAACATCTCATGTCCTCCTCTTTACATAGTGTCAACACAACAAGAGAAGGACGGCAATTCATGGACGCGAGTGTCAGGTGGTTTCTTATCTCTTGTGATTAGCTCATGATGCATAATACATGTTGGCGAAGTGAAAAGGCGGATATTTTAAGTGACCAGAGATAACAAACCGAGTGTCGGGTTCATGATAACCCAATACCAGTTGGACAGACAAACGACTAGCTAAAACAAGGAGCAAGCTAGTCGGAAGGAAGACACAAAGAGAGCAGGGACTCGAATTTCCTAATCTCTATGTCCCTCTCCCTCTCTTACTAAAGGGCAACCATCACTACAGGAGCGAGAGGGTACGAGCATCCCCTAAGGCCGCCTCATATTCATTGCAATCAAGTACGTATGTACGTCAACATTGGGACGCGCACATCCGATGGCTGACGGCATGAACGCCCCTCCCAGGAAATCATGTTCAGACGGCAAGACCAATCATAACAACCCTGTCCAGCTTCATCAAATGACAGGGACGGGGAAGCTTACGCTGACAACAACAACAACAACATGGACGGGGAAGCTTACGTGAGCATCAAGGGGAGTCGGGGCATCGCACCTGCGTCATGCCATGACTATGAGCAGTGGCGGTGCTACAGGAGAATTCTTGGGCGGGCCAACCTGTAGAATAATAAGAATTATGCAGAATTTGAAATCTTTTCTGGCGAGCCCAGTAAAAAAACAAAAGAAGGACTAAACCTTGGGTGGGCCACGGTACAGGTCAGCCTTGCTGAAGCTCCGCACCTGACTATGAGGCTGGCGGAGCTATTCACTCTGCAACTATATATAAGCCTTCTCCTTAGTGGAGAAGGAAAAACAACTACCACCACACAAGTGACTCACTTCCTCGAACACACACATTACTCGGGACTCCCCTAGAGCAATCACTCCTTCATCCTCGAGCGTACCTAACATTAATTCATACGCACACGGCAGAAGTAGGTTCTTGTCTTTACTGACAATCTTCCAAAACCCAAACCTGCTCATATCTTTGTGTTATGTATGTTCAACCATCGGGACATTTGCCTTGCCAACCTACAAATACATTACCGGTCAGAAAAACCCTACACACCAAGGGAGAACAAGCGTGCAGTAGGTCAAGACTGTGAGAACAAACTGAATTCCAAGAGTGTGACGATGCTTCTTGGACCTCTACACATATGAGCCTTAGGCCTAATATAAGCAAAGCATATGCCATCTCACACATGAAAAGTTTATAATCGGTTTGCCCCTTCAAATTCCATGACACCACGCACGCGTCACAAGATTTGTTTTTAATACTTTCCGGTTCGGCAGAGTATTAGTTTCTCACAACCGAAAGAACCCTTCGTTCCAAATTTAGGGCACTAAATCTGCGACAATTAATTTGGAACATAGGGAGAATAGATCAAAAGCCACAGGAACCAATCCTTCCAAGAAGTAATTTGTTCATAGTCCACAGGCTTGCAGGGGACATGTGGCCTGAACGAGCGAGCGGGAGAAAATGGAAGTAAGTTATCCAATTCAAAACTTTAATTGTTACTAGATGACTAATACTTACCTACATATGATGTATCTAGATATGTATATGATATATACATTTACATGTAGACAAATGAAAATCATCTAGAGTACTTCATAAGAGAGAAAAACAAGGCTATACGATCAAAGCACATGAGAAGACAAGCTCAACTATTCCCATATTTAGGGCGCGTTTGATAGCCTGGGAGGCCTTTGGCTCACATCGGGGGCGCAGTTTTTGAGCCGTTTGGTTTCCTGGGCTCCTCCGCGTTGTTGCACAGCACGAGTTTTAAAGCACCTCCGGGCCAGGCCCGGGAGCAACGCTCAGTTCGGCTGTTTCCAGCGAGCCAACCTCGTTTCTGAAATTTGAGACAACAACGTTCCCGCAGAGCCACCCAAGGAAGATGGCGCGAGCTCGCGCGGAACGGTGAAATTTTGGCGGGACGAATTCGGTCACCGCTCTCAAAATTTCACCGCCGTATTTAGGGAGGCCTCTCTCACCACCAAATCCAAATTCCACAATTCCCCCTTATTTTGAGCTCATCGAACCATCCCGGTGTGCGGCATGGTCTGTTCCTCCTCACTGGAAGGGTCGGAGCGGCTGCCGCCGACGACGCCTAGCCATGGCTTCTCGTCTTCTTCCTCCGCGTCGACCCATCCGGTCATTGTAAGCTTCTCGAACACTAGCCTTAGAACTTGTATGCACACAGGGAGATCTGAGATCTGCCGTTGTAGGCCGCCCCTTCGTGGCCGCCTCGCCAGTGACCGCCACTGGATCTCAGGCCCGCAGTTGCACGGTGGTGATGGTCGAATCTGATGCCAGCACGGGGGAGTTTGTGCAAACTACTACTTCGCCACAGACTCCTTCCCCGACCTCGGTTCTCTATGTGACTCCATTGAGAGTAAGGAGTAACCCTCTCTTCTGCTTGTAGCTTACGATGGTTGAGTGATGACGCAACTGCTTACCGATGTTCGTGTTGTAGTTTATTTTGCCTCATAGATGTTCGTCTGGTACTTGTAATGTAGGCGATCAAACCATTGGGCTCCTCATATATGTCTGCTCCATCTGTGAATGATCGTGACCACGCCCTAATATTTAAACCTCCCATGGTTTGGTCACCGGTGATGTCCGAGTTTGTGCTGAACCGCATGGTTCAGCTCGTCAATGACGGCGCCTCATCTCCCTTGGGATTCAAAGAGGCAATGATGCGGAAGATAGCTGAAGATGTTCTTGCATTCACGGGAGTACGTGCCAGCACTCTGCAGGTCTACAACCACTTGAGAAAGTGGAAAAACAAGTGGTTAGTTATAAGGGCGATGAAAGCCGAAGGAGAACTCGAGTGGAACGAATACTGTTGCTGCTTATGGGTACTAGACGAACGGAGGCATCGAGAGCACGTGAAGGTAATAAACTTCATTCAGTTTCGTTTCTTGTTCTTACATTACCTCTGCAGACATCCGCCATGACAGCTGCTCCTTGTGAATTGCAGTGTTACCCAAAGCGGCAAGAGTTCATCAACAACCCTATCACGAACTATGCCCAGATCAAAACGATCTACACGCCCCGGTTTGTCAGTCAGGACCAGCTGTTCACACCTAAGTTGCTGCTCAGGGCACTCAACTTCATTGCTGACAACAAAGAAGAGCATGCCGAGTACCGGGCACTGCAGTCCACGGAGAGGAGGAGCTGGCTTAGGACCTGACTTCGCAAGCAATTTGATGCAGGTTTCTGAGTGCCTCTTTCTTCATCTTCTCCACGATGCTAATGATCTGCTGTATATTTTGGGAGGTGGTCTCATAGCCCTCCATTAGCTAGGACTTGGTTAAACTTTATCCCCGGTCTGTAATGACAAACTTTCTCGAGGTGGTATATACACTAACCCCTCGTATGATGAACCTGTCCATCATGATGGGTTACTCGTGATGCATCGCCAGTAAGTTAACTAGTTGCTATGTACTATCAGCACCTTTTGTATGAACTGAATGTTGTTTAATGTGTTGTCGTTTTGATAACCTCACCACTCGACAGGAAGAGGTTAGAACAACACACTCACGGCTGCAACCAAACAAGGTGTGTGTTACACCAAGAGGGAAGAAAAACGAGAGCCTCTCCGGTGCAGAAAATGCCTTTTCGAGCAACCAAACGATAGACCTTTTCTAGCCCGTGGCCCGTTTGAAACGCGCAGGTCGTCTCATCTCCCTGACGCAAATCAAAAACCCGCCCAGGCAACCAAACGCGCCCTTAATAATCTGATCCGAGCCTCAAAGTCAAAGGACAAGGACGCCAATGGTTCCTATCCACGGCCGACTGGAGTAAAGTTTTCCCTCAGTGGTCCTTGACTCCTTGGCTAGCAGCACGGCAACACCACGATTTACGTGAAAAAATGCCCATGAAAAGTCTAACACTCTACGAAGAACATTATTGTGCATTGTCATCAGTAAATATTTCTGACGCTGGTTTTACAACACAGGGACAATGAGAGCAGTAAAAATACCTGAACTCCACATATGACACTTGCGCAATTTACCCAATCTAGCACCAGGCAGGAAACCACATAAGGAACAGAAGAAATATCTTCCGGACACTTCAAAATCTAACAACCCTGAGAAGATGCGAATGCCAAGCTATGAGCCACAGTGAAGAATAAAAAGACAGGAAGAGACATGTATTCAGATCTTCAGAACAAACAGGCTGGAGGGAAGGGAGGACCAGACGATCCATCCATGCAACTGAAAACAGTCAGTCGGCTGGAACCTCAGATTATGGATTAGGCAGGAATCTCGCCGATATCCCCATGCACCACTCATTCCTTCCTATCACTCGTTCATCCCAGCCTGAGCTGGGCCACCACAGAAAGCAAGCTCTTCCTTCCATCCACATGACGATGCTCACTTCTTCCCACAAACTCCTATGGCCACCCCTTCCCCTCCCCATTAATCATCTCATCTCTTTCTTCTTGGTGCTCCCGTACTCGTCGCCCCCTGGTTTTTTGCTTCTGCCACTCCATGTCTCAATCTTCTCCTTTCTTTTCCATTGCCCGAGCACACGTTGGAGCAGGAGGGCGAGCTGCGGCTGCCGTTCTCCTGCTCCATCGCCCTGCCGCTCAGCTGCCACCTAGCATTCACTGTCAGAGGTACTCCCCTCTGGTTCAAGCGTCACCTGCCAAGACAGTGAGCTCGCGCCTGGGGCTTCCGCATGCCACACTATCATCCTTTGCAGCAAATGCTGACGATGGCTCCACTGCAAAAACAGATGCCTCAAAGGAGCACAACGGGGGATCAGAGTTGTCAGGGATGGCAAAGGCATTCCATATTTCACCACGGATGGCGATTTCGATATCCGTGATGATTGCATTTGCAGCGCTCACAGTGCCACTGGCAATGCGCTCACTGATCTTTCATGGGACAACCAAAATGAAGGTGTTGGCATACCTGACCCTGCTATCAGGATTCTACATGGCATGGAATATCGGAGCGAATGATGTGGCAAATGCCATGGGGACATCAGTAGGATCTGGAGCTTTGACAATCCGGCAGGCAGTGCTGACTGCAGCTGTGCTAGAGTTCTCTGGTGCATTTCTTATGGGTACTCATGTCACCAGCACCATGCAGAAGGGCATCCTCGTCACGTCTGTCTTCCAAGGAAATGATTCTCTGCTCTTCGCTGGATTGCTCTCCTCACTCGCTGCTGCTGGTACATGGTTGCAGGTAACATTCCATCACTGATAACCCTTTTGAGTTTGTTATGCCATGTCATGCAGATGGTACAATTTCATTAGCATCATGGATTTACTGAAGCTTCCCCCATCTTCAGTGGCATATTTGTGACACTAGAATAGCGCCATTTATCTAACAGGGAAAACCTATGCACTTGTAGATGCTACTTGGAGTACTTGCAAGTTATAAAAAGCAAATGCTATAAACAAACACGTGAGAACCTTTTAGCCTAAATGAAGTAACAACATAAGAGATTCAATATTTGACTAAATAATTCGTGGTTTTAGCTTGGTTGATATGGAAATCTTAGATTTACATTTCGATTGTTGGAAACCAGTTATAGGCAAATTCAGGATCATCAATGCAAACTTCATGTGCACCTTATTTCCATCAACAGAGGTTGATATCTAAACGTTGAATAACTAACAAGGGAACATACAGAATATTATGCTGGAGTCGGACAATCTTGGTGGATAACTGATTGCATTATTCGGTAATATGTTTCATCTATTTATGCAATGAAGTTACGATATGGATACCATTGAGTAAAAATTCAATGCAATTAGAAAGCCGCCAAAAATATCCTTCAACATCACCAAATCTAATGCATCCACCACAGTGCACTTGGATTTACTAGCTTGAAAATATAGCATATTAACATTCATAAACATCTGTTTGAATTGCCAGTTTTTATTTGTTAGGTTGCTTCCTCTTACGGCTGGCCTGTGTCAACTACACATTGTATTGTTGGGGCCATGGTTGGTTTTGGACTGGTATATGGAGGGGTCAATGCAGTTTTTTGGAGCTCCTTGGCTAGAGTATCTTCATCCTGGGTTATTTCTCCATTGATGGGTGCTGCAGTCTCATTTCTTGTTTACAAGTGCATACGCAGGGTGAGTACTATACTAACTTTATTTGTAAGATGATCAATAAGAAAACAAGACATCTTTGCGAAAAATATGTTGGCAGACATCTTATTGGGCAAATAGTAGTAACTAATACAACCTCCGTTCCATATTAAGCAACGTTGATTTATAGTACTCCCTCCGTCCAACAAAGGATGTCTTGGACTTTGTCCAAATTTGGATATATCTATACCACTAAGTCATGTCTAGATACATCTAAATTTGGACAAAGCCCAAGACATCTTTTGTTGGACAGAGGGAGTAGTAACTAATACGACCTCCGTTCCAGATTAAGTGACGTTGATTTAGTACTAAATCAAAGACACTTGATATGGAACGGAGAGAGTTGCCATAAACAGAAGACACAATAACTACCATATTAAGACAGAAAGGTGAATTTCTACTGACCATGTTTCACTTCAGTTCGTATACAGCGCACCAAATCCAGGCCAGGCTGCAGCTGCGTCTGCACCAATTGCAGTTTTTACTGGTGTCACTGCAATCTCGTTTGCTGCTTTCCCTCTGAGCAACATACTTTACATCGCCGTGCTGCAAGCATTAGCTTGTGGGGCGATAGGAGCCATCTTTGTTAGCAGAGCAATAAAAAAACAGCTTGGTGACCTACTGTCTTCAGAAGCGGAAAAGATAGCATCTGCTGACAATACAGATGTTCAACAGGGTGGATTTGACGTTGCTGGCCCTAGAGGAGCACAACTGCAGATTGTCTATGGCGTATTTGGCTACATGCAGGTCCTGTCAGCATGCTTCATGTCATTTGCTCATGGAGGCAATGATGTCTCCAATGCCATAGGGCCTCTGGCCGGAGCTTTGTCCCTTCTTCAGGGCGTAGCAAGCAGCGCTGAGATAGTCATAGCGACTGAAGTCCTTGCTTGGGGTGGTTTTGGAATTGTCGCAGGGCTAACCATGTGGGGTTATAGAGTGATAGCAACAATTGGAAAGAAAATCACTGAATTAACACCCACGAGGGGGTTTGCAGCAGAGTTTGCGGCGGCTTCTGTGGTTCTGTTTGCATCTAAGCTTGGGTTGCCAATATCTGCTACACATACACTTGTCGGTGCAGTGATGGGTGTGGGATTTGCAAGAGGGCTCAACAGAGTGAGAACAGAGACAGTGCGTGAAATTGTGGTCTCATGGTTGATCACAATTCCAGTTGGTGCTTTGCTATCAGTCTTCTATACATTGATCTTGACCAAGATTCTGAAATACTTTATGTGAGTACTTTGTGAGATATAATTGCTGTTTTCAGAGGTACAGCATGTTGTCCCTATTTTTACTATTGCAAGAAAGAAAACTTGACAAGATTTGCCAGAGCAAATAATCATTTCCTTGGCAACAAAGCACATGATTAAGAGAAAGGGTCTATGGTCAATAATCATGTTACAGACTCCCAGCTTCTTCGTCTTTTTATCTCTAGTGTACAGTGTACTATATCTTCTATTTTCTACCATAAGGTGGAATATCATAATTTCTTGTAGAGATATGATTAATTGACCATACATTACAGACGATGATGGTTTAGTATCCTTATAATTATGCTATATTGACGATATTGTTATCTCAGAGCCACTATAAATGCGAATTATTTCTGTTTCTTATTTCTCTGACCAAAATAGAAGAACCACATGATTAATACTAAGAAGCATGTTCAGCTTTGAAAAAATATAGAATTGTCAAATGTCAAAATAGAAATGAAATTAAAGGAGCAAGTCACCAACCCATGCAAATATGCACCACTATAAATGGGAATATTTTTTGTTTTCTTTTTCTCTATCAAAAATGGAAGAAGCATATGATTAATACTAAGAGAGGCATGTTCAGCATTGCAGAATTTTCGGAATTCAACTAGAAATGAGATTAAGGGAACGAGGCATCAACCCATGCGCCTACAAAGGCAGGTTTTTTTTTTTGAAAAGCAGAACAATTAGGAATGTTTCAAAAAAAATCCATTAGGACTAACCATATAGAAGACATACAGAAATATTAATAGATTATGTACATAAATATTAACATATTGTATCATTTAAGATCTTGTGGTCCAAAAGGCCGAAAATCATTATATACTTTTAACTAGTCTTGATTCGATGGTTATTGCACATGATTTACTAATTGTAACATGAGTACTTTCACATCATGGTATCATTGTCTCACTAAGTTTGTATTGCTGTGTTTGATCTCTTGTTGGAATTGATTCAAACATCAGTATTTCAATGGTGAAGACGTGATGGGACATGTGCATTGTCAACGCATGAGATCCGCTTTTTGGTAGCATAGCAGGACTTTCTTTATTCAAGAACACATGTGCGGATATAATTAATTGGAATGGATCAACAATAAACTGCTCTTTTTAGTCCTACAGGTTCATGAGATCAAGGATATATTAATCCTGACCGTCCAGGCTATTGTGCATGTAAGAGTGGAACTGAAAGGCTTACTGCATGATATGGCTCAGGGGCATGACAGTATAGATAGATAAAGCTGGCACACGCGATCACCCATCAAAACTTAGTAATACTGGTGGGTTCAAGGATAGACTGGGATCATGGTGTTATTCGGCATCAATTGTGACGTTTTTTATGTAGGACTAAAATAACAGGCACTTCTTGGTCCTCATGGCTTAATCAATCGCCGCCATCACGTTGATGTGCCTCTTCCTGCACTTGCTGCACATTCTGTAAAAGTTTCTCTACAATCAATTACCCTCTCCATTCCTAAATGTAAGATGTTTTAGCCTTTTTCCAGATTCACATGTATCTAGAGTCTAGACACGTTTAGTGTGTATGTTCACTCATTGTATTCCGCATCTAGTCAACATGACAAACACCTAAAACATCTTATATTTAGAAACGTATGGAGTACTAGAAGTCTGTAGCTGGAATACATGCTTCCATCCACTACAGTCCACCGCTGCACCATTAGAACTTTAGAAGTCATGCATGATATCCTTTTATAACATGCCAAGAAAATTCCATGGCAGAACAAAATAGATTGAAACTATTTCAGAGAGACATAAATGTAACCACGTATAGCCCTTGTGATACACGATTACACGTGGAGCACCAAATGAATGGGAAGAATCCTAATGCTATGGAGGTCACTAGGTAAGCGCCATATTCCTACTGCCACACAAGATCTAACGGACAATTCCTGCCAAGCATAAACTTTCTGTCCTATTTGATTGCGAGAGATCTAACGGCTCGTATGGTTCTGATAAAGTGGATTTATGTCGTGGCTACAAAGGGACAACAAGTTAGTCAATATAAGATTCAACAAATTAATTAAAGCACAATTTTCAAACGAATATTGTAGTTTAAATTATCAACTAGACAACTCTGGTGTACATTGTATACAGATGCCCCTGCAGAAACAAAGAAACTTTGTATTTTGTATTTTAATTACTGATGTAATGATTGTTGGGCAATTGCAGGCTAACTAGACTAGACAACACTAAGAACCACTATGTTTTCAAGACAAACTGGGGAGGAGCCATGTGGATGTTCATTAAAGAGAATGAGATGTCTTGGAATGCAAGCCAACGAAATAAAACCAATGTGCTAAATTCCACGAACAGTGGGAGTCGAACCTAGACCGGAGTAGACACACCGCTGCGTCTCCACCGCTGGGCTATCACCCAGACCTCATAAATAACTATTGGTCGATCCATTAGTTCTTGCCCAATACTAGATAAATGCTTCCCTTTATATAGAGATGATCTACCTGAAATCGACATAACTAATACCTCAATGAACCCTATCTCTAATTCAAAGGCTGCTAGTCCGATCCAATTTCTGCCTCTAATATTATCTCTTAGTCGAATAACATTAGCAAGCATGCATTGATCATCACAGTTTACACATATGATGTTTCACAAAAGGAACATAAGGTACTCATGACATGTTCCTAGCTTCCAGACATACATAGCAAAATCACTGAATCACTGTGAAGAAACTTGACCAAGAAACAGTAGGCAGTAAAGGCGGTATTTCGATAAATAAGTAACAGCATTATAACATTCTAATCCAACTATGAGGAAGCCCCCGAATCATCGAAACACCATGTAGCACAGTAAAGTAGCATAGCTCGGACAAATCGATCTACTAACAAGAGGTAATTGGGGATCTCGGGCTGCAACAAGCGTACAGGTTAGTTCGCAGATAGGGCAACATCTCAGGACACGCCGCGCCAAGCGGGAGACGGGTCAGCTCAGCCGGTTTCCTGGTCGAAGTCGTCGCCATCCGACTCATCGACGTTGTCGGCGTCGTCCTCCTCCACCTCCGCGTCGTACTCCTCCTTGATGTCGTTGGTGGGCTTGCCTATGATCACCAGGTTGCTGTTGGTCTTGCGGATCGCGTTCAGCTGAGAGGAGAGGGGAGCAGAGCGCGAATGAAGGCGTCAGCGATTCGGGGAGCAGCGGGGGGAAATGATACGGTACGGGTAGTAAGGGTAAGAGCCGCAGTACCTTGTCCTCGAGGTCGGACTCTGCCATGGCGAGCAGGAGCTCGTCCTCCTGGGTGGTGGCTGGGACGGGGAGTAGCGTGGACGCCGGGATCAGCGGCGGCGAAGGCCACTGCCGCATCATCGCCGGGAACTGCAGCATCTCCGCTTCACAACTTCCGCCGCCGCTAGTTGGGTTGGGGTTGGGGAGCCGGGAGAAAAGGCTTCGACTCGTGAAGACTGGCTTCGAACTGAAATGTGACCCCGGCCGTGACGGCGTGGATGTTTTCCTCTTTCTGGTCTGGGAGCTGCTGGGCCAGCAGAAGGGCCTGGCTGGCGTTCGGGGCCGCACCCGTATCGAATACACACTTCTCGAAAGAAAAAGAAAATCCATATAAAAATGTTCTCAAAGAAAAAAAATGGTTCCCCTAAAAAAGTAGTATCAAATATTCATTTTGATTTGTAGTATAGTCACGTTTCGAATGTGCAGATTTTTTTTAGTTTTCTCAGAATACCACGGTTTCTCTTAAAATAGTTTTGACCATACGTTTTCGAGAAAATACATTGTTACAAACAAAGTTAATTATATTTAGGAAATTATTGTGAGTATGTGTTGATGTTCATGTCACTAATTTGTTCTATGTTAATGGTTACATAAAAAATTGTGCTGTCACGGACGCTAAATTTCTTACACTGTGAAGTAGAGAGTATATTAAAAAAAAATTACACTTAACTATGAGAGGGGTATGGATTTTCACCACGTTGATGGAATGTGATGGTCTGAAGAGGATGGGTCCTACATAGATGTAACTTTGGTTGTCAGCAAAACAAGCAAAGCGTCGTAAAATGTGCGGTTCCTTATCCTAGTGTTGTATCAGGAGGATAATGTGTACTTCCTTCATGTTTAAGAGATTGAACTCTACTTTTACTCTGTAGTCGTGCATCATGACACTTATCACACCATTTAGTGAAGGAAAAATAATTTTGCACCATTTTCTCTTGTATATTGTACCGGTAGTATATCTCCTATACCAGAAAACCTCCAATTGTAGTATGATGCGGTTCCTTGTAATAGGATGTGTAAACCGCCTTGTAATCCTCTGTTATCATCAATTCATAAAGAGAGGAGCTGACCCTAGATAGGTATGAGAGACAAAAACAAACTTACAAGAGCCACGTGGTGCGTCGAAATATTTAGAGATCGGAGGACGTAGTCGACGATAATGTCATCCTTTCTTTTCATCATCTGTTCAATACCTCGTCGTTCTCATGATATTTCTTAGACTCAATCATCGCCGTATACCTTGCTCGACTGAAATTTATACAAAAGGAGGGTCCAATTTTTTATAATGGATAGTCTGGATGATCTTTACTACATGTTGTAATTAGTGTCACAATGCATGACTAGATAGTAAAAGGTGAAATTCGCTCTATTTAAAACTTGCAATTTCAAATGTAGCCATGTATATGGAGTATATGCACGGGAGAATCAAATCGACGTTCTATAGCTTTTACCACATGGCACATTCATGCGCTTTCCTTTTTCTAGACCAAACGATCCTTGAGCTGAAGTGTTTCTCGATGTTTCTGCATGAATTTTCATCATTACGATTTCTTGTACTTTTCCTGTTTGGAAGGAAAAACTTACGGAGACACCAGGGAGAGCGAGACAGGGCTTGGATCGTTACGATTTCTTGTAGTTTTCTTGTTTGGAAGGAAAAACTTACGGAGACACCAGGGAGAGCGAGACAGGGCCTGGAGCTGCATTATTTTTGTCGCACACCGTTCTTCATAGATGTACAGAAAAATAGTTTTCACGTACTTATCCTAGATCCATTCTGTTTGTGCGCGCCTCCTAGATAACAAAGCACCAATAATAGAAGCATCAACACCCACCGTTGGAATTACCACACGTGAACCTTACTAGTAGGACGACATTGTCAAAATCCATTTCTATAGAGGTGGCCTCTCGCGTTGTCTCTTTGCTTGTCCTTTTTTCTCGTACTAATAACACCCCGGACGTTGCTGCGGAATTTTATAATGAAATATGTTACTCACTCTGTCCAATAAAACATGTCACACTTTCTATCAAATTTGAATGTATCTATACACTAAATCATGTCTAGATACATCCAATTTTTGATCAAGTTGAGACATCCTTTATTGGACGGAGGGAGTAGAAAACTTTCTGTTATAAATAATATGAATTAAGTTGTTCCATTTTCTTGTTTTAAAGATTAACTCAAAGGCTAAAGGTATGTGGATGGTCGGCTTAATGAGGTGGATCAATCAGAAACTTGATGATGTGGCTTGCTTATATGTTGAGAGAAATTAAATAGTGGGGTGCTTCTATTTAGATAGAGAAGATGCGTGTGTACGGGTTTATGGTTGTAATTTGGACTTAACAGCTTGTATCTCCGTCACCCCTTACTAACGTCCGGCCTTTTGGTCTTTGATTTAAAAAACTTTACTAGGAGATGGAAACCGATCCACCTGTGCGAATGGACTCATTCGGTTAGGGTATTTGTTCCTGATCTTGGCCTCGATTGCTCGGTTTGAACGGGAAGAAACAAAACAAAACAAAAACAACGCGGCAGGCGATCCTCCAATGCTGCTCGATCTGGACCGTTGATATGTTGAAGATTCATCCCTCCACGTCGCCCCGCCAACATATAAATATGGAAAGTACCTGTGAGATCCCGTCTCGCCACCAATTCGCGGCCTTCTTCCTCCATTCGGAATTTCGATCCCCCTCGCACTGATCAAACCGGAACGGCCATCCCGTTCCGCCGTCGACATCATGGATCCGTCGCCGAACTCACACCCGATCCTCGCCTACGTGCTCAAACGCCTCCCCTCAATCAGGACGGGGTCCCCGAGGGTGCGCGACCTCGAGCAGCCGCCGCCGCCGTCTCCCTCCCCGCGCGCCCCGTCGGGCCCCGCGGAGTTCGAGCTCGTGGAGCGCATGCCGGGCCTGCGCCACCCCTCCGTCCTCGCCTCCATGACGCGCGCCGTCGCCGACATCACCTGCGCACGCGACGCGATCCGCCACCTCGACCCCCGCCCCGACCACGAGCTCGTCGACTCCGCTCGCGCCTTCCTCCGCTCGTGCTCTCAGTCCCATGGGGATCCCGTCGAGCCGGGGATGAGCGAGGAGGAGATCGAGGAGAAGGTGGCGGCGAGCCGGGAGGTGGTGCGGCTGGACGAGGAGCACGAGGCGTACGGGGCGCTGCTGCGGGAGGCGGAGGAGAAGCTGGAGCGGGTGTACCGGATGGCGATGCACGGGAGGGTCGTGGTGGAAGGCGGCGGCAAGAGAGGGGAGGAAGAGGGTTCGGACGCTGTCGACGAGGAGGTGGTGCGGGTGCTCAGGGAGGCGGAGGAAGGGAGCCTGGTGGAGCGGGTGCTCCTCGCCGACCGGCAGCTGCGCCACCTGCCCGAGCAGTTCGGCCGGATCCGCGGCCTCCTCGTGCTCGACGTCTCGCGCAACCAGCTGCAGGTCAGGAGTTCTCTTACGCCCACGATGCATGCATTGCTCTCTCTCTCTCTCTCTCTCTCTCTCTCTCCATGCTTGTTGTCGATCGCCGGTATCCATTACGCAGCGCCGTTTAGAGATGCATGCACATTGATCGATGCATGCATGTGAGATTGGGATCGTTCGTCCGATCCGGGAAATCAGGGTGATCGAGCCTTCGATCGTTAATGTTGATTTTGTGGCTATAGCGTGGTCTAGGTACAACTAAAATAAATTTTCTTTTTCATATGATCTATCGCCCATAATGCAATGCTGGTTTAAATTGTTGTATTAGTGGCTCACAAAATGGAGGCAATGGATAGTGGATCCTTCTCTTGTACTATACGTTAGGAGAATTGTTGTTCCCAAGATCAATTGGTTCAGAACTGAGATTACGAGAGAGACACATGGTTTGTGCCATACAACTTATACTCCAGGTTTGAAAAAAGAACTTACTGAATTATCAGACCGGTAAAAACACATGGGTTGCTGAAATTTTATCGCCTGAACTTTTTCGAACAAATTTGTTGAATTATGGACTATAGACCATAAATGTTTTTTTCGTTTGCTGAAAATTTCGGGCAGTAAAGTAGAACCCTGATAGATGAACAAAGGATCGAGAAATTCTATGACCAGAAATTTTCCGGTGTTCAAGAAAATTCTATGACAAATTCAGGTATTGCTGGTTAACAGACAGCAGAACTTCTGAAGAACAGTTTAAAGTTTAAACTAAATAATTTCATGCGTATTAGTTTATTCCATCAAAGTACGTGACCGGTCAAAATGAATTTGTTTTGCTTACATCTTCTTCAAGACTGCATCCCATGAAACACGTTGTTCCTGTGTAGAGTATAGACTCCGTAGTTTGTACTAAGTTGCAGATCTTGTTCGGCGACAAAGCAGAGCACCTCGAAGAACTCTGTGTAATCAATAGTTTTCGGTAAATATCACAGGATGTCCCCGATGCCATTGGCGGGCTTGAGCACCTTGAAGAACTCCGCCTTGCTTCCAACACCTTGGTCGCGCTCCCGGGCTCCATCGGGCTCCTCTCTAACCTGAAGATCCTCGACGTCTCCGGAAACAAGCTGAGGTCTCTGCCCGACAGCATCTCAAAATGCAGGTAACCAACTAGCCATCAACCACTCAAACATCGATGCTGCATTTTCTTGACATAATGACGTTGGAGTCATTCCACATCGCGTCCGTTGTTTTGCACAATATATCCAATCTAGAAATGCTAATCGCTCGACATCGGAACTACTCCAGGTCACTGGTCGAGCTGGACGCGAGCTACAACGTCCTGGGGTACCTCCCGACGGGCATCGGCCACGAGCTGGTGAACCTGCAGAAGCTGTGGGTGCACCTCAACAAGCTGCGATCCCTGCCGTCCTCCATCTGCGAGATGCGGTCACTGCGCCTCCTGGACGCGCACTTCAACGAACTCCACGGTCTGCCCTCCGCCTTCGGCGACCTGGCGGCTCTCGAGTCGCTCAACCTGAGCAGCAACTTCAGCGACATGCGGGACCTGCCGGAGTCGTTCTGCGACCTGCTCAGCCTGCGCGAGCTCGACCTCAGCAATAACCAGATACACGAGCTGCCGGACTGCTTCGGCCGGCTGGACAGGCTGGAGCAGCTCTCCCTGGAGCAGAACCCGATCGTGGTGCCGCCCAAGGAGGTGGTGGACAAGGGCGTGGGCGCCGTGAAAGAGTACATGGCCAAGAGGCTGCAGGACGAGGAGGAGCGGCGGAGGAGCGCCGCCGTGGCCGCGGAGAGCCCCAAGGCGTCGTCGCCGATCGCGTGGCTGTCCCGCAGCGTGTCGTCGCTGAGCACCTGGGCGAAGCAGGAGAATGCGGCGGAGGAGGACAAGTTCCTCGAGCAGTAGCTGTGAGGGACAGCCAGCCAGATCCTGGCCTCATCTCAGTGCTCGATCAGTCGGTGTGTATATACGTCTCGCTGCACGCCATAGCTAGGATCATTGCTGGATCTACGACAGTCGGAGAGCCACGTGAGCCATTTTTCTTTCCTGGTCTTTCTCTCATGTT
This sequence comes from Poa annua, assembly GCA_026929855.1. Classification (NCBI taxonomy): domain Eukaryota; kingdom Viridiplantae; phylum Streptophyta; class Magnoliopsida; order Poales; family Poaceae; genus Poa; species Poa annua. The sequence goes on from CM049436.1 coordinate 44,718,741, forward strand.
CTTTTCCGTTTCATAGTTTCACTTGCCATGTTTGATGTTTTCATTTTTCGATAATGGAACGCCGCAGTTAGGTGTTGAGAGAAGGTACGCTGTTGTAGAAAGAACAGGAGCGTTGGGTTGACACCAACGGTGATTACTTGTCTAAGCAGAGTGCCCTCGAGTCAACATCATAAACATTTGTATCCTTCTTATGCTTGCCGTTGTTAATGTTTTTATTTGAGACGGGCTTGTCACTGGTGTTTTCTCTCTGAAAATTTGAACTCGTGTCAGCTCGAAATTTCTTTCTCTGGTTCATGTTATTTCCTGAAATGCGGCCCTTTTTTTCAAGTAAAGCAGTTTATTTAGCAGATAGGGTTAGGCTTACTGCAGTTTCATTTTCTGAGGAAAAGGGAATCCCAAAGGGCCTCCCAATTTCTGTCCAATAGGCTCCACATTATTACAGACTAGAAGGAAACATCACAAAGCAGCAGAACTGGCCCCTGCTGAAACTGAAACGAAACTAGCAAACTACAGCCAAACAAACTAACATCCAGTATTACATTAATGCTAGATGGCCTACTATCTTTAATGCGATAATTGAGAGTTTGAGCTTGAAGGATTTAAAATTGTCTGGAAGACAGTACACTTGGACTAGTCGACGAGATACGGCAACACTTGAGAAGTTGGATCGTTTTCTAGTTAGTGTGGATTGGGAACAAAAGTATCCATTGGTCACGGTGCAGGCTCTTACCCGATACCGGGGAACATGCGTTTAAGGGTAATTCGAGCAGATTTTCTTTTGAATTCTCATGGTTTAGACAAGAAGGGTTTTATGTTATTATTGTTCGGGAATGGAATGCGATCCAAACGGGCAATTCACCAGTTGAATGGTGGCAAAATAAAATCCGCCATTTATGTTGCTTTCTGCGTGGGTGGGCAAGGAACTTGAGTGGGGAATATAAAATGCTACCAGATAAATTAATCCTACTAACTAATGAATTAGATATTAAAGCGGAAACCACTCCTCTTACAGTGGCCGAGCGGGCAGCCAAGAGAGAGGCGGGCGATAAGTTGGCCCAATTGCGTCGGGATGAGGAATCTAAGTGGGTAGCGAGCAAAAGTTAAATATATCCAAGAAGGGGGGAGTAATACGAGATATTTCCATATTATTGCGAATGGTAAACATAGGAAAAAGAGGATATTACAATTAGAACAAGAGGAGGGCATGATAGTTGGTCAATAAAATCTTAAAACTTATATTTCAGAGTACTATAAGAAATTATTTGGAGCGCCGGTTACAAATAATTTTTCTTTGGACGAGAGTGTGACCCATGATATGCCGCAAATATCACATGAAGAAAATGGGATCTTGACTCAAGACTTCACTGAGAAAGAAGTGTTTGAGGCAATTCAACAAATGGAACATAATAAAGCTCCAGGGCCGGATGGGTTTCCCGCGTAGTTCTATTAAAAAAATTGGGGAATTATAAAAGATGACTTGATGGCTATGTTTGTGCAACTGCGTGCGGGTAACTTGCCTTTATTCAAGCTAAATTTTGGCATTATCACTTGCTACCAAAAAAACAGGATGCGAGTAAAATTGAACAATATCGTCCTATTTGCCTCTTGAATGTGAGCTTCAAGATTTTTACAAAAGTAGGAACAAACCGTGTCACCTCTATTGCGAGTAGAGTTGTCCGCCCCACCCAAACTGTGTTTATTCCTGGAAGAAATATTCTTGAAGGGGTGGTTGTCCTACATGAGACGATACATGAGTTACATACAAAAAAGATGGATGGGATTCTTTTCAAAATAGACTTTGAGAAGGCATATGATAAGGTGAAATGGTCTTTTTTTACAACAAACGTTATGGATGAAGGGGTTCACGCCACAATGGTGTGAGTGGGTGGCTCGGTTTGTCCAAGGTGGGAGTGTAGGAATTCGAGTTAATGATGATATCGGTCATTATTTTCAAACACTCAAAGGTTTACGACAAGGAGACCCGTTGTCTCCGTTGTTGTTTAATTTAGTTGTTGATATGTTGGCTATTTTAATTTCTCGTGCAAAGGAGGATGGCCAAGTGGGGGGTCTAATTCCTCATCTTGTCGAAGGGGGGGGGGGGGGGGTCTCAATCCTTCAATATGCGGATGACACTATATTATTTCTTGAACACGACATTGCGAATGCCGTGAATATGAAATTAAAACTCGCCCTATTTAAGCAACTTTCGGTGTTGAAAATAAATTTTCACAAGAGTGAATTGTATTGTTTTGGGAAGGCTAAAGATGACCAGGAGGAGTACCGTCGTATTTTTGGTCGTGAGATCGGTTCGTTACCTTTAGGTATTTGGGAATACCAATACATTATAGAAAACTATTGAACAAGGAGTGGAAAACAGTTGAGGACCGGTTTGAGAAAAAATTGGCGGCCTGGGTGGCAAAGATGTTGTCATATGGTGACCGTCTTATGCTTATAAACTCAGTTTTAAGTAGCCTACCGATGTTCCTATTATCCTTTTTCGAAATTCCAAAGGGAGTTAGAAAATGGTTATATTTTTATCGTTCTCGATTTTTTTGGCAAAGCAATCAGCTCAAAAGGAAGTATAGGTTAACTAAATGGCATTTGGTGTGTAGACCAAAGGACCAAGGTGGATTGGGAATTTCGGTTTTAGAAGTGCAGAATAAATGTCTTCTTAGTAAATGGTTGTATAAAATTTTGAATGAAGAGGGTGTTTGGAAAGAGTTTATTAGTTAACAAGTACTTAGGGGATAAAACGTTGTATCAAGTGCGAGTTAAAACTATGGATTCACCTTTTTGGAAAGAAATTATGAAGGTAAAAGATGAATTCTTCCAGCGTGAAAGATTTACGATTGGTAATGGGGAGCAGATTCAGTTTTGGGAGGATACCTGGTTAGGTCCTGTTTCCCTTCAAGCTGAATACCCTTCCTTATACGCCATAGCCTCTAACAAGCATAGCACAATAGCTAATGTTCTGGGGACAGTACCTATTAATCTCCCATTTCGCCGGGTACTAATAGGGCATAATAGCACAACTTGGTTTAATCTAGTTGAGAGGTTAATGCGGGTAAACCTCATAAACGAGGAGGATAAGTTTAAATGGACTCTTACTTCTAATGGAACCTTTACGGTTAACTCGTATTACGAGGACTTATTAAATAGACATACTAGATATTTGCGTAAGTATCTATGGAAGTTAAAGATCCCGTTAAAAATAAAGATATTCTTATGGTTTCTTAATAGAAAGGAAATTTTGACAAAAGACAATTTGATTAAAAGAAGGTGGATAGGATGTAAGAAGTGTGTTTTCTGCGATGCGGATGAGTCCGTCGAACACCTTTTCACTAAGTGTCTGTTTGCTCGTGATATTTGGCGACTAGTGCACTTCACTTTCAATGTTTATCCACCTACGAGCATTGCGAATTTGTTTGGTAGTTGGTTAAATGGAATAGATAAAATCATTAAGGCTCGCATTCGTATTGGTGTTGCAACCATACTGTGGGCTATTTGGAATTGTAAAAATGACATTGTTTTTAACAAAGCAAACTCAACTCATCATTTGCATGTTATCCACAAGGCGTGCTATTGGATGCACTCATGGTCATTCCTACTTTCCGCGGATCAGCGTGGACTTATGGATGTCGGATGTACCCGTATGTTGACGATTGTGCGGGCTATCTTCAGCCGGGGTGGATGGCTGCAACCTAGATGCCTAGATGCTTAATAATCATTTGTTTGAGCGGCTGATCTTTGTTGCTATAAGTGACCCATGAATTGTGAACTTGTACTCTTCGATGGTTAAATAATTGCGGGTGGCTATGTGCATCATTTTGATACAGAGGCGGGGGATCCGCACCCCCTTATCTTTTTTTAAAAAAGTATTACATTAAGATCTCATGAACAAAGTAAAAAAACAACAATTTTTCTGACAAGCAGTTGAGCAGAAGACGTCTTCACTGGCAAATCTTCCCGGTAATTGGATTATATCTAAGTTACTGCCCATTCTTGCGTCCGGATTTAGAGAAATCCTTTTTGAACATTGTAATAGGGAGGCCAATGAGTTAGATTATTTCTGGGATGATGATCCCCCTAGCTTTATCTTACCTAATATTATGACCGATGTGACTGTGTGTGTGCTTTTTGAAAGGGGGGCAAACTTTTTGCTCCATCAATTAATTAAGAGGGAGAATGCATATTTGGGACCAAATTAAGGTTACAAACAACTATTCTCACATCATCAAGTTGTCCAAACATTTGGCACCCACGACAACCCACAAATGCGCCTCCCTCTTAATTTTATAAAAAATAACTAAAGGTGGTGCGCTCTTGATCTTAAAGACTCTTGTGTTGCGCTCGGTCCTAAGTACTTTATAAAGTGCGCTGAATGGATTTCTCTTAAAAAAGCATAACATGATTAATACCCAATGAAAATGCTAGCTCTACTGCAGACATATCTACCCACGGGAAACACACAAAAATAATTGCTCTGTAATTTCATGATAGCCACAAAAGTCACACAACTCCATTTACGTCTCATTTTCAAATTTTGTTTGGTCAGAACTCTATTTCAACAACCTATCTGGGGTGTTCTTCAACTGGAAAGTACTACAAATATTTAACATTGTCCCCACATCACTTTGATTTATTCCCGAAGAAATCTTCTAAATTTCAAACTATCAAAACCTATAGTAAAAACTTGATTAACAGTAATATTGTGGCTATAACAAATGTTCTACAATCTAGGTAACTTTGATAGAGGATTGTTGCCCCACACACATCTATCCTCTGAAAATCGAGTCTTCTTAGCGTCACCTAGAATACGCTCACAACATTGGTAAAAATATTCTTGGCAGCTACAAGACCAAACCAAAGATGAGAATGTAGGGGACTAGCTTTACATCTAAACTAATATAAAAAGACACAGAGGGTGGCTGATCCAAATAACATTGGCCCTACGATCGACTGCATCTAACGTTCCAAAACTCTCCAATGATGTATCGTAACCCTCTAATGATAGCCGTTGATCATGTAAATCTGACGATCAATGTTAGCCCAATAATGTACTCACTTTGTTTGGAAATATTGTACGAATGGAAAACAAGCAGGATCAATCTAAATCAAATCATGTAATTTCACGGCTAATTAATAGCCATAATTGTCTCTCCTTAATTCTATTTCCATTTTCCAATAGAGAAGCGCATGTTACGGGAGAAGTTTTTTCTCCATAATTTGGTGTCCGGCCTGTTCTTTCCTCTCCTTATACTTATTAAACGTACTAATTAAGAGGTATCGAGACCATTTTTTCCCTAATTAATTATTCGCCTTTGCATATTGGAAAATTTAAAAGAACACTCCTACAGTTTCGACGATTTTCCATCCATTACTTGTCTATATTTGAAATAATCATGGTACCCCAGACGAAATTCCCCAAACAAGTGGTTCATCCGATTAAAGCAAAGTGATTTTCATGTTCTGCCCCTAGTGATTTATTTTCAAGCGTGGCCACGACTGGTGTTAGAGCAGTAACATGCGGCAACATCTCTCTCCTCCTGAAGGAGTTGCATACGGGGATTTATTAGATGGATATGAAATGGAGTAAACTGCGGATGCGCACAATGTCGTTCAAAATTTCTTTTAGACCCTTAGCCTTGATTCGCAAGAAATATTTGAGGCGGAATTTCAATTTTTCATGCCAATGCATATTGCCACCGTATACAACCTCTTAAAAAGTCAAACCATATGTTCTTTTATTACGATTTAAACCACACAATCGTATCTTGTAGAAAAAGATAAGTACCATATGCAACTCCACTGTGACTCAATCCATGCACCACATTTGGAAGCAGCATCCTTACGCACCCCCTTACAACAGCGTGCAAATTTTTCGGCCAACAATAAAAGTAGCATTTTAGGATTAGTTGTTGGATTACGATTCGATGCACCGTTGTCAGATATAATGGTTCATAATCTAATGTCGTATTATCATGAATTTACGCGCATTGCGCGTGCAAGATTACTAGTATAGTAGAAGTACCTTTCCTTGGGTATTTTAGTTTTAACATGTTCTGCCGCCAAATCCATCTGCAAAGGAGGATAACATTTTTAAGGTGCAAATCTGTCACCTCATGACCCCCCTGATATTTAAGCTGACACAATTTTCCAAAACTAGCTAAACGGTGCTCCTAACATTTTTTTCTCTTGTCAAAGAAACCTAGCTCTAAAAAATCACAGCTTTTAATGACCCAATGATAACATAGGTAGGGACATTGCTTAAAGAAGATTCAATGAGAATTAATCTAAATCCAATATCAGTTAAGTTTCCTTTCTAACTACAGTTTTTTTTCTTTGTTTTATAACTTTATCCTCTGTGTCTTTCCAATCACCATTTGCAAGTTTTAAAAAATGCATTGTGACCCCCAAATACTTGGAATAACTCTTTTTACAAGTTAAGTTCTGCTGAGTTGTGTTGTATGTTAGTGTTTTGCTTGTAAATAACTCTTATTTTCTATTAATGCATTGAAGCACGAAGGATTTACGTTTTCACAGATAAAAACAGCCTTAATTGAGAAACTATTGATCGTATTGAACATCGTTGTGAGATAGTTATAGACAGCGAATCAGGGAGATCAATTAAGACAACATAGGTTTACAAAAATAGGTTGGTTAAACCAAGTATCCACGTTCAGCAATCTGTTCTGTCAAATCAAAGAGATCAAAGCATGCGTATTTGCGTACTCAAATACTCAAAGCAGTGCAGCAGTGTATGTAGCATGAAGTCTTTCTTTACACGGGAGTAGAGTCGAAACAATCTACCGAACTAACCATAATGAAGTTACACCATGCGGGAAGCCTTCAGCTTGTGACACACCAAACCAAATCAAACAGGATTAATAACAAACGGAAAACAAAGAATAAGCAAACGTAGATCCACAGATCATATTAAGGCCTCATATTACAGTCATATTAAGCAGCTCACAAGCTAAGGTCACTGGTTTTCAGAGTTGCACACACGAGTACTGACGATCACAACGCGCACACTGATCATAGTAGAGTTCACACCGCACACAGACTCACACCAACAGCACGGTTCACCATAGTAAAATAAGCAAACTGCGAGACATACTGGAGCAACACACCGCAGTCGTCTCGTTATTAGATATAGATAACTAGGTGCTCGAGAGCACACGAGCACACGATCGTCTTCACTTGTCCTTCTTCTCCCTGGCGATGAGATCCATCACAGCCCGCTTGATGCTTCCGCCATTCTTCACAAGCAGCTCCTGGTTCGTCTCCCTGTCATCAAATCCCTAAAAGTGGGAACAACACTAGGTTCAGGAACTTGCCACACACCATCATCCATATCAGCGGTATTGAAGAGGCTTGGTTCTTACCATCTCATTCAGTTCAGCAAGCAGAGGGTCCCACTCATTGACACCACACAGATCATCCACGGATTGCTCCAGGTTGTACTTATTCTGCCTGAGTATCTCCTTGTTCAGATCAACCTGCTTAAAGCCCATCTCCTCCAACTCCTGCAGCAGCTTCTCTTCTTTAAGACTGTCAATGTCCGCATCCACAGGCGCGGTTGCAGGTACATCCACATTCACAGGGATACTTGTAGGCAAACTTGTTTGCACATTCACAGGGATACTTGTAGGCGAACTTGTTTGCACATCAGAAGGTGTAGGCACAGTCCTTGGAATGATTTCAGGTGGAAGCACATGAACAATTGGCGCAGAAGTAGAAGCACTCACACTGGAGGAGGGAACATCAATGAGGGGGTACAGAGGAGCTGCTGCGGATGCAGAGGCAGATTCCCTGGGCTCATTGGTTTCATTATATATTAAGGGCTGCAGTAGTTCCACTTCAGTGCTTTTGACATGTTCACCCAAGACTTGGTTGACAGGCTCGATGTTGACATCAATCAAATTAGCATTATCTCCGGTGTTGCTTTCCTGGGGCAGATTAAGGTTTACAGCAGTTGTCCCGTTATCACTGACAAAAGATGGATCTTCCACCTGTGGATGCATTTAGGAATGAGATAACAAGTCTAAACGACATGAAGAAAAGGAATGGTAAGGATACCCACCTGGATATGAACCCAAACTCGCTGACCAAATTTTTGACCAGAAGGTGATGCCAGTCTCCAGTAAGATATATACCTCCCAGGCCTTGCAGGTGCCACAAAATCAACAGCAACGTCCATCTCCTGATCCACTGGAAATCCATTCAATGGAATCTGCACAAGCATACAAACTCAGCATCAGAGAATCTTTGGGTCACAGCTGACATTCAGCTGAACATACAGTTGATGCCATAACCTGAAACGATATGCATGGTAGCTACCTCTAATGGAACAGAGGTTTGCAGTGCAAATTGATCCCCACCGACCCAAACTAGCTGAGTGCCCAAGGGCCAAATGATAGACCCATTGTTGTGCATGCGCCAAATCTTAGTAAATGGGCTCGAAGGTGGCATAAGAGTCCCATCCTGTACAGTTACATCCAAAATGAAGCGGCTTTCAAGTTTTTCACGCTTTGACTTCATCAAAGCCCGTGAATGTATCTTCCGGCACTGGAATAAGGAAAATAATTAATTAACTGGTTTCAAGAAAAACGCTGTGCATAATTCATGAACAACAGGTCAATGCTCAATTGCAACAAAATTAGCCTTCAGGGCTTCAAGATTGAAGCAACTAATTTAAAAGAGCAGAAATGTCTCAGCTAGTTCACACCTAGCAACTTATTAATACGACTTTAAGGAACTTACCAAGTTTGGGTCCCGAGATAACTTGTGTGGCAAGATTGGCTTGTCAATTCTGGTGTACTCAACCTCACTGCCCATACGACGAAAGCAGGAATCACACAGATCATAATCTTCTTTCCTGATGGCCAAGAGGAAAGATGTCAGAGTACAAACACCAGAAAACAGCTATTAATAAATTATTAATTACAAATTACTCCATTGATTAATAATGGTTTTGACTAATGAAGATCTTACACATTAGACTTGAAGCGTGGCCCGACAATTGGTTGAACTCCACAACCATCACACTGAATCCATCTGTGTGAAGTTTGTGACAGGTTCTCGCTGCTATTGCCATGATCTCCATACGGACGCCCAGTAGATAGAAGGCGGCCAGGGTAAGGAAATCGTGGACAATGTCCATAGCCCAAGGGTGCATGGGGCACTGGTGGCGAGGGATGGTGCACTTTATGCATTGGAATGCGCCAATTATGATCGCTAGATGGTTTGGTATTAGCTTCAGGCTGCCTAATGGATCTCGGACGGGACCATTCATCCCATCTTCGTGCCTGGGACCATTCATTCCCAAATGCATGGAAAGGAGTATTGAAGTCAGTAGCGTTGAAAGGAGTTCTGAAAGCAGGAGTTCTGAACTCAGAAGCATTGAAAGGAGCTGTGAAGTCAGGAACAGTGGGAGGGGCGGGAGGCGCAGCAGAGGGCATAACAGATTTTCCCTTGGGAGCTTTGAAGCCAGGAACAGTGGGAGGGGCGAGAGGCGCAGCAGAGGGCATAACAGATTTTCCCTTACTTTGAGCATCACTCATTCCCTTGCTACCAGATCTGTTCCCACCTGTATTAGTGGTGAACACCAACTCCTCAACAGAAGGATATAATGATTCTCGTTGGCCTTGAGAAGCATCACAAGTGACTGCAGCAGGAGCAACTTTGGGCTGGTCATTAGCTTTGAGACTAACCTGTGTTTGCTGCACATCACTAGAGGAGCCAGATGGGCTATGAGCATGCCCAGCAGATAGGCTACTGTTGGTGGATGTGATCAAGTTCACAAAAGGTTTAATTAGATCAGCTAACTGCGGTGGTGCTGCATCAAGTACTTCACGTGAAAGCTTTGCAAGGGATTCAGGAATTGGCTCATGGATAGCCTTCATTGATTCCTCGAGAGCTGATCTTAAATGAGCTAGTGGATCTTCTCTTGCAGTGGATCTCAAAGGTTCTGATATGGGCTTTAAAGCTTCACCAATAACTGATTTTATCTGAGCTAATGGATCCTGAGTGGTGGCCCTAAGCGGTGTAGGATCCTGCTGGTCAGTCTGAGATGCACCTGTGTGGCTGTTCTTTAACTGAACACTAATCCTGAGAGGGTTCAGTTTCTGGTGGATGGCTGCATCATGCAAGTCCTCATCATCATCCAGCATGACAACATCCCCATCATCATCAGTGTAAGTGAGAATGAAGTCCACATCAGGGCCGAACCTAAAAGCACTCGCAATTTTGGACCGGAGAGCAGATAGATTCAGAGTGAAGTGTGTTCCATTGACATAACCATTGAACCTCTTAAGTGTCCCACCATATTTGACCTGGAATTCAAGAAAGGGGAAATGAGAACTCCGTGAATGACATAGTTAGAACATATGACACAAGCATACTAACATCACATTACAATCCTCACACAGATCTTCGAATAACAAAGATCCAAAATGCCGTAATTGTTTTTTTGTCAACGAGCAATCATGTCAACACAATGGTTCAGAAATTTGCTGATGTTGATATTACTACATGGTTTTAAAAGATAGTCACCTGATCAACACTCAAAAAACATACGATGATGGATACATACAGGACAGACGTCATGACCATATAATAATAGACATAGAAGGTTAACTCCTGAGAGTTTGTTATGTTGTCAACAGTGTAACACTACGCTAGAGTAGATGTGCAGTCTGTTAGCATAATATTTCTTATTACTAGTGAGGGAAAATTTGTTAGGTAATTATTTCAAACTCAATTATTGCATTGATAATATTTTATTCTCTTCTACCGATAAGGTTAAAAAAAGTAAAAACACAGATCAATCATAGCGTAAGAATTATAGTTCTAGATTATCAATGCACAAAGAGAAGAGGCACAAAGATTCAGATTATGTGGCATTAGCTTATGCGAGAGACAGGAACATCCATCACAGATAAAGCTGTAGAGTGTAGAAACAGAAACTTGTATCCTAATGGATGGGATGTTTGACATCTTAAAGAACAAAACCTCAATGTAAACAAAAATCAGTCCATCAACGGAACAACCAATATTGAACTTGTAAGTTAGATTATATATGCTGCTCATTAACCACCCACTAAACTGTTATCAATTTCTCAGATTCTGAACCTAGAATAGAATCTTGTCTTACTTTGCGTTTTTCCCCTATCCTAAACAGAAGTGCAAGATCCATGGAGAAAAAATAATATTGGGGTATTCTTGAATAAAGAAACAGGATCTAACAAACAGGTTGTGAGGTAAAACATCGGCAGGTGCATATTTCGTCCATAAACAGGAGTGACATCTCAGTTGCTGAGACACACCACGCGCAAAACCTAAGTTTGCTCCAAATTTGACCCCATGAGAGAACGACGTACACATGTTCCGCCATGCTAAGAAACAGAGGAGCCTCAGCCAGTCCGTGCGCGCAACATATGCCATCGATCTACCCGTCACCTACTCGATTGTAAAAATTAACTAACTAGAAATCCTATTATGTACTATGTTTATTGTCATATATGTATATGGTCATGGAATCCGTACGACAAAACCTAGCATGAAAAATCCTCTGATCGTTGACCGATATCAGCCGTCACAAACCCCCCAAACGAGGACAATCAAACCCCAGCAGACGCGGTTCCCCTACCTCGCACGCGTTCCATCATCAATCGCGCAAAAATTAAACCACAGCATGGGGTCACCGAGAGGACTCACCTTGGCGACGACGTCCCACGGGTCGGGACCCGATGCGAGGCCGTCGAAGGGCGGCGGGTGCAGGCCGGACATCTCGGCCGGCGGGGGGAAAACCCTCGATCGGGTCGTGAGGAAGAACCGGCGGTCGTGCGGACGAACTGGTAAAACAAACCCTAGGTGAAGTTAGCGGCCGGGAACCGTGGAGAGCAGCGCGGGGGCGGGCGGGAGCTGCGTAGCCGTGAGCCGCAGCGGCGGTGGTGGTTGTGCCGGTGGTGGCGGTGGCGTGGGGGGAGTGGCGATGTGTGAGGCCTCCGGTACCAGAGTCCCCTTTTATCACGCACTCTCCGTTTCCTTCGGTGCGAAGGATGGACCGAGTGACGCCGTTGGGCAATTAAGTCCCGGGCCCCACGCGCCAGCGACCGAGGCCACGGGGTAAGATTTTGGATTTGTCAGCGTGTGGGCTTCGCTCGGATTTGTGGGAGTGTTGAGGGCGAGAATGCATTTGGCGCCTGTCCATGTCAGTGTCACGTCTCGTCCTGTGGGCGCCACCCCGTAGGACCGACGTGTCAGCGGTCGAGTTAGGGTGACGAATGTTTTAGGTATTTTAATCCAGCCATCTTCTTTGTCCGCAAGGCGAGTGAACCTCGGACCTTCTCGATCCGCCCGGGGTGGATCCGTGTTGTGCCTATAACGGGTGGGCCCGTTATTAGTTTGGGACTTTGGAGCATTCAACTCTCTTCTTCTTCTTGGCGTGTAAGTTGAGCTTGCGTTTGATGAGCGAGCTAAGGAACGGACCGTGGTGACGCGTCGTGAAGATCATCACCCGGAGGCAAAATATGCAAAGCAGTAGATTGTGAGCCATTTTACCACAAAATGAACCGCACAGTAAGTTTAGCATGTCTCCAACACGCCTACATAAACGGATACAAAATATGTCCGTGTATGGTTCATTTATGTCGTAAAAGGACATACATCTACTCACTCCGTTCTAAATTAATTGACTTGAAGTAAATCCGAGTCAATTAATTCAGAACGAAGAGAGTAGTTTATATCTGTCGTTTTATGACTCATTGCCTTAAACACGTCGACACATTATGTCGGCGAAACAGGGTTATGGCCATTTTAATCGTGTTTTCGACCACTTTCATCACAACTGATCATTTGACCAGTACATTCAGTATAATCTATACTACTATTAAACAAGCAAATTTTGCTATAGCCACCCCAAAAACGTACACAGGTATACTAACACCAACCGATCAGCTCCACCTGATTAAATCCAACCGCTAATATCAAGTTAACCACGATTCCGATGTGCACTTAGAGCATCTCAAGTGGCTAGTGTAAATTTGGAAGTGTATATCTCCATATACACATTCCTAATTTTTACATCTTCTAGTTTTTCAGTGGAACGTGTATAGCAGGACATGCACAGTAATTGTTCTGTTCGCTTCATACACGACGTGGATAGGAGGTGTTTATTTACACCACATGTAGCATCGTGGAGACGAGGTGTAAACATCCACCACAAGATACACTAGCCACTGGGATCAGTTTTTTTTGCATCATGTAGTGTATATTTAGCATACACGTCCATATACACTAGCCACTGGAGATGCTCTTAGCAATTACGGAGAGCAGAACATGCTCCGGCGGACGAAAAATCCTCACCCGCATATATGTGCCCGTCAGTGCTTCTCCGACCTCGATATTCTGTGGTGAGCTGGACCTCAGGGCCTGGCGCGACGGCGTGCTCCGCCGACGCGCTTCTCGAGGTGGCTTGGCGGGAGCGGGCCGGTGATGAGCGTAAAGATAATACGCTTAGATTGAGCTCCAAGTGCAGAGTTTGTAGATGTGAAAGACTTGTTTTCCCCCACAAGGGTGACTCGAGGGTTTATATCGAACTCTCGGGGAACTGTGTGTAGAAGATTTACCCTTTGTCCTTCTGACGTGGGGCTACCTTTCGACTAGCCCACAATGAGGCCACCTGGGCCGCGCCAAGCATGGAGAAGCCCACAGAAGGCCCACTCGGGGTACCACGTATCCTGATCCAGCTCGGTTAGATTTCGTAACCTTCCATATCTGTAACCGACCACCCGAGACCTGGCTACCTATAAAGCCAGGAGGGTTGCCCGTCCTAGAGGACAGGCTGACGCTCACGCTCGTAGCCGCCACCATAAACCCTAGCGAGATCGCAATCTCGCCATTGTAATCGCTACTCGCATCAATAATCAGACAAGCAGGAAGTAGGGTGTTATCCTCCGGGAGCCTGAACCTGGGTAAATCCTTGCTTGTCAGCCGTCGTGATCACCAACACTTCTCTCTCCCCCCATCAATCAACCCGGGGTGCACAACCCAGGGATTTGCCGAGTTAACACCTCGTCAATTGGCGCCGTCTGTGGGAAGGCAAACAAGTGTTGGAATCATGGTCGCTCCGGCCCCATCCGCAATGAAGGCTGACGCCCGCGTCACCAAGGGGTCGATCCGCTTCGGCTCCTTCGAGTACGTCCGCCACCCTTCGGCTCGCCGCTCGGTGTACGCCGATCTGGACAAAGGTATACATATCATCTTCGGCTCCATACACTGCTTCGCCGACAGTCGCAGAATATTCAGGTCCGCGGCAACCGCGCCACGCGCGGCAGCACCCGCATCGGCAAATCCACCGCCGCCCTCACCAACACCCGCGAACATCGCATCTGTCGCACCCGCGAAGATCGCATCTGTCGCACCCGCGAAGATCGCATCTGTCGCACCCGCAAAGATCGCCCCTGTCGCGCCCGCGAAGATCGCATCTGCATCGACTACATCGACAACCTCAGCAACGGCCGCGCGGATCGAGCCTACTGCACCAATCTCGATCGCACGGTCGGCTAGATCAAGATCTACCTCAGTTACCGCATCCGCGCAGGTGACCAAGGGCTTGCGGCCGACAGCCACGTCGCGCGCGTCTTCGTCTTCATGGGGCTGCCAAGTCTACCCCAAGCCAATCGCACTCGCACCGGCGGCTGCGAAACCTCCGAGCACGTTGACAATCGCGAGAAGACGCAACAACGACTGCGCCGCGCGTCACGTTGCAGCAATTTTCGATCCCGAGCAAGGCTCGGACGACGGAAGCAGCAGTGGCAGCACAAATGGCCCGACCCAAGTCTACCCCGCGCAATGCTTTATGGCGGGCACAGAGCCACCCGAGGATAACGAGGAACCCGCATACCCACTGGAGGTTATCATGCCGGACCAGACTACACTCGTCATCACACGGGACATGGGAATCCAGGCCATGAAGCATGTCGACGAAGGCACGTTCCCTCCACCCGACGCACCGAGAGAGGATCACCTGGCAGTCCAGTACTTGCTACGCAAGGAAGGCGAACGACTCCGCGCCGAAAAAGCCGAGTTACTCCGGCGCAAGAGAAACGCAGATGCATCGAGTGCCAGACGAGCTGCCCTCTCCTTTACCTCCTCTACGGAAGTTAACCAAGGAGCACGGCGAAACAGAGCCCGTGTTCCCCTCCTGACGGACGCCGACCGAACCAGAGTCACCCGCAACCTCGACTCGTCCTTCGTCACCGAGGATGAGAACGGGATACCCGTCCCAAAGACGGCAAACGCCGCCCTGATCTCAGTCGAGACATACCTTCGGCTCACGCAGCCTCCGGAGGGGGACGCCCGTTCCCTTCTCCACAGGCAGCAAATCGCCTCCATAAAGGCGATCGAAGAAGCTCTGGCGGCCAAGGTACCAAGCAACCGGGTACGCGAGCCAGCAACTTCGGAGGTCCCAGCGGCACAGCGACAACCAATAAAGGACCTTCGCGACGTCATCACGCAGAGGACGGTGGACCGTAACCGCAAAGAACGTTCGGCTGGGGCAGCGAACCAAGACGACCAGACCGACCGCGACTTCGAGCCGTGCGGTGCTGCATGCTTCAGCTTCAACATCCGCGACACCCGCATGCCTAAGGGCTTCAAGCTGACAGCAGGCACCCCAAAGTACGACGGGAAGCAAGATCCGCGACTGTGGCTCGAGGACTACCTCATCGCCTGCACCTGCCAAGGCGGGACGTCGACCACGGCAATGCAGTACATCCAGCTTATGCTGACGGATTCGGCGCGCGGATGGCTCACAAGCCAACCCAAGGACTCTTTCCGAACCTGGGAGCAATTCCAGGATAATTTCATAAAAAGTTTCTCGGGAACATTCGCAAGACCAACGACCTACATCGAGTTGCAGGCCTGCAAGCAAGGAAAGGACGAGTCGCTCCGCTCCTACATCCAGCGGTGGACACTCCTCCGCAACACCATGGAACCCGTCTCGGAAGACCGAGTGATGGACGCCTTCATGCACGGTGTTGCTCGCCGCGACCTCCGCGAGGAATTCGGTAGGCTCCAGCCGAAAACCACAATAGAGCTCATGAAGACAGCCAACCAGTGGGCCGAAGGAGAGGACTATGTCCGTGATACCTCCCCCAAGAAGGAAGTCGAAACAAGCAACTGGCGTGAGGCGCGCCAAAAGAAGAAACCACGTTACACCCACGACACAATCGAGCTAGTAGCGGCGGGATATGAAACCCCCCGTGATGACAAGCGCGACAACAGTCGACAGTACGATCAAGGTCGACAGTCCAGCTCAAGTCAGTACAACCGTGGCAGCGGCAGCATCAGCCACAATGACGGAGGCCAGAAACGCGAGTGGAAGCGCCCGTTAACACCGGCAGAGGAATTAATGCAACCTTGTAAGCATCATTCGTTCCGCAACCCGGAGACGGGCAAGTGGGGTTCCAGCCATCTACTGAAGGATTGTCGCAAAGCGCGGAAAATATACCAGGCCATGCAGCAAATCATCGCTCCAGTGCAAGCAATACAGGCAACTCCGCAGCTAACCATTCAGGCGGCACCCGCAAACAACAACCAGGTGTAGGCAGCCGGGACATTCCCCCAGCCGCAACAGCAGCTGCAGCTACAAGGCCAGTCGGCAGCGACCGATACGTATCCACCCGCTCGGGGGCAGCTGAACATGATCCAGAGGGGACCACCGTCAAACAGGCGCCAAAAGCTCATCACCCGCCAAGTACTTCAGGCCATCAACAGCCCGCGCGCAGTACCAGACTACCTGCGCGGGTCAGAGACACCAATCACGTTTTCCAGGGCAGATCACCCGTCCGAGGTAACCCGACCCGGACACGCCGCACTAGTGATTGAGGCCCTGATCGGCGACTACAGCTTGAAAAAGGTGTTCATGGACGGAGGCAGCGGACTCAACATCATATTCGCCGATACCCTGAGAAGAATGAACAGGTCGACAGAAAAATTGCCGGAGTCGGAAACCACTTTCCACGGCATAGTACCAGGGCAGGCAATCACGCCCATGGGAACAATCACGCTCGACGTCATCCTCGGAACACCCGAGCACTTCAGGAAGGAGTCGATCGATTTCGAGGTCGTCGACTGGAAGTCACAGTACCACGCCATACTCGGACGCCCAACCTTTGCCAGGTTCATGGCAGTACCCCACTACGCCTACCTGATGATCAAGTTGCCCGGACCGAAAGGAGTAATCACCGTACGTGGCGACTTCGGGCTCTCCAACAGCTGCGATCGCGAGTTCGCCAAAATCTCTGAGTTCTTCGGGGTCGAGGAGCACTTCAAGGCCATATCAGCCGACAACGACAAGACCCTCTTTCCACCTCGCAAGAAGCCAGCTAAGGACGCAGCGTTCAACTCAAACGATGACACCGTCACCCACCAAGTTCATCCGGCTGATAGCAGCAAGACGGTCAAAGTATCGTCAAGCTTGACCCCCGCATAGGAAAGCGCGCTCGTCGAGTTCCTGCGTGAGAACTGGAAGATCTTTGCATGGCAACCTTCTGACATGCCAGGAATACCCAGGGAACTCGCCGAGCACTCTTTAAAAGTCCACAAGGACGCAAGACCAGTCAAACAATCCATGCGACGCTTCTCAGGACCCAAGCGAGACGCGATCACCATGGAAGTCGACAGACTACTGCACGCCAAGTTCATCCGAGAAATCAAAGACTCGGACTGGGTCGCCAACCCGGTCCTGGTAGAGAAAAAGAAGACGAAGAAACTGCGCATGTGCGTTGACTTCACTGCAGTCAACAAGTGCTGCCCCAAAGATCACTTCCCGCTCCCGCGGATAGACCAGATCATCGACTCGACAGCAGGCTGCGAACGCCTGTCCTTCCTGGACGCCTACTCAGGTTACCAGCAGATCAGGCTGAAAGTCGAGGACGAAGAAAAGACGGCCTTCATCACACCCGACGGCGTCTTTTGCTACCAGACGATGCCGTTCGGGTTAAAGAATGCGGGTGCCACATACCAGCGGACAATGCAAGCGTGCCTCAAAGGGCTCATCGGGCAGATCGTCCAAGTCTACGTCGATGACATCGTCGTCACGACCCGAAAGGAAGATACCTTAGTCGACGACCTCCGCAAGGTCTTCGCTGCACTCGATGTGTACCAAATCAAGCTCAACCCAGAGAAGTGCGTATTCGGCGTGCCAGCCGGAGAATTACTAGGGTACCTCGTATCTGCAAGAGGAATTGAAGCAAACCCCGAGAAGGTGCAGAACATACTCACAATGCCAGCACCAACCAAGCTCCGTGAGGTGCAACGATTAGCCGGCCGAGTCGCAGCTCTCAGCCGGTTCATTAGTAAGTTGGGAGAGAAAGCTTTACCTTTCTACCAACTGATGAAAAAGACGGACAAGTTCGAGTGGACACAGGAGGCGCAGGATGCATTCGACCATCTCAAGAAAACCCTAACAACCTCCCCAGTCCTAGTGGCACCGCTGGAAAACGAGCCGCTATACCTATACGTCTCAGCAACAAACAGGGTGGTGAGCACGGTCCTCGTAGTCGAGCGGGAAGAAGAAGGGCACAGTCACCCGGTGCAAAGGCCCGTCTACTACCTCAGCGAAGTCCTCACACTGTCCAAGCAGAACTACCCGCACTACCAGAAGCTGGCATATGGAGTTTTCATGACCTCCAGGAAGGTCGTCCACTACTTCTCCGAGCACCCGATCACGGTGGTAAGCTCCTCTGGACTAGCAGACATTCTCACAAACCAACGTGCGACAGGACGAGTCGCTAAGTGGGTTGTCGAGCTAGGACCATGGGGGCTGAAATATGCTCACCCGAAGTCCATCAAGGCCCAAGTCCTCCCAGAATTCACCACCGAGTGGATAGAAGCTCAGCTACCAAATGTCCCCGACTTGTCTAACGCATGGACAATGTACTTCGATGGCTCCAAGAAATTCAAGACGGCCGGGGCAGGAGTTGTGCTCATCTCCCCCAAGGGTGACAAGCTGAAGTATGTCCTACAGATGGACTTTCCGACGCCATCCAACAACGAAGCCGAGTACGAGGCCCTGATCCACGGCATGAAGATGGCCAAGAACTGCGGCGCCACGCACCTCATGATATATGGCGACTCCTACCTGGTGGTACAGCAAACCATGAAGTCCTGCGACGCCATCGCCGACAACATGATCGCCTACAGAGACCTGTACAACCAGATGGAAGGCAACTTCGATGGCTGCGAGTTACGACACATCGGCCGCGACAGCAACGAAGAAGCCGACGCCCTCGCCAACATGGGATCAGACAAAGTTCCAGTTCCGCCCGGCGTCTTCCTCGAGCGCATCACGCTGAGATCTATCAAGACTCAAGCCGCAGCGAACACTACAACAAAAGCAAAAGGCGATGCAAACCCTAGCCAAGAGAAGGTCCCCACGGAGGTCATGCTAGTCGAAGCTACATGGACAGGACCATACCTGGCGTACATACTGCATCAGAAGCTACCAGCGGACCCAGTCGAAGCAAAACGCATCATCAGGCGCTCCAAAAGTTTCACCGTCATCAACGGGGAGCTCTACAAAAGAAGCATCTCGGGAATCCTGCAGAGGTGCGTAGACCCAATCGACGGCCAAGCCATCCTACTCGACATCCACGCGGGTATCTGCGGGCATCATGCCAGCAGTCGAGCACTGGTGGCCAAAGCACTACGAGCCGGGTTCTACTGGTTAACAGCCATGCAGGACGCCGAGGATCTGGTAAGGAAATGCACAGGGTGCCAAGAGTTTGCCAACAAGCCACACGCGCCAGCATCAGAGCTCAAGACAATACCGCTAGCCTGGCCCTTCGCCCAATGGGGGTTAGACATGGTGGGCCCGCTGAAGAAATCCTCACCCGGAGGGCATACTCACCTCCTGGTTGCAGTCGACAAGTTCACCAAGTGGATTGAGGCCGCACCCATCACAAGTTCGACCGCGTCTTCAGCAGTCAACTTCATCAGGTCCATCATCTTCAGGTTTGGAGTACCGAACGGGATCATCACAGACAATGGCTCGAACTTCACAGCCGAAGAATTCAAAGACTTCTGCTCAGATCAAGGTATCAAGCTCAACTATGCGTCTGTCTCGCACCCGCAATCCAATGGACAGGTGGAGAAGGCCAACGGTCTAGTCTGCAGCGGCATCAAGAAGCGACTGCGCGTACCGCTAAGACGCGCAGCGGGCGCATGGGTGGAAGAACTACCGTCAGTCCTCTGGAGTCTGCGAACCACGCCAAACAGGTCCACCCAATTCACTCCATTCTTCATGGTGTACGGCGCAGAGGCCGTCCTACCCTGCGACATCAAGTTTGACGCACCACGGGTGGTCGCCTTCGACGAGTCAGACGCAGAAGAGGCACTCGAAGACAGCATGAACATATTGGACGAAGCACGCGACATCGCCCTGGCACGATCAGCCGTATACCAGCAAGACCTGCGCAACTATCACGGACGAAGATTGCGACCAAGAGCTTTCGTCGCAGGTGACCTGGTCCTTCGCCTCAAGCAGAAAAAAGTGCACAAGCTCGCCTCCCCATGGGAGGGTCCGTACATCGTTACGGAAGCAATCGGCAACGGAGCATATCGCCTAAAGGACTCGAAGACAGGAGCAGCCTGCAGCAACCCGTGGAACGTCGCACAGCTCCGGCGGTTCTATGCTTAGTCGACTCAACCATTGTAACAAGGATAGCATGTCAAAGCGGCAGGTTTCAGACGCACTCTTTCCCTTACCAGGGTACCTAAGGGGACTGGAAGGGTTTTAATGAGGCGGCCTGTTCGCAGCAATCAATAAAGTGATTTGAAGAAAATGCTGTTCACTCTACCTTCTCAGTCAAGGCTAACAAAAAATCCTAGGCCGCCACTCGATTCACTCGGGGGCTGCGCCACACAGGTTGAAATAATAGCCTAGGCCGCCACTCGAACCACTCGGGGGCTGCGCCAAACAGGCACAACTCAAAATCCTAGGCCTCTACTCGAGCTACTCGGGAGTTGCGCCACACAGGTCAAGTCCAAAATCCTAGGTCGCCACCCGACGTACTCGGGGGCTGCGCCTCACAGGTCACACTTGAAAAAGCCTAGGCCGCCACTCGAACCACTCGGGGGCTGCGCCAGACAGGCACAACTCAAAATCCTAGGCCTCTACTCGATCTACTCGGGAGTTGCGCCACACAGGTCAAGTCCAAAATCCTAGGTCGCCACCCGACGCACTCGGGGGCTGCACCTCACAGGTCATACTTGAAAAGCCTAGGCCGCCACTCGAACCACTCGGGGGTTGCGCCAAACAGGCACAACTCAAAAATCCTAGGCCTCTACCCGACTTACTCGGGAGGTGCGCCGCACAGGTCAAGTCCAAAATCCTAGGTCGCCACCCGACGCACTCGGGGGCTGCACCTCACAGGTCACACTTGAAATCCTAGGCCACCACTCGAACCACTCGGGGGTTGCGCCAAACAGGCACAACTCGAAATCCTAGGCCTCTACTCGAGCTACTCGAGAGTTGCGCCACACAGGTCAAGTCCAAAATCCTAGGTCGCCACCCGACGCACTAGGGGGCTGCACCTCACAGGTCACACTTGAAAATCCCTAGGCCGTCACCCGAGCTACTCGGAGGCTGCGCCATACAGGTTCACAATGCAGGCTTATGCCGTCACCCCAGGTACTCGGGGGCTCGCCACACAAGTCAAAACAGAAGCAAGCACTCGCACAGTAACGAAAACAATTTCATTCGTTACTCAAGAACTCTTAGCTTCATATACTGTTATTTACATCGGCATAGTCGCCACATCAAACTAACCCTGTACAGAAGAAGGAATCTACTCTCAGTCTGCAGGCTCGGCCTTCGGCGCCCCGAGTGGGCCTACAAGGCGCTCGCTATGCTTCTGCACCTGATCAATCATCTGGCGCGCAGCCATCAAGGTATCGGCGTACTCGGAATCGCCAGGTAGTCCACCCATCAACCTCTCCAACGGAAGGTTAGGCCGATGCAGCCGAACGTACGCCAGAGCCGCATTCGCCCCGGCGACAAGCTGGGCGTGGACGATCTCCTGCAGAGCATCACCATCACGGAACCTCTCCAGCAAGGCGGCCAGACCATGCGGCTGCCCATTGTGCGGGAAGTAGACGCGGTGGATATGCCACAGGGTCTTCCGGCAATTCTCCAAGAGGAAAGCCGCACGCCAAGTCCGGTCAAGCATGCGAGCAAGAATGCGCCCTTGCGACTTGTTCACCCAGAACTGGCGAGCTTCGCGAGAGTCGGCAGACGCCTCTCGGGTAACACACTCTTCAACGCGATCCCGCTCAGCCTCCCAATCCGGGTTCACGTCTGCAAACACAAAGCTAAAAGTCAGAACCAGCAAGTCTACTACAAGGAAAGGCAGCCGCAGAGGATACCAACCTTGAAGCTGCCGACTGATGAGATCGATTTCCCCAATCAGAAAATCTTCACGCGGGGAGAAACCTGCAGTAGGATGCGACTTGGAGCGCCGCAAGAGCAGCTCGGTATTCTTCAAGGTAGCCTCAAGCTCAACCACCTTATTCTTCAAGTAAGTGATTATGCGCTGGTCGTTCGCGCTCCGCGGCGGAGCCAGCGCCGCCCGACGACGACGAGCACCCGACGAAGACCCATCACCGCTAGGACCAGCCGCAGAAGTAGAAGAAGTGCGGCCGCGCACGTCAGTCTGCCATAAGTTCGCAGAGTCAATACAGATGCGTGACTGCTCAACGCAAGCAAATACAATTGAAGACACTCAATTTCAGCACACAAATTGTTCAAGGTCAGAAGACCAAATAAGATATCAGTCGTTACAAACAAAAGGTACGAATGCAGGCTAAGGCGACTGCCGAATCCCTACAATACTACTACTCCTGGGCAGCAGACTCCGAGCGAGAGCGGGTCTTCCGGGAAGCAGCCGCCTCAGACACCTTGGCAAGCGCCCTCTCAAAGGTGGCCACAAGCTTCACAGCTAGCTGCTTAGCCTGCGCCTTCACTCCGCCAAGCGACGCGGTCCGGCCGTCAGCCCTCCGAGGGAAGCCACTGACAACCCTCTCGAAGTCGCCCTCAATCTGGTGACCTAGAATGAGCTGGAAGGTGAGCTCGGAGCCGCGTACCGTCTGCGTCCGAGTGAAGTCCGCAAGGGTGGTGGCATCTTCCTCGAACGGAGCAGCAAGAGCGTCGACGGCAGTCGGTGGCGCATCACTCGGGAAGATGCTCCGGTGCACCGTCGTTAGCGCGCCAGTCGACTGCTTCAGCGCAGCCGCCGACTTCCTCAGCGCATCGGACGCGTACGCGCAGACGCGGTCGAGGAAGCCGACAGCAGTCGCCAAGTCAACCGTGTCACTCGACGAGCCCTCCTTAGGAGCTCCACCGCACGTCTCTGCGCAAGGCAAGCATCAGACAAAGGCAAAAGCAAAACACAGTAGGCATCGAGCCGAAACTTACCCCCAAGAGCGCTGGCGAGTGAAAGGAGGCGGTCGACTTGAGTCTTCTCTTGGTCAACCCGCACCCGCTCACGCTCCCGGAACTCGAGCATAGCTTTCTCAAGCTCAGCCTGAGCCTGGAGCTTCAGCTCTAGCTCAGCAACCCGCTCAGTAGCCTGGTCCAGAGAAGCACGCAGCTGGTCCCTCTCCTTCTCCAGGTGAACATAAGCCGCGGCCGCCTCTAGCTGCTGGCGGTAATACGGCTGAAACAAAAACAGGATCTTAATAAAGTTGCGGGCGACTCTACTAGTCACCCACACCTTCGGGGGCTACTCCCATCGGGAGCGCTGATCGCGCACCCGATGACAATTCAAGACTACAAGTACAAGTACAAAGGACTTACGTGATCCAGAAGGTCGACATCTGCGGAAGGCGGCGGAGGAGCACGACTCGAAGACGCGATGACGGCAGGTTGCGTGCGTTCCTCAACTGCTACCCTGGTCACCAGCTTGGTCGAAGGGGCGGACGTATGCTCCACCTCACGATGAGGCGAGTGGACATCGCCAGAACGACGGCTGAAGCAAAACAGAACAATGACCAACTAAAGGACTGGAACTACAGAAGACAACTCGGAGTCAACAAGGTACTCACCTGGTGGTCTCGAGGTCATCATCACTCCCCAAGGAGACAGACGGCAGCCGCGCGAACGCGCGTGGCGGCGCGGAGCTGACAGGGGGGGCAGCCAGCGGCTCACTCCAGCCGCCAAGAGACCGCGCACCCGACGACGTCGCGACGACCTCCTCTGGATCAGCATCTGCACCCCTAGCGGGCGACGAAGCAGTCGCAGATTCACCGCCACTCCTGCGCTTCTGCCTCTTCCGGGCGGGTTCTACCTCGTCATCGTCATCCTCCACTTCGTCGTCAGGAGAGACAGCGGACGGCAGCTCGTCGTCGTCGTCATCCTCCTCCACAACCCTCGACTCGTCGTCGGATCCATTTTCAGGGAGAGGAGGAAGGCTGACCAGCAGAGATCGACCCTGAAGCAAGTAGACGCAAGTCGAATTAAGAAGCAGGACTTCAAGACAAGAAGAAACAAAGAGAACAAAAAGGAACATTACCTCAGGAACGGGGTTCGTCGCCCCATATGCAGCAACCGGGCACTTAACGTTGCAAGTATCCGCGGCTCGGAGGTTGGTGATGGACCTCACCTTGGCTTCCACCTCCTCGTCGTCAAGTGGCTCGGCGCTGACGCCCTCGACGGCCCACATCGGGTGGGGCCGAACGGCAAGCGGCTGCACCCGAAGACGGAAGAAGGCGGCCATCAAGAAGACGCCACCCGCCTCGCGCCCAAGGGTCTTTGTGAGGTCCCGCAGCAAGCCCAGCAGTGGCCGTGCGGCTTCCTTCTCCTCCGCAGTCAGCGGGTGCGTCCAGGCACGAGTCTTCCGCAGTTCGCGCCCGCTGTCGAACGCCGCCAGGCCATCCTGGCTCGACTGAACGTAGAACCACTTCTTGCGCCACCCCTGGACGGAGTCCGACTTCTTCATCTGGAAGTACGCGGTGTCACCGCGCACTTGGATTCCGAAGCCGCCCACAGGGTATGGTAACCCGCTCTTCCCGACGTTCTTGCGAACGAGGAAGACCGACTTCCACAGCGCCCAGTGGGGCGCGACACCCAGGAAGCACTCGCAAAGCACAATAAAGCCCGCGATGCTCAAGACGCCATTGGGGGTCAGATCATGGATCTGAACCCCATAGGCGTACAAGAGACCGCGCACAAAATCGTGCAAGGGGAACCCGAAGCCCCGCGGAAGGAAATCCACGAAGCATACGCGTTCCCCATCGCGGGGTGTGGGGTAAACTTCTTTGCCAGGAGCGCGTACCTGGACTTGATCAGCAGGAGGAAGGAGACCTTGAGCACGGAGGAGTTCGACCTCCGCCTTCTTCACAGATGACCTCTGCCAGTCGCCGTCGGGCTTCTTCATCAGCCCGGCTTCGTCGGCGGCGGCGGAGGAACCAGCGGCAGTCTTCGGCTTGCCCATGGCTACGCGGGGCAGCGCAAGGTGCGCGGACAAATAGCACGGAGCTCTGGTGAGGGCGAGAATGGCAGAAGGCAGAGGAAAGGAGGCGTGGACGAATGGAGAAGACGATGCCCTCGCGCTGCGGCGCAGTACTTACGCCCCAGCAAAATCAATCTCAGCCTTCCGTCGTGCAGCGGTTCAGAGCATCCACATCCCGCCGTCCACGTGTCAAGCAAAGATGCCAACCGTCGCCGCCCACCTCCTCCACTACGCACAAGAATCGAGGCGTCATCATCGTGCGCGAAAATTTCGCGCCCAGCTCGGAGACATGACAACTGCTGACCGCGGTCAGCGCTGCCAGCGGGCCCCGCCATGTCACGTCCCATCGGGCGCAGAGGCGTGCAAGGAAACATCAGCAGCGACGTCATCAGGCCAACGGCTCCAAGCAAGAGAAAACAGCGCGTTAACTTGAGCGCAAGATTCGAGTGGTAAGCTTCTAAGCTGAAACAACTTAAAACAGTGCGCAGGTCAAAGAACCCGAAACATCTATTCGGGTGACAAAAAGAGTCGAGTAAGCTCCAGCAGCCGAATCAAATTTACATGTAAGCCAACAGGCCGAATAGAAACAAGCTTCACATGAAGAACAAGACAAAGGAAATTCGACTGAACGTATTACTCCCATCGGGAGTGTCCTCTTCGACTGAAGGAAACGAGTACAAGCTCAAGATCAAGCAATCCAATGGCGCGTCCAGGAGGAGGAAGTCCTTTGCCCGACGCTGCGCTTCGACCAAGCACTCGGGGGCTACTGACGTGGGGCTACCTTTCGACTAGCCCACAATGAGGCCACCTGGGCCGCGCCAAGCATGGAGAAGCCCACAGAAGGCCCACTCGGGGTACCACGTATCCTGATCCAGCTCGGTTAGGTTTCGTAACCTTCCATATCTGTAACCGACCACCCGAGACCTGGCTACCTATAAAGCCAGGAGGGTTGCCCGTCCTAGAGGACAGGCTGACGCTCACGCTCATAGCCGCCACCATAAACCCTAGCGAGATCGCAATCTCGCCATTGTAATCGCTACTCGCATCAATAATCAGACAAGCAGGAAGTAGGGTGTTATCCTCCGGGAGCCTGAACCTGGGTAAATCCTTGCTTGTCAGCCGTCGTGATCACCAACACTTCTCTCTCCCCCCATCAATCAACCCGGGGTGCACAACCCAGGGATTTGCCGAGTTAACACCTCGTCACCTTCTCTTGATTATCTACAAAACAAAACAAAATGTTTTGTGCCCTCAACCTCATCAAGTGGTTGTCAAGCACAAGGTGTAAGTAAAAGATATAGAAATAACAAATGCAAGACAGAAATAAATATGCAATGTTGGTAAATAAAAGTGCAAGGATGGTATAAATGATAGTGGATGATGTTTTTGTGGTTTGTATGGTGTTTGCAAGATGTAAAAGTATTTTTGTATTTTCGGATTTTTAAATGGCAGAAAATGTAAAGTGCTTATAAAGCGTTGGAAAGGTGTTTCTTATGATTAAAAATGGATTGGGGTTCATGATTTCACAAATGCACTCTCTCCTTTATATAGTGGTAGATAATGGAACATAGGAATTGACATATGAGATTGCAACAAGACAAGTTATTAATAATATGGGCATCACATCCTAACATAGAGATCTTTTGGTTATTAATCTCTCTTATACTCCACCAAGATGCGAACTAAATCATAACAACTTAGTAATTAAGATAAACAGAGTATAGCTTTAAGTTCAATGACATGAAGTTTAAATAAGAACATGCTAGATCTAGTCATGGTGATAGTGGCAATGTCACCCACATATCCCCGGTAGCATGGTATTTCCTTTATCACTAGTGAGGCAACAAAGTAAGGTAAAAACCAAAGTGGATCACGGTATTGCTGTCAACTCACCACAAAACCACCCCCCCCCCCGTTACTCCAACTAATGCACACGTTCCCCCTCACACGCCCTTGTACACATGTTGGATCAAAACACGTAGACAAGAACGGGGTACATAATATGCATCTACTTTCATAACAAAGACATAATAGTTGCAATCATCATAACATATATCAACTTAAGAGATCCACCACAAAGGTATTACATATATGACCATAATCATGTTCAGCAGCTCATATGGCACTAATTAGTGAAGCTCAAGAGAGAGGAGAGATACATAAGTTACTTCCACAAACCCATAGTCCGGGGGTGGACTGCTCCCTCTTCATCATGGAGACGGTGGAGAAGTCGTTGGAGAAGGTGGAGACCACACCGGCAGCGCCCCGCCGGAGTTTTCCCCCTCCAATCTGCAGCTCCAGGTCTCTGTTTCGTGGTTTCTGTGTTTCTGCGGCGCTCCCTCCGAAATGCATCGGGGGACTATTTTTATAGTCGTTTTTAGGTCAAGACGAAGCCACGGAAACGAAGATCGACGGCATCGGAGGCTCAAGGGCCAGGATGGGGTGCTCCACGTGGCCAAGGAATCTGGCCGCGTGGGCCCACCCCTTTTGGTCCTCGGCCTTCCACTTTTTGCTCTTACTTCGCTCCTAAGCCTTGTTCCTTCCAAAAAATGATCTCCGTGGAATATTAGGTCATTTGGACGTCGTTTGGGTCCCTGAAACATCAAAATATAGAAAAATGGGTTTTCTGACAGTGCAGGGTTAATTCCAAATAAATAGGGAAAGTGTGAAATATTCCCAAAATCATTATAAAACATTGATATAACCCTTATATGATGCAAATATGGATGAAATATGAGTAATACAATGCAAAGTTCATGTATGCATTTTACATGCATCAACATCCCCAAGCTTAACCTATACTCGTCCTCGAGTATGAAGGTGATAAAACTAAACATGGACTTGGCATTTTATTACTTAAAAGAGGATATCAAAGATGATTGCTACATAGAGTCAAATGATTCATTTTTTAATAAAGAGTAGAAACATACAAGACATATTATCAAGAGATATCAAATATTCAAGGTAAAGATGTTCAATGATAATTCACAAAGTGTAACATGAAAGAAAAATTCTATGGACCAAATGAATGCATAAATGAAAAGTAAAAGATATCCTAGGTTGGTCATAGAGTATTGTTATAGAAATCTGAATATAAAAGGTGGACACTTTGAAAAGATAGATAAATAAGTAGAGGAATAACATGCAAGAGTATCATCTAGCTTCCAAATGCTTCAACTTAAGCTAATGTTTGCCATGTAGTGCCCATTGGTGTGAAGTTCTCATTACCCCTATCATAGCATCTTTAGTGATTAATAGTTGAAAGTGAAAGCAAATATGAGTTATGTGCTTGACAAAGTATGGGTCAAAAGCCTCATGCCCGTTGAAAACAAAAACCTCTCCGACTGGCTACTCAACTTGGGCCACAAAGCAAGTGAAGGTTACAGTCATCGTGAATAAAAATGGCGTCATAGAGAGTATCACCCCGGGTACCCTTTGCCCCAGGACATGGAAGTGGGCACATGTCCAAAGGACAAAGCAAGCAAACAGTGGACATCTCTACATCTCTTTCTTTACTCAGGCCTTTTTCTCGTAAATGCTTTTTCTGTTATGAGATGTGTCATAGATTCCTCCACTATGGTTATGTTGCAAATTTCCACCATGAACCACATGGCTTAGGTTAGCCGCCACAGGTGTCTCTCTAGCCAATAATACCACTCGCCCGAACTTACTAAGTTTCCATCTTCATTTCACGCAATGTTAGGCATCCATCACCAAAAGAACATGATATCAACTTTCATAAAGAATAAAGTGCAATGTTGAAAGCTTTCCACGTATCAGCACGTATGAACTAGCTGCCAACCAAAGATCTTTGTCAAGCCCAAAACATCATAATCTTAATCACAATAGGTCATGTTTATTAAGTGCATAAAAAGCATCAAGTTCGTGGGAGCTTTTAAACCAACTTAACCCATGACAATCCCAATAACATAAGCATCTTAATTTGGAAGCATAGATAAAACAATACAACATGGTAAACATATTGGAATAGCATATTAGCTAATAGGTAGATATGTTGGACTCGCTGGAAAAACTTGGTTGAAGGTGTTGGAAAACAAGCTTTTTAATTGTTGGAGTTTTTGGGCTAGCAAGAGGGAGAAAGTTGACCATCTAAATGCATGCATAAGTGTCCATAGAGCTAACCATTTCATGTTAAACAAAGTAAAGCATCATTCAGCATATAAAACATGAATAAGAAATAACTCTAGACTAGACACTTGCATATTAATATTCATTAACAAAGCACATAAATCATGCAAATATATGTATTCTTTTAAATCAACTCAAAGATCCTCTTCCCAATATTTTTATAGCATCCAACTTAATTCAACCCAAACTTCCAGTAGCTCTCTTATAACATAAATAAAAAGTGGTGGTCTGAAACAAAAAACCATACCGAAATAACAAAAAGAACAAAAACGCTCCAAGTTTATGCGATAAAGTGCAATGAACGAAAAACAGAAGTTAGACATGTGCAAACCGAGAGTATGTAGGTTCAGTGGGGTTGTCTTCACATCCCCAAGCTTATGGTCTTCACCATCCTTGGATAGCTCTTGGTGCATCTCCTCTAATCCCTGTGAAAAAACTTCAAAACACCGTTTCTCCCATTTCTTTTTTGTGGGGTGACATTAGTAGGCACAAAACAATAGAATTGCTTGCTGTATGAAATCCTTAGACAAACATAATAAACATGTCCAGAAAGTGTATAATGTTGTATTCCTTCTAATAAACTCAATTGGATAAAAAAGATTCAAGTTAAAAGCTTAAAGAATGCTGAAAGAGCATTTTCCCTCATGTGTGGTTTTGGTAATTAAATGACAATCCCTATGGACTAATGTTTGCATTGAGATATCTTTATAGATCGTGTCCATGGAAATAATGGAGTTCATGTGTTGGACTCTAGAAGCTTATTTGATGACCAAGGTTCCATTCAAGGTTGTATATGATGGATGGTCATGTGTTGAGTTGAGCACAATGCAAGTATGTCTTGAAGGAGTCAAGACATCATATTAGCAAAGAAAGTTTGGAAGATACAAGGTTTATTAAGATGTTGATCAACACACAAAGCCACAAGATGTACCAAGAGGGATCATGTATCTCTTGGAATGGTAAACACTTGTTCGTATAGCTTTGTGAACTAACCCATGATATATGTGTGTGTGGTATCTTTATATGAGGTTAGGTATCTTCCCATGGGCTTGCAACAAATGAAAATTTCATATAGCTCATGGAGGATGACATCATGGGGTGATCGTCATCGAGGTTGAGATGTGCAAGACCAAGAGAAGCTTCTCGAAGAGATCCTATGCTTGGAGTTTGCTATGGATACATGAAGACGGAGCTTAGCGAGACTCTCCCATTATGAGCATGGGGGAGTATTTGGAGAAGTCTTCATCAAGCATGTGCTTGGACGCGCAATCAAGAAAGATGATCCACTTGAAGAAATCAAGATAGTTATCATCTAACTCAAGTGGAATGCTCAAGGCAAAGGTATGATCTTGATAGGGCTATAGGATAGATAGGCGTACTATCAAGAGGGGCTCTCAAGTGAGTAACTTGATCGCATCGTTGTGGAGAGCTCAAACCTTTGCATACTTGGCATATCATATTTCTTGGTTCTTATTTGGCTTTTATGCTGGTGACGAATTAGAGCTTGGTTCATCCCCATGTCAAGCTCTATTTCTTCGGAAACGGTTTTACTTTGGAAAACTTGTTGTGCTTTATCCATGTGAGGATTTTGAGCTTAGTTCATCTTCATACTAAAGCTCTAGTTTATCAAAAACGGATTTCATATGAAGATCTTGTTGCGTTTTTTATATTGGAAGTTTTACCGGTTTACATGTTATAGATAAGTTCAACCTTTTCCCATTTGGTTTTATCCTCACATGATGGACTATGATGTTTCTATGCACATTCAAGTAGAGCTCGTTGTAACGATTCCAACGAGCCAAAAATCATCGAAAACGGAGTCCGGATGAAAAAGCTATTGCAGTTTTCGTTTTGCTGTTTCTGTCAGTTTTCAGCAAACCGGAATATCCGGTCAAAATGAAATATCCGGTCAAATAATCCGGCCGAGTCCAGTATCGTTTTCGTTCTTTCCTTAGTCGTTTCTTCAAGCTGAAATATCCGGTCAGACGAAATATCCGGTCAAAATATCCGGTCACCCGGATATTCCGGTCCTAACTTAAGCTGGGATATTTGGTACAACGGCTAGTTTTTCTGTGGGGTATAAATACCCCTTACCTTCTTCTTCGTTGAGAAGTTTGTGGGCAGCACGAATTTCTCTCTCTCCTCCTCCATTGTTGACCTCCAAAGCTTTGAGATTTCTCAATCCCTCCATAGATTCTTGCATATTTTTTAGGGAAAATTGAGAGGAGATCTAGATATACAATCCTACCAATCCATCTCTCCTCTAAGTGAGGGGAACCTAGTGGATCTAGATCTTGGAGTTCCTTTGTGGTTCTTCTCTTTGTTCTTCCTCTCTTCTCTCCCCATAAACATTAGTTGCTTTTGGTGGGATTTGGGAGTGAAGGATTTGACTCCTTTGTGGTTTTCTTTGTTCTTCCTCTCTTATTCCCCCATAAGCATCTGTTGCTTTGTTGGAATTTGAGAGTGAAGGACTTGAGCACTTTGTGTGCTCTTGCCATTGTATTTGCATCGGTTTGTGGAGGTGATACTTGTGAGCTTGTTACTCTTGGGTCATTGGACCCTATACGCCTTTTGTGGTCAACGCCTTTTGTGGCCGGCCTTTTGTGGCCAAGACCTTTTGTGGTCAAGACCTGTTGTGGTCACTTGGGAGCCCCCAATTAAGTTGTGGGTGTGTGCCTCAAGATTGTTGTACGGGATTCGATCTCCGCCCCAAAGGGGATCAATAGTGGAAGGTGAACTTGCAACCTTTTGTGGTTGAGTTCATCAGGAGAAGAAGGTGAGCCTTTGTGGCGTTGCGGCTAACCTGTTGTGGTTGCGCACACCTCTCCAACGAGACGTACACCCTTTGGGTGGAACTCGGGAATACATCCTCGTCTCCGCGTGCCTCGGTTATTTCTATACCCGAGCTCTTTTCTTATGCACTTTACATTGTGATAGCCTTCGTGCTTGAAGTCATCCATCTTGCTATCACCTTGTTCCTTGTATTGCTTAGCATAAGTTGTTGGTGCACATAGGTGAACCTAGTATATTTAGGTTGTATGCTTGTTAAAGTAAAACACTAGTTTTATTCCGCCTTTATCAAGCATACCCGAATATCCGGGTCATTCTTGGACCGGATAATCCGGCTCCTCGGAAAAAGTTTTAAATCGCCTATTCACCCCCCCCCCCCCCTCTAGGCGACGTCTGTCCGTTCAATTGGTATCAGAGCCAGGTTATCTCATTATTAGGCTTAACCGCCTAGAGATAAAGATGTCGTTTAGAGAATTAGTGCACAATCCCACTTATATATTCGATGGCACAAATTATGATGTTTGAAAAATTCACATGCTTAATCTCTTTAGGGACATGGGTTCAAATTTAGAGATTATTGTAGATATGGGTTTTTCTCCTCCAAAGGATTCACAAGAATTATCTTTAGAGGATGAGAAAAACTCTTATCTCGATACTCTAGCATCTAATGGTCTCATATGTGTTTTGAGCGATGCAGTCCTTGCGTCAATCATGACTTTTCGGAGCGCTCATGAATTATGGACAAAACTTCAAGATATATATGAGGTGTCCAACATTTTCAAGGATGATTGTCCTGCTTCCACATTCGGTCGTGATGAGCTCACGTCTTCTTCTACTTCACCTACATGTGGTTTGCCACAAGGTAATGATATGGTGAGTGGTGATAGAAATTGCACTCTTGATGATGAATCCACTATTGACTATACTTCACACCTATCTTATTGCAATGCTCTATCTTTGGACTTAAACACCTCTAGCACTCCAAATGTCATACATGCTAGTGTTTATAGTCCTTGCATATCATGTAGTAGTTGCTTAACTAAATCTCATGATGATATGCTTTCCTTGTCTTGTTGCCATGATCAAAATGTTTCTATTTCCCCGAGTACTTGTTTGGCTAACAATATAGAGGAATACCAACAATTGTTGGAACAAGACATGGACCTCAATGTTGCTTCGAGTAACTCCTCATCGTCTTCATCCACTACTCACGTTTGCCTTATGGCTAAGGAGTTTAAGGTATCTCCTACCTTGAATTTCAATATATCCCATGATGTTGATGATGATATTAGTTTTGAAATCAAACAAGAAATTATTGCATTTGATGATTTCATGACTAACTTGCGAGGAGTTGGCAAGAAACACTTTGGCTCTCTTATGAGCCGTATAGGTGAGCTTGAGGATGATCTTGAACTAAAAGGTGAGATTGAGAGAGAAGATGCCCATGAAAAGGCATCTCTTCAATCATCTCTAGAAGATGAACAAGAAGCTAATGCTCTCCTTCAAAAGCAACTTGAAACTATCATGGAGTCTCATAACTCCGAAATTGCTAAACTCACTAAAAAACATGACCATGCTATTGCTAAATGTAATGTGCTTAGTAAAGAAAATGCTAAGTTAAATAATGAGCTTGTCATGTTGTCTCCTTCCATTTCTAATGTTAATGATGCTTGTGCTACTAACTCTACTTTGTGTGAAGCATCTATTTTGAAGGAGAATGTTGAGCTAAGGGCTCAACTTGATTTGCTAACTAGTAAGTATGGGAATTTGGAAGAAACTCATGAAAAGCTTCTTAGCTCTAATGAGGATCTTCTAGCATCCCATGCTAAGCTAAAGTTAGCTCATGAGGAGGTCACTACGAAGGTAACATCTTGTGAGCCTCTTGTGGACACTAGCACAACTTCTACTACTAATGCTTTATTGCAATGTGCTAGTACTAGTAATTCTACATCACATACTATTGCTAAATCTTGTGATGAATTACATCCCTTGCCTTGTTACTCTAACAATGTATAGTAGTTGTGTTGAAACTAACCATGTAGAGGAACTCAAAGAGCTCAAGGCACAAGTCACTTCTTTAAAGAAAGACTTGAAGAAGTGTCATGAAGGGAAGTCCACCCTCGACAACATGTTGGGAGTGCAACAACTTCCTCATGACAAGAGTGGA
Organism: Poa annua; assembly: GCA_026929855.1. Taxonomy (NCBI): domain Eukaryota; kingdom Viridiplantae; phylum Streptophyta; class Magnoliopsida; order Poales; family Poaceae; genus Poa; species Poa annua. Next base: position 44,753,367 of record CM049436.1, read on the forward strand.
CTTGGATTCAACTCCAATAACAAGAACAAGTCCAATAATAAGATGAAGCACAAGTTCATCAAGAAGAAGGGCCAAGAACAAGTTATTGATTCGGCCAAGATTGTGTGCTTCAAGTGCAAGGTTGAAGGGCACCATGTTAGATCTTGCCCGTTGAAGAAGAAGCCTCTTAGTGAGAAGCAACAAGGGAAGAAACCTCAAATCCAAACTCAAGCTTACCAAGTTGAAGAACCTTCCCTTCCCAAAAGGAAAGGTAAAAGCCGACTTTGCTACAATTGTCGTGGGAAGGATCACTTTGCTTCTTCATGCACTCATGGTAACTTATCCAACCCCACTATAATTGATAATGTCTATTCTCTTCGGAAGGATAAGATTGGCAATGTGTTTGCCAAATATGATGGGACTCAAAGTGGTGTCAAGAAAAGAACCATTTGGGTTGCCAAGCCTATTGTGACTAACCTCTTAGGACCCAACTTGGTTGGGGACCAACAAGCTAAAACTTGATCAATAGGTGTTGGCGGAGGACATTGGAGACTTGACTACGTCATGAAGAATTAAGGGATCTTCATCATCTATATTCTCTCAAGTCAAGTCAATTGGATTATATTGTCTTAGCTTATATCCAATGCTCATCTTTACGGTAACTTGTATTTAATTCATATGTATACATTGAAAGTTACTTGCACCCTTGCATGTGTTTGGTTTTGTACCTTACTAGTGTTTTATATGTGTTGTGCACTCTACTTACTTATATTGAGTAATCAAGCTTGTGTATGTTGGTTTGCACACCATGTATGTTTTGAGCCTCTTGTCTATTTGCTTTCATCTTAATTGGCTCTTGTAGGGATATTAATGGACTATCCCATTTTGGGGGAGTGATGTGCTTTTTGGTAACTCACCACCCTAAAATGTGTATTCATGAGGAATACCACTTAGTGGTGATATATCAATATTATCTACTCTCTTTGTGGTATTTCTTACTCATGTGAAATTCAAATTCTAATGTCCATTAATTATTTCTTGTTGGATTTCTTTTGCCTCTTGTTGAAAAGAATGGATTATCACATTATGGGGGAGTAATACGCGATGTGCATATTACAAGCCTAGAAAATGTGAACATGTGAGGTAATGCCACTTTAGAATTGATATTGTTAATTATCTTGTTTCTATGTGGTATGTTTCTCAAACAAGTTCCATATTTGCTTAATTGCATTTTGTTCACCCATCTTTTGGTATCTTGTTTGTGAGAGAGTTTCTTGATGCTTAGTATGATCATTGAATATGTGAAGCCATCAAGAATCTCTATATAAGCATGTTTTTCAATTCTTATTTTGCCACATGCTTATGTTTTGTGAATATGATCTTGAACCCATTTATGTCATGTACCACTAAGAAATATCTCCATACACTCATTGTCTTTGACAAATGAGAATAAGATTTGTGGTAAATTTATTGATCATATTTACATTGGCTATTGTTCATAAATTGTCTTATTTTATCGGCAAGTTTTGTTTTGGTCTAACCCCTTTTGTCATCCTTGCTTCCTTTGGATCTTTTGTTGCTCTACTCATAATTTGTGGTGTGCTTTCTCGAGTTAGGAAAAGCAAGGATCCCATTCTTGTGCATTTACATTCAAAGACTTAATTCTAAGTAATGCACCATTCTTGGGGGAGCTATCCTACATTGAGTAGAACATCATCTTTTAAATTGATACTATATCTTATTGCTCTTCTTGAACATGACTAATGCTTTAACAATATATATGGAGAGTGATGATCTCATTTGTGTGCATTTTGTATTCAAATACAAGATCATAAATAATGCACGAATCTTGGAGGAGCAATCCTATATGCTTTATAACATTATAACATTAGTTATCTTCAATTGGTATTTGATCCCGATGACATGTCTCTTTGAAAGACAAACGTTTTTCGTCTTGGTACTTTGTGCCATCATAAAAAGTGTAGAGGGCTTGGTTTATTTGTTGGAACCTTACTCTTCTTTGTGGAGTTGGCTATCTCATGCCATGGTTCTTAGTCTACCTTCTTGGATGAGATAAACCTTCGAGCATGTTTGTTTGCTTTATTTCTTATGCTCATTGGTTTAGCCTTGACCTTGTTTTCATTTGTTATCTTTTCAAATTGGTTTCTCCAATCATGTGTTGATTTGAGTCTTTGATATAATGTGGACAAATCTTTCTCTTGCCACACTTTTGTGTAGCTTCTTGATTTAATTGGTGTTTTGTCCAAATTGTATCTCATTTGGTTCTTGAAAGTTTTGTGCATGCATATTTACTATATGTATATCTTATGGCATGCTTACTTTCGTTGATCCAATATATAGGATAAACTCCATCAATTCCTAAATGGCTAAGATGTGCATGAAATTCTATTTCATATCAATATGCACATATTTATGTGGAGTTTGTCCTATGTATTGTAGTTGGTCTAACTACTTTGGACCCAATTAGTTTGGGCACCATAGTGTACTTGATTTGTTTTAGGTACATGGGAGATGCATTGGAAGCTTGTCACATATTAAAGAAGATGTCTTCACCATGTGCTTATTGGAGCCAAGCTTGGATGATTGTGAACTCTCATCCTCTACACCGTCAATGCTATCTCGGTAACAAGTATCTAACTCATGCATACTTTTCTAGCTCTCAACCTTGTGTAGGTTGTTCTTTGGCATGAGTATCTCTAAGTTGCATTTGACATGGTTTTTGCAAAGTTCCTTTCAAAACATCTTCATTTCAAATGTGAGTAAGCCGGGATGATTACACATCAAGGGGAATATATATAATCATTTTCATGATTCACCAATCCCCAATATGTTAATCTAGCAAATATTTTTCAAAGTCTCTCTTGTGCAATATTGATGAATTCTCAAAATCATTTGCCTTATGTGACATTTGTTATCTTTCTCGAAGCATCTCAACTATCACTTATCCTATGTGGGTATTTGTGATGCTTTGAGAATTTGGTGTTGGAAGTTCATCTATACCCTCTAAGAATAATTTGAGCTATGTGCTTTGCTTTTAAGCAAAAATCTTATCGGTGTATTTATGACTTACTCTTGGATACCATGTGCTTTACCGTGTACCTACATTGTGTGTGCATGTTTCTTTGTGGACTTAGTGTCTACTTAGAAACTTATACACATGAGTGTAGTTACATATTTAATTGGTATTCAAAATCTTTAGTGATCACCTTTTATTACTTTCTTGATTCTTTAAGTGATCTCTAAAGGGCACAAGCTTTGCTCTTCTTCGGTATCACTTTGCCTCTTAATAAGCTTGTGATCCTATTGGTTATATCTTCTTTGGATTCGTGTGTTTGCGAAATACATGATATGCACTATGTGCCTCTTTTTTTGAAAGACTATGGTGATGCTTAGGCTCATCCTTGTTTAGTCTCCTAAAATGTATTTTCATGACACGCCCATCCTTTCTTGTTTGAGCAAGTCTTCATTTGTCACTTCTTTTTTTTGTTGCTCAACATTTGTTTGTGTTCAAAATTATCTAGGAGGGAGTGAGGATTCCATGTTGTGCACACTATATTGAAATGCAAATCCTTCATTGTGCACGTACCTTGGGGAGTTCCCTCTTGATTTTTAGAACACTTGGTTGATCTTATCATAATATCTTCTTGTGTCCAAATTGGTTTTTGGATCCTTTAATTGCTTGCTTCTTTGAGAATGCATCCTCCTTTTGCAATTGGTATCCTTCTAGTGGATTTCAATTGGTATCCTTCTTGTGCAATCTTTGGATCCTCAATATAGTTTGATCCCCTCCATTTATTCGTCATTGGATATGTGCATTTGATTTCACTCATATCATGAGAAATGCATAAATCATGTAGGAGATCTTATTATGTTGTCCTTCTAAAGCTTTTCTCCCATTTCGGCAATCGTTGCCAATGGGGGAGAAGTTTTGGAGGTTTTGTATTGAATTGGCTTTGTACTTTGCTATATTTGCCTTTCTTGCCTTTGCACTCGTTGCTTGGTTTTATATATAGTCGAAACTCCACCATCGGTAATGGTTGACAATATATGCAATGAATTCATGTTCATACACACGTGCATAAATTATGGGGGAGTTTGCTCTATATATGTGGATGGACTAACATCACATACCTTTGTAGTATTTGATGTTAGTGCAACCATTCTTGTTCTTTAAATTCCATATTATAAACCCTCTCAAAAGAGATTGTCATCAATTACCAAAATGGGGGAGATTGAAAGAGCATTTTCCCTCATGTGTGGTTTTGGTAATTAAATGACAATCCCTATGGACTAATGTTTGCATTGAGATATCTTTATAGATCGTGTCCATGGGAATAATGGAGTTCATGTGTTGGACTCTAGAACCTTATTTGATGACCAAGGTTCCATTCAAGGTTGTATATGATGGATGGTCATGTGTTGAGTTGAGCACAATGCAAGTATGTCTTGAAGGAGTCAAGACATCATATTAGCAAAGAAAGTTTGGAAAATACAAGGTTGATTAAGATGTTGATCAACACACAAAGCCACAAGATGTACCAAGAGGGATCATGTATCTCTTGGGATGATAAACACTTGTTCGTATAGCTTTGTGAACTAACCCATGATATATGTGTGTGTGGTATCTTTATATGAGGTTAGGTATCTTCCCATGGGCTTGCAACAAATGAAAATTTCATATAGCTCATGGAGGATGACATCATGGGGTGATTGTCATCGAGGTTGAGATGTGCAAGACCAAGAGAAGCTTCTCGAAGAGATCGTATGCTTGGAGTTTGCTATGGATACATGAAGACGGAGCTTAGCGAGACTCTCACATTATGAGCATGGGGGAGTATTTGGAGAAGTCTTCATCAAGCATGTGCTTGGACGCGCAATCAAGAAAAATGATCCACTTGAAGAGATCAAGATAGTCATCATCTAACTCAAGTGGAATGCTAAAGGCAAAGGTATGATCTTGATATGGCTATAGGATAGATAGGCGTACTATCAAGAGGGGCTCTCAAGTGAGTAACTTGATCGCATCGTTGTGGAGAGCTCAAACCTTTGCATACTTGGCATATCATATTTCTTGGTTCTTATTTGGCTTTTATGCTGGTGACGAATTAGAGCTTGGTTCATCCCCATGTAAAGCTCTATTTCTTCGGAAACGGTTTTACTTTGGAAAACTTGTTGTGTTTTATCCATGTGAGGATTTTGAGCTTAGTTCATCTTCATACTAAAACTCTAGTTCATCAAAAACGGATTTCATACGAAGATCTTGTTGCGTTTTTTATATTCGAAGTTTTACCGGTTTACATGTTATAGGTAAGTTCAACCTTTGCCCATTTGGTTTTATCCTCACATGATGGACTATGATTTTTCTATGCACATTCAAGTAGAGCTCGTTGTAACGATTTCAACGAGCCAAAAATCATCGAAAACGGAGTCCGGATGAAAAAGCTATTGCAGTTTTCGTTTTGCTGTTTCTGTCAGTTTTCAGCAAACCGGAATATCCGGTCAAAATGAAATATCCGGTCAAATAATCCGGCCGAGTCCAGTACCGTTTTCGTTCTTTCCTTAGCCGTTTCTTCAAGCTGAAATATCCAGTCAGACGAAATATCCAGTCAAAATATCCGGTCACCCGGATATTCCGGTCCTAACTTAAGATGGGATATTTGGTCTAACGGCTAGTTTTTCTGTGGGGTATAAATACCCCTTCCCTTTTTCTTCCTTGAGCAGTTTGTGGGCAGCACGAATTTCTCTCTCTCCTCCTCCATTTGTTGACCTCCAAAGCTTTAAGATCTCTCAATCCCTCCATAGATTCTTACATATTCTTTAGGGAAAGTTGAGAGGAGATCTAGATCTACAATCCTACCAATCCATCTCTACTCTAAGTGAGGGGAACCTAGTGGATCTAGATCTTGGAGTTCATTTGTGGTTCTTCTCTTTGTTCTTCCTTTCTTCTCCCCCCATAAACATTAGTTGCTTTTGGTGGGATTTGGGAGTGAAGGATTTGACTCCTTTGTGGTTTTCTTTGTTCTTCCTCTCTTATTCCCCCATAAGCATTTGTTGCTTTGTTGGAATTTGAGAGTGAAGGACTTGAGCACTTTGTGTGCTCTTGCCATTGCATTTTCATCGGTTTGAGCCCTCCACGAGGATTCGTGGTGGTGATACTTGTGAGCTTGTTACTCTTGGGTCATTGGACCCTAGACGCCTTTTGTGGCCGACCTTTTGTGGTCAACGCCTTTTGTGGCCGGCCTTTTGTGGCCAAGACCTTTTGTGGTCAAGACCTGTTGTGGTCACTTGGGAGCCCCCAATTAAGTTGTGAGTGTGTGCCTCAAGATTGTTGTACGGGATTCGATCTCCGCCCCAAAGGGGATCAATAGTGGAAGGTGAACTCGCAACCTTTTGTGGTTGAGTTCATCAGGAGAAGAAGGTGAGCCTTTGTGGCGTTGCGGCTAACCTGTTGTGTTTGCGCACACCTCTCCAACGAGATATACACCCTTTGGGTGGAACTCGGGAATACATCCTCGTCTCCGCGTGCCTCGGTTATTTCTATACCCGAGCTCTTTTCTTATGCACTTTACATTGTGATAGCCTTCGTGCTTGAAGTCATCCATCTTGCTATCACCTTGTTCCTTGTATTGCTTAGCATAAGTTGTTGGTGCACATAGGTGAACCTAGTATATTTAGGTTGTATGCTTGTTAAAGTAAAACACTAGTTTTATTCCGCCTTTATCAAGCATACCGGAATATCCGGGTCATTCTTGGACCGGATAATCCGGCTCCTCGGAAAAAGTTTTAAATCGCCTATTCACCCCCCCCCCTCTAGGCGACGTCTGTCCGTTCAAATGCATAAAACAAAATGGGACAGAATCTGTCCAGAAAAACAGCAGCAGCAGAACGTATTTATTTACCCCACTCAAATATGTCGAAAAATCTGAAAACAATCACGCTTACAGAGGATGAAAAGTTGCAACTACAGTTTAAATTTCAGCTCATTCGGAGTTACAGAATAAGATTTAAACATCATACCATGCACAGATTCGTGCTGGAATAAAATCTCTGAATGGAAAAAGCAACTTTCAAAGCCCAAATGGGTAAAACTTGGCACTTTATTAAAAATTCCAGAACCTAAACTAAAAATAAAGTCTCTTGGTACAACAAGAGGACTCAAAGAAAATCTCAAATAAAAACAACCGGGTTGCCTCCCGTAAAGCGCTTTCTTTATAGCCATATAGCTAGGCTTCTTACTTGATATTTATAGTGGACGAAACTCATGAGGGAGCTTGAACTTTGGTGTGTCCCTCTTCCTTGGAAAATTCTCCATGCACTTCTTGTGTGGGAACTGAAACTTCACGTTCCCCTCCTTTGAATCGATGATAGCACCTGTAGTACGAAGAAAAGGTCTTCCCAAAATGATAGGACTAGAGGTTTTATTCCACATGTCCATTATTAAAAAGTCAACAGACACAGAAGTCATGTGTGTCGGAGAGTGATTCCCACGAGACAGGGATGTTCACACTCTGAAGAGTAGTTCGAGAAGGGGACTGAACACGTTGGTCTACAACCCCCAACCGGCACGGCGACGGTGCTCGTCGAGCCTGAAGAGGGACAGCACGACAGAGATGGACAGCGGCCCGTACCCAGGTTCACGGCCCTCAGGAGGAGGTAAAACCGCTACTCCTGCTTGTCTGTATTGCACTGCAGACATTACAGTACAATGAGCTTGCCGAGGGCTCCTGTATGGCAGAGTGGAGCTCGAAGAGGGAAGCTAAGGTCTTCTTCCTCTTCGCGCGAGAGCAGCTAGGACTACGCTGCTGTAGGGTGTCCAAGTTCTCAATGGTCGATCGATCGGTCGTCCACCTGCTACGGTGGTGCTCCCTCTCCTTTTATAGGCGCCCCGGGCCTCATCCTTGCGCCCTGCGCAGCGGAGGGGTTCCCACATGGCGACGAAACGGAGGAGCGGGGTGCACCGCAGCTGGGTTGTCCATGGACTCGGTCCATGGTCGCAAAGCCTGCCCGTGACGCCAGAAAGCCACCGTCCACGCGGGACGGCCAGCCGGTGCTGCAGAGATCGTGGGGGTGCCCACGGTGACGTCGTCCTTGGAGCGTAGCGCCGGCCAACTGCTTTATCACCAAAGAGGAAAACCTCGTAAGCCGGCGCAGGGGACACAGCTTTGTTGACCCCCTTTAATCACGAGAACGGCAACTGCGGCACCGCCGTCATCGCGCGCAGGCGCACGCGTCACTCTGCGGCCGCGGCAAAGACCATGTGCGCTCAGCAGCGTTTGCTTCGTAGCGAAGTATCTCCACAGGGCCTGGGCGGCCTTGTGGAGGGATCTGCGTTGACCCCTCTCCAGAGGAGGGGGCCTTGTAGAGAGGCAGCCTCGGGAGGAGCCTCCTCAGGCCCTCACTGCCCCCTCCAGCCCTCTCGAGAGGCCTTTCCTCTCGAGGGCCTCTCCAAGCGTTCCGCCTGGTCCTTAGCCGTTCCATCGATTCTGTCGCGTGTGAGGGCTGTGGAGAGTGGGCTCTGTACACCCTGGATCCCACTGGGCCGACAGTAGCCCCCGGGCCCATGACGGGCACGGCGAGGCCCATCGGGTCCAGACGAAGCGTCGTGGATCCGAAATGCCCGGCCGGCCCGTGACACGCGTCGTTCGGTGGTGAGTTTGCGGCGACTCGGTTTCTCCGGCAGAACGTGCGTCGTGGGGGGTCCCACCACGACCACCACGACCACGCCTTGGTAACTGCCCAAACGGGGTATAAAGCTGCGCGCCGGTCCGAACAGCAGTCATTACTCCCATTCCGCGCATCCAAACTTCTAGCTCTCGGCCTCCTAGATTTTCCTCTCCGGCGAATTCCTTCCTCTTCCTCAGCACTCCGCTTCTTGCACCTTCCTCGACAATGGGCGGACCGAAGGGCAAGGCGGCGATGGGGACGCTCCCCTCCGATGCACAGGGTGAAGAGGCGCTTGGCCCCGCTCTGATCGGGGAGCGCGTCAATGCGACGGCGCTGGACAAGATCCGGCACCTGGTCGCCGGGAAGACCAACGAACACGGTGCCAGCGCCATCCAGGCCGCCAGGCTCGGCCGTCTCCCGGCGGGGTTCTTTCCCATTTTCCTCCACACCGTCTACGCCGGGCTGGTTCCTCCGTACTCGCCCTTCCTGGAGGCAGTTCTGGAGTTCTACCTGATCCATCTTCTCCACCTTCACCCCAACTCCATCCTGATTCTCTCCATCTTCGCCTACTTGTGTGAAGCCTACTTGGGGGTGCAGCCCTCGGTGGCCCTCTTCAGGAGCTTCTACGCGCTCCGGAGCTCCGCGAAGCTCGAGCGGACGGGATGCGTATCCTTCTGCATCGTGGACGGCATGGGGGACGTCTACATCCCCATGTCGTGGAGCGGCGAGAAGCCCATCACGGCGGTGGTGAAGAAGGTGGACGACTTCAGGCAGAAGTGGTTCCTCATCGGCGCCTCGTCACAGAGCTCCTTCCTCGACACCCCGGAGATGCCGCCCGTGAAGAATACTCACTGGGGCAAGCAGGTCTTCCAGGGCCCACAGATAGGAGACCTCGTGGCGCGCATGAGGATGCTTCGGGAGAACGGCCTTACCGGCCAGATGATCGCGGAGGACTTCGTGCGCCGCCGCATCGCGCCTCTACAGGCGCATAAGAAGCCGATGTGGATGTACTCGGGCCCCTCCGACCCGATGTGACTCCACCCCTGCGACCATCGCCCCGCCGTCGTCGAGACCATCATGGGCGGCCTCTTCATCAACCCCGACGTGCCCGTGGCGATCGCTGCGGAGCTGAGGCCTCTTCATCAGCTCAACCTGGCCGCACGCCTGGTGGTGCTGGATCAGATGCCCACTTTCACCCCGCTTGGCCTGGCGGGGGAGGAGGAGGACGAGGGGCCCATGCCCATGGCGAAGGGGCCAGACGCCGCGGAGTCGCCATGCGCATCTGACGCTGAGCAGGGCGACGCTACGGCGGGGGCTATCCCCTCTGCAGGCGTCGCGAGCTCGTCAAGAGCCGCCCCCCTCCTGAGGAGGTCTTCGAGCTCTCGTCCAGCGACGATGAGGAGGCCGAGGCGGGGAGACAGGAGCCCCGGACCAAGGCGGCCCACGACAGGCCTGCTGGGGAGTCCCCGAGCGCCCCCCTCAAGTGGAAAGCTGAGACGGCTCCGGAGGGACCCGGAGCCCGGACCACGCCTTCTTGGCGTTCGTCTGGCATGGCGTGGGTTGACACCCGCGCCAAGAAAACTGGGTAAGTGCTTGTAACTTGGTTCCTCTTCTTCAATCTTTGCTCGTCTGCTCCCCTCTGACAAGACTTCTTGTTCTTCGCTCGCGACCTGGCGCCGGCGAAGCGCCGAAGACTTCGCAAGGCGGCGGACGTGAAGAGAACCGCGCCAGAGGCCGCCGCAGAAGAGGCCTCGAGGCCTGCGGAGGAGGTCCCTGCAGGCCCTCACGAGGATGCGCCTCAGGCTGAGGCAACCGCGCCGCCTCCGGAGGAGGAGCGCCCTGAGGAGCCGGCGGAGAGGGCGCCCACTCCGCCGCGTGCTGCGACTCCGCCCGCGCAGCAGGAGGCCGCGGCAGGCACTACACCGATCCCGAGCCCGCAAAAGGCCGACGAGACGGTGGGAGCAGATCTTCCGCCGCCCCCGCCAAACACCGCGGAGGAAGAGGAGGCAGCAGCTACGGGGCGGGCCTCTCCTGCTCCGGTAACCCATGAGGAGGTGCCGCTTGAGCGGGATGACGCCGGCGCGCAGAATGCGGGCGGCGCGGCGGAGGACTCGCCGCCGAGCCCCCAGGCCCGCGCGGAGGCCTTCTCCTCCAAGCTCGACGCAGGCGCAGGGCCCTCCGCGCCGCGCGGGACTTCTCAGGCGCTTGTCCCCGACAGCTGGGACTGGGGCAAGGGGCGCCGCGACGTCGCCTTCCGCTTGGTTAGGGAGTCCTTGGACGGGGTGGAGGCTCACCTTGCCCTGAGGAGCCGGCGGAGAGGGCGCCCACTCCGCCGCGTGCTGCGACTCCGCCCGCGCAGCAGGAGGCCGCGGCAGGCACTACACCGATCCCGAGCCCGCAAAAGGCCGACGAGACGGTGGGAGCAGATCTTCCGCCGCCCCCGCCAAACACCGCGGAGGAAGAGGAGGCAGCAGCTACGGGGCGGGCCTCTCCTGCTCCGGTAACCCATGAGGAGGTGCCGCTTGAGCGGGATGACGCCGGCGCGCAGAATGCGGGCGGCGCGGCGGAGGACTCGCCGCCGAGCCCCCAGGCCCGCGCGGAGGCCTTCTCCTCCAAGCTCGACGCAGGCGCAGGGCCCTCCGCGCCGCGCGGGACTTCTCAGGCACTTGTCCCCGACAGCTGGGACTGGGGCAAGGGGCGCCGCGACGTCGCCTTCCGCTTGGTTAGGGAGTCCTTGGATGGGCTGGAGGCTCACCTTGCCCTCGAGGACGGGGAGCTCGCCCGGCAGCGGGACGAGCTTGCGGCGGCCTGGGCCGCTTTCCATGCGGCTGTGGAGGCTCGTCGGCAGAGCGACCTTGCTCTACAGGCGGAGCGCGCGGAGGCGCTGCGCTTCGCCAAGGAGGTCCGCGAGGGCGCTGTGCGCGAGGCCGAGGAGCCCCTTGAGCCCGTCCAGGCCGAGCGCCGGGCAGCGGAGGACGCCCTGGACGCGGCCACGGCGGAGCGGGAGGCAATGGAGCACTCGCTGGCGGACAAGCATCGCGAGCTCGCCCAGCTCGAGGCCATGATTCTCGCCGACTCCGCAACCGTGCGGACCTCTCTGGAGGCAGTCCGCGCGAGCTTGGAAGCCAGGGGCCAGAGCCTAGGCAAGCGCGAGAGCGACCTGCGTCGGCGCGACGAGCAGCTGGTGCTGGCGGAGCAGGAGCTGTCAGGGCAGCGCGCCGCCCTCGAGGCCCGCGAGGAGAGCCTGACCGAGTCCCTCGTCAAGCACGAGCATGAAGTGGCCACCCACAACAGGCATGTGGAGCGCTTCAACTCGAAGCTCGCCGAGCTGAAGGCGGAGGCCGAGAAGGAATTCCAGGCCCGGGAGAAGGCGTACCGCGCCGCTGTCTCCCGTGACTACGATGAGAAGTTCAGGAAGTAGGAGAGCCGCTTCAAGCGGAAGCGCGGTGAGGACGGCGCCCGGATCTACCAGCTGGAGGAGATGAACGCCACCCTGAACGCCCGGGTGAGGCGCGAAGCGGATCGCCGCCGCGTTGCTAAAGAGGCTCGCGAGCACGCGGCGCAGGACCTCGCCTCCCTCATGGCGGACATGGAGGAGATGAACCAGCAGTTGGGCCCTGCTGTGGAGAAGGCAGTGAAGGCAGCCGAGAGCGCTCAGGCGGCGCGGGTGCTCTCGCAGCAGCGGGGGCGCATGTTCCAGTCCCTAGTGGCTCGGGGCAACGAGCTCGCCGCGAAGCTGGGAGCGGAGGCGCCGCCCGTCCCCGTTCAGGGCAACTCCGACGCCGCCGCGTACCTTGCCTACTTCGAGCAGCTCTTCACGGCGCTCGAGGGCCCTGCCGCGGAACTCTGCGACGTCGTCGAGGAGGAAAGCCGCCAACTCCTGGCGGTAGCGGTCGACCGCATCTTCGTCAACCTCCAGCGTCTCCAGCCCTGCTTCGACTTCTCCACGGTGACCGAGCCCCTCGAGGGAGAGGTGGGGTGGAAGATCTCCAACTCGGTCCGCGACCAAGTTGACGACTTCTGCAGCCGCTTCAAGCGGGCCGCGGTGGAGGATGATGACGGCGAGGAGGGCGGCGACAAGGAGGACAAGCCAGAGGAAGAAGGGTCCAGGGAGGACAACGCCGGGGCTTCTGCCTGACTTCCTCCTGGAATGTAATGCGCTTGTAGCGCTTGTCGAGACGTTTAGCTTAGAGATTTTTCTTCATGGTTTGTAATATACTCTATATCTTTAAGCATATGCTACTAGATTTGTGTGCGTCCCCTCGAGAGCCTTTTGATTCGACTCCATGCCTTTTATCGCTCTGCGTCGCTAGGACCCTGCTCCTTGCGCTATGACTCCGCCGCTGCGGTATGCTCGAGCAATGACTCGGCAATGCCGGGGGGAGTTTAAGGCTTAGAGAGGTAGGAGTCCTCGAGGCGCGATGCTCAAGGGCCCCCCTTTGACGTGCAAGCAGTCCATGGAGAGTGAGGGAAAAGAGACACTCGAGGGACAAAAAGTGCTTGTGAGAGGGGTGAAGAGACTCTCTTGGTGTGAGCAGGGAACTTAGCTTCGCAAGGCTTTTGCTCTGCGTAGGCTTTCCTTGGCGATGCGTTTTCCCCCAGGGGTGGAGTCCTCCCTCCGCGAGCCTGGAGGGGCCTTTGTTCCCTGTGGAGGTTAGAGAGGCAAACCCAGACGCTAGAGCATGATAGTAAGGACTCATGCGCGCTTATAGGTTTCCTCATGGGTATCTCGCGAGGAGAGAGAGTACCAAGGTCCTTTGGAGAGGTGGCGTGTATCCGGGAGCATGCCCTTTAGCCCGAGCTCGGATCTCTTGGATTTTGCAGTGCTGCTGGGGTGCTCTTGAGGCACAGGCACCGTACTCAGCCCCCACTCGCGAGGTGCGCATGGGAAGAATATAAGCGCAAATGGAAAAGTAAATGATGAAAGTAAACTTGCCATCGAAATATTACACGGCGGCGCCTCAGCGCATAGTTCACTTAGGAACAAAATGGCGCCGAAGCGCATAGTTCACATAGGAACGAAATGGTTCATTATACTTGGGTTTGCCAAGCTAACGTTCCTTCCATGTCGAGGCATGGGGACCACCCATTAGTGGCTGAGATTCACTGCGGCCTGCGGTGGCTCGTTAGCAGGAGAGCTCGGAGGGCTGGCCCTCAGGAGGTAAAGCCGTGAGCTTTCCTCTAGAGACAAAAAATGCCTGACGTGACGATGGTCCCGGGTGTGACTATGATCACGGGTAGAACTTGCGTAGATGCGCGATATTCCACGGGTTCTTGATGGAGATGCCGTCTTCAGTCTCGAGGCGTACAGCGCCAGGCCTGGCGATGTGGGAGACCCTGTTGGGGCCTTCCCACATCGGTGAGGGTTTGTGGAGGCCTTCTCTGGAGAGGATTCGCCTGAGGACGAGGTCGCTCGCCTCAAGAGTGCGTGAGCGCACATGGCGGCTGTGGTAGCGTCGCAGGTCTTGCTGGTACTTCGCCGCTCTGAGGGCGGCACGGCGGCGCAGTCCCTCGAGAAGCAGCAGGTCGTCGTTGTGGAGGTCCTCTTGAGTGCCCTCGTTGAAGGCAAGGACCCGTGGGGACCCGTGCTTGATTTCTGCGGGGAGGACTGCTTCGGCTCCGTAGACAAGGGCGAACGGCGTTTCACCCGTGGGTCTTGACGAGGTTGTGCGCATGGACCAGAGAACAGATGGAAGCTCGTCGATCCAGCCCTTGCCGTGACCCTTGAGGATGTTGAAGCTTCTGGTCTTGAGGCCCTTAAGGACTTCCGCATTCGCTCGCTCGGCCTGACCATTGCTCCGTGGATGAGGCACCGAGGCGAAGCAGAGCTTGATGCCGAGTTTTTAAAAGTAAGCCCGGAAGATGCCGCTGGCGAACTGTGAGCAATTGTCAGTGATGATGCGATTAGGCACTCCGAAGCGGCAGACCAAGCTCCTGATGAATTTCACCGCTGCCCCGGCTGGTATGGTGCACACTGGTTCGACCTCGGCCCACTTGGTGAACTTGTCGACAGCCACAAAGAGGAAACGGTAGCCCCCCTGCGACCTCGGGAAGGGGCCCAAAATGTCCAGCCCCCAGACCGCGAACGGCCATGAGAGCGGGATGGTCTGGAGTCCCAGTGCCGGATGATGGATTTGCTTGGCGTGGTACTGGCAGGCGTCGCATGATTGGACGATGGTGACTGCATCTTGAAGCACTTGCGGCCAGTAAAAACCACTCATGAAGACCTTGCCTGCGAGGGTACGCGCACACGAGTGGTGGCCGCACTCCCCGCTGTGGATGTCCTTGATCAGCGTTCGGCCTTCCTCGGGAGGGACGCATTTGAGCTTGGAAACAAGGCCTAGGGATCATACTTTCACTAGTGGACATTCTCAACAATGACATCAAAGCTGAATAATAAATACTACTCTCAAACACTCTCTTGTTGAATGATAAACACCATTCACTGCGTAGGGCTACAAGAGCACCCTCAAAGTATGAGTAAACACACACCACAACGTCATAAAGGAATCACACACGGTGCACACACTGTCACCTTTACAACCGTGAATAACCCCGGAGTTCATATTGAAGTAACATCTAGAGTGCATAATAGATAAAGAGTAACATCACATATTCAACTAGATTACAAAGCTCATGATCACATAAAGATCACACCATGGGAGAGAGAGAGAAACCACATAGCTACCAGTAGAGCCCGCAGCCCCGGGGGAGAACTACTCACCTCTCATCATATGAGTCAGCAACGGCGATGGAGATGGCGATGGAGATGGCTCCGGGGGCAATTCCCCGTCCCGGCAGGGTGCCGAAACAGAGACTTCCGTCCCCCGAATCACGTCTTCGATGGCGTCGGCCCAGCGGAACTCTTCTCTGTAAAAGGACCCCGTAGTAGGTCTTAGAAATCTGGGGGTATAAGTAGGCGAAAGGGCGAAGGCGGTGGAGGCTCGAGGGCCCCACACCCTGTCCTCGCGCGACAGAAGGGGGGGCCGCGCCGGGAGGGGGTGTGGGCCCCTCGGGGTCCTCCTCCGTGTCCTCTACGGTGTTCTGGAACCTCCCGGGGAAAATAAGCACTTTGACGTTTCGTTTGTCCAATTCCGAGAATATTTCCTTAACAACTTTTCTGAAACCAAAAACAGCAGAAAACAGGCAACTGGCACTGTGGCATCTTGTTAATAGGTTAGTCCCAGAAAATGCATAAAATGATATAAAAGTGTATATAAAACATGTAGCAATTGGCATAATATAAGCATGGAACATAAGAAATTATAGATACGTTTGAGACGTATCAAGCATCCCCAAGCTTAGTTCTACTCGTCCCGACTAGGTAAAACGATAATAAGAATAATTTCTGAAGTGACATGCTTCACACAATCTTGATCAAATAATAATGTAATGCTTGTAAGTTGAGATCAAATGAATAAAAGCTGTAGTTTATATTGATATCAAATGAGTAATGAATAAACAAGTAGGAATAACAAAGCAAAACTTTCAATGAATCAGTAATAGAGAACAATCAACCGTGCAAAGTAGATATTAAAGATGATTTAAGCTTCAAGCACAACAATATAATCATCTAATGAATCAAACAATCATGACAACTTTGTGAAAGGATCAAGTCAAGTAATAGCAATTTGCACATAGAAGATCATTTCTCTATTTGTTCACACAAAGACAAGCAAGTGTTCAGCGTTGGTTCCTGGCACCAGGATGTTGTGGCTAAAAGAATAATAATGGGGGTTTGGAAGGCCAACGGAAGAAAGTCTCACAAAGCTAAAAGTGATCATTAGACAAGAGGAAGTCTTATAATCGAAGCTATGCAAGGAGTAGTGATTGCAACACAACGGATGCACATAGAGCTATAAGTATATGAAAGCTCTCCAATGGAACTAGTGGGGGCGCATCTAACTTGCTTGCTCATGAAGACCTAGAGCACTTTTGAGGAGGCTCATCATTGTAATATACAAGCCAAGTTCTATAGTGTAAAGTTCCCCACATAGTTATGCAAGTAAAACATGAAAACTCTCTCATATGGAGTATAGGTGCTAAACAAGAGCACAAATGATGACTATGAATAATATGGGTGCTATAACATGAGCACAAGTGTGGATAAAGAGTAGTAATGTTGCCCCCTTTTTTTTTTCTTTTTTTTTTCTCTTTTTTCTCTTTTTTTTGTATTTTTCTGTTTCTCTTTTCGATGGCCTCCATGGCTCTTTTCACTTTTAGGGGCAAACATCCTAATATGATAATATGACAACACACTTTTGGTACAAATATCTCATGATGAATAAAACTTGGTGTATGAAAACGGTGCCTCTGCCAGTGTAGCAGGATATGCAATGATCTAGCGTAACATGGGTAAAACCACACATCAGCTATATAGAATCATGCAAAGCAATATATAAATGATAAATGACAACAAGTCATGTAATGTAAGATGAAAGTTGCATGGCAATATATCTCGGAACAGCTATGGAAATGCTGTAGTAGGTAGGTATGGTGGATGTTTTGAGGAAGATATTTGGCTTATGTGTAGGAGAACATGATGAAGATCTCCCACGAGTTTTGGATTTACCCGCGAAGTATGCACCAACTCTCAATGTGAGAAAGGGCAATGCAAAGTACCGAAGAGGCTAGCAAATATGGAGGTGGAAGTGCCATGAAAACCGCAGCTTTAGAACTCACAAGAAAAAGGATTCCAAATAGAAACATGCTCTTATAGGGCATAATGAAAATCACTCCACGAGGGACTGTGGCAAATGAACAAGTCACTGTTGGGACCCCGACCGTAGCGCATAACACAAAGTCATTACGGTTGCTTTTAACATTAGGAGTCATATATCATTATGCTATCAACTGGAAATTTAAGTGTGGCACAGCTTCAAGTTTTATAGACCAACCATTAATCATTCCACCTTACTAAACCATCATGTTTACCATTAAGCATATTAATATCTCAAAACAACATCAATGATTCAAGTGACACACTTTAATGATCTACAAGATTATGTATCATTTAGTTATACCATCTACCACATATAACATTTTCTGTTCCTAGCCAAACACCAATCAACTTATTTGAAACACAAACTCTCTAAGTATATAACAATGAGATATGAGAGTATAACATAAGAAAACTAACAGCTCTCACAAGAGGTGCATGAAAAACAAGAGCTGAAAGTATTGCAGTAGCTAGAGAAGAATACTCAACAAATATAAGTGAAGAATAGGAGTATTCAAATGAAAAAGCGGAGCGTGTCTCTCTCCCACACAAGAATGCTAGGATCCATTTTATTCAGAGAATGAAAATAACAAAAACAAAAACAAAAACAAACAGACGCTCCAAGTAAAGCACATAAGATGTGGCGGAATTAAAATATAGTTTCACTAGAGATGACCTGATAGTTTGTTGATGAAGAAGGGGATGCCTTGGGCATCCCCAAGCTTGGACGCTTGAGTCTTCTTGAAATATGCTTGGGTGACCCATGGGGGCATCCCCAAGCTTTGGCTCTTTCATCTTCTTGATCAAATCATATCATTCTTCTCTCTTGATACTTGAAAACTTCCTCCACACCAAACTCAAAGTAAACTTAATTAGAGGGTTAGTGCACAAAAAATTCTTATATTCTGCATGAACACAATTGCTACCAATGCTACTGGACATTATCTACAGCCACTGATACTTTATGGAACAAAAATATCCATTCAAAATAATAAAAGAGGAATTGCAAAATGCATGGCAGAATCTGTCAAAAACAGAACAGTCCCTAAATACGAATTTTTTCGAGGCACTTAACTTGCTCAAATCATAAAACTCAAAACTAATGAAAGTTGCATATATATCTGAGGATTACGCACAAAAAATCCCAGGTCCATCCGATTTTTGTGTAAAGAGTTATGAATTTAACGGTGGATAGCAGAAAACTGTTTCAGCACAGCAATCCAAATCTAGCATCAACTTTCTACTAGATGCTTAACTTGACACAACAATGCAATAAAGTAAAGATACAAAGGAATTGCTACAGATGTAGACATCTTTGTTGACTCAACAAAATAAAATAACAGGAATAAAATATTGGGTTGTCTCCCAAAAGCTCTTTCTTTATAGCCATTAAGATAGGCATAGTGATTTTTATGATGCTCTCATAAAGATGAGAGTTGAAA
Source organism: Poa annua (assembly GCA_026929855.1). Classification (NCBI taxonomy): domain Eukaryota; kingdom Viridiplantae; phylum Streptophyta; class Magnoliopsida; order Poales; family Poaceae; genus Poa; species Poa annua. Next base: position 44,772,192 of record CM049436.1, read on the forward strand.
AACCAAAGAGAGCATCAAGAGGCAAATATCAAACACTTTTTAAGTCTAACCCTCTTTCTATGCAAAGTAATCTTGTAAAGAAACAAGTCATGAAAGCACAAAGCAATAAGCATAGGAAAGCAAAACAAGTGCAACTTCAAAATTTTCAACATAAAGAGAGGTGTTTTAATACCATGAAAACTTCTATAACCATATTCTCCTCTCTCATAGTAGTTGCAAGTAATAGAAATAAATTCAACCGTATAACCACAAGAAACATTCAACTTAGATAATGTAGGCATATAAAGAGGATCATTAAATTTATTAAGATCAATATCAAGTTTAAGATCATGGTTGCAACAAAGATTTGGAACTAGAGACAATTGCAAACCACATAAATATTTCTCAACATAAGCAAATTTCTCCTCCATGGAGTAATTAGGAGAATTCAAAAACAAAGCAGGACTCTCATGAGTAAGAGTACCATCACAAGCAGCAATTATATCATTTTTATCCTCACATAAATAAGTAATAACTTCTATACATAGAGGATTATCAATAAGCATAGGACCATCATCTAAAGCATTATCATATAGCATATTTAAGCAATACTCATCATTATCATCAATAAGTTCACTTGTAGCATCATGAATAAAATTTACAACATAACTATCACATAAAACATTCTTATCATGAGCCACATGCATAAAAGAATTAATACTCTCCACATAAGCATAGTCATTCTTATTAATTGTAGTGGGAGCAAATTCAACAAAATAGCTATCATTATTATTCTCATCACCATAATCATCAAATATAGGAGGCATATTGTAATCATAATTAATTTTCTCCTCAATAGTAGGTGGACTGAAAATATCATATTAATCATTGTAATCATCATATATTGGAGGTATAGTATCATCAAAGTAAATTTTCTCCTCCGTGCTTGGGGGACTAAAAATATCATGGTCATCAAAACTAGCTTCCCCAAGCTCAGGCTTTTCCATAGCCTTAGCAATAATGGTGTTCAAAGAATTAATACTAATAACATTGCTACTAGCATGCAAATAAAGTTCCATAGGTTTTTTAATTTTCTCTTCAAACACCTCATGTCCTAAGTCAAGATAAATACTATAAAGATCTCTAATATTTTTGTTGTTTTCCATTAAGCCTAACTAGTGAAAATAAAAACAAGAAACAAAAAGAAACAATTGCAGAATCTAAAGGAAATAACATCGAGCACTCAGACAACAGCAACAGTGCTAGAAAATAGCTTAGTAGCCAGAGGATGTGAGTACCTTTTACCTTACCTCCCCGGCAACGGCGCCTGAAAATAGCTTGATGTCTACGCACGCTTCTATTCTCGTAGACAGTGTTGGGCCTCCAAGAGCAGAGGTTTGTAGAACAGCAGCAAGTTTCCCTTAAGTGAATCACCCAAGGAATATCGAACTCAGGGAAGTAGAGGTCAAAGATAACCCTCTCAAGCAACCCTGCAATTAAGATACAAGAAGTCTCTTGTGTCCCCAACACACCCAATACACTTGTCAGATGTATAGGTGCACTAGTTTGGCGAAGAGATAGTGAAATACAAGTAATATGGATGATTATAAGTAGTAATTGCAATCTGTAATAAAAATGGCAGCAAACAAACATGTAGCAGAACTTGTTGTAAACGGTGTTTCGATGCTTAGAAACAAGGCCTAGGGATCATACTTTCACTAGTGGACACTCTCAACAATGACCTCATAGTTGAATAATAAATACTACTCTTAAACACTCTCTTGTTGGATGATAAACACCATTCACTGTGTTGGGCTACAAGAGCACCCTCAAAGTATGAGTAAACACACACCACAACGTCATAAAGGAATCACACACGGTGCACACACTGTCACCTTTACTACCGTGAATAACCCCGGAGTTCATATTGAAGTAACATCTAGAGTGCATAATAGATAAAGAGTAACATCACATATTCAACTAGATTACAAAGCTCATGATCACATAAAGATCACACCATGGGAGAGAGAGATAAACCACATAGCTACTGGTAGAGCCCGCAGCCCCGAGGGAGAACTACTCACTCCTCATCATATGAGTCAGCAACGACGATGGAGATGGCGATGGAGTTGATGGAGATGGCTCCGGGGGCAATTCCCCGTCCCGGCAGGGTGCCGAAACAGAGACTTCTGTCTCCCGAATCTCGTATTCGATGGCGGCGGCGCAGCAGAACTCTTCTCTGGAAACGGACTCCGTAGTAGGTCTTAGAAATCTGGGGGGTATAAGTAGGCAAAAGGGCGAAGGCGGTGGAGGCTCGAGGGCCCCACACCCTATCCTCGCATGACAGAATGGGGGGCCGCGCCGGGAGGGGGTGTGGGCCCCTCGGGGTCCTTCTCCGTGTCCTCTACGGTGTTCTGGAATCTCCCGGGGAAAATAAGCACTTTGACGTTTCGTTTGTCCAATTCCAAGAATATTTCCTTAACAACTTTTCTGAAACCAAAAACAGCAGAAAACAGGCAACTGGCACTGTGGCATCTTGTTAATAGGCTAGTCCCAGAAAATGCATAAAACCATACAAAGTGTATATAAAACATGTAGCAATTGGTATAATATAAGCATGGAACATAAGAAATTATAGATACGTTTGAGACGTATCAGACAGCTTTATTTAACTCTTGTATCATGGTATTATGACTAGCAACTTGTTCCATAAGAATTTTATTAACATCAAAATTATCATTACTTGAAGGCATAGGTTTCCACTTATTACCATTACTACCAGGATATGGAACAAAAGGACGGGTGTTTGGAACATATGGAGGTTGACTATAAGAATTATAGTTGTTGTTACCAAACCCACTATTACCATATCTAACAAAGTTAACATCAACATTTTCAGGATTATTACTCACTAGTTCTTGCAAAGGAACATTCTCAATATTTTGTTTATTAATAAAAGCAAGAATAGTATCCATTTTAGATGACAAGTCACCACTTTCTTCTATGGAGTTTACTTTCTTAGGGGGATTAGGTGCTCTTTCAGTGTTCCATTGACTATAGTTTTGCAAAATACTCTCTAAGATGTTCTTAGCTTCTACTATAGTTTTACTCATAAAAGCCCCTCCAGCAGCAGAATCAAGTATGTTTCTAGACATGTAATTTAAACCATTGTAAAAAGAGTGTAATATGGTCCATTCGTTAACCCCATGCGATGGACAAGTTCTAAGCATAAGTTTTATCCTATCCCAAGCCATAGCAACATGTTCATTTTCATTTTTCCTAAAAGAAAGGATATTGTTTCTATTTTGCAAAATTTTAACAGGTGGATAATACTTCTTAATGAAATCTTCTTTTAAATCATCCCAAGTATTAATACTATCAGTAGGTAGTGAATGCAACCACTCTTTAGCTTTCCCTCTAAGTGAAAAAGGAAATAACTTCAGTTTTAGAATATCACTTTCAACATTTTTAAATTTGTGCATGTCACATATTTCAACAAAATCATGAAGATGCATAGAGCCATCTGATACGTCTCAAACGTATCTATAATTTCTTATGTTCCATGCTTATATTATACCCATTGGTACTTGTTTTATATACTCTTTATATGGTTTTTATGCATTTTCTGGGACTAACCTATTAACAAGATGCCATAGTGCCAGTTCCCTGTTTTCTGCTGTTTTTTGTTTCAGAAAAGCTGTTAAGGAAATATTCTCGGAATTGCACGAAACAAAAGCCAATACCCCTATTTTCCCCGGAAGCATCCATAACACCGAACAGGATACGGAGGAGGGCCACGAGGCGGCCACACCTGTTGGTGGCGCGGCTCCCTCCTTGGCCGCACCACCACGTGGTGTGGGCCCCTCGGGGCCCCACCTCCTTCGCCCTTTCGCCTACTTAAACCCCCCGACGGATCAAGACCTAACACCGAAGCCTTTTCCCGAGAAGAGTTCCGCTGCGCCGCCGCCATCGAAGACAAGTTTCGGGGGACAGAAGTCTCTGTTCCGGCACCCTGCCGGGACGGGGAATTGCCCCCGGAGCCATCTCCATCAACTCCACCGCCATCTCCATCGCCGTTGCTGACTCCTACGATGAGGAGTGAGTAGTTCCCCTCGGGGCTGCGGGCTCTACCGGTAGCTATGTGGTTTATCTCTCTCTCCCATGGTGTGATCTTTATGTGATCATGAGCTTTGCAATCTAGTTGAATATGTGATGTTATTCTTTATCTATTATGCACTCTAGAGGTTACTTTAATATGAACTCCGGGGTTATTCACGGTTGTGAAGGTGACAGTGTGCGCACCGTGTGTGATTCCTTTATGACGCTGTGGTGTTAGTTTACTCAAACTTTGGGGGTGCTTTTGTAGCCCTACGCAGTGAATGGTGTTTATCATCCAACAAGAGAGTGTTTGAGAGTAGTATTTATTATTCAGCTTTGATGTTATTGTTGAGAGTGTCCACTAGTGAAAGTATGATCCCTAGGCCTTGTTTCTAAGCATTGAAACATCGTTTACAACCTGTTCTGCTACATGTTTGCTTCCTGCCATTTTTATTTAAGATTGCAATTACTACTTATAATCATCCATATTACTTGTATTTCACTATATCTTCGCCGAACTAGTGCACCTATACATCTGACAAGTGTATTGGGTGTGTTGGGGACACAAGAGACTTCTTGTATCTTAATTGCAGGGTTGCTTGAGAGGGATATCTTTGACCTCTACCTCCCTGAGTTCGATAAACCTTGGGTGATTCACTTAAGGGAAACTTGCTGTTGTTCTACAAACCTCTCCTCTTGGAGGCCCAACACTGTCTACGAGAATAGAAGCGTGCGTAGACATCAAGCTATTTTCTGGCGCCGTTGCCGGGGAGGTAAGCGTTGGAAGGTATCTACTTTAGATTCTGCAATTTTATCTTTTTGTCTCTTGTTTTTATTTCACTAGTTAGGCTAAATGGAAAACAACAAAAAAATTAGAGATCTTTATGAAATTTATATTGCATTAGGACATGATACTTTTGAAGAGAAAATTTAAAAACCTATGGAAGTTAGTTTGCGTAATAGTGGTAGTAGTGTTATTAGTATAAATTCTTTGGACACCATTATTGCTAAGGCTATGGAAAAACCTAAGCTTGGGGAAGCTAGTATTTATTAAAAAAATCTTTTTTGCCCTTCAGCTTTGGAGGAATTATTTTTCCTTGATAATGCTTTGCCTTCAATATGTGATAATTCTAATGATGCTTGTGATATTCTAAATCCACCTACTGAAAGTATTGCTTTTCAAATACCTGTCGGCCCAGTGGGATCCAGGGTGTGCAGAGCCCACTCTCCACAGCCCTCACACGCGACAGAGTCGATGAGACGACTAAGGACCAAGCAAAGCGCTTGGAGAGACCCTCGAGAGGAAAAGCCCTCGAGAGGGCTGAAGGGGGCAGCGGAGGCCTGAAGAGGCCCCTCCTGAGGCTGCCCCCTACAGGGCCCTCTCCCCTGGAGAGGGGTCAACACAAATCCCTCCACAAGGCCGCCCAGGCCCTGTGGAGATACTTCGCTATGAAGCAACCGCTGCGGGGCGCACATGGTCACTGCCGCGCCGCAGAGTGACGCGCGCGTCTACGCACGATGACGACGGCGCCGCAGTTGCCGTTCTGGTAATTAAAGGAGTCAACAAAGCTGTGTCCCCTGCGCCGGCTTACGAGGGTTTCCTCTTTGGTGATAAAGCAGTTGGCCGGTGCTACGCTCCAAGGAGGACGTCACCGTGGGCACCCCCACGATCTCTGCAGCACCGGCTGGCCGTCCTGCGTGGACGGTGACTTTCTGGCATCACGAGTAGGCTTTACGACCATGGACCGAGTCCATGGACAACCCACCCGTGGTGCACTCCGCTCCTCCGTGTCGTCGCCATGTGGGAACCCTTCCGCTGCGCAGGTCGCAAGATGAGGCCCGAGGCGCCTATAAAAAGAGAGGGAACCCCTCCGTAGCAAGGGATCGATCGATCGACTACTGGCACCATAGCTTAACCTAGCCTAGCAAACTCGAGGAGGAAGAAGACCTCAGCTTCCCTGTTTGAGCTCTGCACTGCCGCAAGCGAGCCCTCGGCAAGCTCATTGTACTGTACCCTCTACAGCGCAATTCAGACAAGCAGGAGTAGCCGTTTTACCTCCTCCAGAGGGCCGTGAACCTGGGTACGGTTTGGTGTTGTCTCTGTCGTGCCGTCCCTCTCCGAGCTCGTCGAGCATCGTCTCCGGGCCGGTCGAGGGTTGTAGACCAACGTGTTCAGTCCCCTCCACGAACTTCTCCTCAGAGAGTGACTATCCCTAGCTTCGTGGGAATCACACCTCGAAATTTGGCGCGCCAGGTAGGGGACTGAGGCGCGTCTTCAACCTCCAGCCGATCTCCGCGCCATGACGGACACCCGCGCGACGCGCGCCAACAGGCGCGCGGCTGACAGGGCTCATACTGAGCCTGGCACTGCCACCACCCGCGGCCGCCGCGGCCGTCCTCGCACGACGGAGCGCGCCAACACCGGCCCGCGCGTGGAGGAACCTGAGAGCGAGGAGCACCGTGGCAGCGACCACCGTGGCAACAGGGATGCCTCCCCTGAGCACCACGACGATGCTGAGTCTTCGCATCCGTCTCGGCGCCAGAGCGCGTCTTCTCAGGGACGCCCAGAGCCCACGCCGAACACCACGTTGCTCATGGCCCAGGAGCTCCTCCGCTACCGACCAAGCGCGGAGGCTCACGACCAGTGGCTGGATCGCCTCCACCACCTCGTCGACGTCGCGACAACGCGCCCCGCTCCGTCTCGCTCCCTCGTTCATCACTCTGCCCACGCTGGAACTGCCGCGCCGGATGCGCCTCCGCCGCCGCCAGGACCACCTCCGGCCGCAGCCCAGAGGGCTCCATCTCATCCGTCCTCGCCGCGCGATTGCCAAATTGTGCAGCGCGCCGCGCCAGACGCGCGGGTGGGGATGGAACGCCGGAGAGACCTCCAGAACCGCCTTGTCGAGGAAATCGGCCAGGCGGGGCAGCAGAACCGCATGGCTCTCCAGGGCGGCACCGCCACATACGCCAACGGCTGCATGGCCTTTACCCGCGCCCTGCGCCGCGTGGTATGGCCGCAGAAGTTCAGGCCAGCCCTCCCCAAGGGCTACGACGGGTCAAGCAACCCCATCGAGTTCCTGCAGCTCTACACCACCTCTATCCAGGCTGCAGGAGGAGACGACAAAGTCATGGCCAACGGGTTCTCCCACGCCCTCAGGGACTCCGCGCTGTCGTGGCTCCTCAACTTGCCTGAGGACTCCATCGACGAGCTCCCATCTGTGCTCTGGTCCATGCGCACAACCTCTTCAAGACCCACGGGTGAAACGCCGTTCGCCCTTGTCTACGGGGCCGAGGCAGTCCTCCCCGCAGAAATCAGGCATCGATCCCCACGGGTCCTTGCATTCAACGAGGACGCCCAAGAGGACCTCCACAACGACGACCTGCTGCTTCTCGAGGGACTGCGCCGCCGTGCCGCCCTCAGAGCAGCAAAGTACCAGCAGGACCTGCGACGCTACCACAGCCGCCATGTGCGCTCACACACTCTTGAGGCGGGCGATCTCGTCCTCAGGCGAATCCTCTCCAGAGAAGGCCTCCACAAGCTCTCGCCAATGTGGGAAGGCCCCTACAGGGTATCCCACATCGCCAGGACTGGCGCGGTACGCCTCGAGACTGAAGACGGCATCCCCGTCAAGAACCCGTGGAACATCGCACATCTACGCAAGTTCTACCCATGATCATTGTCACGCCAGACATTTTTTGTCTCTAGAGGGAAGCTCACGGCTTCACCTCCAAGCTTCTCCTGAGGGTCAGCCCTCCGAGCTCTCCTGCTAATGAGCCACCGCAGGCCACAGTGAATCTCTGCCACTAATGGGTGGTCCCCATGCCTCGACATGGAAGGAACGTTAGCTTGGCAAACCCAGGTGTAATGAACCGATTTCATTCCCAAGTGAACATTGCGCTCCGGCGCCTTTTCGTTCCTAAGTGAACTCTGCGATGAAGCGCCGCTGTGTAATATTTTAACGACAAGTTTACTTTCGTCATTTACTTTTCCATGTGCGCTTATATTCTTCTCATGCGCACCTCGCGAGCGGGGGCTGAGTACGGTGCCTGTGCCTCGAGAGCACCCCAACAGCACTGCAAAATCCAAGGGACCCTGAGCTCTGGCTAAAGGGCATGCTCCCGGATACACGCCACCTCTCCAAAGGACCTTGGTACTCTCTCTCCTCGCGAGATACCCATGAGGAAGCCTATAAGCGCGCATGAGTCCCAACTATCATGCTCTAGCGTTTTGGTTCGCCTCTCTAACATTCACAGGGAACAAGAGTCTCTCCAAGCTTGTGGAGGAGAAACTCGGCCCCTGGAGAGAAACGCATCGCCAAGGGAGTCCTACGCAGGGCGAAAGCCTCGCGAAGCTAAGTTCCCTGCTCACACCAAGAGAATCTCTGCATCTCTCTCACGAGCACTCTGCGTCCCTCGAGCGTATCTTTTCCCTCACTCTTCATGGACTGCTTGCACGTCAAAGGGGGGCCCTTGAGCATCGCGCCTCGAGGACTCCTACCTCTCTAAGCCTTAAACTCCCCCCGGCCTTGCCGAGTCATTGCTCGAGCATACCGCAGCGGCGGAGTCATAGCGCGAGGAGAAGGGTCCTAGCGACGCAGAGCGAAAAAGACATGGAAGTAAAGCAAAAGGCCCTCGAGGGGCACACACACAAACTTAGCAGCACATGCTTAGAAATATGAAGTATATTACAGACTGAACAGCAAAAGTCTTGAAGACAAATGTCCCTACGGCGCTACAAGCGCATTACATTTCAGGAAGAAGTCAGGCAGAGGCCTCGCCGTCGTCCTCCCCGGACCCGTCTCCTTCAGGCTCGCCCTCCTCGTCGTCGCCCTCCTCGCCGCCATCATCCTCCGCCGCGGCCCGCTTGAAGCGGCTGCAGAAGTCGTCAACCTGGTCACGGATGGAGTTGGAGATCTTCCACCCTTCCTCCCCCTCGAGAGGCTCGGTCACCGTGGTGAAGTCGAAGCCAGGATGGAGGTGCTGGAGGTTGGTGAAGATGCGGTCGACCGCTACCGCCAGGAGCTGGCGGCACTCCTCCTCGACGACGTCGCGGAGCTCCGCGGCAGGGCCCTCGAGCGCTGTGAAGAGCTGCTCGAAGTACATGAGGTAGGTGGCGGCGTCGGAGTTGCCTTGAACGGGGACGGCCGGCGCTTCCGCTCCCAGCTTCGCGGCGAGCTCGTTGCCCCGGCCCACTAAGGACTGGAACATGCGCTCCCGCTGCTGCGAGAGCACCCGCGCCGCCTGAGCGCTCTCAGCGGCCTCCACCGCCTTCTCCACAGCAGGGCCGACCTGCTGGTTCATCTCCTCCATGTCGGCCATGAGGGAGGCGAGGTCCTGCGCCGTGCGCTCGCGAGCCTCCTCAGCAGCGCGGCGACGATCCGCTTCGCGCTTCACCTTGGCGACGAGGATGGCGTTCATATTCTCGAGCTGGTGGATCCGGGCGCCGCTTTCGCCAAGCCTCTTCTTGAAGCGGCTCTCCTGCTTGGCGAACCTCTCGCTGTAGTCTCGAGAGACGGCGGCGCGGTACTCCTTCTCCCGCTCCTGGAGCATCTTCGTCGCCTCCTCCTTCCGCTCGGCAAACCGCGCGTTGAAGCGTTCCACGCCCGCCTTGTGGGTGGACACTTCACGCTCGTGCTTGCTGAGCGCCGCGGCCAGGCTCTCTTCGCGGGCCTCGAGGGCGGCGCGCTGCCCCGACAGCTCCTGCTCCCTCAACGCCAGCTGTTCGTCGCGGCGGCGCACGTCCTCCTCGCGCTCGCCCAGGCCCTGCCCCCTAGCTTCCAAGTTCGCACGGACCCCCTCCAGGGTGGTCCGCACGGTCTCAGAATCGGCGAGGATTTTGGCCTCGAGCTCGACAAGCTCGCGGTGCTTGGCTGCCAGGGAGTGCTCCACAGCCTCCCGCTCTGCCCTGGCCGCGGCCAAGTCTTCTGCCGCTGCCCGGCGCTCGGCCTTCAAGGGCTGCAGAAGCTCTTCGGCGTCGCGCATGGCGCCCTCGCGGACCTCCTCGGCGAAGCGCAGCGCCTCCTCGCGCTCCGCCTGCAGGGCCAGGTCGCTCCGCCGGCGAGCCTCCACAGCCGCGTGGAACGCGGTCCAAGCCTCCGCGAGCTCGTCTCGCTGCCGGGCAAGCTCCCGGTCCTCCAGAGCGAAGTGGGCCTCCAGCCCCTCCAGAGACTCCCGCACCAAGCGGAAGGCGACGTCACGACGCCTCCTGCTCCAGTCCCAGCTGCCAAGGGCAAGGGCCCGGGAAGTCCCGCTCGGAGCGGAAGGCCCTGCGCCCGCGTCAAGCTTGGAGCGGGGAGCCTCCGCGCGGGCCTGAGGGCTTGGCGGCGAGTCCTCTGCTTCGGCGCCCGCGTCCTACGCGCCGGCGTTGCCCCCCTCAGGCGGCACCTCGCCCTGGGTTCCCGGGGCAGGAGAGGTCTGCCCCGTAGCCGCTGCCTCCTCCTCCGCCGTGGTGCTTGGCGGGGGCGGCGGGAGATCTGCTCCCACCGTCTCGTCGGCCTTTGGAGGGCTCGGGGCCGACGTAGTGCCTGCCGCGGCCTCCTGCTGCACTGGCGGAGTCGCAGCGCGCGGCGGAGTGGGCGCCGTCTCCGCCCGCTCCTCAGGGCGCTCCTCCTCCAGAGGCGGCGCGGTCGCCTCAGCCTGAGGAGCATTCCCGTGAGGGCCTGCAGGGATTTCCTCCGCAGGCCTCGAGAGCGGTCCTCTTCACATCCGCCGCCTTGCGGAGCCTTCGGCACTTCGCAGGCGCCGGGTCGCTGGCAGGGAACAAGAAGATCTGTCAGAGGGAGCAAACAAGCAAAGACCGAAGAAGGAGAACAAAACTAGAAACACTTACCCTGTCTTCTTGGCGCGGGTGTCAACCCACGCCATGCCGGACGAACGCCAAGAAGGCATGGCCCAGGCTCCGGATCCCTCCGGAGCCGCCTCAGCTTTCCTCTTGAGGGGGGCGCTCGGGGGCTCCCCAGCAGGCCTGTCGTGGGCCGCCTTGATCCGGGGTTCCTGTCGCCCCGCCTCGGCTTCCTCATCGTCGCTGGAGGAGAGCTCGAAGACCTCCTCAGGAGGGGGTGCGGCCCTTGACGAGCTCGCGCCGCCTGCAGAGGGGATAGCCCAAGCCGCCACGTCGCCCTGCTCAGCGTCAGACGCGTATGGCGACTCCGCCGCGTCTGGTCCTTTCGCCATGGGCATGGGCCCCTCTTCCTCCTCCTCCCCCGCCAGGCCTAGCGGGGTGAAGGTGGGCATCTGCTCCAGAATCGCCAGGCGCGGAGCCAGGTTCATCTGATGAAGAGGCCTCAGCTCCGCAGCGATCGCCACGGGCACGTCGGGGTTGATGAAGAGGCCGCCCATGATGGTCTCGACGACGGCGGGGCGATGGTCGCAGGGGTGGAGTCGCATCGGGTCGGAGGGGCCCGAGTACATCCACATCGGCTTCTTATGCGCCTGTAGAGGCGCGATGCGGCGGCGCACGAAGTCCTCCGCGATCATCTGGCCGGTAAGGCCGTTCTCCCGAAGCATCCTCATGCGCGCCACGAGGTCCCCTATCTGTGGACCCTGGAAGACCTGCTTGTCCCAGTGAGTATTCTTCACGGGCGGCGCCTCCGGGGTGTCGAGGAAGGAGCTCAGTGACGAGGCGCCGATGAGGAACCACTTCTGCCTGAAGTCGTCCACCTTCTTCACCACCGCCGTGACGGGCTTCTCGCCGCTCCAAGACATGGGGATGTAGACGTCCCCCATGCCGTCCACGATGCGGAACGACACGCATCCCGTCCGCTCGGACTTCGCGGAATTCCGGAGCGTGTAGAAGCTCCTGAAGAGGGCCACCGAGGGCTGCACCCCCAAATAGGCCTCACACAAGTAGGCGAAAATGGAGAGGACGAGGATGGCGTTGGGGTGTAGATGAAGGAGATGGATCTGGTAGAACTCCAGAACCGCCTCCAAGAAGGGCGAGTACGGAGGCACCAATCCGGCGAAAAGGGTGTGGAGGAAGATGGGGAAAAACCCCGCCGGGAGACGGCCGAGCTTGGCGGCCCGGATGGCGCTGGCGCCGTGTTCATTGGTCTTCCCGGTGACCAGGTGCTGGATCTTGTCCAGCGCCGTCGCATTGACGCGCTCGCCGATCAGAGCGGGGCCAAGCGCCTCTTCGCCCTGCGCATCGGAGGGGAGCGACCCCATCGCCGCCTTGCCCTTCGGTCCGCCCATTGTGAAGAAAGGTGCGAGAGGCGGAGCGCCGGAGAAGGAAAAAGTTCGCCGGAGAAGGAAAGAGTTCTCCGGAGAAGGAAAGCTAGGAGGCCGAGAGCTAGAAGACTGGATGCTCGGAATGGGAGTAATGACTGCAGTTCGGACCGGCGCGCAGCTTTATACCCCATTTGGGCCGTTACCAAGGCGTGGTCGTGGTGGGACCCCCCACGACGCACGTTTCTACCGGAGAAACCGAGTCGCTGCAAACTCACCACCAAACGACGCGTGTCACGGGCCGGCCGGACATTTTGGACCCACGACGCTTCGTCTGGACCCAATGGGCCTCGCCGTGCCCGTCATGGGCCCGGGGGCTACTGTCGGCCCAGTGGGATCCAGGGTGTGCAGAGCCCACTCTACACAGCCCTCACACGCGACAGAGTCGATGAGACGACTAAGGACCAAGCAAAGCGCTTGGAGAGACCCTCGAGAGGAAAAGCCCTCGAGAGGGCTGAAGGGGGCAGCGGAGGCCTCAAGAGGCCCCTCCCGAGGCTACCCCTCTACAGGGCCCTCTCCCCTGGAGAGGGGTCAACACAAATCCCTCCACAAGGCCGCCCAGGCCCTGTGGAGATACTTCGCTACGAAGCAACCGCTGCGGGGCGCACATGGTCACTGCCGCGCCGCAGAGTGACGCGCGCGTCTGCGCACGATGACGACGGCGCCGCAGTTGCCGTTCTGGTGATTAAAGGAGTCAACAAAGCTGTGTCCCCTGCGCCGGCTTACGAGGGTTTCCTCTTTGGTGATAAAGCAGTTGGCCGGCGCTACGCTCCAAGGACGACGTCACCGTGGGCACCCCCACGATCTCTGCAGCACCGGCTGGCCGTCCTGCGTGGACGGTGACTTTCTGGCGTCACGAGCAGGCTTTACGACCATGGACCGAGTCCATGGACAACCCAGCCGCGGTGCACTCCGCTCCTCCGTGTCGTCGCCATGTGGGAACCCTTCCGCTGCGCAGGTCGCAAGGATGAGGCCCGAGGCGCCTATAAAAAGAGAGGGAACCCCTCCGTAGCAAGGGATCGATCGATCGACTACTGGCACCATAGCTTAACCTAGCCTAGCAAACTCGAGGAGGAAGAAGACCTCAGCTTCCCTCTTTGAGCTCTGCACTGCCGCAAGCGAGCCCTCGGCAAGCTCATTGTACTGTACCCTCTATAGCGCAATTCAGACAAGCAGGAGTAGCGGTTTTACCTCCTCCAGAGGGCCGTGAACCTGGGTACGGGTTGGTGTTGTCTCTGTCATGTCGTCCCTCTCCGAGCTCGTCGAGCATCATCGCCGGGCCGGTCGAGGGTTGTAGACCAACGTGTTCAGTCCCTCCACGAACTTCTCCTCAGAGAGTGACTATCCCTAGCTTCGTGGGAATCACACCTCGACAATACCTATGAAAATTGTTGAAATGGTTATAGATGAACCTTATGTAGGAGATGGAACAGTCCATCCAAGTGACCAGTCGTTGAAACTTAAAGGATTTTGTGAGTTGTTTAAGCTTGCAGGTTTATCAAGAGAAAATGTCATGAAGAAATTATTTCCACTATCACTTAAGGACAAAGCAAGGAAGTGGTATGAGCTACTAGATGATCCTCATCATTTGGAATGGAAGGAGCTTGAATATCTCTTTTACTCTAAATTTTATCCTCCCTACGAATTGTATTTAGATAGGAATTACATTTTTAATTTTTGGCCTCGTGAAGGAGAAAGCATTGCTCAAGCTTGGGGAAGGCTGAAAACATTAATACTCAAATGTCCTAACCATGAGCTTCCTGAGAAAATAATTGTTAATAATTTTTATGCAAGGCTTTCAGGGCATTGGAAGGATTATCTATATGCCTTTTCAGAGGGCTCTTTCACAAGTAAGAAGGTTGAAGCTAGATGGGATCTCCTTGAAAGAATTGAAAAGAATGCTGAAGATTGGGAGAATGACAAAGGTAAAGAATCATGTATAAACTATGAATATGATTGCATTAAGTCTTTCGTTGAAACTGCTGGTTTTCAAGAGCTTAGTGCTAAATATGGTCTTGATTCTCATATTATTGTTGATTGTTTTAGAACCTTTGCTTCTCATATTAATGTTCCTAAAGAAAATTGGGAAGTGTATCATGAACCTTTCAAAGACACTTGCATGGAAAATGAAATTGTTGTTAATGATTGCAATAAACATGCTCAAACTTCTGAAAATACTATTTCTTATAAGCATGTTAACTTTTGTGGAATGCATAGACCTTGTGAAATTAATCAAATTGAAGATGAATATTGTATCCATCATAGGAATGAAAAAACTAGAACGTGGTTCAAGGCTCTAAGAGATCTTAGTGAAAAAGTTTGTGCCCTCTATCCTTTTATTTGTGAACTTTGTTTTGAAGTGGGTCATTTTAATTTTCAATGTTTAGGTCATGATAATAGCCTTTCGAATCCAATGAGTACTGCAAGTTTGTATTGTGATGACATGATCACTCTTAACCAACATGATGAACTTACATTATTTTTGGGGTGTGAAGAGTTATCAAGAAAAACTTCTTTGTTAGATATAAGTGCTCTTGATATGAATAGTGTGTTGCATGGATGTTATCTCTATTGTGTTAATAATTGTCATGCTAACACCTACATACAAAATATTATAAAGGATGAGACTTTACCAAAGTATGACAGGACTAATATGTTTTTTGTTCTTATTAATGAAAGAGAGGAATTCCCCCAAGTTTCTTCCATTGTCTCTAATACTAAACCAGGTTATGTGGAGAAGCTTCCTTTCAAGCCTCTCCCTCCTAAAGAGGAAAAGAAGAAGAAAAAGGGGAAAAGGAAGAAGAAGAAGAAAAAGAGGAGTAAAAGGAGAGAGGAAACGGTAACTTCTCCGAAACATGTTGCTCCTATTACAATTGATACTTATAATTCTGAATTCGATGATTCTGAACTTGATGATGAACCTATGCCTGTTATTTATATTAATGATCATGATTGGGAAAAGCACACTACTTTTGATATTGAAGATCTCTGGGAAACTAATTCTGAAAATGATGATGTTAATAATTGTTATACTATTAGTAATATCCATGTTTCTCCCCATGATGATATAGAAAGCTCTGAGCTTGGGGATGAGGTGTTTGAAAATCCTTTTGCTACTAATGATTATATATTTGATACCTCTCCTTCTAGTAAAAATGATGATGTGTTTACAAATGAACACACTTTGGAGGATAACTATTCTATTGCTTATGATGATACTATGCCTCCAGTCTTTGATAATTATAAAGAATACTATGACATAGGTTATAATTACAATTATCCTCTTGAAACTTGTCATATTTATAGAGGAATTACTCAAACCAATCCTTTTAATATACAAATTGTCTATCATGTTCAAGTTCTTTATGATGATCCTGATCCCCTTGTTATTAATGAGAAAAACTTTTCTTATGAGGGAAATAATGATACTTTTATGCATATGGATCATGATAAGAATGTTTCATGTGATGGTTATATTGTGGATTTTATCAATGATGCCACTGAAAATTATTATGAGAGAGGAGAATATGGTTGTAGAAGTTTTCATGGTACTAAAACACCTCTCTATATGCTAAAAGTTTTGAAGTTACTTTTGTTTTATCTTCCTATGCTTATCACCTTGTTCTTTGTGAATTTATTTGTGTACAAGAATCCTATGCATAGGAAGTGGGTTAGACTTAAATGTGTTTTGAATTTGCTTCTTGATACTACTTTTGCTTCATTTTCTATCTTTATGAGAGCATCATTAGAACTGTCAAGTCTAGCTAAAAGGCATTAAAGAAAGCGCTTTTGGGAGGCAACTCATTATCTTTTATTTTCAGCTTTAGTCAAGGAACATGTCTACCTCTGTAGCAATTCCTTTGTATCTTTATTTTATTGCATTGTTGTGTCAAGTAAAGCCTCTAGTAGTAAGTTGATGCTAGATTTGGATTTCTGCGTAGGGACAGTTTTCTGCTGTCCACCGTTTAATTCATAACTCCTTACAGAAAAATCTAAATTACCTGATATTTTCTGCGCGTGATCTTCAGATATGTACGCAACTTTCATTAGTTTTGAGTTTTCTGATTTGAGCAAGTTAAGTGTCTCGAAAAAATTCGTCTTTACAGACTGTTCAGTTTTTGACAGATTCTGCCATTTATTTTGCATTGCTCCTTTTGCTGTTTTTGAGTGGATCTTTTTGCTCCACAAAATACCATTGGCTGTAGCTAATGTCCAGTAGCATGTGTAATGATTTTGTCCATGCATAATATGAGAATTTTTGATTATGCACTAACCCTCTAATGAAGTTTACTTTGAGTTTGGTGTAGAGAAAGTTTTCAAGGATCAAGAGAGAGGATGATATGATGTGATCAAGAAAATGAAAAAGCCTAAGCTTGGGGATGCCCCCATGGGTCACCCAAGCATATTTCAAGAAGACTCAAGCGTCTAAACTTGGGGATGCCCAAGGCATCCCCTTCTTCATAAACAAACTATCAGGTCATCTCTAGTGAAACTATATTTTAATTCCGTCACATCTTATGTGCTTTACTTGAAGCGTCTGTTTGCTTTTATTTTTGCTTTGTTATTTTCATTCTCTGAATAAAATGGATCCTAGCATTCTTTTGTGGGAGAGAGACACGCTCCGCTTTTTCTTATGAATACTCGTATTCTTCACTTATATTTGTTAAGTATTCTCTTATGCTTTTAGCTCCTGTTTTTCATCCACCTCTTGTTTAGAGCTGTTAATTCTTATATGATGTACTCTCTTGTCTCATTGTTAAATACTTGGAGAGTTTATGTTTAAATAAGTTGATTGGTGTTTGGTTAGAAACAGAAAATGCTACATGTGGTAGATGGTATAATGAAATATATACATGCTCTTATGTATTGTTATCTTGTATGTTGTGGTGCTTGGTAATTGTTTTGAGCTCTCAAGTAGATCATGTTTGTAACATCCCAATATTTTAGAATGTTTAAAAATCACTAAAATTTTAAAACTTTTATGTTTGATTAAGATGAAACTATAAAAACATAAAAAAATCAACTTTAAACCCCCCGACGGATCAAGACCTAACACCGGAGCCTTTTCCCGAGAAGAGTTCCGCTGCGCCGCCGCCATCGAAGACAAGTTTCGGGGGACAGAAGTCTCTGTTCCGGCACCCTGCCGGGACGGGGAATTGCCCCCGGAGCCATCTCCATCAACTCCACCGCCATCTCCATCGCCGTTGCTGACTCCTACGATGAGGAGTGAGTAGTTCCCCCGGGGCTGCGGGCTCTACCGGTAGCTATGTGGTTTATCTCTCTCTCCCATGGTGTGATCTTTATGTGATCATGAGCTTTGTAATCTAGTTGAATATGTGATGTTACTCTTTATCTATTATGCACTCTAGAGGTTACTTTAATCTGAACTCCAGGGTTTACAACCTGTTCTGCTACATGTTCACAACCTGTTCTGCTAGGTTTACAATCTTGTGTGATCCCTAGGCCTTGTTTCTAAGCATTGAAACATCGTTTACAACCTGTTCTGCTACATGTTTGCTTGCTGCCATTTTTATTTTAGATTGCAATTACTACTTATAATCATCCATATTACTTGTATTTCACTATCTCTTCGCCGAACTAGTGCACCTATACATCTGACAAGTGTATTGGGTGTGTTGGGGACACAAGAGACTTCTTGTATCTTAATTACAGGGTTGCTTGAGAGGGATATCTTTGACCTCTACCTCCCTGAGTTTGATAAACCTTGGGTGATTCACTTAAGGGAAACTTGCTGCTGTTCTACAAACCTCTGCTCTTGTAGGCCCAACACTGTCTATGAGAATAGAAGCGTGCGTAGACATCAGCATCCTCCATAGCACTACCACCAAATTGTTCCTTAGTTATCAAGTTCAACAAATTGATCATTTGGAGTGCTTGTGTAGTCACACAACTTAGTTATTTCTCCCATTGTAGCAAGTTTTTATGTATTTT
Organism: Poa annua; assembly: GCA_026929855.1. Classification (NCBI taxonomy): domain Eukaryota; kingdom Viridiplantae; phylum Streptophyta; class Magnoliopsida; order Poales; family Poaceae; genus Poa; species Poa annua. The sequence goes on from CM049436.1 coordinate 44,790,444, forward strand.
TTAAAATTTTCAATGCAAAACTGAAAATAAAATGACACTAAAATAATGTAAACCGAAATAATAAATGCAAAAGAAAATGCAAAACTGAAAAATTAAAAATAGCAAACCGAAATAATAAAAGACAATAACAAAAAAAATTCTTTGAAGGTAAAGATGGACGAGATGATGCTCACGTAGGTGCAACCTCCCCAAACTTAGGTGTTTGCACACGTTGGTGATGTTGACTTTGTTGTGAGATAACCTTCCACTAGCTCTTCGGCAATGGCGCCAGAAAACAGTCTTGATGGGCGTAAAGATAATACGCTTAGGTTGAGCTCCAAGTGCAGAGTTTGTAGATGTGAAACACTTGTTTTCCCACAAGGGTGACTCGAGGGTTTATATCGAACTCTCGGGGAACTGTGTGTAGAAGATTTACCCTCTTGTCCTTCTCTTGATTACCTGCAAAACAAAACAAAATGTTTTGTGCCCTCAACCTCACCAAGTGGTTGTCAAGCACAAGGTGTAAGTAAAAGATATAGAAATAACAAATGCAAAACAGAAATAAATATGCAATGGTGGTAAATAAAAGTGCAAGGATGGTATAAATGATAGTGGATGATGTTTTTGTGGTTTGTATGGTGTTTGCAAGATGTAAAAATATTTTTGTATTTTCGGATTTTTAAATGACAGAAAATGTAAAGTGCTTATAAAGTGTTGGAAAGGTGTTTCTTATGATTTAAAATGGACTGGGGTTCATGGTTTCACAAATGCACTCTCTCTTTTATATAGTGGTAGATAATGGAACATATAAATTCACATATGAGATTGCAACAAAACAAGTTGTTAATAATATGAGCATCACATCCTAACATAGAGATCTTTTGGTTATTAATCTCTCTTATACTCCACCAAGATGCGAACTAAATCATAACACCTTAGTAATTAAGATAAACAGAGTATAGCTTTAAGTTCAATGACATGAAGTTCAAATAAGAACATGCTAGATCTAGTCATGGTGATAGTGGCGATGTCACCCACATATCCCCGGTAGCATGGTATTTCCTTTATCCCTAGTGAGCCAACAAAGTAAGGTAAAAAACAAAATTGATCACGGTATTGCTGTCAACTTACCACAAAACCACCCCCCGTTACTCCAACTAATGCACACGTTCCCCCTCACACGCCCTCGTATACATGTTGGATCAAAACACGTAGACAAGAACGGGGTACATAATATGCATCTACTTTCATAACAAAGACATAATAATTGCCATCATCATAACATATATCAACTTAAGAGATTCACCACAAAGGTATTACATATATGACCATAATCATGTTCAGCAGCTCATATGACACTAATTAGTGAAGCTCAAGAGAGATGAGAGATATATAAGTTACTTCCACAAACCCATAGTCCAGGGGTGGACTACTCCCTTTTCATCATGGAGACGGTGGAGAAGTCGTTGGAGAAGGTGGAGACCACACCGGTAGTGCCCCGCCGGAGTTTCCCCCCTCCAATTTGCAGCGCCAGGTCTCTGTTTCGTGGTTTCTGTGTTTATGCGGTGCCCCCTCCGAAAGGCATCGGGGGACTATTTTTATAGTCATCTTTAGGTCAAGACGAAACCACGAAGACGAAGATCGACGGCATCGGAGGCTCGAGGGCCAGGATGGGGTGCTCCACGCGGCCAAGGAATCTGGCCGCGTGGGCCCACCCCTTTTGGTTCTCGGCCTTCCACTTCTGCTCTTTCTTCGCTCCTAAGACTTGTTCCTTCCAAAAAAATGATCTCCGTGGAATATTAGGTCATTTGGACGTTGTTTGGGTCCCTGAAATATCAAAATATAGAAAAAGGGGTTTTTCTGACGGTGCAGGGTTAATTCCAAATAAATAGGTAAAGTGTGAAATATTTCCAAAATCATTATAAAACATTGATTTAACCCTTATATGATGCAAATATGGATGAAATATGAGTAATACAATGCAAAGTTTGTGTATACATGCATCCGCCGGCGGGTCCCCTCTTTCGCTGGCGGGCAGTACGACCGCATCCTCGCGCGCCTCCGCCTGGCCGATTTGGTTCTCGCCACCGCCATCGTCCGCTCGGCGTACCGAGCAGCTCGAGTACATGCTCACCAAGAACGACGACGTCTTGCCTGCCTTCGACGCTGGAAGGGGCAACGCCATGGAGTCTCAGATGAAGAATTGCGCCGTGGGTGTCTGACGTGTACTGCATCCCTCGGTATTCCTCTCTACTTCCCAATACGTTTTCTGATCCCCTTTGTTCTTCCTTTTGCAGGTCATATTGGTCACGATGGGTACCTGCTACGGGCCAGGCCGCCGCTCCAGACGCTTAGGACGCGTCCGCCGCTGCTGGGAAGCCGATGGGCGGGTTGGTCGTCGCTCTGGTCCTCTTCCATTGAGGCTGTCCCGCCGCCGTTGTGAGCGGACGCCAAGGAAGCCGCGCCTGCGAGGAACCGTCGACCAAATCCGGTGAGCCATATCCGGGGTCACGTCGGGAATATTTAGGTAGGAGCCCCTTCCATATGCTCCCTGGACACCAATTATCCTACAAAGCTGCAACACCTATTCCTAGCGATGCCAGGTTCCCCACGGCTACCACGAGAGAGGCCCTGTCTTCTCCACACTGGTTCGGTGGAGATGCCGCCTGGTGCACAGGCCCAATCTATACAAAGCAACCGCTTTCTGCAGGCCTATGCCTGCATACCGTTCGAGCCATAGTATGACTGAGTGTCCCATTACTAATGCCGATTCAGCCAACTCCTGCCCATGCAAGTAAATTTCATTTGACAGCTCACGTGCTTTTTGATTTATTCATTTTCTTGTCTTAGAACAAGCAATGGTTGATCAAAGGCATTTTCAATGGAGGGTTGCATTCTTCATGTCTACTGTACACTTTCTCATTGTTGTTCCTATGTGCGCGCCATATGCCGTTCACGCCAGTGCCCGTGAACCTCCAATGGATATGCAGGGACATAAAAGCTCTGTTCCTAACATGTTCTCTGGTTAATCCATTTAAATGGTGGGGATATGCTGGTGAGTCATTAGAATTATTGTCTAATCTACGTGCACTGTGATTGCATACCATTTTAATTGATGTACAACAAAATGTGCGGGAAAATACACAATAAAGACAGTAATGCTGCATAGAATTCGTGTGAATAAGATGGGAATACAACATACCATCACATTATCCAACTAATTTGACGTAGTGTTCAAAGATGTCTTGGAGGGATGGAAAACAGATTTGTTCTTCCTTTGGCTCCTTCAATCTATATTTTATTTTTTTAGTGGTTGTTGCTCATCTCCTTTTCATACTTATCTTTTTTTTCTGATTTATTTATGTGCTCCTGAAGCAGCAGCCTAATAAGAAATATTTATGCAATACCACACCAAAGACACTTCCCGGATATTCGAAGTACTCAATTGTAGAAAGATTTATAAAATTTTCGAACCATTTTCTCTTGGAGGAAAAGATAAAGATAGATGGAAGATAATATACGGAAGTTTTTTAACAATACACCACCGACTAACTTTATTTATAAAATTATTTGACATGTGCTTCTTTACCGGCTTCAATTCACATTATAGTGGGCATGCTTTATCTATCTGCACAAGGAATTGTTTCACACTAGAAGACCATATGCTTTTTCAAATTTATTTTTGCACAGATCTAATTGGTTGTGAATGAGTGTTCAGCTCACATGCTTAACTAAATAAACTAATTGAACCATACTTTCTTCCTTGAGAAGATGGCAGGTAACCGGATAGTTACAAATGACCAGATTAGTAGTAGCTAGCGGCTATATTGTAAAAAATTGTTCAGATTCAGAGAGAAACCAAGTTTAAACTTGATCTAGGAGTAACTTACAAGTGAGTAAATGAGGAAAACGTTTAAAGAACATCGGTGCATTTTCTTAAAATAATTTTATATGCATATATATGTTTTCTCGATGAACTTAATTTGGCGGTAACTTGATCTGGCAGTAACTTCACATTCCAAGTATTACTTGCTAAGACAATATATATGTTTTCTCGTTTTTTTGTTCTTTTTGTGATTGCAGGATCTTCCCAGGGATAAAAAAATATGCAATGGTTCAGAGAACATAAGACTGAAGGAACATAATGTGCTTCCATGAATGGAGAATCATTATTGTGGAGAAGAGTTGACAATGTACATGTCATTTTCATGTGTAAATATAATACAACAAGTCTCTATCTCGATGTTTCTTAAAAGATGAGATGATTTGATTTTCATGGGTATATGTGATTTTCATGTGCAATACAGCTAGTTTCTGAACCGATGTTTCTTGTCAAATGCGATATTGTGCAATCTATGAGATTACTTGGTTGATGCATAAAGAGAAAATTTATTAAAGATATTGGCTTCTCCTTTTTAGAGCGCCGGAGTAGTTAGCATGCCAAGCCGAGTTTTGTTTTCTTCTTTTATCATAGTGGAAGGGATCACTTGTATCTTCTTTGTATGTGGACGATTATTTTCTTAGGTATATGTTAATGACTCGTCAGCTCAATAAATCTTCTCTCTTCCATTTAACTAATAAAGCTACTGTTCTAGCATAAAATGAAATAATGATCCATAATTAATCATTTCAGTGAAATTGCTTGGTTGTTTCATCGCATAAATAACAACAATATACTGATGCATGTAAAATGCATACATGAACTTCGTGCTTTATTACTTGTTATTCCATCACATATGCATCATATATGGGTTATATTTATGTTTTATATTGATATATGGGAATAATTCATAATTTCCCTATTTTTCTGGAATTAACCATGCACAGTCAGAAACCATATTTTCCTATATTTTGATGTTTCAGGGACTCAAACGACGTCCAAATGACCTAATATTTTACGGGGATCATTTTTAGAAGAAAGGAAACGTTCCAGGCAAGGATCGTCAAAAGTGGAAGCCCGAGGAGGAAAAAGGGGGGCCCACGCGGCCAGATTCCCTGGCCGCACGGGGTCCCTTTTCTCCCACAGGCCTCCGATGTCGTCGATCTTCATCTTTGTGCCCTCATCTTGACCTAAAAACGACTATAAAAATAGTCTCCCGACAGCTTTCGGAAGAGAGAACCACAGAAACACAAAACCACGAAACAGAGATCTGGAGCTGCAGATTGGAGTGGGAAAACTCCGGTGGGGTGCTGCCAGCGTGGTCTCCATCTTCTCCAACGACTCCACTATCGTCACCATGATGAACAGGGAGAAGTCCACCGATGGACTATGAGTTTGTGTAAGTAGCTTATGTATCTCCTCTCTCTTGAACTTCATTGTATTAGCATCGTATGAGCTGCATTACATGATTACGGTCACCGTTGTATTACCCTTTGTGGTGGATCTTTTTATAAAATTAGATGCATATTATGTACCCCGTTCTTATTTACTTGTTTTGATCAAGCATGTTCATGAGGTCGTGTGAGGCGGAACGTGTGCATTAGATGGAGTAACGGGGGTGGCTAGTACGAGAAGCTGACAACTTAACCTCGTGATCCACTTGAGTGTTTAACTTACTTTGTTGCCTCACTAGGGATGAAGACAATACCATGCTACCGGGGATTTGGGTGTGACCATGCCACTTCTGCATGACTAGATCTAGCATGTTCTTCTTTTAACTTTATGTCATTGAACTTAAGGCTATACTCTGATTTATCTTAATACTACGGTGATTAGATTTAATTTCCATCCTAGTGGATTATGAGAGAGATGAATAACCAAAACATCTCTATGTCGGAACGTGATGCCCATATAATTATATTCTTGACATAAACATTGTTGCAATCAAATATATGAATCCTAATGTCCCGTTGTCCACCACTATTTTAAAGAGAGAGTGCATTTGTGAAACCATAAACCCGGTCCAATTTTAATGATAAGAAACACCTTTCCAACACTTTATAATCACTTTTCATTTTCAGCCATTTAAAAATCCGAAAATACAAAAACACTTTTAGTACTTGCATTTGCAAACCAAAACCCAAAACACAATCACGACTCGTATTTATCATTTTTACATATTTATTTACCATCATTACATATTTATTTTTTGTTTTGCATTTTATTTTCATATCTTACTCACACCTTGTGGTTGACAACCACTTGGTGAGGTTGAGGGCGCAAAACAATTTGTTTTGTTTTGTAGGTTTCACAAGAGAAGGACAAGAAAATAAATCATTTACACACAGTTCACCGAGAGTTTGATAATACCCTCGAGTCACTCTTGTGGGGAAAAGAAGCTTCTCGTGCTACAACACTGCTCTTGGATTCTCAACCTAAAGCATCAAGCACTTTTCTGACGCCGTTTCCAGGAAGCTAGTAGAAGATTACCTCACAACAAAGTCAACTTCATCACCAACGTGTGTAAACACGTAAGTTTGGGGAGTTGCACCTATGTTGGGGGTCATAAGTTGGAGGACCCAATCGTTTGGCTATAATTGTGGTTGGTTTTAGCCGTTACTTTTCTTTACTCTGCACCTGAATGCTATCCTGACTCTATATTTTTTTATCCTTGACAATGAAATTCCATCCATGAGGAATCGCGTGTAAAAATAATAATCATTTTGGATCTACAAGCTCCAAAGAAGTCAAAAGCTCTGATTCGTTGCTGGTGTTCATACTAGAAGCTTCATCGAGCTAAACGCTGTGCTTAATTTACGAGATCAGAGTCCACGTGACCAACCCTCCATGCCTTATGACATCATTGTACAGTGCACTTGTCCAAATTATAGAATACACATTGCCCCCAAGTTGTAGGCGGTGACGGTTTATACATAAAAATGTATCTATTTTTATAATCACTTTGCATTAAAATTTCCTCCAGAATATTTCCATATCTGAATAAAACTGAAGAACGTGACACTGTTTTTAGCAAAGTTGTGTTTCTGTTCGTTTTTCCAGAAAACAAATTTGGGGAAGATACCACGTAAGATTTTTTACCAAAAGAAGGAGATTGGGAATTGGATGGACACGAGGGAGGGAACGAGGCCCAAATGAGCATACGAGGCGCGGCCAGGAAGGGGGACCATGCCTGGCGTGCTTGTTCCCCTCTCGGACTACGCCTCGTCTTCGTCTTACGCACACCCCTTTATATACCTAGAAAACGTATCGTCCCAGAAGCACGGAACCATACGTGAAATAGAGCGCCACGCCACCACGATCTTCGTTTTCAGGGTTAGATGATCCTACTCTCCACCCTAAAGAGACATTTCGGCACCATCTTCACCGCCATTGTCACCGATGTTATCCCTAACGACCATGGGTGAGTATTTCCCTGTTGGCATGTGAGGTGGATGAGATTGATCATGTCATAGTTCCTATTTGTCGTGAGGAGTTTGTCTTGAAGATATTCTTGTATGGTGTTGATGCACTTTAGATATGTTTAGTGCTTGTTGCTAGGGCCCGAGAGACCTGATTTATGTACTGAACTTTTATCGCCCCATTTTATATTTAAGTTTGGTATTTATCTGTAAAGTGTATTACCTGATGTTATGTTAAAGCTCTGAACCATAAAAGCGTCAGTTAGAGAAAACAAGAGATACGTAGTAGTTTGAGGATATTATGTGTTCAGGTTGTGTCAATGCGTTGTTCCGGCTATTCGAAATGGTAGATTTTAAATACCTGTAGTTACAAGTTGGTCCCGGTGAAATGGGTAGGTAGGACAATAAAATATTGTGCACATTTTCTTGGTTAGTACACACAACTATTTCCGGGACACATACCTACACAAATCAGAGATAGAGATAAATCTCATGCTAGTATTATTTCATTATATGATCAATCTTACTCATTCATGCAACACCCCACTATCACCTCATGCCTATGCTTTTAACATATGTAGTTACACATTCATTACTTCGGGTGAAAACAGAAAAACTGTTACTATTGTTATTATGTTTACTGCTTGAATTCAACTATTGCAATCACCAGTTATTTTTTGAGAATATTGATACACATGTCTGATTGGAAGTGACGTCTTAATTGTTAAAATCTTATTGGTATTTTTATGTTCCCTTGATTCGAATTATAAATTTAAGTAATACTTTTTATCGAAGATTTCAGCCATCCCCCTATATTTGTTACTAGTAAAAATGCCCGTGCGTTGCACCGGGAGAGAAAAATCATGATCGAAACATGGGAGAAACCCCATGCTACCATACATGTTGTCGCATCATCCTACCGGCCCCGCGCCAGTTTGAGTGCTGGCCGTGGCAGTGGACTGGAAGATGCGGCTGAGTCGGGGGGATCTTCTGATAGAACAGTCCTGTGGGGGGGGGGGGGTCGCGGTCAAACTTAGAGAAGGAGCATCTGATTTTGAGACATTGCATAGAAGTATCTCCAAAAGTGTAGATCTTTGGCTCCCAAGCACCAGTGCTCCCTCTATTTTAAAAAAAATATCAAAAATCATTCTTTTTAGTTTCAAAAAATTCTGAATAAAGTCCCGGTGCAGCCAATGGTATATCCCAAGAATGTGCAAAATATCAACTTCAAATACTTTGTTTTTTAAGCTACACAAAACGGAAAAAAGTGTGGATATGAGTATGCATATTTTCGAATCTCAACTTTTACCAGATTTTGTTATTTCGTGTATCCCGTAATACAAAAGTATTTCAAACTGATCTGAAGATGCCTTCTTAAAATCTCAAGTATTCTCAGCAAGTCTACGCCGGTTCTTCTGGCTCGTCTCTTGATTCTCTGCAGTCTTTAAACCCTGCTCACTCAAACCACCTCTTTCTTTCTCCAAATCGAAGTCTAAGTCGTACAAAAAACAAGAGTCAGGTTATCCACCACGGACAACATAAAAATTCACATGGCACAAAACTCATAATACAATCCACATAATAAAAGGACAAAGAAATAAATCGGTATCCTCTCTACAACGCATGAGTATTCACACTTGGAAGATATTTCTGCATTGTAACTTTTCTAACAACCAAAGGGAAACCATGATACGTCCATTTTGCATCACTATTTTATATCATAATTTACTGGTATTCATTGGTATATTTCATATTTGGAGATGATACTTATGTTATTTCATCTATTTTGCATGTTTGATGATTATTGGAGGATGGATCACCGGAGTCTGAATTCTGCTGGAAAAAGCACCGTCAAGATACAATATTTGCAAAGACCAGAAGAACAAAATAAAAAGATGGAAGTTCCTATTCTTCCAGATGCCGGAGGGAGCCAAAAGAGGAGAGCCAGGTGGGCCCCAGGGGGGCCACACCATGCCCAGGCGCGGGTCCCCCCTCTGCCGCGCCGGGAGGTGGTGTGGCCACCCTGGCCCACTCCTGGCGACGCCCTTTCACGTACTTCATCCCCCCGAAAACCTAAGACCTGGGGGACGGACGAGAAACTATTCCGTCACCTCCACGAGGCGGAAAACACCAGAGAGATAAAAGCTCTCCGACAGGGAGAAATCTGCCGGGGAAATCCCTTCCCGGAGGGGGAAATCGTCGCCATCGTCACCGTCATCGAGCTGCACTTCATCGGGATCATCATCACCACCATCTCCACCGCCGACACCGTCATCTCCATCGGTCCACTCCGTTCCCGCTGTAACATCTAGGGCTGAATCTTGTGTGTTTGATAGGGGAAACTCTCCCGGTGTTGATTACTCTTGTTATTGATGCTATTGAGTGAAACCGTTGAATTAAGGTTTATGTTCAGATTGTTACCCATCATTATATCACCTCTGATCATGTTCCAAATTATGTGTTGTGAGTAGTTCGTTTAGTTCTTGAGGACATGGGAGAAGTCTAGATGTTAGTAGTGAACTATGTTGAGTAATATTTAATGTTTTGATATTTAAGTTGTGGTGCTATTCTTCTAGTGGTGTCATGTGAACGTCGACTACATGACACTTCACCTTTATGGGCCTAGGGGAATGCATTGTGTATTTGACTATTAATTGTGGGGTTGCTGGAGTGACAGAACCCTAAACCCCCGTTAGTATCTCGATGCATGAGGGATGGTAGGATCTCAGAGCTTAAGGATGTGGTTAGATTTATCTTAATTACTTTCTAATATTTGCGGATGCTTACTAGGGGTATAATCACAAGTATGTATTAGTCCTAGGAAGGGAGGTGCATTAGCATAGGTTCACCCACATCACACTTATCGAAACACTAAAGATTAATCATCTATATGAAGCGAAAGCACTAGACAGAAATCACGTGTGTCCTCAGGAACGCTTGATCATCATAAGTAAACAAACCGGATTGTCCTTTGCTCTAGAAAGGATTGGGCCACTCGCTGCAATTATAATTCTTGCGCTTTATTTACTCGCACTTTATTTATCTGTTATATCAAAACTCCTAAAAACTTGTCTGCTAGTGTTTACAGTAAATCCTCATCAAAACCGCTTGTCAGCACCTTCTGCTCCTCGTTGGGTTCGACACTCTTATTTATCGAAAGTACTATGATACACCCCCTATACTTGTGGGTCATCAAGAATATTTTCTGGCGCCGTTGCCGGGGAGCTTAGCGCTATTGGTAAGTGGAATTGGTAAGGAAAACTTTAGCTGTAAGTGCTGTTTTTATTTCTTTCTCCTAATTTGCTTAATTATGGAGAACGGATCTATTGCCTTCCTGTTTGGAAGAGCTTCTACCGCTCCTGAGGTAGAAGAGGAGGCGCCACCTGAAGAAATAGCGCCATTTAAAATATCTATGAAAATTATTGATCGTGTTATGAATAACCGCTATATAGGAGATGGAACTGTCCATCCCGGTGATCATTTGCTATTTTTACATGAATTATGCGAGTTGTTCAAGTGTGTAGGTATTTCAATGGACAAAGTAAGGAATAAATTATTCTCTATATCACTTGGTGGAAGAGCTTCTCATTGGTATAAATTGCTGAAGAATAGGAATTCTCTTGGATGGGAGGAAATTGTACCTCTCTTTTATTCTAAATTTTATCCTCCAAGTGAAATTCACCAAGATCGGAATTCTATATATAATTTCTGGCCTCATGAAGGAGAAAGTATTGCCCAAGCTTGGGGGAGATTGAAGTCACTGATATCTACGCACGCTTCTATTCTCGTAGACAGTGTTGGGCCTCCAAGAGCAGAGGTTTGTAGAACAGCAGCAAGTTTCCCTTAAGTGAATCACCCAAGGTATATCGAACTCAGGGAGGTAGAGGTCAAAGATATCCCTCTCAAGCAACCTTGCAATTAAGATGCAAGAAGTCTCTTGTGTCCCCAACACACCCGATACACTTGTCAGATGTATAGGTGCACTAGTTCGACGAAGAGACAGTGAAATACAAGTAATATGGATGATTATAAGTAGTAGTTGCAATCTGAAATAAAAATGGCAGCAAGCAAACATGCAGAAGAACTTGCTGTAAACGGTGTTTTAATGCTTGGAAACAAGACCTAGGGATCATACTTTCACTAGTGGACATTCTCAACAATGACATCAAAGCTGAATAATAAATACTACTCTCAAACACTCTCTTGTTGGATGATAAACACCATTCACTGCGTAGGGCTACAAGAGCACCCTCAAAGTATGAGTAAACACACACCACAACGTCATAAAGGAGTCACACACGGTGCGCACACTGTCACCTTCACAACCGTGAATAACCCCGGAGTTCATATTAAAGTAACCTCTAGAGTGCATAATAGATAAAGAGTAACATCACATATTCAACTAGATTACAAAGCTCATGATCACATAAAGATCACACCATGGGAGACGGAGATAAACCACATAGCTACCGGTAGAGCCCGCAGCCCCGGGGGAGAACTACTCACTCCTCATCGTAGGAGTCAACAACGGCGATGGAGATGGTGGTGGAGTCGATGGAGATGGCTCCGGGGGCAATTCCCCGTCCCGGCAGGGTGCCGAAACAGAGACTTCTGTCCCCCGAATTACGGTTTTTGGTGGCAGCGGCGCAGCGGAACTCTTCTCGGGAAAAGGACTCCGTATTAGGTCTTGTATTGTTGGGGGGTATAAATAGGCGAAAGGGCGAAGGCGGTGGAGGCCCGAGGGCCCCACACCACGTGGCCGCGCGGCAAGGGGGGGACCCGCGCCGGGACATGGTGTGGGCGCCTCGTGGCCCCACTCCGTCTCGTCTTCTGTATTCTAGAAGCTCCCGAGAAAAATAGGGACTTTGACGTTTTGTTTGTCCAATTCCGAGAATATTTCCTTAACAACTTTTCTGAAACCAAAAACAGCAGAAAACAGGGAACTGGCACTGTGGCATCTTGTTAAGAGGTTAGTCCCAGAAAATGCATAAAAATGATATAAAGTGTATATAAAACATGTAGCAATTGGTATAATATAAGCATGGAACATAAGAAATTATAAATACGTTTGAGACGTATCAAGCATCCCCAAGCTTAGTTCTACTCGTCCCGATTAGGTAAAACGATAACAACAAATAATTTCTGAAGTGACATGCTTTCACACAATCTTGATCATATAATATTGTAAGGCTCATGTTATGAATGAAGTGACTCAAGGCAATGATCTATAGTTTGCTAACAAATAAACAACGAGTAAACAAGTACATCATATAAGTAAAAACTTTTCATGGATAGTACTTTCAAACAAGCATCAAAAAGATTTACATAAGAGTTAACTCATAAAGCAATATTCTCTAAGTAAAAGAGCATTGAAGCAACACAAAGGAAGATATAAGTTTCAGCATTGGCTTTCAACTTTTGAACATGTATATCATATAGATAATTGTCAACACAAAGAAATATAACATGGGCAATAAGTAAGCATATAAGAGTTGTTGCACACAGTTGACACAAATGTTTGCTTCTAAGACAGAAAGAAGTAGGTAAACTGACTCAACATAAAGTAAAAGATAGGCCCTTTGAAGAGGGAAGCAGGGATACAAGCATGTGCTAGAGCTTCTTAGTTTTTATAGGTTTTTGAAATCATATAGAGAGCATAAAAGTAAGTTTTTGAGTGGTGTTTGTCGTTGTAAACGAATGGTAATGGGCACTCTACCCCCTTGTTAACCAGACTTTCTTAAGAGCGGCTCCCATTGAAGGACGTTATTTCTACCCAAGGGCAGATCATCCCTCTTATCTCTTTTGTTTACACATGTAGTTTAGAACTAGTATCATTGCTTGGCTGATTAGATCAGGGCAAAAATGTGAAGAGAATGCAGCGGTTAAAGTTGTAATTAATTGGGACTGGGCACCCCATTTGCCAGCTCTTTTTGCAAAATTAATGGATAAGCGGATGTATGTGCCAATAGTCCGGTTGTGAAATTCTGTCTAAAAGCAAATGACAAGGTTAATATCCGTAACACCACATACTTACTCATGAGCTAATAAATATTGACACAAATAAGGGATAATAAGTTTTGAATAAAAGGTAGCACATGAAGTATTTGCTTGGAATGGTTGGAAATACCATGTAGTAGGTAGGTATGGTGGACACAAATGGCATGGGTTTTGGCTCAAGGTTTTGGATGCACGAGAAGCATTCCCTCTCAGTACAAGGCTTTGGCTAGCAAGGTTGTTTGAAGCAAACACAAGTATAAACTATAACAACAATACGTATATAAAAACATATTGCAAGCATTATAGAACTCTACGTTGTCTTCCTTGTTGTTCAAACACCTTTAGTAGAAAATATCTAGACCTTAGAGATACCAAACATGCAAACCAAATTTCAACAAGTTTTACGGTAGTTCTTCACTAATAGGCTTTAACTACATGATGCAAAAGCTTAAACATGATCTACTTGAGAGCTCAAAACAATTGATAAGCACCACAACATACAAGATAACAATCCATAAGAGCATGTATATTTTTTTCATTATACCATCTACCACATTTAGCATTTTCTATTTCCAACCAAACACCAATCAACTTATTTGAACATAAACTCTCCAAGTATTTATCAATAAGGCAAGAGAGTATAACATAAGAGAACTAACAACTCTAAATAAGAGATGCATGAAAAACGAGAGCTAAAAGTATTGAAGTAACATAGAAGAATACTCAACAAATATAAATGAAGAATACGAGTATTCATAAGAAAAAGCGGAGCGTGTCTCTCTCCCACAAAGGAATGATAGGATCCATTTTATTCAGAGAATGAAAATAACAAAAGAAAAAATAAAAGCAAATAGACGCTTCAAGTAAAGCACATAAGATGTGACGGAATTAAAATATAGTTTCACTAGAGATGACCTGATAGTTTGTTGATGAAGAAGGGGATGCCTTGGGCATCCCCAAGCTTAGACGCTTGAGTCTTGTTGAAATATGCTTGGGTGACCCACGGGGGCATCCCAAGCTTAGGCTCTTCCATCTTCTTGATCACATCATATCATCCTTCTCTCTCGATCCTTGAAAACTTCCTCCACACCAAACTCAAAGTAGACTTCATTAGAGGGTTAGTGCATAATTAAAAATTCTTATATTCTGCATGGACACAATTGCTACCAATGCTACTGGATATTAGCTACAGCCACTGATACTTTATGGAACAAAAAATTCATTCAAAAACAGCAAAAGAGGCATTCCAAAATAATGGCAGAATCTGTCAAAAACAGAACAGTCCATAAAGACGAATTTTTTTGAGGCACTTAACTTGCTCAAATCAGAAAACTCAAAACTAATAAAAGTTGCATACATATCTGAGTATCACGCACAAAAAATCTCAGATCATTTTGATTTTTCTGTGAATTCTTACGGATTAAACGGTGGACAGCAAAAAACTGTTCCTGCGCAGGAATCCAAATCTAGCATCAACTTTCTACTATAGGCTTAACTTGACACAATAATGCAATAAAATAAAGATACAAAGGAATTGCTACAGAGGTAGACATGTTCCTTGACTCAATAAAATAACAGAAATAAAAAGTGGGTTGTCTCCCAAAAGCTCTTTCTTTATAGCCATTAAGATAGGCATAGTGATTTTTATGATGCTCTCATAAAAATGAGAGTTGAAAAACCAAAGAGAGCATCAAGAGGCAAATATCAAACACTTTTTAAGTCTAACCATCTTCCTATGCAAAGGAATCTTGTAAAGAAACAAGTTATGAAAGCACAAAGCAATAAGCATAGGAACGCAAAACAAGTGCAGCTTCAAAATTTTCAACATAGAGAGAGGTGTTTTAGTACCATTAAAACTTTTACAACCATATTCTCCTCTCTCATAGTAGTTGCAAGTAGTAGAAATAAATTCAACCATATAACCACAAGAATCATTCAACTTAGATAATATAGGCATATAAAGAGGATCATTAAATTTATTTTGGAATTCATTAGCATGCTTCCCTCTTTCAAAATAGTTATTAAGATTAATATCAAGTTTAAGATCATGGTTGCAACAAAGATTTGGAACTAGAGACAATTGCAAACTACATAAGTATTTCTGAACATAAGCAAATTTCTCCTCCATGGTTTAATTAGGAGAATTCAAGAACAAAGCAGGACTCTCATGAGTAAGAGTATCATCACAAGCAGGAATTATATCATTTTTATCCTCACATAAATAAGTAATAACTTCTGAACATAGAGGATTATCGATAAGCATAGGACCATCATCTAAAGCATTATCATATAGCATATTTAAGCAATACTCATCATTATCATCAATAAGTTCACTTGTAGCATCATGAATAAAATTTACAACATAACTATCACATAAAACATTCTTATCATGAGCCACATGCATAAAAGAATTACTACTTTCCACATAAGCATAGTCATTCTTATTAATTGTAGTGGGAGCAAATTCAACAAAATAGCTATCATTATTATTCTCATCACCATAATCATCAAATATAGGAGGCATATTGTAATCATAATTAATTTTATCCTCAATAGTAGATGGACTGAAAATATCATATTCATCATTGTAAACATCATATATTGGAGGTATAGTATCATCAAAGTAAATCTTCTCCTCCGTGCTTGGATGACTAAAAATATCATGGTCATCAAAACCAGCTTCCCCAAGCTTAGAATTTTCCATAGCATTAGCAATAATGGTGTTCAAAGAATTCATACTAATAACATTGCTACTAGCATGCAAATAAAGTTCCATAGGTTTTTTAATTTTCTCTTCAAACACCTCATGTCCTAACTCAAGATAAATACTATAAAGATCTCTAATATTTTTGTTGTTTTCCATTAAGCCTAACTAGTGAAAATAAAAACAAGAAACAAAAAGAAATAATTGCAGAATCTAAAGGAGATACCTTCCAACGCTTACCTCCCCGGCAACGGCGCCAGAAAATAGCTTGATATCTACGCACGCTTCTATTCTCGTAGACAGTGTTGGGACTCCAAGAGCAAAGGTTTGTAGAACAACATCAAGTTTTCCTTAAGTGAATCACCCAAGGTATATCGAACTCAGGGAGGTAGAGGTCAAAGATATCCCTCTCAAGCAACCCTGCAATTAAGATGCAAGAAGTCTCTTGTGTCCCCAACACACCCAATACACTTGTCAGATGTATAGGTGCACTAGTTCGACGAAGAGACAGTGAAATACAAGTAATATGGATGATTATAAGTAGTAATTGCAATCTGAAATAAAAATAGCAGCAAGCAAACATGCAGCAGAACTTGTTGCAAACGGTGTTTTAATGCTTGGAAACAAGGCCTAGGGATCATACTTTCACTAGTGGACATTCTCAACAATGACATCAAAGCTGAATAATAAATACTACTCTCAAACACTCTCTTGTTGAATGATAAACACCATTCACTGCGTAGGGCTACAAGAGCACCCTCAAAGTATGAGTAAACACACACCACAACGTCATAAAGGAGTCACACACGGTGCGCACATTGTCACCTTCACAACCGTGAATAACTCCGGAGTACATATTAAAGTAACCTCTAGAGTGCATAATAGACAAAGAGTAACATCACATATTCAACTAGATTACAAAGCTCATGATCACATAAAGATCACACCATGGGAGACGGAGATAAACCACATAGCTACCGGTAGAGCCCGCAGCCCCGGGGGAGAACTACTCACTCCTCATCGTAGGAGTCAGCAACGGCGATGGAGATGGTGGTGGAGTCGATGGATATGGCTCCGGGGGCAATTCCCCGTCCCGGCAGGGTGCCGAAACAGAGACTTCTGTCCCCCGAATTAGGGTTTTTGGTGGAGGCGGCGCAGCGGAACTCTTCTCGGGAAAAGGACTCCGTATTAGGTTTTGTATTGTCGGGGGGTATAAGCAGGCGAAAGGGCGAAGGCGGTGGAGGCCCGAGGGCCCCACACCACGTGGTCGCGCGGCCAGGGGGGACCCGCGCCGGGACATGGTGTGGGCGCCTCGTGGCCCCACTCCGTCCCGTCTTTGGTGTTCTGGAAGCTCCCGAGAAAAATAGGGACTTTGACGTTTCGTTTGTCCAATTCCGAGAATATTTCCTTAACAACTTTTCTGAAACCAAAAACAGCAGAAAACAGGGAACTGGCACTGTGGCATCTTGTTAATAGGTTAGTCCTACAAAATGCATAAAAAATGATATACAATGCATATAAAACATGTAGCAATTGATATAATATAAGCATGGAACATAAGAAATTATAGATACGTTTGAGACGTATCAGGCACTAATGCTCAAATGCCCCATTAATGAGCTTCCTGGTAATATTATTGTTGATAACTTCTATGCAATACTCTCCTTTGAAGATAAAACATTATTGGATACTTCTTGTGCTGGATCATTCACGCGTAATAAAGAAGGGGATCGCAACAGTCTTCGAGGGAAGTAAAACCCAAATTTATTGATTCGACACAAGGGGAGCCAAAGAATATTTATAAGCCTTAACAGCGGAGTTGTCAATTCAGCTGCACCTGTGAATAGACTTGCTTGAGACAGATTATCAGTAGCAACAATTTTATAGCAGTGATAGTAGTGATATAACAACAGCAGTAGAATAAAAACAGCAGTGATGATTATAGTAGACAGCAGGATTAAAATAATGTAGGCATAGGGACGGATGAACGGGCGTTGCATGGATGAGATATTTCATATAATAACCAAGTCATGGGCATTTGCAGATAAATAAGATAAAGCATCCAAGTATTGATTAACCATAGGCATGTGTTCCAATTTAGTTGTGCGTGCTCGCAATGAGAAACTTGCACATCATCTTTTGTCCTACCAGCCCGTTTGCAGCGGGGCCTCAAGGGAAACTACTGGTAATTAAGGTACTCCTTTTAATAAAGTACCGAAGCAAAGCATTAACATTCCGTGAACACATGTGATCCTCATATCACAGTCATCCCCTCCGGTTGTCCCAATTGCTGTCACTTTGGGGCCTCGGGTTCCGGACAATAATATGTGTATACAACTCATAGATATGATCTAAAACAATAATTATCTTCGTGATACAATAATATGTTCAGATCTGAAATCATGGCACTCGGGCCCTAGTGTCAAGCATTAAGCATAACAAGTTGCAACAATGACGTAAAACACCGATAACGGATACTAGGCACCATGCCCTAATGATATTACAGCTATTACATGAACGATCTCATCCAATCCCTACCATCCCCTCAAGCCTACAGCGGTGGATTACTCACACATGGATGGGGGAAACATGGATGGTTGATGGAGAAGTGGTGGCGATGACGATGGCGATGATCTCCTTCGATTTCCCGTCCCGGCGGAGTGCCGGAACAGGAACTTCTGGTCCCCTACCATCCCCTCATGATATTAAAGCTATTACATGAACGATCTCATCCAATCCCTACCATCCCCTCAAGCCCTAATGATATTACAGCTATTACATGAACGATCTCATCCAATCCCTACCATCCCCTCAAGCCTACAGTGGTGGATTACTCACACATGGATGGGGGAAACATGGATGGTTGATGGAGAAGTGGTGGCGATGACGATGGCGATGATCTCCTTCGATTTCCCGTCCCGACGGAGTGCCGTAACATGAACTTCTGGTCCCCGAATTGAGTTTCGAGGAGGCGGCGGCGCTCGGGTGTGTTTCTGGGAAAAGTCTATGCGTCGGTGTCGTTTTTAGGTCAGGGGGGCTAAGTAGCCGAGAGGGAGGCTCGAGGGGGTGGCCGAGTCAGCCACACCCCCTCCCGGCGCGGCAGGGCCCCACCCGCGCGAGCACGTGGTGTGGGCGCCTCGCAGCCCGCCTCCGTCTCGTCTTCTGGCTCCGGGACTCTTCAGGCAAAATAGTGACTTTGGGCTTTTTTCCTGTTATTTTCCTGAAAGTTGAATTCCTGCACAAAAATGAGACACCAGGGCAATTCTGCTGAAAACAGCGTTAGTCCGTGTTAGTTGCATTCAAAACACACAAATTAGAGGTAAAATAATAGCAAAAGTGTTCGGGAAAGTAGATACGTTTTGGACGTATCAACTCCCCCCAAGCTTAGCTTATTGCTTGTCCTCAAGCAATTCAGTTAACAACTGAGTGCGATAAAAGAACTTTCACGAACACATTTGCTCATATGATGTAAATATTCTCATGGTGAGGACAAATGCTTAGACTATTCATAATAAGATATATGCAGACGGTGTCACCTAATAACCATGTAAACTATGAAAAGATGCCAATCATACTAATAATAAATAACATGAAACATATCAATTCGCAGGATTGCAAAGCTCATAATAAAGTATGATAAGGTGGTATCTCGCTTGCCCGAATGTGTATAGCAAAACATAAATGCCCGGGCACCTCTGAGTTTCAAGAGAAGACTAGAAATAAAGATATCAAAGATAAAAGCATCAAGATTATACCACGGTTAACAGTATTCTGGGACAAGCACATTACACTAAGAACTACAACTATGCTCTCAAGAAGGTGCTCAAAGAAGGATGGTGACTCAACAATAAAGTAAAAGATATGCCCTTCATTGAGGGAAGCAGGGATTTAACATGTGCTAGAGCTTTTCATTATTTTGAAAACAGAGGTAAAATTGTTTTTGAGTAGTGGCTGTTCCGTCAACGAATGGCAATAGAGTTCTTGTTATCTTCCATACTAAGCAAGTTGAGAGCGGTTCCGAATTATTTAAAACAAGCATTTATAATATGCATCCTTATATTCATTTATTTTGATAACTTGACACTCCTCCCAACCTTTGCTTTCACAAACCATGGCTAACCGAATCCTCGGGTGCCCACCAATCAATCTCAAACCATGGAGGAGTGTCTATTTTATTTTCAAATCTTTTTTATATTATAGTGGTCTAACCAGCCCTTTGCAAAATTAATGACGAGCAGATGGAGCATGCAAGTCGGTTACTTAATTGGTATCTAAGATAACAAGTCCAACTACTACTTCCTCGTGAGCTCGAAACAGTGGCACAAATTGAGAAGTGTTTTGAAGGTTTTAAAGGTAGCACATGCAAATTTACTTGAATGGTTCAAAATGCCATACATAGGTGTTTATGCTGGACTCTTTTGGGATAACTTGGTTTTCAGGGATTTGGAAGCACAAGCATTTGCAACTTAGTACAAGTGGAGGCTAGCAATAGACAGGGAAGCGACAATTCAAGAGAGCAATAGCCGTCATAATCATGCTTGCGACAAAATAAAATTAACGGAGGCATAAAAATGATACTAGAACTCTGAGGCAAAATAAATCATCGAGTCTTAATTGAATTTTTATTCTCAGTCATAATATGTGTAAGCATGTACCAAGTCGATTCAAATGAATTATTCAGAGGAGGATACCACAATTTCATATTCCACTATGAACAGAACAATGCAAGCAAATATCCACGAGACATGTTATCTGTCATTAATAAATTGGGACCGATCATAAGAGAACATGAACTACTAAGCATCCACCAATAGACATATACCTCATGCAAACCATCTAAGCATGCTCACATGAATGAGTATATGTACAAAAATGAAAACAAATAGAGTTCATTACCAGCCTCTTACCCAACTCGAATTGTCATAGATCATCATTATTGCCTTTTCACTTGTATGCTTAAAAGATATGAAATAATAACCAAGCTCCATGGAGTAACTTAAGGTAATGACCTCTGAAACAAACTATACAAAACAAAAAAGAAACAACAAATATTTTTGGGTTTTCGGATTTAGAAACTGAAAACAGAACAGCCTGTGAAGATGAATTTTTTCGAGGGCCTTAACATGCCCAGATCAGAAAACTCAAAACTAATTAAAGTTGCGTACATATCTGAGGAACATGCACACGAAATTTCAGGTCATTATGATTTTTCTATGAAAAGTTATGAATTAAACGGTAGACAGCAGAAATCTGTCCCTGCGCGAAACAGCAACAATAAAGCAAATTATTTTTGTGTTTTTGCATATTGAACCGAATTAAATACTAAGCATACTAATACTAGATACTAAAGCAAACTAGCAAGAGACATAACAGAAATATTTTTGGTCTTTTTGAGTTTTAAGAAAGTAATGCAAAGCATTGTCGGCCCAGTGGGATCCAGGGTGTGCAGAGCCCACTCTCCACAGCCCTCACACGCGACAGAGTCGATGAAACGACTAAGGACCAAACAAAACACTTGGAGAGACCCTCGAGAGGAAAAGCCCTCGAGAGGGCTGAAGGGGGCAGCGAAGGCCTGAAGAGGCCCCTCCCGAGGCTGCCCTCTACAGGGCGCTTTCCCCTGGAGAGGGGTCAACGCAAATCCCTCCACAAGGCCGCCAGGCCCTGTGGAGATACTTCGCTACAAAGCAACCGCTGCGGGGCGCACATGGCCACTGCCGCGCCGCAGAGTGATGCGCGCGTCTGCGCGCGATGACGACGGCGCCGCAGTTGCCGTTCTGGTGATTAAAGGAGTCAACAAAGCTGTGTCTCCTGCGCCGGACTACGAAGCTTTCCCCTTTGGTGATAAAGCAGATGTCCGGCGCTACACTCCTACGGCGACGTCACCGTGGGCACCCCCGCGGTCTCTGCAGTACCAGCTGGCCGTCCTGCGTGGACGGTGGCTTTTCTGCGCCAAGGGCAGGCTTTGTAGCCAAGGACCGAGTCCACGGGCAGCTGGGCAGCAGTGCACCCCGCTCCTCCGTTCGTCGCCATGTGGGAACCCTTCCGCTGCGCAGGTCGCAAGGATGAGGCCCGAGGCGCCTATAAAAGGGAGGGAACACCTCCGTAGCAAAGGATCGACAATTGAGAACTTGGACACCCTGCGGCAGAGTAGTCTTAGTTGCACTCGCTCGAGGAGGAAGGAGATCTTAGCTTCCCTCGTCGAGCTCCACTCTGCCATACGAGAGCCCTCGGCAAGCTCATTGTACTGTACCCTCTACAGCGCAATACAGACAAGCAGGAGTAGCGGTTTTACCTCCTCCAAAGGGCCATGAACCTGGGTACGGGTTGGTGTTCATCTCTGTCGTGCTATCCCTCTCCGGGCTCGTCGAGCATCGTCGCCGGGCCGGTTGAGGGTTGTAGACCTACGTGTTCAGTCCTCTCCACGAACTTCTTCTCAGAGAGTGACAATCCCTGGCTTCGTGGGAATCACACCTCGACATTTGGCGCGCCAGGTAGGGGCTGAGGCGCGTCTTCAACCTCCAGCCGGTCTCCGCGCCATGACGGACACCCGCGCGACGCGCGCCAACAGGCGCGCAGCTGACAGGGCTCATACCGAGCCTGGCACCGCCACCAACCGCGGCCGCCGCGGCCGTCCTCGCATGACGGAGCGCGCCAACACCGGCCCACACGTGGAGGAACCTGAGAGCGAGGAGCACCATGGCAGCGACCACCGCGGCAACAGGGATGCCTCCCCTGAGCACCACGATGATGCTGAGTCTTCGCATCCGTCTCGGCGGCAGAGCGCGTCTTCTCAGGGACGCCCGGAGCCCACGCCGCACACCGCGTTGCTCATGGCCCAGGAGCTCCTCCGCTACCGACCAAGCGCGGAGGCCCACGACCAGTGGCTGGACCGCCTCCACCACCTCGTCGACGTCGCGACAACGCGCCCCGCTCCGTCTCGCTCCCTCGTTCACCACTCCGCCCGCGCTGGAACTGCCGCGCCGGATGCGCCTCCGCCGCCGCCAGGACCACCTCCGGCCGCAGCCCAGAGGGCTCCATCTCATGCGTCCTCGCCGCGCGATTGCCAAATTGTGCAGCGCGCCGCGCCTGACGCGCGGGTGGGGATGGAACGCCGGAGAGACCTCTAGAACCGCCTTGTCGAGGAAATTGGCCAGGCGGGGCAGCAGAACCGCAGGGCTCTCCAGGGCGGCACCGCCACATACGCCACCGGCTGCATGGCCTTCACCCGAGCTCTGCGCCGCATGGTATGGCCGCAGAAGTTCAGGCCTGCCCTCCCCAAGGGCTACGACGGGTCAAGCAACCCCATCGAGTTCCTGAAGCTCTACACCACCTCTATCCAGGCTGCAGGAGGAGATGACAAAGTCATGGCCAACTGGTTCTCCCACGCCCTCAGGGACTCCGCGCTGTCGTGGCTCCTCAACTTGCCTGAGGATTCCATCGACTCGTGGGAGGAGCTCTGTAGGCAGTTCGTCGCCAACTTCAAGGGCACCTACGAGCGCGCGCTCACCCACAACGACCTGCGCGCTGTGGTGCAGAAGAAGGATGAGACTCTCCGCAAGTACATCCAGCGCTTCAGCCAAGTGCGCAACAAGATCCCGAACATCCCCG
Source organism: Poa annua (assembly GCA_026929855.1). NCBI lineage: Eukaryota > Viridiplantae > Streptophyta > Magnoliopsida > Poales > Poaceae > Poa > Poa annua. The sequence goes on from CM049436.1 coordinate 44,814,031, forward strand.
ACACGGAAGTCATCGCCGCCTTCAGGGAGGGCGTCACAAATCGCAGGATGCTCGAGAAGCTGGGCATTCACGACAAGCTCACCTCTGTGGTGAAGCTGTTCGACCTCGCTGACAAGTGCGCCAAGGCTGAGGAGGGACTCCTCTTCGTCAAAATGAGCCAGCGGACGGACGACCTGGCTGAGGGATCCAAGAGCCACAAGAAGCGCGAGGAGACCAAGCGCAAGACCACTGCTGTCCTGGCGGCGGAGCCAGCCGCCAAGAACGCCCGCAGAGGCTCCCCTGAGCCTGGCGACAAGGAGGCGGACAACCGTCCGTTCTGCGTCTACCACAATAGGCGCGGCCACGCCACAGACAACTGCTTCGATGTCAAGCGACTGAGCTGAGAGCGCGAGCGCGAAGAAGGCAACGGGAGCTGCGGCAGAGGCCGCGGCTACCGCAGGGACGGCAGAGGCGGACGCGGTGGCGGCTATCAGAAGCCGCCAGGCACTCAAGCCAACGCTGCCGAGAAGAACAACAACCTCCCTGACGAGGAAGATGGAGGCTATCAGGCCCCAAGGGGGGCTATGGCCTGCATCCTCGGTGGAGCTCAGGCGCCCAAGTCGAACAACCAGTTCAAGCAGTTCGCCCGCGAGCTCAATGCCGCGCTCCCGAGCACCGAGACCTCCAGGCCCCTCAAGTGGTCCCAGTACACCATCGCCTTTGACGCGAAGGACCACCCTAAGTCGACCAAGACTGTTGGAACCCTCCCCCTGGTCTGCTCCCCCACCATCAACAACATCACCGTCTCCAAGACGCTCATTGATGGGGGAGCTGGCCTGAACGTCATCTCTGTCGAGACCTTCGAGACTCTTCAGGTGCCTTACGAGTGGCTCATGCCCTCCAGGCCATTCACAGGGGTCAGTAGTGGTTCAATCGAACCTCTGGGGCAGGTCCGGCTGGCCGTCACCTTCGGCACGCAGAAGAACTACCGCACCGAGCTGATCGACTTCGATGTCGCACACATTGGCCTGCCGTACAACGCCATCCTCGGCTACCCCGCCCTCGCGAAGTTCATGGCCGTCACGCATCACGCCTACAACATGGTCAAGATCCCCGGTAGCGCTGGCACTATCGCCATCCATGGTCATATCCTGGACGCCACGCGCGCTGTCGAGAGCGCCTACAAGGCAGCTGCCATGGCGTTTCCGGTTGACGAGGACATGGAGCCTCTCGAGAGGCCTCAGAAGAAGAAACAGATGTTCTCTCAGGAGCAAGCTTCCACGAAGAGGGTGTCGTTGGGCACCAGTGGCTCGAGGGCTGAGGGGACAGGGGCCAGCGTCACCATAGGCGCTGCCCTGCCTCCCAAATAGGAAAGCGCGCTCGTCGCCTTCCTTCGAGCAAACTCTGTCATGTTCGCATGGACTCCGTCAGACATGTCCGGTGTACCAAGGGAGGTAATCGAGCACCACTTAGCCGTGTGTCCAGACGCACGCTCCGTCAAGCAAAAAGCACGCAAGCAAGCCCCCGAGAAGCAAGCATTCATCGTCAAGGAAGTAGAGAAGCTAAAAGCGGCAAATGTCGTCCGCGAAGTCGCGCACCCCACTTGGCTCTCCAACGGCGTGGTTGTCCCTAAACCCGCTGGAGGAGGCCGACTCTGCATCGACTACACAGATGTCAATAAAGCCTGCCCCAAGGACCCATACCCCATGCCGAGGATAGACCAGATCATGGACTCCACCGCCGGCTGCGACCTCCTCTGTTTTCTAGATGCCTTCTCTGGTTATCACCAGATCAAAATGGCTAAAGAGGACGAGGAGAAGACAGCATTCCTCACCCCTTGTGGTGTGTATTGCTACACTTGCATGCCTTTCGGACTAAAGAACGCCGGCGCCACTTTCCAGAGGCTCATGAGGATAGCCTTGGGGGCACAGATGGGCAGAAATGCAGAAGCATATGTCGACGACATCGTGGTCAAGTCTCGCGAGGGAGACACCCTCTTGAAGGATCTCGAGGAAACCTTCGCCAGCCTGCGCAAGGTGAACATCAAGCTGAACCCCGCCAAGTGCGTCTTCGGGGTGCCTTCAGGCAAACTCCTAGGATTCCTCGTGTCCCACCGCGGCATAGAAGCAAACCCTGACAAGATCAAGGCCATAGAAGGGATGCAGCCTCCTCGCCGACTCAAGGACATGCAGTGCCTAGCAGGCTGTATGGCTAGCCTGGGCCGCTTCATCTCTAAGTTCGGCGAGAGAGCCCTGCCATTCTTCAAGATCATGAAGAGATCCGGCACATTCAAGTGGACCCCTGAGGCGGACAAGGCTTTCGAGGACCTGAAGAGGTATTTGGCCAGCCCACCAGTCATGGTGGCCCCCAGGACAGGCGAACATCTGAAGCTGTACTTATCAGCCACTCCTCAGACCGCAAGCGCCGTCCTGGTGGTCGAGAGGGAAGAGCCAGTCCTCCCCAAGAAGAGCGCTGCCACTCCAAGCCCAAAGCCGCCCGACAAAGATCTCGGCGAAGGAGCAGCCTCCACAGACCCACTGCCAGGCCCACAGCCTCAAGTCGAGTCTGCTCCCAACACCCTTGCCGAGACCCCTCCACAGGCAAATCTCGACAAGGGCCCTGAAGAGCCTCCACAGAGAGCCGACGCTGGACCTCCCTCGACAGCCCTTGTCGAGCACCCCGTGTACTTTGTCAGTACGGTACTGCGGGATGCTCGGGAGCGGTACCCAATGCAGCAGAAGCTTCTCGTCGCTGTCCTCATCGCCTCCAGGAAGCTGCGACACTACTTCCAGGGCCACCCCATCACGGTGGTCACTTCCTTCCCCCAGGAGCAGATCCTGCGCAATCCCAACGCCACAGACCGTGTCGCGGGATGGAACATAGAGCTGCAGCCATTCAACTTGCGCTTCGACACCACAAGAGTCATCAAGGGAAGAGCGCTGGCGGACTTCGTCGCAGAATGGACTGACCCAAGCCCTGAAGAGCCTCAGGGAGAAGAGGCCGAGCCCTCCGGAGACATAATGCCCAGCCACTGGACCATGCACTTCGACGGAGCCTTCGCCTGCTGCAATGGCGGGGCAGGCGTCGTCTTGACCTCGCCCAGAGGCGACAAGCTCTACTACGCTGTCCAGTTGTCCTTCACGATTGACAAGATCTCCAACAACATCGCTGAATACGAAGGCCTCCTCGCCGGCTTAAGAGCCGCCATCGCTTTAGGCGTCAAGCACCTGCTCGTCAAAGGCGACTCCCAGCTGCTTGTCAACTTCTCCAACAAAAGCTATACGCCTAAGGACGACCACATGGCCGCATACCTTGAAGAGGTCCGCAGGCTTGAGAAGCACTTCAGGGGCATGGAGCTCATGCACATCCCGAGGAAAGAGAACCAGGAGGCCAACGACATCGCCAAGCGAGCCTCGCGAAAGCAAGCATAGCAGGCAGGCGTTTTTGAAGAAAGGCTCGCCAAGGCATCCATCAAGCAGCCTCGAGAGGCTACAGCCGCAAGCACGGACGAAGCACTCCCACCACCTCCTGAAGCTGGGGCACCCGACTGTGGTCCCCACACAGGGGAGCGTCTGTTGCTGACGGCGGCTCACCAAGACACAGGCTGGATCGACGAGCTCAAAGATTACTTGCCAAAAGGGTTCCTCCCTGAGGAAGATGCGGAAGCAGAGCGAATCGCTCGACAGGCAAAATCCTACTGCATCCTTGAGGGAGACCTGTACCGCAGGCGCCCAAATGGCATCGCGCTCAAATGCGTCCCTCCCGAGGAAGGCCGAACGCTGATCAAGGACATCCATAGCGGGGAGTGCGGCCACCACTCGTGTGCGCGCACCCTCGCAGGCAAGGTCTTAAGGAGCGGGTTCTACTGGCCACAAGTGCTTCAAGATGCGGTCACCATCGTCCAAGCTTGCGACGCCTGCCAGTACCACGCCAAGCAAATTCATCAGCCGGCGCTGGGGCTCCAGACCATCCCGCTCTCCTGGCCGTTCGCGGTCTGGGGGCTGGACATTCTGGGCCCCTTCCCGAAGTCGCAGGGGGGCTACCGCTTCCTCTTCGTGGCCGTCGACAAGTTTACCAAGTGGGCCGAGGTTGAACCAGTGCGCACCATACCAGCCGGAGCAGCGGTGAAATTCATCAGGAGCCTGGTCTGCCGCTTCGGAGTGCCTAATCGCATCATCACCGACAATGGCTCGCAGTTTACCAGCGGCATCTTCCGGGCTTACTGTGAAAAACTCGGCATCAAGCTCTGCTTCGCCTCGGTGGCTCATCCACGGAGTAATGGTCCGGCCGAGCGAGCAAATGCGGAAGTCCTTAAGGGCCTCAAGACCAGAAGTTTCAACATCCTCAAGGGTCACGGCAAGGGCTGGATCGATGAGCCCCCATCTGTGCTCTGGTCCATGCGCACAACCTCTTCAAGACCCACGGGTGAAACGCCGTTCGCCCTTGTCTACGGAGCCGAAGCAGTCCTCCCCGCAGAAATCAGGCATGGATCCCCACGGGTCCTTGCCTTCAACGAGGGCACCCAAGAGGACCTCCACAACGACGACCTGCTGCTTCTCGAGGGACTGCGCCGCCGTGCCGCCCTCAGAGCAGCAAAGTACCAGAAGACCTGCGACGCTACCACAGCCTCCATGTGCGCTCACGCACTCTTGAGGCGGGCGACCTCGTCCTCAGGCGAATCCTCTCCAGAGAAGGCCTCCACAAGCTCTCGCCGATGTGGGAAGGCCCCTACAGGGTCTCCCACATCGCCAGGCCTGGCGCGGTACGCCTCGAGACTGAAGACGGCATCCCCGTCAAGAACCCGTGGAACATCGCACATCTACGCAAGTTCTACCCGTGATCATTGTCACGCCAGGCATTTTTTGTCTCTAGAGGGAAGCTCACGGCTTCACCTCCAAGCTTCTCCAAGCTTCTCCTGAGGGTCAGCCCTCCGAGCTCTCCTGCTAATGAGCCACCGCAGGCCGCAGTGAACCTCTGCCACTAATGGGTGGTCCCCATGCCTTGACATGGAAGGAACGTTAGCTTGGCAAACCCAAGTGTAATGAACCGATTTCGTTCCCAAGTGAACAATGCGCTCTGGCGCCATTTCGTTCCTAAGTGAACTCTGCGCTGAGGCGCCGCTGTGTAATATTTCAATGGCAAGTTTACTTTCGTCATTTACTTATCCATGTGCGCTTATATTCTTCCCATGCGCACCTCGCGAGCGGGGGCTGAGTACGGTGCCTGTGCCTCAAGAGCACCCCAGCAGCACTGCAAAATCCAAGGGACCCTGAGCTCTGGCTAAAGGGCATGCTCCCGGATACACGCCACCTCTCCAAAGGACCTTGGTACTCTCTCTCCTCGCGAGATGCCCATGAGGAAACCTATAAGCGCGCATAAGTCCCAACTACCATGCTCTAGCGTTTTGGTTCGCCTCTCTAACATTCACAGGGAACAAGAGTCTCTCCAAGTTTGTGGAGGAGAAACTCGGCCCCTGGAGAGAAACGCATCGCCAAGGGAGTCTGTCGAGGTGTGATTCCCACGGAGCTAGGGATAGTCACTCTCTGAGGAGAAGTTCGTGGAGGGGACTGAACACGTTGGTCTTCAACCCTCAACCGGCCCGGCGACGATGCTCGACGAGCCCGGAGAGGGATAGCACGACAGAGATGAACACCAACCCGTACCCAGGTTCACGGCCCTCTGGAGGAGGTAAAACCGCTACTCCTGCTTGTCTGTATTGCGCTGTAGAGGGTATAGTACAATCAGCTTGCCGAGGGCTCTTGTATGGCAGAGTGGAGCTCGAAGAGGGAAGCTAAGATCTTCGTCCTCCTCGTGCGAGTGCAGCTAGGACTACTCTGCTGTCGGGTGTCCAAGTTCTCAATGGTAGATCCCTTGCTACGGAGGTGTTCCCTCCCCTTTTATAGGCGCCTCGGGCCTCGTCCTTGCGACCTGCGCAGCGGAAGGGTTCCCACATGGCGACGAACGGAGTAGCGGGGTGCACTGCTACCCAGCTGTCCATGGACTCGGTCCATGGCTTCAAAGCCTGCCCTTGGCGCTGGAAAGCCACCGTCCACGCGGGACGGCCAGCTAGTACTGCAGACGCCGCGGGGGTGCCCACGGTGACGTCGCCGTTGGAGTGTAGCGCCGGCCATCTGCTTTATCACCAAAGAGGAAAACCTCGTAAGCCGGCGCAGGGGACACAGCTTTGTTGACTCCTTTAATCACCAGAACGGCAACTGCGGCGCCGTCGTCATCGCGCGCAGACGCGCGCGTCACTCTGCGGCGCGGCAGTGGCCATGTGCGCCCTGCAGCGGTTGCTTTGTACCGAAGTATCTCCACAGGGCCTGGAGAGATTTGCGTTGACCCCTCTCCAAGGGAGGGGGCCCTGTAGAGGGGCAGCCTCGGGAGGGACCTCTTCAGGCCTTCGCTGCCCCCTTCAGCCCTCTCGTGGGTTTTTCCTCTCGAGGGTCTCTCCAAGCGTTTCGCTTGGTCCTTAGTCGTTTCATCGACCCCGTCGCGTGTGAGGTCTGTGGAGCGTGGGCTCTGCACACCCTGGATCCCACTGGGCCGACAGTAGCCCCCGGGCCCATGACGGGCACGGCGAGGCCCATCGGGTCCAGACGAAGCGTCGTGGGTCCAAAATGTTCGGCCGGCCCGTGACACGCGTCGTTCGGTGGAGAGTTTGCGGCGACTCGGTTTCTCCGGCAGAAACGTGCGTCGTGGGGGGTCCCACCACGACCACCACGACCACGCCTTGGTAACTGCCCAAATGGGATATAAAGCTGCGCGCCGGTCCGAACCGCAGTCATTACTCCCATTCCGCGCATCCAACCTTCTAGCTCACGGCCTCCTAGCTTTCCTTCTCCGGCGAACTCTTTCCTTCTTCGACGAACTCTTTCCTTCCTCGGCACTCCGCTTCTTGCACCTTCCTCGACAATGGGCGGACCGAAGGGCAAGGCGGCGATGGGGACGCTCCCCTCCGATGCGCAGGGCGAAGAGGCGCTTGGCCCCGCTCTGATTGGTGAGCGCGTCAATGCGGCGGCGCTGGACAAGATCCAGCACCTGGTCGCCGGGAAGACCAACGAACACGGCGCCAGCGCCATCCGGGCCGCCAAGCTCGGCCGACTCCCAGCGAGGTTTTTCCCCATCTTCCTTCACACCCTTTTCGCCGGATTGGTGCCTCCGTACTCGCCCTTCTTGGAGGCGGTTCTGGAGTTCTACCAGATCCATCTCCTTCATCTACACCCCAATGCCATCCTCGTCCTCTCCATCTTCGCCTACTTATGCGAGGCTTATTTGGGGGTGCAGCCTTCGGTGGCCCTCTTCCGGAGCTTCTACGCGCTCCGGAATTCCGCGAAGTCCGAGCGGACGGGATGCGTGTCGTTCCGCATCGTGGACGGCATGGGGGACATCTACATCCCCATGTCATGGAGCGGCGAGAAGCCCGTCACGGCGGTGGTGAAAAAGGTGGACGACTTCAGGCAGAAGTGGTTCCTCATCGGCACCTCGTCGCGGAGCTCCTTCCTCGACACCCCGGAGGCGCCGCCCGTGAAGAATACTCACTGGGGCAAGCAGGTCTTCCAGGGTCCACAGATAGGAGACCTCGTGGCGCGCATGAGGATGCTTCGGGAGAACGGCCTTACCGGCCAGATGATCGCGGAAGACTTCGTGCGCCGCCGCATCGCGCCTCTACAGGCGCATAAGAAGCCGATGTGGATGCACTCGGGCCCCTCCGACCCGATGCGACTCCACCCCTGCGACCATCGCCCCGCCGTCGTCAAGCCCATCATGGGCAGCCTCTTCATCAACCCCGACGTGCCCGTGGCGATCGCTGCGGAGCTGAGGCCTCTTCATCAGATGAACCTGGCTCGGCGCCTGGCGATTCTGGAACAGATGCCCACCTTCACCCCGCTAGGCCTGGCGGGGGAGGAGGAGGAAGAGGGGCCCATGCCCATGGCGAAAGGACCAGACGCTGCGGAGTCGCCATACGCATCTGATGCTGAGCAGGGCGACGCGGCGGCTGGGGCCATTCCCTCTGCAGGCGGCGCGAGCTCGTCAAGGGCCGCGCCCCCTCCCGAGGAGGTCTTCGAGCTCTCGTCCAGCAACGATGAGGAGGCCGAGGTGGGGCGACACGAACCCCGGACCAAGGCGGCCCACGACAGGCCTGCTGGGGAGCCCCCGAGCGCTCCCCTCAAGAGGAAAGCTTGTTTGCTCCCTCTGACAGATCTTCTTGTTCTCTGCCAGCGACCCGGCGCCTGCGAAGCGCCGAAGGCTCCGCAAGGCGGCGGATGTTAAGAGGACCGCTCCGGAGGCCGCGGCAGAGGCCGCAGCAGAAGAGGCCTCGAGGCCTGCGGAGGAAATCCCTGCAGGCCCTCACGGGGATGCTCCTCAGGCTGAGGCGACCGCGCCGCCTCTGGAGGAGGAGCGCCCTGAGGAGCGGGCGGAGAAGGCGCCCACTCCGCCGTGTGCTGCGACTCCGCCAGTGTAGCAGGAGGCCGCGGCAGGCACTACATCGGCCCCAAGCCCGCCGAAGGCCGACGAGGCGGTGGGAGCAGATCTCCCGCCGCCCCCGCCGAGCACCACGGCGGAGGAGGAGGCAGCGGCTACGGGGCAGACCTCTCCTGCCCCGGGAACCCAGGACGAGGTGCCGCCTGAGGGGGGCAACGCCGGCGCGCAGAACGCGGGCGCCAAGGTGGAAGACACGCCGCCAAGCCCTCAGGCCCGCACGGAGGCTCCCCGCTCTAAGCTTGACGCAGGCGCAGGGCCTTCCGCTCCGAGCGGGACTTCCCAGGCCCTTGCCCTCGGCAGCTGGGACTGGAGCAGGGGGCGTCGTGACGTCGCCTTCCGCCTGGTGCGGGAGTCCCTGGAGGGGCTGGAGGCCCACCTCGCTCTGGAGGACCGGGAGCTTGCCCGGCAGCGAGACGAGCTCGCGGAGGCTTGGGCCGCGTTCCACGCGGCTGTGGAGGCTCGCTGGCGGAGCGACCTGGCCCTGCAGGCGGAGCGCGAGGAGGTCCGCGAGGGCGCCATGCGCGACGCCGAAGAGCTTCTGCAGCCCTTGAAGGCCGAGCGCCGGGCAGCGGCAGAAGACTTGGCCGCGGCCAGGGCACAGCGGGAGGCTGTGGAGCACTCCCTGGCAGCCAAGCACCGCAAGCTTGTCGAGCTTGAGGCCAAAATCCTCGCCGATTCTGAGACCGTGCGGACCGCCCTGGAGGGGGTCCGCGCGACCTTGGATGCCAGGGGGCAGGGCCTGGGCGAGCGCGAGGAGGACGTGCGCCGCCGCGACGAACAGCTGGCGCTGAGGGAGCAAGAGCTGTCGGGGCAGCGCGCCGCCCTCGAGGCCCGCGAAGAGAGCCTGGCCGCCGCGGCCCGCTTGAAGCGGCTGCAGAAGTCGTCGACCTGGTCGCGGATGGAGTTGGAGATCTTCCACCCTTTCTCCCCCTCGAGAGGCTCGGTCACCGTGGTGAAGTCGAAGCCAGGATGGAGGTGCTGGAGGTTGGTGAAGATGCGGTCGACCGCTACCGCCAGGAGCTGGCGGCACTCCTCCTCGACGACGTCGCGGAGCTCCGCGGCAGGGCCCTCGAGCGCTGTGAAGAGCTGCTCGAAGTACATGAGGTAGGTGGCGGCGTCGGAGTTGCCTTGAACTGGGACGGCCGGCGCTTCCGCTCCCAGCTTCGCGGCGAGCTCGTTGCCCCGGCCCACTAAGGACTGGAACATGCGCTCCCGCTGCTGCGAGAGCACCCGCGCTGCCTGAGCGCTCTCAGCGGCCTCCACCGCCTTCTCCACAGCAGGGCCCACCTGCTGGTTCATCTCCTCCATGTCGGCCATGAGGGAGGCGAGGTCCTGCGCTGTGCGCTCGCGAGCCTCCTCAGCGACACGGCGACGATCCGCTTCGCGCTTCACCTTGGCGACGAGGGTGGCGTTCATCTTCTCGAGCTGGTGGATCCGGGCGCCGTCTTCGTCACGCCTCTTCTTGAAGCGGCTCTCCTGCTTGGTGAACCTCTCGTTGTAGTCTCGTGAGACAGCGGCGCGGTACTCCTTCTCCCGCTCCTGGAACTTCTTCGCCACCTCCTCCTTCCGCTTGGCAAACCTCGCGTTGAAGCGTTCCACGTTCGTCTTGTGTGTGGACACTTCACGCTCGTGCTTGCTGAGCCGCGGCCAGGCTCTCTTCGCGGGCCTCAAGGGCGGCGCGCTGCCCCGACAGCTCTTGCTCCCTCAGCGCCAGCTGTTCGTCGCGGCGGCGCACGTCCTCCTCGCTCTCGCCTAGGCCCTGCCCCCTGGCTTCCAAGCTCGGGCGGACCCCCTCCAGGGTGGTCCGCACGGTCTCAGAATCGGCGAGGATTTTGGCCTCAAGCTCGACAAGCTCGCGGTGCTTGGCTGCCAGGGAGTGCTCCACAGCCTCCCACTCTACCCTGGCCGCGGCCAAGTCTTCTGCCGCTGCCCGGCGCTCGGCCTTCAAGGGCTGCAGGAGCTCTTCGGTGTCGCGCGTGGCGCCCTCGCGGACCTCCTCAGCGAAGCGCAGCGCCTCCTCGCGCTCCGCCTGCAGGGCCAGGTCGCTCCGCCGGTGAGCCTCCACAGCCGCGTGGAAAGCGGCCCAAGCCTCCGCGAGCTCGTCTCGCTGCCGGGCAAGCTCCCGGTCCTCCAGAGCGAGGTGGGCCTCCAGCCCCTGCAGGGACTCCCGCACCAGGCGGAAGGCAACGTCACGACGCCCCCTGCTCCAGTCCCAGCTGCCGAGAGCAAGGGCCTGGGAAGTCCCGCTCGGAGCGGAAGGCCCTGCGCCTGCGTCAAGCTTAGAGCGGGGAGCCTCCGCGCGGGCCTGGGGGCTTGGCGGCGAGTCTTCCGCCTCGGCGCCCGCGTTCTGCGCGCCGGCGTTGCCCCCTTCAGGCGGCACCTCGTCCTGGGTTCCTAGGGCAGGAGAGGTCTGCCCCGTAGCCGCTGCCTCCTCCTCCGCCGTGGTGCTTGGCGGGGGCGGCGGAGGATCTTCTGCCACCATCTCGTCGGCCTCTGGTGAGCGCAGGGCCGATGTAGTGCCTGCCGCGGCCTCCTGCTGCGCTGGCGGAGTCGCAGCACGCGGCGGAGTGGGCGCCTTCTCCGCCTGCTCCTCAGGGCGCTCCTCCTCCAGAGGCGGCGCGGTCGCCTCAGCCTGAGGTGCATCCCCGTGAGGGCCTGCAGGGGCTTCCTCCGCAGGCCTCGAGGCCTCTTCCGCTGCGGCCTCTGCCGCGGCCTCCGGAGCGGCTTTCTTCACATCCGCCGCCTTGCGGAGCCTTCGGCGCTTCGTAGGCGCCGGGTCGCTGGCAGGGAACAAGAAGATCTGTCAGAGGGAGCAAACAAGCAAAGACTGAAGAAGGAGAACAAAATTAGAAACACTTACCCTGTCTTCTTGGCGCGGGTGTCAACTCACGCCATGCCGGACGAACGCCAAGAAGGCGTGGCCCGGGCTCCGGATCCCTCCAGAGCCGTCTCAGCTTTACTCTTGAGGGGAGCGCTCGGGAGCTCCCCAGCAGGCCTGTCGTGGGCCGCCTTGGTCCGGGGTTCCTGTCGCCCCGCCTCGACCTCCTCGTCATCGCTGGACGAGAGCTCGAAGACCTCCTCAGGAGGGGGCGCGGCTCTTGACGAGCTCGCGCCGCCTGCAGAGGGGATAGCCCCAGCCGCCACGTCGCCCTGCTCAGCGTCAGACGCGTATGGCGACTCCGCCGCGTCTGGTCCTTTCGCCATGGGCATGGGCCCCTCTTCCTCCTCCTCCCCCGCCAGGCCTAGTGGGGTGAAGGTGGGCATCTGTTCTAGAATCGCCAGGCGCGGAGCCAGGTTCATCTGATGAGGAGGCCCCAGCTCCGCAGCAACCGCCACGGGTATGTCGGGGTTGATGAAGAGGCCCCCCATGATGGTGGCGACGACGGCGGGGCGATGGTCGCAGGGGTGGAGTCGCATCGGGTCCATGAGCCCCGAGTACATCCACATCGGCTTCTTGTGCGCTTGGAGAGGGGCGATGCGGCGCTTCACGAAGTCCTCCGCAACCATCTGGCCGGTGAGGCCGTTCTCCCGAAGCATCTTCATGCGGCCCACGAGGTCGGCAATGAGCGGGCCCTGGAAGACCTGCTTGCCCCAATGGGTATTCTTCATAGGCGGGACCTCCGGGGTGTCGAGGAAGGAGCTTTGCGACTTGGCGCCGATGAGAAACCACTTCTGCCTGAAGTCGTCCACCTTCTTCGACACCGCCGTGATGGGCTTCTCGCCGCTCCACGACATGGGGATGTAGACGTCCCCCATGCCGTCCGCGATGCGGAACGACATGCATCCCGTCCGCTCGGACTTCGCGGAATTCCGAAGCGCGTAGAAGCTCCGGAAGAGGGCCACCGAAGGCTGCACCCCCAAATAGGCCTCGCACAAGTAGGCGAAGAGGGAGAGGATGAGGATGGCGTTGGGGTGTAGATGAACGAGATGGATCTGGTAGAACTCCAGAACCGCCTCCAAGAAGGGCGAGTACGGAGGCACTAGTCCGGCGAAAAGGGTGTGAAGGAAGATGGGGAAAAACCCCGCCGGAAAGCGGCCGAGCTTCGGGGCCCGGATGACGCTGGCGCCGTGCTCGTTGGTCCCCCCGGCGACCAGGTGCCGGATCTTGTCCAGCGCCACCGCATTGATGCGCTCCCCGACTAGGGCGGGGCCGAGCGCCTCCTCCCCCTGCGCGTCCGGGGGGAGCATCGCCATCGCCGCCTTGCCCTTGGGTCCGCCCATCGCCGGAAAAAGGGAGGGGCGCGGAAGGACGAGGAGAAGGAAAGAGTTCGCCAGAGAAGGAAAGAGTTCGCCGGAGAAGGAAAGAGTTCGCCGGAGAAGGAAAGCTAGGAGGCCGAGAGCTAGAAGACTGGATGCGCGGAATGGGAGTAATGACTGCGGTTCGGACCGGCGCGCAGCTTTATACCCCATTTGGGCAGTTACCAAGGCGTGGTCGTGGTGGTCGTGGTGGGACCCCCCACGACGCACGTTTCTGCCGGAGAAACCGAGTCGCCGCAAACTCACCACCGAACGACGCGTGTCACCGGCCGGCCGGACATTTTGGACCCACGACGCTTCGTCTGGACCCGATGGGCCTCGCCGTGCCCATCATGGGCCCGGGGGCTACTGTCGGCCCAGTGGGATCCAGGGTGTGCAGAGCCCACTCTCCACAGCCCTCACACGCGACAGAGTCGATGAAACGACTAAGGACCAAGCAAAACGCTTGGAGAGACCCTCGAGAGGGCTGAAGGGGGGCAGCGAAGGCCTGAAGAGGCCCCTCCCGAGGCTGCCCCTCTACAGGGCCCTTTCCCCTGGAGAGGGGTCAACGCAAATCCCTCCACAAGGCCGCCAGGCCCTGTGGAGATACTTCGCTACAAAGCAACCGCTGCGGGGCGCACATGGCCACTGCCGCGCCGCAGAGTGACGCGCGCGTCTGCGCGCGATGACGACGGTGCCGCAGTTTCCGTTCTGGTGATTAAAGGAGTCAACAAAGCTGTGTCTCCTGCGCCGGACTATGAAGCTTTCCCCTTTGGTGATAAAGCAGATGGCCGGCGCTACACTCCAACGGCGACGTCACCGTGGGCACCCCCGCGGTCTCTGCAGTACCAGCTGGCCGTCCTGCGTGGACGGTGGCTTTTCTGCGCCAAGGGCAGGCTTTGTAGCCATGGACCGAGTCCACGGGCAGCTGGGCAGCAGTGCACCCCGCTCCTCCGTTCGTCGCCATGTGGGAACCCTTCCGCTGCGCAGGTCGCAAGGATGAGGCCCGAGGCGCCTATAAAAGGGAGGGAACACCTCCGTAGCAAAGGATCGACAATTGAGAACTTGGACACCCTGCAGCAGAGTAGTCTTAGTTGCACTCGCTCGAGGAGGAAGGAGATCTTAGCTTCCCTCGTCGAGGTCCACTCTGCCATACGAGAGCCCTCGGCAAGCTCATTGTACTGTACCCTCTACAGCGCAATACAGACAAGCAGGAGTAGCGGTTTTACCTCCTCTAGAGGGCCGTGAACCTGGGTACGGGTTGGTGTTCATCTCTGTCGTGGTATCCCTCTCCGGGCTCGTCGAGCATCGTCGCCGGGCCGGTTGAGGGTTGTAGACCAACGTGTTCAGTCCCCTCCACGAACTTCTCCTCAGAGAGTGACTATCCCTGGCTTCGTGGGAATCACACCTCGACAAGCATGAACAAATAAAAGAAAGAACGAAAACAAAAATGAAAACGAAACATGGATATACAAAGTACCGAATGATAATGATATGTAGATGAGTGTGCTATCGGTATACCTCCCCCCAAGATTAGGCTTTTGGCCTAAGTGGAGATCAATCCCATGGTGCCCATGATGAGGTGTCTCCATAGTATGACGAAGAACCTTCGCCATGGTACGAGCTCGAAGACGCTCCGGCGTAGTGCGAGGTATAATCCGTGGTGTAGTCCTCCTCGGGTGCCTCTTGAACGAGGTGCTGTCCATAGACACCTTGCACGCTCAGCTTCTCGTCCAACTCCACCTTTGTGATCGACCACGGCCTCCTGTCAAGATCAAACAAACCAGGCTGGGGCAAAGGGACTTCCCTCTCGTCCGTGTCAGCAAACACCATCCTATACACAAGATGGCCTGCAGTAGAGCTAGTAGTAACAAACTGGTGACCTTTCATTGTAGCAAGGTCAAGTCTATAAGGAGCAAGTAATTCATCATTTGGATCAATGCTAAGACCTAGGTGTGCAACAATATGAGAGGCTATGATCCCCCCATAAATGGGTCCCTTAGTGGACAAGCGACGAGCAATGAGAGCACCGAGATTATATGTAGTGTTATTGTTAAGTGCAGTGTTAAGGAAAGCAAGATGATGATGTGAGATGTTACTAGTGTTCTCCCTACCAAGCATGCTAGTACAAATGTAGTAAATAAAATACTTAATGGTGGGGTATTGAATGTTCCTTATCTTGCCGCGTTGCGCTCGACGGCTATCATCATCTGTCACCTCGCGGTAGAGCTGCGTCAACTCTCTCGGGTCCCCTTGAATCTTCTTGGTTGTTCCCGAATATGCAGTACCTATCACATCACAAAACTCACGCAGAGGCATAGTGATAGGCATATCATAAATCTTAAATGAAACAGTTGGTTTGAACATTTTGTTGTTAAAATCAAAGCTCTCAACAAAAATCTTGGTAAGCTTGACATATTGTGGACGCTCGTCCATCATATATGTGGTCAAGCCCACCCTCTGCACAAGAAGCAAGAAATCATCAAGTAATCCTGCATCATGCAAAAAGTCAGTGCATGGGAAAGAAGATGAGTTTGGAAACCCATCATCCCTCTCATCTCCAATGCCCGGTGCCAAGATATCCTCATTGTAAGATTGCTTAATGCGAGTGGTTGATCTTGAGGGCCTTGATACCCTTGGTGCATCACTCTCAAAGACTTCTCCAAAGGTGTGGTTATGCATTTTCCTTTTCTGAAATTTTTAACCAATGTCATAAAAATTGATTTTTAGCGAACTAAATGAGGGGAAACTACTATAGTGACTTGCTAGAGGCTTACGCATGCATCAAAACTAGTTATTACAACTTAGAACAAGCATCTAAACTCACTAAACATGACATCTACAACAGCAAAATACTCAACATATAATCCACTAAACAAAATTCCATTTGGATGAGCGGAGGAGTCACATACCGGAGAGTGAATACCCCAAATATCAGCAACAAAGATGGGCTGAGCAAGGAGATCGAAAATCCGAGGGCAAGAACAGCAAGAACACGATTTTTTCGAAAGTGGATGTGTTTGGTCGGGAGAGAGGAAGGCTGGGGAGGAAGGAGAGTAAGTGGAGGGACCTGGGGGTCCCACACCATGTGCTGGCGCGGCCCAAGGGCTGCCGCGCCACCATGTGGTGTGGTGGCCCTGTGGGTACCCCTGGCCACTCTCTGGTACTCCCTGGACCCTCCTCGAAAAATAGGATTTTTGGCATAATTTTTTAAAAATTCTGAGAATTTTCATTTCTGGGCATTTTCTGGATTTTAAGATATTAAATTCAATGCATGAAAAAATATTTTTCAAATCATATTTAATTAAAAACTATGCAAACCAAATAGTATTACAGTAGGTAAAATAAAGATGAGAAGAAAAATGTTGTTTAGAACTTCCATGCATTTTAAACATATTTGTTAGCAAGGTTGATCAAGTCTTGCCACCAAATAAATTTTAGATGAGATAAAAGGATTCAAACATTGTGAGACACTCATGTTACCTTATATGGTATTGATATGGATCCAATAACAAGAGTTTTGTATTCTTCTTTATAAGGGCAATCAATACTTCCCACTTTGATGGACCTCAAATTAGTAATTGTGTTCACTCCAGGCATTTTATCCACTTTCTTGGGGAAATAAACAGTATGCTCTTTGTCATGAACATTAAAAGTTACTTTTCCTTTATTGCAATCAATAACAGCCCCTGCAGTGTTTAGAAAAGGTCTCCCAAGAATAATAGACATATTATCATCTTCAGGCATTTCAAGCACAACAAAGTCAGTCATGATTAAACAATTATTAGCCACTTGAACAGGAACATCCTCACAAATACCAACAGGAACAGCAGTAGATTTATCAGCCATTTGCAAAGATATATCAGTAGATATCAATTTATCAAGGTAAAGTCTCTTGTAAAGAGAGAAAGGCATAACACTAACTCCTGCTCCCAAGTCACATAGAGCAGTTCTAACATAATTATTTTTGATAGAGCAAGGAATGGTTGGTATACCTGGATCTCCCAACTTCTTTGGAACCTTGCCATTCAAAGAATAATTAGCAAGCATAATAGATATTTCCTCATTAGGAATTTTCCTTTTGTTAGACACAATATCTTTCATTTAATAGCATCAGTCAAAGGAATTTGTAAGAACAAAGGTTTCATCCATTCACAAAATTTATTATAATGTTCTTGTTCTTTTGTTTTAAATTTCTTACCACGAAAAGGCATTTGTTTTTTAACCCAAGGTTCTCTTTCACTACCATGTTTCTTAGCAATAAAATCTTCCTTAGTGTACTTTTCATTTTTATTATGCTTTTCAGGTTCATCTTCTAATTCTTCCTTATCCGAATCATCATTATTATTATTATTATCATTGTTATTAGAACTATCATTATTGTGTTCATTACCACTTTCAGTTTCAGCATCAGAAACAGATATACTATTAGGATCAATAACAGGTTCAGAGGATTCTACAACAGTTTTATGTTTCTTCTTCTTTTTCTTAGAAGGAGCACTAGGTTCATTAACTCGTTGAGAATCTTGTTCAATTCTTTTAGAATATCCCTCTGGATATAAAGGATCTTGAGTAGATTTACCACCTCTAGTTGTTACTTCACAAACATGTTTTTCTTTAGCTATAGAGGCATTTACTAACAATTCTTTTTGCACTTTAGTAAGTTGATCAATTTGAGTTTGAACCATATGAAAATGTTTAATGAGTATTTTAACATCATTGGAGGTTCTATCAACAATATCATGCAAGTTACTAATAGCTCGAGAATTTTCCATTAAATGATTTTCTATTCTCATATTAAAGTTACTTTGCTTAGCAATAAAAGTATCAAATTCATCTAAGCATTGAGCAGGAGGTTTAGAGTAAGGAATATCTCTATCATCAAACCTTTGGAGAGAGTGTACCTCAATTAATGGTGTAGGAGGAATTGGCTTACATAAATCTACTATAGGAGGTAAGTTCTTCACATATTCAGCTTTAATACCCTTCTCTTTAAGAGATTTCTTGGCCTCCTTCATCACTTCATCATTTAATTCAATAATACCCCTCTTCTTCGGTGTTGGTGTAGGTATTGGAGTAGGTTCAGGAATATCCCAATCATCATGATTCTTGCATATTTTAGCTAATAATTCCTCAGCTTCTTCGGGAGTCCTTTTCCTGAAAACACAACTAGCAAAACTATCCAGGTATGTCCTAGATTTAGCAGTTAGTCCACTATAAAATATATCAAGTAGATCATTTTTCTCCAAATCATGGTTCGGCTGGCCTCTTAATATGGAGCAAAAACGTGTCCAAGCCTTAGGCAATTTCTCACCTTCCTCTTGATTAAAATTATAAATTCTTAACAAAGCATCATGTTGAGCACTAGCAGGAAAATATTTCTGAAAGAAAGTATCAAGAAAACCAATGGGACTAGTAATGGAACCAGGAGGCAAATTATTATACCAAGTTTTAGCTTCTCCTTTCAATGAGAAAGGAAATATTTTAGCAACAAAGTAAGTGCGTATTTTTATATCATCAGAAAATATACCACGTAAAGTAGAGAGTTCATTCATGTGTTCTACAACACTTTCTTTTTCGGTTCCACAGAAAGGTTCTCTCTCAACAATAGCTATGTGGGCTAAGTCAAGAGAGAAGTCATAATCTTTATCTTTAATGTTTATGGGAGATGTAGCAAATTTTGCATCAGGAGATAATTTATATCTAACAGAATGTTTTTCAAGAAGGCTTTTCCTAGCACTAGCATCTTTAGTAGCATTAATCTCATCAACAAAATCATCATCAAGCTCCACATACATTTCATCAGGATCATCAATATAATTTGTAAACTCAGGTGAATTAACAAGTGTTTCAACATCTTCATTAGGAATTTCAGCATTTTCAAATTGTTTAGATCTAGCAATTGTAGCATCCAAAAAGGGATCTAATGAACCAGTATCATCAAGAGCAGTAGAAGCATCATCATAAGTAATTTCATATTCAGCAGGAGTAACAGTGCAAGAAGCTTGAGGTGGTGTAACAAGCTTACTTAAAACAGACGGTGAATCAAGAGCAGCAGCGGAACTCAGAGTTGTACCTTTTCTCGTAGTGGATGGTATGATGGGAAATTTCTTATCACCAGGTCTTCCCATGATGAATGAATTCCAGAGAGCAATATCACACTCAGGTGAACTTATAAATAAAGCTATGCTCCCCGGCAACGGCGCTAGAAAATAGTCTTGATGACCCACAAGTATAGGGGATCGCAACAGTCTTCGAGGGAAGTAAAACCCAAATTTATTGATTCGACACAAGGGGAGCCAAAGAATATTTATAAGCCTTAACAGCGGAGTTGTCAATTCAGCTGCACCTGTGAATAGACTTGCTCGAGAAAAATTATCAGTAGCAACAGTTTTATAGCAGTGACAGTAGTGATATAACAGCAGCAGTAGAATAAAAACAGCAGTGATGATTATAGTAGACAGCAGGATTAAAATACTGTAGGCATAGGGACGGATGAACGGGCGTTGCATGGATGAGATATTTCATATAATAACCAAGTCATGGGCATTTGCAGATAAATAAGATAAAGCATCCAAGTTTAATTAACCATAGGCATGTGTTCTAATTTAGTTGTGCGTGCTCGCAATGAGAAACTTGCACATCATATTTTGTCCTACCAGCCCGTTTGCAACGGGGCCTCAAGGGAAACTACTGGTAATTAAGGTACTCCTTTTAATAAAGTACCGGAGCAAAGCATTTACATTCCGTGAACACATGTGATCCTCATATCACAGCCATCCCCTCCGGTTGTCCCAATTGTTGTCACTTTGGGGCCTCGGGTTCCGGACAATAATATGTGTATACAACTCATAGATATGATCTAAAACAATAATTATCTTCATGATACAATAATATGTTCAGATCTGAAATCATGGCACTCGGGCCCTAGTGTCAAGCATTAAGCATAACAAGTTGCAACAATGACGTAAAACACCGATAACGGATACTAGGCACCATGCCCTAATGATATTACAGCTATTACATGAACGATCTCACCCAATCCCTACCATCCCCTCAAGCCTACAACGGTGGATTTCTCACACATGGATGGGGAAACATGGATGGTTGATGGAGAAGTGGTGGCGATGACGATGGCGATGATCTCCTTCGATTTCCCGTCCCAGCGGAGTGCCGGAACAGGAACTTCTGGTCCCCGAATTGAGTTTCGAGGAGGCGGCGGCGCTCGGGTGTGTTTCTGGGAAAAGTCTCTGCGTCGGTGTCGTTTTTAGGTCAGGGGGGCTAAGTAGCCGAGAGGGAGGCTCGAGGGGGTGGCCGAGTCGGCCACACCCCCTCCCGGCGCGGCAGGGCCCCACCCGCGCGAGCACGTGGTGTGGGCGCCTCGCAGCCCGCCTCCGTCTCGTCTTCTGGCGCCGGGACTCTTCGGGCAAAATAGTGACTTTGGGCTTTTTTCCTGGTATTTTCCTGAAAGTTGAATTCATGCACAAAAATGAGACACCAGGGCAATTCTGCTAAAAACAGCGTTAGTCCGTGTTAGTTGCATTCAAAACACACAAATTAGAGGTAAAACAATAGCAAAAGTGTTCTGGAAAGTAGATACGTTTTGGACGTATCAGTCCCTAAGAAAGGAGGAATTACTGTTGTGCCTAATGAAAATGATGAACTTATTCCTCAAAGAGTAGTTGTTGGTTATAGAATGTGCATTGATTTTCGAAAGGTTAATAAAGTTACTAAGAAAGATCATTATTCATTACCCTTTATTGATCAAATGTTAGAGAGATTAGCTAAGAAAACTCATTTTTGCTTTCTTGATGGCTATTTTGGCTTCTCACAAATTGCTGTTAAAATGCAAGATCAAGAGAAAACCACATTTACTTGTCCTTATGGTACTTATGCTTATAGACGTATGCCCTTTGGTTTATGTAATGCTCCTGCTACTTTTCAAAGATGCATGTCTGCTATTTTTCACGGTTTTTGTGAGGAGATTGTGGAAGTATTCATGGACGATTTCTCCTTCTACGGAACTTCTTTTGATAACTGCTTGCACAACCTTGATAAAGTTTTGCAGAGATGTGAAGAAACTAACCTTGTTCTTAATTGGGAGAAATGTCACTTTATGGTTAATGAAGGAATTGTTCTTGGACATAAAATTTCTGAAAGAGGTATTAAAGTAGATAGAGCTAAAGTGGAGGCAATTGAGAAAATGCCTTGCCCCCGAGATGTTAAAGGTATTCGTATTATTCTTGGTCATGCTGGTTTCTATAGAAGGTTTATTAAAGATTTCTCTAAAATATCAAAGCCTCTTACTAATCTTCTACAAAAAGATGTACCTTTTGTTTTTGATGATGATTGTAAGGAAGCTTTTGAAACTTTGAAAAAGGCTTTAATAAGTGCTCCTATTGTTCGACCACCTGATTGGAATTTACCATTTGAAATTATGTGTGATGCTAGTGATTTTGTTGTTGGTGCTGTTCTTGGACAGCGAATTGATAAAAAGTTGAATGTTATTCATTATGCTAGTAAGACTCTTGATTCTGCACAAAAGAATTATGCTACAACTGAAAAAGAATTTCTAGCTGTTGTCTTTGCTTGTGATAAGTTTAGACCTTATATTGTTGATTCTAAAATTATTATTCACACTGATCATGCTGCTATTAGATATCTTATGGAGAAGAAAGATGCTAAGTCTAGACTTATTAGATGGGTGTTGCTTTTGCAAGAATTCGATTTGCATATTGTAGATAGTAAAGGTGCTGAAAATCCTGTTGCTGATAATTTGTCTAGATTGGAAAACATTGCTTATGATCCTATTCGTGTTAATGATAGTTTTCCAAATGAACAATTGGCTGCAATAAGGGTGAGTTCACAAGATAGTCCTTGGTATGCTGATTATGCTAACTTTATTGTTTCGAAGTATTTGCCTCCAACCTTTTCAGCTCAACAACGAAGAAAATTCTTTTATGACTTGAGGCATTATTTTTGGGATGACCCACACTTGTATAAAGAAGGAGTGGATGGTATTATGTGAAGATGTGTTCCAGAACATGAACAAAAAGAGATATTGAGAAAGTGCCATAGTAGTGCTTATGGAGGACATCACGCTGGAGATAGAACTGCACAAAAGATTCTTCAGTCAGGTTTTTATTAGCCTACTCTCTTTAAAGATGCAAGAAGGTTTATTTTATCTTGTGATGAGCGTCAAAGAACTGGTAATATCTCTAGACGTAATGAAATGCCTATGAATTATACTCTTGTTATTGAGCCATTTGATTGTTGGGGATTTGACTTTATGGGTCCTTTTCCTCCTTCAAAGGGTTATACTCATATACTTGTTGCTGTTGATTATGTTACTAAATGGGTAGAAGCTATACCTACAAAAAGTGCTGATGGTGACACCTCATTAAAAATGCTTCAAGATATTATTTTCCTTAGGTTTGGTGTACCTAGATACCTTATGACCGATGGAGGTTCTCATTTTATTCATCGTGGTTTTAGAAAAGTTCTTGCTAAATATGGTGTTAATCATAGAATTGCTTCAGCCTATCATCCTCAAACTAGTGGGCAAGTGGAACTATCAAATAGAGAAATTAAATCTATCTTGCAAAAGACTGTTAATAGAACTAGGAAAAATTGGGCTAACAAATTAAATGATGCTTTATGGGCTTATAGAACTGCTTATAAAAATCCTATGGGTATGTCTCCTTATAAAATGGTTTATGGAAAAGCTTGTCACTTGCCTTTAGAATTAGAACACAAAGCTTATTGGGCAGTGAGAGAACTTAATAGAGATTTTAAACTTGCTGGTGAGAAGAGGTTGCTAGACTTGAGTTCTTTAGATGAATGGAGAAGTGAGGCATATTAAAATGCTAGACTCTTTAAAGTGAAAGTTAAGAAATGGCATGATAGAAGAATTATTAAGAGAGAGTTTCATGTTGGTGAGAAAGTTCTATTGTATCGTTCTCGTCTTAGATTTTTTGCAGGAAAGCTACTCTCCAAATGGGAAGGACCTTATGTTATTGTAGAGGTATATCGTTCGGATGCAATTAAAATTGCTTCACTCAAGGATGATACTACACAAGTGGTAAATGGACAAAGACTCAAACATTATATTTCTGGAGATTCTTATAATGAAGATGTTGATATTATTCAAGTGATTACTCCGGAAGTTTTTATTAAAGAGCAATTTTCTGAGTCTGCAGAAGCTGAATTTGAAAAGGAAAAGTTTTGGTAAGAAAAAGTCCGCGTTTTAAATTTTGGAAGATACTATATTTGTTTTTAGAAAATATGGAAAATTACGAGACGAAAACGAGTGGGAGACGGAGCACGAGGCCACGTCACCACATGGTGGCGCGGGCCCCATCCTGGCCGCGCCACCACATGGTGAGCGAGCCTCGGAGCTCGTCTCCGACTAGGTTTCCTCCTGAACTGGTACAAGAAGATGGCGGAACGTGAGGTGGATATCGTTCACCGGATCGTGGCTGAACTTATTGCCAAGCATGAGGAGGAGACCGCAAAGCTCTGGGAGGACATCTTCTCACTCCATAAGAGTACCAACAATCTTCAGGCGCAACTCTACGATGTTCAGAATCAAAACTGTGAGTATGCAACCAGGTTTAAACGCATAAGTGCCGCTGCAAGTTTCAGGATACTCGAGACCAAGTCATCATTTGTTGATGGAGAGCCCCTGCCTTGGAAGTTTGATGAAGAGGATTCTCCACCAACGCCACCTCAGGAGTAATTCAACATCGGTATTGGCATCCCCTTGGCTTGTTCCAAGCTTGGGGGAGTGCCGTGGTGTCACACCATTATCTTTTACCTTTTTACCTTATCAGTTGAGTCACATAATGAGTAGAGAAGTTATCTTATAGGATAGTATGCAATGTGGAAGTATCTCTCTTTTAGTTGGTTATCTATGTATCCCTTGGTGTGAGTTGCCGATATGGAATATTAATGAGAAGTTTTATCATTTACTTTTTGCACACCTTATTTTAGTTTGCAACTTCTATTATATATGATTGATCTTGTCATTAGTATTGGTATCACTTTGGGAGCATATAGTAAATCTTTTGGTTTTGACAAACTTAGCATTGGTCAGTAGTTACAATACTTTGAGACTTAAGTGGAGAAAATAAGTACATGTAGATATATTATTCAATGATCTTTCTCACTTATAGCTCATAAGCTTAGTATTCACAATTTAAAATTGTTTGTGCTTATAAGGAAGATTGCATGATTGTTCTTACTACATGTATATTTGTTTATATCCATCAACTCTTATGCTTGCTACCCAATCTTGCTAGCCAAAGCCTTGTATCAAGAGGGAATGCTTCTCATACATCCAAACCATGAGCCAAAACCTTTGCCATCTGTGTCCACCATAACTACCTATTATGTGGTATTTTGCGCCACTCCAAGTAAATACTTCGTGTGCTATCTTTATTCAAAATTATTATCCCTTATTTGTGTCACTGTTTATTAGCTCATGAGAAAGTATGTGGGTTACTCTATGTTTAACTTGTTAGATAGACTTTCAAATGAGCTGGCAAATGGGGTGCCCAGTCCCAAGTTTAATTGTTCAATTCTCTTCACATGGTTTTCAATGAGTTATCAAAAAGAAAGTTCCAAAGTGTTATGATATTCAAAAATAGGCACTCCTCCAAGGTTTGAGAAGGATTGGAAGGCACCCGAGGATTCGGTTAGCCATGGATTGTGTAAGCAATGGTGGGGAGGAGTGCCAAACCGATTTATAAAAAGTGTGCATGTGTAAACAAAAGAGAAGAGGGATGATCTACCCTTTGGTAGAAATAACGTCCTTCAATGGGAGCCGCTCTTGAAAGTCTAGATAACATGGTAAATATAGTTTTCATTCACTATCATTCATTGACAACGACATACATACCTTAAAACTTATTTCATACTCTTTATATGATTTCAAAACTTAAAGCTCTAGCACATGTTTGTATCTCTGCTTCCCTCTGCGAAGGGCCTATCTTTTACTTTCATGTTGAGTCAGTAAACCTACTTCCCTCTGTCTTAAGCAAGCATTTGAGTTGTTGTGATTCAACCATCTATACATTTGTATTATTGATCATGTCTTTCTTTCTTCCTTGTTTAGCACAATGCCGCTATCTCATAGATAAAATCTTGAAAGTTAGCAACTACTGTAAGAGGGCTGTTTTGAAGAGTAAGTTCAATCTGTTCATTGTTCTCTGACCAAGAACGAAGTTTGCCAACACCAACTTGATTGTCTCTATGCACCTTATTGTGATTTCCCTTTACTTGTTACAAGTTGAGTTATATGAATGGAGTTGTGATCTAAGATGACTTGTGTATTAATAGATGTGATGCTTCTTATCCGTATATTCTTTATCGCCACTTCACTCCATAAACCTGTGGTCATGTAAACTGAGTTCAGCTTTCGCTTGGGGACAAGCGAGGTCTAACCTTGGGGGGAGTTGATATGTCCATTTTGCATCACTATTTTATATCATAATTTACTGGTATTCATTGGTATATTTCATATTTGGAGATGATACTTATGTTATTTCATCTATTTTGCATGTTTGATGATTATTGGAGGATGGATCACCGGAGTCTGAATTCTGCTGGAAAAAGCACCGTCAAGATACAATATTTGCAAATACCAGAAGAACAAAATAAAAAGATGGAAGTTCCTATTCTTCCAGATGCCGGAGGAAGCCAAAAGGGGAGAGCCAGGTGGGCCCCAAGGGGCCCACACCATGCCCAGGCGCGGGTCCCTCCTCTGCCACGCCGGGAGGTGGTGTGGCCACCCTGGCCCACTGCTAGCGACGCCCTTTCGCGTACTTCATCCCCCCGAAAACCTAAGACCTAGGGGACGGACGAGAAACTATTCCGCCGCCTCCACGAGGCGGAAATCACCAGAGAGAGAAAAGCTCTCCGGCAGGGAGAAATCTGCCGGGGAAATCCCTTCCCGGAGGGGGGAAATCGTCGCCATCGTCACCGTCATCGAGCTGCACTTCATCGGTATCATCATCACCACCATCTCCACCGCCGACACCGTCATCTCCATCGGTCCACTCCGTTCCCGCTGTAACATCTAGGGCTGAATCTTGTGTGTTTGATAGGGGAAACTCTCCCGGTGTTGATTACTCTTGTTATTGATGCTATTGAGT
The DNA here is from genome assembly GCA_026929855.1 of Poa annua. Taxonomy (NCBI): domain Eukaryota; kingdom Viridiplantae; phylum Streptophyta; class Magnoliopsida; order Poales; family Poaceae; genus Poa; species Poa annua. The sequence continues at coordinate 44,839,887 of CM049436.1, forward strand.
GAAACCGTTGAATTAAGGTTTATGTTCAGATTGTTACCCATCATTATATCACCTCTGATCATGTTCCAAATGATGTGTTGTGAGTAGTTCGTTTAGTTCTTGAGGACATGGGAGAAGTCTAGATGTTAGTAGTGAACTATGTTGAGTAATATTTAATGTTTTGATATTTAAGTTGTGGTGCTATTCTTCTAGTGGTGTCATGTGAACGTCGACTAAATGACACTTCACCTTTATGGGCCTAGGGGAATGCATTGTGTATTCGAATATTAATTGTGGGGTTGCCGGAGTGACAGAAACCTAAACCCCCGTTAGTATCTCGATGCATGAGTGATGGTAGGATCTCAGAGTTTAAGGTTGTGGTTAGATTTATCTTAATTACTTTCTAGTATTTGCGGATGCTTACTAGGGGTATAATCACATGTATGTATTAGTCCTAGGAAGGGCGGTGCATTAGCATAGGTTCACCCACACGACACTTATCGAAACACTAAAGATTAATCATCTATATGAAGCGAAAGCACTAGACAGAAATCCCGTGTGTGCTCAGGAACGCTTGATCATCATAAGTAAACATACCGGCTTGTACTTTGCTCTACAAAGGATTGGGGCACTCGCTGCAATTATAATTGTTGCGCTTTATTTACTCGCACTTTATTTATCTGTGATATCAAAAACTTCTAAAAACTTGTCTGCTAGTGTTTACAGTAAAATCCTCATCAAAACCGCTTGTCAGCACCTTCTGCTCCTCGTTGTATTCGACACTCTTATTTATCGAAATTACTACGATACACCCCCTATACTTGTGGATCATCAAACCACACTAACAGTCAAGTGGCATAAGTTGTTAACTCACAGCTGCTCTCCCTACTTGGTAAGAATGCGAATAATTCTAGAAGGCAGCAAAAGTTCACAACGTCTGTGATCAATCACCATCTCCCTTGTGCAAATGATCTGGCTATATAGCTTTTGCTTTGTTTTGCAGCACAAAGACACTGAAACTACTTGGTCTGCCTGTCATACGAGCATATCAACATATCAAACAGTTTGAAGCCAACTGAGAGAGTGGCAGGGAAAAAATGCTAGCAGCAGAGCTGAATGCGGTGAACAATGTAAGCATTTCAAGGCAAGTGAGATCTCTCAAGTCACGTGATACGTCTCCAACGTATCTATAATTTCTTATGTTCCATGCTATATTATACCAAGTTATTACATGTTTTATATGCATTTTATATAGTTTTATGCATTTTCTGGTACTAACCTATTAACAAGATGCCACAGTGCCAGTTCCCTGTTTTCTGCTGTTTTTGGTTTCAGAAAAGTACTTAAGGAAATATTCTCGGAATTGGACGATTTCTTTTCTGAAGTCAGTTTTTCATCGGGAACGTTCCAGAAAGCCGAACACGAGACGAAGTGGGCCACCGAGGCGGCGCCACCACGTGCTCTTGCGGCAGCACTCCTGACCGCGCGAGGACCAGGTGTGGGCCCCTCGGGGCGCCACCGACTTCGCCCTTTCGCCTACAAATACCCCCCAGACTAAAAACCCTAGCACGGTGTTCATATTTTCCTCCACGGGTCCCGAGCCACCGCCGTCGTCAACACCAATTCGGGAGAGATCAGAACTTCTCCCGGCACCCTGCCGGGAGGGGGAATCGTCACCGGAGGCCTCTACGTCGCCATGACCACCTCCGGACTGATGCGTGAGTGGTCTACCCATGGACTACGGGTCCATAGCAGTAGCTAGATGGTTGTCTTCTCCTCTTGTGCTATCATGTTTAGATCTTGTGAGCTGCCTATCATGATCAAGATCACCGTTATGTAATACTTCATGTTGTGTTTGCTGGGATCCGATGAATATTGAGTACTAAAGTTATTGCTTCATAATATATCATGTGTGTGCTATTTAATGATCTTGCATGCTCTCCGTTACTTGTGTATGCTCTGGCCAAGTTGATGCTTGTGACTCCAAGAGGGGGTATTTATGCTCGATAGTAGGTTCATGTCTCTATTAAATCTGGGGTGGTGACAGCTAGCTCTAAGGTTGTAGATGTACTGTTGCTACTAGGGATAAAACATTAGTACTTTGTCTAAGGATGATGTTACTTACTTACTTTACACACAGTGCTTAAGGCGATAATCTGTTGCATGCAACTTAATACTGAAAGGGGTGCGGACGCTAACCGGAAGGTGGATTATTAGTCATAGATGCGGTTGGAACGGTCTATGTATATTGTTGTAATGCCCGAATGAATCTCACACTAGACATCATAACATTGGTATATGCATTGGTTTGCTCATCATTATTCTATCAATTGCCCAGCTGTAATTTGTTTACCCGCATGAATGTTATTATTATTTATGGAGAGACACCACTAGTGAACTGTGGACCCCGGTCCTTCTCTTTAATCTGATAAACCACAAACTGCAAACCTGTTACTTTCTGCAAACAAACATCTTTGTTCCACACATACGTTTAATCCTTTGTTACAGCAAGCCGGTGAGATTGACAACCTCACCGTTAAGTTGGGGCAAAGTATCTTGATTGTGTTGTGTGCAGGTTCCACGTCACCTACGTCCCAGGAAGCATTTTCTGGCGCCTTTACGTCGCAGATTTTTCTGGCGCCGTTGACACCTCGGGGGAATTCATTATTTCCTACTGGTTCGATAACCTTGGTTTCACAACTGAGGGAAACTTGCTGCTGCACTACTTCATACCTTCCTCTTGGGGTCTCCCAACAACACACCCACCGTGTGCATCAAGCATTTTTCTGGCGCCGTTACCGGGGAAATAAGAATTCCTTTGAAGACCTTCACACTCCTCCGTCAACTTCGTTGCCGGTGATTTGAAGATTCTTCTACGAGGGGAGTCTCTCACATCCAATCTTTTTATTTTTGTTATTGTCTTGCTTAGTTTATTTTTATTATTGTCTTGTTTGCTTAATATCAAAAATACAAAAAAAAATAGTTACTTGCAATTTATTTTATTGTCTTGTTTGCTTAAATATCAAAAATACAAAAAAATTAGTTACTTGCATTACTTTGTTTATTTCGGTTTGCTATTTTATTTTCAGTTTTTGTTATTTTGGTTATTTTGGTTTGATATTTAAGTTGCTGAAAATGGGTAGTCCTGAAGTTGAAGTTCGTTCGTTTAAACAACAAGGAGGAGAAAGTTTAAAAGATACTTGGTATAGGATAAATGATGCTCATAAAAAATGCACTAAAAAGCACTCTACTTTAATCCTCCTTAGGAATTTTTATGTTGGTATCTCTAGTTGGTATAGGTATGTTCTTGATACTCTTACGGGGGGTAACTTTCTTGGTACACCTGCTTTTGAAGCCTGCAATTTAACTGAAAGTTTGGTAGGGGCACCACCCCTTACTAAAGAAGTTAAAACTGAGATCACTTTGGAAGATATTATTAAAAGGTTGGATTCTATGGAGAAAACTTTTCTTGTTAATACTAGCAAGGGTAATGAATCACTAGATGACATTAATGGAAGAATCACTGCTTTAGAAACTAGCAACACCCTTGATACTCATAATCATAGAATTGATGAATTAGAAGATGCTATGGAGACCTTAAGTTCAACCTTTGCCTCTATTAAAACTAAGAAAGATAAGGCTTTTGTAGGAAGAGAGCAAAAGTTTATTTATATTCCCAAACCCAAACCTCCCAATATGCCTAAAAGTGATGGTTTACATAATAGGACACACTCATGGATACCAAAAACACCTATTACAACCAACCATGTTTTGGAGGAAATTATTGGTGTTGATGCTTCATCTCTTGATAATACTTGAGTTTTGCTTTCTGTGCCTAGCTGAAAGGCGTTAAACAAAAGCGCTTATGGGAGACAAGCCACTTTTATTTCCTGTTATTTTGTTTTGTTTGTGTCAAGGACTTGTCCTACCTCTGTAGCAATTCCTTTGTATCTTTATTTTATTGCATTGTTGTGTCAAGATAAGCCTCTAGTTGAAAGTTCATGCTAAATTTGGATTCCTGCGCAGATTTAGTTTTCTGCTGTCCACCGTTTAATTCGTAACTTCTCACAGAAAAATCCAAATAATCTGCCCTTTTTTGTGCGTAATCCTTAGATATATATGCAACTTTCATTAGTTTTGAGTTTTCTGAACTGAGCAAGTTAAGTGCCTCGAAAAAATTCGTCTTTATGGACTGTTCTGTTTTTGACAGATTCTACCATTTATTTTGCAATGCCTCTTTTGCTATTTTGATTGGATCTTTTTATCCTATGAAGTATCAGTGGCTGTAGATAATGTCCAGTAGCATTGGTAGCAATTGTGTTCCTACAGAATATCATAATTTTTCGTGCACTAACCCTCTAATGAAGTTTACTCTAAGTTTGGTGTGGAGGAAGTTTTCAAGGATCAAGAGAGAAGGATGATATGATGTGATCAAGAGGATAGTAAAGCCAAAGCTTGGGGATGCCCCGGTGGTTCATCCCCAACATATTTCAAGAAGACTCAAGCGTCAAAGCTTGGGATGCCCAAGGCATCCCCTTCTTCATCAACAAACTATCAGGTCCTTTCTAGTGAAACTATATTTTAATTCCGCCACTTCTTATGTGCTTTTCTTGAAGCGTCGGTTTGTTTTTGTTTTTGTTTTTGTTATTTTCATTCTCTGAATAAAATGGATCCTAGCATTCCTTTGTGGGAGAGAGACACGCTCCGCTTTTTCTTATGAATACTCGTATTCGTCACTTATATTTGTTGAGTATTCTTCTATGTTACTTCAATGCTTTCTAGCTCTTGTTTTTCATGCATCTCTTGCTAGAGCTGTTAGCTTTATTATATCATACTCTCATATCTCATTGTTTAATTACTTGGAGAGTTTATCTTTTAAATAAGTTGATTGGTGTTTGGTTGAGAACAGAAAATGCTAAATGTGGTAGATGGTATAAAGAAAGATATACATGCTTTTATGGATTGTTATCTTGCATGTTGTGGTGCTTGGCAATTGTTTTGAGCTCTCAAGTAGATCATGTTTAAGCTTTTACATCATGTAGTTAAAACCTATTAGTGAGGAACTACCGTAAAACTTGCTGAAATTTGGTTTGCATGTTTGGTATCTCTAAGGTCTAGATATTTTCTAGTTAAAGTGTTTGAACAACAAGGAAGACAATGTAGAGTTTTATAATGCTTGCAATATGTTTTTATATACGTCTTGTTGTCATAGTTTATACTTGTGTTTGTTTCAAACAACCTTGCTAGCCAAAGCCTTGTACTGAGAGGGAATGCTTCTCGTGCATCCATAATCATTGAGCCAAAACCTATGCCATTTGTGTCCACCATACCTACCTACTACATGGTATTTCCTACCATTCCAAGTAAATACTTCATGTGATACCTTTTATTCAAAATTTATTATCCCTTATTTGTGTCAATGTTTATTAGCTCATGAGGAAGTATGTGGTGTTACGGATATCAACCTTGTCATTTGCTTTTAGACAGACTTTCACCAACCGGACTAGTGGCATATACACCGCTTATCCATTAACTTTGCAAAAAGAGCTAGCAAATGGGGTGCCCAGTCCCAATTAATTACAACTTTAACCACTGCATTCTCTTCACATTTTTGCCCTGATCTAATCAGCCAAGCAATGATACTAGTTCTAAACTACATGTGTAAACAAAAGAGAAAAGAGGGATGATCTGCCCTTGGGTAGAAATAACGTCCTTCATGGGAGCCGCTCTTAAGAAAGTCTGGTTGACAAGGGGGGTAGAGTGCCCATTACCATTCGTTGACAACGACAAACACCGCTCAAAACTTACTTTTATGCTCTCTATATGATTTCAAAAACCTATAAAACTAAGAAGCTCTAGCACATGCTTGTATCCCTGCTTCCCTCTGCGAAAGGCCTATCTTTTACTTTATGTTGAGTCAGTTTACCTACTTCTTTCTATCCCCGAAGCAAACACTTGTGTCAACTGTGTGCAACAATTCTTATATGCTTACTTATTGCACTTGTTATATTTCTTTGTGTTGACAACTATATATATGATATACATGTTCAAAAGTTGAAAGCCAATGCTGAAACTTATATCTTCCTTTGTGTTGCTTCAATGCTCTTTTGCTTAGATAATATTGCTTTATGAGTTAACTCTTATGCAAATCTTTTTGATGCTTGTTTGAAAGTACTATTCATGAAAAGTTTTACTTATATGATGTAGTTGTTTACTCCTTGTCTATTTGTTAGCAAACTATAGATCATTGCCTTGAGTCACTTCATTCATAACATGAGCCTTACATTATATAATGATCAAGATTGTGTTTAAGCATGTCACTTCAGAAATTATTCTTCTTTTATCGTTCTTGCCTACTTGGGACGAGTAGAACTAAGCTTGGGGATGTTGATACGTCTCCAGCGTATCTATAATTTCTTATGTTCCATGCTATATTATACCAAGTTATTACATGTTTTATATGCATTTTATATAGTTTTATGCATTTTCTGGTACTAACCTATTAACAAGATGCCACAGTGACAGTTCCCTGTTTTCTGCTGTTTTTGGTTTCAGAAAAGTACTTAAGGAAATATTCTCGGAATTAGACGATTTCTTTTCTGAAGTCAGTTTTTCATCGGGAACGTTCCAGAAAGCCGAACACGAGACGAAGTGGGCCACCGAGGCGGCGCCACCACGTGCTCGCGCGGCAGCACTCCTGGCCGCGCGAGGACCAGGTGTGGGCCCCTCGGGGCGCCACCGACTTCGCCTTTTCGCCTACAAATACCCCCCAGACTAAAAACCCTAGCACGGTGTTCATATTTTCCTCCACGGGTCCCGAGCCGCCGCCGTCGTCAACACCAATTCGGGAGAGATCAGAACTTCTCCCGGCACCCTGCCGGGAGGGGGAATCGTCACCGGAGGCCTCTACGTCGCCATGACCGCCTCCGGACTGATGCGTGAGTAGTCTACCCTTGGACTACGGGTCCATAGCAGTAGCTAGATGGTTGTCTTCTCCTCATGTGCTATCATGTTTAGATCTTGTGAGCTGCCTATCATGATCAAGATCACCGTTATGTAATACTTCATGTTGTGTTTGCTGGGATCCGATGAATATTGAGTACTAAAGTTATTGCTTCATAATATATCATGTGTGTGCTATTTAATGATCTTGCATGCTCTCCGTTACTTGTGTATGCTCTGGCCAAGTAGATGCTTGTGACTCCAAGAGGGGGTATTTATGCTCGATAGTAGGTTCACGTCTCTATTAAATCTGGGGTGGTGACAGCTAGCTCTAAGGTTGTAGATGTACTGTTGCTACTAGGGATAAAACAGTAGTACTTTGTCTAAGGATGATGTTACTTACTTACTTTACACACAGTGCTTAAGGCGATAATCTGTTGCATGCAACTTAATACTGAAAGGGGTGCGGACGCTAACCGGAAGGTGGATTATTAGTCATAGATGCGGTTGGAACGGTCTATGTATATTGTTGTAATGCCCGAATGAATCTCACACTAGACATCATAACATTGGTATATGCATTGGTTTGCTCATCATTATTCTATCAATTGCCCAGCTGTAATTTGTTTACCCGCATGAATGTTATTATTATTTATGGAGAGACACCACTAGTGAACTGTGGACCCCGGTCCTTCTCTTTAATCTGATAAACCACAAACTGCAAACCTGTTACTTTCTGCAAACAAACATCTTTGTTCCACACATACGTTTAATCCTTTGTTACAGCAAGCCGGTGAGATTGACAACCTCACCGTTAAGTTGGGGCAAAGTATCTTGATTGTGTTGTGTGCAGGTTCCACGTCACCTACGTCCCAGGAAGCATTTTCTGGCGCCTTTACGTCGCAGATTTTTCTGGCGCCGTTGACACCTCGGGGGAATTCATTATTTCCTACTGGTTCGATAACCTTGGTTTCACAACTGAGGGAAACTTGCTGCTGCACTACTTCATACCTTCCTCTTGGGGTCTCCCAACAACACACCCACTGTGTGCATCAAGCATTTTTCTGGCGCCGTTGCCGGGGAAATAAGAATTCCTTTGAAGACCTTCACACTCCTCCGTCAACTTCGTTGCCGGTGATTTGAAGATTCTTCTACGAGGGGAGTCTCTCACATCCAATCTTTTTATTTTTGTTATTGTCTTGCTTAGTTTATTTTTATTATTGTCTTGTTTGCTTAATATCAAAAATACAAAACAAAATAGTTACTTGCAATTTATTTTATTGTCTTGTTTGCTTAAATATCAAAAATACAAAAAAATTAGTTACTTGCATTACTTTGTTTATTTCGGTTTGCTATTTTATTTTCAGTTTTTGTTATTTTGGTTATTTTGGTTTGATATTTAAGTTGCTGAAAATGGGTAGTCCTGAAGTTGAAGTTCGTTCGTTTAAACAACAAGGAGGAGAAAGTTTAAAAGATACTTGGTATAGGATAAATGATGCTCATCAAAAATGCACTAAAAAGCACTCTACTTTAATCCTCCTTAGGAATTTTTATGTTGGTATCTCTAGTTGGTATAGGTATGTTCTTGATACTCTTACGGGGGTAACTTTCTTGGTACACCTGCTTTTGAAGCCTGCAATTTAATTGAAAGTTTGGTAGGGGCACCACCCCTTACTAAAGAAGTTAAAACTGAGATCACTTTGGAAGATATTATTAAAAGGTTGGATTCTATGGAGAAAACTTTTCTTGATAATACTAGCAAGGGTAATGAATCACTAGATGACATTAATGGAAGAATCACTGCTTTAGAAACTAGCAACACCCTTGATACTCATAATCATAGAATTGATGAATTAGAAGATGCTATGGAGACCTTAAGTTCAACCTTTGCCTCTATTAAAACTAAGAAAGATAAGGCTTTTGTAGGAAGAGAGCAAAAGTTTATTTATATTCCCAAACCCAAACCTCCCAATATGCCTAAAAGTGATGGTTTACATAATAGGACACACTCATGGATACCAAAAACACCTATTACAACCAACCATGTTTTGGAGGAAATTATTGGTGTTGATGCTTCATCTCTTGATAATACTTGAGTTTTGCTTTCTGTGCCTAGCTGAAAGGCGTTAAACAAAAGCGCTTATGGGAGACAAGCCACTTTTATTTCCTGTTATTTTGTTTTGTCTGTGTCAAGGACTTGTCCTACCTCTGTAGCAATTCATTTGTATCTTTATTTTATTGCATTGTTGTGTCAAGATAAGCCTATAGTTGAAAGTTCATGCTAAATTTGGATTCCTGCGCAGAAACAGTTTTCTGCTGTCCACCGTTTAATTCGTAACTTCTCACAGAAAAATCCAAATAATCTGTCCTTTTTTGTGCGTAATCCTTAGATATATATGCAACTTTCATTAGTTTTGAGTTTTCTGAACTGAGCAAGTTAAGTGCCTCGAAAAAATTCGTCTTTATGGACTGTTCTGTTTTTGACAGATTCTACCATTTATTTTGCAATGCCTCTTTTGCTATTTTGATTGGATCTTTTTATCCTATGAAGTATCAGTGGCTGTAGATAATGTCCAGTAGCATTGGTAGCAATTGTGTTCCTACAGAATATCATAATTTTTCGTGCACTAACCCTCTAATGAAGTTTACTCTAAGTTTGGTGTGGAGGAAGTTTTCAAGGATCAAGAGAGAAGGATGATATGATGTGATCAAGAGGATAGTAAAGCCAAAGCTTGGGGATGCCCCGGTGGTTCATCCCCAACATATTTCAAGAAGACTCAAGCGTCAAAGCTTGGGGATGCCCAAGGCATCCCCTTCTTCATCAACAAACTATCAGGTCCTTTCTAGTGAAACTATATTTTAATTCCGCCACTTCTTATGTGCTTTTCTTGAAGCGTCGGTTTGTTTTTGTTTTTGGTTTTGTTATTTTCATTCTCTGAATAAAATGGATCCTAGCATTCCTTTGTGGGAGAGAGACACGCTCCGCTTTTTCTTATGAATACTCGTATTCGTCACTTATATTTGTTTAGTATTCTTCTATGTTACTTCAATGCTTTCTAGCTCTTGTTTTTCATGCATCTCTTGCTAGAGCTGTTAGCTTTATTATATCATACTCTCATATCTCATTGTTTAATTACTTGGAGAGTTTGTCTTTTAAATAAGTTGATTGGTGTTTGGTTGAGAACAGAAAATGCTAAATGTGGTAGATGGTATAAAGAAAGATATACATGCTTTTATGGATTGTTATCTTGCATGTTGTGGTGCTTGGCAATTGTTTTGAGCTCTCAAGTAGATCATGTTTAAGCTTTTACATCATGTAGTTAAAACCTATTAGTGAGGAACTACCGTAAAACTTGCTGAAATTTGGTTTGCATGTTTGGTATCTCTAAGGTCTAGATATTTTCTAGTTAAAGTGTTTGAACAACAAGGAAGACAATGTAGAGTTTTATAATGCTTGCAATATGTTTTTATATACGTCTTGTTGTCATAGTTTATACTTGTGTTTGTTTCAAACAACCTTGCTAGCCAAAGCCTTGTACTGAGAGGGAATGCTTCTCGTGCATCCATAATCCTTGAGCCAAAACCTATGCCATTTGTGTCCACCATACCTACCTACTACATGGTATTTCCTGCCATTCCAAGTAAATACTTCATGTGCTACCTTTTATTCAAAATTTATTATCCCTTATTTGTGTCAATGTTTATTAGCTCATGAGGAAGTATGTGGTGTTACGGATATCAACCTTGTCATTTGCTTTTAGACAGACTTTCACCAACCGGACTAGTGGCATATACACCGCTTATCCATTAACTTTGCAAAAAGAGCTGGCAAATGGGGTGCCCAGTCCCAATTAATTACAACTTTAACCACTGCATTCTCTTCACATTTTTGCCCTGATCTAATCAGCCAAGCAATGATACTAGTTCTAAACTACATGTGTAAACAAAAGAGAAAAGAGGGATGATCTGCCCTTGGGTAGAAATAACGTCCTTCATGGGAGCCGCTCTTAAGAAAGTCTGGTTGACAAGGGGGGTAGAGTGCCCATTACCATTCGTTGACAACGACAAACACCGCTCAAAACTTACTTTTATGCTCTCTATATGATTTCAAAAACCTATAAAACTAAGAAGCTCTAGCACATGCTTGTATCCCTGCTTCCCTCTGCGAAAGGCCTATCTTTTACTTTATGTTGAGTCAGTTTACCTACTTCTTTCTATCCCCGAAGCAAACACTTGTGTCAACTGTGTGCAACAATTCTTATATGCTTACTTATTGCACTTGTTATATTTCTTTGTGTTGACAACTATATATATGATATACATGTTCAAAAGTTGAAAGCCAATGCTGAAACTTATATCTTCCTTTGTGTTGCTTCAATGCTCTTTTGCTTAGATAATATTGCGTTATGAGTTAACTCTTATGCAAATCTTTTTGATGCTTGTTTGAAAGTACTATTCATGAAAAGTTTTACTTATATGATGTAGTTGTTTACTCCTTGTCTATTTGTTAGCAAACTATAGATCATTGCCTTGAGTCACTTCATTCATAACATGAGCCTTACATTATATTATGATCAAGATTGTGTTTAAGCATGTCACTTCAGAAATTATTCTTCTTTTATCGTTCTTGCCTACTTGGGACGAGTAGAACTAAGCTTGGGGATGTTGATACGTCTCCAGCGTATCTATAATTTCTTATGTTCCATGCTATATTATACCAAGTTATTACATGTTTTATATGCATTTTATATAGTTCTATGCATTTTCTGGTACTAACCTATTACCAAGATGCCACAGTGCCAGTTCCCTGTTTTCTGCTGTTTTTGGTTTCAGAAAAGTACTTAAGGAAATATTCTCGGAATTGGACGATTTCTTTTCTGAAGTCAGTTTTTCATCTGGAACGTTCCAGAAAGCCGAACACGAGACGAAGTGGGCCATCGAGGCGGCGCCACCACGTGCTCGCGCGGCAGCACTCCTGGCCGCGCGAGGACCAGGTGTGGGCCCCTCGGGGCGCCACCGACTTCGCCCTTTCGCCTACAAATACCCCCCAGACTAAAAACCCTAGCACGGTGTTCATATTTTCCTCCACGGGTCCCGAGCCGCCGCCGTCGTCAACACCAATTCGGGAGAGATCAGAACTTCTCCTGGCACCCTGCCGGGAGGGGGAATCGTCACCGGAGGCCTCTACGTCGCCATGACCGCCTCCGGACTGATGCGTGAGTAGTCTACCCTTGGACTACGGGTCCATAGCAGTAGCTGGATGGTTGTCTTCTCCTCTTGTGCTATCATGTTTAGATCTTGTGACCTGCCTATCATGATCAAGATCACCGTTATGTAATACTTCATGTTGTGTTTGCTGGGATCCGATGAATATTGAGTACTAAAGTTATTGCTTCATAATATATCATGTGTGTGCTATTTAATGATCTTGCATGCTCTCCGTTACTTGTGTATGCTCTGGCCAAGTAGATGCTTGTGACTCCAAGAGGGGGTATTTATGCTCGATAGTAGGTTCATGTCTCTATTAAATCTGGGGTGGTGACAGCTAGCTCTAAGGTTGTAGATGTACTGTTGCTACTAGGGATAAAACAGTAGTACTTTGTCTAAGGATGATGTTACTTACTTACTTTACACACAGTGCTTAAGGAGATAATCTGTTGCATGCAACTTAATACTGAAAGGGGTGCGGACGCTAACCGGAAGGTGGATTATTAGTCATAGATGCGGTTGGAACGGTCTATGTATATTGTTGTAATGCCCGAATGAATCTCACACTAGACATCATAACATTGGTATATGCATTGGTTTGCTCATCATTATTCTATCAATTGCCCAGCTGTAATTTGTTTACCCGCATGAATGTTATTATTATTTATGGAGAGACACCACTAGTGAACTGTGGACCCCGGTCCTTCTCTTTAATCTGATAAACCACAAACTGCAAACCTGTTACTTTCTGCAAACAAACATCTTTCTTCCACACATACGTTTAATCCTTTGTTACAGCAAGCCGGCGAGATTGACAACCTCACCGTTAAGTTGGGGCAAAGTATCTTGATTGTGTTGTGTGAAGGATCCACGTCACCTACGTCCCAGGAAGCATTTTCTGGCGCCTTTACGTCGCAGATTTTTCTGGCGCCGTTGACACCTCGGGGGAATTCATTATTTCCTACTGGTTCGATAACCTTGGTTTCACAACTGTGGGAAACTTGCTCCTGTACTACTTCATACCTTCCTCTTGGGGTCTCCCAACAACACACCCACCGTGTGCATCATCGCGTTTAGCAGGAAACCGCACAAATGTTTCCGGGTGGAAACTTGAGTGTTGGGACATGGCGTCTTCTGACATCTGGAGCTTGTCTAGCGAGGCGTGGGGAAACAAGGGTTTACCCAGGTTCGGCCCCTCTTATTGAGGTAAAAACCTACTCCTGCTTTTCTTTATTGATATGGGTTTCGAGTACTCGGCGCCTTAGCTTCCGGGTCTCGAGATTACAATGGTGGTACTTGGGTTCTGGTAATGCTTTTCGACCTCTCCACCTAGGAACCAGGAGACCCCCTTATATAGGCGGCGGGTCTCACTGGACGTACAGGCGGGGATCCAAGTTACAATCGTACCCGGACTCTACTCTAATTACTCTAAGTCTTCGCCTTCCTTACTAGGACTCCGTCTTGTACTTGGTCTCCAGTCTTCTGGATACTTCTTAGCTTGTGTGCCAAGGCACACGTGGCGCACCGGCTTACGTGGGACCCAACCCATCTCTTTATGCTTGATCCGGCCCAGGCTTCTGCCAGGCCGGCTTATCTTCTGGGTCGGTGGGCCTACCGGGTTATGATCCCCCCAACAGTAGCCCCCAGGATAACTTGGACACCAGAATTGACTCGCTTCTCCTTTGCGCTCTTGGGAATAATCTTGGGGAAGCCGTCACTTCTTTTGTCCGGGTTATCATCTAAAAAAAACAATGAACAACTTATTAAACAAGCAGGCTCTCGGGTATCAGTTTGGCCGGCTCTTGATGGCGGCCCGTTCATAACCCGGCCATCGGCTGTTGACTTTCATTTCTCTAAGACTTTGACTCTTTCTTTTCTTTCTTTAATTTTTTTTCTTCGCCGTCAGTCAACCTTCCTGGTCAACGGCATATTTAATGCATATCCCCTTGCGGGAATCGAGGAGGCAATAACCACCTCGGGGAAGTCAAGATCCTGTCAGGCACTATCTCCGCAGGTCAGATCTGGTCCCCTAAAATAATCATTATCTTCTTATCTTTCCCTTTTTACCCCTAGGTCAAATCCAAAGGCTATAAATAGGGTGCAGGGGTAAAAAATGATTCACTTTTTCCCGCACCCCTTCACTTCATCTCCTTCCTCGAGCTGGTCGCGCGCCCGTCCATCTGCCCGAGCTCAAGAACCCTCCGAGCGATTCGTCCTCGAGATCCAAGCGAAAAACTCGACCGCGCGCATCACCCACACGCGCGGCCCGGATCGTCTCCAATCACCTCTCCTCGGTAAGCGTCTAATCTCGCCCGCATTTCCAATCTCCTCACTCCTCTTCTTGTTTCTTCGGACAACCCATCCGCGTTCCTCGTGTTCTTGATGTTTTCCTATGATCCTTGTTTTCCGAAGCATCTCAGATCTACTCCGATGCTCACTGTTCACCTTTCTTTGTTGGTTTTCCCTTTGCATCTGGGCATTTCTTCTTCCTCTCGGGATTCCTCGGATGAACTGGACCATACCCTTTACTCTTCCTTTTCCCTTTTATTTCCTCCGATCCTCTGGATCCGTACTGATCTTCGTCTTTCTTCATATGTTGTTTCGTAGGTCTTCTGCGTTCCTTGTCATCCATGATGGGAACTAAACATGCTGCCCAGCGTGCCGCGAAGAAGGTGAAGAAGTCAGCCGGCGCCGGCCCGTCAACCATAGTCGCCGCGGAGAAATTGAAGCGGAAGATCGCCTGCAACTGGAGCAAGTCGTCTATCCGCGAGAGCCGGCTCCACGAACTTGCTAACCTCGGCATGCTCCCTGCTCAATCGGAAATCTTCTGGCGGGTTCCAGACGAGGACGAGTCCCAGCCTCAACCCGGCCAAGGTGAAGTCGTTGTCTTCGCCGACCATATTACCCGGGGGTTTCGCCCTCCGGGTTCTCTCTTCTTCCGCCAGGTCCTGGAATACTTCAAGATCCGGCCCCAAGACATCGCGCCAAAGTCGGTGCTTAACATTTCTCACTTCGTGGTTCTATGCGAGGCCTAGCTCGGCATAGAACCCAGCCTTCCTCTTTTCCTCGAATTCTACTACTGCAAACCCCAGCGGGAGAACAGCAACGGCCCCTTGGTCGTCTGCGGCGGGGTCACCATCCAGCGCCGTAGGAACCTCATCTTTCCGGGTGTCGTCCTTCACTTCCACCCCAAGGACTGGCAGAAGATCTAGTTTTATTGTAAGGCGGCCACTCCTCCGGGTGAGCCAACTCTTCCGGGCTACAGCGTGGAGCGTCTGACGATCAACGACAACATGAACTCCTTCACCTCCAACGAAGACCGGAAGGCCATCGAGCCTTTGGTTAGCCGGGTCTGCGCCCTCCTTGCTCACGGCTTGACGGGCGCCGACCTTGTCAAGACTTGGATGGGGTGGCATATCCAGCCGCTTGCCATGCGTCCGGATCTGATGTGGCAGTACTCCAGGTCACTTGAAGACCCCATGCGCTTTAACAACAAACAGCACACCGCCGCTGTTCTGATCAAGGCCATCCGGAAGATCATCAACGAGTCTCCGGATGATCTTGCAAAGGACGGCCTTCCCCCATTCTCTATTTCGAACCCGTTGAAGCCGGTACTTGTATATTCTCATATCTTTTTGCTGTAGTGCTTTGTCTTGCCTATATTCTGACTTGTCATTTTTCAGGCCAACGACCCCTAGTGGGCCGCTACTTTGACGTCCGCGCCCGACTCGGGCGATGAGTCGGAGGAAGATCAGCCGAAGGCTGATGTTGAAGGCGCGGGCCCTGAGGCCGGCGCAGAAGAAGAAGAAGGTGAGCTTAATTACATCACCCGGCTTTTCCTTGACCTGTTAGACGCCGATCTCCGAGAAAACCAGTTAACTATTAACCCAGACTCACTTCTCCCAGATTCAATCATCCCCTCTACAGACCCGGCTCCCCCAGCTTCAAAGAGGAAGCTTAGGTCGGATGCTGCGAAGGTAATAACCGTAATACTTCCCTTTGTCTATAATCTTTCCTTGATACTCGCTAACCTCTCCTTGTTCTCGGGAACAAACGGAACTCCGGCACCAACGCCGCCGGCTTCGATCCTCCGACTCCGACGAGCCATTGAACGAAGGTATTCCTAATAACCCGCCTCCTCGCTGGGTCAAGTGTCCTCAAAGGCGTCCTTCAGTTCTTTATCCTTTAGCCGGGACTCAACGGAAGGCTAAGTCTCAGTCTCTCTCAGATTCCTCGGATTCAAGCTCCGACCCTTTCGGTGACTTTGCCGTCAATGAGGGGTAAGTTTTCTTCACCTTTGCGCATTTGTAATAGTTGACCTCTTTCTATCTAACATCTTTACCTTTCCCAGGGCTCGTGCTGCGCCGGCTTCCATCCCGACCCCTCCTGGGTCGGTTGATAAATCTGCCACACACGACGAAGGGGATGTTGACAAGCCGGAGTCGCCTCTTGTTTCCCCTTCACCTCAAAATGACCAGGCCGCTGAATCGCCTGAAGTGGAGCTAGTTGGCTCCAAGCAGGGTGAGAAACCTGCCGGCTCTCGCATGGCCAAGGCCACCGAGCCAGAGACAACGCCGGCAAAGCCTTCTACTGGCAAAGCTCCGATGCTTCTTTCCAGCTTCCAGTCTTATAGAGACTTGGACTTTTCTTCTCTCTTCGGAGAATTTGAACGGCGCATCAGCGAGCACCGGAAGGCGGAGGACAGCGTGATCGCTGAACTCCACGACAAATTCCAGGTATGGGAATACTCATTTCCTAGTCCCCAAGTGCCGAGTTATCAGCCTGCGGTGACTCGGGACTTCTTAAAATTTGGCTTTTCGCTTCTGTATATAAGATTAACTTCGATGAGTAGTCCCCAAGAGTCGGAATGATTGTTTGCAATATTCCGGGTCTTTTGTTGAACTCCTTTGTCTTGTTTGACCACGAATTGAGTAGCCCCCAAGTGCCGGGTTGTCGGCCTGCAGCAACCTGGGACTTATAACAATTTGAGTTTTGGACTTTGCATAACCTTTATCGTCTCTTGACTATCTTGTTTTCTTGACTTCTCCAGGACCAGGCTCAACAACATGACCATACCCTTGAGGTGGTGAAGGGGGAACTGAAGGCTGAAGCCGGCAAACGTGCCGAGCTTGAGAACAAAATTGAAGAACTTGAGAAGAAACTTTGCCAAGCTGCAGAAGAAAACGCCCGGCTTCAACAAGAGGTTGAGGATCACGAGGCGAGCTAGGCTGATGAGCGTGACAAGCTGCAGGAGGATCTGAAGGCCTCCAATACTAAGTTTGAGGAACTTGTCGCCCTTATTTCTGAAATGGTGACTTCTCTCTTTGGTAAGTTGATGTCTTTCTGTCTCCTTGTTGCGTTCTGTGAAGTACTTCCGACTGATAATCCTTTATTTTCTTGTCTCGGGTGCTTGGAACCCGATCTGCAAGCTTGAGCCGGAAAGGAAGATCAATGCCGCTTACACTCTCGTGCAGCAGCTGTACTATGGTGCGGGTAAGGCGATGATGGCCTGTCACGGGTGGGAGAAGCCCCCGACGAGTCAACTCAAGTTTTTGCCGCAATTGAACGTGCTGCCGGCTTGGATTGATAGTTGGAGAAGATCTGCTGCCCGGCGAGCTGCGATGCGTATCCTTGCGCTGACCAAGACTTATTACCCGGCCATTGATATAGAGTTGTTCACCGGGGGATGGCCTTCTCAAAAGAGCGACGGTACTCCTCTTACCCGGGCGGACATGGCTGCTATCGATGAGAAGACTCGCCATCACGCCACCCTGCTGACTGACACGCTAAGCCTCAGCTCCTTCCAACCTGGATACAGCGCCGATGGCAAGAAATTATACCCCAAGGACCCGGCTGAAACGAAGATGGATCCGAGCTATCGTGCGCCACTCCCGACTGAGCCGGACGTGGTCCCGGCTTCGGGGACTCCAGTTGTGCCGGCTCCTCCTCGTCCGGCTGTTGGTGAGGCCAAATTCCCGAGTGTCTTTGAGATATGCTGGGAAGAAGTCGAAGGTATAAGCCGAAAGAAATCCAAGAAGAAGGCTGGCGAGTCAAGCTCTTCTGCACCAGCCCCCAAGACTCCGGCGGCTCCTACTTCAACTGACTCGGTAGTATAATCCGGCTGTAATGTCTTGAAATACATTATGATGTCCTGAAAACAACATTCTTTTGGCCTGTATGGCGTGTAATAGGTTAGCTTAAACTTTAATTAGCTATACCTGTTCTGGTGCACCTTCGTGTGCCTTGAAAACTTGCTTCTTGAATGAAATCCGTATTTTGTGAAATCTATGAGTCTTTTTTGGTTTTGATGACCCTTTTGGTTTCTTTAGCTCTCTGCAAAGCCGGTTTTATCATGACTTCGGTGCGTAAAATTCCTGAGCGATCAGGGTCTGCTAAGTCCCCATGGGCTTCGTAGTCAGATTGAAAGCCGGATTTTAGCATCTGGTCATATATTATGTGAGAATAACATCAAGCTAGCAGGCAAGTATAACCAAGAATAAGTGTGGCGTCTCTGCCGATTCCTGAGTTTGTAACTTACAACTTTCTTAGTTAGTAAGCCCCCAAGACCCTGATCATATGTAAAATAAGGAACTGAAAAGACAGTACTCTTTCTTTTAGAGGTGCCTTCCTCATTTCATTGATCATATGATATTTACATAGCTAGCAAGCCGCCTCATTAAAAACCTTCCAGTCCCCTTAGGTACCCTGGTAAGGAAAAGAGCGCGTCTGAAACTGCTGACTTTAAACTAGAAAAATACAAAAAGGTGGAGCTCGTCTCATCCGGGAGCTCACAGAACCTAAGTGTAGTATGGTCTGAGCTCTGCGATATTCCAGGGCCTGTCGTTCTCTGTCATTGGGTATCTTGTATGGTCTGTATTGTTTCCTGTTGTTGTGGCTTCTTCTCTGATATCTACCAGGTAATAAGACCCGTTATGCAAGTTTCGGCTCACCACGAAGGGACCTTCCCATGGGGGAGTCAACTTGTGAAAGCCGGTCTTGTTCTGAGCTAGTCGTAAGACTAAGTCTCCTTACTGTAAAGTTCTTGATCTAACTCGGGGACTGTGATAACGCCGCAAGTCTTGCTGATATATGGCTGATCTCTCCAGAGCTAACTCTCATGCCTCCTCAAGCATGTCTACTGAGTTTTGCCAGGCTTGCTCGTTCTCTACCTCGACGTAGTATGCTACTCTTGGAGAATCATGAAGAATGTCGCTGGGTAATACGGCTTCTGCCCCATAGACCATGAAGAAAGGGGTGAAGTCTGTTGATCTATTGGGGGTTGTGTTTATGCTCCAGACGACTGACGGCAACTCTTCTTCCCAGCACCCGGCTGCCCGGATCAATGGAACCCGGAGCCTTGGTTTGATACCTCTGAGCAGCTCCTGGTTTGTCCTCTCAACTTGCCCCTTTGATTGTGGATGTGAAACTGAAGCAAGGTCGAGCCGGATGCCGTTCACCTTGCAAAATATCTGCATCTCTCCAAGTGAAAAGTTTGTCCCGTTGTCTGTGATGATGCTGTGAGGATATCCGAAACGATATATGATCTTTTTCAGGAACTTGACTGCCGTTGCTGCTGTGCAACTATTGACTGCTTGAACTTCGACCCACTTTGTGAACTTGTCAACTGCCACTAAGAGGTGAGTCTTCTTGTTGGGTGATGTCTGGAAAGGTCCCACCATATCCATGCCCCAAACTGCAAAGGGCCATGTTATTGGGATGGTCTTCAAGTCCTGAGCCGGCACATGTATCTGTCTTGCGTATCGTTGACACCCGTCGCAAACCCGGGCGACGTTCTCCGCGTCTGCCAAAGCCGTCAGCCAAAAGAATCCATGTCTGTAAGCTTTGGCGACCATTGATCTTGTAGATGCGTGATGTCCGCAATCCCCTGAGTGGATTTCCTGAAGAATCTTCCGGCCTTCCTCCGGCGAGACGCATCGTAAGAATACTCCAGACGCGCTCCTCTTGTACAATTCTCCATTGATGATGACATAACCCTTAGCCCGGCGCACAATCTGCCGTGCCAGTACTTCGTCTTGTGGTAGCTCTTCTCTCAATAAGTAAGCCGGGTATGGTTCTGTCCATGATGGAGTCTGATGTATGGCGGCGACTAACTGTGAATCCGGGTCATCCGGGTTTGCTAACTCCTCTTCTGTTGGAAGCTTGACTGATGGTTGGTGTAACTCGGCGAGGAACACGTTTGGAGGTACCGGCGCTCTCCTAGAGCCGAGTCTTGATAAGGCGTCAGCTGCCTCGTTCTTCCGCCTGTCAATGTGTTCGACTTGGTAACCTGAGAAAAAGCCGGCTACTCGGTCTACCTCTCTTCTGTAAGCCGCCATGTTGGCGTCTTTCCTGTCCCAAGTTCCTGATACTTGTTGGGCAACATGGTCAGAATCTCCATAGCACATGATCCTCTTGATGTTCATCTCTTTAGAAACTTTCAAACCATGTAACAAGGCCTCGTACTCCGCAATGTTATTGGTGCAAGGCTCGAAGTGTATCTGCAAGACATAACTTAACTTGTCTCCTTTCGGCGAAGTTAAAACAACGCCGGCTCCCGATCCCTCGAACTGTTTTGACCCGTCAAAGTGCATAACCCAGTGCTTCGCGCTTGGTGCAGGTGGTAAAGGGTCGAACTCTGTCCAGTCATTGACGAAATCAACTAGGGCCTGTGACTTGATTGTTGTCCTTGGCTCGTAGTTGATGTGATAAGGTCCCATCTCGATGGCCCACTTTCCGATTCTGCCTGTAGCTTCTCTGTTTCTGATGATCTCTGCCAAAGGAGCGGAACTCACCACCGTGATGGGATGCTCTTGAAAATAGTGGGGCATTTTCCGGCTTGCCATGAAGACGCCGTAGACTAGCTTCTGCCACTGCGGATACCTCTGCTTTGACTCCGTCAAGACTTCGCTAACATAGTAAACCGGCCTTTGAATTGGGTACTCCTTTCCTTCTTCTTTGCATTCTACCACAACCACGGCACTGACGGCACGTGAGTTTGCGGAGACGTATGGCAACATCGGCTCCTTGCTCGTGGGAGCCGCTAGAACCGGTGCCGATGATAACGTTTTCTTCAGGTCTTCAAAGGCGTCATCCGCTTCTTGACCCCAAACAAACTTGTCTGACTTCTGGAGCAGCTTGTAAAGTGGAAGTGTTTTCTCTCCCATCCTCGCAATGAACCGGCTTAGGGCTGTGACGCAACCCGTCAGCTTCTGGACATCATTAATGCACTCCGGCTTCTTCAGGTTCATGATGGCCTTGATCTTAGCCGGGTTTGCTTCTATTCCTCTCTCTGAGACTATGAAACCCAACAACATGCCTGCTGGAACTCCAAACACACACTTGGTTGGGTTTAACTTCATCTGGTACTTGCGAAGGTTGGTGAAGGTCTCTGCCAGGTCATCGAGTAATGACCCGGCTTTCTGCGACTTGATCACGACATCATCAACATAAGCGTGCACGTTGCGACCAGTTTGATTCTGGAAACAATTTTGGATGCATCTCTGATAAGTGGCACCTGCATTCTTGAGACCAAACGACATGGTTTTGTAACAAAAAGCACCAAAGGGGGTGATGAACGAATTCTTCTCCTGGTTATCCACATTGAGCTTGATCTGGTGATACCCGGAATATGCGTCCAGAAAACATAGCAACTCGCTGCCGGCTGTGGTATCAATGATCTGATCTATACGAGGTAGTGCAAAGGGGTCTTTTGGACAAACCTTGTTCAGATTGGTGTAATCCACGCACATGCGCCACTCTCCGTTTTTTCTTCAAGACTAGGACCGGGTTAGCCAGCCACTTAGGATGGTAGACCTCCATGATAAACCCGGCTGCGAGCAGACGGGCAATCTCTTCTCCGATGATCTTCTTTCTCTCTGCATTGAAACGACGTAGTCCTTGTTTAACCGGCTTAGCTTTTGGATCAACATGTAAGCTGTGCTCAGCAAGTTCACTCGGGACACCCGGCATGTCTGAAGGAGACCATGCAAAGATATCCCGATTCTCACGGATGAACTTGATGAGCGTGCCTTCCTATTTTAGATCCATGTGGGATCCTATCGAAAATTGCTTGGAGGAGTCCCCTTCTTCAAAGTCAATCATCTTGGTATCTTGAGCCGACTTAAATTTCTTCTTTTCTTCCTCGTGAGCCGGCTTTTCCAACACACGTTTGTCTGCCGGGTCTAATTGAGATTTGTAGTACTTAAGTTCTTCTTCTGAACAAGCCTGCTCTACCATGATTGCATCTCCATTGTCACACTCTATAGCCATGTTCTTGCTTCCTTCGATCGTGATTATTCCCTGAGGTCCTGGTATCTTCAGCTTGAGGTATACGTAACACGGCCTGGCCATGAACTTGGCATAAGCCGGCCTACCGAACAGAGCATGATACGGGCTTTTTAAGTCAACAACCTCGAACATCAAGAACTCTGCTCTGAACTGCTCCTTGCTTACTCCAAACGCCACTTCTAAGGTGATCTGGCCAATTGGGTGTGCCGACTTCCCTGGGACTATGCCATGAAAGATTGTTGAAGTTGGAGTCAGACGATCTATAGTTAAACCCATCCTTTTGAACGTGTCCAGATACAAAATGTTGATGCTGCTTCCTCCATCCATCAAGACCTTGTTTAAAGAGAACCCGTCGACATGTGGTGCCACAACAAGAGCCAAGAGACCCGGATGTTCCACCACTGGCGGGTGATCTTCCCGGCTCCAAGTAATCGTCTGCTCGGACCACTCTAGGAACCTTGGGACGGCTGACGCCACTGCATTGACGGCTCGTGCTTGTAACTTCCTTTCCTTCCTAGACGTGCTTGTGGTGAAAACGTGATACTGGCCTTGACTATGGAGTTCCTTCGGGTTCTGCTGATACCCGGTCATGACTTGGTTCTGCTGTTGACTTGACCCGGCATTGTTATTCCATGGTCCGTTCGACCCAGCCCCCTGTCCGGGTCCTGCCGGGTGACCGTTGTTCCCATTCTTACCGAAATTGTTGTTGTTTCCGAAGTTTCCCTGACTCCTCTGCCTTTCTTGCTCATGTCTCATCCAAGCTCTTATATCGGCGCACTGAGCTAGCGAGTGATTTGATGGTCTCCCGTTCATGCTGTGTTTCGGGCACGGCATGCTATACATCTCATTGAAGTTTGGATCTCTCGGAGGACCTCCCCTGAAATTGCCACCGGGTCTCGGCTCTCTGTAACCCGTCGCCTGGGTTGTTCCCACGAACTCTGAATTTCCGCCCTCATACGGGCGTTTGTTATTCCCATTCTGATTGCCATTGTTCTGATTTGGATTTGGGTTACGGCCTCCACTGACCTGGTTGTTCCTCTGTTGTTCCTCTGTCTCACCCGGCCTTTTATCTGTGGCTGCATACTTATTGGCCGTTGTTACCACTTCTCCTATCGAGATCTCCCTGCAAGCCCGATCTTCCTTCATACGTCCTAACTTGTGCGTCAAGGGATCGAAAAGACAGTTTTTCTCCATGTATGTTATAGCTGTATGCGGTGAGATGTTGATGGATGATTGCAAGATCTCTGTGGCTCTGGAAATCCATTGCCTTGCTGACTCAGTTTTCCTCATGACGCAGCGATCTAAATCCGCCTCAGTGTATTGCTTCTTGCATGTTCCGGCGAAGTTTTTGATGAATGGCGTCTTTAGCTCCTCCCAAGAGTTAATGTTGCGTGGTGGAAGCCGGTCTAACCATATCTTGGGTGCTCCTTCTGCCATCATGAGATACAGGTAGCGTGCACATAGATTTGATGTTGCATTTTTCATGTCCATAGCCATGCCGTAACTACTCAACCACATCTCTGGGTTCATGTGCGGCTCATAATTGCTTACTTTGGTTGGTTCTTTGAATTTTTCGGGAAACGGCTCCGCCCTTATGGCATCTGATAAACACTTTGGTCCTGTCAAGTTTGAAGAAGTGGCCCCACCATGACCCGGCGCAGGCGAAGATGCGGCAGGTCTAGCGGGGATCGCTACTCCAACTCCGGCTGCTCCAGCTCCGACTTCTGGAATCGCTGCAGCTGCAGCTCTGCGTCTTGCTCTTGAACTGTTAACTATCGACTATGCCGCGGACATAGCCGGTGCAACCACCCTCGGGGGTGCGGCCGCCGGCTGCTGCAGCTGCACCATTTGTTGATTGTGTTGCTGAACTTGCTGCTTCACCGGCCCGAGCCGGTTCTGGACTGATCTTGCTGCGGCCGGCTCTCCGTGCCGGTTTCTGGTACGACTTCGCTGTGGTTCTGAGTTGAAAGCTTGCGAGCCGCGTGGGTTATTGTTCTGCTGGACCACGGCGGTACGCAATAAATCGACGGCTCTCCGTGCTTCAATGGCGGCTGGTGAATTATCAAACGGGATCTGCTCCAGGGCATGTGCAGCTGCGAAAACATTGTCAACTGGATTATTGTAATGACCCGGGGGAGTGTTAAACCTGGGGGGTGGAGGAGGTAGTTGTTCTACGACTGCTTCCCCGGCTCTGGCTCCTCCAGCCGGGTTTCCCGCGTCTCCTCCGGCTCGCGCTCCTTGTAACCCGGCTCGCGGCGTGCCGGCTCCCACCACAGGGTTGGCCGCCGCTACGGGTGCTGGTGCATTGTTGGGTGTCATCTGATACTCGAGGACTTGAGGTACTATGGCGTTTGCTCCGGTTGGCAGAGGTAACCGGCTTCCGCGCCTTCTGTTTTGCACTGCAGTGAACTCGTCCCTCCTTCTTTGGAGAGCATCTCACTCATCCTGTAACCTCTGTTCTTGCTGAGCCAAAAGCCGCTCCTTCTCTGCTACGCGTTGGGCTTCATCCGCGCGATCTTGGTTTGCTCTTGCCACGGCCCGCCTTAGATCTTCAAGTTCTCTCTGTATGGCTGAGTTGGTGTTTGTTACTTCTCCCAAGTTCTGCGCCGGGTTCCCTGCGTTTGCCGTAGGCGGCTGTACTTGGATTCTCGGGTTTGGCGGCGGAACAGGGGTATTTGCCAGGATCGGGTTCGTGAAAGCCGTCCCAGGTACTGGTGCGTGAGTCTGGATCGCCGTGCTGAGAGTCGGTAAAACGGCTCCGGTATTGGGATTGGGTGGTGCATACGCTGTAGACGGCATGCCAAGCCGACCTTGGTCCCAAGCATCTCTATTCAATCTGGCGGCTCTCTCTGCACTATTCTCATTACTAACGGAAGCCGTTCCTCCATCAGTCGGCTAGGCCGTGGTTACAACGTGAACCGTCATATGACGCACGGGACCCGGCGACACCGGGTGATCTTCTTCTTCAAGTCCATATCCCCAACGATCTTCAAACAACGGCAAGATTGACTCGGTATCTGTATCCAGATCTGACATGTTAACTGGTGCAACGATAAAATCCTGTAAAGCTTGGATCGCCGCCTCTTCCTCTCCGGTCATGATCTCGCACTCCGGTGATCCAACGGACTCTTCCCCATCTGTCTGGGCCAGGGTGGTTGACCTGGACTGTAACTCATCCTCCGACTCATACTCCGGCTCATATTGATCTCTGCCGGCTCCTGTAGTCTGGATCACGCCGACGAAAACGTTGATTTGACAAAAGATGATCATAGACCCGGTCTCCAACTGATCTGCTTCTTCTTTCCATCCAAAGTCATCCACGATCCGCTCCCCGCCTGGGAGCGTATGGATCTGGCCGATAGCTAGGTTTTCCATACCGCGCCGCGCTTCTCCAAAAATCACGATGTTCTTGGCCGCATGCCCCATGGTGGGCGCCAACTGTCGTGGGATGGTCACGACAGATGTTTCCGGGTGGAAACTTGAGTGTTGGGACATGGCGTCTTCTGACATCTGGATCTTGTCTAGCAAGGCGTGGGGAAACAAGGGTTTACCCAGGTTCGGCCCCTCTTATTGAGGTAAAAACCTACTCCTGCTTTTCTTTATTGATATGGGTTTCGAGTACTCGGCGCCTTAGCTTCCGGGTCTCGAGATTACAATGGTGGTACTTGGGTTCTGGTAATGCTTTTCGACCTCTCCACCTAGGAACCAGGAGACCCCCTTATATAGGCGGCGGGTCTCACTGGACGTACAGGCGGGGATCCAAGTTACAATCGTACCCGGACTCTACTCTAATTACTCTAAGTCTTCGCCTTCCTTACTAGGACTCCGTCTTGTACTTGGTCTCCAGTCTTCTGGATACTTCTTAGCTTGTGTGCCAAGGCACACGTGGCGCACCGGCTTACGTGGGACCCAACCCATCTCTTTATGCTTGACCCGGCCCAGGCTTCTGCCAGGCCGGCTTATCTTCTGGGTCGGTGGGCCTACCGGGTTATGATCCCCCCAACAGTTGTAATAAGTGATTCGGTGGGAGGGCAAAACCGTCCAAATAAAGGCCGACGAAAATTTGGGCAGAAGCCAACGGACGAAGAGAGAAGCATTGCTTCCTTTATTATTACTAGGTATTACCTACAACCTTAAGCCGGGATAGCAGGGAGCAATTTGAGGCTATCTGCCGTTTCTGTGTCAGAGCCGCTGACGTTGTCATGTGGGCCCGTGCTCTGACTCTGCAACGCATGTTCGCCTGTGGCCAGCTGGTGGCCAAAGCGAATTTGGGCTCCTCCTCCTAGCCGTTGTCCACGCGCAGAGATTAAAATGGGATCGCCATCCTCACGCTCCTCCTCCTCGCCGCCGCCGCGCCGCCTCGGCCCTGAACGGCGACCGCCTCCGCGCGGAGCAGATCCGGAAGCAGGCCTCGGAGGCGGCCGCCTCTGCCGCCGCGCTCGCCACGGCCTCCTCCGCCTCCACCTCGACCGTGTCTCTCCTCCTCCTATCCCCTCTCGCGTCCCCTTTCTCCTCACGTCGCCGCCGTACGCCGTACCTCACGCCCTCGCTCTTCACCCGTTCCGCTGCCCAGCGAGGCCTCCTCTCTCCCGCTCCCGTGCCCTCCCCAGCCTCTTCTCCTCCAAAATAGCCCCCGTGAGCGCCTTCAGCGCGGCGAGGGAATGAAGCCAAACAAGAGGGCCAGTGGGCGGCAAGAGTCCTTCTCTATCGCCGGGGGACGGGAGCAGCAGTGGCGCACCATGACGAGTAGACGGCGCCCTCCCGGATCAAGGCCAGGAGGCCCAGATCCGAGCTCCAACCTCGCCGTCCTATCGCACAGGGCGCTCTAGGATTCACCGCCCCAAGACCGGCTGCCGCCTCCACACCCACCGCCGTCGGGCCCTGCATCGACGCTGAACAGGACCCTCTGCCACAACCTAGAAGGAGGTCGCCACCACACATCCTTCCTGCCTCTTTCCCGTTGAAGCCCTCTATCAAGATCGCCGTCTAGATCTCCACCAAGGTTGCTTTCAAACAAGGTCAACGACCAATATCACCCTAGGTACGATCCTTCCTCCACTCCAGTTCGAGAGCGCACTTCTGCCCAATCATGTGTATATTTCCCTGTGGTGCTTCATGATGCAATTAACATGTAAATTTGCTCTTAAAGTGGTATTCTATTGCGAAAGGAGCTAATACACTTAATGGCATGTTAGTCATTTTTTTATACTGTCGCGGGAATTCTTCATGAATCGGAAGAAGAATCGCTGATTCCCATGACTAACATCGGCTCAATAGCAGCAGGTAGTCTGGTACACGATCCATCAGCCCCACTGCCAAATGCGGAACAGGATGGACCGGCAGAGAAAACTGTAAGAGGTGCGAGAACATGACGAGAAACAGATGTGGTGTGGCAAAACCACTGTGTTGTCAACAGGCTACGCCGGGAGACGGCAGCAGCATCAGGACGGCACCATTGCGCCATCCTGTAGGTAAAGAATAAACTCTATATCATCTCTCTTTTTAAATGAATTGGAGAAGTTCACAAGTATGTACACGTATTGTTACAGATAAATTAAGGTGATTGAACTTGACAGCTAACCTACAGATCCAAATAACCTTTTTGTCATGGGTTACCTTGTGCTTGTGGTACTCCAGTTCTTTCTAAGAAAACCAATTTACTAATGCCAGTGTGGTTAAAAAATATAACCTAATTATCCTAGCAGCACCATGCTCTGCATGCCTCAAACTAAATGCAAAAACTCACATCTGTTTTGTATTATTTTCATTTGATGAAATGAATTGTTTTCTCTAGCATGTGCTATCATCATTTGAGATAAACTTGATTACTTCCAACCGAATACAAACTACTATTCAGCTGGAAGAATATCAAAAGGCGAAACACATATCTACAAATCTCGTTACTGGTCCAATAATGTAGCTCAAATTCAAAGCAATAACATAGCTAGGTATATTATATTTTTACTGTGCATCTGGTTTATGTGGAATGATGATGGCTGTTCAATTTTTTGATTGGCGAGGGTGCTCCAGGTGATGGCCGCATGCATGACAGTGGCACTTCATGCGCACTCAGCGTCATCACCAATCCCAAAGTATTCTGCTTCTACTCTTCGTCAATGCTCACATTGACATTTTATTGGCATGATTTCTTGGTGTTTTGCTCGACGAGGCATTCATTCGAAATTATATGTACAAAAAGCTCTATGTGGCTTGTATGCATGCAGTTCTATGTACGTGCATTTGTTCTTTTAAACAGACCAACATTCTAATAGATGTAGATTCTGAACCTGTCTGTGAGATACTACTAAAGGTACAGCATCGGAACTTATTTGACTGTGATTGATCTAGAAGTAATATGTTTTGAAATTGGGTACCCTAATAATCAATATGGTATGCGAATATATCTTCCATTGTTTTTTGATGCTATTATTTTCTAGACAATTTAGAGAGCAGCTAGCGAGACAAAGCATATCTTTGTATCGTTCGTTTTAGGTTGGACATATCTTTAGTTTTGTATGCAATAGGTGACATGTGCTTCTTCTTCCCATGGCTACAGCTCTCTACCGATAGCTAAGCCGCCCAAACATGATGTTTCCGAACACTTTGTCATCTCTGCATGTCGTCATCGCCACCTGTGATCAGCACACAACATAGGGAAGTGATATTGTCCCCAAATATCGCCACTCCACCACCAGAGTCGTACTTCCCTAGCCTCACAGCATGTCATTAGCAATATATTTTATCAAGTTGTCACGGTGGTTGCGAGGGGCATGCGAGGCTTCAAATTTCCTTGGCTTGTGCGTTCGGTAGCCCGTGTCACCATTGAATCTCGGCTGAAACTGTGGGTCTACGGTTGTGGTTGCAAGGTGTGCTTGAGAACCTAACTTCCCAGCAAACCTGAGTAGTATGGTTATGTTGTCCATGCACTACTCCCTTCGGTTAATGCTTTCCAACCTTGATTTGGAAGTATTTCAGAGGGTAGAGGCCTGATATTTTGTCAGCATGGTATTATCTTAGATTGAAATTGATCTGAACTTTGATGCTTTCAATTTTGGTTATCATTTGTCATTGAGGAGCTTCTTGGATCTAACATTGTCGTATAACCAGGAAACAAACACTATTGTCATGGTCAAGATGTGTTGGCTCTATTTAGAGTAGGATAATAGCATGGAAATTTATTTGCATTACAATTCATTTTTCAGCCTGCTGATTTGTGTAAGAATTGAATTGATTGGCCATCTGGAGCAAGACTTGCATATCAGACTGGCAAGTGTGAGGAACAGGGTAGTAAAACTGGACAAAAATGATGGAAAATTATTGAAGATCCTTAAGAAATGCATGGTTTTGATGGAGTTTTGGTTGAAGGTTAACTCTTCTCTGGTCTATTTTTTTCGCTTCCCTAAAAGAAGGTGGTGTGCTTGGGACCTTGGGTCTCTTCGTGTGGGAGTGCATTGGTCACACCAGCTTTCCGATCTACATTTATATTTTGAATTATTACACTATATTTAATGGTGTGATTCTTTCTCTTTGCTAGGTTTTTGTGCATGCTCAAAAGGAACGCGCTGATGCTTTTTTTTCACAGGGTGATGAATATTTGGCTTACGTTAATAATGCCACTTTGTGATTGTACAGCTTTTGGAAATGCCAATGTTACATGGAGAACACTAAAATTATGTCACTCATTGTAAAATTGCTTTTAGTTATCCAGTAACCATCATTTGATATGGATGAAGGACTCAACAAGAACACATTTTCTTTGTAGCTGAATATTGTTGCAGGGTTAGATCGAATTAGAACAACATTCTATGTCTTCTCAACTAATTTCAACAGTTGCATATTCTATGGGTCATTCCAGTTTTCAGTAGTGCCATATACTATGAATTTGGTTCTACTGCCACCGTAAGATCTATATTTATGTTAAACCTGATTCATTGAGTGCAATGCATTTTATGTTGTTAAGCTGTTATGCATTTCTTATTCTCCTCTATTCCAGTTTTTGATGCATATCCTCTTTTCTTTGTATGCGTCTCTTCTATTACAATATCGATTCATCCTCTGATCTCTATTGGTTTTGCTCGCTACAATGCCTTAGAAACTAGGATGGTTGTAGAGGATTGGTAAAAATATCATGTGAGAAATTCTGGTCCTGTATTATGTTTTTTTATTTTAAGGGACAATTGCTTCTGTGACCTGTTTGGCTCTAGTTTATCCGTCTGTGCCATACCCGCGTAGTTTCTCTCGTCTGTGCCCTGGATGGCTCGGAAATCGGCCAAACGCTCTGTTTCCCTCTGGTAACCGTCTGACTGGTGGGGTCGGCTTGTCTCGGCTCGGTTGGGATTTCCTGGGGTCGGCTAGTGGGGCCGGCCCTTTGACCTTAGATGTGGGCCCAGCGAAGTGCATGCACCCCGTCCCACTTGCATGCATGCGGCCGTACGTGCGCGTCCATGCCGTTCCACCTGTGCTCGCCGCGCCTTCAATGGCGTGCCCCCCTGGCCGGCAAAAGCTGCCTCGCCGCCTACACTGCCGGACCGGACGCGCATCTGCTCCGCCGTCCTCGCGTCTCTCTTGCCTACTCTATCCTGCTGCAAGATGAGCAGTCTGGAGCCGAATCAATGTCCGGTCGCCATTACTGCCGTCTGGACAGTGACGCCGTCCAGACCGCTCCTAACATTAGACATCTCCTTGCCCATTGCGCTCACAAATCCCCTCTTCCTCTCCTATACACCTTCGCCCAGTCCCTCATCTCACCATGCCTCGTGGTGATGGCAGCTCCACTCCCAGCTCAAACCGCCGCCGCCGCCACGTCCCCTATCCTTGGTTTCTTGAGGCGAGCGAGGGAAGCGGCATGGGGCGTGGGCGTGCGCGTACTCCTCCAAGTTCGAGCAGCAGGCGAGCGGGGGAAGCGGCATGGGACATGGAGTCTCCAAAGGGCAGGGGCTGGGGCAGGGGCAGGGCCATTGCTCCCGATCCCATTCCCTTCATCGATCTGTCCGACGAGTACGACCAGGGTATGGACTAGATCATGGCCTGGAAGGAGGAGTCCACGGAGGCCCTGGACCCGGGTTTGGCCTGGGCCATGGCCGACCATAAAGCCTTGGAGCTGGCCAAGCATTCCTCCACCGAGCAGGAACGGCTCAAGATCTCCTCGGAGAGCAAGGGGAAGAAGAAGGACATGTGGTCGGCGTCGAACAGCATCGCCCCAGAAGAGGTCGATGCCAAGGGCAAGGGCACGGGCAAGGGCAAGGCCGAGTCGGTGGAGGTTTCCGATGACGAGGACGAGTGGTAGTCCATTTTAGTTATTAGTTGCTTTATTAAGGGCAAGTGCCAATTTAGTTATTAGTTGTTGATCTATTTTATAATTTAGCAAGTGCAAGTCCATTTTGTACTACCATGAAATTTGGCAATGGCCTTGTGCTTGACGTTTCCAATTGTGTGTGTAAATCCAATCCACTTCAGTTTGCAAAGTTTGCTTAGAAATGGGGCCGTTTACCCTATCTTTGGAGCTCATTTGAAACACATTTTTCAGCGAGTCCACCATTTTTGCTTAGAAATGGGGTCGTTTACCCTACCTTTGGAGCTCATTTGAACACATTTTTCAGCGAGTCCACCATT
Source organism: Poa annua (assembly GCA_026929855.1). Classification (NCBI taxonomy): domain Eukaryota; kingdom Viridiplantae; phylum Streptophyta; class Magnoliopsida; order Poales; family Poaceae; genus Poa; species Poa annua. Next base: position 44,871,915 of record CM049436.1, read on the forward strand.
TTTGCTTAGAAATGGGGCCGTTTACCCTACCTTTGGAGCTCATTTGAAACACATTTTTCAGCGAGTCCACCATTTTTGCTTAGAAACGGGGCCGTTTACCCTACCTTTGGAGCTCATTTGGAACACATTTTTCAGCGAGTCCAAGCTCATTTGAAAATTTATATGGATTCAAGCTAGATTTGAGCAAGCTCATGGCTATCCCCATTTGGTTTGCCAAAATCCCCATTTAAGTTACGATAACGGGTAACAGCCAAAATCCGCATTTGGTGTGCCAAAATACCCATTTTGTGTCACTGAGGCAAATGGGGGTGGGCGAGCCAAAATCCCAGTTGGGTCCGCCGTGGTCCACTTGTCAGTGGGTGTACAGCCCTTGTCCTACGTGCGCGTCCAATCAGATCGCAGAATGAGCTTCTCGCGGATCGCCCCGAGTCTGCGTGCAGATTACTTCTAAAGGAAATCGGACGACTGAAGTTTAACCGACATTTGAAATGAGCTTCAAATATTCAAAAAAAAATCAAAAAGGGAAAATCATGCGCACATAGTCGTATTATGTCATATACTAATGACTCAAGTTGAAAAACATGGTCTACATACATTCAAAAGGAGAAGGGCATGGATCTCATGTGATATTGCATAACTCAAACTATGAGGTCTAAGTTTTAGAGAGAAGTGGTTTTGTAATTTCAACATGAAAATTTCAAAAACCTCACAAAAGGTTCATTTTGGAGTGACTAAGAAGGATCCATGCTTAGTTTTTCATTTTCATGTTTTAAACTTGTTTAAATGTTGGTCAAACTTAGATTTGATCGAATTTGAAATAACCATAATAAATTCAAAAATTATCGAAACATTGAAAAACCGACGCACATAGTCTTCATATGTCATATAATAACGACTCAAGTTGAAAAACATGGTTTACATACATTCAAAATTAGAAGGGCATGTATCTCATGTGATATCGCAAAACTCAAAAGATGAGGTCTAAGGTTGAAAAAAAGTGGTTTTGGAATTGCAATATGGTAATTTCAAAATACTCACGAAAGTATCATTTTGGAGTGACTAAGAATGGTCTAGGCATAGTTTTCGCCCAAATTTTACACAAATGTGCGCCAGAGCACGCCGTGGCGCGCTCTGAGCACGCCATGGCGCGTCCAGAGCGCGTCCAGAGTGCGCACTTAAGGTGTTCGACAGAAGTACAATAACAAATTTTACAAACGATTCAAGTTGATAAACAAGGTCTACACACGTTCAGATCGCGTAAATACACAGAGCGCGCATTGTGGGTGCCAGTTCACGTCCATTTCGTGTCCAGATCGCGCTTGGTGTGTTGACACGGATGCACCGACGCATATTTGCACTAAAAAGAAAATTAAATCGCGTCAGTTCTCGCAAAAAATGCTTCTAATACGTGTAGATGTCTCACAACGTCTCCAACTGCATTAAATTTGACCATAACGACCACGCACATCAACTGTTCGACACTTGTACTCGACACGTCTAGGGGCACCAGATGACGTGGTAAATATTTACAGGCATGTCAGTTCGACTAGACGTGAAGCGCGGTCACACGATGTCATCATTGCGAAACGAGACGATGCGCATGTTCGGTGCCCCAAGCGGTTATCGATTTACGCGTCGGCGGGAGTGAATTCATCACTATCCTTCACAAATAAAAACCCCAATCCCATTGCATTGCGGTTCACTCGCTCTTCTGCAGTTTCTCTCTTCTCCCCATTCCGAAAAACCCCAACCACCCCTGCTCTCCAATGGATGACTCTCCAATGGATCACTGGTGGCAGAACGAAGCCATCCCGAGCGACTCCGACGGCGAGGGGAACCCGATCCCGTGGTGGGATGAGGACCACCACGCCGGCGGCTCCGGCACCGACGATGACGGCGAGGGCGACGAGGAGAGCCAGGACGGCGCCTCCGACCCCGACGACTCCGACGACGACGACCATGACGGGTCCGAGGAGGAGGACTCGGACCCGAAGTTGGTGAAGGACGATGAGGAGGAGGACGACGACGACGACGAGGACAACGAGGAGGACGACGACGACGAGGAGGAGGAGGACGACGAGGAGGAGGAGGACGACTCCGACGACGACGACGACGAACCGCCGGCCAAGAAGCGGCGCGTGTAGGTCGAGGCCGGCGTAGTAGCAGTAGTGCATTAGTTGCACTGCTGATTAGTAGTAGTATTAGGCCGCCGCCGGCGTAGTAGTATTAGGCCGCCGCCGGCGTAGTAGCAGTGCTGCATGCACTGCTAATATTTTGTAATTGTGAATATAATCCTAATATAATCCTATTCGAGTTATAAATCGATTTTCAATTAGTAGTAGCAGTTTCAATTCTAGTTATAAATTGAATTTCAGTTTTCAAATCGAGTTATAAATCCTATATTATAAATCAATTCGAGTTATAAATCGAGTTTCAATTATTAGTAGTAGCAGTTTCAATTAGTAACAGCAGTTTCACTAAACAATGACGTACTAATCAACGAATTGTCAGTTACTTCGGTGTTAATTCAGTTAATTCAGTGTATACTCAGTTAATTCGGTGTTAACCACGTGTTAATTGGGGCCGAGATATCCCTTCCTGTCCCCACTTTAGACTCGCTTCCTGTCCCCACTTTAGACTCGCTTCCTGTCCCCACTTGAGCTGACCCCAGGAAATACCAACCGAGCCGCGACAGGCCGACCCCACCAGTCAGACGGTTACCAGAGGGCAACGGAGCGTTTGGCCGATTTCCGAGCCAAACGGGGCACAGACGAGAGAAACTACGCGGGTATGGCACAGACGGATAAAGTAGAGAGAACCGGGGCACAGAAGCAATTGTCCCTTATTTTAAATGATTTGAATGTGAAAATGAGAGGACGATGCTCCAGTCACCACATATGAGTATTTCATTGCCTGGCATGCCCTCTAAGAAGAAATCTACTTTTTTTTATCTGTCATTCTAATTATATTTGTGTACCTCATTGGTCTACAATTTTTTTTGTGAATGGATATTAACTAAGGATGTAAAGCCGGAGGCCTACCCGGCTGCCCAGGGCACTCCCGCGCGAGGCGTTTTCAACCGTCCGATTGTCTTTGAAACTGATTCACGACCGTCGGATCGAAGCGGTGAGTAATTTTTTAGTTACCGTGCTACTCCTCATTTAGCATTGTCCCACCCACCGACGGGCCCATAATTCAGAGAGCCACGCTGAGCGGGTAGAAGAAATAGTTTGTATTAATCAAGGAGCCTCGTTACATTCCTCCCGACATAGAGCCTGGTCTACAATTAATCGAAAGACCACATGTGAGATGAGCCAGCTGATTTGTCGGCTATGTTGTTAGAGAGAAAACAACACCTAATTACACCATCAGACATAACCGCTAAAAACATGTTACAACCAATCCAAAAGGTCGCTAGATACATCACACCATGTCATGCAAGAACGCTGGGCAGGCGGCGCGGCGAAGCGCGCATTTCCGTCTAGTAGATATAGATTTGTGGGTATCAAGTGTCAGAGCGGGTTCCTGTGTGCGGAGGAGGCCATGAGCACGGCCATGGCGACGACGAACATGAAGAGCATGCCCACCAAGAGCGTGTACGTCCTCCTGGACGACCTCCGGTACTCCCCGAACAGCACTACCCCCCAGAACGTGCTCACCAGCGGCAGCGCCTGCACGGAGTCGGCCGCCGCGTATCCAGCCGCCTGCCCGGCCATGAACGTGAACGCGTTGCCCAGCCCGGACACCATCCCAGCCAGCAGCGCGAGCCTCCTCCCTTCCCAGTCGCCGACGTATGCCCAGAGCGACGAGCGCGGCACGCCGGCCATGGGGCGGTACAGGAACCAGACATTGAGCGCCATGCCGACAACGAAGGAGGAGAGGGAGAAGTAGAAGAAGGCCGTGTACACCACCAGGTGTGGCACGCCATCGCGCAGCGTGTGCCACTGGTCGTTGGTCGCCAGGTTGAACGCCGGCGTGAAGAGCGAGTAGGACAAGCCCGCGAAGGTGACGATCCCCAAGCCCACCAGCGTGTTTGATCCAAGAACCTGAACATGCCAAGAAAAGGTTGTGCATCTCTTCGTGAGCAACAAAAAACATATGTCAACTCGGATTATTCTTAAAGTTGTGATCCAGGTACATGAGATTTGATAGGTACATGAGATTTGATCGCTTTCGCAGTAAAAATCTGAAGTTTAAACATGATGAATTAACTAGTTTTTATATCAAACTTGGTATTTCTGCAGGTACTTACTTTGATTGATCTTTTGTCCTCGAGATCAATAAGGAAATCTGCTGTTCCTGCCTCAATTTTCTCCACGGCCTTTGGTTCATCAGGCTTTGCTTCTTCACAATCGTTTTGCTTCTCTGTCAATTGAAAGATTATGAGCCTTTTTAGGTACCCTAAAAGTTACCAAGATTATTAAGATCACTAGCTCTAAGCTAAATCTCGCATTATGACAGATCTGAGCATCTGGTAGTAGTAAGGGCCATCTTTGAGGAGGTGTCTGGTGAGATCTTCCTTTGCAGTGTTCCTGTGGAGAATTCAATAAGTGTTCTTCAGATGCACTGCAATGGCATAATACTGACACTGCGGTAAACGGATAATACTTGTGTCGGTACTAGCAAGTTTGCAGGTTCCAGTTAGAAGCAGATTAGCTAAAATACATGTTCCTTGAAATATTCAGATATCTAAAAGTAAAATTTAGGTGATAAGGTAGAAACCAATTATTCGCACCACATGAGTATTGGGGAGTAGCAAAGAACTGTACCCAGTAAAATTTTTGGACTTTAATAGCTTCTCCTGGTTGTCAGCACCATTGGAAGAGTGAACAAGAGATCCTAGGCAGGCAGCAATCAGAAAGCATCCGACGCCGGGGAAGAGAACCTCGGCCTTGTTGATCCGGCCGTCGAGAAAATAGTTCAGTGTTGTCCCTGAGGATACTTCGGTCAAATATTTTTAGGATTTTGAAAATGCATGCTGGAACAGCTGCAACATGAAAACATCCATGTTTGGAGGGTATAGAGCCTGTCAGTGTATGTACTACCTATGACAACCTTAAGACTTGAGGTCATGACCTCGGTGACCGAAAGCCCGACATAAGCCCAGCCGTACTGCGTGGCCAGGGTTCCGAGGGTGACGGTGACGCCGCCGACAATCGCAAACATGATCGACGGCCAGTTATCCTGCATTGTTCAATTGACAGTTAGAACTTCGGCAGTACATGATAGCCTGATGCAGCACTGAAGTTGTTGCGTCATACATGCCAAATTTCAGGTCTGAGACCGACTGAAATCCAACATGTTGCTGCCTTGCTGGAATTTCTGTCCTGCAGATTTTACCAGTTCTGTGAGAAAAATTTAACTTAAACAAGTTACCTGGGTGAGCTGAGTGAGGAAATTGGGCGTCTCCGGCGTGTCGCCGCCGATCTGGCCGAAGGTAAGGGCGATCAGCACTGCGGCCAGGAAGTTGGTGATGGAGTAGTCGAGGTAAGTGTGCTGCCGCAGGCGTCCCCGGCGCTCCAGTACGGCGAGGACGACCGGCCAGGTGCCCAGGAGCACCAGGGCCACCGCCATCAGGCCTATGGCTCCGCTGATGTCCTTCACCATATACATCTTTGCGTGGTCTGCAGCGAATCGAGGATGATGCAAGCAGCGGTCACGGCAGATACTGCAGCTTCCTATACAAGAAATTAATCAAAGAAAGACGCAGAATTCAGTTCGATCCAGCAACGCCCAATCCAGTGTTGCAAAGTTACAGATCAAAAATCACTTCAATAAACTGAAACAAGCAGAAACGAACTTTTCCTTAAAAATCCAAAAATCAAGCATCTAGCTACAACGTCTTAGCTTCAACACTATAGAATGAAACGAAATACCTACGGAACAGCTTTGGATGGAACAGTTCAAGAAGGTAGTAGCAGGCAAGAAACTAGTCGTAGCCCATAGGAATTCACAAACAAGAAGGCAGTGTTACAATAACTTAATCCAGCACTCTTGGGAGCAAGACCCATAGATCTGAGCTCCTCAAGGTCCAAATAAAAACCTTGTATAGTATAAATAACTGTCAACATGCAAGATATTCGCCAAGATTTTTTGTGCAAGATGCTTAAACAAGTCAAAATACAAACTCTGCTCTAGAACCTGCTATGGAGACAATATATGCTTAAACGGGATGTTCTTTGTCAGAACAACAAGTGAGGGGAAAATATGCATAAGCAGCATGCTACTGTCAGAGCTGCAAAGGAGGCAGTGCACAACTGCACATGCATTTTCCAAACACAACATGTAGGTGCTTTCCAGACAAATAATCCCATTGCACGGGCTAGAATATGTTTTGCACACTACCTTAAGTATGAAATTTTGTTAAAGAATTTTAAGAATATACAAAAATATTATGAGTCCGTGTATATCTGTAGAGTTATGCAAAACCTAAAGGTGAATTTAATTTTCGATCCAGTGCAAGGATTATGTTCATAGAAATAACCTTAAATTTCAGATAAGTAAACTGGAATACGATGCTTAAACTCACTAAATATATCTCTCCTTCGATTTTGTATTCCATAAAAAACTGTGAGCACTTCTGTAATTAACTGTAAAAATAGTAATATACTGATAATACTTGAACGGACAATAATGAATATGGAAACTGTAGCACTCAGTGATAGATTGACACATTAAAGTAGGGATAAGCATGTTTTCAGTAGGATCCGTAGGAAAATAATATATTGTATACAATTTACCTTCCATTTAAACGGATTGCAAGATCCCATGTTATAGAAAATTGAACACAGAAAATGAAGTTCAAATCTTTTTTCATTTCAAGCAGTAGGAATGCTCATGAAACCAAAAGAACTTCCAAATAAATTCAGAAATTTGTCGAGAAAGAACAGGATCGGTGAAAGAAATCCAAATTTCAGATTTGACATACCGTTGAGCGATCAGAACTGAAGTTCTTGCAGGTTATTGAATCCATTGTATGTTTATATATGCAGTAGAATCTAAAAGAGATAGAGCTGGCCATGCACCGTGCCCTCCCAGCGATTTGACGATCCCGACCGTCCGATCTTCATTACGGAGTGCTCACGGCTGTCCGATCGCGCGTGGACTTTTTCTTGCAAAGTTTTGGCCCGCCGTCACTGTCACCGCGGGTCAAAATTTCTGTGCAAAGCATTTTCACGTGGGAAACGAGTGATGGAGAGAGCACGAGACCCCACTGTAGCACCTTCGTCCGTCGCAACCTTCCCGGTCTGCACCTCTCAAAAAATAATGATATACGATCGGACCGACGACCCACCGATGGACCACATGCACCATTCTACACATGTCTTCTCTGCTAATGAAATCATGTCGGCTCTTCTCTAATAAGAATCGTACGGTGGTAAATCAGGTCCACCGGTGGGTTGCTTGTCGGTGGGTCGTATAGGATCATATACGTAGTACATCACTTTGTAATGACAACACATGTTTTTGTTAAATATGAGTGCATGGATTTTTTTCTAGAAAGCCATATCTGATTCCATATTATATATCTGTGTACTACCATTTTTTTATTTCAAACAAAATATATTTATATGAAATGCGCCCAAGTTCTTTTATATTTTTATGGCAGAAAGTACTAGTTGTTCCTTGAATTGTACGATCATTGGCCAACAATTATTTCATCCACTTCTTACATCTTTAACGGCTTGATGGTTATAGAATATCCACATCTATCCTAAAGGTACAATATGATCAGATTTAGTACTATCTCTACCTACCTGTCCGATCTTCATTGCGGAGTACTCACGGCCATCTGATCGCACGTGGACTTTTCCTTGCAAAGATTTGGCTAGCCCGTCATTTCTTCACGGGTCGAAATTTCTGTGCAAAGTGTTGCCACGCGGGAAACGAGTTGCAGAGACAGCTCGAGACCCCACTACGTCACCTTCGCCGGTCGCCACCTTTCCCAATTCGCACCTCACGAAAAATAATGCTATAGGACCCACCCAACTGACGACCTACACCATCCTACATATGCCTTTCCTGCTAATCAAATCATGTCGGATCTTCCCTAATCAATAACGTACAGTGGTAAATTAGATCCACCGGTGGGGCGCTCGTCGGTTGGTCCTATAAGATCATATACGTAGGACATCACTTTATTTTTATTGCCGGATTGCCTTCGGTTTCCTTGCTCGAGTGTTACTACTTTATTTAAAAGCTAATGACAACACATTTTTTTGTTAAATATATGAGTGCATGGATTTGTTTTCTAGAAACCAATATATGATTCCATGTTATATATCTGCATACTAGTAACATGCCATGTTTTTGTTTCAAACAAATTTTATTTCCATGAAATGCGTCCAAGTAACCTGACTTACCTTATTTTTGTGGCAGAGAGTACTAGTTCCATACAGTGGGTGTACAACAATTATACAGGGGATCCCATAAATAAGAATATAAACACATATGTCCCTGATAAGTATAGGAATGACATTGTTACAATCAAGTCCTTCTCTTTCCCCATCGTCGAGCAATAGGAAGTCCAGCTTGCCGTCACCAAACACCATCACGGGGACTTCGCCACTTGCTTTGATCCCGACGCGAACCACAACAACAACAGACTTCGATAAGGGCCTCACATAGGAGGTTAAACAAGTGTCAGAGCACACTTGCAATTTCATCGGGTCACCAGGGACCATCGAGGATAGGCTCGAGAAACTGAAGTCTTCATTTCTCCACCGCCACCACGAACCACCACCTGCTGCAACACTGCCCTCTCCTTCCGCCACCACGACGACCGGCAAGACGAGCAACGATACAACAGGGGAGGAGGCTGAGGCAGCAAGGATTCGACGCCGATGCCTATTGAGAACCGCCTCGCCATCAGAACTCCAGATCCTGCCACAGACCGGAGGAGGCAGGAGAAGAAGATCGCATCGGCTTCGAATTCAAGCACCAACGAGCTTATGCGAGCGAAGACCTCTGGTTCCACCTTCCCTCGCCACCCTCCTCCATGGAGAGTCACTACAGGAAAGTTTCACCACAACACGGTCGCTGCTCGAGGGCGACCATGTTAGGTGCAACACGCCATCTTCAGATTGAGGAAGCTGAGCGCCGTCCCATCCACCCTCCTCGCCTCCACGGCCGACCAGGGGGAAGTGAACAACATCAGCTCGCCAAATCCAGAGATAGCAAGAACTGCCGTTATTAAAGAATATGCTCTCAACTACCACTCCACCACCAACCTCCCGCCATGGAAGCTTGACAAAGAAAGTTGCAGCTGGCCGGCCTGCACTCGGCAAAAGCACAAGACGAACAGAGCGCGTCACTACAGGCTTTGAATCAACGATCTCTTCCTCCACCTCGTGTATATCTCCACGACCACAAGTAAGTAGCGGAAAAGCTGCATAACTCGGCAGCCTCCAACATGGTGACCGAGATTTATTGGGGGATTCCTAGAGGGGGCGCCAGATCTCCTTACCTCCAACCTCTGAAGCACGACGAGGCCGGCCACCTACTCCACCAAAGCCTAGGAACAATCAGACGCTCCCGATCTGGAATCCTCAGCGGCAATAAGCCGAGACAGCATAGGGGCCAGCAACTACAACTACAAAAATATACCGGGGGATGCGGCGACCCCTCCCCCACCATCTCCGGCCGGCAGAGCCACCGAATTTGGAGGGGAGCAGTGTCGGGGATGTAATCCCCGGTACCCCAAAGTTACGCGGTTATTATGTTGGTGTAAGAGGTAAAAGAGGCTGTAAATAAACAAAAGGTAAATAAGAAAGAGGAAAAGTACAGACTGGACCGACTTTGGCCTAAGCCCAGACCGAAATACTGGTTCCAGGCCCGACATAGTATTTAACTCGGCTGGGCCGAGTTGTTCATCTCGATTGGGCCGAGTCCATCGCCTCAGTTGGGACAAATTACTCGCCGAAACTGGGCCGAGACCCTCTAGGCCTCTACTCGGTCGGGCCAGCAACCACGACCTTGGTCGTCCCCATCCCCGCATCGACCTCGCCCTCGCAGGGAACCGCCGCCTCCACCACACCCGAGCTCGTCCCCGCCTCGGCCACGCCCGGCCGCGCCTCCCCGACATCTACTCCGACCTCGGACGCCCTCGCCCCGGCGCGCCTGGCCGCCCGCGCCTCGCCTCCGCACCGAGTCCAGCGCCTCCGACACCACCGCCTCCTCACCTCGGCCCACTCCATCCGAGCTCGGTACGGCCGAGTTCATCTGCGCTCCGCCCCGGCTTCCTCGACTCGGCAGTGTCCTCGGCCTCCGTCGACCCTGCGCCGCCCGAGCTCTTCTCCGACATCCCCGCGCACGGTCATCCTCAAGCCCGCCCCGGTTGACCTCACCTCGATGCGTCCTCGCCTCGGTGCGTCCCCGCCTCCACCACCTCGCCTCGGCAGCCGCCTGCGGCGCTCCGACTCTGCTCCGTCCCGGCGCGCCCTCAACTCGGCAGGGGCCGAGTCCTTCACCTGTAACTCGGTTGGACCGAGTTCCTCCATCCCGGTTGGACGTTACTGGATTGCTCTCCTCACCTCGGTTGACCGACTTCGGATTCATACTCGGGCGAGCCAGGCCAAGATACCCTCCTCCGATATCCTCAGCCACTTCCTCGACCGGTACGGGTGATTCTGAAATCAGGCGCAAGCGGACAGGGCAAGGACGCGCGCCGCACAGGTCATGCCAGTCCAGAGCGTGACCAAACATGGCTACGGTGCCACTGATATGACAACGGTACACCCGTGTGATGCACTGAATAGTGCGGACAAGACCCCAGTAGTCAAATCATGTATAGTGGCATGTGGGCCACCTCTTGTCCCCTGGGCTCCCTCTATGTAAGGAGCACCAGGGGGATGCTCATATCACGGCCATGGGCACAGCTTCCCTTTGCCCCTTTCTCCTCCCAAGACCTTTAAGAGGCAAGTTTAGCTCAGCTCATGGAGCACTTGTAATACTCATACAGAGAAGAGGAGAATACAGAAAATAGGCTAGATGCTGCAGTAGGGGTTTTATCTCCTCACGAGAGCCCCGAAGCAGGGTAAATCCCCGTGTTCGTGTGTTCTTCCGTGTGTGCTTCTCAGCGCGCTATCCCTCCCCGAATCCTCTAGCGTCCATCGGCCCCAAAGATTAGCCTACCCGTAGGCATCTGTTTGTCCACACGACGACAGTTGGCGCCCACCGTGGGGCAGGCAGTGGCGCTTGCTGGAGCAAATTCGGACGGAACCTTCTTCATCAACTCCGGCGAGCTCCTCAGGCCGGGTTCCGCGATGCGGCGCTCGGGGCGAGTCGCCATCGCTTCTGTCATCCTCATCCTCACCAGCGTCGCGCCGCCGTCGAGCTCTCTCGGGGAAGCCCGGGGACTCGTCGCCGCGCGCCCTCTACTTCCACTTGGCGCCGCCCGTGCATCCCCGCGCCCACCTGCATCGACCCCCTGCGACCGCCTCAACCGCGCCTCTGCTCCAACATCCGGTCGACCGCGCCCTCGAGCCTTTGCGCACTGCGCCTCGCTGCGGCTGCAGTGGTCCTGCCATGCAACCTTGTCGCCCCTGGCTACGCGGCTGCACGCGCCCGTGCATCCATCCCCTACTTCTCAATCTGCGCGCTGCGGCCGGCCAGCTCCCACGTCGTCACGGGCCAGCTGCGCCTCGCGCCCCCGCTTCTATCCTCGTCGACCCGCAGCCGCACTCGCTCCTGCGCGACCGCAACCCGGCTCTCTGCATCGCGTCGCTGCCCAGCAGGCCTTCGCCCTGGATTCCCCGCCGCCTACAGGGCGCCCGCATCGGCCTGACGCCGGCCGGCCCACGCATCCCGCTGCACCCTCGCCCGGGTCGCCGGATGCGCCGGCGGCCGGGTCGCCGAAAGCGTTCCGTGCTCGATTGGCTAGGAGGGCCCCGTGCGGTCGGGAGGAGAGAGAGAAAAGGGGAAGGAAAAGAAAAAGGAAAAGAAAATGAGAGTGCGGTTGCTCAGGTGGAGAGAGAAGAAGAAAAGAAAAGAGACCAATCCGGTCAGGTAGAGGAAAAGAAGAAGAATAGAAAAAGGAAAAAAGAAAAATTGCAGGTGTCCGATGCACTCCGGGATATTAATGTCGGCAGGCCGGCATCGCGCAGACGCACCGATTTCCCCGCGTTAGCCGCTGAGCAGACGTCACGACTCGGTGGGCCTGCTGAAGCGGAGCTGTAACGACCGAGCACTTCAACGACACAAACAACAAACGGTAACATCTATCCGGAGTCCAATTAGCTGCATAAATATTTAGAGTGTATTGAAGTTGTATGCTATTTAGGCCACCCTAAGAGTAACTCGGGGACTGCCCCCTTGATGACCCACAAGTATAGGTGATCGCAACAGTCTTCGAGGGAAGTAAAACCCAAATTTATTGATTCGACACAAGGGGAGCCAAAGAATATTTATAAGCTTTAACAGATGATTTGTCAGATCAGCTGCACCTGTGAATAGACTTGCTCGGGACAGATTATCAGTAGCAACAGTTTTATAGCAGAGACAGTAGTGAAATAATAGCAGCAGCAGAATTAAGATAGCGATTGTGATTACGGTAGACAGCAGGATTAAAATACTGTAGGCATAGGGACGGATGTACGGGCGTTGCATGGATAAGATAATTCATGTAATATCATAGCATAGGCATTTGCAGATAAATAATATAAAGCATCCAGGTATTAACTAATCATAAGCATGTATTCCAATTTAGTTGTGCGTGCTCGCAATGAGAAACTTGCACATCATCTTTTGTCCTGCCAGCCCGTTTGCAGCGGGGCCTCTAGGGAAACTACTGGCAATTAAGGTACTCCTTTTAATAAAGTACCGGAGCAAAGCATTAACATTCCGTGAACACATGTAATCCTCACATCACAGCCATTCCCTCCGGTTATCCCAATTGCTGTCACTTTGGGGCCATCGGTTCCGGACAATAATATGTGCATACAACTCATAGATATGATCTAAAACAATAATTATCCTCATGATACAATAACATGTTCAGATCTGAAATCATGGCACTCGGGCCCTAGTGTCAAGCATTAAGCATAACAAGTTGCAACAATGACGTAAAACACCGATAACGGATACTAGGCACCATGCCCTAACGATATTACAGCTATTACATGAATGATCTCATCCAATCCCTACCATCCCCTCAAGCCTACAGCGGTGGATTACTCACACATGGATGGGGGAAACATGGATGGTTGATGGAGAGGCGTTGGCGATGACGATGGCGATGATCCCCTTCGATTCCCCGTCCCGGCAGGGTGCCGGAACAGAGACTTCTGGTCCCCGAACTAGGGTTCGCGGTGGCGGCGGCGTACGGAGATGTTTCTGGCGAAAGTGGATACCCCCCGTGCGTTTTTAGGTCAGGAGGGACTTATAGCCGAGAGGGGGTCGCGAGGGGGTGACCGAGGCGGTCCCACCCTGTCCTCGCGCGGCCAGGAGCCTGCTGCGCGAGCAGGTGGTGACGCGGCCTCGTCGCTCCCCTCCGTTTGATCTTCGTGGTTCCTGGACCCTCCCGATCAAAAAATGACTTCCAGGTGTTTTTCGGGGTTTTTCCATAAAGTTGATTTTTCTGCACAAAAACAAGACACCAGGGTAATTCTGCTGAAAACAGCGTTAGTCCGTGTTAGTTGCATTCAAAACACACAAATTAGAGGTAAAACAATAGCAAAAGTGTTCGGGAAAGTAGATACGTTTTGGACGTATCAACTCCCCCCAAGCTTAGCTTATTGCTTGTCCTCAAGCAATTCAGTTGACAACTGAGTGCGATAAAAGAACTTTCACGAACTTATTTGCTCATGTGATGTAAATATTCTCATTATGAGGACAAATGCTTAGACTATTCATAACAAGACATATATAAACGGTGTCACCCAATAGTTATGTAAACCATGAAAAGATGTCAATTATACCAATGATAAATAACATGGAACATATCAATTCACAGGATTGCAAGGCTCATAAGAAAGTATGATAAAGTGGTATCTCGCTTGCCCGAATGGAACAGCAAAACATAAATGCCCAGGCACCTCTGAGTTTCAAGGGAAGACTAGAGATAAAGATATCAAAGATAAAAGCATCAAGATTACACCGCGGTTAACATATCAAGGGACAAGCACATTACACTAAGAATGACAATTATGCTCTCAAGAAGGCGCTCAAAGAAGGATGGTGACTCAACAATAAAGTAAAAGATATGCCCTTCATTGAGGGAAGCAGGGATTTAACATGTGCTAGAGCTTCTTATCATTTGAAAACAGAGGTAAAATTGTTTTTGAGTGGTGGTTGTTCCGTCAACGAATGGCAATAGAGTTCTTGTTATCTTCCATACTAAGCAAGTTGAGAGCGGTTCCGAATTATTTAAAATCAAGCATTTATAATATGCATCTTTATATTTTATCTTTTTGATATTTTGACACTCCTCCCAACCTTTGCTTTTCACAAACCATGGCTAACCGAATCCTCGGGTGCCCACCAGCAATCACATACCATGGAGGAGTGTCTATTTTTTCACTTTTCAAAACTTTTGATATTATAGTGGTCTAACCAGCTCTTTGCAAAATTAGTGACGAGCAGATGTAGCATGCAAGTCAATTACCTAATTAGTATGGAAGATAACAAACCCAACTACTACTTCCTCATGAGCTTAAAACAGTGGCACAAATTGAGAAGTGTTTGAAGGTTTTAAAGGTAGCACATGCAAATTTACTTGAATGGTTCGAAATTGCCATGCATAGGTGTTTATGGTGGACTCTTTGGAATAACTTGGTTTTCAGGGGTTTGGAAGCACAAGCATTTTCAGCTTAGTACAAGTGGAGGCTAGCAAAAGATGGGAAAGCGACAATTCAAGAGAGCAATAACCGTCATAATCATGCTTGCGACGAAATAGAATTAACGGAGGCATAAAAATGATACTGGAACTCTGAAGCAAAATATGTCATCAAGGCTTAATTGACTTTTTGTTTTCAGTCATAACATGTGTAAACATGTGCCAAGTCAATTCAAATGAATTATTCAGAGGAGGATACCACAATGTCATATTCTATTATGAGCAAAACAATGCAAGCAAATATCCATAGAAACATGACATCCATCATAAATAAATTGAAAACGATCATAAGAGAACACGAACTACTAAGCATCCACCAATCGACATATACCTTATGCGAACCATCTAAGCATGCTCACATGAATGAGTATATGTACAAAAATGAGAAACAAATAGAGTTCATTACCAGCCTCTTACCCAACTCGAATTGTCATAGATCATCATAATTGCCTTATCACTTGTGTGCTTGAAAGATATGAAATAATAACCAAGCTCCATGGAGTAACCGAAGGTAATGACCTCTGAAACAAACTATACAAAACCAAAGAGAAACAGCAAATATTTTTGGGTTTTCGGATTTTGGAACTAAAAACAGAACAGCCAGCAAAGACGAATTTTTTTCGAAGGCCTTAACATGCCCAGATCAGAAAACTCAAAACTAATGAAAGTTGCGTACACATCTGAGGAACACGCACACGAAATTTCAGGTCATTCCGATATTTCTGTGAAGAGTTATGATTTAAACGGTGGACAGCAGAAATCTGTCCCTGCGCGAAACAGCACACAACAAAGCAAAATATTTTTGTGTTTTTGCATAATGAACTGAAATAAATACTAGGCATATTAATACTAGATACTAAAACAAACCAGCAAGAGAGTTAACAAAAATCTTTTTGGTGTTTTTGGGTTTATGGAAAGCAAACAAAGCATGAACAAATGAGAGAAAGAAAGAAAACTACAACGAAACATGGATATACAAAGTACCGAATGGTAATGATATGTAGATGAGTGTGCTATCGGTATACCTCCCCCCAAGCTTAGGCTTTTGGCCTTAGTGGAGATCAGCCCCAATGTGAATAATGGCCCCAACTCGGTGGGTTCCCAGCAATCCTCATCAATGTCCCCACGTCCGCTGTACCTATCACCTCACAAAATTACTGCAAAGTTAAGCTAACAGGCCTATCATATATCTTGAAAGAAATGGTTTTCCCATAAGACTTGTAGTTAAAAGTGAAAGACTCAGAAAAAGTCTTGGCCCGCATCTCGCTCATCTCCAAACGTTGGTGCTAGAATTTCCTCGTTGTAGGATTGCCTAACACGAGTGGCAGCCCTTGGAGGCCTTGTCCTCCTCTGGAAATCTTCCTCAAACATGTCATTAAAGTCATGGTTATGCATCTCCCTTTTCTGAAATTTTTGACAAACATCATAAAAATCGATTTTTAGTCAACTAAATGAAGGAAAACTACTATAGTGACTTGCTAGAGGCTTAAGCATGCATCAAAACTAGTTATTTCAACTTAGAACAAGCATTCAAACTCACTAAACAAGATATCTACAGCAGCAAAATACTTCATATATACACCACTAAACAAAATTCTACTTGGATATTCGGAGGAGTCACATACCGGAGAGTAGATGCACCAAATTTCAGCAACAGAAATTGGCTGAATGTGGAGATCGAAATCACAGGAAATGAGCAGCAAGAACACGAGTTTGAGCTATCCAAAAGTGATTTTTCGGGCAAGAGGAAGGCAGGGGAAGGAGAGAGAGCAAGTGGGGGGGCCTGTGGGCCCCACACCATGTGCTGGCGCGGCCTGGAGGCTGCCGCGCCACCATGTGGTGAGGTGGCCCTGTGGGCCTCCCTGGTTGCTCTCTGGCACTTCCAGGTCCCTCCTCGAAAAATATGATTTTTGATATAAAAATTTAATTTTCTGAGAAACTTTATTTTTTTCATTTTCTGGTATTTTGCATTATTAAATTCAATATTGAAAAATTATTTTCTAACAACAAATTCAACTAAACATTGCAAACTAAATAACATTACAGTAGGTAAAACAAGAATGAGAGAAAGAAAATTGTTTAGCTTCTTTATGCATTTAAAATGCACTTGTTAACAAGGTTGATCAAGTCTTGCCACCAAATGAATTTTATATGACATAAAAGATTTTAAACTATATGAGACACTCATGTTACCTTATATTGAATTGGTATGGATCCAATCATGAGAGTTTTGTATTCTTCTTTATATGGGCAATCAATACTTCCCACTCTAATATATCTCAAATTGGTAATTGTATTAACTCCAGGCATTTTATCAACTTTCTTGGGAAAATAAACAATATGCTCCTTGTCATGAACATTAAAAGTAACTTTTCCTTTATTGCAGTCAATAACAGCCCCTGCAGTATTTAGAAAAGGTCTTCCAAGAATAATAGACATATTATCATCTTCAGGCATTTCAAGAACAACAAAGTCAGTCATAATTAAACAATTGGTAGTTATTTGAACAGGAACATCCTCACAAATTCCAACAGGAACAGCAGTAGATTTATCAGCCATTTGCAAAGATATATCGGTAGGTATCAATTTATCAAGGTAAAGTCTCTTGTAAAGAGAGAAAGGCATAACACTTACTCCAGCTCCCAAGTCACATAGAGCAGTTTTAACATAATTATTTTTGATAGAGCAAGGAATAGTTGGAATACCTGGATCACCCAGCTTCTTTGGAACTTTGCCATTAAAAGAGTAATTAGCGAGCATAGTAGATATTTCCTCATTAGGAATTTTCCTTTTGTTAGTCACAATATCTTTCATATATTTAGAATAAGGAGGCAACTTAATAGCATCAGTCAAAGGAATTTGCAAGAACAATGGTTTCATCCAATCACAAAATTTATTATAATGTTCTTCCTCTTTTGTTTTAAGTTTCTTAGCAGGAAAAGGCATTGGTTTTTGGACCCAAGGTTCTCTTTCATTACCATGTTTCTTAGCAATAAAATCTTCTTTAGTGTACTTTTTATTTTTAACATGCTTTTCAGGTTCCTCCTCTAATTCTTCTCTATCCGAATTAGCATTTTTATCATTATCATTGTTATTAGCATCATCATTGTTGTGTTCATTACCACTTTCAGTTTCAGCATCAGAAACAGATATACTATTAGGATCATTAACAGGTTCAGAGGATTCTACAACAGTTTTATGTTTCTTTTTCTTTTTCCTAGAAGGAGTACTAGGTTCATTAACTCGTTGAGAATCTTGTTCAATTCTTTTATAATGTCCTTCAGGATACAAAGGGTCTTGAGTAGATTTACCACCTCTAGTTGTTACTTCACAAACAAGTTTTCCTTTAGCTATAGAGGCATTCGCTAGCAATTCTTTTTGCACTTTAGTGAGTTGATCTATTTGAGTTTGAACCATATGAAAGTGTTTAATGAGCACTTTAACATCATTAGAAGTTCTATCAACAATATCATGCAAATCACTAATAGCATGAGAATTTTCCATTAAATGATTCTCTATTCTCATATTAAAATTGCATTGCTTAGTAATAAAAGTATCAAATTCATCTAAGCATTGAGCAGGAGGTTTAGAGTAAGGGATATCTCCATCATCAAACCTTTGGAGAGAGTGTACCTCAATTACGGTTGAAGGAGGAATTGGCTTACATAATTCTTCAATAGGAGGTAAATACTTCACATCTTCAGATTTAATACCACTCTCCTTAAGAGATCTTTTAGCTTCCTTCATTGTTTCTTCATTTAATTCAATCATACCTCCCTTCTTCGGTGTTGGTGGTGGTGTTGGAGTAGGTTCAGGAATATCCCAATCATCATTATTCTTGCATATCATGGCTAATAATTCCTCAGCCTCTTCGGGAGTCCTTTTCCTGAAAACACAACTAGCAAAACTATCCAGGTATGTCCTAGATTCTGCGGTTAGTCCACTATAAAATATATCAAGTAGATCATTTTTCTCCAAATCATGGTTCGGCTGGCCTCTTAAAATGGAACAAAAGCGTGTCCAAGATTTAGGCAATTTCTCATCTTCATCTTGATTAAAATTATAGATTCTTAACAAAGCATCATGTTGAGCACTAACAAGAAAATATTTTTGAAAGAAAGCATCAAGCAAACCCTTAGGACTAGTGATGGAACCAGGAGACAAATTATTATACCAGGTTTTAGCTTCTCCTTTTAATGAAAAAGGAAATATTTTAGCAACAAAGTAAGTGCGTCTTTTAATGTCCTCAGCAAATATTCCACTTAGATCAGACAATACATTCATGTGTTCTACAGCACTTTCATTTTCAGTTCCACAAAAAGGTTCTCTTTCAACAATAGCTATATGAGCCAAATCAAGAGAGAAATCATAAGCTTTATCTTTAATGTTTATAGGAGATGTAGCAAACTTAGCATCAGGAGATAATTTATATCTAACAACACGTTTTTCAACAAGATTTTTAATAGCACTAGCATCTTTAATAGCATTAATTTCTTCAACAAGAGCATCATCAAGATCCACATACATATCATCACGCTCATCATAAGTATCACGTGTAAATTCAGGTGAATTAACACGTGTTTCAGCATTTTCATCAGGAATTTCAGCATTTTCAATTTGTTTAGATTTAGCAATAGTAGCATCTAAAAAGGGACCTAATGAACCAGTTTCATCAAGAGCAGTAGAAGCATCATCATAAGTAATTTCAGATTCAGCAGTAGTAACAGAACGTGCAGGTTGTGGTGGTGTAACAAATTTACTCATCACAGTTGGAGAGTCAAGAGCAGCAGCGGTACTCAGAGTCGTACCTTTTCTTGTAGTGGATGGCAGTATGGAAAACTTCTTATCAGCAGGTTTTCCCATGATGAATAAATTCCAGCGAACAATATCACACTCAGGTGGGCTTAATAATAAAGCTATGCTCCCCGGCAACGGCGCCAGAAAATAGTCTTGATGACCCACAAGTATAGGGGATCGCAACAGTCTTCGAGGGAAGTAAAACCCAAATTTATTGATTCGACACAAGGGGAGCCAAAGAATATTTATAAGCTTTAACAGATGATTTGTCAGATCAGCTGCACCTGTGAATAGACTTGCTCGGGACAGATTATCAGTAGCAACAGTTTTATAGCAGAGACAGTAGTGAAATAATAGCAGCAGCAGAATTAAGACAGCGATTGTGATTACGGTAGACAGCAGGATTAAAATACTGTAGGCATAGGGACGGATGTACGGGCGTTGCATGGATAAGATAATTCATGTAATATCATAGCATAGGCATTTGCAGATAAATAATATAAAGCATCCAGGTATTAACTAATCATAAGCATGTATTCCAATTTAGTTGTGCGTGCTCGCAATGAGAAACTTGCACATCATCTTTTGTCCTGCCAGCCCGTTTGCAGTGGGGTCTCTAGGGAAACTACTGGCAATTAAGGTACTCTTTTTAATAAAGTACCGGAGCAAAGCATTAACATTCCGTGAACACATGTAATCCTCACATCACAGCCATTCCCTCCGGTTATCCCAATTGCTGTCACTTTGGGGCCATCGGTTCCGGACAATAATATGTGTATACAACTCATAGATATGATCTAAAACAATAATTATCCTCATGATACAATAACATGTTCAGATCTGAAATCATGGCACTCGGGCCCTAGTGTCAAGCATTAAGCATAACAAGTTGCAACAATGACGTAAAACACCGATAACGGATACTAGGCACCATGCCCTAACGATATTACAGCTATTACATGAATGATCTCATCCAATCCCTACCATCCCCTCAAGCCTACAGCGGTGGATTACTCACACATGGATGGGGGAAACATGGATGGTTGATGGAGAGGCGTTGGCGATGACGATGGCGATGATCCCCTTCGATTCCCCGTCCCGACAGGGTGCCGGAACAGAGACTTCTGGTCCCCGAACTAGGGTTCGCGGTGGCGGCGGCGTACGGAGATATTTCTGGCGAAAGTGGATACCCCCCGTGCGTTTTTAGGTCAGGAGGGACTTATAGCCGAGAGGGGGTCGCGAGGGGGTGACCGAGGCGGTCCCACCCTGTCCTCGCGCGGCCAGGAGCCTGCCGCGCGAGCAGGTGGTGACGCGGCCTCGTCGCTCCCCTCCGTTTGATCTTCGTGGTTCCTAGACCCTCCCGATGAAAAAATGACTTCCAGGTGTTTTTCGGGGTTTTTCCATAAAGTTGATTTTTCTGCACAAAAACAAGACACCAGGGTAATTCTGCTGAAAACAGCGTTAGTCCGTGTTAGTTGCATTCAAAACACACAAATTAGAGGTAAAACAATAGCAAAAGTGTTCGGGAAAGTAGATACGTTTTGGACGTATCACCCCTTTATATCATGCTTAGTAATTTCCCCGGGGGTAAGATGTCTTGTCCCGGGGACTGGCTCGCCAATAAATTGTGCTTTTGCTCCTAATTTGGTAGAATAACTCGGGGACTGCCCCGCACCTAAGTAATTTTTCCCCAGGGTCAAGCATTTCGACCCGGGGACTGTCCATTTGTTGCGGAGCTTATCTTTTCCTAGTTGTTAAAAAAAAATACTCGGGGACTACCCCTTCGTACCTTGCTTAGTTGTTTTTTCCCGGGGGCAAGATGTCTTGACCTGGGGACTGGCTCACCAGTCGATTATGCTGTTTCTTATAGATCTGAAAAGTAACTCGGGGACTCGGTTGAGACCGAGTCGGTTTATGCATACATATCTCGTTTGATAGTAGTAATTTTTGTCTCATGCTATTGTTAATTTCGTCCGTGTTAGTGGTTTCGTTGTTTACTTTACTCAGTAGGAGCCGAGTCTGCGTACTAGTGCGTGGCTGTGCGGCTAAGGTTAATATCTATCTCGTACTAAATCTAGGTTGGTCTGTTAAATAGAATTGTCTCTCTTGTTGAGTATTTATTATAGATATATGCCTGAACTAACATTGAAAGGTGATGTCGGTTTTACCGAGAATATTAATGTCAAAGGTCTTGATTAAGTCGGTTATCTCGGATCCCTCTTATATTTATTATTGCCTCAAAGTATATCACGGATAGTCTTTGGTATAGGCTTGCCGAATTATACATGGCATATCATACCGAGTTATCGCTTATGTCGGCAAGTCAGAACATTACGGCATTGTGTAATCTCCCTAGATCGCCGTTTATGTCGGTTCGCCAATGTGCCATGGCATCATGCGCTATCTCCCGATCGCCGTTTATATCGGTTCGCCACTGTATCATGGCATCATGCAGTATCTCTAGATCACCGTTTATATCGGTTCGCCACTGTATCATGGCATCATGCAGTATCTCTATATCACCGTTTATGTCGGTTCGCCACTGTATCATGGCATCATACAGTATCTGCAGATCGCCGTTTATTTCGGATCGCCAATATATCGCGGCATCGTGTAATATCTCCGAATCATCATTTCTGTTGACTTGTCCGAGACACCCGAGGCACCCTTACGTTAAACCAGCCTTACGTTAATCCAGCAGTGGCTGGAGACGTCCATGTCGGTAAGTGCCCGGAGTGGCTACCGGACATCCGAGACACACGAGGCACCCTTACGTTAAACCAGCAGTGGCTGGAGACGTCCATGTCGGTAAGTGCCCAGAGTGGCTACCGGACATCCGAGACACCCGAGGTACCCTTACGTTAAACCAGCGGTGGCTGGAGACGTCCATGTCGGTAAGTGCCCAGAGTGGCTACCGGGCATCCGAGACACCCGAGGTACCCTTGCGTCAAACCAGCAGTGGCTGAAAACATCTATGTCGGTAAAACGCCCGGAGTGGCTAATGAACTGGCATATGATTGTATTCGTGCAGGTATAAGGAGGAGTATGTGAAGACTGTGATATTGTTAATGGTTGAAGGCATATATGTCGTTAAAACGCCCGGAGTGGCTAAAGAACCGACATATGATGGTATTTTTGCAGGTGCAAAGTGGAGTATGTGAAGACTGTGGTATTGTTACTTGTTTTTGATAAGTCTGCGCGCGACTCTGCGAGTCCCCCGCAGCCTCGGGGACTAGTGTCGGGGATGTAATCCCCGGTACCCAAAGTTACGCGGTTATTATGTTGGTGTAAGAGGTAAAAGAGGCTGTAAATAAACAAAAGGTAAAGAAGAAAGAGGAAAAGTACAGACTGGACCGACTTTGGCCTAAGCCCAGACCGAAATACTGGTTCCAGGCCCGACATAGTATTTAACTCGGCTGGGCCGAGTTGTTCATCTCGGTTGGGCCGAGTCCATCGCCTCGGTCGGGACAATTTACTCGCCGAAACTGGGCCGAGACCCTCTAGGCCTCTACTCGGTCGGGCCAGCAACCACGACCTCGGTCGTCCCCATCCCCGCATCGACCTCGCCCTCGCAGGGAACCGCCGCCTCCACCTCGCCCGAGCTCGCCCCCGCCTCGGCCACGCCCGGCCGCGCCTCCCCGACAACTACTCCGACCTCGGACGTCCTCGCCCCGACGCGCCTGGCCGCCCGCGCCTCGCCTCCGCACCGAGTCCATCGCCTCCGACACCACCGCCTCCTCGCCTCGGCCCACTCCATCCGAGCTCGGTACGGCCGAGTTCATCTGCGCTCCGCCTCGGCTTTCTCGACTCGGCAGCGCCCCGCTCCGCCCCGGCTTCCTCGACTCGGCAGTGTCCTCGGCCTCCGTCGACCCTGCGCCGCCCGAGCTCTTCTCCGACATCCCCGTGCCCGGTCATCCTCAAGCCCGCCCCGGTTGACCTCACCTCGATGCGTCCTCGCCTCGGTGCGTCCCCGCCTCCACCACCTCGCCTCGGCAGCCGCCCGCGGCGCTCCGACTCTGCTCCGTCCCGGCACGCCCTCAACTCGGCAGGGGCCGAGTCCTTCACCTGCATCCCGGTTGGACGTTACTGGATTGCTCTCCTCACCTCGGTTGACCGAGTTCGGATTCATACTCGGGCGAGCCAGGCCAAGATACCCTCCTCCGATATCCGCAGCCACTTCCTCGACCGGTACGGGTGATTCTGAAATCAGGCGCAATCGGACAGGGCAAGGACGCGCGCCGCACGGGTCATGCCAGTCCAAAGCGTGACCAAACATGGCTACAGTGCCACTGATATGACAACAGTACATCCGTGTGATGCAGTGAATAATGCGGACAAGATCCCAGTAGTCAAATCATGTATAGTGCCCTCTGGGCCACCTCTTGTCCCCTGGGCTCCCTCTATGTAAGGAGCACCAGGGGATGCTCATATCACGGCCACGGCCACGGCTTCCCTTTGCTCCTTTCTCCTCCCAAGACCTCTAAGAGGCAAGTTTAGCTCAGCTCATGGAGCACTAGAAATACTCATATAGAGAAGATGAGAATACAGAAAATAGCCTAGATGCTGCAGTATGGATTTTATCTCCTCACGAGAGCCCCGAAGCAGGGTAAATCCCCGTGTTCGTGTGTTCTTCCGTGTGTGCTTCTCAACGCGCTATCACTACCCGAATCCTCTAGCGTCCATCAGCCCGAAAGATTAGCCTACCCGTAGGTATCTATTTGTCCACACGATAACAGAGTACTACCGGTTGGCATGAAATTATGCCCATATCCAGCCTATGCGGGTAAGGTATCCACAGGTACCTGTAGGTTATCCTTAACAACGCCACAATCATAAAAAAATCTCCATATTTTGTTTGGAGATGGTTCACGCATAGGAGATTGCAATCCATGTCAGATTTGTTCAAAAAAAAATCCATGTCAGATAGAATTATTTTCCCGTTGCACTGCAAACGCCCGCTTCCGGTCAATCCACACCAATGGTTGGTTCGACTAGTTGCTCTACGCTGGCGCACATATACTTCACCACAATGGTATATAATGACAATGCTAAATATGCATAGTTTGTTGTATGTGATTATATTATTTAATTCAATATGTGATGTTGTATTATTTAATCAAACTCATCCAAATGATTAAATTTCCAAAAGAACCCACCTAGTGACCTAAAGATACCTTTGAGTTTTCATTTGTTTCACCTTTTATTTATCCAAAAACAATTAGTTTTTTCTCAAGGAGTCCGACGATACAATTTTTAAAAAAATTATTCCGGCGGTTGAGTTCTTTTACCAAGGCTATTAGCTATGCACGTGCACCAACGTCTAAACTAATCGATTAATATATCCACTCGCATAATTTTCTTATAACACTACAAATTTCTCAATTGTTCTTTTTACAAGGCGTGCATGTGCAATCTGTACCATCCGTTTAGGATGTTCAAAGGCTAGCGTTTTCAACACTAAATCCTGACGGCCCGACAACTGAAACCGCCGTACTTACTTGACATTCCCGCATGCCATAGACGGCCGTGGATTGCACCAGCTCGCCATAGCGCATTGGCAAAATCCGCATTCACGATTCCTCGTGACTTTCAGCCAACGTCATCGTGCTTCAATAAGTTTAGATGTTATCCATTAACGACCAGCAATTTTCACCCACTGAAGCATACTATTAGTGATGTCCCATAAAAGAAAACACGGACATCTATTTTATGGGATATCCTATTTCAACAACAGCTTTATCATGAAGAATTCCATTATAAAATTATCACTGAAACAACAACCCGGTTTGTCCGAACATAGTAAGCGGGCACATGCAAATTGTCATCATAAGAAAATATAAACCAGATTGATTGTGGTACAATTTCAGCACCAATTTAGAAGTTTGTAACCAAAGTAGTAATCAAACACATGTCCTGCTATTGGCCAATCTAATATGCACCCGTTTTGACATTCTAAAGATAACTGTAGTTTAATGGCCGCTATTAATTATGTAAATAACCTGTCTAACAAACATATTTATTCAACGACAGCTTAGAGATTGCAGTCATTAATCTTAATCGCAGTTTTTGATTGTGTACACTACGATTCCACATGAGAGGTAGCGTGTGCCTGTTGACCGAGATTCAAATGTTGTGATTTTTCCATGGCAGGCCAGTCGATCCGACAGCAGCATCACTGCTCAAGAGTTCATACTGCCATTGTTCGGCCATCAAAAGACTCTGCATCAAAATGTTTACAATTTAGACATCACAGTGCAATAGCAAATTTACAATATTAGCTATCTCTGCAAATTAACAACAGCAGCTAGCAGTTTCGAACAGCAACCAACAGAGAAAGAAACAATATCAACTAGTAGTAATTATCACTGTATATCCTCCCCTCCGTAAAGCAAAACATCAGCCAGCAATTTCGTACAGCAAACAACAGCTAGATAACTTTCCGTATCTCTCTTGGTAGCAAACAACACCGCATTATCATGTTGCGTGAGTGTCGTGCAACCAAAAATGTACTGCATACATTGACAAGTCAGCCCTGTGCTTAGATTCACATCACGTGACTCAAGTACAGAACCAACCATGAAACAGCCACGATCCAAATCAAATTGTGCAGGAGGGGCGAGGGCTCACCAGGATTCGCATGGAGAACTCGACGCCGGCCCCATGTGATCCCCATGTGAACCGATCAACAAATCGACCTGGATCGAAAAATCTTTCTTCCCTGCTGGAGACGGGGAGAGCCAGCTAGGAGGACCGGCCGAGAAGGAGCACGCCTGGATAAAAATGATGCTAGACCTAACCTCCGAAGCTGCTGCTGCTGCTGCTGTCTGACGACAGTATCCTGATACAATTAAACACATTAGCTTCTTCGTTCTAAAAATAAGTTAGCAAACAAATGTATTTTCTGAACTACCGATAACTCAAAAATCCTACTGTTTTGCTACGTATCTCAACTCAATATCT
Organism: Poa annua; assembly: GCA_026929855.1. NCBI lineage: Eukaryota > Viridiplantae > Streptophyta > Magnoliopsida > Poales > Poaceae > Poa > Poa annua. Next base: position 44,898,505 of record CM049436.1, read on the forward strand.
CAGATGTGTACCTTGTGCTAGCTTTTTGTTGCCGATTTAATCATGCCTCCCGGCCATGAAAGAAATAAACAGGCATGGAAATCCCCCCCTCTTCCCATCAATTTTAGGATGAATGTAACCTTGATACGTACGACTGCTCTACATTCTGAAGTACATTATCGATGTCTGCACTTTATTCAGAGATCCCATGTCAATCGATAGCCACGCTAGCTATGGCACAGGTGTCTAGCTAGCGCCAGCAGTGACAGCCCCCGGGCCGTGCCGATGCAGCTGGAGCCGAGGTAGACGCATCGGACGCAGCAGTTGTAGTGTCAAGCATCGCTGCACGCGCGGTTCGACATCGTCTCGCTCAGGTTGCACAGACCCTCCACGAATGGTTTCCCCGCCGTGAAGCCTGGGTGTGGGGAGAAAATGATGCGAGGATTTGAGGCAATGGACATGCAGCACAGCAGCAGCGGAACAATATGGGGGGCTCATACCTTTGTGGTGAAGGCATTTTGTTTGGCGAATTGATCGGCATCTGCAGTTGCCATGAATTGAGCTGACCGGCAGTTTCCATCTAACCATGGCAGATGGAGAGGCGACGCGGCTGGGTATCGGTAGGAGACTCAGGGGACGGTGGAGACGACACACTGGACAGTGGAGCGACGCGGCTGGGGACGGAAGTGGGTCACGACGCGGCATGGCAAATAATCGATCTAAGGGGCAAGCAATTGCCGGCGCTAACCTGGAGCAGGGCGATTGGCTTGAGGCGTTCGGTCGGTAGCCGACTCAGGATGCGTGCAGCAGCGGCAGAATCGGGGCGGTACCCTTGGCGCTGGCCCAGTAGAAGCAGTTCCGCCAGAACCACGACGCCCGCCGCTCCGCCTCCCCGTTCCGCATCACCGCCTCCCCGTGCCGCGTCATCGCCACTTGTCGCGCCGACGCTGCCATGGACGCGAAAAATCGAAGCTTTCCGGAGCCTGGGCTAGGGTTTGTGGTTGGCCTACGGATTTAAGGTTCCACGCCATGGGATCGAGAGAGGGGGATGTGGTGGTGCCGTTTCGTTGGTCGGCGGCGTCCGGAGTCGCCGGAGCCGGCCGGACTCGTTCGAGGACGGAGCTCGAACGGAGGAGGAGGGCAAAGGGGATCGTGGGATCGAGAGAGAGAGGAGAGGAGATGGGTACGTGGACGTGGGGCGGGAACATGACAGGATTAATCTGCGGCGTTGGGCAGATCTAATCTGTGACTGATTTGTTTTAGTGGGCTGGATCTGATGGTTCAGATCAATCTATGTACACTTTGTCTGAGTGGGTATAGCCAAACTAAAGTTGGCTCTTTCATAAGTAGTGGAGAAGATGGAAATGATTTCAAAAATAAAGTAGTGGAGATGGAGATGAAAGAATGCAGTTTTCTTGAAGAATCTGCAAAAGAACTTGCAAGTGCGTCGGTAAGAACTTGGGCCAACTGCACGAACACATGGGCCGTGCTATCTAATGGCCTGAGAAGAGCCGCCAGTGAAGCCTGCAATGCTGGCCCGCTTCCGTGCAACTCGTAGCAGCAGAGCAGAACAGACAACAGAGCATCCGCACGAAATCCCCCAAAACCCCGCAGAGGTCACGCCGCCGCTCCGACTACGGCCGCCGTCCTCCGGTCTCCCCTCCTCGATGGAACCTCAGCAAGAGTCGGCTGCTGGCGGCCGCAAGCGGCGTCGTAGAGGAGGAGTCAGGAATCGCCAGAAGGCCAACTCTTCCTCACAGCAGGCGCCTCCGCCCGCCCCTCCTTCGGATGCGCCTTCCCAACAGGCGAAGCGGCATCGCAAGGCCGGCGAGGCGGCCGCCATACCTAAGGGACGCAAGCCTACCAGCCTCCTCGACAAGGTAATTCCCTCATAGTGGTAGAGCTGGATGGGTACGTACAATGAGGGATGTGGGTAGCCGAGTCTTCATTTCCTTTGCAAACTGGTGTATGTCCGGTGAGATGATAAATGGGATTTGGTGCACCCCTAACTACGAACCGATGGCGGTTTTGACTTTTGAGTACTTGTTTGTTTCATTAAAATCCCAGAAGATCCACAGCACAACAACATACTCCGTATTAGAATACGCGCGCATGGAAACAATTGTACACGAGTACGATAAACAAATTCCGGGGATTATGATTATATGTGCACTGTGCAAAAATGTATATGCAAAAGAAGTAGACTCGCATTACAAACTGAATATGATTTTTTGTTGTCTGGAAAGGGTGGTGTGAGGTCATATTTAAGGATATGATCGCTGTGCGAGGTTTTTGGTAGGACAAACATGTTAATGATCCTGTGTTGATAATGTCGATGCCTAAGCTACGGATCCTAATATGCTTCACTATTTGGCTGAATTTAATGCATGGCTCTATCACATAAAATGAGCATTTGCTCCCAAATTGTCCCCCTTCACAAATCCCACAATTTCTGTGTACTTTGGATGACATGATTACCGGTAAAAATTGAAATACTAATAGATGAAGCAGTAGAAACTAAGGTCGATGAATAACCGTGAAGTTCTCAAGGTCTATGATTTGTTGATTTACCAATGACCGAGATTCCAGGGCAATGTCATTCGAGCGGTGATGTTTAGCTGAAACTGATGGATAAGTCTTTGTGGGGTTGCAGCACACATGGTCCTTGTGTCAAGGACTGACAGTTAGGATAGCATCAAGGACTGGCTGTTAGGATAGCAGTCTTGACTGCTTTTAGGACATCTTAGACTAGCATCTTAGCATCTTATAAATATGTATCCCCAACCCCTCAGGTTGGCATGGCATTTTGTGTGAGAAATAAACCAGAAAATTGCCCCAACTCCTAGTGTCATCTTCTTCTTCATGAACGTGAAGTTTGAGATACTAACAGAAACATCAACTTAACTTTGTGCCGTTAGATATTTGTTTCCTTTTTTAGTCGGTTGGTCATGTCGAAGTGCTTCTTCAGTCAAGTAAACCTATAATGAACTGGGTTAAGCTCCGGCCATTGGGCTGAGTTTTGTTTTGTTGTATTGAACACCTATGATTTATAGTAATGGAAATCGATGGCAGCCCTTTTCCCCAAACAAAAGAAAAAAGAGAACAGGTTGGTGTCGATATGATTGTGTTGGTTATACCTTTTATTTCTTCCTTTGCCCTATCTTCATTAGTTAATTTAATGTTTCTTGTCTGGTGATGTCCATCTGTAGATGCGCGCGAGATTATCTGGAGGTCATTTCAGAATGTTAAACGAGAAACTGTACACTTGCAGGTTCGATTTCTTTCCACAAAACACACCATTTTGTTTAAGTTGATGTGTTGGTACTTGGCAGGCCTGCATTCTCTAACTGTATCGGGTAGTTTTGGCCAATAGTAAAGCTTAAGAACACGATAATACTTCAGTTTTATATTTGAAGTATATGGTATTCATGAATCATGACCAACCAAATTTTTTTGGTACAAATATTTGCTAAATATTGATCATGAAATGTGCTAAAAGTTGTATACAACAATTGTTAACATTAACACCGACAATATCCTCCTTGCATTGTCGTACCTGGTACTGCTAATTATCTCCCGTACCTAGTGGTAGCCTGAAAACATGGGATTCCTTTCTCATTAACCAAGCGGTGTGTGTGCCTCTACTCTTGGAGGTGGAATCCTCCCCCAAAGAGCCAGAGCATCAACATTCACTCGATTTACACTAATTCTCATATGTGCTTTATCTTTTTCAGTGGACAGGATGCATTTGACTACTTTAAAACCGAGCCTAAGCTTTTTGATGTGGTATGTTATGTATTTTTTCCTTACCATCTTAACATTTTCATCTGCTAGATTATATATATTTTTGTCTTGTCAGCACATTGGTTCTTGACAACAAATTTTTAGTATCTGGGCGGGGTGAGGTGTTGCAGGTGATGATATGTGACATCCCAAACACAGAAATTCAGTATCCATTCTTTGTTTTTGTTGTGCTTCCATCTTTGTCTTTTTGAGGAGTATTTGCTTCCATCTGCATGATTCTTCGTCATAGTTCTTTCTTTCTTTTGAACATGGTTTCTTGTTTGCATATTCCATCTGAAACTACCTTGCAGTGATCAATATGAGGAAAGTTTGCTGCATAGCTGACCCTGGGGAAGCAACTCCATATGAACCTTATGCATGGTTAAAATTTCACCCTGTTCTCTTTTAGTATCATGCAGGATATCAAGAGCAGATGTCACATTGGCCAGAGCAACCAGTCAATGTAATAATCAATTGGTTGAAGAGTCATAATAAATCATGGACCGTTGCTGATTTTGGCTGTGGTAATAATGCTAAGTTACTTTCTCGAACGTGGCACTTTCTTGCAGTTTACTTGTTATCTCCCTGCACAAGCATGACAGTACCATTCACATTGTACTCAGGCAATGCAGCAATTGCTAAAAACGTGAAGAACAAGGTCTTCTCCATTGACCTTGTTTCAGAGGACCCTTCGGTGATCGCTTGTGATATGGCTCATGTAAGCACTAACCACATGTATTTTATGGTCTTTCTATGCTTTAGGATATGCTCCTTTTGCCAGCTTGCAGTTTAGCTTCAGACACACTTCTGCAGTTATTCTCTATTAGTTCCTTGTCATCCTTGTAGTGGTCTTCTTCATTATTACTGATAATCTTGAGGACAACAGTGCGGGAACTGCAGAATGATCTTAGTATTATAGGATGAACACCGACTATAGTCTTGTTCAACACCTTGGCATTTTTGGCTTTGTAGCTGCTTGCAGTTGCACATTTTATCCGCTACTTTTCAAGTTTTTACATGATGGAATCTTCATGTAACGATCACCTTGGTAGCCATCTTTCCCGAACTGCTAATAGACAGCACTGAAATCCCCTCCCCTTCCCTCCATCCGACAGCCTTGGTAGCTGTTCACCACAGAAGGGAGCCTTTCTCTTCTAGCTTGCCTCCTCACTTCTCTCCTGTGGTACAATAGTGGTTGTTATGTGCTTCTTTTTGTTGGTGAGCTGGATGCTGTCTGTGCTTAAGTCGTTTCATTGCAGCGAGGTGTGCCATGGCTGAGATTGCCCCATCTGGATTCTGGAGAGTTGTGCTGCCTATTTTTTTTCTTTTACCTTTTGTTCTTGTGTTGATTTGGGTCTTTGTCTCCATTGCTTGGGCTTCTGTTAGAAAATAAATGCTGGATCAATACTTCCAGGGCTCCACGGTCAAGTGAAGTTGATGACATGGCTTGGTGCTTGACAAAATTGAGTGCTCAATCTTTCTGGACTATTCTCCAAAAAAATGCGGATTATTTCTGCATTAATTTTTCCAGTTCTTGGCAATGCAATATGTGATCTATTTCCCAACTGCAAGCTGCTAGTGCTACACATGTAAAATGGTCCTCCTTTATTTTGATCTTTGTACTCGGCAAGTTGTAACCTGCGTGTGGGACTTGCAATCGAATACAATTCCCTTTAGGGATTGAGCTTTTTTCTTAAAAAAATTGCATGATAGATCCTTCAGCACAAATCTTCCTGATGTTAGTATAATATTCTTCTTTTGGAAACACAAGCAATTTTCACCAATATTTAATACATAGGTGTGTGGGTTAAGTTTAAAGTTGGAAACCAATGTAGTTGATAATGGGAGTTATATTAGTTGACAATAGATGCTTCATCTAATCTTTAGTATTTCAGGGCAGTATCCTATAGGAAATATTTACTAACTTCTAGAAATTTGGATTGTGGGGGTAATCGCAATTATCAGCAATATCTCTCCCTGCCCCCTCCTTTCCCTGTAAATTTTAAAATTATATTAAATTGCAGTGGGAAACTGTCCCACTGTTCAAGCTTCAGAAAACAAAAATTATCAGCAATGCAATCCACTCTGATGATCTGTTGTTCTTCTGATTGTTATTTACGGGGTGACTTCATCCAGTATATTCCTGTGGCATTCTTTTATAAATCTTATGTAGTGCCCCCTTTGAAAAAAATAGACGTCAATTGTGTGAAGAATTAAGCATATAAGATAAACACGGCAATGTCTCTTTTGGTACCCGACTTGTTACCTTAACTAAATGTCTAGTAATTTATTCGCAGACCCCTTTGGAGCCATCCTCTGTGGATGTGGCAATATTTTGTCTTTCTTTGATGGGAACCAATTTTCCAAGTTACCTAGAGGAAGCAAATAGAGTCCTGAAACCAAGGTTTGCTTAATGATTAGCTGCTACACTTTTAGTATGCACGGTCTATAGCTCACCTTTTTCGTATTCACACATTTGTTTATGCAGTGGTTGGTTGCTTATTGCGGAAGTGAGGAGTAGGCTAGACCCAAACACTGGAGGTGCTGATCCTGATAAGTTTTCTGAAGCCATCAGCCAGCTTGGTTTTTCCCTTGTAACAAAGGTTTGTATTTACTATTCTCAAAGATTTCTTCTGTGGATCTCATCTTGATAACCACGATGTGGTAATTCTGTATAGTGAATGCCCAGAAGTATTTCAACATAATACAGGGCTCTTCTGCTTGGTAGCTTCCTGACATATCCTGTTGGCTTCGTCATGTACCCAAATTAGTCTTAACTCTAAAATCTAGCTCCAGAAGCTCATATGTGAAAAAAGACCACATGCCCTGTTTATTTGCCTATGAAATAGCATCTTAAATAGTACCCATCAATCATTTGTGTATGGATTTTGGGTTGGAGATTAACTTGATATAAACAAGAACAAAATCGTTGCATATACCCTGTTTGTATTAGACAATATATGTAGGGAACATGATCTATTCTGCGCACTGTTTTCTGCTGGTGCAGTAAATTCTTCTAATTTGTAAGGATTTTTTTATCTTGACATTTGCAGTTTGCATGCACCATAGAGTGCAAGTAGATTTATCATTATATAGTGTACTTTTCTTGCGTATGTTGCTTCACATCTCAGGACCGACCCTGTTTCTTATTGTTCTGAAGTAACTGGAATTAAAGATAATTCTAAAGGCTTGTATCCTTGAAAACTGAATTGTCATATGCTTATACTAAAGTCTGTTGTATATCCGGGTACAAAAGTTCTAGTATCTCGGAATAGTATACAAAGTCAACGCCAATGATGAAATATAATTTATGGCTACACAAACTGTTGAAGATAGTTCTAAACCTAGGCCAAAATGAACTGGTGCTGGTAGTTTACTGAAACGCTTGAATTCGGAATATGGGAAAGTCGCTCCCGGTTGGTGGACTACTCCTTTTATGGGGGTCGCAGTGGCTTTATTCGCTATATTCCTATCTATCATTTTAGAAATTTATAATTCTTCTGTTTTACTGGACGGAATTTTAACCTGGGGTCTGAAGCATAAATTATGCTTAGTGCATTTTCAGCCAATATGCCAGCAAGGAACATCATCTCATCCTCAAGAGTGTGTTTTCCTGAGTCTCCTTCGGAGGCAGATGCATCCTCCCCTTTATCAACCAACATAGCATCCCTGGCATTTTTTAGGTTTTGTGCATACTTGTTTCTTTTTCATTGAGAACTAAATGGAATAAACTTTGCAAAATCTTGGATGGTATAGCCAATCTTGGGCGCAACCTCCAGAACAGAATGTATGCAGGAATTTAAACGAAACTAAGGATGATAAACCAACGAGAACTAACAAGATACAACATTATTCCATTATTTACGCAAGTGAAGGGGCCTATGATAGATTCTGCTTAAATCAAATTACTATCGTATACGGGTAACAAAATACAAATAACACCTTTACCCACTTGAATCTTGAGCTAAACTGCCTAAAGGTTCCGTAAAGAGCAAAGAAAAAATCCACTGGAATGATGCACTACACGAGATTGGGTATTGTACATGGTGAAGAACACAAAAGCACAAGTCAAAACTCCAAACATTGTATTCACCAATGTTCACAACTCATTCCGAATGAGTTTGAAATCTTAAAATATAAACGTAGACAGAACTAGTAAACCCCAACTCTAATTTAATCGATGATACCATCCGATGAATCCTATCACGCCGTCAGATCGAAAGGGGAAGAGGGTGAACCTGAGGACTCGATCTGGTCGAAGGTAGATGGATGCTTCATAAATTGTATGCAGCAGGAACACTTGTTCTGTCTCTAGATTTTTTTGATTAATTAGATGTCCTGCGCGGCGGCGCTACTTGACGGCAAGTTGCTGCTTATGAGAGAGACCTAGAATCGAAAGGATGAACCTGAGGACGAATCGGAGAGCCCTAGGGATGCATGGTATATCACTAGTGGTGCAAGAGAAATTTGAACGCAGGTTCACCCTCTTTCCCCTTTCAATCCGACGGTGTGATAGGATCCATCCGATGGAATCATCGATTCCATTAGATTTGGGATTTACTAGTTCTGTCTGTGTTTATTATTTTAATATTTTGAAATTTGAACTCATTCGGAATGAATTATGAACATTAATGAATAAAATGTTTGGAGTTTTGACTAGTGCATGTGTTCATCATTCCAGTGGATTCTTTCTTTGCTCTTTATGGTACTTTTAACCAGTTTAGCTAAAAACTAAAGTGGTTAAGGTGTTATTTTCATTTTGTTATCCATATATGATAGTAATTGGATTTGAGCAGAATCTATTATAGGTCTCTTCACTTGCGAGATGTATTTTGTCACACAAAGAAAATAGTCAGTTAGATAATGGTGTAATGTCGTATCTTGTTAATTTACCTTTGTTATCATCCTTAGTTTGCTTAGAAATTCGTGCATATATTATGTTCTGAAGGTAGTGCCAGATTGACTATACAGTGCAAAGTCTATCCCATTTAGTTCTCAGATGAAAAGAAACAAGTATGCATATGCTGTCTGATAAAGGGGATAATGCATCCGCCTTTGAAGGAGACTTAGGAAAACACATTCTTGACGATGAGATGATGTCCCTTGCTGGCATATTGGCTGAAGTACTCGGTGTGTTCACTAATAATGGACCATGAGCGGTTGCCACAGCTATGAACATTTCATCCTTGAGATATGATTCAGGAAATAATCTGGTTGTGCCCACAGAGAGTGTGGATCTAGTGTGCAATTGTTGTTTGGAAAATGTTCCCATTGATGCATCCTTTTATGTTCCATGGTTTGAAAGTTCACATGCCGGATTTTGTTTTGTTTGGACTCCGGTTTCCTTTCATGTATAATGTGTTCATAGCTTCAGACGTACGTGGTGTGGTGATCTATATCTTAAAAGAGAGAGTGCTCTGGCACTTCTAAGTTCTAACTGCTAATTGGTTCCTTTCTGCAGGACGTGAACAACAAAATGTTCGTCCTGTTTTATTTCAGAAAAAAGGTTGGTCACTTTTTCCCCTACCTGCTCTATCCATCAGTGACAATTGCATCATTGACATAGTTGAAATACATTGTAATACTGTATTCTGTCGCTTGACTTGACTCCGCAGGAAAAGAGCAAGGTGGTGGAAAACATTGATTGGCCCCAGTTGAAACCTTGCTTATACAAACGGCGATGATCTCATATTCTCTGATAGCTATGGTCGCACTCGCACTAGACCTTTTCTCAAGTTTGGACCTAGTCTCTTGCTGTTTGCGCTGCTAATCCAGGCAGTGTAATGGTGAATGCAGTTCTGAATACGCTGCATATGGTTGCCTGGGTCATGTGACGAAGTGGATCGATAATATTTGGTTGTGCTCTTTCTTATGTATGGTAATGTAGGCCACCCATGTAGCTAGACAGACTATCCTACTGGATTTCTCTAACCTTTTTGACTTGAATGGCTGGGACTGTCATTGCTTGTTACGAGTGACAGTTGCTGCCACTTCTGGATTGCGATTGCTGCCACTGATTTGGTTGTCTGTCTGCCTGCCACTTCATGGTAGTAAATTGACGCCTTTTCTCGGGTCAAAATCGCCTCTACTTTCCTCACATGTGGGTGTGGCTCAGCTTGCCATGGCCAGCCCAGTCTATGGCTCCTAGCGGATGATAATGGAGGGTGTGGCTCACCTATGAACTGCAAATCTTATTTCTGCAGCCTTCCATCGCAAGCCTATGCGCACTAATGTATGCTGAACCGAATGATTCTCAAAACATTGGAGCATCGATTTTATTTCTTTAACCAGCGGACCATGCTCCGATCGGTCCTTCTCCTTGCTCCGTAGCTTTGACACAGAAGCTAAGCAATCCGTCTCCAATTGGAACTTGGGTACGTGCAGTCGCACTGGCAACTCCATCGCCCGCTTGCAAGCCAAGAGCTCCGTAGTTCTGGGTCCGACACCATGGGGAAAAAACAACATTCTCCTTGGAAAACGCCATGTTGATTCTTAAGGGCATGTATAATGGGGTAATGTCAACCTTCCCTTAGCATTAACACTTAGGATAATTGTCTAGATGGAGGAGAGAGAATAAAGAAAATGAGGGTTGCCTTCCCTTAGCTATGAGATGAACTCTTACGAAATAAGAGAAGGCTAATTTGCCCATTGTACTACTTGTCTTCCCTTAGAAATTTAATTTCCTACTAAAAATAACTAATTCTCATTAATTGCTAGTGACATAATGCATTGTACAACATATAATCTTGTCTTCTCTAAATGATGTGGATGTCTAAGAGAAGGCGTGCCTTCTCTACCATTATACATGCCCTAAGAACCACTCCACACCCTCCTTGTCCCGTTTCCTTCACAAACGCGTCGTCCACATTAGCTTTTAGCAAGCCCGTATCCGGTGAGAGAGAGCCAGTGCTCCTCGGCCGTAGCCGACTTCTCCGTAGGCGTAGAGTTCAGGCCAGCCCATTCCTCTACCAACGCAATCTTATGTGGTAAGATTGCTTTTCTACACAACAAATTCCATGGATATTTGAGTGTCCACATCTGTTTTTAATACTCATTTGTGTAGGATTGATCATTGATGCACTTTTTTTATGTTTTCCCTGAACTGTTCTAGTGTTTTTCTAGCTTTTCTTGTACTCCCTCTATTCTTTTTCTACCGTGCATATTAGGTTAGTCTTAAATCAAACTTTATAAAAGTTTGGCCAACTTTGAAAATATCAATACGTACGATACCAAATAGACAAAGTATGACAATATTTTAAATGATGAATGGAAAGATATTGATCTGGTATGGTGAATACTCGTATTTTCTCTTATTAACTTGGTTAAACTTTTGAAAAGTTTGATTCTTAAGCCTTTAATCTGCCCTGCGCGGCTGCGCTTGCAATTCTGTCCAACTTCCTCTATCTCTTGTTCCGGTAATTTCCATCCACGCGACCCGATCAAACCCCTTGAAGTGCTCAAGGATAGTATTGTTAATCGCAACGAAAACGATACTCCGGTTCTGACTTTCATTTGTTTATTATCCGGTTGGCAGTGGCAGATAAACACACAAAACAAGCGTAACGAATAAAGTAATCGCTGTCCCACGAGTGACGCCTAATTCCAAGATCCAAGTAGTACTAGCCACTAAGTTAGTGCTGTCCAGTGGTTAATGGCCTGCTGATGGAGCATTGCGTTAGATCTGACAACTGACAAGTGCCCCTTCCGAGAGAGAGCGTGTACTGTAAAAAAGAAATGGTAGACTATTTGCTTCATACATACAGTAGTATAATTTATTTTATTATACACACAAAAGAGCTCTCACGGCTCACGCTGCTTCCTGCGACCTTCTCACAGTCTCACTCATGTGTGTCCTGTCCACCAACTGGCATGGCAACACACTCTCGCTCATTGGCTGGATCCTAATCATGGACTCAACCAAACGGGTTTAAGCAACCATGAGATCAAATAAGGTTGTTTGCGTGAGTTTCATAGCTGACGCTGCAACGTGTCAAGCTTTCTCAGCCACCGATCAGTCTACTCATGGCTTTGGCGTACGTGTCGCTCTAATTACTTGGTTCCACACCCCGGAAGATGCCAATGATAATCAATATTAATTTGAGTATCGCGGCCGCAATGATCAAACGCTAATTTGTCCGACTTGGTCCATGCCGCGTTTGGACTTTCCTGCACACACGCCTTTCGTTTTCTACCTTTGGCTAATTTCCACCTACTGAATTCCTATTACTCCCTCCATTTCTTAATGTAACGTGTATCGGGTTTCCTATTTTTTCACTCGAGTGAGAATTAAGTTAGAGCTCACTCAACTCTAATCCCGTTAGATTAGCATCGTGATTCGTGTGGGATATAAGTTGCACATGGTTGTATATGAGTTGCAACTGAGATTACACATTAGTTAAAACTAAAATTTCTCGGTTGCACATGAATTACACATGAGTTGCATATACAACTGGATGACGTCATCTAAGTGAGAACTAACTTAATTCTCACTCGAGTGAGCCCTAGTCATTCCCATAGCTTTTTGAGAAAAATCCCAATCCATAAAATCCCAATCAGTAATGGAGGGGATTATTTTCAATCCTTGTCTATTCAGGACTCATATTTTTTGATTATTACAGGAAATAATTAGATCCAATGTATGCCAAATACTCATATCTTAATATTCATGTAGAAAATTATACACCTTACATTCAGAAACAGAGAGAGTATTGTTTATTTATTTCCTACTCCAAACTCCCATTCATTTGGCCTAATTAAGGCTAGTAGTTATAGTATGTGTCATGGTACATTTGACTAGCAGTACATCCGGTATGAAAAGTGGCTGCCTAAACATAGTAATCACTACAGTTCAGTCCATGTAAAGCCTATTTGCACCGCCACGCTATGCGTCTCCTAATACCGCGTATGTATTTACTCCATTTTACGTGGGCATTTCATGATTTATTTTTAACCATCAATTTCATCAACATAATGCAGATCATTTTGTTATGAAAAGTATGTCATTCAATCAGTCTGTATTCAAAAAGCTTTTGAACCTATAGTTTTTATAGTTCATGATTTATTTATTATTGATGAATGTTTTTCCTTCTTTTAAACTTCGTGTTGTACAGATTTATTTATTATCCTCAGAGCAACATATCCTCTGACCATATATAGGGATGAACGAGTAAGATTGTAAGAGTAAGTGCCAAAACTCTATCAACGAAGCAAGCATCTCAAGTAGACTAGACAATGGCGAGTAGCACCACCAATAACTTGACCCTCTCTACCCTCTAATCGCATGTTGGTTGCCCAGTCAGTAAGGATGCGTGTATCCTCAACGCCGGTATGAAGTGGGAGCGACAACTCCAAAATTTACATCATGCCATGTAATGCCTTCTCTTTGGAGTTTCGATAGCCAAAATAGCGGCTCGAAGAATGACTATCTGGTCGCGGGGTGTCAGCTCTATCTGCATAGGTCTAGCACCGGTACCGTGTACGTGGTCTTGATTGGTTTCTAGACATGTGAGACTGTGAGTCATATATATACCAATTCTTTACACATTTCATATCGAAAATTCGCTATCGACAAAATTCAAACTCCGATATGTAGACATGCACCACAATAACCCTACCTCTAGAACTCTCCCTAATCCTCATTCTCAAAGGAGAGAAACAAGAGAGAGGGGCGTGGCATAGGGGAAGAGAATAGAATGGGAAACAAAGACGAATAGTCACTGAATCTCACCCATCGTTTTACCCCCTCCCCTCCCTCCCTTCCTCTCTCACGGGCTGCACGCTGCCTCGCTCCGACCGACCGCCACCGCCACGCTCTCGCATCCCCATCTCCATCTCTCTCCGCGTTGCTCTGCCTCTGCCACCGCGCGCGGTCGGCCTCCCAGCTAGCTCCTCCTCCTGCTCCTCCGCTTGATGCGGCGCCCGGCGCCGAGCTGCTGTTGCCGCCGCTGCTCCTCGCGCTCCAGAGGCGCCGGAGGCGACCTTCCCCGACGCCTGGCGGCCTAGCCTCCTCGCGCTCCTACAGGAGGGAGATCCGGGGTTGCTTGGTAAGCTCTGCTCCCGCACTGTCCTAATTCCCGACCAATCTGCTTGATCCCGCCCGATTCCGGTTCCTGCACGCGGTAGAGTACTGCTCGCAACAAGCTCGCTCCTTGGCCACTTCTTGGTAGTAGTTCTCACTGTAGACTAGAGTCCAAGTCCATGGGTGGGCATTCGGGCTGCGACGCCCTTTGCAGCTCAATCTCTCCCCCCTGGGCCGCCGCTTTTGACAGACCAAAGCTTCGCGCGCGGCGAGCGTGGACTAAAATGGGGTCAATGATGCTGTTTAACTCTAGGCTGGCGGCTAACGCCTCTGTCCGCGTTCCAATCTCTTTTGGCAAGATCGCTGCGTGCTGGCTGGCTCAGCTCAAGCCGCGCCGACCAGGCCTCGAGTAGTTACAAGATGGTGATCTCGTCATGACTCATGTAATGCCGGAGGCTATTTCTTTTCGCAAGAGTTGGTAGAGATGTGCCTTAGGTTTTAAAAGCAACTCACTGAGTCAGTGCTGTCACTGGAATATCCATTAATTAAAATGTGGATTATCCATTGATCAGATTTTTATTACTCTGCAGTCTGCATGCACATACATTTTTCTCTGGCTGTGACTAGTTGGTTCTTTTTGCAGCGAATTTAAAGCAAGTGAATCTTGTCTATAAATTGTCGAAGACAGTGGATCCTTCTTAGATTATACCTATTTTCGTTGAGGTGTCAATGCATAGTCATACTATCCTTACCAACTTAAAACCGAAAACTTTTGTGAAGTGGCATGTGTGGAATAAAGGAGATACTTCTAGTTTCTACCTACATCCAATGACGTGAAGCGCTCTACTCTTGCTTATGATATGCCTCTGTATTACTCCCTCTGTTTTAAAATTTAAGATGTTTTAGAATTTGTCCATATTCACATGTATACAAATGTATGTAGACATGTTTTAGTGTGTGTGTTCACTCATTTTAGTATGCATCTAGACAACATGTGTAACACCTAAAACATCTTATATTTAAAAACAAAGGGAGTAATTTGCAAACAGTTTTTTTTCTGAACCAAAATATTCCTTGAAGAAACTTTTGAATACTTCTAAAAATATAATTTCTTGCATATATCTGACACTTCTATATTCTATGAGCTTCTGTACAACATGATAAGGGTATATTTTGCTACCAATTCCGAGCACCTTCTAAGAAACAATCTTTCATTTAAGCGTTTAGTGGGGTCGGGTCGTGTGACCCCACGAGACCCAAAGTGGATCCACTGTGGCTGGAATGGAGTCCGGGAGCGGGTTCTATGCGGGTGAAGGTCTTCAAATTGACTCCAACTGGCTCATCGACCCGAAGCTTCTGTTTGTTGGACCACGCATCGGCGAGGGTGGGCATGCAAAGGTCTATGAGGGGAAGTAAGGCTTGTCTCTTTGCACTATTATCTAGAATTTGCTGATTTCTACGAATCATTTGCTTACAGTTTACCTCTTGATTGATGCTGTGGTTTTTAGGTACAAGAATCAAAACGTTGCCATCAAAATTTTGCACAAGGGGGACACCCCTGAGGAGGTGCTCAAGAGACAGGGTAGGTTTGTGAGAGAGGTGACCATGCTTTCAAGGGTGCAGCACAAGAACCTTGTCAAGGTTTGTTCTTTCTGATTATCATCATTCTTTCATTGTGCTGGAAGTGTTGGGTGCTTTTGGATATTGAAAACTACATTTCCTGTTTTTCAGTTTATTGGGGCTTGCCTAGAGCCTGTCATGGTGGTGGTGACCGAGCTATTAGTGGGAGGCTCTTTGAGGAAGTATTTAGTCAGCTTACGGCCTAGGAACTTGGAGCCTCGTGTAGCAGTTGGATTTGCATTGGACATTGCCCGAGCCATGGAATGTTTGCATGCACATGGGATCATTCATCGTGATCTTAAGCCTGGTAAGATTTTCTATTTTATCGCCTGTTTGGATTTGGGTGTATGAGACTTTCCACCTCTTCCTCTACTAAGTCAATTTATGCAGTACACTTACACCTACTCCCTCCATTCCAGTGAATAAGGCGTATGAATTTAGTCGAAAGTCAACGATATCTAAGTTTGACAAAAAAAATGAACATTTATGATACCAAGTCAATACCATTCGATTTACCATAAAATATATTTTCATAATGTATTTATTTAATATCATAGATGTAGATATTTTCTTCTATACATTTGGTCAAACTTAGTAAGGTTTGACTTTTCACTAAATTTATAAGCCTTATTCATCGGAACGGAGGTAGTATCATTCTAATGTTCATGATATTGCACATCAAATCTCATGTTGCATAAGCATGTATATTTTCATGGGTACATTTGATGTGTCATACTGTTATTTTTACATTTGACATTATTTGTAGCAATGTTTTGCATCCGTTCAAGCTTGTGTGGCATTCTGCCATCAGAACGAAGTTAAGGAGATGCTAGGAGTTGTTTAAAATATTTTCCATTGGAAAATGTACACAAACACCACCTGTCGTGTGCGAAAAGAAAAGAAAAGAAGGGGGGGGGGGGGATACCAACGGAAGAGTATAGTTTATGTCACCAAAGCAAGCAGAATTGTCCATACATATTGATACGTCGAAGCATTCGTAGGTTCCAAGTACAAGATGCAGTTCGATTACTCTAGCAGATGTGTAGGCAATTGTAGTTTATGTCATCAAGTATCATTATTCTATGAATAGTGATCTTTATTAGTAATAAACTAAGGTATCACAAAACAAAGTAAATAGGCGTGTCATTTGCATATCTATGCCGGAAACTGTGGCCCTCAGCGCCACTGTAACCCGTATGTGGGTGTTGGACCTGAGTTGGATCCAGGTCTTCTATTTGACTAAAATTAAGGACACATGAGAATATCACTCTGACATGGACACGGGTGTCCGTATCCAACTCAGATTCGGGTGTCGGTTGGAGAAAAAGAAAAATCAGGGTACAGAGACAGACCTTGACTGACCCAGACAGTCAAATTGAGCATCCATCTTGCAAGGCTGCAACCTGATGTATACCTCTCTCTTTGGGCCAGTCGAATGTACGTCATTTAGACCATCATGATGCATAGTGTGGGCCTCTCTTAGAGACTGCCTGTACAGTGTGCACGAGTAGTTTAGTTATTCAGCTAGCAATTAGTCAGACAATCATTGCATGTACCTTTTATTGTGTCTATCTCGGGCAATTGTGTCCTGCTTATTTTTCATGACTAACACTCACTATTGCCTACTTTAGTATTTATTTTATTTTCTTTTCATTTAATTTAGAAGTCAGTGTTGAGGGATATGTGGTATGTGCATCTCATCTTTAGAAATATGAGGTATGATTTGGGGTTAGTAGTTTAGTATGGAGTATGTACACAGCAAGACCCTAGCACGATACATGCATTCTATATTTTAAACCTGTTGGATCTTGGATTGAAGGTTTGGCTTCCCTAGATTTTGCTACGTGTACGTCTTCAAAATTAATTAGATCCATGGGCCTATGGATAGTATTGTTCTAAATTCTGGTCACCTTGTTTTTGTTGCATCAAATTGAACATGATGTGAAATGGGGTGCAGTCTTGGATCAAAGAACTAATCCTAATTTGGAGAAATTATTCCATTTCGTAAATGTTTTGTGTTTGGATTCTGGTACTTCAAATTGCTGGAGGACATTCTCTTGAGGAAGATAAAGGTCTGTATAGGTAGAGGAACAGATGCTGAAAAACAGGTAGAGGAATAGGAGTCACTATGGTAGTTCAGTAGACGGTGACTTGTGCCATGTTGTTTTGAGCTTTGTTAGCATGTATCAGGTTCGCAGTTAGCTACAGCTTACACACCATTATGTTTAGACCAGATATGGTCAACAATGCATGTGAGATATGTTATTTCAGCAAGGGTAGCATCTGGTGTTATTGTGAGTTCATATATGATCTCCTTGGTATGTTACTCTGTAGTCTTAACTGAATCTTCTATAAGCTAATATTTTCTCATATCAAACTCCAATGATCTGCCGGAGATGTTTGTGCAAATAAAGTTGATCCTGAGTCCGTAGTTTTTGCCCTTTCCTTGTGCAGAGAACCTGCTGCTTACTGCTGACCAGAGAACAGTTAAACTTGTTGACCTTGGTTTAGCAAGAGAAGAAACATTAACAGAGATGATGACTGCGGAAACAGGAACCTACCGTTGGATGGCTCCAGAGGTTTCTGCTACAGCAGTTATTCATTTTTCAGGTTTAAACCCTTTCGTTTTTGTGGTAACTAACCTGAAATATCTCAACAGTTGTACAGCACAGTCACATTAAGACATGGAGAAAAGAAGCATTACAACCATAAAGTAGATGTTTACAGCTTTGCAATTGTGTTATGGGAACTACTTCACAATAGACTACCGTTCGAGGGCATGTCTAACCTGCAAGCTGCATATGCTGCTGCATTCAAGGTAACACTATTTTTTTGGAGTTTAATTATACACACTTGTATTTATGATTTTCTTAAACCTACTAGGGAGACCTGATTGTTCAGAATATGTTTTATCATCCATATTATTCCGTAGTGTCATATATTTGTAACTTGACTGGCTGAAACCTCATTTTCTTCAGAACATCAGACCAAGTGCAGATAATTTGCCGGAGGAGCTATCAGAAATTCTAACATCCTGCTGGAAAGAAGACCCAAGCGACAGACCAAACTTCACCCAGATAGTGCAAATGCTTCTCCATTACCTCTCAACCCTTTCACCGCCTGAACATATGGCCCCAGCTCGCACATTCAGTTCGGAGAACACAATCTTGCCTCCCGAATCCCCTGGGACGAGCTCACTAATGGCATCTCGAGGCGATATCACGCCTAAAAGCAATATAGAAGACAAGCCGAGGGGCTTCTTTTTCTGCTTTAGCCAATGCTATTAGCTTCACAGATGGTGCAAGGGAACTCCCAAGATGATGCAAAACATCAGAAGAGCATCACCACCAAACGGGCAGTCACTCGGGCCGTGATCTAGTCTGGGCACACCCATAGTTCATACCCAAAAGCGTGGCAGAAACCCCTGGAAAACTGTTGTTTCTGCTGATCAGACCACCCGTGCTTCTCTGACATGTTTGAACATATCGTCAGGGTAAATCTGAGTAACCTTTTGACTACTGCTAGTGACGGTGAAAATAGTTCTATCGTATATTTTCTTTGAACCGTGGACCATGAAATTGTTCCATACCTATATCGCCGGTCCTTCGTATAGTAATAATTGGCATTAATCAGTTTACTCGATTGAAAGAATACCGTCGTCCTTGTTAGCTCCTCTTTTATTTCTGTATGCATTACTGCTGAGGCTATATACCGTGAGTATGTACCGGGGCTGAGAGTTGCAGTGCTACACGGTAGTACCGTAGTATTCGATGCTCCAGCATTTTTAAGAGGAGTACGACGACCTTCATTACCAATTGATCACCTTGGTCTGGAAACATATTTCTCTAATGAAATCACGTCAATTTTGCTTAACTTGGATGCTGCACGAAATTCACAAGAGATAACTATTTGTCTGAGCCTTTGAGGAGGGTGGGTTGTACAAACTATAACTTCTACTTGCTCTGTTTCAAAGTATGTAGTGGCAGAGCCAGGATTTTTGTGTTGGGTATGCAAAGTTACAATTTTTGTTTGCAACACAATAATATATGATACCGAAGTCTACACTAACAGGAATGAATGTAAAAAAAAACACACTAACATCAATGAAACAACAACTTATTCATAGTCGCAAGAAGGTATCCAATTATTTAGTATTGCAATAAAAAGGAAAAACATAATTTAACTTTTCAGACTCACTCCGTTTCTAAATGCAATATGTTTTATTCTTTTTCTATAGTCACATGTTTCTAGACACTTCACTCATTTTAGTCCGCGTTAACAAACCATCTTATATGGAGTACTTCACGGTTAAAATCAACAACAATACGTTAAAAAATTGATGCTGAAATTCTCATTGAATACTATGTCATGCCAGTAGGCCAGAGCCATCGAGCAGCCAAAGCGGCAATGTTCGTTCTAGGCACTTGGGCTCACTTGTTTTCGACATACACATGGTTGCTGCAAGTATTTTCATGGAAAAATAGTATCCCAATTTACATCGTCCCAAGAGGGCGAGCAGAAGAAAACGGGGAGCAGAAGACAATGGGGAGTATGTAAGTTGTTAGAATAGCAATAATAAAATTTGTGTAAAAGTAACTAGTAAAAGAACATAAGTAAACTAAAAATAAAGTAAAGCAAAAAAAAAGAAACAAAACTGAATAAAATAAGAGGGCGAGCAGAAGACAAGGTGGAGTCCAGAATCAGCACTAGTACTCATATTAATGATGGTGAAATATTTTTTCTTAAAGGCTTAAATGTGTGTGGGGGTGGAGTCCCATATAAACATGTCCCTTGAATCTACAGGCAATCCACCCCGCATACACTACTATCCTAAAGACCGTGGCTTCTCTGAGTTCTCGCACGGCTTGCCATCACTACCCTATCCGAGTGTGCCACGTTTCGGCAGACTGTGCATGTGTCCTCTGTCTATTGGTTGAGCCTATGGGCCCTCATGCAGGTTGTGCCCCCTTCACGTTCTCCTTGCCCTCGTCCGAACTGCCTTGTTCCCTCCAGCCGGTAATAACCTGCTATTTCTCTTCTTCTTTCCTTTCCTTCGTCTCTCTACATCCGGTTCCACCTTACAGCATGTTCCCGGGTGGCCTTGTTCTTCCCGGTCTCTTCGTTACGTGTCTTTTTTTCTCCGGTATCCATGTGTGTATGTGTTCTGCTTTCAGCCATGGGTTTGGTTGGTTTGTCCTATGGTTTTCTTGCTGTCCACGTAAACCTTTTTATGTTCCCCGTGGGTTTCCTTCTGGGTTTGCTTCCTTTGCCTTGTTTTCTTATGTTTTCCCCTTGCTTTCTTTCTCCTTCGTTCTTCTCCTGTTTTCTTGTTCTTCCTTTGTGTTCTTGTCTTCGTTCTTCTCTTTTCCCTGCCGTCTATGGACCTCCTCCTCGCTTCGGTCCCCCTCAGCTTCTGGCACGTAGTACGCCGCCGGGGACGGAGCGTCCTTTGGTGCGTCGCTCCCCTCCATCGCCTCGTTGATGTCTTGATGAACGCATGCGCGGCATGCATGACGCTGGAGTCGTTGAGGCTGCGGTCGGAGAGGTCCATCATGTCGGCGGCCGAGACGGGCGCACGTCCATGGCGTCGGCCTGGACGCGCGCGCCAAGGCGACGAGCAGCACCTGCGCGAGGGCGAGCTTGGCGCAGAGCTGTGTCCTGCCGCTGGTGCTGCCCACGTGGAGGTTGTAGCAGGCCCTGACCAGGCCCAAGCAGCCCCCACAGACGGAGACCGCGGGGCAGCGCGCGAAGGCGACGAGCACACGGAGCGCGGCGAGCTCGAGGGCGTCGTCGCCGAGTCTGCCGTAGGAGAGGGACGCGGCGAAGAGCCTGGAGAAGTGGAGAGCAGGGAGGGGTCCGCGCGGCGGCGACATCGCCGAGGAGCAGGCAGAGGGAGAGGAGCGTGGCCACGCAGTCGAGGGCCGGCTCGGCGACCTAGGAGGAGCCGGGATCGAGGGCCAGGAGGAGCACGTGGAGGGCCCCCTCGGCGACGGGGCCTAGAAGGCCGGGGATTGGGGAAGGCGAGGGTGGCTCCGGGCCGCCTCGCTTTTCGCCTTGAGGTTAGCACACTGTCTTGAGGCTGCTGATGTTTCTGTTTTTGTGTAACCTAGCATTATTCTGTTATGGGCTCTCTTTCCATCATTGCTTTTAATTAATTTTGTTAAATTGGCATGAGACGGTTTCTTTTCTTTTTTGTCTAGACTGTTAAATATTATGCATGTTGTTTCCACTGGTTTTGCTCCAGGTTGCCCTCTCAATACTTCCGTTGGTTGCTCTTAGGTGAGGCCTTCAAGTCCCAAGTATGTTACAACTTAAGTGATATCACCATATTTTGCTCTTGCGTTTTCTGCTAGGTGCTGGCCTTGAACAGATTCCCTAAGGTGAATTACCTTATAGCTATTTTCGGAGGAAAGACCCACTCCCTGGCATTGGCCACGAAGGCGTACGCTAACAAGATCAAGTGCCCGTCGCTTCAGCTTGGTAACTTTGACACTGTTTTCCTCTTAGTGATTGTCAGTGGAAATGAGTAATTGCAGTAGCTAATTTAACATTTGTCCACACGTGACGATAAATCCATGGCATAGATCGGCAAAATCACTCGTGAATTCACTTGTTATATGCCACCCGGCGGGCCATATAGATCCAGCCTTGGTAAGCGCAGTTAGTTTATTTTTGTTTCTGGTAATTAACAAGCACACATATATTATCCTGTAAGAGTTCAGTCGATTGTAAGAAAACATTTGAGTTCATGTCGGGCTGGATTAGAACATTCAGCAAAATAAGAGAAGCTTATCGACGAAAATGTTGGAGACTTTGTTCGCACATTTAATGTTTTGTATACTTGATGTCTGTAGGAGGAGGTCGGTCAGCCATTTATGCTTCAACAATAGGAAGCAACTTTTTTATGTATTTGCAGTTGTAAAACATACTCTGTGAAAATTTGATTTCCCAGTAGTACCAGGAAAGCAACACACTAATTAAGGCACACGTTTCATCTTATCATCTACAAGCGTAGCCATGATTTTATTGAACCTTGAAACAATAGTGATAGTATACATGTTTCACATGAGGAACAGTCACGAGCTTCCATTCTTGCCTACCATCTAACAGATGATTCTGTCCCCATGAGGGTGAGGATGCGTGAGTCCATACATGACCAGATGTAGTTCAACTATCGTATGGACAGTAACTGTGGCCGCAGCACTCAAGCCTTGAGATCTTCTAAGAAAATTCTTAGATATGATACTTTGGTGAGCGATGATGCGCCGTGAGATGGAAGACATAAATATTTTGTTCCAATGCTACTATGCAAAGTTAGTTGAACCAAGCTTTGCAATCAGATCATCCAGATAACCAGTCATTGGTTTACAACTTGCTTGTATTAGGATTGCATGGTGTACATATGGTGTGTTAAATTTTATGTCACTTCGTAGTATATGGTATCTTGTTAGCATAAAACTATGAAACTTCTCTTTCTATTTATAAGTAACCTGCAAGAGCTATTATTCTTCGAAGGAGTGTAACATGACAATTTATTAATTGTATGTAGTTATTCCTCTCTTAGCCTCTTAGGGTATTACCATATGCCTCCATGTTTGCATCACTATTTGATTCTTCACTTGCAGTCTTCTCTAACAAATGCAAGAGGCTATACTTGCTTGTCAAAGCACCATTGGATGATGCTCACTAGATGTTTTACTGGTAGGCTCCCATCATGCTCTGGTTAGTCATATAGTCCCCCTCTCTAGAAACCTTATTAAATATATTGGCAACTCTGTAGGGATTAGCTAGGGAAAAAGGTTACACAAGCATGGAGTTGGTCTGGTTGCATTGCAATCATCTCGCTTTACACACTTTGTAGTGTGTTATACTGTCATTGACATTTATCTTAGAGATTCTTGGGTGTTTTTTGTACATCTATATGCTAAAATTATCTGTGATTCAGAAGTACCTGACAGCATACAAAGGAATGTTTGGTGGTTATTAAATGTAACTTAAACATGTAGCGCAGATTGGGGTACTGTTATTGTAGTACAGTATTATTTTGGATATTTTGGTCCCTTTATATAAGTAAATAATCATTTTTAAGAAAATGATGGTGTATGATGACGCACAAGTATAGGGGGTGTATCGTAGTACTTTCGATAAATAAGAGTGTCAAACCCAACGAGGAGCAGAAGGTGCTGACAAGCAGTTTTGATGAGGATTTCACTGTAAACACTAGCAGACAAGTTTTTAGGAGTTTTTGATAATGCAGATAAATAAAGTGCGAGTAAATAGAGCGCGGCAATAATAATTGCAGCGAGTGGCCCAATCCTTTTTAGAGCAAAGGACAAGCCGGTTTGTTTACTTATGATGACCAAACGTTCCTGAGGACACACGGGATTTATGTCTAGTGCTTTCGCTTCATATGGATGATTAATCTTTAGTGTTTTGATAAGTGTCATGTGGGTGAACCTATGCTAATGCACCGCCCTTCGTAGGACTAATACATACTTGTGATTATACCCCTTGCAAGCATCCGCAAATGCAAGAAAGTAATTAAGATAAATCTAACCACAGCCTTAAACTCTGAGATCCTGCTATCCCTCATGCATCGAAATACCAACGGGGGTTTAGGTTTCTGTCACTCCGGCAACCCCACAATTGATAATCGAATACACAATGCATTCCCCTAGGCCCATAAAGGTGAAGTGTCATGTAGTCGACGTTCACATGACACCACTAGAAGAATAGCACCACAACTTAAATATCAAACCATTAAATATTACTCAACATAGTTCACTACTAACATCTAGACTTTTCCCATGTCCTCAAGAACTAAACGAACTACTCACAACGCATCATACGGGACATGATCAGAGATGATATAATGATGGGTAACAATCTGAACATAAACCTTAATTCAACGGTTCCACCCAATAGCATCAATAACAATAGTAATCAACACCGGGAGAGTTTCCCCTATCAAATGCACAAGATTCAACCCTAGATGTTACAGCGGGAACGAAGTGGAACGATGGAGATGACGGTGTCGGCGGTGGAGATGATGGTGATGATGATCCCGATGAAGTGCAGCTCGATGACGGTGACGATGGCGACGATTTCCCCCCTCCGGGAAGGGATTTCCCCGGCAGCTTCGCAGCCTGCCAAAGAGCTTTTCTCTCTCGGTGGTTTCCGCCTCGTGGAGGCGGCGGCTCTGTTTCTCGTCCAACCCCCGCATCTTAGGTTTTCTGGGGGGTCAAGTACGCGAAGGGGCGCTGCCAGACGTGGGCCAGGGCGGCCACCTCATGTGGTCCACCTGCCCCCCCCCCCCCCCCCCTTTTGGCCTCCTTCGTCATCTGGAAAGTTAAGACTTTTGGTATTCTCCTTTTTGTTTTCTGAGCTTTGCAAATAATGTATCTTGACGGTGCTTTTTCCATCAGATTCCAGCCTCCGGTGATTCATCCCCCAACAATCATCAAACATGCAAAATAGATGAAATAACATAAGTATCATCTCCAAATATGAAATATATCAATGAATAACAGTAAATTATGATATAAAATAGTGATGCAAAATGGACGCATCAGTGTACAAGATTATATGACTGTAGACATGTAAATCTGCATACTGTTGTACGGATTCGAGATCATTCAGATAGTTTTAGAGAGGTAAATCGTGCTACATGGTATAGTGTTTTGTCGTTGTTCTAACGTGATTCTCTCGCAAGTTCATTGATGTTAGTCTATGTGTTTGCATGATTTTCAGGACAAGTTAGTGAAGGTGTTGATCCAGTGGACCATTTTTTGCTGAGGCTGGTGAGAGCTTTATTGACAGTTTCGTAGATACCATATCATATGGAAAATTGATACTACCATGGTTATATTTTCCTTCTATCTCCCACAATCCTGTTTTCTTCTACCCATCTTGTTTATGCCTTTTTTCTACACTCTTTGTGTTGCGATCTTGCGCTTTAGTTATTAGATTGCCACTATTTATATATCGGCAACACATTTTCTTGGTTTTCTTAATCTCCTCCTTGTTTTTCTGTTGTTCCTATACAAATTAATGGGTTTGACAGCTGTAAACAATTGTTTACAGAAGCCTCACCTGTTGGATGCGGAGGATGAAATTAAGCTGATTTTTTCTTAATCGTGTAGAATTTTATTGTTAGATATGGTAGATTTAGTTTGGTTGGATGGGATATCTTGGTGTTGAAACTTGATAACCATTATTCATCAGATTTTACTTAAAACCTCAAAGTTCAGAACAAGCGAACATAAACTTGACTATGTACAAAGTTGTATAATATGTGTTCAACAATGTATCCCCATTAATGTTAGAGTAGTCGAGTGGCCAACTATAGGATGGTTTTCATTGATGTTTCCTCACTGTTTTGATGATTATTCTCCTGCATGTATAAAAGAAATTCAATGCTAAGTAGGATGAGCTTTCTTCAGTAAATGAACTGTTGGTTTCTCTACCACAATTTGTTTATAGTTTCTATTGTTCAAGAATAAACTGAAAAGCATTTCAGATTTTTTTACTGCAAATTCTCGCTATGTAGAACTTTTGTTGTATAAAAGAATGAGGCTTCTGCCTATTTGCATTTACAGTTGTATATGATGGTTTAGCAAAATCATTTATGTTGTTTACGTTTAATTTCTTGTTTCTTGTAGTCTCTAGCAATAAAACATTTGATCCAGTTGAACGAAAATGTTGTCATTTCTTTTTCATGTACTATGTAATCCTAGTTATTAGTCCAACTTTCCTTTCTAATTCTGTAGAAAAATATAGATAGACCATCTATATTGGGTTGCCAGTGAACAGTGAGTAGGTGCTGTTATCATGTCCTTGAACATGCAAATTATGTCAGTTTGGATATTCTAATTCTTCACATGTCCTTGACGACTTTTACTCATTATGGTATTGAGCTTGTTTACGAAATCATTGGAGATGGCTTATACACTTAGTTCAGTTTTCTCCTTCACAATGGAGAAATTTGAAATGGATCGACCATAACTGGTTCTCCCCTTTGTCATTATTCTGTCAATCACCTATTTGGAAAGATGAGCTGATATTCACAATTGTCATCTTATTCACAACTTTCTTTCAAGTCTTGAAATTTGGAAAAAAATATCATATATCAACTTTACCATGCATAGTTTTTTTACTTGTGCCATGCATTGTTTGGAAAACAAAGATATGCCATGCATCAAAACATGTTTAGAAGGCTTTCTGTTTATATTCAAAGAAATATGCATTTGGTCAAACACACGCCTTCGAGATTATTCATGGCCTTGAATTAGTCGTCTGGAAGGTACGAGCATCTTCTATTTCTTTTAGCTGTATTTTTTTTGCATGTTAAGCATCCATCATTTTCCTCTGTGTTGAACAAACAGTTTGACTAGGTGTTATGTGACGCATTATCACAGGTCTCAGATGAGTCAATTATGGAATATCCCAACAGTCACTAAATATATGTTGTTGAGAAAAAATAGTGACTATGCATAATCTGTGTAATGTATACTTGTCGGGGGGCTACCCCCGGGTAGGGTAAAGATATGGTAAAAGCTATGTCCAAGAGTTGACCGAGATATTGGCTGACCGACTTATGCCCGGATCAGGAGGAACCGAGATACGATATTGATGCAGCCCGACATATTCTAACCGACATACTCTAACCGACTTACGACTGACCGACATATTTTACCCGACATGTCTATGTCGGTATGCATTGTGTTATTCTTATGTGCAGGAGGAACGGTTTATGAAGGGTAATCCGGCATAACCATGCCGGGTCTTGGGAGAAGCAGATTATCCGGCATACCCACGCCGGGTTGCGAGGTGGAATCCGGCATATCCATGTCGGGTTGCCCAGGAGAGGAGTCGCCAAGTTATCCGGCATATCCATGCCGGGTTATGCGGAGAAGATGCCATGCCAAGCGTTACAGGACAAAGGACAGACAAGACATGACAAGCCCATCCCTTGATGTGACTAGAGTACAACTCATGATGCAGGGAATAGTATTGACGAGACCCCAGTAGTCATGTCAGCTACAGTGCATGTATAGTGTCATGTGGGCCCCCCTTGTCCCCTGGGCTCCCTCTATATAAGGAGCACCAGGGGGAGAGACCAAGAGAGGCCAAGACCCCCACCACTTCATTTCCCCCCTTTCCATTTGCTCTCAAGACCTCCTAGAGGCATGTTTAGCAGCTCATGGAGCATGTTGTGGCCCGGATAATAAGAGGAGAAATACACCAAGTAGGCTAGATGCTGCAGTAGGGGTTTTATCTCCTCACGAGAGCCCCGAAGCAGGGTAAATCCTTGTGTCCCCGTGTCGGTTGTGTTTATTCGTGTGTGCTACTTAGCGCGCTATCCCTCCCCGAATCCTCTAGCGTCCATCGGCCCCACAAATTAGCCTACCCGTAGGCATCTGTCTGTTCACCACGACGACAGTTGGCGCCCACCGTGGGGCATCAGTGGCGCTTGCTGGGCTAATTTCGGACGGGACCTTCTTCATCGACTCGGGGACTCGACATCACCATGGTCCACACGCTCCAACTCGCTGCCACACGCAGAGGCCGTTCCGACCTACACCAGCGCTCGCCGGCGACAGATTCCGGGTAACTCCCCGACAGTTGCCCGGGTCATGTCGGCTCCGTCGATCCCGACCGCACCAATGCTCCGTGAGTATCTTCGTCTGTATCATGCAATCGGCCGGTCTTGAGAGTAACTCGGGGACTGCCCCTTTGTACCTATATTAGTTGTTAACCCGGGAGCGAGAGGTCGTAACCCGGGGACTGCCATGTTATGGTATCTGTATATTTTCCCCGGGGGCAAGATGTCTTGACCCGGGGACTGGCTTACCGGTCAGTTGTGTTTTCTCCTACGTCGGTAGAGCAACTCGGAGATCAATTTATCTGTATGCATGTGATTTATGTCTATTAGTTCCGAGTTATTTGCATGTCGGCACCCTGGGATGAACTCGGGGACTGCCCCGCCTTTACTTGTGTGTTTTATCTCAGTTGTTTCTATATTGCCTATATGCCGGCACCCCGACATGGAGCTCGGGGACTGCCATGGTTATATGTCTGTCTTGTTATCTGTGGTGTCCGTATACCGAATAGCTTTCAACCTTGTTTCAAAGTTAAAGTAATGTATGCTATCCGAGATGATCTTGTGACTCGAC
This sequence comes from Poa annua, assembly GCA_026929855.1. Taxonomy (NCBI): domain Eukaryota; kingdom Viridiplantae; phylum Streptophyta; class Magnoliopsida; order Poales; family Poaceae; genus Poa; species Poa annua. Next base: position 44,927,080 of record CM049436.1, read on the forward strand.
TGACGAACGCCTAGAATGGTAGTCAAGAGCAGAGGTTGTGGAGAGTGGTAAACATGAAAACAAACTCGGGGGCTCGGTCTAAAAAGCAATTCGGCATGTGTTATTTTATTAACCAGGTTCCCTCATTATGTTTTCTGTATGTCGGATAACTTTAAGCCTTACCTCAGAGGTTTACGAGTACTGTATACTATGGTTCTGATTTTGTGACTCGACTGTCGAACACCAGCATGGTAGACAAGAGCAGAAATCACTAAGTATGGTAAACACGAAGTAAACTCGGGAACTCGGTCTGAAAAGTAATTCGACATACGTTGTCTGTGTGTTTCCCCCGGGAGCAAGATGTCTTGACCCGGGGACTGGCTCACTAGTGCATTCTGTTTTTACCTCGAGATCACTAAAGTAACTCGGGGACTCGGTGAAAACCGAGTCGGCACCATAGTTCATTGCTTCGCAACTTATCGTCATTTCTGTCTTGTGCTAGACTTAGTTTTATGTGCTGGATATAGTTATCGTTCTTGTTGAATATTCGTTATATATATGCCTGAACTAACATTAAAAGGTGATGTCGGTTTTACCGAGAGGATATTTATGACAAAGGTCTTGCTTATGTCGGTTGTCTCGGATCCATCTTATAGTCATTATTGTCTCAGTGTATATCACGGATAGTCTTTGGTATCGGCTTGCCGAGTTATAATGGCATATCACCCCAGATCACCGTTTATTTCGGTTTGCCGATGTATCACGGCATCGTTCTGTATCTCCAGATCGCCGTTTATTTCGGTTCGCCATAGTATCGTGGCATCATCATGTATCCCCGGTCATCGTTCATGTTGGTTTGTGAAATGAGATGTGTGATATGCCCAGAGTGGCCGAGATACCGAGACACCCGAGATACCGAGACACCCGAGATACACTTATGTCAAACCAGCAGAGTCTGGAGACATCCATGTCGGTAAGTGCCCAGAGTGGCTACCGGACATTCGAGACACCCGAGATACACTTATGTCAAACCAGCAGAGTCTGGAGACATCCATGTCGGTAAGTGCCCAGAGTGGCTACCGGACATTCGAGACACCCGAGATACACTTATGTCAAATCAACAGAGGTTGGAGGCGTCTGTGTCGGTATACGCCCAGAGTGGCTAAAAGCCGGCACATGAGACTCTGTGTCGGTATACGCCCAGAGTGGCTAAAGGCCGGCACATGAGACGTCCGTGTCGGTATACGCCCAGAGTGGCTAAAAGCCGGCATGTGAGGTATGTTTATGTCAAGCCGGCGGTGGCCGAAGACATCTATGTCGGTAAAACGCCCAGAGCGGCTAAGACACCGGCATATGATTGTATTTTTGCAGGTACACGGTGGAGTAGGTAAAGATGGTGGAGTTGTTATTTCTTCTAAGTCTGCGCGCGACTCTGCGAGTCCCCCGCAGCCTCCGGGACTAGTGTCGGGGGGCTACCCCCGGGTAGGGTAAAGATATGGTAAAAGCTATGTCCAAGAGTTGACCGAGATATTGGCTGACCGACTTATGCCCGGATCAGGAGGAACCGAGATACGATATTGATGCAGCCCGACATATTCTAACCGACATACTCTAACCGACTTACGACTGACCGACATATTTTACCCGACATGTCTATGTCGGTATGCATTGTGTTATTCTTATGTGCAGGAGGAACGGTTTATGAAGGGTAATCCGGCATAACCATGCCGGGTCTTGGGAGAAGCAGATTATCCGGCATACCCACGCCGGGTTGCGAGGTGGAATCCGGCATATCCATGTCGGGTTGCCCAGGAGAGGAGTCGCCAAGTTATCCGGCATATCCATGCCGGGTTATGCGGAGAAGATGCCATGCCAAGCGTTACAGGACAAAGGACAGACAAGACATGACAAGCCCATCCCTTGATGTGACTAGAGTACAACTCATGATGCAGGGAATAGTATTGACGAGACCCCAGTAGTCATGTCAGCTACAGTGCATGTATAGTGTCATGTGGGCCCCCCTTGTCCCCTGGGCTCCCTCTATATAAGGAGCACCAGGGGGAGAGACCAAGAGAGGCCAAGACCCCCACCACTTCATTTCCCCCCTTTCCATTTGCTCTCAAGACCTCCTAGAGGCATGTTTAGCAGCTCATGGAGCATGTTGTGGCCCGGATAATAAGAGGAGAAATACACCAAGTAGGCTAGATGCTGCAGTAGGGGTTTTATCTCCTCACGAGAGCCCCGAAGCAGGGTAAATCCTTGTGTCCCCGTGTCGGTTGTGTTTATTCGTGTGTGCTACTTAGCGCGCTATCCCTCCCCGAATCCTCTAGCGTCCATCGGCCCCACAAATTAGCCTACCCGTAGGCATCTGTCTGTTCACCACGACGACAATACTGGATGGCTTGTGGCTTCTTACAAGTATAGGTGCTTATTCTCTTCACCAAGAGTGTATTATTATTTTTCACTTTCTACTTATGTTTCAAAGCTGTTTCACAAGTCTTTCAAATATGAACATGAAGAAATTCAAATATTTTGGTTGGCTGACATTTTTTTGCAATCAAATTGTGATTTGAACTGAATAGACTTTTTTACGCCCTCCCCTCCATATTAGATGTTGATGATTTAGTACAAAGTTAATACTAAATAAGCGATAACTAATATGGAGCATCAGGAGTAGTTTTTGGGGCACAAACTGTTGTGGGCGCATACAAGTATGCGTGGCCTGGCATTCTCCTGCTAAGATAACAATTGCAAGATTTGTTCTCATTTCTCTCTCTTCATTACGATATTATGTAAGGGAAACAAAACTCATAACATATATCCATACGAAAGTATTAGGTTTTCAATCCTTGGGCATGGTGTCACATGACATCCTTTATTGCACTGAACAGGTGAACATCGGCTGCCAACATGTTTTTAATTGAGGAATTTATTGAAAATATGACCATTGAGGCCTACCTCCTCACATTAATTGGTCTCTTGCAAGTTGCATGCAAGTAAAATACTTAGCACTCAAATAATTGACATACATGACTGGTTGTACAATAAGGAGACACACTGACAGGGAGACATCTGGAAAGCACATAGCATCAAGCCATCAACCATTGGTTTTGCCGGCCCAAGAAACTATTGCACAATAAATCTTTATACACCTTTTTGGCGATCAAGCTGTGCCAGCACTAGACTACCTTCACAGGCACACAGTAGAAAGAACACGCAACACCACGCAACCGACGAAGAGTGGTTCAATCAAGAACCATCACCATAACACAGGAAGCCCAGATACAAGCATTACAAAACCAAGCAGCTATCATCGCAATATCCCATGCAATGATGCAAAGATGATATTTTCTTTACGCACTACCATTTTCAGAACCGGCCATGTCCCCACCATCCAGATAGATCATCCATGAGAGTTTTACCTCAAAGAAAAGTATACAATATACACGGGACCAGCAACACCGAAATCAATGGGCCAGGGGTTTGCTCGTGAGTTAGTAAACATCATCAACGCAGCGATCGGAGAAACCAGCCAATACAAGTGAAGACAATATTCTCAGCAGAGCGCCCGCAACCAAAATAATATTATAGCCAGTTTACTACTTGTTAGTTATTAGCTAGCACATCATACTAAAATATATTTTGTCACGTAGGGTATGTGTAATCCTTCTTGCAACCCAAGATGAAGCTTACCAAGTAGATCATGTGATCCTACGGTCGTGCAAACCAAAGTGAGTTATTGATATCCCACAAGTATAGGGGATCGTGTGTAGCCTTTTCGATAAGTAAGAGTGTCGAACCCAACGAGGAGCTAAAGATAGGATGAATATTCTCTCAAGTTCTATCAATCACTGATACAACTCTACGCACACCAAACGTTTGCATTATCTAGGAAATAAAACTAGAGCAATAATACGTGTATGAGAGATAGTTTTGCAAGATAATAAATATAAGAAATTAAATGTTAGTGCTGCAGCAATAAGATATACTAAGTAACCATAAACTAACAGTACCATGAGTGTGAAAAAGTGGTGGTAATTGTGGTGGCTTTGTCCAAGATTAATTATTGAAGATATTGATTTCATTGTCTTCGATGCAGTTTTCTATTTGGGAGAGGCTAAATATACATGCACTCCACTACTTGGGATTACAAGTACTATAAGATTGGATTGTTAGCAAACATCCGTAAATACTAACAATGCATTAAGGTTTCCCCAACCATAGATTTAAGTTCATGGTACACTTACTCCCATACGTGCAACTAACCGGTTCGAGTCCTCAGGTTTCTGTCACTCCGGCAGAACTACCCCCTTCTTTTGCACATACTACTAACCCTGGGGTGTTGATCCATGCGCGCACAAATATAATGGACACCAAAGGACAGTACCATATCAATATACAACTCTAATGAACCTCATGCATTCAACAAAGCAATCAAAAGAAAAATAACTACGCAAACATGTCATAGATCATAGGATAAATATTATAGCATCAAACACCATGTTCACATAGGACGGTACAGAGGTTTGTGGGAGGATGAACCACTGAATACAAGGAGGAGTTGGTGATGGAGATGGCGGTGAAGACGGCGGAGAGGGCAGCGAGGAGCGCAGGGCGGCGGCGGCGCCGGCGGCGACGCGGGGAACTCCTTCCCTGCCGCCGGCATCATAGGGGAGCGCCGCCCCTTAGCCTCCCTCCTTCATGGCTTCTTGGGAGCCCTCCCCTATGGAGATGGGATCCATGGGGGAGGCAAAACCGTGGCTTTGGTGGCTGGGAATTCGTGGGTGGAGGAGTCCTGGGCGAGTTAGGTTTCCTCCCTTTATATAGCTTCTCGGATTTCCACCAACCCCTTTTGGGCTTCACGAAAACGGGCATATCTGGAGCATCCGGACTCGGATTGGGCCGAATTTTAAGTCCAGGATCATCAGCAGAAAATTTCCTACAACTTTGTAACAATTTTGATTTCCATTTGACGTCGTCTTCAGACCCAAACGTGATAATTTTCGAAAATAGTTTTCAGACAGATTTCTGGAAAGTTCCAATTCGATTCCAACAAGGTTTCTTCTTGTATTTTTGATAATTTCTACACATCAAAGAGTAAAACAAGAACATTGTGCACTTTTGCAACCATTAGTAGATTAGTCCAAATAAATAATAAACTTAATATAAAAACAAGTACTAAAAGCATAAAAATGGCATGAAACAATCAAAAATTATAGATACGTTTTGGCCGTATCAACATCCCCAAGCTTAATTCCTGCTCGTCCTCGAGTAGGTAAATGATAACAAAATAATTTTTGATTAAATGCTATGATCAGGTCTTTAACAATTGCATGATGTATGGATAGTAAAACTTAGCAATCATGTTACCCAATGAAAAGTATCAACCAACCAAGAGCTCATAACATGAAATTTATAAACATCAACAAGATTGTAGTGATCATAATAAAGCATGATAGAGTGGTATGTCGCTTGCCTGAATTTGTACAGCAAAACATAAATGCTCGGGCACTCCTGAAGTTTTAAATGAAGACTAGATATAAAGATATCAAAGATAAAAGCATCAAGCTATGTCACGGTTAACCGTATTCTGGAACAAGTACATTTCACTAAGAATGACAGCTATGCTCTTGAAAAAGTGCTCAAAGAAAGAATGGTGACTCAACGTTAAAATAAAAGATAGACCCTTCGTAGAGGGAAGCAGTGATTTATCATGTGCTAGAGCTTTTCATTTATAAAACAGTAGTAATATTGTTTTTGAGTGGTGATTGTACTGTCAACGAATGGCAATAGAGTTCTTGTTATCTTCCATACTAAACAAGTTGAGAGCGGTTCCGATTTATTAAAAACAGGCATTTTATAGTATGCTTTTATATATGGCTTGACACAACTCCCAACCTTTGCTTATCACAAATCATGGCTAACCGAATCCTTGGGTGCCCACCAACAATCACATACCATTGAGGAGTGTCTATTTTTATTTCCTTAAATCTTTTGGATATTATAGTGGTCTAACCAGCTCTTTGCAAAATTAATGACAAGCAGATGAAGCATGCAAGTCGAGGTTTATTTAATTAGTATGGAAGATAACAAGCCCAACCACTACTTCCTCATGAGTTAAAACAGTGTCACGAAATGAGAAGTATTTTGAAGGTTTTAAAGGTAGCACATGCAAATTTACTTGAATGGTTTGAAATGCCATGCATAGGAATTTATAGTGGACTCTTTGGGATAACTTGGTTTTTAGGGATTTGGAAGCACAAGCAGTAATACTGCTTAGTACAAATGGAGGCTAGCAATAGACTGGGAAGCGACAATCAAGAGAGCAATAACCATCATAATCATACTTGCGACAAAATAAAATTAACAGTGGCATAAAAGTGATACTAGAACTCCGAGGCAAAATAAATCATCGAGGCTTTGATTGACTTTTGTTTGAGTCATAAACATGTGTGAGCATGTGCCAAGTCGATTCAAGTAAATCATTCAGAGGAGGATACCACAATGCCATACCATCTTATGAACAGACAATGCATGTTAAGATCAAAATGACATAATATGCACTATTAGCTAGTTGAAACTAACCATAAGAAAACATAAACTACTAAACAATATCATTTACACATCATTTTTAAGTTTACCAAACTTTGAACCACCTCTTCAAACAGGAGATAAATAAAAGATGTGACGATCAACTTATTTTAACATGAACCCTCCAAATATTTAACAATGAAACAAGAGAGTATATCATATAAGAATTAATAACTCTAAACAAGAGGTGCATGAAAAACAGGAGCTAAAAGCAAAAAGAATACTCAACGAATATAAGTGAATAATACGAGTATTCATAAGAAAAAGCGGAGCGTGTGTCTCTCCCACAAAAGAATGGTAGGATCCATTTTATTCAGAGAATGAAAATAACAAAACAAAAATAAAAGCAAACAGACGTTTCAAGTAAAACACATAAGATGTGACGGAATTAAAATATAGTTTCACTAGAGAAGACCTGATAGTTTGTTGATGAAGAAGGGGATGCCTTGGGCATCCCCAAGCTTAGACGCTTGAGTCTTCTTAAAATATGCTTGGGTGACCCACGGGGCATCCCCAAGCTTAGGCTTTTTCATCTTCTTGATCACATCATATCATCCTCTCTCTTGATCCTTGAAAACTTTCTCCACACCAAACTCAAAAGTAAAATTTACAATCATCACACATTATACTGGACATTAGCTACAGCCACTGGTATTTTGTGGAGCAAAAAGATCCACTAAAAAACAGCAAAAGTGGCAATGCAAAATAAATGGCAGAATCTGTCAAAAACAGAACAATCCGTAAAGATGAATTTTTTCGAGGCACTTAACTAGCTCAGATCAGAAAACTCAAAACTAATGAAAGTTGCATACATATCTGAGGATCACGCACAAAAAATCCCAGGTCATTTTGATTTTTCTGTGAACTCTTACGAATTAAACGGTGGACAGAAGAAAACTGTTCCTGTGCAGGATTCCAAATCTACCATCAACTTACTACTAAAGTCTTTACTTGACACAACAATGAGATAAAATAAAGATACAAATGAATTGCTACAGAGGTAGGCATGTTCCTTGACTCAATATAAAAGAAAATAACAGGAATAAAAAGTGGGTTGTCTCCCATAAGCGTTTTTCTTTAATGCCTTTCAGCTAGGCACCATATGTATCAACTAAGCTAAATGGGTAAAACTTGGTACTTTATTTTTGATACACTAAGAGACCAGAGGCTAAGCAATACTTAAACATGCTAGCTCCAGTAAGGAAAATTCTAAATAAAAATCAAAAGTAAAAACCAAATGAAATCAAAATAGAGAACCAAACAAAGAAACAAAACAAAATAAACTATTTTTGTTGTTTTCAATTTATAAGGGAAAGTAAAGCAATAAAAATGAAATAAATAACCTAATAAAACTAACAAAGATAAAACCAAGACATATAAAAGCAACTATAATACAAGTTAACACAATGCATATCATGTGGATGGGTAATATAGAGTATGAAGGAGACAACCTCATGCTAGTTGATGAAAGGGGGATGACTCGGGCATCCCCAAGCTTAGATGATTGTATCTTCTTGAATATATTCTTGGGATGCACCTACACATCTCCAAGCTTGAGCTCTTGTGTCTTCTTGTTTATCTCATATCACCATATTGATTAGAACTTATAAGCTACATCCACATAAAACTTCACAAAATTCATTAGTAGGGTTAGGACTCATTAAATAAAATCCACTCATGTTCAAGTATTGTCAAATCTCATAATATTTATTAAACATTAGCCACTGTAACACGAAGGTTTCTTATTATTTCCGTTGTCCGTCGAAAAACTAAGGAAATTCTTGAACCCTAAGTATAATATTAAATAAACAGAATAGAAATCTGCCAAAACTGAACAGTCTGCAAAGATGACACTCAACGAGATAGTTACGTAGCTCAAATGAACAAACTTAAAACTAATGAAAGACAGATTATGATCTCAGGTTGATGCACAAACAAATTCAGGTCAAAATAATATTCTGAGATTTATCACGATTTTTTACAGTGAAGCACAGGAAATATGTCTAAGCATAATTATTCAGTAAAGATCGAATTATTAGACCTATGTACGTACCTCAAATCAGAAAATTCAAAACTAATTAAAGTAAGGTAATAATCAGTACTTTGCACTCAAGCAATTTCAGATCAATATCACGTTCTGGTGATTTTAAACATTTTATACGGTGAAGCACAGAAATCTGTTTCAAGGCACCAAAGTGACAAACTTGCATCATAAACAAACTAGAAGTTATCTATACATTTTATTTTTATGGTATATAGGAATATGTACAATATATACAAGTTTTTAACTGAAAAACTTACATGGAAAGAACTGTTTTGCTTTCATAGGCATGAACACAAGTGTTCAAGGTCGACCCCCACTTAACCATTACTCAACTTTCCAATCACTTTCCTTTTTGAAACGTTTTTATATAACAAGTACAACTAATTTTTTTTTGTAATTCGCATTCCCTATCCATACTAAGATAGAGAACAACTTAAAACTGAAATTAAAAACTACTTAGAGATAAAACAAACAAGTGCACAAAAGAATATTCACCCCCACGCTATTGCTCCACGGCAACGGCGCCAGAAAAGTTCTTGATATCCCACAAGTATAGGGGATCGTGTGTAGCCTTTTCGATAAGTAAAAGTGTCGAACCCAACGAGGAGCTAAAGGTAAGATGAATGTTCTCTCAAGTTCTATCAACCACTGATACTACTCTACGCACACCAAACGTTTGCATTATCTTGGAAATAAAACTAGATCAATAATAGTGTATGAGAGATAGTTTTGCAAGATAATAAATACAAGAAAGTAAATGTTAGTGCTGCAGCAATAAGATATACTAAGTAACCATAAACTAATAGTACCATGAGTGTGAAAAAGTGGTGGTAATTATGGTGGCTTTGTCCAAGATTAATTAGTGAAGATATTGGTTTCATTGTCTTCGATGCAGTTTTCTATGTGTGAGAGGCTAAATATAAATGCACTCCACTACTTGGGATTACAAGTACTATATGATTGGATTGTTAGCAAACATCCGTAAATACTAACAATGCATTAAGGTTTCCCCAACCATAGCCTGAAGTTCATGGTCCTCTTACTCCCATACGTGCAACTAACCGGTTCGAGTACTCAGGTTTCTGTCACTCCGGCAGAACTACCCCCTTCCTTTACACATACTACTAACCCTAGGGTGTTGATCCATGCGCGCACAAATATAATGGACACCAAAGGACAGTACCATATCAATATACAACTCTAATGAACCTCATGCATTGAACAAAGCAATCAAAAGACAAATAACTACGCAAACATGTCATAGATCATAGGATAAATATTATAGCATCAAACACCATGTTCACATAGGACGGTACAGAGGTTTGTGGGAGGATGAACCACTGAATACAAGGAGGAGTTGGTGATGGAGATGGCGGTGAAGACGGCGGAGAGGGCAGCGAGGAGCGCAGGGCGGCGGCGGCGGCGCCGGCGGCGACGCGGGGAACTCCTTCCCTGCCGCCGGCATCATAGGGGAGCGCCGCCGCTTAGCCTCCCTCCTTCATGGCTTCTTGGGAGCCCTCCCCTATGGAGATGGGATCCATGGGGGAGGCAAAACCGTGGCTTTGGTGGCTGGAAATTCGTGGGTGGAGGAGTCCTGGGCGAGTTAGGTTTCCTCCTTTTATATAGCTTCTCGGATTTCCGTCAACCCCTTTTGGGCTTCACGAAAACAGGCATATCTGGAGCATCCGGAGTCGGATTGGGCTGAATTTTCAGTCTAGGATCATCAGCAGAAAAATTCCTACAACTTTGTAACAATTTTGATTTCCATTTGACGTCGTCTTCAGAACCAAACGTGACGATCTTCGAAAATAGTTTTCAGACAGATTTCTGGAAATTCCCAATTCGACTCAAACAAGGTTTCCTCTTATATTCTTGATAATTTCTACACATCAAAGAGTAAAACAATAACATTGTGCACTTTTCCAACCATTAGTAGGTTAGTCCAAATAAATAATAAACTTAATATAAAAACAAGTACTAAAAGCATAAAAATGGCATGAAACAATCAAAAATTATAGATACGTTTTGGACGTATCAGTTATGCAACCCTGTTTATATAGAGCACATGATGCATATATCCGATATCTCTATGAACATCAAAGTTTGTACACGTGCTTGTATAATTAATATAAAATACTATACTATGTCTCCACGAACCATGAGGTATTGCATCGTCATCTACACAAGATAGGAGACTATCATATGTCATGTTATCGTTGATTGGACAGAAAACAAACACTGCCTCGTACCAACGTAGATTTGCAAACAAAAAGTAATGCCCATACACTAAATTTTCCATTTCAAACTAAACTCCCTACCGCATTCATAGCACAAAACAAACAAGCAACAACATCTAAATTAAAGAACCTACACATAGAGAATAACCCAACAAAAATACCTCACGGGCGCGGCGTGCCACCGCGCCAGGGCCTACTAGTAACCACTAGTCTCGGCATGAATCCTGACTGAACAGGCCCAGCCCCTAGCATTTAAGAGACCTCATGGTCACGAAGCAAGCACTTGGATCTCCATTATCCCCCCACTGATGTTCAACACAAGTGAAACACTCCCAAGCGAGTCTCCCACCAACGTTAATATCACTCCCGTCTCCTAGTTATATTGTGCACGATCATCACTTCCATTTCCCACCAACTTTAGTCACCCACCAACATAAATATCATTTCATATTCCGTAGGTAAATGTTATACTCCACCGTTGACCGCCGCCGTGGTTGCGACGGGCCTCATCCCCAAAAATGGTGGGCGCTGCGCTCGTCGTGGTGGAGTCTGGAGGCCGGGGTGGGGGCGGTCTGGGTTTGTTCTGGATCTGCGAGGGCCGAGCGGGCCGTGACCAGCTAGTGCGGCTGGACGCCGGAGCGGCGGCCCCGGGGCGTGGCGGTGGCCCCAAGGTGTGGCGGTGGCGTTCTCTTCCTCCCGGAAGTGGTCGGCCGGTTGGCAGTGTCAAATGGCCACAACGACATGGATGCCGAGGCAGCGGCCTCATACGGCGGTGCTCTTCTTCGCTCTGAGATAGATTGTGGCTCTGCGGGAGGCGGTACTGGGCCCGGGCGCCCAGTCTCGTCCGTCGCCTCATATTGTTGGGCGCATGTGCTGGCGATGTTGGGAGATGGTGATGGTGGTCTGGTCGGTTTTGGTGGGGCGGTTGCGGGGTTTGCGACTCATCGTCAGGCGAAAGTCCTGCCATGGTTGTTATACGGGAGCAACAACTGCGCCGGCGCCGCGTACTTATTGAAGGTGTCATGGTGGTGATGATCTCGCTTTTCCGCCCAGTTCTTCGGGGGAAACCCCAGATCCCACACGGGATCGGGCGAGTGCGGTGCTCCGGCATCGTTGGCCTCTTAGGGCCTCGTCTTGTACGTTCCACCGACCAGAGGGACATGTGAAGTCAGCTGGTGGTTGGCGGCGCCGAGCCTTCGTCTTTAGTTAGATGGTGCGTGACCCTAGGGTCGGCATGGGTGTCGGAGCGGCGACTCCAGGTTTCGCCTTGCGTTGAGGTCGCTTCCGCCAAGTAAGTGTCGGCTATGTTTGTTGGGCCGACATGGTCGTCGACTCGTTTTGGAGCATGACCTTAGCGTCAGCATGGATGTCGGAGCGGCGGTTCCAGGTTGCGGTTCCAGGTTTCGTCTTGCGTTGAGGTCGTCTCCGTCGTCTTAGTGTCGGTTATGGTTGTTAGGGCGATATGTATGTCGACTCGTTTGTAGGATATGGTCTTGAAACCGATGTGTTGTCTTGTGTTGTACGGTTTTTTAGCCTATTTTTCTTATATACTGTCCAACGTTTTCGATTTTTTTTTGAATTTTTCATATATATTAAACCAACAAAGAGTACACGATTACATCGATTACAAAAACAATACTAAAAAAGACGAGCAAATCTATAAGATCTTGAAGCCATTTCTTTATCCATGACACAATCTTATACTTTTCTGAATGAAGCCGTAGAAAAACGCCGAAAACACCAAACCACAGACCTGTGAATACCACCGATGATCATCCACTTTTAATTTTGATCCGCAATGCCAAGCCTTTGTGCACACACGCAGCCATTAAATTAATCAAGCAACATCGACAAGAGCACCACTACTGATATTTCAGGTACAAATAACCGAACCACTTTGTCGACGTTGGGAGGCGAGAGAACGAATCATCATTGCCAAAGACGTAGTAGCCGGGATAGATAATGCGAGGACAAACCTACTCGGGGCAACCATGAGAAACAATCCAAGATTAATCTGGCGAAGCAAGATCTGAAAATCCATACCTAGACAAACATAATCTTCCAAAGCCACCATTGACGTCGAGAAGTAGATCTCGCCGATGACCGAAGCGTGGAAGATGACTTATTGCAGACGATGCCATTTCTATTGACGAAGAAGACAACAACCAAAACCAAACTCTAACATTAAAGACCTTAAAGACATTTGTATAGCGCCCTGCGCAGTTCCGAGGTCCCCACCCCTCCCAGTGTCAGAGCGGCATCTAGAGGACATGAGGACCCATCAGTTTTTAGACGAAAACGAAGATGTAGATGGTTTCAACGGCGACGGCTAGGGTTGAAAACCCTAAGCCGCCGCGTCTATCTTTCTTTCTTTTCTCAGGACCTGCAAAGACTAACCTAATCTCCAACGTTTTCGACTTTATGTACTGCCGAGGTTTGAACTTTTGTTTTACAAACCCGACCTGCCTCTCCCCGGTCGAGTGATGCGTAGACGTAACACGCAATCGAATCGGCAGCGACAGGAAGTCGTATCCATCCATGACTAGAGCTGAGCACACACACCATTTCCCAAGGATAAAAGAGACAACAGTACGCCAAAACGGACGAGACAGCTAGCGGGCGACCAGCTTCTACTAGTAGTACTGGCGTGAGGCGAGGAGGAGGAGGAGGAGACAGGCGCTGGGCGCTTTCCGGCAGGGGGCATCGTCGTGTCCGGCGGGCTGAGAACGCCGCCGACATGCATCCCGTCTAGTCGCAGCCGGCCGTGCATGGCCACGCGGTACGTCGTCGCCGGCTGCCACTGTGGAGGCGTCGCGTCCCAGTCCGGCCAGACGGCCAGTCCTGTCGTGTCGTGTACCCCGCGCGCGCCGCGATCACGTCGGAGGATCCGTTACCCTAGCTTCCGGATCCCCCCTCGCTCGCTGCAGCCTGTAGCGGTACGCGCGTACGAGGAAAACAGTGCCCGAGGACCCAAAACTTGCGTACGTCAGTACATTTCACAGTACAGGAGCGGTTCACATTATTCATTCGCATGTTGACCATATTTTCACGGAAGTTCAATTCCGAAATCATTTGCTACCTTCAGAGTTCAGAGTTCTGACATTCGAAAAACATTATTTTGCCGAGCGCACTGGTAAGTAGGAAGCTCGATCGGCAAGCACTGACGGCTGACGTGTTCCGTGTTCTTCGGGCGCCGAGAAGGTATACGGGCTGGAGCAATTTGTGTGCATTGTAGCCATGCCATCCATCTTTCCCGAGCGTCTCTCTCTGAACTCTCAACAAAGCAACCACTTGCCGAGTATTTTCTAGGACATTCAGTTTATGACCATGTTTTGCTATGCACTGGGCAAAACTCAAAAAATACATTTCATCATGTATTTCATAGTAGAGATTTGATAGTGTAATATTACTAATATTCTTTTTACAAGTTTGACTAATCTTTACATTGTTCGATTTCGACCAAAATTCATATGCCTCTTTGAGAAACAGGGGAGTAGTATGTCTTTTTCGTGACATATCAACACTATAAGGAAACTATTTATATCTCGTAGGTAATCATCGATAGGTTACGTCAAATACACAAAATTGATAGTACTATAGAGCTTATCACCAATATCGGAAAATGCCCCGCCAATGATAATTCTGTATCACTAACGTGTCACACTGCGAGCCACGCCGGTGGTAAGTGGATCCGAATGACCTGACACATCGAAAATAGTACTGGCGGGAATGTATTGGGCACGCCAGTAATGTCTATGTTTTTAGTGGCGTGTGGTATATTTAACACGTCGGTCATAAGTTTTTTTTCGCTCAGAATAAAACTGAAAAGAAAAGCCTAATGTGGAGAGAAAAAAGCAAATTGGTACTACCGACGTGGCCCAAACGGCCCACGCCGGTAGCTAGAAGTTTTGGCCCACATAGAAAATAAAAAAGGGTTGCCTCGTTGCTTTCCCCGCATCGTTCTGCCTCGTCTCATAATCCCTGTCATCGCCTCGTCCAGGTGCTGAGAGCCAGCTCGCCATCCCCACCATCAACATGTCCCCGTTGTCGAGCCGCCTCGACATCCCCTTTCTCGCCATCCACCGCCTGGCCCAGCCTCATCATCCCCTACCGCGCTACCATGGTGGAAATTTTTAATTATGTAGATTTAGGTAATTTCTAGTTGTTTTAGATCGATAGACTTAGAATTTTAAATGTGTAGTTTTAGATTGTTAAAATTTTAGAATTTTAGTTGATTCATAATTTTAGGAAATTCTAGAATTTTTAATTGTGTAAATTAGGTCATTTCTAGTTGTTTAAGATTGTTAAATTTTGAATTTTAGTTGTGTAGTTTTAGGTAATTACGAGTTGTTTTAGATTGTTAGATTTTAAAATTTGGTTGATTCGTAGTTTTAGCAATTTAGAATTTTTAATTGTGTAGATTTTGGTAATTTCTAGTTGTTTTAGATTGTTAGATTCAGAAATTAGTTGTATAGTTTTAGGTAATTTCTAGTTGTTTTCGATTGTTAGATTTTAGAATTTTAGTTGATTCGTAGTTTTAGGTAATGTTAGAATTTTTAATTGTGTAGATTTAGGTAATTTCTAGTTGTTTTAGATTTTTATATTTAGAGTTTTAGTTGTGTAGTTTCAGATAATTTCTAGTTGTTTTAGATTGTTAGATTTTCAGAATTTCGGTTGATTCATAGTTTTCGGTTATTTTAGAGTTATGTGTATATTTTAGATTCAGTTGTGTAGTTTTAGGTAGATAGATTGATTTAGATTCTTATTTTTCACCTTTTCATTTGTAGTTTTAGGTAGTTCAATTTATTTTCTTATATTTTACCTAGCTGTTTTTAGTTATGTAGTTTCAAATTGGAGTTTCTGTGGATTCATGTACAATTTTGGTCTGAAGAATATGACGTTGTGTGAAATATGGCTTTTTTTACTGTGAGATTATTTATTTGATTACGGGAACACAGTTCACGGTGTTTATGTGTGAGTACTTCTTAAGTTCAGCGGTAAGAAATATATTCTTTTTTCAGTGATGTATTTGTGTGTTCATGTTTTGTTCATATGTTACTAATGTGCATCTTATTTGTGTTTATTTTCTGTCTGATAGTACCATGTAATGTTCGTTCAAAGTTTAATGAATTAGCTCAAGATAGTGTTCTATTTGAGTCTTATGGGAGAACATGCAAAAATAAAGTGAAGAAAGGAAATATAAAGACCAACATTGGAGGCAAAGGATGGAAACGCTTAATTACTCATCACAATCTCCTAGTGGGGTAAATGATTTGGTTCTCCATGACAAGACGTCTCAAGATTGATATTGCATATCTCAGCAGTGAAGACCCATTTGAGCATACTGTCTTTGCTCAAAGACTTGAGCTCTGTGATAATGATGTTCTTCAATTGCTTGACCTTCTACCGCCAACGGGAGGCTACATCAGGTTTTTGTTTGTAACTCGTTTAATTAGTACAAATGTAACCAAGAAGCATCTGATGGTATTTTCTTAAACGGTTATCTTTAATTAGCTTCTTTGTCGTTGTAAAGAGTTTTATGTTGTTTTATCTAGCTTATATGTCATTGACATGCATGATTTGGTATGACATTGGTCTTTCATGTTCTAGAAATTACCTCTGAAGATTGTAAAATAATAATTCCAAAAGTAATCATCACCAACGTTTTCGAAAATAAAGTCACGCTGGTGTTATTTAGGATTACCGACGTGTCCACCCGTCAATGGTGTCTATATTAGTACCAGCGTGGGCGTAAACATGTGGATGATATCGGTGTGACTTTACCGGACGTCAGTATCGTTTAAAACGCCATGTTGATGCTTAGTTGTTTCCTGCTAGTACAATGACATTCTGCAAGGCACACATTTAAACTGGTTTCCACAAGTTAAGCCGACCCACACGCTGCCAAACTCTGCCTGCACTGGTGTGCACGTAAATCCTACTGTAAGTGAGATCCGCGCGTGCAGTACGTTCGCAGATCATGTCGTGCGTGCATGCATGACAAGATACTTAGGTGCACAGGGTCAACCCTAGATGCCGGCCTCGTCCTGCCTGCATGGCTCACGGCTGCATGCACGCACGACGACGACGAGAACTGTAAACGCAAAGTAGCAGTGATCCGCGCACTAGTAGAATTGTACTAGAACCGTATATATCTATCCACACTACACACCCAGCTAGCAACGCTACCGGCCGTGGACGTAGCGGCATGCAGACGCACGCACGCAGCGCGCATGCACGGGCTCGAAGCCTTCTTCCTCGATCCTGCACCCGGCCGCTTAAATGGAGGGCCTGGAGTCTTCTCCTTGTTGCGACATGCATGGGGATGCACGCATGCGTCCATGGAGCATGCATGCTCTCGTTCTCCCGCTCTCTGCGGCTCTGCTCTGCGCGTCGCCGCCGCCGTGCATGGGGAATGCCAGGCGACGGCGCACGGGCACGGCGGGGGGACAAGAAGATCGGGGCCTTGTCTCCATGCACGATCGGAAGCTGACTTGAAAAGGCTCTATACATGTCTGTCTCTGCCAAAAGCCTCTCTCTCTCTATCTGGTTTTTTTTTTTGAAAGAAAGCCTCTCTCTCTGCCTAGGAAGGGCCCTACCGTTCTGTACTCGTGCATTATCATATTTTGGGCCTCTTTGATCACGGGATTGAAAAACACAGGAATATGAAAAACATAAGAATTTTAAAGGTTATAAGTACGGAGTATAAAATAGAGGATTGCAAAACACATAACTGTGCGGGAATTGTCGTTTAGATAGAACGCAGGAAAAAACTGTTCAAATTCCTATGAATTGAGTCATGTGAATTCAATCCATAGGATTTTGTTAACATCATTATTTTAAACCAAAGTCAATTTATAGGAAAATTTCTAAGGATTGGAATCCTATGAAATTCTTTTGAAATTTCTACAATCGAAAGAGGCCCTTCTTGATCTTTTTGACATCTCGCACTATTGTCGGTCCATACGCAAATTCCTTCTTTGGAGTGATATTACGAACAGAAATCGGATGCAGCTTCGGTGGCTACTTCTCCACATTTTCACATAATTCAATCAATTTGGTTGCACGTTGTCAAGTCTATATGTGTTGTTAGAGCATCCTTTGCAGTGACCGAAAAACGAGGAACCGAAAACCTCGTTTTTGGTTTGTGTTTCCGTGTTTTTGATTCCCGACGAGGAGACTCGATTCCGATCGATCTCTGTGAAATTGTGGCATGTTTGAGTACCTCCTATGGGATCACCTTCATGGGAGGAGGCAGAAGATTGACGTCGAAAACGAGCCTCCTCGTCATGGAATCGAGCTTGGGGGTTCGCCGACGCCAGCCCCGACAGGAGCATTGATTCATGCCGATTCACCCGCAAAAGTTGACTCCATAATTGATTCTTTGGGGTACCTCGGTGATAATATGTTGGGAGATGGAAAGTAGTTTCGGTATCTCGTTTTACTTTTCCAACCGAAACTGCAGTGTTACGAGATCTGCTAGAGATTCTCTTAAGCAAACGCTTAAAACCGATGATGATGAGCGGAGATGAACCGAACAATCTCGTTAATCTGACTTAAGCATACTCCGGGTAACTTGTAAGCAACATGGTTTTAGATTTTGATGGATGAATCATATCACCAAAAAAACAGATGCTCATGTAGTCATGTACTTACTCCCTTTTTTTGCAAGCTAACATGTGGTTGGATGGTTAGCAGGTGGTTGTACCCTCAGCCCACCATTCAAACCCTAGGTTTTACGTCTGTGTGTTACATTTAGGCGGAATATTTTTTCAGTGGGAGGCGACGTTCCCGTCGACAGCGAGTCGCCCATGGTGACTTCGTCAATCTCAAGACTCGATCTGCCGGCTCAGTATTTCATGTGCTCATAGGGGTAGGGTGTGTGTGCGTGCGTTCATGTGGGTGAGTGTGCGTGCGTGTATGTGAGCATTTGTGTTTGTACTGTCTTTCTCAAAAAAAAATGTACTTACTCCGTTTCACAATATAAGATTTTTAGCCTTTTTACACATGCATATGTCCAAACTTGTATATAGACACATTTTTAATGTATGTGTATATTTATTTTAATATGAATCTGGACAACTTGTATAACATCTATAACATTATGGAACGGAAGGAGTAGACAACAATTCTCAATTTCTCATAGCTGTTGAAATGGAAATAACCATCGAGATACAAGCGGTCAAAGCAGAAAGGTTCTCGCTTCTCCGTCTGGAAGGACACCAAAACTAAGATCGAACAATCGGTCAATGAACGAAGGAGTAGACAGCAATTCTCATAGCTGTTGAAATGGAAGTTACTCCCAAGAACTCGAATGTACTGTGGACGCGAGTTCATTTCCCCCGGCCGCGCTCGGTCCCCAGCGCGCGCTAGGCTCGGCTCGAGCAGGGCGCCGAAACAAAGTTAATGGCGGCAGGCAAGCATGCAGTGGCCGGAAGAGCTAGCAAATGATGAGGTGGTTAATTCCCTCGCAGTTAACCAACCCTGCCCGTGTCCATTGGCCACATGCCCATATCCTGGGCAGGGCGGCTCCCACTGCACCTCCCCAAATCATAGCCCCGTATAATTACAGTATCAGAAACACGCCAATTACCTTCTCTTCCACTAACCACCACGCTCTTTATTACCGTGTAGTACCTGCACAGCGGTGCAGACTGCAGAGGCTTTGTATCCCTTCATTTTGGAAAAACAAGTGTCTACTCTTTAAATCACAGGGTTGAAAATTAGAGGAATAGAAAAAAAGCATAGAAATTTCGCAGGTTTGCCCGTGAGAAACAGAGGATTGTAAAACGTAGGAAAACTACAGTAATAGTTGTTTGGACTAAATGCAGGAAAAACATAGGAAAAGTGCCTCGATCCTACGCGATTGAGTCTAAAAAGAGGTTAGAGTGGATGTTTCAATTCCTATGTAATTGAGACATAGGAATCCATTGCATAGGATTTTGGTATCATCATTCCTTTAAACCAAAGGCAATGCATAGGAAAAATTCCTAAGGATTAAAATCCTTTGAAAATCCTTTGAAAATCATACAATCCAAAGAGGCCCTTATTGTTTGTGGAATTGTGGTTTGAATGAGATCAGGCTCAATGGATCATTCAATCGGAACTCCGAATGCATCACGCTCTAGTGCCCTACTCGGACCGCATTCTTTGCGGTATTGATTCGCTTTAGGGAGATCAAGTTAATTTTTATTTCAGTTTTGGGTGCTGGATTTGATCAATTAAAAAAACGGCCACAAATTACAGTACTACTCCCTCCGTTTTAAAATATAAGATGTTTTAAATTTTGTGCATGTTCAAATGTGTATAAATGTGTCTAGAGATGTTTTGGTGGGTATGTTCATTCATTTTAGTATGCATCTAGATAACACATGTAACACCTAAAACATCTTATATTTTAAAAAGGAGGGAGTAATACGTAGTGCCACTCGATAACGTGCACTCGCTCCATTACTCAAAGAAGACTGCCCTATAACTTTTTCCACATATCAAACGTTGTAAAGTTTGAACTTCCATTCAGGGAAATAGGCTCTGAAACAAGACTTGGGATAGTAGCTCAATTCCAAGCAAGCAACCTCTGGTCCATGGGTCGGTGAACGAATGGGAAACAATCACTAGCTCAGACTGGTGTCGCCACCTCTCCTAGGACCGGAATGATAACGAACAAGAGATATGACATTTGTTGACGAAAAGTCTGGCGACGAAGTTCCATACCGTCACTGATATGTGTTAATAGGTGACGGTTTTCATCTGGCGTCACATAGATAGGTTAATCCTTGACGATCGTCATGGGTAAACCGTCACCCATTATCAAACCCGGAAGGGGTACCCATCGTCTCCGTTAATAGGTGACAAAACAAGATCATGGTGTATGTAAACCGTCATTGAATATATTACAGGGCCAGGAAAAAAATAACTTTTGTATAAGTTTAAGTTCATGTTTTCATGCAGGAGCAGTAGTCCATATTTTTAAAAAAAATTATAGGTTTTTAATATAATTATTGACACACATGTAGCTTTTATTTTTGCATATGTAAAGGAATTGAACCAACAACCTCCACCAAAAAAGAGGTAATAGCTAACCAATGCACCACTTCACACCATCTGAACTATTTGGCAACATAATGAATTAGCATATGTGCAGCGAGGCAATTAATAGAAAGCGTTCATTTTGTATATGTAAAAGACAAATGTAGCAACAAGGAATTGAACCCACCAATGCACAACTTCTCACCATCTGAACTATTTGGCAACATAATGAATTAGCAGTATGTGCAGCGAGGCAATTACTAGAAAGCGTCCATTTTGTATATGTGAAAGACAAATGTAGCAAGAAGGAATTGAACCCACAACTTGTCTACCAAGTACGAGGTAATAGCTAACCAGTACACCACTTTGCACCATTTGAATTACATGGAAGCGGAATAAATTAGTAGTATAGATGCAACGAGGCAATAACTAGGAAATGGAAGCCCGACACCCGCGTCGCTCGCTTGAGCGACGCGGGGGACACCTCACCACGCCGGCGCCAACCCCCCCCCCCCCCCCCCCCCCCCCTCCCCCCCTCGCCGGCCCTCCTCCGCCGCGGTGGCGGCGGCCCTTGCCTCCAAACGATGGTGCGGGCCGACCTCGCGGTGGACGCGTGCACCGGGCTCCTCTCGCGGTTGTGCGTCTCGGCGGCTCGTCGGGTTTCCGGTCGAGCTTCGCTCGACGGCGACTGCGGAGGGAGATCTCATGGTGCGGCTGGTGGCGGCTGATGCACACGGTGGGTGTGTTGTTGGGAGACCCCAAGAGGAAGGTATGAAGTAGTGCAGCAGCAAGTTTCCCTCAGTTGTGAAACCAAGGTTATCGAACCAGTAGGAAATAATGAATTCCCCCGAGGTGTCAACGGCGCCAGAAAAGTCTGCGACGTAGGTGACGTGGAACCTGCACACAACACAATCAAGATACTTTGCCCCAACTTAACGGTGAGGTTGTCAATCTCACCGGCTTGCTGTAACAAAGGATTAAACGTATGTGTGCAAGAAAGATGTTTGTTTGCAGAAAGTAACAGGTTTGCAGTTTGTGGTTTATCAGATTATAGAGAAGGACCGGGGTCCACAGTTCACTAGTGGTGTCTCTCCATAAATAATAATAACATTCATGCGGGTAAACAAATTACAGCTGGGCAATTGATAGAATAATGATGAGCAAACCAATGCATATACCAACGTTATGATGTCTAGTGTGAGATTCATTCGGGCATTACAACAATATACATAGACCGTTCCAACCGCATCTATGACTAATAATCCACCTTCCGCTTAGCGTCCGCACCCCTTTCAGTATTAAGTTGCATGCAATAGATTATCGCCTTAAGCACTGTGTGTAAAGTAAGTAAGTAACATCATCCTTAGACAAAGTACTACTGTTTTATCCCTAGTAGCAACAGTACATCTACAACCATAGAGCTAGCTGTCACCACCCCAGATTTAATAGAGACATGAACCTACTATCGAGCATAAATACCCCCTCTTGTAGTCACAAGCATCTACTTGGCCAGAGCATACACAAGTAACGGAGAGCATGCAAGATCATTAAATAACACACACATGATATATTATGAAGCAATAACTTTAGTACTCAATATTCATCGGATCCCAGCAAACACAACATGAAGTACTACATAACGGTGATCTTGATCATGATAGGCAGCTCACAAGATCTAAACATGATAGCACAAGAGGAGAAGACAACCATCTAGCTACTGCTATGGACCCGTAGTCCAAGGGTAGACTACTCACGCATCAGTCCGGAGGCGGTCATGGCGACGTAGAGGCCTCCGGTGACGATTCCCCCTCCCGGCAGGGTGCCGGGGAGGAGTTCTGATCTCTCCCGAATTGGTGTTGACGACGGCGGCGGCTCGGGACCCGTGGAGGAAAATATGAACACCGTACTAGGGTTTTTGGTCGAAGGGGTATTTGTAGGCGAAAGGGCGAAGGCGGTGGAGCTCCGTGGGCCCCACACCACCTCCTCGCGCGGCCAAGGGGGCTCCCGCGCCTGGGGGTGGTGTGGGCCCCTCGGGCTCCGTCTTCGACTCCTCTTCGGTGCTCTGGAACGTTCCCAAATAAAAACTAACTTCTAAAAAGAAATCGTCCAATTCCGAGAATATTTCCTTAAGTACTTTTCTGAAACCAAAAACAGCAGAAAACAGGGAACTGGCACTGTGGCATCTTGTTAATAGGTTAGTCCCAGAAAATGCATAAAACTATATAAAATGAATATAAAACATGTAATAACTTGGTATAATATAGCATGGAACATAAGAAATTATAGATACGTTGGAGACGTATCAACATCCCCAAGCTTAGTTCTACTCGTCCCGAGTAGGCAAGAACGATAAAAGAAGAATAATTTCTGAAGTGACATGCTTAAACACAATCTTGATCACAATATAATGTAAGGCTCATGTTATGAATGAAGTGACTCAAGGCAATGATCTATAGTTTGCTAACAAATAGACAAGGAGTAAACAACTACATCATATAAGTAAAACTTTTCATAAATAGTACTTTCAAACAAGCATCAAAAAGATTTGCATAAGAGTTAACTCATAAAGCAATATTATCTAAGCAAAAGAGCATTGAAACAACACAAAGTAAGATATAAGTTTCAGCATTGGCTTTCAACTTTTGAACATGTATATCATATAGATAGTTGTCAACACAAAGAAATATAACAAGTGCATTAAGTAAGCATATAAGAATTGTTGCACACAGTTGACACAAGTGTTTGCTTCGGGGATAGAAAGAATTAGGTAAACTGACTCAACATAAAGTAAAAGATAGGCCCTTCGCAGAGGGAAGCAGGGATACAAGCATGTGCTAAAGCTTCTTAGTTTAATAGGTTTTTGAAATCATATAGAGAGCATAAAAGTAAGTTTTGAGCGGTGTTTGTCGTTGTCAACGAATGGTAATGGGCACTCTACCCCCCCTTGTCAACCAGACTTTCAAGACCGGCTCCCATGAAGGACGTTATTTCTACCAGCAAGGTAGATCATCCCTCTTATCTCTTTTGTTTACACATATAGTTAAAAACTGTTGTCATTGCTTGACTGATTAGATCAGGGCAAAAATGTGAAGAGATTGCAGCGGTTAAAGTTGTAATTAATTGGGACTGGGCACCCCATTTGCCAGCTCTTTTTGCAAAGTTAATGGATAAGCGGATGTATATGCCACTAGTCCGGTTGTGAAAGTCTGTCTAAAAGCAAATGACAAGGTTGATATCCGTAACACCACATACTTCCTCATGAGCTAATAAACATTGACACAAATAAGAGATAATATGTTTTGAATAATAAAAGGTAGCACACGAAGTATTTGCTTGGAATGGCAGGAAATACCATGTAGTAGGTAGGTATGGTGGACACAAATGGCATAGGTTTTGGCTCAAGGATTATGGATGCACGAGAAGCATTCCCTCTCAGTACAAGGCTTTGGCTAGCAAGGTTGTTTGAAACAAACACAAGTATAAACTATGACAACAAGACGTATATAAAAACATATTGCAAGCATTATAAAACTCTACATTGTCTTCCTTGTTATTCAAACACTTTAACTAGAAAATATCTAGACCTTAGAGATACCAAACATGCAAACCAAATTTCAGCAAGTTTTACGGTAGTTCCTCACTAATAGGTTTTAACTACATGAGAGCTCAAAACAATTGCCAAGCACCACAACATGCAAGATAACAATCCATACGATCATGTATATCTTTCTTTATACCCTTTACCACATTTAGCATTTTCTGTTTCCAACCAAACACCAATCAACTTATTTAAAAGATAAACTCTCCAAGTATATAACAATGAGATATGAGAGTATGATATAATAAAGCTAACAGCTCTAGCAAGAGATGCATGAAAAACAAGAGCCAGGAAGCATTGAAGTAACATAGAGGAATACTCAACAAATATAAGTGAAGAATACGAGTATTCATAAGAAAAAGCGGAGCGTGTCTCTCTCCCACAAAGGAATGCTAGGATCCATTTTATTCAGAGAATGAAAATAACAAAAACAAAAACAAAAACAAACCGACGCTTCAAGAAAAGCACATAAGAAGTGGCGGAATTAAAATATAGTTTCACTAAAAAGGACCTGATAGTTTGTTGATGAAGAAGGGGATGCCTTGGGCATCCCCAAGCTTTGACGCTTGAGTCTTCTTGAAATATGTTGGGGATGAACCACCGGGGCATCCCCAAGCTTTGGGCTTTACTATCCTCTTGATCACATCATATCATCCTTCTCTCTTGATCCTTGAAAACTTCCTCCACACCAAACTTAGAGTAAACTTCATTAGAGGGTTAGTGCACGAAAAATTATGATATTCTGTAGGAACACAATTGCTACCAATGCTACTGGACATTAGCTACAGCCACTGATACTTTATAGGATAAAAAGATCCAATCAAAATAGCAAAAGAGGCATTGCAAAATAAATGGCAGAATCTGTCAAAAACAGAACAGTCCGTAAAGACGAATTTTTTCGAGGCACTTAACTTGCTCAGATCAGAAAACTCAAAACTAATGAAAGTTGCATATATATCTGAGGATTACGCACAAAAACTCCCATGTCCATCCGATTTTTCTGTAAAGAGTTATGAATTTAACGGTGGACAGCAGAAAAACTGTTTCAGCACAGCAATCCAAATTTAGCATGAACTTTCAACTAGAGGCTTATCTTGACACAACAATGCAATAAAATAAAGATACAAATGAATTGCTACAGAGGTAGGACAAGTCCTTGATTAAAGCTGAAAATAAAAGATAATGGGTTGCCTCCCAAAAGCGCTTTTTTTAATGCCTTTTAGCTAGGCTTGATAGTTCTAATGATGCTATCATTAAGATAGAAAATGAAGCAAAAGAAGCATCAAGAAGCAAATTCAAAACACATTTAAGTCTAACCCACTTCCTATGCATAGGAATCTTGCACACAAATAAATTCACAAAGAACAAAGTGACAAGCATAGGAAGATAAAACAAGAGTAACTTCAAAACTTTTAGCATGTAGAGAGGTGTTTTAGTACCATGAAAACTTTTACAACCATATTCTCCTCTCTCATAATAATTTTCAGTAGTAGAAATAAATTCAACCATATAACCACAAGAATCATTCAACTTAGATAATATAGGCACATAAAGAGGATCATTAAATTTATTTTGGAATTCATTAGCATGCTTTTCTCTTTCAAAATAGTTACTAAGATCAATATCAAGTTTAAGATCACGGTTGCAACAAAGATTTGGAACTAGAGACAATTGCAAACCACATAAGTATTTCTCAACATAAGCAAATTTCTCCTCCATGGTGTAATTAGGAGAATACAAGAACAAAGTAGGACTCTCATGAGTAAGAGTACCATTATAAGCAGCAATTATATCATTTTTATCCTCACATAAATAAGTAATAACTTCTAAACATAGAGGATTATTGATAAGCATAGGACTATCATCTAAAGCATTATCATATATAACATTAGGGAGCACATTTTTACTTTCAGTTATTTCAATTTTAGTTGAGTCAAGGAACTTGCCTTTTTCAAATTTATCAAAAGTAGATATTTCAATAGATTCATGACATTCATCAATATAGCACACTTCCTCCTTAGGCACGCATGGAGGGCAATCAAATAATGTAAGAGTTAAAGAGTTACTATCTTTAGGAGGTAGATCCTCCTTTTGTTCTTCACTCTCCTCCTCTTTTTCATCTAATGAGCTTTCAGGTTCAGCAATTTCTTCTTCTACAGGTTCCTGCAAGACAACGGTTTCTTCTATTTGAGGATGTCTTTTCTCAATAAATTCAGCAATATAAGGATTATCATAATAATACTCAAGGCAATATCCAAGCATAGCAAAAGTATCAGATCTATAAGGAGCATCTCGATTTTTAAGCAAAGCTGTAATTTCATAAGCTCCCATAAATACAAAAAATTCTTCAATTTGCTCAAGTTTATCGAAGTAATAATATCCTCTAGCATGAGAAGCCAAAATTTCATTATCATTATAATCACATTGGAAAGGGAGGTGTTTATGCCTCCTACAGCAAAAACATTCATTAAAGCACCATGATTCATCATAAGTAGAGCACAAGTTTTTAGCAAAATAATTCAATCTACTTATTTGTTCCCATAAATATTTCCCTTTTTGTGACAAGCAAAATAATTCAATCTACTTATTTGTTCCCATAATTTTTCTGTTCCTCCGTGAACCCACTTAGACAATAAGATTTTGTTCCAAAGAGAGTAGACATGGATAGCAAATAAATAACTAGACTTAATAACAAACCGAAATACAAAAATAAATGCAAGTAACTAATTTTTTTGTGTTTTTGACAATAAGAAGCAAACAAGATAATAACAAAGTAAATAAAATGCAAGTAACTAATTTTTTGTGTTTTTGATATTTAAGCAATCAAGACAGTAATAAATATAAACTAAGCAAGACAATAACAAAATAAAAATATTGGAAGTGCGAAAACTCCCCTCGTAGAAGAATCTTCAAATCACCGGCAACGAAGTTGACGGAGGAGTGTGAAGGTCTTCAAAGGAATCCTTATTTCCCCGGCAACGGCGCCAGAAAAATAGCTTGATGCACACGGTGGGTGTGTTGTTGGGAGACCCCAAGAGGAAGGTATGAAGTAGTGCAGCAGCAAGTTTCTCTCAGTTGTGAAACCAAGGTTATCGAACCAGTAGGAAATAATGAATTCCCCCGAGGTGTCAACGGCGCCAGAAAAGTCTGCGACGTAGGTGACGTGGAACCTGCACACAACACAATCAAGATACTTTGCCCCAACTTAACGGTGAGGTTGTCAATCTCACCGGCTTGCTGTAACAAAGGATTAAACGTATGTGTGCAAGAAAGATGTTTGTTTGCAGAAAGTAACAGGTTTGCAGTTTGTGGTTTATCAGATTAAAGAGAAGGACCGGGGTCCACAGTTCACTAGTGGTGTCTCTCCATAAATAATAATAACATTCATGCGGGTAAACAAATTACAGCTGGGCAATTGATAGAATAATGATGAGCAAACCAATGCATATACCAACGTTATGATGTCTAGTGTGAGATTCATTCGGGCATTACAACAATATACATAGACCGTTCCAACCGCATCTATGACTAATAATCCACCTTCCGGTTAGCGTCCGCACCCCTTTCAGTATTAAGTTGCATGCAACAGATTATCGCCTTAAGCACTGTGTGTAAAGTAAGTAAGTAACATCATCCTTAGACAAAGTACTACTGTTTTATCCCTAGTAGCAACAGTACATCTACAACCATAGAGCTAGCTGTCACCACCCCAGATTTAATAGAGACATGAACCTACTATCGAGCATAAATACCCCCTCTTGTAGTCACAAGCATCTACTTGGCCAGAGCATACACAAGTAACGGAGAGCATGCAAGATCATTAAATAACACACACATGATATATTATGAAGCAATAACTTTAGTACTCAATATTCATCGGATCCCAGCAAACACAACATGAAGTATTACATAACGGTGATCTTGATCATGATAGGCAGCTCACAAGATCTAAACATGATAGCACAAGAGGAGAAGACAACCATCTAGCTACTGCTATGGACCCGTAGTCCAAGGGTAGACTACTCACGCATCAGTCCGGAGGCGGTCATGGCGACGTAGAGGCCTCCGGTGACGATTCCCCCTCCCGTCAGGGTGCCGGGGAGGAGTTCTGATCTCTCCCGAATTGGTGTTGACGACGGCGGCGGCTCGGGACCCGTGGAGGAAAATATGAACACCGTACTAGGGTTTTTGGTCGAAGGGGTATTTGTAGGCGAAAGGGCGAATGCGGTGGAGCTCCGTGGGCCCCACACCACCTCCTCGCGCGGCCAGGGGGGCTCCCGCGCCTGGGGGTGGTGTGGGCCCCTCGGGCTCCGTCTTCGACTCCTCTTCGGTGCTCTGGAACGTTCCCAAATAAAAACTGACTTCTAAAAAGAAATCGTCCAATTCCGAGAATATTTCCTTAAGTACTTTTCTGAAACCAAAAACAGTAGAAAACAGGGAACTGGCACTGTGGCATCTTGTTAATAGGTTAGTCCCAGAAAATGCATAATACTATATAAAATGCATATAAAATATGTAATACCTTGGTATAATATAGCATGGAACATAAGAAATTATAGATACGTTGGAGACGTATCAGCGGCGTGGCGCCCCGGCGCGGCCGCTGCGCTCCTGCGGCTAGGGCCCCATCTTGGCCCAGACGGGCTTGGCGGGCTTCGGCGTTCCCAGCGCGTCGTGCCTCCCCGGTGCTGCGTGGTGGTGCTGCCATTGGGCTGCGGCTGCTGCACGGCCGGTCGGCGGCCTGTGTTGGTTTGGTGGTGGCGGTCGGCGTGTGGCTGCTTCGGGGCGGTGCGGCGGCCGGTGTTGGAGGTTTGGTGCTCCTGCCGGCATGGTGCTGGGAGGTGCCGTCCGTCTCTGCTCGTGTGCCTCCGCGTGGTGCGGAGCTCCGGTGGAGATCGACGGTTTCTGGGCTTCATCTCTGGTGGTTGGAGGTGGGTTGGCAGTGGCGGTTGCGGTGCGGTCGGCAGGAGTAGAGGCGTCCCGTCCGGCTTCCCTTTGACGGCATGTCGCGTCGGATTCGGGAGCGGCAGCGCGCGTGCGCGGCTGGGCGTGCAGCTGTCCTGCAGCACTTGGACGTCGGGGCGGCGGCCCCGGACTTGGTGGTGGTGTCGAGTTGAGCTAGGAGGTGGCTCAACGCGAGGTGGGCCTAGGCCCCGGCGTCTAGCTCCGCTTGCTGGTCGTGGATCGTCGAGCGCGGGGGGTTGACGGTGTCTGCGTGCGGGTCTGTGATGGTGGGCTGGCCGGTCCCCGTGTGGGCGGGTGGGGGGTTTCGTGTTTCTCTGCCGGGTGAAAACCTTGCCCTGGTCGTCGATCAGGACGGGTGACGGTGCTTCCTTCTTGAAGGCGTCGTCATGGCGGTGCTCGCACTCCTCGTCTGGAAACTTTCAGGGGAAACCCCAGATCCTACGTGGATCGGGCGAGGGCGGCGCTGCGGCGTCGCATTCCCCTTGAGGCCTCGTCTTGAATGTTTCGCCAACCAGAGGGACATGTGGGGGGTGTTTGGTGGTCTGCGGCGACGATCTTGTCGTCTTCGGCTAGGTGGTGCGCGGCCTTGGGGCCGGCGTGGATGTCGGAGCGGCGGCTCTGATCTCGCCTTCGCTGCATCGCGTTGAGGTGCGTGGGTGTCGGCCTTTCCTGCTTGGGCGTTTCGCCGTCGACCTGTGTGGTGCGTGGCCTCGTGGCCAGCGTGGATGTCGGAGCGGCGGCTCCGGGTTTTTCGCCTCCGTTGTTGTGTTGAGGAGTAGTGGTGTCGTCCTTGGCCACTTGGGTGGTTAGGCCGTCGACTTGTGTGGTGCGTGGCCTCGGGGGCCGGCGTGGTGCGTTGTGTTGTTGTATCCGATTTTCGGCCAGTTTCCCTTATAAACTGTCCAATTCACTTCTTCTATATCAATGAAAAGGCAAGCTCTTGCCCGGTTTCAAAAAAAATATTTAAAGTTGGAGAATTGGGCAATCGAACCCATAGCCTCTTGAAACAGATAATGGTTAACCAGTAGACAACTGCACGCCTTCTGATATAAAACAAAGCGGGGCCAATAAAGATATTCATGCAGCAAGGTCTATTTAAATGACTTTATTCTATTTTTCGAAAGTAATCCAAATTTAAATTACAAGTGTGTGATAGTTTGCTCTTAATTTTTTTCAAAATCATTTTAAGATACACAAGTAGTGATTATCACAGAACCGTTGATAGTTTTTAAGAATCGACCTAACCCCCTTTGATTAGCCCCGCAAAAGAAAAATTGTGGACTTGCCCAGATTTCCCTGCTGTCCGGAGGCACGGCAGTAATCGATCTGATAGATCCCTGTGGAAAGCCGGTTCGTCAGTATTGAAAATGGTAGAAAAAAAAGATTCATCTCTGAGTGGTTCGGCTTTTTCGCAAAAGAAAAATTGTGGACTTGCCCAGATTTCCCTGCTGTCCGGAGGCACGGCAGTAATCGATCTGATAGATCCCTGTGGAAAGCCGGTTCGTCAGTATTGAAAATGGTAGAAAAAAAAGATTCATCTCTGAGTGGTTCGGCTTTTTCCTAAGCAAGGACGTAGCTCATACTATGCATATATGACTTGACAAAAGAATATGTATTTTTCATTTGAGGGAAAGCACTAGCCTTTCGTGTCACCACACACCCATTAGGAACGCAGTTTTTGCACAACTACGTGCGAACCCACCAACCATCCGCACCCTTAGTCGTACTTTACGATTCGCGCTGGTCAGAAGCATCTTTGATCGTAGCTTAGCCCTTTAACTTAAGACAAGCGCTTTTTCACCTCAGATCCCAACTAGTATAATGTAAATATACCTGAAATATCCCTGTCCGAAAAACTACTGTGGGGATCAGTCAAACAGCTTATTTTAGATTCATATATTTACAATATATTATTGGATAATGCTTTAACATATTTTCAGATATTTTTTGTATCAACACAAACTCATGAATAAACACATTTTTTGATATATTGTATTAACAAATTTATGCATTACCAATATTTTCCTGAAATTTTTTTCAGATATTTTTTGTATCAACACAAACTCATGAATAAACAAATTTCTGGAAATGATTTCATTTTTAGATTTTATGCATTACCAATATTTTCCTGAAATTATAGAGACAAGATTTATTGTACTGGATTCATACAAAGAAATTTCGGATTCACAAACAAAAAAAGTTAACAGAACATATCTCCATCGTATAAAGAAATTTTCGGATGCACCTTGTTCATACAAAAAAAAATCGGATTCACAGAACATGTCTAGGGTTCATACAAAGAGTTTTTCGGATTCACAGAACATCATTGTATCAAATAAAAGTTCAACAATCCAAGAAGTACAATATAAATCCGGATCTGAGCATCACGAATCCAACAAAAAAAGGAATCAAGAAAAGTGAAGAAATGCAGATTAAGCAGCCCCATCATCAAAACGTATCAAACAAAATCACCAAAACGTACCAAACAGATTTTCTATTACAGGAAAAGAATAGAAAAGAAAATCTAAAAACAGGGATCCAGCCCGTTCAATTTCTGGTCAAGATCTCGAGAGAAGAAGATATCTTGATTCCTTGGCTGTAGATGTACCCCTCAATCTCTGCTGGCCGGATTGAGTGCAGGCACGATTCCTTGCTGTAGATGTACAAGGAGGAGGTTGTGGACGTCGGAGATGGTGCTGCCGGCCGCCGCGCTCCGCATGTCATCGTCTTCCACGGCGAGGGGCGCTGCCATACATCAGATCCGAGCCCCAGGGACGTCGGATTTGGCTGTCCACGGCCGTCTCACCATGGACGTGGATCTGGAGGAGGAGGGTGCGCTCGAGGTGGATCCGGTCTGAGGAGGGAGTGGAGCTCGTCGTGCGGCGCGGCCTCCCTTGTCCTCCACGGCCGGAGCTCGGGGCAGGGAGGTGGGACGGATCTGGGGGTCGAGCTCGTGGAGATGGGAGCCAAAGAGGGAGGCTCGGGTGGAGGTGGGAGAGAGGTCTGGTGGGCGTCGGTGTTTTGCCGACCATACCCTTGCTTTAACAGAAGCAAATAGAGGATAAATGACATAATACAAAGGATAACATGGATCACTAAGCGACTCAGAGTTGATTGAGTCAACATCTAATTTTGCTTAGACGTTAGTGAGATATTTTCAACTTACAAAGGATCAATTTTCAAATATGAGGATTTGTGAGATGATTCAAACTCACCCATGTATTAAATTTAAGATTTCACCTCATGTGTGTAAAAAGAGGACATTTTGTTCTTGAAAAAGGACCAGAAATGTCGACACCATATGTGTTTTTGTAATAATTGTTAAATAAAAAGGGCTATATCTAGGAGTATGTACAATTGCCGAAACATCGGATTTTGTTGGTTACAACTATTTATTGTAGCACTTATTTTTTTCATGGTCAAAATGCAATCAGATATGTGACCCTTTCGTAGTGTAGTGTATGTTGTATGGGTCTTCATGTTGTAATAACTTGAAAAATACCCTGCGCAGGAATTTCATTAATTACTTTGCGTAAATAAAAATGCATAGGACACATGAAATATGAACTTGTTTACATAAATATGCAAAAAAAATACATTATCACGAGGTTATATTTAATTGACGTGAAGTTTTGTATGGCTGAAAGGTAGATGAATTGCATGTACAATATACTATAATTAATATAATTAGTGAGGTATGACATGGACAATTGATTGGATATTAAAATGGATGATATGGGTAATGGGGTATGACATGGACAATTGATTGGCTAAGAGAATGAATGATTTGTATAGCTTACATGTTGAGATAGAAAATAATTAATATTCCCTCCGTCCCAAAATAAGTGTCTCAATTTAATAGAAAGTGGATTTACGTAGACATAACCTTTTGGGACGGAGGGAGTACATATCAGTGGTGTTTTGTTTTATAAGAAGTATAGATAGGTAAATAAAAACTCCACATGCTCATCCCCTTTCAAATTCAAGGCTTAGGTTGTGAAAGAAAAAGACTAGTAGGCTGTTCTTGGAGGAAGAAAGGACATAAAGAAGACAATGGCCGAGGCCACAGACCACAAGTCATGATCAAGTGGACCTTGTAGCCCGTCCCCTTCCTTGCCTTGCTTCTCGCTCCTTCTATATAAGCCGCGTGCCCGTTGGTCATCATCCCCTCACACTCCCAAGCAGGTTCCGAACACACCACCAAGCACAAGAAGCTCGCGCAAAGCCATCCCACAGCATGGACGACCCGCACGCGCACCGCCACAGGAGCAAGCGCTCCTCCCCGGCCTCCGTCGGCGGCTCCCCGACCGGCATGCAGTACCGCGGGGTGCGTCGTCGGCCCTGGGGCAGGTTCGCGGCGGAGATCCGTGACCCCGCTTCCAAGGGGCGGCGCTGGCTAGGCACCTACGACACCGCCGAGCAGGCAGCCTGCGCCTACGACGTCGCCGCGCGCTTCTTTCGCGGCGCCAAGGCTCGCACCAACTTCCCCGTCGCGCCCGCCGAGCCCTGGGCGTCCCCGGCAGGGTACTGGCCGTGGGGCCAGCCGACGGCGCACCCGCCGCAGGCGCCGCATCTCAACACCATCATCCTCCACAACCTCATGAGCTCCTCCCCACACGGCTGCGTCCTACTCCACCACGCCGGCCACGGCCACGTCCACGCCCACGCCCACGCGGATCCCCCTCCCCCACCGACCCCCACTCAACAGCCGCCGCCTCCCCCCGCCACCACCGTCGCGACGCCAGACGCCACCACGGTTTCGGCGTCGTCTGCTCCGGGAGTGGACGACGACGATGACAACAGTTGGGACTGGGCCGGCGTCCTGCAGGGGCGAGACCCGCCAGAGACGGGGCTGCTGCAGGACGTGGTGGACGGATTCCACTCCAGCAGGCGGCCGCGTGACCACGTCTGCACCACCGTCGATCACGCGTCGTCTTGGCCGGAGATGCACGAGCCGTTCGGCGGCCTGTCCTCCCGTTGCGCCGGCGTGGATGGCTACGGGGACGACAGCGATTTCCCAATGCTGTCCTCGCACGGGCTCCTCGAGGACGTGATCCAGTACCCGTCGTTCATGCAGGTCTTGGCGGCGCCGTCCGCCATGGGCCGTAGCCGCTGGCCCTGATCGATGTCTCCGGCCGCTCGCGACGCTGGTGGACGACATAAGGCTAGAGTGCATGCGATGTTCGCCCGACCTTCTGCATGCAATCATCGGAGAAATTACTCGTTTTTGCTTCAACACTGCAATCTTTATCGAATATACGTAGTATAATATATGCCTCTATCTAGTCAATCATGCTAATGTTTAGTAGTAGTAGAGTAGTTCATCCTTTCGGGATGGAAATTAAGCGTATTGGATACTACTAGTATTATTCCTGTTTTGTGATCATGGCGACGTGTTGCCATTCCTCTTGGCTGTGCGGAATGCGACATTTTGGGGAATTTATGCAGTGTCTCTTTAGTTTCTTGCAAACTCGATCGGTGCGTTACTCCGTACGTATTCATGGTTTAGCGACGTGATCGATGTATTATTTGGTTGTGCGTTTCCAAGTTTTGTTCAAAATATATTGATGTACTCATGGCCGAATTGTCGAAATGGTTGGGGTTACTGTCGATTTAAATTTACAGTACTAGGCGCTCTCTGTGCATCTGCTTTCCCACGAGCGATGAACGGAAACGAATGTCCCAGTTCAGATTCATTCAGCGTCTGCGGCACCGCCAGACGGGCAGAGCATGGCGCGAATGTCCGGCGACGGCGGCCGGCGAGATGTCACTGCAACTGCAAAGCGCGCAACGGATGAGAGTTCCAGACCGCCCGATCGCTGCATCCCGGCACGCGTTAATGCTCCGGAGAGAGGGCCAGTTTCGTTTCGTTTCGTTTCTCCACTCCCCAGCGAAAACGCCTTTGCGCTAAAGTTAATGCGGGGAGAAGTCGATGCACGTCCTAGCTCATAGCAGCTGGTAAGTTTCAACCCTCTGATTTTTTCCATTAATGATGTTTTTTTATTTTACAACATAAAATATGCTATTGTTAGTGTACCACTTTCCTTACTGTTCCCAGAAATGCACTTCCAACTCTTCTGAGTGTACACCAGTCGCCACTTCGGCCCTATGGCCCTATTTAGATGGTAGGATTTTCATAAGAATATTAGAGGATTTTAATTCATAGGATTTTTTCCTAATGAATCACTTTGGATCAAATGAATGACTCCTCTAAAATTGTTATGGATTGTAATTCTACTCCTCGATTCCATAGGAATTTGAACTTCCTCTTTAACCTCTTTTGTACACTTATTACACTCATTCGCGTAGGATCGAGACATTTTTCTTTTGTTTTTCCCATATATCATCCAAATAACAATTCCTATAGTTTTCCCATGTTTCACAATCCTCAGTTTTACACCTGCAATCCTACCAAATTCCTATGTTTTTTACAATTTTTTTGTTTTCTAATTCTATGATAAAAACAACGTAATGTGAAAACACAGGAATTTCACAGGTTTGCAAGTACAAAACAGAGGATTGCAGAACACATCAAAAGTGTGGAAATTATCGTTTGGATAAAACACTGGAAACATTTCTCGATCCTACGCACTTGAGTATAAAAAAGAGCTTGGAGTGGATATTCAAATTCATATGGAATTGAGGCATAGGAATCCAATTCATAGGATTTTGTTAACATCATTTCTTTAAACCGAAGGCAATCCATAGAAAAAATCCTAAGGACTTGAATCATATGAAATTCCTACAATCCAAAAAGCCCTTAACCTCCGAGTACCCCTCGTGCACTGGGCCACTGGCGCAAACATAATTGGATCCGAAAAACTCCGAGGCTTGGTACTTGTTCTATATTGTGAGTACACAAGAATAATATGGTGCATGCCATCATTGTTGCTGAAATTAGGAAACCAATTGTGAGGTTAAATTGGATTCTGTGGACTTTTATCTCTTTTCAAGTTGCATTTAGATAACCATCCTATAAACAAAATAAGCACGTAATATCAACTTCCAAAATACGTTTCTAACCTAACATAAGCTTATTCATGTTTTTAATATTTCACGCTTTTGGTATCAAACATAGAAATAAGAGTTTTCAGATTTTTATTCCTTTTTTGGTATCACTGGTTACCGGTATGGTTCAAAAGAATTCGACCATGTACGTTAGTTGTCCTTATTTCTATTCCTACACCAAACAACGAAGTTAACAGAACCTTCGTGTTTCCCAATCATCTGCTTTTGCACAAATATTCCAATTGAAAAATGTTTTGATTTCTCTAGTCCATCTTTCTAGAATCACGCGAGCCAATAGAGGGGATTTAAACCTACACATACATGAATCAACACAAGAAGAGTTTAACCTTTAATTCCACATATATGAGAAAACACATAAGTCAAGCTTGAAAGGTATGCACTAAATATAAATGCGTACAAAAATAATAATGTCAAAGGTGCCCGATTCACCGCCATGCATGTCCTTTACGCCGTCATTTCAATGAATACTCGAGTTTTTTCACGTTGCCTGATTCTTCAATATGAGTCGGTTTTAATAAAACAAAAAATATATGATGGCAAGTAGATACTCATATCTCTAGTGGTCCCTTTTGTATGCATTGTGATTAGGATATGGAGGTGTTGCATAGTTGTACCGAAAACAAAATATCTTAAGCCATATTGGAATTGTGGAGTTATAATAGCTAGTTTTTGAATGATTTAGAAAATGTCACAATGTTCCGAGCCCGACATGTGTACCTAGGAACTAGCTACAATCGTTCCTGGACTCCATGGAGACTTGAATTTTGCGAAAGAGGAAAATGACAGTTTCAGGTTTTAAAAGCCGATTTTTTTAATGTGAATACATATTGATTTGATATACATATATGGAAAGATTTGCTACAAACCAAGTTGTAAGGTGGGCTGCACAAAATTGTGGCTCTAAAAAGGAAAAAATTACTTTGATTTTCACATTTGTCAATTTTTCTAGATCATGGAAGATAATATCTTCCGACAAATCTTTGGTCGTAAATACTAGAAAAGTACATGCACTCATGTAGTTTTTCAGATTTTCTTTGCGATCCAAATGTGTCTTCTAATTTCTTTTAAATTGCTCCAGGGGCTCGGGGCCTAATTGCTCCAGGGGCTCGGGGCCTAATTGCAGTTTTCAGACTCTCTATTGGAGTAGCAGTAGCTTCGGAAATAATGTTATTGTGCTATCCTCTCTCACAGTAACATATAGGTACTCAGTCCTTGTTAGTCATGTGTCCACGTATCTTGATATTCAACTTCTATCATCAATTTGTTGTTTTTAAAATATTTTATGGGTGAAGAGTGATGGTCCACGTTAAATTCAAGGGAAACATGTATTTATGTATACCTGATAAACTATAACTATGAGCGCCATTAGTTTTGGTGGTGGAGGAGGCGAATTGGTATAAATTTTTGTTGGTGTCAACAATACTTGATGGGAAACTTATTTATGCTTGTGATAGCATCGACATCTTGTCTATACTGGCTTGTATATGTTGATGTTTTTTAAAGATACGAGTGGATTTCCTATTACGATAGATGGAAGAAAGAATGGATAGTCCAATAGCGGCCTCAGCAGCCGCAAGGGCTATCACAAAAATTGCGAAAATGTCTCCTTTTAATTGGCGACTATCAAATAGATCAGAAAATGTTACGAGATTTAGATTAATTGAATTCAGTATAAGTTCAAGACATATTAGAGCTCTAACCATGTTTCGGCCTGGCATATGGTCGTTTATGCCAACGGCTCCTATAAAAGCCGTCAACATATAGAAAGTCGTCGAAAACAAGGAATTTCCTGCAGTGGAGGTTTGAGGCTATGTTGAGATTTCGATGAAAAAGAGGCATAGAGATGGTTACTTAGAAACTTGAAGGGTTCAATCCTATGATCCGAATGGTTTCTGTAGGAAAATATCTTAAGGATTGGAATCCTCCAGAAAAATATATGAAATTCTTCAGATGAGTTTCGTAAGAACTTCTATGTGAGGAGCCTGCGTGCTCGTTTAGCAATTACATAGATATGTTGCATGGTATGGACATTCTGTTAAATTAAATCGTTGCATTTGGGAATGAAAGGATCAATTTGTGGAAGCAAGTCCAAGTTAGGGCCGTGATTTCATTAGCATTATTTCTGGTCAACTCAGTAAAGATTAAAATTTGAATGGGGGAATGCACTGAGTATAGAAAAAAATGTAAAAAATTCTAGGCTTTTGTTTGCATTTTATCACAAGATGCCACACACGTACCCTCGTTCCATTTCTTTGGTCTCGGGCCCTAAATGTGTATTGTGCCAAACCAGTTTGTCTACAAGTTTCGATTACTTTTCATGCAGAAACATCATCGAATCACGGTGCCGAGCGGCGGACGTGCGCTGAAAAGCTCGATCGGCGGACAGAGGCTCCAGTGTGTTTCATTCCGCGCGCGTGCGCTCAGAGAGACAGAGCAAGGATGCAGCAGTACGTCGCTGCAGCCTGCAGTGTCGAAGCTCAGACCATGCATGCATATGCGTGGTGATAAATCTCTTGTTCCCCTTGGTCTGCCGGCACAGATTCCAGGGTTGGTGCTTGGCTAGAAAAGAGCCCAGCATCCAAATCTCCCGACGCCAGTGTGGCAGCAGAATTCATAAAGAAGCCTTTCTCTTCCGATCCTGTCGCAACAAGGAAGCATGCGGTTTCCTTCATGGCCTAGGCAATGGCTGCCGCGGCAAAAGCGGTGATGCGTTCTGTTCTGTGTTCCTCTAGAGGAATGGGGAGATGCGCCATTACTGGGATGGCCGGAGTTGGGTACGACGATCTTCTGTGGCTCTGAAGTTTTGCGTGAATTTGTAAATTGTGGAGTCCAGGTGCTCTACCTAGCTAGCGCTTAATTGGATCGATGGTCGAATTTCCTGTCAGGTTGCTCATAAAATGTGAATCTTAGTTGCGTCGTACGTGCTGATGTTTAGCCTTTTGCTAATTTTTATTACATGCTTGGATTATCATTAAAATCCTTATCACCTGGATTTACGCAGTGATAAACTGTGCTTTTGCCGCCGTGCAACTTGAGCAAAATATTAGTGTTGGCCAGCATCTAGGTTTTGCATAGAGTGATTTGCAATGGTCAATGGAGGATGCTTGGATGTACATCAAAGCCCTACAAAATATAGCCACCTATACATTATCCATGTTGTCCTAGGGAGTGACATTTTGGCACCGGGAGTGATACTCCGGTTTTAAAAATCCAAATTAAACATATTTCGAAGTGTAGAAAAGTTAGCCAAAAATATGTCCTACATATCGACATTCTGTATGCTCACAATATCTCGTTGTGATGTTGCCAATACTACATACAACTTTGATAGGAACCTTTTAGATGATAAAACGGTGTGCATGGTAAAGTGGGGTACGTGTAGACAAGAGAAAGAGCTCCAGAGGGGTAAATGTCGGGAAAAATGCGGAACGTAAAATAGCAGTTACGTACGATCATACCGGTTCGATGATCTTTGGT
This sequence comes from Poa annua, assembly GCA_026929855.1. Lineage (NCBI taxonomy): Eukaryota > Viridiplantae > Streptophyta > Magnoliopsida > Poales > Poaceae > Poa > Poa annua. Next base: position 44,967,029 of record CM049436.1, read on the forward strand.
TTTCAATTGTTTTTGAAACGAGAAGAAATACTTGCTATTTTTTTCATTAATAGAGAATAGGTTTAAGAAATTTTCAGGTTTTTCAAGAATAATAATTCCTAAGACACGTCATAGGACATTTGAAAAAAAGGCTACTTTCCTGATGTTCCATTGCAAAAAATAGTTGCCCATCCCTACCCAAAACAAAGCCTCCTCCTTAGTTCTAGAAATGACATCTATGTGGGAAGAGGCATGGTGTCCTAATACCCATGCGTTGTTCTGAGGATGTTTGGTTAGACTTTTTTCTTAGCTTTTGGTTTTGGCTTATAAGTGGCAATCCAAGTAAAAAGCCTAACCAAACACCCCAAATTTCTCAGAGCATGGTCAAAGAAGCATTTCTCGGCAAGTAGTGCTTGTTTTGACCTGTGCGAACATTACGTCACCAATTGCTCTTATTGTGAAACTAGCACGGCGGCCCTCGCAAATGCGAGGGCAACATTTGACAACTATCTATTAAATACTTTTACGATTCATAGAATTTTATTATGCAAATATGATTAATACCGTTGTAGATACCACAAATTTATGGCATGTAAAATGACAAAACGGGCGCGGACCTATTCTAAACATCTTGAAATTGTGGCCCAATAATTTATAAAATAATTTAAAATTGTATTGATAGCTCAATGTACATTTTTAAACGTTACAACATTATATCTATTCATTGCAAATTCACATGGAAAGATTGGAGATAGTTTTTATTCAGCGTTACATGAATACATGGTTAAATCTCCAATTATAGTTTATAGACATATATCAGACCCATTTTAGAGTTAGCAAGGAAAAAGTTGGTACTAATTGACATATTAGTTATGATATTGCCTCATGACACTTTTGTAGAGTTACTGAATTAATCATGGTTGTCTCATAATATTAAGCAATCATATTAATATTTGATGATGCTAATTATAGATGATATATCAGTTCTTTATCTACCAGTTACCATGTTCAGAAGATGTTGAGTCGGAAATTTATGACAAATATTGATTGGAAATTTTAAGGCTTTCAACAAAAAAAACAGCGCGACATCATTATAGTTAGCATAGGTATAGCGACACAGCTATGTGGATTGCTAACTCAATATGTACAGTAAATGGTCCACATAACTTATGGTTTTTTCTAAGAATTTATAGCCTGAAGACTACCTATAGCTTTAGTAGAAAGACATGAATTTCACTGTAGATTTTGAAATTAGTCCGCACTGTATACTTCAGATGAATGTCAAGAGTAAATGATCGTTATTGTTTGTATTTTATTAGGGATTTTCATTCAGAATTTAGTCTTTGCGTGATCTGCCTATAAATCGTGTATGTAGGCTCTAGTCGAGAAGAAGTGTCTCGGTGGCCAAATTACTCTACACACTATTCAGTTATTTAAATGTAAATAATGTATAAACCTGTTAATTCGACATGGATATTCACTATTCAGAAAGAAATAAAATCGTGTATGATGTGTACCTGTTTGTGCAACAACGTGGAGCCAATTTTTTTTTGAAACATCCGTGTCATCTTTTAATCCTTAAAGGCGACCCTTGTCTGTGTTGTTTTAATTTAATGGAAAGTTAAATCCCATGACTTTAATAAAAATACAGATAATACACCCCTGCCATGGTTTATATCCAATTACATAAATCTAATGAGTGTGTTTGCACGTTCGAGCTACTATAGATATCGTACGCCCCGCCTTGTTTTGCAAATCGGGACTGTTGCATGAAAAAGAGTCACCTTATTTCCGTGTCCTCTTGTACTATCCTACGGATCATAGCCACCAATTATAAAACTAACCGTTGAAATCAACGTGGTTCCTTTGTTAGTACTCTAGTATATTGCGAGTTTGTATAAAAAACAGATTTGAATATTTTATTGTGGATATAGCTTTTCTTTTACCTAATACAGTTGTTTCTATTAAAGAGAGTAATATCAATTTATTCCAATTAAATAATAGAAAATAATTACGATGGATTAATTATAGTGATCCAAGCAAACTCCAATGAACGTAACACGTCACGCCATGAAACCCAAAAAATTGATTATTAGTGCCATCCAAAAATAGTTGAATGAGTGAGAGATTCATTTGGTGACCGGTGGTAGTGATTGTAATTTGGTTAGTTATTCATTGATTCATATATGTTGGCCACATTATCTGAGGAGTGTTATACGCTCCGATGAAAGTCTGTCTGATCTATGTCCGACGTTTTTTTCTACCGTTGATTGCTGTACTGTTTAATGCATCTGACAGATTGATTCGAGTGTTGGAGGAAAATTGTATGCTAAACATCGTACATGAAGGCATTTTGTTATCTGAATCGAACCGACTGAATTTTTACCAACCAAATTGATCGCTTATAGATGAACTCAAGGGTTCATTGCAGTGTGGTGCACGCGCTTCTGTAGAAAATTAATCGTTTCGAGATGAACTCAAGGCTTGGCTGCAATTTGGTTGCACGCAAAACCGACCAAATTAATCGTTTCCGTAGAAATCATTCGGACCTACAATTAATTAATAAAATCTCTAACTTTTCATGCAAAAAATATACTAAAACAATTTTTCTTGAAACCAGCAATATCAGTTTGGAACTCATTGTAATGTCATCCATGCAATTTTAACAAATCATCGTGCACCTTCCATGCATGTATTCGTGCTAGACTTGCATATAACCAATTGGTGCATCCATATTTGGTTACTACTTGTATTCAATGGAGAGTTGCTATATGATGCGGCGGCTCCATCAGACATGCATAATACGTAAAATGTCGGACACAGAGCTATTTCCTATTCAATTCACACGTTCTGGTTTGATTCGATTAACGATTAATGCTTAGGCCTAGCCCACTCATAAGTATGATTGTTTTTTCGTGAAACAGGCTCGAACGGCCGGAAGGTACTCGCGTGGCTTCTTATATAATTAGTTGTACGTGTCAGCTTCAAAAACAAAAAGTTGAACGTGTCGGACTTTAACTTATTTGTGCGCAAACAATGTTTACATAAAGTTTAAAGATCTTTAATTAAATCCTAGCCACATATTTTAGATCTAACCACTAAAATTAATTAGGATGATGTGGCTCAACGTGGTGGCTCTATTAGACTTCCGTATATTGGTTTTAGTATATAATAGATTGTGAAGGTTTCCACGCTATTTGCTTATGTATGAGTTTTTTATTTAAAATTTACAAATCTAAACCGGTACGGCCCGTAAGTTGGTTTACTGCGTGGGATCAGAAAATACGGATAGACTCAAACCCTGGTCTAGAGTATACGTACTTACTCTTGTAGATGCATCATGCATTTTGTTTTTACACTTTTAGGCCCCGTTTGGATTGACGTTATTTAGCTAAACCGAACGGGAAATTCAACGGAACTGACCACGCCCTACAGAAAATCCTGCGCGAGCGTCGGAAACTTTACGGCTCCGTAATCTGGCCCAACAATCCAAATAGGTTCATTAGAGTTCATTCATCCCACCGGAATTTTCTTCGTCCCGGTCACTGTAGCCTGTATGGACGGAATGCACGTCCGTTGCTGACCCAAACCTTTTGTTGGCGGCCGGCCGGTAAGAAGCACAGGAACTTCCGTCCGTCCGGAGAGAATAACCAACTTTGTACGTAGGATCGCGCCCGGATTCGCAAGTGGTACGATTTGAGAAGATGTGGTGGTACTGGTACCGGTAGCTCGATTACGTACATGGTACCGAGGACCGACCGGGAGAAACGTTGGCGGTTCGTCTGTGTCCTCTCCCCCGTACGTGGCGCGCGCGTGAAAGAGAACAGCATGACACAGAGGCAGTAATAAGCGTCCTCTCCTCTCCTGTGTGTCTTGCTCTACCAGAAGAGAACCGGCATGCATGCTGTTTCTGACGAGAAAAAATGATTCCTTGTCGGCCTCCTCTTGCACACGTCCTGCCTGCTGCCAAGGACAAACGCAAGGCAGATTTGATTTTGACATTGCTCGACTTCGTGTGCGGTGAAATTTGATAAAATTAACTCTTTGAACAAACTTTAGCAAGAACTAGTAACTGTGCCCGTGCGTTGTAACGGGATAGAACAAAATCTGGAAATGTGTATTTTTATCTCTTAGAATTCATGATCAAGACAATATACCATTCAAAAACTATTCCAATTTAGACAAAGGTGTCAAACATGATCACATTCATAAATAAAAAAAACCAATTGTCCCTCCGATAAATAATTTAAAATCCCGACTTCCTCGTGGTCTCAGAGAACCACAACAAACTTGGCTAATGCAAGTATGTGTGTAAATAACACATTTCATGCTCCCACCTTTACATTATACTAGTGGAGCTAAGCGCGGCCATGCCGCGCCCGTGGAGTAATTAGAATTTAAATTTGGTATTGTTTTTCTGTAGGCTATATTAAAAACCGTCATGTAAATACAATTTAAACGTGACAATTCGAATATTTTTAAATCATGTAGGTTTGAAAATTGCACCCATCTAGCAGTTAAAATTCGAACTCTATAATGTGCATATTTAAAAAAATCACGGTGTTGAATATCTCTGGAACCTAAATAAGTATGCGTTTAAAAATTGTTTGGTTTGCGAATATTACTGAATTAGCATTTAGGAAATTAAGTTTATAGTTTGAGAAAATAGGGTTTTTCTTTTTCAAATATTCACCATATTGAACCCTTCAAACATTTTTTGTATTGTCCCACAAGTATTTAGGTTATTTTTTGCAGTCATTTTGATATATGTTTCATATTTTGCGGATGGGTGTATTTAAAATTTTGAGGAAATGAAGTTGATTTTGTCCCAAATATGGACCATATTGAATCTTTCAGATAATTTTGCATTGTGCCGTAAGTAAGTAGGTTATTTTATTGTGGTCATTTTGGTATATTTTTCATATTTTTTGGATGGATAGTTTAAAAGATATTAATTTTCCAGATTTAACCCTTTTCTGATTTTTTCCGGGGGGAAAAGGAACTGACAGGTGGGGCCCACAGCGACGTCACGCTGACGTCACCATGGGAAGCTCCGCCGTGCCGCGGCCGCAGTGGCGCGGACGACGCCGGCGGCCAGCCAGGCCGAGCTGGATCGCGGGAATAGGCGCGTCGATGCGCGTGGACGCGAGGCGTCTTCTGGTGGCGGCGCCGCCACTCGCAGGTCGCCGGAGCGTCTCCGGCGGCGCCCGGACGCTGCTGCGGATGGCGAGCACGGCGCAGACGATTCCGGCACCATTGGAGCATCCCGGAAGCCGATCTTCGGCGAGGATGACGCGGGAACGGCGGCGCACCTCCCCGTGCCCTTCGATTTGGCCGGGGAGACGCGTGGCGGCGGTGCCGCGCGGCGGCGGCGGTGGCGACCGCGCGGTCGCGGGAGAGAAGGGGAAGGAGAAGGGGATTCTGTGTTGGTCATTTTGCACAAAAGCCCATGTGTTTTCTAAACTTTACAAACAGGTCCCTCCACGCAGAAATCTCTGGACTGCGGGTTAATGGTCCAATTCTCCAGTGGTTTTTTTGCAAAATAGCGGCGGTGACCGGGGGGACGGGCTGCGACCGGCTGTCGACCGGGCGACGTGGTAGCGTGTGATTGGCTATAATTCGGAAATGAACAGTTTCGTCGATTTGGGGGCGACGTGGATCGATCCAGACCGTCCGTTCGAGCGATCCGACGGTCAGCGAATGGGGGGCGACATGGAGGCAGGACTGAGGCTGAATCTTGGGAGCTATTATATATTAGGTATGCCATAAATTTCAGAAACCAGCATTGGTCTTTTGTGCATTTGGACTTAATTAAGACAACAACAAAAGTGGTCCTTCAAGGCTAAACGTTTTCAGAAAGAAAAAAACAGTCTTTAAACTTGATTACGTTCACTTTGGATCAAGCCCCAAGAGTCCAAGACACAAAAGCTAACATCAAACTGGACGATCTATTAAGCTGATTCACCACCAAATCAGCATGGCAATTCATCTCCATGATTTCAATGCAAATCCCCACAAGTCAAGGAGAACGTGGATGAAGAATTTGCACTAAATTCTCTACAAATTATCCGTGTCTGAACAAAAACAAAAGGGCATCTGAATGCTGCTAAAACGTTTGCACCAAAAAGATTAAAAAAAAGAAATACTCCCAAATCGAGCTTTCACGGTACCCGTCGGTTTGCAGTAGCCCTTCCTCGGTGGTAGCATGTTCTTTGCATATTTCGAACACGGCCGGCGGGTCAGGCAGAGGCTCCGATCCAAACAGGCCGCAGTTCGGCAGCTCCCAGACTTGGCCCATCGAGAGGCTGCTCTAAGAGGAAGCCACTGCTGCGAAATAAGCACGAGGGCCAGGGCACCGGCGGCTGCAAGAGCTTCCCGGAGGCTATGGCCGGGTTTTTTCGCGCTGTCTATTGCGGTGGAAGGCGTGGCTGTCCGCCGGCGTAAAGCTGCTCCCCATGATAGAAACCGTGTTCCAGCAGTCGTTTTGGTGTAGGAGGAAACACAGGCGGCGATGCTTGGAGCCGCCCTGCCCCCATAGATCGATCTAGATCAAGGTTTGAACTCGCTCCCCTGATTCCCCACAGGCAGCGAGCCCGCGAAACCGGAGCAGCATACCACGGGCGTCATCGGCGTCGCCCTCGACACACACCTGAGACGAAGGGAGGGCAGCGCGGGGGATACTTGCGGGTGGACGGCCGGGCGAGAAGGGGCGGCGGGGAGGCGGTGCACTGGGTGGGGCACGGAGGAGGCGGGTTGGTAGGAGCTGGCGACGCCGGCGAGGTACGGCGGGTAGGGGAGCTTGGTGGGCAGCGAGTGAGCGAGGGACAAGGTCGGGTCGTCCGGCGGCGACAGACCGGGGCAGAGGACAGGTAGGAGGCGTGGCCGCGTGGGGAAAAGAAAATCGAACCGTTATTTAACTTAACGGTGGCAGTGGTGGGTAAATAAGTCGAACTGGCAGGGGCAAAACCGTCCAAAGAAGTGGTCGACGAAAAAATTGGCAGAAGCTTTAGTGCCTTTATTATTAGGTATAGAGGTATAGAAATAACCCTTTTACGAAGTAGCGTCCAACGACGGAGCGCTACCCTCTCTGGTGTAGCGCCAGAGGCTTGCCAGCATGGCGCGGCGGGCTCTCGTAGTCGAAGGGTAGCGCCCCACCTCATGAGTTACCCTCTATACGATAGCACCATGTCTATGGAGCTACAATTTTCGCGAGGGGGCAAAAATCAACGTTGTGTAACATTTTGTTTCGAAGTGTAGCGCTCCAGCCCATGGAGTTACCCTCTATAGGGTAGCACCCTGTCTTGTGGCGCTACCCCCATAGATGTGACCAAACTGCATTGCGGTAACAAGATGACAGATAATAATTGCAAACAAAATCACCCTGGCAGTTGTAAGTTGTAAACAACACACACAAACAATAATTAGGAGGTTCCAACAAATCCATCAATAGGACCACATTACAAGGTTCAAACCACATCCACCGAGTGCGCGTCATACATTAGATGGTTCACACAAATCTTGAAAGAAGTTCATCAACAAGTTCAACCATGCTGTCTAGGAGACTACTGAGTGCAACGCAGATACTTCTCCTTGCGCTTTCCCGCTTTGTCCTCCTCCATAGCCCGGCGAGCGATCTCACGCTTTTTGTCCCTCTCGTCCTCACGAGGCCATGCCTCGTCACGCTTCCTCTTCATCTTCTCCTTCTTTGCGTTGATTCTCTTGAACACCTTCAACTTATCTTTTCTCTCTGCTTCTTGTTTCCTCTCCTCCACTTTTTCGCGTGCACATTGAAGGTCCCATTCCACCTCGTGCTTAGGTACCTACCTTGAACCATGTCTATCCACTTGAAGTACGGGCAAAGGGGCGGCGGTGTGACTACAAATACAAGATAAATAGTTAGCAATTAGAGAAATGTAAAAAAATGGTCATGCGGTGGAGGACACATACCTTCGGACGGTCGTAGGCATTCTTTAGTTCTTCCTTGTCCCTAGCATAGTTGAAGGCGCCATGGAGGGTGGCGCTACCCATTGACTTAGACGAATACCCTGCAGCCCTTCCTCAACCTCTCGGGTCAAAAAAATTAATAGGGTAACCATAGCTCCATGGGTGGGGCGCTACCCTTCGACCACGAGGGTCCCGTCGCGCCACGTTGGAGCTGTGGCGCTACACCAGAGAGGGTAGCACCCTAGCGTTGGGCGCCAATAAAAAGGGTTATATTTTGAATTAGTTTCAAAAAGGGTTTTTTTTGTTAAAGTTTGTCCAAAGGGTTAATTTTGTCAAATTTCACTCGTGTGCACGAGCTCGGAGCTGTGCAGCCAGGGTTGTTGCTCTAGCAATTCACGTACCTGCCGAACCAGAACAGCGTAAGACAAACATGCATGCCGAGCTCTCTCAAATCTCAAGGAATAGAGGACTGAGCTTGGCTCAGTGGCAAGGTGAGGCAGTGGCCTCCCTCCCCACCCAGGATCGACTCCCGAAGGGAGCGATTTTCCGGGTGTCTCACCCGTGTGTACTGTTCAGTAGGAACAGTACGCGTACTATTCTTCGCTAGCCTCTCTCTGCACGCGTTCGAGCCACAGCGATAGGAGTCACAAAACGTGTTGGGTTTGTATAGATCTGTAGGTATTTGCTTGCACACTAGGGTGTGTGTGGGGTGTTGAGTGCGTGCGTGTGGTGTGTGTTGGTGTGTTAAGTTCAGATACTACAGCTGTACCAATCCAGAGGCATAAAAAAAAAATCTCAAGGAATAGAAGCTGGTCACTAGTGGAAATCGGGGCTCTAGTCCCGGTTCCAGAGGGGCTGTAGTCCCGGTGTAGCAACCGGGACTACCAAGCCGGGACTAGAGCCCCCCCACCCTTTGGTCTCGGTTCAATACGAACCGGGACTAGAGCCCCCCCACCAATTAGAGCTCCGCACGTGGCCGCGGCAGGGCGCGCGGGGGCGAACCCTTTAGTCCCGGTTCGTGTTACGAACCGGGACTAAAGGTTTTTAGCAGAAATTCATTTTTTTCAAAAAAATCAACTATTTTATATTTTTTTCAGGTTTTTTTATTTTGAATCTTCGAATTGTTTCTGAACTTCGAATCTTTCAATTATTTTACCAATATCATTTAACCCTATTCTCAAGTCAAAGTGCATACCTATGGTCAAACTTCCCGCTCGGTCACCCATCCTCACACTACTCCACCCCAAGCACGCTTAACATTTAGGTTCCATTCAAATTAGATACTAAGAGAGAACAGAGAACTTACTGATATAACTGTCTTATCTATCATATTAACCACTCGGTCATGATGATATATTTTTTTCATTGCTTGTATTATAAAATTTTAGTTGAATAAATAAAAATGATAATACAATAAAATATTGAAATAAATAATGATAAAATAAACATTACTTTACTTTTGCCTTTTTATATAGTATGGAATAATCCGTATCTTTAAATCCTTAAATCGGAATTCAACAAATAAAATGTCTAAATTGATCAAAACAATTAGAGGAATCCAAATATGACATCCAAATCATATTTTGCATTACAGAAACATCGATAGCCATGGTGACCATTTCGATCTTTTTTACGAAAAAATGAAATAAAACGATAAACACCTCAAAAAAGGATATCCTTTGAAATGGGGTCCTTATATGTGTACTAGTTGCTATGAAAAATGATAAACTTGATTTTTGACAAAATTTGAAAAAAAAAGTCTTCACAAAAAGGACTATCATCTATAAACATCTATAAGTTTCAAGCCAAATGATCAAGTTATGGTCATTTTCACGGCATAGTTTGTGATAAAGGTCTCATATTTCACAAATAGGTGCGGAATGATATACTAAACAATCATGCCAAATGGATTCTTCAAATTATTTTCATAAATATCATTTTCCATTTTTTTAAGTGGAAAAATGAGGTTTTTTGTGAAGGAAGTACAGAAAATATGACTCCAAATGGCACCAAACTAATTTTCACTAAGAGTGGTGCACATATGATGGATGATCCCCAGGTATGAGTTTTTTCTTTGAATTCTAACCAATTTCCCCTAGTTAATTAAGTTTATGTTGATTTATCGAAAGTAATTCAAATTTGAACTACAACTGTTTGATAGTTTGGTCTGAAACTTTTGGAAAAATCATTTTAAGGTACACAACTAGTGGTTATATCACAGAAACATTGATAGTTCTAGAAAATATCACATCTTCCGATGATTAGTCATAGCGACCGTTTTGATCGTTTTTAAGAAAAAATGTAATAAAGTGATAAACAACTCAAAAAATCAAATACTTTGGCATGGGATCCTTATATGTGTACTAGTTGCTATGAAAAATGATAAACTTGATTTTTGCCAACATTTGCAAAAAAAGTCTTCACAAAAAGGTCTATCATGTATGAACATCTAGAATTTTCAAGCCGAATGACCAAGTTATGGTCATTTCGACGACATAGTTTGTGATAAAGATCTCATAATCCACACATAGGTGCATATTGGTATATTAAACAATCTTGCCAAAGGGATTCTTCAAATTATTTTCATAAATATCATTTTCCTTTTTTTAAGTGGAAAAAATGAGGTTTTTTGTGAAGGAAGTACAGAAAATATGACTCCAAATGGCACCCAACTAATTTTCACTAAGAGTGGTGCACATATGATGGATGATCCCCAGGTATGAGTTTTTTCTTTGAATTCTAACTAATTTCCCCTAGTTAATTGAGTTTGTGTTGATTTATCGAAAGTAATTCAAATTTGAACTACAACTGTTTGATAGTTTGGTCTGAAACTTTTGGAAAAATCATTTTAAGGTACACAACTAGTGGTTATATCACAAAAACATTGATAGTTCTAGAAAATATCACCTCTTCCGATGATTAGTCATAGCGACCGTTTTGATCGTTTTTAAGAAAAAATGTAATAAAGTGATAAACACCTCAAAAAATCAAATCCTTTGGCATGGGATCCTTATATGTGTACTAGTAGCTATGAAAAATGATAAACTTGATTTTTGCCAACATTTGCAAAAAAAGTCTTCACAAAAAGGTCTATCATGTATGAACATTTAGAAGTTTCAAGCCGAATGACCAAGTTATGGTCATTTCGACGACATAGTTTGTGATAAAGATCTCATACTCCACACATAGGTGCATATTGGTATATTAAACAATCTTGCCAAAGGGATTCTGCAAATTATTTTCATAAATATCATTTTCCTTTTTTTAAGTGGAAAAAAGAGGTTTTTTTGTGAAGGAAGTATAGAAAATATGACTCCAAATGGCACCCAACTAATTTTCACTAAGAGTGGTGCACATATGATGGATGATCCCCAGGTATGAGTTTTTTCTTTGAATTCTAACTAATTTCCCCTAGTTAATTGAGTTTATGTTGATTTATCGAAAGTAATTCAAATTTGAACTACAACTGTTTGATAGTTTGGTCTGAAACTTTTGGAAAAATCATTTTAAGGTACACAACTAGTGGTTATATCACAAAAACATTGATAGTTCTAGAAAATATCACCTCTTCCGATGATTAGTCATAGCGACCGTTTTGATCGTTTTTAAGAAAAAAATGTAATAAAGTGATAAACACCTCAAAAAATCAAATCCTTTGGCATGGGATCCTTATATGTGTACTAGTTGCTATGAAAAATGATAAACTTGATTTTTGCCAACATTTGCAAAAAAAGTCTTCACAAAAAGGTCTATCATGTATGAACATTTAGAAGTTTCAAGCCGAATGACCAAGTTATGGTCATTTCGACGACATAGTTTGTGATAAAGATCTCATACTCCACACATAGGTGCATATTGGTATATTAAACAATCTTGCCAAAGGGATTCTGCAAATTATTTTCATAAATATCATTTTCCTTTTTTTAAGTGGAAAAAAGAGGTTTTTTTGTGAAGGAAGTATAGAAAATATGACTCCAAATGGCACCCAACTAATTTTCACTAAGAGTGGTGCACATATGATGGATGATCCCCAGGTATGAGTTTTTTCTTTGAATTCTAACTAATTTCCCCTAGTTAATTGAGTTTATGTTGATTTATCGAAAGTAATTCAAATTTGAACTACAACTGTTTGATAGTTTGGTCTGAAACTTTTGGAAAAATCATTTTAAGGTACACAACTAGTGGTTATATCACAAAAACATTGATAGTTCTAGAAAATATCACCTCTTCCGATGATTAGTCATAGCGACCGTTTTGATCGTTTTTAAGAAAAAAATGTAATAAAGTGATAAACACCTCAAAAAATCAAATCCTTTGGCATGGGATCCTTATATGTGTACTAGTTGCTATGAAAAATGATAAACTTGATTTTTGCCAACATTTGCAAAAAAAGTCTTCACAAAAAGGTCTATCATGTATGAACATTTAGAAGTTTCAAGCCGAATGACCAAGTTATGGTCATTTCGACGACATAGTTTGTGATAAAGATCTCATACTCCACACATAGGTGCATATTGGTATATTAAACAATCTTGCCAAAGGGATTCTGCAAATTATTTTCATAAATATCATTTTCCTTTTTTTAAGTGGAAAAAAGAGGTTTTTTTGTGAAGGAAGTATAGAAAATATGACTCCAAATGGCACCCAACTAATTTTCACTAAGAGTGGTGCACATATGATGGATGATCCCCAGGTATGAGTTTTTTCTTTGAATTCTAACTAATTTCCCCTAGTTAATTGAGTTTATGTTGATTTATCGAAAGTAATTCAAATTTGAACTACAACTGTTTGATAGTTTGGTCTGAAACTTTTGGAAAAATCATTTTAAGGTACACAACTAGTGGTTATATCACAAAAACATTGATAGTTCTAGAAAATATCACCTCTTCCGATGATTAGTCATAGCGACCGTTTTGATCGTTTTTAAGAAAAAAATGTAATAAAGTGATAAACACCTCAAAAAATCAAATCCTTTGGCATGGGATCCTTATATGTGTACTAGTTGCTATGAAAAATGATAAACTTGATTTTTGCCAACATTTGCAAAAAAAGTCTTCACAAAAAGGTATATCATGTATGAACATCTAGAATTTTCAAGCCGAATGACCAAGTTATGGTCATTTCGACGACATAGTTTGTGATAAAGATCTCAGACTCCACACATAGGTGCATATTGGTATATTAAACAATCTTGCCAAAGGGATTCTTCAAATTATTTTCATAAATATCATTTTCCTTTTTTTAAGTGGAAAAAATGAGGTTTTTTGTGAAGGAAGTACAGAAAATATGACTCCAAATGGCATCCAACTAATTTTCACTAAGAGTGGTGCACATATGATGGATGATCCCCAGGTATGAGTTTTTTCTTTGAATTCTAACTAATTTCCCCTAGTTAATTGAGTTTATGTTGATTTATCGAAAGTAATTCAAATTTGAACTACAACTGTTTGATAGTTTGGTATGAAACTTTTGGAAAAATCATTTTAAGGTACACAACTAGTGGTTATATCACAAAAACATTGATAGTTCTAGAAAATATCACCTCTTCCATGAAAAATGATAAACTTGATTTCTGACCAAATTTGCAAAAAAAAGATTCCTTCCGGTTGACTGGTCCTGCAAGATGCACATTTTATCATTCCATCCGAGACTAAACTTTGGCTACAATTAATATAAAAAACTTAAAATGGTAAATCATCACACAATGTCATTTTATGTGACCTAATTGCGTAGATAGTTTTTCATATATACACAATGTTTTCCGAATTCGTACGCAAAAGTTATACTTTTTTAAATTGAGATCACTTTTTTTACAAAAAAAATTAAAAATCAAAAATTAAAATTTTCTCTAATAGTAGGTTGCGATAGGTACCGGCACGTCAAAGGATTTTTAAATTTGAAGTTTTTTTCATTTTTTAAATTTATTTAGACGTTGTTTTTTCACGGTAAAAAAGTAGCCTACCGTAGACCCTTTAGTCCAGGTTGGTGCCACGAACCGGGACTAAAGGGTCACACACTGGGCCCCGCCTCTGCGGCCGCATGTGGTGACCCTTTAGTCCCGGTTCGTATCACGAACCGGGACTAAAGGTCCCTCCGAAATTCAATCTGGTGGCTTGCACCCTTTAGTCTAGGTTCCTTTTTAAATGTGGGCTAAAGGGGTGAAACAAAGCCCCGTTTTCTACTAGTGGGTGTGGTCTAGCCCTGTGTGGCAGCACAGCACAGCACATCAGGGCGACGCAGAAACACAGGCAGAGCAACCAGAAGATGTCCCCCTCCGCCCTAAAAAAACGTCTTCAATGAATGTCCATGGATGGCTCCAGTTCCATTGCTCCTGGTTTCTTTCTTCTTTCTCTTGCACACACACATGGAGAGGAGAGGAGAGGGAAAAGGCATGGGCGTGACCATGCGTGGTGGAGTTTATGAATGAGCAAACACAAGGCATTCAATTCCCTGCTGCCATGGAAGGGCAGGGGTTTATTAGGGTTTGGAAACCAAGGGCTTTTCTCACATGGACTTGTCCCTCCTCTCCATGTCTACGGTCTGACCCCTGAACCTCTCCTGGTAGGATGGGTACCAGTGTTTGTACGTGTGTGTGCGTGGTCTAGTTGTGGACGACGGCCATTCATGCATCTTGGGTGCGGTGCAGTGCGCATTGGTGAATCTACCCGGCCGGCCGGCCGGTACATTTGTCCTATTGCGGTTGACATGCATGGTGGCATGGTGCTGAAGGAGACACGGAGACTTTGTGGACAGATACGTACAGTTGCGTGATGCAACTCGTCTTTTTGTGCGAAAATCATATACTCCCTGCTTACACAATATAATATACAATATAATATGTTTTAGTTATAACACATGTTGTCTAGATTTAAAATAAAATAAATACATGTATACTAAAACATGTCTAGATATATGTGTGCATATATGAACGAAGAAAATAGCTAAAATATCTTATATTGTGAAACAAAGGAATAGACGAGAGTGCTGGCTCATTTTTCACTGCGATTGCATGTTGATGACGACCAATGTGCTTAATGACTACTGCAACTCATCTTATTCGATGGTAAGTAGAGAGAACAAAATTAAGGGTTCCAAATATTGACTAACAGCTAGCATTGCTATATATACTCTCTCTTTCACACTTTTCCTAATAAACATTTTTTAGATGTTACACATCTTATATTATCAATGTGCTTTATGACTACTGCAACTCATCTTACAGGAATATGGAAAACGGAATTGCTTCATGTCCGACGATTGACGTCCGATAACTGTCCGATGATCGTAGTACTCACTCTCTTCCTCTCTTTTTTATGTATTTATTCCCCAATCTAGCCTTCTATAAAATTAACTACGTATATGGCTCCACACATCAAACATGTATGCTAGTTTTTCTGCTGAGAAAACATATGCAAACTAATTATATATGACCTATTTTATTATTTACATGGTAAAAAATAAGTCATGATCGACATTTAAATTAATCTACTTTGGGTCGTCACAATATTATTTGCCAGATTAAACTAGTCTAGACCGACATTATTTGTTATTTAGATTAATCTACTCTGGATCCATATTTAAATATTCTTATTTTCATTTTTAGCTTATATGTAATATTTTTAAAATCTTTTCTACTGTTTTTCTTTCGCTCTCACTCTATTTTTCATGTGAATATATTGGCGGACAAAAAATTGGCCGATAAAGAGCCAAATTAGCAGGAAATAAAGGGTACATATAAAATGGATCCGACAATCGGCTTGGCCCTGGGCCCGATGTGAATGTCGAAGCGGCTGCACCGGTCTATCATCTCAGCCATGTCTTGTTGAGCTGCTAGAGTGTCAGCTTTAGTCGCTAGAATGATTTGGTAGTCGACTCGTGTAGGGGAGCGGCCTCGGGTCCGGCGTGGATTTCATAGTAACAGATTCGCGTGTTTGCTTTGGCCGTTGTGTCTTGACGTTTAGGTATCGACTTTGTTGGTGCAGTTTCAGAGCCATGCGGTGTGTTTTGTATCGGTTTTCAGTCAGTTTTCTTATAAACTAGACAACTCTTATCTTCTTCTCACTAAAAGTCTATAGCATTAAATAAAAGACGTGAAAAGCATTTTCGGACATGCGAGTATGAAAATGCAAATCTTTTGACGTGTTTAAAAATGAAATAAAATAGTACTTCCTCCGTTCCACAATATTATATGTTGTAGGTGTTGTACATATGTTGTTTAGATTCAAACAAAAATAAAATGTACACATACATCAAATGTGTCTAGATATAACATATACATATCGAAAATGGTAAAACATTTTATGTTGTGAACGGAGATAATACCACTAGAGCTAGCTTTTGTGAGAAGAAGAGAAAATATGTTAGCTGACTAGCCTGGTTCACCTAAGGGAGCTGGGATTCAATCGATGGATCCAAACTAGCTTTACATGCTAAAACGAGCAGTCCGCGTGTGGGAAGTTTGCTGCCACGTATGATCGGACGCAGATCGGCGCGTTTCATCGGAATGGAAAATGTTTAAAACATATTATATTATGAAATAGAGGGACACTAGTGGAAAACATCACATTAGTACCGGTTCGTGAGGGCTTCTAGTACCGGTTGTAACCGGTACTACGAAGTTGGGACTAAAGACCCCCCCACTTAGTACCGGTTTGGTATAAACCGGTACTAAAGGTGCTCCACATCGCAGGGCAGCGGGTCGTGTGGAAAACCATCCCGCTTATTTGTCTCAGCAACAACGAGAAAATCCTGCAGACCGCTAATGAACTCCGGAGAGCGTCGGTTAACGTATATCGATTGTCGATTCATCTGCATTATACAATAAAAGTCTGATATATCATTTCCAAAACAAGAAAACATGAAATAATTATTTGGCTAATAATAAACTATGATTCACAACAATGCCATTTATATCATATACATAATGCACACAATAATTTAGCTAATTTACAAACAATTAATTACGTAAAAAATAATTATTTAGCTAATCAATGAGCTAGCATTAAATGAGCTAAACTAGAACTAAATAAATGATCAACCCCTAAACACTAGCTAAACTAGGACTAAATAAATGATCAACCCTAAACAAAATTAATTAGCTAATTTAAAATCAATTAATTATCTAATTATAAAACAATTATTTAGCTAATCATTGAACTAGCACTAAATGAGCTAAACTAGGACAAAATAAATGATCAAATAGTCACAATGGCTGACCTAAGACTAGTCACAATGGGTAGTAACTTCAACTAGTAACATACACGTGTTACTAGACTATGTTACTACCCTCACAATGCAAAGTAACATAGAGGTAGTGTCATATGAGTCTCATTTATTACTTTATACACACATTTTGTCTTGAAAACTGTGATGTGATGGTAACTAGCTAAGTTACTCCATTTGCCTCTCTCATCATTAATTACATGCCACATCATCTTTTTTGCCTAGGTGGCATCTATGTTACTACCTTAGTTACTCCCACTGTGACTAGTCTTAGGTCAAACTAACACTAAATGAGCCAAAACTAGCACTAAATGAGCTAAAATTTGCAATTAAATGTAAGAGAAACAAGTTGCTAACCTTTCGGAATAAAAATGATGCCACCAAATTGGACAAATCGCCAGATTAATTGGACTCCAGCCGAGCTCGAGCAAGAACAGAGAGAGGAAATTAAATGAAGTGTAGAGAGGAGTGAGCTCGGGCTTGAACTGGAAGATGCATTTATAGCCGAAATATTTAGTACCGGTCGGTGTCTAGAACTGGTACTAAAAATGTCCCTTTAGTTCCAGTTGTAGACACGAACCAGTACTAAAGGTTTTGCCTCGGGCCCCAACCTGGCGCAAAATATTTAGTACCGGTTCGTGTCACGAACCGGTACTAAAGTTTGTCACGGACCGGAACTAATGCCCCCGACCAAACTATTCGTTGGGATCGATACTAATGACACATTAGTACCGGCCTCCAACATGGCCGGTACATATGTGGTGGACCAAAAGTCTTTTTCTACTAGCGGGAGTATGTCGACAAACTCATGGTCGACAGTTCCAACGGCTTGGTACGTACACCGGGTTACCGCCTTGTCATGGAGATGCATATGCATGTTCAGCAGAAAAAGAGTAATACGATATCAAGACGTGGAGCTACTACCGCTTCTTATAGCCTAACACTACGGAAATAGGAAATGTTGGCGAACACGGCGGATGTCTTAATTATACTTCAACGGTAAAAACGTACAAATTAGCGCGTCAGCCAGCGGTAGACGTGGTACCATAGGAGGATGTGGGAGTACGTTTGTCAGCGGTAGGTAGCCCCGCTGGCTCGCCCAGGCCTGCACTTGTCGCTGGCGAACCTACTCCGTTGTGCGCCATCGATAAGTTTGATACCGCTAACGGACATAATAGTACGTTCGGCAGCGGTAGCATGGTACTTGCCACCTACCTCTTCCTACCTCCCACACCACTATTTATTTCTCTCACTAGCTCGAGTCTTAGACATTTTCTCTCACTAGCTCGAGTCTTAGCCATTTTAAACGCATTTCCCCAATCTCTTTCCCTATTTTCACCAATAAATCTACCTTTTTTGTTAAATCCAACTAAATCTCCCCCACATCCACTTTCCACGAAACAATTTCCCCAAAACCACTCATAACCTATAAATTTAGATCTATATACCTGGCTCCAACAAGTGAAACATTCCACATCACTTTCTCGGTGGATTCGCGTCAGTTATCATCTCGTGAGCTCTTATAATTATTTTGGTCTACTATTTAATAAAATTATGTAAAATTTGGTCGGATTAATGCGTGCGGCTGCACATGAGATGATGGAATGGACTTTTGTGTTGTGGATATGTGAAATTTGACATGAAAATGAGTCGCCAATCTTTTACCAGAATGTTGATTCATTACCATCTCGGCAAATTTTGGCACTCCACTTATCTACTATCTCTAGAATGGTTATTTCGATTTTTTTTCTCCAAAATATCCAAAATGTACGGTTCTAACTTTCATGTTCTACGCCGTGCATGCGACAATGGTCATTATGAACGCTGTCGGGGGGCTACCCCGGGTAGGGTAAAGATATGGTAAAAGCTACGTCCAGGACGGAACCGACATACTTGCTGACCGACATATGCCCGGGTCGGAAGGGACCGGGATATGATATTAGTGCAGCCCGACATACTCTAACCGACTTAACCATATTTTACCTGACATATCTATGTCGGTATGCATTATGTTATTCTTATGTGCAGGAAAAACGGTTTATGAAGGGTAATCCGACATAACCATGCCGGGTCTCGGGAGAAGAAGATTATCCGGCATACCCACACCGGGTTGGGAGGTGGAATCCGGCATATCCATGCCGGGTTGCCCAGGAGAGGAGTCGCCAAGTTATCCGGCGTATCCATGCCGGGTTATACGGAAGATTCTGAAGACAGGCGCAAACAGACAAGACAAGGACGCGCGCCGCCCGGGTTCTGCCTGCCATGAGTGTGACCAGGCGTGGCTACAGTGCCGGTGATGTGAGTAGAGTACAACTCATGATGCAGGGAATAGTGTTGACAAGACCCCAGTAGTCATGTCAGCTACAGTGCCAGAATAGTGTCACGTGGGCCATCTCTTGTTCCCTGGGCTCCTCCTATATAAGGAGCACCAGGGGGAAGGCCAAAGAACAGGGACACACACACACCCACGGCCACGGCCGGCCTAGCCACGGGCTGCTCTCTTCCCCCCTTGGCTCTCTTTCTCCCTCAAAGCCTCTTAGATGTAACTCGGTTCTGCTCCTGGAGCATCCTGTACACAGCATATGCGGAGAGAAGAAATACACAAAGTAGGCTAGATGCTGCAGTAGGTGTGTTATCTCCTCACGAGAGCCCCGAAGCAGTGTAAATCCCCGTGTCCATGTGTTCATCTGTGTGTGCTTCTCAGCGCGCTATCCCTCCCCGAATCCTCTAGCGTCCATCCGGCCCCACAAATTAGCCTACCCGTAGGCATCTGTCTGTTCACCACGACGACAGTTGGCGCCCACCGTGGGGCATCAGTGGCGCTTGCTGGACTAATTTCGGACGGGACCTTCTTCATCGACTCGGGGACTCGACATCAACAGGGTCCACACACTCCAACTCGCTGCCACACGCAGAGACCGTTCCGACCTACACCAGCGCTCGCCGGCGACAGATTCCGGGTAACTCCCCGACAGTTGCCCGGGTCATGTCGGCTCCGTCGATCCCGACCGCACCAATGCTCCGTGAGTATCTTCATCTGTATCGTGGAATATGCCGGTCTTGAGAGTAACTCGGGGACTGCCCCTTCGTACCTAATTTAGTTGTTAACCCGGGAGCGAGAGGTCGTAACCCGAGGACTGGCATGTTATGTTATCTGTATATTCTTCCCCGGGGACAAGATGTCTTGACCCGGGGACTGGCTCACCGGTCAGTTATCTTCTTCGTCCTAAGTCGGTAGAGCAACTCGGAAATCAATTTATCTGTATGCATGTGGTTTATGTCTATTAGTTCCGAGTTATTTGCATCGCGGCACTCCGAGATGAATCTCGGGGACTGCCTTGCCCGTGTGCGTGTTATATGTATCGTTTGTATGCCGGATAAGCTTTTAACCGTGTTTACCAGTTCAAGTAATATATGCTATCAGATATAATCTTGTGACTTGACTGACGAACGTCTAAATGGTAGTCAAGAGCAGAGGTTGTGGAATGTAGTGAACATGAAAACAAACTCAGGGGCTCGGTCTAAAAAGCAATTCGGCATGCGTTATCTGTGTGTTTCCCCCGGGAGCAAGATGTCTTGACCCGGGGACTGGCCGGCTAGTCGGTCCTGTTTTTTATCTCTAGATCTGAAGAGTAACTCGGGGGCTCGGTAAGGCCGAGTCCACATCCCAGTACTTAGCTCGGCAGCTAGTCATAATTTCTGTCTCGGGTTAAATTTAGTTTTACCTGTTAAATAGAGCTGTCGCTCCTGTTGAATATTTACTATGCATGCATGCCTGGACTAACATTGAAAGGTGATGTCGGTTTTACCGAGAGGATATTTGTGTCAAATGTCTTGGTTGTCTTGGTTACCTTGGTTGTTATGTCGGTTATCTCGGATCGATCTAATATTTATTATGGCCTGAAAATATGTCCCGAACTAATTTTGATGTCGGTATGCCGAGGAATAAATGACCTATGACATTGTGTTGTCGTCCATGTCGGTAAGATTTAATTTGATCGAATAGTTAGAATTGGTGTTCCTGTTGAATATTCATTATATATGTCTGCATGAGCTAACATTGAAAGGTGATATTGGTTTTATCGGAGGAATACCCATGTCGGAAGCTTTGGTTATGTCGGGAATCTCGGATCCATCTTATATTTACTATTGTCTCGAGATATGTTGCATATGGTCTCTGGTATCGGCTTGCCGAGTTATAATGGCATATCATACCGAATTGTTATTCATGTCGGATAATCGTTGGTATCGGCTTGCCGAGTTTCACATGGCATATCATATCTCGGTTGTTACTCGTGTCGATTCGCCAACATATCAGGGCATCATGCCATATCTCCAGATCCCCGTTTATTTCGGTTCGCCAATGTATCACGGCATCGGGCAATATTTCCAAATCGTCGTTTGTTCCGGTTTGTCAAAGTTCGTCAGAGGCCACACCCGAAATACCGAGACATGTGTGATATGCCCAGAGTGGCCGAGGTACCGAGACATGTGTGATATGCCCAGAGTGGCCGAGGTACCGAGACATGTGGGATATGCCCAGAGTGGCCGAGATACCGAGACACCCGAGATACACTTATGTCAAAACAACAGAGGTTGGAGGCGTCTGTGTCGGTATACGCCCAGAGTGGCTAAAAACCGGCACATGAGACTCTGTGTCGGTATACGCCCAGAGTGGCTAAACGCCGGCACATGAGACGTCCGTGTCGGTATACGCCCAGAGTGGCTAAAGGCCGGCACATGAGACGTCCGTGTCGGTATACGCCCAGAGTGGCTAAAACCCGGCATGTGAGGTATGTTTATGTCAAGCCGGCAGTGGCCGAAGACATCTATGTCGGTAAAACGCCCAGAGCGGCTAAGGCACCGGCATATGATTGTGTTTTTGCAGGTACACGGTGGAGTAGGTAAAGATGGTGGTGTTGTTATTTCTTCTAAGTCTGCGCGCGACTCTGCGAGTCCCACGCAGCCTCGGGGACTAGTGTCGGGGGGCTACCCCCGGGTAGGGTAAAGATATGGTAAAAGCTACGTCCAGGACGGAACCGACATACTTGCTGACCGACATATGCCCGGGTCGGAAGGGACCGGGATATGATATTGGTGCAGCCCGACATACTCTAACCGACTTAACCATATTTTACCTGACATATCTATGTCGGTATGCATTGTGTTATTCTTATGTGCAGGAAAAACGGTTTATGAAGGGTAATCCGACATAACTGCTCTCTTCCCCCCTTGGCTCTCTTTCTCCCTCAAAGCCTCTTAGATGTAACTCGGTTCTGCTCCTGGAGCATCCTGTACATAGCATATGCGGAGAGAAGAAATACACAAAGTAGGCTAGATGCTGCAGTAGGGGTGTTATCTCCTCACGAGAGCCCCGAAGCAGGGTAAATCCCCGTGTCCATGTGTTCATCTGTGTGTGCTTCTCAGCGCGCTATCCCTCCCCGAATCCTCTAGCGTCCATCCGGCCCCACAAATTAGCCTACCCGTAGGCATCTGTCTGTTCACCACGACGACAAACGCACATGTCCTTAATACATACTTGAGACACACGACGGAAGACAAGTTACGAAATGACCGTAAAGAGATATACGATGTCCGTGTCGTAAATGCAAACTACTGGGCACAGTCAACCTCCTGCCTCCGCCTCTGTGTATACATAAGAGAGATCGCTCCTCTCCAGAAGATACATAACACATCACATCTGCTCCACGCGCCTCCATTGTGGTTCCTCTTGTTGTTGCTGCCACCGGTGATCCCATCCCGTCCACCGCATACACGGCTGGCGGGAAAAGGCCTCCGAAATCCCACCTCTCCATATCATGTATGTACGCGAGAGAGGGATGATTAGGTTTCTGGTGAACGTCTCTTACACGATTGCTCGCCTCAGTTTGTCTGCTTCATCTGCGTTTGCGCCACCTTCGTCATCACCATGTTCACAGATGCTTACAGACTCGCTGCTGAGAACGCTGCCTCCGACAAGATGGCGCCGACGAGGCTGCCGTTGCTGCTTCCGCCAACTGGCCTATTGGAGGGTATAAAAAGTTTATCGCTCTTTTGATTATTTTCTTGTTTGTCGTACTAATAATTTATGTAAATGTTTCTACGATCTTTTTAGTAAAGGGTTATATCATTAAGATTAAGTATGTCATTGGCGATGTTTACGTCATGCTCATAATTTATGCTTGAATTAATTTAATCGAACATTTATTTATTATCTGAACACTCCTTGGAGATCACCAACAAGCTAATCTCTTATGCCAGCTCCTTGGATATCGTAAAACCAAAAACACTAAGGGCCTCTTTAGATTGAAGTAATTTCATAAAGATTTTGAGGGATGAAATTTTTCCTATAAAATGCCTTTGGATCATAAGATTAAGCACACCAAATTTCTAAGGATTCCATTCATATGGACTCTATTCCATACGAATCTCAACATGAGCTCAAATCTCGTTTTATTTTTCCTTTGCAAAGTCTAATACACTCACACTCTATCTCTTTCTACTCTCTCGTATTCGTACAATTTTTTTTGGGTTTGTTTCCTGTGCAACATTCTTTATAATATCACTATGTTTTGAAATCATGTAGAAAAATGACATCTTCTTTGCTCATGGTGGTGAAGAGAAAAACTATGTAGAGAGAGGTCGGAGAGTCTACTGAAGCATATGGCAGTTGATAGAGAAGAAGCATATGGGTAAGCAACTACTAGTCGCAACTTGCGGCCTTGCGCATTAAAAAATCAAAGGAAAAACTGATTGTGCACGGCCGCATCAGAATAGTTATAGTGGGAGTAATATAGGTGATAACATATGAAAAATTTATGTCGTGGCAAGTATTTAATGAGGAGAGAGGTGATGATGATATCATAGGTAGATACCGTAACATAACGGATTTCGATACAAAATGAGTCTATAGACCTCTAAATGCATTATTATACGATAGTACACAAATGTTACAAACCACTATTGGCCCATGTATGTCTTTTTATATCTATGTGTTTTTCTTCTTTTTTGTTTTCCTATTTCACCTTTCCTTTTTCTGTTTTTTGTTATTGTTTTCCTTGTTAATCTTTTGACATAATTGACTGTTTGTATAATCTCGTAAGTGAACATTTCTTGAATATTTGTGAATAATTATCTTGAATTATGGATTTTTTTGTTGAAAAACACTTTACAAATGCATACGCTCAAACACATGCACATCGACATGCACACTCTATCCCTAAGAGTATCATGGAGAGACTGAGTCGACAGGTCAAATCTCAAGACTGATGAAGTCACCACGATTCGTCTCGTTATCGACGGAAACATTGAGTCCCACTAAAAGAGTAATTTTCCTTTATGTGACACACATGGGGTTTGGGTTCAACCATCGTTCGTAACCATATAACCACATTTTGGTTCGCCCTATGCCAATTTATACTCGTATAACGATATGAGGATGTTCTTATTTCCATAACATGTTCCGAAATTGTTCATACAATTGAAAAAATATTCCATGATAAAGGAAATGGTCATACATTTCTGAAGAATTGTTCATGACAATAACAAGTATTCGCATGAGAGAAAATGTTTCATGTGGCCCAAATTAATTGTTCACAGGGTTCAAATAATTATTGACAAGATTGGAAAAAAATGTATAGTCCAAAAAAATGTATAATTATTGAGAAGCTCAAAGCGGATTAAATGGGCCAGACCAGTCAAGGATACGCACGTGCTGCCTATTTGACGCTTAACAAGCCCATTATATGGGAGCGCCTAGTTGCCGCGGACGTAGCGAGTGTCCGCGCACCCCTCTCCCCCACCTGGCGCCAGTGGCGGACCCACCATAGGGGCGAGCAGGGGCGGCCGCCCCGGGTCTCCGGTGGCGGAACAGTCTAACCGCTACCTTTGCCTCCGGCGGCCGAGCAGATTTGAGCGCCATGGTTAGATCGATAGAAGTTTTATGTCCAGGTTGAGTATTGGAGAAGAAGACATACTGCCGAAATGGGCCAGAACTGGTGTCACTTAAATGAAAAAGGCCCATCAACCTGTATCTCCTATGTGGCTTCTTGTACCGTAAAAAATACTTATGTGGCTTCTTGTTGACTAGCTAACCACAAGCTCCCACAAACAAAACTCTGCCCCCTACACGCAGATACTCTACTGCTCCTGAGTCCTGGGTGCTCACCAAAGGAATTACCGTTTTTAATAAAAGCAAAAATCCTTATTGTTGTAATGCTTGCTCCTTAACTGTTCTAAGTATTTTCTGTTGTAGTTTCATGTTCGTAGTATATTTAAAGGGTTAGGAGAATCAATTTTTTACACTTATTTTATTTATTAGACTTGTATTTGTACCCAAAAATTTTGGACGCCGCCAACTTTTCGCCCCGGCTAAGCAAAATTCCTGGGTCCGCCACTGCCTGGCGCTAATGGGTCGGCCCACTTGCGGTTGGTTCTATGGTTTGGAAGTTTTTATTTTTGCAAATGTACTAAAAATTTGGAAGTTTTTAAAAAGTGAACAAAAAAGGTATTTGAACAGAAATCATTTTTGAACAATTTTTAAAAAGTGCACGGAAAAAGTGTTTGAAAGTAAAATTACTTTTGAATGGTTAAAAATTGAATAAAATAGGTATTTGAACGAAAACTAGTTTTGAACAAAATTTTAAAAAGTGCACATAAAAATGTCTATGAACCTAAAATATTTTTGAACGATTTTTAGTTTCAAAATTTAGAATTTTCAAATTTAAAAATGTTTCAAAACTGAACATTTTTTTAGTCTCAAACAATTTTATGTTTGAACATTTTTAATTTTGAACATTTTTCAACATGTAAAAAACATTACTGAAATTTTAAATATTTCGAAAACTGAACAATCTTTTATTTTAAACATTTTTCAAAAAACGAAATCTTTTCAATTTTAAAACATTGTTTTTAAATATATCCAAAAAATAGAAAAGAAAAATGAAAAAGAAAAAGAAAAAGAAACTGAAACAGAAAAAAAAGCAAAAACAGAAAAAAAGAACAGATCAGACTTACCTGGGCCGGCCCACTCCGCCTGCAGGTACGCGGAGACTAGGATTCCCGCCGGACCGCAGGTGCTGTATTATTGGGCTGTCCATATTGCGGCCGAAAGGGCTCGCAACGGCGCCACTTCGCTTCGCTCGAAGGAAAACACTACAACGACGCCGCCGCCGGTACGCTAACCCTACCGGTCTACGCAGCCGAGTGCCGTCCCGGAGCGCACTCGCACCGCCACACCAAATCCTGCCACTGGCTGTCCGTTCCCCAACCTGAAGACCGGCGTGTGGCACCGGCGCACGATCCTATCCCGCCTCCTCTAGCGCTCGTCAATCGGCAGGCAGCCAGGCACGGCGACAGGCGGCGTCCGGCAAGCACGGCGCTGTGCGCAAGCTCCACGGGGAGTCAGCGAAATCGATGGCAGCAGTATTAACTGCATCGTTCCTGTTCACTTTGTTTCTCAACTTTTCATTTTCCTCGGTTGTCAACTGAAAATAGAGGATAATCCTTAATTTACCGATTGACCAACCGTTAGCTTGTACTAGCATTCAGTCAAATTTAAGGAACTATTGGTTTATGGATCGATTTTGTTCGGTTGAGGCTTGGTAGTGTCTTGATCTGTCCATGCTGAATTTCGGACAGTTAAGTTGTAAATTTCTACTGTACTTCGTTTCTGTAACATAATTGATATGTTGCCCCACTAAGAACAAATTGTTGTTTCATTGACGTTATTTTGAACTTTCATGTGCTGTATTGGAAAAAAGGGGCTCTTTTACGGTACAAATTACTTGTCCTAGACTCCTATGGGCTAGTAGTATATAGCCATATCCACCATTGATTGTTTGGGTTAGTTTAGGAAACTAATTATTATAAGGGGGTAATTACAAATAGTGCTCAACATAAAGATTAGTCCGACTATGCGGCAGCGGTATATTAGTTTGTGGGATTTAACATTAAGTGTTTTTCGTGCTAGCCGCTGTATACGCCAGCAGGCTCATGGCGTGCTTCGCATAGAGCTCATGTGCCCTTGGTTTGCTATGCGCGCAGCTCTCCGGCATGAAAATACTTTTTTTCTTTCCTTTCTTCAAGAGCGCACAAAAGCTTTTTGCATCTTCACATGGCTAAAAAATAGTTTAAAAAATCAATTCACCCAGCACCACAAGCATTAGGACTAGAATATATCATTGCTGCATCAACCGCATCGCAAAGGCCTTCAACCTCGTGCTGTCACTCGTTCTGTAATATGCAGCAATGATATATTCTGGTCCTAATGCGATGCGGTTGAGGAGGAAAACGACATGGACAAGGAAGAAGATAATAGTGACGAAGGATGTCCGGCCTCTTGTGACCGCCGGAGCAGATTTCTTATGTAATGATCTCAAATGCAGGTGAGAGTTTGATACTGCAATTTGGTTCCCACGCATTTTTATATGACATTGTGCATAATAGTTTGTCTGTATAACCTGAATTGGATTGCAGTAGTACACCATACCACCTGATCGGAGGAAAGGAGCCTAGAGAAGAGCATTCTGCTTGAACTGGAACGCAAGCATCGTTTGAAAATTGGTGTGTACTTGGCATTCTACTCTGTTGTTCTCTCTAATAAACACAGTATGTTAGTGATGATTTCATGATTCCACTTTGATGTTTCAGTAATGGACCATAGAATTTTTATCATTTGTCCTCCTTGCTGTTTACCGTAACTAACTACTCTATACTAGTTATACCGTGCTCAACGTTTTTTCTGGTAAAGGTTTGTGTATGACAAGGGCTTTTAAGTGGTCGTGGCATGTGGGTACTGCGCATTATCTTTTCATCTGCCTTACAATTGAATAACTAGTTGGAGCTTGTTTGTAATGTTTAAAATGATATCGGTGGAACACGCCTTGAGATTTTGAACATAATTTGCATAATGAGACTTCAAGAAAAAGAGGCTACTTTTGTCAGATACATGAAAGTTTTTGCACAATGAAGGTTACTATCCAGGTAAGTGAAATAACAGGGAACCCAAAAGACGGAATTTCATCTTGGAACTCAGTTATTCTAGCAATTGTTATACCTATTCTTCATACACATATTGGCTTATCTTATGGATAAAAAGAAACTCCATCTTGGATTATAACTGGCTTTTGTAGTATGGATTGCTCCAGGGTTTTAACAATACTACCATTTCTTGGATCGTGTGATGATAATTTTCTCTGCTGATTAACAATACTTGTTATGCATGAATTCAATATGTAAAAAATTTCTCAACGGTGTCATCGTTTTGATTTGACAATGATGTATTGTGGACTGCGGTACATCCCTTATTTGATATTTTAGATTGTTTACTTATTTCACTCACGATTTTTGATCTTCAGACGGAAATTAGAAGTAAGCTATCTTCATTGGAGGTATACTGCCAAAATGAAATCCAGAGAACAATTTCTGCATTTGCTTGACTTCAGAAAGGTGCAAAATTACGAAAAGATACAGATAGAAGGCTAGATGTCCGGTTCTAGAGAAAAACATATGTACTCTATTTACTTATCTCTACTAGTTGAATGCCCGTATGCTGCCACATCCTATTAAGTTTTATCTGTCGTCTTATGTCTTACAAGTAAACATAAATTACATGTATATAGAAAAGATAGTTTACAATCATTACATATATCAACTATTGTAGTATTCAAATGCGTATCAACTCTGTTTGTAACTATTACTCCCTCCGTATCAAAATCTAAGATGTTTTAGCACAAGATATGTCCACATGCATGTAGACAGAATGAGTTTGCGTTTTCTTGCTTATAACTGGCTGAACTGTGTCATGCATATAATATAGAAATATACTCTATGCTACTATGCTTGTGGCGGGGAGTTTGACCAAATGTTGTGACTAAGACTTAAGGTTCTTGACTTTTGAAAACAATGTTTCGTCATCTAATCTGTTCGCTCTGGTACCATATCCAGCTTACCATCCTTAGGGCTCTTCTATTAGGTCCTTGATACGATGGTATCTTTTGTAACAAGTGTCTCTTCTTGTTCTTCAATGCCATTTACCTGTTTGTTGTAGGTGTATATATTATCTGTTATGTGATTATATTGATTTTGCAGCTCTGTGAATTGTTATTACACTATCTGAAATTTTTACCATTTAAAGCCTAACATTCCAAATCGTTCTTCAGAGTTCTAGTTTTCCCCCCATTAACTGCTTGATAGGGTTTGTTGGTAGATTCTCTTCCTTTGTGAGTCATAGACTCACATGATATATGTTGCACAATGTTGTAACACTTATAGTAGTATATGATAATATTTGATATATGCATGATTATTGCTTCTTGCAGTGCAGAAGTACTCGATAGACACTTATCTATGGTCCAAAGGGATCATAAACAGAAATCACAACTTATGGAACGTGGAACAAGAGGCAATACATCTGTTGAAGAAGCAAAAAATAAGAGAGCAATCTAAAAAGGAAGAAGATGGAAGGACCGGACAAGAAGCAGAGGTTTGTTTGCCAGATTTGTTGTTCACCTGATCTGTTTCTGTACACATCATGTGGTAATTTTGGGCCTTAGTACACTTTTTGTAGCATGTGGTCTGGAATGGGTTAGTTTCGATCAATCAAACTAGACTCTTGAGTCTCATGAGGTTTTGTTTTATATTGGGTCCGATCACTAGAAGCAGTTTCCACATCTAGCCAAAATTCTCAGAACAGTGTTACCCATGATGCAACAATGGTAAACAGTAGTGAAATCAAACCAGAATTGTTAGGTGTGTCTCACTTATATAGAACTGATCTGGAAACTCAATACTTTTACAGTTACCTCTGAACTCTCATGGCTATGTTTTACCTCCTCTCAATGTAAAGAAAGATGGGCAAATGATTCTTTGAACACTCTGTAAACTCAATATTTTTTATTGTTTTCTACATTTAAAGAGAAGTTAGTGCTGGCACTAGTTATTGTAGTGGATTTTTACAAACCGGGTCAATTTGCACTCAATAATGTCTCTCCTGTTTGTCCATTTCAAGTTGCGAAATAAGTTGAATTTTTTTAGTACAAGGCTGAGTAGATAAATAGTATGTTATACAAAGACACAAATTTTGTTTATGTATGTGGTGGTGTACTCGTCGTGAGGCAGATGGCCTTGATTTCCTTTTCTTGTTTTGTATTCTATTTATTCGGCATCAATACCTGGCTTTGCTTGGTATGGCAGTGTGCATCACCTGGTGCAGAGGCTGGGGTTCATCCTCATTTTCGGGGAAAAAACGTGTTACCTTGGCCTTTTCAAAAAAAGGTACTCCGTACCATATTTTACTAATGAACTGTCCTCCTCTTCATCTTCCTGATTGACTAATACTTCCGGTGTTTTACAGAGAACTAACGAACGGAAGTTATCCCAGATAGTCCAGCTGAAATTTCTACTTCACTTCTGCTGCATGTATATATATACGCCACTCCCACTAAACAGGCAGACTTGAATTCAGGTTAGCCTGTCGAATTCCGTGATCACAAATTACAGAACTATTACGTGGGGACCTAAACTTCGAAGATGGTAAGAAGGAATGGAGTAGAAATGTGCAGAAAGCTCGACCAAGCAAAGAAAACAGAAAGGGAGACTAAATAAGAAGATTGAACAGATTGCAATGATGTGCTCTAAGAGTCGAGGGCATGATTTCAGGTGCTACGCTACTGCTATCCTTTGAATAAACTAAAAGCAGAGATCTCTTGAGCCAAGTGCGGGCAATGAATACCCAGAGATGCCCCATCCAGTCACAGCATCGTAGTTTAAGAGCAATGACAAACTTCAGGAGTGGCTACTACTACATTATTTTACTAATGCTATTAGTATCAGTTTCCAATCCGTGACAGCCTCCCCCAATCCTCGTGTTCGCTCATCTGATTAGAAGACAAAACTGCACCAAGCTGTGATAAAGTAGGCTGTTCGTCTCATGAACCGATGAGATGGTCGATTACTGCGTGGCCGGGTGACTACCGCAGCTGGGTGATTGACTGACAGAGCATCAACGTTATGAGCGAGCCTTTGAACGGCCAGGTCAAACCCAGGCTGGGACTAGTAGCATTTTCTACATGGAGATGTTGAATTAGTTATACCCTATGGGAATGTGAGCTCTGTGTTTTCCTGCAACGGTCTCTAGAATCTTCACTGCAGCCCCTGTTTTACAAGAGGAGAGAAACAAGTGGCAGGCGCGTGATCCAATCCAACACAAACACATGCATCAAGCTAGCTTTTACCTGTAAATCTGGGATCATGGAATCATGATTGGTTATATACACATACACACGCTGGCTCGAGCTTTCAATTGCGTTTTACACAGTGGGAAGACAATGTCCTTATATCACTACCAGATTGGTGAAGACAAGGTTGGCCGGAACCTTTTTTTGGCCACAGAAAATGAACAAACATGACTTCGGGTGCAACCTTTCTTTTCGTCCGGACCACCGTTTGATTTTCCTAATTGCCGCATCTCTAATTAAGTGGCGACATGAATTGGATCAAAGGTGCTCCACCTCCACTCGAGTCATCAAAAGCATACTGATGTAGGGCGCCTAACCATAGCTGCTGATGAAAAGGCCACCGAGCACAACGCAAGCGCGCAATACTCCCTCCGTTTATAAATATAAATATAATCGTTTTTAGTACGGAGTATTTTTTTTCCGATTCATATGTATGTAGACGTATTTTAGTCTGTTGATTTACTCATTTCAGTAAAAACATTCTATAATTTTGAATGGAGGGAGTATGCTCCATCAAAGAATCCAGCGTGGCCAGCAATTCCTTGTTACCGAACAGTAAACCCAGCTTTTCGTTTTGATCCGTTCCAATGTTGGCCTACCCCTAACAGTTTGGTAGTACTGTACTGAATATTAGCTGTTGACACGAACATGCATTAACTAGCTCGCCAAACCAACCCAACACCCCTGCAGCGAACTAGGACCAGGAGGAGCCCATGCATCCAGCAAAACCCTGCAAGATCCTCCAACTCATCTCTGAGCCCATCCATCTTGACTTGTGCATGCGGCTCTAGCCTCTGGTCCCTGTTTTCACATGTCCACCTCCACTGCAATCACGATCCCAATTCAAGCACTGAAAGTTCATCCAATGGCTTTGCCTATGTGTACGCATAGTTGCACTGCATATTCCACCCAGCTGATCTAATCTCGATCGATGACACCTCAGATATGGATACTGAATCTGACGAAGAAAACCTCACACTTGTCTCTCCTAAGATATAGCCTCCTCCCTCCAACCACTTGGGCCTTGGGCATGGTATAAGTAGAGCCAGCCACCTCCAAGGGACGGCTCACACAAAGTTAGCAGCACTAGTGGTGGGTGGTTATAACCAACCGAACTCCCTCCTCCCACTGAAAGTTTCAGACCCCTCCCTCCTCTGTTTAGCAATGAAGTTTATGAAACTTGGCGCAAGGCCCGACACTTTCTTCTCCCCCTCCGAGTCCGCGAGGTGCCGATCCTGATTGCCCGCGATCGATTTCTTTCTGGTCCGAGTTTTGTGCATGATTCTGATTCTGTGGTTCTGCTCTGCTCCAGGTCCGTCTATACGGAGGTGGCAACTGACCTGCAGATCCTGGTGGGTAACTGCCTCTATCATCTCCACAAGGTAATGGACGATCCAAGAACCAGATTCATCTCCGTTTCTACAGTATCTGATGATGTTGCAATGTCATGCAAGTATGCAACGATTTCTTGGCTCTTGTTCGCTGTTAGAATATCGAATCCTGACAAGATTGTTGGTTTATCGGCAGTTCCCTCTGCTCTCGAAATGCCTGCTTCTGCAAGCGCTCTGCGCCGAGTCCGGCCGCGGCGGCGACGGCGACGTCATCGAGCTCGCGGGGTTCCCTGGCGGCGCTGAGGCGTTCGAGGCATGCGCTAAGTTCTGCTATGGCATCACCATCACTGTCAGCGCGCGCAACCTCGTCCTGCTCCGGTGTGCGGCTGCCCACCTCGGCATGTCGGAGGCCGCCGACCGCGGCAACCTCGCCGCGAAGCTCGACTCTTTCCTCGCCTCCTGCCTGCTCCGCCGCTGGAAGGACGCGCTCTCCGTGCTCCACTCTACGCGCCACAGCGCGCCGCTCTGCGAGGAGCTCGGACTCACCTCCCGCTGCGTGGACGCCGTCGCCGTCCTCATCGCTAACCCTGCCGCCGCCGCCTCCATGCCGGCCAAGTCGTCGTCGGCATCGCCGTGGTGGGCGCACGACGTCGCCGAGCTCGGCGTCGACATGTTCTGGCGCATCATGGTGGCCGTCAAATCCACGGGCGACGTCAACGAGAAGACCGTGGGCGACGCGCTCAAGGCCTACGCGCGCCGTTGGCTGCCCAACGTTGCCAAGGACGGGCTCTCCCCGGAGCAACCGTTCGATGACGCCGCCATTGCAGCTGACGACAGCGTGAAGCAGATCACGACGAGGCACCGGCTCCTGCTGGAGAAGATCGTGAGCCTTCTCCCGGCGGACAAGGATGCCGTCTCCTGCGCGTTCCTCCTCAAGCTCCTCAAGGCGGCCAACATCCTGAGCGCGTCCGCCACGTCTAAGGCGGAGCTGGTGAGGAGGGTCGCATGGCAGCTCGAGGAGGCCAGCGTCGGCGACCTGCTGATCCCGTCAGTCTCCTGCGTGAGCGACATGCTGTACGACGTGGACGCGGTTGCGGCAATCCTCGACGAGTTCGCGCTGCGACACGCGGCGGCGGCTGCGCAGCCGGCGCACGCTCCAGCGGGAAGCCCCGACGACGACAGCCCGGCGCGGTTGGCCGGGCACCGGCGGTCGAGGTCGGACGAGAGCGTTGGGTTCGACGGCGCGCGGCGGTCGTCGTCGGCCGCGCCGGTGTCGCAATACGCGCTGGCGCGGGTGGGCAGGCTAGTGGACGCGTTCCTGATCGAGGTGGCCAAGGACCCGAACCTGCCCGTGGACAAACTGCTCGCCATTGCCGAGGCCGTGCCCGACAGCGCCCGCCCAGAGCATGACGGCCTCTACAAAGTCGTCCACTCGTACCTCAAGGTAAAATATTCGTTTTTACACTCCTCAAATTCCTTGTGTCGTAGACCCGTGGTAACCTCCTAGTCGAAAGTTGTGGAGTGTGTACAAACAACAACTTTCCTTTGCATAAACATTGCTGTAATCTTTCTGTACATTATTATAGGCGCATCCGGAGATGAGCAAGAACGCAAGAAAGCGGCTTTGCCGGGTGCTCAACTGCCGGAAGCTGTCGGAGAAGGCGTGCTCGCACGCGGCACAGAACGAGCTCCTCCCTCTGCGCGTCGTCGTGCAGGTGCTCTTCTTCGAGCACGCGCGTGCGGCGGCGCTGTCGGGCGGCGTGCCGGTCGCCTCAGACTCCGACTTGCCGAGCAACATCAAGGCGCTGCTGTCCTCCAAGTCCGCCGGGTCGGAGGAGGACGACGCCGACCGGGTCGACGAGCAGAGGCTACGCGTCTTGGCCTCCGGCGCGTCGCCGGGAGACGACTGGAGCGTGGAGGGGCTCCGGCGCGCCGCGTCGAAGATCGCCACGCTGCGCATGAAAATGGAGGAGGACGAGGACGACGAAGACGAGTTCGTGCGCAAGGCCGGGCTCTCGCGCAGCGCGTCCCTGCGCTTCAGGGCCTTCTGCGCTCTCCCGGCGGCGAACCCGAAGCGGATGCTCAGCAAGCTGTGGCCGCTGGCCAGAAGCGTCACCGCCGACCGGCATTAGCTACCAGAAGCCGTTAGGTTTTTTGTAATTCCTTCTTCTGGCTCTTCTTTTTTTTGGGTTGTCTACATTGCCCAAGGCCTAAGGTTGATTTGTTTCTCTCTTCGATCTCGTCAGTTACAGTTTTAAGGCTGAGTGTACCTTCAGTGTAGCCGTAATCATAATTGTCAAAATAAATCAAATAGGAATAGAACATGTTACTTTCATACAGTACATACATTCAGGGGTAAATGAATTTGTTTGTTTGTGATGAACACAATTATGTATTCTCAATTCGTTTCAGAGATGGTTATTTCCAAGTCAATCAAGTTGAACATCATAAAACAAAAACCCACTACCCATGAAGTATAATATGGGATCAAGAACCTTCCCTCAAGATCGTCAACTTATAAATGGACTCAAATGGCTATGTTTGCCACTCCTATCAATTGCCCTTCACAAGATGTTACTACAGAATCTTATATTTCATCTTATATTTCATAGTACTGCAAAGAGGCCATCCATCACGAAGCACTATCTTCCTTTCGGTATCCTATGATTACCATCCACTTGGCAAACAATTGCATCTAGAAGGTTTACAAAAGGTACCAGGACAGAGAGATGATGAGCATGGAAATTCCATGACCGAATCAAATGCACTGCAGATAATAATATTTTGCCCACCTTTTACCTGAAAGATCCTCTTTGTTAGGTCTCGCTCGTGTGCGGGGCATATATGCGCGCCGTATGATGATGATGGGATGATGAGACCTCACCTCATATCAGCTCCAAATGTTTGGTCAGCAGCCACTGAGCAAGGACAGGTCAGCATGATCTGCCTTATTTTTCTAGGCACCTATGATTATCCTTCTTTAGCTTCTTGCTCATCACTAGCATGGGGGCAGGCTCATCCACCTCAGGCCCCAGCGTTGTTTCACGATTCAAAGGATATGTCGTGCCCTGGACAAATTTCTTTGCTAGGGTACACCCCACGCAACATCTAGTGATTTGCCATTATTGATCTTTTAAAGACAGTTCTGAATTTGTTTAGAGTTATTATTGGGTTTCTTTCCGTGCAAATATCCCATCATGATTTGTGTCAATTCGGATCGCCTAGTGGAGAAATTGTGTCACACTAACACAATCACGTCTGAATACTAGTCACTAATCTCTTCGTGCATGCCTGTTTACTTCATGCCAAATAATTTAGGCATGTTTGGTTCAACGGAATTTCAAAGATTTTTTAGCGTATTGCAATCCTTAGAAAATTTCATATGGAGTTTATTACGTTTGTAGGATTTAGATCTTCATACTATCTACTTTGCACCCAATTCCATAGAAATATTTCCTTGACATTCAACCTCATGAAAATTCTCCTTTATTTATATGACAATTATGGGATATACACACAATCCTTCAGAACAATTCATGTGTTTGTCCTACAACGCGACCAAACAAGATGTTTTTCAAATTGGAGTTATTTAGCTATCCTGAAAATGGCATACTGCTCCTCAAATATAAGGATGTCAATTTATACGGTACTCGCGGGTATCATACCCACATGGGGTAGGCTATGTGCATAATTTTATACTCATGGGTAGTACATTACCCGTT
Source organism: Poa annua (assembly GCA_026929855.1). Classification (NCBI taxonomy): domain Eukaryota; kingdom Viridiplantae; phylum Streptophyta; class Magnoliopsida; order Poales; family Poaceae; genus Poa; species Poa annua. Next base: position 45,003,464 of record CM049436.1, read on the forward strand.
AAGTCGTGAGCAGGACATGGATATAACCTCGTACCATGGGTACCCATATCCTGCCCGTTTACATACCTTGCACATGGATATCTAAATCTTGCATTTATTCTCATGAGCTTGTGAATCTATGTTAAACCCGTCATTAGTTGTCAATTTATGTTGATATAATTGTCCTGTACTCGAATATAGGTTATTGAGTTGAGATAAATGTTTTCTCTTATCAAATGTTTATCGATGACTGTAAATAAATAACTTGTGTACTATTTGATCTATACAAGGAATTTTATAATTTTTTGGCGGATTTCATTTCTTAGAACAGTTTCCTATGGAATTTATTTGGTTTGTAGGATTTGGATCCATATGAATTCTTTCATACTACCTACTTTGCACGCAGTTTCATAGAAATATTTTCTCCACATTCAACCTCATGAAAATTCTCCTTTACTTATATGACAATTATGACATACACACAATCGTTCTGAACAATTCATGTGTTTCTCCTACAACACAACCAAACAAGATGTATTACAAATTGGAGTCATTTAGCTATAGTGAAAAGTGGCATATTGCTCCTCAAATTAATACTCTTGGTCTAGCCTTGAGTGCGTGTACTCGGTGTTGGTAGAAGGCAAAGCGATGTCCCTGACGGGGGCTTGGTTGTGTGTTTATAGACAGTGGGAAAAGCAGGCAGTTAGAAGAGCGATTACATGGAGTCCATGCATGTATGTGCCCCTCCCCCCCCCCCCCCCCCCCCCTCCCCAAAAAAATCTAAGGAAATATTTAGATTATGCTTCAACTCGTGAAGTCAATGTTTTTATGAAACCATCGACCATTTGATCCTTGTCAGAAATAAACTTGATATCTACTTGTTTTTTTTGCAACCCTGATAACCCATAAATATAGGGGATCGCAACGGTCTTCGAGTGAAGTAAAACCCAAATTTATTGATTCGACACAAGGGGAGACAAAGAATACTTATAAGCCTTAACAGCGGAGTTTTCAATTCAGCTGCACCTGGAAAAGCACTAGTAACAGGGTTGATGTGAAAGCAACAGTAATATGAGAGCAATAGTAACAGTAACACAGCAGCAATAGCAGTAACACAGAGGCAAAGGCACCAGAAAATATTCAAGTGCGTAGTTGACTTTAGAGCAATGATGATGACAGAAGGACCGGGGTTCCCAGCTATCTACACTAGTGGTAACTCTCCAAGAACAAGTGTTGGGTGAACAAATTACAGTTGGACAATTGACAATTGTAAGGGCATGACAAAGCATGCTAAGATAGAATATCCAGTCCATTTATCATGTAGGCATGTTTTCCATATATAGTCATACGTGCTCACAATGAGAAACTTGCATAACATCTTTTGTCCTACCAGCCCGTTTGCAGCGGGGCCTCAAGGGAAACTACTGGTAATTAAATTACTCCTTTTAATAGAGCACCGGAGCAAAGCATTAGCACTTAGTGAAAACATGTGATCCTCATATCTAAACCATCCACTCCAGTTATCCCAGTTGCTGTCACTCTGGGGCCTCGGGTTTCGGACAGAGACATGTGCAAACAACTTGTAGATACAATCTAAGCAATAATTATAGAGTTTAAATCTAAGATCAGTCCACTCGTGCACTAGTGACAAGCATTAAACAGAACAAGATTGTAGCAACAATAACTTCACAAACTTATAGATAGGCTGATCATAATGTAACAATTCATCGGATCCCAACAAACACAACACCGATTACATCATATGGATCCCAATCATGTAAGACAGCTCATGAGATCATTGTATTGAAGTACATGGGAGAGAGAGTGCCAACTAGCTACAGCCAAGAACCCGTAGTCCATGGGGGAACTACTCACAAACCATCATGGAGTCGAAGTGGAGGCGGTGGAGATGGCTCCGGGGGTCAATCCCCGTCCCGGCAGGGTGCCGGAACAGGAACTTCTGACCCCCGAAACATGTCTTCGATGACGGCGGCGCTGCGGAACTCTTCTCGGGAAAAGGCTCGCATCTTAGGTCTTAGTTTTCTGGGGGGTATAAGTAGGCGAAAGGGCGAAGGCGGTGGAGGCCCGAGGGCCCCACACCCTGTCCTCGCGCGACAGAAGGGGGGGGCCGCGCCGGGAGATGGTGTGGGCCCTTCGGGGCTCCCCTCCGTGTCTTCTTCGGTGTTCTGGAACCTCCCGGAAAAAATAGGTACTTCGACGTTTCGTTTGTCCAATTCCGAGAATATTTTCTTAACAACTTTTCTGAAACCAAAAACAGCAGAAAACAGGGAACTGGTACTGTGGCATCTTGTTAATAGGTTAGTCCCAGAAAATGCATAAAATGATATAAAAGTGTATATAAAACATGTAGCAAGTGGTATAATATAAGCATGGAACATAAGAAATTATAGATACGTTGGAGACGTATCAACATCCCCAAGCTTAGTTCTACTCGTCCCGAGTAGGTAAAACGATAAAAAGAATAATTACTGAAGTGACATGCTTTCTCACAATCTTGATCATATAATAATGTAAGGCTCATGTTATGAATGAAGTGATTCAAAGCAATGGTCTATAGTTTGCTGACAAATAGTAAAGGAGTAAACAACTACATCATATAAGCAAAAACTTTTCATGGATAGTACTTTCAAACAAGCATAAAAATGATTTGCATAAGAGTTAACTCATAAAGCAATAGTTTCTAAGTAAAAGAGCATTGAAGCAACACAAAGGAAGATATAAGTTTCAGCATTGGCTTTCAACTTTGAACATGTATATCATATAGATAGTTGTCAACACAAAGAAATATAACAATTGCAATAAGTAAGCATATAAGAATTGTTGCACACAGTTGACACAAGTGTTTGCTTCGGGGATAGAAAGAAGTAGGTAAACTGACTCAACATAAATTAAAAGATAGGCCCTTCGCAGAGGGAAGCTGGGATACAAGCATGTGCTAGAGCTTTTTAGTTTTTATAGGTTTTTGAAATCATATAGAGAGCATAAAAGTAACTTTTGAGAGGTGTTTGTTGTTGTCAACGAATGGTAATGGACACTCTACCCCTCTTGTCAACCAGACTTTCAAAGAGCGGCTCCCATGAAGTACGTTATTTCTACCCAAGAGTAGATCATCCCTCTTATTCTCTTTTGTTTACACATGTATATTTTTAAAAACTTGGTTTGACACTCCTCCCCACCATTGCATACACAATCCATGGCTAACCGAATCATCGGGTGCCTTCCAATAATCACATACCATGGAGGAGTGTCTATATAAAATTGTATAACACTTTGAAGCATAAATTTTTGCAAAACCATGTGAAGAGAATGATGGTTAAAGTTGTAATTAATTGGGACTGGGCACCCCATTTGCCAGCTCTTTTTGCAAAGTTAATGGATAAGCGGATGTATATGCCACTAGTCCGGTTGTGAAAGTCTGTCTAAAAGCAAATGACAGGGTTGATATCCGTAACACCACATACTTCCTCATGAGCTAATAAACATTGACACAAATAAGGGATAATAAGTTTTGAATAAAGGTAGCACATGAAGTATTTGCTTGGAATGGCAGAAAATACCATGTAGTAGGTAGATATGGTGGACACAAATGGCATGGGTTTTGGCTCAAGGTTTTGGATGCATGAGAAGAATTCCTCTCTATACAAGGCTTTGGCTAGCAAGGTTATTTGAAGCAAACACAAGTATAAACTATGACAACAAGACGTATATAAAAAACATATTGCAAGCATTATAAAACTCTACATTGTCTTCCTTGTTGTTCAAACACTTTAACTAGAAAATATCTAGACCTTAGAGATACCAAACATGCAAACCAAATTTCAACAAGCTCTACGGTAGTTCTTAACTAATCGGTTTTAACTACATGATATAAAAGCTTAAACATGATCTACTTAAGAGCTCAAAACAATTGCCAAGTACCACAACATACAAGATAACAATCCATAAAAGCATGTATATCTTTTCTTTATACCATCTACCACAGTTAGCATTTTCTGTTTCCAACCAAACACCAATCAACTTATTTAAAACATAAACTGTCCAAGTATTTATCAATGAGACAAGAGAGTATAACATAGGAGAACTAACAGCTCTGAAGAAGAGGTGCATGAAAAATAAGAGCTGAAAGCTTTGTAGTAGCTATAGAAGAATACTCAACAAATATAAGTGAAGAATAGGAGTATTCAAAAGAAAAAGCGGAGCGTGTCTCTCTCCCACAAAGGAATGCTAGGATCTATTTTATTCAGAGAATGAAAATAACAAAATAGAAATAAAAACAAACAGACGCTTCAAGTAAAGCACATACGATGTGACGGAATTAAAATATAGTTTCACTAGAGATGACCTGATAAGTTGTTGATGAAGAAGGGGATGCCCAGGCATCCCCAAGCTTTGACGCTTGAGTCTTCTTGAAATATGCTTGGGTGACCCGCAGGGGCATCCCCAAGCTTTGGCTTTTTCATCTTCTTGATCACATCATATCATCCTCTCTCTTGATCCTTGAAAACTTCCTTCACACCAAACTTCTCATAAACTTCATTAGAGGGGTTAGTACTCAAAAACATTAATCCACTTTGGTTCTGTTGTGACACATTGCAAGAACTCAATAAAACATTAGCTACAGCCCTCCATGATATAGAATCTTGCTTAAAGTCCACAAGAGACAATGCAAAAAAACAGAGACAGAATCTGTCAAAACAGAACAATCAGTAAAGATGAATTTTTTCGAGGCACATAACTTGCTCAAATCAGAAAACTCAAAACTAATGAAAGTTGCGTACATATCTGAGGATCACGCACAGAAAATATCAGATTTTTTAGATTTTTCTGTAGGGAGGTATGAATTAAACGGTGGATAGAAGAAAACTGTTTCTGCGCAGAAATCCAAATCTAGTATCAACTTACTACTAGAGTCTTAACTTGACACAACTATGCAATAAAATAAAGATATAAAGGAGTTGCTACAGAGGTAAGCAAGCTCCTTGACTCAAATAAAATAACAGAAATAAAAAGTGGGTTGTCTCACATAAGCGCTTTTCTTTAATGCCTTTTAGCTAGGCTTAATAGTTATAATGATGCTCTCATGAAAATAGGAAATGAAGCAAAATGAGCATCAAGAAGCAAATTCAAAACACATTTAAGTCTAACCCACTTCCTATGCATAGGAGTCTTGTACACAAATAAATTCACAAAGAACAAAGTGACAAGCATAGGAAGATAAAACAAGAATAACTTCAAAACTTTCAGCATATAGAGAGGTGTTTTAATACAATGAAAACTTCTACAACCATATTTTCCTCTCTCATAATAATTTTCAGTAGCATCATGAATAAACTCAACAATATAACTATCACATAAAGCATGATTTTCATGATCTATAAACACATAATTTTTATCAAGCTCCAAAATAGTGGGAGTAAAACATTCAAACCCACTTTTAATAATGTTATAACAAGATGATTGATCATTCTCAATAGATATGGGGCTCCAAGATAGAGTCAAGACCTCTCCAATACCATTTTCAATAGTAGTACAATTAATATTATCAAGTAACATAGGACCATCATCTAGAGCTTTATCATAAACATTTTCTAAACAAACTTCTTTAGTACCATGCATTTCGAAATTAGGCACAAATAAAGGATTTTCATAAGATTTATCAAAATAGCATGGATTATCATCTATAACAGTAGCATGATTATTCTCACAAGTTTTACTCATAAGGAATATTTCAAGAGAATCCATAGGAACATAACATTCATCCTCCTTTGGTAAGCATGGGGGACAATCAAATAGTGTAAGAGATGAAGAGTTACTCTCATTAGAAGGTAGGCATGGGTAGCTAATCCATTCTTCCTCCTTTTGTTCATCACTCTCCTCTTCTTTTTCATCTAATGAGCTTTCAGGTTCAGCAATTTCTTCTTCCACAGGTTCCTGTAAATTTTGGATACATTCTTGTGCATTACTGAGTCTCTCTTTATAATCAATGATATAACAATTATTGCTGAAATTTTCTATGCAATAATCAAGTATAGAAGAGACATAATCTTTAAGGTTATTACAAGCAACACAGGTTTCATAATTTTCAGACATGAAGGATTCTATTTCATAAGCTCCCATAAATAAAACAAACCGCTCTACTTCTTCAAATCCAAGATGAATATAGTTATTCCAATGATAGTTCACAATTAAAGCTTCTTTACTAAAGCCACATTGGAATTTAAGATGTTTAGTATCATGTTCAGAGCAACAATTTATATCATGGCGTTTAAGCAAAATTTTAGCAATTGTGTTCAACTTTTCTAACACGCCTCTCATGACTTTCCCTTTATATGATTCTCTATACTCCATAAATAATTCCATAGAGGTTCTAGCATGTTCTTCCATAACAAAAGTTTTTTAGATTTTCGGTTATTTAATTTTTATGGTTTTTTGGATATATAAGAAAAATAAAACAAGACAAAAATAAACTACACAAAAGTAAACTAAGAAAAATAATACTAGACAAAATTAAACTAATAAACAAAACACAACTAAACAGAAATAAACTAAACACAAATAAACTAGACAAAATAAAATAAAATAAAAACAGAGAGAGAGGTAGAGTGTACTCCCCAGGTGACCTTATGAGTAGAGCTATGCTCCCCGGCAACGACGCCAGAAAATAGTCTTGATAACCCACAAGTATAGGGGATCGCAACAGTCTTCGAGTGAAGTAAAACCCAAATTTATTGATTCGACACAAGGGGAGACAAAGAATACTTATAAGCCTTAACAGCGGAGTTGTCAATTCAGCTGCACCTGGAAAAGCACTAGTAACAGGGGTGATGTGAAAGCAACAGTAATATGAGAGCAATAGTAACAGTAACACAGCAGCAGTAGCAGTAACACAGAGGCAAAGGCACCAGAAAATATTCAAGTGCGTAGTTGACTTTAGAGCAATGATGATGACAGAAGGACCGGGGTTCCCAGCTATCTACACTAGTGGTAACTCTCCAAGAACAAGTGTTGGGTGAACAAATTACAGTTGGGCAATTGACAATTGTAAGGGCATGACAAAGCATGCTAAGATAGAATATCCAGTCCATTAATCATGTAGGCATGTTTTCCATATATAGTCATACGTGCTCACAATGAGAAACTTGCATAACATCTTTTGTCCTACCAGCCCGTTTGCAGCGGGGCCTCAAGGGAAACTACTGGTAATTAAGGTACTCCTTTTAATAGAGCACCGGAGCAAAGCATTAGCACTTAGTGAAAACATGTGATACTCATATCTAAACCATCCCCTTCAGTTATCCCAATTGCTGTCACTCTGGGGCCTCGGGTTCCGGACAGAGACATGTGCAAACAACTTGTAGATACAATCTAAGCAATAATTATAGAGTTTAAATCTAATATCATGCCACTCGTGCACTAGTGACAAGCATTAAACACAACAATATTGCAGCAACAATAACTTCACAAACTTATAGATAGACTGATCATAATGTAACAATTCATCGGATCCCAACAAACACAACACCGATTACATCATATGGATCCCAATCATGTAAGGCAGCTCATGAGATCATTGTATTGAAGTACATGGGAGAGAGAGTACCAACTAGCTACAGCCAAGAACACGTAGTCCATGGGGGAACTACTCACAAACCATCATGAAGTCGAAGTGGAGGCGGTGGAGATGGCTCCGGGGATCAATCCCCGTCCCGGCAGGGTGCCGGAACAGGAACTTCTGACCCCCGAAACTTGTCTTCGATGGCGGCGGCGCTGCGGAACTCTTCTCAGGAAAAGGCTCGCGTCTTAGGTCTTAGTTTTCTGGGGGGTATAAGTAGGCGAAAGGGCGAAGGCGGTGGAGGCCCGAGGGCCCCACACCCTGTCCTCGCGCGGCAGAAGGGGGGGCCGCGCCGGGAGGTGGTGTGGGCCCCTCGGGGCTCCCCTCCGTGTCTTCTTCGGTGTTCTGGAACCTCCCGGGAAAAATAGGTACTTCGACGTTTCGTTTGTCCAATTCCGAGAATATTTTCTTAACAACTTTTCTGAAACCAAAAACAGCAGAAAACAGGGAACTGGCACTGTGGCATCTTGTTAATAGGTTAGTCCCAGAAAATGCATAAAATGATATAAAAGTGTATATAAAACATGTAGCAAGTGGTATAATATAAGCATGGAACATAAGAAATTATAGATACGTTGGAGACGTATCAACATCCCCAAGCTTAGTTCTACTCGTCCCGAGTAGGTAAAACGATAAAAAGAATAATTTTTGAAGTGACATGCTTTCTCACAATCTTGATCATATAATAATGTAAGGCTCATGTCATGAATGAAGTGATTCAAAGCAATGGTCTATAGTTTGCTAACAAATAGACAAGGAGTAAACAACTACATCATATAAGCAAAAACTTTTCATGGATAGTACTTTCAAACAAGCATCAAAATGATTTGCATAAGAGTTAACTCATAAAGCAATAGTTTCTAAGTAAAAGAGCTTAGGTCGAATTCGACCTCTACGGGATTGGGTTCACCATTGATGATGTGAGCATGACGTCATCATTTTCAGAAAAATGTTAAACTTTAGAAAATCATAAGTAAATTATTTTAAATCAGAAAAATACAAACTTTATATCAAAATGTTTAGAAAAAGAAAATACATGTTGTTGTGTCATTATTATTTGTGTTTGAATTAGTTTGAATAAACATAATGTTTAGTTTGTGTATTTGATGTTTAGTTTGTGTATTTAATTTTGTTTGTTCGAGATACTACAAGAGAAATGTAAATGAATTATGCGAGATGCATATTAGTGTGTTTGCGAAATGAATTTGTCTTAATAATCGAGATACTTTGCTCCGGGTTGAAATTGAAATGTGTTTGTACAATTGAAATACCTTGCAGAAACTATGGAGCCCGGTAGAGACCATGAACTAGAAGAGGACATGTTCGACATCATCCGCGAAGGTCCATTAGAGGGACATGAGAACAACTCAGACGATTTCACGTCACAGTTCCTGAACGAGTCCGGTGATGGATTGGAGGGGCCTTTTGACGAAATAGACGTCCCCGACTCTGGTGTTGGAAATTCGTCCGCCGAGGTATATATTAGCCCTCCGGTGTTCGTCTATGTTGAATAGATGCGTTAATTGATTTGTGTATATACATATATTAACTACCACATCTTTCTTGTTTTAGCCCTCCGGATCGAGCAAAAAAACATCCGCCAAGTCAGATGTTACGAAACGAGGCGGGCCACAAAGCGGGACAAAAAAGCTGACCGGGACTCAAAAGTACCACATTGAAGTAATCGATGCAAAAGGCAAACCGATTGCTCCCGTCAAGCACGCAAAAAAATTTGTCAGTCAGTGCGGAGTCATTGTAAGGGACCAGATCCCCATCACGACTCATGAATGGAATCAGCCAAAGGTGCCAAGAGAGGGGGTTATTTATGTCCCCAATGCAGACAAAGAACACCTTTGGGCCGAGCTCATGAAGAATTTCACTTTACCAGCAGAGGAGGATGAAGATGACCCTGTTATAGAGAACCGATGCAAGGCCTGGGCTTTGATGGAGATGGGAGAACTGTTCCGTAGCTGGAAGAAAAGGCTCAACAAGTTGGTAACTGAAGGTACGACTCCAGAATTTGTCGGGATCTTTGAAAACATAAAACATGAGTGGGACGCTTTTAAGGCGTACACGCTATCGACTGAAGCTAAGAAAATGTCAGAGATAAATAAGAAAAATGCCGCAAAGAAGAAATATCACCATGTTATGGGGTCAGGTGGCTATCGGACGGCCAATGCTAAGTGGGAGAAAATGGAGGATGAGCTAGCGGCTAAAGATATAGAGTTCGAGACATTGGATTGGCCCGAACGACTTAAGGCTTGGTACATTGGATTGGCCCGAACGACTTAAGGCTTGGTTCTATGGCATTGGTGGAAAGTTGCACCCAGAAACAGGGGAATGTATTTTTAACGAGGACCACGGACTAGACCCTGTCAAAAAAATCAGAGACGTAATGAAGGAGGTGGAGGAAGGCACGTTCCAGCCAAACAGAGAGAATGACGAGCTATCGCGAGCCCTTGGGAATGTTGAACACAGTGGACGAACACGAGGAACCGCCGGCTCCGTTCCGTGGAAGATTGGGTTTCCCTTAGATGTCGGGACTTACAGAAGCCGAGCGAGAAAGAAGAACATTGCGAAAGACCGGATGCAGAAGCTAGAAGATAAATTAGCAGCGCACGAGAAGGAGATAGCAGAGCTCAAGGCTGAGAGGCGGCGTCCCTGGAATTCCTGCGAATCTGAGACGCACGAAGATCCTTCTCCTGGTCCAAAATCTATGCAGAGAAGCAGTGTGGCTTCCACAGAGCTCGTTCGCCCAGGTTCCCCCTCGGGTCCTTGTCACCCCGTGGATTGTATCAGTCAGCAGGAACTGTGCGAGCTACATGTGCCATGCTTGAACATAACTGTGAAGGTGGCGGACGGTTTTGCCGTACCGCATAAACCAGATGGAACTTATCATTGTCGCCCGATTCCAGCTGGATATGCTGTTGTCGCGGTTGATGAGGCAATGAAATGATATGAGGGAATAAAGCTTGACTACCCTACGGGAGAAGACGAGATTGAATTGAGATATGCCTACAAGACTACCTGATTATGGAAGAACGAATACATCGTGTTCCCACACTTGTTGCAAAAGCAAACTTGCACTAGAAGCAATCCCCCTCCCAGTCCACATGCCAGTCCGGACCTCCCCGACAACGACAACAACGACCAAGGCGCCAGTCCATCTCCATCTCCGCCGCCGCGTCAGCCAACTCCGCAGCCGCGTCAGCCAACTCCGCCGCGTCAGCCAACTCCGCCGCCGCAAAATAAGCGGAAGTCCACCGCAGCGTCGACTAGTACTCTACAGAGCGGTTCGGGTAAGAAAGCGAGGAAGATGACACCGCCGCCTCCTCCGCCGCCTCCTACCTAGTTATCCTTGACACGGAAGAAGTCTCCGCCAAAGCCGGTATATTCTCCGGAAGCGATACAGTGGGCCTATGAATTTCTTACGCAGCCATCGCAGTATCAGATGAATATGGACGATGACTATGTACGCGTTCTGGTACGTACATCTAGAAGAGTGCGGGAAGAACGAAGAAAACGGGCTGCGGGTGCAAACAAGAATAGAGACGTTCCCCAGCTCGGAATACAGGCGGTACAATCGGTCACCGCGCTCAGAGTGTTGCCCAGTGGTGCAGAGGAGACAGAAATTGAGAAGCAAGCTAAAGAATTAGGTATGTCTGTTTCATACCTTCGCGCCTTACAAACGGGCGAAACTGTAGAGTTTGCGGAAAGGGCGCGACAATATGTTAGAGGGCAGCCTCTGATCGACCCTTCTCACCTGCGTTTACTACCAGCAAGAATGCACCAATTACATGACTGGTACATGTCTTACACGGCCCATAATGATGGAGACTATATCTATGCGAAAATTCAAAAGTCTCATTATGGCACAGGTGATGATGAGCTTCATATTGAGCTCCCAGAATTATTCCAGTTATTCAATTTTGACGCCCTCGACAAATCTATCATGAGTGCATATTGTCTGTAAGTGATTAAATTATGCATGTCATTAATTCTCTAGCTTAGCTTGTTTTTCATTGCCTGTAATTATCCTTTTCTACTATGTTATTATGCAGACTGAAGATTATAGAAGCTCGGAAGCTTGGAGCTGATAATAACGTTGGGTTCATTGAACCAAATCGAGTTCATCATTATGGTATATTAAAATACCCAGAGAAAACGGAGGAGCTTTTGCTCTCATACTTAATGCCGCAATATTACAAAACCTACATACTATTTCCTTACAACTTCCAGTGAGTTATTTACTGTCTTGTACATATTCACTAATTTGCTTACTCGATATTAAGTGTAATTGATGAGTTATTAACGTATATAAACATGTGCAGATATCACTGGATACTGATTGAGATTGAGGTTGAACGGGCAAAAGTATGCATATACGACCCATTAAGCAAACCGCTCGAAAAGTTAATCGACATGCAACTAATGCTTCAGAGGTAATTTCAATCATTACCGTAGTCGGCCTGTTCCGTTCTAATATAGGGAAATTAATAACTTATTTGATCATTTTCTATACCGTGCAGGGTTTGGGACAAGTTCACCGGATTTCACAAGGGTGTACGTAAGGATCTAACTTTTAAACTAGAATAGGTAAGTAGTCATAGCTAGGTCCCAATACCATTTTTAGTACCTTCTATTATTATTTAATTGAATCCTATCATATTCTCTCTTAAAGTGTGCGAAGCAGCAACAAGCCACTAATTTATGTGGATTCTATGTCTGCGAGTTCATGCGTTCACACATAAATGAGCGGCGGAATGAATGGCAAGCTGTACGTAAAGAATATATTCAAACTTGTTCCTTCAATTTTGTTCACTTTTCAAATCGAATTATTTTTATAATGATTGATATATTAATGTTGTTGATCTCTCCTTTACAGTTTGAAAACATCCGGAACCGGCTAGATGCAAAGTACCGCCTACTCCCAATTGCGGAGGAGGTGTCAGGCTTTCTGATGGACTATGTTCTTCAGAGGGGGGCGGAATGCAGTACTCAAGCGGCTCCAAAGAGGAAGGTCGAACGCAGTACTAAAGCAGCTCCAAAGCAGTGCCTCCCCCGTTGTAAATATTAGTGCCTCCCCGGTTGTAAATATTAGTTTCCGAGTACTATTTGTTTGAAACTAGGTTGTTTGAAATGAAATAGTAATATCCTATATACTTTTTAGTAGCGTATAACATGTCTAACGAAACTTGTTTGAAATGAAATAGGAATATCGACAACAAAAAACAAAAAAAAAAGTAAAACACAATACACAAAAGAAAAACGAAAAACAGAAAACAAGAAATGAAATAGGAAAAGAAACAGAAAACAGGAAACAGAAAAAACAATAAAAAAAACAATATAGCACTAGTGGAAAAAGGGCTACTAGTGGCGCACTAAAAAGCCTTTCTGTGGCGCACCCAGGGAAATGGGGGGTGCGCCACAGAAATCTCGCCACTAAATTATATTTCTGTGGCGCACCCCCTCGGTGTGCCACAGAAAGTGGCACATTTCTGTGGCGCATCCTTCCTAGTGCGCCACATAAATTTATCAGTGGCGCATCCTTGTCCTGTGCGCCACAGAAATAGGTGCGCCACAGAAAAGTTATCCCATGCGCCACAGAAAAGTTATGCCATGCGCCACAGAATTATTTACGGAATTTTCATTTTATTTCTGCCCGCTGTACAAATACAGGTATATTAACGAAAATACAGGTATATATTACAGGATTTAAACACACATAACAGAAACATGATATATTTGACACATCACATTACTTAGACACATCACATATATTTACAAATGCCGAATCTTACACAAGTCATGATACAAATGGAGCTCGAAATACAAAAGTTCATCATTTCATACATATAGAGTTATCAAATAAAGTACATCGGCGATGATGGTGAAGAAGATCAGCGGGAGAGCACGATCACGTAGCCTAGTTCTGCATCGGCGCTGGGAACGGTTTGTATATTTCCTTCATCGTCCACGTCCTGGTGTCTTGCTGCAATGCTAGGCGTTCTTCGATCTCCCTCTTAGTCAAACCTGGAGATGAATTGGTAAGTATCAGTTAATAACATAAATAGAGTGTGAATAATTCATCTAAGTGCAATAAAGAAAACACTTATTGCGAGTGAGGCAAGCAGCTAGCTAGGCGCAGTTTTGTAACACATCCTACCTCTAGGGTAGTGGAGGGGCCCTGCGGTTGCCATGACATCCTGGAGGATGATATGTGATAACTTCATCTGGGTGCGATGGAAGTCTTCTCTAAGATCAGCATCAGAGATTTCCCCCATATTTTTTGTCCATTCCCGGAGTTTATTTGGAAACCTCATGGCATCTGCTTCCTCGACATACCCTTTAAGTTGATGGATGACGTAGAACCCCTCCTTCATGCTCTCAGAGTGCTCCTTGATGCAAGGGAACTCGGTGACATGCCTGAACTTGTGTGTCTTGTTCTTGTTGAAGAATTCACACTTCTTTTCGAAGGTGCCTCCATTACGGGCGTAGATCTCGAGAGCCTCATCGAGAACACCCTTTATTCGGGTGTAGTCTTTCTCTATAACCGAACTCCCCGAGTCGAAATAAGTGGCAATGGACCACCTCGGGTTTACGGCGATGAGTACTGCGTACTTGTCCCTGCTTAACGCAATTCAAACGGAATGTAGGAAATTCATGATAAGCAATGGAACGACTCTATGGGAAAACATAAGTTACGACATCGACGAGCGGATGTGTACTTACTTGCAAAAGAAAGGCACAAGATGGCTGTTCTTGCTCATGTTTTTCAGCATGAAGCTTTGGAGGTACTCCCTCGCCATGATCCGTCTCCCTGATCCTTCAACCAGCTGGCTGTCACGCATGTAGTAGGGATCCGCTACCGCGACGTACGGGTTTGTCTCTCTCTTGATCTTCACCGCCAGATTGAGCGCGTATAGACGGACCAAGTTATAGTACAGCCGTCTAGAGTGAAACAGCTTGAAGACGTCCTCGAAGGCTATAAAGATTACATCCGCAGGGGCTTTATCGACGAAGTTCACGCCCTTTGGCACCTTGCACGTGAACACCGGGTAATTTGGGTCCTCGTCTTTAAAAAGGATGCCCTCTAGCGTCAAGATAGCATCATGCAAAGCTTTCATGGATCCTTGTGCGATGCGGAGCAGCTTCGGAGGCAGTATCGGTTTACCAGCTTCATGCATTCGGGTCAAGCCATCACGACGTGGTGGAACCATTTGTTCATCCCGGACAGTCCTAGGAGCTGGCTGGCTCGCAGAGGCACCTGGCTTACTTCTCTTCCTGTGCTTCTTCTTCACCTCTGGGGATTGCACATCGTGAATCGACTTATGCCGTGTGCCAGGGCTGAAAATGTTAGCCTGTTCAGCTTGATCGCCGGCCTCCGGAGGCGTGTCTTGGGATAAACCATGGAAGTTCAGGCGCTGCGAGCATGAAGTGGGACGAATAGGCATAATGCGGGGGCCGCGGAAGTGTTCGTCATCCAAAGGAGGCATGTACGAACCATCCAAGGCGCCAGTGTTGAGGAAGCCATCGACGTCGTCGCCATTATTATCATCATCATGATCATCGTCAATGACTGGAAGTTGAGGCGCAACGGCTTTGTCTTTGTCTTGTTGCGGTGCAGACACTCCCAACAGTATTTGGTGCCGGCTTGTGGTGGCGACGACCGGCGCTTCCTTCCAGGTCCTGGCAACGGGTGCTTGTGGCGCCGGCTCGTTCACAACAGGTATATGTGGCGGCCTCGACGAGGGCCGAACGATAGAGTGCCTAACCTTTTGTGGCGGCTTCGAGGTGGCGCCGGAGGTGCGTCTGACCCCCCCAAGACGAATTTGGCTCTTCGGCCATTCCATGAGCCACTTGACGCAGGCTCCAAGGACCATGTGCTCATCCTCGGCTCCCGGAGGTTGCATTGGGGGATCGATGTGTTGAAACTGAGGCAATACCTCATCCAACTTGATTCTCAGCACGGCCTCGTTCATGCGCTGGTTGTGCCTTAGGCTACTCTTTGGTTGTATGATCGTGCCCTTAGCAACATCCACCAACTCGCCACCGGCCCGCACCGTATGCTGGAGTATGCAAGGCGTGTCCTGAGAGTCAACACATGCATGTTGGGCTTCATGAGATGGCAGTCATCAAAGGCATAGTTAATTATAGAAGATGTCGTGGACTAACTAGTTAGTTACCTTGTCGATTGCGTTGAGCTCCTCTAATGTTGATACAATGGCGCCGGTGCCGATGGCCGGCGTCTCATTCTCTTGCGCCGGAGGTTGCATGGGGGGCTCCTGTGCCTCGGTAGGGGGCGCCTGTGGCACAATATGGAGAGGCGGCTCGGCAGCGGTGTTGGTCGGCGGGGTCACCATCTGGTCCAGAGGGGTCGCTATATGGCTGGATGTGCTGCCGGCGTAGCTGGGCACGTGTATCGGCCCCTGTCGACCTGCCGCATTCCAAGCAGCTAACCCCTCCATCAACCCAGGGGGGAAGAGTTCCTCGAACCTCTCCTTCACCAACTTGTTCACCGTGCTGGAGTCCACTTTCTCGTGCTCCAGTGTCTCCACCTTCTTCCTTAGCTCCAGAACCTCGACGCTATCCCTAGTCAGCTTCCTCCTCTACCTTCTCGTCTGGCCGCCGTCTGTGCTGTAGTACTGGAGGAACTTCATGCTCGTACCAAATCCGGACACACGGCCAGCTGACGTCGGCGCCGCGGTCTTGTCCCTAGCCTTGTAAACGTTCATCGCCCTGTTGAAAGTACTGTCCCAGGGCTCCGTCGAATCCTGGGACGACGGGCCGGCCTCAGCGTCAGCCTTCAACTCGTCCTCCTGCAGACAATGCAAATTAAGGTGAACCCATGCATGTAGAAAAATATGGCTACGCGGTAAATTAAATTCCTTACCAGCACTTTCTCAAATCTCTTCCCAGGTTTCACCCTTTTCAATCTTCCTCCTCACCCTGCATTTCCAGCTGCTCAAGGCGGTGCTCATCTTCGTGATGGCTAAACTGTCCACCTTTTTGTTGAACGGCTGCGGGAACGTGTATCGTTGGTGAAGCTTCTTGATGAGGGTCTTGACCAGAGCCTCATTCTGTGTGCTTCTGAGGTCCTTCGTGTTGATCGACACGGTTTCCCGGAGGATGCACCCTAGTTGCATGCCGTATCCTTTGGCAAGTCTCTCGGGCTGCAATGGGAGGCCACTTAGCGAGACCTCAGTGAAGGCGTCTGTGACGTTGCCGAGTGCTTGCGGTGTCCGATCCCTCCTTGGCTTCTTTTTCTTCTGCGCGGGCGGGTTGCTACCATCGGCCATGTGGTCCTTGCCGCCATCGGTGGTGGTATCGGCGTCCTCATGGCCGCCACTAGCATCTCCATCGGTGGTGGTGGTGGTATGCTCCTCATGCTCGCCGCCACCACTAGTAGGACATTTCGCGGCCTCCTCCAACTCCTGAGACAACTCCCAGAAGGACTTGTTCGCGTCTCCAGCATCTTCATCGACGCTCATATGCTTAGAAGTGCCGGCCCCCGACATGTTTGCACTGCTATAATTAATACAACATATATAAGTAAAAACTCACTTAATTAAATACTAAGATACCCCGGCCATTGCATTACCCCATATGTCCTTTTTTAGCAAAGTCATGCTAAAATTCACGAAAAATTTCGACATAACCTTTGCTAAAAAAGGGACATATGGAGTACCCGAATTTGACGGAACGGAAGTTAATCAACGTTCCGGCAATCTCAAGGGCCTCACGGGGTACCTGCAAACCGTGCACAAGCACGACACGATGGTGCATTTTGACTTGTGCATTTTCAAAGTGCACAAACAACAACACATATCACAGTGCACAAACAACACATATCAAACAAAAACCTCGGTATGACATTTTCACAAGCACCATCGGTGCGGTAAGGGAGGGAGGAGGGTGGAGAGAAGTACCTCGGGGAGGGGAGGGAGGGGGGGGGGCGAGGGCGATTTGTAGGCCGAGGTCGCCGGGGTGTGGGGAGGTGCGAAGCCGCCGGCGAGCGCAGGGGAGGGCGAGGTCGCCGGGGAGCGCAGGGGAGGGCGAGGTCGCCGGGGAGCGCAGGGGGTTGGGCGGGGGCGGGCGCAGGGGAGGTCTCCGGTGACGAGGTTGGGCGGGGGCGGGTGCAGGGGAGGTCTCCGGCGGCGGCGGCGGCGTCGATCGGCGTCGCGCAGGAGCGGTGGTTGGACTTAGGCGCGGGGGGGATTTGGAAGTGTGAGAGGTAGGCGCGGGGCCGGGCCCACGTGTAAGCGGCAGCACGGAAATTCTGTGGCGCATCCGTGAAGGGATGCGCCACAGAATTTCCGTGCTGCCGCTTACACGTGGGCCCGGCCCCGCGCGTACCTCAGCCTTCCCAATTCTGTGGCGCATGGATCCATGGGTGCGCCACAGAATTATAAGATTCTGCGGCGCATATTAGTGTGGGTGCGCCACAGAATTGTGTCACATTTTTTTATTTTTATTGTTCTATTTTTATAGTTATATTTTTGGTTATATTTAAAGAAAGAAGAAACACACATATTTTAAGGAAAAAACAAACACACAAATTTGTTGCCACATATATTAATACACCAAAAAGGTATATATATATTTAAAGATTAATTCATGATATACACATGCATATAAATGCTTGCATAGTCTCACACACACCAAAAAAGTCTTCTTCTCTCATCTCACATGTGACACACGCACAAAAAGTAATACACCAAAATGCGTCTTCGTCGATCCCGGCTGGTTCCGAGAGCTAGCTTCTCTTCTTCTTTCCCTTCTTCGCGGTTGAATACTTTAGGCCGGGCACCTTGAGATTTCTTCGCGTGAACGGACAACCTTTAGTAGGTAGGGAGGTCTTCCTAGTCTTTTTTCTCATAGTCGGCTTGTCGAAGAACTTGTCGAATTCCTCCTCGATCTTCGGATCGCCGTCCAAGTCTTCCTCGTTGGCGTCTCCGTCCATTCCGATGATGCTCCTCTTACCCCTCCTCACGACAACACGGCTAGGCTTTGACGGGTCGGTAATGAAGAAGCATTGCTCAACTTGGCTAGCGAGTACCCATGGCTCGTTTTTCGCGGAGGCTTTCTTCGATTTGGCATCGGGTATTACCATGGTGGTGAAATACCGGCCTTCTTTCACGACGTCCGGCCCATCTTACACGGAACATTGGCACCAACTCTCCACAGTAGTTGAGCTCCCATATCTCCTCGATCCTTCCGAAGAATCTTTCCTTGACAGTAGCCTCGTCATCACCATAGGATAGCATAGTTACTCCTGAGTTTTGATATTCACTATTCTTGTCCTTTTCCTCGGTGTAGAATGTGTAACCGTTGATGTCGTACGCCTGATAGGTACTTACGTTCTGTCCGGGGCCCTGTGATAAGTAGAATATGAGTTCTTCATCTTCCGTAGATGGCGTTATGCTCGCTGCTTGAAACAGTTGCCTTTTCTTGAACCAATGTGTGAAGCTGTAGTTGTGGTCTTTGGATATGTCTCTATTCTTCCTCTGCCGACCCAGCTCGATGTAATTCTGCTCGATTAAGCTCTTGTGCTCCTCCACCCAAGGTTTGATCAATTGTAAGTGTTGTAGCGCGACCCGGTGAGCCCTGTCGAGGTCTTCTCTTCGACCATGAACGCCGACAAAGAGTGAGCGGCAGCCCTCGCGGTGACCAACTCCACCGAGCCTGCCGAGGTGCTTCCTGGTGGGCAGACCAACATCCTCGTTCTCGGTGCTTAGATAATTCTGGCAGAAGGAGATGCACTCGTAGGTTAGAAAGCCCTTGGCCATGCTTGCGTCCGGACGGGCCCTGTTGCGAACGTATCCTTTCATGACACCGTTCTGCCTTTCAAATGGCATCATGTAGTGCAGGAACGTCGGCCCGAGCTGCTTGATGTCCTCAACGACATGGAGAAGGAGATGCACGCAGATATCAAAGAAAGAGGGTGGGAAGTAAATCTCGAGCTCGCATAGTATCAGCACGATCTCTTCCTGTAGCCTGTCGAGCTGCTTCACGCCGATCGACTTCCTGTTGATGACATCGAAAAAGTTGCACAGGGCAAGCAGCGTATCTCGGACGTGATCGTCCATTATCCCTCGGATCGCAACGGGAATTATCTGCGTAATCAGCACGTGACAATCGTGAGACTTCATCCCGGTGAACCTCTTCTTCGTTGCGTCCAGATATCTGCTGATCTTCCCCGCGTAACCGTGAGGAAATTTGACTCCTACGAGGCACTTGTAGAACTGCTCGAGCTCCACCAGACTCATAGTGTAGCAGGCAGGGGGAAGCACCACCGTGTTCTTCTTTGCCCTTTTGCGGCGACCTTGAGTCCCTTCCGTCTGATCATCATCAGCGTCATCGTCGTCATCATTGTCGGGTGCCTGTAGATCTTTCTTGATGCCAAGCCATTTCAGATCGTATCTTGCTCTCGTCCCATCCTTGGACTTTTCCGGCATGTTGGAAAGAGTGCCAAGTAGACTCTCGGTGACATTCTTCGTAATGTGCATCATATCGAGGCTATGGGGCGCTTTAAGGACCTTCCAGTACGGCAAGTCGTGGAAAACAGACCTCGCTTTCCATACACCCAGTAGGGGATCAACCCTCGGTCGCTTGTTTCCAGGAGCAGGGCACTCCTCCCAATTTCTCAAAAGCTCGTCGATTTCAGTGCCGGTCCTCTCGTGCGGGGCTCTTTCGAGCTCGTTTTCACCATCGAACAGGTCACCGCGTTTCCTCCACGGGTGATCCATGCGAAGCCACCGTCGAGCACCTGGGTACACGGTTTTCGAAGACCCATCCCTTGGTAGCTGGAGATGCGGGGTCCCATCCGTGCACTTGAGACATGCACAGAATCCGTGGCCTACCTGGGCCGATACGTATGAGCAACCAGGATAGTCCTGCACCGTCGTGAACAAGGCGGATCTCATGTCGAAATATTCTCTAGTGTAGGCATCCCACGTACGGGCTGGCGTGTCCCACAACGTGGCTAACTCCTCTTTCAACAGTGTGAGATACATATGTATGTCGACACCCGGTTGTTTCGGCCCCTGGATGAGAATGCTCATGTGTATGTACCTTTGCTTCGTGCACAGCCAAGGGGGAAGGTTGTAAGGCCATAGAAACACGGGCCAGGTGCTATGCGTGCTACTCTGGTTGCCGAACGGATTGAGTCCATCTGTGCTCATACCCAGCCTGACGTTCCTTGCGTCGCCTCCGAAATTTTGAAAGGCGTCCAATGCTTCCCACTGGAGGGCATGTGAAGGGTGTGACAGGATCCTTCCCTTCTCCGGATCTTCTTCGGGCTTTTCCCTTTCCGCGTGCCATTGCATTAGCTTTGCTTCCTTATGGTCCACAAAGTACCGCTGCAGACGGGGAGTGATAGGAAAGTACCATACCACTTTTTGAGAAACTTTCTTGTTAGCACCCTTGTACCGTCCTTGGTCGCACACCGGACATTTGGTTATGTCCTTGTACTCTCCCCGGTAAATTGCGCAATCCTTGATGCAGGCATGGTATTTGACGTGCGGTAAGTCAAGTGGGCACACGAATTTCTTGGCCTCCTCGATGCTTTTTGGCAATGTGTTCCCCTCGGGAAGACGATCGTGCATGAATTTCATGCTCTTCGTGAAGCTCACGTCGGTCCACTTGCTTTGCGCCTTCATCTCCAGAGCATCAAGCGTTACTTGCAAGCGCGTATCCTCTGGCCGGCACCCAGGATACAACGGAGTCTTCCCGTCGATCTCCATTGGCGCCAGTTTGGCTTTCTCTCTGGCGTTGCTCGTCTCCTGGAGGAGCAATTCTTGAACATGAGAGTCCCGTAAGGCCGACATTAGCGTGTTCTCCGTGTTCACGTCTTCTCCACCGCCATCTCCCCCATGGTCATCATGATCATCTTGTCCGCCGACATCTCCTTCGTCATGATCATCTTGTCCGCCGACATCTCCTTTGTCATGATCATCTTGTCCGCCGACATCTCCTTCGTCATGTCCGGGCGCATTTGCTGTCGGTGCCTGGTACAAGCCTAGCATGAAACCATGCCTGAGCAGGTGATCCTCCAATTGTTCGGAATCAGGGTCGATCCATCTCTCGAGTTTACATTTTCGACACGGACATTTTATTTGGCGCCTGTTACACTGAATCATTTCCGCCTTCGCTTCTTCCTTGTATCTACTGATTTGACCGGATCTCATCATGACGACCATGGTTGCCTACGCACGGGTTACATAGAGCACACAACCGAGAAACGTTATTTAGAACTGCAACATATGCACACACACATACACACACATGCATGTTCGACGGAAAATTTTGGCATGACTTCTCCTAATAGTCGGACGTATGGGTGGTGCAAAAATTTGCCGAAATGGAAATGAATCAACATTTCGGCAAACATACATGCACCACGCCGCCGCAAGAAACAACAAAAACAACAAACATGCATATGCATGTGTCCACATACACCGATGGCCATACACCCGGCGCCCCATAAATGATCGATGGATATATACACCGATGGCCATATACACCGGCAATAAACCGATGCCATACCACCGCACAAGCATGCACACCACAACAAAAAGAGAAGATGTCTCACCTAGTAGATTGGAGCTCCTCCGGGACCGTGATCGTGTGATGTGTGTTTGGAGAGAATTTAGTGGATAAAAAGAGCAGGAGAGAGTATATATGAAGCCTCCCTACCTACTAACCAATCTTTATGGAACAAAATAGGTTTTAACCTACTAGAAATGGAGGAATAATGGAGAAAGAATGGGGAGAATTGGGTGAGAAAGATGAGAAATACGAGCTGTGTGAGAGAAGGGGAAAGGTTGCAAATGAATCTGCGATTTTAGTGCATTGAATGCTTTTGTGGGCCTGGTTGACATTTTGTGGCGCACCAAATAATATTTTTGTGGCGCACCAGGCACATGCGCCACAGAAAAGCGACATTCTGTGGCGCACCAATTCCATGCGCCACAGAAAGTTCACATTCTGTGGCGCACCGTCCACCATGCGCCACAGAATGCCAACTTTCTGTGGCGCATGGGCCAAGGTGCGCCACAGAATATCTATTTTCTGTGGCGCATGGGCAAGGTGCGCCACAGAAACTGCCCCGGATTCCGAAATTCGAACTGGCTGGCGGGGACCACCTACTTTCTGTGTCGCATGCTCCACGGTGCGCCAAAAAAACAATATTTCAGTGGCGCATATTTATTTTGTGCGCCACAGATGTTTGTGGCGCACTGGTTTGGTGCGCCACTAAATGTTTTCTGTGGCGCATGGGCTTAGGTTGCGCCACAAACAGGCATCCCACCTATAAGCTTTTTTCTACTAGTGTAGTCCCGGTTCGTAATACGAACCGGGACAAAAGGTATTGCGGCAGAAGCTCCCCGCCGCAGCCACGTGGAGTGGCATATTGCCCCGGGTCGTGGCGTGCCCGGGACAAAAGGGCCCTCCCTTTTGTCCCGAACACGTTATCCCGGGTCCACGCCCGGGACAAATTGCCCTTACGGCCCGAGACAGAATGCGTGTTCTGCACTAGTGTTCCTTACAGTAGATGGTTTTCTAATATAAATCATTATGAAATTCTAGAGCAACGCGCATGGTGTTGTCTAGGTTATGTAAAGGTTGTCACCACATATGCATAACGACGAATTTGATCGTTTAGTTTCATTAGTTTTTTGCTGCAAAACCGGTGACAATAAATTACTGATGTTTTGATATGGTCCTCTTAGTCCTCTTGTACTATAAAATAGTTTGTGTAAAAGTAAAAGCTAGTTTAATACAACATGCTTCATTCTAACATTGGTACCTTGCTTAAAACTAAGGAGATTTCTGCCGTAAAGCCACGGCTGGATATTCACCTCTTTGATTCATAGGGCAGAAAAATGTATGTATGTATAGGAAAACATAGGATTTAGTATGGACCTAATTATTTCATTTTATCGAAGGAATTATAAAAATAGGTGGTAAGTGAATGCTAGATTTTCTATGGGAAGTAATACAAATAATATCTTAGATTTTTTTTGTATAGAACCCAATCCTACAAATCAAATAAACAACATAATAGAGAGCACTCCTCCAACAATATAATGCAATTCATTTTGAGTGATAGATCGGGAAGCCACCGTGGTCTGAGAACATCCGAGACGATCCACATCGATCCACGCGACAGAGGAGAACAAGAGAGACAATTTCCAACAGAAAGCCACGCACACGGTCGACGGTTCCCCAGGCTAGCTCTCGACAGCAGCGATGGCATGCACGCACGGTGGCAGCGAGTCATGGACACTCTCGATCGCTAGGTACAGGACGCCCAGCTCGACAAGGACAGCCATCCCACGCTAATGAACCAGAGCTCTTTCTTTTCATCTCCTAGTGGCGACGGAGCGATGCTGATCGATGCTGCAGGTGATTACGCGTTTGCCGGGTAGGGGAATCGATTTGGATCGAGGAGGACCACAGGCAAGGCAGCGGTGCATGGCGTATACGTACGTGGGGGATGGTTAATTATAACCTGCTCTAAGCATGGCAGGAGTTGAGTCCTAGCTTGACGGTATGTGCGTTGGTGGCTATTGCTAGCTGGTATTATGATCCGATCCATGGCACAGCTGGCTCGCCATGCATGCATATATGTTGTCATTGTGGAATTTGTTTCTTTGGGGAATCCATCGTGGAAATTTCGCCATGGAGTTTTTTGTTGTTGTTGTTGAGGAACCCATGGTGGAGTATAGTTCTGCCAACTTGAAAGCAGTGAAACCATGCACATGTACATATGGGCAACTGGAAATAATCAAATGAGATCAGAATTTGTCTTGCCTAGCTACACAGGGAACACACTGCACGCACCATGGTTACTCACAAGGGAAGAAAGGGGTACGTACTTGCACACATCGACAAGGAACCGATGCGATAGACACCAACCAAAAAGACATCGCCACAAGTCGACGTGCCCAAGCAGAAATCTCCAGAATTCAGAATTGGACCACACGTAGTACATTTGAGCTGGACAATTATGTCCATTGGTGATTTTCTTATAGACATTCTTGGGGCATGATTAGGTGTTAATCTGGGAGTGTTAGCTAGATCCTTGGCAAAACCCCGGCACTTGGCCCGGGTCAGTGGTTGTTTTCCCGTCTTGCACGTGTGCACTAGTCGCTGCCTTCTTGAGTTTGTCCATAGACGTGCACATGAAAGGAAAATAACATACTCCTCCGTGTATTTTTTACCAAATATGGCCGTTTTCGGGAACTAATCGTGTATCTGGCCGTCCGGCGAAACTAATTGCAAATCTGGCCTCTGAGGTCGGCGCCAATGAGGATGGAGCCGACCTTGTACAGGTCGGCTCCATCCTCTCTGGAGCCGACCTCTATTTTGTTTTATTTTAATTCTTAGAAAAATTACGGGACTGAAACGGGTGGCGCCGAACTACATAAGTTCGGCTCCAACCTCATTGGCGCCGACCTCAAGGGGTCAGATTTGAAAATAGTTTCAAGAAAGGGACACACATATGTTTAGTTCCTCAAATAGGCCAGATTTGGCAAAAAATACTCCGTTTTTAAATATAAGGTGTTTTAAATTTTATCACATTCATATGCATACAAATATATCTAAACATGTTTACTATATATGTGTTGGATTATTAGGCACAATTTTCATGATTAATTACAGTATATTAAACATTACTACAACAGCTACTAACATGTTAAACTCGAAAATACTAGACGTATTAATTAGCATGAACAGTAGCAACACATCTACGACCACAGCCATATAAAAACAGCACATCGGGACGTCACGAACGAACCGAACGATTGTAGAGGAAGTAGTCGTTGTATTAGTTGTTGCAGCAGCAGCTTCCCGAAGACGATGACGACATTGGAGACGAGCCGCCCGCGAGTCCGGTGATCGTACAGGAAGACGAGCCGTGATGAAGAACTTGAAAGCAGTCGCGCGGAGCGCTTCCAAAAAACCTTATTCACCCTCTCCCGTACAGGATCACAAGGGCGAGCAGTTCCGGAGACCTGCTATCCCGTTCGCCGGTGCACGCCGGCGCACGGGATGGAGTAGACTACGGTGGCAGCGTAAGGTACGAGTTTTGGCAAAACCTAGATTGGTTCGGGTAATTTTCAACGCACGTAGTGCAGGGAATTATATAGTGCAGCTCAGAGGAAAACCCTAAATTCCGGTAGGTAGCCCACGATCTGGGAGCGACCCGAACCGACTAACCAAGCGCGTCCGTCAAAACCGTTTTCCTGTACTGTAAAAATAAAGCTCGGCTCGGCGAGATTCCCGCGTCGCGTTGCGTCGGGCGGTGCGCGTGAGAGAGCCTCATGTTCTCACAAGCTTACCAAGTAGCACAACACTCCACTATATAAAGTGGTGCCACTCCTCTCAAACTAGCAATGTGGGACTAAACTTTAGCTATCACACCACATTCATGTGAGCTGCCATTTTTTCATGGGTTTTAAGATTTCAGAATTGCTTATTGGGCTGCCCACAAATGGGCTCCAATTCAAACAATATGTTCACTCCTTTTGATATATATAGACAACATGTATAACACCAAAAAAATCTTATACTAAACGAAATAGTAGCATACGTGCATCTAGATGTCGCCAACTTTGCACAAAAGTAGCAACATAAAGATGGTGGTCCATGCATTTAGAGTGAGGCCAAATACTCTACAGGGGCTAGCTACATGTTCCATGTCTAGCTTCCAGCGTGGCATGCCTACACTGCCAAACTATGCCCGTCCAAATATGTTCCAGTGTGTTTTCGTTGTACGTTCTTGCATGCATATCTTATTAGTACGTGTCGAGTTTTCTGTACATTCACCAGACAATTAAAATCCTAAAATATTCGTTAAATCTTAAAATGGATGGACATATAGGTCTTGTAAGGTTAAGTTATCGTGACCTTAAGGAAGTAACTAGCGCTTAACTAATTTTATATCGGTGAAAAGAGCAAAGTGTGCATGTGCACTGAAAGACGAGCAATCTGGTGTAGTATTTTTTGTCAAATCTGGCCCTTTTGACGAACTAAACATATGTGTGGCCTTTTCTCAAAACTATTTTCAAATCTGACCCCTTGAGGTCGGCGCCAATGAGTAGTTCGGCGCCACGCGTTTTAGTCCCGTAATTTTTCTAAGGATTAAAATAAAATAAAACAAAGGTCGGCTCCCGAGAGGATGGAGCCGACCTGTACAATGTCGGCTCCATCCTCGTTGGCGCCGACCTCAGAGGCCAGATTTGTAATTAGTTTCACCGGACGGCCAGATACGCGATTAGTTTCCGAAAACGGCCATACTTGGTTAAAAATACTCCGGTGTACGTGCAACTACGCATCACCAACGATACCAATAGTTCAGATTAAGATGCAAATCATATGCTTGGATGGTTAACATCACTACAGGCCAAGGCCTAGCTATGGTGTCAACCGCGTCCGTGGGTTTGCCATCTGAAAAAAGTGCCACGATTAGCTAAAGAATAACTGATCCATCTATCTAACTAACTAGTGAAAATAGGGTGCAGTGCTCCATGAAGGGGGCATGCTAAGTTAATTAGTGAAAATAAGGGTCTGAAACGCCACCAAACAAAGTGAACACACGAGACTAAGCAATACACCCATGGTACCCGGAGTTGGAGAGAGAACATAAAACCCGAAGGGAACTGAGTCTGGGCCTCGCCGATCGCAAGTCAAATGATATCAATGCACCATCAAGTCCCAACTGTGGGCATAGACTCCGGGGTTTTGCTTTCTTACCGGCTCAGGGAGCTATAGGAGGCATTATTGTGCTTTGGAATGAAGATCTTCTTCATGCTTCCAACATCGTCTTGGGTACTTTTTGCATCTGCATGATGATATCGGCGTGCGAGAGGACTTCTCTTGTCGCCTCACCTCGGTCTATGGACCTACGGCGAGAAACCGCAAGTAAACTTTTTTTTGCCGAGCTTGTCGTGCACAAACCACCAATGGGGATCAAGTGTATTGTCAATGAAGACTTCAATCAAATCCAACGAGCAAGCGACAAGAATAAAAGGACTTTCAATAGGAAACGCATGATCCAACTCCGCAACACGCTACAAGAATGTGAGCTTAATGAAATCCCACTACAAAACCGGCGCTTCACTTGGAGTAACGAGAGTCTCAACCCCACCCAAAGCAAACTTCATGGAGTTTTTTTTGTAACCATGAGTGCGACACTACCTTTAGTGACCATTTGCTCCATGCAGTATCTTCCTCACTCGTGGACCATTGTCAACTTCTCCTTGCAAGCACCCAGGGTCCCAAGAAACCGTGATCCTTCAAATTAGAGAATTATTGGGCTAAGTTACCGGGCTTCAAGGACGAGGTGGCCGCTTCATTGGAGGAGCCAATCACCCACAATGAGCCTTTACACATCCTTTTCCACAAGCTAAAAGGGTGGCGAAGCATCTTAGAAAGTGGAGCCGGTTCTTCTATTCAAACACAAAGCTTCACCTCCGCATGGCACTCGAAATAATGCTTGACTTGATGAGGCTCAAAGACCTCTGTACCCTCTTGGGAGAGGAAATCGATCTTAGGAGAAGAATCAAAAGGAGGGTTAGTAGCTTGGTGATACGTTTCCAACGTATCTATAATTTCTTATTTTCCATGCTTATATTATACCCATTGCTACATGTTTTATATACACTTTATATGGTTTTTATGCATTTTCTGGGACTAACCTATTAACAAGATGCCACAGTGCCAGTTCCCTGTTTTCTGCTGTTTTTTGTTTCAGAAAAACTGTTAAGGAAATATTCTCGGAATTGCACAAAACAAAGGCCAATATCCCTATTTTGCCCGGAAGCATGCAGAACACCGAAGAGGATACGGAGGAGGGCCACGAGGCGGCCTCACCTGGTGGAGGCGCGACTCCCTCCTTGGCCGCGCCACCACGTGGTGTGGGCCCCTCGGGGCCCCACCTCCTTTGCCCTTTCGCATATAAAGACCCCCCCCCCCCACGGGAAAACCCTAACCACCCGAACACTTTTTCAGAAAACATTACGGAGCCGCCGCCGTCGGCAACCCTAGTTCGGGAGGGTTTTGAAGCTCTTCCCGGCACCCTGCCGGAGAGGGGAATCATCACCGGAGGGCTCTACATCACCATGCCCGACTCCGGACTGATGCGTGAGTAGTTCATCATTGGACTACGGGTCCATAGCAGTAGCTAGATGGTTGTCTTCTCCTATTGTGCCATCATATTTAGATCTTGTGAGCTATCATGATCAAGATCATCTTTATGTAATGCTACATGTTGTGTTTGCTGGGATCCGATGAATATTGAGTACTATGTCATTTGCTTCATAATATATTATGTGTGTGTTATTTATGATCTTGCATGCTCTCCGTTGCTAGTAGATGCTCTGGCCAAGTAGATGCTTGTGACTCCAATAGGGGGTATTTATGCTCGATAGTGGGTTCATGTCTTCATTTAATCTGGGGGAGTGACAACAACCTCTAAGATTGTGAATGTACTGTTGCTAATAGGGATAAAACCGTAGTGCTTTGTCTAAGGATAATTGTATTACTTACATTACACACTTTGCCTAATGCAATAATCTGTTGTTTGCAACTTAATACTGAAAGGTGTTGCGGATGCTATCCGGAAGGTGGATTATTAGTCATAGATGCAGTTGAATAACGGTCTATGTATCATGTTGTAATGCCCAAATGAATCTTACACTAGACACCATGACTAGTATATGCATCATTATGCAGTTCTTTATTTTGTCAATTGCCCAGCTGTAATTTGTTTACCCTCATGTATACTATTATTATTTATGGAGAGACACCACTAGTGAACTGTGGACCCCGGTCCTTTTTATTTACATTGATAATACAACCTACTGGAAACTGTTACTTTCATTCTCTGCAAACAAACATCATTTTCCACACCATACGTTTAACCCTTTGTTTACAGCAAGCCAGTGAGATTGACAACCTCACTGTTAAGTTGGGACAAAGTATCTTGATTGTGTTGTGTGCAGGTTCCGCGTTGGTTATCGTAAACGGCGCCGCCAACAACCTTCAGAAGAATCTTCATCTCCTACTGGATTGATAACCTTGGTTTCATAACTGAGGGAAATTTGCTGCTGCACTACTTCACACCTTCCTCTTGTGGTTTCCCAACAACACCACACCGGTGCATCACTTGGCGGTCCTTAAAAGATCTTGCAAGAGGCAACACACACATATGACGAATTTGAGATAAGGAGATGCAAATACCAAATATTTCCACATGAAGATAAATGTTTAAAGGAGGAAAAACTTCATTCTCCGAATGAAAGCCGGTTTGGGATGGGTCACTAAACATGAGCACATTGAACAAACAATACATACTCACTCTCCGACACAGTCCGCAAGGGACCTAGAGGGGCTTGTGACTTTAATTGGGATAATGTACAACTTCGCACATGTGATCTTTCAAGTCTAGATGAGGACTTCACGGAAAAAAGTGCATGAAACAATAAAAAGCATTGCCCTCCTATAAAGCACCGGGACCGGATGGCTTCACCGGTTTATTCTTCAAAACATGTCCGAGCACTATCAAAGAAGACCTCATGAGGGTGGTTCATCTATTCTCCAACCGCCACTCCGAGAACTTCCATTGGCTCAACTCGGCCAACAATGTGCTATTACCCAAGAAAGAGGGAGCCGGGTCCGTGTTAGCTTAAAGGCCCATTAGCCTCATCAATGCCATTGTAAATATAATTTCCAAGGCCAGGGCCACAAGGAGCCTTTTATGAACAATATTGTGTCAAGAGATCAAAGTGCTTTCATTAAAACTAGGAGCATTCATGATTTTTTTTGGTATGTACACAACTTCTCTGGAAGGCTCCATAAGAGTAAGTATAATAAGGTCCAGTCAGCAGGCTATAAGGATTTAATTAATATAATTGTGCTTACATGGAAGAGAGAGAAGAGGAGAGAGAAGTGAAGCGGGATCTCATGCAAGAGCCAGCTGCAGCTCGTGCTCCTAGGCATTATGTGAGAATGTAAGGTCGGCCATATATTGATAAATTAGTACATTCATATAGCCAACTATTATACATGGTGGCTATAAGCTAACTATAAGTGACGTGGCAATGGCTTATAGCCAGCAGGCGGCACTATAAGTCGCGTGGCAATGGCTTATAGCCAGCAGGCGGCTATACTATTAACCATGCTCTAAGACAAAAATACCGGTCCTACTCCTAAAGCTTGACATAAAGAAGGCATTTGACTCCGTGCGATGGGATTATCTCATTGATCTCCTCCAAAGGCAAGGCTTCCCGTCACTTTTTGGAGATTGGATTGTGGCTCTACTCTCATCCGCATCGACTAGAGTGCTCTTGAATGGGATTCCGGGCTCATAAATAAAGCATGGTAAGGGCCTCTGACAAGGAGAAGCCCTCCTCCGCTTCTCTTCATGCTCACCATCGCCCCACTTCAAGCCATTCTTAACAATGCCACGACGAATGGAGACCTCCACCGTCTTAGAGGGCGGGGCGCTAATATTCACACATCTCCTTTTGCCGATGATGCGGTCATTTTCATGGCACCATTTAAGGAGGACATACACACCCTTTGCCGCATCCTTCAAGGTTTCAGTGAGGGTCACCGGTCTTGTAACAAATGTCCAAAAAAGCTCGGTCATGCCTATTCAGTGCACAATACTTGATCTTGGTAGCATCTTGCAAAACTTCCTTGCGACTCGTGCAAGCTTCCCCACGCGTTATTTGGGACTTCCTCTTTCGGCATCGCCTTATACGGGTGGAATTTTGATTCATAGGGGATGAGATGGCGAACAAGCTTCCAAAGGGACAAGGAAAATTTATCACCACCGCCGGTAGAACTGCTCTAATTAAATCGGTCACCGCATCCGAAGCCATTTACCCTCTTACGGTTTTGCCCCCCCCCCCCCCCCCCCCCCGCCCACCTAAAATTACCATGAAGGCAATGCAAAATATCGAGAGGGCCTTTATTTGGATGGCCGCGGATAAGGTTTCCGGTGGTAAATGCAAGGTGAAGTGGGACACGGTTTGTAGTCGTAAAGAAATGGGAGGGCTTGGTGTTGTGGATCTTGAGAAATTTGCTAAAGCTTTGCGTCTCCGGTAGCCTTGGTATGAATGGACGGAGCCGGAGAGGCCTTTGATCGGTTTGTGCAACCCTTCTATACAACACACGCTACATTATTATGCATCCATTGCAAATATGCAACCACCCCAATTTCGTACGGAGTAGAATTCTTGGCAGCAGATCAAAACATGTTCGACCTCTTCGTGTCCAACCAACTCGAATCAAGGATGAGAGCATCGTGAGACTTTTCCAGACCTGATGCAGATCTTGGAGTGGGCTCAATTGCAGATTAGGTTTCTCAAGGGCGATCGAGAGGTAGATGGGGGCTGTTAGAAAAGAGGATCCGCGCCTTCTTCTGGAAGCGCACATACGCGATCCAAGGCGGGCATTGCCTGGTTGCCTGGGACAGGGTCTGTCGACCTGTCGAGTAAGGAGGGCTCGGGATCATAAATCTCAAGCTGCTCGGGTTCGCGCTGAGGGTGCGCTGGTTGTGGCTCCAGAAACTGCGTGCAGGCTGCTGGACAGGTCTGCCGCTGAAAGTTGAACCGGAGGTCCAGGCCTTGTTCGATGCATCCATCAAGGTGGAGGTGGGCGATGGCCGACAGGCTCTCTTTTGGACCGATCCCTGGCTGGACTCCACACCGCTGTCGCAATCAGCCCCGGCTCTGTTTGCCGCCTTTTGCCCTAATGCCAAGCTGATCAGAACCGTGGAGGAGGCGTTGGCAGACCGACGATGGATCCGAGACATCACAGGTCCGCTGAGCGTCCCGGTGCTGGTCCAATTCCTCACCCTTGTTGATGCCCTGCAAGCTGTCGAGCTCACGCCCGGGGCGCCGGATCGTATTACCTGGTGGTGGACGCGTTCGGGCATCTACTCCGCGAGCTCCGCCTACCGCGCCTTCTTCGTCGGGCTACAGTTCTTCCCGTGTGCGAAGTCCATCTGGAAGGCATGGGCGCCCGCCAAGTGCAGGATACACATCTGGCTTGCGCTGCAGCGCCGGCTTTGGACGGCTGATCGCCGGCTGCGCCATGGGATGGCCTCACATGTTGATTGCTCGCTGTGTGAACAGGCACCCGAGACCGCAGACCACCTCGCCCTCGGATGTGTCTTCTCTCGTGAAGTCTGGTTCATCACGCTGCAGCGGTGCGGGCTTGGGCATCTGACCCCGGACGCAGGAGCCACTCTGGTGGACTGGTGGCCAGAGGCACGGCGCCGCGCGCCAGCCCAAGCTAGGAAAGGTTTTGACTCGCTCGTTCTCCTAGTGGTTTGGATCCTCTGAAAGGAGAGGAACGCAAGGGTGTTCCAACGCACGGGCGAGATGGTCCTGGCGATCTGCCGTAGAATAGAGGCCGAGGCGGAGCTTTGGAAGCTAGCCGGTGCCGTAGGGCTGGGTGGTAGCTAGCCCTGCTTAGTTTTTTCATGGCTGTTTTGGGCGCTGCTTAGTGCTGGTTTGGGGCGCCGGTAGCCCACCTGTGCACTACTGTACCGCATCATCTGATGCCGGAAACCCTGTATCCCGCTGTTTGTTCTCCTCTTTCTATCTAAGTCGACACGCAAGCTTTTGCGTGTTCGCAAAAAAAAAATTACAGATTAGGTTTCATCTTGACATGTGCCCGTAGAAAGAGAGGTTAGGAGGAGCCACTCGGCGTGTGATTAATGGTTGTGTTAGCGCTAAGATGGTTGTCTTGTCCTTGTTTCAAAACGAGAAAAAAAGGCGTGGGCCAGGCCTGCCGGTCGGCCTCCCTTATGGGCGGCAGGGACAGCAACGCCCGAACTACTAGCGCCAAGTGGGAACATACCTTTTGCAGCATCGTCTCTTAACTCTTTGACATCGAGAAGCCTAATCGATAAATCCATTAATTTGAATTAACATGCGGTTCTGCAGTCTAGCGGTCTAGCAAATGTACTCTTTACTTCTACAGATGGTAGCAGAGTTGATAGCATTAAACTAAAAGTTCATCAAAGAATGGCCAGCACCTAAGACTATCACTCGGTTGACGGTAAGCAGAAAACTAGTCACTTGATGCTTCGGAGAAGCATTTATTCTTTTTGCTACTCTCTCCGATCCCATATAAATGTCGATGTAAACTAACTAATCACGTACAACATTCTTCCATGGCTCCGACACATTTTTAGAACCAGAGGTGTACTCAATTTCAGCTCGGTACAACTTTTGACTTTTGGTTTCCATCGCAAAAGCCTATCAATTTTTCGAACATTAAAAAAAAAATCCAAATCCGGATCCCACCCGCTTGTTAAATGAGAGACTGAAACTGACACGGTCGACTACCTCCTCTCCACCCGGACCACCACGGTCGACTCCGTTCGTTTCGTCGTGGTGCAGAGCTCAATGCGACAGCGGTGGTGCACGAAGCCTCGCCCCCCTACAGCGAGCAGGCGAGCGCACAAATCGCAGCGGCAGAGGGCATCGGGTAACAGGAGTCTGTTTCGGTTTTTTGCTTGGTTGGTTCTCTATGGGAAGATCCTCACGACCGACAACCTCGCCGTGCGTGGATGGCCACACGACCCCATCTACAAGTTATGTTGGATTCATTCGAGGACAATGCAACACCTCCTATTCGATTGCAGCTTCTTGACTTCTTTTAGGGGGGCGGTGTTCGGATGGAGCAATGATCTTGGAGCCGCCTCGACTCCCGCGGGCCGCAGCCTCCTAAGCTGGTGGATGGACACCATTGCGGCTGTCCCGAACGAGAAGCGAAGAGAGACAAGCGGTGCCTTCATCTAAGCCATGTGGGGCATATGGAAGGAAAGAAATAGGAGGATCTTTCGTAACACAGCTTTGTTGCCATTGGCGGTAGCAGAGCTTTTCCGGGAGGAGATGGTGCAAAGGGCTTATGCTCACACACAGGGCCTGGAGATGTACAAAACGATGTTTAGTTAATTGGTTCTCTAAGTCTTCTGTAACAACACTCTGTAAATAACATTTATTCTATCTAATCGAGCGGCAAATGGCTGCCTTGACCTAAAAATAAACAGGGGTGTGTATGTGAAGTCCTGGCCAAAGGAAGTCCCTGCAGCGACAATCGGAGCAGCACGGGAGCCCCCCGAGAGGAACAGTCGTGCTCACAGTGAGCTTGCACGAAGCACGCCCCACCCCCACCCCACCCCACCACACACCCCCACTCCCCAAGCGTCCACGTTCGTAGCCATGGGTAAGGTTACGAACACCCTGATTCCCCGTCCGCTGCCATCGATTGGGTAGTCGTCAACAACAAAGGCAGTTCCTAGCGTGGCAATTGTTTTTCTATTTTCTTTTAGATTTTTTATTAGGCTAACGAGCGGGGTCATAGTCTACCGTACGCTACAAATGTTTCCCAGATTTTTATTTCTTATTGGACCGATAAGTGCAATGTCAGTTTTGGTGTGAATTCGTAATCAGACCCGGATTTAGAATTTTTGAGAAAGCTCTAAAAATATCTGCTAGATTTTTGCTATTGGAACTAAAAGTGGTACCAAACTGGAATTGAGTCGCGGAAATTAACAGTTTTATGCTATCAACTCGATAATAGCACCATCATAAACAACAAAAAGCCTAGTGATTAGCTGTCCAAGTTTTTTGTCACACCTGGTAGATGGATCAAAAGTACAAAGGTTAACTCCATTAACAGCTCACTTTGGTGAGTATAATTAGCAGGCCCAGCTAGCTAGCGTAGTGCACGTAATCTGGATCGGATCAACTTTGGTGAACACAAAGCTGACACGATCACAATAATCGCATTGTTTATTAGCCCTAAAACGGTACCATGATCTCGTTGCTGAGGAAATCGTGGGCAAGGCGGCGGCAGGGATTAAAGCCACAACGTGACCCTGCTTATGTAATGCCGAAACACAAAATGTAACCGACATAAATTAATTTAATATAGAGGACTGACCATAGTTTAATTAATACGGGCATGCAGATCATTCGGGACATTTTGGATTGATTGTCCCTTCGAAAGAGCTGGCATGGTGCAACAACTTGCAAAAGTTTTCTCCAGAATCAAGTGGCTCGTCTGGATACGCTTGTTGCATTGTTTAGTGTCGAATCATTCGGGTTGGATTAGATAGATTCAGATCGTTTATGATCCCCCTCCTAGTTGCCCCTATTAAAGATTTCCCGACCTCCATTGAGCAGGTGTCTTGCACATGTTGTTCCCCCCTTGGGACAAACATTTGCCAGAGTTCCCACTGTCCTTTTCATTCCGAGTTTCCAATGTCATTCGAGTCTAAGATGATAAAGATAAAAACTGGCGGATTTGACCTAGACAATTTGCACGTTTAAAGATTCTTTACCGCATTGTCTAAAGGTCTGTATACTTACATCTAGAATGGGGTCAATGTAGGTTTTGACCTACGGCATTTTTTTTTCGAAATGGAGGGTGCAACCCGAGCCTCTCCATTGAAAGGATATACACATTTGTTTTTATTAGATTATTTGGCAAAAACTTACAAGAGGAATACGAAGATCAACCAGAAACGAAGCCACCAACCTAGCGACAGCTCGCTACCTCTACAAAACTAATGAAGGGGGTGGACAAGAACAAAACTATGTGCCCTGACAACACACCAATATGCATCATCAAAAGACCGAACGCCACACGAAGCCGCATGTTAGCGAGCAAGGGACACAACCGGTCTAGCAGAAACTCAGTGGCACCGTGCTCTAACCCATCTTCATCTTCAGGATAAGGACCAAAGCATTAGTCTTGTCAGGCGAGCCATCGACGCCGTTACAGTGTTAGACAGCTCCACCACCCTGCACATCCATGAACACGCGTCCACCACCGATACCCCGCTCCGCCATGTCGTCGAGACTCGCCGGATCCAACATGATAGAGTAACACGGTACCACGACTAGACCCCTCCACTTGGTCTAAAACGATGCCCTAAGAGGGAGGATTACATATGAGTGTCGCCATCATCCAATCCGAGAGATCCAAAATTAGGGTCCCCGCCGGAACATGTTGGCAAAGGGCGGGAGATCGTAGCGACGTTGTCTTCAAAAGAGTAACGACGTCCACGAAAGCCGCCATCGCCAGTTCCGACCGAACGAAAATTCGCCTCCCATATCCTCCGGAATTCACCCGACGTAGCCCCGAAAGAGCCAACTCGCGGGGAGGGAGCTGCCTCCACATTGTGTCTTCATTGTTTTCCCTCGGGAAGGTCAACGACACGAGGCCGGCAACCACCGCCAGGCACTGGCCGCCGCTTTGACCTAACGCTTACGATACAAATTTAAACGGTGTGTTATGGTTTAAACCATGTGCGAGGGCAAACTACAGCGTGCAATTTTTTGTGTATGAACTGTGTGCTATATGTATTTGTAAAAGGGAGTTGTGTGCATGGTGGAGAAACATAGTATTTTGTTGCTGCGTTTGGTAGGAAAATAAGTTTACATCATCGTAAACGACCGGAGAAATATATTCGTCTCTTTTTTTTTCCTTCCAAATAGCCGAGTTTTCTTTTGACTTCTGTGTAGCATGTGCGCCGTTCTCCCGCGAGGTACACATTGGCAACGAGGCAGGTTACTTGGCCATCGTAGTAGAGTGGTTCTTTATGCGTGTCGCATTGGCGTGTTGCCGGACCAGTGGCGTCCGGGAACTCTTCTCCGTGTGCGTTTAGTCGTCATGTACTCTCCGAAAAAAAAAGGAGATGGGGAGCACGCGAGACGCTGGAGGGTTAGTTGCCGTGTCCCAAGCCGTAGGTGGAAGCTGAGAACGAGGACTAGATACCCCAAGAGAATCGAGTGGTGGAGAAGTCCATGACGACAAATCTCACACAAGACAGAACAAGGACGCCGAAGTGGAATGCCGGTGCCAACGATGGCGAAACCTCTGGCAGGCATTTTCATGGGAGAGCGAGGTCCACTATTTTACCTCAAACCACATTCAGTCCTTGGTCACAATCTTAAGTGGCTCAACTCCCAAACGTCCTGATATTGTAGCCCAAAATGAGAAAAACCATGAAGCTTTATGTCAAAGTCTATCAGACTTAGCCCAGTAACGTAACAGTGTTATACATGGCGGGATGCGGCCCATGCTAAAGCGCAGTTCTTGTGGTTTTGGGTTTAGCCGTTTAGGTGAGCTGTAAGGCTCCTGCGAGCGACCGGGAGCTCCCCGCACGCCGCCGCCTCCCACCCTCCACCTCGTTCTCTCCTCCCTCGCCGCCGCCAGAGGGCGTCCCCGGGCAAGGCTCGGTGGCGTTGGCGGCGGCGGGGCCCCCTTCCCCTCCTCGTCCGGGCTGGCGGCGCGGGCCGTGGAGAACGGCGAGGGCGCGGCGCTGGCGCTTGGGCGCGGCGGCGTCGTCCTGCAGCAGCGACGCTCCGGCGTGCAGGTGCTAAGGCGGTGACGTGGGGAGGCTTCGCGGCAGGTCCTCTGGTTGGGCGCGGGCGACGCCGTGGCCCGACGGGTTGGGTCCTGATCTTGCAGCGGCGCAGCTCGGTGGTGGCGGCTCCGGCCGGTGGCGCCCTGGCCGTGGCGGGCGGCGGGGATGACGGAGGCGTCATGCACGGCTGTGGATGGCAACGGCCATGGCGTGTGGGTGTCAGCCAGATCTGGGCCTGGTTGGCCCGGGTTTCCTGGCAGCTAGGGAGGAGGGCTAGGGTAGGTGCGGAGGTGCCGCATCTGCCGTCCTACTCGTCCTCTGACCGCCCCCGCCGTGCACGGCCTGGTCCAGGAAGCGGATGGCGGAACCGAGCGCCACCTTCGACGGGCGACGGACCCAGCGGCGTAGGCCAGGGTTAGATCTGAGCCGCGGCGGGCCAGGCGGGCCTGCTGCGTGCCTGGAACAGGCACGGCCGATGCAACGACTCTGGTCGAGGTCGTGGTGGTGGTGGCCGTGCAGTGTGGCGGCCAGGTGGTGTCGTACGTGTACGGGCCGGATCTGGGCCGGGTGGGCCTAGTTCTGGCGGTGTCCTCGCTGACGCTCCTTCGACCAACCCAGTCATGTGTTCTAGGTGATTGTCTGTGTTGGAGTGGTGTTCCTCAGACCAGCGGTGGTCCGGCAGACCCAGGTGTACACGAGGGCGACGACGCTGCTACTTGGCGGCGGAGATCTTTGTGGATCTTCTGGTAGAAGGAGAAGGGACTAGTGCTAGGTTGACACGGACGGTCGCACCCTTGCTGCAATGCAGCGGCGGGGCTTCACGAGCCCATTCGGGCACGGCTGGGCTAGGTTGGCCTGGTTTGCCCTGCTGCTGTATCCGGTCGGCTATCGCTGGAAGGCGGTGGAGGCAGTTCCCTCCCACGTGTACCGGCTTTGCTCACCCTCGCCGAAGTCTCTTCCTTTCCTCTTTACCGGCCTCGCATCGTGTGTCACGGTGAGACGTGGGTGACTGTAAGACCGTGGTGGCGTATGCTGGTGGGCGGTGAGCTTGGTGGAGCAATACGAAGCGTGTGAGAGTGTGGTTTGGAGGGGTCGGGAGAAATCCTTGTCGTTTTGACACCGTCACGGTGACGCCTGTGGGTATCATCGACCTTCTTGAAGGGTGTCGGGTGTTTCTCCTCCCCACCTCTCGTCTCGTACCGGGGGAAAGCCTAGGACCTGTCCGGGCAGCAGCGTCGGCATCGACGTCGTCGCTTTCCTTCTAGGAGGTGCTGCTTGGTACGTGACGCTTCGGAGCGCTTGGAGCGTGGTGGGATTTCTCCGGAGGGCGCAGCGGTCGCGGGTCACCCATCGTCGAGCCACTGTTGTTGGCTTTGTTTTCTCTTCTTTTTCTTTTTCTTTTTCTCTGTTGTTTCTTTTGGGCGTTGTGCTGTATGGCCCAGCAGCGGTCTCAAACGGTGGTTGCTTTATTTATAAAGCGGGGCGAAAGCCTGTTTCGAGGAGGTGAGCTGTAAGAGCTCTGACGAAACTGTCACTGATTCGACATCACAGGCAGGCAGCTAGGGCCGGCCATGGCTCATGGCAGCGCAGTGCCAGGAAGAAAGGTAGGAAGCTTTTGGCGTACGGGCAGCATGAGCCAGCGGCCGGTCTGTACGATATTTTTATAAAAATGACACATTGCTAAATCGTATTGTTAAAAATAACCTCCTTTAAATTTTATTGTCAAGAGTAACCCCGACCGAACATGTAAAAACGACATGTGTACATCCCGCCATCCCAGTTGGAGGGAAGTTGTTCCCTCCAACCACATGGTGAGAAGTTCTTTGCCTGGCGAGTTAGGCAGTGTCACGTGGCGACGCAAACGAGTTCCCTTCACGTGGGATGGCGGGAAGTACACGCGTCACCTTTTCCTCCTTCCGCGGGTCATTTTGATAATAAATTTCAAAAGAGGTTATTTTTGACAATACTATTCGGTGGGAAAAATCGGTTCGAGGGTCCGACCTCACCTCGATCTCCGCTGTGCGCCATACCTGCATACTCATGTAGTCTGCAGTAGTGCAGTACGTACCCAATCTACGTGCCGCACGAAAGATATGATTGATTCATCTCATAGACAGGTTGGGGCTATGCTTCCATTTCGAAAAACGAAATCTCATAGACGGACATCGACTCTTGCATGTCCATCGGCGTCAGGGAACGGCACGCGCTGGTGCTGCATGAACGGGAGCTTGATCTCGCCGTCTCGACTTACGTCTCGCGATACCTAATCCGTCCATAAATCTCTATCGTCCGTAATTGTTTCATCTATCCGCACACTAGTGGAAAAAGGGCTACTAGTGGCGCACCAAAAAGCCTTTCTGTGGCGCACCCAGGGAAATGGGGGGTGCGCCACAGAAATCTCGCCACTAAATTATATTTCTGTGGATTTCTGTGGCGCACCCCCTCGGTGCCCCACAGAAAGTGGCACATTTCTGTGGCGCATCCTTCCTAGTGCGCCACAGAGATTTATCAGTGGCGCATCCTTGTACTGTGCGCCACAGAAATAGGTGCGCCACAGCAAAATTGTGCCATGCGCCACAGAATTATTTACAACAATTTTCATATTATTTCTGCCCGCTGTACAAATACAGGTATATTAACGAAAATACATGTATATATTACAGGATTTAAACACACATAACAGAAACATGATATATTTGACACATCACATTACTTAGACACATCACATATAGTTACAAATGCAGAATCTTACACAAGTCATGATACAAATGGAGCTCGAAATACAAAAGTTCATCATTTCATCATTTCATACATATAGAGTTATCAAATAAAGTATATCGGCGATGATGGTGAGGAAGATCAGCGGGAGAGCACGATCACGTAGCCTAGTTCTGCATCGGCGCCGGGAACAGTTTGTACATTTCCTTCGTCGTCCACGTCCTGGTGTCCTGCTGCAATGCTAGGCGTTCTTCGATCTCCCTCTTAGTCAAACATGGAGATGGATTGGTAAGTATCAGTTAATAACCTAAATAGAGTGTGAATAATTCATCTAAGTGCAATAAAGAAAACACTTCTTGCGAGTGAGGCAAGCAGCTAGCTAGGCGCAGTTTTGTAATACATCATACCTCTAGGGTAGCGGAGGTGCCCTGCGGTTGCCATGACATCCTGGAGGACGATGATATGTGATAACTTCATCTGGGTGCGATGGAAGTCTTCTCTAAGCTCAGCATCAGAGATTTCCCCCATATTTTTGGTCCATTCCCGGAGTTTATTTGGAAACCTCCTGCCATCTGCTTACTCGACATACCCTTTAAGTTGATGGATGACGTAGAACCCCTCCTTCACGCTCTCAGAGTCCTCCTTGATGCAAGGGAAGTTGGTGACATGCCTGAACTTGTGTGTCTTGTTCTTGTTGAAGAATTCACACTTCTTTTCGAAGGTGCCTCCATTACGGGCATAGATCTCGAGAGCCTCATCGAGAACATTCTTTATTCGGGTGTAGTCTTTCTCTGTAACCGAACTCCCCGAGTCGAAATAAGTGGCAATGGACCACCTCGGGTTTACGGCGATGAGTACTGCATACTTGTCCCTGCTTAACACAATTCAAACGGAATGTAGGAAATTCATGATAAGCAATGGAACGACTCTATGGGAAAACATAAGTTACGACATCGACGAGCGGATGTGTACTTACTCGCAAAAGAAAGGCTCAAGATGGCTGTTCTTGCTCATGTTTTTCAGCATGAAGCTTTGGAGGTACTCCCTCGCCATGATCCGTCTCCCTGATCCTTCAACCAGCTGGCTGTCACGCATGTAGTAGGGATCCGCTACCGCGACGTACGGGTTTGTCTCTCTCTTGATCTTCACCGCCAGATTGAGCGCGTATAGACGGACCAAGTTATAGTCCAGCCGTCTAGAGTG
The DNA here is from genome assembly GCA_026929855.1 of Poa annua. Classification (NCBI taxonomy): domain Eukaryota; kingdom Viridiplantae; phylum Streptophyta; class Magnoliopsida; order Poales; family Poaceae; genus Poa; species Poa annua. Next base: position 45,045,403 of record CM049436.1, read on the forward strand.
AAACAGCTTGAAGACGTCCTCGAAGGCTATAAAGATTACATCTGCAGGGGCTTCATCGACAAAGTTCACGCCCTTTGGCACCTTGCACGTGAACACCGGGTAATTTGGGTCCTCGTCTTTAAGAAGGATGCCCTCTAGCGTCAAGATAGCATCATGCAAAGCTTTCATGGATCCTTGTGCGATGCGGAGCAGCTTCGGAGGCAGTATCGGTTTACCAGCTTCATGCATTCGGGTCAAGCCATCACGACATGGTGGAACCATTTGTTCATCCCGAACAGTCCTAGGAGCTGGCTGGCTCGCAGAGGCACCTGGCTTACTTCTCTTCCTGTCCTTCTTCTTCACCTCTGGGGATTGCACATCTTGAATCGATTTATGCAGTGTGCCAGGGCTGAAAATGTTAGCCTGTTCAGCTTGATCGCCGGCCTCCGGAGGCGTGTCTTGAGATAAACCATGGAAGTTCAGGCGCTGCGAGCATGACGTGGGACGAATAGGCATAATGCGGGGGCCGCAGAAGTGTTCGTCATGCAAAGGAGGCATGTACGAACCATCCAAGGCGCCAGTGTTGAGGAAGCCATCGACGTCGTCGCCATTATTATCATCATCATGATCATCGTCGATGACTGGAAGTTGAGGCGCAATGGCTTTGTCTTTGGCTTGTTGCGGTGCAGACGCTCCCAACAGTATTTGGTGCCGGCTTGTGGTGGCGACGACCGGCGCTTCCTTCCGGGTCCTGGCAACGGGTGCTTGTGGCGCCGGCTCGTTCACAACAGGTATATGTGGCGGCCTCGACGAGGGCCGAACGATAGAGTGCCTAACCTTTTGTGGCGGCTTCGAGGAGGCGCCGGAGGTGCGTCTGACCCCCCCCCCCCCAAGACGAATTTGGCTCTTCGGCCATTCCATGAGCCACTTGACGCAGGCTCCAAGGACCATGTGCTCATCCTCGGCTCCCGGAGGTTGCATTGGGTGATCGATGTGTTGAAACTGAGGCAATACCTCATCCAACTTGATTCTCAGCACGGCCTCGTTCATGCGTTGGTTGTGCATTAGGCTACTCTTTGGTTGTATGATCGTGCCCTTAGCAACATCCACCAACTCGCCGCCGGCCCGCACCGTATGCAGGAGTATGCAAGGCGTGTCCTGAGAGTCAACACATGCATGTTGGGCATCATGAGATGGCAGTCATCAAAGGCATAGTTAATTATAGAAGATGTCGTGGACTAACTAGTTAGTTACCTTGTGGATTGCGTTGAGCTCCTCTAATGTTGATACAATGGCGCCGGTGCCGGCGGCCGGCGTCTCATTCTCTGGCACCGGAGGTTGCATGGGGGGCTCCTGTGCCTCGGTAGGGGGCGCATGTGGCACAGTATGGAGCGGCGGCTCGGCAGCGGTGTTGGCCGGCGGGGTCACCATCTGGTCCGGCGGGGTCACCATATGGCTGGAGGTGCTGCCGGCGTAGCTGGGCACGTGTATCGGCCCCTGTCGACCTGCCGCATTCCAAGCAGCTATACCCTCCATGAACCCAGGGGGTAAGAAATCCCGGATCCCCTCCTTCACTAGCTGGCTCACAGTGCTGGAGTGCACTTTCTCCTGCTCCAGTGATTCCACCTTCTTCCTTAGCTTCAGAACCTCGGCGCTATCCCTACTCGGCTTCCTCCTCTGCCTTCTCTTCTCACCGCCGTCCGTGCTGTAGTACTGGAGGAACTTCATGCTCGTACCAAATCCGGACACACGGCCTACTGACGTCGGCGCCGCCGTCTTCTCCCTCTCCTTGTAAACGTTCATCGCCCTGTTGAAAGTACTATCCCAGGGCTCCGTCGAATCCTGGGACGACGGGCCGGCCTCAGCGTCAGCCTTCAACTCGGCCTCCTGCAGACAATGCAAATTAAGGTGAACCCATGCATGTAGAAAAATATGGCTACGCGGTAAATTAAATTCCTTACCAGCACTTTCTCCAATCTCTTCACATCAGCATCGTCCGTAACGAATTCCCCCGTGTCTTTGACCAGATAGTAGCGGGACCGGACATAGTTCCGGACCTGCTCGTCCGCGATTTTGTGCCACGGGTTCTCTTTCCCTAGTCTTTCAACCTCGGCATCCTCCTTGTCCCAAATGGGCTGTTTTCCTCGGTAGCCACCGCTTCCCAAACGGTGGTTACCTAGGTTCAGGTCCCGCATTTTCTTCCCCCACTCGGTCCATTTTTTAGACTCCTCAGTAGACAAGGACAACTTGAATGCGTCGAAGTCTTCTTTGTCGAGCATCGTGTCTTTGGTTTTTATCTCTTCCCAGGTTTCACCCTTTTCAATCTTCCTCCTCACCCTGCATTTCCAGCTGCTCAAGGCGGTGCTCATCTTCGTGATGGCTAAACTGTCCACCTTTTTGTTGAACGGCTGCGGGAACGTGTATCGTTGGTGAAGCTTCTTGATGAGGGTCTTGACCAGAGCCTCATTCTGCGTGCTTCTGAGGTCCTTCGTGTTGATCGACACGGTTTCCCGGAGGATGCACCCTAGTTGCATGCCGTATCCTTTGGCAAGTCTCTCGGGCTGCAATGGGAGGCCACTTGGCGAGACCTCAGTGAAGACGTCTGTGACGTTGCCGAGTGCTTGCGGTGTCCGATCCCTCCTTGGCTTCTTTTTCTTCTGCGCGGGCGGGTTGGTACCATCGGCCATGTGGTCCTCGCCACCATCGGTGGTGGTATCGGCGTCCTCATGGCTGCCACTAGCATCTCCATCGGTAGTGGTGGTGGAATGCTCCTCATGCTCGCCGCCACCACCAGTAGGACATTTCGCGGCCTCCGCTAATGCACAAGCAAGCACTTGATAAAAGACATGACAAGCATTTTTAGTTGTGCATTTTCACACAGTTTGACGCATATATATATACTCCAAATTAGACCATGACAAAGAACAAACCAACAACTACAAATCCGCTGATTTCAGCTACCCAATGCTAGTCAACAACACACAAATAAAAAGGCTATTGTAGCAGCGAGCACAACAGCGAGCAGCAGCGAGCACAGCAGCGAGCAGCACCACAGGGGAATTTCCCCAAACACCTTGCGTGCAGGGTTCAGTACGGGAGGGGGTGGGGGCATGGCAGGATGCTCACAGGGGTGAGGCCGCAGCGGGGAAGAGGAAGGGGACGGAGGAGGGCGGGGTCGCGGCGGCGAAGACGTAGGGGACGGCGTCGAGCCGGGCGCATCCTCCTCGAGCAGTGGGGCGGTGCGCCGCGGCGTCGAGCAGTGGGGCGGTGGCGCGCGGCGTCGAGGCCGTCGGTGGCGCAGGGAGGTCACCGGCGACAAGGTTGAGCCGGGCGCGTGTAGGGATGGGGGGGCGGCCGGCGGCGACGAGATGGGGCGCGGCGGCGGCGTGTTGGAGCGGTTTGTCGGGCGCGGCGAGGTTTGGGACTTAGGCGTGTGGGAGCGAATTTGGAATGGGTGTGAGAGGCAGGCGTGGGCGGCCCCACGTGTAAGCGGCAGAAAAAGAATTCTGTGGCGCATCCGATTTGTCAATTTGTCAAAAGCTCGCCGATTTCAGTGCCGGTCCTTTCGTGCGGGGCTCTTTCGAGCTCGTTTTCACCATCGAATAGGTCACCGCGTTTCCTCCACGGGTGATCCATGCGAGGCCACCGTCGAGCACCTGGGTACACGGTTTTCGAAGACCCATCCCTTGGTAGCTGGAGATGCGGGGTCCCATCCATGCACCTGACACATGCACAGAATCCGTGGCCTACCTGGGCTGATACGTATGAGCAACCAGGATAGTCCTGCACCGTCGTGAACATGGCGGCTCTCATGTCGAAATATTCTCTAGTATAGGCATCCCACGTACGGGCTGGCGTGTCCCACAACGTGGCTAATTCCTCTTTCAACAGTGTGAGATACAGATGTATGTCGACACCCGGTTGTTTCGGCCCCTGGATGAGAATGCTCATGTGTATGTACCTTTGCTTCGTGCACAGCCAAGGGGGAAGGTTGTAAGGCCATACAAACACGGGCCAGGTGCTATGCGTGCTAATCTGGCTGCCGAACGGATTGAGTCCATCGGTGCTCATACCCAGCCTGACGTTCCTTGCGTCGCCTCCGAAATTTTGAAAGGCGTCCAATGCTTCCCACTGGAGGGCATCTGAAGGGTGTGACAGGATCCTTCCCTTCTCCGGATCTTCTTCGGGCTTCTCCCTTTCCGCGTGCCATTGCATTAGCTTTGCTTCCTTATGGTCCACAAAGTACCGCTGCAGACGGGGAGTGATAGGAAAGTACCATACCACTTTTCGAGGAACTTTCTTGTTAGCACCCTTGTACCGTCCTTGGTCGCACACCGGACATTTGGTTATGTCCTTGTACTCTCCCCGGTAAATTGCGCAATCATTGATGCAGGCATGGTATTTGACGTGCGGTAAGTCAAGTGGGCACACGACTTTCTTGGCCTCCTCGATGCTTTTTTGGCAATGTGTTCCCCTCGGGAAGACGATCGTGCATGAATTTCATGCTCTTCGTGAAGCTCACGTCGGTCCACTTGCTTTGCGCCTTCATCTCCAGAGCATCAAGCGTTACTTGCAAGCGCGTATCCTCTGGCCGGCACCCAGGATACAACGGAGTCTTCCCGTCGATCTCCATTTGCGCCAGTTTGGCTTTCTCTGTGGCGGTGCTCGTCTCCTCGAGGAGCAATTCTTGAACATGAGAGTCCCGTAAGGCCGACATTAGCGTGTTCTCCGTGTTCGCGTCTTCTCCACCGCCATCTCCCCCATGGTCATCATGATCATCTTGTCCGCCGACATCTCCTTCGTCATGATCATCTTGTCCGCCGACATCTCTTTCGTCATGTCAGGGCGCATTTGTTGTTTTCGGTGTCTGGTTCAAGCCTAGCATGAAACCTTGCCTGAGCAGGCGATCCTCCAATTGTCCGGAATCAGGGTCGATCCATCTCTCGAGTTTACATTTTCGACACGGACATCTTATCTGGCGCCTGTTACACTGAATCATTTCCGCCTTCGCTTCTTCCTTGTATCTACTGATTTGACAGGATCTCATCATGACGACCATGGTTGCCTACGCACGGGGTTACATAGAGCACACAACCGAGAAACGTTATTTAGAACCGCAACATATGCACACACACATACACACACATGCATGTTCGACGGAAATTTTTGGCATGACTTCTCGTAATAGTCGGACGTATGGGTGGTGCAAAAATTTGCCGAAATGGAAATGAATCAACATTTCGGCAAACATACATGCACCACGCCGCCGCAAGAAACAACAAAAACAACAAACATGCATATGCATGTGTCCACATACACCGATGGCCATACACCCGGCGCCCCATAAATGATCGGTGGCTATATACATCGAGATGGCATATACACCGGCCGTAAACCGATGCCATACCACCGCACAAGCATGCACACCACAACAAAAAGAGAAGATGTCTCACCTAGTAGATTGGAGCTCCTCCCGGACCTTGATCGTGTGATGTGTGTTTGGAGAGAATTTAGTGGACAAAAAGAGGAGGAGAGAGTATATATGAAGCCTCCCTACCTACTAACCAATCTCTATGGAACAAAATAGGTTTTAACCTACTAGAAATGGAGGAATAATGGAGAAAGAATGGGGAGAATTGGGTGAGAAAGAGGAGAAATACGAGCTGTCTGAGAGAAGGGGAAAGGTTGCAAATGAATCTGAGATTTTAGTGCATTGAATGCTTTTGTGGACCCTGGTTGACATTTTGTGGCGCACCAAATAATATTTTTATGGCGCACCTGTCACATGCGCCACAGAAAGTTCACATTCTGTAGCGCACCAATGCCATGCGCCACAGAAAGTTCACATTCTGTGGCGCACCGTCCACCATGCGCCACAGAATGCCAACTTTTTGTGGCGCATGGGCCAAGGTGCGACACAGAATATCTATTTTCTGTGGCGCATGGGCAGGGTGCGCCACAGAAACTGCCCCGGTTTCCGAAATTCGAACTGGCTGGCGGGGACCACCTACTTTCTATGGCGCATGCTCCACAGTGCGCCACAAAAAAGAACATTTCAGTGGCGCATGTTTATATTGTGCGCCACAGATGTTTGTGGCGCACCGGTTTGGTGCGCCACTAAATGTTTTTTGTGGCGCATGGGCTTAGGGTGCGACACAAACAGGCATCCCACCTATAAGCCTTTTTCTACTAGTGGCAGGGCAGGAGGGGCGTGCATGGCCGTGTCGCCCGGTCGAGCGATCGATCGGAACGGGGGACCTCCAACTAGGTATGGATTTGCTAACTTGCATATTTCCTGATTTACAAGTTTGTTACTCTCTCGGTTCATGAATGGATGTTTCACCTTTGTCTAAAACTCTAAATTTATATGTATCTACACTAAAATATATCTAGATACATGTAAATTTAGAAAAACTTGAGACATCTTTATATACGGAGAGACTACATGAAATTATATCTGCATTGCCATGCTCAAATGCTAGCGGTGAAAGATGAAGAACACGTCTTGCTCTCTTCACTCTGAAATTAACCAGCTAGCTAGCTGACCACCTGCAACGTTCACGTCTCCATGGGGAAAGAAAGAGAAGGTACAATCCTACAAACCAAGTTTTGCTACCCCGATCACTCGAGGGATCATATGCAACACCCTGTTCAACCAGTGGCGGATCCAGAATTCAATCAGACCCCGGGCCAACTTCATATTACGTATTGTAGTTAGTGTAAATCATAGGCTAAATTAACATTTTTTTGCTAATGCATAGGTGAAAAAAGATTCTACACCCAGGGCCATGGCCCGGCTGCCAGGGGTGTAGATCCGCCCTTGTGTTCAACAACCTGGTGCTGATGGCTCTGTGTTACTGCCTAGTTTTTGTTTTTTTGAAACCGGGCAGTTTGCCTTTTTATTGATATATAACAAATGAATTGGTCAGTTTATAGGAAAACTAGTCGAAAACCGGATACAACAACACAACATGCTACACCGGTGCTAAGACCACGCACCACACAAGTAGACGGTCTAACCGTCCAAGGGGCCAAGGCCGACACCCTATTCCTCAATGCCACAGCGGAGGCGAAACTCGGAGCCGCCGCTCCGACATCCACGCTGACCACGGGTCAAGCTCGACGATAAAACCGTCGAAACAGGAATGGACGACACCCTCGCACCTTAACGCGATGCAACGGAGGCGAGATCAAAGCCGCGGCTCCGACATCCACGTCGGCCACAGGACCACGCACCACCTAGCTGAAAACGAAGAAATCATCGCTGCACCGACGGGTCAGGAGTCCCTCTAGCCGGTGAACATCCAAGACGCTACGCGCGACAGCGATATGATGATGCGCGGGCGGTTCACATGAGTGGTGCCATGACGTGAAGAAAATGTTAGAATTTGGGCCCATGAGTGGGAAGCCCAATTAGCAATTTCTGAAATCTCAAAGCCCATGGAAAAATGGCAGCTCACATGTGGGTGGTGTGGGAGCAAAAGTTTAGTCCCACATTGCTAGTTTGAGAGGAGTGGCACCACCTTATATAGTGGAGTGGTGTGCTACTTGGTAAGCTTGTGAGAACATGAGGCTCTCTCACGCGCTCCTCCTCCTCCGCCGCCGCTCGCACGCACGCACCGCCCGCCCGTCGCGTCACGACGCGACGCGCCGCGCCGCGCCGCGCCGCGGGTTGCGGGAATCTCGCCGAGCCGAGCTTTATTTTTGCAGTACAGGAAAAAGGTTTTGACGGACGCGTCTTGGTTAGTCGGATCGTGGGCTACCAACCGATCTAAACGTGTGCGACGTGGACTTGGCCCACTCTGACCCGTTAGGGTTTTTCCTCCGAGCTGCGCTATATAATGCCCTGCACTGCGTGCGCTGCAAACACCCCGAACCAATCTAGGTTTTGCCAAACTCTTGCCTTGCGCCGCCACCGTAGTCTACTCCATCCCGAGCGCCGGCGTGCACCGGCGAACGGGACAGCAGGTCTCCGGAAGCGCTCGCCCTTGTGATCCTGTACGGGAGAGGGCGAATAAGGTTTTTGGGAAGCGCTCCGCGCGACTGCTCTCAAGGTCTTCATCACGGCTCGACTTCCTGGACGATCTCCGGGTCCGCGGGCGACTCGTCTTCAACGTCGTCTTCTTCGAGCTGCTACCGTTGCTGCTCAAGCTGCTGCCGCCGCTGCTCCGACAACTACTACAACGACTACGACTACAACTACTTCATCTACGATCGTTCGGTACGTTCGCCACGTTTCGATGTGCTGTTTTACTATGGCTGTGTTCGTAGATGTCATGCTGTTGTTCATGTTAATTAATACGTCTAGTATTTTCGAGGTTAACATGTTAGTAGCGTTTGCGACCATGCTTTATATGCTGGAATTAATCATGGAAATTATGCCTATTAATCCAACAATCCAAAAACCTTATATGTGTTATAGGCAATTTTCTGAGTTAAACATGGGACATCTAGCTGATGCGCTGAGGCCGGATAAGTTTACCGGCGAGGGCTTTAAGAGATGGCAGTACAAGACCGCGTTGTGGTTGCAATCTCTGAAAGTGTTCGAGGCTAGTGCGGGTTTACCTGAAGGAACTATATCTGACGAGGATCAGAACAAGTTCATGGAAACCAATACTGCCTTTGTGGGACTCGTTCTGAGTGCTCTTAGCAACAAGCTGTTTGATGTGTACATGCACTTCAAAGATGGCAAAGAGCTCTGGGAGGCACTGAACGTTAAGTTCGGTGTAGCAGATGCTGGCAGTGAACTGTACATCATGGAGAGCTTCCATGATTACAGGATGGTTAACAACCGTTCTGTAGTCGAACATGCTCATGAGGTACAGTGCATTGCAAAGGAGCTTGAGCACGCCAAGTGTGCCTTACCTGACAAGTTTGTGGCTGGATGCATTATCGCAAAGTTGCCCCCTTCATGGAGGAACTTCGCCACAGCTCTCAAACACAAGAGACAGGAGATATCGGTTGAAAACCTGATAGCGTCTCTTGATGTTGAGGAGAAGGCTCGGGCTAAAGACACTGCTGAGAGAGGTGGTGAAGGTCAGTCTAGCGCCAACATGGTGCAGAAGAACCATAACCACAGCAAGAACAAAGGAAAGCTCAAGCCTGCGTTCAATGTACCTGTCAAGACTAATTCTTTTAAGAAGAAGAAGAAGAAGGTGAACAAATCTGAGCTAGGTTGCTATACCTGTGGAGAGCTCGGCCACTTCTCTGTGGACTGCCCAGAACGTGCAGACAAGAAAGGGAAGAAGGCCAACAATGTCAACGTCGTGACCGCTAGCAATACTGATGGGTATGGTAATTTACCATTTGTGCTTTCAGTATTTCATTCTCCATGTTGGTGGATTGATACGGGTGCTAACGTTCATGTGTGCGCTGACATCTCTTTGTTCACTTCTTATCAGGTCGCTCGGGATTCTTCCGTCCTAATGGGGAATGGATCACATGCTACTGTTCGTGGTGTTGGCAGGGTAGATCTGAAGTTTACTTCGGGGAAGATCGTGCAGTTGAGTAACGTGCAGCATGTCCCTACTATGAACAAGAATCTCGTTAGCGGTTCCCTTCTATGCAGAGATGGGTTTAAGTTAGTCTTGGAGTCCAATAAAGTAGTTGTGTCAAAGTTTGGACAATTTATTGGTAAAGGTTATGAGTGCGGAGGCTTGTTCCGTTTTTCACTTTCAGATTTCTGTAATAAATCAGTAAACCATATTTGTGGCGGTGTTTCCGATGATACCAGTGTTTGGCATTCTCGTTTATGTCACATTAATTTTGGTTTGATGTCTCAGTTGTCCAGTATGAGTTTAATTCCGAATTTCACTATTGCCAAAGGTTCCAAGTGCCATAGTTGTGTGCAATCAAAGCAATCTCGAAAGCCTCACAAGGCAGCCGAGGAGAGACACTTAGCACCGCTGGAACTCGTACATTCCGATCTGTGTGAGATGAATGGCGTGTTGAAAAAAGGTGGAAAGAAATATTTCATGACTTTAATTGATGATGCTACTAGGTTCTGTTATATATATTTGTTGCAAACTAAAGATGAAGCTTTAGACTACTTTAAAATTTACAAAGCCGAAGTAGAAAATCAACTAGAGAGAAAGATCAAACGTCTCAGGTCGGATCGTGGTGGCGAGTATTTCTCTAAAATATTTGATGTATTCTGTGAGGAACACGGTATTATTCATGAGAGGACGCCTCCCTATTCTCCCCAATCAAACGGGGTTGCCGAGAGTTAAAACCGCACGCTGACCGACTTGGTGAACGCCATGTTGGACACTGCTGGTTTATCTAAGGCATGGTGGGGGGAGGCTTTATTGACTTCGTGTCATGTCCTGAATAGAGTTCCTAACAAGAATAAAGAGAAGACCCCTTACGAGGAGTGGTCTGGGAGAAAACCATCACTTTCATATTTACGCACTTGGGGGTGCTTGGCGAAAGTCAATGTTCCAATACCTAAGAAACGTAAACTCAGACCAAAGACAGTGGATTGTGTCTTTCTGGGTTATGCTCAGCGGAGCATCGGCTATAGATTTTTAGTAGTTAAATCTGAGGTACCTGATATGCATGTTGATAGTATTATGGAATCTCGTGATGCAACTTTCTTTGAGAACATGTTTCCTATGAAGGATATGCATAGCACTGCCAGAATTTCTTCTGAGATATTTACTGAATCTAGTACATCTGTTGATCATTCTGAACAACCACATTTTGAGGAAGTCCTTGAGAAGGATGACAATGAAGCTCCCAAGAGGAGCAAGAGACAGAGGATTGAAAAATCCTTTGGTGATGATTTCATTGTGTACCTTGTGGACAATACTCCTACGTCCATTGCAGAGGCATTTGCATCTCCTGATGCGGATGACTGGAAAGAAGCTGTCCATAATGAGATGGACTCGATTCTTTCTAATGGAACTTGGGAATTATCTGAACGACCCTATGGTTGCAAACCTATGGGTTGTAAGTGGGTGTTCAAGAAAAAGCTAAAGCCTGATGGTACTATTGAGAAGTACAAGGCACGGCTTGTAGCCAAGGGCTACCCCCAGCGTGAAGGCGAAGATTACTTTGACACCTATTCACCTGTTGCTAGACTGACCACCATTCGTGTATTACTTTCCCTGGCTGCCTCCTATGGTCTGATCGTTCATCAAATGGACGTAAAGACAGCTTTCCTTAACGGAGAGTTGGAAGAGGAAATCTATATGGATCAGCCTGATGGGTTTGTAGTAAAAGGTGAAGAGAGAAAGGTGTGCAAATTGTTAAAATCTTTGTATGGGCCGAAGCAAGCACCTAAGCAATGGAATGAGAAGTTTGACAGGACTTTAACTTCTGCGGGCTTTGCCATTAATGAGGTTGATAGGTGTGTGTATTATCGCCATGGTGGGGGCGATAGTGTCATATTATGCTTGTATGTTGACGGCATACTAATTTTCGGTACAAGCATGATAGTGATAAATGAGGTCAAGTCTTTCCTGTCAAAGAGCTTTGATATGAAAGATCTGGGACAAGCTGATGTGATTCAGAACATCAAGCTTATTGTCGGCCCAGTGGGATCCAGGGTGTGCAGAGCCCACTCTCCACAGCCCTCACACGCGACAGAGTCGATGAAACGACTAAGGACCAAGCAAAACGCTTGGAGAGACCCTCGAGAGGTAAAGCCCTCGAGAGGGCTGAAGGGGGGAGCGAAGGCCTGAAGAGGCCCCTCCCGAGGCTGCCCCTCTACAGGACCCTCTCCCCTGGAGAGGGGTCAACGCAAATCCCTCCACAAGGCCACCCAGGCCCTGTGGAGATACTTCGCTACCAAGCAACCGCTGCAAGGCGCACATGGCCACTGCCGCGCCGCAGAGTGACGCGCGCGTCTGCGCGCGATGACGACGGCGCCGCAGTTGCCGTTCTGGTGATTAAAGGAGTCAACAAAGCTGTGTCCCCTGCGCAGGACTGCGAAGTTTTCCCCTTTGGTGATAAAGCAGATGGCCGGCGCTACACTCCAACGGTGACGTCACCGTGGGCACCCCCGCGGTGTCTTCAGTACCAGCTGGCCGTCCTGTGTGGACGGTGGCTTTTCTGCGCCAAGGGCAGGCGTTGCAGCCATGGACCGGGTCCACGGGCAGCTGGGCAGCAGTGCACCCCGCTCCACCGTTCGTCGCCATGTGGGAACCCTTCCGCTGCGCAGGTCGCGAGGATGAGGCCCGAGGCGCCTATAAAAGGGGAGGGAACTCCTCCGCAGCAAGGGATCGACTGATCGCACCATAGCTTAACCTAGCCTACCGAACTCGAGGAGGAAGAAGACCTCAGCTTCCCTCCTTGAGCTCTACACTGCCGCGAGGGAGCCCTCGGCAAGCTCATTGTACTGTACCCTCTACAGCGCAATTTAGACAAGCAGGAGTAGCGGTTTTACCTCCTCCAGAGGGCCGTGAACCTGGGTACGGGTTGGTGTTCATCTCTGTCGTGCTATCCCTCTCCTGGCTCGTCGAGCATCGTCGTCGGGCCGGTTGAGGGTTGTAGACCAACGTGTTCAGTCCCCTCCACGAACTTCTCCTCAGAGAGTGACTATCCCTAGCTTCGTGGGAATCACACCTCGACATTTGGCGCGCCAGGTAGGGGACTGAGGCGCGTCTTCAACCTCCGGCCGGTCTCCACGCCATGACGGACACCCGCGCGACGCGCGCCAACAGGCGCGCAGCTGACAGGGCTCATACCGAGCCCGGCACCGCCACCACTCGCGGCCGCCGCGGCCGTCCTCGCACGACGGAGCGCGCCAACACCGGCCCGCACGTGGAGGAACCTGAGAGCGAGGAGCACCGTGGCAGCGGCCACCGCGGCGACAGGGATGCCTCCCCTGAGCACCACGACGATGCTGAGTCTTCGCATCCGTCTCGACGCCAGAGCGCGTCTTCTCAGGGACGCCCAGAGCCCACGCCGCACACCGCGTTGCTCATGGCCCAGGACCTCCTCCGCTACCGACCAAGCGCGGAGGCCCACGACCAGTGGCTGGACCGCCTCCACCACCTCATCGACGTCGCGACAACGCGCCCCGCTCCGTCTCGCTCCCTCGTTCACCACTCCGCCCGCGCTGGAACTGCCGCGCCGGATGCGCCTCCGCCGCCGCCAGGACCACCTCCGGCCGCAGCCCAGAGGGCTCCATCTCATGCGGCCTCGCCGCGCGATTGCCAAATTGTGCAGCGCGACGCGCCAGACGCGCGGGTGGGGATGGAACGCTGGAGAGACCTCCAAAACCGCCTTGTCGAGGAAATCGGCCAGGCGGGGCAGCAGAACCGCAGGGCTCTCCAGGGCGGCACCGCCACATACGCCACCGGCTGCATGGCCTTCACCCGCGCCCTGCGCCGCGTGGTATGGCCGCAGAAGTTCAGGCCAGCCCTCCCCAAGGGCTACGACGGGTCAAGCAACCCCATCGAGTTCCTGCAGCTCTACACCACCTCTATCCAGGCTGCAGGAGGACACGACAAAGTCATGGCCAACTGGTTCTCCCATGCCCTCAGGGACTCCGCGCTGTCGTGGCTCCTCAACCTGCCCGAGGACTCCATCGACTCATGGGAGGAGCTCTGCAGGCAGTTCGTCGCCAACTTCAAGGGCACCTACGAGCGCGCGCTCACCCACAACGACCTGCGCGCTGTGGTGCAGAAGAAGGATGAGACTCTCCGCAAGTACATCCAGCGCTTCAGCCAAGTGCACAACAAGATCCCGAACATCCCCGACACGCAAGTCATCGCCGCCTTCAGGGAGGGCGTCACAAATCGCAGGATGCTCGAGAAGCTGGGCATTCACGACAAGCTCACCTCTGTGGTGAAGCTGTTCGACCTCGCTGACAAGTGTGCCAAGGCTGAAGAGGGACTCCTCTTCGTCAAGATGAGCCAGCGGACGGACGACCTGGCTGAGGGATCCGAGAGCCACAAGAAGCGCGAGGAGACCAAGCGCAAGACCACCGCTGTCCTGGCGGCGGAGCCAGCCGCCAAAAACGCCCGCAGAGGCTCCCCTGAGCCTGGCAACAAGGAGGCGGACAACCGTCCTTTCTGTGTCTACCACAACAGGCGCGGCCACGCCACAGACAACTGCTTCGATCTCAAGAGGCTGAGCCGAGAGCGCGAGCGCGAAGAAGGCAACGGGAGCCGCGGCCGAGGCCGCGGCTACCGCAGGGATGGCAGAGGCGGACGCGGTGGCGGCTATCAGAAGCCGCCAGGCACTCAAGCCAACGCTGCCGAGAAGAACAACAACCTCCCTGACGAGGAAGATGGAGGTTATCAGGCCCCAAGGGGGGCTATGGCCTGCATCCTCAGTGGACCTCAGGCGCCCAAGTCGAACAACCAGTTCAAGCAGTTCGCCCGCGAGCTCAATGCCGCGCTCCCGAGCACCGAGACCTCCAGGCCCCTCAAGTGGTCCCAGTACACCATCGCCTTCGACGCCAAGGACCACCCCAAGTCGACCAAGACTGTTGGAACCCTCCCCCTGGTCTGCTCCCCCACCATCCACAACATCACCGTCTCCAAGACGCTCATTGATGGGGGAGCAGGTCTGAACGTCATCTCTGTCGAGACCTTCGAGACTCTTCAGGTGCCTTACGAGTGGCTCATGCCCTCCAGGCCGTTCACAGGGGTCACTAGTGGTTCAATCGAACCTCTGGGGCAGGTCCGGCTGGCCGTCACATTCGGCACGCAGAAGAACTACCGCACCGAGCTGATCGACTTTGACGTCGCACACATTGGCCTGCCGTACAACGCCATCCTCGGCTACCCCGCCCTCGCGAAGTTCATGGCCGTCACGCATCATGCCTACAACATGGTCAAGATCCCCGGCAGCGCTGGCACCATCGACATCCATGGTCATATCCTGGATGCCACGCACGCTGTCAAGAGCGCCTACAAGGCAGCTGCCATGGCGTTTCCGGCTGACGAGGACATGGAGCCTCTCGAGAGGCCTCAGAAGAAGAAACAGATGTTCTCTCAGGAGCAAGCTTCCACGAAGAGGGTATCGTTGGGCACCAGTGGCTCGGGGGCTGAGGGGACAGGGGCCAGCGTCACCATAGGCGCTGCCCTGCCTCCCAAATAGGAAAGCGCGATCGTCGCCTTCCTTCGGGCAAACTCTGACATGTTCGCATGGACTCCGTCGTGTACCAAGGGAGGTGATCGAGCACCACTTAGCTGTGTGTCCAGACGCACGCCCCGTTAAGCAAAAAGCACGCAAGCAAGCCCCCGAGAAGCAAGCATTCATCGTCAAGGAAGTAGAGAAGCTAAAAGCGGCAAATGTCGTCCGCGAAGTCGCGCACCCCACTTGGCTCTCCAACGGCGTGGTTGTACCTAAACCCGCTGGAGGAGGCCGACTCTGCATCGACTACACAGATGTCAATAAAGCCTGCCCCAAGGACCCATACCCCATGCCGAGGATAGACCAGATCGTGGACTCCACCGCCGGCTGTGACCTCCTCTGTTTTCTGGACGCCTTCTCTGGTTATCACCAGATCAAAATGGCTAAAGAGGACGAGGAGAAGACAGCATTCCTCACCCCTTGTGGTGTGTATTGCTACACTTGCATGCCCTTTGGCCTGAAGAACGCCGGCGCCACTTTCCAGAGGCTCATGAGGATAGCCTTGGGGGCGCAGATGGGCAGAAACGCAGAAGCGTATGTCGACGACATCGTGGTCAAGTCTCGCGAGGGAGACACCCTCTTGAAGGATCTCGAGGAAACCTTCGCCAGCCTGCGCAAGGTGAACATCAAGCTGAACCCCGCCAAGTGCGTCTTCGGGGTGCCTTCAGGCAAACTCCTCGGATTCCTCGTGTCCCACCGCGGCATAGAAGCAAACCCTGACAAAATCAAGGCCATAGAAGGGATGCAGCCTCCTCGCCGACTCAAGGACATGCAGCGCCTAGCAGGCTGTATGGCTAGCCTGGGCCGCTTCATCTCTAAGTTCGGTGAGAGAGCCCTGCCATTCTTCAAGATCATGAAGAGATCCGGCACATTCAAGTGGACCCCTGAGGCGGACAAGGCTTTCGAGTACCTGAAGAGATATTTGGCCAGCCCACCAGTCATGGTGGCCCCCAGGACAGGCGAACATCTGAAGCTGTACCTATCAGCCAATCCTCAGACCGCAAGCGCCGTCCTGGTGGTCGAGAGGGAAGAGCCAGTCCTCCCCAAGAAGAGCGCTGCCACTCCAAGCCCAAAGCCGCCCGACAAAGACCTCGGCAAAGGAGCAGTCTCCACAGACCCACTGCCAGGCCCACAGCCCCAAGTCGAGTCTGCTCCGAACACCCTTGCCGAGATCCCTCCACAGGCAAATCTCGACAAGGGCCCTGAAGAGCCTCCACAGAGAGCCGACGCTGCACCTCCCTCGACAGCCCTTGTCGAGCACCCCGTGTACTTTGTCAGTACGGTACTGCGGGATGCTCGGGAGCGGTACCCAATGCAGCAGAAGCTTCTTGTCGCTCTCCTCATCGCCTCCAGGAAGCTACGACACTACTTCCAGGGCCACCGCATCACGGTGGTCACTTCCTTCCCCCTGGAGCAGATCCTGCGCAATCCCAACGCCACAGACCGTGTCGCGGGATGGAACATAGAGCTGCAGCCATTCAACTTGCGCTTCGACACCACAAGAGTCGTCAAGGGAAGAGCGCTGGTGGACTTCGTCGCAGAATGGACTGACCCAAGCCCTGAAGAGCCTCGGGGAGAAGAGGCCGCGCCCTCCGGAGACATAATGCCCAGACACTGGACCATGCACTTCGACGGAGCCTTCGCCTGCCGCAATGGCGGGGCAGGCGTCGTCTTGACCTCGACCAAAGGCGACAAGCTCTACTACGCTGTCCAGTTATGCTTCACGATTGACAAGATCTCCAACAACATCGCTGAATACGAAGGCCTCCTCGCCGGCTTAAGGGCCGCCATCGCTTTAGGCGTCAAGCACCTGCTCGTCAAAGGCGACTCCCAGCTGCTTGTCAACTTCTCCAACAAAAGCTATACGCCTAAGGACGACCACATGGCCGCATACCTTGAAGAGGTCCGCAGGCTTGAGAAGCACTCTAGGGGCATGGAGCTCATGCACATCCCGAGGAAAGAGAACCAGGAGGCCGATGACATCGCCAAGCAAGCCTCGCGAAGGCAGGCCCAGCAGGCAGGCGTTTTTGAAGAAAGGCTCGCCAAGGCATCCATCAAGCAGCCTCGAGAGGCTACAGCCGCAAGCATGGACGAAGCACTCCCACCACCTCCTGAAGCTGGGGCACCCGACTGTGGTCCCCACACAGGGGAGCGTCTGTTGCTGACGGCAGCTCACCAAGACACAAGCTGGATTCACGAGCTCAAAGATTACTTGGCAAAAGGGATCCTCCCCGAGGAAGATGCGGAAGCAGAGCGAATCGCTCGACAGGCAAAATCCTACTGCATCCTGGAGGGAGACCTGTACCGCAGGCGCCCAAATGGCATCGCGCTCAAATGCGTCCCTCCCGAGGAAGGCCGAACGTTGATCAAGGACATCCATAGCGGGGAGTGCGGCCACCACTCGTGTGCGCGCACCCTCGCCGGCAAGGTCTTCAGGAGCGGGTTCTACTGGCCACAAGTGCTTCAAGATGCGGTCACCATCGTCCAAGCTTGCGACGCCTGCCAGTACCACGCCAAGCAAATTCATCAGCCGGCGCTGGGGCTCCAGACCATCCCGCTCTCCTGGCCGTTCGCGGTCTGGGGGCTGGACTTTCTGGGCCCCTTCCCGAAGTCGCAGGGGGGCTACCGCTTCCTCTTCGTGGCCGTCGACAAGTTCACCAAGTGGGCCGAGGTTGAACCAGTGCGCACCATACCAGCCAGTGCAGCGGTGAAATTCATCAGGAGCCTGGTCTGCCGCTTCGGAGTGCCTAATCGCATCATCACCGACAATGGCTCGCAGTTTACCAGCGGCATCTTCTGGGCTTACTGTGAAAAACTCGGCATCAAGCTCTGCTTTGCCTCGGTGGCTCATCCACGGAGCAATGGTCAAGCTGAGCGAGCAAATGCGGAAGTCCTCAAGGGCCTCAAGACCAGAAGCTTCAATATCCTCAAGGGTCGCGGCAAGGGCTGGATCGACGAGCTCCCATCTGTGCTCTGGTCCATGCGCACGACCTCTTCAAGACCCACGGGAGAAACGCCGTTCGCCCTTGTCTACGGAGCCGAAGCAGTCCTCCCCGCAGAAATCAGGCATGGATCCCCACGGGTCCTTGGATTCAACGAGGACACCCAAGAGGACCTCCACAACGACGACCTGCTGCTTCTTGAGGGACTACGCCGCCGTGCCGCCCTCAGAGCGGCAAAGTACCAGCAAGACCTGCGACGCTACCACAGCCGCCATGTGCGCTCACGCACTCTTGAGGCGGGCGACCTCGTCCTCAGGCGAATCCTCTCCAGAGAAGGCCTCCACAAGCTCTCGCCGATGTGGGAAGGCCCCTACAGGGTCTCCCACATCGCCAGGCCTGGCGCGGTACGCCTCGAGACTGAAGACGGCATCCCCGTCAAGAACCCGTGGAACATCACACATCTACGCAAGTTCTACCCGTGATCATTGTCACGCCAGGCATTTTTTGTCTCTAGAGGGAAGCTCACGGCTTCACCTCCAAGCTTCTCCAAGCTTCTCCTGAGGGTCAGCCCTCCGAGCTCTCCTGCTAATGAGCCACCGCAGGCCGCAGTGAACCTCTGCCACTAATGGGTGGTCCCCATGCCTCGACATGGAAGGAACGTTAGCTTGGCAAACCCAAGTGTAATGAACCGTTTTCGTTCCCAAGTGAACAATGCGCTCAGGCGCCATTTCGTTCCTAAGTGAACTCTGCGCTGAGGCGCCGCTGTGTAATATTTCAATGGCAAGTTTACTTTCGTCATTTACTTTTCCATGTGCGCTTATATTCTTCCCATGCGCACCTCGCGAGCGGGGGCTGAGTACGGTGCCTGTGCCTCAAGAGCACCCCAGTAGCGCTGCAAAATCCAAGGGACCCTGAGCTCTGGCTAAAGGGCATGCTCCCGGATACACGCCACCTCTCCAAAGGACCTTGGTACTCTCTCTCCTCGCGAGATACCCATGAGGAAACCTATAAGCGCGCATGAGTCCCAACTACCGTGCTCTAGCGTTTTGGTTCGCCTCTCTAACATTCACAGGAAACAAGAGTCTCTCCAAGCTTGTGGAGGAGAAACTCGGCCCCTGGAGAAAAACGCATCGCCAAGGGAGTCCTACGCAGGGCGAAAGCCTCGCGAAGCCAAGTTCCCTGCTCACACCAAGAGAATCTCTGCATCTCTCTCACGAGCACTCTGCGTCCCTCGAGCGTTTCTTTTCCCTCACTCTCCATGGACTGCTTGCGCGTCAAAGGGGGGCCCTCGAGCATCGCGCCTCGAGGACTCTTACCTCTCCAAGCCTTAAACTCCCCCCGGCCTTGCCGAGTCATTGCTCGAGCATACCGCAGCGACGGAGTCATAGCGTGAGGAGAAGGGTCCTAGCGACGCAGAGCGAAAAAGACATGGAATTGAAGCAAAAGGCCCTCGAGGGGCAAGCACACAAACTTAGTAGCACATGCTTAGAAATATGAAGTATATTACAGACTGCGAAGAAAAAGTCTTTAAGACAAATATCCCTACGGCGCTACAAGCGCATCACATTTCAGGAAGAAGTCAGGCAGAGGCCTCGCCGTCGTCCTCCCCGGACCCGTCTCCTTCAGGCTCGCCCTCCTCGTCGTCGCCCTCCTCGCCGCCATCATCCTCCGCCGCGGCCCGCTTGAAGCGGCTGCAGAAGTCGTCGACCTGGTCGCGGATGGAATTGGAGATCTTCCACCCTTTCTCCCCCTCGAGAGGCTCGTTCACCGTGGTGAAGTCGAAGCCCGGATGGAGGTGCTGGAGGTTGGTGAAGATGCGGTCGACCGCTACCGCCAGGAGCTGGCGGCACTCCTCCTCGACGACGTCGCGGAGCTCCGCGGCAGGGCCCTCGAGCGCTGTGAAGAGCTGCTCGAAGTACATGAGGTAGGTGGCGGCGTCGGATTGCCTTGAACGGGGACGGCCGGCGCTTCCGCTCCCAGCTTCGCGGCGAGCTCGTTGCCCCGGCCCACTAAGGACTGGAACATGCGCTCCCGCTGCTGCGAGAGCACCCACGCCGCCTGAGCGCTCTCAGCAGCCTCCACCGCCTTCTCCACAGCAGGGCCCACCTGCTGGTTCATCTCCTCCATGTCTGCCATGAGGGAGGCGAGGTCCTGCGCCACGCGCTCGCGAGACTCCTCAGCGACACGGCGACGATCCGCTTCGCGCTTCACCTTGGCGACGAGGGTGGCGTTCATCTTCTCGAGCTGGTGGATCCGGGCGCCGCTTTCGCCAAGCCTCTTCTTGAAGCGGCTCTCCTGCTTGGAGAACCTCTCGCTGTAGTCTCGAGAGACGGCGGCGCGGTACTCCTTCTCCCGCTCCTGGAGCTTCTTCGCCGCCTCCTCCTTCCGCTCGGCAAACCTCGCGTTGAAGCGTTCCACGCTCGCCTTGTGGGTGGACACTTCACGCTCGTGCTTGCTGAGCGCCGCGGCTAGGCTCTCTTCGCGGGCCTCGAGGGCGGCGCGCTGCCCCGACAGCTCTTGCTCCCTCAGCGCCAGCTGTTCGTCGCGGCGGCGCACGTCCTCCTCGCGCTCGCCCAGGCCCTGCCCCCTGGCGTCCAAGCTCGCGCGGACCCCCTCCAGGGCGGTCCGCACGGTCTCAGAATCGGCGAGGATTTTGGCCTCAAGCTCGACAAGCTCGCGGTGCTTGGCTGCCAGGGAGTGCTCCACAGCCTCCCGCTCTGCCCTGGCCGCGGCCAAGTCTTCTGCCGTTGCCCGGCGCTCAGCCTTCAAGGGCTGCAGAAGCTCTTCGGCGTCGCGCATGGCGCCCTTGCGGACCTCCTCGGCGAAGCGCAGCGCCTCCTCGCGCTCCACCTGCAGGGCCAGGTTGCTCCGCCGGCGAGCCTCCACAGCCGCGTGGAACGCGGCCCAAGCCTCCGCGAGCTCGTCTCGCTGTCGGGCAAGCTCCCGGTCCTCCAGAGCGAGGTGGGCCTCCAGCCCCTCCAGGGACTCCCGCACCAGGCGGAAGGCGACGTCACGACGCCCCCTGCTCCAGTCCCAGCTGCCGAGGGCAAGGGCCTGGGAAGTCCCGCTCGGAGCGGAAGGCCCTGCGCCTGCGTCAAGCTTAGAGCGGGGAGCCTCCGCGCGGGCCTGAGGGCTTGGCGGCGTGTCTTCCGCCTCGGCGCCCGCGTTCTGCGCACCGGCGTTGCCCCCCTCAGGCGGCACCTCGTCCTGGGTTCCCGGGGCAGGAGAGGTCTGCCCCGTAGCCGCTGCCTCCTCCTCCGCCGTGGTGCTTGGCGGGGGCGGCGGGAGATCTGCTCCCACCGTCTCGTCGGCCTGTGGCGGGCTCGGGGCCGATGTAGTGTCTGCCGCGGCCTCCTGCTGCACTGGCGGAGTCGCAGCACGCGGCGGAGTGGGCGCCTTCTCCGCCCGCTCCTCAGGGCGCTCCTCCTCCAGAGGCGGCGCGGTCGCCTCGGCCTGAGGAGCATCCCCGTGAGGGCCTGCAGGGATTTCCTATGCAGGCCTCGAGGCCTCTTCTGCTGCGGCCTCTGCCGCGGCCTCCGGAGCGGTCCTCTTCACATCCGCCGCCTTGCGGAGCCTTCGGCGCTTCGCAGGCGCCGGGTCGCTGGCAGAGAGCAAGAAGATCTGTCAGAGGGAGCAAACAAGCAAAGACCGAAGAAGGAGAACAAAATTAGAAACACTTACCCTGTCTTCTTGGCGCGAGTGTCAACCCACGCCATGCCGGACGAACGCCAAGAAGGCGTGGCCGGACTCCGGATCCCTCCGGAGCCGCCTCAGCTTTCCTCTTGAGGGGAGCGCTCGGGGGCTCCCAGCAGGCTTGTCGTGGGCCGCCTTGGTCCGGGGTTCCTGTCGCCCCGCCTCGACCTCCTCGTCATCGCTGGACGAGAGCTCGAAGACCTCGTCAGGAGGGGGCGCGGCTCTTGACGAGCTCGCGCCGCCTGCAGAGGGAATAGACCCAGCCGCCGCGTCGCCCTGCTCAGCGTCGGATGCGTATGGCAACTCCGCAGCGTCTGGCCCTTTCGCCATGGGCATGGGCCCCTCTTCCTCCTCCTCCCCCGCCAAGCCTAGCGGGGTGAAGGTGGGCATCTGTTCCAGAATCGCCAGGCGCGGAGCCAGGTTCATCTGATGAAGAGGCCTCAGCTCCGCAGCGATCGCCACGGGCACGTCGGGGTTGATGAAGAGGCCGCCCATGATGGTCTCGACGACGGCGGGGCGATGGTCGCAGGGGTGGAGTCGCATCGGGTCGGAGGGGCCCGAGTACATCCACATCGGCTTCTTATGCGCCTGCAGAGGCGCGATGCGGCGGCGCACGAAGTCCTCCACGATCATCTGGCCGGTAAGGCCGTTCTCCCGAAGCATCCTCATGCGCGCCACGAGGTCTCCTATCTGTGGACCCTGGAAGACCTGCTTGCCCCAGTGAGTATTCTTCACGGGCGGCGCCTCCGGGGTGTCGAGGAAGGAGCTCCCTGACGAGGCGCCGATGAGGAACCACTTCTGCCTGAAGTCGTCCACCTTCTTCACCACCGCCGTGACGGGCTTCTCGCCGCTCCACGACATGGGGATGTAGACGTCCCCCATGCCGTCCACGATGTGGAATGACACGCATCCCGTCTGCTCGGACTTCGCGGAATTCCGGAGCGCGTAGAAGCTCCGGAAGAGGGCCACCGAAGGCTGCACCCCCAAATAAGCCTCGCACAAGTAGGCAAAGACGGAGAGGACGAGGATGGCGTTGGGATGTAGATGAAGGAGATGGATCTGATAGAAGTCCAGAACCGCCTCCAAGAAGGGCGAGTACGGAGGCACCAATCCGGCGAAAAGGGTGTGAAGGAAGATGGGGAAAAACCCCGCCGGGAGCCGGCCGAGCTTGGCGGCCCGGATGGTGCTGGCGCCGTGTTCGTTAGTCTTCCCGGCGACCAGGTGCTGGATCTTGTCCAGCGCCGTCGCATTGACGCGCTCGCCGATCAGAGCGGGGCCAAGCGCCTCTTCGCCCTGCGCATCGGAGGGGAGCGTCCCCATCGCCGCCTTGCCCTTCGGTCCGCCCATTGTCGAGGAAGGTGCAAGAAGCGGAGCGCCGAAGAAGGAAAGAGTTCGCCGGAGAAGGAAAGCTAGGAGGCCGAGAGCTAGAAGACTGGATGCGCGGAATGCGAGTAATGACTGCGGTTCGGAACGGCGCGCAGCTTTATACCCCATTTGGGCAGTTACCAAGGCGTGGTCGTGGTGGTCGTGGTGGGACCCCCCACGACGCACGTTTCTGCCGGAGAAACCGAGTCGCCGCAAACTCACCACCGAACGACGCGTGTCACGGGCCGGCCGGACATTTTGGACCCACGACGCTTCGTCTGGACCCGATGGGCCTCGCCGTACCCGTCATGGGCCCGGGGGCTACTGTCGGCCCAGTGGGATCCAGGGTGTGCAGAGCCCACTCTCCACAGCCCTCACACGCGACAGAGTCGATGAAACGACTAAGGACCAAGCAAAACGCTTGGAGAGACCCTCGAGAGGTAAAGCCCTCGAGAGGGCTGAAGGGGGGAGCGAAGGCCTGAAGAGGCCCCTCCCGAGGCTGCCCCTCTATAGGGCCCTCTCCCCTAGAGAGGGGTCAACGCAAATCCCTCCACAAGGCCACCCAGGCCCTGTGGAGATACTTCGCTACCAAGCAACCGCTGCAAGGCGCACATGGCCACTGCCGCGCCGCAGAGTGACGCGCGCGTCTGCGCGCGATGACGACGGCGCCGCAGTTGCCGTTCTGGTGATTAAAGGAGTCAACAAAGCTGTGTCCCCTGCGCCGGACTACGAAGCTTTCCCCTTTGGTGATAAAGCAGATGGCCGGCGCTACACTCCAACGGCGACGTCACCGTGGGCACCCCTGCGGTGTCTGCAGTACCAGCTGGCCGTCCTGTGTGGACGGTGGCTTTTCTGCGCCAAGGGCAGGCGTTGCAGCCATGGACCGGGTCCACGGGCAGCTGGGCAGCAGTGCACCCCGCTCCACCGTTCGTCGCCATGTGGGAACCCTTCCGCTGCGCAGGTCGCGAGGATGAGGCCCGAGACGCCTATAAAAGGGGAGGGAACTCCTCCGTAGCAAGGGATCGAATGATCGCACCATAGCTTAACCTAGCCTACCGAACTCGAGGAGGAAGAAGACCTCAGCTTCCCTCATTGAGCTCTGCACTGCCGCGAGCGAGCCCTCGGCAAGCTCATTGTACTGTACCCTCTATAGCGCAATTCAGACAAGCAGGAATAGTGGTTTTACCTCCTCCAGAGGGCCGTGAACCTGGGTACGGGTTGGTGTTCATCTCTGTCGTGCTATCCCTCTCCGGGCTCGTCGAGCATCGTCGCCGGGCCGGTTGAGGGTTGTAGACCAACGTGTTCAGTCCCCTCCACGAACTTCTCCTCAGAGAGTGACTATCCCTAGCTTCGTGGGAATCACACCTCGACACTTATTAGGGATGAGAGTGGGATTACGTTAACGCAATCACACTATGTTGAGAAGGTCTTGAGCCGATTCGGCTTTACAGACAGCAAGCCTTATCCAACACCCTATGATCCCAGTGTGACACTCAGAAAGAACAAGAAAGAGACGAGAGATCAATTA
Source organism: Poa annua (assembly GCA_026929855.1). Classification (NCBI taxonomy): domain Eukaryota; kingdom Viridiplantae; phylum Streptophyta; class Magnoliopsida; order Poales; family Poaceae; genus Poa; species Poa annua. The sequence goes on from CM049436.1 coordinate 45,070,000, forward strand.
AGATACTCTCAAGTGGTCGGTTCACTCATGTACCTTGCGAGCACGACGAGACCTGATATCTCTTTTGCTGTGAGCAAATTGAGCAGGTTCATGTCTAACCCGGGTACTGATCATTGGCATGCACTTGAAAGGGTCATGCGCTATCTGAACGGTACAATGAGCTATGGGATTCACTATTCAGGGCACCCTGCTGTGCTTGAGGGATATTGTGATTCGAACTGGATCTCAGATGTTGATGAGCTCTACGCCACCAGTGGATATGCGTTTATTCTTGGAGGTGGCGCAGTATCATGGAGGTCTTGCAAACAGACCATATTGACGAGGTCAACCATGGAAGCAGAACTTACTGCTTTAGATACAGCTTCTGTTGAGGCAGAATGGCTGCGTGAGCTCTTGATGGACTTGCCGGTGGTTGAGCAACCATTACCGGCTATCCTTATGTACTGTGACAACCAAACGGTTATTGTCAAAGTGAACAGTGCTAAGGATAACGCAAAGTCATCAAGGCATGTTAAAAGACGTTTGAAGTCTGTCAGTAAATTGAGAAACTCCGGAGTAATATCTGTTTCGTATATTCAAACAGACAAAAACCTGGCAGATCCCTTTACGAAGAGACTATCACGTAATGTGATAAAAAGTGCATCGAGGGAGATGGGGTTGAGACCCATAAGCGTTACTCCATAGTGGTAACCCAACCTATGTGAAAAATCTGTAAGGCAGGTTGGCAGCATGCCTTAATGTGTTTCTGTTGGCTATTCATAGCAAAGATGCTGTTCTACAGAGCATTCTTGAAAGAACACAGCTATATGAGTCAGATTGTTAAAATGTCGCAATCTATGAGATTTGGGTGATCTCTAGTATCCTCATGAAGAGACCAGGTAGTATGACGCATATGCTACACCCGCGGGGTAGGCTACTGGCAGCCAAGTACCGGTTATGATTTTGTGTGAAATCTAAAAGCACCAAACTTGCAATTTAAGGTTCGTCCATTGTTCAAGTTGCCGATAGACGTAGCTCAAGGTTCTAGGCAGAAGTTCAACTTAACCGTCTCTGCTGAAACACTGGTATATAAACAAGACTCGAGGTCTGGCAAACATCTCTAAATGGAATTTGAGATCTGGTGGGGGATTGTTAGAATTTGGGCCCATGAGTGGGAAGCCCAATTAGCAATTTCTGAAATCTCAAAGCCCATGGAAAAATGGCAGCTCACATGTGAGTGGTGTGGGAGCTAAAGTTTAGTCCCACATTGCTAGTTTGAGAGGAGTGGCAACACCTTATATAGTGGAGTGTTGTGCTACTTGGTAAGCTTGTGAGAACATGAGGCTCTCTCACGCGCTCCTCCTCCTCCTCCGCCGCCGCTCGCACGCACCGCCCGCCCGTCTCGTCACGACGCGCCGCAGGTTGCGGGAATCACGCCGAGCCGAGCTTTATTTTTGCAGTACAGGAAAACGGTTTTGACGGACGCGTCTTGGTTAGTCGGTTCGGGTCGCTCCCGGATCGTGGGCTACCAACCGACCTAAACGTGTGCGACGTGGACTTGGCCCACTCCGTACCCGTTAGGGTTTTTCCTCCGAGCTGCGCTATATAATGCCCTGCACTGCGTGCGCTGCAAACACCCCGAACCAATCTAGGTTTTGCCAAACTCTTGCCTTGCGCCGCCACCGTACTCTACTCCATCCCGAGCGCCGGCGTGCACCGGCGAACGGGACAGCAGGTCTCCGGAAGCGCTCGCCCTTGTGATCCTGTACGGGAGAGGGCGAATAAGGTTTTTGGGAAGCGCTCCGCGCGACTGCTCTCAAGGTCTTCATCATGGCTCGACTTCCTGGACGATCTCCGGGTCCGCGGGCGACTCGTCTTCAACGTCGTCTTCTTCGAGCTGCTACCGTTGCTGCTCAAGCTGCTGCCGCCGCTGCTCCGACAACTACTACAACGACTACGACTACAACTAATTCATCTACGATCGTTCGGTACGTTCGCGACGTTTCGATGTGCTGTTTTACTATGGCTGTGTTCGTAGATGTCATGCTGTTGTTCATGTTAATTAATACGTCTAGTATTTTCGAGATTAACATGTTAGTAGCGTTTGCGACCATGATTTATATATTGAAATTAATCATGAAAATTATGCCTATTAATCCAACAGAAAATATCCCGAGCACTATGACCGGTGTGCATGGTGCAATCAGACGCACGATTATGTAGTATGTACATGGTACTCATTCTGGCCGTAGTTTTGGATCACATGATTAGATGACGCTTTTTAACTCCAGTGCTCATCACCAAAGCGCTCTAGAATATAAACTCGAGTACTAGGAGTCCTAGTTCAGAATCTCAATTGGTCCGGATTTCAAAGGTCATCTACAGTTCTTTGCCGAATTTGTAGACGAAAAATGAGAAAATACCATTAAATTTTGCTCAAAGTCTAAGAAGCGTGGCCCGGAGGCGCAATGTCCTGACACTAACGTAATACTGTGCTCTACATGGCGCGGATCCGGCCCATGCCAGAGCGCGCGACTGTGGGGGGTCGCCAGCGTCCACCGGCACCGCAGTTTGGGTTTAGGGTGAACAGCTAGCAACTCTGCCAAGCTTCCACCGCATCGATCGAGCTGGCTAGGCTAGCTGCATCGATCACCGCCGCGCCAAAGCTTCATGGCCGGCCTGCATTTTTCTGACCGCGGGCACCGATCGAGGGTACGTCCGGTCCGGGGCACGCTATCGTCGATTGCGACGTCCGACCTCGCCGCCGTACGTGTGCTCCTGTCTCAGCTAGTACGTACGCCGGTACCCATCGGACGGGGACCCGCGTCGGTGGCGATCGACGTGCACCGCCGCCGCATGCGGTGCCCGTCGATCGGCGGCAGCTAGCGGCCTAGCACAGGGCATGGCAGGACAGGAGGGGCGTGCTTGGCCGTGTCGGCCGGTCGAGCTAGGCTAGCGAGGGATCGAGCGGATAGACGAGTCCGGTCGGCCGGCAGCGCCGCAGCGGTTAGGTTTGTTCTATGATTCTATCTGCCGCATCGCCATGCTCGATCGAGTGCTACAAGAGTGATCAACAACCCTCTTGATCTCTGTCTCTACTCTCTAGTAAACCAAACCAGCTTAATTTCCCCTCGATCGACTTAGTGCCTGATAACTCTGACAGCGATATGATATGCGCGCGGTTCACACGAGTGGCGCCTGACGTGCAGAAAAAATCACGAGGACGTATGACCTGGTGTGGATTGCATGCATGGTGCAATCAGATTCCATCATGCGCGCATATCAGTGTCAGGATAGCTAGAGCCCATCCCAACACCATCTTATGGTATGGGCAACTTCTGCACGCCCACCCGATCAACATCCACCTAGCTAGCCGATGAGCCGCAGTGCGTCTCGAAATTTCCAGGAAAATGCATGCGTGATTGATCGGGCTATAGCCGCCCAACGAACGAGGAGCTAGCACGCGACGCGAAGGATGATGGAAGGAGCAGCGGGATGAACAGGAGCTGCTAATCATGGCGTTACGGGCGGACCGTACATATGTGCGGCGATCTTGGGCGCGTTTGCGTACGTGCACGGCATGCCAGCGCACTGGTCGACTGAAGCTCCGGGCGCGCCATCTTTCCATGTCCTGGACTGGTCGCCGTAGTGCCGGCCCGGCAAGCCGGCCGGAGATCGATTCAGTCCTGGCAGTATTCGGCAGGACAGCGGTGCAAGCTCCAAAGACGAGCACCATCGGACTAATGCCGGCCGCCCTGCACGGTTCGTCATGTCCTGCTGCGGCGTCGTGGGCTCGGCCACCAGCGAAGAATGCCGGAGCCTTGAGAGGCAAAACACAGGTCCCCGTGGCAGCTATACTACACGGTCATTTGATTGTTCTTCCTAATTAAGTTTCTTTTTTACTTCTTGGGTACTGCTCAAACATCCAGCTGTTGATTTGCACTACCCAGTGTTACAACATCTCAACAGCTTCCTCGTGTATATAGCTACCAGCCATTGAGGGAGATAGGCCGGCCAGCAGCCTCGCCTGGTGCATGCCCGGTTCATTGGTGACGAGACAACTTTCTCGGCTGCATCAGCGAGCTCTTTAAACACTGCTCGTCGCTGCGTGTGTTTGGTAGACTGGAGGCACTTTGGCTCGCATCGCGCCAGTAAAAAACAGGCCGTTTGGTTGCTCGTAAGGACTCCGCGTTGTGGCCAACCGTTTCTTAAAGCCTTTTCGGGACAGGCTCGGCAGAAACGTACAAATCGACCGTTTTGAGCGGGCCAAACCCGCCCGTGCAACGGTTGTACGCGTGGAGAACCACGGGAGAGCAGTAACCGGTCTAACTCCTCTCCCTCTCACACACTCTCTCTCCACTCAATTGCACTTAGACAGCATGTTCCGTCCCATCCCATCAATCGCTCCAATGGCCTCCTCACCTCCTCCGCTTCCTCCATCGTCTCAGCCACAAGCCCCCTCCACAGATTCGGTGGACATTTTCGCCGTCCGCCGAAACTCCGAGCGTCTCCGGATGGTGCGGGAGCACCTTGCCCGCGAGGCGGCGGCGCCGATGCATGCCGGTCCAATACCGGTGTTGAATCGGTCGTCGCCCATCGCCACAAGGATGATCGAAACGACAACGACCAGCGTGGCCGCGGCCGCCCTCCACGCCGCCGGCTTTGGGCGCGGTCAACCTCAGTTTGGGGTTTTCCGCCCAGTGTCAACCCTAGGGTTTGCTGCCGCCAGGGCGGCGGCGGCTGTGCCGGCGGGAGCGCCAGGGTCCAGCACGGAGGTGCTGGCGCCTCCTCCGGCCAGACCTCCTCCTTCTGGATTTCCGGCGGCGCTGATGTTCGGGAGGCCGCGCACATGGAGCCCGACGCGCGGCTTTGCGCCATACGCAGCGCCGCCCCCTTCCAGATTGGGGCGCCTCCTCCGACCGGTGCGCAGGCGACTCCACCGCCGCCTCCTCCTCCGCTGTCGCCTCCTACTGCCGGTCGTGGTCGAGGTCGAGGTGTCGGGCGTGGTCGACACCCTCCTGCCACTGCTCAGCCTCTGCCGGCGACCGGACCGCTCACCTGCCAGCCGGTGGTAAGTACACGTTATGCATCGATTTGTCTAGGCTAGATGTGTATGTTAGTAGCAAGTATTTGCATGTAGATGATTGTTAGATGTGCATGTTAGTGGTAAGTACACCTGACTGGTATTGCACATTGACATTGCACATTACCAATGTGCATCGGCATTGTGCACCTTGGCATTGCACACTGCCAATGAGTATCGGCATTGTGCCGATGATTCTAACTGCATCGGACTTGTGCAGGACTGGCTATACCCGAATGAGAGCTCCAATGGCCCTTTCGACGGACTAGGCGACGTCGCGGTTCGCGTCCAGATGAGGGACGCCAACGTCGCCTTCATGGCGGCGTACCTAAAGTTGAGCAAGCCCACGGCTCACGCAGGGCATCCTCCTAACTTGGGGCATGGCCCCAGGGAAAGGCTGATTGCCTTCTTCGTGTAGGTTTCTGCCCAGGACCTCCTTGCCATCACCGTGTCGCCAGCCATGGAGCAGCACCTGATCGGAAAGTGCAACCTCAAGCACAATGGGTAGCCGGTGAAGGTGGCACTCTACTTGGGCGACCTGTGTGAGTACAAGGTGCAACTCGTCTGGAAGGCCGAGTGCGTCGGGTTCTCGAAGGGCTGGAGCGGCTTCACCGCCAAGTGCGGGCTGGAGGGGAACGACAATGTCGTCTTCACCCCAATGGACGACAGCTTCCGCGTCCAGGTCTACAGGCATGCCTCCTCCGTGGAGGTTGTCTGGCCTGCAGAAGGCACCGCCAGGGCCCCTGGCAGGAGGCACGCCGCAAGTGAAGGCGGGGCTGTCAGCCAGGTTTATGTTTATGTCTTTCTGCTTGTAGTGTTAGCTTGTTAAGGCTGTTGAACAATGCTTTTGTGAATATGCTGCTGTAGTGTTGGCCCTATGTAGACTGTTGAACAATCATTTTGGACCTGGGGACTCTATCCCAGGTTTAGACAGTTGTATTTGCTTGCTGCCTATTGTAATTGGAATCCATGGTGTGCTTGTATGCTGCTTGTTGTGTGTTATGATCTCTTTGTGCTTTTGATAACCGTTGTATGATGGTAAGATCACCATATTTGAATGTGGTGAGGAGAAGTAATGCATGTGTGCCAAAAATGGCAACCAAACGCACTTGGTTTGGCTGAGCACAGAGGGCACCCTTTTTGCAGGCACGCAAACAAACTGGCACTTAGGTAGCAATAGATGCAACCCAGGTCACCAAACGAACAACCTTTTCTGGCCCGAGGCCCGTCTCGAACGCGTAGGCTATCTCATCTCACTGCCACAGTGGTGCTCAAATTCGACACAGGCTACCAATAGGATCACGGTACATTATTGGTTCTCCGACCCCTCCCATTTCGTCCTTTGCCAAATATTTCTCGTGAGCGGTTATTCTCAAACACCATTAATAGTTCTGTAGACCAAAAAAAAGAGAAAAATACCATGAGGCATTATGCACAAAGTCTCTCTGACTCTTTTTTTTAAGAACCATGTAGGAAGACTGCATGTATTATATTAGAAAGAAGAAAAATGCGAAAGAATGGGTAAGGTCTTACATACATAGCCAATTACCAAGAGGGAGAAAAAAACCCAAAGGAAAACCCTAACCCTAAAGTCTACCAAACTTGGCCTGTAACGTAGCAGTGGTCTAGATATGGTGTGGATGCACGCGGGATATTGCGGCCCATCCCATGTTAGAGCACGTACGCCTCCAAGGTTCCGGTGAGCAGTAAGGATGACTCCAACCGGACCGCTCCAAACAGATAGCCCTTTCATCTGTTTTTCATCTGTTTTTTGTCTGTTTGGGTAGTCAAACGAATAGGGATCCGGTCTATGTCCGTCCATTTCTGGCCACTGCCTCCAACGAGTAGCATCCCGTCTGGACATATTTTTTTTAGCATTTTCATTTCCAACGAGTTACATGCATCTCCGGCCACCGGCGGCGTATCGCCGGCGAGTTTTACGGAAATCTCTAATCTCTAAACCCTAAACGCTAAGCCCTAAACCCTAACTAGGAACTAGGTCTAAAATGTAATAAAATTTAACAACCGATTGCTGGACCTAGATCGGCCAGCCAGAAAAGGGGAGGAAAGGAGGAGCGCCGGCAACGACCTTAAGGACCGCGTAGCCCTTGTTGTACCCCGTCCACCGCGGACTTGCTGGTTCTTCCTAGTCCGTGGCCGGGGCCGGAGATGGACTACCTGGCTCCTCCTCCTATCCTCTATCGGAGCTACGAAGCACGTAGCGATAGCGACTTCATAGGGAACTTTGCCGCGCTTAGCCGGCGCCGCCACTGTCACGCTTCCGTTTGCGTCGAGCTGCGCGCGCCGCGGACTCCGATGCCCTGTGCGCATGCTTCTGTCTCGGCCTCCATCGTTGTGTCGGCACAGACGCGCGCAGCGATCAAGAAGCCGGACGCCCTCTGCTGGTTCAGCTCCATGTGGGAGGCATGCAGCGCGTCGTCCACGGAGCTGTGGATGACATGCACGCCCTCCTGCAACCTGCCGCCCCAAACTCCAGCTGCGTACTCCTCCTCGTCGTGGTTAGTGGAGTCCGAGTAGGCGGCCTCCATTGCCGCTCTTGCCTGTTAGCGGTAGTCGCGGCCAAGGCGGCTGGGGAATCATTCCGGCCCATGCCAGGCTCGTCACCAACCGGTGGGAGAAGCTGCCGCGGTAGCGGCCCCGCGCTCGCGTGCGCGGCCTGGTCAAGCAGATCTTGCGGTGGCATTGGCGGTGGCCGCGGATCCTTACCGCGGTAGCCTCAATCTACAAGTGAATATCATGGCCGTCGTGATTGGATACGAAGGGGCAGGTTAGGGTTTGTGCTTTAGGGTTTGGCCACCGGCCCCATTTTAAAGAGCTCCACCGCCCATAGTTAATGTGTAGGTGGTCGTTGTAGCCAATGACACACGGGTTAGGGGAAGACACGGGACAGACGTAAAGACGGTCGACGCGTGTTCGCGACTAAGGCAAACGAGATCTAAATTCGGATCGAGAACGAGTCTCAGCAGACATAAAAGAAGAACACTGTTTACATCGTACCGTTGGAGACCTTGCTTGCTTGCTAGACTGCAGGTCCGGGGCACGCCCATACGGCCATACGTACGTACCTACAGTACGTACACTACGGCCGTCATCCTTACGACCTGTCGCCGCCGTGCGCCATACCTATGTACTCCTGTATCAAGCTAGTACGGGTGCCCGGCCATCGGACAGGGATCCGCGTCGGTGACGATTTAAGAGCATCTCTATCTCTAACAGAGCTCTTAAAATGGGAATCTCAAAATAAGAGGAGTTCATCACCAAATCACACGTAATGTACATATACTCCAAAAGTAATCTACTCCTATCTCGTCGCCGCCCTACCCTACTGCCAAAACTTGGCTCACCGGAGGCTCAGGTGCGGCGGCGACGAGATCGACGCCGAGCTTCAGTCCTCGTCGCGGGCGAGCCTCTGCTTTGCCTTCTTCTTCTCCGACCGTAGCAGGACGAGGGAGATGACGCAGCCCACCATCTCGACGGGGATCGACTCGAGAAGGCCGAGGGTGTCCGGTTGAAGAAGATCAAGCGTCCGGTCGAGAAGGTCGAGGCGCGAGGCGGCGGCGCTCGAGCTCTGCGCAAGGCGGCGGCGCTTCTTCTCGCGGTCGAACTCCTCCACCTCGCGCCTGTAGCACGTCACCGGGACCGGGTTCCCTTTCTTGGTGAATTTCTTGATTAGCCGCTTCCGACCGGCGTCGGTGCGGACGAGTTTCTTCCGAATCTTGTCGGAGAAATCGCCGAATCGGTCGCCGCGCCCCCGCTGATTCGAGCTCGACCTCTTCGGTGCCATCCCGCGGCGGCGGTGGCGGCCGATCTACGACACCGGCCGCGGATTGCTCGTCGGAGAAGAAGGTTGCGGGGGGCGGATTGCTCGTCGGCGGCGGCGGCGGATAAGGGTTACGAACGGGGAAATGTGCGAAACCCGGCATAAATACCGTTCGGGCGTCCGAATCTACGGGCACCCGTATCCAGTTTACGGGCCGAGTGCTGTTTACAGGGTCTGCTATCGCGGAAAAAAAAGGCTCTGCCCGTTAACTCGCCGGAGTTTACGGTTTTCCGCGTGTTTGAGCGGTGTGTTAGAGATGCTCTAAGTGCCACACGAAAGATACTATTGATTCATCTCGTAGACAGGACGGACAGCGACGCCTGCAAGTCGATCGCCGGCCGTGTCGACGTCTCGCGCGCTAAACGTAGAGTGCGTTTATGGCCGTGTCGGCCGGCGAGCAAGCGATCGGATAAACGGGTCCGGCCGGCAGCGCATCTATCGATCGTTTACAGGTTTGCTGCATATTTTGAAGTGGAACTCTATCTGCATCGCCATGCTCGAATGCAACCAACCACAGTACTAAAGTTAGCGTCTGTCTTAGTGCGTCGCCGGCCTTGGCCAAGTTTTGGTACCTCAACTCGATCGATCATATGCGACACTATCCATATCATGCATGTCAGTGTCAGGATAGAGCCCATCCCAGCACCATTATATGGGCAACTTGTGCATGTCACCTAGCTAGCCGATGAACCACCGTCTCGAAATTTCCAAGAAAATAAACGACTTTGATAGATCGATCAATCGGGTAGGCGGAAGCCGGTCCCAACGAAGCACTTCAGTCTTCAGCACGCGATCCGAAGGACGAAGTAAGGGTATATCCAACGGCCCGACGTAAACGGACGTCCGCGGTCCGTTTCTGTCCATTTTTTACCGGGGCCGAGGAAAACCCAGCGCAACGGGACGACGCATTTTGCCCGGACCGTCAGCCGCGACGCAAACGCGGCCCAAATTTTGGTTCGGTTTGCGTCGCCGCGGACGGTCCGCTGTGTCCGCGCGCCTTTGACCGGGCCCCGCGCGTCAGCGACCGCGTTGATGGCTTCGTCTTCCGAGGCGTCTACGGCCAGGAGGCGAAAGGCTGCCGCGCCGCCGCTCCAGTTTCTGCGCCGCTTTCAATGGCGACCCGCCTCCTCCAGCTCCGGTGCACGTGGCGGCGTGGTCCTTCCCCTGGGACCCGCCGGCGTTCTTCGACCTCACCGGCGACAGCGACGACGAGTAGACGCCGGCGGCGGCCGAGGAAGCCCTAGATAGGGTTTTTTAATATTTTGTTTTAATTTCAGTCTTTAATTTTAGTCCACATATGTAATATAAATCTTTTTAATATTTAAGAAGTTTCAAAAAATGGGTCGGGCCGATGGATGGGTGGCGACGTAAACGGACATTGGGGCGGACAGAGCACAATTTCTATCCGCGGCCCGATGCAAACGGATCAAATCGGACACGATTTGATTCTAAAATGCGTCGGGCCGTTGGAGATGTCCTAAGTAGTCCGATTTGGTTTGCCCTAAGGAGCAACGGGACGAACAGGAGCTGCTAATCATTCATGCACAGCGTTACGGACGGACGTACAATGTGCGTCGATCTTGGGCGCATGTAGGTAGTACGGGCACGCGGCACCGTGCGCCTCCGTTTTCATGTCATGCCATCTCCCCATGTCCTGGAATGGTCGCCGTCATGTCGGCAAGCCGGCCGGAGATCGCTATCGTCATGCCAATATTCGGCCGGACAGCGGTGCAAGCTCCAAAGAGGAGCACCATCGGACTAATTTCCTTTGCGGTCACCACCAAGAACACGAAATACTGCGAAGTGAGCCTAACTCAATTGGTTTGGTTTCTTGTGATGCAACCAGCACGCCCAGGTTCAAGTACTAGACTTGGCATGGGTGCTCGCATTTTCCTGAATTTTGCAGGATTTAACCGGCGCTATGCTTTTAGCGGTATGTGACGTGCCCGTCAACAGCGAGTCGCCCGTGGTGACTTCGTCAACCTCAAGATATGCCGGACCAGTCTCTCGGAGGTGCTCATAGGGGTAGGGTTTGCGTGTGTGCGGTCATAGGGGTGTCTGTACGTGCGTGTTTGTGAGCGTCTGCGTCTGTACTGTGTTTCTCAAAAAAAAAAACACGAAATACTGTACTACTCTCTCCGTTTTATAGATGTTTTAATTTTTTTTGGATTGACATTTTTCACATTTACATGAATACACATATACCTAAAGGTCAAGGCTAGCTAACGGGTAGCCGTACGCACGGTCGAATTTCCGACCAGGTGCCCACGTGGGAAGCTGTCTGAACGAGCTCTCCGCGCCTGGAACGAAGAAGTTCTGCCGCCGCCGCCGTCCGATACACCGTATTCTTCCCCGTCTCCGGCGGCTCCCCACACCTAGAACCGCCGTCCTGCACCGGCCTAACCGCAAGCCGCCGCCGCCCGCGGCCGACGCGCTCCGCGACGCCTCGCCGCACCGCCCTGCCCCAACCGCCGGTCCGCCGCCCCCCGGTCGGCCATCCCTCTAAGCTCCCCCCTAAGCTCCCCCGCCGTTGGTTCTTCTCCGACAGAGGTAGTACTGGAGAGGAACAGCGCCGCAATCGTAGACGTTTGTCCTTCTGTTATGTTTGCTTCCTGAACACTATGATTGCTTACTGCACTTAGTTTTAGCTTGAGATGCAAAGTACAATGCACCGAGGCAGTTATTACGGCCATACGATTGGCTTTCTTAACAGGAGTTAAGAAAACATCAACCAGCTTCTACATTTAAAAAATCTCATATAATTTCTTGATTTGCTCTGTTGCGAGCTCCGAACATCTTTTTCCAGAGCGAAAGGGAGTTCCTCTGGACAGCTTCGTGGATGGAGCTAATTTCCTCAGGAAACACGCTCCGCCTCAGGGGTATCATCATCCAATTGGACATGTAGCGTTCAGCAAGGTACAATTCACGGTGATCACCTATGGGCTATGGATCAGCCAAGTTATATTCTTCTCCAGATTCTCCAGCCAATTTACATTATAACTATCACTTTCGGATTAAAAAAATTGAGCTGCGACAGGCCAAAGTAAAAAAAAACTCCTACATTACATGAATTGTAGGCACGAAGATGAAAACCACTACAGGTTTCCACCACACGTAGCACAAATAAAGCACACCTCATTACATGTCTTTTTGGGTTTTAAAAGACAAAAGAGATATTTTGAGGTGTTTCTAGGAGTCTTAAATGGCCCATCGCAGCATTGATGCGCATACAACTTCTATCTTGCCGAGTCAGACTCCCAAAAGTTATCACCATATCATCATCCTACATGTAAGAAAATTATTTCCCATTGTGCACTTCTTACCACTGCCAACTGCCGCCAAAGCACTGCGGCGAATACAACAACAAGTCCTGTCACATGGCAAGAGAAAAACATGGTCAGATATGTCATTTACAAACGGGGAACACAAGCTACAAATGCCGAAGAATATACTTGCAGCAACCTCTGGAAGTGTTCCATGGATATCTGGTAATCCATCACAAATGGCATTGCCTGGGGAAAAGATTGGCCTGTCAAGTGCGCCTGACTGACCAAAGGAATTAAAATCCTCATCACAACGCAGGGGTTCATCCAAGTTAGTCCCAGCCAAATGCGCTAAATTGAACCAATCAGGTTCCTTAGCATCTGCAAGGCTAACAGCAGGTTCGTCTACATCTTCCTACAGTAAATGTCATATCAGATGCACTCTAAAATGGGGGGAAAATCATGCGGTCAAACTTTTTGCAATGCACCAACATAATGAAAAAAAGTGCCCAGACGTATTCAGTCTCAGTAAGACTAGGAAACAATCTTCAGGAAATCGAGGTTAGTGCTTCTGTACTTTCATTCTATATAGAATAACCATGCAAACTATATAACTTATGTGAATTAGGATTACTAGTAATCGGGGATTTTTTACTACTAGCTTCCAAATTGGCTAGATGAAGACAAACTTTAATTCAATTGCTTGAAGGTTAGTACCATTGCAGTTTACTTTTTTGTAAATATACAAGAGTTTTATCAAGTATTACTATTCTTCTGTCAGTCGTTTCTTGCCGAGAAACTAGTTTAATCAAAGGTTTTTCCTATTCAGAAAATTGTCAGTGACTTACCTGGTCCTGCAAGATGGTATCATTCTGCTCAGTTTTGCCTGGAATATTGTTTGGGCGACATGACTGTGGGGTCTTTGTCTTTGGAGTTTTTGGAGAAACCCTTGCAGTAAATGCATCAGATTCTTCGCTACCCATTTCTGTTTCGGGCTTGTCTGCCTGCTTTGTCTTCAATTGATAAAATATTTTTGAAACAACAAGCTCTCCGACTTTCTCATTTTCCTCTACCCCAAGATGGTACTGATGCATCACCCAATCAGCTTTATCAGGTTTGCCACCTTTTTGCGAACTTTTGTACAGAACCAATATCTTCTTCCACCCTTTCACAACACCATTGTCATGTACGGGTTTTGATCTACCCGTCTTGTGCCATCTCACATGCTTATCAGAAGTGGTCTGATCAATGTGGCTGATCCTCCGACGCTTGCGCTGGCCACAACCATATGCATTTGAGATTTTATGGAAGAAATGAGCACTGCTTCCATCTTTCTTTGTGCCTATGAGGATGAAAGGGCCCAGTTAGAATATGAAGAAACTAAAGAATTCATATATACCTGTAGCCTCTGAACTTGAATGTGTACCAGGAAGATTTTCAGGATGTGAATAGCAGATCCCTTCATCATTCTCCACAGTTGGAATAAACCCATCGATGAACATATGGGGCGTTGAACCTCCGACGCCAATTTTTTGTTCTAAATGCTCTAGCAATTCCGAATCAGATGGATCGAACTTCACGCCAACTGGCAGCCCAGGCCACTGTACATTAACCTGCAAATGATGAAATAGAGTCAAATGTTTTTAGAATGTGTAACGCTGTACAATTGAAATGAAATGGGCTGCGTGTTCCAAGCATCTGCAGTTCCAAAGCTTATGCGAGCTAATACAGTTCAAAGACTTATATTGATGTTCAGACTCTAGAATAAGGTAAGTACTCCCTCCGTTTTTTAATGTAAGATGTTTTAGGTCTTCCACATATTGTCTAGATGCATATTAAAATTGGTAACATACACACTTAGGCGTGTCTACATACATTTGTATACATGTGAATGTGGACAAATGCTAAAACATCTTATTTTTAAAAACGGGGGGAGTAGCAGAGTATCTACTGCGTGAAACTTCCTTCTTTGCTACCATCTCCAGTCAGTGGCGGAGCTAGAATAGAGGCGGCCGGGGTGCATGCTACGGAAATAGGTGCACAGATAGACAAAATAATTAATTTGAGGGGTGCACATGTGGTGAAAATCTAGAGCTATACAAAGAAAAATACATTTTGGGGGTGTCCTGTGCACCCCCCAAGCCCAACATGGATCCGCCACTGTCTGCAGTACAGCTAGCTTAGGCAGCTATCAACAAAGAATACATGATTTATGAACCATTCATGTAACTGAAACAGATTCCCAGTAAGGGTGCACCAAAAAGTAAAGAGAAGTCTTCCTTCAAATTAAAAACTCATAGACTTATGGTGGTCAGTAAAAGATCTTAGGTGTACTTACGTCAGTATTATCGATGATATGTTTGCAGTTGGGGCATTCCCTGTATGCTCCCCCACCCAATTCACTTATCTGGCGAATAGAGCAATTGGCATTCCTAATTTTCTTGGCAACTCCCCTAGAATTTATGAGCCATGTCCTGCAGCAAAGGAATCACATCGCATCAAGGTGAGCAGGACAATGTTAACTAAATTGACAAGTACATAAAAAGAAGTGGTTCTACCTGGTAAAAAGACATACTAAGAGCAGAACTGGAGATATAATATGTTGAGAGGGAACAGTATGGAAATACTGACAGTTGGTAAGCTGTGTGTAGAAAGGCATAGGAGATTTGGTTTGATGCCCGGTTTCCCCTGTTCTTACAAAGCACAATCTTGACAGGATGCCCTATTACCTCTGTTCCAAAATGTAAGCTTTACATTGTGGAAGTGGAATGGAAGGAGTACTACTCCCTCTGTTTTTTAATATAAGATGTTTTAGCCTTTTTCGACATTCACATGTCCAAATTTGTATGTAGACATGTTTTAGTGTCCATATTCACTCATTTTTGTGTGTTTCTAGACAATATGTGCAATAGCTAAAACATCTTATATTAAAAAACGGAGGGAGTAAGTACTAACACGAAATAGAGAGTGAAATGTCGGTAACCGGGGGCAGCGAGCAAGCCCTAAGCAACAGTGACAGGGTAAATAAACTGGGGGGGGAATGATTCAGACGAGGATCAGACCTGCACGAGTGGAGCCTCGCGACGATAAGCCAGCAGACCGACGAGCTAGTGCACGGTGGAAAAAACCTAATCGGGCGGCGCGGCGAGGTGGGCCGGTGCCTACTGCTCTCCCTGCTCCAGAAGCCCCCCGCGCTCAGCTCGGTCCAGCTGCCCTGCCAGGTGGGTCGCTCCTCCTTCCCCCGCCTCGTCGCTGATAATGGGGGCACGGCGGCGAAGTTGAGGAGAAGGCTCACGGCAGGCGGGGCGAAGTATCCCCAGGAGAGGAGGAGAAGGCTGTCTCCGACGCTCCCGCTCCGCAATTTCCTCTCTGCTTTTCGGCCTCGGGAAACCCCAAACCCCCCTGCTTCGCTGCCCTGCTGCAGAGAGTGGCCGTTGTGGTTGCCTTCAGAAGCCGAACGTGGTCCCCAACTCCCCACCAAGATAAACCACATTAATGCTTGCTTTTTATTTTTCTGTAAATTTTCCTTTGAGTTGAATACAGTCATTTACTCATTTTCAGCCTACTTTAAATACCTCTACTCAGCTACATGGACAATATGGTGCATGTTAACTTGACATGAAAATCAAGGTTCAAGAAAGCGTACTTTACTATTAAGCCTGCTTAAGTGCTAAGCGATGGCAAAACGCTTCACTTAGGTCATAATCGACTACTTAAACGCTTATAAGGTCCATTAGCATAATAGGGCGTGAGAGACTCGATGTCCTTTGTGCTAGAGTTGGCCCAATAAGGCCCATTATGAAATCCTAGTTTGCTAACCCGATCTGAGCCATTCGTCTATTCTAATACGAGCCATCTATCTACACTCCTCATCTCTTTATATCACCTTTTACAATTCTACGCACAAATTAACGTTAACAATGGTAGCCTTGTAGGCACAACCCCTTCCCTGCCTCCCAGGCATGTCCTTCCCCGCAGCAAGTGTCACTCTCTTCTGCTACTCTCAACTTCTACTCTGCTCTCAGATGCAAGTCCACCACCAAATTGAGTGAATTTTATAAACGTTTAAGCACGCTTAAGCGATCAAAACTCTAAGCGAGAGCAAAACGCTCCGCTTACGCTTTCCGCTTACGCTTTCCGCTTTCTTGAACCTTGATGAAAATACAGTCATTGTAGAGAACACATCTGTTTAGAAACCCCCATCCCAATGAAACAAATTGTGTCCTAAATCGACACCCACCTCTATCATCTTGTAACATCCCAAAAAATTGGAATGTTTAAAAAATCACTAAGAACTGAAACTTTTTATTTTGATAAATGAAATTAAATTTTTAAGTTAAATTTGTAAATATTATTTGGGTGTTAAATAACTACTTAAACAATATTCATAAGTGGTTTTAATTATTATTTTTAAGCATGGTGTATTTAAAAAAAATGTTTTGACTCAAATATATAAAATCAAGTTTAAATACCTTATTTTTAAATACTGAAATTTTGTGGTATTATTTTATTAGAATTTTATAAGCCACATAACTTTATGAAAACATTATGTTAAAATTTGCATGGAGTGTCAATTAAGCAATTTTTCAATATTTCAATTTTTTTGAAATGAGATCAAAACATGTTCATAAATGTTTTAATAGATAGATATTACTTTTATGACTTTTTAGAAATTATTTTGACTTGATTTGGACAAATAAATAAAAAGATATAAGAGAAACAAAAAAGGAAAAGAATAAAGAACAAAAAGAAAAGTCGGGCCAACCCAGCCGGCCCAACTCTTACCCGCCGCGCGAGCAACGGTGAGAAGCCCAGCAGGAGCCCAAGCTAGCCCCGCGCGTTTCCCTCCCTCCTCTCTCTCTCCTACTAACAACGCGGGCCCGCATGTCAGCGCCCCCGTCGTCTTCCTCAACCGCTCCCCCGCCCCGCCCGACGACCACGTCGTCCACTCTCGCACGCCCCACGCTCCCCCCAGCACGAAACGGTGCTCTGACCCGTGCTCTTAAAGCCCTACCCCCTACTCTCCATTTTCCCCAACTCGCGCTCCCCAAACACCCCGCTAGGCTGCTCGGATTTGAGCTCGCCGCTCCTCCATTGCCGCCGGCGAAAACCTCAACCTCCGGTGAGCAGAAACTTCTCCTCGCCCTCTACTCTGCACTCCCGGCATTGCCGTTTTCTGACGACCGTTCCCGATTATTTTCCACAGCCCCAAACGCCTCAAATCGACGAGCTCGTCCACGATCGAAGCTACCGCCGCCGTCCGCAACTCCGGCGACGAATTGCCAGCAAGCAAAAGCGTCTCCGCCAACCAAGACCACTCCATCGGATCTGCCTCGTCCTTCTCTGGCGCTAGGTATGCAACACGGTTCTCGCTTACCTTTTCCCCTCCAGCGCGTGCACGCCGGCCATGGCGCCGCCGCCACCGGAGCTAGTCCGGCACACCGGTGCGGCAGGTATATGGTCAATGGATCTGGACCGTCAGATCCAGATCTGACGGTTCCATTTTATTTTATTTTCGAGCCGGTATCTTTTAATCTCGGGCGTCCGTTTAAGTTCGATCGGACGGCCATGATTAAACGATTTTCTGAGAATTATTAAAAGGGACAGAAATTGATTTAAACTTTAAAAATTTATAACTTTCAACCCCCAACTCCAAATTTAGCAAAGTTTATGTTCCTGGAAAGCTCTTGTCATGTAGTTTAATATTACATCATTATTTTTTCATTTGCATCTGTTAAAATTGATAAATATGCAGAGAGGCAAATCGGCCATTTAATCCATAACTAGTATTCTAAAAATATTTTTAAAGATAAACCTTTTGCTAAATGTTAATAATTACATCCTCTGTCCAGAAAAGATAAAACTTAATTTTTATGGTCAATAAATTATAAGAGTAATAATTTTTCATGCAAAGCCCTCTAGTGATTTAAAAATGTTTTCAAATAATAATATTGCATTAAATCTTGCCCATGTGATATAAGCTATTTAACACATTGTAAAAAATGTTGATTTCATTTAAACATGCATATCATTTTTCCATGTATGGTGCATATGGTTGATTGTATGTTGATTGAGTGCTATTCATTTATTTAGATTGTGCGGAGTGTTCCCATTGTTGTGGTAGTTACGCGTATTCCCCCTTGGCAAAGGCAAGTGATGCTCACTCATAAATGTCCTACTATTTTTAATTTATTGCATTTAGTGTTTTCAGTAGTATGCATGATAGGCTTACTACTAGCTAGGTTATGTATAATATGCTATGCTATGGGAATCCTATTTAGTATAGCCATCCACTTCCACCCCCTTTATACATAGTGAGCCACTAAACTTAGTTGATACTTGGTTATGCTATGAATTTTTTTTATTACCTGAGTAAGGAAAAGCAACTAAGTTTAATGAACTACCTGGGTGTTGGTGGAATGTTGGAGATGGTGATCCCCCGGGGTAACCCCATGATGGGAGGATGGATCACAAGTGCGGAAAGCCACCCAGGATTAAAGAGATTCGAAGTTACTCCATGTTTAGATTGCTTCCAGTGCAGCCATATGTCATATGGGCTCTGTCTTGATCATATAGGTTGTGAGACCCCGAACCCGCGTGACCAGCAGATGTAGGAATGATAGGTTGGAATGGGTCCGTTGGTGGTTTTGGGGAATTACTTCTGAAAGGTCTCGTCTTGGTCTTCTCTTTTCCATTTCACGATTGGGCGTCATGGAGGAGGGAATGATTGGGTCATGTGGTGAAAGTGCACAATCTCTCGAGAGTTAAAACTAAGTATACTTAGCTGTGTCCCCGGTTACGGGTAATTCTGAGCAGCTAGACAAGGAACTGACGGAGGATCTCATCATTCCAATTTCTAAATAAAATTTGATGGATTGAACAAGGGTAAAGTATGACAGGGTTGGTGATGCCAACCGGCAAGGTGGCACAGGAAACCCACATGATCATATTTAGTGGTGATGCTAACCTGTAAGGTTGCACAGGAAACCCACAAGTGGATAGTTACACATATAGTGGTGATGCCAACCAGTATGGTGGCATAGGAAACCCACATGTTGTTAATTGAAGGATAAAATATTTGTTGAAAATATAGGATAAAACTGGCTTTATGCAATCAGCCACAAACTCCACCAAGCCATATATGCATGTAGAAGATAGGTTGCCATTTATATCCACCAGTATCACTTGCCACCACAATTCAATTGTGCTGACCCTTTATAGCTGGGCTGCAACTCATCATTGCAGGACCGTCTGACGAAGAGTAGGGATTGATAGGGTCACGAGTCTCCAACCAACATGCCATGCCTGTGGCACATGATGAAGATGGAGCTCTTTGTATCTTTGCTTTCCGCTGTGTGTTTACTTTGGTTTGAGCTAGCCATGAGCTATGCACCTTGTATCGAACCCTTTTCACTTCTTGATCATCGTGTAATGAATTTGATACAATGTTATGGTATTTCATCTTAAACTATGTGTGCTAGCAAGTCGATCCAGGGACTA
Organism: Poa annua; assembly: GCA_026929855.1. NCBI lineage: Eukaryota > Viridiplantae > Streptophyta > Magnoliopsida > Poales > Poaceae > Poa > Poa annua. The sequence goes on from CM049436.1 coordinate 45,089,666, forward strand.
GCACGATACACAGGAAGTTGCTACCTTACAATAAAAGGGGGGGGGGCCTTTACACATCTCCACCTGCGAACTAGGTGTTGGAAGAATCATAACCCGGTAGGCCCATGAAGAGGGAAGAGTAACCCGCCAGGCAGGAGGCCTGGGCGAGGTTACACCGCACTCCACATGAGCAGGGTTACACTTGGGCCGGAGAGCTCATTTCATAACCCAACCAGGATGAAGACCCGTCATCAGGGAAGACCCGTCAATATCAGGCGAGCTCTCAGGAAGAGTCCGTGCTGGACGAGGTTTCAGGAAGACCCAGAGAAGGAAGGACATGGAATTACTTGTGTCCCAATACAAGACTTGGAGGATACGAAAGACAAGACGAGATAGAGTAGAACTCCAAGTAGTCTTACCATGTAAACCAGGAGACCCGGATGTCTTTATAAGCGGGTTCCTAGGTCATAGAAAGATAAGCCGAATAAGATAGACAAAATAGAGAGAGCTCCCAAGGGAGAGCTCCCACGCCGGAGTCATCTAAACCCGGCGATCGCCATTGGCGCACCATGTAACATATTATCATATCAGTGATTTATAGCAAGACGTAGGGATCCTCCACCGAGGGGACCTGAACTTGGGTAAAAAACATCTTCTCCCTCGTAGAGCTAGACAATCTCCTGAACACCAGAGTCGCCTTGCCCCTCATCTCAAGTTACCCGCTGGTAACATCTGTCGTGACAATCCCACGACAGGAGACGCTACATCGGTGTCTCCGTCACCACCATCGTCATCAATTTCGCTCGCGGAAGCTCGATTTCGACGTGCACTTGAAGAGGTGCGTCTGTTTCTCATCTTCGTCGGTTAGAAGGAGGCGGCCATGGGTCCAATTCATCGCGCCGAAGGATAGTCACCCCATGTGTATAGTAAGTTTTGTGCTTTCTCAATAATCTTAACCACCGTCTAAAAAAGCATTGATCTTTTAGGGTTTTCTATACGATACGACATCAAATCGTAATGTTGGACTGATTGTGACAGGCCTTCCCGTAGGATTTGGGGTTTAGGGGTTTACGGGTTCAGGCATAGGGTTTATGATCTGAAGGAAAATTGATCTGACAACGATTTCTAACGCATGGATTATATATCCTCCTGTATTAGCTCCTCGCGGCACCAAATTCTATGCGGAGTTCAACCATGGACGTTATTTTGTTGGGCAGAGCACGGAGTGATGAAAGAACATTTCTTAATCCCTAGTGTTTTGTGTGTTAGTTAACAATACTAATGGTGTACTAATTATAATGCTAAGTATTTCAGTTAGTGCATGATTAAACATCATATGCATCAAAGCCAAAAATGCAAAGAAGAAGTTGTTCTGGAAAAGCTCCAGGAACCGGAATATTGGAGCCGGAAATTCCCAGGGCCGGAATTTCCGGGTCCCCAGAACTTCACAGAAAAATGGCTAAGGAAAAGTTGGAGTTTGGTTCTGACCCGAGCCGGAAATTGTGCTCGGAAATTTCCATCACTCGGAATTTCCGAGTGCACCCAGAAGACCTCCCCAGAATCGACTAAGGAAAGAAGACCACAACGTTCTGACTCGAGCCAGAAATTGTGCTCGGAAATTTCCGGGACTCGGAATTTCCGAGTGACCCTCAGAAGCTCGTGGAAATATGGCTAAGGAAAGAAGACTTTTGGTTCTGACTCCAACCGGAAATTCTGCTCGGAGATTTCATCTCTACTCGGATATTCCGGGTGACCGGAATTTCCGAGAGTGACTTATACCGGAATTTCCGAGTGTCGAAGCAGCCAACGGTCAGAATTTGGGGAGAGCTATAAATACCCCTTCACCTACCTTGGGACAAGCTAGCTCTCAGATTCTCTCTCCCCATTTATTGCCAAAGCTCAAATCTTCAAGATCTCCCAATCCCTCCACCCAAATCCGTTGATCTTTGGAGGATTGAAGTAGAAGGCCCCGATCTACTACTTCACTGAAGCGATTTGCATTTCCTTCCCATTCACTTGGGGATTTCGTGGCTAGGGTTTCCATTGGGAAAACCTAGTTCACCATTGTTGTCTTCTTGGTGTTACCTTCACCTTTTGTGGTCCTTGACCTGTTGTGGTCATCTTGAGAGCCCCCAATTAAGTTGTGGGTGTGTGCCTCAAGCTTGTTGTAAGGGATTCGATCTCCGCCCCAAAGGGGATCAATAGTGGAAGGTGAACTCGCAACCTTTGTGGTTGAGTTCATCAGGAGAAGAAGGTGAGCCTTGGTGGCGTTGCGGCTAACCTGTTGTGGTTGCGCACACCTCTCCAACGAGACGTACACCCTTCGGGTGGAACTCGTGATTACATCTTCGTCTCCGCGTGCTTCACTCGGTTCCCCTAATCCTTACTCCCTTACTTGCTTGTATCGCACTTATATATCTTGTATCGTGTATATTGCTTGTTTGTTTATCATATAGGTAAATTCACCTTAGTTGCATATCTAGAGAATTTACCTTTGTGTTAAGCCTAAATTTGAAAAGAGTTAAAATTTCTAATAGGACCTATTCACCCCCCCCCCCCCCCCCCTCTTGGTGCCGGATTCCCGTTTAATTGGTATCAGAGCCAGGTTCTCTTTTAAGGGCTTAACCGCCTAAGAGTTCAATGACAGAATCCGACGAGCAGAGGGCTGCCGCAGCTCCAAAGGAGTTGGCGGAGATGCAAACTAAGGGGGCAACCATGGGCGATCTCAACGAGTTGAAATCATCCATGGGTGCCCAATTTCTTCAGATGACCAAGATGCTTGAAATGCTCTTGAAATCTAAGGAATCCTCGGGTGCATCTCTCTCAACCCCTCCACCTCCTCTAGAGAAGCTTGGAGATCCTCTCAAGGAAAGTGCTTCGGCTAAATCCATTGAGAAGGATGGGAAAAGTGAAAAATCGGGTAGCTCAAAACCCGGAGACACCCCACCCGAAGAGAAGTATGATAAAGTTCCCTTCACATACTCTCCGGATCCTATTGTGCCACATCCTCATGTTAATCTTCGGAGTGATCCCCCTAAGCTTAGACCTCATCAATTCTCTCAATGGCAATTTCAAATGAGGTCTCATATTTGCAGCTCTTCTATCGAGCTATGGCGCATCATCCAAGTTGGGTTCAAGGCCAATGATCCAAGCAACTTGACAAGGAGAGAGGTGGTGGATAGCCAACTAAACGCCACCGCTCTCTACATGCTCCAAAGTGCCGTTGGAGAGAAGAACATGCCCCTCATCCAACAATTCACCACCGCCAAAGAAATTTGGGATGCACTCTCCGACATCTTTGTCGGTAATGAGAGCATGAAGAAGAACCGGTATGACGCCTTGTGCAATGAGGTGGAAGGGTTCTACAAGTTGGATGGGGAAGACCAAGAGGACATGTACCGGAGGTTGGTGTCCATTGCCACTAGCTTTCGTGACCTCGGTGCATCCTACATTGATGATGCATGGATCAAGAGGAAGCACGTGAGCTCCCTCATGCCTTTTGAGAGCCCGGACTTGAACACATTGCAAGGACGTCAGAACTATCATCTCATGACCTCCAATCAAGTTATGCAAGAGATGATCGCCTTCAAGGTCGCCTCGAAGATTGCTCAAGATGCAAGAGCAAGGGCGCTTGGGATGCACAAGCAAGGGTCGGTTGCTTTGAAGGCAACCGTCGAAGAAGAAGAAGAGGAGGACTGTACAAGCGACTTTGCAAGCTCCTCCAACATGTCCGATGAAATTCTCAAGATCACCCTCAACGAACATCTAGCCCTTGCGGCTAGAAGATTTTGGAAGAACCCCGGGAGAGCCAAGGCCAACCTCGACAAGAAGTATCCACAAGGTGGAAAGAGTGAAGGTAACAAGGTGAGGACTTGTTTTAATTGTCAAGATAAACATCACTTTGTTGTAGATTGTCCATATGAGAAGAGAGAGGAGCACGGTGGGAGGCTTGTGCTTAAGGACAAGTCCAAGTCGGGAAACAAGGACCCACAAGCCAAGAAGAAGCCCTTCTTCAAGAAGAACCAAAAGATCGTGTTAGTGACACAAGAGCAATACCCCACCGACGATGAAGATAGTGATGATGAAGACACTCCAAGAGAAGTGGCCGCCATTGCCACTACTTCTACTCCATCGACATCACTCTTCTCATCTCTAAATGAGAGCCCCATCATCAAGAATGCAAGATGCCTTATGGCTAAGGCATCCGAGGTAAAATTGTCCCCCACCTCCATACCTATTGATGACATTGCTAGCCTTAAGGTCAAACAAGAAATTGTTGCCTTTGATCACTTTATGACTAACTTGCAAGGAGAAGGCAAGAAACATTTTGGCTCACTTTTGAGTCGCATAGGTGAGCTTGAAGACCTTCTTGAGATGAAAGGTGAGATAGAGAGAGAGGATGCCAATGAAAAGGCATCTCTTCAATCATCTCTTGAAGAAGAACAATAAACTAGTGCTCAACTTCTAGAGCAACTAGAAACTATTGAGGAGTCACATAACTCCGCTCTTGCTAAGCTTACTAAGGATCGTGATCTTTATTTTGCTAAGTATAAAATGGTGCAAAAAGAAAAAGCCGATTTTGTAGTTGGCCATGCTAGACTTATTGGAGATCTAGAGACACTTGACAATGCTCACAGGGCATTGATAAGTGAACACGATCTTCTTGTCAAGTCTCACGATCAACTTCAAACTCGGCTATCTAACCTTGAGAAACCTAGCTCTTCTATTCCTTTATGTGATCATGCAACTGTTGTTAAGGAAGTTGCTAGGTTGAATGAGGTGCCATCCAAGGCAACTACTACTAAGACCATTTGTAATAAGGGTAAGAAGGCGCTTGCTACTCCTCCCTTTGAGAAAGTGCCTCACAAAGGAAAGGAAGGTCTTGGTTATGTTGCCAAGGAAAGGGTGAAGAAGACCAAGAAGAAGGCCAAGCCCGCACAAACCAAGAAGGACACCATTGCGAGTGGGAATGTCACAAGGGACACGCCCACTCGTAGTGATTTTGCGGGCAAGACTAACCCCAACTATACTTTATATGTTGATTACTATGGGGATGTTTATGCTAGATACATTGGTCCATTTGATGGTTATATTGATTATGCTATTTGGGTTCCAAAGACCCTTGTTGCTAACCAAAAGGCACCCATTGCAAAATGGGTACCTAAGTCAAAGAATTGATTGTGTGTAGGGCCTTGTTTCCGGCGGATCTAAATGGATAATTGATAGTGGGTGCACTAGTCACATGACCAGAAGCAAGGAGCTTGTAATGGAGTTGAGGCCTAATGATGATCAAGTAACCGTTACTTTTGGTGATAAATAAAAGTCTAAGGTAATGGGACTCGGCAAGGTGGTAGTGGCACCGGACATCACTCTTGTGAATGTCTTGCTTGTAGAATCCCTAGGTTTCAACTTAATCTCGGTTCGTTCTTTAACTATGTTGGGATATTCCGTTCTCTTTGAAAAGGATATGGTTATCCTTATGCGGAGCAAGTCTCTCAAAGTTGCTTTCGTTGGGTACGTTGAACGTGACTCTATGTGGTTGACTTCTCCGGAGTCACCACTTCTCATGAAATGTGCCTATTCGCTAAAGCGGACTTGGGTTGGTTGTGGCATCGCCGCCTAGCCCATGTCAACATGAGAACTTTGCAAAGTCTCCAAAAAGGTGGCCATATTCTAGAACTAAAAGACCATGTTTCTTTCTCGAAGGATCGAATGTGTAGGGCTTGTGTTGAAGGCAAAATGCATGATTCCCACCATCCAAGCAAGACCATCATTTCGTCAAAGAGGGTGTTGGAGCTCCTCCATGTTGACCTCTTTGGTCCTATTCCGGAAACTAGTCTTGGTTGGAAGAAATATTGCTTGGTTATAGTTGATGATTATTCAAGATACACATGGGTCTACTTCTTCAAGATGAAGATGGAGACTCAACAAACAATCATCGACTTCTCCAATGAAGCTCAACGTCAACACAATGTCCCAATCTTGGTGATTAGAAGTGACAACGGTTCCGAGTTCAAGAACTACACCTTAAATGAATTCCTTAGTGAAGAAGGGATTCGTCATCAATATTCCGCTGTTTATACTCCTCAACAAAATGGTGTAGCCGAGAGGAAGAACCGCACACTCATTGAAATGGCAAGATCGATGATGGCCGAGTTCAAGTCCCCAAACAACTTTTGGGCCGAAGCCGTCAACACCGCTTGTCATTCATACAATCGGCTTTTCTTTCGCAAAGGACTCATGAAGACACCTTATGAAGTGCTTACCGGGAACAAGCCCAACATCTCTTACTTCCGAGTTTTTGGTTGTAAGTGTTTCTATCTCATCAAAGGTGCTCGTTTAGGAAAGTTTCATTCTAGGTCTCTTAAAGGGACGTTTGTTGGTTACGGTGCCGAATCCCATACTTATAGAGTCTATGACAAGGCTTCACGCATTGTCATAGAATCTTGTAGTGTGGTGTTCGATGAGAATGATGGCTCCCTAGTGGAGCAAGTTGGTGTTTCCGATGTAGGTGAGGATCAACCTCAAGATGCTATCCTAAGGATGGGGGTGGGTTTCCACCGCCCCGTTGAAGTTTACTATGAAGTTGATCAACAAGGACCAAGCTCTACGCAAGTGGTGGCTACTCCCTCACAGGAAACCCAAGACAACAACACCGTGCTCAACACGTCCAACCAAGAAGAAGCGCAAGCACCTCCAGCTTCCCCAAGAATTTCCGGAGAGCCGGAAAATCCGGTTCAACCTGATCTCGGAATTTCCGGTTCAACCTGAATCCGGAATATCCGGTTCTGCTGAAATTCCCGGTGGCAGTTCGCAACAAGATCAAGATCAACCTACTCTCTCATCTCCGGAACCCACTCCCATGGTTGATCAAGGTCATCAAGGCGGTCAAGGCGGAGGCAATAATGATCAAGATGATCAAGTGATTCCCCCTACTACAAGAACGGAGATCGAGATCCGCCGTTTGGAGAGAGCTAGCACATCACAAGAATTCAGAGCACTCTCTCTAGACAAAGTACTTGAAGATGTAAGAGCAAAGGTGTCCACCCGGAGTCAACTTGCAAGATTTAGTGAGCACCAAGCTCACATCTCCATGGTGGAACCCAAGAAAGTCTTTGAAGCTCTTAAAGATCCGGATTGGCTTGAGGCCATGCATGATGAACTCAACAACTTCAAGCGCAACAAAGTTTGGAAGTTGGTAGAAAGACCCAAGGATTGCCGCAATGTTATCGGCACTAAGTGGATATTCAAGAACAAGCAAGATGAGGATGGTATTGTGGTGAGAAAAAAAGCAAGATTGGTGGCTCAAGGTTTCTCTCAAATTGAAGCCATTGACTTTGGAGAGACCTACGCGCCGGTGGCTCGACTTGAGTCCATTCGTATACTTCTTGCCTATGCTTCTCATCATAACTTTAAATTGCAACAAATGGATGTTAAAAGTGCTTTTCTAAATGGTCCATTAAGTGAACTTGTTTATGTTAAGCAACCTCCGGGGTTTGAGGACCCTAAACTTCCTAACCATGTCTACAAGTTGGATAAGGCGCTCTATGGCCTTAAACAAGCCCCACGTGCGTGGTATGAGCACCTTAGAGAACTACTTGTAGACTGTGGCTTTCAAGTTGGGGAAATCGACCGCACCCTTTTCACTAAGAAAGTTAATGGAGAGCTGTTCATTTGCCAATTATATGTTGATGATATTATATTTGGGTCTACTAACAAAGCATTTAACGAAGAATTTTCTAAGCTTATGACAGATAGGTTTGAGATGTCCATGATGGGTGAGATGAAGTTCTTCCTCGGATTTGAGATCAAGCAATTGAAGTAGGGAACTTTCATCAACCAAGCAAAGTACATTCAAGACATGCTCAAGAGGTTCGGGTTGCTCGGGCTCAAGGGTGCCTCTACTCCAATGCAAACCAAGTGCCACCTCGAGCTCAATCCAAAGGGTAAAGACGTGGATCAAAAGGTATATCGCTCCATGATTGGATCCCTCCTTTACCTTTGTGCATCTAGACCCGATATAGTACTAGCCGTGGGGGTGTGTGCAAGATATCAAGCGGCTCCTAAAGAAAGCCACGATGTGGCGGTCAAGAGAATCTTTTGGTATTTGGCTTATACCCCAACCTATGGATTGTGGTACCCCAAGGATGCACATTTCTCTCTATGTGGGTACACGGATTCCGATTGGGCGGGAGATCATGATGATAGGAAGTCAACCTCTGGTGCTTGTCAATTTAGTGGGAGGTCATTGGTAAGTTGGTCTTCTAATTAAGAAGCAAAATTGTATATCTCTCTCCACCGCCGAAGCCGAGTATGTTGCCGTCGCAAGTTGTTGCACACAATTGCTATGGATGAGGCAAACCTTAAAGGAGTACGGTGTCGATTGCGACAAAGTGCCTCTTCTATGTGACAATGAAAGTGCCATCAAGATTGCATACAACCCGGTGCAACATTCAAGAACCAAGCATATTGAGATCCGCCATCATTTCATAAGGGATCATGTGGCCCGAGGAGACATTGACTTATCTTATGTGGGCACAAGGGATCAATTGGCGGATATCTTCATGAAGCCTCTTGAGGAAGGAAGGTTTTGCTTTTTGAGAAATGAGCTCAATATCATTGATTCAAGGTCCTTAGCTTGATTGCTTGCACACCCACCTAGGTATTGTTGCTATATTGTGTTTAGGTGTAGGCATGGACATAGGGGGAGTGTGGTCCTAATACATTGGACCATCCCTCCCCCCATTATGCCGATAGTAAGTGTTCTTTTATCTCTATATTCATTCTTATGACTAATGAGCTAAAAATGACGAGTATTGGTTATGTACACAAGATATATCTTCGCGGTGACATGACATACGCTCCTACATGATGGCTTCGGCCACCGCCCTCTTCATCTAAAAGAGTTGGTGTTATTTGGAGCTTATTGATGCTATTTACATTCTTGTTCATGCATGTGGGAAACCTACTCAACTTGGCGCTTTATACTTTTTGGTTCTTGTAAGTTGAGTATGGTGTACCAATGAAAGTTTGGCATTCTATCCAAAGCCTTTCTATACCCTGAAACATTTCTCTCTATTGCACACAAGTCATCCAATTGAAAACTGGGATTTTGGTTCAGCGGGTCGGAATATCCGGTCTAAGTTCAGACCGGAATATCCGGTGACTCGGAATATCCGGTATAAGTTACAACCGGAATATCCGATCGGGCGGTTTGTCTAAATTATATATGGGCAGGATCGGGGTGAAGGGCTCATTCGAGCCTTTCTTCCACCCCCGTCCTAACCCTTCCCCAGCCGCCGCCCCTGCCGCCCCAAGACCTCCCCGGAGCTCTCCGATCGCCGGGGAACCTCTCCCTTGGCCGGATCTGCTCCTCCTCCGCCCCGTGGACCATCTCCTCCAAGCAGTTTTCCCCATGGACGAGGGTAACTCTCCCATTCATCTCCTTTTAGTGCTTGCACTTTGGATCTAGATGTGGAGTAGTTTGTTTTGAAAATGCTCGGTGGTAGTGGTCTCTAGTGGTCTGCTTACTGGTTTACGTACATTAGATTTGATTTGTATTGGATTGATCTATTTTTAGACCTAGGTCAAATCTCAAAACTGCACTGTTCGTCAGATCGGAATTTCCGGTCTGAACTTGGACCGGAATTTCCGGTCTGAATTTTTCAGAACTTTTCGGTTTTCTGATTATCCAGGTTTAGATAGTCTTGATCAATGCAAATCTTCTTTAATGTACCTAGCTACTCCCCACTGACTTGTGTGTACTTATCTTGTGCTATCCATTCTTGCTAATTTCACAGATTCTTCAAGTGGGAGCCCCTCAAACCTTGAAGGTGGGAGGATCTCGAGGAATGTCACTCGCAAGGTTCGTGCCACCGAAGGCAAGGGTAAAGGGCCTGCCTCCTCTAGCATGCCCAAGTCCAAGACATCAGCTGCCTCCTCTAGCAAGCCCAAGGCAAAGAAAAGAAAGAATGCTCCTCCATCTCGTCGTCAGCTGTACTCAGAGATGAGTTCCATTGATTATACTCATGTTCGTCAAGGGGATTGGTACCTTAGGCCAAGGGATGAAGACCTTGATGATCGCAGCTTTTGGTGCAAAGAGCAAGAATACATTCTCAAGGATATCTATTACACTTTGAAGCATCCCATTCGCAAAATGCAGCCCTACAACCTTCAGGCCCTTCAGAAGAAGGCTTCCTTTGTGGAAGCTATACATCTTATCAAGGTTATGGGTTTGGAAAGGCTAGTGATCACCCAATGCGACTATAGCTCTCAGCTTGTGCAGCAGTTCTTTGCCACTCTTGTGATGATGACACGAAGAAGACTATCAAGTGGATGTCAGGCGAGACATATTGCGAGTCTGATTGGTATGAGTTTGCCAAGGTTTTGGGTTACCCGTTTGATGGAGACAATCCTCAAGGCTACCGTATGCATCACCCCTACAAGCTCAACAAGAAACAAACCACACATCTATATGGTGAGGTGATATCCCACAAGTATAGGGGATCGTATGTAGCCTTTTCGATAAGTAAGAGTGTCGAACCCAACGAGGAGCTAAAGGTAGGATGAATGTTCTCTTAAGTTCTATCAACCACTGATACAACTCTACGCACACCAAACGTTTGAATTATCTAGGAAATAAAACTAGAGCAATAATACGGGTATGAGAGATAGCTTTGCAAGATAATAAATATAAGAAAGTAAATGTTAGTGCTGCCGCAATAAAATATACTAAGTAACCATAAACTAACAGTACCATAAGTGTGGAAAAGTGGTGGTAATTGTGGTGGCTTTGTCCAAGATTAATTAGTGAAGATATTGGTTTCATTGTCTTCGATGCAGTTTTCTATGTGGGAGAGGCTAAATATACATGCACTTCACTACTTGGGATTACAAGTACTATATGATTGGATTGTTAGCAAACATCCGTAAATACTAACAATGCATTAAGGTTTCCCCAACCATAGCCTTAAGTTCATGGTCCTCTTACTCCCATACGTGCAACTAACCGGTTCGAGTCCTCAGGTTTTTGTCACTCCGGCAGAACTACCCCCCTTCCTTTGCACACACTACTAACCCTAGGTTGTTGATCCATGCGCGCACAAATATAATGGACACCAAAGGACAGTACCATATAGACATATAACTCTAATGAAACTCATGCATTCAACAAAGCAATCAAAACACAAATAAACTACGGAAACATGACATAGATCATATGATAAATATTATAGCATCAAACACCATGTTTTACATAGGACGGTACAGAGGTTTGTGGGAGGATGAACCACTGAATACAAGGAGGAGTTGGTGATGGAGATGGCGGTGACGACGGTGAAGGGGGCAGCGAGAAGCGCAGGGCGGCGGCGGCACCGGCGGTGGCGCGGGGAGGTGCTTCCCCGCCGCCGGCATCATGGGGTAGCGCCGCCCCTTAGCCCCCTTCCTTCATGGCTTCTTGGGAGCCCTCCCCCATGGAGATGGGATCCATGGGGGAGGCAAAAACATGTCTTTTGGTGGCTGGAATTCGTGGTTGGAGAGGTCTCTCACGACCTAGGGTTTCCTTCTTTATATAGACTCTCGGATTTTCGTCAACCCCTCTTGTGCTCCACGAAAACGGGCATATCTGGAGCATCCGGACTTGGATTGGGCCTAATTTTTAGTCCAGATTTATTAAAATAAAATTGGCTACAATTTCCTCTTCTGTGTCACCTTCATTTGACGTCGTATTCAGACCCAAACGTGACAATCTTCGAAAATAGTTTTCAGACAGATTTCTGTAAAGTCCCAATTCGACTCCAACAAGGTTTCCTCTTGTATTCTTGATAATTTCTACACATCAAAGAGTAAAACAAGAACATTGTGCATTTTTGCAACCATTAGTAGGTTAGTCCAAATAAATAATAAACTTAATATAAAAACAAGTACTGAAAGCATAAAAATGGCATGAAATAATCAAAAATTATAGATACGTTTTGGACGTATCATGAGGGTGGCATTCCCGGCAACTCCCGTGACTTGCTCCCTCTATATGATATTCTTGTGCGCATTCTCTGGGAGAACATTGCCCCAAGTGGCGGAAACAATGACAATATGGTCTCTCCGTTGTGCAACTTACTTCTCCATGCCCATACCATTGTTGAGAGCCCCGATAGCGAAGAGGATTGGAGAGTTGATGTCATGGACTATATTCACCATGAGATGCATGATGCCTTGATCACCAAGGGCACCATTCCCTATGCTCCATACATCATGATGCTTATCAAGTACAAGTTTCCAGAGCATTCTCTTAGTGATGATGATTTGGAGGTTCATGAACTCAAGAAGCTATATGAGAAGAGGACAGTGGTCAAGCCTCCTAGTGTGCCAACTACAAGTTCTTCTCGGGGTGGTTCATTCATGGGTGATGCTCGGAGGGCTGCTACTCCAACTCATGTTTCCTCCACCTCCGGGAAAGTCAAGCGGCTGAATTGGTTACAACGCAACATCCTGTGCATGAATGTGGACATTCGCAAGGAGCAATACACCGCATAAAAGGATCGCCGCCAATCAGCCCACAACCAAGAGATGATCCTCCATCACATTTCGGGCTCCCCTGCTCCTGCTGCCCTCACGGCCCCTCTATCTTATGCTCACTGGAACCATGATGCTATGGCTCCGTGGACTCAGTTTGAGAGTGATCTTGGTGGCAGCTCCTACACCACTGGACAGGTCTATGAGGATATTTCATCAGATGAAGACGAGGATGATGCTGAGGAGGATGATGATGAGGAGACCCCGTCCGAGTGATGCTCTACATGGGACGTAGCATCGCTCTTCTTCCTTTTTGGCGTTTCGATGCCAAAGGGGGAGAAGTTGATCTATTAGGAACTTCGGGGATTTGCATGGGTTCGGGCACAAGCATATGCGTTTATCATTTATTTGCGCTTGTGTCCATTTTATCTTATTTGTGTTTGTTGAACTATTTCCATTTGAACTACTTGTGTGAACTATGTGTGTAAGGAGACAATTCCCATGCTATTCTTATGCTATCTTTGGTTGAGACTACAAGGTTATTGTGTTGGTATTCACTCCATATTTATATGCACAAGGTATGAAATTCTATCAAGTCTCAAGTTATACCATGAGTATGCATATCGTCTCATTATTGCTATAATATCATGTGTTCTCTATTGCAAAAATGCTCTTGTCTTTTGTGCCCTTCCTTTGATTATATGTATTCTAGTGGGCAAATGTTTAGGGGGAGCCTTTTTTATTAAGAACATGATTTTGCATCGTTTTTTATTGCAAATCTTAATATTGTCAGCTAACACCAAAAAGGGGGAGATTGAAAGAACATTTCTTAATACCTAGTGTTTTGTGTGTTAGTTAACAATACTAATGGTGTACTAATTATAATGCTAAGTATTTCAGTTAGTGCATGATTAAACATCATATGCATCAAAGCCAAAAATGCAAAGAAGAAGTTGTTCTGGAAAAGTTCCAGGAACCGGAATATTGGAGCCGGAAATTTCCAGGGCCGGAATTTCCGGGTCCCCAGAACTTCGCAGAAAAATGGCTAAGGAAAATTTGGAGTTTGGTTCTAACCCGAGCCGGAAATTGTGCTCGGAAATTTCCATCACTCGGAATTTCTGAGTGCACCCAGAAGACCTCCCCAGAATCGACTAAGGAAAGAAGACCACAGCGTTCTGACTCGAGCTGGAAATTGTGCTCGGAAATTTCCGGGACTCGGAATTTCCGAGTGACCCTCAGAAGCTCGTGGAAATATGGCTAAGGAAAGAAGACTTTTGGTTCTGACTCCAACCGGAAATTCTGCTCGGAGATTTCATCTCTACTCGGATATTCCGGGTGACCGGAATTTCCGAGTGTCGAAGCAGCCAACGGTCAGAATTTGGGGAGAGCTATAAATACCCCTTCACCTACCTTGGGACAAGCTAGCTCTCAGATTCTCTCTCCCCATTTATTGCCAAAGCTCAAATCTTCAAGATCTCCCAATCCCTCCACCCAAATCCGTTGATCTTTGGAGTATTGAAGGAGAAAGCCCCGATCTACTACTTCACCGAAGCGATTTGCATTTCCTCCCCATTCACTTGGGGATTTCGTGGCTAGGGTTTCCATTGGGAAAACCTAGTTCACCATTGTTGTCTTCTTGGTGTTACCTTCACCTTTTGTGGTCCTTGACCTGTTGTGGTCATCTTGAGAGCCCCCAATTAAGTTGTGGGTGTGTGCCTCAAGCTTGTTGTAAGGGATTCGATCTCCGCCCCAAAGGGGATCAATAGTGGAAGGTGAACTCGCAACCTTTGTGGTTGAGTTCATCAGGAGAAGAAGGTGAGCCTTGGTGGCGTTGCGGCTAACCTGTTGTGGTTGCGCACACCTCTCCAACGAGACGTACACCCTTTGGGTGGAACTCGGGATTACATCTTCGTCTCCGCGTGCTTCACTCGGTTCCCCTAATCCTTACTCCCTTAATTTCTTGTATCGCACTTATATATCTTGTATCGTGTATATTGCTTGCTTGTTTATCATATAGGTAAATTCACCTTAGTTGCATATCTAGATAATTTACCTTCGTGTTAAGACTAAATTTGAAAAGAGTTAAAATTTGTAATAGCACCTATTCACCCCCCCCCCCCCCCCCCCCCCTCTAGGTGCCGGATTCCCGTTCAAGTGATGAATGGGTGTTCAATTTGGTTTGATAAATTAGACGAAGTGACATGGTCACCGATAATGCTCGAGAGACGATAGCATTTTGGAGGGGATAGGCTGGGAGATGGCACGGAGGGTCAAGGCTTACCACTATGTCCCTATACTGATAATAAACAAGAATGGTTTGAGGGAACTACAAAAAAAGTTAAGAAGATGTCTGATAGAATGATGGAGTTCTTGCCAACTAGGCACCATTTCATCAGTATTTATCTAGATCATGATGCTAGCTTCTTGCAAGGTAATGATGTGGATGAAGAAGTTGATGTAAAGCCTATTCCAAGAGCTCATCTTCCACCTTTTATGAGCCCTTGAAAGCCTATGCAAGTTCAACAAACAGAGCTAGTGTAGATAGAGGATGTTGATAAAGGAGAGCATGGTGATAAAGGTCAAGTTTCTATACAGATTATGTACCCTGAAGTTGAAGCTACACGGTTTATGGTTGCAAGGAGGGAAGGAGCAGTTCTGAACACAAGGTGGTGCATGAAGATGACAATCAACATGAGCATGTAATGATTCAACCTACCCAAGAGCATGCAGCCAACAGAAGATCGGTTGAAGGAGTACAATAAAGCACAGTATTGTCACTGCCTTGGATGAACATGATGGAGATTCAGAAGATTCATAATGATGATGACCTTTATGAACAAAATATAGATAAGGCTGAAGTTGTGCAAATAATTTTCGATTCTCCGGTATTCTATTATTTCCATTCAACAACATTTTTGGTGCATATGAATTTTATTTCCTTTTCAGTTCATCCGAATTGGAAAAATATTTATTTTTGAAATTTGTTCAGACTTTGAAAAAGGTTTGAAATTGAAAAATTATTCCGATATCAAAATAGTTTCGAAATCAAAAATGAAAAAACACGAAAAAGAAACAGAACGGAAAATAAATAAATAAATAAATAAATAAAGCAATAAAATATAAAGATAATAATCAGGAATCAAAAACAAAAACCAGAAGAAAAAAATTGGCCGGTCTAGGGGATTTGAGACACCAGTGCTTCCGTCCGAGTGGAAGCCACACGCTTGGCCGCGTGGGCGTGTCGAGGATAGCACTCTCTAAGAGCGATAGATAGGACGACCCCGAGATTCTGCACAACAGTATCCTGCTCTATCAATCTACGGATCATATCTAGTACTCCCTTCGATTCGAAAAGGTTGTCGTAGTATTTTTTTAAACCACTTTACCATCCCATCTCGTCCCTTGCCCTTCATTTCTCTCTCCGTCTCGCGGGAGATCTTCCTCCTCCCCCGCACCCCTCGCTGAGCCTTCATGCCCTCTCCTACCGGCCGGTGCCACCGTGAACGCGAGCGGGCTGCCATGAACGCGCATGGACCACCGTGAACGCGCCTTGTTGTTTCCTGTCGCGTGGGGCAGTGAGGTCAAAGATCAATAAAAATTGCGCCGAAGACAGTTCCATCGGCAGCGGTGGCAGATCTGGGGGCGGCATTTACGGATCTGGGGCGGCAGTGAATAATTTGTGTCTGTGATGGAGGATGGCGGGTGAGGCGCTGGTTGGGGCGGCTCCTCATTGATGTGTTCATCTCGTCGGTGGGGTGGAGCTCCTGTGGGCTATGGCACTTGATGCATGTAAAATGCGTACATGAACTTTGCACTTTATTACTTGATATTCTCACTTATTTACAACTATTGTAGGATTAGGTTTATGAATTATGATGATTTCTTGATAATCCACATTGTCCCCCTTATTTTGGTTTTAACCCTGCAGATCAGGAAAATCCTGTTTTGTGTATCTTTAAGTTTCAGGGACTCAAACGACGTCAAAAGGACCTAGAAATTTTTGACGATTTATTTTTGGAAGAAATAAGGTGTATGGGCTTTGGACCCTCGGGAGGGGACACCCGAGGGCCAAACGAGCAGTTCTCGCTGATGCCCACAAGTAAAGGGGATCGCTGAAATTTTCGATGGGAAGTATTACCCAAATTTATAGTTCGACTCAAGAGAAACACAAGAATACCAATAAGACTTTAGCAATTGAGACGTCGGTCTCAACCACACTTGTATATCAATAAACTCACAAAGGAAATGTGATAGCGGGGTGCTACATGAATAAGATTGATCATATAATAAAATAAAAATAGCAATGGAATTTTTGTTTAACTCCGATGTGTGTAGGTATGTGTTCCGAAAATAGTTGTGCGTACTAACCAGGAAAATTTGCACAACATCTATTGTCCTACCTGCCCATTTCACCGGTGCTAACTTGGAACTTCAGGTAATTAAGGTCTACCCTTTCGAATAGCCCGGAACAACGCATTAAGACTTCATGAACACATAGAATCCTCAAACTAAAACATCTCCCCCTTGTTTTCCCTATATGTCACTTTTAGGGTCCGTAGGTTCAACATAATAACAGGTAATACACTTTGTAGGTAGATACCAAACTTAATTATATGATAGGGCAAAATAAGTTCAGTATTTAAATCATGCCACTCGGGCCCTAGTAGCAAGCATTAAACATAGCTAAAGTGCAGTCAACACAATACAAGAATATCCTTAAGACAAACCCTCAAATCTCGGACAACGAGTACAATTACATGATCAATATCATCCAATCCCCATCCACCTCATATACATACAACGGACTACTCACCCATGGTGAAGGAGATGGAGCTCATGGTTCATGGGGATGAAGGCGGTGAAGATGACGGTGAAGAGGGGCTCCGAATCCCTTCCTCGGGGGAGAAATCCTGGATCAATCTGACCCCAAAATTGAAGATCGTGGCTTTGGCGGCGCTCTGTTTCGCGAAAAGCTTCGTGCTCCTAGGTCAGCCATTTTTTGGTATATATGAGGGGGTACACAAAAGCCGAAGGAGAGGCGACGTCCGAGGGCTGAACGGGCATGCCCCCACGCGGCCACCCTTCCAGGCTGCGTGGGCCCAGCTCATTTGAGCCGCGGACACCTACTCGTGTTCGTCGAGTGCTCGAACTCCTTATTTTCACGAAAAAGTGCCGTAGTATTTTTCCTCGATTTATTTCCTGCAAAAACAACCAGAAACGAGACTTTGCTAAAAAAACGAGAAGATTCTGGAGCAAATTATGAAGCAAAGTACTTGGAAAAGTAGATGCATTTTGGGTGCATCACTCGCACGGCTAGAGGGGGGCCCGCGCGAGGCATGCTCGTTCTGCCCTCGAGCGTCCCCTATCGTTGATCTTTTGCCCTAAAAATCACCCTGACCTAAAACCGCCTATATAAGAAATCTTTTCGCGATCCTCTGGAAGAGCGTCGCAGAAACACAGAAACATCGAAACAGAGACAGAAGCTGCCAGATTGGAGGAGGGAAAGTCCGGCGGAGCGCTGCCGACGTGATCTCTTCCTTCTCCAACGTCTCCACCATCGTCACCATGATGAAGGGGGGGTGTCAACCTTGCATGGCACCGTTTCCCGATAATGCGTGGATGACGTGGACCTACACACAAACAAACCGTAACACTTTGCTCCAACTTTCAAGGAAGGTTGTCAATCATCCCGTCTTGCCGAAAACAAAGATGTCGAACATATGGTGGAAATAGTAATATGATGTAAAGAAGACATCGAGCAAATGATTACGAAAGCAAGTAATAACAGTAGTGTAACCAATATAGTAAAAGATTGACCGGGGCCATAGTTTCACTAGTGGTGTATCTTTGATAAAACATAAGCATACATGCGGGTAGACAAATTACAGCTAGGCAATTGACAAATTGATGAAAAAAATTGATAGAGGTTGTTGTGGGAAAGATTGACTGAAAATATTCAATATTGGGCATTATGTCGAAGTACAAAGACCGTAATCCAACTACATATATGACAAATAATCCACCTTGGGATCGTTATCCAGCATGTCATCCAAAAGTATTAAGTTACAAGCAGCGGATAATTGTAATAATTTCCGTACGTAATGTAAGCGATGCGTATAATCATATAGACCTTTACACTGTTATTTTCTCCCTAGTGGCAACAACACATCCTCGACCTTACACGTTTATGTCACTCGAGCGCAGATACACGGGAGGCATGAACCCACTATCTAGCATCAATACTCCCTCTTGTAGATACAACTCATAACTTGTCCAAAGTAACATAAGTATCGTAGAGCATGCAAGATCATAAATATAACAATAACATGAGTAAGCAATGGTACACAATCTGAACACTTCATGAATCATCGGATCCTAGCAAACACAGAAGTGATCTTGATCATGTTAGGCAGCTCACAAGATCTAAACATGGTGGCACAAGTGGATATGAACACCAACTAGCTAATGCTATGGACACATAGTCCAAGGATGAACTACTCACACATCACTTCGGAGGAAGGCATGGCGATGAAGAAGACTCCGGTGATGATCTCCCCTCCGACAGGGTGCCAGGAAGAGTTTCAGAACTCTCCCGAAGTAGCTTTCGAGGTGACGGCAGCCTCGGGAGTCTTCTCTCGAATATTTTCTTCGTAATTAGGGTTTTCTGTCAAGGGGAATAAATAGGCGAAAGATGGACGTCAGGGGGTGGGCCAGCCTCTGGCGCAGGACCATGGCGCAGCCTGCGCCACCTAGTGCCCTTTTGTGTGGTGCTTCGTTTTGAAGAAAAACTTCTCCCGGATTTGTGTGGCGCTTTGTTCTGAAGAAAAACTTCTCCATGATTTTTCACGGATATTTTCGAGGATATTTTCTGAACATGATTTTCTGAAACAAAGAACATCAGAAAACAGGAACTAACACTGGGTATCTTGTTAATAGGTTAGTTCGTTAAAATGCCTCAAAATGATATAATAATGCTATATAAACATGTAGCGATGATATAAAACAAATATGTAACATAAAAAATTATAGATATGTTTATAACGTATCATAGACATGCAAATCTCATCGGTACTTAAGCGTGGAGATTTAATTTTCAGAAAATGGAAACCTTGTCCAGGTTTAATTCTCGCAGTTGGCACGAGTGATGCATTTCTCATATCAAACTGTCTTGAAACTGATGCTTGTGTCGTTAATCTGTTTGTTTGAAACCATTGTTTCCTAAATGACATGTGGTAAAAAACACGGCTACTTGTAGCATTGTACCATCATGTACTTGCATTTTGATCAACCTCTACATTTTGATCAACTTCTTCAGGTACTTCTTGTTCGGGTCATCGGGTGGAGCCAAGTTCAGGTCTAGGATTACCATGCCGGCAAGGTGTTCTCGCTGGGAGCCGGCAAGGTGTACTGTGGTGGGAGCCGTGCTACTCTCACTGGAGGTGTACTGCCTTGGTGGCCATCAGGGAGTGGCGGACTGGGGCAGGAGCTGAGGTCGCCCACGAGGCCAAGGTAGGGCCGAGCAGCCCAGACGTCCCTGCTAGGTGCTGGGGGGCAGAGGTGCCCAGCTAGAACTGCTAGGTGCTTGGACTTGGACGGAGTAGCACCTCCAGGTGCTGGAGACGGAGGTGCTCAACTCCAGCTGCTAGGTGCTTGGACGGAGGAGCACCTCTAGGTGCTGGGGGCGGAGGTGCTCAACTACAACTGCTAGGTGTTGGGGCGGAAGAGCACCTCCAGGCTCCAGCGCTGAGGAGCAGCAGCACGGGGAGATGAGTAGCAGCAGCGTGGGGTGAGGAGAGGAGTAGCACCTGGAGGTAGCGATCATGAGCACCTGGAGTTAACAGGGAGAGGAGCAACACCTGGAGGTAGCGATCAGGGGAAGGAGTCGAGCGAGCGATTAGAGGAAGGAGACGAGCGAGCGATCAGATCCAAATTTGAATCGTTTAGCTAATCTTGTGAAGATTTGATTGTACATGGTTATTTTCATAAAATGGATGTTGTATTTCGTGTTCCTCCAATCTTTCCCGACCGAAGGGACTACAGTATTCGGGATCTGTCCTTCTGGCCTGTTTGCTTCCTGAACATATGATTGTTTTTCTGCACTTTGGGTTGTAGACTTGTAGTTTGTGAGCAAAACACAATGCACCGAGGCAGCTGTACCACACGGTCAAATGATTTGGCTTTCTTAACTGTAACAACAAAATCGCACGAAGCTTTCACATGCAACGCAGCTATCAACTGTTACAGTTTTCACATGCAGCATTCAGCAAGGTGCAGGTCACCGCACCACAAATGTTTCGCTACGTGGCACAACAAAAACTGTGAGTCCCCACAGGCCTATGTAAGAAACTCAATACAATTACATGAATTACAAACATAACGAGCTAACTTACTCCAGGTTACCACCACACATTTCGCAACAACAAAAAAAACAACTTTATATGTCTATTTCAGTTTTCAGGAAATAGAGGTGTTGGTGTTTGAGCGACTATTCAATGACTAGTGTCGCTGATACGAGCATGCCACTCCTATCTTGCCAAGTCAATACCAAAAAGGTTGCCACCATATCATCATATACTCCCTCCGTCCAATAAAGGATGTATCAACTTGATCAAAAATTGGATGTATCTATACATGATTTAGTGTATAGATACATCCAAATTTGATAGAAAGTGTGACATCTTTTGTTGGATAGAGGGAGTACTAGATGGAAAAGGGATGGTCTTCGATCGTGCACTTCTTGCAGTGGTTCCACTTCCCTAACGACCTACATGCGCTCCAGCCAGCTGCCAAGACTTTCCTGTGAATAGATCTGCAACTCCTGTTGCAAGACGAGAGAATGACGTGATCAGGTTTCTCATAACAAACAAATGGACACAAAAAAAAACTAACAGAGAATATGCTTACAGCAGTTTGAGAATTTGTAAGCATTCCAAGGTCAACATGTTGGAGATCAGGTAATCCATGAAGGGCAGATAGGTTCTTGTCAAGTCTCCCTTGGGAAAAGATTGGCCCGTCAAATGTCATACTCTTTTCATGATCGAAGGAATCCAGGACCTCATGGCAACGCAGGGATTCATCCAAGCTAATCCCAGTTTGAGATGCCATCTCACCAGCCTTAGACGCTGAAGCACACCATGCAGGATTCTCAGCTTCATCCACCAGCCTAACATTTCCTTCTTTCTACAGAAAGCGTCATATCATAAGTACAAAGTTATTACTCTAAAATGGTCAAGAAATTATGCAATCAATTTTTTTAACAATATACACCAACAGAATGCAAATAGGTAAGCTCAAACATACTCACAATATACAACTAAGATGGAATTTCCAGAATAGTGAGATTAATTCTTCCATACTTTCATGATTAAAAATAATCATACAAACTCTAAATCATATATGGATTATGATTACAATGAATTGGGTACTTAAATGTGGACTCTTAAGACATGGTTGTGTTTCTAACCAGGCCATTTCCCATTAGCTTCCAAATCAGCTAGATGGAGATCAACTTTAAGAACCTTCCATTGCTTAAAGAATAGCGCTGTTCCAGTTTCTATTTTTTGCAACTGTACAGGAATTTTATCAAATAAGTCATCTGTCAATTATTTTTACAGACAACTGGTTTAATCAAAGTTTAGGACTAATCTGAATAGCACGACGAGAGAAACACATGATCAAAATCTTAATAACAAACATATGTGCGCCAAAAGTTACAAACACCAGCAAATATGCTTACAGGGATCTGGAGATCTGTAGGTGCAAGGTTGACATTATGGAGATCAGGTAACTCATGAAGCGCGCATAAGTTGTCAAGTGTCTCATTCCTGAGCTGGGAAAGGACTGGCCTCTCAGTTGTAAGACTGTTTTCATGATTGATGGATTCCGAAACTTCAGGATGACGCAGAGATTCGTGCAAGCTAATCTCAGCCTGAGAACCCACCTCAACAGCCCGAGACGCTAAAGCACACCATGCAGGGTTCTCAGCATCATCCGCCAGGCTAACATTTTCTTCATTCTATAGTGAATGACATATCGGAAGCGTTATTACTCCAAAATGGTCAATAAATCAAGCAAACAAGAACTTAAGTAAAACTCAACACAATGACACGACGGACAAAAAGCTCAAACATACTCAAAATCGCAATAAGACAATATTTTTTCCGAGGATATTGTGATTAGTGCATCCGTCAATCTCAAAAAAAAAAGATTAGTGCATCCTTAGTTCCATTGTATCGAATAATTGTAAAAACTTGAAATCATAAATGGATTACCATTACTGTTAGTTGGGTATTTAAGTGCGGACTCTAAAACATGGCTACATATACTACCAGGGCAACGATATTAAGCTTCCAAATCAGCTAGATGCAGATTAACTTAAACAACTCAACTGCTTAAAGGATTGGGGTATTGCAGTTATTTTTTTGTAAACATACAGGAATTATCAAATATTATTGGCCTTCTATCAATTTTTGTAATGAGAACTGATTTAATCAGTGGTTATGCCAACTCAAAATAGCCTTGAGGAATGGGTGATTTGCATCAGATGCACTCTACGACACCACATGCAGAAACATCATGACTCAGATGAGCAGATGAGAAAAAGTGATGATCAGATTTGTCATAACAAACATATGGTCGCCACAAGTTAAGAACATCAGAGAATATGCTTACATCAATCTGAAGATCTGTAGGTGCTCCAAGGTCGACATTATGGAGATCAGGTAATCCATGAAGCTTATATAGGTTCTTGTTAAGCGTCTCATTCCTGAGTTGGGAAAGGATTGGCCTTTCAAATGTATGACCGTCTTCATGATTGAAGGAATCCAAAGGACACAGAGATTTGTCTAAGCTAGTCCCAGCCTGAGGTGCTACCACAACAGCCTGAGACGATAAATCACACCACACAGGGTTCTCAGTGTCATCCGCCAGGCTAAGGAATTCTTCTTCCTATAGTAAATGACATATCAGAAGCACAATTATGACTCTAAAATGGTCAACAGATGCCTCCAACAAGAAAATTAGCAACACACCAACAGAATGACAAGCAGATAAGCTCAAACATATTCACAATATAAGACTAAGATACAGTTTTCAGGATACTGAGATTAGTGCTTATGTGCCTCCATTGACCATTGTAAACAATAATCACACTCAGACACTGTTAAAATAATTGACATTTTGATGGAGTATTTAGGCGTGAACCTAAAGAATGCTTATGTTTCCTACCAGGGCACTTCTACTAGCTTCCAACATGCTAGATGCAGATCAACTATAAACTACTCGATTTCTTAAAGGATTATGCTGTTGTGGTTCCTCTTTTAATTATATAGGAATATTTCAAATATACTGCTTTTATGTTTTTTTTTTTGAGAACTGGTTTAATCAAAGCTATGTATACTTTAAAAGGTTCGCATGCCAGTTATTTACCTGGTCCGGCAAGATGGGATCATTCTGCTCAGCTTCACATGGACTATTCTTTGGGCGACATGGCTGTGGGGTCTTTGTCTTCGGAGTTTTTGGACAGATACTTGCAGCAAATGCATTATATTCTTCATTAACCATTTCTGTTTCTGACTTGTCCACCTGCTTATAAAAGATTTTGGAAACAACAAGCTCACCAACTTTTTCCTTTTCATCTATACCCAGATGATACTGATGCATCACCCAGTCAGCTTTATCAGGCTTGCCACCTGTTTGCGAACCTTTGTACAGAACCAATATCTTTTTCCACCCTTTCATAACACCATTGTCAGATATACGTTTTGATTTACCCGTCTTGTGCCATCTGACATGCTCATCAGAAGTGGTCTGATCCCTGTTGCTGATCCTTCGACGCTTGCGCTGGCCACAACCATATGCATTTGAAACACTATGGAAGAAATGAGCGCTGCTTCCATCTTTCTTTGTGCCTATAGGGATGAACAGGGCCAAATCAGAACATGAATAAACTAAAGACTTCACAAAACACCTATACCATCCCAACAGAAGAAATTCCCTACCAGGAAGATTTTCAGGGTGTGAATAATAGATCCCTTCATCATTCTCCACAGTTGGAATAAATTCATCGATAAAAATATGGGGCTTTAGTCCTCCCACGCCAATCTTTTGTTCTAAATGTTCGAGCAATTCGAGATCAGACGGATCGAATTTCACTCCAGCAGGCAGCCCAGGCCACTCTATAGGAACCTTCAAGTAACAAAATGTAGTGAAATGATTTTTAGAATGTGTAACACTGTATCATTGAATGTGAGACCAAATGGGTTTCATTTTGCATACACCTGTAATGCTGTATCTTATGCAAGTTAATACAGTTCACAGTCTTATTTGCTATGCTACCATCTACGATACCTCTATCTTAGGCAGCTACTAACAACTATGAAGTATTCTTCTAATAGAAGCAGGTTCCCAGTAAGGTAAGGATGCACCGAAAAGCAAAGAAGAAAAAATCTACTTACAAAGCACTTCCTCCGTTCCAAATTAGATGACTTTTATTTGTACGAAAGTGGATGTGTCTAGACATGTTACAAGTCTAGATACATCCACTTTTACACAAATAGAAGTCATCTAATATGGAACGGAGGGAGTACAAACTTATAGAAGTAGAAGTTGGTCCGTGAAATAGTTTACATGTACTTACATCACTGTTATCAATAGTATGCTTGCAGTTCGGGCATTCCCTGCATGCTTCTGCACCAAACTCACTTATCTGGCGATTAGAGCAGTTGACATTCCTAATTTTCTTGGCGACACCCCTAGAAGTTATAAGCCACGATCTGCAGCAAAGGAACCACATTGGTGCTTGGTAAAAAGTAATTTTTTTTAGAAATGGAGGGTATACCCCCAGCCTTTGCATCGAAAGGATGCACACAGCCGTTTGGTAAAGGGTACTTACATAGCACCACATCAAGGTGACAAGGATAATGTTAAATAAAAATCACCAGTACATAAGACAGTAGTTCTACATGGTAAGAAGATGCTAGATGCAGAACCTGAAGGTACAACATGGCAAGAAGGAACAATATGGAACTAGTGAGAGTAGCTGTGAGTAAATATTTCTATCGATGCCCTGTTTACCCTATTCCTAAAAAACAGAACAACGACACTTTGACAGGACGCTATCGACTGAACAATGCTACAAAACAGAGTAATGAGACAAACAAGCAATGAGCTGCAACGAAGTTAACCTGGTCATGTGTTGGATAACCGTATCGACCTATTAAGCTAGAGCATAACTAAGTCTAGACATATTTAGAAGCAGCCAGGTTCGATATCATCACACTGCTCAGTCAATGACTCAATGTACCTTGGGCAGCTTAGGCAGCATATCAAGATGTGAAGCAACTGCAGTGGCATCACATTGCTCAGTCAATGGCTCAATGTAAACGCACAGGAGGAAACTGCAGCTGACGATTCACTCCGCTCTACACTCCCGCAAGAAACTGTAAATCTACCAACTGCTGCATCGGCTCGGCGTTCTGGACCGGGAAGGTGAAAACGAATAGCTGCGTCGCGCAAAGGAAAACTCGTTTCCAGAGCAATCGACGGTTCAGCTCCTACGAATACAGATTAACGAATCCAAACTAGAGAGAGAGAGGGCTGAGATGTGGGCATCCGGAACTATGGAGCAAGCCCTAAGCAACAGTAAGGACAGAGTAAAATAAACAGGGGGGGGGGGGGGGGGGGGGGGGGGGGGGTGTGTGTGTGCGTAACCTTGCCATTGCGGCGGCGCGTTCGGACGACGACCGATGATCGGAGCTGAGTCGGACGAGCTAGGGCACGGCTGGGGAAACCTAATCGGCGGGCGCCTGCTGCTCTCCCCCGCGCTCTGCTCGGTCCAGGTCGTGCCGCGAGCGAGTGGTCGCTGCTCCTCGCTGATAATGGGGGCACGGCGAAGCTGAGGGGAAGGCTCGCGGTAGGCGCGGCGAAGGGCCTCCGGGAGAGGGAGGAGAGGAGGGGGCGGTCTCTTCCGACGCTCCCGCTCCGCAATTTCCTCTGCTTTTTGGCCTCGGGAAACCCCAAAACCCCCTGCTGCGCTGCCGCAGACAGTGGCCGTTGTGGTTGCCTTCCTTTGCAAGCCGAACGTGGTCCCCCAGGGAGGAGAACACATAAATGCTCGTCTACTGGACCGTGGACCGCAAGAGAGCCCAGTCCAGCCCAGGTATGTATGTTGTCGCAGACTGCTCGCAATGCGGCCCGGTACGAGGAACGGAATGGATTAATTGCGTGTCTTCATTCCGCAGAAGAAGAAAAAAGGCGTGTCTTCCATAAATTTGAGGGTATTGCTCCCCACTCCAGAGCCCACGAGTGAACTCTTCACCGATCTCAATAGAAAATAAAGTGCATTTCAATCCAGGATCGTTCATTTCACTTATTAGTCTTAACAACTGCTATTGATTATCATTATCACATTAATCAGCGCCCTAACGAACGTGGCCACCATGAATGCCCGTGCGCGAGACATCATTTTCCTTTTATCTTTTTGAGAGAACATCGCGCTGTAACTATTCGTGGGCGACCTCGTGGATTCAAAAGTTTGGGGTTCGATTTAGCTAACAACTAAAAATTTAAGGTTTAAAATGGATTTTTTCCTTATTAATTCACATGACATCATTTAGTCCAGATTATTCGGGATAACATCTACAGAAATATTACAAAGAGAGTGTTCGGAGAAACGACCTAAACGATGAGCGGCGACATTCAACATTTGGAGAACATGCTTGAAGATACAGGATGTGCTGAGGTCTTGGTGTCTTCGTCCACCACGCATCTACCATGTGACCTATCTCAAACACATGTAGAAATACGTTGGATCATTGTTAGGCAATCATAAGCTACTACCCTATTTTGAAATCTATTGCCACGGAAAACCATCAGTGCTCGTCGTATCGCAAGTCAGGGTGCAGGTGGGAGTGGGCTGCCCACGGCGCCCACTACCCAGGCCCACTAAGAATCATCTGTGGGCACCCACGGGTATGAGTCGAAATTAGATGGGCCACGTGGGACAGCCCCCGTCGCCCACGTCGGAGCCCACCTTCCCCACATCGAACCCTCGTTCCCCAAATTCGACAGCGAGCTGCTCCAGCGCCGCCGGCTACGGAACCTGCTGCTCGCCCGCTCCAGGGGGCTCGCCAGCGCCAAGGCCCACCTCTAGCACGCCCTGCTCGTCCTCAACCTGCTCCCCTCCGCACCGCCGCGGCTCAAGGGCGGCTCCAGGGCGGCGTCGGCGCAGGACGGCTGGATCGCCGAGCACGGCGACCTGTCCCGGCTCTTCCTCGCCGGCGACAGCGCCGGCGCCAACATCGTGCACGACATGCTCGTGAGGGCGGACGGGGACCTGAGCATCGAGGGCGCGATACTGCTGCACCTGCGTATCTTGGGGCTTGGGGCCATGGCGGAGGGAGGGGCGGCGCCGCCCGTCAAGCTCTAGATCTTGGGGCTTGGGGCTAGGAGGAGATGGGGATCTTGGGGGCATGGTAGTGGACAGTGGCTCCGGATGACGCGGTGCCCTGCTGCAAACTCGCCCTCGTGGTTGAGACTGTAGGTCCCTCTCCAGCCGGCGCCGACCATGGCCTGAAAGGCAGCACCGCAGCACTGCCAGACCATATGCGGGCTTTTGGTGGGCTCCGCGGAACACCCACTAAATTTGGTGGGCTAGCGTGGGTCGCCCACTTAAGAAATATGGGACTGTGCGGGCATTAAGCGGGCCCCCACGAGCAGTCCCACCTGCACCCTGAATTGCAAGTGCTTCGACGAGTCTAGATTATGGGAATACAGTAAGCCCCTCGCTATAGGATAGGACGAACCAGGGCCGGTCCCGAGGGGGGCGGGAGGGGCGGCCGCCCCGGCCCCCGACACCAAGGGGTCCCCAAGTTCCGACTCGCTACTTCTTTTGTAGAGGCAATGGAGCAATGCGGCAGTGCCATTAGAGTTGTTTCTCTCGTAAGATTCTATGAAGACGATGATGAACCTAGGCAGCTTTCCTAGTGGGTTACAAGGGGGCGGGAGAGGCGCCCGTGGTGACTTCGTCAACCTCAAGTTTTGCCGGACCAGTCTCTCGGAGGTGCTCATAGGGGTAGGGTTTGCGTGTGTGCGGTCATAGGGGTGTCTGTTCGTGCGTGTGTGAGCGTCTGCGTCTGTTCTGTGTTTCTCAAAAAAAAAAACCTAGGCTGCTTTCCTAGTGGGTTACAAATTGGGCCCCTTTTTCTTTTGGTTGGCATGGGCTTTATTTTGTCCTTTGACTAGCATGGACGTTTTCCTTTATTTTGTGTTTGTGAAAATTTTCATTAGTTAGCTATATATCAAGCCCCCTAAAAAGCTATCATATCAAAAAGAAAATGGAATGGGGGCGGTGGGATAGATCTAGCCCAAAAAATGATCTAGGGACTGCAACGTACAATGGACATATGTTCATTTCGAGTCGATTGGATTCATCTAAAAAAACTGTGTTAATACTTTTGATCTCAACAAGCGTTGATTTCTTTGATCGTTTGCGAACGCGAAATTGCAAGGTATGGCCAGTACGAGTCTTCTAATTCTCATCCCGAACTAAATTCTCCTTCTCCCCAAAGTTCTCCTCCTCAATGTGATTTGAGTTGTGCATTACTTGTCCGCCTGTTTCCAAGGACAAGAGCTAGAGACGACCTAGTGCCGACCCTCAATGGGCACGATGGCCACCGCAAAGACGCAATTCCAGGTAGAGGTGGCACTTACGACAACGCGGTTCAAGGTAGAGTTGATGTCATAGTAGGTAACATTGATATTAGATTTTCAAAACATTATGTATAGACAGTTTGATATCAACATTATTGTTGTATTCACTTTGAATAATTATCTCTAATTTCACTTTTACATGTATAATATCAATTTGATGGGTATAGGGGCCATGAATTCTCGTTTCACCCCGGCCCCAATAATCTCAAGACCGGCCCTAGGACGAACTCAACATTGTGGTTGGGTATCAGCCCATGCGACGACGATGATCAGCTGGGAATAGAGCTGCATCTACATTCATGGACACCGTTCCGAGAGGTGGCGAAACCCATCGAGGAGTCAGGGTAGGAGGTTTACGCCTGGCGAAAGAGATCAACCCTTTTTTTTTAACTAAACTAAAAAGACGGCCGCCGATGGCATCGCGTGGACACGCGCGCCGTCCAATGAATAATGGAACACCGCGGCGCGTAACGAGTAACGTACGAGACCCAGGCCCAGCTCGCGTCCGTGTTGCCTAGATTAGATAGCGCGCGGCACCGCCTTGCACGCACTGCACTGCACACGGTATTGCACCGAGCACACGTACTGTACGCCGACACGACGCCACATGACATGACGAGGCAGCTAGCCGTCCGGAAGGAGTCAACTGATCCTCACGGGGCGACGCGGCGTGACCCGACGACAGGTCAAGGAAAGGAAACGGCGCGTGAAAGAGACGACCGATGCATACACGCAGCTCGGACCAACCAACCAACCAAGGGACCGGCATGGCGCGAGCGTTATCCGCTCGTGGAAACGGCCCGGTCGACCGGTGCGGTGGCCATGCCGCGAGCCAGCGCCCATACCAGTATCGGTATACCACACGCCTCCTCCTGCTCCTCGAGAACCTCCTTAGCTCGGCCTCAGCACGCAGGAAAAAATCCCATCAAACACGGTCCTACCATACGACTCTGCACGGTTTCGTACAAATTAGCAATGTAGACGTGGGATCCGGCCCTATTCAGAGCGTGTCTACCAATCCCGTAAACACTCTCAACCTAATAAACATCAAACAAACATTTTTTTTCTGTTTGCCGCACTACGCTAAGCCTATTTTTTCTCAACCTAAATTTTTATATTTTGCCTTTGTACTGCTAGTTCCTCGTAATACATCGTTTTTTCTGAAATTTTACTTTTTTTTTGCTTTTGTCCCTACCATTGCTGTTTTGCCATTCTTTTACCCCCTCATGAGGGCAAAACACAAATGTCAAAAATTTAGAGTGGCTAAACAAAAAAAGGGTAAAAACTATTGTGGAGAAAAAAAACCAAAGATAACCACGAGTTTTATGTTTCGAGCGAAAAAATGAACAACACAGATACCAGATACCGTATATTTTGCCGAACCAGAAAGCTTCCACTAAATCTTTTTTTTTTATTTGCGTGGAGCTTCCACTAAATCAAGACCCGTGAATCCAACATACCAACTATTTGGGGATCAAGTAAAGAAAACTATTTGGAACTATTGTTTCCACCTACTCCCTCCGTTCTGAATTAATTGACTCAGATTTAGTACAACTTACACTAAATCTGAGTCAATTAAATTAGAACGGAGGGAGTACCACTAAACCAAAAGAGAATAATAGGAGAGCTCTACTTTTTTCCCGAGCGCGCTGCCGCATCCTGAATTCGATTATGTCCAAATAAAATCCAAATTGCGATAGGACGGCTCTATCGCTACCGATGTCGGCCATTTTTGACTTTACGATGAGTGCATGCAGAGATCAGCAGTGACGGAGCCGGGGACATCGAATAAGAGCTCCGCGAGGCCCGGGAAGGGCGGACCATGTACTGGAAACGAAGCGAGACGACCCCCCGCGTCGCCCTCCTCTGGCGACCCGGGGGGGAAACCCTAGCCGCCGCCGCCGGAGGGCCTCCCCGACCTCCTCCCGCTTCGCCGCCGCCGGAGGGGACGCCGGCAAAGCCGTGCGCGCCCCCAGGGAAGGTGGCGGCGGGGCTTTCTCTTCCCGTTTTCGTTTGGAGCTCGGCTTCTGGTGTGGCGTCGTGGCCGTGGGCGGGCGTGGCGGCGCGGAGGGCGCGGTGTGGCGGGGCTGCAAGGCGTGGAGGCGGCGGCGCTGCGGCGCAGGGGGCCTCGGGCGCAGCGATGGATGCGGGGAGGCTCGCGGGCGGGCCCGGTCTGGCTGGCTGCGGGCCTGCTTGGCGCGTCGCGGCCAGGAGGTGCTGGGCGGGGTCGCTGATGGTGGGGTGGCCGTGCGGCACCCACCACGGTTGCTCCTGCCCCGGCCTGCTGTGGAGGTGCCATGGCAGCGCCGGCACGTGCTGCGGGCCGGATCTGGGCCAGGCGGGCCCAGATCTGCCGGCGGCCGTGTGGATGTTTCGACCCCGCGCCTGAGACCGCCCCTACCCGCGTGCTGCTGATCCGTGGGGAGCTCAGCGGCGGTGCTGTTCGGCCTTTTGGCGGCACTCTGATCCGGTCCTCGGAGCTTCCTTGGTTCGGTCAGGTCGGTCGGAGTGTGGTGGCGCCTCCCTTGGCGGCAGGGCCGTGGCCGTTGTGGTGTTGGTCCGTCGCGCCGCCCCCGGCCTAGATCTGGGCCCTTTGGGCCCCATCTGGGTTTTAGGCAGGTCGGCCCAAATCCTCGGTGGTCTGGCCCTCTGTACACTGATGTTGAAGAGCAGCTCGGATAGGGGGTGGCGGCGTCAATGGTGTGCCTTCTCCAGCGCGGCGGCGGGAGCTTCACGGGCCTCTCAGGCGGAGAGGCACGGCCTGGCTTGTGGGCCTGCAGGCCAGGTGTGCTCCTGCTATTGTGTCCGGTCGGTTACTGTCCTTGACGGTGGAGGTCGGTCCCTCCCGCACGTCGGCGGTGCTGCGGCTCCTAGTCCCGGCTCTTTTTCTTCGGTGTATAGGCTTCACTGCTCTGTGCCGTGGTGAGACTTGGTGAGCGGCTTCTCGATCGGGTGGCGTTGGGCGGTGGGCGGTATGGTGTAGTGCTTCGGAGCGCCTGGGGTGATAGGGGGTCGGGAGAAATCCTAGTTATTCGACTCCGGCGCGGTGGCGTCTGTGGATGCCGCCAGTCCTTCCTGAAGGGCGTCGGGTGTTCCCCCTCCTCTCCCCGCCGCGTACCAGGGGAAACCCTTGCCTGCAGCGTCGTCATCGTCGCATCCCTTCTTGAAGGTGTTGTTTGGTACCGGCGCTTCGGAGCACTAGGAACGTGGTGGGAGGGCTACGGTGGACGCAACGGTCTTGGAGCTTGCTCACGTTTGTCTTTCCGCCGCTACGGCGTTTTTTCTTTTGCTTTTCTCCGTTCTTTTCTTTTGGGCGTGCTTGTGCTGTTTTCGCCCCAGCATCTGTCGTTGGTTGTATCGGTGGTTGCTTTATTTATAAAGCGGGGCGAAAGCCTGTTTCGAGGAGATCAGCAGTGACCGCCACACCCTACCTCCAAGGTCGAGACGGAGCTCATATGACCCTCGGAATGCCGTAACTCGGTCCATGGATGCAGGTGGTGGCTCTCTCCCCCCTTGGTCACAGCGAAGGAGGGACGCCAGAGCGGCGACTGTCAAGCTTGGGTGCACCGGGGAGGGCTTTGCTACCAGAGTTGTGGCGACAACATGTTGCACCGACGACCTGGACGAGTCTAGGGAATGAGCAGGACGGAAAGGGTGACGCGGAAGGAGAGGCACAAACTGTTGGTCAGAAACATCGAACTAAGTTAACATCTTGTGAGGAAGACAATAGGTGAAAAGAAAAGAAAAATAGCTGCGAGCAAACCCACACCAAAAAGGACTTTAGTGTACCTTCTAGGATGCTCTCGGAACCTCGTAGATTCGTAGAAACCATGTGGAATACTATCTACGTTTCTAAATAGAAGACATTTTAGAGATTTTTAACGGATCAGATATGGAGCAAAATGAGTTAATCAACAACCTTAAATATGTACACACGTCCACATGTAGTTCGTACGGAGAGAGTACAACTGAATCACAACACCTATCTCGAATTTTCTCGTAGCACCAGCTAAACAAAACAAGAAAACGAAACCAAC
The DNA here is from genome assembly GCA_026929855.1 of Poa annua. Classification (NCBI taxonomy): domain Eukaryota; kingdom Viridiplantae; phylum Streptophyta; class Magnoliopsida; order Poales; family Poaceae; genus Poa; species Poa annua. The sequence goes on from CM049436.1 coordinate 45,122,902, forward strand.
CAAGACTAACCCTTGATAGCATACTTTTATAGAAGAAGTGCTCCTTAGTGAAGATTTAACAAAATAGCCCGCGACGGAACCTAACTCTGGTCGCTGGGTTTAACCACCGGGCCTCTGCCCCGTTCTCATCAGCGGAACAAAATCACAAGGAGAGTGGTGTGGTGCTGCTAACAGCCAATCAGCAGCATGTTTGCGACCCGACACACACAGCCTGTTCCCACCCACATCACGTCAACAGGTCGTTTAACAACTCGGGAGCATTTGCAGCTGCCAAACATGCAACTGTGCTTCCTAGAGATGGATCACCCAAATCAACCTGCCAAACTGCCCCACTCCTGTGCAGCTCTTACCAACCTGGAACAGCCAACCCATTCTTCTTTTTAACCTCGGAAAACCTGTGAAGTTGCCGCTAGGCAAAATCTTGCACAAGTCACGTTTGCGAAACAGTTCAGTGCTTCGAGTAGGACAGCAACGGCAGCACATGCTAACAGGATTGAGACACTTGACCAGAATACAGATGGCCAATGCCAGCACAGACGCACATGGGGATGAATGAACAAATGCATATGTCGATCATCACCTCTGGCAACTAGTATATGACAATGTACAACACAGAGAAAGAAGAATCTGGTAATGCCAATCAGTCTGTAATCTACAATAGTTCCTGAGTTCATATATCATCAACTCATGGAAGCAATGAATATAACAACTCAGCTGCTAAGCACACACGCACACTGCTAAGCTCCTCTGCAACCAAAAAACAAGCACGCAGCGACCGAGCATGCGCTATGCTGTCAGGCCTTCCCAATGTTTCGAATTACACAATAAAGTCACGAACTCAACCCACCCCCCGCCAAGCTCGAACCAAGTCAGCCAATGGTATCAGATACCGGTGTTCTCCAAGGGGGACGACATCCATGTATGTGCATCAAAGGTCTTGATGCAAACCGTAGAGGCTAACCACTTTCTCTCATACAGTTGCCAGGCAGAAGATATCTGTACTGGTCAACCATATCAAGCAGATAGGCAGGGAGGTGAACCGCTGAATAAGTACTCGGAATCGGTCCCAGCTTGGCGATGATCTCTTGGAATGTGTATTCTTCAGGAAGCATATCAAAAAGATCAGCCCCTTGGCATATCACGTGCTGAATTCTCTTGGGGTTTAGGAAGTAGCTAAATCTAATCCGGTCGACATGGCTATAAGCTTTCATCTTGAAGATGAAATCATTTATGTACCGAAAGCAGAAGCTGCAGTGCCACCCCGAGTCAGCCAGAAGATCATCTGTTTGCCGGTAATGTGCATACCTTGTCTTCCCAGCCTGGTATCTGTGTACTGAAGCTCTCCAACTCCTATCATCTAGGAAAAATTCAAACGAGTAGAGATAGTTCCGGAGTTGGAGATGAAGTATCTCAGGAGTATCATCACACCATCTCAACAGGTTGATTGTATGACCACTTGGGATCTCATCAACATCAGACATGATCAACAGGTCGTCATCGGTGATCCCGGCGATTCTTAGGAGCTGATCGAGGGCAACTCTCTGATATGACTCCTCAACAAATGGGTTCTCCCCCTTCACAAACCTCCCGCCTATCATACCATAGGTCAACCGTGATTCGGCAAACTCAAACTTTTGCCGGTTTTCCTTGAAGTGGAGCTTCTTTTCCAGGCCAGTAAAGGTTGAATTGGACTCGAGCAGTACAAACTCCGACACATATGGGCTAAGCTCATGCCAACGGATATCAAGAATGTCGAGCTCATTGCTGAATAGCACTGCATCAAAGACACGCCGTGGGGCCTCCCGGACCTTCCATCCATGCAACTTGCAGAGGTTCGCCATCGAAACATTTTCACTGTAGTAGTGAGGAAGTACCGTGAAAGGCTTCGGGGGCTTTTCCCAGATTGGTCGGAGGAAATAAGTCACCTTCTGGCCATGAACATATATGCCAAAGATTATGATTGGCACACCGATCAGCAGGAACAAAAGTACCCTTAAATCAAACCCCCGAAGCGCGCACTTCAGTCTTGACATGCTCAGAACTGCCTTTGAGCCATGCTGCAAGTGAATACAGAAACCGAGTGAGAAATCGCGTAGGCAATGGAAACCACACATGAATCATGAATGGAGCTAATTGTAAACAGGCAATGTGCGCCCATCTTCTTCACACAAGTATCAGAACTACAATATACTGCACGAACTGCAGGATATGCAACATACCTAATAACTCAGGACACCAGTTTCTATTGTAAATCAACTTAAAAAACAGATTGCCTAACAAAACCGTCAGAATGTGTTCAGTAAAAAAAAAGTGTTTGCTCAAGATTATTCAAGTGAAGCATAAAAACAAACCTTATTCAAGTGAAAGTCTCAGAAGCAAAGCAAGAAATAAATACCGAGCAATTAGAAAACAATGGTTAACAATGCTATATGCCTATGTTATTACTCCTGGAAGATAAACGATGGAAGTAATCAGCCCAATATGTGTTAGTTTTGTTATACAAATATAAAATCAGCGACAGCCTAATTCAGATTAACCACTAAGAGCAAGCAACAAAGTATTATATCTATTTATCCACTGCAATCTATTTTCGCAGCATTACTGCTCGGCATGCACAAGCACCAATCTTGATTTTTTACGAAAAGGTCGACCCTTTTCACGGCCGCACCTCGGCCAGCAAAAGAAAAGATTCCAGTAGGAATAAGGCGGAACACCCAAATTCTGCCAGCTCGCGAGATTCCGCCAGCAGCAGAAGCATCAAAACTTTGAATTTCGCCTAATCCCCCATGTGTAGCGCCCGGACGAGACGACACATTAATTAATTATTACTCTTAGGCAAGCATCTCCGTTGCTCGGGTCGGCAAATCTCAGCGCTAATCAATCCAAAACCGGAACCAATACCCAAGAAGAAGAAGATGAGATTGGTGGAATCGAAGGGCGCTCAAGAGCAATTGGAGCAGCCGAAGCATGGAGCGAGCGGTTTCGAGCCGTGCCAAAACGCGGTAACAGCAAAGCGTGTGGCCGCGACCGGGCCTTCTCGTGGACCGGGTCATCAATCCACCGAGAAACCCCACGCGGCGCTTCCCTGGGCGAGAAAGGGACAGATCTGGTGGGGGTGGGAACGGGAACGGGAGCTAGCTCCTCACCTCGCCGTCGCAGATGCCCTCGCAGATGCCGTCGGTCTTCTTGCAGTTGTTGTAGTGGTCGGCGGCCTCCATCGCGCACGGCGGCCGCGTACGACGGAGGGGGTGAGCAGGTGGGTGGCCGCCGAGACGCGGGGAGCAGGGGGGGCGCGCGCGGCTCCAATGGCGCTCTGATCGGCGTGCGCCGCCGACCGGCCGGTGCCGGGCCGCGTTCTTGCGCCCGTGTCCCGGAGGTACAGGCTTATTTTCTTTTCCCCCCTCTGGTCACGCCTGTCGCGCGGGTGTTGTGTTGGTTGTGAGGTGCGGTGTGGTTTGGGAGTACGGCGAGGGTTGGGAGCGGAAAAGGGCGGCGAGGAGGAGGAGGAGGAGGCGAGGGGATTATGGGAAACCGCCGCCTAATTATAGCCGTTTGGGGTGCTTCCGCGTGAGCTATGGCTGGCTCCGGCTGGGTGGCCGGCCGAGGGGAAGAGGAGCTGGTCTCGTTGTTTGTCCTCGTGCTCGGGAGGCGCAACTCATTTAAAGCCCCAGATTTGTGTCACTGCCGTGTCTTTTTCTAATCTAATACGTTTTCCTAATTCTATCACTTTTTCAATAGGTATATATATCCGCGTTTCTCTATAATTACATGTGTGTACCACCACTATTCCCATCGGAACCAGAGTTTAAATCGTTTATCGGTTACAAAAGACTTGTGCATGTATAGTATGTAGTGTGTACCACCACAATTCTCTGATTAGTCGATTTTTTATCGGCTACAAAAGAGGACAATATCTTTTTTTATTTGATGGGGAAAAGAGGAGGACAATATCACATCCATGTCAATAGGAAAAGCAGAAAAAGACATGTGCATGTAGTATGTGGCGAGTACAATAATCTATAATAATACGATATAATGCAAATATGCAACAGGATGCATTTGGGATGTGGAACATGATGATTCTTGTTGGTTTAGCTAAATTAACACATTTTGTGTTGCTTTCACTAATGAACTCGGATAGTCTTACAATCACAACTACCAACATACAAGCCAAAAAAATTACAAATTTTCATATACAATACAAATACTTAGGTTTCAACATGGTTTACTAAGCATCTCAGCAAAAAAATCTACATCGTGTACTGAATAAGCCTATATACCCCTCCCGAGCCCAACAAGCCTCAATACCCCTCCCGAGCCCAACAAGCCAGTCGCCTATTTACCCCTGGAGGTGGATTCCGGTGGGAACCCTAGACAACGATTCAGTTTTCACAGCCCCACCTCGCGACGTGCGCCGCCATCTCTCTCGTGCGAAAACCCTAATCCGACGCCACCTCTCCCCAAGCCAGATCCCCTCTCGGCACTCGCCTCCGATGGACAGGAACCAGGGAAACGCCGACCGCCGCGGGAAGAGGTCCTTCGACGACTACTCCGGCGGAGGGAACCGGGAGCTGTACGACAGGCTCGACGCGGAGTACGCGGAGCACCGAAGGCAGCAGCGGGAACGGGAGCGGGAACTCTCCCCTCACCGCAGAAACGACGCCGCCAGGGGGCGCGACAACCGCCAGCAACCTCCTCCCGGGCCATACCCACGAGAGCGTGAGTATGGTCGCGGCCGCCCCAACAACAACAACGCCCGCAACCCTCCACCACCCCCTCCTCCGCCTCGAGCAGCTCCGGAGTCCTCAGCCATGGGGGCTGCGCACTCAGCGGAACCAAAAGCAGCGGATGCCTCAAAAATCACCTGTTACAACTGCGGTCAGCTAGGTCACATCCAGGCCGAATGCACGGGGAAACCCTTCTGCATCAAGTGCAAGACCTCGGGACACCTCGCTGCGATGTGTGTGGGAACACGCGTGGAACCCTACTGGGCGGGTTTCAGCAAGAGCGGCATAGGGTTTGTTTGCCTTGACGTTCCCGATGTCGAGCTTGTGCAGGGGCCGGCTAACGCAGCAACGATTTTTGTGGATGACGCAATCTTATCAGAGCTGCAGGTTGAACTGGAGTTCAAGGAACAGGTGCAGGAAAGGTGGGACTGGCAAGTCAAACAGCTCAGCGACTCAGACTTTGGCCTGGTCTTTCCGTCAAAAGAGAGCCTGTACATGGCCATCCGGGGCGGAGGCCTTCGTCTGCCCTTCTCCAAAGCCCGGGCCCTTGTCATGGAGGGATCCGTTGACGACCTGGCCACGGAGCGCTTGGTCGATACCTGGGTTAAGCTGCACGACGTCCCTCCCCCCTACCGCAACAATGCTAGGCTGATGCTTGCTACCCGTGCGATCGGAAGACCGATGGAGGTCGACCTTACCTCTCTCGAGGATGAAAGTGCGCCGATCCGAATGAAGTTTGGCTGCAGAAAGTCTGAAGATTTGATGGACCACATCATGTTGTTTGTTAATGAACAAGGGTTCAAGGTTCGGATTGAAGTGGAAACTGAACAAAAGGGCAAAGCAACATCCAATCCACCCCCACCGCCCAACCATAAGAAAGACAAAGAGGACCAGGTGGAGGACACCTCGGAAGATGACACGGACACAGAGCATTGGAGGAGAAGAAAGGGAAGCAAGGAGAAAGAGAAGAGTCCGCCTCCCTCCAAACCCAAGGGTGGGCAAGGAGGGGGCGGCAGCAAGACTATTGCCATGGACCCGAAAATGACCAAGACCCCTTCGGATAGCACCATTTCGCCCGTGATCAACCAGTATGGCTCGTTTTTCAAACGGATATCAGCCAGGGAACCGGTTATTCAGGAGATCCCTATCGCACCTTCAGCGTCTCACCTCTCACCGGCGGCAGAAACGACCACCTGCACGGAGCAGCCCCCGCCCTCACCATCTGCCACCCTGGACTCCACTGCGGCCCCCGCCGATCCCCTGGCCGAAACGGCGGAGATGGCGCGGGCGCGGGAGCGCCGCAGCAAGGCCAACAGGGATAGGCCCTCGCTGCGCCCCTCTCCGTCCCCTCCTCCCATCATCGAGGGCTACGACGAATCGCCCCAAGGTGGGGGGGAATCTTTGCTTGACCATGTGATCCCCGAGCTGGCGGCGTCAGTCTCCCGTGCTCCCCGCAGTGCTGCCATCCCAACCCCATCCACTTCGCAACGGAAGAGCGCCAGAAGCGAGGGACGCTCGGAGGGACTGGTCCTCGAGCGGGCAATGCTCCTGACCAAGGAGAAGAACAAGGACAAGAGCGCGGAGAAGGCCGCCAAAACAGGTACTTCCATCGACGACTTCGCTGTTTTTAATTCCTTCTCGGATGAGCATTTTCTGCAAGTGGCAAAAGATTGTTGCGTCGTTTTTCCGGATGAGTCTATCCCTCCTGTAGAGGCTATCTCCATGTTCCGGGCTGCGGAGCTCGCCCAGGCGAAGTTGGCGCTTGTTCGGGATAAAATCACGCTTGAAGTGGAAGAGGCTAAGCGTATGGCGGACCACTGAAATCCCTCCGGTGAACAAAGGGAAGAAACCAATGGTGAGTGCATCACCGAGCTCAGGGCCAGCTCGGAGAACCCGAGGGCGGGCAAAACTACGAGAGACTACAGCAAAGCCATACACCCGCCAAGCACGGGCTACGAGGAAGGTAGCCTAATGCGCGGCATGTTCCTTAACATCCGAGGGTTCGGGGTGCCGGGGCGCCGAACTATGCTCAAAGAGTCTCTCCGGCAGCATAAGATATACGTAGTTTGCTTCCAAGAAACAATAAAACAAGATTTTACTGATCAAGAACTTCGAGGTCTCGAAGTGGGCGAGAAATTCTTTTGGAGCTGGCTCCCGGCCACGGGCCACTCGGGGGGGGTCCTCCTTGGCGTGCGGGACAGCATGTTCGAAGTGGGAAACATTGACAGGGGTCAGTTCTTCCTCAGCTTCTCTGTTTTACATAGACCCTCCAAATACCTCTGGGAAATTATTGGAGTGTATGGTCCTGCCGACCACACGAAATCCTCATTGTTCCTCGACGAACTCTCGGCAAAGATTGCCCGAAGCACTCTCCCTGTGGTGATGGGAGGGGACTTTAATCTCATTAGAACCGCGGAGGACAAGAATAATGACCGTCTAAATTGGCCTAGAATTAATCTTTTTAACTCGCACATTGCCCAGTGGGGAATGTGTGAGGTTTCTCGCACCGGGGCAAGATATACTTGGTCAAACAGGAGGCTGAATCCGGTCAGATCGGTTCTGGATCGGGTATTCATCTCCACCTCGTTAGACTCGCAGTGGCCTCTCTGTACTTTGGTTGCGGAAACTAGCCTTGGATCCGACTACACACCGCTTATCTTTGACTCCGGGGAGGGGTCCCCAGTGCGAAGTAACCGGTTTTTCTTCGAAACTGGGTGGTTCGAATTGCCTGAATTTCACAATGTGTTGCTCACCTCGTGGACAAACTTAGCTAGCAAAGTAGGAGGCAGAGACATCCTTGACTGGTGGAATTTCATGTCCTCTGGCATCCGACAATCGCTGCGAGGCTGGAGCCGAAATCTCGGCAAGGACACTAGGCAGAAAAAGACCTCCCTGCTCACCGCGATTCAGGAGATTGACAAGAAAGCGGATGGTGCCGGCCTTGATGACGAGGAATGGGCCTATCGTTATCATCTCGAGGCTCAACTGCTGCAAATCTATCGAGTGGAAGAGGAATACTGGAGACAACAGAGAAGAATTCGGTGGGCGCTCCAGGGGGACGCCAACACGGCATATTTCCATGCCATTGCTAATGGGAAAAGAAGACGATGCAACATCTCTTCGCTGTCTAGGGCTGACGGCTCCACCGTGGTCGGGAAGGTGGAACTCCAGGAGCACATTTATGAGTTTTACCGGGAGCTGATTGGATCATCCAACCCGCGACACTGTGGACTTGCGCATAACACTTGGGGGGTGGAGGCGCAGTGTCGGGGGGCTACCCCCGGGTATGGTAAAGATATGGCAAAAGCTACGTCCGGGACGGAACCGACATACTTGCTGACCGACATATGCCCGGGTCGGAAAGGACCGGGATATGATATTGGTGCAGCCCGACATACTGTAACCGACTTAACCATACTTTACCCGACATATCTATGTCGGTATGCATTGTATTATTCTTATGTGCAAGAAGAACGGTTTATGAAGGGTAATCCGTCATAACCATGCCGGGTCTCGGGAGAAGAAGATTATCCGGCATACCCACACCGGGTTGAGAGGTCGAATCCGGCATATCCATGCCGGGTTGCCCAGGAGAGGAGTCGCCAAGTTATCCGGCATATCCATGCCGGGTTATACGGAAGATTCTGAAGACAGGCGCAAGCAGACAAGACAAGGACGCGCCGCCCGGGTTCTGCCTGCCATGAGTGCGACCAGGCGTGGCTACAGTGCCGGTGATGTGACTAGAGTACAACTCATGATGCAGTGAATAGTGTTGACAAGACCCCAGTGATCATGTCAGCTACAGTGCACGTGAACAGTGCGCATGGGCCAGAGTTTGTCCCCTGGGCTCCTCTATATAAGAGCACCAGGGGGAGGCTCCAAAACCAGCCACGGCTCCCCCGCCGCCTCATTTTCCCCCTTTGCTTTTGCTCTCCAAGACCTCTTAGAGGCAAATCTAGCCCAGCTCATGGAGCATCTTGTGTATCGCGCCGGTACCAGAGTGATGAAATACACCAAATAGGCTAGATGCTGCAGTACGGGTTTTATCTCCTCACGAGAGCCCCGAAGCAAGGTAAATCCCCGTGTTCTTCTGTTTATTTGTGTGCGCTCCTTAGCGCGCTATCCCTCCCCGAATCCTCTAGCGTCCATCCGGCCCCACAAATTAGCCTACCCGTAGGCATCTGTCTGTTAGCCACGACGACAGTTGGCGCCCACCGTGGGGCATCAGTGGCGCTTGCTGGACTAATTTCGGACGGGACCTTCTTCATCAACTCGGGGACTCGACATCACCATGGTCCACACGCTCCAACTCGCTGCCGCACGCAGAAGCTGTTCCGACCTACACCAGCGCTCGCCGTCAACAGATTCCGGGTAACTCCCCGACAGTTGCCCGGGTCATGTCGGCTCCGTCGATCCCGACCGCACCAATGCTCCGTAAGTATCTTCGTCTGTATCATGCAATTGGCCAGTCCTGAGAGTAACTCGGGGACTGCCCCTTCATGCTTAATTTAGTTGTTAACCCCGGAATGAAATGTCGTAACCCGGGGTTTGTCCTGTAGTGTTGTCTGTGTATTTTTCCCCGGGAGCAAGATGTCTTGACCCGGGGACTGGCTCACCGGTCAGTTATGCTTTTCATGCTAAGTCGGTAGAGCGACTCGGAAATCAGTTCATCCGTATGCATGTGGTTTATGGCTATTAGTTCCGAGTTATTTGCATATCGGCACCCCGGGATGAACTCGGGGACTGCCCCGCCTTTACTTTTGTGTTTTATCTCAGTCGTTTCTGTATTGCATGTGTGTCGGCACTCCGAGATGAACTCGGGGACTGCCCTGTTGTCTCTGCATGTTTTCTTTCTGCATCGTTTGTATGCCGGCACCCCGACATGGAACTCGGGGACTGCCATGTTTATATGTCTGTCTTGTTATCTGTGGTGTCCGTATACCGAATAGTTTTCAACCTTGTTTCAAAGTTCAAGTAATGTATGCTATCCGAGATGATCTTGTGACTCGACTGACGAACGCCTAGAATGGTAGTCAAGAGCAGAGATTGTGGAGTATAGTAAACATGAAAACAAACTCGGGGGCTCGGTGTAAAGAGTAATTCGGCGTATGTTGTCTGTGTGTCTTCCCCGGAGCAAGATATCTTGACCCGGGGATTAGCCCGCCAGTGCGTTCTGTTCTTTCTGCTAGATCTCTGATGTAACTCGGGGACTCGGTGAAGACCGAGTCTGCACCTAGTGCGTAGCTTTGCAACTCGTCGTAATTTCTGTCTTTAAGTTAAAGTTAGTTTGACCTGTTAAATAGAGCAGTCGCTCCTGTTGACTACTTATTACACATGCATGCCTGGACTAACATTGAAAGGTGATATCGGTTTTACCGAGAGGATATTCATGTCAAAGGGCTTGATTATCTTGGTTGTTATGTCGGTTATCTCGGATCGATCGTATATTTATTATGGCCTGAAAGTGTATCCTCGACTATCTTTGATGTCGGTTTAACGAGTTATAAATGACCTATTATACCGTGTCATCACTTATGTCGGTAAGATTTAATTTGGCGTGTTAAATAAAGTTGTTGCTCCTGTTGAAAATTCATTATATATGCATGCATGAACTGACGTTGAAATGTGATATCGGTCTTATCGGGAGAATACTCATGTCGGAAATCTTGGTTATATCGGTTATCTCGGATCCATCTTATAATTGCTATTGTCTCAAGATATGTTGCATATGGTCTTTGGTATCGGCTTGCCGAATTATAAACGGCATATCATACCAGGTTGTTGCTCATGTCGGATAGTCTTTGGTATCGGCTTGCCGAGTTATAAATGGCCTATCATTTCCCGGTTGTCACTTTTGTCAGTTCGCCAATGTATCGCGGCATCGTTCCGTATCTCCAGATCGCCGTTTATTTCGGTTCGCCATAGTATCGTGGCATCATCCTGTATCCCCGGTCATCGTTCATATTGGTTTGTGAAATGAGATGTGTGATATGCCCAGAGTGGCCGAGGTACCGAGACATGTGTGATATGCCCAGATTGGCCGAGATACCGAGACATGTGTGATATGCCCAGAGTGGCCGAGATACCGAGACACCCGAGATACACTTATGTCAAATCAACAGAGATTGGAGGCGTCTGTGTCGGTATACGCCCAGAGTGGCTAAAAGCCGGCACATGAGACGTCCGTGTCGGTATACGCCCAGAGTGGCTAAAAGCCGGCATGTGAGGTATGTTTATGTCAAGCCGGCAGTGGCCGATGACATCTATGTCGGTAAAACGCCCAGAGCGGCTAAGGCACCGGCATATGATTGTATTTTTGCAGGTACACGGTGGAGTAGGTAAAGATGGTGGTGTTGTTATTTCTTTTAAGACTGCGCGCGACTCTGCGAGTCCCCCGCAGCCTCGGGGACTAGTGTCGGGGGGCTACCCCCAGGTATGGTAAAGATATGGCAAAAGCTACGTCCGGGACGGAACCGACATACTTGCTGACCGACATATGCCCGGGTCGGAAAGGACCGGGATATGATATTGGTGCAGCCCGACATACTGTAACCGACTTAACCATACTTTACCCGACATATCTATGTCGGTATGCATTGTATTATTCTTATGTGCAAGAAGAACGGTTTATGAAGGGTAATCCGGCATAACCATGCCGGGTCTCGGGAGAAGAAGATTATCCGGCATACCCACACCGGGTTGAGAGGTGGAATCCGGCATATCCATGCCGGGTTGCCCAGGAGAGGAGTCGCCAAGTTATCCGGCATATCCATGCCGGGTTATACGGAAGATTCTGAAGACAGGCGCAAGCAGACAAGACAAGGACGCACGCCGCCCGGGTTCTGCCTGCCATGAGTGCGACCAGGCGTGGCTACAGTGCCGGTGATGTGACTAGAGTACAACTCATGATGCAGTGAATAGTGTTGACAAGACCCCAGTGATCATGTCAGCTACAGTGCACGTGAACAGTGCGCATGGGCCAGAGTTTGTCCCCTGGGCTCCTCTATATAAGAGCACCAGGGGGAGGCTCCAAAACCATCCACGGCTCCCCCGCCGCCTCATTTTCCCCCTTTGCTTTTGCTCTCCAAGACCTCTTAGAGGCAAATCTAGCCCAGCTCATGGAGCATCTTGTGTATCGCGCCGGTACCAGAGTGATGAAATACACCAAATAGGCTAGATGCTGCAGTACGGGTTTTATCTCCTCACGAGAGCCCCGAAGCAGGGTAAATCCCCGTGTTCTTCTGTTTATTTGTGTGCGCTCCTTAGCGCGCTATCCCTCCCCGAATCCTCTAGCGTCCATCCGGCCCCACAAATTAGCCTACCCGTAGGCATCTGTCTGTTAGCCACGACGACACGCAGGCCTCACAGGCGGACAACGATTTGCTTGCCATCACGTTTACAGAATCAGAACTTGAAGCGATAGTTAAGGACATGAAGTCGGACTCCGCACCGGGACCGGACGGGTTCCCGGTCCCGTTCTTTAAGAAGTGCTGGCCGATGGTTAAACATGGGGTGCTCCATATGCTCAATGACTTCATCCTAGGGAGGATCGATGTCTCCCGCCTCAATTTCGGGGTCCTTACCCTCATCCCGAAGGTCCAGGGGGCGGAGAGTATTTCCCAGTTTAGACCTATTGCCCTTATCAACGTGGTGTTCAAGATTATTGCTAAAGCCTTTGCCACCCGTCTGGATCCGATTGCGCACAGAATCATTAGCCCCAATCAGACTGCTTTTATTAAGGGCCGCTTCATCCTCGATGGCGCCCTGGCGCTCCACGAGATTGTGCACGAACTTAAGAGCAAGAAGCTAGGGGGCATCTTGTTGAAACTTGATTTTGAAAAAGCGTATGATAGAGTTAATTGGGACTTCCTGTCGGAGGTGCTGCGCCGGAAAGGTTTCGATGCGGGTTTTGTTCACCGCATCTCGCAGCTGGTCTCGGGTGGACAGACTGCTATTTCCATTAACGGAGAGATGGGACCGTTCTTTAGGAATAAGCGCGGCGTCCGCCAAGGGGACCCCTTACCCCCCCTGCTATTCGATTTTGTGGCCGAGGGCCTTTCGGCAATACTCTCGGCGGCAAACCGCGCGGGGCACATACACGGGGTAGTGCCCCATTTGATTCCCGGGGGAGTCACCCATCTCCAGTATGCCGACGATACTATCGTCCTTATCCAGAATAATGAGCGGGACATAGCAAACCTCAAATTTCTCCTGATGTGCTTCGAGAACATGCCAGGGTTGAAAATCAACTTCCACAAGAGCGAGGTGTTTGTCCTAGATAGCCCTGTGGAGGAGTGCAGAGCCATTGCTCGCCAACTAAACTGCAAGCTGGGTAGCTTCCCGTTTATTTACCTTGGTCTGCCTATCTCCGATAAAAAGCTGACCGTGGAGCAATGGGCGTTCCTCGTGCAAAAGCTGGCTGATAGAGTGGAACCCTGGATCGGAAGATTTCTGTCTTCAGGGGGAAGGCTCATTCTTTCTAACTCCTGTCTCGCTAGCCTCCCGATGTTCGTAATGGGCCTTTTCCTCCTCCAGGATGGAGTCCATGAGCAATTCGACTCTCACCGAGCACGCTTCTTTTGGGAGGGCGTGGGAACGAGTCGGAAGTATCACATGGTGAATTGGTCGTCTATGTGCAGACCTAAGGATTGTGGGGGTCTAGGTCTGCTGAACACGCGCAAGATGAACATGGCTCTGCTGTTGAAATGGGTCTGGAAGCTTTACCAGAGCGACAACCACTTGACGATTTGGTCAGAGATCATCCGGGCCAAGTACACTAGCTCGGGGGACATCTTCGCTAGCTCGGACCGCGGGGGTTCGCAGTTCTGGAAGAGTCTCCACAAGATCAAACACTTGTTCAAGCTAGGAGCGAAGCACAAGGTTCAGAATGGACAACGCACTAATTTCTGGTTGGACTGGTGGACGGGGGACCGCCCGCTCAAGCTGTCCTTCCCGGGTCTGTTCAATATTTGTGAGGACGAGAGTATCTCGGTTGCCCAGGCTATCTCGGGAGGGTGCCGTTTCCGTCGCTCCCTTGACAATGCCGGCTTCGCCCAATGGACGCAGCTGGCAGAAATAATCAGTAGTATTCCCCTCTCGGAGAACAATGACATTGTCTCTTGGTCGTTGGATCCCTCTGCCTCCTTCTCGGTGAACTCCATGTACAAGAAACTGTCGCAAGGGGCGACGGTTGCGCATTTTCAAGAAATCTGGAAAGCAAGGATCCCCCTCAAGATTAGAATTTTCTCTTAGGCAACTCATCCTTGATCGTCTCCCATCAGGGGCACAATTAGCCGCAAGGCAGGGGCCTTCTGATGGCAAGTGCGCCTTATGTGGAGAAGTCGAAGATGCTAGCCACATGTTTTTCACCTGTTCTTCGGCGGTCTTTATGTGGTCTGTGTTTCGCCAGGTCCTGGGGAGGAACTGGTGCCCCCAAAATTTTGCCCAATTTTTCTCTCTTCTTGCTTCTTGTGTTGGGCGTGCTCGTAGACTAATTTGGCTTCTCTTTCTTGCCCAAGCTTGGGCGCTGTGGGCAGTTAGGAACAAGTTAGCTATTGAAAGGAAAACTATTAAGCACCCAGCTGACATTATATACAAAACTATGATCTTCCTACAGGTTTGATCCCGCCGCTAAAGGAACGAGACAAGGAGGGCGCACGGTGGCTGGTCGCAAGGCTTAGAGATCTTCATATCGCGTGCATCCCACAAAGCCACCGTGGAGGCGCAGTGCTGACTGCGACCGCTGGAGCATCGTCTTAGGGCTGCACTCTTTTATTCCTAGCTCTTAGTTCTCGGCTAAGCTGTATGCCCAGCATGTTGTCTTAATTTGACTAAGCTGTACGCCGCAGCATTGTGTGAACCCCTTGCTTTGTTAATTCAAAGCCGGGCCTGTGCCTTTTATCTAAAAAAAATAAGCCTATTCTTATTGACTAAATCATTCACTTTATATTCCCTGTCCTAGCAGTATTATCATGTCCATACACGGTAAACCGTGGACCCTCGCGTGCTACGCTGATTTATGTGCTCATTGTAACCCTTAGCATTGCAACCTAGGTAGTAGCTATTTTAGACGGATATATTCCAACTTTGTAAGTACTGTGAATAAGTTATTAAATGGTCATGTGCACCTTTTTGATAATAAAAATACATAGACCATTGTTCATCCTAGTTGCCAGGAAACTTTCTTAAGAGTTTTCATATATAGTAAATAGAGTTAACTTTACTTTTTACCCCACAGTTGTGAGTTTGTGAAACTTATTGTCCCATTTAATAAAACAAAACAAAAGTACACCGCATTTGACATTTTTTTTTGAAGCGGGGCAAATTGCCTTTTCATTGATATAGAAGAAAAAGAATTGGCCAGTTTATAAGGAAAACCGGCCGAAAACCGATACAAACACAACACACCGGCCCCAAGGCCGCGCTCCAGACTAGTCGATGGCCACACCGCCCTAGCGGCCAAAGCCAACACCCACGTCCCCCAACGCAACAAGGCGGAGGAAGGAATCTGGAGCCGCCGCTCCGACATCCACGCCGGCTCCAGAGCCGCGCACCACCAAGCCGATGACGGGGAGACCTCGCCGCCGCCTACCACCAACACTCGTCGGGTCCCTCTGGCCGGCGAAGTATCCAAGGCGAGGTCCCAAGAGACAAGACGACGCAGAAGCGCCGCCCCCGCCCGATCCCACAAAGGATCAAGGTTTCCCCCGGAAACTTCCGGGCGGAAAAAGAGATAAACATACACCTCAGCGACGTCTTCAAGAAGAAAGCGGCGCCCCCGGGGCATCGCCGCCGCCTGCCCTGATCGGCTACCAGGGCAAGGCTTTCGCCCGGTGATGAATCGCAAAGCACCACCCGCCACAGGGACCGGCCAGACCACCGCCGCAAACCCGCACACAGACCGCCCGCCCCACGCGCCCGACGTCTGAGGCCACCAACGGAACTAGGCGCCGGGGCCGAGAACCGCCTCGCGCCAAGCTACCTCCTAGCTCGCACGAAGAAGACAACCGTCCGGGGCCGCCGCCCCGACATCCGGGCACCACGCCAAGCCGCAGCCAGCGAGAGCCCACCAAGGTCCGTCCGTGAAGCGTCGTGGAGAAGCCGAGACGCCCGCCGTCGAAACCGTCGGAGCAAAGCAAGCGAGCCCAGCCCGCCGCACACAGCCATGCCTAGGCTCCCCGTCGCAACGGCGAGAAGTGCCGCGTCCGGATCATCACCACCGGCCTACCCGATTGCC
Source organism: Poa annua (assembly GCA_026929855.1). Taxonomy (NCBI): domain Eukaryota; kingdom Viridiplantae; phylum Streptophyta; class Magnoliopsida; order Poales; family Poaceae; genus Poa; species Poa annua. The sequence goes on from CM049436.1 coordinate 45,138,865, forward strand.
AAGGAGAGAGCAAATCGGGCAATGGCCGACCACCACTGCGAGGGGCAGCCGCACACGCCGCCATCACCGACCGAGGAAGATCCCGCCACGCACACCCGCAGCCCCGGCATCCTCCTCACCGGCCACGCCCCTGCCGAACCAGGGGCGCAGCGCCGTGGACGCCAATGCAGCCGCCCCGCCGCCAGAGCCGCGCCGGCCCCGCCACCGGATCCGCCGCTGCCCGCAGGACCACGACCTCCACGCCGCAGCACCGCCCTGGCGCCCGTGGCCCGCGTCGTCGCCCTGCCTTCCTCAAGGCCAGAGCAGCGACGCATCTGCCGGGCCGCCGCCACCAACTGACGGCCCGCCTCCCCATCGAAACTGGGCGCCAGGGCCCCGATTCGCCGCCCCGCAGCCGGCCGCCACGACGGCGAGCACGACGCGGTTCCGGAGCCGCCGCTCCGACCTGCAGGCGCCGGCAGGCCGCCATCGCCGCCCCAGCCCGAGCCCGTCGGCCGCCCGCGCGCCAGGGCGAGGAGAGAGCCACCCGCGCCACCAATTTTTTGGCAGCAGGGGCGTGCCGCCACCGCGGCGCGGAGGCCGGCGGCAGCGGCGTCGAGGGGGCGCGGAGGAGGAGCCTGTGGCGGCGGCGCGGGGGAGCCCTCCGGTGTCGCCTGGGCGCGACACGGGAGGGAGAGGATACATACACGAAGCTATGATACTACCATGCATTTGACATTTTAAACATGGTTTTACCTCATCTTAACATTCTGCATGTCTCGACAAAAAGGACAGGCATGGTATGTCTATATAGTGCGACAAAATATGTGAAAATCTAAGGGCGTGTGATCAACAAACATGTTTAGACTTCTCATCACCATCATTTCAATTTCTTGCCGTTGTTCTACTATTTTCGTGTCGAAGTCATCACCTCGCACCTCGTTCAATGGGTATGCATTAGAAAAAGAAGGTCGGTTTTATAACGGGCAATCTAGACGATTTTAATAGATGGGATGATTTGTATCACAAATGCACAACTATAGAGTATAAAGCGGAATTCACTCCAGTAAATAAGTTTGTACTGCTCGATGCTAAGATCAAGATCAAGTATTGTGTTTTGTCCCCTAGCATACCTATACACGAAGGTTGCATCAAGTGTCTCAGAATCCAAGTTGATCTTTAAACTAGCATTCGCACGTCGGTTATTGACTATAAAAAGGATGCTCTAAGTTGGTGGCAGTAGAAAATTCATGAAAAAAGATAAACATGGAAAATGAAAATACCCAAGTGGAGAAAAAAATGTTATGGCTAAGAGCATCTCTCTAACAGAGCACTCAAACCGCAGAACCTTAAAACTATTATAAAACTATTATAAGGTTCACAAATGGAGCATTTTTTGCGCGAAAACGACGCGCGTCATAACAGTACCCTTAAACGGATCCTCAAAAAAAAAAAATCGATGCAAATCCCTTTCCATCTAGAATTCCCCTTCACCTGCTCGAGCTCACATCCCTGCCTCCTCCAGCTCTCCGACCACACCCCTTCCCTCGCATCGAGCCCGTCGGCAACGCTCTCCAATCCTTCCATCAAGCCCACCGGCTAGGTCGACGAGCGGCCAGCGAGGGCAGCAGCGGCGAACGGCAGGCTGGCGAGCCGCGGGCGAACATGCTGGGCGACAGCAGCAGCCGCAGAGGCCAGATCGGCGAGCCGCGGGTCAGCAGGGCGGGCGACAGCAAAGGCCTCGGAGGCCAGGTCGGGGAGCTGCGGGCGAGCAGGTCGGGTGACGGCAGTGGCCCGCGGGGGCGGTGGCGGCTGCGGCGCGGCGAGCGGCCCCTGCAGCGCGGCGAGCGGCCCGCGGCCGGCCCCTGCAGCGCGGCGAGGCGGTGGCAAGGCGGCGGCGAGCCGACGGCTGATTCTGCCGGTCCTCCGGCGGATTCCGGCGAGTTCCGTGGCGGAAGTTCACCGGCTCGTCCTGAATATTCCCTCCCGCCAACTGTTTTTTCAGTATACGGAGACCCTTCAGTTTGGCCGTGAAAACTTCATGTTAACAGTTCCGCAGGGCGAATTCCCGGGCACCCTCAAAATCGTTTACGGGTCAGCGACTTTTAAGGGTTCTGCTGTTTCTGTTTTTTAGGTTTCGAAACTGTATTTGATGGTTATTTTAAAGTTTCGGGTCTTTTAAAGGCTCTGTTAGAGATGCTCTAACGTGTGTGTGTTGGTCTGCTAGGCAAACCAGAGAACAAACTGTCTTCGAATGCAAATCCACACACGTAAAATTAGTACTTCACACGGTACTTTCACCTATGATTGAACGAAGACGCGTTTTTTCTCTCTTTGTGTGGCCGTGTCCATTGAGAAGAGGTTGGCGTGATAAACAAAAACAATACGACATGTTTGGCATCCAACTCGAAGTAATCGCCGTACGTAACCTGGGTTGGATTCGAACAAGGCAGTCGATAGTAACAAGGATCGAGATGAAATTGACAATATCATATTGCCGACCGAGACGGCATCTTGACGATCGACACGGTTTTGTATTTCCTTTTCGCCTCTTGCTTCTTTTGACGAAGACCGTGACTAAATCATATCAAGGCATGTGCAGCAGCTGGGCATAGCTTTTTCCGCTGCACAAACGTTACTATCGTATCCTTTCTGGATAATAAACTGTGTTTTTTTAAGCTCGAACTGGATTCAGCTGAAAGGAAACTTCAAATAAATTGGCTGACCATGTAGAAATTGCATAAATTAGGAACCAACTGTCTGATTTGCAGGATAATATTATGAATGAATTTAGGTTAGTAAACCTACAGCATGGTCAATCGGCCATGTCAGTTTCAAAACAAAAACAAAAAAACAGCCATGTCTCTGCAATTCACATAGTAAAATCGCATTATCACTTTAGATAGGAAAGTACAAGATTGAACGGGTCTGTGAAGAAGTCGGTCAATCGAATAATTGAGTCAAGTGGCACTTCTTTTTCAGTTTGTCAGTTGAAACTCCTCACCAAGTGGCATTTATGTTTGCCCTTTTAAATTTCTCTTGATGAAACAAACGGAACTCTTCAGCGGCTCGGCTGTGATGCGCATATGGATCACGCGATGCCATAGTGGTGGTGTTCCTCCTGTTCTGTTCTGTTCTTTGTCTGAGCGAAAGGGCAGAAAGAGGAACGGCGACGCGCACCGTGGACGGAGGAGGATAAAGGAAAGATATAGAGTTAAGCGACCTCGACCGCGATGTATCAGTATCACTCATATCATATCGGTCATCTCTCCCGGCGCCGGTGCTTCTCCCACCCAAGTCACAATGCTTGGTTGCGACCTCGTCGTCGGCAGCAGTTCTGAAAAAGGGGCAATCAAGCATAAACCCTGACGCAGACCAGGAACTAGGCACACCCTCAAAAGAGCTCAAATGGCACGACCACAAGGGTAGCTGTAATTGGGACCCAAAGTATCTTGCACGTACGCTGAAAAAATGAACTTATTTTGGCATTTTAGGGTGACTTCAACGCATTGAGACCACTCATGTCTGCTCCTGTCCGCCACTCATGTCTGCTCCTGTCCGCGGGAGGAAAAACTAAGTCTCAACGCGGCAACGTAAACGTACGACGTTATGTTTTTCCGTCGCGACTTATTCTCGGCCTAAATTTAGGTCGAGTTTAAGTCGGCTCCGGACGCGCGTACCTCCTTTATGTCCGCCTCGTGTCCTCCTCTAATCTGCCTATTATTGGCTCCAACGGCCACCTACCCTATTAACTGTGTACGGTGGAGCTATTTAAAAGGACGCCGACGGTCAAACCCACAAGCCCTAGCTCCCTTCATCTCCAACGACGGCGGCCACCACATCTCCTTATAGATCGAGTCCACCGCAGCATGGATCCGCCGCCACCGTCGATGCCACCGCAGGACCTAGTCGACCAGATCGAGCGGGCGTTTATGAGCGCGCGACCGCTACCGCGACAGCGTCTCCTGATGGATGGTTACCAGGCCGGTGTGGACCGGCATGATACTACAGCCACCACGGCAGGTGTCAAAGGACAAAAGGAGGGCCGCAAAGGCCGAGTACTCCGATGCCGTCAACCATGATGAGGAGGTTTACACCGCCGGTGTCACGGGGTTTAGGGGCGTAGGAGGGCGTCCAAGTCGTCCACGGCTCCGTGGTGGACACGTTACAGGCGTCCACATACACATGAACACCCATATTGTTGACTTTTATGACATTTTTAGGCCTGGTTACTTAATTAATTAATGTCGCACTAGAAGATGTACATGTCAGGTAGCAATCTCGTCGACATTTTGACACCACTGGCGACTACCGTAATGAAATGTTTGGAAATATAAATTGTTGTAAAAAATAATTAAAATGACTAAAATTCTGACCGCGCAGACTCAATACGTCGACCTGTTAAAGGCAGTGATCGGAAAGGGCCGAACATGGACCGAACGCATACCTGTTCGACGATCCAAACAGTTTGAATAAAAACCGGACAAAACACACGTCCATTTACATCGGCCCGTGGCATCTCCAACTGAACCTCCGGACAGTTCACACACGAATCACATTTGATGGGAAAATTTCAAAGGACATGAATGGAGACATACATTATACGTTTTACATTTTTAAGATGCAAAGTTGGCACATCCACGGATGATAATTTATTGGCTAAATTTGACCACCGTGATTGCAAAAAAAAGTTCTGCTCCGACGCGGGCTGAGCAGGCACTTTCTGAGAAATCAACATGACACGTGGTAGTGGTGGTTAGATTTAATCTTCAAAATGTACATGTACTTCAATCGTGGAGTTGAGATCTCAAAAAATAATAATCGGGGAGTTGAGATGCAGTCGTGCGTTTCCACAAAAAACAAAATCGACACCTTTCGTATAGTAACAGGCGCCGTCATTTTTACAGCCCTCACAGCAGAAACGATGACGTGGCACGTGGTTGATGGCTACTATGCTTCGCAGTGAAGTACTATGGAGAAGCATACCATACCGCGTTACACGCGCACGGCGCACCATTGACTAATTAACACCGCTGCGTTGGTGATTACGACATCATGACTTTTTCTTTCATGACGGGAAACAATAACTACGCCGACGGTTGGAAACTACGTCCGCGTCTAAATATCGAGATCATCGGCCATAGCTCGTTTCTCTATTTTTTCTTTTGAAATGGCTAGTGTACGGTGTTATAATTTGTGATAAAGTATTCATATTCGGCAAATAGGTGCGCCATGATATGGGAAACAACATCGTCGAACCGAGTTTTTAAATTATTTAAAAATATCATTTTTCATTTTTAAGTGTTTAAAATGACTTTTTTGTGAAGCAAGTACTTAAGAGATGGTGAAAAATGTCACCCATATTAATTTTCACATAAAGTAGTCCATATTTTATGGATAATACATAAATAGTAGGAATTTTCTTGCTTTTTTTAATCTAAATTCGCCTACTTACATATTCATTAATGTTTATTCAATTTTTTTTTAAATAACTGAGAAGTGTAACATCATGATACATGGGTTAATATGATACTAATAAAAATAATGTATGACATAGGAATGAGCTCAATAATTAAGCTTGATAGGGTTGGAGCAATTTTAGGATGAGTGACCTCCTGAGAAGTTTGACTAACAGTGGATAATTTGACCTTAGATTGATTGTGTGATCTGAGATTAAGTAAATGTCCAATTCACAACTATGTCGACGGTTACCGTCGGCATAGCCTTACGCCGATGATGATGAGGCTTAGGCCGACGACATAATTTTTTAAAAACAATTCTGAAAAATATGTCGACGGCAAGACGGCCAAATCTATGTCGACGATCATCAAGTTACCCCGATGAAAGCTACGCCGACGGTGGCCGTCGGCATAGCTCTACGCCGACAGTTTTGAGGACTAAGTTGACAAAATATTTTTTTTTAAACAGTTCTATAAAAATATGCATACGGCCTTCGAGTTACACTGACGAAAGGTATGTTGACGGCTCTATGCTGACAGTAGTCGTCGGCATATCCCTACGTCGACGGCAAATGCCATTGACATATAATCTGATTGATTGTTGTAGCAATTTGTGGATGGGTAACCTCATGAGAAGTTTGACCAACAGTGGATAGTTTGACCTTAAATTAAGTGTGTGATCCGAAATTAAGTATATTTCCAATTCGAAATTAAAAATAAAATAAAATTAACTTTTAAAACAAATTCTGGGAAAAAAATATGCCGACGACAAGACGGCCAAAGCCCTACGATGGTCGTCGGCATAGCCCTACGCCGAAGATTTTGAACCCTAAGCCAACAACAAATGCCGTCTGCATATGATCTTATTCTCATAGTGTTTTGCTTGTACAAGAAAATCACTAAATCAGTATTGGTTGATGTAATAATCACGCTCATGCAAATTGAGACTAACTCAACTGGTTTGGTTTAGGGGGACAGACTTGGTATTGCTGTAATTGGCACTATTCTTTCTGTGACAGGTGACGTGTCCGTCAACAGCGGATCGTATGTGTCACTCTTGAAAGTGTTTATAGGATAGTGTGCGTGTGTGTTCATAATCGTGTATATATGTGCGTGCTTGTAAGCGTATGTAGTGTATTTTTCAAAGAAAAATCAATGCATGGTGCACGGTACATGCACTTAGCAAAACCAAAAATCAATAATCAATTAAAATGGTTAATCTTTTGCCTTTAAAAAACAAATAGTCATTGAGTATATGCCGACAACAAAACTCACGATCACATATGCACATGCCGCATGATCAGACGCAAGAACGGTTTACGTTTTAATATGATGACCTGGGCTCTTTTATATATTAGGTGTATTGGAACGAGTTCCACCCATGGGTGCTGTCGCCTGTAATTTAGGTCGAAATTGAAGAAGCCGCGGTATTGTATCCATCCACATGGACATGTACCTCCGGGTCGGTCACATGCTGATGCAGCCGGCCAGCAATCATATACTGTACAGTAGGAGCGTCTCTACCGGGGCTTTAGACCTAAAGACCCTTTAGGACCGGACACGAAAAACCATCACCAGCGGCACCCCAAAGACTCGTCCCGAGCGATTTTATGTCCGGCACCCCCAATCGGGACTCTATACTTGCAGGCCCTCCTGGGGTGCCGGATATCGACTCGCGAATGGTCCTGACAGCGCTGGCCCACCCGTCATACACACGCGCGCCTCTCCCCGTGTTAACGAACGCTGTGTAGGAGGCCGTTGCGCCGCGTTTAATGTCGATGCGACTAGACGGCGCCACACCTGTCATCACGCGCCGCAGACCGAAGCGACGCCTCGCAATGACGCGGCGTCGCTTTCAACGCCGCAAACGGAAGCGACACGTGCTGGAGTCGCAGCGGCGGCGCCCTGCAGACGATTCGTCGGCGTCAATGCGCGGCCAGGCGAAGCGGTGGTCTCGTTAATGCAGGCCACCCAACCCCGCTCCTCCGGCCGCTTTAAAACCCGACGCAGCGCAGCCCTCATCTTCACACAAACACTTCTCCCTCTCCCCCCAAAAACATAGGCCACCATGGCGGGCAGCCCCGGCGGGCAGCATCGCCATGAGCAGCTAGAGTAACTCCGGCGTCGCAACGAGGAGGCGGAGATGGCCAAGACGTTCCAGCGAGTCTTGTGGCGCGAGGAGGCCGAGAACGCGCCTCCGTACGTGGTCTCGCTGGAAACCGCGCGGCTGAGCAGCCGCCACCAGCTGCCGGTGTCCGACGACGACACCCTTCCGGACGGCTGGGTGAGGAGCGCCGCCAACATTCCGGTGGCGCCGCGGCTCAGCGGTCAGGACCGCGTCGAGTTCGTCAGCCGCAAGTGGACGGAAATGCCGTACGAGCAAAAACTCGACGCCAAGTACTCCATCTCGGCGCCCTACTGGCACGCCGTGGTGGACAAGGAGTACGAGGCGCGTCGTAGCGGTCGACGAGAGCTGCCCGATCTGCCTCTACAAACGACGACGCCATCAGCAACGTCGCCGTCACCGAAGAAAGGCGCCAGCGACGAGCTGCTAGCATCTTGGTCAGCAGCGTCACCGTCACCGTAAAAAGGGGCGCCGAAAGCCGAAGAGGCTTCTCATCAAACGCCCCGTCGCATGTCACGGCGGTGAATCGAACACGGCGCTCGCGAGGCCAGAAGCCTCGGCCGGCTCAGCCGAGGCTACGGGACCGTTTCTAAAGGCTGTAGCCGATGGGAACGGTGATGAGCAATGGCCAGAAGTGAAGCGTCGTTGCTTCCCTGATTTGGTTCGCATCTTCTCCCCCTCGCCGGCCACGAAGCGGCATCTCTTCTCCTCGCCGGCGCGTGTAGCACATCATAGGCCTTCTCTCTCACACCTTCTAGTTCTAGTTTGTTAAATCTCGTTTAGATTCGAAATAATTGTAAGTTTGTTAAATCTCGTTTAAATGATGTTTGTGTTGTTCATCGCCTGTGTTCATCGTTTGTGTTGTTCATCGGCGGCGGTTCGTGCGCCCGCAAGGTGTTCGATAGTTTGCTCGCGTTTAGTGGGTGGGCCTTTGGAGAGTGCCGCTGTGGGCGGCCTCTAAATATTGACCGGATACATGCCTGGCACCCCTTAAAGGAGGCCCAATTGGGGATGCCGGATACACATTTAGAGACCGGATACACATTTAGAGACCCCGGTGGAGATGCTCTATTAGTCCAGTGTTAATTATATCCGTCTTTGAATTCCAACTTATCGGCTACTCGTACCGAACCACATCCACATGACAGTGCCTTGAGCCCTAGAGCTTTTAGCCCAAGCGGCCGAGTAGTCTAGTGCAGAGACTTAGTCCACGCCTGCATGGCATGGAGTTCGGCATGGATTTCCTTAGAGATCTTCAGTGGAACGTGTAAATTTGGACGTGTATATCTCCATATACACGTTCATAGATTTCTCCATATACACCATGCTAAATTATACACCTTCCAGTTTTTCAGTGGAACGTGTAAATGGACGTGTAAATTAGGACGTGTATATTCCAACGGCTATATTTTCAACGGCTATATTTCCAACAGCTATATTTCTAACGGCCATATTTCTAACGGCTATATTTTCAACGGCCATATTTTTGATCTATATAAACCACCCCTACCACCTATCTTTCAGCACACTTCTACCTGCGACTTCTCTTCTCACCTAGATTTCTCTACCATCTCTCACGCAACACAATGAACACATCCACTTGGGACATGAGTTATTCGTCATCTTCATCTGGCGACGATGAACTCATACTTGCAGCATTCGCCGAGCGCGAGGAGGAACAGAGGAAGAACGCTCGACCCCATGGCGGTTCCAATCATGGACGCCAGTCAATCGATCGAGAAAGAGATGCCGGATTTGTTGTTCTGTGGGACGACTACTTCAAAGAAGTTCCCCGCTTTCCCGAACATTTGTTTCGACGAAGGTTCGTAATTAGTACACTTCTCTGCTTTGGTTCTTTTTTCATTTCCCTGTCTCATTTACTTTTTATGCACAGATTTAGTATGTCGCGTACTTTGTTCAACCGCATAGCTGATGGTATACTTGAGCATGACTATGATGGTTATTTTACGCAAAAAAGAAGTGCTTCTGGAGCTCTTGGGTTACATACTCTGCAAAAGATGACCGCGGCAATGCGGATGCTAACATATGGAATAGCAGCTGACGGTGTTGATGAGTACATCCGGTCCGCTGAGACTACTAATTTAGAGTCTTGAAAGAAATTTGTGATCAAAGTTTGTGAAGTTTTTGGAGAAAAGTAACTGAGATCTCCAAATGAAGAAGACATTGCTAGGTTACTTGCAATAGGATAGGAAAGAGGATTTCCCGGTACGTTAGGTAGCATAGAGGACGGAACCTCCTCCCGAACCGCCCTAACCTCCTCCCTCTCGCCCCCGTGCGGCGGCAGGGGGAGGCCTTCCGCCGCCGCCGCCCCAGCCCCCTCCGCAGCTCCTCCTCCCTCCCTCCCCCGCTGCCACCACGGGCACGGCCAGGCAAAGCCTGGGCGCGGCCGGCGGCGGGGGGGATCGCTGCTCCTCGAGGACGACGGGCCGGCGCGGGTGGGCTTCGTATGTCTCGAGCGTGGCGCGGCCGCCAGGCGCCACGGCGACGTCGTCGCCCTGCTACGACGGCGTGGGGGATGGCATGGTCCCCGGCCTTCCAGGCGGCGCAGCGCGGCGGCTTCCGGCGGCCCGATCTGCGGGGCGTGGAGCGGATCCTTGTGAGCGGGGCTTGGTGATCTCGGGTGTGCCGCTCACTCCGGTGGCCGTGTCATGCCCGGATCTTGTCTCGGCTCGCGGAGATCTGAAGGAGTTGATGATGGCCGGTGAGAGCCGGGCTCCGTCGTCGGAGCCGACGATGGCGGCGCCCGTGGGCGTCGTTACCTTGTTGAAGGAGTCGTCGCTGTGACTCTGCTGCCTTCCGCCCGGATGTTCTGGGGGAAACCCCAGATCTGGTGTTACCGGATCGGACGATGGCGGCACCTTCGGTGTCGTTTATCCCTCTTGGGGGCATCGTTTTGGAACATGGGTGCCTGGAGTGGCCTATCGGCGGTGTGGAGCTTCACCTTGAATGACGAACACGGCTTTTCTTGGCGGCGTGGTGCAGCGAGGACTTGTAGTCGGTCCTTGTTTGGTGACTTGCACAGGGCGGAGGCGCTGCCTGGTGTCATGGTGGCATCGGCGGCAGGACTGGCGAGAGGTTTGCTCCGATCGGCATGCTGAAGTTGGGTTGGAGGAAGAGGGTGGAGGCGACTTCCGGAGCGTGTGCACAAGGCACTATCTCTGCGTTAGCCAAGGAGCCGGCGACGGCTGTGGACGGGGTACAAGGCCCTGTTCCCTCTGTCGTTTGTGCTAGTTGTTCTGTCGTTTGTGCTAGTTGTTCAGTGTTGGTGGGTTCAGCTTGTACTCGTTCGTTGTAAGGCTTTTTGCCAGCTTTGTTGAATAAAAGTAATAAAGTAGCCGTATGCATCATTTTGATGCAGAGGCTGGGGTGACCCTTTTCTAAAAAAAAAAACGTTAGGTAGCATAGACTGCATGCACTGGTGTTGGAAAAATTGCCCAAAAAAATGGCATGGCATGTTTAAAGGCCATGTGAACGAGCCCACTATGATCTTGGAAGCCGTTGCTTCACAAGATCTTTGGATTTGGCATGCTTATTTTGGTTTATCAGGGTCTCTGAATGATACAAATGTTTTTCAACGTTCTCCTGTTTTTACAAAGCTAGCCGAAGGCCAAACTCCTCCAATGAATTATAGCATCAATGGCCATCAGTACACAATGGGGTATTACCTTGCAGATGGTATCTATCCACGGTGGGCAACATTTGTGAAGACCATACCAGCTCCAGCAACCAGAAAGCATAAAACTTTTGCCAAGAAGCAAGAGGGGGCTAGGAAAGATGTAGAACGAGCCTTTGGAGTTCTGCAATCCCGTTTTGCCATTGTTCGTGGACCTGCTAAAGGATGGAAACGTAAAGAAATCACTGATGTCATGAAAGATTGTGTCATAATGCACAATATGATAGTTGAAGAGGAGCGACAAACTGGTCGACAAAGCTGCAGTTTTGAGGCAATGGGAGAAAGTGTCAAAGTCTCTCGTACTCATGCGGAACAACTGAGCTCTTTCATTCAGATGACTCGCTGGATTAGAAATTTCGAAGATCATGATCAGCTTAAACTTGATCTAATTGACCATGTGTGGCAAAAGTTTGGAAACGAGTGATGTCCTAGTTTTAAGTTTGTAATCCATTTCTTTTCATCTAGTTTTAATTCATGCAATGAGTGATGTAATCCATGTCTTTGTAATGCAGCTATCAATAAAATATTTATGCAACGAGTGATGTAATCCATGTCCTCAACTAGCAGAAAGCATCAAATAGTTCTTACAACAACTAGCAGAAAGTAGTAAATAGTTCTTACAACTACAACATATAGCTCACATATCAAATAGCTCACATTACTCTACGCGGCGAGAAGGATCTCCTTCTGCTTAGCTTGGTAGAACTGCTTTTGCACATCAGTCATACCACTAGTGTCGATGAGCATGACCCTCTCATCTAATTCAAACTGTCTCCGTGCATCCTCCCTCTCGTTTCTTGCATCCTCCTTCTTTTTGAGTGCAATCTCCTCTTTTCGCAATTCAAATTGCTGTGCATAGCGAACATTTCTTGCCGCCTCTTTGATCTCATCCTTCTCTTGCTTTGCTGCCCACACTGTTTCTAATGACAGCTTGCAAGCACTGTCATCAGCTTTACCTCTCTTGTCCTTCTTCACACCATCAAGTCTTTTCTCATGTTCAAGACCATCAGTGCGTACCGAGGTAGCACCAGTGCGTACCGAGGATGCATCAGCCGGATCATTGGTGGTTATGCCCGGACTTGCATCAATGGTCTTCTTTTGTTTCTTGTGAGAAGTTTCCTGTTCTCTTGTCTGCCACTTTGGATGCTTCGAAAACTCTACATAGCAATGCATCAACCAGAGCACCAAACCAGAACAATGCATTGCCTCGCATAGAACCAGTACCAAACAGAGGCAGTATCGAACCATAGCATCATCTCCCTCCTCTCGCCCCAAACAGAGGCAGTATCGAACCAGAAACCAGAGCATAAAGCACCATGGAGGCCGAGCCCCATCTCCCTCCTCTCGCCCCAAATTCATCCTGCCCGGAGCCCAATCTCCCTCCTCCGTCACGCCGAGCTCTAACTCCTGCCTCCGTTTCCCAGATCGAGAGGTCGCGCCCGGAGCCCCACCTCCCCCATCCTCGCATCGCATGGCGTGGCCGGAGCGGGAGCTCACCCCACCGCCCCCATCTCCCTCCTCTCGCCTCGCATGGCCGTGGCCGGAGCCGGAGCTCACCCGACCGCCCCCAGCCCCTCTCTCTCCGCCCTCCCCTCGTGCCGCCACCAGATCGGGCCAGCGTGCCGCCGCCGCCCCACCTCCCTCCTCCGTCTCCTCTAATCGATTCTCATCCGGGAATGAAAAATTAAGTGTGCGGGAGAGAGATTACCGGAGGGAGTGGTCGCCGGCGAGGTTCGATTTCCTCCGGGCAGACGCGGAACGTGGAGGTGGAGCTGAGCGGGAGCCTCTGTTGCCTGCTTTCACGAGCGTGGCTTCGGCGTGTTAACTTCCACGCCAGGTAGCATCGTGGATGGACGTATAAACCATACACGACGTTATACACGATTCGCTGGAGCCGTTTTTTTACCTCTCATCGTGTATATTTAGCATACACAACCGCATACACGTTCCACTGGAGATGCTCTTACGCGGCACCAAATGGCCAACTAATAATGGTCCTGCAATGTGTTGTCTCCACCAGGTCTGAGTTATAGAGGACTGGTAATTACCAAGTGGGTTGTCATCGCAAAAAATACCAAGTGGATTGATTTGACGCAGCTGAGGTCAAGATCACGAGCAAATCGCAACGTCACGGCGTAATCTGCATGTCGATCAATTTCCTTATCATTTGTCAAACTGAAAACAGATCGCACTGAAATCCGCCCTTATAATCTCACACATTCTCGTCATCATAGTTGTGAAAAAAATGCTTTGGAATCTTAGAAAATGCAGCTCCATAACTACTAAGGATCTCCTCGGCTTATCTCGAGACGTTCAAACCGTGCACAAATTATCAACGAACTTTTAAATATTGATGTATAATCAATAATTTCTAGATTTACTTAAATTATTTTCAATTCATGTACTAACAAGAACTTACAGTACATGCATTAACAAACAAAATTGAAGCCGTGCATTACCACGTTTTTTGTTTCATCAATACACTAATTAGTAGAAATAATATCGTCTGTTGGATGTAAAATCGATGGTTATCATAAACGGGGGAGATACTCAAAGTTATGGAAAAACTATGTTGCAGAACCTTGTGTGACTAATTAAGGTGGGCCTTTGAGACGACCGCTAGAGGTTGGCAATTGTGAAATGCCATAATGTTGTCTCTCTTTTAATTATGAAAAAAACCGTGTTGCAGAACCTATCTTCCTTTTCGCAGGAGAATATGAATCCATTGACATGTATCACTAATAATATGTTCGTGTCATTCTGAATAGATTTAGATTGAACAGTCACGGCTTTATCATGTCCCCCTCCCATAACTAGATTGGTAACATGTATGCACCAGAGTTGAATGGTATCGTGTTGTGCGCATTAGATGTGGTCTCTTTTAGGTCATTATTTCCAGACTCGTAAAGGTTTGAGGCAGGGAGATTTCTTATCACCTATATTATTTAATATTGTGGCTAATAGGCTTGCTATTATGATTACAGGAGTAAAGGAGGATGGTCGGGAGGATGGGCTTATCCATCACCTAGTAGATAGGGGGTATCGATCTTACGATGTGTTGACGACATAATAATTTTTATGGAGCACGATTTAGATAAAGCACTAAACATGGATCTCATTCTATGCATTTTTTAACAACTATCAGGTCTAAAAATTAGTTTTCACAAGAGTGAAATCTTTTGTTTTGGGATAGCAAGTGAAGTGGAAGATCAATATAGGAATATTTTTGGTTGTGAATCTCGGTCTAATCCTTTTAGGGCTCATTTGGCACCCATCATTTCATTTCATTTGGAACATTTCATTTGGAAAAATGAACAGCATTAGGGACATGAAGTGACTTAACATAGCATATGCATTCTCCGAAATTTCAATTGTAATGACATTCCAACTCCATGATAGCCAGACACGTTTGGATATGAAATCTGAAATCAATTCCGTAAAAATGATGGGTGCCAAACGCCCCCTTAGATATTTGGCTATCCCAATTAATTTCTGTAAGCTTAAAAAGGCAGAAGAAAAACCTAACGAGGACCGCTTTGAGAAGAAGCTAGCAAGTTGGGTCGGCAAACTTCTTTCTTATGGTTACCGACTAATCCTAATAAAATTAGTTCTAACGATCCTACCCATGTTTATGTTATCATTATTTGAAGTACCCATAGGGGTATGCAAAATAATGGATTTTTTTAGATCAAGATTTTTTTGGCGGAGTAATGGCCATAAAAGAAAGTATAGACTTAATAAATGGAGCATCATTTGCAGACCAAAAGATCAAGGGAGCTAGGGATAGATGTGCTAGATACTAAAATCATACACATGGTCAAGGACCTTGATTTAATGGGTACATGTTTGTTATCGCCTTACATGTTAGACTTTCTTTGATAAAGAAACCACCACACTCTCTCTAACTTCAGAGATAAACCTTGAAATACATTCAATTCACGACAAGATGTAATTCAACGTACTGAGAACATGCCCAATCCAAATTTTCATTCTCAAGTTGATACCTATATGGATTTCTGTACTGTTCTCTCTGTGTGTGTGTGTGTGTGTGTGGAAGTATTATCCGTCGACATGCCATTTGAGGACATACACAACGCTAACGTGACATTTGACAGACATATATCCATTTACATGTCGTGGTCATTAGTCGCAACACTTAAAAAATTACTATAGTACAACCACATGGATTGACTGCACACAACTGTGACCATAATCCACATGTCATATTGTAACAACAAAATGGGTATGTCCAAAATTTTGTTTCCAATGTAATTGGTCAAACTGAAAACAAAGCACCAAAATCTACACTTGTAGGATCACATATTAAGGTGTATTGCCTCCGTGTGGGCCCTCCGTGGCCTCCGTGGTGTGGGCCCTCCGTGGCCTGCCTCCGTCTGGTATTCTGGCTCCGTGGCTTTTCTGGCAAAATAGGAGGTTCGCGATATTTTCCTAGGATTTTCCTAAAAGTTGATTTTCTGCACAAAAATAAGACACCAGGGCAATTCTGCTGAAAACAGCGTTAGTCCGTGTTAGTTATATCCAAAACACACAAGTTAGAGGCAAAACAATAGCAAAAGTGTTCGGGAAAGTAGATACGTTTTGGACGTATCACTTACCGTGAGATAGAGGACAAGGACAAACACAACCAGCTGCAGCTAGACCTGGTTCCATCTGGCAGCTGCATGGGCAGTAGCTATTTCTAGTTCATTCGAGCCATGTTTGATTCAAACAATATTGTTATTCTACAACATCTTGTATTGAATTATTGTTTAATTCGTGTGATTCAAACTTTTATTGTAATAAACTATTTATGAGGATTCATAATATCCTACTATTGTAATATGAATCTTTGTAATTTAGGTCTAATTTTTTATCATTCCATTTTTTATGACATTCATGTGTACTTCATGTTTTGCATATGCAGTTTCGAAACACGGTAATATTCTGTTTTGCGGTTATGCTTTGCGGTTTCTGCTCCGCCGCGCCGCATTTCGAGCAAAAAAACGCGAGTTCCGCGACCTGCAAAACTGTTTTGTGGGTTCGCGTTTTGCGGGTACTGCTAGAGATGCTCTTAAAGAAGAACGAGATATCTTTCAAATCCTGTGCCTACAAGTTGCCAATCCGGTTAAGTGAGGGAGACACGATAATGCCCCTATTTTTTAACCCAAACCGACTGGCTACGTCGACGGTAAAGCCGTCGGGTTAGGATTTTTAAGATTTTTTTTTAAAATTTTTATTATTATTATTTTGAAATTGCTCAATTAGTCAGACACTTAATGTCTCAAATTATACGCTTAACCTTAGGTCAAACTACTCACACTTACTCAAACTTCCTATTCAGTCACCCTAAATTGCTCCACCCAGATTAGCTTTCAAGTGACAAGTTATGAATTACTGATATTTGTATACTATCAATAATGTTAACCCCTGTTACTTCTTTATTGTTTTAATTTCAAATATTTATTTGAATAAACAACAATGATTATGTAATAATGATTTTTAATAAACAATATAAAATGAATTTACTTTATTTTTCAAATCTTTAAATCCATGAATCAAAATTTGACAAATAAAATGTGTAAATCGATTAGAAAAAATAGAGAAATCCAAATATGACATACATACATATCATCTTTTGCATCATAAAAACATTTATATATTTAAAAAATTGACCTCTTTCGACAAGTAGTCATCGTGGCCATTTTGACCGTTTAAAACAAATATCAAATAAAATAAAGCTCAAAACAAGATATCCTCTAGCATGGAGTCCTTTTATGTGTACCAGTTGCTATGAAAAACGATAAACTAGATTTTTGATAAATTTAAAAACAAATCTTCACAAAAAGGTCTATCATGTATAAACATCTACAAGTTTCAACCCAAATGATCATGTTATGGCCATTCCCACGATATGGTTTGTAATAAAGTTCTAATATTCTACAAATAGGTGTATCTTGATATATGAAACAGTCATGCCGAAGGGATTTTTCAAATTACTTCACAAATATCATTATATTTTTTTAAGTGCCAAAAATGACTTTTTTTGTAAACCAAGTACAAGAAAATATGGTGAAAATGGCACCCATCTAATTTTCACAGAGAGTAGTCCACATTTGATGAATAAGCCCCAAGTATTAGGAGTTTTCTCTATTTCTACCTAATTTCACATAGATAACGAGTTTATGCCAATTTTTTGAAAAAATTAAACTACAAGTGTTTGATAGTTTGGTAGGATTAAAAAATCATTTTGAGATACACAAGTAGTGTTTATATCACAGAAACATAGATATCTTTAGAAAATTCGACATCTTTCGATAAATAGTCATGGTGGCCATTTTGATCGTTTTTTCGAATATATCAAATAAAGTGAAATAAAGCTCAAAAAAGATATACTATGACATGGATTCATTTTATGTGTACTAGTTGCTATGAAAAATGGGAAACTTGATTTTGGACAAATTGTTCAAGAAAAGGTCTATCATGTATAAACATATATAAGTTTCAACCCAAATGACCATGTTATGGTCATTACCACATCATAGTTTGTAATAAAGTTCTCATATTTGACAAATAGGTGTATCTTCGTATAGGAAACAATCATGCCGAAAGGATTTTACAAATTATTTTACAAATATCATTTTCCATTTTTTAAGTACCAAAAATTTCTTTTTTGTGAACCAAGTACAAAAAAATATGTTACAAAATGGCACCCGTCTAATTTTCACAAAGATTGGTCCACATTTGATTGATAATCCCGAAGTATTAGGATTTTTCTTGATTTCTATCTAATTTCGCATAGTTGAATGAGTTTATGCCGATTTTTCAAAAGTAATTTCGCTTAGTTAGATGCATTTATGTGATTTAAAGATGATGTAGTTGTCATATTTAGATTTCTCATTATTCTAATTGATTAGATATTTTATTTGTTAAATTTTGATTTACGGATTTAAAGACATGAATTATTTCATATTAAATACAAATAGAAAAACATGTATGCATAGGCCGACGGCTGCGTTGCTCGGTTGCCCAGCCCTGGCACCTACGCCAACTGTCCCGATTTTTTTGCCGTCGGCATAGCGTTAGACCGTTGGCGTCTTCGTTTTCTCCTATAGTGAACCTCCACGCTAAACTCTCTCTCCGACGAAATTAATGCAATCCACGGCAACAACGTTCATAGCTATGTCAATCTAAAATTGCCATTCTCAAGTTGATGCATATTTGTAATTACTACGTTATTTGGGTCTTAACCAGTTTATTCCACCTACGTACGTAACAATATTATTTTTTTATTGCTACATCTGTCGTGTCTCGAAGGACGGACACCGGGGATGACAGGCACCCCCTTTGTAGATTCGGTAGGGGCGCGAAGGAGGCTGGAAGACGTCTCCCGGGGGACGATCACCGGCGAGCTCTCACTCTCTCTCGATCTCGGCGTGTGGGGCAAATAAGCGAGGGACACGACGATCTACCCAGGTTCAGGCCGCCCGAAGTCTAACAGCCCTACTCCTGCATGTCTGGATAGATGGATGAAGCATGGTGTGGCTACAATAGTGTCTCCGGCGAGGTACCCGACAGGGGTACTGGCGAGAGTGGAAGAGGAAGGACAGATCCTTCCCCGGAGGAGATCACCTTCCCTCTCTTCCTTGCCCTAGCCTAGCTCTGTGGTGTTCTTCTACCTTGGCTCCGGTCCCGGTCCAGTCTACCCTCGTCTTGTTCCTCTCCTTTTTTCTCCATGCCTTGGTCCTCCTTTTATAGATAAATGGGATGCCACAGAGGTCATGCGAGTAGCGTGAGGGGGTCTTGGCGGGAAGGAACCGCTCTCCATGGTGGAGGTGGAGACGTGGCCTCTCCTCCTCCAAGCATCCTTCGCCGGGTTGGTGAGATCCTCTCCCTTTTGGGGAAAGCGAGGTGGGTAAGGGCTGACACACTGCAGGTGGTGTTCCCTGACCGCGCCTTCCTTCCCAAGGCTTCTGGGCTCTTCTACCGTCTTCTAGAGGGTGGTGGAAGCCCTATCTTCTGCTCGTACGGACCGGTACCCGAGAGGGAGCCCGGCCCCGCCGGGGTCTCGCGCTCTCAGTGTCTTCTGCTCCTTCAGGGGCGCGGTGGACCCGGGGTCCTTGGCACCCGGTGGTGTTGGCTGGCGCGCGGGGTGCCCGCCAGGTCTTGCGCTTGTCTTGATCATGTCCATCTTCGTGTTGGGCCCACAGACGGTGGACCCACTTTGGCAGCACTAGGGAACCCCATGTTTCACTGCTGCGACAACATCCGTTCCGAAATGTAAGACTTTTAGCAAGTTAAACTAGTGAGCTAAAAATTAATGCTTATATTATATAACGGAGGGAGTATTATCCATCGGGTTACCACATGAGGCCCATGTTTAATTACACACCATGGTCATTAGCCTCGGTACTTACAAAGGTACTCCATGGCATAACAACCACTTGGATTGATTTGACACAATTAAGGTCCGGCATTAGGACCAAGTCCTAACATACCAACTAGGAACAAAATTTTCTTTTCGGTACATTTGTCACACCAAGACTAGAGTACTAAATTTTGCGCTTATATGCTCAAATATTTGGGAAGGATATCCTGTGATTAAGTTGGAGGTTTGAGACGTGCGCTCAATGGTTGCCTAATCGTGCATAGATGTTGTCTTCCTTCCGTTTTTCTTCTTATTTTCCCCTCGTGTGCTTACTTCTCTCAGCTAATGAATCCAAAATGTTTGTATTGACATGTATCACCAAATAGCACGATCATGCTGTTTTGGATTGAAACGTCAGGGTCTTATCATGTCTCCATCCTTTATTTAGACCGGTAATTTCTACGCACTAGAGTCGAACGGTATCTTGTTTGACTGCTTCAGTACTGAAATTCGCATTATTACACAGCCAAAGGCGAGCGGGCTGAGGAATCCTGTGAAATTTGAGATTTGGGTGGGAGCTACTTAATCCATATCATAGTCTTTACATGTGGATTCAAATGGTTGCATTGGTAAATAAGTCCAACGATTAGAGCATCTCCAACCACACCCCTCATAGCAAATCCAAACGTCCGGGCGGACTGCCCGGACGGCCTTTGTGTCAAAATACTCTACCCAACCGAGATCCCCAAACCGGCCGCAAACGACCGGGCGGTCCGGCACACTCCAAACCCAGCCCAAATCTAGGGCGGGTTTGGGGCCGCCCGGACGCGTCCGCCCTCTGGTCGCTGACAGCGCGGACCCTCCCTTGACCGGCCTACCCGAGCCTACCGGAGGGAGGATCTAGCCTTTGACCAGCGTCGGCATTCATGGCGGAGCGGCCAGCGGCCAACGCCCAACCGCCCGCATTCATGTCGGTCCGGACACCACTATATCTACCGGCGCCGCCGAAACCCTAGTTCATCCACATCCACATCCACAGCCGCCGCCGCCGGAACCCTAGTTCATCCACATACACCGCCTGGAGCGCTTCTTCTCCACCATGCCTTGCCGCCTCCTCACCATTTTCGCCAAGATGACGGCGGAGAAGGGGCCGCAACAGGCCCAACTCCGAGCCAGGGCACGCGAGGAGGAGGCGGCGGCGGAGGTGGCTGCGTCGGAGTCGTCGAGCGTCGGATATTTCGTGGTCCGTGAGGACGTCGACATCGTCGAGCTGACGAGCTCGGAGTACATCCGGCAGGCGGATGAAGCCCAGCGCGCCCGGGTGGAGGCGACGCATGAAGCCCGGTGCACCCGGGCGGAGGCAGCGGTCGAAGCGCAGGCGGCGGCCGTGGCGGCCGAAGCGCTTCACAGTCGGGCGGAGACGGCGGCCGAAGCGCATCGCGCCCGGGTGCACGCTGTGACGGACCAGTGGAGAGCTCAGGCGGAGGCGGAAGAGGGGAGGATCTGCGAGGAGGCGCAGCGCAAGGAAGAGGCGGTGGAGCACCATGCGGCGGAGGCGGCGGACCGCCTCTTCATGAGGCAGATGAGGAACCGCTCCGGGTTCCTCGACAAGCAGATCGAGGCGGAAGCGGCGTTCTGTGAAGGCCGACCATACGCCGAGGCCTCCTCCTCGTCTTCATTCGGGCTCTTCTCCAGCTGTCATCGTCCTATCCGATGACGAGTAGGGAGATAGGATAACCGGAAGTAGCAAGGCGGCAGCAAGTCCACATCGTAGTGTAGCATATGTGGACGTTGGAGTAGTTAGCGTAAAACTACCACTTTACAGACTTAATCACAAAAAACTACCACTTTTGCCCGCAATCGCAAAAAACTACCACTTTTGGTCCGCTGATTGCAAATTGCGCTAAAAGTCGATTTGGCTGCGGATTGACACGAAAACTGACTGGGCGGGCCCACCCATCAGAGATTAGTGGCAAGGGATATCGTTTCGTGCCCGCAATCGCAAAAAACTACCACTTTTGCCCACAATCGCAAAAAACTACCAATTTTGCCCATCATCTTCCATGTTATGCAATAATGTTTCTTACTCATTACCATTGCTTTATTGGTGTATGACTAAATAATGTTTCTATCTTTATTATTGTTGTGTAAGATTGCAATAATGGGCAAAATTGGTAGTTTTTTGCGATTGCGGGCAAAAGTGGTAGTTTTTTGCGATTGCGAGCACGAAACGATATCCCTTGCCACTAATCTCTGATGGGTGGGCCCGCCCAGTCAGTTTTCGTGTCAATCCGCGGCCAAATCGACTTTTAGCGCAATTTGCAATCAGCGGACCAAAAGTGGTAGTTTTTTACGATTGCGGGCAAAAGTGGTAGTTTTTTGTGATTAAGTCTGTAAAGTGGTAGTTTTACGCTAACTACTCTGGACGTTGCATGCTTTTGTAGTAATTTGACATCTAGATTTTAGGGGTTGTGGTTGTAGAAACATGTTTTTAGGAGTTGTCCGGTCACCCTCTGCGGACGCGTTCGGATGCATCCAGGCGCAGTTTGAGGTCCGATTTTGGGGGTGCGGTTGGAGAAAAAAAGACGTTGACCCACTTCAGATTCTTTTTTATTAAAAAACAAGAAATGATGGAACCTACTTCCACCCTCCTGTGGATGCGGCATTAACGGTCAACCAATTTTCCCTTAGCTTCTAAGGAGGAATCGGCTCAGGCTAGATGGGCATTCAATAACAGATTAAATGCTCTTAGAGCGCCATGCCAATCCAAAGTGTCCTTCTAACGTTGATGCTAATCTGCCAAGTTTCTTTTTTTTTGAAATTGCCAAGTTTCTGAGCTATATGGACCAAGTGTCTTTACATGTGGTGTTTGACCTTAATATCGGGGCT
Source organism: Poa annua (assembly GCA_026929855.1). Lineage (NCBI taxonomy): Eukaryota > Viridiplantae > Streptophyta > Magnoliopsida > Poales > Poaceae > Poa > Poa annua. The sequence goes on from CM049436.1 coordinate 45,161,376, forward strand.
CATACACCAAAGCTAACCGACACCTGACATGCACAGATTTTTATGTGCCATGGCCATCAGTCAACACTTAAAAAGGCACTATAGTAAACCCTCTTGGATTGATGAGGAAATGATAAGAACAGGTCGTAAGTCGTAACATAACTACGAACATTTTTATTCGGAAGTACCATTTGTCAAACTGAAAACAGAGCACTATAATATGTCCATATAGCTCAGAAACTTGGCAGATTGTCGTCTGGTCTGTAGTTAATCTCTGCGACATCCAACATCTAATTTGACCTCGTTATGGAGCCCAATATTTTGCCCTGATATATGACGAACGATATGTAGCTGAAATTCCATCGATGATCCATCATTCAGGTATAAACTAACTAACCGTTAACCGAGACATAAAAGGCCATGTCCAAGTGGCCGCGAATATATATTCTCTACACCCGAATAATCCTGGTATATGCGTAGATACTCCCTGTGATGACAAAGCAAGCAGACCCGGCACCTCCGCTGCACCAGTTGCTACCTAGCTAATATGTGGACATGGACATCAACAGAAAGATAACTAGCTTTGCCGCCACATGTTCGACGGAGCCTCGATCACCAGAAAATATAGAACATGAAAATCCACATAGTACTCGATTCCCCACGATAACGTTGGAAGAATTACCCTACGTAGTCCCTCCGTCCCAAAATAAGTGTCTCAACTTTGATACCTACGTAGTCTCTCCGTTCCAAAATAAGTGTCTCAATTTTGATAGAAAGTGTATGTATGTAGACATAAATACATCCATTTTATTTATGTCTACATATATCAACTTTCTATCAAAGTTGAGACACTTATTTTGCAACGAATGGAGTACATATTCGATCTAAATAGGTCCTAGAGCCATTGTCCGGTTTCTCCAAGTGATCGACAACGACGGACACTCGATTTGGCGAAAAGAAGTGAAGAAGAAAGACACCAAGCTTTACCGCGTGATGCACATTTCAGACGCAAATTAGCGGAGGTGAGCCATATGGACATGGTGCGGGCAAAACAAGAAGGATTCCGTCGGGCTCTGAATAAGGCGATTAGGTCGCCATCATGGGCTCTTATCCTCCATTATTACTGACGCGCCTTCGCCTCTACCAGCGTTTACCTATCTCCCAGGACAAACTGACAGCTGCAGGCACCCAGCGAGATCCATCGATATGTCGACGTAGATGTAGATGTTGTTGATGGCGACCCCGAATAGACTCTGTTTTCGTGCTAGCCTGCATCTGCATGTCGGCATCTGAAACTGTCCAAGTGTCATAACTTGCGGCAAGCATCTATTGACAAGGATCAAAATCACGGGCTGAGTTTGTTTTGGTTATTTTGAGACCAGATGGGCATACTTACAGCGGATGGAATCAATTTTGGAATATTGGCATGGCTTCTTCTATTTGAGTGCGTGCTGCTGGAAATTCTGGCCTGGTGCGTGTTCATGTCAACAGATAGCAGTGGCCAGGCCATTAGCATCTTCGACATCATCGTCAGGCGAGTGTGCCGCCGCACCAAGGTCGAGAGTATGATGTCCTAGTCGGCCATGATTAAGTTTGAGCGGTGCAGGGCTTACAGTATTCTTGCTACTGGTGTTCTCGTCTACTTAAGTGAAGTGGTCGACCCTTTTTCAGTTGGACGTGGATGTTCACTAAGTGACTTGTTCACTGGTCTGGTCTACAACCTTTGAACGAATTATTGTTCCGTCAAAAGATGCTTCCACTTGTATCTCCACCTAGAGAACACCCGTAGTTCCAATTTATAGGGCCAAACTATTTTTAGGGCAGAATTAGAGAACACTTATGCTGTAAATTTGAATTAGTTTCAAAAAATATTCGAAACTCATTTTTTGGGCAAAAGTAACTAAAAATTGAGAAAAATCGTCATATCTCGGAATTGTTTTGTTTCATGAAAACATATGAATGGTGCAATTTGGTACTCCCTCTGATCCGTTTTAATAGTCGCAAGAAAAGAACTAAGTACCTACAAAGTCATAGCACAGCTCCGACCGTTATTTAGGATCAGAGGGAGTAGTATATTCTTTGCACTTGCTTCACAAAAGATCTAGTTTTGGCACTAATAAATGGAAATTCATTATTTCATGACGAAAAGCTGAAAAATCCTTTTTGATGTTTTCGATGACAACGAGATAACACCTTATGCCAACTATGGTCACATATCATGAACTATGTTATGGATATGGCTACCCTCTTAATTATTTTGATTGAAAACTAAGATACGTCATACATGAAAGCCCATTTTATAACACTTAAAAAATCATATTCAAAGTTCTATATTTTTACTATCAACAAGGTAAAAGGGAATCCATGTCAAAGGATTGCATTTTGTAAATTTTCATCATTCTATTTTATTTTTTGATAATCAGATCAAAATTGTCGGCATGACCATTCATAGCAAGAGATTCAATCTCTAAACTTTCTTTGTGGAGAATGCACAAAACTCAACTTGGGTAACTTCAAATGGTTTGTGTTAACAATATATTGGACAAAACTAGACCACACTTCTAGTTCATATTTAAATTACTTTAAAAAATATCCCTCAAAATCATTTAAATAAGTAAATTTAGCAAGAAATCAATAACTGTTTCTGGGAAGACTTGAATACTTGAATGGACACACTCATAACGTGGAGAAAGGAACAATGGGCCTCGACGCCTGGACTAGTAGGCTTAAGTGAGTTTCTTATACGTACATTTTTCTTCTCCCATCAGCCAGCACAACCATGTTCACTAAGGATTACTGAGGAGCTTAGTGAATCAACCAGTTTGAAAGCTTTGGCATGTGTGTAGGCCTTAGCGCCAGGGTTGTTCCTCCACATCTCATTGTACCGGTGACATGATAGGGATCTATTATCGCCCAACTTCTTTAGGCTGTTCACAACAGCCACATTATTTTAAGTTGAATGAAAATGCAATTTTATAAAGTTTTCAGTTTCATAAAAGGTTCACTTAAAAAATTCAAATTTAAAACTGTTCAGATTTTCTAAATTGTTCAAATGAATAAAACTGAATATTTTTTAAATTTCTAATTTGTTCACGTGTTTGAAACTGATTTTTTTTTCTGTTCAGATCCCTATTACCAAAAAAATAACACAGACAGGAATCACCGGCAAAAAGCCAAGCAAAGCAAGCGAAAAAGGAAGCAGTGAGCGAGCATCATGGGCCGCGGCCTACCAGATCTCCCACGCGGGCGTCGAGCCGTAGCGGAAGCTATAAATTTTCCTTTTATTACTTGCTATTATGTCAGTACCTTTGTAAATAAAACAAATCAAGTGCATTTCAAGCTCGAAAATCGTCGGGTTCTGTTACAATGGGGATTGCAATTGCGGCAAAAGTAGCAGTGAAGAGTTGAATTTCGCCCCTGCTCCGCTTATGGTCACGCTACGCCACTGCGCAGACACCACAAAAAAACACATGGCAGCGCGCAAACATACATCTCTTTCGCTTGCACGTTGCCAATACGCAATACGTCAAATGTTTTCCGAAACGATTGCGGCTACCGTTGGATCACTTCGTGCGCCTCATGTCGCAACGTGAGGCTGGTGCCCGGACACGCCGCCCGAGCCGCCGCTACCCGCGAAGCCAGGGGCTCAAACTTAACCGCTCACGTCCACCCGTGCGCCGCCGAACACAATCCCGACACGACGCCGACGCAGACGCACCCACCCTCGCACGCACCGCGCCGGCGTCGGCATGGGCATGAAGAGCTCGGCGGGCGACGTGGACGTGGAGCTGCTCAAGGCGGTGGCGCAGGCGTGGTACGCGCACTCGGGCAACCCGCGGCCGTCGCGCGCCGCGTCGGCGGACGAGGACCACGGCGCCGTGGGAGCGCGTCGCGCGGGCGCCCCGCGGTACCGGCCGTCCCGGTTCAAGCTGGAGGCGGCGGCGGCGGCCGCGGCCGCGCAGCGGAGGAGGTCGTGGGACTTCGCGCAGTCGCTGTGGGACACCTACGAGCTCGTAACCGTCGCGCAGAAGATCGAGTCCAGCCTCGCCATCATCGACGAGGCCGCGGCCGCGACGACGGCGCCGCGTGCCGTGGGCGACGAGGGCGCCACGCGTGCGGGAGGAGCTGGAGGAGGAGGGAAGCGGCCCAGGGAGGGCAGGCGTAGCCTGAGGAGCTTGTTCCACCGGTCCTCGTCCAGGAGGTTCGAGGAATCAAGCAGATAGCTAGTACAGTATAGTTCAGTAGTCAGTGCTCGCTCTCCTTCATTCCTCCTCTAGTGCATACTTACCTTGAAAACTTAGGCAGTGCCCATGCAATTTGCACAGCCATATCATATGGCCCATATGTTTACATTACAGGTGTTAATAGTTTCCTCCAGCACATTATTACATTTCCATGCATTTAGGCAGACAAGACATCGGCGAGAATAGGCACAAATGAGCTCAAGCATAATCCAGAATCACATTGCTTTTTTCCGAAAAGGGAAAATACGTATATTTGAGTATATATGACCGGCACAAAAATCCAGCACATGACGCATCAATGTTGGCAGCATCAGTTGCTGGGGCACGGTTCACGCTCGATGTGCCCCCAGATGCAGCATAGGCTGGAGGATATTACAGGGCATTCTGATCATAACCTGCTGGGTAGCCAGTATACAAGGGGGCGGCATTCTGACTATAACCTGCACCTGGCTAGCTAGCATATCCACTAGCTTGAACAACCTGACGCTACTCCATGGGATTGGCGTAAGCACAACGCGCAGCCTAACTGCACAAGTGTAAGGCGAAGCTTGAGTTGCTTGCTTATATGTAGCTGCAGGAAAATAGGCATGTTGATAGATGACAGCAGATGCAGCCGGAGCTTGTGCCAACCCAGATTGGCCTGCTTGAGTTGATTGCCCATATGCAGCAGGGAGATTGACAGATTGTTATATGCACTTCCATACACACAGCTTGAGATTGTGCTGTCCCAGATTGACCTGCTGTTACTTGCACCGTCGTGGCCAATCCTACAGCAGTTTGTTTCAAGAATCAGGTACACAAACGTGATAAGAAGAATCATCATCATCATGATGAGGACCAGGCACTGGTCTGGTGGCTGAGGCTCCTAGTGAGGAACCAGCCGGCCCGGGTTCGAGTCCCAGCTGCGCTGAGGAATTCTTAGAAACCGGGCATCTCATCTTCTACCTAACAACGTAAAGTCAAGGGAACTGCTCAGAAGAGAAGCACTCGTTGAATTGATTGCCAACACTTAACAAACTGCATCTCTATCTTGTTCTTAAACTCGTCATTACATATTTGGTTAGAACTTCAAGAAGGAATTGCAGATATTAATTTCTCAAAAGGTTTCGAGGTTTTGCCGTCCGGCGGCTTTATTGTTCTTCAAAATGTCTGCAATTGGTTTCCTTCATTTTGGATTGGGTTCAAAAGGGAGAGATATCTAGTTCATTGCCATAAACTTTGAGAAATGCTATAGTGGGGTACAATCCTAGTATGTTTGCCTCCTAATCTATCAAACTGGTAAACCAACTCTAATCCCCTGCCTTAGGAGCTACAAGAATATATATCGTGGTCTTGTCGAGACCGCTTGAATAAAATTATGCTATATTTGAATATAAACGTCAACCAGAGAATCCATGTAGCTCTGGTAGGACATGTCCTTACCTTTCCTTACAAGATAAAGCTTGTGTAAAATAGTAAGAGTGAATGAAGTCCATATCCACACACATAATTGAACATTATCCTACATATCACGGATAGAGGAATACATAAAGTGGAACATAATAAAATGAGAAATTGAAAGATTTCGTTGAACTTGTTTGTCTGGAAATTTCCCGAAAAGCTAATTATAGGTTCTTCTCTCCATCGGAACCACACGTTAAGATTCCAACCCGTTCCTTCCATTTAAGACTGGGATTTTTTTTCATGTTTGGTTCGGAAAGAGATCATAAAAGTTGTAAACTTAATAGGAAAATAATCTACTTTCACGCATATCATTCTTCTAAATTATTGTGAATCATCAAATTTATGTATCAAAATTTTAAGGAAGGCTCACATTATAGACTCGTGGATTTTATAGACATGTAACCGAGGCAAATGAATTCCATTACCCATATACTCTTTTTTTAACTTTTCTAGCAGTAGGGTTAAACTCTATCGCCACCTCAATAAATTAGATAGTGAGAGAGCAGCTAACCATATACTCTTTTAACGGAACTTGTACTTTCTAGAATTGCACAGAAGTTTGCTATGCAAAAATGCAAAAAACCGAGACCTTCCTTTGGAGAGCTGGGAGAACAAAGCTCATTTTTTTCATGTCAAGAGTCGTGGAATACCAGCTAGCTGCACAATAAGGGCTCCTTTGATTCATATGATATGACAAACGTAGTAATAGGAAACTCATAGGATTGGAATAACAAGTCTTGTTTAATCCTATGGGAAGATTACTTTGTGTTTGATGACAAAGGAAAAGCAAAGGAATTGGAAAAAGAGGTTGGAGTGAATGGTAGAATTTCTATAGGATGTACTACAAAGATTCCTATGGGAAAAACTCCTATAGGAACTAATCCTATGAATCAAACGAACAAAGGAAAAATTCCTATGGGGTAAAAGCCTACAAAAATCTTATGAAGTTCCTTTGAATCAAAGGAGCCCTAAGGAAAATTCATACATTTTAGCTGCATGGTGATTAAGAGTGGAAATGCAGATGATAAAAAAGAGACATTCATAGCAGTACTTTTGCTAAGGGTTGCATTAAAATAGCACCAATAGAATGAAATTGTAGATCCTTGTAGCTATTGTGCACAGCACAAAAGATTTGCAGTACTTCAAAAATGACAAGTCCATATAACCAGTTCTCCCAAGAAGAATAGGTGCCACTTAGGCTCCATAATTTGTTCCAATCAGCAATTTATAATCCCCCTGCCAAAACATTACTCGCTACCTACAGGCGGATATAGCTCCCCAAATTCACTGCTGCAGGACCTTGAACTAAGTACCCAAAGCCATTCCCTTACCAAACTTGGCGGGAAGTTCTTCTATGTTCAGGATCGACTCGCCTACTGTTCTTTCAGGAGTATGTTGTAAATGTAAAATGTGGTCATTCAGGTCCTATAATGGGAATATGTGCCTCACACTAGGTGTTTGGAGCCTACCTGGTAGTCATACACTATCTATGTAATTTTACCAATCATAGAAGAAATAGAAAGATGCAAACCTAACATGATTTGTAGTTATCAAAGTTCGTAGTGGATGACATGTGCAGGTTGAAAAGGTATGGTGCAATATTGGCAAGACAGTCAGGAGTTATATTACCATCTATTTTGGATTGAAGGTGGTGTTTTGTGAGAAAAAAACCGCCATTTTGTGGATTGGCTAGAAACTGAAACAACATTTGGTGCGAAGTAAAATGAGGGGTGAATGGTAAGATGTGTTCAGCATGCTTACTGTAACATGGTCGGGTCTCACGTCAGATGGGGAGCGTGTGATCTCCCGACGAGGTGTGAGAACTTGGAGACCCGGACACCGTCCGTTTTGCTCAAAATGTGAACACACAACACATAAGCCGAAAACTGATGAACACACCCGGATGTCTGACAATCGGTCGATGCTGCAGGTGTATGGAAAACACCATGGAGACTGAAAGTCATGCCCAAGATCAGAATTTTCAAGGGATTGTTACCGACTTCTGAGTTCTGACAATCCCAAGTCCCAGCACATTATGACTGAGACCACGTGCAAGCTTTGTGGTTATGTAGTAGAGGACAAGTTCCATAGGCTTACTGCTTGTGATCATGCGAGGGCTTTTCTGGTAAGCTCCTTGGAGAGATATCACTAGGACATTCATTCAGTGAAAAAAGAGAATGCAGCGGTGATTGTATCGACAATGTGGGGTATATGGGAGAGCAGAAGCAAATAAGTTCATGTAGAAAGTTGTTACCGGCCATCTCGCTCTGCCCAGCTTGGCAGCTTGCTGACGGCCAATCTGGGGATTCCAGATACTGACGGTTCCCTTGATCTTCTAACCAATGTTATTCAGGACAACGGCAGCACTTTTTTCAGGGCAGGGTGTGTCCCCCAGCCAAATGTAGAAGACCCTTTCATCAGCGAGTTGCTGGCCTGCCGTGAAGGTTTGGAGGCTGCTGTCCATGTCAGTCAGCCAAGTTCCCGCAAAAAAGGGTAATTTTACAGACAGATTGCTCCGGGATTGTCTCGCTTTGGCAGGACCCGAAGAGCATTCGAAGTTCAGGGATCCATATTCTGCAAGAGTTTGAGCCTTGGAGGAACTGGTTGCTATGCTCTAGGACTTCAGCCCTCTTATTTTGGATCATTCTGCAAACCAAGCCATACACCTGTGTGCAGGATAGGCTAAAGCATCGTTTCTTCTTTATGATGTACTTCCTAGGTATTCCGATGGAGGTCATCTATTAAGATTGTAATACTGAACCAAGTTAAGGAAGTGATGGTTTCTGTAAAGCATACGTGTACCATTTCCATGATAATATGTCAAGCTCTGATATGCAAACAAAAAAAATCTAGTTCTACACCCTTGTGCGACTCCTGGAATCAAAGCAACTCTATGCCATAGTTCAAAATCACACAAACTTAACATACCGGCAACCAAAAAAATACCATACACAAAAAGATACAGGAGAATTAGGTACTCTGGGTGGAATCCTAATGAGCAGGCTTGAGCTCATAGGAAGCCAGGATTATCACCTGTTCCACCTACCAGCTGCTTCTTCGTGAAATGTTGCATGGTTGGTACCAACCTTCAATATTCCAATGAAATTTGCAGGTGTACCCTTGCCAAGATGACATAGGAAAAAGCTCACAGAGACATCACTTTGTATCTAGGTATACTGAGCACCCCCTTGACACGAATTCAATTTTCAGAAGTAGACTACAAGGGAAGTTGCACTCCAGGGGTACAAAATAAGAAATTAACGATGGAAATTATGCCAATACGCAGTGGCGGAGCCACGTTCAGCTTGGGGGGTGCACAGGACACCCCCAAAATATTGTTTTCTTTGTATAGCTCTAGATTTTCACCACATGTGCACCCCTGAAATTAATTATTTTATCTATTTGTGCACCTATTTCCCTAGCATGCACCCCGGCTGCCTCTGCTCTAGCTCCGCCGCTGCCAATACGTGCTGAATTCCAACATAATATACAGTTCGGAAGGCGAGAAACTGATAAGTTGTGCAAATCATACACCAACCTCCATACATAAGAACAACTTCAATACTTACGACAACACCCGGTAAGAAATAAATCTAACATATTTCAGCTCAACACGCCCTAATCTAGTTACACAGATGCTGATTTCCCCAACCCTCGGGTACATCAGGAGGACACCTCTAGGCCATATTTCAAAATCACGCAGTCTGAACATACCGGCAATGGAAAAAATTCCATAAACAAAAAGATCCAAGAGAATCAGGCACTCTGGAATCCAGATCATCATCAGGCACGGCATCATGAGCAGGCTCAAGCTCGTAGGAAGCACGGATTATCACCTGTTCCACCTACCAGATGCTTCTTCGTGAAATATATCATGGTTGGTAGCCTGGTACCAACCTTCCAGATTCCAATGAAATTTGCAGGTGTAGCTTGCCAAGTTCAAGTTGTGACAACTCTGCTTCATATGCCTTCATGTGCCTAAGCTGGGCATGTTGATCTTGGTGGGATTTGCAGAGACGAAACTAAAATCCAAGATAAATGCTATAACCAAGCTGAAATTACACTGGTCGTAATATAAGTAACTGAGCACCGTCTGCATCTATGCAAAGAATGCTGATACTTTCCTATACAGGAGCTGCCATTAATATGCTGCTATACATCTGTTTTATGTGGTATACAGGGGCTGCCATTAATATGTTATATAGGAAAAAGCTCACAGAGACATCACTTTGTATCTAGGTATACTGAGCACTCCCTTGACACGATTCAATTTTCAGAAGTAGACTACAAGGGAAATTGCATTCCAGAGGTACAAAAAAAGAAAGTAAAGATGGAAATTATGCCAATACGTGCTGAATTCCAACATAATATACAGCTCGGAAGGCGAGAAACAGATAAGTTGTGCAAATCATACACCAACCTCCATACATAAGAACAACTTCAATACTTACGACAACACCCGGCAAGAAATAAATCTAACATATTTCAGCTCAACACGCCCTAATCTAGTTACACAGATGCGGATTTCCCCAACCCTCGGGTACATCAGGAGGAAACCTCTACCAATCCTACATCATCACGATTTAGAGGCTGGGCTGTGCTCCTTTTCTAAAAAAACAATCCTATAAGCACATAGAAGCTATTGAGCCTAATTTCTGCCTCCAATCCAAACTGCAATTCACCAAGCACAACAACGCAAACTATCTAGTAAATACACAAGGCCCCCAATGGAGTTGTAAAGTGCCTAATTAGTACCAGTGACAGCCTGCTCAGCTGGACTGCAGCGAGTTCATAAGGTCCCGTGAATTGTCCGACACAGGCAGCACGGCGGCCTGCTCAACGGGACTGCACAAGGACTTCATAAGCTCCCAAGGTTTGCCCCACACAGGCAGCGCGGCGATGTCATCCACTAGGGCTGCCTCGTACTCGTCGCAGGACTCGAGAATCTCGTCGTACATCTGGGATACCTTCTTGAGCGTTTCTCCCAGCACCCGTACCTGCAGAACCACCCCAAAATAACACATAAGCAACTAGGCAGTGTGCGGAAGGGAAGAGGTGAGCCGACGGAGCGAGACTAGTGGTTTAGGAACTTACCTCCGCGAGGAATTCATCGAGGACGGTGTGGTCTGAGGAGCTTGTGGCGGTCGAGGCGGTGAGGGAAAGATGCGAAGCGGACGGAGCTCCGGAAGGAGCTGCGGGGGGAGTCGGGAGCGGGACGAGGACATCGGAGGCGAGGGACTCCCAGCGAGGGAGCTCGGCTAGGTACTTGGCGCGGAGGTGGAGGAGCGCGCGGCGGCGGCGCTGGCGGCGGACTGACTCGGGGGGCGGGGCCGTTGCGGAGGGGGCCGCCGCGCCGGCATCTTCCTGGCCGGTCGGGTAAAGGACGCGGGGGCGCTTGTAGACGAAGCCGTTGTCGTTTCGGATCTCCCACTCGCCGCCGGCTCCGCCGCCGGCCATTGGCTGGGGCGGTGTGGACGCGGCAGCGAGATGAGGGGATCCGGTGGTGGTCGGTAGATGCGGGTCCGTGAGCGGGTTTGGGTGGTAGAGGCCGGGGGGTCTCCTCCTCGAAACATGTAAGACGTATTTTTTGATAAATCTGGCCGTTTTTGTGAACTAATAACATAATCTGAATGTTCCTGAGAACTATTTTTAAATCTGACCTCTCGGGTCGGCGTCTATTTCAATGGAGCCGAACTTATATAGGTCGGCGCCACTAAACCTAAGCGCCGAAGTTTGCTACTGGAAGCCGAAAAAATCCGATGCGGCAAGTTCGGCGCCATTGGATCTGGCGCCGACGTAATGCGGTAATGCCTTTCCGTTAATTTTGCATGGCCGGTAAGTGTGCATGCCTTGATGGCTTGATTGGCAGGAGAATGCTACATCGCTGCATGCATGGCTGACCACTAAAGGTAATCAGCCCGGTCTCGCGTGCATGCACCTAGCCTAGCCACTTATACAAGTAGTTTTTTTAATCTTTTTGCTAATTAAGGATTTAATCCTATGATTAGCTATAATAACTAGACATTTGTGTGAGATTTTAAACTGGGTAAGAGGCTTGTCTTCCATTAATATAGAAGGAATGAATTGACCAGTTTATAAGAAAAACTGGACGAAAATTGAGTACAACAACACAACACACCACGCCGGTCCCGAGGTCACACACTACACAAGTCGATGGCCAAACCACACCCAACCGATAACATTATTCCTCAACGCAACAACAGAGCCGCCGCTCTGACATACATGTTGGCCACAAGGCCACGCTTCAAACAGGTATACGACGAAACCATCCAAGCAGGAAAGGCTGACACCCACACAACTCAACGCGATGCAACTGAGGTAAAATCGGGGTCACCACTTCCTAGCTCAACGCAATGTCCTGACGTCTGAGTGTTGCAGGAAAGCAGCATGCCCAGGCGCAAAAGTGCCACGGCCCCCGAAGCCACGCGACCTGCTAGCGAAGGGAAACCAGACGTGGAGCCTCTACCTCCCGCCAACCGCGCCGCAGCCCACTCAAGCACCGCCGCACAACATCACACCAGCCTCGCGCAACACCAAGCGGTGCGACACACGGGGAGGGCAAGGGGAGGAGGTCTGTCGGTCGACAGCGTGGCTTGGGTTCCCCGGTGTCGCTCAAGCAGAGCGACGCGGGGGTCGGGCTTTCCTAAACAAAAGGTGAAATTGCCGGAACATATTTTACATGAGTTGATAAACTACTCCCTCGATTCTAAATAAAGTACCTAACGTGTATTTGTATAAATTCGGATGTATATATACAGTAAAGCAGCTCTTAATGGCCATTTAATTGCATCATATATTTAGGTTGATCCGTTGGATGGCCATTTGATTGCATATATCAGACAACTAGTGTCGGATGCCAAAACGTAGACGGAATCCATCTAATTTAAAGCTATCTAGCTGGCTAGCTGCTGGCATGGTTCACTTGTACGAGAAACGAGTCACGCATGGCCCAATGAAATCAAATGCAGCTAGCTAGTTTTGCGTGGACACCTACGATCGGTAAGGTTGGCGCCATGCAGCTCGGCGCCGAACTTGCCACGTCGGTTTTTCCGGCTCCCAGTAGCAAACTTCGGCGCTCAGGTTTAATGGCGCCGACCTACATAAGTTCGGCTCCATTGAAATTGGCGCCGACCCGAGAGGCCAGATTTGAAAATAGTTCTCAGGAACGGCCAGATGTGTTATTAGTTCATAAAAACGGCTAGATTTGTCAAAAAATACTACAATGACCACCATACAACCGTAAACATCGCACACACAAACAACATCACACACCACAAGTTAGGGCAACAGCAAACACAACACCCAAAACAGTAAAAAACAAAGGACATGATGAATCGGTGAAAGCGAAGATGACCCGCCACTGCTGCGCCCTCTGAAGTCTCCACCACGCTCCAATTGCTCCGATGTGTCCAGTACCAAGTAGCATCTCCCAGAGGGGCACCGTCGACACGGCGCTGCTACTCGGACCAGCTGGTTCTAGGGTTTCCCCCGGCACTAGATGTACGGTGAATTCGGGCTACCCATGACGCCCTCGAACAAGGAATGGCGCTACCCGAAGGCGGCACCTCGTCGATGTCAAACTGAGTCAACACGAATTTCTCCTACCCACGACGCCCTCCAACGAAGAATGGCGCCACCCCGAAGGCGGCACCGCGTCGGTGTCAAACTGAGTCAACACGGATTTTTCCCGAGCCCGAGTCACAAAACACCGGGACACAACTGGAACACCACCATCTGCTTCCCCCCACCAGCATGCACCACCATGATCTTGTCGCCATCCTCGTCGTCGCTTCATGAGCTCTGGATAGCGGTCTGCAAGCTGGAGCATACAACTTCGCTTGAGCGAGGGACAACAGCGCCGCAGGCCCACGGGAGAGAACAATCTCCACCATCGTGGGGCGGTAGTCGACAGGACAGAGCCGCAGGCCAGGGGGTCTTGTTGATCTGGTATGAAAAAAGTGACACTAGTAGGAAAAGGCTTATAGGTGGAGATCTTTTTGTGGCGCACCAAATTAAATGCGCCACAGAAAAGCATTTGTGTGGCGCATGGGCTCGGGTGACTTTCTGTGGCGCATGGTTTCGGGTGCGCCACAGAAATATGACTTTCTGTGGCGCATCAGGTCACATGCGCCACAGAAAGTCGACTTTTTGTGGCGCATCAGGTGGGGTGCGCCACAGAAATTGGACATTCTGTGGCGCATCTGGTGGGGTGCGCCACAAAATTCCTGCACTTTCTGTAGCGCATGGGACCGAATTTCAGCCTTCAGATCCCACGCACACACAGCCCACCCCCCCCCCCCCCCCCCCGGATCGCCTTTTCAGTTTTGCGGCAAAAAGAAGAAAATGAAAAAATGTTCAAAAAATTCCATCCTTTAATATATGGTTAGGTATTAGTGTCTACTTCGTGTAGAATATTTGAAATATGAGTTTTGACCTTTTATGCAAAATCACTGTAAAAAGACAAAATGGCCATAACTTTTGCATACGATGTCGAAAAAATGTGTTTAATACCTTAAAAAAAACTAGAGAAAAATAGAAAAATGCCCACACCCGGGCTTGCCCGGTTTGGCTTTTTCAGATTCTCTAAATTCCAAAAGGAAAAAAAAGTTATTTAAAAAAGATTATTTTTTCAGCAAAATAAAAAAGAAAAAAAGAAAAAAAAATCTATGGCGCATGGGGTAAGGATGCGCCACAGAATTGTTGGCGGGATTCGAAATTTGAATCCCGCCGGCCGGGCCCCTTCTTCTCCCTCTCTTTCCCCCCACTTCTCCACCTCTTCTCCACTTCTCCTCTCCTTCTCCTCCACTTCTCCTCTCCTTCCCCTCCACTTCTGCTCCATCTCCTCCATCCTCCTTCTCCTCCATCCTACATCCTCCTTCTCCTCCATCCTCCACTTCTCTCCTCCTCCACCTCCTCCTCCACCACCCCGGCGACCTTCTCCACCTCCGACGATCTTCTCCACCTCCGGCGACCTTCTCCACCTCCGGCGACCGAGTCCTCCACCCCGCAACATTCGGCTACAACTCCGGCGACCACCATCCTCCACCAACCTCCGACGACTCCCTCCTCCACCCACCTACGACCATCTTCGGTGCTGCCTCCGACGAGCTCCGATGAAACAAAATTCCGGTGAAATTTGGGCGGCCAGATCTAGATCTGGCCAGAATCCAGATCTAGATCTGGCCGCCCTTTTTTTTGAAATTCAAACAAAAAATAGTGGCGCACCTAAGTGGGGGTGCGCCGCTGATATGTTTCTGTGGCGCATGGTGGTGGGGTGCGCCACAGAAATATTTTTATGGCGCACCGGGCGGGTGCGCCACAAAATTATATTTTAGTGGCGAGAATTCTGCGGCGCACCAGCCATGACCATTTGGTGCGCCACAGAATGTCAAAAAGGTGCGCCACATATAAGGCTTTTCCTACTAGTGTGATATCGATCATGTTACGCAGCCTGTTTGGTTGTCAGATATGATTTTTCTATTTTAACTATTTATTTCGCATTTTTGTGTTTGGTTGTCTATAAACATGTCTTGTGATTGATTAGATATAAGTTTGTTTACGTGCTGGTTGGCAGATGTTCTCACCACTTTTAAATATGGTGATCTTAGAGCATCTCCACTCGCAGAGCCCAAAGGGCCGCCCAAACCGATTTGAGACTTTTTGGACGAAAACTGCTTCCACTCGCGACACTCAATTGCAAAATTCGTTAGAAGACGTCTACTTTTTTGCCCGGCGGAGCGACCACACGCCATATGCACGAGGTGTGGCTGGGGTGTGCCGAACAAGAGATTCCGTCGGCCTGATGACCCACAAGTATAGGGGATCGCAACAGTCTTCGAGGGAAGTAAAACCCAAATTTATTGATTCGACATAAGGGGAGCCAAAGAATATTTGTAAGCCTTAACAGATGAATTGTCAGTTTAGCTGCACCTGTGAATAGACTTGCTCGAGACAGATTATCAGTAGCAACAGTTTTATAGCAGTGACAGTAGTGAAATAATAGCAGCAGTGAAATAAAGACAGCAGTAGTGATTATAGTAGACAGCATGATTAAAATACTGTAGGCATAGTGACGGATGAACGGGCGTTGCATGGATAAGATATTTCATATAATAATCAAGTCATGGGCATTTGCAGATAAATAAGATAAAGCATCCAAGTACTAAGTAACCATAGGTATGTGTTCCTATTTAGTCGCGCGTGCTCGCAATGAGAAACTTGCACGACATCTTTTGTCCTACCAGCCCGTTTGCAGCGGGGCCTCAAGGGATACTACTGGTAATTAAGGTACTGATGTCTACGCACGCTTCTATTCTCGTAGACAGTGTTGGGGCTCCAAGAGCAGAGGTTTGTAGAACAGCAGCAAGTTTCCCTTAAGTGAATCACCCAACGTATATCGAACTCGGGGAGGTAGAGGTCAAAGATATCCCTCTCAAGCAACCCTGCAATTAAGATACAAGAAGTCTCTTGTGTCCCCAACACACCCAATACACTTGTCAGTTGTATAGGTGCACTAGTTCGGCGAAGAGATAGTGAAATACAAGTAATATGGATGATTATAAGTAGTAATTGCAATCTGAAATAAAAATGGAAACAAGCAAACATGTAGCGGAACTTGTTGGAAACGGTGTTTCAACGCTTAGAAACAAGGCCTAGGGATCATACTTTCACTAGTGGACATTCTCAACAATGACATCAAAGCTGAATAATAAATACCACTCTCAAACACTCTCTTGTTGGATGATAAACACCATTCACTGTGTAGGGCTACAAGAGCACCCTCAAAGTCAGAGTAAACTAACACCACAACGTCATAAAGGAATCACACACGGTGCACATACTGTCACCTTTACAACCGTGAATAACCCCGGAGTTCATAATAAAGTAACCTCTAGAGTGCATAATAGATAAAGAGTAACATCACATATTCAACTAGATTACAAAGCTCATGATCACATAAAGATCACATGGGAGAGAGATATAAACCACATAGCTACCGGTAGAGCCCGCAGCCCCGGGGGAGAACTACTCACTCCTCATCGTAGGAGTCAGCAACGGCGATGTAGATGGCGGTGGAGTTGATGGAGATGACTCCGGGGGCAATTCCCCGTCCCGGCAGGGTGCCGGAACAAAGACTTCTGTCGCCCGAATCTTCTCTTCGATGGCGGCGGCGCAGCGAAACTCTTCTCGGGAAAAGGCTTATTCTTTTAGGGTTTTTGCGTCGGGGGCTTTAAATAGGTGAAAGGGCGAAGGCGGTGGAGGGCCGAGGCGCCCTCATGAGGTGTTGGTGCGGCCAGAAGTGGGGCCGCCCCGGGACCTCATCTGGGGGCCTCGTGGCCCCTCTCCGTCAGGTCTTCGGTGTTCTGGAACCTCCCGTGAAAAAATAGGGACTTTGGTATTAAATTCGTCCAATTCTGAGAATATTTCCTTAAGTGGTTTTCTGAAACGAAAAACAGCAGAAAACAGGGAACTAACACTGTGGCATCTTGTTAATAGGTTAGTCCCAGAAAATGCATGAAACAATGCAAAGTGTACATAAAACATGTAGCAATTGGTATAATATAAGCATGAAACATAAGAAAATATAGATACGTTTGAGACGTATCAAGCATCCCCAAGCTTAGTTCTACTCGTCCCGAGTAGGTAAAACGATAACAACAAATAATTTCTGTAGTGACATGCTTTCACACAATCTTGATCATATAATATTGTAAGGCTCATGTCATGAATGAAGTGACTCAAAGCAATGATTTATAGTTTGCTAACAAATAGACAAGGAGTAAACAACTACATCATATAAGTAAAAACTTTTCATGAATAGTACTTTCAAACAAGCATCAAAAAGATTTACATAAGAGTTAACTCATAAAGCAATATTCTCTAAACAAAAGAGCATTGGAGCAACACAAAGGAAGATATAAGTTCCAGCATTGGCTTTCAACTTTGAACATGTATATCATATAGATAGCTGTCAACACAAAGAAATATAACAAGTGCAATAAGTAAGCATATAAGAATTGTTGCACACAGTTGACACAAGTGTTTGCTTCGGGGATAGAAAGAATTAGGTAAACTGACTCAACATAAACTAAAAGATAGGCCCTTCGCAGAGGGAAGCAGGGATACAAGCATGTGCTAGAGCTTCTTGGTTTTATAGGTTTTTTAAATCATATAGAGAGCATAAAAGTAAGTTTTTGAGTGGTGTTTGTCGTTGTCAACGAATGATAGTGAATGAAAACTATATTTACCATGTTATCTAGACTTTCAAGAGCGGCTCCCATTGAAGGACGTTATTTCTACCCAAGGGTAGATCATCCCTCTTCTCTTTTGTTTACACATGCACACTTTTTATAAATTGGTTTGGCACTCCTCCCCACCATTGCTTACACAATCCATGGCTACCCGAATCCTCGGGTGCCTTCCAATCCATCTCAAACCTTGGAGGAGTGCCTATTTTTGAATAACATAACACTTTGGACCTTTCTTTTTGATAACTCATTGAAAACCATGTGAAGAGAATTGAACAATTAAACTTGGGACTGGGCACCCCATTTGCCAGCTCATTTGAAAGTCTATCTAACAAGTTAAACATAGAGTAACCCACATACTTCCTCATGAGCCAGTAAACAGTGACACAAATAAGGGATAATAATTTTGAATAAAGATAGCACACGAAGTATTTACTTGGAATGGCAGAAAATACCATGTAGTAGGTAGGTGTGGTGGACACAAATGGCATGGGTTTTGGCTCAAGGATTTTGGATGCACGAGAAGCATTTCCTCTCAGTACAAGGCTTTGGCTAGCAAGGTTGTTTGAAGCAAACACAAGTATAAACTATGACAACAAGACGTATATAAAAACATATTGCAAGCATTATAAAACTCTACATTGTCTTCCTTGTTGCTCAAACACTTTTACTAGAAAATATCTAGACCTTAGAGATACCAAACATGCAAACCAAATTTCAACAAGCTCTACGGTAGTTCTCCATTAATGGGTTTTAACTACATGATGCAAAAGCTTAAGCATGATCTACTTGAGAGCTCAAAACAATTGCCAAGTACCACAACATGCAAGATAACAATTAATAAGAGCATGTTTCTTTTCTTTATACCATTTACCACATTTAGCATTTTCTGTTTCCGACCAAACACCAATCAATTTATTTAAACATAAACTCTCTAAGTATTTAATAATGAAGCAAGAGAGTATAACATATGAGAACTAACAGCTCTGAACAAGAGGTGCATGAAAAACAAGAGCTGAAAGTATTGTAGTAGCTATAGAAGAATACTCAACAAATATAAGTTAAGAATAGGAGTATTTAAATGAAAAAGCGGAGCGTGTCTCTCTCCCACACAAGAATGCTAGGATCCATTTTATTCAGAGAAAGAAAATAACAAAGCAAAAATAAAAACAAACAGACGCTCCAAGTAAAGCACATAAGATGTGGCGGAATTAAAATATAGTTTCACTAGAGATAACCTGATAAGTTGTTGATGAAGAAGGGGATGCCTTGGGCATCCCCAAGCTTTGACGCTCGAGTCTTCTTGAAATATGCGGGGTGACCCACGGGGGCATCCCCAAGCTTAGGCTCTTTCATCTTCTTGATCACATCATATCATCCACTCTCTTAATCGTTGAAAACTTACTCCACACCAAACTCAAAGTAAACTTCATTAGAGGGTTAGTGCATAATAAAAAATTCTCATATTCTGTATGGAGACAATCATTATCGTGGTACTGGACATTAGCTACAGCCACTGGAATTTTATGGAACAAAAAGATCCACTCAAAAACAGCAAAAGAACCAATCCAAAATAAATGACAGAATCTGTCAAAAACAGAACAGTCCGTAAAGACGAATTTTTTTCGAGGCACTTAACTTGCTCAAATCAGAAAACTCAAAACTAATGAAAGTTGCGCACATATCCGAGGATCACGCTCAGGAAATAACAGATTTTTTCGAATTTTCTGTAGGGAGTTATGAATTAAACGGTGGACAGAAGAAAACTGTTCCTGCGCAGAAATCCAAATCTAGTATCAACTTACTACTAGAGGCTTAACTTGACACAACAATGCAATAAAATAAAGATACAAAGGAATTTCTACAGAGGTAGACAAGTTCCATGACACAACAAAATAAAATAACAGAAAAAAAATGTGGGATGTCTCCCATAAGCGCTTTTCTTTAAAGCCTTTTAGCTAGGCATGTTGATATTTATGATACTCACATAAAGATGAGAGTTGAAACATAAAAGAGAGCATCAAGAAGCATATATAAAACATATTTAAATCTAACACACTTCCTATGCAAAGGAATTGATGACCCACAAGTATAGGGGGTGTATCGTAGTACTTTCGATAAATAAGAGTGTCGAACCCAACGAGGAGCAGAAGGTGCTGACAAGCAGTTTTGATGAGGATTTCACTGTAAATACTAGCAGACAGGTTTTTAGGAGTTTTTGATATAACAGATAAATAAAGTGCGAGTAAATAAAGCGCAACAATAATAATTGCAGCGAGGGGCCCAATCCTTTCTAGAGCAAAGGACAAGCCGGTTTGTTTACTTATGATGACCAAGCGTTCTTGAGGACACACGGGATTTATGTCTAGTGCTTTCGCTTCATATAGATGATTAATCTTTAGTGTTTTGATAAGTGTCGTGTGGGTGAACCTATGCTAATGCACCGCCCTTTCTAGGACTAATACATACTTGTGATTATACCCCTTGCAAGCATCCGCAAATACAAGAAAGTAATTAAGATAAATCTAACCACAGCCTTAAACTCTAAGATCCTGCTATCTCTCATGCATCGAGATATTAACGGGGGTTTAGGTTTCTGTCACTCCGGCAACCCCACAATTAATATTCAAATATACAATGCATTTCCCTAGGCCCATAAAGGTGAAGTGTCATGTAGTCGACGTTCACATGACACCACTAGAAGAATAGCACCACAACTTAAATATCAAACCATTAAATATTACTCAACATAGTTCACTACTAACAACTAGACTTCACCCATGTCCTCAAGAACTAAACGAACTACTCACAACACATCATTTGGAACATGATCAAAGATGATATAATGATGGGTAACAATCTAAACATAAACCTTAATTCAACGGTTCCACCCAATAGCATCAATAACAATAGTAATTAACACCGGGAGAGTTTCCCCTATCAAACACACAATATTCAGCCCTAGATGTTACAGCGGGAACGGAGTGGAGCGGTGGAGATGACGGTGACGGCGGTGGAGATGATGGTGACGATGATCCCGATGACGTGCAGCTCGATGACGGTGACGATGACGACGATTTCCCCCCTCCGGGAAGGGATTTCCCCGGCAGATTTCAGCCTGCCGGAGAGCTTTCTTCTCTCTGTGGTTTTCCGCCTCATGGCGGCGGCGGAATAATTCTAACTTTCCGTAGAAGTTCTTAGGTTTTCGGGGGGATGAAGTACGCGAAGGGGCACGGCAGGAGGTGGGCCAGGGCGGCCAGACCACCTGCTCGCGCGGCTCCAGGCTTGGCCACGCGAGGAGGGGGTGTGGGCCACCTGGGCCCCACCTTGGCCTCTCCTCGTGGCTCCCTCCATGATCTGGCAAAGTAATATTTTCCACGGTCTTCGTTCTGTATTTTGATCTTCGCAAATAGTGTATCTTGACGGTGCTTTTTCCAGCTTTTTCCAGACTCCGGTGATCAATTCTCCAATAATCATCAAACATGCAAAATAGATGAAATAGCATAAGCATAATCTCTAAATATGAAATATATCAATGAATAACAGTAAATTATGATATAAAATAGGGATGCAAAATGGACGTATCTACTCCCACCAAGCTTAGACCTCGCTTGTCCCCAAGCGAAAGCTGAGCTCAGTAAACATGACCACATGTTTATGGAGTGAAGTGTCGATAAAGAATATACGGACAAGAAGCATCACATTTAATAATACACAAGTCATCTTAGATATCAACTCCATTCATATAACTCAACTTGTCACAAGTAAGGGTAAATCACAATAAAGTGCATAGAGAAAACCATAGTTGGTGTTGGCAAACTTCGTTCCTGGTCAGAGAACAAAGAACATATTGAGCTTACTCTACTAAACAGCCCTCTTAGATAGTTGCTAACTCTCAAAGTCATATTTATCAAATAACAACAATGTGCCAAACAAGGAAGAATAAGGAACATAATTAACAATACGAATGTATAGATGGTTGAATCACAATCAACTCAAATGCTTGATTAAGACAGAAAGAGATAGGTTTACTGACTCAACATAAAGTAGAAGATAGGCCCTTCGCAGAGGGAAGCAGAGATACAAGCTTGTGCTAGAGCTTCTAGTTTTTAAATCATATAGAGAGCATAAAAGTAAGTTTTTGAGCGGTGTTTGTTGTTGTCAACGAATGGTAATAGAGTTCTTGTCATCTTCCATACTAAGCAAGTTGAGAGCGGTACCGATTATTTTAAAACAAGCCTTTATAATAAACAACTATTTTGATAACTTTGACACTCCTCCCAACCTTTGCTTACACAAGCCATGGCTAACCGAATCCTCGGGTGCCTACCAATCAATCTCAAACCATGGAGGAGTGTCTATTTTTAACTTTCTCAACCTTTTGATATTATAGTGGTCTAACCAGCCCTTTGCAATATTAGTGACGAGCAGATGAAGCATGCAAGTCAAGGGTTACTTAATTAGTATGGAAGATAACAAACTCAACTATTATTTCCTCATGAGCTAATAAACATTGACACAAATAAGGGATAGTAGTTTTGAATAAAGATAGCACATGAAGTATTTACTTGGAGTGGCGCAGAATACCACATAATAGGTAGGTATGGTGGACACAAGTGGCAAGGGTTTTGGCTCAAGGTTTGGAAGTATGAGAAGCATTCCCTCTCGATACCGGTCTTTGGCTAGCAAGTTTTGGTAGCAAGCATAAGAGTTGATGGATACAAACAAATATACATGTAGTAAAGACAATCATGCAATTCTTACTTGGAGGCACAAACAATTTTAAATTGTGAATACTAAACTTATCATCTACAAGTGAGAAAGATCATTGAAAACTATATCTACATGTAATTCTTTCCTCCACTTAAGTCTCAAAGTATTGTAGCTACTGACCAATGCTAAGTTTGCCAAAACCAAAAGATTTACTATATGCTCCCAAAGTGATAACAGTACTAATGACAAGATTAATCATATATGATAGAAGTTGCAAACTAGAATAAGGTGTGCAGAAAATAAATGATAAAACTTCTCATTAATATTCCATAACGACAACTCACACCAAGGGATACATACATAGATAACCAACTAAAGAGAGATACTTCCACATTGCAAACCATTATATAAGATAACTTCCCTACTCATGATATGACACTATTAAAAGATAAAAGATGGTGGTGTGATACCACGGCACTCCCCCAAAGCTTGGAACAAGCTAAGGGAGATGCAAATACCGATGATGAATTACTCCTTTGGTGGTGATGGTGGGACAACTTTGAGCGGGGTCAGGTAACGCTCCAGCATCTTGCGAAGCCTGTTGTTCTCCTCTTGAAGTATGTCCACTTCCATCCTCAGGACTCGATACTGATCACAAAACTGGTCCGCGATCCGAAGAGCGTCTTCCGCATCCGGGAAAGAGCTAAGATCTGGAACAGGTGGTATGGGTCCCTGCATGTTATGAGAAAAGGCACGTTGAGCGTTAACGGATCCCACAAAGATGGGCTTGCTACCCCTTGCTCCTGCTCGTTCTCTTTTGGCCGATGACATCTTCTTCACTTCCTCCATGACGCTCTCGTCCATGTCCTTGCACCTAGCCTTCACTTTGTCCTCCTCCGCCCGTCCAACGAAAGATCCTTGATCTAGATCCTGAAGGAGTTCACGTTGGCGACGCAACGCGTAGTCTTCGGAACAGGAACCCTGGGACGACATCTGGACAGAAACAGCTCGAAACAAAAACACTTCGAAAACACGATATACGGACCTCGGGGGTTCTGGGAGATTATGTAGGAAAAATATACATGACAAAAGGAAGGCAACAACACGAGATTGAGTAGGAGACGGACACCGAGGCGTCCAGACCCCCTGCTTCCGCGGCCAGGATGGGGCCCGCGCGAGCACGTGGTGTCGGCGCCTCGTGCTCCGTGTCCTGCTCGTTTTCGTCTTGTATTTTTCCATATTTTCTGAAAATAATTTCTATGTCTTCCAAAATTAAAAACGCGAACTTTTTCTTACCGAAACTGTACCTTTTCGAATTCAGCTTCTGCAGACTCAGAAAAATTCTCTTTGATAAAAGTCTCCGGAGCAATAACTTGAATAATATCAACATCTTCATTATAAGAATCTCCAGAAATATAATGTTTGAGTCTTTGCCCATTCACCACTTGTGTAGAGTCATCTTTGAGTGAAGCAATTTTAATTGCACCCGAACGAAACACCTCAACAACAAAATATGGTCCTTCCCACTTGGAGAGTAATTTCCCTACAAAGAATCTAAGACGAGAGCTATACAATAAAACTTTTTCACCAACATGAAACTCTCTCTTAAGTATTCTCTTATCATGCCATTTCTTAACTTTCTCTTTAAAGAGTTTAGCATTTTCATAAGCTTCACTTCTCCATTCATCTAAAGAACTCAAATTAAGTAATCTTTTCTCACCAGCAAGTTTAAAATCTCTATTTAGTTCTCTCACTGCCCAATAAGCTTTGTGTTCTAATTCTAAAGGCAAGTGACAAGCTTTTCCATAGACCATTTTATAAGGAGACATACCCATGGGATTTTTATAAGCAGTTCTATAAGCCCACAATGCATCATTTAATTTATCAGCCCAGTTCTTCCTCGTTCTATTAACAGTCTTTTGCAAGATAGATTTAATTTCTCTATTTGATAATTCTACTTGCCCACTAGTTTGAGGATGATAAGCTGAAGCAATTCTATGATTAACACCATATTTAGCAAGAACTTTTCTAAAACCACCATGAATAAAATGAGAACCTGCATCAGTCATGAGATATCTAGGAACACCAAACCTAGGAAAAATTATATCTTGAAGCATTTTTAATGATGTCTCAGCATCAGCACTTTTAGTAGGTATAGCTTCTACCCATTTAGTAACATAATCAACAGCAACAAGTATATGAGTATAACCCTTTGAAGGAGGAAAAGGACCCATAAAGTCAAATCCCCAACAATCAAATGGCTCAATAACAAGAGAATAATTCATAGGCATTTCATTACGTCTAGAGATATTACCAATTCTTTGACATTGATCACAAGATAAAATAAACTTTCTTGCGTCTTTAAAAAGAGTAGGCCAATAAAAACCTGATTGTAAAACCTTTTGTGCAGTTCTATCTCCAGCGTGATGTCCACCATAAGCACTACTATGACATTTTCTCAATATGTCCTGTTGTTCATACTCCGGAACACATCTTCGCATAATACCATCCACTCCTTCTTTATATAAGTGTGGGTCATCCCAGAAATAATGCCTCAAATCATAAAAAAAATTCTTCTTTGTTGAGCTGAAAAGGTTGGAGGCAAATACTTCGAAACAATAAAGTTAGCATAATCAGCATACCAAGGACTATCTCGTGAACTCACCCTTATTGCAGCTAATTGTTCATTTGGAAAACTATCATTAACAGAAATAGGATCATATTCAATGTTTTCCAATCTAGACAAATTATCAGCAACAGGATTCTCAGCACCTTTCCTATCTACAATATGCAAATCAAATTCTTGCAACAGTAATACCCATCTAATAAGCCTAGGCTTTGCATCTTTTTTTTCCATAAGGTACCTAATCGTAGCATAATCAGTATGAATAATAACTTTAGAATCAACAATATACTGTCTAAATTTATCACAGGCAAAAACAACAGCTAGAAATTCTTTTTCAGTTGTAGCATAATTCTTTTGAGCAGGATCAAGAGTCTTACTAGCATAATGAATGACATTTAACTTTTTATCTACTCTTTGTCCAAGAACAGCACCAACAGCAAAATCACTAGCATCACACATAATTTCAAATGGTAAATTCCAATCAGGTGGTTGAACAATAGGAGCACTTATTAAAGCTTGCTTAAGAGTTTCAAAAGCTGCCTTATAATCATCATCAAAAACAAATGGTACATCTTTTTGCAAGAGATTAGTAAGAGGCTTTGATACCTTAGCAAAATCTTTGATAAACCTTCTATAGAAACCAGCATGACCAAGAATACTACGTATACCTTTGACATCTCGGGGGCAAGGCATTTTCTCAATTGCCTCCACTTTAGCACTATCAACTTCAATACCTCTTTCAGAAATCTTATGTCCAAGGACAATTCCTTCATTAACCATAAAGTGGCACTTCTCCCAATTAAGAACAAGATTAGTTTCTTCACATCTCTGCAAAACTTTATCAAGATTGTGCAAGCAATTATCAAAAGAAGTTCCATAGACAGAAAAATCGTCCATGAATACCTCCACAATTTCCTCACAAAAACCATGAAAGATAGCAGACATACATCTTTGAAAAGTAGCAGGAGCATTACATAAACCAAAAGGAATACGTCTATAAGCATAAGTACCATAAGGACAAGTAAACGTGGTTTTCTCTTGATCTTGAGCTTTAACAGCAATTTGAGAGAAACCAGAATAACCATCAAGAAAGCAAAAATGAGTTTTTTTAGCTAACCTCTCCAACATTTGATCAATAAAGGGTAAGGGATAATGATCTTTCTTAGTAACTTTATTAACCTTTCTAAAATCAATGCACATTCTATAACCAACTACTACTCTATGAGGAATAAGCTCATCATTATCATTAGGCACAACAGTAATTCCACCTTTATTAGGGACACGGTGCATAGGACTAACCCATCTACTATCAGCAATAGGATAAATTATACCAGCATCAAGGAGTTTTAATACCTCATTTCTTACCACTTCCTTCATTTTGGGTATTAAACGGCGTTGATGTTCAACAACCGGCTTTGCATCGGGCTCCATATTAATAGAATGTTGACATATAGTAGGAGAAATCCCTTTTAAACCATCCAAAGTATAACCCATAGCTCCACGGTGTTTCTTCAATACTTCCAATAATCTTTCCTCTTCTTTACCTGAAAGGTTAGCACTAATAATAACAGGATATATTTTCTTATCATCAATATGAGCATACTTAAGATTTTCAGGCAAAGGTTTTAAATCAAAGACAGGATCCTCTTTAGGTGGAAGTGTTTTACCCAAGCCTTCCACCTCAAATTGTGTTTCAAGATAGGTTGACGAAGAAATATTTCATCAAGTTCATTCCTTTCTTCCATAAAGACTTCACTTTCATGATCTTCCATAAATTGCTGCAAAACATTGTTAGGAGCAAGAGCAATAGAGGCAAGCTGTTCTACATTAAAATCCTCATTAGGCAATTCGGTTTCATAAGGGACTTTGGCAAATTTTGAAAAATTGAATTCATATGAATCACCAGCAAATTTAGTAAAGATTTTCTCTTTCTTACAATCTATAACAGCACCACAAGTATTTAGAAAAGGTCTACCAAAAATGATAGGACAAGTCTTACTAGCAGCAGCACCAAGTACGAGAAAATCAGCAGGATATTTTGTCTTACCACATAAAACTTCAACATCTCTAACAATACCAATCGGAGAGATAGTTTCTCTATTAGCAAGTTGAATAACCACATCAATTTCTTCAAGTTCACAAGGACCAATCTCATGCATAATTTCCCTGTAAAGCTCATAAGGAATAGCACTAAAACTTGCACCAATATCACATAAACCATAATAGCAATGATAACCAATTTTAGCAGATAACACAGGAACACTAGTCTTCCTTGAACTTTTAGGATGAGAAACAACATTAGAAGCATCCTCACAAAATATAATATACTCATCTCCAACATTTTTAGTAACAAGATCTTTAACTATAGCAACAGGAGGTTCAATTTTAATTTGTTCATCAGGTTGTACAGCTTTCTTTTCACTTTTGTTAACAACATTAGCCATAACAGAATGTTCTTTCACCTTAACAGGAAAGGGAACCTTTTCAATATAGGGCTCGGGAATAATATGATCAACAACATTAACTTCAATGCTTTTAGTTATAGGAGTGACAGATTTATCTTTATATGGTTCATGATATTTTTCAAAACCCTCCTTGGGCAAACCGAAATAAGAAGCAAAGGATTTATAATAATTTGCAACAACTTGAGAGTCAAGACCATAGGCATTATTAATATTTCGAAATGCATCAGTATTCATGAAAGTTTCAATGCATTCGAAGTCATATTTTATACCTGACTCCCTACCTTTGTCGTTCTCCCATGCTTCAGTATTTTCTTCAATACGATCAAGAAGATCCCATTTAAACTCCACCTTATTACGCGTGAATGATCCATTACAAGAGGTATCCAATAATGTTTTATCTTCAAAGGAGAGTCTTGCATAGAAGTTATCAACAATAATATTACCAGGAAGCTCATGAATGGGGCATTTGAGCATTAATGCCTTCAATCTCCCCCACGCTTGGGCAATACTTTCTCCATCATGAGGCCAGAAATTATATATAGAATTCCGATCTTGGTGAATCTCACTTGGAGGATAAAATTTAGAATAAAAGAGAGGTACGATTTCCTGAAGGGGATCGCATGCAGAAAACAAAAAAAATTCCTAACATCGATAACCTTAAACTAGCCAGAATCTATACTATGCAGATATAGTATTACGCAGGGGGTTCGGTACACATACCCTTGTAGACCGAAAAGCGGGGATTACGCTCCCGCACAAGCGTTGTCGATGAAGCCGACGAAGACTTCGATGCCGTGTAGAGGAAGCAGACCTCTAGCACCACTAGCGTGGTGCCTCGCAGGGCGTCAGACACGTACGGTGAAGCCGACGAACTCCGGGCTCCGATCCAAAGACGAAGCAGCGGAAGACTGGGACCGGAAGACCAGCAGCACGGCGGCGTGCGTATGGTGGAGAAAACTGAAGGGGATCGAGTGCAGAAAACAAAAAATTTCCTAGCAACGATATCCTTAAAACATGCCAAGATCTATTCTATGCAGATATAGTAGTACGAACGGAGATCGGAATACATACCCTTGTAGACCGAAAGCGGGGATTACGTTCCCGCACAAACGTTGTCGATGAAGACCGACGAAACCGACCTCAAGGTGGTGTAGAGGAAGCAGACCTCCCAGCACCGCTAGCGCAGCACTTCGCAGGGCGTTACACACGTACGGTGGAGACGACGGCCTCTGAAGCTCCAGTCCAGGACGAGAAGCGGAAGACTTGGACCGGAACACCAGCAGCGCGGCAGCGGGCTATGGTGGAAGAGATCCCCCTCTCAACTCGGCGCAACTCCGACAAAGGGAATCACGAAATCAAGAGAGAATTGGGGAATTAATTGGTTAAATAAAAGGCCAGGGGTGCCCCTCTATATATAGGCTCCCAGGGGGGAGCCAACCTGCCAGCCAGGCAATGTGGGACTAATCCCACATGCCTGGTGCGGCTATGGCTGGTGCGCCGGCCCCTTGGTGGGCCTCTTGGCCCACCTGGGTCGGCCACCCAAGCCCCCACCGAATTCCCTAGGGAATTTTTCCCCTCTTGGGTCTTCTTTCGACCAGAAGGCCCATTTAGGGAAATCAGCCTAAATAAATTCGAAAATAAATATATAAAATCATATTTAGACATTAATTACACTAATTAATATCAAACATATTATATATAATTTATTCTAGCTCCGAAAACTATTTCGTCGCTGCCCGATCTCCATCGGATCTCTCCCGGGACGTTCCCGGTGATCTCTTTCCTTTCCGGTTGTCTTGTCGAAACCCCTTAAGTGTGTTACCCTAGCGGTTCGATATAATAACAGGTACGATCGAGACTCCTCTCCGATCAACGACTAACTCGTAGGCCTGGACCCCATGAATTAATCCCTGTGATATAACGAATGACTTTCATCTATCAAACCTGAACGTAAAATCTTAAACCTTTTGCCATAGCGATACTTAGCGTGTCCGAGCGTCGTTCATAGATATCTCCATATCTAACTTGACCTCGTTACCGACAACAGTATCTTCTACTCGTCTATGATTTCATGTCTCCGTGACCTAGTCACATGCTTGCAAGCTCATTAGACATAATCTCACCGAGTGGGCCCTAGAGTATCTATCCTGCTATGCGGACTGGCAAATCCCGCTCTTGACCCCTCGTCTCAACTACTCCTTTCCGATACCCAAAAGTATCACCGTTATTGTCATACTAATTAAGATACGACGTTTGGTGCAATCAAAGTATCTTCCAGGAATAATAATAAGAGTTGGTCTCACGGTCAAAGGCGTAATGACTACGTCCTACAAATATGGGTATGTCCATCACATCGTTCTCCAACGATATGACTTCCATTGCCGACCGGCGCCATGCCCTATGATCGGGAAACCTCGATCATCGATCGCGCAACGAAACTAGTCTTAGTAGAGGCTACTACGGACCTGGTTGTTTACGCATCACACCCGTATTAATGTTTCCGCTTAATACGGTTACAGCATGACACAAAAACGTATTATGAACAAACGAGATATGATAAAGAAATACACTTTATTAATTGCCTCTAGGGCATATCTCCTTCAGTCTCCCACTTGCACTAGAGTACAAATTAATCTAGATTACAACTTGGTAAAAGCTTAACACCCATAGCTAACTGGTGTTTTTCATGCTTGTCAAGCGGAAGAGGCTTCGTCAGAGGATCTGCCACATTCAGATCCGTATGCACTTTGCAAATCTTCACATCGCCTCCTTGTACGTACTGTCGTATCACATGGAAGCGTCGGAGAATGTGTTTGGCGGTGGAGTGAGACCTTGGCTCCTTGGCGTTAGCAATGGCACTCGTATTGTCGCAGAAGAGGACCACGGGGTCTTGCACGCTCGGGAACACTCCAAGTTCAATGATGAACTTCCTCAGCCACACAGCTTCATTCGCGGCTTCGCAAGCAGCAATGTACTCCGACTCCATTGTAGATTGCGCGACGATGGGTTGCTTCCCACTTCTCCAGCACACGGCGCCCCATTCACCTTGAACACATAACTTGTCTGTGACTTAGAGTCATCGGGGTCTGAGTAGAAACTTGCATCCACGTAACCTGTTACGCCAAGTTCTTCATCGCAGCCACCATAGACAAGGAACATTTCCTTTGTCTTATTGAGATACTTAAGAATGCTCTTAACAGCAATCCAATGCGCCATTCCAGGATTACTCTGGAAACGGCTTGTCAAACTTAGAGCTAATGCCACATCAGGTCTAGTACTTAACATTGCATACATAATCGATCCTATGGCTGAAGCATAAGGATGTTTAGTCATATCGGCCTTATCCTGTTCCGTTACCGGACACTGTGCCTTTCGCAAAGTTTTATTCTTGATAACCGGCAGACAACCCTTCTTTGCCTTCTCCATACCGAAACGCTTCAGTATTTTATCAAGATAAGTACTCTGACTCAACGCTAATAGACGTCTTGATCTATCACGATAGATTTTAATGCCTAAGACGTATGCAGCTTCTCCTAAGTCCTTCATGGAAAACTTACTGTTTAAATAATCCTTCACGCTATTCAGAAGTTCCACATCATTCCCTATCAACAATATGTCATCTACATATAGTGCTAAGAACACAACCGAGCTCCCACTCATTTTCTTGTAAATGCAGGTCTCTTCCAAATTTTGGACAAATCCAAAACCTTTGATTACCTCATCAAATCGAAGATTCCAGCTCCGAGATGCTTGCTTCAATCCATAAATGGAGCGCTGAAGCTTGCATACCTTGCCAGCATTTTCTGGATCGACAAAACCTTCCGGTTGTACCATGTACAACTCTTCCTCAATGTTTCCATTTAGGAAGGCTGTTTTGACATCCATCTGCCATATTTCATAATCGTAATAGGCAGCAACTGCTAACAAAATCCGAATAGACTTCAGCATCGCTACCGGTGAAAAAGTTTCATCGTAGTCAATCCCATGAACTTGTCGGAAACCTTTTGCGACAAGCCGAGCTTTATAGACGGTCACATTACCATCAGCATCAGTCTTCTTCTTAAAGATCCATTTATTCTCGACGGCCTTGCGCCCTTCGGGAATATCCATCAAAGTCCACACTTTGTTATCATACATGGATCCTATTTCAGATTTCATGGCTTCTAGCCATTTCTTGGACTCTAGACTCGCCATTGCCTCCTTGTAGTTCGTAGGTTCGTCTTGTTCAGTTAACATGACGGTGCAAACCATGTTGCCATACCATTCTGGTGCGATACGAGATCTACCAGACCTACGAGGTAGAATACTTTCCTCAACAGTTTCTCCCACTCCATCTGTGGAGGACGTTTCCGGAACAGCTTCCGTTGCGCCACTCGGAATCTCGAGTTCAGGATCAACGATCTCATCGAGGTCTACCTTCCTCCCACTTACTCCTTTCGCGAGAAACTCCTTCTCTAGAAAGGTACCGGTCTTCGCGACAAACGTTTTTCCCTCAGCTTGGTTGTAGAAGGTGTATCCTACGGTTTCCCGCGGATATCCTACAAAGACGACTTTCTCCGACTTCGGTTCGAGTTTGTCGGGCTGTAGTTTCTTAACATACGCCTCACAACCCCAAACCTTCTGAAACGATAACTTAGGCTTCTTGCCATACCATAATTCATACGGTGTCGTTTCAACGGATTTGGACGGAGCCCTATTTAAAATGAATGCGGCTGTTTCTAACGCATAACCCCAGAAGGATACGGGCAAATCGGTAAGAGACATCATAGACCGGACACTATCCAGTAGAGTACGATTACGTCGCTCGGACACGCCGTTACGTTGCGGTGTTCCAGCAGGCGTAAGTTGGGGTACGATGCCACAACTCTTCAGATGTGTGCCAAACTCAAAACTCAAATACTCGCCACCACGATCGGATCGGAGGTGCTTGATTTTCTTGTTAAGCTGATTTTCAACTTCACTTTGAAATTCTTTGAACTTTTCAAAAGTTTCAGACTTGTGTTTCATCAAATAGATATAACCGTATCTACTCAAGTCATCAGTGAAGGTGACGAAGTAACGATAACCATTGCGTGTCGATACGCTCATTGGTCCACACACATCTGTATGTATGATCCCCAATAAATCCGACGCCCGTTCAACGAAACCTTTGAACGGTGTCCTGGTCATTTTGCCCATAAGGCATGGTTCGCATGTATCGAGGGATCCAAAATCCAACGAGTCCAAAAGTCCATCGGAGTGGAGTTTCTTCATGCGCTTTATACCAATATTACCAAGACGGCAATGCCACATATACATGGCGGTATCATCACTACACTTAATCCGTTTGGCTTCTATGTTGTGGATGTGAGTACTACGATCGAGATTCAACAAGAATAAACCATTACTCTCGGGAGCATCAACATAAAAGATATCATTCATATAAATAGCACAACTGCTTGATACTGATTTAAATGAATAACCGTCTTGTAACAGGCAAGACCCACTTATAATGTTTACACTCAACGATGGTACAAAATAACACTTATTTAAAACCAAAACTAATCCCGATGGTAGATGTAGAGGGAGCGTGCCGACAGCCACCACGTCGACTCTCGATCCGTTGCCGACGCGCATTGTCACCTCATCCTTAGCCAGCCGCCGTTTATTCCGTAACTCCTCCTGAGAGTTACATATATGAGCAACAGAACTAGTATCAAATACCCAAGTGTTGCTACGGGCGGATGTAAGGTACACATCTATAACATGTATATCAAATATACCTTGCTCTTTGTCGACTATCTTGCCAGCTTTCCTATCCTCCAGGTACTTGGGGCAGTTGCGCTTCCAGTGACCTTTTCCCTTGCAGTAGAAGCACTCCACGCCAGCTCTGGGACCAGATTTGTTAGTCTTGGGCTTGGCAACCAGTTTGCCCTCCCTCCTGGACTTCCAGCTCTTCTTTCCCTTGCCACCAGATTTCTTAAAATCGACGGTCTTGTTGACCATCAACAGCGTGTGCTCCTTCTTGATCTCCACCTCAGCAGTCTTGAGCATCACGAACACTTCACCCAGGGACTTAGCCATGCCCTGCATGTTGTAGTTCATGACGAAGCCTTTATAGCTAGGGGGCAACGATTGCAGCACCCTATCAATCGCCAGCTCATCGGGAATCTTGCATTCCAGAGCATTCAGGCGTTGAACGTAGCCAGACATCTTGACCACGTGCTCGCTCACACTGCTATGCTCCTCCATCTTGGCCGAGAAGAAAAGCTCAGAAGCTTCATATCTTTCAGCCTTAGCCTGCGGCGCAAAGACAGCCTTGAGATCAGAAATTATCTCAAAGGCGCTCATCTTCTCAAAGCGCTTCTGCAGGTCGGCTTCCATGGCGAAGAGCATGCCACTCTGGACAAAGGCGGAGTCCTCCGATTTGGTCTGGAAGACCTTCTTCTCATCCTCAGAGGCTTCATCTGCGGGAGGGTCACCTATGGCGGCCTCAATGACGTAGGCCACCCTATGGGGAGTGAGGAGGATCCTTAGGTTGCGGAACCAGGCCATGAAGTTTGACCCATTGGTCTTAAGCTTTTCTTTCTCAAGGAACAGACCTAGGTTAAACGAGGGGCGAGACATCTACAATGGAATTTGCAACAACATAAGACTTTGTTCATAATAATTTTGAGTTATAGTATTTTTAGAAAATAACTAACATAACTCCCACTCAAACGAACATCCCTCCTGGTCGTTTAAGCGATTACACGACCCCTATCCATCGCACCACCCCTCATCGTCAGAGCCGGCAGCACAACTTCAAGGGTAGACAATTGTCCATCACAACAACTCTGTGACTCATGCTCGACCTTTCGGCCTCCGTGTTCCGAGGCCATATCTGCATATGCTAGGCTCGCCACTATAACCTCCACGTAACGCTTGTGCAACATGGCTTACACCCACTGTATGCGAACGACGATATGTCTGACACCCGATCGTCACGGCCTGCCTCATAACGTAGAACTTTCTTGGTGGTGCTCGTTGGAGGAAGAACACTAGTGGTATTTTGAAGGGATCATCTTATATATGACTACCGCCGGGTAACTAATATATACTAATATATATAATCACACAATATAAGATGCACACAAAAACATCAAATGTAATGCGATGTGATATAGTCCATTGCGCCATGGTCTTCTTGGCGCCCGCAGTTCATAAACAATTTAATAAACCTACCTTGACCATATCACATAGCCCCTGCAAAATAAAGTTAGACGCTTCTACTTTATCTTTTGCATATTTTACGTGGCTTGGGGCTGTCGTAAATAGAACCGCTTCATACCTACGAACCTTATGACCACAACAACGATCCAATAATTGCATGTTTAAGCATCCCTTTCGGGCCCTCCATTGAAAATGCAAGACCAACTAAAGAGAGAGAGACAGACACCCGCCAGCCACAGATACGGTACAAGCCGTATGTCAGTAGTGGAACCAGTCTCGCGTAAGCGTACGCGTAAAGTCGGTCCGGGCCGCTTCATCAACTCGATGCCGCTGGAATCACAAGTTGTCGGCCCAGTGGATTCTAGGGTGTACAGAGCCCACTCTCCACGGACCGCACACGCGACAGCATCTACGAAACGGCTAAGGGCCAAGCAAACCGCTTGGGGAGCCCCTCGAGGCAAAAACCCCTGGAGGGGACTTGAGGCGCCACCGGAGGCCTGAAGGAGGTTCCCCCCGAGGGCGTCCCACTTGAGGGCTCTCTCCCTCTGAAGGGAGCCAGCCCGGCTCCTCCCCCACGAGAGCCTCAGGCCCCTGAGGGGATACTTCGCGGCGAAGGAAGCGATGCAGAGCGCACATGGGCTCTGCAGCAGCCGCAGGGTGACGCGCGCGTCTGCGCGCGCGACAGCGACAGCGTCGCAGTTGCCGTTCCCGTGATAAAAGGGGTCAACAAAGCTCTGTGTCTCCTGCGCCGCCAACGAAGCTTTCCTCTTTGGTGATAAAGCAGTTGGCCGGCACAACGCTCCAACGACGACGTCACCGCGGGCACTCCCCACGGTCTCTGCCGCGCCTGCGAGCCGCTCTGCAAAGTCTGCAGCCTGTCGGCCACAGCGCGCCGCTTTAGCACGGAGGAGCTGCGTCCAAGGACGGAGGAGACAGCTGCCCTGCCACAAAGGCAGGCTTTACGACCATGGACCGAGTCCATGGACGAGCGAGCAGTGGTGCACCCCGCTCCGCCGCTCATCGCCATGTGGGAACCCTTCTACTGCGCAGGTCGCAGGGATGAGGCCCGGGGCAACTATATAAGGAGAGGGGGCACTTCCGTAGCAAAGGATCCGGAATTCGACCCCGAATTCGATAGCACCTTCCACCTCCGGACCTTCTCAACGCCCGGAGGCTCGCTGTACTGTAATCACCGCAGTGCAATTCAGACAAGCAGGAGTAGCAGTTTTACCTCACCTTGAGGGCCGTGAACCTGGGTAAGGGCCGGTGTCACTCTCTGTCGTGCAGCTCCACTCCAGGCACCGCGAGCAACGTCGCGGCGCGCATCGAGGGTTGTTTGACCTCCGTGTTCAGTCCCCCTTCGAACCTCTCTTCGGAGCGAGACTACCCCTGTTACGTGGGAGTCACTCCTCGACATTTGGCGCGCCAGGTAGGGGACTGAGGCGCGTCTTCAACCTCTGAACTCCGCGCCATGATGGACACCCGCGCGACGCGCGCCAACCGGCGTACCTCTGAGAGAGCTCACACCGAGCCCGGCAGTGCTCCCACCCGTGGCCGCCGTGGTCGCCCTCGCACGACCGAGCGCGCTGGCACCGGCCCGCGCGTGGAGGAGCCAGAGAGCGAGGAGCACCGCGGCGGAGACCAGCGCGACAACGAGGACCCCTCCGAGCGCCGTGAGGACGCTGAGTCCTCGCACCCGTCCCGGCGCCAGAGCGTGTCCACTCGGGAACACCACGAGCCCGCCCCGCATACCGCGCTGCTCATGGCCTAGGAGCTCCTCCGCTACCGGCCAAGCGCCGAGGCGCACGACCAGTGGCTGGACCGCCTCCACCACCTCGTCGACATCGCAACCACGCGCCCTGCTCCGTCGCGCTCCATCGTGCCTTCCGGCCCTGCAGGGACGGCCGCGCCAGGCGCGCCCCCACCGCCGCCGGGACCACCTCCGGCCGCGGCGCAACGGGCTCCCTCGCATGCTTCCTCGCCGCACGACTGTCAAATCGTGCAGCGCACTGCGCCTGACGCGCGAGTGGGCATGGAGCGACGCCGAGACCTCCAGAACCGCCTCGTCGAGGAGCTCGGTCAGGCGGGGCAGCAAAACCGCAGGGCCCTCCAGGGAGGAACGGCCACCTATGCCTCCGGCTGCATGGCCTTCACGCGCGCCCTGCGTCGTGTGGTCTGGCCGCAGAAATTCAGGCCAGCGCTCCCCAAAGGCTTCGACGGGTCCACCAACCCTCTCGAGTTCCTGCAGCTCTACACCACCTCTATCCAGGCTGCAGGGGGCGACGACAAGGTCATGGCCAACTGGTTCTCCCACGCCCTCAGGGACTCCGCGCTGTCCTGGCTTCTCAACCTGCCGGAGGACTCCATCGACTCCTGGGAGGAGCTCTGCAGGCAGTTCGTCGCCAACTTCAAGGGCACGTACGAGCGCGCACTCACCCACAACGACTTGCGCGCTGTGGTGCAGAAGAAGGATGAGACTCTTCGCAAGTACATCCAGCGCTTCAGCCAGGTGCGGAACAAGATTCCAAACATCCCCGACACCCAGGTGATCGCTGCCTTCCGCGAGGGCGTCACGAACCGCAGGATGCTCGAGAAGCTCGGCATCCACGACAAGCTCACCTCTGTGGTGAAGCTGTTCGATCTGGCGGATAAGTGCGCCAAGGCTGAAGAGGGACTCCTCTTCGTCAAGATGAGCGCACGGGGGGACGACCCTGGCGAGGGGTCCAAGAGCCACAAGAAGAAGGAAGAGCCCAAGCGCAAGGCCACCGCGGTCCTCGCGGCAGAGCCTGACGTGAAGGGCTCCCGCAGGGGTTCTCCCGAGCGCGGCGACAAAGAGGTGGACCACCGTCCGTTCTGCGTCTACCACAACAGGCGTGGGCACGCCACAGACGACTGCTTCGACCTCAAGAGGCTGAGCAGGGAACGCGAGCGAGGAGAAGGCAGCGGAGGCCGCGGCAGAGGTCGCGGCTACCGCAGAGACGGCAGGGGTAGGCGCGAAGGCGGCTACCAGAAGCCGCCGGGCACTCAAGCCAATGCCGCCGAGAAGAACAACAACCTCCCCGACGAGGAAGATGGAGGCTACCAGGCCCCGAGAGGCGCCATGGCCTGCATCCTCGGCGGAGCTCAAGCGCCCAAGTCGAACAATCAGTTCAAGCAGTTCGCCCGCGAACTCAACGCTGCGCTCCCGAGCACCGAGACCTCCAGACCCCTCAAGTGGTCCCAGTACACCATCGCCTTCGACGCCAAGGACCACCCCAAGTCGACCAAGACTGTTGGAACCCTCCCCCTGGTCTGCTCCCCCACCATCAACAACATCACCGTCTCCAAGACGCTCATTGATGGGGGAGCGGGCCTGAATGTCATCTCTGTCGACACCTTCGAGACGCTTCAAGTGCCCTACGAGTGGCTTATGCCCTCCAGGCCGTTCACGGGCGTCACCAGTGGTTCTATCGAGCCTCTGGGGCAAGTCCGCCTCGCGGTCACCTTTGGCACGCAGAAGAACTATCGCACGGAGCTGATCGACTTCGACGTCGCCCACATCGGTTTGCCGTACAACGCCATCCTCGGCTACCCCGCCCTCGCGAAGTTCATGGCCGTCACGCATCACGCCTACAACATGGTCAAAATTCCCGGCAGCGCTGGCACCATTGCCGTCCATGGCCATGTCCTGGACGCCACGCGCGCTGTCGAGAGCGCCTACAAGGCAGCCGCCATGGCTTTCCCGGCTGACGAGGACATGGAGCCTCTCGAGAGACCCAAGAAGAAGAAGCAAGTGTTCTCTCAGGAGCAAGCCGCCACGAAGAAGGTGCCGCTGGACACCACCAGCTCGGGGGCTGAAGGCTCGGGGGCTAGCGTCACCATAGGCGCTGCTCTGCCTCCCAAATAGGAAAGCGCGCTCGTCGCCTTCCTTCGGGCAAACTCTGACATGTTCGCATGGACTCCGTCAGATATGTCCGGCGTACCAAGGGAGGTGATCGAGCACCACTTAGCCGTGTGTCCAGACGCACGCCCCGTCAAGCAAAAAGCACGTAAGCAAGCCCCCGAGAAGCAAGCTTTCATCATCAAGGAAGTAGAGAAGCTAAAGGCGGCAAACGTCGTCCGCGAAGTCGCGCACCCCACTTGGCTCTCCAACGGCGTGGTTGTCCCTAAACCCGCTGGAGGAGGCCGACTCTGCATTGACTACACCGATGTCAACAAGGCCTGCCCCAAGGACCCATATCCCATGCCGAGGATAGATCAGATCGTGGACTCCACCGCTGGCTGTGACCTCCTCTGCTTTCTGGACGCCTTCTCTGGTTATCACCAGATCAAGATGGCTAAAGAAGACGAGGAGAAGACGGCATTTCTCACCCCTTGTGGTGTGTACTGCTACACATGCATGCCCTTCGGCCTGAAGAACGCTGGAGCCACCTTCCAGAGGCTCATGAGGATAGCCTTGGGGGCGCAGATGGGCAGAAACGCCGAGGCCTACGTCGATGATATCGTGGTCAAGTCTCGAGAGGGGGAAACCCTCTTGAGGGACCTCGAGGAAACCTTCGCCAGCCTGAGAAAGGTGAACATCAAGCTGAACCCCGCCAAGTGCGTCTTCGGGGTCCCTTCAGGCAAGCTCCTCGGATTCCTCGTGTCCCACCGTGGCATAGAGGCAAATCCTGACAAGATCAAGGCTATAGAGCAAATGCAGCCTCCCCGCCGACTCAAGGATATGCAGCGCTTGGCGGGCTGCATGGCCAGCCTTGGCCGTTTCATCTCCAAATTCGGCGAGAGAGCCCTGCCATTTTTCAAGATCATGAAGAGATCAGGCACATTCAAGTGGACCCCTGAGGCGGATAAAGCCTTCGAGGACTTAAAGAAGTATCTGGCTAGCCCTCCAGTCTTGGTGGCCCCCAGGGCAGGCGAGCACCTGAAGCTGTACCTCTCAGCCACCCCTCAGACTGCAAGCGCCGTCTTGGTGGTCGAGAGGGAAGAGCCTGTCCTCCCCAAGAAGAGCACTGCAACTCCAAGCCCAGAACCCCCCGACAAAGGCCCCGTCGAAGGAGCAGCCTCCACAGACCCACTGCCAGGCCCACCGCCTCAAGTCGAGTCTGCTCCCCCCACCCCTGTCGAGATGCCTCTACAGGCAGATCTCGACAAGGGCCCTGAAGAGCCTCCACAGGGGGCTGACGCTGCGCCACCTCAAGCAACCCTCGTCGAGCACCCCGTCTACTTCGTCAGCATAGTACTGCAGGACGCTCGAGAAAGATATCCAATGCAGCAGAAGCTCCTCGTCGCGCTCCTCATCGCCTCCAGGAAACTGAGACACTACTTCCAGGGCCACCCCATCACGGTGGTCACTGCCTTCCCCCTGGAGCAAATCCTGCGCAACCCCAACGCCACAGATCGTGTCGCAGGATGGAACATCGAGCTGCAGCCATTCAACTTGCGCTTCGACACCACGAGGGTCATAAAAGGAAGAGCGCTGGCTGACTTCGTCGCCGAATGGACTGACCCAAGCCCCGAGGAGCCTCGCGAGGCAGAGGCCGAGCCCTCGGGAGACACGGTGCCCAGCCACTGGACCATGCACTTCGATGGAGCCTTCGCTTGTCGCAATGGCGGAGCAGGCGTCGTCCTAACTTCGCCCAAGGGTGACAAGCTATACTACGCTGTCCAGCTGTGCTTCACGATCGACAAGATCTCCAACAACATCGCCGAGTACGAAGGCCTCCTCGCCGGCTTAAGGGCCGCCATCGCTCTAGGCGTCAAGCACCTACTCGTCAAGGGAGACTCTCAGCTGCTCGTCAACTTCTCCAACAAGAGCTACACGCTGAAAGACGACCACATGACCGCATACCTCGAAGAGGTCCGCAAGCTTGAGAAGCACTTCAGGGGCATGGAGCTCATGCACATCCCGAGGAAAGAAAACCAAGAGGCTGACGACATCGCCAAGCGGGCCTCGCGAAGGCAGCCCCAGCAGGCCGGTGTCTTTGAAGAGAGGCTCGCCAAGGCATCCATCAAGCAGCCTCGAGAGGCCACAGCCGCAAGCGCAGATGAAGCACTCCCACCGCCTCCTGAGTCTGGGGCACCCGATTGCGGCCCCAGCACAGGGGAGCGCCTGTTGCTAACGGCAACCCACCAGGCCTCAGGATGGATTGATGAGCTCAAGGACTACTTGGTGAAAGGAATCCTCCCTGAAGAAGATGCTGACGCAGAGCGAATCGCTCGACAGGCGAAATCCTACTGCATCCTCGAGGGAAACCTCTACCGCAAGCGCCCAAATGGTATCGCGCTCAAGTGCGTCCCTCCTGAGGAAGGCCGAGAGCTGATCAAGGACATCCACAGCGGGGAGTGCGGCCACCACTCATGTGCGCGCACCCTCGCAGGCAAGGTCTTCAGGAGCGGTTTCTACTGGCCTCAAGTGCTTCAAGATGCGGTCGCCATTGTGCAAACCTGCGACGCCTGCCAATTCCACGCCAAGCAAATTCATCAGCCGGCGCTGGGGCTTCAAACCATCCCGCTCTCCTGGCCGTTTGCGGTCTGGGGGCTGGACATCCTGGGCCCTTTCCCAAGGTCGCAGGGGGGCTACCGTTTCCTCTTCGTGGCCATCGACAAGTTCACCAAATGGACCGAAGTTGAGCCAGTGCGCACCATACCAGCGGGGGCCGCGGTGAAATTCATCAGAAGCTTGGTCTGCCGCTTCGGCGTGCCCAACCGCATCATCACCGACAACGGCTCGCAATTCACCAGCGGCATCTTCCGAGCCTACTGCGATAAGCTTGGCGTCAAGGTCTGCTTCGCCTCGGTAGCTCACCCACGCAGCAACGGTCAAGCCGAGCGAGCAAACGCTGAGGTCCTCAAGGGCCTCAAGACCAGGAGCTTCAACATCCTCAAGGGCCACGGCAAGGGCTGGATCGACGAGCTCCCTTCAGTGCTCTGGTCCATACGCACAACTTCCTCAAGGCCTACAGGCGAAACGCCCTTCGCTCTGGTCTACGGAGCTGAGGCTGTCCTTCCCGCGGAAATCAAGCATGGATCACCACGGGTCCTTGCCTTCAACGAGGACACCCAAGAGGGCCTCCACAACGACGACCTGCTGTTCCTCGAGGGACTGCGCCGTCAGGCCGCCCTCAGGGCGGCGGGGTACCAGCAAGACCTGCGACGCTACCACAGCCGCCATGTGCGCTCACGCACCCTTGAGGCGGGCGACCTCGTCCTCAGGCGAATCCTCTCCAGGGAAGGTCTCCACAAGCTCTCGCCGATGTGGGAAGGCCCCTACAGGGTCTCCCACGTCGCCAGGCCTGGCACGGTACGCCTCGAGACCGAAGACGGCATCCCCGTCAAGAACCCGTGGAACATCGCGCACCTGCGCAAGTTCTACCCGTGATCACGGTCACGCCAGGCATTTTTTGTCTCTAGAGGGAAGCCCATGGCTTCACCTCCAAGCTTCTCAAAGCTTCTCCCGATGCCCAGCCCTCCGAGCTCTCATGCAAATGAGCCCTCGCAGGCCGCAGTGAACCTCTGCCACTAATGGGTGGTCCCCATGCCTCGACATGGAAGGAACGTTAGCTTGGCAAACCCAAGTGTAATGAACCGATTTTCGTTCCAAGTGAACTTTGCGCTCAGGCGCCACTTTCGTTCCTAAGTGAACTATGCGCTACGGCGCCGCTATGTAATATTTTGGTGGTGAGTTTACTTCAGCATTATTTTCCTTATTGAAAATGGGCACTTATATCTCTCCACATGCGCACCTCGCGAGCGGGGGCTGAGTACGGTGCCAGTGCCTCAAATGACACACCAGTAGCACTGCAAAACCCAAGGATCCGAGCTCTGGCTAGAGGGCAGGCCCTCCCAAGCACGCCATCTCTACAAAGGACCTTGGTACTCTCTCTCCTCGCAAGGAACGCCTGAGGGGACCTATAAGCGCGCATTAGTCCCTAATACTGTGCTCTAGCGTTTCGGCTCGCCCCTCTAACATCCACAGAGAGCAAAAGTCCCCGCCAGGCCTGCGGAGGAAAACCCTCGGCCCCTGAAGGGGAGAACTTCGCCAGAGAAGGCCTACGTCGGGCAAAAGCCTCGCGAAGCTAAGTTTCTCGCTCACCTCAAGGGAATCCTCACACTTCTCTCATGAGCGCTCTGCGTCCCTCAAGTGGTTCTTTCCTTACTCTCCGTGGACTGCTTGCGCGTCAAAGGGGGGCCCTCAGCATCGCGACTCGAGGGCTCTTACCTCCCCAAGCCTTAAACTCCCCCCGGCCTTGCCGAGTCATTGCTCGAGCATACCGCAGCGGCAGGAGTCATAGTGCGAGGGGAAGGGTCCAACGACGCAGAGCGAAAAAGACACTGAGATGAAGCAAAGACCCCTCGAGGGAAGCACGCACTGAATTAATAGCAAACTGTTCACAAAATGAAGAAATAAATTGCAAAGTGAGAAATGAAAGTCCCTAACAGGCAAACGCCCCTAAAGCGCCACAAGCGCGACACATGGCAGGAGGAGACTCCAGGGGGAGATCAGTCGGAGGCCTCGGCGCCGTCCTGGTCACTCTCTTCTTCCTCCTCGGGCTCGCTCCCCTCGCCGCCATCCTCTGCAGCGGCCCGCTTGAAGCGGCTGCAGAAGTCGTCCACCTGGTCGCGGACGGAGCTAGAGGCTTTCCACCCAGCGTCCCCCTCCAGTGGCTCGGTCACCGTGGCGAGGTCGAACCCAGGTTGG
Organism: Poa annua; assembly: GCA_026929855.1. Taxonomy (NCBI): domain Eukaryota; kingdom Viridiplantae; phylum Streptophyta; class Magnoliopsida; order Poales; family Poaceae; genus Poa; species Poa annua. The sequence continues at coordinate 45,204,983 of CM049436.1, forward strand.
AGGTGCACGAGGTTGGAGAAGATGCGATCCACCGCCACCGCCAGAAGCTGGCGGCACTCCTCCTCGACCACGTCGCGGATTTCCGCAGCAGGGCCTTTGAGCGCTGTGAAGAGCTGCTCAAAGTACAGAAGATAGGTGGCGGCGTCAGCGTGGCCATGGGCCGGAACGCTCGGCGCCTCCGCTCCCAGCTTCGCGGCAAGCTCACGGCCCCGTCCCGTCAAGGACAGGAACATGCGCTCTCGCTGCTGCGACAGCACCTGCGCCGCCTTGATGCTCTCCGCTGCCTCCACTGCTTTCTCCACGGCAGGCCCCACCTGCTGGTTCATCTCCTCCATGTCCCCCATGAGGGAGGCGAGGTCCTGGGACATGTCCTCACGGGCCTTCTCGGCGGCGCGGCGGCGATCAGCTTCGCGCTTCACCTTGGCGGCGAGATTGGCATTTGCCTTCTCGAGCTGTTGGATCCGGGCGCCGCTCTCGCCCAGCCTCGTCTTGAAGCGGTCCTCCTGCTTGGAGAACTTGTCTTTGTAGTCCTGGGAGACTGCGGCGCGGATCTCCTTCTCCTTCTCGCGGAGCTCCTTATTGAGCTCGTCCTTCCGCTCTGCAAGCCGCGTGTTGGCTCGCTCCACGTTCCCCTTGTGGGCGGCCACCTCGCGCTCGAGCTTGCTGAGCGCCGTGGCAACGCTGTCTTCGCGGGCCTCGAGGGCCGTGCGCTGTCCTGACAGCTCCTGCTCCCTCAGCGCCAGCTGCTCGTCGCGCCGGCGCGCATCCTCCTCGCGCTCGCTCAGAGCGCGCCCGCGGGCCTCCAGGCTCGTGCGGAGCTCGTCAAGGGCGGACCGCACAACCCCAGCGTCCGCGAGGATCTTCTTCTCGAGCTCGACGAGCTCGGTGTGCTTCGCCGCCTCGAGTGCTCCACGGCCTCCCGCTCCGCCCTGGCCGCGGCAAGGTCCTCCGCCGCGGCTCGGCGCTCAGCTCTCAGGGGCTGAAGGAGCTCCTCCGCTTCGCGCATGGCCCCCTCGCGGACCTCCTCGGCGAAGCGCGCCGCCTCCTCGCGCTCCTCCCGCAGAGCCTGGTCACTCTTGCGCCGGGCCTCTACGGCCGCGTGGAAGGCAGCCCAGGCGTCAGCGAGCTCATCCCGCTGTCGGGCGAGCGCCTGGTCCTCCGTGGCCAGGTAGGCCTCGAGCCCCTCCAGAGACTCCCGTACGAAGCGGAAGGCGACATCGCGGCGCCCCCGGCCCCAGTCAAAGCCGCCCAGAGCGAGGCCCTGGGACGGTCCGCGAGGCGCAGAGGGTCCCGCACCAGCGTCCGGCTCGGTGGCAGAGGCCCCCGCGTGGGCCTGGGGGCTCGGGGGCAGGTCCTCCGTCTCGGCGCTCGGTCCCAGGCCTCCAGTGCTTCCCCCCTCGGGTGGCACTTCCCGGTTCGCGTCCGGGGCAGGAGCGTGGGGCCCGGTCCTCGCTGCTCCATCCTCCTCCTCCGCAGTGTCCGGCGGCGGCGGTGGAGTATCCTCCCTGCGGGACTTAGGAGGGCTCGGCGCCGATTTGGCACCCGCTGGAGCCCCTGGCTGCGCTGGGGGGGTGGCTGCGCGGGGTGGAGTGGGTACTCTCTCCACCTGCTCCTCCACCCGCTCCTCCTCGGGCGGTGGCGAAGACGCCTCCGCCTGAGGCACCTCCTCCTGAGAGCCTGCGGTGCCCCCCACCACAGGCCTCGAGGCCTCCGCTGCCGCGGTCTCGCCGGCTTCGACCTCCGGTCCAGCCTCGGGGGTGGCCCTCTTCACATTCACAGCCTTGCGAAGCCTGCGGCGCTTCGCAGGCTCTGGGCCGCTGGGATAAAAGGAAAAGATCGGTCAAGAAGAGCACGCAAGCAAGACTCAGAAAGGAAGAGCAAAGGCAAAAGAATCTCACCTGGCCTTCTTGGCGCGGGTGTCTACCCACGCCATGCCTGGCGAGCGCCACGAAGGCACGGCCCGGGCCCCCGCCTCAGGGGCCTCCTCGGCCTTCCTCTTGTGGCGAGCGCTCGGGGGCTCCCCGGCAGGCCAGTCATGTGCCGCCTTGGTCCTCGGCTCCTGGCGTCCCGCCGCAGCCTCCTCGCTGTCGCCAGAGGAAAGCTCGTGGACCTCCCCAGCCGGGGGCGCAACGCCGGAAGAGCTTCCCGCGCCCGCGGAGCTTCCCACGCCGGCGGAGGGCTCCACCCTCGTTTCCGCGTCGCCCTGCTCCGAGTCGGATGTGCTGGGCGACTCGGTGGTGTCCGCTGGCATGGGCTCTTCCTCCTCCTCTTCCCCCGCCAAGCCTAGCGGGGTGAACGCGGGCACCCGCGCCAGGGTGGCCCGGCGCTTGTCCGGGACTTCAAACAGGGGCCGTATCGCCACATGAACCCTCGCGGGCACCTCCGGGTTGACGAAGAGGCCTCCCAGGATGGTCTCGACGACCTCGGGGCGATGGTCGCTCATGTGCAGCCGCAGCGGGTCCGTAGGCCCTGTGTACGCCCACATCGGCTTCTTGTGCGCCTGAAGGGGGGCGATGCGGCGCCTCACGAACTCCGCCGCCACCAGCTGGCCGGTCAGGCCGTGCTCGCGAAGCGCCCTCAGATGGCCCACGAGGTCGGCCAGCGCGCGCCCCTCCAGGGAACGCTTGCCCCAGTGGGTGTTCTTCACGGGCGGCGCCTCGGGGACCTCGAGGAGGGAGCTCTCCGAGGGAACGCGGATGAGGAACCACTTCTGCCTGAAGTCATCCACCTTCTTCGACACCGCTGTCACGGGCCTATCGCCGCTCCAGGCCATGGGGATGTAGACGTCCCCCATGCCGTCCGCGATGCGAAAGGACACGCAGCCCGACCGCTCCTTCTTCGCAGTGTTCCGGAGCGCGTAGAAGCTTCGGAAGAGAGCGATCGAGGGCTTCACTCCCAAGTAAGCCTCGCACAAGAAGGCGAATATGGAAAGGACGAGGATGGCGTTGAGGTGGAGGTGCAGAAGGTGGATCTGATAGAACTCGAGGACGGCCTCGAGGAAGGGAGAGTATGGCGGCACCAGCCCAGCGAAAAGAGTCTGGAGGAAGATGGGGAAGTAGCCGGCGGGGAAGCGACCGGTCCGCGCAGGCAGAATGGCGCTGGCGCCGTGCTCATTATGCTTCCCGGCGACCAGGTGCTGGATCTTATCCAGCGCCGCCGCGGTGATGCGCGCCCCGACCAGAGCGGGGCCGAACTCCACCTCCTCCTGTGCGTCTTGACGGGCCAAGGCCGCCGTCGTCTTGCCCTTGGATCCTCCCATGGTCGGAGAAGGGCAGGAGCACGGAGGGAGCGAAAGGATGGGAGGAGTTGGCCGGAAGAAGGGAAGATTCGCCGGAGATGGGAGTCTAGGAGGCGGAGAACTGATGGACTGGATGGACAAGACTGGACGGGGTAATGACTGCGGCTCGGACCAACGCGCAGCTTTAAACCCCGTCCGAACAGTTACCAAGGCACGATCGTGGTGAACGTGGCGAGCGTGGTGGGCCCCCCCCACTACGCACGTTTCCGCCGGAGAAACCGAGTCGCCGCAAGTCCACCTCCAGGTGACGCGTGTCCCGCGGCCGGCCTGCAGTTTTGGGCCCACGACGCTTCGCCTAGTCCCAATGGGCCTCGACGTGCCCATCATGGGCCCGGGGGCTACTGTCGGCCCAGTGGATTCTAGGGTGTACAGAGCCCACTCTCCACGGACCGCACACGCGACAACATCTACGAAACGGCTAAGGGCCAAGCAAACCGCTTGGGGAGCCCCCCGAGGCAAAAACCCCTGGAGGGGACTTGAGGCGCCACCGGAGGCCTGAAGGAGGTTCCCCCCGAGGGCGTCCCACTTGAGGGCTCTCTCCCTCTGAAGGGAGCCAGCCCGGCTCCTCCCCCACGAGAGCCTCAGGCCCCTGAGGGGATACTTCGCGGCGAAGGAAGCGATGCAGAGCGCACATGGGCTCTGCAGCAGCCGCAGGGTGACGCGCGCGTCTGCGCGCGCGACAGCGACAGCGTCGCAGTTGCCGTTCCCGTGATAAAAGGGGTCAACAAAGCTCTGTGTCTCCTGCGCCGCCAACGAAGCTTTCCTCTTTGGTGATAAAGCAGTTGGCCGGCACAACGCTCCAACGACGACGTCACCGCGGGCACTCCCCACGGTCTCTGCCGCGCCTGCGAGCCGCTCTGCAAAGTCTGCAGCCTGTCGGCCACAGCGCGCCGCTTTAGCACGGAGGAGCTGCGTCCAAGGACGGAGGAGACAGCTGCCCTGCCACAAAGGCAGGCTTTACGACCATGGACCGAGTCCATGGACGAGCGAGCAGTGGTGCACCCCGCTCCGCCGCTCATCGCCATGTGGGAACCCTTCTACTGCGCAGGTCGCAGGGATGAGGCCCGGGGCAACTATATAAGGAGAGGGGGCACTTCCGTAGCAAAGGATCCGGAATTCGACCCCGAATTCGATAGCACCTTCCACCTCCGGACCTTCTCAACGCCCGGAGGCTCGCTGTACTGTAATCACCGCAGTGCAATTCAGACAAGCAGGAGTAGCGGTTTTACCTCACCTTGAGGGCCGTGAACCTGGGTAAGGGCCGGTGTCACTCTCTGTCGTGCAGCTCCACTCCAGGCACCGCGAGCAACGTCGCGGCGCGCATCGAGGGTTGTTTGACCTCCGTGTTCAGTCCCCCTTCGAACCTCTCTTCGGGGCGAGACTACCCCTGTTACGTGGGAGTCACTCCTCGACACAAGTGCACGCTAGAGGGTAGCAAATAACAGGAACGGTGCCCCCGTGCAGAACACGGGTTCTAACAGCGTATAGCTATATCTACGATAGATCGGCTCTGATTCCACTGAAGGGGATCGAGTGCAGAAAACAAAAAATTTCCTAGCAACGATATCCTTAAAACATGCCAAGATCTATTCTATGCAGATATAGTAGTACGAACGGAGATCGGAATACATACCCTTGTAGACCGAAAGCGGGGATTACGTTCCCGCACAAACGTTGTCGATGAAGACCGACGAAACCGACCTCAAGGTCGTGTAGAGGAAGCAGACCTCCCAGCACCGCTAGCGCAACACTTCGCAGGGCGTTACACACGTACGGTGGAGACGACGGCCTCCGAAGCTCCAGTCCAGGACGAGCAGCGGAAGACTTGGACCGGAACACCAGCAGCGCGGCAGCGGGCTATGGTGGAAGAGATCCCCCTCTCAACTCGGCGCAACTCCGACAAAGGGAATCACGAAATCGAGAGAGAATTGGGGAATTAATTGGTTAAATAAAAGGCCAGGGGTGCCCCTCTATATATAGGCTCCCAGGGGGGAGCCAACCTGCCAGCCAGGCAATGTGGGACTAATCCCACATGCCTGGTGCGGCTATGGCTGGTGCGACGGCCCCTTGGTGGGCCTCTTGGCCCACCTGGGTCGGCCACCCAAGCCCCCACCGAATTCCCTAGGGAATTTTTCCCCTCTTGGGCCTTCTTTCGACCAGAAGGCCCATTTAGGGAAATCAGCCTAAATAAATTCGAAAATAAATATATAAAATCATATTTAGACATTAATTACACTAATTAATATCAAACATATTATATATAATTTATTCTAGCTCCGAAAACTATTTCGTCGCTGCCCGATCTCCATCGGATCTCTCCCGGGACGTTCCCGGTGATCTCTTTCCTTTCCGGTTGTCTTGTCGAAACTCCTTAAGTGTGTTACCCTAGCGGTTCGATATAATAACAGGTACGATCGAGACTCCTCTCCGATCAACGACTAACTCGTAGGCCTGGACCCCATGAATTAATCCCTGTGATATAACGAATGACTTTCATCTATCAAACCTGAACGTAAAATCTTAAACCTTTTGCCATAGCGATACTTAGCGTGTCCGAGCGTCGTTCATAGATATCTCCATATCTAGCTTGACCTCGTTACCGACAACACTATCTTCTACTCGTCTATGATTTCATGTCTCCGTGACCTAGTCACATGCTTGCAAGCTCATTAGACATAATCTCACCGAGTTGGCCCTAGAGTATCTATCCTGCTATGCGTACTGGCAAATCCCGCTCTTGACCCCTCGTCTCAACTACTCCTTTCCGATACCCAAAAGTATCACCGTTATTGTCATACTAATTAAGATACGACGTTTGGTGCAATCAAAGTATCTTCCAGGAATAACAATAAGAGTTGGTCTCACGGTCAAAGGCGTAATGACTACGTCCTACAAATATGGGTATGTCCATCACATCGTTCTCCAACGATATGACTTCCATTGCCGACCGGCGCCATGCCCTATGATCGGGAAACCTCGATCATCGATCGCGCAACGAAACTAGTCTTAGTAGAGGCTACTAGGGACCTGGTTGTTTACGCATCACACCCGTATTAATGTTTCCGCTTAATACGGTTACAGCATGACACAAAAACGTATTATGAACAAACGAGATATGATAAAGAAATACACTTTATTAATTGCCTCTAGGGCATATCTCCTTCAAAAACTTATCCTTGGCACAACTCCAAACTGGGGAGTCACGGGATCCAAGGAGAGAGAGAGAGAGAGAGAGAAATTGGTGTCTCTTTAAAGGCCAGGGGTACCCATGTATATATAGGAGCCCGGGGGGCTGCCCAACCTGCCAGGCTGGCGGTGTGGGACTAAACCCACACCCCAGCCGGCCAAGGTGGTGCGCCGGCCCTAGGTGGGCCCCACTTGGCCCACCTAGGCCGGCCCCTCCCCCATGCGCACCAAGGAGGGGGGCTTCCCCCCCTCATGGGCCTTCTTTCCACCAGAAGGCCCATTTAAGGTATTCAGCCTTTAAAAATTCAGAAAAAATCAAAATAAAATATATTTAACTATTAATTACACTAATTAATATTAAATACATATTACATAATTTATTCTGGCTCCGAAAACTATTTTGTCACTGCCCGATCTCCATCGGAACTTTCCCGGGACGTTCCCGGTCTCTCTTTTCCTATTTTTCTCTTCCGGTAAAATGTCGACTCCCCTTAAGCGTGTTACCCTAGCGGTTCGATTATCTCACCAGACATGATCGAGACTCCTCTCCGATCAATGACTAATTCGTGGACCTTGGATACCCAGAATTAATCCCTGCGAGATAACGAATACTTTTCCTATCGAACCTGGACGTCCGAGTCTTAAACCTTTTGCCATGCGATACTTAGCGTGTCCGAGACTCGTTCATAGATATCTCCATACCTAGCTTGATCTCGTTACCGACACCGCTAACTTCTACTCGTCCATGATCTTATGTCCTGGTGACCTAGTCACATGCTTGCAAGCTGTTTCGACATAATCTCACCGAGTGGGCCCTAGAGTATCTATCCTGCTATGGGACTGGCAAATCCCGCTCTTGACCCCCCGTCTCAACATACTCCTTTCCGACACCCGAGAGGGACACCTTTATTGTCACACTATGTAAGATATGACGTTTGATGCAATCAAAGTATCTTCCAGGAATAGCAGTAAGAGTAGGTCTCACGGTCGGAGGCGTAATGACTACGTCCTACAAATATTGGGTATGTCCATCACACCGTTCTACCAACGACATGACTTCATTGTCAAATAGACGCCATGTCACATGATCGGGAAACCTCGATCATCGATTGCACAATGAACCAGTCAAATAGAGGCTACTGGGGACCTTGTTGTTTTACGTATCACACCTGTATTAATGTTTCCGCTTAATACAGTTATAGCATGACACAAAAATGCATTATGAACAAATGAGATATGATAAATAAAACTCTTTATTAAGTGCCTCTAGGGCATATCTCCTTCATTTCCTCCCATCCAAGAGAATTCCTGTTCTTACACAATTTATACCAATGCGCAGCTCTCCCAGTAAGTGATATGGAGAATAATTTCTTCCTGACTTTGTCCATTGTAATACCTGCACACTTGAACAACTCGCATAATTCATGTAAAAACAGTAAATGATCACCGGGGTGGACAGTTCCATCCCCTTCATAGCGGTTATCCAAAACACGATCAATAATTTTCATAGGTATTTTAAATGGCACTATTTCTTCAGGTGGCGCCTCATTTTCTACCTCAGCAGTGGTATAAGCCTTTCCAAACAGGAAAGCAATAGTTCCTCTCTCCATAATTAAGCAAAGTAGGAGAAAGAAATAAAAACATCACTTACAGCTAAAGTTTTTCTTACCAATTCCACTTACCAATAGCGCTTCACTCCCCGGCAACGGCTCCAGAAAATAGTCTTGCTGACCCACAAGTATAGGGGGTGTATCGTAGTACTTTCGATAAATAAGAGTGTCGAACCCAACGAGGAGCAGAAGGTGCTGACAAGCAGTTTTGATGAGGATTTCACTGTAAATACTAGCAGACAGGTTTTTAGGAGTTTTTGATATAACAGATAAATAAAGTGCGAGTGAATAAAGCGCAACAATAAAAATTGCAGCGAGGGGCCCAATCCTGTTCCGTCACCGGACACTGTGCCTTGCTCAATACCTTATTCTTGACAACCGGCAGAAAACCCTTCTTTGCCGTCTCCATACCGAACCGTTTCAGTATCTTGTCAATATAAGTACTCTGACTTAACGCTAATAGACGTCTTGATCTATCGCAATAGATCTTAATGCCTAAAACGTATGCAGCTTCTCCTAGGTCCTTCATCGAAAATTTACTGTTTAAATATTTCTTGACGCTATTCAGAAGTTCCACATTGTCCCCTATTAGTAGTATATCATCAACATATAGTACTAGGAACACAACTGAGCTCCCACTCATTTTCTTGTAAATGCAGGTCTCTTCGCTATTTTGGACAAATCCAAAATCTTTGATCACCTCATCAAAGCGAAGATTCCAGCTCCGAGATGCTTGCTTCAGTCCATAAATGGAACGCTGAAGTTTGCATACCTTGCCAGCATTTTCTGGATCGACAAAACCTTCAGGTTGTACCATATACAACTCTTTCTCAATGTTACCATTTAGGAACGCTGTTTTGACATCCATTTGCCATATCTCATAGTCATAATATGCGGCAACTGCTAGCAAAATCCGAATAGACTTTAGCATCGCTACCGGTGAAAACGTTTCATCGTAGTCAATCCCATGAACTTGTCGGAAACCCTTTGCGACAAGCCGAGCTTTATAGACGGTCACATTACCATCAGCATCAGTCTTCTTCTTAAAGATCCATTTATTCTCGACGGCCTTGCGCCCTTCGGGAATCTCCATCAAAGTCCACACTTTGTTATCATACATGGATCCTATTTCGGATTTCATGGCTTCAAGCCATTTCTCGGACTCAGGACTATCCATAGCCGCTTTGTAGTTCGTAGGTTCGTCTTGTTCAATCAACATGACGGCGCAAACCATGTTGCCATACCATTCAGGGGCGATCCGAGATCTCCCTGACCTACGAGGTAGAATAGCACCCTCGACATCTTCTCCCACTCCATCTGTGGAGGACGTTTCCGGAACAGCTTCCGTTGCGCCACTCGGAATTTCGAGTTCAGGATCAACGATCTCGTCGAGGTCTATTTTCCTCCCACTTACTCCTTTGGCGAGAAACTCCTTCTCGAGAAAGGTACCGTTCTTCGCGACAAACGTTTTGCCCTCTGCTTGGTTGTAGAAGGTGTATCCTTTGGTTTCCCGCCGATACCCTACAAAGACGACTTTCTCCGACTTCGGTTCGAGTTTGTCGGGCTGTAGTTTCTTAACATACGCCTCACAACCCCAGACCTTCAGGAACGACAGCTTAGGTTTCTGGCCATGCCATACCTCATACGGTGTCGTTGCTACGGATTTGGACGTAGCCCTATTTTAAATGAATGCGGCTGTTTCTAACGCATACCCCCAAAAAGACACGGGCAAGTCGGTAAGAGACATCATAGATCGGACGCTATCTAATAGGGTACGATTACGTCGCTCGGACACACCGTTGCGTTGCGGCGTTCCAGCTGGCGTAAGCTGCGGCACGATGCCACAGGCCTTCAGATGTGTGCCAAACTCAAAACTCAAATATTCGCCACCACGATCGGATCGAAGGTGCTTGATTTTCTTGTTGAGTTGATTTTCAACTTCACTTTGAAATTCTTCGAACTTTTCAAATGTTTCAGACTTGTGTTTCATCAAATAGATATACCCATATCTACTCAAGTCATCGGTGAAGGTGACAAAGTAACGATAACCATTGCGTGTCGACACACTCATTGGTCCACACACATCTGTATGTATGACTCCCAATAAGTCCGACGCCCGTTCCATGAAACCATTGAACGGTGTCTTGGTCATTTTGCCCATGAGGCATGGTTCGCATGTGTCGAGGGATCCAAAATCCAACGAGTCCAGAAGTCCATCGGCATGGAGTTTCTTCATGCGCTTTATACCAATATGACCGAGACGGCAATGCCATATATACATGGCGGTATCGCTACTAAGTTTAATCCTCTTGGCATCTATGCTATGGATGTGAGTACTACGATCGAGATTCAACAAGAATAAACCATTACTCTCGGGAGCATTAACATAAAAGATATCATTCATAGAAATAGCACAACCACTTGATACTGATTTGAATGAATATCCGTCTTGCAACAAGCAAGACCCACTGATAATGTTTACACTCAAGGTTGGTACAAAATAACACTTATTCAGAACCAAAACTAATCCCGATGGTAGATGTAGAGGGAGTGTGCCGACAGCCACCACGTCAACTCTTGATCCGTTGCCGACGCGCATCGTCACCTCGTCCTTTGCCAGGCGCCGTTTATTCCGCAACTCCTCCTGAGAGTTACATATATGAGCAACAGAGCCAGTATCAAATACCCAGGTGTTGCTACGGGCGCAGGTAAGGTACACATCAATAACATGTATATCAAATATACCTTTCTCTTTCTCGACAATCTTGCCGGCCTTCTTATCTTCCAGATATTTGGGGCAGTTGCGCTTCCAGTGACCATTTCCCTTGCAGTAGAAGCATTCCACGCCAGCTTTGGGACCAGGTTTGTTAGTCTTAGGCTTGGCAACGTGCTTGCCATCCTTCCTAGACCTCCAGTTTCTCCTGCCCCTGCCGCCAGGTTTCTTAAAATCGACGGCCTTGTTGACCATCAACAGCGTGTGCTCCTTCTTGATTTCCACCTCAGCAGTTTTGAGCATCACGAACACCTCACCCAGGGACTTAGCCATGCCCTGCATGTTATAGTTCATGACGAAGCCTTTGTAGCTAGGAGGCAACGATTGCAGCACCCTATCAATCGCCAGCTCATCAGGAATCTTGCATTTCAGAGCATTCAGGCGTTGAACGTAGCCAGACATCTTGACCACGTGCTCGCTCACACTGCTGTGCTCTTCCATCTTGGCTGAGAAGAAAAGCTCAGAAGCTTCATATCTCTCAGCCTTAGCCTGCGGCGCAAAGACAGCCTTGAGATCAGAAATTATCTCGAAGGCACTCATCTTCTCAAAACGCTTCTGCAGGTCGGCTTCCATGGCATAGAGCATGCCACTCTGGACAAAGGAGGAATCCTCCGACCTGGTCTGGAAGACCTTCTTCTCATCGTCGGAGGCATCATCTGCCAGAGGGTCACCCAGGGGGGCTTCAATCACATAAGCCACCCTGTGGGGAGTGAGGAGGACCCTCAGGTTGCGGAACCAGGCCATGAAGTTTGACCCATTGGTCTTAAGCTTTTCTTTCTCAAGGAACAGGCCTAGGTTAAAGGAGGGGCGAGACATCTACAATGGAATTTGCAAAACATAAGACTTTGTTCATAATATTTTGAGTTCAAGTATTTTCGAAAATAACTATAAGAACTCCCACTCAAAACGAGTATCCCTCTCATCGTTTTAGTGCTTACACGACCCTAATCCATTGTGCAACCCCTCATCATCAAAGCCGGCAACACAACTTCAAAGGTAGACATCGGAATGTCAATCACAACAACTCTGTGACTCATGCTCGACCTTTCGGTCACCTTGTTCCGAGGCCATGTCTGTACATGCTAGGCTCGCCATAATAACCTTCAACGAAAGTGCTTGTGCAACGTGGCTTACACCCACTGTATGCGAACGACGATATGTCTGACAACCGATCATCACGGCCTGCCTCATAACGTAGAACATTCTTGGTGGTGCACGTTGAAGGGAGAACACAAATGGTATTTTGGAGGGATCATCTTATATAACTACCGCCGTGTAACTAATATATACTATATATATATATACACACAATATAAGATGCACTCAAAACATCAAATGTAATGCGACGTGATATGGTCCTTGCGCCGGTGGTCTCCTTCGCGCCAACAGTTCATAAACAATTTAATAAACTTACCTTGACCATATCACACAGCCCCTGCAAAATAAAGTTAGACGCCTCTACTTTATCTTTTGCATATTTTACGTGGCTTGGGGCTTTCGTAAATAGAACCGCTTCATACCTACGAACCTATGACCACAACAACGATCAAATAATTGCATATTTATTCATCCCTTTCGGGCCCTCCATTGAAAATGCAAAGCCAACTAAAGAGAGAGAGACAGACACCCGCCAGCCACATATACGGAACCAGCCGTATGTCAGTTGTGGAACCAGTCTCGCGTAAGCGTACGCGTAAGGTCGGTCCGGGCCGCTTCATCAACTCGATACTGCCGGCAGTGCAAGTACACGCGAGAGGGTAGCAAATAATAAGAACGTTGCCCCCGTGAAAAACACGGGTGCAGCTAGCGCATAGCTATATCTACGCATAGATCGGCTCTGATACCACTGAAGGGGATCGCATGCAGAAAACAAAAAAATTTCCTAACATCGATAACCTTAAACTAGCCAGAATCTATACTATGCAGATATAGTATTACGCAGGGGGTTCGGTACACATACCCTTGTAGACCGAAAAGCGGGGATTACGCTCCCGCACAAGCGTTGTCGATGAAGCCGACGAAGACTTTGATGCCGTGTAGAGGAAGCAGACCTCTAGCACCACTAGCGTGGTGCCTCGCAGGGCGTCACACATGTACGGTGAAGCCGACGAACTCCGGGCTCCGATCCAAAGACGAAGCAGCGGAAGACTGGGACCGGAAGACCAGCAGCACGGCGGCGTGCGTATGGTGGAGAAAACTTATCCTTGGCGCAACTCCAAACTGGGGAGTCACGGGATCCAAGGAGAGAGAGAGAGAGAGAAATTGGTGTCCCTTTAAAGGCCAGGGGTACCCATGTATATATAGGAGCCCGGGGGGCTGCCCAACCTGCCAGGCTGGCGGTGTGGGACTAAACCCACACCCCAGCCGGCCAAGGTGGTGCGCCGGCCCTAGGTGGGCCCCACTTGGCCCACCTAGGCCGGCCCCTCCCCCATGCGCACCAAGGAGGGGGGCTTCCCCCCCTCATGGGCCTTCTTTCCACCAGAAGGCCCATTTAAGGTATTCAGCCTTTAAAAATTCAGAAAAAATCAAAATAAAATATATTTAACTATTAATTACACTAATTAATATTAAATACATATTACATAATTTATTCTGGCTCCGAAAACTATTTTGTCGCTGCCCGATCTCCATCGGAACTTTCCCGGGACGTTCCCGGTCTCTCTTTTCCTATTTTTCTCTTCCGGTAAAATGTCGACTCCCCTTAAGCGTGTTACCCTAGCGGTTCGATTATCTCACCTGCCATGATCGAGACTCCTCTCCGATCAATGACTAATTTGTGGACCTTGGATACCCAGAATTAATCCCTGCGAGATAACGAATACTTTTCCTATCGAACCTGGACGTCCGAGTCTTAATCCTTTTGCCATGCGATACTTAGCGTGTCCGAGACTCGTTCATAGATATCTCCATACCTAGCTTGATCTCGTTATCGACACCGCTAACTTCTACTCGTCCATGATCTTATGTCCTGGTGACCTGGTCACATGCTTGCAAGCTCTTTCGACATAATCTCACCGAGTGGGCCGTAGAGTATCTATCCTGCTATGGGACTGGCAAATCCCGCTCTTGACCCCCCGTCTCAACATACTCCTTTCCGACACCCGAGAGGGACACCTTTATTGTCACACTATGTAAGATATGACGTTTGATGCAATCAAAGTATCTTTCAGGAATAGCAATAAGAGTAGGTCTCACGGTCGGAGGCGTAATGACTACGTCCTACAAATATTGGGTATGTCCATCACACCGTTCTACCAACGACATGACTTCATTGTCAAATAGACGCCATGTCACATGATCGGGAAACCTCGATCATCGATTGCACAATGAACCAGTCAAATAGAGGCTACTGGGGACCTTGTTGTTTTACGTATCACACCTGTATTAATGTTTCCGCTTAATACAGTTATAGCATGACACAAAAACGCATTATGAACAAATGAGATATGATAAATAAAACTCTTTATTAAGTGCCTCTAGGGCATATCTCCTTCATTTCCTCCCATCCAAGAGAATTCCTGTTCTTAAACAATTTATACCAATGCGCAGCTCTCCCAGTAAGTGATATGGAGAATAATTTCTTCCTGACTTTGTCCATTGTAATACCTGCACACTTGAACAACTCGCATAATTCATGTAAAAACAGTAAATGATCACCGGGGTGGACAGTTCCATCCCCTTCATAGCGGTTATGCAAAACACGATCAATAATTTTCATAGGTATTTTAAATGGCACTATTTCTTCAGGTGGCGCCTCATTTTCTACCTCAGCAGTGGTATAAGCCTTTCCAAACAGGAAAGCAATAGTTCCTCTCTCCATAATTAAGCAAAGTAGGAGACAGAAATAAAAACATCACTTACAGCTAAAGTTTTTCTTACCAATTCCACTTACCAATAGCGCTTCACTCCCCGGCAACGGCGCCAGAAAATAGTCTTGCTGACCCACAAGTATAGGGGGTGTATCGTAGTACTTTCGATAAATAAGAGTGTCGAACCCAACGAGGAGCAGAAGGTGCTGACAAGCAGTTTTGATGAGGATTTCAGTGTAAATACTAGCAGACAGGTTTTTAGGAGTTTTTGATATAACAGATAAATAAAGTGCGAGTGAATAAAGCGCAACAATAAAAATTGCAGCGAGGGGCCCAATCCTTTCTAGAGCAAAGGACAAGCCGATTTGTTTACTTATGATGACCAAGCGTTCTTGAGGACACACGGGATTTATGTCTAGTGCTTTCGCTTCATATAGATGATTAATCTTTAGTGTTTTGATAAGTGTCGTGTGGGTGAACCTATGCTAATGCACCGCCCTTCCTAGGACTAATACATACTTGTGATTATACCCCTTGCAAGCATCCGCAAATACAAGAAAGTAATTAAGATAAATCTAACCACAGCCTTAAACTCTAAGATCCTGCTATCCCTCATGCATCGAGATATTAACGGGGGTTTAGATTTCTGTCACTCCGGCAACCCCACAATTAATATTCGAATACACAATGCATTCCCCTAGGCCCACAAAGGTGAAGTATCATGTAGTCGACGTTCACATGACACCACTAGAAGAATAGCACCACAACTTAAATATCAAACCATTAAATATTACTCAACATAGTGCACTACTAACATCTAGACTTCACCCATGTCCTCAAGAACTAAACGAACTACTCACAACACATCATTTGGAACATGATCAGAGATGATATAATGATGGGTAACAATCTGAACATAAACCTTAATTCAACGGTTCCACCCAATAGCATCAATAACAATAGTAATTAACACCGGGAGAGTTTCCCCTATCAAACACACAAGATTCAGTCCTAGATGTTACAGCGGGAACGAAGTGGAGCGGTGGAGTTGACGGTGACGGCGGTGGAGATGATGGTGACGATGATCCCGATGACGTGCAGCTCGATGACGGTGACGATGGCGACGATTTCCCCCCTCCGGGAAGGGATTTCCCCGGCAGATTTCAGCCTGCCGGAGAGCTTTCTTCTCTCTATGGTTTTCCGCCTCGTGGCGGCGGCGGAATAATTCTAACTCTTCGTTGAAGTTCTTAGGTTTTCGGGGGGATGAAGTACGCGAAGGGGCACGACAGGAGGTGGGCCAGGCCGGCCAGACCACCTGCTCGCACGGCTCCAGGCTTGGCCGCGCGAGGAGGGGGTGTGGGCCCCCTGGGCCCCACCTTGGCCTCTCCTCGTGGCTCCCTCCATGATCTGGCAAAGTAATATTTTCCACGGTCTTCGTTCTGTATTTTGATCTTCGCAAATAGTGTATCTTGACGGTGCTTTTTCCAGCTGTTTCCAGACTCCGGTGATCAATTCTCCAATAATCATCAAACATGCAAAATAGATGAAATAACATAAGTATCATCTCTAAATATGAAATATATCAATGAATAACAGTAAATTATGATATAAAATAGTGATGCAAAATGGACATATAAGGAATCTTGTAAGAAAATAAATTAATATAGCACAAAGTGACTAGCATAGGAACGCAAAACAAGTGCAACTTCAAAAATTTCAACATAAAGAGAGTAGACTTAATATTATTGTGATGTATGAATCCATTTCTCCCTCTCTCATAATGACCAGTGGGTCTTAAGGTACCCAGCAAATAAAAGCAAATCAAGAGAAGGCTCAAAACATTCATCATAAAGAGAAGAAACTTAGTAACATGAAGATCTCTATAACCATACTTTCCTCTCTCAAAATAATTTTCAGCGGCATCATGAATAAACTCAACAATATAGCTATCACCTAAAGCATTCTTATCATGATCCATAAGCATAATAATATCATTACTCTCCACATAAGCATAATCAATTTTATTAGTAATAGTGGGAGTAAAACTATCACATCCATCATTGTAATTATCATAAATTGGAGGCATAAAATAATCATAATTAATTTTATCCTCAATAGTAGATGGACTGAAAATATCATATTCATCATTATAAACGTCATATATAGGAGGCATATCATAATCAACATAAACCATATCCTCAATAGTAGGTGGACCGAAAATATCACAATGACTATAATTATCATATATTGGAGGCAAAGTATCATCAAAAAAAAAATTCTCCTCAAAGCTTGGGGGACTAACAATAACACATTCATCAACAATGGCTTCCCCAAGCTTAGACTTTTCCATAGCATTAGCAATAATGGTGTTCAAAGAATTTATACTAATAACATTAACCACTATTATGCAAACAAACTTCCATAGGTTTTTTAATTTTCTCTTCAAACACATCATGTCCTAACTCAAGATAAATTTCATAGAGCTCTCTAATTTTTTTGTTGTTTTCCATTAGGCCTAACTAGTGAAAATAAAAACAAGAGACAAAAAGTAATAACTGCAGGATCTAAAGGAGATATCTTCCAACGCTTACCTCCCCGGCAACGGCGCCAGAAAATACACTACAACACAATCATCACGTAGAGACGTTATTCATAAGACGCATTTACTATTGTCTCTAGAATAGTAGAGCGCCTCAATGTATGGACGCTTTCTGAGACGTTTCACATCGCGTCCCAATTTTCTTAAATAAGAGACAATAAAATAAATAATTTTTACAATATACAAATCATGGTGACGAATTTTGGGACGTTTTAGATTACGTCTCTATCAGGAGAAAGATCTTAGGACCGTGCTATTAATGGCACGTGTCCCAGATTAATCTTTCATGGGCAGAGATGGATAAGTAAGCCATGCGGTACCCATCCACGTAGATTCTTTTTCTTTCAAACTTTAAAATGCTTTATCTCTTAAACCGTAAATCAAAATTAAGATCCGCTTTCACGGTTGGCTTTTTTGTGACGAGATCTTTAGAACTAGACCCCATCTTGATATGTTTTGTCAACTTTTTTTATCCCACTCTGTTTACCAGTTTATACTTATTTAGTCACCAAGGTATTGCTAAGTTGGTTACCAGGTTAAAATCAAAGAGTTGCCAGCCTCTTTAAACTTTTCTACACACCAACGTAATCCCACTGGTGACGTTAATTCCAAATTTACACGTTTAGAATGATGTAATCCTCACTCTTTTGACATGTTCTGACATGTAGAACATGGCTATTGCAGAAAAATATGTAAAAAATACCTGGTAACTATGCATTATTGGGTGGTAACTTTTAACTGGTAATATGGTACTGACGGTGAAAAAAAAAGATCATCAAAACATATTAAGATGGGATCTTATTTTGAAATACTCGTCGAGACGAACCCAATGGTGAAGACGGATCGTCAATTATATTAACGGTTTAAGAGATAATTTATTTTGAATTTTCGGTTGCGGAAAGATTCTCTGCATGCATGTGTTGTTCTGTATCTCTAGTTCTTCATGCGCGCCGTACAGAAGACGTTGATGGGGCACGTTCTCTTGTTAGATTAACCGAAGATCTTACGCTATTCATAATAGATAGAATAATTTTCTTTGGAGTACAGAAAATTGAAGAGACGCGCGCGTCTAAAATACGAAAAGTAACCCCAGGGAAATTTTGGTCTTGGCGCTAAGTTTTTGGTTTTACCGCTTAATAACTCTTCGCGCTTTTGTTTTTGCGAAAAAGAGAACCTAGTAGTATATAACGTCGCCCACCTTTTCCCCTCGCCTCCATGTCTTCGGCCGCCACTTGAACTGCTCATTGAAGATCGGATCTGATGCCTCCGTCAGGTTAGTGCTCCTCAAACTCATATGTTGCAGATTTTCAAGTCCCGTAATTAAATCTAATCCATCCCAATTGATCCCGTCCTTTTCTCATTCTGATTCTAGGTTCATCACGATCTCCTTCTCTCTGATGCCGTCGGAGAGTCGAGTCGTCGCTGCCGTCAAACTGTGGAGTGCAGGAGGATCTGCTGACGAGGATATGCCGAACGGATATCCTGTCGTGTGGGTACCCGGTGCACGTGATGACTATAGCCCAATTGTCAATAGGCTGGCAAAGCCCATCAAGGAAGGCCCAAGACAAAGATTGCTTTCCAAGTTATTTATAGTCGGTTGTAGTTTCCATATTTGTAGTCCTAGTCGGTTACGTACCCGAGACCCAGCCCCCCATATAAGGGCTGGGAGGGCTACCGATCAAAGACACGCACATCAGAACCTCCAAACCCCAGCGAGACGAACTCTCGCTGGACCCTTGTAACCATCGCATATTCACAAGAGCAATAACAGACAAGCAGGAAGTAGGGGTGTTACCTCAGTCGAGGGCCCTGAACCTGGGTAAATCCCGCTTGTCAGCCGTCGAGTCCACCAGCACTACGCGTTCTCTACCTCATAACTCTAACCCTAGGCTATCGACTATGGGTATGGATGAGGGATCCCCTCGTCAATTGGCGCCGTCTGTGGGAAGAGGTAGTGTTGGGTCTACAGACTCGCTGGTTCTGACCTCAAACGGCAACTCGCCGACTACATCTGCAGACAGCCACGCGCTGACAATCTCGACTGGCGTTGGAGCGTCAGGCGATCAGTCGCCGACTTCGCAAGCCGCCTCGCCAAAAAGAATCAAGCCGTACTCATCGGATGCACAGGAAGTTTTCGCTAGTCTCGATTCAGGTTTCGATCTAACCATTGGGGAGCACAATTTTTTCGTCGATAAGCTTGGTGTGCAGGTGACGAGGGGATCCCTCATCCATACCCATAGTCGATAGCCTAGGGTTAGAGTTATGAGGTAGAGAACGCGTAGTGCTGGTGGACTCGACGGCTGACAAGCGGGATTTACCCAGGTTCAGGGCCCTCGACTGAGGTAACACCCCTACTTCCTGCTTGTCTGTTATTGCTCTTGTGAATATGCGATGGTTACAAGGGTCCAGCGAGAGTTCGTCTCGCTGGGGTTTGGAGGTTCTGATGTGCGTGTCTTTGATCGGTAGCCCTCCCAGCCCTTATATGGGGGGCTGGGTCTCGGGTACGTAACCGACTAGGACTACAAATATGGAAACTACAACCGACTATAAATAACTTGGAAAGCAATCTTTGTCTTGGGCCTTCCTTGATGGGCTTTGCCAGCCTATTGACAATTGGGCTATAGTCATCACGTGCACCGGGTACCCACACGACATGATATCCGTTCGGCATATCCTCGTCACTAGCCCCCGAGTGCTTGGCTGATTCGGAGAATTAGGCATGGACTCACTTGACAGTGCTCGTCACATGTTTGTGTTCGATATCGTACGTTGTGTATTGTCTTTCGACTATGAGTTTATGTTTTTGACAAAGGATTATTGACTTAGTAGGCCTGGATTTACTCGACAAGTCGAGACCAGTTAACTGCACCTTTGGGCAAAACCTTACTAGCCTTCAATCAAGTTCGAGTCCCCGGGCCCGAACCTGGAACATACTGGACAGATCCGACTCAGGCCGTTGAGGTCTTACTGAGTCGTTCTACAGTTTTAACTTTGCCACCCAGCGCGTCCGCCGGGATTTTCATCGCATCTGCTGATACGGAAAAGGATTAAGGACTTAACACTGCCGGAGTGGTCCTCAGCCCAGCTCGACTGATCGGCGGGTCTTACCTTTGCATTTTATGCATGCAGCATCCGAGTGTCATCGACTGACGCAACTCGGGAATTTCCTTGAGTTTATGTCTTTTTGCTTTTTGAATCTATCGGGTGCGCGACAGCGCTCCCGATGGGAGTAGCCCCCGAGATTGTGCTTTATTACTCGTAATGAAGGATAATCTCAAATTAATGAGCGTGAAGAAAAGTGCCAGTCGAAGACATTTCCACCCGCTCCTAATGAGATGCGTTTGAAGTCACTCGAAGTGTTTGCTCTTGACTTAGCCGATAGACTTTTGAAGGGTTGCGTGACTTTTGCATACGTCCGTCGAAGAAATTTTTTTTACCCGCTCCCGATGGGAGTATATTGTGCTTGGGTCAGTCGACTACTTGTCGACTATAACTTTTATATGTGTAGTCGAGAAACTTTCACATGACTGCATGTCACTGGTTCCGTCGACTGTATTATCGACTATTCATTTCGCATTCACCAACCTGCAAACCAAGTGATGTCATGCATGACCACCGTGGCGTGCGCGCAGACCTTTGACAGGACGTGTCATTGTGGGTCCGCTTGTTTGACCGTGGTGACCGCCGGTTCAGTTCTGATTTGACCGGACGTGGCGAAATTTCCGCGGGCGCGATCATGACTTTCCTCGTTTTTCGTGCGTAGTGGGCGTTGTGGCCTGCGACGGTCTCTCTTCGATAGCGCCACGTGGCTTAGTGATTATGCACGAACGGCCGAGATTGTTTCTTCCACCTTGGTAAATACAGGTTTCACCGCCGTAGATTAATTCCCTTTGCCATTTGCATCCTCTGCCTCCTGCTCCTAGCGCGCGCACTTCCTTCGTTTTTGCTCCTGCTCCTCCTCTGCTCGCCATGGCTCCTAAGAAGAACACGAGCGCCGCCATCCCCTCTTCCTCCGCCAACGTTGGCAAGAAGAGGAAGGGTGCTGCTGCTGCCGCGGCCTCCGCGGGAAATCCCGCCGCCGCCTTGAAGAAGATTCCCGGCGACTGGGTGAAGTCCACCATCACCGAGAAGAAGTTGGCGGCATTCCGCCATACCGGACTTCTCCCGCCGGCCGACAAGCTCGCCGCCCGCGCGCCCTCCAACAGGGAGGTACTCCTTGAGCCCCGCGCCGGCGAGCGCGTTTGCTTTGCTGAATTTTTGCCTCGCGGCTTTGCTCTCCCGCTGCACGATTTTGTGCGCGGGCTTCTTTATGCGTACGGGGTGCAGATCCACGATCTCACCCCCAATAGCATTTTGCATATTGCCTGTTTCATGGCTTTATGCGAGTGTTTTTTGGGGGTGTCCCCAAGCTGGGCACTCTGGAAGTCCATCTTCCGAGTGCGTCACATGGTCCGTGATGGGCGTGTGAGCCCTCTTGGCGGAGTGGGCATCCAGGTCCGCAGCGACTGCCACTACTTCAACCTCAAGGCAGTCGACTCTGCCCAAGGATGGAGGAACAAGTGGTTCTATGTCCCAGTCGACCAGGACGTGCGCCCGGCTTTCTCGATTGGGAAGACCCCGCTGAAGACGAAGGCATGGGAGCATTCCCTCTCGACTGAGGAGAAAGAAGAAGCTGCCCCCCTTATGGAAAAGATCAGCAAGCTGATGGGCACCGTTACTGGTGTCCAGCTGATGAGCACCTTCATCAAGCGTAGAGTGTGGCCCCTGCAGCAACGCTCCCACGCTATGTGGCGATATGAAGGACCACTCGATGCCACTCGAATGAGCGATGCTGAGTTGTCGCCCAATGAGCTGGATGCGCATGTGAAATACATCACCAGCATCAAGGCCGACGAAACCATCGACTTCAACTCCTCCGTCGCTCCTTTTGGATTGGAAAACGCCCTCCCTGAGGTAAGCATTGTCGACTGTGTGTTTTGTTTTTTTTTTTTTTTTTTTTTTTTTGGCGTACATACCTTTTGAATGTTGTTTTTGTGTTGGCGATCAGGGCCATTCGACTGACGCCTCTCTTCCTCCCCTCCCCGAGTTTGGTCCTGCCGATGAGGCAGCTTTGCTAGATGAGGGGAAGAAGACCGTCACTCCTCCTCCCTCGGCTAACACCTCCGCCACAGAGGAGACGGAAACCGAGGAGGTGGGCCCGGTTCGTATGGGTGGCAACACTGCGACTGAGCCTGCCGCCAAGCGTCGCCGTGTGCCTCGCCAGGAGGTCTCGAGTTCCTACTCGGGAAGCGCGGAGCAACGGGACTTGGAGGATTCTGGCTGCTCCTCGCCTGCGAAGGCCGTGTCCCCTCTGGCTCGGCGCTCACCATCGCACTCGACTGGCCGCCTTAGCTTCGGAGGCCCCTGCCTCGACGTTGAGCCGGACTCAGATGAAGGCGAGCACAGGTATGTAGTTATGAAGTATTTTCGCTATGTTCGTTTTTCGCTTGCTTTCATACTTTGCCTTACGCTCGTTGACACTATTGCAGCAGCGCCGGTGACGATCGAGTGCAATCGCCTCCTTTTGTGGAGGAGTCGACTGTGGCCTCGCCTCATGCTGAAGTGGACGTTGCTCAGACCACCCTGGTGGTTGAGGCAACGACCACCTCTTTAACGCCACCTGCTACCGCTTCGACTGCGTGCCCTTCCGCATCCGCGCCTTCCTCTTGGACTGACCATGTGAGTATTTTCACGTTTTATGTGTTATGCTACGTCTCGCTGACATCCTTTTTGAATCTTTTCAAAGCCTGCCGTCCGTGACCTTGTCGCGGCTGGTAAAGCCTTTGTGCAGTCGGAGGAGGAACGGGTTGCTCTTCGCTCCCACCTCGACGATCTAAGTCGTAAGCTTTCCTGACCTTGTCCCGGGATTTTCCGCTTGGTGATATGCGACTGAACTTGGAGTCAACTATCTCAGGTGAGAAGGACGCCATTGCGAAGCAGTCGTCTGAGCTGGAGCAGCGGCTGAAAGATCTGGAACGACAACTAGTCGACCAGCAGTCGCGTGCGAAGGAGGATCTCAACGATGCGCGGAACTCGGCTGCCTTGCGTGAGCAAGAGTATGCGGCTCAGGTGTCTGAGCTTGCGCGTATGATGGAAGGTTAGCAGGATTTGCTTTCGACTTACGCGCTTTTTGTTTGATTGGTCCTTATGTTGATTTTTGCCTCTGTTTTCTTTTGAAATCTTGAAGGGTCTGCAGCTTCATCCGCTTCCAAGGGCAAGGGGAGTGAAGACCTGTCACTCGACCGTGCCATTGAGAAGCTGAGTGCTGCCATCCAACACGCCAAGAGTTCTCTGGATACGTCCACTCGCACCCTTGGCGCTGTCTTTAAGGAGGTGCTTCCGTCGAGCGAAGTTCCTGCTACCGCGCAAGGTTTTGCGGACATGCTAGGCCCCGGCTCGTCGACTGTGGCGGAATTTGCGCGCGACTTGACGGTACGCGGCTCGGAATCTACCATCAAGCTTCTTCTTGGTAACGGCGTTGTTGCCGATTATGAGGCTGCCCTGTCTGACTTCCCGAAAAGACCAGACGGGCAGCCTTTGTCCTTGAAGGGTGTGACCGAGGCCGCGACGCGACTATCGCGCACTTGTATCGCCACCATGGAGCGCAGATCTGTTGCTGTTGCTTCTATGCCGAAGTCGCGTAGGGCTAGATCTGAGTCAGTGTCTCATATCTAGACTTTTAATTTTGACTTTTTGTAATGAAGATTTGACCACTAGCATGGGCACTTCGCTGCCCACTTTGTTTATGATATTATCCCTAACACTGCATCTTTCGCTATGTATCTGGCTTCTGTTGTCCTGTCTTGATTCGTAGCCTTATCTGAAATATATGATTATGCATTTGCCAGCCAGACGATACAAATTCGACTGAATCTTCCCAGCCGTGCGTGGATACTCGAGCGGCCGCCGAAGCTAGGAATGATGCCAAGGTTTTGGCTTATGCGAAGAAGCGAGTGGTTACTCTAGAACAGGAACTAAGGACCACTCAAACAGAATTGAAACTTCTTAAGGCAAAGCCTGCTCTTGCCACTCAACGCGAAGAATATGTGCTTGGCGAAGTCGAACACTCAAACAGGCAGCTTGAAGGTATGTACCCGACGATTGCCCTTGTGATCTTCTTATGTCTTCCTTGCTGATGGTTGCTCGTCTGCAGTTTTTGTTCATAATTTCAAAGAAGAGATGGAACGGGTTAACGAGCGTCTGGATAGCGCGACTGATAACCCGGTGACTGGTCGCCAGCATTTTTGGGCTGACAGGCATCGCGCCCGCGAACTTGCTACCCTTAAGGATCGAGTGTTTCGCGGCGCGGTCTTACTCGAGCGTTGCCGGGCGGCGTTTATGCGCATCAACCACTTTTTGTTTCCTGAGGGACCGCAGCCGCAAGGAATTCATGCGTTGGTTGATCTCTTCCAATCTGCCACTCCTATCCGAGAGGCTTTGACTCGAAGGGTTGTCCTTGGAGCCAACGCCGTCATGGGATATATTCGCAGCCAGCATCCTACCTTTCGTATCTCTTCGCCTACATCTGGCTCGCGTCTGGAGCAGAAGTTTTTGGACAGGACTGCGGTTTCGGCGGAGGTGTTTGTAGGTTGTTTGCACGACCAGCTTATCGACTCTAACTTGCCTGTAAAGGATGAGCCTATGTAGTTTGCGTAACTACCCGACCTCCGAGTTCCTCGAGTGAGGTGTGAATAGTAAGATGGTTATGTAAGCATGTATGTATCAGGTCCCCGAGCCTTCGGGTGGAATGTGAAAAGTAAGGCGTTTATGAGAGTTTGTATATGTACCGCGCCCGAGCCTTCGAGTGCAGCCGAGTTTTGCTGTTTTGAGATTAAGACCCAGCCCCCGAGTCTTCGAGTGTGGCTGAGTTTTTCTGTTTATGACCAAGACCCAGCCCCCGAGTCCTCGAGTGTGGCTGAGTCGGGAGTGATTTGGCTTATGATAGTAAATTATGCGAAGAAGAAAATCTTTCTTTATTCCAGATATTGGCCAGCAAGCCGCCTCATTAAAAACCTTCCAGTCCCCTTAGGTACCCTGGTAAGGAAAAGAGCGCGTCTGAAACCTGCTGGCCTTTCCGACATTTATGCTCTGTTACATTGATCGACTATGACATCTACGCATAGAAGCGACGCAAGTGCGCCACGTTCCATGGATTATTTGATAATTCTCATGTCTGGGCGTGCTTGAGTCGATAGGCTCCACCGTCGATGACTTCCGTGACGACGAAAGGTCCTTCCCATGGTGACGCGAGCTT
Organism: Poa annua; assembly: GCA_026929855.1. NCBI lineage: Eukaryota > Viridiplantae > Streptophyta > Magnoliopsida > Poales > Poaceae > Poa > Poa annua. Next base: position 45,230,551 of record CM049436.1, read on the forward strand.
GTGCACCTTCTTCTGCTTCATCCGGAGTACTAAGTCGCCCACCATGAATGTTCTGGGACGGAGTCGTCGACTGTGGTAGTTACGGAGATCCTGCTGATAAACAGCTGTGCGGGCGAGGGCCGCGTTACGCGATTCTTCGAGTAGATCCACCGAGTCTTCGAGTGACTCGTTTGCGTCGTCCTCGTCGTACAGCTCTACTCGTGGTGCGCTGAATTTCACCTCTGGTGGCAGTACTGCTTCTGCGCCGTAAACCATAAAAAACGGGGTAAACTGAGTCGAGGCGTTTGGGGTTGTGCGCAAACTCCATAGTACCGCCGGGAGCTCCTCGACCCAAGCGCCTGCGGCCCTTTTGAGTGGTACCAGTAGTCTTTTCTTAATGCCCGTGCAGACGAGACCATTGGCTTTTTCGACTTGTCCGTTGGACTGTGGGTGCGCGACTGATGCGTAATTGAGCGCGATGTTCCACTCTTTGCAGAAGGAACGAAACTCCTCGGCTGTGAAGTTTGTGCCGTTGTCCGTGATGATGCTGTTCGGGACGCCAAATCGATAGACGATAGATTTTATGAAATTGACTGCTGTAGCGGCAGTCGAGCTTGTGATTGGGACCGCTTCTATCCATTTTGTGAATTTGTCCACCGCCACCAGTAGGTGAGTATGTCCTCCGGGAGATGACTTTTTGAGTGGTCCGACCATATCCAGCCCCCATTGGGCGAAGGGCCACGCGAGTGGTATGGTTTTGAGTGCTGATGCGGGTGCATGAGGCTTGGTGGCGAATTTCTGGCACCCGATGCACCTTTTGACGATATCGTCTGCGTCCTTGAGCGCTGTGGGCCAGTAAAACCCTGCTCGGAAGGCTTTGGCTACGAGTGATCGACTGCCAGCGTGATGACCACAGGTTCCTGCGTGAATATCGCGAAGTATGGTTTTGCCATCCTCAATGTCCACACACCTTTGGAACGTACCTGAGATGCTTCGCTTGTAGAGTTCACCGTTGATGACGGTGTATGCCTTGGAACGTCGAGTGACTCGCCGAGCCTCTGCTGCATCGACTGGTAGTTCGTCGTGGAGTAGGTATGTTAGGAAAGGCTGAGTCCATGCTGGAATTACCTGATCGTCCTGGCATAGTAGCACTTCGACTGGCGGCTCCTCTGAGCTGGGCGTTTTATCTTTGGATGCAGCAGTCGAGGTTGATGGGGTCCGTTGCGTTTTGATGGACCTGTGCTGGATTCGCTCCAGGAAGACGCCTGGGGGGACTTGCGCTTTAGTCGAGCCGATGTTGGCTAGTGTGTCTGCTTCCTCATTGCTTTCTCGTCCAACATGCCGCAGTTCGCATCCGTCAAAATTGCCTTCGAGTGTGTTGTAGAGGTCACGATATGCGATCATGTTGTCGGCTATGGCGTCGCAAGCTTTCATTGTCTGCTGTACGACTAGATTCGAGTCGCCGTATATCATCAGTCGAGTACATCCCAGCGCCTTAGCCATTCGCATGCCGTGGATCAGGCCTTCGTATTCTGCCTCGTTGTTGGATGGTCGCTTGAAGTCCATCTGTAACACGTACTTGAGTTTGTCGCCTTTGGGTGATATGAGTATGACGCCTGCGCCTGCGCCTTCGTTCTTCTTAGACCCATCGAAATACATTGTCCATGAGTTGGACACATCTGGGATTCCTGGCAGCTGGGATTCTATCCACTCCGTTGTGAAGTCGGGTAAGACTTGTGCCTTGATGGCCTTCGGGTGATCATATGTGATCCCGAGTGGCCCGAGCTCGATGAGCCATTTTGCTACACGCCCTGTTGCATCGGGATTGGTGAGTATGTCCCCGATTGCTGATTTGCTGATCACTGTTATCGGGTGCTCCGTAAAATAGTGGCGCAACTTTCTGGATGTTATGAAGACAGCGTATGCCAGCTTTTGGAAGTGCGGGTATCTTTGCTTCGACAGGGACAGGACTTCGCTGACGTAGTAGACTGGCCTCTGTATGCTCTGAGTTTTTCCTTCCTCCATGCGTTCGACTACCAAAGCCGTACTTACCACTCTGTTTGTGGCTGCCACGTATAGGTACAAAGGTTCTTTCTCCTTGGGTGCCGCCAGGATGGGGGGATTTGTGAGTATCCGCTTGAGGTCTTTGAAGGCTGCTTCAGCTTCATCTGTCCACTCGAACTTGTCTGCCTTCTTCATCAGTCGATACAGTGGTAATGCCTTCTCGCCTAGCTTACTGATGAAGCGACTGAGCGCTGCTACTCGACCTGTCAACTGATGTACCTCGTACAGCTTTTTAGGTCTTTGCATGGTTAATATGGCCTGTATCTTTTCTGGGTTTGCTTCTATTCCCCGAGCCGATACTAAGTACCCCAAGAGTTCTCCGGCTGGAACACCAAAGGTACACTTGTCTGGGTTGAGTTTGATGTTGTACCGATTGAGATTGTCGAATGTTTCTCGCAAGTCTGCGAGTAATGTGCTTTCCTCCTTCGACTTGATGACGATGTCGTCTACATAGACCTCGACGTTGTTCCCAATTTGCGTCTTCAAACAGTTCTGCATCATACGCTGGTAGGTGGCGCCTGCGTTCTTGAGCCCGAAGGGCATTGTGGTGTAGCAATATACTCCGAGTGGAGTTGTGAAGGCTGTCTTCTCCTCGTCTTCGACTTTCATCCTTATCTGGTGATACCCTGAGTATGCATCCAGGAAGGATAAACGCTCGCATCCCGCAGTGGAGTCGACGATTTGATCGATACGCGGCAGTGGAAAATGATCTTTTGGGCAACACTTGTTGAGCCCGGTGAAGTCGACACACATTCTGGTTGCTCCTGTCTTCTTTTTCTCGACTAGTACGGGGTTGGCTACCCACTCTGATTTTTTGATTTCTCGAATGAAGTTTGCTTTGAGTAGTTTGTCTACATGCTTCTCTATGGTCTCTCTTTTGGGTCCGGAGACACGACGTATTGCTTGTTTGACCGGCCTAGTTCCTGGATTAAGCTGGAGGGAGTGCTCGGCGAATTCCCTGGGAATACCTGGCATGTCGGCTGCACACCATGCAAATATATCCCAGTTCTCACGGAGGAATTCGACGAGCGCGCTTTCCTATGCAGGTGATAGGCTTGTGGACACCCTGACTGTCTTGGCTGAATCAGTCGGGTGAACCTGGTGCTTCGTTATGCCGTCCGCGGTGCTAAACGTCTTGTCGACTGCCTGTTTCTTCTGTTCGGGCATGTATGTTGTGTCGCTGGTGAGCGAGAGCTCTTCGAGGGTTTGCTCCATACCGAATGTCTCGGAGATTTTGCTGAAGTCGCGGTCGCAAGCATCTGACCTTTGAAAATTTCCGTTGATTGTGATGACTCCTTTCGGGCCTGGCATCTTCAACTTGAGATATGCGTAGTGTGGCACTGCCATGAACCGAGCAAATGCGGGGCGCCCTAGTATGGCATGGTATTGTGACTTCCAGTCGACGACTTCGAATTCAATTGACTCGGTTTTGAAGTGGTTTGCGTCACCGAAGGTGACGTCGAGTTGTATCGTGCCTTCTGGGAGAACAGGTTTTCCTGGAACAATGCCATGAAAAGTGTTTGTGGACTGGGGTAGGTTTTCGACTGACCTGTTCATCCGGCGAAGCGTGTCGGCGAAGATGATGTTGATGCCACTGCCTCCATCCATGAAGACCTTGGTCATGGCGTATCCACCAATCTGAGCGTCGAGTACCAGGGCTGCGTGGCCTGGTCGGTAGACAGATGGTGGATGATCCTCTCGACTGAAGGTTATTGCGGTTTCAGATCCCCGCAGGAAGTCTGGTATGGCTGGAGGCGCCATAACCGCCATGTTAACGTGTCGAGTGTGGATCTTTTGCTGTCTGTTGGAGGGACGCCCTTTTTGAATCATGAACATCTGTCCCTGAGGCTTCGGGTATTGCTCCTCCGTTGCTTGAGGTATATGATGTATGGCTCCCGCGAATTGGCTTCCCGGGTTGTATGGTGGCGGAGGTGGTAATGCCGCGACTGGCTGTGCTGGGGGTGGGGTGATGTACGCTGGCGGTGCAATCGAGGGTGTAGTTCTTCTGATTCTTGCCGCGTAATCAGCCACCATTTGTTCGAACTCTCGACAATTTCCCATGGTGTGGTTGGAGGTTAGCCTCCCGTCTTCTCCCTTGAATAAGTGTAGCCTGCAGTGGTCACCCATCTTTTCTTGAAATGTTTTTTCTGGCTTTGCATCTGTTCGTTTGCGCCATTCTTGCCTTCGGTATCCGCTGCTATGCTGATCGCGGTCTCGACTGGTTCGTCGGTCGTCTGTTCGACTGTCTCGGCGGTCGTCTCCTCGACTGTCGCGGCGACTGTCGTTTCGACTGTCTCGACGATCTTCTTGTCGTCTGTCCTCCTGGATGTGATTGTCCTGTGAGAAACCTGCTGCGACGAATTTTATCTTGTCGTTGTCACTGTAATTATTTTTGCGTCTTCGTCTTCTGTCGTCCCTATCATGACGGTTTCGACTGCTGCGTCGATCTTCGTGGTCGTGTGGGGAAAGTGGACGCTTGGTCCTTATGGAATCTTCGCCATCTGCCCACTCGGTTGCTATCTTCATGAGCTCTGCCATGGATTTTGGCTTTTGGCGGCCGAGTGCTTCTCTGAAGTCTTCTCTGAGTACCCCCATGGTAAAAGCGTCCATGGCTCTGTCTTCGGAGATTGTGCCGACTGAATTGCGGATGGCAGTCCATCGCCTGATGTATGCTCGAATTGGCTCGTCCGACCTTTGCTTGCAAGCCCGTAATTCCTCGAATGTTTTGGGCCGCTCGCACAGAGGATCGAAATATTTGATGAAGTCTTCCCTGAAGTGATCCCAGGAATCGTATGACGCTTCGGGCAATGCTTTGAGCCAGTCGCGAGCTGTGCCTTCAAGCATCAACTGTATGTACTGCAGCGCTGTTGTGGTTGTCCCTCTTTGGCATACGACTGCGAGCTTGTAGTCCTCGAGCCAGCCTGACGGCTCTTGTTTGCAGTTGAATTTTGGCGTTGTTGGTAACCCGAATTTTTTGGGTAACTTGGCTTCGCGGATTCGTCGTGTGAAGCATCGCGCTCCGCAAGGTCCTGTATCGCGTCTATCACTCGAATCGTTGCTGGCGGATCTCTTAGATCGACTTCGTGAACGGCGATGCCTCGAGTGCCTTCGTGTGCCGCTCCTGTGAGGGCTTCGACTGCGACGTCCTCGCGAACGACTTCTGCTGCGCTCTCTGTGTTTCTCCGTCTGGAGTCCTTTTGCCGCGAGTGCGAGCGCTTTTAATTGCTGGAGATGTAGTTCTTCGGCTGGGTCGCCTGCTGGAGGTGTTGTTGCTTTGAGATATGCTCCAAGTGATATCAAGGCGCCTTCAGCTGTTTTGGGTACCAGCATGCCTTCGGAGTCCAGGGTCATGAACGAATGTTCTAAGTTGCGAGTGACTCCGGATCTCTCGCCCTCCGGGATATTGGCGAATCTCGATCTATGTCTGTGCTCCGTCGCACTCGTGGAGCTAACGGAAAACTGCCTTCTCCGCATACTCGAGATGCTGGCTTGCTTTCTGCGTTCTTCGAGTGTTGCTCTGTACTCCTTTAAGCGCATCGCTTCCTGCCAATTAAAATAATTGTATGTCATCCACTCCTCTGGGGTCGCGTCGGCGGGCATCATTGTGCAGTCCTTTATGATTTTGTCAACTTTTGCCGCCATCTCTGCTGTGATAGTCAGCGTTGTCACGCCATCTGGTAATGTGACTGTGCAAGGAAATTCTGTAGGTCTGCGACTAGCCGCTGCCGCTGAGGTTTCGGCGCTGAATGCAACATAGACCTGCCGAGGTATGACCGGGGGATATGTGTGTGTGCTATCGACACCGGTTATGGGTTCGGAGTCGTCGTCCCAACTCATGTCGGAGTTGTTGTTGATCTGGGCGTCGGTGTTGACGTATGTCTCGAGTGTTTTTTCAGGATCGTTTTCGTTGCTGGAGAGGAACTCGTGATCCGCTTGGATCTCTGGCCCGGTGAAGTCGGCGAGATAGATGCTGTCGCCCGTGTCTTCAATTTGCCTGTAGTCGGGTGCAGTGTCGAGTGTCGTGATACGTTCGACTGTGGCGACTTGATAGTCAGACTGTACCTCATCGCCTAGGAGCTCTTGCGCCATGAGTTTATTGAACTCTTGGGTCGTCATAGAGTCGACTAGAGATCTTGACGGCGAGATCGAGTTGACCTTTGACGACGTAGCTTCCATGCCCGCAGTAGTTGTGACCGTAGTAGATAATTTCTCGACTGCGTCTACCTGATGGGTAGACTGTTCCTCATCTTCCGGGAATTCTTGCGCCATGATCCTATTGAACTCTTCAGTCGCCATGGATGATGCTGGCGATGGGATCGAGTCGATCTGTGATGAGGTACTTTCCTTGCCTGCTGGCGATGCGATCGCGGTCAACGGATCTTCGAGTACCCTCATTGCGATCACGTCGGTCAAGTCCTGCACACCAAGCTTATCGACGAAAAAATTGTGCTCCCCAATGGTTAGATCGAAACCTGAATCGAGACTAGCGAAAACTTCCTGTGCATCCGATGAGTACGGCTTGATTCTTTTTGGCGAGGCGGCTTGCGAAGTCGGCGACTGATCGCCTGACGCTCCAACGCCAGTCGAGATTGTCAGCGCGTGGCTGTCTGCAGATGTAGTCGGCGAGTTGCCGTTTGAGGTCAGAACCAGCGAGTCTGTAGACCCAACACTACCTCTTCCCACAGACGGCGCCAATTGACGAGGCGATCCCTCATCCATACCCATAGTCGATAGCCTAGGGTTAGAGTTATGAGGTAGAGAACGCGTAGTGCTGGTGGACTCGACGGCTGACAAGCGGGATTTACCCAGGTTCAGGGCCCTCGACTGAGGTAACACCCCTACTTCCTGCTTGTCTGTTATTGCTCTTGTGAATATGCGATGGTTACAAGGGTCCAGCGAGAGTTCGTCTCGCTGGGGTTTGGAGGTTCTGATGTGCGTGTCTTTGATCGGTAGCCCTCCCAGCCCTTATATGGGGGGCTGGGTCTCGGGTACGTAACCGACTAGGACTACAAATATGGAAACTACAACCGACTATAAATAACTTGGAAAGCAATCTTTGTCTTGGGCCTTCCTTGATGGGCTTTGCCAGCCTATTGACAATTGGGCTATAGTCATCACGTGCACCGGGTACCCACACGACAGGATATCCGTTCGGCATATCCTCGTCAGCAGGACTTGACCGACGTGATCGCAATGAGGGTACTCGAAGATCCGTTGACCGCGATCGCATCGCCAGCAGGCAAGGAAAGTACCTCATCACAGATCGACTCGATCCCATCGCCAGCATCATCCATGGCGACTGAAGAGTTCAATAGGATCATGGCGCAAGAATTCCCGGAAGATGAGGAACAGTCTACCCATCAGGTAGACGCAGTCGAGAAATTATCTACTACGGTCACAACTACTGCGGGCATGGAAGCTACGTCGTCAAAGGTCAACTCGATCTCGCCGTCAAGATCTCTAGTCGACTCTATGACGACCCAAGAGTTCAATAAACTCATGGCGCAAGAGCTCCTAGGCGATGAGGTACAGTCTGACTATCAAGTCGCCACAGTCGAACGTATCACGACACTCGACACTGCACCCGACTACAGGCAAATTGAAGACACGGGCGACAGCATCTATCTCGCCGACTTCACCGGGCCAGAGATCCAAGCGGATCACGAGTTCCTCTCCAGCAACGAAAACGATCCTGAAAAAACACTCGAGACATACGTCAACACCGACGCCCAGATCAACAACAACTCCGACATGAGTTGGGACGACGACTCCGAACCCATAACCGGTGTCGATAGCACACACACATATCCCCCGGTCATACCTCGGCAGGTCTATGTTGCATTCAGCGCCGAAACCTCAGCGGCAGCGGCTAGTCGCAGACCTACAGAATTTCCTTGCACAGTCACATTACCAGATGGCGTGACAACGCTGACTATCACAGCAGAGATGGCGGCAAAAGTTGACAAAATCATAAAGGACTGCACAATGATGCCCGCCGACGCGACCCCAGAGGAGTGGATGACATACAATTATTTTAATTGGCAGGAAGCGATGCGCTTAAAGGAGTACAGAGCAACACTCGAAGAACGCAGAAAGCAAGCCAGCATCTCGAGTATGCGGAGAAGGCAGTTTTCCGTTAGCTCCACGAGTGCGACGGAGCACAGACATAGATCGAGATTCGCCAATATCCCGGAGGGCGAGAGATCCGGAGTCACTCGCAACTTAGAACATTCGTTCATGACCCTGGACTCCGAAGGCATGCTGGTACCCAAAACAGCTGAAGGCGCCTTGATATCACTTGGAGCATATCTCAAAGCAACAGCACCTCCAGCAGGCGACCCAGCCGAAGAACTACATCTCCAGCAATTAAAAGCGCTCGCACTCGCGGCAAAAGGACTCCAGACGGAGAAACACAGAGAGCGCAGCAGAAGTCGTTCGCGAGGACGTCGCAGTCGAAGCCCTCACAGGAGCGGCACACGAAGGCACTCGAGGCATCGCCGTTCACGAAGTCGATCTAAGAGATCCGCCAGCAACGATTCGAGTGATAGACGCGATACAGGACCTTGCGGAGCGCGATGCTTCACACGACGAATCCGCGAAGCCAAGTTACCCAAAAAATTCGGGTTACCAACAACGCCAAAATTCAACTGCAAACAAGAGCCGTCAGGCTGGCTCGAGGACTACAAGCTCGCAGTCGTATGCCAAAGAGGGACAACCACAACAGCGCTGCAGTACATACAGTTGATGCTTGAAGGCACAGCTCGCGACTGGCTCAAAGCATTGCCCGAAGCGTCATACGATTCCTGGGATCACTTCAGGGAAGACTTCATCAAATATTTCGATCCTCTGTGCGAGCGGCCCAAAACATTCGAGGAATTACGGGCTTGCAAGCAAAGGTCGGACGAGCCAATTCGAGCATACATCAGGCGATGGACTGCCATCCGCAATTCAGTCGGCACAATCTCCGAAGACAGAGCCATGGACGCTTTTACCATGGGGGTACTCAGAGAAGACTTCAGAGAAGCACTCGGCCGCCAAAAGCCAAAATCCATGGCAGAGCTCATGAAGATAGCAACCGAGTGGGCAGATGGCGAAGATTCCATAAGGACCAAGTGTCCACTTTCCCCACACGACCACGAAGATCGACGCAGCAGTCGAAACCGTCATGATAGGGACGACAGAAGACGAAGACGCAAAAATAATTACAGTGACAACGACAAGATAAAATTCGTCGCAGCAGGTTTCTCACAGGACAATCACATCCAGGAGGACAGACGACAAGAAGATCGTCGAGACAGTCGAAACGACAGTCGCCGCGACAGTCGAGGAGACGACCGCCGAGACAGTCGAACAGACGACCGACGAACCAGTCGAGACCGCGATCAGCATAGCAGCGGATACCGAAGGCAAGAATGGCGCAAACGAACAGATGCAAAGCCAGAAAAAACATTTCAAGAAAAGATGGGTGACCACTGCAGGCTACACTTATTCAAGGGAGAAGACGGGAGGCTAACCTCCAACCACACCATGGGAAATTGTCGAGAGTTCGAACAAATGGTGGCTGATTACGCGGCAAGAATCAGAAGAACTACACCCTCGATTGCACCGCCAGCGTACATCACCCCACCCCCAGCACAGCCAGTCGCGGCATTACCACCTCCGCCACCATACAACCCGGGAAGCCAATTCGCGGGAGCCATACATCATATACCTCAAGCAACGGAGGAGCAATACCCGAAGCCTCAGGGACAGATGTTCATGATTCAAAAAGGGCGTCCCTCCAACAGACAGCAAAAGATCCACACTCGACACGTTAACATGGCGGTTATGGCGCCTCCAGCCATACCAGACTTCCTGCGGGGATCTGAAACCGCAATAACCTTCAGTCGAGAGGATCATCCACCATCTGTCTACCGACCAGGCCACGCAGCCCTGGTACTCGACGCTCAGATTGGTGGATACGCCATGACCAAGGTCTTCATGGATGGAGGCAGTGGCATCAACATCATCTTCGCCGACACGCTTCGCCGGATGAACAGGTCAGTCGAAAACCTACCCCAGTCCACAAACACTTTTCATGGCATTGTTCCAGGAAAACCTGTTCTCCCAGAAGGCACGATACAACTCGACGTCACCTTCGGTGACGCAAACCACTTCAAAACCGAGTCGATTGAATTCGAAGTCGTCGACTGGAAGTCACAATACCATGCCATACTAGGGCGCCCCGCATTTGCTCGGTTCATGGCAGTGCCACACTACGCATATCTCAAGTTGAAGATGCCAGGCCCGAAAGGAGTCATCACAATCAACGGAAATTTTCAAAGGTCAGATGCTTGCGACCGCGACTTCAGCAAAATCTCCGAGACATTCGGTATGGAGCAAACCCTCGAAGAGCTCTCGCTCACCAGCGACACAACATACATGCCCGAACAGAAGAAACAGGCAGTCGACAAGACGTTTAGCACCGCGGACGGCATAACGAAGCACCAGGTTCACCCGACTGATTCAGCCAAGACAGTCAGGGTGTCCACAAGCCTATCACCTGCATAGGAAAGCGCGCTCGTCGAATTCCTCCGTGAGAACTGGGATATATTTGCATGGTGTGCAGCCGACATGCCAGGTATTCCCAGGGAATTCGCCGAGCACTCCCTCCAGCTTAATCCAGGAACTAGGCCGGTCAAACAAGCAATACGTCGTGTCTCCGGACCCAAAAGAGAGACCATAGAGAAGCATGTAGACAAACTACTCAAAGCAAACTTCATTCGAGAAATCAAAAAATCAGAGTGGGTAGCCAACCCCGTACTAGTCGAGAAAAAGAAGACAGGAGCAACCAGAATGTGTGTCGACTTCACCGGGCTCAACAAGTGTTGCCCAAAAGATCATTTTCCACTGCCGCGTATCGATCAAATCGTCGACTCCACTGCGGGATGCGAGCGTTTATCCTTCCTGGATGCATACTCAGGGTATCACCAGATAAGGATGAAAGTCGAAGACGAGGAGAAGACAGCCTTCACAACTCCACTCGGAGTATATTGCTACACCACAATGCCCTTCGGGCTCAAGAACGCAGGCGCCACCTACCAGCGTATGATGCAGAACTGTTTGAAGACGCAAATTGGGAACAACGTCGAGGTCTATGTAGACGACATCGTCATCAAGTCGAAGGAGGAAAGCACATTACTCGCAGACTTGCGAGAAACATTCGACAATCTCAATCGGTACAACATCAAACTCAACCCAGACAAGTGTACCTTTGGTGTTCCAGCCGGAGAACTCTTGGGGTACTTAGTATCGGCTCGGGGAATAGAAGCAAACCCAGAAAAGATACAGGCCATATTAACCATGCAAAGACCTAAAAAGCTGTACGAGGTACAGCAGTTGACAGGTCGAGTAGCAGCGCTCAGTCGCTTCATCAGTAAGCTAGGCGAGAAGGCATTACCACTGTATCGACTGATGAAGAAGGCAGACAAGTTCGAGTGGACAGATGAAGCTGAAGCAGCCTTCAAAGACCTCAAGCGGATACTCACAAATCCCCCCATCCTGGCGGCACCCAAGGAGAAAGAACCTTTGTACCTATACGTGGCAGCCACAAACAGAGTGGTAAGTACGGCTTTGGTAGTCGAACGCATGGAGGAAGGAAAAACTCAGAGCATACAGAGGCCAGTCTACTACGTCAGCGAAGTCCTGTCCCTGTCGAAGCAAAGATACCCGCACTTCCAAAAGCTGGCATACGCTGTCTTCATAACATCCAGAAAGTTGCGCCACTATTTTACGGAGCACCCGATAACAGTGATCAGCAAATCAGCAATCGGGGACATACTCACCAATCCCGATGCAACAGGGCGTGTAGCAAAATGGCTCATCGAGCTCGGGCCACTCGGGATCACATATGATCACCCGAAGGCCATCAAGGCACAAGTCTTACCCGACTTCACAACGGAGTGGATAGAATCCCAGCTGCCAGGAATCCCAGATGTGTCCAACTCATGGACAATGTATTTCGATGGGTCTAAGAAGAACGAAGGCGCAGGCGCAGGCGTCATACTCATATCACCCAAAGGCGACAAACTCAAGTACGTGTTACAGATGGACTTCAAGCGACCATCCAACAACGAGGCAGAATACGAAGGCCTGATCCACGGCATGCGAATGGCTAAGGCGCTGGGATGTACTCGACTGATGATATACGGCGACTCGAATCTAGTCGTACAGCAGACAATGAAAGCTTGCGACGCCATAGCCGACAACATGATCGCATATCGTGACCTCTACAACACACTCGAAGGCAATTTTGACGGATGCGAACTGCGGCATGTTGGACGAGAAAGCAATGAGGAAGCAGACACACTAGCCAACATCGGCTCGACTAAAGCGCAAGTCCCCCCAGGCGTCTTCCTGGAGCGAATCCAGCACAGGTCCATCAAAACGCAACGGACCCCATCAACCTCGACTGCTGCATCCAAAGATAAAACGCCCAGCTCAGAGGAGCCGCCAGTCGAAGTGCTACTATGCCAGGACGATCAGGTAATTCCAGCATGGACTCAGCCTTTCCTAACATACCTACTCCACGACGAACTACCAGTCGATGCAGCAGAGGCTCGGCGAGTCACTCGACGTTCCAAGGCATACACCGTCATCAACGGTGAACTCTACAAGCGAAGCATCTCAGGTACGTTCCAAAGGTGTGTGGACATTGAGGATGGCAAAACCATACTTCGCGATATTCACGCAGGAACCTGTGGTCATCACGCTGGCAGTCGATCACTCGTAGCCAAAGCCTTCCGAGCAGGGTTTTACTGGCCCACAGCGCTCAAGGACGCAGACGATATCGTCAAAAGGTGCATCGGGTGCCAGAAATTCGCCACCAAGCCTCATGCACCCGCATCAGCACTCAAAACCATACCACTCGCGTGGCCCTTCGCCCAATGGGGGCTGGATATGGTCGGACCACTCAAAAAGTCATCTCCCGGAGGACATACTCACCTACTGGTGGCGGTGGACAAATTCACAAAATGGATAGAAGCGGTCCCAATCACAAGCTCGACTGCCGCTACAGCAGTCAATTTCATAAAATCTATCGTCTATCGATTTGGCGTCCCGAACAGCATCATCACGGACAACGGCACAAACTTCACAGCCGAGGAGTTTCGTTCCTTCTGCAAAGAGTGGAACATCGCGCTCAATTACGCATCAGTCGCGCACCCACAGTCCAACGGACAAGTCGAAAAAGCCAATGGTCTCGTCTGCACGGGCATTAAGAAAAGACTACTGGTACCACTCAAAAGGGCCGCAGGCGCTTGGGTCGAGGAGCTCCCGGCGGTACTATGGAGTTTGCGCACAACCCCAAACGCCTCGACTCAGTTTACCCCGTTTTTTATGGTTTACGGCGCAGAAGCAGTACTGCCACCAGAGGTGAAATTCAGCGCACCACGAGTAGAGCTGTACGACGAGGACGACGCAAACGAGTCACTCGAAGACTCGGTGGATCTACTCGAAGAATCGCGTAACGCGGCCCTCGCCCGCACAGCTGTTTATCAGCAGGATCTCCGTAACTACCACAGTCGACGACTCCGTCCCAGAACATTCATGGTGGGCGACTTAGTACTCCGGATGAAGCAGAAGAAGGTGCACAAGCTCGCGTCACCATGGGAAGGACCTTTCGTCGTCACGGAAGTCATCGACGGTGGAGCCTATCGACTCAAGCACGCCCAGACAGGAGAATTATCAAATAATCCATGGAACGTGGCGCACTTGCGTCGCTTCTATGCGTAGATGTCATAGTCGATCAATGTAACAGAGCATAAATGTCGGAAAGGCCAGCAGGTTTCAGACGCGCTCTTTTCCTTACCAGGGTACCTAAGGGGACTGGAAGGTTTTTAATGAGGCGGCTTGCTGGCCAATATCTGGAATAAAGAAAGATTTTCTTCTTCGCATAATTTACTATCATAAGCCAAATCACTCCCGACTCAGCCACACTCGAGGACTCGGGGGCTGGGTCTTGGTCATAAACAGAAAAACTCAGCCACACTCGAAGACTCGGGGGCTGGGTCTTAATCTCAAAACAGCAAAACTCGGCTGCACTCGAAGGCTCGGGCGCGGTACATATACAAACTCTCATAAACGCCTTACTTTTCACATTCCACCCGAAGGCTCGGGGACCTGATACATACATGCTTACATAACCATCTTACTATTCACACCTCACTCGAGGAACTCGGAGGTCGGGTAGTTACGCAAACTACATAGGCTCATCCTTTACAGGCAAGTTAGAGTCGATAAGCTGGTCGTGCAAACAACCTACAAACACCTCCGCCGAAACCGCAGTCCTGTCCAAAAACTTCTGCTCCAGACGCGAGCCAGATGTAGGCGAAGAGATACGAAAGGTAGGATGCTGGCTGCGAATATATCCCATGACGGCGTTGGCTCCAAGGACAACCCTTCGAGTCAAAGCCTCTCGGATAGGAGTGGCAGATTGGAAGAGATCAACCAACGCATGAATTCCTTGCGGCTGCGGTCCCTCAGGAAACAAAAAGTGGTTGATGCGCATAAACGCCGCCCGGCAACGCTCGAGTAAGACCGCGCCGCGAAACACTCGATCCTTAAGGGTAGCAAGTTCGCGGGCGCGATGCCTGTCAGCCCAAAAATGCTGGCGACCAGTCACCGGGTTATCAGTCGCGCTATCCAGACGCTCGTTAACCCGTTCCATCTCTTCTTTGAAATTATGAACAAAAACTGCAGACGAGCAACCATCAGCAAGGAAGACATAAGAAGATCACAAGGGCAATCGTCGGGTACATACCTTCAAGCTGCCTGTTTGAGTGTTCGACTTCGCCAAGCACATATTCTTCGCGTTGAGTGGCAAGAGCAGGCTTTGCCTTAAGAAGTTTCAATTCTGTTTGAGTGGTCCTTAGTTCCTGTTCTAGAGTAACCACTCGCTTCTTCGCATAAGCCAAAACCTTGGCATCATTCCTAGCTTCGGCGGCCGCTCGAGTATCCACGCACGGCTGGGAAGATTCAGTCGAATTTGTATCGTCTGGCTGGCAAATGCATAATCATATATTTCAGATAAGGCTACGAATCAAGACAGGACAACAGAAGCCAGATACATAGCGAAAGATGCAGTGTTAGGGATAATATCATAAACAAAGTGGGCAGCGAAGTGCCCATGCTAGTGGTCAAATCTTCATTACAAAAAGTCAAAATTAAAAGTCTAGATATGAGACACTGACTCAGATCTAGCCCTACGCGACTTCGGCATAGAAGCAACAGCAACAGATCTGCGCTCCATGGTGGCGATACAAGTGCGCGATAGTCGCGTCGCGGCCTCGGTCACACCCTTCAAGGACAAAGGCTGCCCGTCTGGTCTTTTCGGGAAGTCAGACAGGGCAGCCTCATAATCGGCAACAACGCCGTTACCAAGAAGAAGCTTGATGGTAGATTCCGAGCCGCGTACCGTCAAGTCGCGCGCAAATTCCGCCACAGTCGACGAGCCGGGGCCTAGCATGTCCGCAAAACCTTGCGCGGTAGCAGGAACTTCGCTCGACGGAAGCACCTCCTTAAAGACAGCGCCAAGGGTGCGAGTGGACGTATCCAGAGAACTCTTGGCGTGTTGGATGGCAGCACTCAGCTTCTCAATGGCACGGTCGAGTGACAGGTCTTCACTCCCCTTGCCCTTGGAAGCGGATGAAGCTGCAGACCCTTCAAGATTTCAAAAGAAAACAGAGGCAAAAATCAACATAAGGACCAATCAAACAAAAAGCGCGTAAGTCGAAAGCAAATCCTGCTAACCTTCCATCATACGCGCAAGCTCAGACACCTGAGCCGCATACTCTTGCTCACGCAAGGCAGCCGAGTTCCGCGCATCGTTGAGATCCTCCTTCGCACGCGACTGCTGGTCGACTAGTTGTCGTTCCAGATCTTTCAGCCGCTGCTCCAGCTCAGACGACTGCTTCGCAATGGCGTCCTTCTCACCTGAGATAGTTGACTCCAAGTTCAGTCGCATATCACCAAGCGGAAAATCCCGGGACAAGGTCAGGAAAGCTTACGACTTAGATCGTCGAGGTGGGAGCGAAGAGCAACCCGTTCCTCCTCCGACTGCACAAAGGCTTTACCAGCCGCGACAAGGTCACGGACGGCAGGCTTTGAAAAGATTCAAAAAGGATGTCAGCGAGACGTAGCATAACACATAAAACGTGAAAATACTCACATGGTCGGTCCAAGAGGAAGGCGCGGATGCGGAAGGGCACGCAGTCGAAGCGGTAGCAGGTGGCGTTAAAGAGGTGGTCGTTGCCTCAACCACCAGGGTGGTCTGAGCAACGTCCACTTCAGCAT
The DNA here is from genome assembly GCA_026929855.1 of Poa annua. NCBI lineage: Eukaryota > Viridiplantae > Streptophyta > Magnoliopsida > Poales > Poaceae > Poa > Poa annua. Next base: position 45,246,925 of record CM049436.1, read on the forward strand.
GAGGCGAGGCCACAGTCGACTCCTCCACAAAAGGAGGCGATTGCACTCGATCGTCACCGGCGCTGCTGCAATAGTGTCAACGAGCGTAAGGCAAAGTATGAAAGCAAGCGAAAAACGAACATAGCGAAAATACTTCATAACTACATACCTGTGCTCGCCTTCATCTGAGTCCGGCTCAACGTCGAGGCAGGGGCCTCCGAAGCTAAGGCGGCCAGTCGAGTGCGATGGTGAGCGCCGAGCCAGAGGGGACACGGCCTTCGCAGGCGAGGAGCAGCCAGAATCCTCCAAGTCCCGTTGCTCCGCGCTTCCCGAGTAGGAACTCGAGACCTCCTGGCGAGGCACACGGCGACGCTTGGCGGCAGGCTCAGTCGCAGTGTTGCCACCCATACGAACCGGGCCCACCTCCTCGGTTTCCGTCTCCTCTGTGGCGGAGGTGTTAGCCGAGGGAGGAGGAGTGACGGTCTTCTTCCCCTCATCTAGCAAAGCTGCCTCATCGGCAGGACCAAACTCGGGGAGGGGAGGAAGAGAGGCGTCAGTCGAATGGCCCTGATCGCCAACACAAAAACAACATTCAAAAGGTATGTACGCCAAAAAAAAAAAAAAAAAAAAAAAAACAAAACACACAGTCGACAATGCTTACCTCAGGGAGGGCGTTTTCCAATCCAAAAGGAGCGACGGAGGAGTTGAAGTCGATGGTTTCGTCGGCCTTGATGCTGGTGATGTATTTCACATGCGCATCCAGCTCATTGGGCGACAACTCAGCATCGCTCATTCGAGTGGCATCGAGTGGTCCTTCATATCGCCACATAGCGTGGGAGCGTTGCTGCAGGGGCCACACTCTACGCTTGATGAAGGTGCTCATCAGCTGGACACCAGTAACGGTGCCCAGCAGCTTGCTGATCTTTTCCATAAGGGGGGCAGCTTCTTCTTTCTCCTCAGTCGAGAGGGAATGCTCCCATGCCTTCGTCTTCAGCGGGGTCTTCCCAATCGAGAAAGCCGGGCGCACGTCCTGGTCGACTGGGACGTAGAACCACTTGTTCCTCCATCCTTGGGCAGAGTCGACTGCCTTGAGGTTGAAGTAGTGGCAGTCGCTGCGGACCTGGATGCCCACTCCGCCAAGAGGGCTCACACGCCCATCACGGACCATGTGACGCACTCGGAAGATGGACTTCCAGAGTGCCCAGCTTGGGGACACCCCCAAAAAACACTCGCATAAAGCCATGAAACAGGCAATATGCAAAATGCTATTGGGGGTGAGATCGTGGATCTGCACCCCGTACGCATAAAGAAGCCCGCGCACAAAATCGTGCAGCGGGAGAGCAAAGCCGCGAGGCAAAAATTCAGCAAAGCAAACGCGCTCGCCGGCGCGGGGCTCAGGGAGTACCTCCCTGTTGGAGGGCGCGCGGGCGGCGAGCTTGTCGGCCGGCGGGAGAAGTCCGGTATGGCGGAATGCCGCCAACTTCTTCTCGGTGATGGTGGACTTCACCCAGTCGCCGGGAATCTTCTTCAAGGCGGCGGCGGGATTTCCCGCGGAGGCCGCGGCAGCAGCAGCACCCTTCCTCTTCTTGCCAACGTTGGCGGAGGAAGAGGGGATGGCGGCGCTCGTGTTCTTCTTAGGAGCCATGGCGAGCAGAGGAGGAGCAGGAGCAAAAACGAAGGAAGTGCGCGCGCTAGGAGCAGGAGGCAGAGGATGCAAATGGCAAAGGGAATTAATCTACGGCGGTGAAACCTGTATTTACCAAGGTGGAAGAAACAATCTCGGCCGTTCGTGCATAATCACTAAGCCACGTGGCGCTATCGAAGAGAGACCGTCGCAGGCCACAACGCCCACTACGCACGAAAAACGAGGAAAGTCATGATCGCGCCCGCGGAAATTTCGCCACGTCCGGTCAAATCAGAACTGAACCGGCGGTCACCACGGTCAAACAAGCGGACCCACAATGACACGTCCTGTCAAAGGTCTGCGCGCACGCCACGGTGGTCATGCATGACATCACTTGGTTTGCAGGTTGGTGAATGCGAAATGAATAGTCGATAATACAGTCGACGGAACCAGTGACATGCAGTCATGTGAAAGTTTCTCGACTACACATATAAAAGTTATAGTCGACAAGTAGTCGACTGACCCAAGCACAATATACTCCCATCGGGAGCGGGTAAAAAAAAATTCTTCGACGGACGTATGCAAAAGTCACGCAACCCTTCAAAAGTCTATCGGCTAAGTCAAGAGCAAACACTTCGAGTGACTTCAAACGCATCTCATTAGGAGCGGGTGGAAATGTCTTCGACTGGCACTTTTCTTCACGCTCATTAATTTGAGATTATCCTTCATTACGAGTAATAAAGCACAATCTCGGGGGCTACTCCCATCGGGAGCGCTGTCGCGCACCCGATAGATTCAAAAAGCAAAAAGACATAAACTCAAGGAAATTCCCGAGTTGCGTCAGTCGATGACACTCGGATGCTGCATGCATAAAATGCAAAGGTAAGACCCGCCGATCAGTCGAGCTGGGCTGAGGACCACTCCGGCAGTGTTAAGTCCTTAATCCTTTTCCGTATCAGCAGATGCGATGAAAATCCCGGCGGACGCGCTGGGTGGCAAAGTTAAAACTGTAGAACGACTCAGTAAGACCTCAACGGCCTGAGTCGGATCTGTCCAGTATGTTCCAGGTTCGGGCCCGGGGACTCGAACTTGATTGAAGGCTAGTAAGGTTTTGCCCAAAGGTGCAGTTAACTGGTCTCGACTTGTCGAGTAAATCCAAGCCTACTAAGTCAATAATCCTTTGTCAAAAACATAAACTCATAGTCGAAAGACAATACACAACGTACGATATCGAACACAAACATGTGACGAGCACTGTCAAGTGAGTCCATGCCTAATTCTCCGAATCAGCCAAGCACTCGGGGGCTAGTGACGAGGATATGCCGAACGGATATCCTGTCGTGTGGGTACCCGGTGCACGTGATGACTATAGCCCAATTGTCAATAGGCTGGCAAAGCCCATCAAGGAAGGCCCAAGACAAAGATTGCTTTCCAAGTTATTTATAGTCGGTTGTAGTTTCCATATTTGTAGTCCTAGTCGGTTACGTACCCGAGACCCAGCCCCCCATATAAGGGCTGGGAGGGCTACCGATCAAAGACACGCACATCAGAACCTCCAAACCCCAGCGAGACGAACTCTCGCTGGACCCTTGTAACCATCGCATATTCACAAGAGCAATAACAGACAAGCAGGAAGTAGGGGTGTTACCTCAGTCGAGGGCCCTGAACCTGGGTAAATCCCGCTTGTCAGCCGTCGAGTCCACCAGCACTACGCGTTCTCTACCTCATAACTCTAACCCTAGGCTATCGACTATGGGTATGGATGAGGGATCCCCTCGTCATCTGCCCTGTCGTTAAAACTTGTACTCCTAGGTCTCAACCGAACCCCTCCTCTCCCCCGTAGATCTGTTGTGGTCTGTCTCATCCTCACCTGCTGATAGTCTTCAACCAATATGTGTTTGCTGTCTCAAAGACATGTGTCAATCTACTCGGCATGCATCTAGAGTTATCCGAATTACCCATTAGTTATGATACAATCTGTGCTAACTAAGTTTTCCTTTTAGGGACTTTGTCATCGATATAGATGAAAGTATCAGTCCACTTTGGGCATCAAATTAGTGTCTATGGGTGACCACATATAACCTCCTAACAGTGGTAGCAATATAGTATTTCCATCTACTAATTCCATTGATTAGTTGGTTCAACTTCTAGTCCATCTTTCATGCACTGATGTAATTAGCCCATGTCTGAAGCCAAAATTTCTGCTCGTGGGAGTTTGTGCAGAATTGGACAACAGAGCAGAGCGTCTACAAATTTCAGACTATTCCTATGGACGTACCCCGATAGTTTGTCAGTTAAGTACACTTCGGCATCTCTTTCACCAGATTGCTTTTTATTTATGTTATCTATAGCTTAAATGATATTAGGTTGCAGAAAGCGGACACCGAGTACTTCATAAAAGCCTATCAGGACTGTGATGGATCATCTTTACCACATAAGCAACACACTAACAATGTACACAGAAACTATATCTACCTCACAATATGGTTTTGTTCTATCATACAAGTATAGTATCATTTCTTCTAATATGTTCACAGGTCTTTCTCATCAGGTTATGTCTGTCACATGAACATAGTTGATCATATTCTGCATGGCATTCATAGTTTTTTAATATATTCTTTCTAGTTTAATAATTGTATATGTTGTATTTCTAGATAGTGTATTCGTTTTGTTGCGAGAAACTGAACTGAAGTACGTTGTAGTAGGGAAGGAACTATATAGTCAGTGAAAGAAAACATAGGTGGCTGAAGGAAACGTGTTTGGAGATCAATATTATGGAGTTGTTATTAACGGTATTACAGAGATTGTTGACGAAAATTTTCGTAGCCCATATGAAAATATCCACACTGTAAGATCTGGTTATTTGTCCTTGATGTGTGGTTCTTTTTTTCATATGTACTTGGAATCTTCTAGCTTATTGTAGGAAATTTCTGACTTTCGGCCTGACTTTGCAGGTTATCTAAGGGGTAAACAAGAACGAACTAAATGAAGATGGAGGGCCTAAAGCATTACTTTCTACCTCGACAAAGCTGCAGCTAGATTTAGTGCTCCCTCTGTCTCAGATTAGTTGACTAACATTTGCCTAGATACGGTGTCATGTAGTCATGTATCTGCACAAATCTGAGCCAATTAACGGAGGGAGTATTACCTAGAAAGACAATAGTGGCTCGTATGTAGGATTTATCATTTTCTGATGTATCTCCAATATATTTATATGGGTACTTGAAAATTACATTTGTTGTTAATACACGTATGAATTGCTTGTTTGCTCTATAATTTCTAGCATTGCTGTGTTTGCCTTGTACAATAAAGTAGTGAACTCGATATAAAAAACAGATTTTACAGAAACTTACAAACACAAATGAATTATACTAACCAATATCCCATGAGGCGCTTTATCACAAAATAAATGTATATGACATACATAAACGTATTAAGAGATGTATAAAATAATGTTTCCAAATTTGTATACATACATACATACATACATACATACAACGTACTGTATATACAAAGAAAACGTCTCTAAGACCTGTTGGCACGCAAATATAGCATGTCAATATCAATAGAGACGTCACAAAAGAGTGTCATCTAAAACGTCTTTACATGTGTTTGACATGCTTTCAGACGTCTATACTAAGCGTCTCTTACCAGATAGACACGCTCATCAAGCGTCTTTATGGTTCTTGAGACGGTGCATAAGAAGACGCTCCAAAGACGCTTTAGAGCAGCGACACTACAACCCTCTAGAGATGAAATAATGCGTCTCTACCCTTCCAATTTAGCGTCTCTACATGCTTTTTGTGTTGTAGTGATAGCTTGATGTCTACGCACGCTTCTATTCTCGTAGACAGTGTTGGGCCTCCAAGAGCAGAGGTTTGTAGAACAGCAGCAAGTTTCCCTTAAGTGAATCACCCAAGATATATCGAACTCAGGGAGGTAGAGGTCAAAGATATCCCTCTCAAGCAACCCTGCAATTAAGATACAAGAAGTCTCTTGTGTCCCCAACACACCCAATACACTTGTCAGATGTATAGGTGCACTAGTTCGGCGAAGAGATAGTGAAATACAAGTAATATGGATGATTATAAGTAGTAATTGCAATCTGAAATAAAAATGGCAGCAAGCAAACATGTAGCAGAACTTGTTGGAAACGGTGTTTCAATGCTTAGAAACAAGGCCTAGGGATCATACTTTCACTAGTGGACATTCTCAACTATGACATCAAAGCTGAATAATAAATACCACTCTCAAACACTCTCTTATTGGATGATAAACACCATTCACTGTGTAGGGCTACAAGAGCACCCTCAAAGTCAGAGTAAACTAACACCACAACGTCATAAAGGAATCACACACGGTGCACATACTGTCACCTTTACAACCGTGAATAACCCCGGAGTTCATAATAAAGTAACCTCTAGAGTGCATAATAGATAAAGAGTAACATCACATATTGAACTAGATTACAAAGCTCATGATCACATAAAGATCACATGGGAGAGAGATATAAACCACATAGCTACCGGTGGAGCCCGCAGCCCCCGGGGGAGAACTACTCACTCCTCATCGTAGGAGTCAGCAACGGCGATGGAGATGGCGGTGGAGTTGATGGAGATGACTCCGGGGGCAATTCCCCGTCCCGGCAGGGTGCCAGAACAGAGACTTCTGTCCCCCGAATCTTGTCTTCGATGGCGGCGGCGCAGCGGAACTCTTCTCGGGAAAAGGCTTATTCTTTTAGGGTTTTTGCGTCGGGGGCTTTAAATAGGCGAAAGGGCGAAGGCGGTGGAGGGCCGAGGCGCCCTCATGAGGTGCTGGCGCGGCCAGAAGTGGGGCCGTGCCGGGACCTCATCTGGGGCCTCATGGCCCCTCTCCGTCAGGTCTTCGGTGTTCTGGAACCTCCCGTGAAAAATAGGGACTTTGGTATTAAATTCGTCCAATTCCGAGAATATTTCCTTAAGTGGTTTTCTGAAACCAAAAACAGCAGAAAACAGGGAACTTGCACCATGGCATCTTGTTAATAGGTTAGTCCCAGAAAATGCATAAAACAATGCAAAGTGTATATAAAACATATAGCAATTGGTATAATATAAGCATGGAACATAAGAAATTATAGATACGTTTGAGACGTATCACGCCCTCATACATATGTTGGATCAGAACACATAAACAAGAACGGGGTACATAATATGCATCTACTTTCATAACAAAGACATAACAATTGCAATCATCATAACATATATCAACTTAAGAGATCCACCACAAAGGTATTACATATATGACCATAATCATGTTCAGCAGCTCATATGGCACTAATTAGTGAAGCTCAAGAGAGAGGAGAGATACATAAGTTACTTCCACAAACCCATAATCCAGGGGTGGACTACTCCCTCTTCATCATGGAGACGATGGAGAAGTCGTTGGAGAAGGTGGAGACCACACCGGCAGCGCCCCGCCGGAGTTTTCCCCCCCCCCAATCTGCAGCTCCAGGTCTCTGTTTCGTGGTGTCTGTGTTTCTGCGGCGCTCCCTCCGAAAGGGCTCGGGGGACTATTTTTATAGTCGTTTTTAGGTCAAGACGAAGCCAGGGAGACGAAGATCGACGGCATCGGAGGCTCGAGGGGGGAGATAGGGTGCTCCACGTGGCCAAGGAATCTTTCCGCGTTGGCCCCCCTATTTTCCTCCTCGAGTTTCCACTCTTGCGCTTCCTTCGCTCCTACGCTTTGTTCCTTCCAAAAACTGATGTTCCCGAAGTTTCAGGTCATTTGGACGTCGTTTGGGTCCCTGAAACATCAAAATATAGAAAAAGGGGTTTTCTGACAGTGCAGGGTTAATTCCAAAGAAATAGAGAAACTGTGAAATATTCCCAAAACCATTATAAAACATTGATATAACCCTTATATGATGCAAATATGAATGAAATATAAGTAATACAATGCAAAGTTCATGTATGCATTTTACATGCATCACGGAGGCATAAAAATGATAGTAGAACTCTGAGGCAAAATAAATCATCAAGACTTAATTGACTCTTTGTTTTCAGTCATATACATGTGTGAGCATGTGCCAAGTCAATTCAAATGAATTATTCAGAGGAGGATACCACAGTGTCATACTCTTTTATGAACAGAACAATGCAAGCAAATATCCATAAAAAATGCCATCCACCATTAATAAATTGGGACTGGTCATAAGAGAACATGAACTAATAAGCATCCTCCAATCGACATATACCTTATGCGAACCATCTAAGCATGCTCACATGAATGAGTATATGTACAAAAATAAAAACAAATAGAGTTCATACCAGCCTCTTACACAACTCGAATCGTCAATAATCATCACTATTGCTTTTTCACTTGCGCGGCTTGAAAGATATGAAATAATAACCAAGCTCCACGGAGTCACGGAAGGTGATGAACTCTGCAACAAACTGTACAAAACCGAAAAGAAACAACAAATATTTTTGGATTTTTCGAATTTAGAACAAGAGCTAAAAGAAGCAAACAACAAAGCAAAATATTTTTTGGGTTTTTGCATATTTGAACCGAATTAAATAACTAAGCAACTAATACTAGAGACTTAAATACATAAAAAGGAGAAATAACAGAAATATTTTTGGTCCTTTTGAGTTTTGGAAAGTAAAGCAAAACATGAAACAATCAAAAGAAAAGCGAAGCATGGATATACAAAGTACCGAATGATAATGATATATAGATGAGTGAGCTATCGGTATACCCCCCCCCCCCCCCAAGCTTAGGCTTTTGGCCTAAGTGGAGATCAACCCCACCACGAATATGAACTCCAGCCCGATGGGTCACACCTGGCGTGATCGTAATCCGGCTCGGCTGTGGTAGAAGAAGAACCGGAAGGTCCTGCGTACCCTAGATGCGGGTGTAAGAAACCAGCAGTCTCAGGGGGCTGACCAAAGTCATCCTCAGGCTCCTCCATGTCATCCTCTACGTCCGGGGCATGTTTCCCCACGAGTGTATCAAGCTCAGCCTCCGAGAGTGACCAACTTCCCCTGGAATCAAGGTTAAAAAGAGGCACATGCAAACTAACAATTCTAATAGATGTGGACGTTTTCCATCCCGATTTCTTGGAAAAGGTTATCTCGTAAGGGAGGCTACTCGAATCACCATAAGAAGCAATAAAGTTGTGTTTCTTCATGGAATAAATATCTAGCTTCTTTGTGGGAAGCTGAACATCAAGATAATGAGGTGCTAAACCATGCATGGCTAGTAAACGAGAAGCAATGAGACCTACACAAATTCCATCCTTTTCACGGTTAGTAGCAAGATGGTAGGCAATCAGTGCACCCAAGTTATAAGTTCTATCATGATGCAATGCAGCAGCTAGAAAGGCCAAGTCATGCATAGATAATTTACTTGCAACTTTCCTAGCAAGGACACACTTAGTGACGAAGTAAGCAAAATATCGAATGAATGGGAGATGAATACTTCGAATTTTACCACTCTCTTGCGAGAAACTTCTTCCTTGGCAAATGTCTTTGTACAAGTCCATCAATGGTTTGGGCTTATCCTTCATCTTCTCTCGCGATCCCCATTGTGGCACCCTAATTGCTGTACAGAAATCATCAAAGGTCAAGTGGACAGTTTTATTGTAGATTTTGCAGTGAACCATGGGGTTAGGTGAAGACAAGTTGCAAGTAAAATCTTGTACCACAGACATAGCTAGTTTTGCATATTGGTTAGGTTCATCAACAACAAAATATTCCAATCCTGCATTAGAGATTAGAGTTTGAACATCCTGGAGAATTCCTACAACATTCATGAATTCTGGGCATGGGTAAGTGAAAGTGCATGGTTGCCCCCATGCGTGGTTTTGGTAATTAATGACAATCCTTATGGACTAATGTTTACATTGAGACATTCTTATAGATCTTGTCCATGGGAAATTATAGGAGTTCATGTGTTGGACCCTTCAAGATGACTTAATGACCAATGCTCTATTCAAGGGTTTATATGAAGAATGGTCATGTGTAGAGTTGAGCTCATTGCAAGTATGGCTTGGAATAGAAGATTGGGTGAACAATCATGTTTACCCCCCCAAGCCATCATACATATCAAGAAAAGAAGATGAAGTGCAAGTTCAATAAGATGCATCTCGGAAGATATCTTTTGATTGAATCTTGCAAAGGAGACATGAAGACGAAGCTTAGCGAGTCCCTCCCATAATGGAGTATGGGGGAGCATTTGGAGAAGTCTTCATCAAGCATGTGCTAGCAAGCGCAATCAAGAAAGGTGGTCCACTTGGAGTGATCAAGATCGTCATCATCTAGCTCAAGTGGAATGCTCAAGGCAAAGGTATGATCTTGATAGGGCTATAGGATAGATAGGCGTACTATCAAGAGGGGCTCTCAAGTGAGTAACTTGATCGCATCGTTGTGGAGAGATCAAACCTTTGCATACTTGGCATATCATATTTCTTGGTTCTTATTTGGCTTTTATGGTGGTGAGGAACTAGAGCTTGGTTCATCTCCATGTCAAGCTCTTGTTCATCGAAAACGGTTTGACTTTGGAAAACCTGTTGCGTTTTCGGTGGCGGAAATATTGCCGGTTCAACCGTGAGGAAAGTCCCACACCTTGCCATGTGTGGTGATTTTACTCTATTTATGGGATGCAATATTTCCACTTTTTGTTGGGTGCTTTTCGTCGCTATCTTTCCAACGGAGTTGGTCTCACCTCTTTCGGAGTTCATTTGCAAAAGTTATGAGGTTTCTGGTAGTTTCGTTCTGCTGTCTTTCCAGGCAGCGGTAGTACCGCTGGAAGCAGCGGTAGTACCGCTGCACCTGGTTCCGGCGCTGCTAAGTGCACTGGTGTGCGCTACCGCTGGGGGTACCGCTGTTTTTGGCTCTCGGATTGGCACAGCGGTATCTCGAGCGGTACCAGAACGGTAGTACCGCTAGCCAGCGGTAGTACCGGTCGCCCCAGCGGTAGTACCGCCACATGCATCTTCGCAGCATTGGAACCTTGCCATGGAGGGGTTTCTACCGCCCTCGATACCGCTTGGGGTACCGCCGTTTTCGGCCCTCGGGTTTCGCTAGCGGTACCTCTAGCGGTAGCTCAACGGTAGTACCGCTGCTCACAGCGGTAGTACCGCTGAGGTTGGCGGTAGTACCGTCGGGTTGGTCGCTCCGGTAGTGCAGCGGCAGTTCCGCCGCTGCGCTGCCAACGGTCATTTGGACAGTCCGCAGCGGTAGTACCGCCGCCCCCAGCGGTAGTACCGCTACGGGATTCGGAGCTGCCAACGGTTGGTTTTTCGGGGACCTATTTAAGGGGGCTTTCTTCCCCAACGGTTCCTAAGCTTCTAGCAAGTCTTTCTCCTCTCTCTCCTCCATTGTTGCCCTTTGGAAAGCTTGCTCTTCCTCTCCATCCCTCCCATGGTTCTTGCTAATATTTGAGGGAAAGTGAGAGGTGATCTTGATCTACGTTTTCACCGATCGATTTCTCCTCTATGTGAGGGAAACCTTGTAGATCTTGATCTTGGAGTTCTTGGTGCATCTCCTCTTTGTTCTTCCTCTCTTATTCCCCCATAAGCATTTGTTGCTTTGTTGGAATTTGAGAGTGAAGGATTTTGAGCACTTGTGCTCTTGCCTTTTGCATTTGGTGCATCGGTGTGCTCTCCACGAGGATTCGTGGAAGTTGAAAGTTTGTGAGCTTGTTACTCTTGGGTCCTTGGACCCTAGACGCCTTTGTGGTGGTTGGACCCTTGTGTGGTCACTTGAAGCCGTTCGGGAGCCCCCAATCCCATTGTGGGTTGTGCCCCGGATTGTTGTTGGAGGCCGTTCGGGAGCCCCCAATCCCATTGTGGGTTGTGCCCCGGATTGTTGTTGAAAGGCTCCGGATTCCGCCTCGAAGGAATTCCGATAGTGGAAGGTGAACCAAGCCTTTGTGGTGCGGTTCATCGGAGAAGAAGGTGAAACCTTTGTGGTTGTTGAACCGTTGTGTCGGTTCACACCTCTCCAACGAGACGTACTCCCTTAACAAGGAGGAACTCGGGAATACATCCTCGTCTCCGCGTGCCTCGGTTATTTCTATACCCGAGCTTTTACTTATGCACTTTACATTGTGATAGCCTTCGTGCTTGAAGTATTCTATTGCTATCACCTTGTTGTTTATCTTGCTTAGCATAAGTTGTTGGTGCACATAGGTGAGCCTAGTTTATTTAGGTTGTCGGCTTGTTAATTTAAACACCTAGTTTTATTCCGCAATTATCAAGCCTAAACCGGAAAAGTTTTAAACCGCCTATTCACCCCCCCCCCCCCCCCCTCTAGGCGACATCATTGTCCTTTCAGTAAGCAGCGGGAAATACACCCTCTTCACGGTGGACTCCCATGACTTCATGCACCACCAATTCATGCTGGTTAATGTGATGCATATTCCACTCCATGTTCTGAAATTTTTAACAACTTTCACAAAAATTAATTTTGAGACAACTAAATGGAGGGAACTACTATAGTGACTTGCTAGAGGCTTAACCATGCATCAAAACTAATTATTCTAACATAGAACAAGCATTTAAACTCACTAAATATGACACCTACAGCAGAAAAATACTCAAGATATAATCCACTAAACAAAATTCTACTTGGATGATCGGAGGAGTAACATACCGGAGAGCAAATGCCCCAAATCTCAGCAGCAAAGATGGGCTGAGCAAGGAGATCAAAAATCCGAGGGCAAGAACAGCAAGAACACGATTTCTTCGAATGGGTGTGTGTTTGGTCGGGAGAGAGAAAGCAGGGGAAGCAAGGAGAGTAAGTGGAGGGGCCAGGTGGGCCCACGCCATGCCCAGCCGCGGCCAAGGGCCTGCCTTGCCACCATGTGGTGTGGGGGCATGGTGGGTCCCCCTGGTCACTCTCTGGTACTCCCAGGCCCCCCCTTGAAAAATAGGAACAATGGCATAAAAAAATTTAAATTCTGAGAATTTTTAATTCTGGACATTTTCTTGTATTTGAGATATTAAATTCAGTGCCTGAAAGATATTTTTCAAAACCATATTCAACTAAAACTATGCAAACTAAATAGTATTACAGTAGGTAAAACAAAGGTGAGAAGAAAAATGTTATTTAGCACCTCCATGCATTTAAAACATATTTGTTAGCAAGGTTGATCAAGTCTTGCCACCAAATAAATTTTATACGACACAAAAGGATTCAAACATTATGAGACACTCATATTACCTTATATTGTATTGATATAGATCCAATAATAAGATTTTGATATCCTTCTTCATAATCATATATAGGGCAATCAAGACTTCCCACTTTAATAGACTTCAAATTAGTAATTGTATTAACTCCAAATACTTTATCCACTCTCTTGGGGAAATAAACAGTGTGCTCTTTATCATTCACGTTGAAAGTTACTTTTCCTTTATTGCAATCAATAACAGCCCCTGCAATATTTAGAAAGGGTCTTCCAAGAATAATAGACATATTATAATCTTCAGGCATTTCAAGTACAACAAAATCAGTCATGATTAAACAATTATTAGCTACTTGAACAGGAACATCCTCACAAATGCCAACAAGAATAGCAGTAAATTTATCATCCATTTGCAAATATATATCAGTGGGTATCAACTTATCCAAATAAAGTCTCTTGTAAAGAGAGTAAGGCATAGCACTAACTCCTGCTACCAAATCACATAGAGCAGTTCTAACATAATTATTTTTGATAGAGCAAGGAATGGTGGGTATACCTGGATCTCCCAACTTCTTTGGAACCTTTCCATTGAAAGAATAATTAGCAAGCATAGTAGATATTTCCTCATTAGGAATTTTCCTTTTGTTAGAAACAATATCTTTCATATATTTTGAATAAGGAGGCAATTTAATAGCATCAGTTAAAGGAATTTGTAAAAACAAGGGTTTCATCCAATCACAAAATTTATTATAATGTTCTTCTTCTTTTGTTTTAAGTTTCTTAGCAGGAAAAGGCATTTGTTTTTGGACCCAAGGTTCTCTTTCACTACCATGTTTCTTAGCAATAAAATCTTCCTTAGTGTACCTTTTATTTTTAGCATGCTTTTCAAGTTCCTATTCTATTTCTTCTTTATCCGAATTATCATTCTTATCATTATCATTATTATGTTCATTACCACTTTCAGTTTCAGCATCAGAAACAGATATACTATTAGGATCATTAACCAGTTCAGAAGATTCTACAACAGTTTTATGTTTCTTCTTCTTTTTCTTAGAAGGAGCACTAGTTTCTTTAACTCGTTGAGAATCTTGTTCAATCTTTTAGGATATCCCTCAGGATACAAAGGATCCTGAGTAGAAATTCCTCCTCTAGTTGTTACTTTACAAACATGTTTTTCTTTATCCTTAGAAGCATTTACTAACAAATCTTTTTGCACTTTAGTGAGTTGATCAATTTGAGTTTGAACCATATGAGAATGTTTGATAAGTATTTTAACATCATTAGAGGTTCTATCCACAATATCATGCAATTTACTAATAGCTCGAGAATTTTCAAGGATGGTATAAATAATAATGGATGATGTTTTTGTGTTTTGTATGATGTTTGCAAGATATAAAAGTGTTTTTGTATTTTCGGATTTTTAAATGGCAGAAAATGTAAAGTGCTAATAAAGTGTTGGAAAGGTGTTTCTTATGATTAAAAATGAACTGGGGTTCATGGTTTCACAAATGCACTCTCTCTTTTATATAGTGGTAGATAATGGAACATAGGAATTGACATATGAAATTGCAACAAGACAAGTTATTAATAATATGGGCATCACATCCTAACATAGAGGTCTTTTGGTTATTAACCTCTCTTATACTCCACCAAGATGCGAACTAAATCATAACACCTCAGTAATTAAGATAAACAGAGTATAGCTTTAAATTCTATGACATGAAGTTAGAATAAGAACATGCTAGATCTAGTCATGGAGAAAATGGCATGGTCACCCATATCCCCGGTAGCATGGTATTCCTTTTTATCCCTAGTGAGGCAACAAAGTAAGGTAAAATACCCAAGTAGATCGCGGAACTTCTGTCACTTTCACCGCACTCACCACCCCCCGTTGCTCCAACTAATGCACACGTTCCCCCTCACACCCCCTTCCTCATCAACAAACTATCAGGTCCTCTCTAGTGAAACTATATTTTAATTCCGACACATCTTATGTGCTTTACTTGAAGCGTCTGTTTGTTTTTGTTTTTGTTATTTTCATTCTCTGAATAAAATGGATCCTAGCATTCCTTTGTGAGAGAGAGACACGCTCCGCTTTTTCTTATGAATACTCGTATTCTTCACTATTATTTGTTGAGTATTCTTCTATATTACTTCAATACTATTAGCTCTTGTTTTTCATGCATCTCTTGTTAGAGTTGTTAGTTTTCTTATATTATACTCTCATATCTCATTGTTAAATACTTGGAGAGTTTATTTTTAGATAAGTTGATTGGTTTTTGGTTAAGAACAGAAAATGTTAAATATGGTAGATGGTATGATGAAATGATACATAATCTTGTAGATCATTAAATTGTGTCACTTGAATCATTGATGTTGTTTTGAGATATTAATATGCTTAATGGTAAACATGATGGTTTAGTAAAGTAGACTGATTAATGGTTGGTCTAGAAAACTTGAAGCTGTGCCACACTTAAATATCCAGTTGATAGCATGATGATATATGACTTCTGATGTTAAAAGCAACCGTAATGACTTTGTGTTATGTGCTACGGTCGGGGTCCCAACAGTGACTTGTTCATTTGCCACAATCCCTCATGGAGTGATTTTCATTATGCCTTGTAAGATCATATTTCTAGTTGGAATCTTTTTGCTTGTGAGTTCTAAGCTGCGGTTTTCATGGCACTTCCACCACCATATTTGCTAGCCTCTTCGGTACTTTGCATTGCCCTTTCTCACATTGAGAGTTGGTGCTCTGTGGCGCATGCAAAACAATGCGCCACAAAAATGCTTTTCTGTGGCGCATTTTATTTGGTGCGCCACAAAAAGGGCATTACCTATAAGACTTTTCCTACTAGTGACAAGACAAAATACTTGTTTTGTACGTTGCTGGTGTAAGGGAGGTGAAATACATCTTTTTGTTCAATTCTCCGAGAGATCGATATTTAAACCCTTGAGTCATCCTTGTGGGGAAAACCACCCTTACTACAATACTCTCCTCTCTGAGTCCCAACGAGTGTGCTGACTGACTACACTTCAGCAACATCACCCCCTCGACACCGTGGACGCAATGCAATCGCTCAGCGGTGCCGCTGGTGCAAGCCAAGGGAGCACCAACGTGTCAGGAGTGCGCCCGTCGGACCCAACCTACTACGGGGAGGACGGTGTTGCTACTCCACATTCAGAAAACATGGTTAGGATTGGTGAGAGTGACCATGTATGCGACCCCATGGCCGTTCTCTCCCCTATTTTTAGGGTGGAGGTGGTATCAGTATTGACCTCAACCACTCCTACCCCGACTCGCCGACCCTACGAAGGGAGCCAAGATCCGGTGTCGACTAAATTGGCCAGGTCGGCCGCTAGTGCCTCTTTGGCATGTCAAGTGATGCAGGCATATGATGAATTTCAGTCCCTTCAAGAGGTTTTAAATCTGGTACAGAGAGATGCTTTGGCTAATGATGAATGGATAACAATATGGAAAGATGGCGTATTCACTTCTGCTAGGTTCTACCATCATTATTTAAAGGATCAACAAGTTAGTAAGGTGTATATGCTTGGATATGGAAAAGCAGAGCCGCTCGGAACTAAACTTTTTTGCTTGGCTTATGGTCAGTGATAGGCTAAACACAAGAGACATTCTCGGAAGGAGGCATTGGATTGTAACAAATGTTTCTCATTGTGTTATTTTCCATGCTCATCACCAAAGATTGGTTGCACACTGCAATTTTAGCATCAGAATAAGAAATTATCCGCAGACACAATGGGAGGACGGAAAAGGGTTTGAGCATGTTCTTAAACAAGCAAAGTTGAAATTTAATAAGCATTTTTCCCAAAGGTGGTTATCTTAGCATGCTAGCATATTTGTAAGTGAAGAAATGAAGCAATTTTTCAGCATGTGTTGCCAACTTTTAGGTCACGGAAGAGGGTTTTATTTATGAGACCACCCTGCATATTCATAGGGTGAAGGCTAAACACTTTCAGGATTTGTCAAAAGGGATTGACACTGAAGTTAGACTTTTTTTTGTTCTTGTTTTGTTACCCATGTAAGTATCTATACACTCGTCTATTTTCAGTAAATATACTGGCGGGTCTAACCCTACAATTTTCCTAAAAAAACTTAAATAATAATATTTTTGTACTTCTATTAAGAGTATCACCAAAATTTATCTTATGTACACACTTTTAGAACCTTACATGAAGTATGTAAGTTTGTTGCATGTTTATGTGATACCTAGAGGAAACTAATGATTTATGTACATGGAAAAATAATCTTAAAAAAACACCCCTACATAGGAAACTATGTTGTGAACTTGCATTTGTGTAAATAGTATGCATATTGTCATGTTGTCCACAAAACAAAAGGGTGCACATATTTGTACACTCGCATGTCCTTCTTCAAAACATGATGATGCAATAATTTTACACACGAGTCATAAGTCTTAAAGTGTGTATTGTGTTGTTGTAGGACATGTATGATTTATGTATGAATAGTGTAGGGAAATCACAAGTGTACTTTCACTATATATCTCCAAAATAAGAGCGGCTAAACCTAAACGGATCAAAAGTCTATAATGCAATCTCAAATGTAACGAACTATACCAAAACAACACACATTCCCATCTCAGGTGGAGGGTGCATATTGCAATGTTCATAGCAGATCTGATACCTACTATACCGCTTTTATTCACGTACTCAACTACTCACCGTGTGGTATGTTTATCATACCAAAAACAGCCTATAGGTAGGTAATTCCATGTTAAAAATAGTAAGTATAAAATTCATTTAGATAACAAATATGACATTAATTGGCAGCATTATATTATTCCATATGTACATATGGAATACTTGGTAAGTACTAGTAGTGAATTATTTGTTTCCCAACAATATCTTGGTTTAATTTTCTTCCAAATTTGTGTCTAGAATGTCTTTTGGACATCCACAAAGTTAAGAGTCGGCCACCGTCTCTTCGATCATTTTGAGTCTGCATAAAAGAAAATTAGTTTATATAATGGAGTGTGTATTTATACAGTCTGTGTGAAGAGTTAAGAACTCAACTGCTGGTAAGAACATGTCTTTTTATGTCATGATACATATTCTAGGTGAACAGTTTCCTATGAAAAGATTGTGTAAACAAGTTCTTAACCCGACTCTTAGTGAGAGCCCCACTCTTAATTCTTTTGAGACATGCGAATTGTTAAGAGCCATACTCTTAACCTTGCATCTATGAAGGTTGGCCCTTAACTCATCACATATTATAATTGCTAATGTGTGGGATATATAATATAAGATAAACTAAAATTGATTTGTCGTTGATAGTGAAACAAGAGTTGCTCATTGTATGTTGTCTCATTCAACGATAACTCTTCATACCAAGTCAATTTAAGACACATCAGTTATAACTTATGACTCTAGATGATGATGAGGGACCGAAGTGGCTATGACTGACTTTATCCTGCCATAAGTAATTACAAGTACCACATACTTCTGAAGGCAGAATATTAACATGAGTTTGGATCACGAGAAACAAATGGCTCATGTATAAGTGGTGTGTCTTACAATTCCACACTTTATAAATCAAAGTGAGATTCAATATTGAGGTGTAAAGGTACACTTATATAAGGAGGCCATAGGCTTCACACCTAGTATCATGCTCTCCAAATAATCAATAAATAATTTAGGTTCGTTTCTAATTGCCTAACTATATGGCTTATATCCCCCACCACGACTAATATGCTAAACAAGACTTAAAGAAGGTATCACTATGGCAGTGTGGACAGTGATTGTATATGATAGTCTAGACAATTTTGGATACATCGTCTAAAAAAAGATTAAACACATGTGGCGTTCAATACTTGATTCTGAGTTTACATAAATATGCCTCATTATGCAGACGAGATGTTTTTCCAACTATTCCCAGAACATAGGAAAAAGAAGGGCAAGCCTATAACAAAAATGTCATGTGTACCTTGCTGTACCGTTTGTGGTCCTCTAGAACATCCATCTTGCATAAACCAAGCACAAAACACCATAACTAGGGGAAGAACTACAACATAGGGTAGTAATTGTCCCCCTGTGTTATAAACCACACGGACACGAAGATTCATGTATATTTGCTACCCCTTACCGATATCAACCGCATTGCGCACATCATGTAACCCTAGATGAATGTGTTTGTCAATGAATACCGGTTGAAGGAAAGAGAGGAATGGCAAGGAGATGGAGGGAAAGGCCGAGAGGGAAGGTGAGGGGCACATCAAAGAAACTGAGATACATCAAAAGGGTGATGGGGAGATAAAAGAGAGGGGTGCGGGAGTGGATTACTTGTAATCCTAAATGAATTTAGAGGTGCACAAATGAGTTGAGGCGTAAGATTATAAGTTGATGTATTATTTAGATTATTAGCACATTTCATACTCATAACTTTTATAACTGTATAGATATATAATAACTACTAATCTTGTCCCCAAAGATAATAAATTATGTAACTATCAGTGGCAGGCTGGCAGAACCTGAATCCATTGTGTGGGTGAGGGGTGCAAATGGGTTGAAAAGGCCATAATAAGCCCGTGTTTGCAAGATCCGTTAGACAAGGTGGAGGGTGGGGGGTGCGGCTTCGTTAAAAGCCCATGGGCTGGGGACGACGTCCCTGACTCTCATGTAGCTCCGACACTAGAGACTAGGGATATAAAATTCCATTAAACAAACAAAAAACATATCCGTGTTGGATTGGTTTCATCATCCGATCAACCTGTACCCATGAGAATCGACACAATACTATTAGCAAATCAAAGATAATTTCACATGATATAGTTAGTAGAATCGAAATTGTTTAAAAAATGATTAGCCGGTAGATGTACCGCCTTATTTCAACTTCCCAGAAAAAATAGCAATGGAGTCGACGCACGTGAAGTAATGTTCAAAAAACATCCGTACTCGTGCGACAACTATTTGACTTGTTAGCTTGATAACGACATATCGACATATGATCAGGTGTGGGGATATATTACACCATGATTTAAGCAGCATTTTATATGAAATGACTAGTAAAATATACCTTATACACAACGATAAGTCATAAACGTTAGTGACTAGTTTTAACGGTCAAAATGTTGGTAACAGAGTGAACCGTTAAGAATAGGCGCAAAAAATATATATTTAAAATTCATTATTTGAAAAGTATACGGGTGCGCGGCAACTAGTCTATTTGACCGAGAAGCGTGATAGAGACTCTGTGGGATCAAGTGCGGCTAAAGCAGGGTAAGGATAACTTCCTCTATCTATTTTTTCTGATAGAAATCACAAAAGTAACTGACTGTACGAAACGAGGGTGAGCTCCAAGAGGCACATATTGGGTTCCCTTATTTATACGCCGCACGAGTTCTTTTCTCGTGGTCAGTCACTCTGGTGTCCTCCTCACGACAATCTTCTTCTCCTCACAACTAACACCATTTGTCCCCCTCTCTCTTCTCCCCATTTCCCCAAAAAAATCGAAGAATCCAACGCTCGACCGAGTCAGTGCAGCCTTCTTCCCCCACTCGTTTCGCTCGATTCTTCACCCCGAAGACCCTCCCACTCCAGAGCCTTCTCCCTTCTCCCTCCTCCCTTCCTCACGCGGGCTCCCGATCCGTCTCACCGGCGGGCCGGCCGCCCTCGACCTTGCTCGCGCCGCCCGTCTTTTCCGTTGAGGTCGCGATTGCGCGAACGCAGCCAGGGTTCGAGGGTCCCTGCCGCCGGCGCCTCCCTTTCTTTCCTCCCTGGAGCTGCAAGTGGGAGGTACGTTCTCGGGCCATCGGGATCTGATATTTAGTGTTTTCTCCTAGGATTTTAGTACAAACCTGTGATCAATCGAGTAGGAAGTTTGTTTGTTAGGTGCCAAAATATCAAAACTTATTGGATTGAGAGTTGTGATCGGTGGAATTGAGATTTGGATGTGATAAAAGTTGAATGCTTATCGATTGTAATTTGCAGCTCTGCACGTACATTTTTTTGTTTCTTGTTGATTGGGAGCTGTAGGTCAAAGAATTCAAAATTTGAGTTCTCGGAGAGCAACATGGCCAGAAACTGCTACCACAGAGTTCCAATAGGGAGCGGTGGGGTGCACATGAGTTCCCATGTTTTTTCTGGCTCCAGGGCAGTTAAAGTACACCAATGCTTTTGCTCTAAAGGACCAAGGGAGGCCATGTGAATTTAAGAGAGACTAAATGGAGGATGCATACCACACCTGATGAGGGGTCGAGATTTTACGAACGTGTTTGGTTCGGGATTTTCAGCCCGTTATTAGATTGCACCGACAACTGAAACCGTTAAATGTGTTTGCTTGAACTACAGTTAAATTATGAATTTGTATTGATGGCCAAATGTTCACTTTTGTTTGAAATGTGGTTCACTTTTGTTTAAGCACTTGCAGTGATATTTTGGCGTTCATCCATGCGAAATGCACATGAAAAAAAAAAGTGCACTGCACAACCAGACCACACAGCACTTGTGTTGCATTCCGATTACATTGCACATCCAAACACATATTGCAACTTGATACCTTTACGGACACAGACCAAACAAAACAGTGAACTGTCTGTTACAGTGTTACAGCTCCTTCCCTCTGTTACCTCATTCCACTACCAGTCCCGTTACCTCGTTAGAAAAACCCCTGGGTATTAATAGTCTATTTTTTATATACGCTATAATTTTTTTCATATATATATTGTTATACGGTATTAAAATCCAACCCCAGATGTCAGATGTGTATTAAGCCTCCAAATCGGTTATTTGGGCTTGTTGCAACTTATTAGACAAAAATCTGGGGTTTGCCGCAACAAGTGTTTTGATTCTGTGTTTTGTGCAACAATGACACCAAACCTTGGTGCTATGCACAATTTTCTCCCTCTCGCTGAACCAAACACGTTCGACATGTAAAGGACCTTGATTTTTTTTTGTTATGATTACCCCGCTGCATACTTTTTTCTTTTGTTTTGTTGTTTTCATCAGTGTGTCAGGAGTTTCACGTTGGCCACTGATAAAGTGATAATTGGCTCCTTGCTTTAGTACTAGTATTTTTTAGCTAATCATAATGTATTGGTTGTGCATATCAGAGAGTTGATTCATTGTCTGTGTGTATTTAAGGTTGATGAAGTGTGCCTTCATATTTTGCAGGTGGAGAACTGGAGACTGGGAGACCAATTAGGTGGCCCAGCCTGATCAATCTTGCTGCTCCTGACAAGTGATAAAAAATTGATAGCAACAGATGGCACATAAGCCTTTTGTATTCATCAAGGAGATGAAGTAGACAAAGTAAATATGCAGGATTTTGGACAATGGCTTCCTCAGTCGCAGCGCACAGCCGATCTTTATTTCTCAAGTATGATGTCAACTCAGTTGGACAATTCCATTGGGATCCAGTCAAGAGATACTGCAGTTGCATTATTGGAGAAAGAGTCTGCTCATCCGTTTGGCATTACGAGTGCTGCTGGGCCAATTGAAGTCACTAGAAATGATGCTGTGGTAATTGAAGACATTCAAAATGGCGCTGGACCAACTGAAGTTATTGACTTGAACAACACTCCACCACCGAAGCCTAAGAGGAAAAAGCACAGGCCAAAGGTCTTGAGACCACCAAAGGCTCCTAAGTCTGCAACTCCGAAGCCTTCCAAGTCAAAGGAAGAAAAACCATCTGGCAAAAGAAAGTATGTCCGCAAGAATACACCAGCAGGCCAACCCCCTCCGGAACAGACTGGGGATTCACACTGCGGTTCTAAGCCGAAACCGGCTAAGCGGTGTCTGAACTTGGATGGGGATGTTCCACAAGAGAGCAGACATCCTGGATCTCAAGCTCAGCTGATATCTGCTGACCCTAAGGATTATCAACCATCTGGGTCTTCTACCAGTCGAAGTAATGTCCAAACAAAGTTGCCATTCCATGTGGGTTTTACCACCGGTTCAATGTATAGTCCAGCCAATCAGATGGCTGGTGCACAGTTACTGCCTGCAGATAATACAGAAACAGCAAATTACAGTTCAGCAAATGAAATGGCCAGTGCACAGTTTTTGCCTGCACTTCATATGCCCAAAGGAGTATTACTTGACCTCAATAGTTCTACAGATCAGATACAACATGAGTATGCTGGTTTTGTAGACATGCCTGCACAGTTTTTTCAGTCCGGAATAACGGAAACATTACAGAAAGGTCCATTGCTAGAGCCCCGTGCTGGGATGTCAAATAAAAATTTACCTGATCTCAACAGCTCAGCCAGTCTACTGCAGGGCATGCCATCTAATTTCACGGAATACTTGCTTTCATCTCCGCAAGCTTCTTCAAGAGAAACACACATGTACAAACAGATGCTTAATTGTCACAGAATTCCTGAAACTCCACTTGCAACTGCTCAGTATTCTGAAGGGATTGCAGTGACGGAAAACTTCAATCCTAATCCTTGTTCACGAGAGGCTTGGGCAACCGACCAAATGTTTCATGGCTACCGATCGACACAAAACCCCATGTCACGTCCCAAGCACATTGAAGGGCATTCAATGATTGAAAATTTAAGTGAGTTCACAACGACAGATGGCTACTTAAATTTTATGACCAGTTCTTACATGCAAACAGGTAGTGCACTTGGACTCCATGGTTCTCACGGCTCACCACATATGCATGCACTGGATACCAGGGGAGAACATAATGCTTCCAGTGGTGCACTTGGACTCCATGGTTCTCACGGCTCATCACATATGCACAGAGAACATAATGCTTCCAGTGGTGCTCATATTTCGTTAGGTGTGAATTTCGACCAGCAAAGGAATGGATGGGCATCTGAAGATGTTTGCCATGCTGCAACCTCACAGGGGTCATATTTTCCTGGAACTTACAAAAGAATGAGAACAGATAATCATAGTAACTGTCTGAATGGAGATGTGGACAATATGTCTACCCCATCTATGTATATGACGAACAATCCGAATACAAATGTGGTTTCAGCCGTCAACTCTAATGTGTTTACCTTAGCTGATGCTCAAAGATTGATAGCCCGTGAGAAGTCACGAGCTTCCCGAGCAATGATAAGTTTTGGAGCATCAGGAAACAATATGGTTAGAAGACAAGAAATGATCCAACAACATCACGGACCTGCGATGCATGCCACTGCATGCAGAGATTCTATTCAAGCATCTGACAACCATTTCAGGTTCATAACAGAAAATTATACACGGTTGCCTAGTAATCCAAACACCCTTCAAAGCCAAAACCATATTCCGAGTATTGGAAGTTGTCAACTTCATTTTTTGGAAGGCAACATGGTTAAAGGGTCAGATTTGCCGGCTGAAGTGCATAAGCCTAGCACTTCCCCTCAGGATAGTTTCTGCATTGGCCCTTCTGACGAGCTTGGCAGAAGTATCAATGGAAAAAAATTTAGGTCCACTGTCATTCCAACAACCCAATCAAAATGTATTGACACTGTGAAAGCTTTTAGCTGTCAACTGGAGAGTTCTGGAGAAGTTGATAGGCCCGTTACCACTCCAATAAATCCATCACCAGGCACTGATGTTGTGAGAAATGAGAATCATCAACTGGAGGTTTGTGGAGAAACCACTGCAGCTAAACCCAGTGAGAAACGAAAGGTAGGACGGCCCAGAAAAGAGACAAAACCTGGTGAGATACCAAACCCTAGAGGTCGTCCAAGGAAGGAAAAGGTTATTGGTCCAGAACTTAAGTCCAAAGGTAGCCATACTGATCAATCACAAAACGAGGATATTTGTAGTGTCTCTGGACCTCATGTGTCTGAGGCTTCTGGTTTCAAGGAGCTTAATACAGAAAGAAGTGGAGAAAGCTTTCCTGGAGTTATAGCACCCCTGGTGGATCCTTTGGACCTCATAATTCAAAAGATAAAAGTCTTAGACATAAACAAATTTGATGATACTCAGGCACCTGAGCTTCATGGTGCTCTTGTCCCTTACAAAGGAGAATTTGGTGCACTTGTTCCATATGAGGGGAAAGTGAAAAGAAAACGTGATCGGGCCAAAGTGAATCTCGATCCAGTAACTGCTCTAATGTGGAAGTTATTAATGGAGCCGGATATGGTTGATGGTTCTGAAGGGATGGACCAGGACAAGGAGAAATGGCTTGATGAAGAAAGAAAAATATTCCGAGGACGTATCGATTCATTTATTGCTCGCATGCATCTTGTTCAAGGTATTGCTACTACTTCAAATCAGTACTCCTGACAGAGACTTTTGCATGTTTTTTTACATATAGTTGATAGTCCATGGATAGGATTCCAAAACCTGGCATTATCTCATGTTCGAACTCCCGAGTCCATGTTAATGGGAGAATCACTGTTCATTAATTAGTCGGGCTTCACTGTGTTGGATCCAGTTTTGTGTTTATGGATTTGCAAAAGGGCACCTTTAACTCTTCAATGACCTCTGTATTTGTAGGAGATCGACGTTTCTCTCCTTGGAAAGGATCAGTTGTGGATTCAGTAGTGGGTGTTTTTCTTACTCAGAATGTTTCAGACCATCTTTCCAGGTGAATTAAGCTTACAACCTATTTGAACTATAATCTGTTTGTGACTAGCATGCTGAGGTTATATTGTTTGTCTGATGTTGTCTTCTACTATTATAGCTCTGCATTTATGGCTCTCGCTGCAAAATTTCCTGCAAAGCCAGAAGCCTCTAGAATACCTGCAAGTAGGATGTTTCATACTACACCAGAAGAGAATGGTGATTGTTCTGGATTGTTCGGTGATTCTGTCAAGTTGCAGGGCAGTATCCTCATTGAAGAGGCAAGTAATACATCAGGCTCCTTAGTTACAATGGAAGAAAAGGAAGGAAGCAACAGTGTTGGATTGTTCGGAAATTCTCCTGGAGACGGAGTAGACTGTTCAGGAGTTTATCATAACTCTTATGGGACACTGCCGGTTAGACTGCATGAGAGCAAGACACTGGCCTCGGGGACTGAAAGTGCCGTGGAAGCTGAAGATGTGGCATTGGAGGACGTTGTTTCATCACAAAACTCTGCTATTTCATCTCAAAGTTCCCCAGATTATCTGTTTCCCATGACTGATCATATGTTTCCTAGCACATTTGTAAGTTTTACAGCAGAAGACTTGGGTGGCAGAAATATGCCCAATGGTACAAGCAACTCCACCACATATACAGAACTTCTAAGGATGCAAGAGCTAAAAAGCAAGCCTAATGAAAACTATGGATCATCGCAGTATGATCGAGTTGCAGTGCCATGTACAAACATGGGGTCAATGCCCAGTGAAGTACATAACCTCAGCAGCAAGCGCCGACCACTTCATTCTTCTCTCTCTTATCACCAGAATGACCAAGCCCATCTCCCAGATATAACGTATGCCAGTGGTTTAGAGCGCTCAGTATGTAGTGGCCTCAATACAACAGATGATTCCAATGTCACACCAGCTGAGATTAGATTTAATTGTCCTTCATACTCTCCTGGAACTGACAGTGATAAAACCAAAATGGCTGATTCTTTAACTGCTCTTTTATATGATATAGATGGATCCTTATGTCAGCACAAAACTGATCCATCTGCTACAACAAGAGGAGCTGATTTCATTTCACCAATCATGGATAAATATTTGCATCCGTCAAGTTCAGAGACGGGGCCATTAGCTAAGGAGCAGTCCTTTGAAAAGAATCTTTCAAGAAATGACGTCATAGCTGCACTTGTCAAACAGCATGTAACTCCAAATTTGCAAGAGGAATGTACTACCAAAGCAAACCAAAACGGAGGTGAAAATCACCAGTCAGGACGTAGCCAACAGTATGGTAATGTTGGACTTCCAAAAAACAAAGATGGGAATCATTATTCTTCGAACTCATATCAAAGCCAGAAAGCAAGCTCTGAACTCCTACAGGGGGTTGCTTCAGATTCGATAGAGAAACCCAAAGATACTAAAAAGGCTTTCCTTGAAGTTCCCGCTGATAGATCAAAAACAAAGAATGCAAGAGTTGGGGCTCGTAAAAAGAAAACATATGATTGGGATATTTTAAGACAAGAAGTTCTTGTCAATCGTGGACATGAAGAAAGAGGTCCGAATGCAAAGGACGCACTTGATTGGGAAACAATAAGGCAAATAGATGTGAAGGAAGTATCTGACACAATTAGAGAGCGAGGGATGAATAACATGCTGGCAGAGCGGATAAAAGTAAGTATGTCACAAAGTGCTATTAAATGAAGTACGATATATCTCTAGTCGTACGAGCAGGGGTCCAATTCGATCTGTATTTACCTATTTGTTGGAATATCATGGTCTGGTCATGTGTACTCATCTTTAGCAATTTCTATTGTAGGCGTTTCTAAACAGGTTGGTGACAGACCATGGGGCCATTGATCTTGAATGGTTACGCCATGCGGATCCAGACAAAGCAAAGTAAGCCAAATCATCATATACTGTTCTAACTGTCTTATTTGTTCTACACATTGTCTTGTCATCACTATTTGATTATACGAGGCCCTCCATTGATTTTTTTTCCAATCGGGTTTCATTGCTAAGTTTTCAACTGGTTCTGGTAATTTAGTGGAATTTGTTCTGTGTAACGGTTGAGAACCTTCATTCACAATGGGAAACTACCATGCTAAAGCAGTGAAAGATAACCACTCCGAGAGATCAGGTAGACAGACATAGACTGAGACAAGAGAATAGATTGATTCTTCTTGCTTGAGTTTCTCAAAAGCTAATGAAGTAACACTTACATGCTGCGAAGGATTGGGTTGACATTGGTTGAGAGAGAGAATAACATGAAGAAAATAGATACATGTTTCTTCCTTGATTCCCTCAGAACTTACACAGCAACCTCCGACCTTCTAGTTTGACCTATTATATTCCAACTGGGAAGTCTCCTAGAAGATGTATCTGATCCATGCTTTTGTGATCCTCCTGAAATCTTCCTATGTAATCTATCCCAATTCTATTTGTATCTCACTTTCTGAAATCAAGTCCTCTCCTTACTGAACTCTCTCCTAGCCGACTAATTTTTAGTTTTTTACAGGATCCACACACCACCCCATCCTTGTCTTGTATTTCTTGCTGGTCAGCTGCCGGCAGTGCATCTGATGTTGCTTTGATGCAATATGTTGATGTCCACAAAAAGTCTAGTTGTCTGATTGAATTTAGTTAGCGTGTCAAGTCTACTCTGACTCTTAAAATGGCCTGGCCTTGTTGACTGTGTTATGTATGAATGGCTCTACTTGAACAGAATCTAGAGTGAGGGGCTTGATTGGTCATATCAGAATAATATAGGGTCTTTCATCTATGTGTGTAATTTGTCTGTCCACTCAAAACTTATTATAGTTTAGCCACATGTATGACTACCTTTATAGACTTGAACCAAAATATCATGCTTGACATTAATGGCTGAAGCCGCATTTTTGGGATTGCAAAGTATAGACTAGTCATGTTTGTTTTGGGTCAGAAGTAGTATCTGGTGCTCGTTATTCTCTTTTGAACAAATTTAAGATGCTTAACAAGAAAAACTCAATTGGAGGTTGATGAAACAGTTATATTGTTTCAATTCTTGTTACATATGGATGCATACTTACCAGTTAAGCACCGCCATACCTAGGTGGAGAACGTATCAAGTGAACTGAGGTTTGTGGTGCAGCACTGCAACCGATGCATCCGGGCTCAGTTTGCATATTTAGGCAAATGGGAAAATTCTACAAAAAAAAGAGTGCATAGATACAATGGGTATGCAATGTTCTACAAAGACTTAAGTCCAAATTCGAACAAAACAATATAGTAATGGGCCAAATTCCTAGTCCAATTTAGTTTAGCTAATATTTACTCAGAGATCTGTTCTTCATCTGGGTTTAAAGTTTTAAATTGAAACTATGCAGTATGGCTGAGTGTATGTGCTGATTTTATTTGTAAGAAAATTTGAAAACATCTAGACAATTGTGCTGAGGTCTAGGTGACATATCTAGAAGAAACTCATTAGTCATAACTGAGTGCACATATACAGACATGTGAAGCGGTTATTAAAAAAGTTACCATGGATGAACTCATAGGGTCTGGAGAGGGTGGGAGCGCTTAAATGGGTTTCAACATGTGATGTGTTATTCTGGAAGTTATTGACCCATGTGACCTCAACCTTAGATGAATTTAGTTCATCCAGTTGTCTTGTACGACCGTTCAAGTGGGAAGTTTGCATTATCGACTGAAAGAGATGTTTGCACTAACTGCACCCCCATCTTGTGTCATCGTGGAATGACCTATATGAATGTAAAATTGTGTTGGATGGTTTTGACCTTTGAAACATTCTGTTGTCTCTTGCAGGGAGTACCTCTTAAGCATTAGAGGACTTGGTCTGAAAAGTGTCGAGTGTGTGCGTCTTTTGACACTCCATCATATGGCTTTCCCTGTATGTTCTCCCTCTACTAACTTTGCTAATATTTTATTCACTTAATCTGGAGGTTTATCTGTATCAATTTGGTTGTGTAGGTGGACACAAATGTTGGTAGGATTTGTGTGAGGCTTGGGTGGGTGCCACTTCAACCCCTACCCGAGTCTCTTCAGTTGCATCTGTTGGAGCTGTAAGTGTCTTCAATCCTTACAGTTGGTTTGACTTGTATATTATACACAAATGACCGAGTTTTATCGTTCACTGCTGAAGGTATCCTATGCTGGAGAACATACAGAAATACCTCTGGCCACGATTATGTAAACTTGATCAGCGGACATTGTAAGTTCTGGAAACCCTGTTAATTATTATTTTGGGAAAGGTCTTTATCTGCAGGTATGTAGTGACAGTTTACAATGTGCAGGTACGAGCTTCACTATCAAATGATAACGTTTGGAAAGGTAAACATGAGACATATCAAATTTGGTAGACCAACATAGAACTGACTTGCTGTGTGTTATTGAAATTGTTTTACTTTGTTTTCCTCGTCAGGTGTTCTGTACAAAAAGTAAGCCAAATTGCAATGCATGCCCAATGAGAGCTGAATGCAAGCACTTTGCGAGTGCATTTGCGAGGTAATGTCTGAAGACATGTGTATATTGATATTACATTCTATAGGCTAATCAACTAGGCATCTTGCACTCTGGTATTTAAACTTCAATTGTATTTGTGGGAGCTATTTTTATGTGTAACTATGTATTACCTGTGTGTTAGTTGGTAGCTAAAATCACCTGGAAAAAAATTTGGCAGCTAAAAATACGTCCCTTATGGATAACAATCTATTTGCAGCAACCCAAATTTGGGTCATTGGAAAATAATTTATTCCGTTTCAGTAGATTTGACATTGTTGTGGAGCTATTAGTTCTGGATATAAAAGAAATGAAGTGCTTCTGGGTGGCTAAACATCGTTAGTAAATTTGTTTTTGATACAGTGCTAGGCTTGCTCTTCCTGGACCTGAAGAGAAGAGTTTGGTTCCGTCAGGAAACCCAGTTGCTGCAGAGAGCTGCCACCAGCCATATACAAGTTATAGGCCTGTAAATCAACTTGATTGGAATGCGCATGCGCATGGCCATGTTTTGGATAATCGCCAGCCAATCATTGAAGAGCCAGCAAGTCCAGAACCAGAACCAGAGACTGCAGAGATAAAAGAGAGTGCTATAGAAGATAGTTTCTTTGATGATCCTGAAGAAATTCCTACAATCAAGCTTAATTTCGAGGAGTTTGCACAGAATCTCAAGAATTATATGCAAGTCAATAACATTGAAATTGAAGATGCTGATATGTCAAGTGCCCTGGTTGCGATAACTCCGGAAGCTGCGTCTATCCCAACTCCCAGGCTGAAGAATATTAGTCGCCTACGAACAGAGCATCAAGTGTATGTCCCTGTCTTCCATAAAGCCAATATTATTGATGATAACTATAGTACCCTCATATGTTTTGTTATATTCGAGAAGCTTACACAGGATCTATATTTGAAAATTATTATTTGATTTCTCTATTTCTACATGGCCACAGCTATGAACTGCCAGACTCGCATCCACTTCTGGAAGGAGTGAGTTCATATCACATTATTGAACACTTAAACTGTACTAATCACTAGCTATAAGATTATAACGACAAATATTTCCTTACATTCGCAGTATGACCAAAGAGAGCCTGATGATCCTTGCCCGTATCTACTTTCTATATGGACCCCAGGTAAGAATCACATATAAGTTGAAGTATTATGGTTCTCATACTCCTGTACGGTCTGAGGGTTCCTGATGTTCATTTAAATCTAAAACAGGTGAAACAGCTCAGTCAACTGACGCACCAAAGACATCTTGCAACTCCCATGAGAGCGGTAAACTATGTGACAGCAGTGCATGCTTTAGTTGCAACAGTATACGGGAGGCGCAGGCTCAGAAAGTCAGAGGAACAATTTTGGTAAGTCGCAGATTTATGTAATATTTGCCAGAGTAAAAAATTGCAACGGTCTAACTATACAACCTGGTTGGATCCCGGATTTAGGAAACTAGTGGGAACTAGTCATGTACAGCCAGTTTAACTATATTTTATAGAGTTTTCTGTGATTGTTTAAATGCCTTCCTGGATTGTAGAATTCCATAGTAATCTTGAATGATGGGGGCTTGGGGCATTTTTCTACAAGGGCCCTTTGTATCATAGGTTTGGAATTGTCAAATTCCTATGGATTGCATTGCTATGCCCCAATTCTATAAGAAAGTCAACATGAGCTCAAACCATATTTTATTTTACTTTTGGGATTCCAATGCATCCTCTCTCTAAGAACTTGTTTTACTCCACAATTCTGTGCTAGTCCCTATAAACTATCCAAAAACAGAACGTGCAAATTTCCTATATCTTAACATCCTGTGGGAGTTTATAGTATGTTCCTGTGGGATAGAGAGTCAGTATTTATTGTGCAAATGTACATAATCTGATAGACAAGACCAGTAAAAAAAGAAAAAGATAGACAAGCTGACATTTTATAGCAAGTTAAACTTACCTCTGGGTTGAATATCTGTTGTCTAGGCTAGACAATTGTATCAAATATGACGTGCTATTGAAGTTTCATGTTGTAGAATATGTTTCTTATCGAGGATTTGCATTGTTAGAAATAAGATGTGCTATTCAGCCGCTGCAAGACTTAACCCAACACCTTATGAGATGAGCTGATGACAGCCATGCACCACCCGTGTCCAAACTTTTACACTTAGTACTCTATCGATAATTCAAATTGGATAGCAGCAATAAGCAATAATAGCACAAATTGTTTGGAGAGGAAGTATACCCTTTCTTCGTTAACCAGGAACAAGATGACTCATTATTTCATATCCAAGCTGGCATTTCAATTGGCAGCCCGGTCGTACCATGTTAAATGGTTTAGCTGGTTAGCAGGTCAGCTTGTGCACATAGCTAGGCTTGATAGCAGCAAGTACCTTACAGGGGCAGAGCAAATATCCGTACTAGTGGCTGGCCAGCAAGATTTCCTGTAGGAATCGGTGTACAAGTTATATTCCAAGGAGAAGAACAGGAAGAGACTAGAAAATGATTCCTATTAGTCTTGTAAGCCTGAACACCTGATAGATGTTGAGTGTTATAATGGAAACAAAATGGCCTATGTTGACTGTTATAGTGGAGACAAAATGGCTTATGTGATAATGGAGTGCGTGAGAAGCAAACCAATGACTTACTCTCAGTGTGAGCTTGCATTCTTGCATTGTGCCATGTGGAAGTCGAGAAACAGTGGCATTGCTTGGTTGATCCGCCATGTCCCATGTTGTACATACTATCCACACTATGATTAATATATTTTGACTTTCGTATAGGGATGTCATCGGATCCATTTTTTCCTTTACCATATTCTCTACCGTATCTTTTTGTCGGGGATTCAGAGCGGAGTGGATAATGACCGGCTGCGGATTCGAGTGTGGATAGATAAGACCTTGGATTTAGAACAGAAACGGAGTGGACTCGGGGCGAAACAAAATAATTGGATAAATACGCAATAACACAAACATAAGGGCAAAGTTCATCCACGCGTCAATAGCCCAGTAGCCTGATAAAGTTGTACTCCATAGTCGATAAATTACTATGTAAGTGAACTAATGTTTACCAGACGAACTTGACATCCCACTAACTACTAACTGTGCTAGATTAGATTCGCCTTTTTGGTAAAAAAAATCAGATTATTCTGTTCAAAACCATCAGATAATCCTAATTAATTCGGATAATCCATATTTGGATGTTATTTGACATACCACATCCTATACCGTATCTGGAGTGTTTGTTCGGAATCGGATATCCTTATCTGTCGGTTTCCTTCAAAACGGATATGGATTCATTAAAACGGATTCGGCAGCAGATTCAATGTGGAAATTATGCTATTCGCTTACATCCCTGCTTTCGTGTGAGTTAAAAATGTTGTATTAGGACGGTCTGGTTGTGAACTAATCACCGAAGTAGATTATGTACCGTATACGTAGTATACGAAGTTCAGTATGCGAATTGTCAATAATTCAGCGAGGTTGTGTATTATTATCTTCAAATGGGTAATGTCTAACCATCTTTTTTGTTGATCAAACTGAAATAGGTACCATGTCGAACAGCTATGAGAGGAAGCTTTCCACTTAATGGGACATATTTTCAAGTGAATGAGGTAATGGCTGAAAGTAGTTACAACTGACCTTAGAAGTGGTATACTACCATTATTAGAAATTGCAAAATTCCTGATATAAAAATTACTAACTATTCAAATGTTATACTACAGGTATTTGCTGATCATGACTCAAGCCGAAACCCAGTTGATGTTCCAAGGAGATGGATATGGGACCTCCCTAAGAGAACAGTTTACTTTGGAACTTCAGTTCCTTCAATCTTTAAAGGTATTTCCCTAACAAATGATAACCAAGAGAATTTGGTGGCATTGGCTTGTGCTGCTATCTCTTAAACCATAAAGATGGACCAAGAAGGTTTGAGATAGACAAAATAAATTACTGACAGCATAAATCTAGCTCATGTCCGTTGCTGTAACTATTATTGTGTCAACTTACGGAAATCTACAAAGATACAGCACCAACCTACACTACAGGACCTTCCCTACCACCACGTGCCCCACAGTTAGCCACTCTGGCTATTGCATCCCTCAAGTTTGTGCCAAGCGCAAAAGAAAAGCAGATTCCATACTTTCTATTTCCTGGCAAGTTTATGCCTTGCTGGCCGGCATTCACTTCTCCCTCCTATCCAGCCTACCAGGCTACCACACCCTGCCCCCCGACCTGCATCCTATACTCATTGTTCAGAAGTGTTATTATATTTCAGTAAGAAGGGCTGTCAATGAGCTGAGCTCGAACAAGGCTAGGGTAGACCATGCACCTAGTGCGTTCGTTCGAACCTCTAGCAAGCTTAACCTTGACTCAGCATAGGCTTGGTGAGCACATAAACATGATAAATTTGAGGGATCCTCATCCAATACAAAAGAAAGAGGGACAATGGTATCAACTGGGGCTTCAAGCTAGGAAGTCACCGGACCAGGTCCTTGGTGCCACCGGTGAAGAAGCCTTCACTGTCATGTAGAAACAAGAAAACTCATTACGAAACATGTCAGACGAGTCTCACTCCCAAGCAAACCTTGATAGTTCATCCTCCACCCGTCTAAATAGGTATGTGTGAATATGTTTGCATGCAATGTCAGTGCATTGTGTGGAAACATTAGGTGGTGATTCTAGTGGCAGTAAAGCCTACATTGATGGTGGAGTTTCAAATTCAATGAGTGTAACGTGAGGCATTCGAGATGATATTTGAGGCATGGGAGCCTAGAGTTTCAACTAGGAAATGTGTAAGCATGGAGGAGGGAGGGAGATAGACTTTATGAATTCATGAATTTAATTAGTATGCAAATGAAAAACCGCTTAGCAATTGTTGATTAAAACCTTTAAACCTTAACTTTTCCTAAAAAATGGCTAACTACACAAAGAACGTGCGAACTGGGAAGGATTAGCTGTTAAACGAAGTGAACCAAAGGATTAGCTGTTAAACGAAGTGAACCATTTAGCAAAATCTAGTGTTATCCCCCTAGAGGTTCAGGTTTCATCTGGGTTTTTTTTTTTTTGAAACGGAAGCGAAAGATTTGCCTCATCCATTAATTAAGAAGAGAGGTGCCCAATTTATTTACGGAAAATCAGGCAAAAACCGTTACAAACTTGGTCACAAAAGCAACCAACACACCACTCAACAAACAAGTGGACTACTCCCAAAATAGACCACACAACCAAAGAAGCACACACACTAGCAACACGATACTCATAGAACCGCCATCAAAGTGCCCCCATAGACCAGCGATGACTCGAGAAAACCACATTTGCACAACTAACAAACACGAGCACAACGATGACGCACCAATACACTGAGAGCCATTCATCAAGTAACCTCAGGCGCCTTTCCTGTAGCGCCACCCTTTTTGCTTCTGCATTTTGATTTCTCTTTCACACCGCCTTTTTTGGTCTTATCCCTGCTAGCCTTCTCCTTCAAGAGACACCCAATCGTCTTGCCGGACCTAGGATTAGCAGCAGTCAAGGTGCCGAAGAAATCACAAATCTCTTTGGCGACAAGAGACCCATGCACACGTGGTAATGGCTCGGACGTAGCAACCACATTGCCAACAGAAACGGGCACACACGAGAGGGAGACTGCACCGTCCACAACACCACTTTCTTCAAAGTCTAGCGTCTGACTCGGCGGTGAAGACACAACTGAAACCACATGAGAGTCTGCCTTCACTTGCTCAGCAAAAGGAGGCAAAACCGGTTCCCCACACAGCTCCAGAAGTTCGGGCATCAACTGCATCACCGGAGCCATGACCAAGGAGCTGGCCCTAGAAGTAGGAGAGAAGCTACCATAGAGACCCGATTCTCTCATATCCGTGAGGCCACCATCGGTCACAATCAAAGGGCACAGCTCAGAACCGTGATGCAACACATGCAGCGATTGGGGTGGCTTACGCAGTGCAGTCTCAGCCCGCTCCAGGAAGCTCCCAATACGTAGCATCAAGCCTTGCATGGACTCAACGACATCGCGCAAAGGCTGGGCCGTCTCCTCAAGTCGAAAGGAAGTCATGTCAAGTAGCTCAGAGCGCAACAGCTTAGCCTGTCCCTTCAAAGCGGAATGCAGCGACAAATCCTCCGAGCCCAAAGTGCCAATGGGAGGAGAAACGAGCGATGCCCAAGAAACATGATGAAGTGACTTGGAAGGGAGCGAATCTTCTCTCTGGATCCGACGAGGGGCTGCAGGTTGACAAGGCCCAACGGCTGGCAAGGATGACGATGAAGCAGGGCTTCCCAACATGCTAAGTGGACGCCAAGCGTTGCGGCACTCACGTGCCCGATGACCATTCTCAAGGCAGCGAGAACACCTGAAGGGATATCTACAGGAAGCTGCACGGTGTCCAGGAGCAAGGCATCTGCAGCATCTTCCAGCAAGCCAAGCGGGAATGGGACGCGGAGCAATTGACGGGACGAGGGACACTGGGTGACGAGGGCCG
This sequence comes from Poa annua, assembly GCA_026929855.1. Classification (NCBI taxonomy): domain Eukaryota; kingdom Viridiplantae; phylum Streptophyta; class Magnoliopsida; order Poales; family Poaceae; genus Poa; species Poa annua. The sequence goes on from CM049436.1 coordinate 45,283,153, forward strand.
TGCCGCGGCAACACCTCCTGCCATGGCCCGTGCTCATCTGCCTCACGCTGCACGCACAGACAAGCCACTGAAGCCAAGCCGAGGCCATTGGAGTCAGCCAACAGCACCCGCGGGTTCATCTCCAACTCATTGTCTTCGCCCTTGTCGACAACCCCTGCATCGTTGTTCTTGGTGGCAGCCGGCGGCGTCTGGGGGGCCAGCTCCTCTTCATCGTCCTCCTGGTCTTCCACCTCCACATCAGCAGCGGAGGTCAAAGAAGGAGTCCATGGCGCGGCGGAGGGGGGCGACGTAGGTGGAGCAGCGGAGCAGCCCAACGCTGGCTGCGGTGGCGGCGACAGGAGCTCCCGATCTTGGCTGGCGCGAGCGTCGGAGGGGGCTTGCGGCGTGCCGCCAGAGGTCGGAGCACTGGAAGGCGTCTGCAGCATGCAGCTCGGGACAGGGGGCGGCAGCGGGACGGACGACAGGGCTGTGGCCGGCGAGGACTGGACGGACGGCGGGGGGCTGCTCGAGCTCATAATCCACGCCTGTACCAGTGGAGACGAAGGAGGGAGAGGCCTAGCGGCCGGATCCGGTCGCGGCGGACACAAGCAAGGCCAGGGCGAGGAGATCCGGCCGGCGGCGGCCGCGCGGTCCCGCGGCCATGGGCGCGGTCGCGAGAGCCTTTTCTTTCGTTTCATATTCACCTATAGGAGGCTGGCAGATTGCATTTGTTACTGTTAAGAAGCAGAATGGTCTCTCACATCCATTTGTCATGTGTCAACACTGGAGTTAGTACCTTCTGCGGATTATGATCTACTGAACAAAACTAAAAAAGCCTTAACAGTAACATTAATCTATATATTACCATATCGATATTGGGCAGCTGATTAGGATTTACATGTTTCTTTTGCAGGTTTAACAACTGAAGACATACAACATTGCTTTTGGAGAGGTAATCATCTAAATGTCTTTGTTACTGTTTGTGATATCCAGCACAAATAGACATGAAGAAACTGACAGATATCTGTTTGTGATGACTTAAGCACGTAGCAGAACGATTGCTCTGTTATTACAATAGATATAAAATATGCTGTCGCCTGACTTGTCCTGCATAATGGGGAGGGATGTGATCAAAACTATTTCCTAGAGTAAAAAGTTATTTCAGTTGTTTCTTGACCTTTTCGTGCCCCAGGGTACATCTTAAATACCTAGTACTAGTATTTGCCAAAACAAAAAGTTGCAAGGCCAATAAATGCATAGCATTACGGAAGTATTTTTCATATATAATCTACTTGTAATATTACTGAATGAGTATAAATACATTAACATACGAGATTTGCCAAATATGATGTACTTTGTCGCACCAGCAGAAACGGATATTTTATGGCTTCATGCTTCGACTGCTCCTGAAAGGATTACATGTCGGTTTTACTTGTCTTTGCGAATTATTTGTTGTGGAGGATTTTCATGTTGGGGGTAGACAAAAGTATACAAAACGTGTCTTCATGAGGATTGCTAGAGTAAGCTATAATTGGGTAGAATGCTATTGATCGAGTTTCTTTTTGGGAGGGTTCCAGTAAGAGTTTCACTCAAGAATGATGTTGTAGATGTTTATGTGTTCCGAACATGTGCAGGATTTGTGTGCGTGAGGGGCTTTGATAGGATATCTAGAGCACCAAGACCACTGTATGCGAGGCTTCACTTTCCAGCAAGCAAAATTACCAGGAATAAAAAGGCTGCAGCTACAGATGATGAATAGGCCGTTACGAAAGAAAGTTACATAGATGACCCTGCCAAAAGATCACTGACCTGAAAATGGATCACTGACAAATAAGTTGTTGTCGCCAACTCTAACCATTTTTAGTCTTATGCATCTGTGAACGTTACGAATGTCAGCCACTCACGAATTTGTGAAGCCGGCGTTCAGCAACATGATCCATTACTACAGATTTATGCTGTTTGGTAACATTCAAGGAGCTCAATACAGCTGATGGGGCCATTTGGCCATTCTGTTCGTAGATTTGAACCAACTGTTGTACATGGAAGACGTCATCCATCAAGAAGTTGTTCATGTTGCCCAGTAATTCATGTGAACGATGTTAAATTATTCGTCAATTACTTTATTGTTTCATTGATGAGGCCATTTGGCAGTTTTACTCCTGTTAGATACAGCGACATCAGAATTTAATGAAAAGGCGAATTTGTCATGTAATGTTGGTGCATTTATGTTCATACAATATCTTAGAAATATATTGTGTGCTACTGGCTCCGTCCCCTTTTATATATAAAAAGAAACAGATGAAGTAACATTTATCGTTTCAAGTTGTTTCAGTTGGTAAGAAGGAAGTGAAAAAAAAGGCGCAGGTGGAAAACGTACTTGTTGAACAATAAACTTTTTTTAAAAAAGTGGTTATGTATTAATTAAGAGCCAGAGGTTTGATTACAATCATTCCAAGCTGATCTTGACGCGCAGGTCGGGAACACACTTAGTAAACCATCGCTCAACTCTCCACGACTAAATTGACATAAGTCATGAGCCACTCTATTACAACTTCGATCTGCTTTCAGAATGATTACTTGACACGGTCAAGTGGCTTCTTTAGCTTGAATTCACATGCAATTAGCCACACCTCATACCTGTTGGTGCTGTCATCCTTAAAAGACTAAGATGAATGAATGGTCCGTTTAATCATCAAATTACTTGAAGAGTGGTCCGCTGCCATTTGTAAAGGGAAATTGTAAAGGGAAATGATACGGTTCCCCCGGAGGATCGGAGGATGCGATCCTCCCCATCGCGCGCCGTCCGATTGCCGTTCATCGCGCGGTCCGCAGCGCGCCACGTTAGCCACGCACCCACGCCCGCAGCGAGCAGTTTTATTGCATCCCGTTTTTTCTGCGATCCACTATTCCGTTTCCTTCTTGGTCGCAACGGCCGCTTGCTCCGCTCTCGCGTCTCCGCGCAGGCGAACGGAGGCGCCGCCGTCGCGCATCGCTCACTTGTGCTCCGCCGTCGCGGCCCTCCGGCACAGTTCCTCATCCATCTGTCGCCACCCCTTCCTCGTCCATCCGTCTTCGCGCGGCGTTCCTCGACGCCCCGCCGTTCTAGTTCGCCGTCGCCTCAACCTCTACGCTGCCGGGAACTTCTCCGCCGCCTCATCGCCGAGCTCCTGCAAAAATCGCCCCGCCTCCTTCGTGAGCTTCTCTCCTACCCCTCGTCCATCCGTTCTACCCCAGAGTTTCTATTTTAATGGTACGTCCTCGCCACCGGTTTGTTTTTTAGGGTTTCCGGCGACCGGGGCTTCTCTAGCGACCGATTTAATGCAGCAAAAGCTCGGCACGGCCTTGTGTTCAACAATGGAGGTGAGCTAATTGATCAATTTCACTCGATTGTTGCTTAATTGAAAAATCCCCAAATTGTGTAGTTTCTGAATTTTCTGAATCTGTCAGTTGTAGATTTTGTATGTGCAGCAGTTACTGCTCCTTTGTTGTTGTTGTTGTGCACTATGTTTGCTGCCTTAATGATTGTTTCCTGCTTTTTACCAAGTTTAGGTATGCTGCCTGTTTATGTATTTTTTTGTTTAGTGTGTTATGCAGTGCTGCATTAGTTGCATGACTTTGCTATTATACTTGATTTAATCTGTTTCATTATTTTGGGGTAGGTTTCTGCTTCATTAGGCTTTATCTTATGCATTTATTTTCTTTTTTAGTTGTAGGGTTTTGCTGCACTAGACCTTTTTTTTGTTTCTTTTTTATGTGTCTGTTTTTTTGTGTTTCTGTGCTGTACATGCTTTTTTGAGATGCTGCATAATACTTTTAGTGTTTCATATGTGGTAGTATTCAGTGTGTTTTATACGCATTGCTGCATTACTTTTAGTATTTTCTGCTATTATACTTGCATGAGTCTGTTGCATTATTTTAGGGGTATGCTGCATTAGACTTATCTATATGCATTTAGTTTTTATTTATTGGTAGTTTTTTTGTTGCATTAGACTTATCTTATGCTTTTCTAGGGTTTGCCGCATAATGTTGGTTATCTTGATTCAGCAGGTTGACATGTGGATGTCGAAGGATCGTTTTGCTGCGAAGCGTTGATGACCCACAAGTATAGTGGATCGCAACAGTCTTCGAGGGAAGTAAAACCCAAATTTATTGATTCGACACAAGGGGAGCCAAAGAATATTTATAACCCTTGACAGCTGAGTTGTCAGTTCAGCTGCACCTGTGAATAGACTTGCTCGAGACAGATTATCAGTAGCCATAGTTTTATAGCAGTGACAGTAGTGAAATAACAACATCAGTAGAGTAAAAACAGCAGTAGTGATTATAGTAGACAGCAGGATTAAAATACTGTAGGCATAGGAACGGATGAACGGGCGTTGCATGGATAAGATAATTCATATAATAATCAAGTCATGGGCATTTGCAGATAAATAAGATAAAGCATACAAGTACAAAATAACCATAGGCATGTGTTCCAATTTAGTTGTGCATGCTCGCAATGAGAAACTTGCACATCATCTTTTGTCCTACCAGCCCGTTTGCAGCGGGGCCTCAAGGGAAACTACTGGTAATTAAGGTACTCATTTTAATAAAGTACCGGAGCAAAGCATTAACATTCTGTGAACACACGTGATCCTCACATCACAGCCATCCCCTCCGGTTGTCCCAATTGCTGTCACTTTGGGGCCTCGGGTTCCGGACAATAATATGTGTATACAACTTGTAGATATGATCTAAGACAATAATTATCCTCATGATATAATAACATGTTCAGATCTGAAATCATGGCACTCGGGCCCTACTGTCAAGCATTAAGCATAACAAGTTGCAACAATGACGTAAAGTACTAACAACGGATACTAGGCACCATGCCCTAATGATATTACAGCTATTACATGAACGATCTCATCCAATCCCTACCATCCCCTCAAGCCTACAGCGGGGAATTACTCACACATGGATGGGGGAAACAATGATGGTTGATGTAGAGGCGTTGGCGATGACGATGGCGATGATCCCCTTCGATTCCCCGTCCCGACGGAGTGCCGGAACAGGAACTTCTGATCCCCGAATTGAGTTTCGAGGTGGCGGCGGCGCTCGGATGTGTTTCTGGGAAAAGTGATTGGGGGGTCCTCGTTTTTAGGTCAGAGGGGCCTTATATCCGAGAGGGGGACGCGAGCGGGTGGCTGAGTCGGCCACACCATATGGTGGCGCGGCCAGGAGCCTGTCGCGCCTCCACGTGGTGTGGGCGGCTCGCTGCCCCCCTCCGTTTCATCTTCTGGCTCCGTAGGTCTTCTGCCAAAATAGGGACTTTTGCATATTTTCAGGTATTTTCCCCCAAAGTTGAATTTCTGCACAAAAATAAGACACCAGGGCAATTCTGCTGAAAACAGCGTTAGTTCGTGTTAGTTGCATTCAAAACACACAAATTAGAGGTAAAACAATAGCAAAAGTGTTCGGGAAAGTAGATACGTTTTGGACGTATCAACTCCCCCCAAGCTTAGCTTATTGCTTGTCCTCAAGCAATTCAGTTAACAACTGAGTGCGATAAAAGAACTTTCACGAACACATTTTCTTCATATGATGTATATATTCTCACTATCTGGGCAAATGCTTAGGCATTCATAATAAAATGTATGCAAATGGTGTCACCTAATAGTTATGTAAACTATGAAGAGATGCCAATCATACCAATAATAAATAACATGAAACATATCAATTCACAGGATTGCAAAGCTCATAATAAAGTATGATAAGGTGGTATCTCGCTTGCTCGAATTTGTACAGCAAAACATAAATGCCCAGGCACCTCTGAGTTTGAAGAGAAGACTAGAATTAAAGATATCAAAGATAAGAGCATTAAAGTTATACCGCAGTTAACAGTATTCTGTGACAAGCACATTACACTAAGAATAACAACTATGCTCTCAAGAAGGTGCTCAAGAAAGGATGGTGACTCAACAGTAAGTAAAAGATAGACCCTTCGTGTAGGGAAGCAGGGATTTAACATGTGCTAGAGTTTTTCAATGTTTTGAAAACAGAGGCAAAATCGTTTTTGAGTGGTGATTATTTTGTCAATGAATGGCAATAGAGTTCCTGTTATCTTCCATACTAAGCAAGTTGAGAGCGGTTCCAATTTATTTAAAAACAAGCATTTATAATATGCACTTTCTTATATAATTTGACACTCCTCCCAACCTTTGCTTTTCACAAACCATGGCTAACTGAATCCTCGGGTGCCCACCAACAATCACATACCATGTAGGAGTGTCTATTTTTACTTTCTCAAATCTTTTGATATTATAGTGGTCTAACCAGCCCTTTGCAATATTAATGACGAGCAGATAAAGCATGCAAGTCGAGGGTTACTTAATTAGCATGGAAGATAACAAGCCCAACCACTACTTCCTCATGAGCTAAAACGGTGTCACAAAATGAGAGGTTGTTTGAAGGTTTTAAAGATAACACATGCAAATTTACTTGAATGGTTTGAAATGTCATACATAGGTATTTATGGTGTACTCTTTGGGATAACTTGGTTTTAAGGGATTTGGAAGCACAAGCATTTACAGCTTAGTACAAGTGGAGGCTAGCAATAGATGGGGAAGCGACAATTCAAGAGAGCAATAACCGTCATAATCATGCTTGCGACAAAATAAAATTAACGGGGGCATAAAATGATATTAGAACTCTGAGGCAAAATAAATCATCAAGGCTTAATTGACTTTTTGTTTTCAGTCATAACATGTGTGAGCATGTGCCAAGTCGATTCAAATGAATTATTCAGAGGAGGATACCACAATGTCATACTCTACTATGAACAGAACAATGCAAGCAAACATCCATAGAACATGTCATCTACCATTAATAAATTGAGACTGATCATAAGAGAACATGAACTACTAAGCATCCACCAATCGACATATACCTTATGCGAACCATCTAAGCATGCTCACATGAATGAGTATATGTACAAAAACGAAAACAAATAGAGTTCATTACCAGCCTCTTATCCAACTCGGATTGTTAATGATCATCATTATTGCCTTTTCACTTGTGTGCTTGAAAGATATGAAATAATAACAAGCTCCACGGAGTAACTGAAGGTGTTGAACTCTGAAACACACTATACAAAACCAAGAAGAAACAACAAATATCTTTGGGTTTTCGGATTTGGAAACTAAAACAGAACAGCCAGCAAAGATGTATTTTTTCGAGGCCCTTAACATGCTCAGATCAGAAAACTCAAAACTAATGAAAGTTGCATACATATCTGAGGGTTGTGCACAAGAAATTTCAGGACATTTCGATTTTTCTGTGAAGAGTTATGAATTAAATGGTGGACAAAAGAAATCTGTCCCTGCGCTAGACAGCAAACAACAAAGCAAAATATTTTTGTATTTTTGCATATTGAACCGAATTAAACACTAAGCATACTAATACTAGAGACTTAAATGAACTAGCAAGAGAAATAACAGAAATATTTTTGGTCTTTTTGAGTTTTAAGAAAGTAAAACAAAACATGAACAAATAAAAGAAAGAAAGAAAACGAAAGTGAAACATGGATATACAAAGTACCGAATGATAATGATATATAGATGAGTGAGCTATCGGAATACCTCCCCCCAAGCTTAGGCGTTTGGCCTAAGTGGAGATCAATCCCATGGTGAGTATGAACTCCAGCCCGATGGGTCAAACCTGGCGTGATCGTACTCTTGCTCGGCTACGGTGGAGTGATACGTCTCCAACGTATCTATAATTTCTTATGTTCCATGCTATATTATACCAAGTTATTACATGTTTTATATGCATTTTATTTAGTTTTATGCATTTTCTGGGACTAACCTATTAACAAGATGCCACAGTGCCAGTTCCCTGTTTTCTGCTGTTTTTGGTTTCAGAAAAGTACTTAGGGAAATATTCTCGGAATTGGACGATTTATTTTCTGAAGTCAGTTTTTCATCGGGAACGTTCCAGAAAGCCGAACACGAGACGAAGTGGGCCACCGAGGCGACGCCACCACGTGCTCGCGCGGCAGCACCCCTGGCCGCGCGAGGACCAGGTGTGGGCCCCTCGGGGCGCCACCGACTTCGCCCTTTCGCCTACAAATACCCCCCAGACTAAAAACCCTAACACGGTGTGCAATATTTCCTCCACGGGTCCCGAGCGCCGCCGCCATCGAAGACAAGATTCGGGGGACAGAACTCTCTGTTCCGGCACCCTGCCGGGACAGGGAATTGCCCCCGGAGCCATCTCCATCGACTCCACCACCATCTCCATCGCCGTTGCTGACTCCTACGATGAGGAGTGAGTAGTTCTCCCCCGAGGCTGCGGGATCTACGGTAGCTATGTGGTCTATCTCTCTCTCCCATGATGTGATCTTTTATGTGATCATGAGCTTTGTAACCTAGTTGAATATGTGATTCTACTCTTTATCTATTATGCACTCTAGAGGTTACTTTAATATGAACTCCGGGTTATTCACGGTTGTAATGGTGACAGTGTGTGCACCGTGTGTGATTCCTTTATGACATTGTTGGTGTTAGTTTACTCTGACTTTGAGGGTGCTCTTGTAGCCCTACACAATGAATGGTGTTTGTTATCCAACATGAGAGTGTTTGAGAGTAGTGTTTATTTATTTAACTTTGATGTCATTGTTGAGAATGTCCATTGGTGAAAGTAGGATCCCTAGGCCTTGTTTCTAAGCATTAAAACACCGTTTCCAACAAGTTCTGCTACATGTTTGCTTGCTGCCATTTTTATTACAGATTGCAATTACTACTTATAATCATCCATATTACTTGTATTTCACTATCTCTTCGCAGAACTAGTGCACCTATACATCTGACAAGTGTATTGGGTGTGTTGGGGACACAAGAGACTTCTCGTATCTTAATTGCAGGGTTGTTCGAGAGGGTTATCTTTGACCTCTACCTCCCTGAGTTCGATATACCTTGGGTGATTCACTTAAGGGAAACTTGCTGCTGTTCTACAAACCTCTGCTCTTGGAGGCCCAACACTGTCTACGAGAATAGAAGCGTGCGTAGACATCATGGAGGAAGAGCCGGAAGGTCCTGCGTACCCTAGATCCGGGTATGTGAAACCAGCGGTCTCTGGGGGCTGCCCAACGTCATCCTCGGGCTCCTCCATATCGTCCTCCACGTCCTGGGCTTTTTGCCCCACGAGTGCATCAATCTCAGCCTCCGAGAGTGACCAACTAGCCCTGGCATCAAGGTTAAACGAAGGCACATGCAATCTAACAATTCTAACAGATGTAGATGTTTTCCATGCTGATTTCTTGGAAAAAGTTATCTCATAAAGGAGGTTACTCGAGTTACTATTAGCAGCAATAAACCTATGTTTCCTCATGGAAAGAATATCTAGCTTTTCTGTGGGAAGCTGAAAATCAAGATGATGAGGTACTAGACCATGCATAGCTAGTAAACGAGAGGCAATGAGACCTCCACAAACTCCATCCTTCTCACGATTAGTAGAAAGACGGTAGGCAATCAGCGCACCCAAATAAGTTCTATCACTACGCAAAGCAGTAGCTAGAAAAGCCAAGTCAAGCACAGATAATTTACTTGCAACTTTCCTAGCAAGAACACACTTTGTGATAAAGTAAGCAAAATATCGAATGGATGGGAGATGAATACTTCGAATTTTACCACTCTCTTGCGAGAAACTTCTCCCTTGGCAAATGTCCTTATACAAGTCCATCAATGATTTAGGCTTCTCCTTCATCTTCTCTCGCAATCCCCATTGTGGCACTCTAATCGCTGCACACAAATCATCAAAGGGCAAGTGGACAGTTTTATTGTAAATTTTATAGTGAACCATGGGGTTAGAAGAGGACAAATCGCAAGAAAAATCCTGCACCACAGACATAGCTAATTTTGCATATTGGTTAGGCTCATCAGTAGCAAAATATTCCAATCCTGCATTGGAGATTAGAGTTTGAACATCATGAAAAATCCCTGCAGCATTCATGAATTCTGAGCATGGGTAAGCAGCGGGAAATACACCCTCTTCATGGTGAACTCTCATGACTTCATGCACCACAATTTCATGTTGGTTGATGGGATGTGTGTTCCACTCCATATTCTGAAATTTTTAACAAATGTCATAAAAATTGATTTTGAGCCAACTAGATGAAGGGAAACTACTATAGTGACTTGCTAGAGGCTTAACCATGCATCAAAACTAGTTATACCAACTTAGAACAAGCATTTAAATTCACTAAACATGACATCTACAGCAGCAAAATACTCAAGATGTAATCCACTAAACAAAATTCTATTTGGATGAACGGAGGAGTCACATACCGGAGAGCAGATGCCCCAAATCTCAGCAGCAAAGATGGGCTGAGCAAGGAGATCGAAATTGCAGAGGAAGAACAGCAAGAACACGAAATTTTTCAATGGCTGGGTGTTTGGTCGGGAGAGAGAAAGGTTGGGGAGGAAGGAGAGTAAGTGGAGGGACCTGGGGGTCCCACACCATGTGCAGGTGCGGCCCAAGGCCTGCTGCGCCACCATGTGGTGTGGTGGCTCCATGGGTCCCCCTGGTCACTCTCTGGTACTCCCAGGACCCTCCTCGTAAAATAGGATTTTTGACATGATTTTTTTTTAATTCTGAGAATTTTTATTTCTGGGCATTTTCTGGATTTTAAGATATTAAATTCAATGCATTAAAAATATTTTTCAAATCATATTCAATTAAAACTATGCAAACCAAATAGTATTACAATAGGTAAAATAAAGATGAGAAGAAAAATGTTGTTTAGCACTTCCATGCATTTAAAACATATTTGTTAGCAAGGTTGATCAAGTCTTGCCACCAAATAAATTTTAGATGGCATAAAAGGATTCAAACATTGTGAGACACTCATGTTACCTTATATGGTATTGATATTGATCCAATAATAAGACTTATATTCCTCTTTATAACCATACATAGGGCAATCAATACTTCCCACTTTGATGGACCTCAAATTAGTAATTGTATTAACTCCATATACTTTATCCATTCTCTTGGGAAAATAAACAGTAGGTTCCTTGTCATTCACATTGAAAGTTACTTTTCCTTTATTGCAATCAATAACAGCACCTACAGTGTTTAGAAAAGGTCTTCCAAGAATAATAGACATATTATCATCTTCAGGCATTTCAAGCACAACAAAGTCAGTCATGATTAAACAATTATTAGCTACTTGAACAGGAACATCCTCACAAATACCAACAGGAACAGCAGTAGATTTATCAGCCATTTGCAAAGATATATCAGTAGGTATCAATTTATCCAAATAAAGTCTCTTATAAAGAGAGAAAGACATAACACTAACTCCTGCTCCCAAGTCACATAGAGCAGTTCTAACATAATTATTTTTGATAGAGCAAGGAATGGTTGGTATACCTGGATCACCCAACTTCTTTGGAACCTTGCCATTGAAAGAGTAATTAGCAAGCATAGTGGATATTTCCTCATTAGGAATTTTCCTTTTGTTAGACACAATATCTTTCATATATTTTGAATAAGGAGGCAACTTAATAGCATCAGTCAAAGGAATTTGTAAGAACAAAGGTTTCATCCATTCACAAAATTTATTATAATGTTCTTGTTCTTTTGTTTTAAGTTTCTTACCAGGAAAAGGCATTTGTTTTTGGACCCAAGGCTCTCTTTCACTACCATGTTTCTTAGCAAATCTTCCTTAGTGTACTTTTCATTTTTAGTATGTTTTTCAGGTTCCTCTTCAACTTCTTCTTTATCGGAATTATCATTCTTATCATTATCATTGTTATGTTCATTACCACTTTCAGTTTCAGCATCAGAAATAGATATACTATTAGGATCATTAACAGGTTCAGAGGATTCTACAACATATGTTTCTTCTTCTTTTTCTTAGAAGGAGTACTTGGTTTATTAATTCGTTGAGAATCTTGTTCAATTCTTTTAGGATGTCCCTCAGGATATAAAGGATCCTGAGTAGAAATACCTCCTCTAGTTGTTACTTCACAAACATGTTTTTCTTTATCAATAGAGGCATTCATTAACAAATCTTTTTGCACTTTAGTGAGTTGATCAATTTGAGTTTGAACCATATGAAAATGTTTAATAAGTATTTTAACATCATTGGAGGTTCTATCAACAATATCATGCAAGTTACTAATAGCACGAGAATTTTCCATTAAATGATTTTCTATTCTCATATTAAAATTACTTTGCTTAGCAATAAAAGTATCAAAAATCATCTAAGCATTGAGCAGGAGGTTTTGAGTAAGGAATATCTCTATCATCAAACCTTTGGAGAGAGTGTACCTCAATTATGGGTGGATGAGGAATTGGCTCACATAATTCTTCTATGGGCAGTAAATTCTTCACATCTTCAGATTTAATACCCTTCTCTTTAAGAGACTTCTTGGCTTCCTTCATCACTTCTTCATCTAATTCAATTATACCTCTCTTCCTTGGTGTTGGTGTAGGTGTAGGTGTTCGAGTAGGTTCAGCAATATTCCAATCATCATAATTCTGGCTTATTTTAGCCAATAATTCCTCAGCTTCTTCTGGAGTTCGTTTCCTAAAAGCACAACTAGCAAAACTATCCAAGTATGCCCTAGATTCAACGATTAGTCCACTTTAAAATATATCAAGAAGATCATTTTTCTCTAAATCATGATTCGGCTGGCCTCTAATTATAGAGCAAAACTGTGTCCATGCATCAGGCAATTTCTCTTCTTCTTCTTGATTAAAGTTATAAATTCTTAGCAAGGCATCATGTTGAGCACTAGCAGGAAAATATTTCCGAAAGAAAGTATCAAGTAAACAAATAGGACTAGTAATAGAATCAGGAGACAAATTATTATACCAAGTTTTAGCTTCTCCTTTTAATGAGAAAGGAAATATTTTAGTGACAAAGTAAGTGCACATCTTTATGTCATCAGAAAATATACCACTCAAAGTAGAGAGTTCATTCATGTGTTCTACAACACTTTCATTTTCGGTTCCACAGAAAGGTTCTCTCTCAACAATAGCTATGTGTGCTAAATCAAGAGAGAAATCATAATCTTTATCTTTAATATTTATAGGAGATGTAGCAAATTTAGCATCAGGAGATAATTTATATTTAACAGCATGTTTTGCAAGAAGACTTTTCCTAGCACTACCACTGCTGGCAGCATTAATTTCATCAATTAAGTCATCATTAAGGTCCACATATATTTCATCAAGTTCATCATCAGCATTATTCGAAAACTCAGGTGAATTAACAGGAGTTTCAGCATCTTCATTAGGAATTTCAGCATTTTCAAATTGTTTAGACCTAGCAATTGTAGCATCTAAAAAGGGACCTAATGAACCAGTTTCATCAAGAACAGTAGAAGCATCATCATAAGTAATTTCAGATTCAGCAGGAGTAACAGTGCAAGAAGCCTGAGGTGGTGTAACAAGCTTACTCAAAACAGACGGTGAATCAAGAGCAGCAGCGGTACTCAGAATTGTACCTTTTCTTGTAGTGGATGGTATGATGGGAAATTTCTTATCACCAGGTCTTCCCATGATAAATGAATTCCAGCGAGCAATATCACACTCAGGTGAACTTATAAATAAAGCTATTTTCCCCGGCAACGGCGCCAGAAAATAGTCTTGATGACCCACAAGTATAGGGGATCGCAACAGTGTTCTAGGGAAGTAAAACGCAAATTTATTGATTCGACACAAGGGGAGCCAAAGAATATTTATAAGCCTTGACAGCTGAGTTGTCAGTTCAGCTACACCTGTGAATAGACTTTCTCTAGACAGATTATCAGTAGCAACAGTTTTATAGCAGTGACAGTAGTGAAATAACAACAGCAGTAGAGTAAAAACAGTAGTAGTGATTATAGTAGACAACAGGATTAAAATATTGTATGCATAGGGACGGATGAACGGGCGTTGCATGGATAAGATAATTCATATAATAATCAATTCATGGACATTTGCAGAAAAATAAGATAAAGCATCCAAGTACAAAATAACCATAGGCATGTGTTCCAATTTAGTTGTGCGTGCTCGCAATGAGAAACTTGCACATCATCTTTTGTCCTACCAGCCCGTTTGAAGCGGGGCCTCAAGGGAAACTACTGGTAATTAAGATACTCCGTTTAATAAAGTACCGGAGCAAAGCATTAACATTCTGTGAACACACGTGATCCTCACATCACAGCCATCCCCTCCGGTTGTCCCAATTGCTGTCACTTTGGGGCCTCGGGTTCCGGACAATAATATGTGTATACAACTTGTAGATATGATCTAAAACAATAATTATCCTCATGATACAATAACATGTTCAGATCTGAAATCATGGCACTCGGGCCCTAGTGTCAAGCATTAAGCATAACAAGTTGCAACAATGACGTAAAGTACTAACAACGGATACTAGGCACCATGCCCTAATGATATGACAGCTATTACATGAACGATCTCATCCAATCCCTACCATCCCCTCAAGCCTACAACGGGGAATTACTCACACATGGATGGGGGAAACAATGATGGTTGATGGAGAGGCGTTGGCGATGACGATGGCGATGATCCCCTTCGATTCCCCGTCCCGGCGGAGTGCCGGAACAGGAACTTCTGGTCCCCGAATTGAGTTTCGAGGTGGCGGCGGCGCTCGGATGTGTTTCTGGGAAAAGTGATCGGGGGGTCCTCGTTTTTAGCTCAGAGGGGCCTTATATCCGAGAGGGGGGCGCGAGGGGGTGGCCGAGTCGGCCACACCAAATGGTGGCGCGGCCAAGAGCCTGCCGCGCCTCCGCGTGGTGTGGGCGGCTCGCTGCCCCCCTCCGTCTCATCTTCTGGCTCCGTAGGTCTTCTGCCAAAATAGGGACTTTTGCATATTTTCTGATATTTTTCCCCAAAGTTGAATTTCTGCACAAAAATAAGACATCAGGGAAATTCTGCTAAAAAACAACGTTAGTCCGTGTTAGTTGCATTCAAAACACACAAATTAGAGGTAAAACAATAGCAAAAGTGTTCGGGAAAGTAGATACGTTTTGGACGTATCAAGCGTCTCTGTGGCATTGCTGATGATCTTTCACCAAAAAAGAGGGCCATCATCAGGGAGCACAGTGCATTTGCATCGTTGCTTGATGTGTCTCCTTTCAACGTGCCTAATCAGCTTATTGATTTCCTTGCAATCAATATTTGCCCGAATCTCTGTGAGTTCAACTACCGGGGGAAAGGATAGTTTTCACGAAGGACATGGTGAGCAAAGTGTTCAACCTGCGTTCCGGGAAGAAGCCGGTTCAGCTTTTGACGAAGAGCGTTCAGTCGAACATGCGCGATAAGTACAAAGGAAATCTTATCAGGCTGCCCATAACCAATGTAGCAACATTGCTAAAAAATGAGGATACAGACAACGAGGATGTTGTGATCAGGCATTGGGGCCTTCTTTGCTGCAATACTGTTATCAACCCTGGTTCTGGCAATATGATGTGCCTTGACTATTTGGGCAGCATGGGCATTCCCAAGAAATGCCATGAGTTTGATTGGCACGAGCACATTTTGGAGTTGGCGATGGTTAATGTGCGGAAAGTTCAGAAGATGAAGGAGAAGCCACTAGAGCCTGGTAAAGATAATACTGAATTCTGGATATCTGGACCATTGCCGATGCTCGCTGTAAGTTTTTGCCCGAGGACTTCTTCTTTTTTTGTTGTGTGCAGCAGTTCCTGTTTTGTATTGTAGCAGATGGTTTATTGTTTTGTAGCATATTTGGTGACCTAATGTAGCATTTTTTTTTTATGTTTTTCACAGATTATTTACATGGATCATCTGGTCATTCCAAGGAATGTGCATTGCATTAACTACTCTTTCCCTAGAATATGTTTCGTCACCTCCAATGATTTTGATCTTGTGGTGGATATTGACCTCGACAACACAATCTCGAACAACAAGAGAATTTTTGGGAGGCGTCCGGTAATGTTTTCGTACCATCATATGCGTGTTTCTTTTTCTGTGTGTCTTACTTTTCCTTTTTTTCTTATGCACATTTTTCATTTTTGCTACCGTGCAGTTTCTTGAATTGCCTCAAACCATATATGGATCAGCAGCAGAATCGAGCAATCCTAATGCAAAAGAAACGGAAGCCACCCCGTCTGCATCATTGAAAGAGTGGGTTGTCTTTCCAACAATGGAGGAGTTACAGGTTTGTTACTTTTTTGCTTTCTTAGCTTTTTGTCAATGTATCAATAGCATAATACATGTGTTGTATAAGTAATATCAAAATGCTACATTATAATTTTTGCTTCATTTCAATGATAGAGTGCTACTTTTTGTTGGTTCAGTTCTTTTTTGTTTTTTGTGTTGCTACTTTATAATATTTTTTATGCTTCATTCATAGTTCTTTTTTGTGCATGTGTTGCCGACAGGTCCCACCTCGGTTCAAGAATGTGTATGAGACACACAAGATTCGTTTTGGCGCCGATGTCGATGATACAATGAAGCAATTAGGCTCTGGGTTGAAAGCAATGCAGTCAAAACGCATGGCGGCGTTGCTGATTGATGTTGATGCTGCAATCAGAGAAGGAGACGGCCCTAGCGTCGTGTTTTCAACCGACATGGATAAAGAAGACCATGGTAACAGGCAGAAGGACTTGGCGTCACAGGAGGAAGATGCACCAAGACAATTTGGAGTCCCCAAAGATGGGGTTGCTGCTGGGAAAGGTGCTGCGGTGCGGGGGGCTGCACCAAAGATTACCAAGAAACCGGTTGTTTATAAAAATAGAGCCAAAGTTACAGTTGGAAAGAAGCAAACAAATGTTGATAGCGGGATTTCTGATGTGTGAGCAGGGGTTCCTGAAGCAGTGATTCAACCTGCCCCACCCGTCGCAGCAAAAGAGATCCCACAAGATGTGTTGACAGAAAAAGAGCGCAAATCTAAGGCGGTCGCAGCAGATGAGGGTGGAACCAATGTGGTCGCAGGGGTAGAGGCCGCAGCAAAAAATGATGGTCAGCAAAAGAGGGCTAGCGACACTGCAGGGACTCAGAAATGGGCTGAGCTGAGAAAGAAGTTGAGGCTCCCGGAGGTCGACTCCGCAGCTGTTGATGTGGAAAAGAGGGAGAGATTCGGGGTGGAGAACAAGAAGGATTTTGTGGAGCAAATCGAGGAGATTTTGGGTGTGGATTTAAAAGAGGCTGAGCAGCAAGACAAGATGTCTACGAAAGAAGATGCGCCACAACCCGCCGTTGTTATTGACTCCACCGCCCCCGATGTTGATGGTGGCGACCGTGACGCTGTTTAACAGCCCGGTCAGATCCGAGACCGTCTTACCAACACCGACTAAGATAGTTCTCCCACCTGGTTGGGATAATCCAGTCCCTGGTCCTTGTTTTTGGCCAGACGTCCATCATTTGAACTTTTTAGCCAAAGCCAAGACACTGAACCCAATCAACCACCTTCAGCACCGCTGCAGAATTCTGATGCTCCTGAACAAGTGGCTGATCCATTTGTTTTAGAGAACATTGGTAATTCCTTTTTTTTCATGTTTTTTGCTTACATAGATAATTTTTTTTGCTTCCACATAAGGTTACAAATGCTTAATTTAATACAAATGTTTGCTTCACTCAGTTATGAAAACCTTTGTGTTTTGATTGTTATGCAGCTCAAATTTTTTGCTGCATACATTTGGTTTTTAGTTCATTTCTTTTTTTGCTACATCACTCTAATGTTTTGTTTGTTTTTGGATCAGATGGATCCGAAGCAAATACGTCACAGGAGGACGCAGCAAATGTAACAGTCCCTACTACTGGAAACAACCATGTTCTCATCTGTTCACAGGAAGACGAAGCAGCAATTCTTTCAACTGTTGCTACGGGTTCTATTGCTGCAAAGGTGTCCGTCGAAGCACCCACTGAAGAATCTGATGCCGTAACGCCTGTTCAGCCAAACAAAAATGGTGGGGAATGTTTTTTTGCTCCGCACACTGCTTTTTTAAGTTTGTTTTTTTGTTGCTTTTTAATTGTCATTGTGTCACAAGTTTTGTGTGGCTTTTTGGCTTTTTCTTGTTGTTCAGATGGCTACGATAGATAAGGAAGCAAGTGCAGGTGCTGAAACCATTGAAAACAAGACAAGATTTAAGAGGGCGGCCAAGGATGACGGATCACCTAGCAAGAAGAAGAGGCTCAAGGTTACCCAAGAGGTTGCTCAAATTTATGAAAAGTTTGTCTTAAAAGTTAGGAAGTTCAAGCCTGAACGTTCCAAAAAGAAGGATGCAATCCCGTGAGTTTTCAACTTTTTTCATTGGGGGTCAACATATGTTGTTTTAGTTATGTACTTTTCCTGCTATAGTGTTAGCTTAATGCTTAAGTAACATATAGCTGATGCTGCATTATTGTTTTTCCTTGTTTTTGTTTTTTCTTGTGCAGCACCCCATTCATTGAGGCGGGGCACACTCATTGCACTTACAAGAGCTTCTATAATTCGCTTCGTCCTCGACAGTGCCTTGATTCACAGGTAATGGGTGTATGGACCGAGATAGCAAATAAGGAGTCGAAGGAAGCTTCCGACAAGAGTGCAAAAGTTCTGAAGAAGTATGCTTTCTCATGCTACCTAACGGTGAGTGTTTACATCACGTTGTTCATTCTTACATTTTTTGCTTCCTTTCCAATTGTTTTTCGCTGTTTTTTTAATCCACTACATGTAAATGATATAGAAGAAGCTAACTGTTGATCCACAAGAGTTCGACCCACAAGTATGCATGAGAGAATTCAAAGTTGTGAATGATGAATACAAGATCATGAAGAACGACATTGTTAATTATACACTTCATTTTGTTGTTTTCATCGTAAAGTTTTTGCTGCACTGGTTTTTACTCAGTTTGTTCATTTGTCATTTGCTGCATTTGTGTAGCTCCACTTCCCTGTTGTCAAGAGCAACCACTGGATTATATGTTCAGTAAATCTGCTTCACAAGCAGTTACACGTATTTGATTCCGTCACCAACTCGAAGAACCAGTCCACGTTGCAGGATACAGCAAATAATCTGGTGATTTTTGCTTCAGAGTTCTTCCTTTTTCATTATCATTTTTGATGTGTTTCCTTCTGTTTTTGCTTCATGAGTCTTTGTTCGTTAAATTCTGCAAACATGAGCTTTTCTATACAAAAGGTAGTTTACAAACTTCGCGACGCTGCTGGCTGCTGCAAATTGCTCCAGCATGGATTTTAAACTCTTCACCATGGTCACTCCTCCTCACCCGTAGCAAAGAACACTGTAAGCAGTCACCGAAAAACTTTATTTTGGTTTTGTTTACGCAACGCATTAAAGGTATATGTAGCAAAATGTACTTAAAATGAGAGCTTCTTTACTTCCGTTGTTGCAGCTACGACTGCGGCTTCTTCTCAATGCTGTTCATGGCGCGCTTCAATGGGAAGGTGATGGCAGACTTCGACAGTGATGGCATCCCAATCTTCCGCATGAATGCCGCAGCAAAAATGATCAACAGCAGGGAGAACAAGTCCGACATCGTGAAGATAATGAAAGAAGATTTGATTGACGAGTAGAGTGTTTTTGTAGTTACATCGTGAAGTACATCGTGAAGTCCACCCTGCTGTAATGCAGAATCATGTTTTTTTTTTGCTGCTGTGTTTACCTAGTGTGTCACCTGGGAGCAAACTTTGTATGAATTGCGTACCTCTGTTTTCTGTCAGTGAAAAAATATCTTTTTGTGGTTTGCTGCAGCTGTGTATTCATGTTGCTTAAATTGTATAACTTTGTTGCTTCATTAATCAATCAAACTTGCTTCAAGCTTTAAATAACCATCAGTGCATTACATTCATTTCTAGTTCAACTTTTTTGCTCATTTAAAGTAACTTTTTTGCTACAATGTAAATAACAGTTTGCTTCAAGACACAAGGCAGCAAAAAAGTATTTCAATGAACTTTTTTCGAGGCCGCTGTCAAAATTCCACCCAAGCAGATAAATATTTCATTTCCTGTTTTTGCTTCATTGACCAAAATCAAGTTCAACCTTTTGCTTTTTTTCGTTACACAAGATATATATTTGCAGCAATTATATATAGCATCTACAATGTAAGATCGGCTCCTGCGGCCAACTCAGCATCCCTCTCCATCTTCGCCTTCATGTATTTGCATTCTTGTACAACATGACCATCCTCGCTGCAAAATGGGCATTTCTTCGCTCTTTTCTTTCTTGGTTCTTTGGGTACTTTCTTCACTTTTGGTTCCGCAGCTTTTTTCCTTCTTTTTGCAGCAGCTTCATCACGCAGTTCCACCAACGGTTTCCGCCTTTGCTCCTTCAGCTTTGGACGGCCAGCTGGTTTTACTCTTGCTGGGTTTTTCAGGTTGACACCACACTCATCTGGTTGGGTATCACCAGCTAGGTCAGCTTGACCCTTTTCGCCCTCTGTCCACTGTCCATCAGTATTTGCTTCAGCAGCATTCTTTGCTGCGGAGGCTTGATGCGCTTGTTTAGCCTGTTCAAACTGTAGCCTCCTTGCTGCAGCAACCCGCTTAGCTGCTTCATCAACCATGGAAGAAACCATTTGATATGTGTCATCACCGAAGCAAGCGTCGGATGCCAAGTCATTCATCTTTCTGCACAATGAGTTGTATTTGAGGGTGTTGGTCGGAGGGACGCCAAACCTGATGGTATCTGTCCCAGGTTCTGTGTACGCTGTTGCTGCTGCAGCAGACCATCGATGGAGCATGTACCTACCCGGGATAACCTGGACATTCATGTGTACCATAACCCGAACTATGTGCGGACATATCAGCCCACACATCTCAAATCCATTGCAGCTGCAAGAATATAGCTCATCCTACAACATCACCCGAACACGATAGGTTTTCAGTTCTATACCGGGGTTCGGAACAAGGTCATAACATAGGCAGTCTTCCTGTCCCCACAGCGGATAGAACTTCGTTGACGCAGCAATCAGTTTCTGGAACCTCTCAAAGACTTCCCTTGTGTAGAATGCCAACGCTTGTCTCTCAATTGGGTAGCTGCAATTTATTTTAGAAAATGTTACAATTAGTGTAAGCAGTTGCTACAATTAGAGGAAAGTGTTTTTATAGCTTTTTCTATATCTTTTTTTTGTTTTTGCTACAATAACTTGTTGTTGTTGCTACCATAGGAATTACAACTTGCTACAATATAGGAAACAATTTGCTGCATCATATGTTTCTACACACTGTTTTTCTTTTTTTCATGGAACAAATGATTTTTTGCAACATGAATTAAGCTTTTTTTTTACCTCCCCCACAGTGATGTGGTTGTTGTCTCCATTACGAATCCAGAGTTGTCCTCACGATCAAGCATCAACGTTTGGCACAACTCGTATTGCTGCACGAAGTTCCAGATTGAGTCACTTGGCCGGATCAACGTCTTGAAATACGAGTTGAGTCATTCCGATCTTCCTGCTGTGCTGGTGAATGGGAAGAAGTTCTTCCTGAAATACACTGGGGCCCATGTATGCTTCGAAGCCCACATATTCTTCAGGTGTTTGTTCTCAGACAATGCAAATTTCTACAGCATTTGCTGCCAGCAAATCTCAAACTCCTCAATAGTGTATGTGCCATATATTGTTGCGTAGAAAGTATCCGCAAATGGGTTGCCTTCTCTCAAGAGCGGACCGAGCTTGGTCCTCGCTAGGCGCAGGACATGGAAGATGCAGGCCCGGTGAACTGACTCTTTGAACACCTCTTTAATTGCTACAGCAATTTTGCTACACTGGTCTGTCATTATGTGTTTCGGATGCTCCCCACCCATTGCCTGCATCCACTTCTCAAACACCCATTTGAAGGTCTCAACCTTTTCGTCCGGGAGCAAAGCACAACCAAGGACAATGGTATGTGTGTGGTTGTTGATACCAACTATCGGAGCGAAAGGCATATTGTACATATTGGTGCAGAAGGTAGTGTCGAAGAAAACACAGTCTTTGTATTTGTTGTACAATGCTCTTGTCCTTCCATCAACCCAGAACAGGGCCCTAACAGCGTTATTGGCGTCAACCTGGGTTGCATAGAAGAAGCCGGGGTTATCTCCCTGCCGCGCATTGAAATACTCAATCGTCATGCTCATGTCGCGAAGTGTGACGTCTTCTCGCAGCATTGTCCTGATGTTGGACACATCCCTCTTCACATACCCTAAGCATCTCGGGTCACCACCGTGCACGCTACCGAGGCAACCCATGATTTGTGCAGTGGTAATGTTCTGGCTGTGCAACGTCTGCAGAAATTGAAAGTCTTCCTCTGGCATTTTTCTATGTGATCTGTAGTACCGTCGTCGTCCAATTTGTCGAACCAATGGATGTGTATACTCCTCTGTGAAAACACTAACTGTCCAAACTCCGTCACGCCTCCCAACAAGCGTCTTAGCCTTACAGTCATAACGCATCATTTTGTTGCGCTGTCTTGTGTCTTGAGTATTTTGTTGCGCAACGGCTTGCTTGTTGCGAGGCTTCTTCGCACTAGAGGCGCTCATATCCACCGGAGCATCCTGCATTGTCGCAGCAACTGGAGTTTTGCTCCCTACAACATGCTCTACAACAATAGGTTTTCCATTGTGCACATACTCAAACAACCTGTTTAGAATTGTGTTTTTTGGTGCATTCCTTGCTTGGCTGTATTTGGTGATTCCGATGTGCGTACCAAACCCCATCTTCCAAGCATAGTCATTGTATACTTGCTGCGCTTCCTCAATTGATTCAAATGTCATACCAACAAACGGGACAACGGGCTGCGAACTAACTTCTTCGCCAGCTTCATCTGCTGCAACAGCGGCAGTCCCACTTGTTGCGCTCTGTGGACCATCTGCAAATCCATTAGGAGCATTGTCGTCATGCATTCTACCATCGGAACCTTCCGCATCAACAGGCTGATTTAGGTCAAATTCACGCAGAATGCTGTCCGACGCAAAACCCTGCACATGTATTTTTTGTTTGGTTATTGCAGCATTAGCTTGTACACCTAACTTTCAGGTCTAACATAGTAGTAATAGGACAATGAAACAAAAATAATAGCAAACTCTACAATTTATTGCTACAAAAACAGGGAACTGTTTTTGTTTACTTTTTTGCTACAACAGGTAACATGTTTTGGCCTAATAGGTTTTAAGAGATGCTTATTATGTCTAATGCATTTGCTGCAACATCTATGTTTTTCTGCAATAAACCTGCACAAACTGAATCACAATTTATCCGGTGAAGGTGCGCAACAACAAGGTGGTGTGCAGCAATGGAGAAACAAATAAAAACAAAACAGTCTTGTGCAGCAACTAACTCAATGTACTGAGCACCAATCATGGAGGGAATTGGGGACGGATCATGATGGGGAGCACGTACCGATGCTGCAGGGTTATTGATCTCTGGATCTGCGCCGAATACAACACTAGGGTTCATGAGGTCGTCGAGGAAGCCGCGCATGAAGCCTCCTCCGCCGCCACCATGGGGAGCTGCTCGCCGTTGCCGCGGATTTGGGTTCAAGCTCGTGCTCGAAGCAACAATGGGGGGTGGATGTTGGTGGTGAGGATGGCCGGGCGGCGGATTCTCGATGGGGTGGCGGAGGTGATTCATGGCGGAAGCAATCGGCGGAGCAAATCACGGCGCCGCCGAGCCCTTGCCTTTCCTCCCTCGTCTACGCAGATCGCGGGATCCTGCCCCAATTTCAGTTGCAGGGGGGTTTTGCTGCACACAACTGCATTAATTTTCTTCGTACCGATCAACTGCCGCGGCGTACCGGTCAACAGCGCGCGGGGTTCGTACACTGCGATCGGACGGCCCGCGATCCGGAGGATCGCTCCCCCCGATCCCCAGAGGACGCTCAGCGCGGCCCATTTGTAAACCTTACAGGTAGGCAGCGGTCTCCCCCCATAACAGCGGAGGAACAGCGAGGGATTGTTCCCCAAGCTGACAAACTATTCGGCCTTCGTGGTCACGCAGGACGGCTCCCCATGTACCTGACATGTTGTCCTGTAAGAAGCTAGCATCAGCATTGCATTTTAGCCAGCCTTCATCAGGTTTCCTCTAGCCTTCCTTCTTGCTTTCGCCCCCAAGAATTTTCTTTACATTTTGGCCATCTGATTGGTGTAGCTTTTCCTTTCCTGTGTATATTGCCTCCTCCAAAAGCTAAACACTGCATAGTGTTAGGACAATTCTTTAGAAAACGAATGGTATTTGCAACCGATGCGTCGCATTTATCGAAAATCATCTTATTTGAATGGTGCCAGGCTCTCCACCAGATAAACATTAATTTACTTCACATGTCATGGTTTAGACTATCAAGAAGAATGAGATCCCAATCCGGACCTGTGTCAGCTAGTTTAGATTCAGGTGTGAGATTCCAAACTTTAGCCAAACCTTGTCTTAAGGCCACAGCCTTTGTACAGCTCGTAGTAGCATGGCAACCCGTTTCGTTCTCCATCCCACAGATGGAACAAATAGTAGCTAGCCTCCGATTTCTGTTTCCCTCATTAGCTGGATAGCGAGACTATTAGTAGCTAGCCTCCAAGTAAAAAAAAACCTTTGGAGGGACCTTTGCATTCCAGATTGTTTTCCACAAAGATATGTCCCCATGCTGGTTATTGCTTGAGCCTGGCGGTTTGGGGATCTTTAAGTCCAGAGCCAAATTGTATGCACTGCGAACAATGAACATACCATGCTTTTCCAAAGTCCAGGAAATGAAGTCATCTTCTTCATAATTTTGTAGACGAATTTGAATAATTTCCTCAGCATCAAAAGGGAGGAAGATATCTCACACAATATTCTCCTTCCATGTATGGTCTGTGATTTATCAGTTGGTCCAGCCTCCGTAATCTAGAATTATTCACATTTGCTGTAATTTTCATGTCGCCTCTTGACGCCCAATTATCTCTCCATATTCTTATTTTGTTTCCATTGCCAACACCCCGTATAACTCCTTTCTTCAGGAGTTCAAGTTCATGCATAATTTCTTGCCACCCCGGCGAACGGTTTTTAATGAAAGTTTTGTCAGGTAGCTCTCCCGAGGGATGATATTTGGCTTTTAGGATCCTCGCACACAAGCTCACAGGATAAGCTATTAATCTCCAAGCTTGTCTAGCCAACGGTGCTTGATTGAAGAGATGAAGATCTTGAAATCCCACGGACTTGATGAACACCTCTTTAGCCCGACTCGAAGAATACTTTCTAGCTTAGTCGGAGAATTACTTTTTTAACTTCTCCTTGACTGGCTGGAATTTGCTATCCTTCATACATCCCTTCAGGAACCGGAAGCCCGAGATATTACTCTTCAAAGCCTACTTCTTGGATGTTGAGGATGGAAACCACACTTGGCCTTCCTCCTCCGTACACTTGTTGCCAGTTAAAAGGGAGCACTTTCCAGGGCTAAGAAGTTTGCCTCGTGCCCTTCTCGTAATTATTTAAAACTGATTTTATTTTGTTTGTTTGATCAGCATTTGAAATGTTAGTTTTTTCTAGATGGTACACCTTGAGACGCTCTTCTTTTCTGGCACTTGCCTACACGTTCCTCCCTTCTCATCTTCATCTTCATCTTCATCTTCACGTTGTGCCTAGTCCTTGTTCTGACTAGTAATCGTGCACGTGCACATGCACGTATTGACTAATGCACAAAAAAGTATTATACATATTAAATAATGTTATTTCTATTCATTTTTTTAAGCTGATAATGATGATATGGACAAATAATATTTCAGTGACACAAGATCATGCAATGCATTCAAGGTTTCAACCTTTTATGTCTGTGTAGAAAATATTATAGTGTCACAAGAAACGACACTAACCCATCCTCTATAGTACAAGGAAAAAAATTATTTTTAATTATTGCTTTGGTACAGCTGATGCTCCATATACAAATGTACAGTTACGGCTTAATTCAGCTCACAATGTAATTTATTCTCCGCGCCAACAAAAGACGATTTACCCCTCCAATAATAAAAGTGGACACAGATAATATGTAACCCTTTTTCTCACAGAACAACACCTGGTGTAATCATTGGCACATTACACAAAAATCTGTAATCTGCAGGTTTGACAAACAATTTAGTCTGCTGCTCCGCTGTCGTATATGATTAACCTCGACTATTCCTACAAGCTGCAGCATTATGGTGGCGCTCGGTACGGGGCTGAACGTGGCCTTCGCGAGCCTGCCCCCATTCTCACGGCTGGAGATTCTTGCTGCGATTAGGGAGATGCACGCCTGGGATGAAAATGATCGACACGAACACGTTCGTAGCAAGCGCTGAAGAAAAGATGCCTGAAGAAAAAAATGCCAGGACATAAAAGGAAAATATGCAAAAAAGATAAGCTAGCAGCCTACAAAATCGTAACTGTAAGGAAAAATATGCAGAACATTAGTATCATTTATGTAAGGTAGTTGCTTCCTACACCTAACTGGTTTGTATGATCTGATTGTTTCTAAAAACAGGAAATAAAATCAATGGAACGCAACAGAGATGTATTGACAGGTATAAGAGTTCAAAAATGCAGTCAACAAGTTTGATTAATTTAGAGCATCCCAAATTATAATGTGGATGGTTAAACACTCACAATGTAAAAATGATAAGTCAACTTCTCATTAATTAAATTACACAGAGTTGAACAAATCCAGATGTAATCAAAGGGTAAAATCAGGTGGAAGCATAGAGCTAAGCTATCAGCAGTCATTGGCAGAGCATGACCATAATCCACCAGCAGTACACATGAATTACTCATGCATCTCTAAAAATGCAAAAGTGGAATGAGAACCTGCTGCACAAGAGAGGTCACGATTATGGGACAATTTAGAAGCTGATTCATTGTCAAATAAATAAGGCAAGTACATCTAAATTATATGAAATCCATTTCCTTCTTGAGAAAATAATGTGAATATCTAAATTAATTTTTTGTAGCATTTATTAACCTATGGAAGAAAAAACGTTCCAAAAAAGAAGATGTTACAGCTCTCCCAGCCTTTCTTGATGATGCACACAACCCAACAAAAATACGAGCATTGGGTTGTCATATTTTAAAGACCAGCAAATGCAGATCGACCGGCAGAAATCTCAGCGCTTTTATTTCCACGAGCATACAGCCCATGTGATGTGATGATCTTTCAGTGCCAACTATAGCAGAGAAACTGGGAATTAAAATCCCACATAAAAATGTGCATTTCTTGATTTACCTTTTCTTAATTTCTGATGACATGGTTAAGAAAGCCGTATCTACATTAATGGATTCCTTTGCACTTGCCTGAAGAAAAGTCATTCCTAATGATGATGCAAAAACCTGCAATTAATCATAGATGGGTATCAGGAAGAACAAATAAGCATGCTGGTTTCTCAAGAACAAATACCCATGCAGGTTTCTCAAGAGTTGAACAAATTCAGATGTAAGAAAAGGGTACAATCAGATGTAAGCATAGAGCTAAGCAGTCAGCAGTCATTGGTAGAGCACGACCATAATCCACCAGTACTACACATGAATTACTCGTGCATCAAAAGTGGATTGAGAACCTGCTACACAAGCGAGGATACGATTATGGGAAAAGTTATAAGCTGATTCATCGTCAACTGAATAAGGCAAGTACATCCAAATGATTACAATTATGAAAAATCAGATTAGCTGAAATATGCAAACTGTTGTTCCCTACAAAATAAGGATAATATATGCAAACCGTTGCAAATGGATTCATAAAACCACACAAACACATCAGACATGCCATCAGCCTTGCTACATACATAAAAAGGATCTATGAAAGAGGCACAAACCTGTATATTGCAAGGAATGTTACTTGCTCATGTATGGTTCCCATGACTTACTCAATCTAAGAAGGACTTGTTGATACTCTTGTGCAGGTTCAGCACGACAATCCAGCCTGGATATTCAGTGCACATGAATTGGTATATTACCAACAACTCCTAGTTCCATGTGGCACAACTCCTCAATTTTCTTCTTCTTTGAAGCATAAGAACACCACGATATTATTGAGCGACCAAGAAATGATAAGATAATTACTGGAAAACGGAGTCCTCTTTGCATGTATAACATCCTAAAATCATCTACATAATGTGTGCTGGATGATTTAAATTACTGGATAAGTCAGGAACTTTAAGGCTTGATAAATCTTGTGCACACTCTGCAGATAACACAAAATTAACTCAAATAGACATTATATGGGGCATACCAGAGCACAACAAGAGAGCAAACTACCTCGACCTGATGCTTTCTCATGAAGAAACGGAGAGGCACCCGTGAACGACAGGCTTCCGGAGGGTGGTTGATTCAGTAAGCACAAAGCTGTGGGAACTACCTTGGATATCCCTCTTTCTGTAATAAAACATATGCAGTAAGCACAAAGTTGTAGTACTTCTGTAGGTGCTCGTTCTCACCTCCTGGCCCAAGAACAAAAACAACTGAATATTAAGGAAGAGCCTACAGAATGAGGACTGGATGTGCAATATAAGCAAGAATTTACATTGTTAACATAGATTGGTGTAATCACCTTGTTTTCAAGGCAAATTATCATAACTAAAATGTAGTAAGTAATTCCTTGTTTATGCACAAACAAATCCAGATAAGCATATAGTTCCTAGTTTATATCAATTTCTGGACATTAAATATAAAGTTGCTGCTGTTCCCAAAAAGGCAAACATGGAGAGTTCTATAAAACTTTTAATAGGTTCAATGTTGAATATGGGAAGTTGTACATTTTTGCATGCCTTCTGTACATTACATCTAGTTCACAGTAGCACAAACACTATTAGTCTAACATACAAGGTTGATCAAAGTCATCACAGGTAGAAAATCAGCCTACAGACTCCCTAGGAGCATTTAGGTTATTGTAAGAAAACAGTGATAAAACATGAAGCAATTTCAAGCTTTCAGGTAGACACGACTCACACAGAGGACATTAATCCAAAAATTTGACTGAAATTAACACACAGACTGGGTAAAAATTCTAGAAGAAAGCACACCTTGGGCCAAAGGTAGAAATAAAGGCCTGAGCTAATCCTTCCCTGCTTCAGTAGTACTCTAACGAACTAATAAAGGTGGACGTAGTTGGAGGTACATCGGAAGCAAAGCTGAATTCTCTCTAAACCTAACATGACCTAAACCTCCTAGACTCTAATTAATCCAGCCGGACCTAACAGCATGAATGAAGATATACTACTTAGAAGAAGAAATGAAAAAAAAGTTCAAGTACGGTACATGACTAATAAAACGGCCGGAAAAATGTATAAATTGAAGGTTCCATATTAATCATCTAAAATTTGACATGATAAATTGCAGGCTGCGGTGACCTCGCTTGCCGGCGTGCGGGTTTCGGCGGGAGAGTGTTGGTGGCGACAGGGTCGGCGGCGCGTTGGAGAGTCCCGTCCGGCGGCGCAGTAAGAGGAGCGGCCGGAGGCGCGGTTAGAGGAGATTCCGGCGGCGCGGCGCAGTGGCCGCGGAGTAGAGTGGCGGGCGGTGGCGCTTTGGCGCGGTGCAGCGGCCGCGGAGTAGAGTGCGGGGCGGCGGCGCTTTGGCGCGGTGGAGAGGCCGTGGAGTAGAGTACGGGGCAGCGCTTTGGAGAGGGTCTGCGGCGCGCTTTGGAGAGGATCTGTGGCGGGGGGGCGGCGCGGTGAGGGAGGCGGTCGTCGCCGCGGTGAGAGCAGGGTTCGTTGCGGTGAAAGGAGCAGAGTGGGGTTCGTGGGGTGGGGTTGGGATCGTGTTCATCGGCCTGGACGGTTGTTGACTTTTTCTCCAGTAAACGCGTAAACACAACATACATCATTGGATGGATGTAGGCCATTAGATATAGGTGTGTGGACGGGCCAGATCCTCCGAATCTGGCAGTCTGGGTCTTTTAATATTAGTGGAGATTGGATGGTCATCGATCGTGTCGGGTCTGATTTGATTTTCAGGCCCACGTCTTATGGTTGCTTATTTTAGTCTTTATTAAGGGATTCAAATTAGGGTTCAGTTAGTACACATCCACATTTAATTTAATAAACTCAGGTTCAGGTATAGCCCGCTAGCAGCTATTGCTGGAAGAGATAGCAACCATCTCGACGCATGCGGCATTCTTCCGCTCTACTCTGAGGCTGTGTGGACCAATACACAGGAATAGGAAAAACATAGTGACCCACATTTGCCAGTACAAAATGAAGGATTGTAAAACGTAGGAAAATTAAAGTAATAATCATTTGGATGAAACGCATGAAAAATACACGAAAAGTGTCTCGATCCTACGTACTTGAGTCAAAAAGAGCTGGAAGTGGATGTTTAAATTACTATGAAAATGAGGCATAGAAATCTAATCCATAATATATTTTGGTAGCACCATTCGTCTATTCATTTAAACCAAATGCAATCCATAGGAAAAATTGCTAAGAATTAGAATCCTATGAGAATCCTTTAAAATTTCTACAATCCAAAGAGGCCATTTGGCTTGACATATCTTGTCAAGGTTTGTCAGGCAATTGAGCAATATTTCCAAGAGAACTGAACCAGACTGATCTGCATGCAGAACTGAATCCAGATCATTCTGAATACAAGCCGAGCCCATAATTCCTCTGCGATGATGCACTCAATTCTAACAGCAGATGCCTAATGTCTTACAACCATATTGCAAACTGGACAGCTTCTGCCTTCCAAGGCACTAGTCCAAAATTATTCATTGCGCACATACACGCATCATCGTCATCATAAGTAGTCTCTGAACATTTTCATCACGATTATCACGACCACAAATTCTATAAGATATACACAATCTTCAAGATGTACATAAGCGTGTGTTGAACACTGTTGGAGCCTGATCCTCAGCTCTCACAGAGAGTGAAAAGGAAAAGAACGGATAAAACTACAACCATCTACAAACAGCCCAGATAGCAAAGCAGAATCAGGGCGGATTTGAACAATCAGTACTGCGGCAAGCAAGTGTAAAACAGAGTACACAGTTAGTAATCTAAGCTCATGGCTTTCAGAAGGAAGATCAAGTGTGTGCCAATGATAAACAGCGGCGGTTCCCCACCTGAAAACAATCACCGAGAGCATGCTAGACAGTAACCGAACATCCATCAACGAAGTAACCGAACATCACTGCATAATTTCATATAGTATACCAATTGAAGCGTTTGATTGGTCACAACATAACTCACAGCTGTAGGAAGGCAGCACTACAAAATTTGGCGATACACGATGCAGAAAGGATAAGTGGCGACTTAGTTCTCCAGGCCAGGCACCTGCATGCGGCGAGTGGCCTCTGACTTCTTTTTGCCAAAGATCTCGTCGGAGACGACCTTGAGCTGATGACGGTTCTTGGACTTGGCGATCCTCTGGATCGTCTTGGGGTTGGTGACCTTCTGCAGCTTGGAGCCCGTGCGCAGAATGTTCTCCTTCTTGAGCTTCTCCCGCTCCTGCTTCTTGGTCCGCTTGGCGGCCTTGTTCGCCCGGATCTCTTCCTTGAGGTCCGCCTTGCGCGCCTGGTACGCCTTCTTCAGGGACTTGTCCTTCACGCGCTGCTCCAGCGGGACGGGCTTCCGGGAGACCATCAGCGAGGACGAGCGCCGCGTGCGGGGCTCCTTCCAATTACGCCCCGAGACGCGCCCGGCGATGACGCCGTCGTAGGTGGGCTGCCCGAAGCCGGCCGGCTTCGAGGGGTCGGACTGGGAGGGCATGGCACGGAGCTTGGACGGCCGGGGGACGTCGGCGTCGACGTCCATGGACTCGGCGGCGGCCTCCTCCTCCTCCCGGCGCTTGCGCTTGCCGCGCGCGCCGCCGAGGCCCTCATCGAGGTAGCGGAAGTCGATGTGCGAGGCCATGGGAGATGGGAAGCTTAGGGTTTGGCCGCCTTTGATTTGGGGGAGAGATAGAGAGAGAAAGAGGAACTGGAGGCGGAAGGGGTGGTTTTGTTAGGGTTTGAGCGCAGGATGGCGGCAGCGGGTTGGATGGGCCAGTTTTCGCGCGAAAGTGGGCCGGCCCAGGTATTTTTTTCGTACATGTCTGCTTGTGTTTTTTCTTTTGAACGAATCTTTTTTTTTTCTTCTACATTGCTACAGCCAGTATGATTAATGTGCTTTGCTGCAGATTTACCCTCTGCAAGACGAGTCAAAATATGAAGAGGACACAAGTATTAATGTCCATTTCAGGCTTTCAGCAAAGGAATAAACTGTTACTGTAGTGCGACAATCAATCTTAATTCAGGAGCCAACTCGCACTAGCAGCGGGTACAATTTAAAAGGAGAATCGTTTTTCATATTTCATCTCTTATTTGCAGTTACAAGATGGCAATAACAGTTCCTGGTGAGTTGCTCAGATTATTCTAAAGCGGAACCAGAAACAAGACGCCTGAAGATTTACATGATTTGATGAACAAAATGACGATCTAAAGCTACAATCAACAAAAACCAGCCAGGACTAGCAAGCCTAGTCCGATGGGGGACCGTCTCAAAAAGCATACTTAGGTCGTTAACCGAGTTTTGCAATCACTGCATCCGTGACTTCCTGGGTCGTGCTGGTGCCGCCCAAATCTTTGGTCCTGTATTTGCCTTCTGCAATGACACGCTTCACTGCTGACTCCAGCCGGTCAGCGAAGGATGGGAACTGCAAATGCCTCAGCATCATTGCGGACGAGAGAAACAGAGCGACAGGGTTAGCCCTTTTCTTCTGAAGAATCTTGTCATTTCCAACATTTCCCGCAGAAGCGCCCTGCTCGAAAACAGCATGGTACTGACCAACATTACCTGAAATAATGCAATACACCATGATTTAGAGACCTCGAATGTTTTCTGCATGCTCGAATATAAAGATATCAAGAGGTTCAGGCACATAAAGGCCAAATAAATGTAGCAAATGCAACATAACAAGAAACTTGAATAATGGCCAATTAAATTTATTCGTGCTAAAACAAGAAAACCACAAGCAAGAGAGCAAACTCTACCTCCAGGCATGACGCCAGTGCCTCCAGCAATACCTGCAGCTACATTAGACACCAGATTGCCATACAGATTCGGGGTAACCTATAAGCAGAACAAAATAAAGGTAAGTTTGAATTCAAAATGTAATAACTTAATAAAGTGATTTGACTACTTTGGGATAATCAAGAAAAGAGCATTCAGAACGTAAAGCGGAGCAGACAAACAAATATGAGATTGCCAACAAAAGGAGCAAACATGAACGATGGCAATATAAGCTTGATAAGCATACTTTGAGCAACATCATTAAGTTTAAAAAAAAATGCTTTGCTTTTGCAATATTATTTTAATATGGCTGCAAAAGATCAGTCAGCAATTAGATTATGATTGATTTACAAAAGGAAGCACTTAGTGAGAGGCATAGATTTAGTGGACATACCATAACATCAAACTGTTCTGGCTTCGCAACAAGTTGCATACAACAATTGTCCACAATGATTTCACTATATTGAATGCTAGGATACTTCGTTGCAACCTCACGGCAAGACTCCAAGAACAAACCATCAGCAAGCTTCATAATGTTTGCTTTATGCACAGCTGTCACTTTCTTTCTGTTGTTGAGGTAAGCATACTCAAAGGCGTATTTGGCAATCCTTTCAGAGCAGAACTTCGTCATCACCTAGCAAACGAATTCAGTGAGCATAACATGGAGAAACAATCTTTTTGACAATAAAATGAAGCAAGAGAACAATATACATGCATTTTCTTTCAGAAGTATAATACGGCATGCAGACTCACATAAAACATAATAAAATGTGCACTAAAGGACTTAGGATATGATGCGACAGTAACTGGA
Organism: Poa annua; assembly: GCA_026929855.1. NCBI lineage: Eukaryota > Viridiplantae > Streptophyta > Magnoliopsida > Poales > Poaceae > Poa > Poa annua. The sequence continues at coordinate 45,316,845 of CM049436.1, forward strand.
CAACTAATGACAAGGTAATTAAGTCAGTGATGCAAATATACCACCTGATTTGTTTAACCTTCACCGATACATTTCCAGATGTGCACCTAACAGCCACAAACCCTTACTGAGCGATCAAAACTCCTAAGAACTATGACACTGGATACATAAAAATTATCGTTGTTCAGAATGGATACTGAAACAATGACATGTTGATTATTGTATTCACTTCTCAAAGAATTGGCACCATGGGCTGTACATTTTGATGCTTCAATTGGTGTGTGCTATCTATGCATTAGTAGGCAAATATGGTACTACAGTTCATTCTTCGCCTGAACAATACATAATGACACCACCATTGCACACGAATTGATACTTAAGAAGGGAACATAACCATAACTTATGTAACATGAGTGCACTTCTGCTCAGATCGTTCATTAAAGCAGTTGTGAGCAGCATTTGCAAGCTGATTGAGCACCTCCACCTCACGGAAGAGCCAGACACCCTGGTTTGGAAGTGGACCTCCAATGGCGTCTATTCGGCAAGCTCCTGTTACAAGGCCACATTTCTTGGCACCACCACATGCAGCGCCTGGAAGCTCATCTGGAAGAGCTGGGCACCCCCCCAAAGTCAAATTCTTCCATTGGCTTGTGAACAAGGATCGATGTTGGACTGCTGCGCAACTGCAAAACCACGGCCTCCAACCCCATCCCAGGTGCTTGGTATGCGACCAGGCGATGGAGACCATGTCTCACCTACTGACGGAGCGCACTTTTTCCTGTCAGTTATGGCACGCGAAACTCTCCTGGCTACGCATGACCTATCGCCCGCCCAAGCCACTCGAGAAGCTCGACGATTGGTGGCGACTCGCTAACTCGGCAATGCCCAAACCCCAGCGCAAGGGCCTGGCCTCCATCGCCCGTCTGATCCCCTGGATGACGTGGAAGCAGAGGAATGAATGCGTCTTCGATCACGCCACACCCTCCATCACTCGCACCATCGGCAGTATAAAGGAGGAGGCGGCGCTCTGGTCCAGGGCTGGAGCACTAGGACTTAGAGCGATCTTGCCCACAACCTGGGATGTCCACTGATTTTTGTCTTTCAGCACTTACCTCCTAGGAGTTCACTGTACTAAACTCTTTCTCTCTGTTCAATGAAAAGAAACGCAAAGGCTTTTTGCGTTTTCTCCAAAAGCATTTGCAAGCTGACCATTTTTTTTAATAAATGTTCGAGGAGATTACTGCATCGACAATACCATAATCAAAGATTCCACTGTCTCAGTACTATCAATAATGACAGGAATCTATGTTCTAAATAACGGCAAACAGTCAACAACCAGTCATCACAGAATTTAGTGTTTACACGATAAACGTCCTTTTACGCAGTTTTGTACATGTTTGAAAATAAAAAATCAGATAAATATATGTATAGTTATAGAGTAATAAACCAAGTATCTAAATCCTTCCTGTAGACAGAGAACTCACAGGAATTGTCCATGTCAGCATGAAAAAGGAAAGATTGGAATAATATATGTTTGCTTCATGCTTGATACTAGAGGCATGTTTGGTTGTCTACCACATATTGGCAGTTTGCCACCTAACTGCGGTACAGTGTCAGAAGCCAAACCCTTTGTGGCTAACAAGTTGTTAGCCATGCTCAACGGTTGCTTGCCTGTTACTTTAAATTGAATTGAAGGTTAGGCCAAACCTTAGGCAAGTTTTGGCCTAACCTTCAATTCAATTTAAAGTAACAGGCAAGCAACTGTTGAGCATCTTTCTACAAGGCCATAGATCCTTTATTTAGAAATTAGAACAGTCACAGGGGTAACATAAGCTTTTGCGTGTCATCCTAACAGCTATCTGAATTACTACATGTGATATCAATATATCATAGATCAAGGGAATCTCAAAATTTTGAAATACTTGCAAGCACAACAACGATCCATCAAAGTAGGTACTAAGTGGTCAATACAATTCATTGGACTTGACCTCACAGCAACCACAATTTTATACCGGAACAGACCAATCACAAGTGCAAACAGTTTGTGTTTCATTGTATTACATAAAACTGAACAATCCATGAACAGTTAACGCCTCTTATGCAAACTGCCACTAACCAAATGTCAATAGCCAGATTAATTTTCAACAATTCGACCAAATCTGCAGCCAAGAAGGTTCCTAAAGCCTAAATGAGTACTACCAACCTACCCAGTAACACAGGATAAATAAAACAAACTTGTTCCCGGCATAGTGACAGAGCACTGTCGCGTCTATAATGCAATGGCAATGATTACCAAATAAGATTGGAACCTTACATCGCTCGCTTGTTGGTTATATGCTTAGCAAAAGTGTGGGAACGCCTCGAGCATCTCTAATAGCAATTGACGGTTAACACAATCACACCCACAGACACATTAGCTAACACAAACTTCAAGGTCAACGATTCTCCTGTAGAGAGCAGCGTCATACCTTGAGACTCTCGACGACACCGGGCACGACCTCGTGCTCTAGCCCCGAGTACTCGCCCTCGGTATTCTCCCTGATGACGGCGATGTCAACGTTCTCGTGCCTGGTGGGCAGCCCGGGGAGGTTGAAGCAATTGACGAGGGACGCGTAGAGGTCGAGCTCCTTGCGGAGCTGCAGGTTGAGGGAGGAGACACCTCCTCCGAGGGGGGTGGCGAGGCCGCCCTTGAGGCAGACCTTGTTGCGGTGGATGGACTCGATGACCTCCGCGGGCACCGAGGGCATGTCGCCGTGGACCTCGTAGGTCTCGAAGACTACGGGCGCGTGCATTGCCTCCATCACCTGGCGAACGGCGCCGGTCACGAGGGGACCGATGCCGTCGCCCGGGATGAGCGTGACGGTGCGCGGGGCGCCGTCGCCCGGGCGCGGCATGTAGGTGACCGTACGGCGGGAGACGGCCCCGGCGAGGGGTGATGAAGGGGGCGGGGAGAGGAGGCGCCGGAGGACAGGGGCCGATCGTCGCGCCATGGCCGGGCTAGGGTTTCGGCGTGGATGCGATCGGCGCCGTGTCAAGGAGGAAGAGCGGAGGCTGGAATTGGGAAGGGGAAGGAAAGGGATGGGAGGGGATACTTTTCTCCCCGTTCTATTTTGATGATGATGTTTTTCCCTATTATTTGGGTCACATTTGGTAGTGGGCAAGGCTGTCGTGTGCCATCATTTCCGTCGCAAACTTGCATTTGATAACTCCCTACCCGACTAATATATTCTGCCCTCAAGCTCTCCCAAATGGCCTATTGTGACATTGTCTTTGGACTCCCGATCTATAGTAATTCTGATACTTAAAGATAGTTAGAAAAACATTTAAGTTTCAAAAATTGTGAAAAAACCCGGGATGTAAATGTGTAAAAATCAATTTCCAATACCTGATATTTTGAGATACACAAAACAAACAAAAGTGTGGATGTGAGTATGTATATTCCAAATCACCAAATTTATCTGATTTTATCATTCTTGTGTAGGTTAGAACATAAAATATTTTAGGATAATATTTTGCATTTTTGTGGTATACACCATTGGATACATCTGTGATTTTTCTCTAAAAACTAAAACTCGTATTTTTTTTATGTTTTAAAAAGAATAGCAGGATTGATGGAACTCGGAAGCATAAAACACATTTCGCATTGCCTTGTCCGTAAATTTCCCCCAAAAAAATACAACATGAGGCAGAGAGAGCATGTCTAATGGTATCACACCTTAGGTGATACCATGATAACACTTCTATAACGAGTTAATGAGCTGCTTGCGAAACTCGACAAACACGTAAACTCTATGCACCAAGGGGAACAAGCCACCAATGACGAAGCTATAGCAGCAGATTGTTGGGTTCATCTCTATTACTTATTATATATAATCTCCCACTAAATATCAACTCCAAGAGAAATTTAATGAAAATTTTGGAAAAAGAAAGTAATGAGTTTGTATGTCAGCCCCACTACTGCGAGCTAGCGTCTATAGCTAGAATAAGCCACATGCCCACATTCAGCCATCAAAACATTGGTTGTGAACTGGTTTAATATTTGTGTTAAACTGATTTAATATGTTTTATGGCTATTTGCAGCCATTGCTAATCTACCTGTCGTGACAGATTTTCGCTCTCACTGGTGACGTCCAAATTTGTTTTTTGTCCGGCAAGGCCAAATTTTTTGTCCGACACGCCCAGCTCACGCCTTCTGCTTGGGGAGTTGATGGGCTACGCCGGACGAAACGAAGCGCGACACAATGTCAGCCTCCGACGCACGGGCCACGTCTGCCATTGAGACGTCAAAGCCGGTCAGTTGAATTAATGGCGGGCGGCGTCTCACTTTCCTAGCCGAACACAGCGCCGCTTTGCTGCACCTCTATGCGACGACGAAGTGTCTGCGCCACGGCGGTGTCAATGCAGGCAAGCGCACCTTTTGAAGCGTCGTCGTAAATGACATGGCAGGCGGGTCGTTGGATGGCTGGAGTTAAGGCGTGCTCATCCGTTCTCCTCCCCCGGTCGCTATATAGGGCGGGTTCCCTTTGCCGTCTCCACCACAACACTATTCTTCCACTACCACCTAGCCATGTCGTCTCCCCTAACCATGGAGTTCCCTTGACCGCCGAGGAAAGTGCCCTTCTCCGAGAGGTGGCGTAGGTCCGACAAGCGCGCCGCAGTGATCTCCAGACCTTCAATGCGTTGTGCGATGCCCGCCTCCACGCTAGCCGACCGGCGCCGAACGACCACAAGGCGGGCTCATCCGCCTCCGTCACCGGGGGACCTGCTCACGGAAGCCGAGACGCGAGAGCTCGTCCGCACCAGCACACCGGTGCCGACGCACTGTCGCCTCCCCGAGGGATGGGTGGTGAACCCGGCGTACATGCCAGTCGCTCGTCGGCTAACAGGTCAGGAGCGCCTCGACTACATTGAGAGGAGCCAGCAGACCCTACCGCGGGAGCTCATCGACCACCCTCAGCACGCCCTGAACTCGGCGTACTGGGGTGAGCAGCTCGACTGGGAGCACGAATACCGCCTCAACTCCTTCTTCGTCCGCGAGCCGCCTACGAGCTTGTTCGACTTCGACTCCGACACCTCCGATGAGGTCTTCGCCGTCGACATGCAGAGGGAGAGGATCCGCTAGGAGGCACAGCGTGAAAGAGATGAAGGCCGCGTGCAACCTCCTTTGCCGCAACCTCAACAAGAGGCGGAGGAGGTTAATGGTGATGATGACGACTCTGAGGACTGGCCGTCGCCGGTGTGGGACCTAGGCCACATGCAGCACCATCGGCTACCTCTGCTCCGGCTGTCGCCGGGCTCCCCTGGTTGACGCCGCGCTGGCGGGTTACTGACCGAACTGCCGGTGCCCGACGTGCCACCCTACCGATCAGGGCTTAGGTTTCCAAATTCACATACTTTCGTGTTTGCACAAATTATTTGTAGTTTGAATGAAATTTATCTTAAATTTAGCTACTTTCGTTTTTTAATATTGAATTTAAAACAAAATTGGATGCCATGAGTGGGAAACGACGGCGCCATATGTAAAAGACCGTCCGGACGACGCTCAAATAACCCGTCCGGACGGCCTTTGGCCGACCATTTAGACGTTAGGAGTGGAGATGCTCTTATCCTGACTAGACATGGACAATGGTGATTCTTCGGAACCGTACAGTACAGGCCGCTCATGATGTGGAAGGTACACGATGGAGTCTAATGGTTGCACGCAAGCGCCGTCATGGCATGGGTGTCACAGAAGAGTTGCCGAAAAATATAAAATCCTTCCACGTCAATTGCGTTCTCCCGTGACACAACATAGACAGACAGACAGACAGACAGTGTGCACCGTGGAACAGAAACGTGGAAAGGCAAGGCAAAGGTTGGCATTCTGCGCGACGGGGCCGAACCTGGGCCTCACCCCCATTTTTCTGGCCCAAACGCAGCAGCACCAGGTTTTCATTTCAGCGGACACGGCGGCGGCCAGACACGCCGCGCCCGTGCCCGTGGTGGCGAGGCATCGAGCACCTCACGATTTCGGCCCTGGTCTTGCCTAATCCGTGGCCCTTCCCTTATCCCCCAAATCCAATCCTCACCCTTCTTCTCTAGATAAGCGAACCCCTCTTCCCCCTCTCGCATCCCCTCCCCCCTATCCTCTCCAGTCCTCCTCCCCCGCGCACCACCGGCAGCCAGCGGTAGCACCAGCTAGCTCGCCCCCCCCCCCCCCTCCCCCGAGATGGCCTCCCTCGCCGCCGCATCCGCCTCCACGGCGCTCCTCTTCCCGCCCTCCACCTCCTCCTCCAAGCCCCGCCTCCCGCTCTCCGCCTCCCTCGGCTTCTCCACGCCCGCGCAGCGCTTCCGCCGCGCCGCCTCCTCTCCCGCCGCCAGGCGCCCGGGCCTCCTCGTGGTCCGCGCCGCCAGGGGCAAGTTCGAGCGGACCAAGCCCCACGTCAACATCGGCACCATCGGCCACGTCGACCACGGCAAGACCACCCTCACCGCCGCCCTCACCATGGTGCTCGCCTCCGTCGGCGGCAGCGCGCCCAAGAAGTACGATGAGATCGACGCCGCCCCCGAGGAGCGCGCCCGCGGCATCACCATCAACACCGCCACCGTCGAGTACGAGACCGAGACGCGCCACTACGCCCACGTCGACTGCCCAGGCCACGCCGACTACGTCAAGAACATGATCACGGGGGCCGCACAGATGGACGGAGCCATCCTCGTCTGCTCCGGCGCCGACGGGCCCATGCCGCAGACCAAGGAGCACATCCTGCTCGCCAAGCAGGTCGGTGTCCCCAGCATTGTCGTTTTCCTCAACAAGAAGGACCAGGTCGACGACGAGGAGCTCCTCGAGCTCGTCGACCTCGAGATCCGCGAGCTGCTCACCGCCTACGAGTACGACGGGGACAATGTGCCCATCGTCTCCGGCTCTGCCCTCAAGGCGCTCGAGGCACTCATGGCCACGCCTGGCCTCAAGCGTGGGGAGAACGAGTGGGTCGACGGCATCTTCTCCTTGATTGATTCCGTGGATGCCCACATCCCTGTACCGCAGAGGCAGACCGATCTCCCGTTCTTGCTCGCCGTGGAGGACGTCTTCTCCATCACCGGTCGTGGTACCGTTGCCACCGGCCGTATCGAGCGTGGAACCGTCAAGGTCGGGGACCCCGTCGACCTCGTCGGCATCAGGGAGACCCGCAACGCCACCGTCACCGGTGTCGAGATGTTCCAGAAGACCATGGATGATGCCATTGCTGGTGACAATGTTGGCCTCTTGCTCCGTGGTATGACCAAGGAAGACATTGAGAGGGGTATGGTGCTAGCAAAGCCCGGTTCCATCACGCCACACACCAAGTTCGAGGCTGTTGTGTATGTGCTCAAGAAGGAGGAGGGTGGCCGGCACTCCCCGTTCTTCCCTGGCTACCGCCCGCAGTTCTACATGCGGACCACCGATGTGACGGGAAACGTCACAAACATCATGAACGACAAGGACGAGGAGGCCAAGATGTGCATGCCGGGTGACCGTATCAAGATGGTTGTGGAGCTCATCCAGCCCGTCGCTTGTGAGCAGGGAATGAGGTTTGCCATCCGTGAAGGTGGAAAGACCGTCGGTGCCGGTGTCATCAATAACATCATTCAGTAAACTGAATGCCACCACCATGAGAGTTTTCCTCATTTACTCTTTTGCGAAATGCTATGTAGTTGTTATTATGCGTTTAGGGATGACTCATGTGAAATTGTAGTATGGCACTTTTTTCTTCAACCGATTTTGCATACTTTGTGATATCCACAAGCAAAGATACATCTTGATGTGCCGTCTGTTGTTATGTGCTCAGCTGTTGGTCAGTTCAGTTCGTTTAACTGTTGTTGATATGATTGAAGATGAATATTCTTGTTAGCTTGATGCTTCAGGGACTTGTTGAGATTGAGGTTTATGGTATAAGCTCATTTCCTTCTTCAAGTATACTATATGCTTGCTTGACAGACATATCTCAACTCGTTTTTATAGGGACAGATATATCTTATCTTGAAGCTATTATTAGCAGTTCTATCAATTCTCTGCTGGTTAGCAGTAACCGCAAGCATCCATGTGTCTGCTCATCTATTTCAATGAAAAAAATAGGGTTTCATTTTCATGTAAGGTTTTGTTACCAGGCTTGATTAATTGTTGGTCAGTGTGTTTTATCAAGTTTTCCTGTTCAAGGAGTGTCATATCAACCTATGCATTTCTTGTTCAAGGAGTTTCATCCTCAACCTATATGCATTTCCAACCATAATAATCTGGTGCGTGAATGTTTTCCAACAGATGTGCTGACTTCGGTTGTTGTTTGATTTTCTTTCGTGTGTTCCAGTTCTAGTTGCAACCTCAGTCTTCAAACCTGTCTTACGGTGTAGATGTGTAGTTGCTCATTTTGCTCACTTCTGTTCTGTTCTGTTCTAATACCTCCATCTCTTGTGACATTTGCAATCCAGTGTTTATAACATGATGTGTGGCTCTAACTTAAGGTTATCTAGCACTGTATACAAGATGACAGTCACAGGTTCAGGAAGTAGCAGTTGTGAACTACATTCAGAAACGCTCAACAATGGGAAGATGCCCACATATATTTTCAGAAGCAATATATGCAGTGTGAGCGTGTTGTGGAGAATTTAAATTCTTGTTTAACTGGGAGATGTCTATGGAGTCGCTTCTCATCTTTGCTGTTTGGGGAAGTTGGCTAAGGATACCGAAGATGATTCTGTTTTTGGCCCCATTAAACAAAACCATTTTAATGTGCATAAGAATATAGTGTCTTTTTTAGATGAAGAATGTAGTGTTTTCATTTGAACATGTGAAGGTACTCTTCACTCCGCTGCCCAGCAGATCGTCATAGGGGAGTTCTGCTGCTCAGCACGCCATCTTCCCTTATTCTGCTGGCGTGTCTGAAGTTACCTGTTCACCAACCGAAAGAAAGATCTCCGCTTTGCGATTCACCAACGCATGTCCTCCATATTCCTATCCAGTTCCCATTTTAACGTTCAGAGATAATTAGGGTCATCTCACCACGATGAGAAGTTCAGCCCAGGCGACTGCAACGCTTTCTTTCATTTTCAGTTGCTGGCTGGAAGCATGTGTAGTTTTATCAATGTTTTCCTCTATGCCTGGTTTAGTGATGTGAGTTGCTGCCAAGTTGACACGCACACAACCCAGACCTGTCCATTAGATGCTGCCGAGAGGAGTATCCTAGGTGACGCAACTAAGAACTTAGCCAATCTAAGGAGAGAAGAAGAGGCTAAATGGGCACAAAGAGCAAAAGTTAAATACATTCAGGAGGGAGGGGATAATACTAAATATTTTCATCTCATAGCGAATGGGAAGCATAGACGGAAACGGATTTTCCAACTAGAGCAAGATGAAGGCACAATTATTGGACAAGCCAATATTAAAAATTATATAACAACATTTTACAAAAATCTTTTTGGGGATTCGGATCCGAATTATGTATCTTTGGTAGAGACTGAGACAACGGACATTCCTCAAATTTCACAAGAGGAGAATAATATTCTTATAGCTGACTTTGTAGAGAAGGAGGTGTATGAGGCAATCATGCAAATGGAGAAAAATAAGGCACCAGGTCCGGATGGGTTCCCGGCTGAGTTCTGTCAAAGGTTCTGGAGCATCATTAAACATGACTTGATGAATTTATTTAAAGATTTCCAGAAAGGTGAATTACCATTGTTCCAGCTGAACTACGGTAATATCATACTTTTACCAAAAAAGGAGAATGCTGTTCAAATTCAACAATACCGACCAATTTGTCTACTCAACGTTAGTTTTAAGATTTTCACTAAGGTGGGAACAAATAGAATAACGGAGGTGGCACATAAAGTCATTAGACCGACTCAAACGGCCTTTATGCCGGGAAGGCACATCCTCGAAGGGGTGCTGGTTTTACATGAATCTATTCATGAACTTCATAGGAAGAAAATGGACGGGGTGTTACTAAAAATCGATTTCGAAAAGGCCTACGATAAAATAAGGTGGCCCTTTTTGCAACAAGTGCTTCGCATGAAAGGGTTTGACCCAAAGTGGTGTAGCTGGATCGAACAATTTGTTAGTCGGGGAAGTGTGGGTATTAAAGTTAATGATGAATTAGGGCACTATTTTCAGACACACAAGGGTTTGAGACATGGTGACCCGCTTTCTCCTATTTTGTTCAACATTGTAGCTGACATGTTGGCCATAATTATTGCGAGAGCAAAAGAGGACGGGAAAGTGGAGGGACTTATCCCTCATCTAGTTGACGGGGGGTCTCGATATTACAATATGCCGATGATACAATACTTTTTCTGGAACATGACTTTGAAAAAGCACTTAATATGAAGCTGATTTTATGTATATTTGAGCAACTTTCTGGCCTCAAGATTAACTTTCACAAAAGTGTGATCTTTTGTTTTGGCAAGGCAAAGGAAGTGGAGAATCAATATAGACTATTGTTTGGTTGCGAATCAGGGTCCTATCCATTCAGATATCTAGGTATCCCAATTCATTTTCGAAAGCTGAAAAATAGGGAATGAAAGATTATAGAAGATCGTTTTGAGAAAAAATTAGCCAGTTGGGCTGGTAAACTGTTGTCTTACGGTGACCGGTTAATTCTAATTAATTCAGTCTTGTCAAGTCTTCCTATGTTCATGTTTTCCTTCTTCGAAGTACCTATAGGGGTACGGAAAAGATTGGACTATTTTAGGTCTCGATTCTTCTGGCAAAGTGATGGGCACAAGCGAAAATATAGACTCACTAAATGGAGCATGTTGTGTAGGCCGAAAAACCAAGGGGGACTCGGAATTGAAGTTTTGGATATTAAAAATAAATGTTTGTTAAGCAAGTGGCTTTTCAAAATTTTATCTGAAGAAGGGGGAGTATGGCACGAGCTAATACATAACAAATACTTATTTTCTCAATCTCTGTCACAAGTTACAAGTAAACAGACAGATTCCCCTTTTTGGAAGGGGCTAATGAAAATTAAGGGTGAGTTTTTGGACCGAGGCTCCTTTGCCGTGGGAAATGGTGAGAGCACCCGTTTTTGGGAAGATACGTGGCTAGGAGACAAGCCTCTGGCTAACCAATATCCTTCCCTCTATAACATTGTTTATCGAAAACAAGTTTCGGTGGCAGATGTTCTAGCACAAGCGCCTCCCCCAAATGTTGGCTTTAGAAGGGCTTTGACAGGAAACAAATGGACAAGATGGTTACACTTGGTAAACCGCCTAATGCTTGTTAACCTTACAAATCAAAAAGATGTGTTCCAATGGGGCTTAACAACCAACAAAATATTCACGGTAAAATCTTTGTATCTTGATATTATGAGTGATAATACTCGCTTTTTAAGAAAATACATTTGGAAGATGAAGGTACCTCTGAAAATCAAGATTTTTATGTGGTTCTTATATCGTAGAGAGATTCTTACAAAGGACAATCTTGCTAAGAGAAAATGGGAAGGATGTAAAAAGTGTTGCTTTTGTGACCAAGAAGAAACAATACAACATTTATTTATATCGTGTCCCCTTGCAAAGATGGTTTGGCGTATTGTTCATATGGCTTTTAACATTCTTTCACCACAAAACATAACAAGCTTGTTTGGGAATTGGTTAAAGGGTGTTTCCAAAGTAGAGAGGGTTCAAATCAGAGTTGGTGTTTGTGCCTTGCTTTGGGCCATTTGGAATATACGTAATGATTATATTTTTAACAGAGCAAAGAAAACATCTTTTATGCAGGTTATCCCCATGGCTACTCATTGGATCCGTATATGGTCTTACCTGCAGTCAACGGCAGTCAACGGAGAAGCGGGACGCAATGGATTTTGGGTGCAGCCGCCTGGAATTGTTCGCGTCGGATCTATATTCCCAGTACAGCTGGCGTTCTGATTTGATGATAGCATGTTGATGCAGAGCCACACCTTGATGTTCAGTTTACTCTTTAGTTGGTTGATTTTTGTCGCGACTTTGTGTGACCAGTGATGTAATTCGGTTGTAAGACAATTTTGTGTTAATAAAAATAAAGGCCGCATGCATCAATCGATGCAGAGGCCGGGACTGCCCCTTTTCTAAAAAAAGACACAAATGGAGGAGGAAAAGTTCTGTCCTCTGCAAGAGGAGTCTAGAGGAGAGAGAGAGTGAGCTCACCAGTGAGCTGAGATGGTCGTTACATCTCCACGCTTCACACCGTCAACCCTAGCAGCCGCTGTCGCCCGAACTCCTCTGCATTTATCCCGCCGGCAGTGGCCGTGCCTTTCAAGCTGTGGCTTTTGTAGTACTCGCTCTCTCTCTCTCTTTTTGCGGGAGAATAGAGAGTTTAACTAAACTACGGTCATGGTTTACCGCTGCAGCGATATCCTCCCGGTAGTCTTGCAGCCAAAGCTCATTTCTACCATGTACTCTACCTAATGCGGCGAGACCGTGACTAGCATAATTCGCATCACGGCTAACCTTGAAGGATACCAATCTTTCTTTCTCTTATACTATCACGAATAGCACCGACACCCATAGCATATTTTGACGAATTTGGAGAGGCTGCATCAACGAGCTTTATTGCTTTTGCACAATCAGTCTTGAGTATGATGTTACGTGTTGTCCAGTGAAGCGCTAGTGATAAGCCCACCTCCATGGCCATCAGTTCTGCCTCCAGCGCGTCCTCACAGCGCTCAAGTTTCCTGCAAGCTGCAAAAATAACTTCTCCATTATGGCCGCGGAGAATCATGCCCACACCAGTTCTTCCGTCCAGCGAGAAGGCGTCGTCTACATTCAGTTTGGTGCCGCCTTCATCAGGCGGCTTCCACTGCTGTTTGACTTTCTCGCGGCCATCCTCCTGATGTATTTTCTTACTTAATAGTCCCTGTGAACCAGCCACCACATGTTTACCTTTCTCAACAACTATCACAGCCTCACAGGAGCTCTCTACAGGGGCTGGTTTTTTGTGATGTGTTAGCTCATTATACACATGCCAAACCCTCCACGGGAGCATGAGGAGCCTAGCACGTTGATCCTCTCCAATGCACTTAAGCACATGCAGGAACCAGTCTGAATTGTGTTCAAACAATAAATCATCAGGAGTCATACCCCACACCTCTCGCATTGCCTGCCAGAGGCTCCGCGCCTGTGGACACTTGATCATGGCGTGGAACGTTGATTCTGATAGGTAGCTATCGTGTCCATGCCTCTCCGGCCAGAGCATTCCTCGCCAATTTCCATGCAAATATACGTATCTTGGGTGGCACCGGGCATTGCCAGATTAATTTCCAATTTGGACTGTCTCCTCCCGGTCACTTGTTGTTTGTCTTCCATTTTCACGTAGGTGCTCCTCCATCGCCAACCTGTATGCGCTACGGACAGTGAAGAATCCCATCTTATCAGGGTTCCAAGCGATAAAATCAGCATCATTTCGTCAAGCGGTCTGTATCTTCAGTATCACCTCAGAGTCAAATAGGCCGGAACCAGCGTTGGACAAACTGCGTGTTCCAAGACCCATCAGGGTTTAGGAAGTACGCAACCCATCTCAGCCTGCAGCGCCCTTGTGTGGTGATCGGTCGGAGATATGACTCTCGAGGGATCCAGGGATCCCACCATGCACGAATATTTGCTCCTGTACCTACCCTCCAGATGAAGCCCTTCTTGACTAGTTCCAGCCCAGTGCTGGATGCACAGGGGGTGCAAATGGCTGCTTAGGGGAGAGAGATTTGGTGGGTTTTTGTCCTAAGCAAGATTTGGGGCATGCCAAAGTGTGCGTCCTGAATGCCCCAGCGGAATGCGAGCGGCATCATCGAATTCTCGGCGACTCGGAGCACCAAATACAAAATGGAGGGTACCTACGGGTTGCTAAGAACAAGATCTACACCACTACACAAGCCACATGCTCAAACGACACATTTGGTAAAACAAAGTTTTTCGAAAACCGATCGCACACAAGGTGTTCGATGAAAGACAGAGGAGCTTCCTCAACTCCGAAAAATTCCAAATAAATACCACAAGGTATATTGGATATGAGGAGGGTGTATAAGGAGTTTGAGCTCATTTGGTGGTGTGGAAAAAAGTTTTTGCAAATGTCCGCTAAGCCGCGTGCTGACATCGACTTTTGGCTTACAAAGGAAGTAGGTCAAAACTTGTTCAAATGGGTTTGGGTTCAACAGAAGAAGTGTAGGAAATGCAAAATCATGCATCGCCATAAATTATGAGAATTTTCCGAGATTCCTAGTTGACTGAATAAAAGTTTTTCCGACTTTCAAAATAATTTAAAATTCGGTCTAAATATTCGGGGTGTTACAGAATTTGAGTTCAAAATTATCAATTTTGATTAAATTCCATTGAAATCAAATTAACATTGAATTTCAGTTTTAATTGTCTAATTATTTTGGTGACGTGTATTTGGCACGCCACGACTAACTCGCAGTGGTGGCAGAATCGCCACTAATACCGTATTGCACCTTTTGAGAGACCATAGTCAGTGATTTACTTACAAGAGCTGGGTTACTGGGCACAGATGGTCAGGCTCTGTGTTTGGTCTCTTCTTCTCATAGTTAATCTCGGTTCATTACCAAACAGTTGTACATATAAACTGTTGATGTTCTTGTTGCCGCTTGACTCCCATTTTGTTTGCCTTGGAAGAGTGGAGAGGATCATGGTCCAAGCTATACTTACCACCACATCTTAATTGATGGTGCCTCAGTTTATTTTCTTTTTTATTGTCCCCTCTTCCATGCCAAACAGTTGTCACCAACCTTTGATACCAACTATTCTTACTTCATGCATAATCATCTTTCAACAATACCCACTTTCAGGGATAGCCTGTGCAGCTGTGCTGAATCAGTGTCTTTCTTACGAGGTTCTCTTGATATGTTGATATACTCATGCTCGTTCCGGTGCTCCTTAAATTACTCCCCTTGTTACTCGCCTATAGTTTCAAATCTGTATATTAGAACCATCATATAATTAACTTTCACATATCATGCATTTTGTATTGTAAATATTGATGCTTTTCTATATACTTAGTAACTTTGTAAAGATTGATTTTGATCAAAACTTGTATGAAATGTATTGAGAAATAGAGGGAGTAGTTCTGAAATGTGGAGGTTTTTCGTATGTTTTACTATGAGGGGGTTCTCGGAGCTGAAATATCCAGCTGTGTTGTGTAGCATATTCCATTCCTTACTATGGTCACTTGTGTTGGTCGAGAACTCGAGATGCAATAATTCCAAATAATGGAGGATAAGTACTCGTACATAATAAATAAATAAACAGTTGATAATTGATATGTACTCAACGACTCATGCAGTCACCCTTCAGACACCCCATGTGCACGGGTGAATATAGATGATTGTTGAGTTATTTGTTTTTACATCTGATGCCAAAATTATGTACATGTCACTCCCAGCCTGACATAAGCTTCTTTGAAAATGTGGAAGCACTTTCATGAAACTCGTCCTGCATAAATTTGGAGCAATTGACAGATTTTCTGCAGAGTTGACATTGTTAATCTGGGCTTCAACCTGGAGTATCATCTCCATGTGAAGCTGAATAAATTAGTGTGTGGTTAGCTCCTTGCCGACTCTCCTGGCCTCTAAAAAACATGTAATGTGTCGTCTCTTGTCCTTCCGTGGCGCTTGAGAGGAGTATCAAATACGTGCACTCCTTCACAAAGTTGACTCCGAGATGGATACAGGTCGCGATTGCCTAGTTATTCATTTATTAGATGACTAGTTTATTAGATCATTAGGTACTTATTATTATGTTACGTACCCTAGTGATATATCAACCAAATGACTTCAATGAAAACCAAAATTGACATTTCGTGTTGCCCATTATGTTCCTGGACCGGCGGAACGGTGCCTGATATGTTGAGCATGCATGATGTTTTAAATGTCTGAACATGGTTTGTGACGAACACACATATGCAGAGTGAACATAGAGGATCTCGTATTCTCGTATAGTTCCCTTGTCCTAAAAAAGGGAAAAACTAGACAAGATACCAAACATAGTTGGTGCTAACTCGCTATTAGTATGAGCTCTAAAGATTACACCGCTACTATCCTCCTCTCCAAAAGTCAGGGTATTATCGGCGGTCTCACTCGCTGCCCACTGGCCGCCTGAATAAAACAAAGGACACACAAACAAATGAACAAAGAAGCCCTAGATAAGTATCTTTTCAGCATAAGAGTCTAGATAAGTGCTCCTACTAGTCATACAGTCGTGCCCCCCTTGGGATAACTCATTGCTTCCTTGTGTTTGTTGGCAATGTGCTTTAATTTTTTTTAACAATATAGAGGATAAGCACTCGTGCATAAAAGAGGTCGTAGCTAGATGATAAGTACTCTTACTAGTCAGAGAGTCACCTCTTGGGACACCGACCGGACACATGGGCATCGGCGAATATAAGATGATTGTTGATTCGAATTTGTTTTACATGTGAAACAAAACAAATTAATGGTTTCAGGTCACTCCAAGCTTGGAAATATCTTGAAAGGAAAAACGTAAACTTCACTGACAATATGGAAGCACACACGGACATCGCTTTCAAGGTACACAACTCATCATGGCATAAATTTAGAACGAAGAGTTGACATTGTTAGTCTGACCTTCAACCTGAAGCACCCCCCCTCTCTCCATGTGAAGCTGAATAAATTAGTGGCTGGTTAGCTCCTTGCCGTCCCTCCTATCCCCCTACGAGACAATGTGATGTATCTTCTCTTGTCTTTCCGGGACGCTTGAGAAGAGTATCACATACGTGCACTTCATCTCAAAGCTGACTCTGAGATGGATACAGGTGGTGATTACCTAGCTATTAATTTTTAGATATTAGCTACTTACTCCTATACATCATCCTTGTTGAAAACTTGAACCGTGACTTCGCATTGGATCTTATGTGCATCACATGCTTGTCCATTTTGTTCCAGGAACGGTGGAACCGTGCTTGCTATTTTAAACATGATGTATGTATTTTCGTTCCATATGTATGAACATGGTTTGGAAGATGAACACAGGATGAGTGAGTATAGAATCTTTTTTTTTGTTTGAGAAAGAGTGAGTATAGAATCAATCGGCAAACTAATCGAATAATCAGATTCTGGTTTGGTTCCTTGTGGTGGAACCAGCCCACCCAGGTTTAAGTCTCAGACTTGACATGGGTGCTCGCATTTTCCTGGATTTTCTAGGATTTAACCGGCGCTATGCTTTCAGCGGTAGGTGACGTGCCCGTCAACAGCGAGGCGCCCGTGGTGACTTCGTCAACCTCAAGATATGCCGGACCAGTCTCTCGGAGATGCTCATAGGGGTAAGGTTTGTGTGTGTGCGGTCATAGGGGTGTCTGTACGTGCGTGTTTGTGAACGTCTGCGTCTGTACTGTGTTTCTCAAAAAGGAAGATGAACACAGGATGAGTGAGTATAGAATCTTTTTTTTTTGTTTGAGAAAGAGTGAGTATAGAATCAATCGGCAAACTAATCGAATAACCAGATAACATACCAAATACATTAGCAAGGACACCCGGAGTTGTGGTAATTAAGTTCTTTCGCAAATTATTTCATATAGTGCTTCAGTAGCAATTACACGCTCACAACAAAAAGGATGAAATATACACACTCATGATCGGTGCAACACCAACATTTACGCGTAAACAGTTTTGCATAGTACTAGCTAGCCCGTGCGGCGACTGTTACATGGTAGAGAAAAAGACCGGAAAATATAGTCTCGGGCGTAGAACGAACAAACTTTGGCACGGCCCCGATGATCTTAATTAGTTGTTCTTCTTGCGTTTCTCGATGAAGAAGAAGAAGGCAAGCGAGGCGATGGAGAAGGTGGAGAAGACGCCGGCGGCGACCTTGATGGAGGTGGTGACGCCGGTGATGCTGACGACGTTGAAGAGGGTGCTGGTCTGGCCGTAGGCGACCTGCGTCCCGGAGCCGTCGAGAGCGTAGGCGCGCACGAAATAGGTGGCGGTGGGGATGTCGAGGGCGACGCGGTAGGTGACATTGCCGCCGGTGCTGGCGTAGGGCTGCTGGGTGATCTTGAACTGGCAGGTCTTGTCCTTCTTGAGGTCGTCGTGGGTCTTGCGCCACTCACGCCCCTTCTGGCTCACCGGCGCGTAGCACAGGCTCACCTTCACGTTCTTGTACTCTGCGTCCTTGCCGGCCGTGCCGTTCAGGGACCAAGTCACCGTGATCGTGTCCTCGCCGCCGTGAAGAACTGGCCATATACAGATCGTAATGCGTGTTAAATTTTTATTGAAACGCAAATAACGCAATAGAAAATCGATTTTTTTTTACAAATTCGAGCATCTGGTTTCTTCTATTGGCCGGCTAGCCGGCGGATCATATTTGGGATATGTAGACAAGGCTAATTTACTTGCTGCATACATGACCAAATATGCCAATCCGTGACGTCTATAGCAAACAAAGTAAGTAGTCTCTCGCATGCGGCGGAAAGTCCGGCAGCATAATTAAACGACGACGGACGTACCTTGGCCGGCAGTGGGGGTGGCGGTGACCGCGAGGTCTACGGGCAGCTTCGTGAGGTACGCCACGGCGGCCGCAGGCGCGCAGCAGCCGGCGGCGAGAACCACCAGCAGCAGCGCCGTGAAAAGTCCTTGCCGAGCCATCTCTTCTTGGCGCTAGTTAATGCTTGGCTGCTTGATCCGTCGGAGGGGGAAGAGAGACGACCTTGGAAGGTTTGCTTTGCTTTGGTTGGGGATGTGGAGAAATGGAGGAGTACGGATGGGTTTAATATAGGCGCGCGCCATTGGTGTTGACCGTGGGCGAAGGAGGCAGATCAGCAGCAGCTGCCGGTGCCGTGTTTCGTGGGGCCGAGGAGGCGCCCGTCTGATCAAGCGAATCGGAAACTGGCTTAGCTGGTCTGAAGTCAGATCTCGCATGATGAAACTCGCTTCGCGTTGATTTGCGCTCAAAGGGTATTTCATAGTTTCATTCATGTGTAGCCTGGAGGGGGGCCAAAAGGGCGTGGCTGTGAGAAGCGGCGACTGCAAATTAAGCTGCAAGAGGCAGAAAATTTGACGACT
Source organism: Poa annua (assembly GCA_026929855.1). Lineage (NCBI taxonomy): Eukaryota > Viridiplantae > Streptophyta > Magnoliopsida > Poales > Poaceae > Poa > Poa annua. The sequence continues at coordinate 45,335,834 of CM049436.1, forward strand.
CCTGCTTTGTGCTGTCAAATTCGGTTTTACAACGAAAAAACAAGACCGAAACTCCCTGTTAACGAGGTAACGATTTTTGATTTTGTGTATAAAACTCGATTTCTATTTTTCGCTAAGCGAAATGGTCCCAAATTAAATCTGAAATTTTCATTTGTGCTGTCAAATCCCGTTTCAATAAAAAAGACCCAAACTCCCCCTTAACCAAGTTTTCATATTATCTTTTTGTATTGTGTGTACGAAACTCGGTTTCAATTTTTTGCTAACCAAAGTTCAAAAACAATTTCTTCGGTTTTAAACAAACGTACCTATCAACACGGTCGATGAGATCCCCTTTTTGTAGTAGCGATTGTCGAGTAAAGAGGCTGGGTGAATAAGAAATCAAAAAACTTTATTCCAAATTAATTTGAGTTGTGAAATTATACAATTTCCTAATGGGCATCCCATGGAGTATGAGACAGTAGGGGCTTTCCCTACTGTTTTCCCGTAAAAAAAAAAGTATGAGACAATCCAACCTAGCTTTCAACACAACACAAAAAAGCTAGGTAAGTAACTAGAATACAAATAGATTAGGAGGTGAAGTACTAGAATAAAGCATAGAAATTGCGGGGGATATTGCACACCCATACTTTAATTCCTTGGTGTACTCTAGCTAGGAGAGACTATGTTCCGAAGGCCAAAAAGGCCTCGCCTTATTCTCCTTGAGTTTGAACCACAAACACTGAGCTAAACCATTGCAAACAATAGAACATCTTCGCTGCCCTCACAAAATTAGTGAGGCGAATCCAAAATCTTTGATTCCCCTTATAACTCCAACCACCTACAAGTCTGGAACTAGAGAGTGACAAGATAGATGAGAACTCAAGGAGGGATCAGTGCTTTGCTTGGTTATATCTTGGAACTAGGCTTTGCTCGGTTAATCTTCTCATTCAATGATATACAAGCTTAGGCTTTAGGGAAGAAGTAAATCGGGGTTTAAGAGTTCATTTGTTGGGATGAGATTGGTCTGAGTAGGCCCTCCATAAAAGAACTACTCCTTGACTTATTTTTTGGTAAATCCCGAAGTCCCAGAGCTAATTAAGGGCATTCTGAATGGAACTTGGGACTATACATAGATCAAATCCTAGACCTTTGCACTTCGCTCTAGATTTTGTGATTTCTCCATACACTCGAGAATTCATCAAAGCCCCGGAGTGACAAAAATTGGGACAACCAAAGAGAATGGTTGTAACTTGAGGATTACGTGTATTCATTAAGTGTTAATGCTTTGCTCCGGCCATTCTGGAAAGGAGTACCTTAATTATCATAAGGTTCTATGACTGGCCCGCTGAAAATGGGATGGTTGAACAAAAGATGTGTGCAAGTTTCTGATTGCGAGCACGTACAACTATATATGGAAAACATGCCTACGTATCATTTATAAACTAGATGTTTTTATCTTTATCTTATGTAATTTTAATTCTATCAGCTGCCCAACTCTAATTTTTCTACCCAACACATGCTTTTGTTTCGCTGTTATTTTACTGCTGCTACTTTACCTCTAATGAAACTATGAACCCCTGTCTATCTTTAATCATTATTTCCTCCACTGTTATTTTTACTGATGCTACTTTACTGTTAGTATTGTCATCAATTATTTTTTGGTGTCAGTCATCCTTGCATTAGCATGTATTTTCTGGTGTTGTTGCTCTCACATCAATCTTGTTACTAGTTCTTTTCCAGGTGTGCCTGAACTGACAACTCAGCTAATAAGACTCATAAGTATTCTTTGGCTCCCCTTGTGTCGAATTAATAAGTTTGGGTTTCACTTCCCTTGAAAATACTACAACCGAACCCCTATACTTATGGGTTATCAAGACTATTTTCTAGCACCGTCGTCGGGGAGTCATAGCTCTACTCATAAGTTCACTTGGGGAGTACACATTTCTCTTTATTGCTTTTATTACTTTTGCTCATGGTTAATTTTTTTGAAACTATATCTTATTGGCAAGGTCAGTTCACGGAGGATCAACAAAATTATTATAAGGAATATCGCTTGTCACAAGAAGGGACACACGTGTGGAAAATAATGTATCAACTGAATGTTTATGCTAGAATGCTTTATATATGATGAATCCTTTTGCTTTGATGAAACTTGTTGTCCTATAAAATTTAAACATTTTTCTTATGCCCCATACAAATCTGAGAGTTTTTCTAGATTTAAATATTTTTATGATAACTACAAGGATGATAATAATGATATTACTAAACATGTTTAGGGTTTCTCTCCCCCCAAACGAAGAAACTGATGCCTGATACGTCTCCAACGTATCTATAATTTCTTATGTTCCATGCTTATATTATACCAATTGCTACATGTTTTATATACACTTTATATGGTTTTTATGCATTTTCTGGGACTAACCTATTAACAAGATGCCACAGTGCCAGTTCCCTGTTTTCTGCTGTTTTTGGTTTCAGAAAAGCTGTTAAGGAAATATTCTCGGAATTGGACGAATCAAAAGCCAAAGTCCCTATTTTTCCCGACACGTTACAGAAGTCCGAAGAGGAGACGAAGGAGGGCACCGAGGCGCCCACATCATGTGGTGGCGCGGCCCCCTTCCTGGCCGCGCGGCCACGTGGTGTGGGGCCCTCGGGCCTCCACCGCCTTCGCCCTTTCGCCTACTTATACCCCCCCGACAGATCAAGACCTAACAACCGAAGTCTTTTCCTGAGAAGAGTTCCGCTGCGTCGCCGCCATCGAAGACAAGTTTCGGTGGACAGAAGTCTCTGTTCCGGCACCCTGCCGGGACGGGGAATTGCCCCCGGAGTCATCTCCATCAACTCCACCGCCATCTTCATCGCCGCTGCTGACTCCTACGATGAGGAGTGAGTAGTTCTCCCCCGGGGCTGCGGGCTCTGCCGGTAGCTATGTGGTTTATCTCTCTCTCCCATGGTGTGATCTTTATGTGATCATGAGCTTTGTAATCTAGTTGAATTGTAGATGCTACTCTTTATCTATTATGCACTTTAGAGGTTACATTAATATGAACTCCGGAGTTACTCTCCACGGTGTAAAGTTGACAGTGTGTGCATCGTGTGTGACTCCTTTATGACGTTGTGGTGTTTGTTTACTCGGACTTTGGGGTGTGATTTTATAGCCCTACGCAATGAATGGTGTTTATCATCCAACAAGAGAGTGTTTGAGAGTAGTATTTATTATTCAACTATGAGGTCATTGTTGAGAGTGTCCACTAGTGAAAGTATGATCCCTAGCCTTCTTCCACACATTAAAACACCGTTTACAACAAGTTCTGCTGCATGTTTGCTTGATGCAATTTTTATTTCAGATTGCAATTACTACTTATAATCATCCATATTACTTGTATTTCACTGTCTCTTCGCCGAACTAGTGCACCTATACATCTGACAAGTGTATTGGGTGTGTTGGGGACACAAGAGACTTCTTGTATCTTAATTGCAGGGTTGCTTGAGAGGGATTGATGTCTACGCACGCTTCTATTCTCGTAGACAGTGTTGGGCCTCCAAGAGCAGAGGTTTGTAGAACAGCAGCAAGTTTCCCTTAAGTGAATCACCCAAGGTATATCGAACTCAGGGAGGTAGAGGTCAAAGATATTCCTCTCAAGCAACCCTGCAATTAAGATACAAAAAGTCTCTTGTGTCCCCAACACACCCAATACACTTGTCAGATGTATAGGTGCACTAGTTGTGCGAAGAGATAGTGAAATACAAGTAATATGGACGATTATAAGTAGTAATTGCAATCTGTAATAAAAATGGCAGCAAGCAAACATGTATCAGAACTTGTTGGAAACGGTGTTTTAATGCTTAGAAACAAGGCCTAGGGATCCTACTTTCACCAGTGGACATTCTCAACAATGACATCAAAGTTAAATAAATAAACACTACTCTCAAACACTCTCATGTTGGATAACAAACACCATTCATTGTGTAGGGCTACAAGAGCACCCTCAAAGTCAGAGTAAACTAACACCAACAATGTCATAAAGGAATCACACACGGTGCACACACTGTCACCATTACAACCGTGAATAACCCCGGAGTTCATATTAAAGTAACCTCTAGAGTGCATAATAGATAAAGAGTAGCATCACATATTCAACTAGGTTACAAAGCTCATGATCACATAAAAGATCACATCATGGGAGAGAGAGATAGACCACATAGCTACCGTAGATCCCGCAGCCTCGGGGGAGAACTACTCACTCCTCATCGTAGGAGTCAGCAACGGCGATGGAGATGGTGGTGGAGTCGATGGAGATGGCTCCGGGGGCAATTCCCCGTCCCGGCAGGGTGCCGGAACAGAGAGTTTTGTCCCCCGAATCTTGTCTTCGATGGCGGCGGCGCTCGGGACCCGTGGAGGAAATATTGCACACCGTGTTAGGGTTTTTAGTCTGGGGGGTATTTGTAGGCGAAAGGGCGAAGTCGGTGGCGCCCCGAGGGGCCCACACCTAGTCCTCGCGCGGCCAGGAGTGCTGCCGCGCGAGCACGTGGTGGCGCCGCCACGGTGACCCACTTCGTCTCGTGTTCGGATTTCTGGAACGTTCCCGATGAAAAACTGACTTCAGAAAAGAAATCGTCCAATTCCGAGAATATTTCCTTAAGTACTTTTCTGAAACCAAAAACTGCAGAAAACAGGGAACTGGCACTGTGGCATCTTGTTAATAGGTTAGTCCCAGAAAATGCATAAAACTATATAAAATGCATATAAAACATGTGATAACTTGGTATAATATAGCATGGAACATAAGAAATTATAGATACGTTGGAGACGTATCAACATCCCCAAGCTTAGTTCTACTCGTCCCGAGTAGGCAAGAACAATAAAAGAAGAATAATTTCTGAAGTGACATGCTTAAACACAATCTTGATCATAATATAATGTAAGGCTCATGTTATGAATGAAGTGACTCAAGGCAATGATCTATAGTTTGCTAACAAATAGACATGGAGTAAACAACTACATCATATAAGTAAATTTTTTCATGAATAGTACTTTCAAACAAGCATCAAAAAGGTTTGCATAAGAGTTAACTCATAAAGCAATATTATCTAAGCAAAAGAGCATTGAAGCAACACAAAGGAAGATATAAGTTTCAGCATTGGCTTTCAACTTTTGAACATGTATATCATATAGATAGTTGTCAACACAAAGAAATATAACAAGTGCAATAAGTAAGCATATAAGAATTGTTGCACACAGTTGACAAAAGTGTTTGCTTCGGGGATAGAAAGAAGTAGGTAAACTGACTCAACATAAAGTAAAAGATAGGCCCTTCGCAGAGGGAAGCAGGGATACAAGCATGTGCTAGAGCTTCTTAGTTTTATAGGTTTTTGAAATCATATAGAGAGCATAAAAGTAAGTTTTGAGCGGTGTTTGTCGTTGTCAACGAATGGTAATGGGCACTCTACCCCCCTTGTCAACCAGACTTTCAAGAGCGGCTCCCATGAAGGACGTTATTTCTACCAGCAAGGTAGATCATCCCTCTTATCTCTTTTGTTTACACATATAGTTAAAAACTGTTGTCATTGCTTGACTGATTGGATCAGGGCAAAAATGTGAAGAGATTGCAGCGGTTAAAGTTGTAATTAATTGGGACTAGGCACCCCATTTGCCAGCTCTTTTTGCAAAGTTAATGGATAAGCGGTGTATATGCCACTAGTCCGGTTGGTGAAAGTCTGTCTAAAAGCAAATGACAAGGTTGATATCCGTAACACCACATACTTCCTCATGAGCTAATAAACATTGACACAAATAAGAGATAATATGTTTTGAATAAAAGGTAGCACATGAAGTATTTACTTGGAATGGCAGGAAATACCATGTATTAGGTAGGTATGGTGGACACAAATGGCATAGGTTTTGGCTCAAGGATTATGGATGCACGAGAAGCATTCCCTCTCAGTACAAGGCTTTGGCTAGCAAGTTTGTTTGAAACAAACACAAGTATAAACTATGACAACAAGACGTATATAAAAACATATTGCAAGCATTATAAAACTCTACATTGTCTTCCTTGTTGTTCAAACACTTTAACTAGAAAATATCTTGACCTTAGAGATACCAAACATGCAAACCAAATTTCAGCAAGTTTTACGGTAGTTCCTCACTAATAAGTTTTAACTACATGATGTAAAAGCTTAAACATGATCTACTTGAGAGCTCAAAACAATTGCCAAGCACCACAACATGCAAGATAACAATCCATAAGAGCATGTATATCTTTCTTTATACCATCTACCACATTTAGCATTTTCTGTTTCCAACCAAACACCAATCAACTTATTTAAAAGATAAACTCTCCAAGTAATTAAACAATGAGATATGAGAGTATGATATAATAAAGCTAACAGCTCTAGCAAGAGATGCATGAAAAACAAGAGCTAGAAAGCATTGAAGTAACATAGAAGAATACTCAACAAATATAAGTGAAGAATACGAGTATTCATAAGAAAAAGCGGAGCGTGTCTCTCTCCCACAAAGGAATGCTAGGATCCATTTTATTCAGAGAATGAAAATAACAAAAACAAAAACAAACCGACGCTTCAAGAAAAGCACATAAGAAGTGGCGGAATTAAAATATAGTTTCACTAGAAAGGACCTGATAGTTTGTTGATGAAGAAGGGGATGCCTTGGGCATCCCCAAGCTTTGACGCTTGAGTCTTCTTGAAATATGTTGGGGGTGACCCACCGGGGCATCCCCAAGCTTTGGCTTTACTACCTTCGTGATCACATCATATCATCCTTCTCTCTTGATCCTTGAAAACTTTCTCCACACCAAACTTAGAGTAAACTTCATTAGAGGGTTAGTGCACAAAAAATTATGATATTCTGTAGGAACACAATCGCTACCAATGCTACTGTACATTAGCTACAGCCACTGATACTTCATGGAACAAAAAGATCCAATCAAAATAGCAAAAGAGGCATTGCAAAATAAATGGCAGAATCTGTCAAAAACAGAACAGTCCGTAAAGACGAATTTTTCCGAGGCACTTAACTTGCTCAAATCAGAAAACTCAAAACTATTGAAAGTTGCATATATATCTGAGGATTACGCACAAAAAATCCCAGATCCATCCGGTTTTTCTGTAAAGAGTTATGAATTTAACGGTAGACAGCAGAAAACAGTTTCAGCACAGCAATCCAAATCTAGCATCAACTTTCTACTAGAGGCTTAACTTAGACACAACAATGCAATAAAGTAATGATACAAAGGATTTGCTACAGAGGTAGACATGTTCCTTGACTCAAAAAAATAAAATAACAGGAATAAAATATTGGGTTGTCTCCCAAAAGCTCTTTCTTTATAGCCATTAAGATAGGCATAGTGATTTTTATGATGCTCTCATAAAGATGAGAGTTGAAAAAAAAGAGGAGAGCATCAAGAGGTAAATATCAAACACATTTAAGTCTAACCCTCTTCATATGAAAAATAATCTTGTAAAGAAACAAGTCATGAAAGCACAAAGCAACAAACATAGGAGAGCAAAACAAGTGCAACTTTAAAATTTTCAACATAAAGAGGGGAAACTTAATATTGTTGAGATACATAAAACCATGTTTCCCTCTCTCATAATAACTTTCAGTAGTAGAAATAAATTCAACCATATAACCACAAGAATCATTCAACTTAGATAACATAGGCACATAAAGAGGATCATTAAATTTATTTTGGAATTCATTAGCATGCTTCCCTCTTTCAAAATAGTTATTAAGATCAATATCAAGTTTAAGATCATGGTTGCAACAAAGATTTGGAACTAGAGACAATTGCAAACCACATAAGTATTTCTCAACATAAGCAAATTTCTCCTCCATGGTGTAATTAGGAGAATTCAAGAACAAAGTAGGACTCTCATGAGTAAGAGTACCATCACAAGCAGCAATTATATCATTTGTATCCTCAACTTCTAAACATAGAGGATTATCAATAAGCATAGGACCATCATCTAAAGCATTATCATATAGTATATTTAAGCAACACTCATCATTATCATCTATAAGTTCACAAGTAGCATCATGAATAAAATTTACAACATAACTATCACATAAAACATTCTTATCATGAGCCACGTGCATGAAAGAATTAATACTCTCCACATAAGCATAGTCATTCTTATTAATTGTAGTGGGAGCAAATTCAACAAAATAGCTATCATTATTATTCTCATCACCATAATCATCAAATATAGGAGGCATATTGTAATCAACATCACAATGATTATAATTATCATATATTGGAGGCAAGGTATCATCAAAAAAAAAAATCTCCTCCGTGCTTGGGGGACTAAAAATATCATGCTCATCAAAACCAACTCCCCGAAGCTTAGACTTTTCCATAGCATTAGCAATAATGGTGTTCAAAGAATTCATACTAATAACATTGCTACTAGCATGCAAATAAAGTTCCATAGGTTTTTTAATTTTCTCTTCAAACACTTCATGTCCTAACTCAAGATAAATATTATAAAGCTCTCTAATATTTTTGTTGTTTTCCATTAACCTAACTAGTGAAAATAAAAACAAGAAACAAAAAGTAATAACTGCAGAATCTAAAGGAGATACCTTCAAGCGCTCACCTCCCCGGCAACGGCGCCAGAAAATAGCTTGATGTCTACGCACGCTTCTATTCTCGTAGACAGTGTTGGGCCTCCAAGAGCAGAGGTTTGTAGAACAGCAGCAAGTTTCCCTTAAGTGAATCACCCAAGGTATATCGAACTCAGGGAGGTAGAGGTCAAAGATATTCCTCTCAAGCAACCCTGCAATTAAGATACAAAAAGTCTCTTGTGTCCCCAACACACCCAATACACTTGTCAGATGTATAGGTGCACTAGTTGTGCGAAGAGATAGTGAAATACAAGTAATATGGACGATTATAAGTAGTAATTGCAATCTGTAATAAAAATGGCAGCAAGCAAACATGTAGCAGAACTTGTTGGAAACGGTGTTTTAATGCTTAGAAACAAGGCCTAGGGATCCTACTTTCACCAGTGGACATTCTCAACAATGACATCAAAGTTAAATAAATAAACACTACTCTCAAACACTCTCATGTTGGATAACAAACACCATTCATTGTGTAGGGCTACAAGAGCACCCTCAAAGTCAGAGTAAACTAACACCAACAATGTCATAAAGGAATCACACACGGTGCACACACTGTCACCATTACAACCGTGAATAACCCCGGAGTTCATATTAAAGTAACCTCTAGAGTGCATAATAGATAAAGAGTAGCATCACATATTCAACTAGGTTACAAAGCTCATGATCACATAAAAGATCACATCATGGGAGAGAGAGATAGACCACATAGCTACCGTAGATCCCACAGCCTCGGGGGAGAACTACTTAATTTACTGCTATTCATTGATATATTTCGTATTTGGAGATGATACTTATGTTATTTCATCTATTTTGCATGATTGATGATCATTGGGGGATGGAACTCCGGAGTCTGAATTCTGCTGGAAAAAGCGTCATCGAGATACAATATTTGCGAAGCTCAGAAGATCAAACGAAACACCTAGGAATTATTTTCCCACCAGATCACGAAGGAGGCCAAAAGGGGAGCCTGAGGTGGGGCCCAGGGGGCCCACACCATGCCCAGGCGCGGCTCCTGTTGCTGCCGCGTGAGCACCAGGTGGGGCCGCCCTGGCCCGCCTATGGTCGTGCCCTTTCGCGTACTTCATCGCCCCGAAAACCTAAGACCCGTACGGTGTTCAGAAATCCTCTTCGCTGCCACCACGAGGCGGAGAAGACAGAGAGAGAAAAGCTCTCCGGCAGGCTGCGTTGCCGCCGGGGAAATTCCCTCCCGGAGGGGGGAAATCGTCGCCATCGTCACCGTCATCGAGCTGCACTCCATCACCATCGCCAACACCACCATCTCCACCGCCGACGCCGTCATCTCCATCGGTCCACTCCGTTCCCGCTGTAACATCTAGGGCTAAACCTTGTGTATTTGATAGGGGAAACTCTCCCGGTGTTGATTACTCTTGTTATTGATGCTATTGAGTGAAACCGTTGAATTAGGGTTTATGTTCAGATTGTTATCCATCATTATATCATCTCTGATCATGCACCATATGATGTGTTGTGAGTAGTTCGTTAAGTTCTTGAGGACATGGGAGAAGTCTAGATGTTAGTAGTGAACTATGTTGAGTAATATTTAATGTTTTGATATTTAAGTTGTGGTGCCATTCTTCTAGTGGTGTCATGTGAACGTCGACTACATGACACTTCACCTTTATGGGCCTAGGGGAATGCATCGTGTACTCGGTTATTAATTGTGGGGTTGCCGGAGTGACAGAAACCTAAACCCCCGTTGATATTCCGATGCATGAGGGATAGCAGGATCTCAGAGTTTAAAGCTATGGTTAGATTTATCTTAATTACTTTCTTGTATTTGCGGATGCTTGCAAGGGGTATAATCATAAGTATGTATTAGTCCTAGGAAGGGCGGTGCATTAGCATAGGTTCACCCACACGACACTTATCCAAACACTAAAGATTAATCATCAATATGAAGCGAAAGCACTAGACAGAATTCCCGTGTGTCCTCAAGAACGTTTGGTCATCATAAGTAAACAAACCGGCTTGTCCTTTGCTCTAAAAAGGATTGGGCCACTCGCTGCAATTATAATTGCCGCGCTCTATTTACTCGCACTTTATTTATCTGTCATATCAAAGTCTACTGAAAACTTGTCTGCTAGTGTTTACAGTGAAACCCTCATCAAAACCACTTGTCAACACCTTCTGCTCCTCGTTGGGTTCGACACTCTTATTTATCGAAAGTACTGCGATACACCCCCTATACTTGTGGGTCATCAAGACTATTTTCTGGCGCCGTTGCCGGGGAGTGAAGCGCTATTGGGAAGTGGAATTGGTAAGGAAAACTTTAGCTGTAAGTGCTGTTTTTATTTCTGTCTCCTTATTTGCTTAATAATGGAGAGAGGAAATGTTGCTTTCCTGTTTGGGAAGTCTTCTACCGCTGCTGAGGTAGAACATGAGGCGCCACCTGATGATATTGTGCCGTTTAAAATACCTATGAAAATTATTGAACGTGTTATGAATAACCGCTATGTTGGAGATGGAACTGTCCACCCCGGTGATCATTTACTGTATTTACATGAATTATGCGAGTTGTTCAAGTGTGCAGGTATCACAATGGACGAAGTCAGGAAGAAATTATTCTCCATGTCACTCGGTGGGAGAGCTGCGCATTGGTATAAACAGCTGAAGAACAGGGATTCTCTTGGATGGGAGGAATTGTACCTCTCTTTTATTCTAAATTTTATCCTCCAAGTGAAATTCACCAAGATCGGAATTCTATATATAATTTCTGGCCTCATGATGGAGAAAGTATTGCCCAAGCTTGGGGGAGATTGAAGGCATTAATGCTCAAATGCCCCATTCATGAGCTTCCTGGTAATATTATTGTTGATAACTTCTATGCAAGACTCTCCTTTGAAGATAAAACATTATTGGATACTTCATGTCTTCATTTAATCTGGGGGAGTGACAGCAAGCTCTAAGATTGTGAATGTACTGTTGCTATTAGGGATAAAACAGTAGTTCTTTGTCTAAGGATAATTGTGCTACTTACATTACACACTTTGCTTAATGCAATAATTTGTTGCTTGCAACTTAATACTGAAAGGTGTGCGGATGCTACCCGGAAGGTGGATTATTAGTCATAGATGCAGTTGGATAACGGTCAATTATCATGTTGTAATGTCCAAAAGAATCTCATACTAGACACCATGACTATAGTATATGCATTATTATGCAGTTCTTTATTTTGTCAATTGTCCAGCTGTAATTTGTTACCCGCATGTATGCTATTATTTATTTATGGAGAGACAACTGTGGACCCCGGTCCTTTTCTTTAAATTGATAATACAACCTACTGCAATCCTGTTCTTTCATTCTCTGCAAACAAACACCATTTTCCACACTATACGTCTAATCCTTTGGTTACAGCAAGCCAGTGAGATTGACAACCTCACTGTTAAGTTGGGGCAAAGTATCTTGGTTGTGTTATGTGCAGGTTCCACGTCAGCTACATGCCACAAGAATTTTCTGGCGCCGTTGACACCTTCAGAAGAACATTCATCTCCTACTGGTTCGATAACCTTGGTTTCATAACTGAGGGAAACTTGCTGCTGCACTGCTTCATACCTTCCTCTTGGGGTTTCCCAACTGCTGAGAAGAAGATCTTCAACTCAGTCATCAGATACCTCACAAACAAAGTCAACATCACCAACGTGTGCAAACACCTAAGCTTGGGGAGGTTGCACCTCCGTGAGCATCATCTTACCCATCTTTTTACCTTCAAAGCATTATATTTTGTTTTGTTTTTGTCATTTTTTATATTTCGATTTGTTATTTTATTTTCAGTTTTGCATTTTGTTTTACATTTATCATTTTGGTTTGCATTATTTAATGTCATTTTATTTTCAGTTTTGCATTAAAAATTAAAAAAAGACATAAAAACTTGCTACAATGGGAGAAAGAACTAAGTTGTGTGACTACACAAACACTTCAAATGATCAATTTATAGCTAGGCCTATTGCTACACCTAAGATAACAGCTGAGAGTTATGAAGTGAGTCCTAGTTTGTTGAACTTGATAACTAAGGAACAATTTGGTGATAGTGCTATGGAGGATGCTGATGACCCACAAGTATAGGGGATCGCAACAGTCTTCGAGGGAAGTAAACCCAAATTTATTGATTCGACACAAGGGGAGCCAAAGAATACTTATAAGTCTTAACAGCGGAGTTGTCAATTCAGCTGCACCTGTGAATAGACTTGCTCGAGACAGATTATCAGTAGCAACAGTTTTATAGCAGTGACAGTAGTGAAATAACAGCAGCAGTAGAGTAAAAACAGCAGCAGTGATTATAGTAGACAGCAGGATTAAAATACTGTAGGCATAGGGACGGATGAATGGGCGTTGCATGGATGAAATATTTCATATAACAACCAAGTCATGGGCATTTGCAGATAAATAATAGTAAGCATCCAAGTATTAATTAACCATAGGCATGTGTTCCAATTTAGTTGTGCGTGCTCGCAATGAGAAACTTACACATCATCTTTTGTCATACCAGCCCGTTGCAGCGGGGCCTCAAGGGAAACTACTGCTAATTAAGGTACTCCTTTTAATAAAGTACCGGAGCAAAGCATTAACATTCTGTGAACACATGTGATCCTCACATCACAGCCATCCCCTCCGATTGTCCCAATTGCTGTCACTTTGGGGCCTCGGGTTCCGGACAATAATATGTGTATACAACTCATAGATATGATCCAAAAGGACCAAAACAATAATTATCTTCATGATACAATAACATGTTCAGATCTGAAATCATGGCACTCGGGCCCTAGTGTCAAGTATTAAGCATAACAAGTTGCAACAATGACATAAAACACCGATAACGGATACTAGGCACCATGCCCTAATGATATTACAGCTATTACATGAACGATCTTATCCAATCCCTACCATCCCCTCAAGCCTACAGCGGGGAATTACTCACACATGGATGGGGGAAACGATGATGGTTGATGGAGAGGCGTTGGTGATGACGATGGCGATGATCCCCTCGATTCCCCGTCCCGGCGGAGTGCCAGAACAGGAACTTCTGGTCCCTGAATTGAGTTTCGAGGTGGCGGCGGCGCTCGGATGCGTTTCTGGAAAAAGTGCTCGGGGTGTCCTCGTTTTTATGTCAGAGGGGGCTTATATCCGAGAGGGGGACGTGAGGGCGTGGCTGGTGCAGCCACACCATGTGGTGGCGCGGCCAGGGGCCTGCCGCGCCTCCATGTGGTGTGGGCCCACCATGGCTCTTCTCCGTCTCGTCTTCTGGCTCCGTGACTCTTCGGGCAAAATAGGAGGTTTGGCCTTTTTCTGGTATTTTTCCTAAAAGTTGAATTTTTGCACAAAAATAAGACACCAGGGCAATTCTGGTGAAAACAGCGTTAGTCCGTGTTAGTTGCATTCAAAACACACAACTTAGAGGTGAAACAATAGCAAAAGTGTTCGGGAAAGTAGATACATTTTGGACGTATCAACTCCCCCCAAGCTTAGCTTATTGCTTGTCCTCAAGCAATTCAGTTAACAACTGAGTGCGATAAAAGAACTTTCACGAACACATTTGCTTCATATGATGTAAATATTTTCACTATGTGGACAAATGCTTAGGCTATTCATAATAAGATATATGTAAATGGTGTCACCCAATAGTTATGTGAGCCATGAAAAGATGCCAATCATACCAATAATAAATAACATGAAACATATCAATTCACAGGATTGCAAAGCTCATAATAAAGTATGATAAGGTGGTATCTCGCTTGCCCGAATGTGTACATCAAAACATAAATGCCCAGGCACCTCCGAGTTTCAAGAGAAGACTAGAAATAAAGATATGAAAGATAAAAGCATCAAAGTTACACCGCAGTTAACAGTATTCTGGGACAAGCACATTACACTAAGAATGACAACTATGCTCTCAAGAAGGTGCTCAAAGAGGGATGGTGACTCAACAATAAAGTAAAAGATAGGCCCTTCATTGAGGGAAGCAGGGATTTAACATGTGCTAGAGCTTTTCATTGTTTTGAAAACAGAGGCAAAGTTGTTTTTGAGTGGTGATTGATTTGTCAACGAATGGCAATAGAGTTCCTGTTATCTTTCATACTAAGCAAGTTGAGAGTGGTTCCGATTTATTTAAAACAAGCATTTATAATATGCACCTTATTTATATAATTTGACACTCCTCCCAACCTTTGCTTTCTCAAACCATGGCTAACCGAATCATCGGGTGCCCACCAGCAATCACATACCATGGAGGAGTGTCATTTTTTCTTTTCAAAACTTTTGGAATATTAATGACGAGCAGATAAAGCATGCAAGTCGATGGTTACTTAATTAGCATGGAAGATAACAAGCCCAACTACTACTTCCTCATGAGCTAAAACAATGCCACAAATTGAGAAGTTGTTTGAAGGTTTTAAAGATAGCACATGCAAATTTACTTGAATGGTTTGAAATGCCATACATAGGTGTTTTTGGTGGAATCTTTGGGATAACTTGGTTTTCAGGGATTTGGAAGCACAAGCATTTGCAGCTCAGTACAAGTGGAGGCTAGCAATAGACGGGGAAGCGACAATTCAAGTGAGCAATAACCGTCATAATCATGCTTGCGACAAAATAAAATTAACGGAGGCGTAAAAATGATAATAGAACTCTGAGACAAAATAAATCATCAAGGCTTAATTGACTTTTTGTTTTCAGTCATAACATGTGTAAGCATGTGCCAAGTCGATTCAAATGAATTATTCAGAGGAGGATACCACAATGTCATATTCTACTATGAACAGAACAATGCAAGCAAATATCCACGAAACATGTTATCTACCATTAATAAAATGGGACCGATCATAAGAGAACATGAACTACTAAGCATCCACCAATAGACATATACCTTATGCGAACCATCTAAGCATGCTCACATGAATGAGTATATGTACAAAAATGAAAAACAAATAGAGTTCATTACCAGCCTCTTACCCAACTCGAGTTGTCATAGATCATCATTATTGCCTTTTCACTTGTGTGCTTGAAAGATATGAAATAATAACCAAGCTCCATGGAGTAACTGAAGGTGATGAACTCTTAAACAAACTATACAAAACCAAAGAGAAACAAGAAATATTTTTGGGTTTTCGGATTTAGGAACTAAAACAGAACAGCCAGCAAAGACGAATTTTTTCGAGGCCCTTAACATGCTCAGATCATAAAACTCAAAACTAATGAAAGTTGCATACATATCTGAGGATTATGCTCAAGAAATTTCAGGACATTTGGATTTTTCTGTGAAAAGTTATGAATTAAACGGTGGACAGCAGAAATCTGTCCCTGTGCGAAACAGCAAACAACAAAGCAAAATATTTTTGTGTTTTTGCATATTGAACCGAATTAAATACTAAGCATAATAATACTAGATACTAAAGCAAACTAGCAAGAGAAATAACAGAAATATTTTTTGTCTTTTTGAGTTTTGGAAAGTAAAACAAAACATGAACAAATAGAAGAAAGAAAGAAAACGAAAGCGAAACATGGATATACAAAGTACCGAATGATAATGATATATAGATGAGTGTGCTATCGGTATACCTCCCCCCAAGCTTAGGCTTTTGGCCTAAGTGGAGATCCATCCCATGGTGCGCAAGTAGAGACGTCTCCAAAGTATGATGAAGAAGAAGCTTCGCCCTGATATGAACTCGAGGATGCTCCAGTGTAGTGCGCGGTGTAGTCCTCCTCAGGTGTCTCCTCCACACTGTGCTGCCCGTAGAACCCTAGCACGTGAAGGAGATATGCCCTAGAGGCAAATAAATAAGTAGTATTTATTGCATTATCTCATAAGTTTATAATAGGTTTTTGTATTATGCTATAACTGTATTAATCGGAATTATTAATACACGTGTGATACATAGACAACCAGAGTCCCTAGTGAGCCTCTATATGAACTAGTCCATTGGGCAACAGTTGATCGAGATTCCCGATCAAGGACAATGACGTCGGTTGACAATGGGGTCATCTTATTAGTAGAATAAGGTGATGGACATACGCAAAGTATTGCAATAAGATCGTATTACGATGTTTGTCATTTGCAATAGATGAGTAATATGATAGCTTATTCCTTAGACCGTGAGACCGTACTTATTGCTACTTTGTAGGGGTACTTTGAGAGCATCAAACGTTGTGTCTTATATAGCATGACAATAACGGTGTCCATCTTGGGTATCCCGAAAGAGTATGTTGAGACGTAAGGATCAAGAGCGGGATTTGTTCATTCTTGTAATGGAAAGATACTCTGGGCCCACTCGGTGAGATTGCATCTATATAGCTGCGCAGCTTATGACTAGGTCATGGAGATGTAATATCACAGACGAGTTAATAACCTTTGTCGGTAACGAGATACAACAAGGACATCGGATGTCTGCGATCATATCTCGGACAAGGTAGTATCGTAGAAACAAAGGGAATGAATATCATGTTTATGCTTCAACGACGATATTCGTAGAATGCACAGGGGCCGTCATATGCGTCCAGGTATCCCTAGCGGTCATTGGTGAGCGGAGTGTCTCGACCATGTCTGGAGTGTTCTCGAACCGTAGCGTAACAAACTTAAGGTCTTAACGACACCTGGAGAAGGTTCTGGAATAATATAGGATTTTATTGGAGAGAGAGAAATGATCCGGAAAGAGTTCCTGTGGTCCGGAAGGAGTTCCGGGAAGGTCTGGAATGGTTCCAGGAATGTCCGAAACATGTTCGGGTGGTCCGGAAAATGTTTCGGAGTCACGGGAGATTAAATTATATGTAAATATATTAATTATGAATTAATAGTATTTTATATTAATTTAATCATTAATTAATAAAGGAAAAAGGGGGCAGCCCACCTAAGTGGGCCAATTGTGGCCCACTAAGGTGAGCCGCACCAAGCAAGGAAAGGGGGCTTGGGCCCCTAGTCCAATTTGGACTAGGAGAGCCGGCCGAACCCCCCTCCCCCTCTTTTTCTTTAGTCCCACATGGGGGAGGCAAGGTGTTTGCACACCCCCTCCCCCCTTTATATAGCAAGGCATATTAATTGGATTAATAACAGAAAAATACAATTAATTGTATAGCAGGCTGGCCGAGCTGTTTCTCCGCCCGTTTTGCCTCCTCTCTCCACCAAAGCTATACCGTCGGGCGCCGTTGCCCTGCGGGATTCCAGAAAAGTTCTACTCCTGCGATTTCAGCTGGATCTGAATGACCGGGGGTTGTTGTTAAGCTCCGTATGTTTGCGAGTGCTCGGAGGCGCCACATTTGAGGAGCCTGGGCGACGTCGTCTCGCCCACCCAGCAGCCCTGTCACTGCCCTGCCGCCGGCGCCATCCCCCAGTCGCCGGCGCCTCGCCATCTTCCGCCCGACGCCCGTCGACGCAGGTCTTCGTCGACACCCCGGCGTCATCGTCTACATCATCGCGGCAAGTTCTCCGCCACCTCGAGGTCGGCTACGTACGACTTCATCGTCAACGCTTGTGCGGGAGCGTAATCCCCGCTATCGGTCTACATGGAGGTAATGTAACCCGTTCCGCCACCGTTATCACATGTACTAGATAGATAGATCCTGGCTAGTTAGGGTGTTCATACGCTAGAAAATTATTGTTTTCTGCACCGGAACCCCTTCAGTGGTATCAGAGCCGATCTATGCGTAGTACTGCTGGTACGGTTAGAACTCATGTTGAATGAGGACGTCTTTCTTATATTTGCTACCCTCTAGCGTGCACTTGCGATGCCTTCGGTATTGAGTTGATGAAGCGGCCCGGACCGACTTTACGCGTACGCTTACGCGAGACTGGTTCCACTACTGACATACGGCTTGCACCGTATCTGTGGCTGGCGGGTGTCTGTTTCTCTCTCTTTAGTCGGCAAAGCATTTTCAATGGAGGGCCCGAAAGGGATGCTTAAACATGCAATTATACGATCGACGTTGTGGTACAAAGTTCGTAGGTAGGGAAACGGTTCTCTTACGAATAAGCCTATATGCCACGTAAAACTTGCAAAACTAAATAAAGGTAGAGGCGTCTAACTTTGTTTTGCAGAGGCGTTATTTTATGTGACATGGTTACGGTAAGTTTGATATTACTCGTACTGTCGGAGGCAATGGAGGGCACCGTAGACTCGGAGCCATGCCAGGGCGCCCAGGGCCAGGCACATGGCGCCATGAAAGTCCAGGCGCATCGACCATGTCACATCGCACTTCATTACTTTATGTTGATATTGTGATGTTGTGTGTGCATCCTATTGATTGCTTATATGTTAGATATACAACGGTAGCATCATAAATAGGATGATCCCTAACAAATACCAAAAGTGTGTTCTCCCTCGTTGCGCACCACCAAGAAAGTTCTACGTTATGAGGCAGGCCGTGACGATCGGGTGCCAGACATATCGTCGTTCGCATACAGTGGGTGTAAGCCATGTTGCACGCGCAGGGTCTTCGAGGTTTGATTGGCGAGCCTAGCATATGCAGATATGGCCTCGGAACACGGGAAGATCGAAAGATCGAGCATGAGTCACAGAGTTGTTGTGATCGACATTTTATGTCCACCTTTGAAGCTGTGCCGCCGGCCGTGACTATCGGGGGTGGTATAGTGGATGGGGGTCGTGTAATCGCTATTATTATTTTAGGGATAATAATTTTAGTGGAGTGTGTTTGATAATATGATTATAAACTAAAACTCACATATATTATAAACTTTACCTTACCTCTTTTGCGATCACATCTGTAGACTACGGAACTATACTTCGGTTACTTCCTCAAGAGCCCGGATTCTACCTTAGAAGCCGACGGGTCCAACTTCATCAGATGGTACATTGGTTTTAGAAACATTCTCAAACACAACAACATCCTATATGTCCTAGAACATAAGTTAGGAGATAGACCAGATGATTCTCCTAGCAAGGAGGAAGATGATGAGTTCCGTAAGCATCATGATATTTTCATAGAAGTGGAGGTCGTCATGAGCGTATACCTAGCACCAGAGTTGAAAGTTGTTTCAACACATGGAGCCATATGTCGTGATTGATGCGATAAAGACGCACTCCAAAGATGAATTGAGGCGTGAGCAATTCAGGCAGCTTAGAGAGTTCCGGACCATTCATATGGAGGAGCACACCTGTCTGAAGACTCATTTGAAGAGATTGTATGACATCTACTTCAAGCTGACAAATGTTTTCGATTACTGGATGGCGGATTCATGTGCCATTCAGACTGTCCTAATATCTCTGCCTCCAAGCTATGAGAAGCATGTACGCGAGTACCTTTTGAAGGCCGACAATATGAACTTCTACAAGTTCATGTCCGAGTTCAAATCCTTGAAAGTTGATTCCATCGAAGGAGAAATCTTCGATGCTACAGGTATATATTTGATATATACAGAATTATGAAAGAATTCGCCCCTTGATATATGATAAAGTATTTGATACTTGTTCTGTTTGTGAAACAGACCCTGATTATCACATATATGCGGCGAAGTATGATGTGACCTGGCACTGAAGATGGTGATCAAGGAAGTTGATGGCTATTGGTGTTCACGTCCTCAAGTTATCATAGTTATCATTAATAGTTTTTGATAAGACCTTTTTGTAATAGTGAGAAAGTGTGTTTAGTGTCTTGATTGTTACAAGACAAAGTTATTCATATAAGACAAGTTCAGTTGTTTTATGTTATGAAACAAGCTAGTTGTTTTATATTATGAATAAAGTTTCCACATCTCAATTACATTACTTGTATGATAACATTCATAATAGTAGGAATGATAAAATTATGTGTCCAAGGAATAAAAGATTTTGTTACTAGAACAAACACCATCGAATTTGATCATAAAGGCAATATAAGAAGTAATAGATACTTTGATCTATTTAAGTATTACATGTGCCGAATTGATTAAGTTTAAAATTAGTATTGAAGTGTCAATACGAAAGGAAATTAATTAAGAGTCATTTCGAATGATTATTAAATTAATTATATGGTGAATTTTTCCTTGATCCGAATTCTTCTATGATTATTGGTAAATAAGTGTATTTGCATAATAAATCATGAGTCTGAAATTAATTTGATAAAAGATCAAATGGGGTTTTTCAGAAGAAAGATTTGTGAATATTGTATTCGCAAGATTCGATCAAAAGGGCAATATTTTTGAATTATGGTTTCAACACAAAAGACTTGTGGAAATTCGTTTCACAATATTATAATATCATATATGGTGATATGTGAAGTATTATAATCATACTCTATTTTAGGTAAAGTGTGGTCTTTCAGAATCTGTCTTAGAATCTCTTAATATGTTCGAAACATTATAGTCGATGTCCGCTTTAGAAAATAGATGTTTTTCAACAGTAATTCGTGTGATCGACAATAGTGTCGTTATATAGAGGATTATACGATAATTCAGAATATACACGAATAGTTCTTTGTAGATCACTCACATTGGATGAGAGTGTATTCCAAAACCCAATAGAAACAAAACTTGTATTGTTGTCTATGTAATTCCGAGGAAAATATGATTTTTCGAATTATGGTTAATGGAATAAAATTAGAAGCTTGAAATAAGGTGTCAGACCTATATTCATAAAAGTAGAATATTGGAAAGTGTTCCAAAAGATATATGTCTACAAAATGAAAAGTTGATGATTAAGAGTGAAGGAGACTAGAAAATTGTTTTCTGCTTGCAATCCTCTTCGTGAAGATCATAATATTTTCATGAAAGAAGCTTCTAAATAAAGTGCTGTTATATTTAATATTGCTGTCAGGTCACAGCATAATATTAAGTGTTTCAGATCTTGTTGACAGATCAAGGTGCACCTTATGAATACAAAGAAAGTTGAGAAAATATCAGAATACGAACAAAGGCTTTTAAGCCTGAAAATCCAAGTTACATTTAGAAAGGATTAAAACAGTAAATGTTGCTATAATTCCTTTTGGAGAAATAAGATTTCTTGATCATCATATAAAGTGTTATATGAGAAATGTAACTATAAGAAAGACGTGAAAGCATATTTTGTCAAGAAATGTGTCTTGGACAAGATCAAATTTGTTGACCACATTGATGTAGACATGCTTGAAGTCTGTGGGATTTGTATTAATGGAATACTGTAGTTTGTATTGAATTCGAATTGATAAGAGATCAATGATTTTGGTTTGACCAAAATGTCGAAATAAATTATGAATTTAAGTGGGAGTCAAAGTTAGTTCACTCGGGTAGAATATGTAAAGGACATATTTTTGAGTGGGAGCTTAGAACCTCAAATATGTAGAAGACATGTTTTGAGTGGGAGCTCGTGTTCTCAAATGTGTGGAGACATAATTTGAGTGGGAGCCGAATTCATCTTGTGTAAATAACACATTGTGAATTGCACCAGTAGAATTAATGAAGTTGTGAAACTATTTGAAGTTAGTGTCTATTTGGAATAGAACGGGAATTTTAAATAGTTAGTCGAGTTGTTTTGGATTATATCTGAGGAGTCAGAATAGATTAAAACCAAAGGATGGTCCTTGGAAATCCAATTAATCATTAGGAGTAATGACACACGGTAATGGTGGTTGTATGACATGTTGGTCTATTATGTGATATTAGACGTCATACAGAAACCATATTACCTGCTCGATGAAATATGACCGATGTTCTTAGAAGAAGGACAGTTTTTAAAAGTAAATTTAGAATTTACTGGAAGTAGAGGGGTATTAGTTATTAGATTGACGTTGGAATGTCGAGTTTTCTACATAGGTGTGAAAGTATATATAGATATCGCGAGATTGTAATTGTTACAAGGAGCTCTCTATGACTGAGTGTGTTTTCAAGGCAATTATCTGGTTAACAGAATCAGAGTAAGCGCTGGGAAACAGAAGTCTCACTTAGTTACGGTATTTGTATATATGTTATTGGATAACATGTTGGTATCAAACAAGTTGATATCAATGGATCGCAAAAGAACGCACAATTATGTATTGTACAGATTGTCAGAGTAACACTATTCCACAAGCAAGCATTATCATATAACGCTTATTTGATAAGGGGTTTTTGATGAAGTAAAATGCAGCTAGTTTATTTGTACTCTAGTGCAAGTGGGAGACTGAAGGAGATATGCCCTAGAGGCAAATAAATAAGTAGTATTTATTGCATTATCTCATAAGTTTATAATAGGTTTTTGTATTATGCTATAACTGTATTAATCGGAATTATTAATACACGTGTGATACATAGACAACCAGAGTCCCTAGTGAGCCTCTATATGAACTAGTCCATTGGGCAACAGTTGATCGAGATTCCCGATCAAGGACAATGACGTCGGTTGACAATGGGGTCATCTTATTAGTAGAATAAGGTGATGGACATACGCAAAGTATTGCAATAAGATCGTATTACGATGTTTGTCATTTGCAATAGATGAGTAATATGATAGCTTATTCCTTAGACCGTGAGACCGTACTTACTGCTACTTTGTAGGGGTACTTTGAGAGCATCAAACGTTGTGTCTTATATAGCATGACAATAACGATGTCCATCTTTGGTATCCCGAAAGAGTATGTTGAGACGTAAGGATCAAGAGCGGGATTTGTTCATTCTTGTAATGGAAAGATACTCTGGGCCCACTCGGTGAGATTGCATCTATATAGCTGCGCAGCTTATGACTAGGTCATGGAGATGTAATATCACAGACGAGTTAATAACCTTTGTCGGTAACGAGATACAACAAGGACATCGGATGTCTGCGATCATATCTCGGACAAGGTAGTATCGTAGAAACAAAGGGAATGAATATCATGTTTATGCTTCAACGACGATATTCGTAGAATGCACAGGGGCCGTCATATGCGTCCAGGTATCCCTGGCGGTCATTGGTGAGCGGAGTGTCTCGACCATGTCTGGAGTGTTCTCGAACCGTAGCGTAACAAACTTAAGGTCTTAACGACACCTGGAGAAGGTTCTGGAATAATATAGGATTTTATTGGAGAGAGAGAAATGATCCGGAAAGAGTTCCGGCGGTCCGGAAGGAGTTCCAGGAAGGTCTGGAATGGTTCCAGGAATGTTCGAAAGATGTTCGGGTGGTCCGGAAAATGTTTCGGAGTCACGGGAGATTAAATTATATGTAAATATATTAATTATGAATTAATAGTATTTTATATTAATTTAATCATTAATTAATAAAGGAAAAAGGGGGCAGCCCACCTAAGTGGGCCAATTGTGGCCCACTAAGGTGAGCCGCACCAAGCAAGGAAAGGGGGCTTGGGCCCCTAGTCCAATTCGGACTAGGAGAGCCGGCCGAACCCCCCTCCCCCTCTTTTTCTTTAGTCCCACATGGGGGAGGCAAGGTGTTTGCACACCCCCTCCCCCCTTTATATAGCAAGGCATATTAATTGGATTAATAACAGAAAAATACAATTAATTGTATAGCAGGCTGGCCGAGCTATTTCTCCGCCCGTTTTGCCTCCTCTCTCCACCAAAGCTATACCGTCGGGCGCCGTTGCCCTGCGGGATTCCAGAAAAGTTCTACTCCTGCGATTTCAGCTGGATCTGAATGACCGGGGGTTGTTGTTAAGCTCCGTATGTTTGCGAGTGCTCGGAGGCGCCACATTTGAGGAGCCTGGGCGACGTCGTCTCGCCCACCCAGCAGCCCTGTCACTGCCCTGCCGCCGGCGCCACCCCCCCAGTCGCCGGCGCCTCGCCATCTTCCGCCCGACGCCCGTCGACGCAGGTCTTCGTCGACATCCCGGCGTCATCGTCTACATCATCGCGGCAAGTTCTCCGCGACCTCGAGGTCGGCTACGTACGACGTCATCGTCAACGCTTGTGCGGGAGCGTAATCCCCGCTATCGGTCTACATGGAGGTAATGTAACCCGTTCCGCCACCGTTATCACATGTACTAGATAGATAGATCCTGGCTAGTTAGGGTGTTCATACGCTAGAAAATTATTGTTTTCTGCACCGGAACCCCTTCAGCATGTTCAGCTGCTCATCCAACTCCACCTTCGAGCGCGACTACGGTCTCCTGTCAAGACTAAACAAACCGAGCTGCGGCAAAGGGACTTCCCTCTCGTCCCCATCAGTAAATAAAACTCTGTACACGAGCAGACCTGCAATAGAACTAGCAGTAACAAATTGATGACCTTTCATCGCAGCAAGGTCGAGCCTACAAGGGGTCAGTAACTCATCACTAGGATCAATAGGAATGTGCAATAATACGCGAGGCAATAATCCCTCCATACATAGGTCCCTTAGTAGCTAAGCGACGAGCAATAAGAGCCCCAAGATTATAAGTAGTTCGACCATTAAGTGCAGCAGCAAGAAAGGCAAGATGATAGCTAGAGATGTTGCTAGTGTTCTCCCTACCAAGAATGCTAGTAGCAATATAGTAAGCAAAATATCTAATGGCTGGGAGCTGAATGTTCCTTATCTTGCCACGTTGGGCTGTGCAGTCATCATCATTTGTCACCCCTCGGTAAAGTTGCATCAACTCAGCGGGGTTCCCTTGAATCTTCTTTGCTGTCCCGGATGGCGCAATACCTATCACACTGCAAAACTCTCGCAAACTCATGGTAACAGTCCTACTATAAATCTTAAATGAAACAGATGGATGAAAAGCTGAGTTTTTAAAAGTGAAGCTCTCAACAAAAGTTTTGGTGAGCATGACATATTGGGGACTCTCATCCTCCATGTATGTCACCAAGCCAACCCTCTGCACAAGAAGCAAGAAATCATCAAGTATCCCTGCATCACGCAAAAAGTTAGTACATGGGAAGGAAGATGGGTTTGGCATTCCATCATCCCTCTCGTCTCCAATGCTTGGTGCTATGAGATCTTCATTGTAGGATTGCCTAATGCGAGTAGTTGCCCTCCTAGGCCTTTCTACCCTTGGTGCATCTCTCTCAAACATCTCCCCATAGGTGTGGTTATGCATCTTCCTTTTCTGAAATTTTTAACAAATGACATAAAAATTGATTTTTAGCCAACTAAATGAAGGGAAACTACTATAGTGACTTGCTAGAGGCTTAATCATGCATCAAAACTAGTTATTCCAACTTAGAACAAGCATTTAAACTCACTAAACATGACATCTACAGCAGCAAAATACTACTGATATAATCCACTAAACAAAATTCTATTTGGATGAACGGAGGAGTCACATATCGGAGAGCAAATGCCCCAAATCTTAGCAGCAAAGATGGGCTGAGCAAGGAGATCGAAAATCCGAGGGCAAGAACAGCAAGAACACGATTTTTTCGAAGGTGGATGTGTTTGGTCGGGAGAGAGAAAGGTTGGGGGAGGAAGCAGAGTAAGTGGAGGGACCTTTGGGTCCCACACCATGTGGAGGCGCGGCCAAAGGCCTGCCGCGCCACCATGTGGTGTGGTGGCCCTATGGGTCCCCCTGGTCACTCTCTGGCACTCCCAGGACCCCACTCGAAAAATAGGATTTTTGACATAATTTTTTTTAAATTCTGAGAATTTTTATTTTTGGGCATTTTCTGGATTTTGGGATATTAAATTCAATGCATGAAAAATATTTTTCAAACCATATTTAACTAAAAACTATGCAAACCAAATAATATTACAGTAGGTAAAATAAAGATGAGAAGAAAAATGTTGTTTTAGCACTTCCATGCATTTAAAACACATTTGTTAGCAAGGTTGATCAAGTCTTGCCACCAAATAAATTTTAGATAACATAAAAGGATTCAAACATTGTGAGACACTCATGTTACCTTATATGGTATTGATATGGATCCAATAACAAGAATATTGTATTCTTCTTTATAAGGGCAATCAATACTTCCCACTTTGATGGACCTCACATTGGTAATTGTATTAACTCCATATACTTTATCCATTCTCTTGGGAAAATAAACAGTATGTTCCTTGTCATTCACGTTGAAAGTTACTTTTCCTTTATTGCAATCAATAACAGCCCCTGCAGTGTTTAGAAAAGGTCTCCCAAGAATGATAGACATATTATCATCTTCAGGCATTTCAAGCACAACAAAGTCAGTCATGATTAAACAATTATTAGCCACTTGAACAGGAACATCCTCACAAATACCAACAGGAACAGCAGTAGATTTATTAGCCATTTGCAAAGATATATCAGTAGGTATCAATTTATCCAAATAAAGTCTCTTGTAAAGAGAGAAAGGCATAACACTAACTCTTGCTCCCAAGTCACATAGAGCAGTTCTAACATAATTATTTTTGATAGAGCAAGGAATGGTTGGTATACCTGGATCACCCAACTTCTTTGGAACCTTGCCATTGAAAGAGTAATTAGCAAGCATAGTAGATATTTCCTCATTAGGAATTTTCCTTTTGTTAGACACAATATCTTTCATATATTTTGAATAAGGAGGCAATTTAATAGCATCAGTCAAAGGAATTTGCAAGAACAAATGTTTCATCCATTCACAAAATTTATTATAATGTTCTTGTTCTTTTGTTTTAAGTTTCTTACCAGGAAAAGGCATTTGTTTTTGAACCCAAGATTCTCTTTCACTACCATGTTTCTTAGCAATAAAATCTTCCTTAGTGTACTTTTCATTTTTATTATGCTTTTCAGGTTCTTCCTCTATTTCTTCCTTATCCGAATTGCTATTCTTATCATTATCATTAGAATTATTACTATCATTGTTATGTTCATTACCACTTTCAGTTTCAGCATCAGAAATAGATATACTATTAGGATCATTAACAGGTTCAGAGGATTCTATAACAGTTTTATGTTTCTTCTTCTTTTTCTTAGAAGGAGCACTAGGCTTATTAATTCGTTGAGAATCTTGTTCAATTCTTTTAGGATGTCCTTCAGGATATAAAGGATCCTGAGTAGAAATACCTCCTCTAGTTGTTACTTCGCAAACATGTTTTTCTTTATCAATAGAGGCATTCATTAACAAATCTTTTTGCACTTTAGTAAGTTGATCAATTTGAGTTTGAACCATATGAAAATGTTTAATAAGTATTTTAACATCATTGGAGGTTCTATCAACAATATCATGCAAGTTATTGATAGCACGAGAATTTTCCATTAAATGATTCTCTATTCTCATATTAAAATTACATTGCTTAGTAATAAAAGTATCAAATTCATCTAAGCATTGAGCAGGAGGTTTTGAGTAAGGAATATCTCTATCATCAAACCTTTGGAGAGAGTGTACCTCAATTATGGGTGAAGGAGGAATTGGCTTACATAATTCTTCAATAGGAGGTAAATTCTTCACATCTTCAGATTTAATACCTCTCTCTTTAAGAGATTTCTTGGCTTCCTTCATCACTTCTTCATCTAATTCAATCATACCTCCCTTCCTTGGTGTTGGTGTAGGTGTTGGAGTAGGTTCAGGAATATTCCAATCATCATAATTCTGGCTTATCTTAGCCATTAATTTCTCAGCTTCTTCTAGAGTTCGTTTCCTGAAAACACAACTAGCACAACTATCCAAATATGTCCTAGATTCAACGGTTAGTCCACTGTAAAATATATCAAGAAGATTATGTTTCTCTAAATCATGGTTCGGCTGGCCTCTTATTAGAGAGCAAAACCGTGTCCAAGCATCAGGCAATTTCTCTTCTTCTTCTTGATTAAAGTTACAAATTCTTAGCAAAGCATCACGTTGAGCACTAGCAGGAAAATATTTCCGAAAGAAAGTATCAAGTAAACCAATAGGACTAGTAATGGAACCAGGAGACAAATTATTATACCAAGTTTTAGCTTCTCCTTTTAATGAGAAAGGAAATATTTTAGTGACAAAGTAAGTGCGCATCTTTATGTCCTCAGAAAATATACCACTCAAAGTAGAGAGTTCATTCATGTGTTCTACAACACTTTCATTTTCGGTTCCACGGAAAGGTTCTCTCTCAACAATAGCTATGTGTGCTAAATCAAGAGAGAAATCATAATCTTTGTCTTTAATGTTTATAGGAGATGTAGCAAATTTAGCATCAGGAGATAACTTATATCTAACAGCATGTTTTTCAAGAAAACTTTTCGTATTACATGCACCAGTAGTAGCTTGACATTCTTCAATAAAATCATCATTAAGTTCAACATATAATTCATCAAGATCATCATCAGCATTATTTGTAAATTCAGGTGAATTAACAGGGGTTTCAGCATCTTCATTAGGAATTTCAGCATTTTCAAATTGTTTAGATCTAGCAATTGTAGCATCTAAAAAGACACCTA
This sequence comes from Poa annua, assembly GCA_026929855.1. Classification (NCBI taxonomy): domain Eukaryota; kingdom Viridiplantae; phylum Streptophyta; class Magnoliopsida; order Poales; family Poaceae; genus Poa; species Poa annua. The sequence continues at coordinate 45,364,632 of CM049436.1, forward strand.
ATGAACCAGTATCATCAAGAACATTAGAAGCATCATCATGAGTAATTTCAGATTCAGCGGGAGTAACAGTGCAAGAAGCTTGGGGTGGTGTAACAAGCTTACTTAAAACAGACGGTGAATCAAGAGCAGCAACGGAACTCAGAATTGTACCTTTTCTTGTAGTGGATGGTACGATGGGAAATTTCTTATCACCAGGTCTTCCCATGATGAATGAATTCCAGATAGCAATATCACACTCAGGTGAACTTATAAATAAAGCTATGCTCGCCGGAAACGGCGCTAGAAAATAGTCTTGATGACCCACAAGTATAGGGGATCGGAACAGTTTTCGAGGGAAGTAAACCTAAATTTATTGATTCGACACAAGGGGAGCCAAAGAATACTTATAAGTCCTAACAGCGGAGTTGTCAATTCAGCTGCACCTGTGAATAGACTTGCTCGAGACAGATTATCAGTAGCAACAGTTTTATAGCAGTGACAGTAGTGAAATAACAGCAGCAGTAGAGTAAAAACAGCAGTAGTGATTATAGTAGACAGCAGGATTAAAATACTGTAGGCATAGGGACGGATGAACGGGCGTTGCATGGATGAGATATTTCATATAATAACCAAGTCATGGGCATTTGCAGATAAATAATAGTAAGCATCCAAGTATTAATTAACCATAGGCATGTGTTTCAATTTAGTTGTGCGTGCTCGCAATGAGAAACTTACACGTCATCTTTTGTCCTACCAGCCCGTTGCAGCGGGGCCTCAAGAGAAACTACTGCTAATTCAGGTACTCCTTTTAATAAAGTACCGGAGCAAAGCATTAACATTCCGTGAACACATGTGATCCTCACATCACAGCCATCCCCTCTGGTTGTCCCAATTGCTGTCACTTTGGGGCCTCGGGTTCCGGACAATAATATGTGTATACAACTCATAGATATGATCCAAAAGGACCAAAACAATAATTATCTTCATGATACAATAACATGTCCAGATCTGAAATCATGGCACTCGGGCCCTAGTGTCAAGCATTAAGCATAACAAGTTGCAACAATGACATAAAACACCGATAACGGATACTATGCACCATGCCCTAATGATATTACAGCTATTACATGAACGATCTCATCCAATCCCTACCATTCCCTCAAGCCTACAGCGGTAAATTACTCACACATGGATGGGGGAAACGATGATGGTTGATGGAGAGGCGTCGGTGATGACGATGGCGATGATCCCCTTCGATTCCCCGTCCCGGCGGAGTGCCAGAACAGGAACTTCTGGTCCCCGAATTGAGTTTCGAGGTGGCGGCGGCGCTCGGATGCGTTTCTGGAAAAAGTGCTGGGGTGTCCTCGTTTATAGGTCAGAGGGGGCTTATATCCGAGAGGGGGACGCGAGGGCGTGGCTGGTGCAGCCACACCATGTGGTGGTGCGGCCAGGGGCCTGCCGCGCCTCCATGTGGTGTGGGCCCACCATGGTTCTTCTCTGTCTCGTCTTCTGGCTCCGTGACTCTTCGGGCAAAATAGGAGGTTTGGCCTTTTTTCTGCTATTTTTCCTAAAAGTTGAATTTCTGCACAAAAATAAGACACCAGGGCAATTCTGCTGAAAACAGCGTTAGTCCGTGTTAGTTGCATTCAAAACACACAACTTAGAGGTGAAACAATAGCAAAAGTGTTCGGGAAAGTAGATACGTTTTGGACGTATCAGATGCCTCTATGCATCTTCATGATTTTGTTGAAATATGTGATATGCAGAAATTTAAAAATGTTGAAATTGATATTCTGAAACTGAAGTTATTTCCTTTTTCACTTATAAGGAAAGCTAAGAGTGGTTGCATTCACTACCTACTGATAGTATTAATATTTGGGATGATTTAAAAGAAGCTTTCATTAAGAAGTATTAGCCACCTGTTAAAATTTTGCAAAATAGAAACAATATCCTTTCTTTTAGGCAAAATGAAAATGAACATGTTGCTATGGCTTGGGATAGGATAAAACTTATGCTTAGAACTTGTCCATCACATGGGGTTAACGAATGGACCATACTACACTCTTTTTACAATGGGTTAATTGGATCTATGCCATTGCCCAATTCACAAGTTGGACATATGCCATTACAAAAACTGAAGTTGGATATATGCCACTCAAACTTTGCAATACCTTTATCTATGCCATTGTCTCCACTAAATAGAATAACTGGATAAAAAATACATGTATTTAACTGTATAGTGCTGTATTTACCATACTACCCCTGTACCCAACTTTTTGGCAGCACTTTAGCGTCGTCCAGCGCCCAAAAAATTCAAATTTTGGTGAAAAGTTGACTTTCTCAGAAAAATCTAAAAAAAAATACAGAAAATCAAAAATGTTGATCTGAGCCTACTGTTCAAAAACGAGCCAATTCTGGGCGCATATGGACCATTAACCTGAGATTTTAAGTTATGTCCAGAACTTTTCAATTTTTGGCCAAAAATTTGAACTTCTGAAAAAAATATAAAAAATTTACAGAAAATCAAAAACGTTAATATGAGTATACTGTTCAAATAACAGGAAATTCTGTGCACGTATTGACCCATAAAATGTGATTTCATGTTTTGACCTGAAACTTGTCAAACATTAACAGAAATTTTGGCAGCACTTCACCACTATGATCCATGGCTTTGCAAGCACAATTCAAATATGTCCATACATAGGTTCACAATCACAAATTAAGAGAGGTTCATGGGCAGATGGCACCAGTTGTGAAGGTTGCTTTAACGGCGAGGTTGAATGAGATGTTGCGTTCTTATTTGGAGTTAGAGGACACCCACGAAAACCCACCAGCAGCACATTATTATCAGGAATTGTTGGCTCCGACATATCAACAACATTGTCAAGCAAAGGTGCAGCAGTTTCAGAACAAGGGTTAACAAGCACAATAACATCCAGTGAGAGATTCCTCTCTGCTCTGTACATGTCAAACATCACACGAAATTCGTTGCGGCGAGTTAGTCTAACATCTTGTGCCATTATCACATTAAAATACCACACGCTGATACTCTGATCCCTCCCAACTCTCAACTCTGCACTTAACCCATCCATGAGCACATCCATGGAAAAATCATGAGAGTTTACGTTCCATTTAATTGATTTTCCCTTCACATATGATTTCCTACCGTTTGCTTCCTTCAGCACAAATCCTTGAACAACAAGGTCTATGCTAAATTCGAGCCTACAAATTGTGGAACAAAAACGAAATTAACCCATCCACAAACACATCTCGTACAATTCATGGAGAGAATGGGGATTTGGGGACTGGTGCAAAACTCACATGTTCGATGAATCGAGGACCGGCAGGGCCTGAGCAGACCCTACCTCCATCATCCGAGACCTGCAGGCAAGAGTGGCGCGCGGGGCTCCTCCCGCCCCCGGCGCCTCCCGCCGGCGGCGGCTCCTGCCACTGGTCGTCCGCTGCCGCCGCCGCCGCTTCTCCGCCACCGCGATGAAGCCGCTTTCCGCCGCCGCCGCCGCTTTCCGCCGCCGCCGCCTTCTCCCGCCGCTGTTCCGCCACCAATCGCCGGCGACGGGCTAGGGTTCGTCGAGTGCGGGAGAACTGGGCGGGACGCGTGCAAGATGCGTGCGGGAGAACGGCTATTGATCTAGTCGTTTTGGTTGTGTGCGGGCCTGTGCTAGTTCAGCGAGGTGTTGGATGGTGGGTCCAATACGTACTCAGCTCGTATAAGGTACGTATAACTGTCGTATAAGTTTTGGTAATGAACAAAATGGCATAGATGGAAGTACTGAGAATTTTAAGTGGCATGTTTCCAATTTCAGTTTTTGTAATGGCATAAATCCAACTTGTGAATTGGGCAATGGCATAGATCCAATTAACCCTTTTACAATGGTCTAAATTACATGTCTAGAAATATCCTTGATTCTGCTGCTGGAGGGGCTTTTATGAGTAAAACTATAGTAGAAGCTAAGAACATCTTAGAGAGTATTTTGCAAAACTATAGTCAATGGAACACTGAAAGAACACCTAATCCCCCTAAGAAAGTAAACTCCATAGAAGAAAGTAGTGACTTGTCATCTAAAATGGATACTATTCTTGCTTTTATTAATAAACAAAATATTGAGAATGTTCCTTTGCAAGAACTAGTGAGTAATAATCCTGAAAATGTTGATGTTAACTTTGTTAGATATGGTAATAGTGGGTTTGGTAACAACAACTATAATTCTTATTGTAAACTTCCATATGTTCCAAACACCCGTCCTTTTGTTCCATATCCTGGTAGTAATGATAATAAGTGGAAACCTATGCCTTCATGTAATGATAATTTTGATGCTAATAAAATTCTTATGAAACAAGTTGCTAGTCATAATACCATGATACAAGAGTTGAATAAAGCTGTCACTTCCATTAGTTCTGATATTAAAGGTTTACAACTACAAGCTGATGGACTAGATAAAGCCCTTTCAAAAGTAGCTGATAATCAAGCCACTTTATTGAGTATGTCTGCAGGGAAACCACAAGCATCACCAGTGGTTGGAGTTAGTTCTATTAATATTGCTGAAAATGTTCCACCTACTTTGGAAGAAACTTTTAATGAGTTGTTACAATATCCTGAATACTTGTTGCCATTCATGTCTTATCTTAATAGTTTGAATGAAGCTAATGAAACTAAAAGTGATGATCCTCTTGTGAGAGAAGAAGTTAAGATGCTTAGAGAAGTCAAGGAACCACTACTTAACTTAGAGACTTGTAGATTGCATGAACTTATGTATATCTTACAGAAATTTGCTAGTGATCCTTCTATTAATATTAACCAAGCTGGTTTTGGTTCTTTTATTGCTAGCCATGTTTTAAATGAGAAAATTAATAGGTACAACAAAGAAGCTATGACACCACCTAAGCTTGGGGATATTTGGGTCCCTAAGGTATTAGTAACAATTGGAAAAGAGACACACCATGCCATATTAGATCTATGATCTAGTGTCTCTGTCATGTCTAAAGAACTATATGAAGTACTTGAATTAAAGAATCTTGAAAAATGCTCTATTAAACTTTCACTTGCTGATGATTCCATTAAATATGCTTTAGGAAAAGAAAGTGATGTTATGGTAGAGTTACACATGACTTTTGTGCCTGTTGACTTTTTAATAATGGACATGGGGAATAAAACCTCTAGTCCTATCATTTTGGGAAGACCTTTTCTTCGTACTGCAGGTGCAATAATAGATTCAAAGGAGGGGAACGTGAAGTTTCAGTTCCCACACAAGAAGTGCATGGAGCACTTTCCAAGGAAGAGGGACACATCAAAGTTCAAGCTCCCTCATGAGCTTCGTCCACTATAAATATCAAGTAAGAAGCCTAGCTATATGGCTATAAAAAAAGCGCTTTACGGGAGGCAACCCGGTTGTTTTTATTTGAGATTTTCTTTGAGTCCTCTTGCTGTACCAAGAGACTTTGTTTTTAGTTTAGGTTCTGTAATTTTTAATAAAGTGCCAAGTTTTACTCCCTCATGAGTGCATGGAGCACTTTCCAAGGAAGAGGGACACATCAAAGTTCAAGCTCCCTCATGAGCTTCGTCCACTATAAATATCAAGTAAGAAGCCTAGCTAAATGGCTATAAAGAAAGTGCTTTACGGGAGGCAACCCGGTTGTTTTTATTTGAGATTTTCTTCGAGTCCTCTTGCTGTACCAAGAGACTTTGTTTTTAGTTTAGGTTCTGTAATTTTTAATAAAGTGCCAAGTTTTACCCATTTGGACTTTGAAAGTTGCTTTTTTCCATTCGGAGATTTTATTCCAGCACGAATCTGTGCACAGTATGATTTTTAGTTCCTATTATGTAACTCCGAATGAGCTGAAATTTGAACTGTAGTGGCAACTTTTCATCCTCTGTAAGCGTGAATTTTTTCAGATTTTTTCCACGTTTTGCTGCTGCTGTTTTTCTGGACAGATTCTGTCCCATTTTGTTTTATGCATTCTTTAAGGTTTTAACTTGAATCTTTTTTATCCAATTGAGTTTATTAGAAGGAATACAACATTATACACTTTCTGGAAATGTTTCTTATGTTTGTCTAAGGATTTCATACAGCAAGCAATTCTATTATTTTGTGCCTACTAATGTCACCCCACAGAAAAGAAATGGGAGAAACGGTGTTTTGAAGTTTTTTTCACATGGATTAGAGAAGATGCACCAAGAGCTATCCAAGGATGGTGAAGACCATAAGCTTGGGGATGTGAAGACAACCCCACTGAACCTACATACTCTCAGTTTGCACATGTCTAACTTCTGTTTTTCGTTCAATGCACTTTATCGCATAAACTTGGAGCGTTTTTGTTCTTTTTGTTATTTCGGTTTGGTTTTTGTTTGAGACCACCACTTTTTATTTATGTTATGAGAGAGCTACTGGAAGTTTGGGTTGAATTAAGTTGGATGCTATAAAAATATTGGGAAGAGGATGTTTGAGTTGATTTAAAAATACATATAGTTGCATGATTCATGTGATTTGTTAATGAATATTAATATGCAAGTGTCTTGTCTAGAGTTATTTCTTATTCATGTTTCATATGCTGAATGATGTTTTACTTTGTTTAACATGAAATGGTTAGCTCTATGGGCACTTATGCATGCATTTAGATGGTCAAGTTTCTCCCTCTTGCTAGCCCAAAAACTCCAACAAGTAAAAAGCTTGTTTTCCAACACCTTCAACCAAGTTTTTCAAGTGAGTCCACCATATCTATCTATTAGCTAATATGCTATTCCAAGTATGTTTACCATGTTATATTGTTTTATCTATGCTTCCAAATTAAGATGCTTATGTTATTGGGATTGTCATGGGTTAAGTTGGTTTAAAAGCTCTCACGAACTTGATGCACACATTACTTTTTATGCACTTAATAAACATGACCCATTGTGATTAATATTATGATGTTTTGGGCTTGACAAAGGTCCTTGGTTAGGAGCTAGCTCATATGTGCTAACACGTGGAAAGCTTTCAACATTGCACTTTATTCTTTCTGAAAGTTGAAATCATGTTCCTTTGGTGATGGATGCCTAACATTGCGTGAAATAAAGATGGAAACTTAGTAAGTTCGGGCGAGTGATATTATTGGCTAGAGAGACACCTGCGGCGGCTAACCTAAGCCATGTGGATCATGGTGGAAATTTGCAACATAACCATAGTGGAGGAATCCATGACACATCTCACAACAGAAAAAACATTTACAAGAAAAAAGCATGAGTAAAGAAAGAGATGTAGAGATGTCCACTGTTTGCTTGCTTTGTCATTTGGACATGTGCCCACTTCCATGTCCTGGGGCAAACGGTACCCGGGGTGATACTCTCTATAATACAAATTTTATTCACGATGACTGTAACCTTCACTTGCTTTGTGGCCCAAGTTGAGTAGCCAGTCGGAGAGGTTTTTGTTTTCAACGGGCATGAGGCTTTTTGACCCATACTTTGTCAAGCACATAACTCATATTTGCTTTCACTTTCAACTATTAATCACTAAAGATGCTATGATAGGGGCAATGAGAACTTCACACCAATGGGCACTACATGGCAAACATTAGCTTAAGTTGAAGCATTTGGAAGCTAGATAATACTCTTGCATGTTATTACTCTACTTATTTATCTATCTTTCCAAAGTGTCCACCTTTTATATTCAGATTTCTATAGCAATACTCTATGACCAACCTAGGATATCTTTTACTTTTCATTTATGCATTCATTTGGTCCATAGAACTTTTCTTTCATGTTACACTTTGTGAATTATCATTGAACATCTTTACCTTGAATATTTAATATCTCTTGATAATATGTCTTGTATGTTGCTACTCTTTATTAAAGAATGAATCATTTGACTCTATGTAGCAATCATCTTTGATATCCTTTGTTAAGTAATAAAATGCCAAGTCCATATTTAGTTTTGTCACCTTCATACTCGAGGACGAGTATATGTTAAGCTTGGGGATGTTGATGCATGTAAAATGCATACATGAACTTTGCATTGTATTACTCATATTTCATCCATATTTGCAACATATAAGGGTTATATCAATGTTTTATAATGATTTTGGGAATATTTCACACTTTCCCTATTTATTTGGAATTAACCATGCACTGTCAGAAAACCCCTTTTTCTATATTTTGATGTTTCAGGGACTCAAAAGATGTCGAAATGACCTCAGTTTTTGGAAGGAACAAGGCTTAGGAGCGAAGGAAGAGCAAAAGTGGAAGGCCGAGGGCCAAAAGAGGTGGGCCCACGCGGCCAGATTCCTTGGCCGCGTGGAGCACCCCCTTTGCCCCCTCGAGCCTCCGATGCCGTCGATCTTCGTCCCCGTGGCTTCGTCTTGACCTAAAAACGCCTATAAAAATAGTCTCCCAAGCCCTTTCGGAGGGAGCGCCGCAGAAACACAGAAACCACGAAACAGAGACCTGGAGCTGCAGATTGGAGGGGGGAAACTCCAGCGGGGCGCTGCCGGTGTGGTCTCCACCATCTCCAACGACTTCTACACCGTCTCCATGATGAAGAGGGAGTAGTCCACCCCTGGACTATGGGTTTGTGGAAGTAACTTATGTATCTCTCATCTCTCTTGAGCTTCACTAATTAGTGCCATATGAGCTGCTGAACATGATTATGGTCATATATGTAATACCTTTGTGGTGGATCTCTTAGGTTGATATATGTTATGATGATTGCAATTGTTATGTCTTTGTTATGAAAGTAGATGCATATTATGTACCCCGTTCTTGTCTATGTGTTTTGATCCAACATATGTATGAGGGCGTGTGAGGGGGAACGTGTGCATTAGTTGGAGTAACGGGGGGTAGTTTTGTGGTAAGTTGACAGCAATACCGTGATCCACTTGGGTTTTTACCTTACTTTGTTGCCTCACTAGGGATAAAGGAAATACCATGCTACCGGGGATATGTGGGTGACATTGCCACTATCACCATGACTAGATCTAGCATATTCTTATTTAAACTTCATGTCATTGAACTTAAAGCTATACTCTGTTTATCTTAATTACTGAGGTGTTATGATTTAGTTCGCATCTTGGTGGAGTATAAGAGAGATTAATAACCAAAAGATCTCTATGTTAGGATGTGTTGCCCATATTATTAATAACTTGTCTTGTTGCAATCTCATATGTCAATTCCTATGTTCCATTATCTACCACTATATAAAAGAGAGAGTGCATTTGTGAAACCATGAACCCCAGTCCATTTTTAATCATAAGAAACACCTTTCCAACACTTTATTAGCACTTTACATTTTCTGCCATTTAAAAATCCGAAAATACAAAAACACTTTTACATCTTGCAAACACCATACAAACCACAAAAACATCATCCATTATCATTTATACCATCCTTGCACTTTTATTTACCATCATTGCATATTTATTTTAAGTTTTGCATTTGTTATCTTTATATCTTTTACTTACACCTTGTGCTCGACAACCACTTGGTGAGGTTGAGGGCACAAAACAATTTACTTTGTTTTGTAGGTTTCATAAAGAAGGATAAGGAGACAAAAGCTTTTGGTTCATTTCCCCGAGAGTTCGACATTAAACCCTCGAGTCACCCTCGTGGGGGAAACTAGTATTTCCCTTACTATACACTCTGCACTTGGAGTCTCAACCTAACCCATACTCTTTTTGACACAGGTGACTGGAAGCAACACCGCATCAAGTTCCCTTGTCAACTAGGGCCATCAAATGGTACTATGTTACTTGATGACGTTCTGGAGACAACATCAAGGCCAAGATCTAGGACAAGAAGGGAGTAGAGAACACAATTAGCAGACAAGACTAGGCCGCCCCAGTAGAAGAGCTCTACCGATAGATAGCTCCATTCTATCCCCTCGTAACCATAGATCTATTCTCAATCCAAGATCATACAAGCAAGATGTAGGGTTTTACATCTTCCGATGGCCTGAACCTGGGTAAAGAAACGTGTGCTTGCTCTCTATGTCATTAATGTTCGTCGATCGAGTAGGGATCCCTCACGCCCCATACCAAACTAAATCGGTTGAGGAACGCACCGGTTTCCTTTGTGTCCGTATTTCGTCAAGTGATACTAGGAGTCATTTGTTGACGTTGTTCTTCTCCTTCCCAATCCCTCTACTGCATGATACCTATTGGTGAAAGTTGAGACGGGGGGATTTGAACATCACTATGTTCTTTTTTTGCATTATCCACGTCGATTCATTTGAATGGGAGTTATTAAGAACGTTAGTCTTAGAGGCCCACACCTCCTAGATGGCTTGGTAGTGGCCTTGGTGACCTTGTTCTGGAGTTTATGAAGAGGCCTAGGTTTCTCCCTCGTGGATACTGTGAAGTGGTTGTGGACCTTGCCATCTCCGGAGTGGAAGAAGATAGCCATAATGAATAAGCTATAACTGCATCTTGGAGGCTCAAGGACAAGAAGGCAAGCCTTCACTGGCATTTGGGGCAGCGGTATTCCCACAACTCACCCATGTTGATTAACTTCTTCACGAGAAGTGAAAATCGTGAAAAATCTTATTCTCTTTGTGCTTTGGTTGTCCCTATTTCCAATTCCTTCAACTGTTATATTAAACTGTGATAGCTTTCGTGCTTGAAGTTATTTATATTCATATAGCTTACTTTACTTTCACATCGTGTTTAGCACTTGTTTTTTTAATCTAGTTATCGTGTACTTGCTAGTTTTCTTTAAGTGTTCATCTTGTTTAGTTTAAGGTGCTTGATCGATCTTCAATCGTTTTAAATGGCTGGTATTCACCCCCCCCCCCCCCCCCCCCCCCAAGGAGGCATGTAGGACGTTTTTACATAGAGGGTAAAATGATGTCAGGTAGTGGAATTGTTTGCAATGACACATTTTATTTGATGGCACAAGTTATCACTTATCGATAATCTGCATGTAATTTTGAGCAATGTGTACTGATGACACTAGTGACGAGGATGATGGTGCCAGAACATAGCTTGTGACTCCTTAGCACCTGCGTCAAAAGATATGTGTTAGGTTGAGACTCCAAGAGCAGAGTGTATAGTATGGGAAGCTTATTTCCCCCACGAGGGTGACTCAAGTGTATTATCAAACTGTCGGGGAACTGTGTGTAAAGGATTTATCTTCTTTCCTTCTCTTATGACCTACTCCCTCCGTTTTTAAATATAAGACGTTTTAGGTGTTCTACCTATTGTCTAGATTCATACTAAAATGAGTGAACATACACACTAAAACATGTCTAGATACATTTGTATACATATGGATGTGGACAAATGCTACAACATCTTATATTAAAAAACGGAGCGAGTACAAAACAAGTTGAATTGTTTTGTGCCCTCAACGTAACCAAGTGGTTGTCAAGCACAAGGTGTGATTAAATATGATATGATAAAAATAAATGCAATGCAAGAAATAAATATGTGATGGTGTAAATAAATATGCAATGATAGCTAAAACAATAATGGATGATATTTTTGTGTTTTGGTTTGTGAATGCAAGTAATAAAAGTGTTTTTGTATTTTCGGATATTTTAATAGCTGAAAATGAAAAGTGATATAAATCCGTTGTAAAGGTGTTTCTTATGATTAAAATTGGACTCTGGTTCATGTTTTCACAAATCCACTCTCTCATATAAGTGATGGTGGACAATGGAACACTAAAGTTGACATATTTGATTGCAACTATGTTTATGTAAAGAAGATAATCATATGGGCATCACGTTCTAACATAGAGATGTTTTGGTTATTCATCTCTCTCATACTCCACTAGGATGGGAAATAAATCTAGCACCCTAGTATTAAGAAATAAATCAGAGTATAGCTTTAAGTTCAATGACATGAAGTTAAATAAGAACATGCTAGATCTAGTCATGAAGAAAATGGCAAGGTCACGCCAAATTCCCGGTAGCATGGTATTTTCTTTAACCCTAGTGAGTCAACAAAGTAAGATTAACACCCAAGTGGATCACGAGATTAAGTTGTCAACTTCCCGTTAGCCACCCCCGTTACTCCAACTAATGCACACGTTCCCCCTCACACGCCCTCACGAACATGCTTGATCAATACAAGTAAAGAAGAACGGGGTACATAATATGCATCTATTCTTATAACTGAAACTTAAGACAATTGCAATCTCATATATTAACTCATAAAAAGATCCACCACGAAGGAGAAGAAATACATAGCTACTTCCATAAACCCATAGTTCAGGGTCGAACTACCCCCTCTTCATCATGGTGACGATGGTGGAGGAGTTGGAGAAGATGGTGACCACGCCGGCAGCGCCTCGCCGGAGTTTTTCCCTCCAATCTGCAGCACCAGGTCTCTATTTCGTGGTTCTGTGTTTCTACGGCGCTCCCTTTCGAAAGCCGTCGGGAGACTATTTTTATAATCGGTTTTAGGTCAAGACGAAGGCACGGAAACAAAAATCGACGGCATCGGAGCCACGAGGGGCAACGAGCATGCCACACGCAGCCAGGGAATCTGGCCGCGTGGGCCTAGCCCGTTCCCTCCTCGGATTTCCTTCTTTGCTCTTTCTTGGCTCGTACGCTTCCTTTCTTCCAAAACCTGATCCCCGTGAAATATTAGGTCATTTGGACGTCGTTTAGCTCTATGAAACATAAAAATGTAGAAAACTAGGGTTTCTGACTTTGCATGGTTAATTCCAGAAAATAGGGAAACTGTGAATTCTTCCCATAAATCAATATAAAACATGAATATAACTCATATATGATGCAAATATGATGAAATAACAAGTAATAAAGTGCAAAATTCATGTATGCATTTTACATGCATCATGTACAAATATAGATCAATTTGTATATATGTCAAGTTTTATCCTCCAAAAGATCTCCAAATTGGTGGAAGAGAAAAGAAAATAATGATATGAGTTTCCACATTATGAAAGAAATTGGCCTAGTACTCATAATGAATAATCTTGCTATCTAAATGAAGCAATATTCAAATCGAACCCCTAAATTGAAACATAGCATGCTGTTATTCTAACATTAGCTGAGGATGACGGGGATCTCTCTTGCATGAGTTGGGTAAGGGCATGTGCTCTCTTCGTGGTATTGTTATTTGAATACTTCATTGATACCATTGTTGAGCACAATGAATCCATTGACAAATTGGAATCCCTTATTGATAAGGGGAAAAGAAAATTCAGTCTCCTCATGCAAGAGCTCCATGATGAGAAGCGCCAGTGCCATCATCACCAACATCCTCGAGACAAACCGGTCAAGCTGGGCTCAAACCTTTGTTTGTCCACCATATTCTTCTCAAGATCATCTTCAATCTTGATGGTTCCTCCCATACTTTGTAATCAAACGTACCTTTGTATATCATATAATATCAAATCAAGGAAGGAGTGGGACTTATACCTACGCATGAGGCATGATTGAACATGTCTAAATCGGTGTATGCATCTAGGTGTTCCACATATGAGCGCTCTCCACAACTACAAATATCACATGTTGCAGGGAGTATGCCGGTAAGAATGTACAACCCAGCCACCCAGCTTTAAGTCCTCACGGACGTGAATTTGGGTTCTTATTATTTATTAAAATACGTTGTGGGGGCTTCTGACACCGCTTTCCTTTTAAAAAAGAAGTAAGCCGGTAAGGTTGTGAAACCCCGAGATTTTTTCCTCGACAAATTAATGTCAATATAGATTGTCATATTTTTATCAATAATAATGCTTGCATTTTGACATATTATTACTCATATATATGTTTCGTTTTATGTCTCACTATGCTTATGAGTGGTAGATCATGTGAAACCATGAACGTATGTCCAATTTTCTATATAAGAAAACCCATCTACTTTGCTCTACATGGACGTTTTTACTTACAATTTTTTTAAATATTGTTATGATATGTATCTTGTCAACTCACAATGCCTTTTTGTAATACACAGCTACATTGGTACCACTGGAGATAAGAGATTCACGTATCATCCCCTTGGTTCATTAGTTATTCCATTACTCCATGTTGTGAGTCTCAATATTAGCAACATCTAGGCTAGCGATGAAATCATAACCCCTAGCGTACTTTGTATTGGGCTAGATGAACACCGGTCCTAAACTAGAAACTAGGGGATTCACTACCAAAACTAGGCGATGAAATCATAACATGTACACTACCCCTAAACCCTAACCATAAACCTTAATAATCATCAGTGTGAGTGCTAGCTTTGTCACCACAACACCTACTAGTGAGAAACTCTAGTATGTATCACAACTTCATTTCCCACACAATGCACGAAAATGAAGTTGTAGTCCGAGCCATCCGGGTCATTGCCGTCCTAACATGTGGCACCTGAAGGTCAAGGGTGATTCCCAATTTATCCTCAAACAAATCAACCAAAATTGCTGGTTATCCATTCAACAATGGCTTCCTACCTTCAGAAAGTGTGACCGTGTCAACACTCGAACGGACGAAACAGCTGGTGACGGCCGGTGGACGCGTCCGGGGTTTAGTCCCACCTTGCTAGTTGAGGGAGGCCGACACCTGCTTATATAGCTGGGCAAACCTCTCCCTTCAGGCCGGTCTTTTGGGATGAGAGAGGCCTTGGGCCTCCAAATACACTGGTCGAGTGTGGGCTGACCTTTGGGCTGCTAACATCTGGTATCAGAGACAGGTTGTGTGCGTCGCTATTAGGTGTGTGATAGTCGCTATCGCTCCTGTTAGGGGGATGGGATGTCCGCACTCGAACGGACGGCACGGCCTGAAGGGAGAGGTTTGCCTAGCTATATAACCTGGTGTCGGCCTCTCTCAACTAGCGAGGTGGGACTAAACTCCGGACGCGTCCACCGGCCGTCACCAGCTGTGCCGTCCGTTCGAGTGTTGACAGACTGATGGAGGAAAAATCTGCCAGTCTCGAGTTCCACTACATTCTGAGAAGGGATAACCGCATGGCTGAAACCCTAGCCCTCCAGGCTTCCTCTCGGACATGTGGATCACTCATAGTTGTTTAATGAATCAGAGGAATAAAATTTTGGACAGAGTCATATATATGTTTTCACTTCTCCATGTTCCATTGAGTTTGAGTACATATTTGTTATACTATAATTGCACCCTTGGATAAATCCGTTGGTAGTCCGGCACAACACTAACACTTACAAGAACCCTGAGAAGAATAAATACCACTACTCTCTTACATGTAAATTACGGCTGTTTGTACGAAGGACAAGAAGAAGCCGCTCACGGACGAACACCTTGGCACGGTTCCAATCTTAATTGTTCTTCTTGCGTTTCTCGATGAAGAAGAAGAAGGCGAGCGAGGCGATGGAGAAGGTGGAGAAGACGCCGGCGGCGACCTTGATGGAGGTGGTGATGCCGGTGATGCTGACGACGTTGAAGAGGGTGCTGGTCTGGCCGTAGGCGACCTGCGTGCCGGAGCCGTCGAGAGCGTAGGCGCGCACGAAATAGGTGGCGGTGGGGATGTCGAGGGCGACGCGGTAGGTGATATTGCCGCCGGTGCTGGCATAGGGCTGCTGGGTGACCTTGAATTGGCAGGTCTTGTCCTTCTTGAGGTCGTCGTGGGTCTTGCGCCACTCGCGCCCCTTCTGGCTCACCGGCGCGTAGCACAGGCTCACCTTCACGTTCTTGTACTCCGCGTCCTTGCCGGCCGTGCCGTTCAGGGACCAAGTTACCGTGATCGTGTCCTCGCCGCCGTGAAGAACTGGCCATATACAGATCGTAATGCGTGTTAGATTTTTATTGAAACGCAAATAACGCAATAGAAAATCGATTTTTTTTTTTTTACAAATTCGAGCATCTGGTTTCTTCTATTGGCCGGCTAGCCGGCGGATATTTGGGATATGTAGACAAGGCTAATTTACTTGCTGCATACATGACCATATATGCCAATCCGTGACGTCTATAGCCAACAAAGTAAGTAGTCTCTCGCATGCGGCGGAAAGTCCGGCAGCATAAACAACGACGGACGACGTACCTTGGCCGGCAGTGGGGGTGGCGGTGACCGCGAGGTCTACGGGCAGCTTCGTGAGGTACGCCACCGCGGCCGCAGGCGCGCAGCAGCCGGCGGCGAGAACCACTAGCAGCAGCGCCATGACCATCCCTTGCCGAGCCATGGATCACTGCTTGCTGGTCTTCTTCTAGCTTCTGACAAGCTTCGGGATCGATGCAATTAATTCGATCTCTGCCTGCTGCTGTTCGATGGGAGGAGGTTGAATGTGAGGGATGGAGGAGCACGGACGGGGCTATCAAGTTTATGTAGGCGCGTGAGGGGTCGTTGACCGTGGGCGACGAGCTTGCTTTCGTGTGGTCGAGGAGGCGCCCATCCGAAAGTCAGACCTCGTCTGAAGCTCTGAATTTTTAGGCTGTCCCCTCCGACCGGAGCTGTAGTCTGCTCTAGTATAGAGCCTTTAGATGGGCTCCAAAGGGTCTGGTGGACGGATGAGAAGCGGCGACGGCTGATTGAACAGCTTGCATTGCAGCGATAAACTACTGCTGCAAGCAAGCAAACGGTGTTTCAAGTTGTGCGAGCGGTTGTTTTAAGTCGCCTTCTAGTAGTTGAAACATTCTCTAAAGAATGTAACGATGGCCATTGTCGGCCTAGAGCAGTCAACTCGGTGCAAAAGCCCAAGGGAGTATACATCCCGTCATCCATTGCGATTTGTGGATACCCCGGTTTTTTGCAGAGTGTTCACATTGCTCGTGCAGCTCAACCGAGAAAACGAATCTTGATAATTTTCCATCTGCTTCTCCATGTTAAATTGTTGGTGCGAAAAGTTTCAGTCATTTCAGGTTGCTTCGGTTTGTTGGTTGATGAGTTTGATTGCCAAGGCCCGGCATTGACATTGTAAAGTCACTGCCAATAAAAATAAAAAGACATGCGTCACGTGTCTATTAACTCTAGCCAAAGGTTACGATGATACCACAAGCAATCTATTTTGCAAATATTTGTTTGACTTGGCTCTGAACATAAGAAAAGGCATTCGACTTATCGACAGGTATATATTTCCATGCCATGAGAGTGATAGCGGACACAGGTACAGATGAATGATCAACCACTGGGCAATCAGAAATTGTACATAGCTTATGTTTGACTTATCTGAATATTTATGTTTTCTATAACAGCCTGGTCTCCTTTTACAATATTCCAGTATCATATTACTCCCTCCTGTTTGAAGCTACGAACCACAAGGTGAGTTGCTTATACCCTTACTGGTCGAAAATATGTCGTGGCTCTCGGGTACCAGAACACCTAATATTTAACAAAGTCAAGGTTCACTGCTGGAGGCTGGTTAGAAATGGTCTTGCGATTGGAGAAGAGTTGCAGCGGAGACACATCAAAGAGGGAGTTAAGTGTGTAGCATGCAATAGGGATGAAACTATGCTTCATCGGTTCTGGTTGTGTCCGCATTCGTTGAGGACTTGGGAAACTATTCGGTTGTGCACTGGGTTCGGCCTCTCGGCACCGGCCGAGGATCTGCGTTCTCCCACGGCGCTACAAGGATGGCTACTGGACTGGTTCGGTGGTCTTAAGGCGGAAGAACTGAGCATTGCTATGCAGGCTCTGTACCAGCTCTGGTTGGCTCGCAATAACGCTAGAGATGAGCCTATGATCGAAGACCCAGACGCTGTTGCTCGGAGGACGGTGGCTCTGTCGGAAGAGTGGCGCCTTGTACAGAAGGAACCAAGATCTCCTGGTGATCAGCGGCGGGAGGAGCACTGGCTGCCTCCACCACAAGGTTGGATCAAAGCTAATGCAGATGGTGCGGTACGGCAGACGAAAGGGCTTGGTGGCGGGGGCGCGGTTCTACGGAACCATCATGGCGACTTCCTTGCGGGAGAATGCCGTTTTTTCCCTCATGTCACTGATCCGGAGACGGCGGAGCTCCTAGCATGTCGGACGGCTGCAGTGTTAGCAAAGCACAACAATGTGGCCAAGTTGATCTTGGAAACGGATTGTCAGGGTGTGGTAACAAAGGTTTCAGGTGCTGAGTTGGACCGTTCGGCGAATGGTCCCCTGATCGAAGAAATCAAAGAGCTCTTACGGGGCTTTGATGATGTCTTGATCAAACACGTGCGACGGACGGGTAATAGCGTTGCGCATCGTATGGCGAAGGAAGGCTGCGAGAATAAATTATGTAAAACTTGGTTGGGTTGTGGCCCGGCTTGGCTTATGTATCTGGTTGACTCGGATGTGAGGGTTTAATAAAGGCAGCCTATTTAAATCTCAAAAAAAAAAAGAACACCTAATATTTTAGAGAGAAAAATAGTAATTCAAAGAGGTTAAAAAAATCTCCCTAATTTTCAGTCCCACACAAAAAAATGGCAGACAATAACTTTAATTGCAACTAGGGTCAATCAAAGAGAATTCCTCTTCTATGTAAACATAGTCAATCCCATATCCCATAGTTTAAATTTCATATGACAAAGTATTAGTTAAGATCTCACAGAAAATTCCTTATAATCAAAGAGAATTCCTCTTCTTATGGGATTTAAGTAGACATGGCATATCAGTCCTATAAGTTTCCTATGCATTTCCAACCCTATGAATCAAATAAGCCCTGAAAGTCTGAATGAATGATACATAGGACCTTCCGTTCACTTCAAGCAACATAACTGGTACAGAGACCAGACCAAACAACAAATTTTTCTTTTGCCCTTCAAAATTTACAGACGCCAAATAAATGTTTCAGAAGATTGAAATATCTTAATCTTGACTACATACAGGTCGTCGACTTATACATACAGATGCCCTGTGCATAGTACAGGCGCTGCAGTCACAATTTGCACAGCACATACGCTTTTTTGGAACAACAGGGTACAAGTTAAGAGCCATAATGGCTGTCAGTGTTCTCTAAGGAGCGTCATCTTCTCCGCTCACTCTGCTCCGTCAAAAATGGATGCTTGAGCGCTTCGTGGGCAGTTAGGCGGCTTGCTGGATCATACCTAAGCAGCCCTTGCAGAAGATCAATGAAGTCCCCAGCAGAATGGTCTACATTTTCCATCACCAAATTCTGCTTGCAGAGAAGATCAAATTAAATTCCAGCGCCGAAAATACTAATTTGGTATTCACTGCAGCAACATGATATGAAACATACCTGAAGCCGGGGCAGCTTCATGACAGCTTTCATACTCTCCCGTGAAGCACATCCTTCAGGCCAGTTTAAACGGCCCTTTCTTACATATTTCTCAGCATGTCGACTACACAGAAGGAACAAATAAGCACATAACATCAAGTAATCTTCACAAGGCTGACTGCTCACTACGCTGATATGGATCAAAGACAGCAACATACTCTGCCCTCTTAAGCATGTGGTATGGCAATGGGCTGAGAACCCTCTCCATCATGGCAAGATGCTCCAAGTTTTCATGAGTTTGAAACAATGCCTCTCCCTGCAGTACCTCAGTAACTCAGAAAGGCTGATTGTTGTGACTGGTGACAAATGAAACAAACCCCAATAACATACCGTGCACAGTTCTACCAGTATACAACCAGCGCTCCAGATATCACATGGGTAACTCCATCCAAGTCCTGAACAGAATATCACCCATGGCAATTATAAGACCACACACTAAAAATCTCGCTGAAAGCGTAGGTTTTGGAGTGGAGAAGATACCCAATATAACTTCCGGAGCCCGATAATGCCTAGTAGAAACCACATAGGTCTGGTCCTGCTGGTCATATGTTGTGCTGCCAAAATCAATAACCTTTATTGCACTGGACTTGGGCAGACGTTTGTAATAGGACCCCTCCTTTGGAGAACGGGATGAAACCTATCAGTTTATATCAATGAATTAGCACATATGGTATACACCAGAAATAATGATGATAGTAAACTATAAAATTGCTAGATCAAATTAGTAAATGAACAAAGTATACTTTGTAATCAGGCACTTTAGTGTACTCCGCAGAAACAAGAAGAATGTTCTCAGGCTTTAAATCAGTGTGAATGAGTCGCAATTCATGCATAACTGCAACACACATTGCAGAGAAGATAAATATGTAAACAGCCAAAAGGCAGTTAGATATTCCTAAAATACCATTAGGTAATCAAATAATAAGAAACGGTCATCAACAGATGACACCCTAGGATTACCAAATAACTGATCTACAATTGCATACTAGCGGGTATAAGGGTAGATGGTGCACACACATGCTAGACATTCCAACAGTTGTTTGGCAACCTCCCGAACTACGGCAATTGGGAATGCTCGGTAATTGTTTTTCCGCAGAAAATCATATAAGCTTGGCCCAAGCTTCTCACAGACCTGCCCACCATTCATTCAAATTCACCAACGTTTAAGCTCAACAGGGTTATCTCGTGTAGTTAGATCATAACTGCCATATAATCTAATGATGTACTTACAATACAGATATGGTTACGATAGTCAAACCAGTTCCGAATTTGGACACAACTGCAAAATAGACCAGCTTATATACAAGCAACCTTATGAAAAGCAAAAGGGCACAGCAAGATGATATAATACATCATGGGAATTGTACAAGTGAAACTGAGGACTCACCTGGATCTACTTTTTTCATATTTGCAAAGCTGCTCGAGCATGCCAATTTCTATCATTGCAGCATCCCTGTACTTCTTAATGCCTCTGATGATCTTAATAGCCACCATTTCTTTGCGTTCTCTATCCCAACATTCCAACACCTGACCAAAGGTACCTGTTGTATTTGCATAAACACATCCAATTATGAGCACGCCCGGTTGCCGTCATCAACAAAAACAGCATGCACGCATCGAGGGTTCCATCATATCAACAGATAGGCTTCTGTCCAAACTGACCTTCACCCATCTTTGCATTAATCCTGTCTGCAGAAATGAAAAATAATCCATAAGAAAAATATATGGAAAAATGTTGAGGATGAGTAAAGTTGATAGAACACTCAATCACAAATAAACAAATTAAGTGTGATAAGGTAATTACAGCGTGATGTGAGGTTGTCTCCCACAGCAAAAACATAATGTCCGTCTTTGTCATCTTCTCTAATAGGAGGCGTTGCGAAACGGAAGACTTGTTGCGCCTCCTGAGAGGAAACAATTCCACCTGTTGAGAGCCCCAATGTCACAGCAGTGATCACATTTGCAACATCTTGCCCACAAAATTTCATCTGCACCAACAGACAAGTATACAGGTTATATATCCAAACAAGAATTTGTAACATCAGTTATGTTCTGCAATCATCTGAATCCATAAACGAATCTCCATGTAAACAATCCATTACTGTAAGAAGTAGTACAAATACCGACAGATTCGCAGTACAAAATTACAAAACAATACTCTCAATTAAAACTTCAAATCTGTTGTGATTATACAAACGCTGATAGATTGACGGTCTTAATTACGAATCAACTGGGTAATACACACGATTAATCTGCCTCCCAAATAAATACTAATTCGCGACGAACTTAAGAGATATTCGCCCGAATCCACGGCCTAATTTCGGAAGGTGACTGCTACGCGGTTAAATTAACAAAAGTGCACGGCAGGCGACTCGAATCTAGGCAGAAACAAGCATCTACTTGCCGAGATCTACGGTAAATCAACCATCAAAACGACTGAAATCGACAACACATCAACAGCTAATCAAGGCAAACTAGCTACTACCGTACAGATCTGCAGAAGCGCGTCCAGATCGGCGACATACCTGCGGGATCTCGGGGCCGACGTCCCACCCAAGGCGCTGGCGCTTGCGCGGGCGGCGGTCCAGCGGCGCGTGCGGCATCTCGGCGAGGCACTCCATCGCGAACGAAGGTCTTCGAAACGGCGGCGTGGCCGATTGGCTTGGTCTCTGGAGTCTGGATGCAGCAGAGAGGAACGAGCGAGCGATTCCGTGCGGTTCTAACCCTAGCGTCCGCAGTTTATGGGCGAGAGGGGAAAGAGGATTAGGTGGCCTTGGTGACGGAGGCGGCGTGAAATCCGACACGGCTGTAGGATGTGCCACTGACGCCTGCGGGCCCGGTTGGCGGTTCCTTTTGTGGCCCACACGTCAGCGACGTAATATTGGGCGGGCGGGTAGGAATTCTGGTGA
Organism: Poa annua; assembly: GCA_026929855.1. Classification (NCBI taxonomy): domain Eukaryota; kingdom Viridiplantae; phylum Streptophyta; class Magnoliopsida; order Poales; family Poaceae; genus Poa; species Poa annua. The sequence goes on from CM049436.1 coordinate 45,386,628, forward strand.
GTATATGTAGACGCGTCCCTCGTTCCTCCGTTCCGCTGTAGTTTTGCCGAACGGATTCGCGCACGCGGTTTTCCTTAGGATCGTGCTGAGCGTCCTCCGGGGGATAATTTGCCCCGATCCTCCGGGTGGAGAAGCCGACACGTGTCCCCAACGCCCTGTTTCCCCCACATAAGAAACAAATCCCGATCGAGAGCGCAGGCCATGGCCACGGACAGAAACTAATTCCATCCTCGTCGCTCTGCCGTATTCCGCGGCCGTCGCCGGAGAAGACGCCCGTCCTCGTCGCTCCGCCGTATTCCGCGGCCGTCGCCGGAGAAGACGCCCGTCCTCGTCGCTCCGCCGTATTCCGCGGCCGTCGTCGGAGAAGACGTCGTTGCCGGAGAAGACGCCCTTGGCTCGAAGCTCCGGCCAGAGAACTCGCCGGCCACTGCCGAAACCATCAGAGCATCCTTGATCTACCTGGAATAGAGCATCCCGATCTCTCCTGTAATCACCTGTAGCTGGAATCACCGGCCGGAGCATTGCCGTCCGCCCTGTAGCAAAAAATTCCTTCCTACGATTCGGTAGCAATTTTCTCCTCCTGTGATGCAAAACAGAAGACGGTAGCAAATTTTTCCTTGGGATTCAGAACAGAAGAACAATGGTAGCAATTCTGCTTGCCATGATGCAAAACTGAAGAACATATGTAGCAATTTTTTACTTATGATTGAGAACAGAAGTACATTGGTAGCAATTCTGCTTGCTATGATGCAAAATAAAAGAACACCGGTAGCATTTTTTTACTTCCTATAATGCAAAAACAATGGTAGCAAAATTCTTCTCCCATGATGCAAAACTGAAAGTCATTTGTAGCAACTCTCCATTCTATGATGCAAAAACAGAAACAAAAAATGGTAGCAAAATTCTTCTCCCGCGATGCAAAACTGAAAGTCATTTGTAGCAAAGTTGTTATGCTAATGTAGCAAATAAAATATTATTATCAAGCAAATCCCTCGCTGGCGAGTTCGTCGGAAGCAAAAAAATATGCTAATGTAGCGAACAAAATATGATTATGAAGCAAATCCCTCGCTTACGAACATGTCGGAAGCAAAAAAATTGTGCTAATGTAGCAAATAAAATATGATTATGAAGCAAATCACTCGTTGGCGAGTTCGCCTGAAGCAAAAACAAATGCTATTGTAGCAAACAAAATATGATTATGAAGCAAATTAGTCGTCGGAAGCAAAAAAAAATCCCCCGTTGGTAGCACAACATGGATGATTCACGGTAACATCTTCCTCCAGAGCTTCGGCGAGGAATAGCCTGCTCAAACCATCATCGATGCTTTTACGGAGCAAAACCCGAGCACATAACATTGTTGCGTGTCATCGGTATCAACGTCGCGCGCCTTCAGTAGCATCGCCGGCTTATCGGTAGCAATGTCATATATCGTCACTAGCATCGTCGGCTTGTCGGTAGCAAACACCACGAGAAGTTAGCAGCATCTACGTGTAGCATTATCAGATACCATCGGTCGCATCGCCGGTTCGTCAGCAGCAACGGCGCGCGCCATCAGTAGCATCGTCGCATGCCGTCGGTAGCAACACCTCACGCCGGTAGCATCGTCGGCTAGTCGGTAGCAATGCCATGCGTCGTCGGAAGCAAAAAAAATTTGTGTTGCTCGTAATAAATGCTTATATGGAGAAAAAAAATTCTATTTGTAGAAAAAAATTGTTGTAGCAAATCTTTTTGCCGTGGCATTTTTTTTGCTATTGTAGCAAATGCTTCTAGGGGGAAAAAACAATGTTTCATAGCAATTGTTTTTGCTATTGTAGCGACGTAGCAAAATTGTGCTAATGTTTTGCTATTGAAGCATCCACATACCAAAAAGTGCTCTTACGTAGCAAAATTGTATTGTTGTAGCAATATTAACTTCGGAGACTCACGTAGCAAAATCATTATACTACTATAACAACACCACATAAATATAATAGCAAAACAATTGTTATATTGCAGCAAGTCTGATCTCGTCGGAAACCCTTGTAGCAAAAATTTCTTCAAACACTATGCCGATTTGCATAAAAAGATGAAAAAATCTGCTTGAAACCATACAGAAATTTCTCCTTTCTATGATGCAAAATAATTTATCCTTTCTATAATGCAAAAGAAAAGAACTGTGGTAGCAAATATCTACTTTCTATGAAGCAAAACAAAAAAGGGCAGTGCTTCCTCGTCCCTTGTCCCCGAGGACCCGTCGCCGATCCTTTTAGTCGTTGTTGCTTTACCAGCCAACGACAGTGCTTCCTGCGGCTGTCGACGTTGCTTCCAGCAACCAACACTAGTGCTTCATGCCGCCATGACTGATGCTACTTGCAGCTAATGCCAGAGCTTCCAGCGGCCAACGCCGCTGCTCCTAGCCGCTTTCGCCGATGCAATTCGCAGCCGCCGCCGCCGTCCTGGCCTTCTGCAGCATCCACAACGACGCCGCAAGGTCCACATCGAGCTCAACCACTAGGGCAGCCGCGACGAGGAGCTCGAGCGGCCGGGAGCAGCGCCAGCAGACCGGGCTGGAGAAGGGTCGGGGCGGCCATCGGCTGCCGGCGGCGGCACGGCGACGTCGAAGGCCAGGGACGGCGGGCTTGAGAAGGGACGGGGGCGCCGCGCGGGGACGGCAGGGGCGGCAGGAGCCATCCCAGGCCGCCTGCTTCTCCCCTACCGAAAGGATTTCGCCGCGCCGAGGCAGGCGAGGGAGACGCAGACGGCAGCGATGCGCAAGGAAGCCGTCTCCGCGGCGGCGCTGCACAGGGAGGCTCGAGCGCGGGCGAGGGAGGCGGCGGCGGCGCTGCACAGGCTCGAGCGCGGGCAAGGGGAGGCGGCGTTGCGCAAGGAAGCGTCTCCGCGGCGGCGCTGCACAGGGAAGCCGTTCTCGGCGGCGGAGGCGCGCACGCGCTGGCTGCGGCGGGAGGAGGAGGCGGCCGGGGAGCAGCGGAGCACAGGTAGCGGGGAGCTGAGGCCGCGGCCGGCGAAGGAGCTGCGGCGGCGGCCGCAGGCGCGGCGCCGGCGCGGACCGCGATTGTGGACCGGGAAGGGAAACGGAGCGACTCGCGAGGAAGAGATAAGAGAACACGTTCGCTCGTGGGTGGGTCCCAGCTGTCTCCACGGGCCACGCGGCGCGCAACGGAGGCGGAGGATGCGAGCGCACCGATCCCCCGGGTGATCCCTATCATTTCCCTTTTCCTTACCGGTTATTATCCAGCTAGGCCCAGTGACCTGTGGGACCAACCATAGTATGCCTCACATGTCAGTTGGGGTCTGCTAAACCTGGTAGGAAGGCATGTGCCCATGTGGGTCATTATCTACTATGTGCCCACCAGTTAGTTAATTGCGAGCAGGATGCACTTTGTCGAGTTGGAAACAAAATTGCGGTTTGGTCTTAACCCGAGTGGCCGAGTCGGGTCATCAAATGGGCATATTCGGCTTCTATACCCTCTAGGAGATGGTATCGGATTGTGACAGCTAACTTTGTGGTAGTGGAGCGCACATTTTTTTTGTTGAATATGCCTAACATGTGTACATTAATTCTTTGCAACGGTTTAGGCCCCATTTGGTAGCAAAATATATTTTTAAAATATATTGGAAATACATGATTTTTGAAGATACTATGTGGTTTTAAAATACCTTGAGGTGTTGATTTCTAACCAGAAAGAAGGTGAACAAGAAAGGAGGCCACTTCATGGTCTCGGCGTTCACTAACCCTTCATCTTTCCCTTCTTAATGTTGATAGTCTGCTTTCTACAGTAACTGTCTGCTTGATTTTGAAGATTTCCGGGGTCGTGTCCACATGAGAACAAATAATCGGCACCCCAACCTTCTTTACATATTGAGGTTTCGGCGACATTTGAGGGGGGGGGGGGGGGGGGGGGGTCTCATGCCTATAATGGTTAACAACACGACAAATGCATCACTGTAATGGTTACAATCAAGAGAAATCGTCATTGAGTTAAAGCCTTCACGATCTTCACTATACGATGTCGTGTATAAGGGGAAAGGTGGCACAATGATGAGAACTATGATGTGTGTAACCAACGATACTGTCCTCATACATGAACTGTAGAATAATGAATCTCATAAATTTGTCATAGCACATTATTAACGGCATCAAGATCTATCAAAAGTTTGCGAAATGTACCAAATAGTAACACAACTTTATTATCTACCACATACTCACACGACATCACAAGCAAGACCTGCAACAACTACTGAATCCTCACACTAATCATGAAGCGATACTTGATCACATATCATCATGACTTACAAATCCAATAAGGGCTAGCTTTTATGCGTTTATGATAAATACCATCGTAGAAGCGAAGGGGAGGTCGGGATCAGCTTGAAGAAGAGGCATAACATGTTTATCGCCGCCAACCTTCACTGTGAACGGCGAATGGTGGCAAGATTTTTAGCTGCAAGCTGAAGGGGGTGAAATAGGGCGAGCGAAATGGCGAAGAAATAGGCGAGCGAAATAGCTACAATCGCTCACTTCGCCGCACCCAACAATTCTTATTCACGGGAAAGCCAACCGAAAGATTCGGTTCAGACTTCATAGAGCCGTACAAAATTTCTCCCATCGTATTTTCACAAACGTGCATGAGCTCGCACCATCTCTACACGCAAAGCGGGTGGCTTTGAGTAGCCTTTTCTTGAGGGTCAGTTGCCATGCGGCTTTACAATTGTCCATGCCAAAATCTATTTGCGGCCCAGATAACAAAACATAACTCCCGAGAGCCATGTAGGTAATGTAAGCAACCAAACTCGTCCTAAGTTTTCGAGTTCAGCTTCCAATATCTCAATGTGACCGCACCTTAGAGAGGGTGTTGTAGCAATTCGAGAGCTGCACCCCAAAAACTGCCTCGGAGCTGCACCTCACAACCCAAGATTAATTTCATGATTTATCTGAGATTCAAGATTTTCAAAAAGATTTAAAGACCCACGAATTCTACCAAAATTTGAACTCCTCAAATTGACTTGTTTGATCTGAACTCGTGTAATTCCTACATACCAAACGAGGCTCTACATTCATGACTAAATACCATCTATTAGCATTTTGTCTTTGTATGATTACAGGCCTGGAAAGGCTGCCATTGTCTCCTGGTGCAACTGGTTGGTCTCTCTCAAGACAACAGCCAAAATGCCACCTTCAAGTTAGCTTGAACACTACAACATTTTCATCGGAGAAAAGAATCGATCCGTTAATGAGACTGCAATTGTTGAAGCAGGGGGCCAATACTTTGTGCACCGACGAATAGAGCATCTGCTAGCACGATTGCTCCAACCTGTAGTTACAGCAAGAAGATTACTTTAAAAAAACTTCAGCCAAAAAAAAAGTGTGCATCTCTTTTTCAAATTAAATTACCAATCGGCCCGTGAAGAGCAGCCGATAGCCCCATCCTTCCTTTGCAGCCTGTGCACGCTGCTGATCCGTCCAGCTGAAATAAGGTTGTCCAAATAAGATTTAGGACCAGTACCCTGATGGATGCCACTTAACTACTGGGGGACAATGCTAAATGTTGTTTGTAGAATGCTGTAACACCATTCATCACATAATTATTAAAAAAACCACTATCATGCTTATATCCATGTAAAATGTGATCGGATCGCTGAATTTAGGTTGTTGGCAAACTCATAGCTTGCATCTCATAAGAACAGCCTCAAGGGCCGATTGTAACTTTAATTCTGCTGAATAAAACTCCAGGTTTTACCCGCAAAAAAAAAAAAAAACTCAGTAGAAGAGCTCGGTACACATTTTGGTTAGAAAAATAACATTCACACGTATCATAGGTGAAATAGTTGAGGTCCTGAACTTACCCGAAAAATTCAGAAACCCCACCAATACCAGCAAGCTTGAAAGGCTGGGAACCTTCCCGCTCAAAGTCCTAAAGGAACAAAAAAAAAAAACATGAACTTAGTATAACTCCAAAACAGCAGATGAGGAAATGTGATGAGTCTTACCTCTTCTTCAGCAGCTTCCAGTCCTCCTTGAACCCAGAATAAACTTTCAAAACCAGCATTGTAAAGTTGCTCGGAAGCAGCAATTGATCTGACAAATTTTGGGGGAAATCAGAACAGTCAATCAAAAACGGCAGGATGGACGCTAAAGCGGTAGCACCAATAGAATAAATTACTGGAGCTAGGGCTTTCCAGTGCAATGACAGGAGATTTAGGTTGTTGAAATAGCATATTGTGAATATAAGCAGCATGATATCACTTCATCGGAAAAAAAAAGCAGCATAGTATCAAGACAGCTTGATCAAGTTTAAGATTGGTATAAGCTGATGCCCAGAAAAGTTATAGACAACTTTCTTGTTGCATGGTGAGTCCTAAGATATCAGAAACACAAAAACAATCATTCTTAGGACCACATAAGAATGAACATAACTTCCCCGACGATAAGGAAGGTGAGAAAGCATGTTTATGTGCTGCCAGTGTGTCATGCATCACGACAATTAAGCATCAGTAACTCGGTAAGCGAGCTAACAAGTAACTACCTCAGTCCCTTCTGGCACACCAGGATAATATCTGTATCTTTGGAGAACTTCTCCTCAACCTGTTGTACAAAGTTCCTAGAAATTTGATCTGAAGTCAGTCAACCTAATTGGTACCAAAATGCAAGTCACTAGAGGCTTAAGTTTGACTTATGTTGAGCATACTTATTGAACGACATTGTTGAGATGCCACTCCACCAGCCACCTATGCAAGATGGATGAGACAGCTTAGTCACACTTTGAAGTCTCAAATTATAAACAATGGTAATCTAAGAGTTGAACTAATAAATTTCGCAACATGGAATATCTATCTTGAAATAAAAGACATGTTTTACACTAGTAGATGTGTTTCGTGCACTATTAGATTAGTGTCCAGTCTGGATTGTCTACACTGATACCTTTTATTCCAACTTATACGGTAAAAAAAAAGCAAACAGGGCTAAAAAAAATGTGTGCAAGACAGAGCGAGCAACAGATAAGGCACAACGGCTTTCAGCAGCAGATGGTTGGCATACCCATCATAAAGCTGAATGCTTTCTTGCTGAGGCCATTCAGATCAGACGATGTATCCACATCAAACACAGGAATCCAGGTAGAGCCTTTCACCCAGGCCTGCGAGATGATCAAAGGACAGAGAAAGAATCTGACCATCCGGTTAACTAACACCAGGAATAGCTTTTCGTTGTAACTTGCGGAAAAGATGAACCTTTTGGCGCTCATTCGAGGGCCTAACATCCAGAAGGACCTTGTCCGTCAGTTTGAACGTATAGCCAGCTTCCCTTGGTGTAAGGGTCTTGATTTTCTGCTCCCTGATCTTCCAGGCAGAGCATTCCAGAGCCATACAAAAGTAACAGCAGTTAAGCATTTAGAAATTCACACAGATTATGGATGCCGAATTCAAACAGCAAAACTTGAGCTAGAACATCACTGCAATTTTGAGATGACTGTAACTTTAGAAGAGGTTTGGCCAGAAAACCACAAGAGAGGTGCAGAGAGCTCACCAGCGTCTCCCACCGCCTCCTGGCGGCGGCCATCTCCTTGGCCTGCCTCGTCTCCTCCTCCTCGCCCCCCTGCCCGCCTCCCACTGCCGCCCCCATCCTCACCACTCCACTCCACCTCTGCACGCGCGCAACACCATCAGCAGCAGCAGTTCAGGGCAATGGAAAGCACGGGGAAACGTGGGGTGAAGAGCCAAGGAATAAAAAAGCCGCACCTTTGAAGGGAACAGGCGAGGACACAAGTGACGGGAACGGGAGGAGGAATGCCCTGCGGCGGCTGGGGAGGAGGCGCCGGCGACGAGGCGAGCGAGGCTGAGAGGTGGCGCTGCCATTTTCTTGCTTTCCTCTCAGACAGGCAGGAGGTTCTAGCGGTAGCTCTATCCCGTACCCGGCTCTGCAATTGGCTAAGGCGCGTGGGCAACTGCACACATTGTGGGGACTGGAGAACTGGACAGATGCTCAAGCCTGGAACAAACACAGCTGACAGTACAAGCCTGGCTGCTGCTGCTGCTACTACTAGCAATAATTCATAGGCTAGACATGACATTTGTGAAGTGTTCGATGTTAATTCCCCCAAAAAAAGATGCTTAATGTTACACACAGTAATTCGGTCAACGCAGCCGAATTACATTCAGAACAATGTTGACTTCAGACTGAGAGAAGATTCATACAATACAACAAATCGAGTGACCTCCACTTATCTTAATTCATGGATCACACGTGCCACATAAAAATATATAAGAAACCCGTGATATCTAAAATTATCATTAAGACGATACATGCAGTCTATCTAAAACAGTCTTCATCTTCAAGACGATTCTGGGCTTCTCCATAGGTGCAGCTTACTCCGTCGCATAACATTACCGCCTTTCTGAATTCTGAGCACATGGAGCACCAGCTGGCAACTGCTGCTGCTAATAACTGGCAACCGGCCGGCGTCCATACACCATAACTCATGCCGATCTGGTGTTGATCTTCACATGTACACTTTTGACAGCAGCTGCTGGGCAAGGTACTGCCCTTCCGGCTCCTCCAGATGTTTTTTGTCCATCAGATAGGTTTCTAGATTATTGATAGCCTCTGGCTGAACTTTCGAGCCTTGTTCTTTCAAAGCTGGTATGAACTGCCGTGATATCACATCTAGAATTTTCATGAACTGCGATCCATATTTCTTGTAAAGTGCAAAACCAGCCATCTACAAAGAGCACAATCCTTGTCAGCTACATATGTGCATGCACAAACACTCAGACATGCACAGAAGATTTCTACCTTGAGGAAAGCATGAAGGGCAAAAGCAGTGGCTGTTATGGCTGGGAGAGTATTGAGGAACATTCCAAGCCATTTCCATCCTTCAGCTAGGCCATGTGGATGCCGCACACCTTTAATTTCTGTCTGCAGACAACGTTATGCGGTCATATTTCTGTTCTATTGCAAAACAACAGTTTTGTGATAGCATTTAAATAATAATGTGATAGCATAAAACATGGTATGCATAACGTGCCAAAAGTTTATCATATACATTGCGCAAACCATGGATAACCGTAATTTGTATTTTATATGCGGTGTATTACTGTGCTCGAATTAAAACTAAAGGAGCGCAATCAACAGGAAAACAGTCAATTAGTTTGGGAATAGGCAGAACATTCAATCCATATCTACCACCAACGACTAATTAGACTTAATTGCTATTTTTAGCAAACAGGTGATGCCTAGACAAGGATACACACCTGAATCATGGCAGCATACAGCTTGACGTATGCAACAGCATTTACCAAATAGGCCTCAGTGCTCTGAAGTTTTCCATCTTCCTCTTGGTAGCCAATAAGCCTGAAGTAATCTGTGTTCCGTGCTTGTGCCTATGAAATTACAGATCATGAGACAATCCAAATGCATGAGCCCAAACTAATATCAGACTAGTAGATATTTTGAACCATAAAACCAGGTGCATTCACAGTTATGAAACATAGATATAATATAATTCAGAGGGTTGCAATATTGTATCTTTTGGGCACATAGTGCAAGACACGGCAACACCAAAACATAAACAAGATTTTCCCTACCTTAAATAAGATAAGAAAGCGCAACAATGCTGAAAAGTTCAGTGACATGCAGGCTTACATTTAAAGCATGCAGATGTTTTGGAACTGTGTACATGCAAACTTTGTGGAACTCGGCTAAAAGATAATCCATTGCATCTGGTACCTGAGCATAAAAATGTGTCACATGAAAAAACAATTGAATGCATTTTCTTTGTACTTCTTATCAAACTGCATTAAAAGATGATTTAAGCACTGGACAGGTAACTGATTGATTATCATTATACTAGCACTGCAGCAAAGACTGCACGTGTCCAAAGCTATATAAATTAGGAAAAGTCACATCTTCATAGCAATATGAGGTTGCATACTTTTCAGACAGAAAAATTAACAACATATGTCGCGACAGAACATCTACAGTGGCCCTATGTTTATAGGCGCCAAGTGGCACTTCTATATCTGAGCTATGCGAAGACACCTTTTAAACATGGCACAAAATTTAAATAAAAAATAATTTTGTCAGACTTCAGTACAGCACAATTCAAGCCGATATGTCATGTAAGCAGACTATATTTCCAACAGACTGCTTTAAATATCACAGTTCACATTAAGTCCTGGTAACCATGCACTTCAGCCTTCCGCAATGTCAAAGATATGTTATATGTACCGAACTTGCAAGAAAGAACTATGTTACATCGGAAAGTTAACAGAATTTTCAGCTTTGCTCAACTATATAGTAATGTTAGCATTGAATTAACACAAACTAAGTACCCCCGCCAATCCATATTGATTGTCTCTGAATCGGATGTATCTAGACATATTTTAGTGCTAGATACATCCGATTCAGCGACAATTAATATGGATCCGAGGGAGTAGCAAATTTTAGGGATCGATTCTCTAGGTAATGACTAATGGGTAATAACATACTGTAAAACAAATACAAAAGATACCTGATTGGTGACCAACAGCATGACATATCCACAAGCAAAGGCAAGATTTCCAAAGGTTTTGTCCTTTGGATTTCTACTTTTGACTATTGAAATCATCTGCAAAATAAACATCAGGTAAATTATTGATGTGTCAAAGTGCCAGAGAGGAGAGGGAGAGAAAAATTAGGGAATTGCTTGATCATAGATGGGTATGCTACACACCCCCACTATACGTGGAAGCTTACTTAGTCCTCGAGGAACATAATCCCAAGGATATTATTCTGTAACTCTAATCTGGCCTATATCTTTCATATAAAAATAATCTGACCATGCACATAACATATGCAGCTAACACCAATGATGCAAAGAAGAAGAAAAGGCTTATGCCATTCCAGGACTTAAATTTAAGAATTTATCCATGAGACATTAAGAAGTTAATTATGTGGAAACAGAATAATGTATGGTTGAAACCTATAAAGCAGGTGGTTTCTGCTTAAAATCTGTTTGTTTTTTTCTGCATTTTTTCTTGAGATGTTTCATACTCAAATGATTGAAGCATAGGTACTAATATACATTCCATTTGGAAATGCAATCAAAGAGAGTTTTCAGATGTTGAATCAGATAAAAAAAACTTCGAGAAAACACAAAGGACCTTTACAATTTATTTCATTGAATCAGATAATAGCATAGAAATCCTGTACTGATCAGTGATCAGTCCAGGATTACCGGTCAGCAACCAACGGGTTTCCAAACCCTGCACAGCATGGTAGCAGTATGGAAGGGTTCTGAATACAACCGGTGATGTGCCGCTGTATCTTCCCTAAGATATATTTATATGTCTAGTAATTTTATAAATGTGCAGATCATATTTGCTAATGTTCCACTTGGAAGAAGTAGTTATATTGTTAAGGACTAAAATTAATGGCAGTTGCTTGGTTTTTACATCAAGGAGTAGATTTCCGCAGTTACTAGTTTTAATTCATACATGGGTGCCTAAGTGTGTTTGGAACAAAAAATAGCAGCTACAAGAAAACAGGTCATTTAGACTGTAATATGAAGACTATACAAATACAACAAATCAAGTTGTAATACCATGTTTCTCCCCAAAACAAAAGGTGCCACCATCATGGCACCAGCTAAATTACATATTATGGCCTAAACAAGAAAACCAGGATTTGCCAGTGATTACATTTCACAAAGGAAGTGTTTAAGCCGTGATTAACATGTGTAACTCCACTCATACTTATATAGAACCAATCCTGCCAAGCCATGCATGCATGACCATGCTATAGCCTATAGGCCCCTAGAACTTGTTTGCTATGCCCGGCATATATCATGAAGTTCTTCCAAAATGAAAATAAAAAGAGAAAGTAGCTACCTTGTCTGCAAATAAGCGACATGCAATTGGACGAGGACAATCTTGTCCATCTAAAGCTTTAATAAGCTCATTGGCCCTGGCTCTGCAAGGAACAATTAAGTAAGAATTTAAGTTAAATAAGAGCTCAGATGAAATACTGAAGTAAACAGCAACTGATATGAATAAAAAATAACTAACTAGTATTTGCATTTATCGTACACACGCAAATTGAGAAAAGGAGAAGAGCTGAACAATAAGTTTAAAGGTGCAAGCTACTGGACCATCTCGGATAAATATTAACTTGAATAGTTAATGTCATGGTAAACAATCATTCTCGCGGTATGTTGATCACATTATGGTTCCTTATGTACTCATAAAAAAGGACCGTGCTATTAAGGGCACGTGCCCCAGATTAGCTTTCCGTGGGCACGGAAAGAATATGGCAACCGAGGTTTGCATGCAGCAGACACGTAGATTCCTTATGGATATTAGAGTTTAAAAATGTTTTCTTTCTCAAACCGTAAATCAAATTTCAAATCCGCTTTCATGGTTGACTTTGTCGCGACCAGATCTTCAAAACTAAATCCCATCTTGATATGTTTTCACAACATTTTTTTCTGACCCAAATTACCAGATTATAGTCACTTAGTCACCAGGTATTGTCAAGTTGGTTGCCAGATTAAAATCAAATGGTTACCTGGTTATTTGAACTTCTTTACTCACCAACGTAATCCTTTCATGATGGCATTACATGTTTTACGTGTTTTGAATGAATCAAATACTCATTACTTGACGTGTAATATGGCAACTACGATAATACCTCGCAACTAAAGGCGAAAATAAAGTTCGTCAAAACATATTAAGATGGGATCTTGTTTTGAAGTTCTCGTCGATCCGAACCCAACGGTGAAAACGGATCGTCAGTCAGATTAACAGTTAAAGAGATAATTTAATTTGAATTTTCGGTTATGGAAAAGATTCCTTTCATGCATGTATGACGTTTGTCTCACGCCCATATAGGGGAGATCCCTAACATGCACCCGCCGGACACAGGAGTTCCGTGGGGCACGGACGCTAGATAGATTAACCGCATAAAAAAACAGTGATGTAACCTGCTTCTCATTTCCCAAACCATTTGGAATCACTACAATATATATTAATCTTTCCAGTGTACAGAACAACAATTCAGTCCCTCAATTTACTATAAATAGCAAGCCTTTCACTTTCGGCGAGAGCACTGAACCACTCCGTCCTGGCATTTATTTGAACCACTGATGATTTTATAAGTTCTACAACTTGACTTAATTATGGCATATGAATAACTAATTATCTGAATTATCGATATCCCTACTTCTGTCACTCAGCAACAGAACCAAGCATTTTTCTCGAAGAAACAAGGTCTTGGTAACCAGTACTGAGCCAAGAATTTAGCCAAAACATGAGTTTGCTTATTATTGAGCGTAACCGCGTAACACAAAACCATGAATCCACAATGCCCACCAGGCTTATTTTAACACTTAGCAGCATATGCAGGATAATTTAGATGAGGGAATATATGTAACAGCCACATAGCATTGGAAATAACTTTAACCTTACTACCATAATGCCTTACGGGCATGTATTATGGTTGTCATTTTATTAATATTGCATTAATGTGGATGATGATGGTTCTTTAATTTTCCAATAGCACTTACAAAGCTAGTCCAAAGATGTTACAATAGTAGCTTTCTTGTATTTTCACATGTCCTTATCCAAACTGAACTCTAGGCTTTAAGAAGTATAATAGTTTGTAAGATGTATACTTACTTGACACTGTCAGTAGTCGGCATAAGTTTACTAATAGACTTCCCAATTTGTCGGTCACATCGGCTATACTCCTGCACAATAGAACATGGTATCAGTCAAATACAGACATACAGGTAAGCAGTATGCTACATATAGGTCAAGAGCTAACATATAGCAGTACTATTGAAACCGGGAAAGGCTCGACAGATCAGAATTATTAAATCAACCAGTCGCGGAAAGTTGTTCCAAATTGCAGTTATAGACATAGATCCTTCAGAGAAAATTAGACCTTGCTGAGGTAAATGTTTGATGGAACTTGGTCATGTAATGCGCGCCTCCGCGATTCCGATTTTAATCCAGAACTATCAGCATAGACTTTGATCCCTGCTATAAATAAGACAATTAATTAATTAACAGCAATTCCTATAAATCAAGATTCAACAGATAACAGTTTTCTTCCTTGAACGAGGGAAAAGACTTTGCCCCACTTTTCGACTGAGAATGGAGTGATAGCAATGTAGTTGGAAACCAACGAATAGGATAGGTAGCAATAATAATTGATAAAAAAATGGATTATTGGTCAGTTGTGAATGCATGAAGGTGCAAATAACAGGGCTTTATTTCCATTCAATTTATGGGTGTGTTCTTAGGATGTGTTTGGTTGGGGGTTCAGACTGCATGGGTTGGGGCGAACCATATTTTGCCGGGCCACCCCATTCGTCCGAGTGTTTGGTTGTCTGGTTGGAGCGAACCGAGTTTCGTGTTTGGTTTCCTGAGTGGGAGTGAGTGGAACAAACCACTCTCGTGTTTGGTTGATTGAGCGAACCATAAAAAGTGAGAAAACAGTTTCCTAGGTCGTCGAAGGCAGTGCGGGGGACGACGGCGGTGTGGGGCGGCGGAGATCCTCGTCACTGGGGGAGCTAGGGTGTGGGGCGACGGAGATCCTTCACCTAGGCGACAAAGCGAGGGGGCGGGCTGGGGGAGCTCGCCCGCGTGAGGCAGAGGGCGCGACGGTGAAGGAGCGGGAGGGTGGCGCGTGGAGCTCGGGGCAAACGGTGCCGGTCTCCCTTGCCGCCGCTCACAGGTCGCCGCCGCCGCGGATCTTGGGAGGGAAGCCTCCGGCGGCGCGGATCTGGGAGGGGAGCGTGGGGAGCGAGGGGAGCGTGCGGGAGCGAGAGGTGGGTGCGGGCGAGAGGTGGGTGCGGGGGTGAGCGACTCCACTCACGGGGCCGGGTGACTCCACCGATAATACCGATTCGCCCGACCCAGCATCTTTGGGGTATATTCCCTCCGTGGCCGCTCCACCCCCTACCCGCTCGCGAACCAAACACAGGGCGAACCGGTGCGACTCGACTCGACTCGACGCGAGTCCCCCAACCAAACACACCCTTAAAGCGCACACTCTGTGTTTCATGCAAGAACTACACAACCCCTAGAATCCAACACACAGATTTTTATTAAGAGAATATAGGCCGCAGTGCAACAGCATAGCTTGCGGGAGCAGTTTAGTCAAAAGCTCACAAAATGCTCCTTCGGAACACTGAACTTGGCTTGCAGGAGCACATACGGCCCAAAAGACACCACCGCGTCGTATAACGCCAACCTGGCTCATGGGACATTTAAGTTGAACGTGCGACGAACGCACTTGACCTCCCAGCGAGCCTCACTCCTTCCTCAACCTCCCGAACTCCCCTCCAAATCCCTGGTGAGTTTGCTAGTGTCGGCTCCAAAAAATCCTAGTACCCCTGACACGTCGGCGGTAACAGCGTCATGGCGTAGTTTGGATCCTAAGTGCTCCCATAGGACAAGTTAAAGGTCCGGAAAGTGAGCTACGTTGTTGTACTGGTGGTATATTTACACAAATTTTCAAATTACAAGCTTCAATCATAATTGTATACATACTGAAGTGTGTCTAAAAACGTGTATCTCCACCCAGGTTCAGCCTCCTATATTCTTTCTACTTTTCTCCTACTTCAAAAGGTTCTGAAATATTTGGAAAAATTGCATGCATGTAGAACATGCTAGTACATGTAAACTTGCAAAATCTGGTAAAAAATATGACTCCATGAACCATGCACACAACAAACAAATTGTGCGTATTTGGATAGCATACTGTTAACTACTCAGCCTTGTACTAGTTTGCTATTTTTGTATCAGATTTTGCAAGTATACATGCTATGTCTGGATGAACATCCATGCTTTATTTTCAACCTATTCCACGGCTACTTGAAATGGGCGAAGAGGATAGGAATTATTTTGTGCGAATTGACCCGATTTGCTAGTTAGCTATTTTTGTATCAGATTTTGCAAGTATACATGCTACGTCTGGATGAACATCCATGAAATTATTTCAACTTATTCCACAGCTACTTGAAATGGGCAAAGAGGATAGGAATTATTGTGTGCGAATTGACCCGATTTGAGAAAACTCTTCTTCATAACTTGTGCCAGAAGTAACTCCAGTTTAAACACACAAAATAAGATTAAATTATTGAGTAAATGGTTAACAAGCATTTGCACGTCTTTTCATTAAGAGGAGGAAAAATGTTACTACGGGAGTTTAAGAGTAACTGCAGAAGTCAGCTTGTAAATCAGTTCTACAGAAGTGAAGCGCACCTGTTAATTCTGATTTGATTTCAATATTGTTTGCCGTTGTTGCATGTGCAACACTGTTCTGAGAAATTTGGCTGGATGTGGAAACCGCTTCTGCCCTTGATTTAGCAGCTTCTTTTTCTACAGCTTCCTTTTTAGCAGCCTCGTATGCTGCTTTCTGTGCTTCAGCTGCTGATTTTGCAGCTGCCTTCTGCCTGGCCTGCATCATTGTTCAAGAAATTTCAGGTTACCTGTGCATGCATTTAATTGACTAGCAGTAAAGTGAAGATATTTTTCCCGAAATAACAATTGCTAGTAAAAAAAAGGAGGAAAAAGCAGAATGCATAACTGGAGGGAAAAGGTAACAGCAACCAACAAAAAAATTAAAAAAATAGATGGAACTAAATTTTGCAAAAACGAACTAAGAGCATCTCCACCGGGGGCCTCTAAAAGACCCCCTAAAGGCCCTTTGGGGGTTCGGACACCAAAAACGTGCACCAGCGGCACCCCCCAAAGCCTCGCCCCGAGCGATTTTATGTCCAGCACCCCCTATAGGGCCTCTATACTTGGAGGCCCTCCTGGGGGTGCCGGACATCGACTCGGCCATGGCCAGCGCTGGCCCGCCCGTCATACACACAACGCGCCGCGGCCATTTTAATGAAGGCGCGCAGGAGGCCGTTCCGCCGCGTTTAATGTCGACGAGTCGCCGGGCAGTCTCACAGGCGATGGGACGGGACGGCAGGCGATGCGACGAGGCGGCGGAGGCAGGCCTGCCGGCACGCGTCGCATTAACGCCGGACAGCGTGCGCGGCAGTCGACGCTGCGCGACAGTCCACGCAACGCAGCGCATTTACGCCGGTGCGGAAGCTCGCGCACCGCCCCCTCCCCTGCCGCCCTTAAATCCCCTCCCCACGGCGCCCTCTCTCCCACACCGCCCTCTGTTCTCTACCTCTCCGGCACCCTCCGTCGTCCACACCGCCCTCGACCTCTGCGTCCATGGCGAACCACTGGGAGGGCAGCAGCGGGCGCACGGTCTCCACCGAAGAGGCGTGGGACCTGTACTGCTACGGCCTGCTGGTGCCACCGGACGCGCGTCTGCCCACAGGGTGGCGCACGTCCCCTTTCGGCGGCCTCCCCGTGCCGGCGCTGCCGGAGACGGAGGACCAGATCCGGCGCGACATCGCGCGTCGCCGGTCCTGGCTGACCCCGCACGAGCGCACCCTCGCCGAGTACGACGACGCCAACTGGGGAGCGTGGATGCGGCGGTTCCGGCGCGAGCAGACGGAGGCGCTCTCGTTCTACGACGGCCCGAGAAGGCCGGGCCGCCACAACGCGGAAGGCCGCCACCGGTGGTGGGACACCACAGGCCACACGGTGGAGTCCGCCATCACCGCCGCGCGCCAGCACGCAAGAACGGGGAACGCCACCCCGTTGCGGCTGCTGCCCGTGCGGCCACGGCACCAGGAGGTGCAGCAGCCGCAGCCACCGCCCGGTGAAGGACGAGCCCCGCTCGCCTCCGCCTCGTGGAGGCACCGGCATCGTCATCCGCGAACGCCGCGAACAACGGCGTACGCCACCACGCGGACGGCTGTACCTGCGCCGCCCCAGGACGCCTCCACCTCCCGTGGAGACGATCCCGTACGGGTACGACGTGCCGTCCCCGCTGCGGAACGAGCACGACGGCGACAGCCCCGGGTTCCTGGCCGTAATCGCGGACTCGGTGACCACCATCGAGCGCGACAGCCCCGGCTACCTCGCCGCCATCGCGGACTCGGTGACAACGGCGGCCTCGTCCTCCTCCGGCGGCGCCTCCTGCAGCCGTGCACCGCCTCGCCATGACGGCGCGTCCAACAGCCTGGGCGGATCGGGCTCCTCCTCCGCCTACATCGTGGTCGACGACGACGACGACGACGACGGAGCGGCGACGACATGGCGTGGCTGGAGGACTAGGCTAGGGTTTAGATTAGAATCGTTTAGTTTAATTTCAATCGTTTGAATCGTGTAAGTTTGAAATGTTTGTATTGTTCATGTTTGTGTTGTTCATCGGCGCCGGTTCGCGCGCCCGCAAGGTGTTCGACCGTTTGCGCGCGTTTGGGGGGTGGGCCTTTGGGGAGTGCCGCTGTGGGCGGCCTCTAAATGTTGACCGGACATGTGTCCGGCACCCCCAAAGGAGGCCCAATTGGGGGGTGCCGGACACACATTTAGAGGCCCCCGGTGGAGATGTTGTAAGGCCCCAAATTAACAAATCATGTCTATAAAAACAGATCAACTTAACAAAAATCTGAGAAAATGAACCTCTGCTTCTTGTCTGGTCCTCTCCTGCTTTATTTTTTCTTCCTTCATAGATTGCTCCCTTCTTTTAGCTTCCTCAACAGCTGCATCATCTCTTATTCGACGTTCCACGATCTGGGATTTCTGTTCATGATCCCTTTGGACCACAGACAAGTGCTTATCGAGTACTTCTGCACTGCAAGAAGCAATAACATGACATGATACTCAGTCTAACAAATGATTACTATAGTTTAAAGTGTTACGAAGTTTTCCAACATCTATCATGTGAGTCTGTAACTCATAAAGGAACATTATCTATCTACAAACCCTATCAAGCAACGTTTCTGAATAAATAGAACTAAGATTGAATTGGAATGTTGGGCTTTCCAAAGTATAATTGTCAGATGTCATAATAACAGTGCAGAGATCTACATAATTAATATAATGATATAACATTGTCAAAAAAAAATATAATGATATAACACACAGTTTAACATAAGATACTCCTACAACAAGCAGGCAAATGACATTCTGAAGAAGAAGAAAGGAAATGCACAACTGATATAAAGGCCACAAGCCCCCAATAGAATATCCATTAGGACGGTAAGATGGATATGCTACCAAAGGGACAGATTAGATAATCAGACATTTTATTGAACAGTCAAGAACCTTAGGTCCTGTAATCTCATCATTTGAACAAACTCCGCACTACAAGCATACTAGCATAGTGTATATTTATCTATATATTATGCATGGCACAGTTCAACAAGTTGTGAGCAAAAAATGCAGACTTAGTATGCAAATTAGTACAGGTTGCACTTGAAGGTTGAAACCTGAGACTTAAAAAACATCCTTGCTCACATAGGTAACATGTTTAACCGAATTAAAAGCAGGGATGGTGTATAATGGAAGCAACACCAAACAGAGTACCAAACTAGACTAGCAGCATATTGCCTATAGTCATCAGTCATCCAACGATCTAACAGAGATATATTAAGTGGTTCCACATATAACCATGAATTTGCTCTTCTATAAATGTTTAGATTAGTAATCGATTGAAGAAAAAAGGTTTTAAAGTAAGTTTTACGGCCTTCAGCCTTTCATAAATTACGCCTATTTACTCATGAGATAAACGGATTGAAATAGAATATTAGAAATAAGCTACGCTGATTTCCAATCCATAAACTCTCTATGCCATCAAAGTTTGATGATAACAAAATTTGAGTCATAGTAAATAGAGATGGAATAATTTTACAAAGATACCAGCATTTCAAACACTGCAGTCTTGAAAAACTAGGACTAACTAGCAAATTAGCTTGTAATTTACCAAAAAAATACCAGTAACAAAAGATGATATGATATCATGAAGCTTAATGCTGGAATAGTATTAAGAACTTCCTTTGTATCTTAATGTTATTCACCAAAGATACAGTAAAACATAGAATTTCTCTGAAATTTCTAAAAAAAGTATAGTATTTTTTTAAGAGGAATTAGAAATGATAAATGAGTACGTACATTTTTCTCTGGAATTGGACATCTAGCCTTCTATCTAACTCCTTTCGTGATTCTGCATATTTCTGAAGTTTTGCAAATGCAGAAATTGTTCTCTGGATTTCATTTTGGTGGCATACATCCAGTGAAGATAGCTTGCTTCTAACTTCCTCCTGAAGGTCAAACTTCATGAGTGAAGAAAACAAACTATTTGTTAGAAAGGAACAAAAGAGTAGAATGCCTAGTACACACCTGGATTTTAAGATGATGCTCGCGTTCCAGCTCAACCAGAATGCTCTTTTCTGGACTCCTTTTCTCCATCAAGTGGTATGGTGTACATCTAGAATCTAATTCATCGTCTGATTCTTCGAAGCTACTAGGAATAAGCAAATGGTAGATGATTTGGGGTAAAGCCTAGAGGCTTTTGATTAATTAATATAACATAGCGATCGGTTAGGTGATATTGGCAAACTAGGACACGTGATTTTCATTAAGAAAATGCAACTGCAGGAACCAAATTGCAGTATCAAACTCTCACCTCAATTCAAGATCATTACATGAGAACCTCGCTCCGGTGGTCACAAGAGCCTGGGCATCCTCGTCACTGCTATCGTCTTCCTCTTCCGAGTCATCTTCCTCCTCAACACGCATCACAAAGGCCTTCTCCCTTCTGCCGCTAGCCCTAAATAAACAAACAAAAAAGTAGAGTCAGATGCAACTGCAAATCAAACGAGCGTAAACTGCAAGAGAGATGAGAGATACCACTCTGGAGGCTGCTTGAGGGGCGTGGGCTGCACGGCCCGGCGGGTTGCTTGGAGAGCGTCGAGCTCGGTGAAGACGTCGCCGAGGGTCCAGCTCGGGTGGGGGTCGAGAGCCTTGGGGCACCGCAGCTCCATGCGTGGGAACGCCCTGCAAGGGATGGGGTGCAGAGGAGGTAGGTGAGGTCAGTCTGGACGAACACCAGCTCAGATGGATGAAGTGGGGGTGCGAGAAACGACATTGCCAACATACTCGTAGTACAGCACAGGAGTTAGGAATAACACACTATGGTCTTAGGTGCGTATTTAAAATTCTAGTACACTTCAGTTTGACTACAATATGATCAAAAGAGAAGCAGTGTCTCCACGGTCCTCTTCATTCTTCAATAATTCTAGTAGGATAAATCAACTCTACTACAATTGACTAGGATTCATTTGATAGCAAAGCTAGAGCATCAAAATCAGTACAAGTAGCAAAGCACCGCCAAATCCACAGTTGCATAGTTTGGAGGTTGAACCTGACTGCCATAGTGCCGCTGGAGGCTTGGAGCGTCTGCTGGCCCTGCTGCTGCACGGCGCCGGCGACGGGCAGGACGGGAAGAATGCCGTTGGCCCCGGGACGCCCGCGCCTCCCTGCTACCGGCTAGGGTTAGGGGGGGGGGGGGGGGGGGGGGTGAACTGAGGAACCGCGGGACGGCGAGCGTGTGGCCGGCGCGGCGGGAGGAGTGGGCGGGGAAGGGGGATTTAGAAGAGGATCCCGGGAGTGCCGGGTGGTCTCGTCGAAGCCGGAAGCTGGGCTCGGAGTTGATGGTGTATCGGCGACGGCGAGGCGGCGCGTGGTGGCCGGGACCCCGCCGGCCTCTTTAAACCCGTCAAGTCAGCGTCGAACAAACGCGGACTAGACACACGACGCCCGCTGCTGAGCTCCACCCGGACTCCGTCCGTCTCTAACCGCGCCGGGAGGCCTACTAGCGATGGGCGGATCCAGAGGGTGGACAAGGTGAGAGCTGTGGCCCATCCTGGGATACTGCGACGGCCCACATACCCATTGCTTGAAAAAAAGGCCCAACTTCGGTCCCATGACTACCGATCCATTCCAGGGCCGCGCAGTGACTATACCTGGCCAAACGGGCCGTGCTTGTCGGGCCGGCCCGAGGCACGCATTTTGCGGCCCGGCACGAGCACGGCCCGGCCCGTCTGTAATCGTGCCGTGCCTCGGCCCGGCACGCCACGGGCCCGTGCCCAACTCGGAGGAAAGGCACGCGGGCCGGCCCGGCACGGCACCGTTGCTTTCGTGCCGGCCCGTGGCCCGCCAGGCACGGCACGGCCCGGCGGCACGTTGCGGGACGCCGGCGGGGAGCGGGGGGTGGCGACGCGGCGTGGGCACGCGGGCACGCGGGCGGCACGCGGGACGCCGGCGGGGAGCGTGGTCGACGGGCCGTTGTCGGGCCGGCGTGGGCCTGGCGTGCCGTGCCGGCACGCTACCGGCACGCCGCGCGCGGCACGATGGCCCGATAAGCCCGGTGGCGGCCCGTTAGGCACGGGAAATTGTTTTTTATTCGTTTTTCAAAATTTGAACTTCAAACAGCTCTATTTTTTGCTATAAAAAGGGCCTCACATCCCCTACATTCACATGCCGGAGGACCCCGAGTTATTGGCTGCGATGGAGAACTTTCATATCCAGGACAATGAAGAATAATAGTTATTTTTCCTCTTTGTAATTTTATTTCTATTTTTGTAATTTGAACTCGGTCTGTAATATGAACAATTAAGTAGGAGAGCAGCAAGTTTCAGACGCACTCTTTCCTTACCAGGGTACCCGAGGGGACTGGAAGGTTTTAATGAGGCGGCTTGCTAGCTAAATAAAATTATTATGATCATATCAAACTATGTCTTGTGTTTTTTTATTATAAGAAAGATAAAACATCATAAAACAACATAAAACATCATAAACCAATATAAAACATCATAAAAGGGGGAAAAAACATAAAACATGATAAAAAACAGCTTAAAATTAAAAAACAAAAAAAAACGTGCCTACCGTGCCGGCCGGGCCGTGCCGGGCCGCCGGGCCCATAACGTGCCGGCCGTGCCGTGCCTGAGGCCGCACGCAGGCACGCGGGCCGGCCCGAGCACGGCCCGTTAGGCTAACGGGCCTGGCGTGCCGGGCCGCTATCGGGCCGGGCCTCAGGCGACGCGTGCCGTGCCGTGCCGGGCCGGCCCGATGGCCAGGTATAGCAGTGACTCGTTCGATTCGATAGAGACGCTGCCACTCGCCGTCCCTTGCCCTGCGCTCCCTCCCCCACAGGAGTTCCTCCTTCCCGTCTGCCCGCCTCCCTCCCGTCCCGTCCCCGGTTCCCCTATCCCTAGCCGAGAAGCAGGGAGCCCCGCGCCCGCCCCAGTGCCGCCGCGCTAGCGCCAATCCGTTCCGTCCCGTCCACCCTCCGGCGGCGTGCAGCAGCCAGAAGCACATCAGGCCCTCCAACACAATCTTCCAGCTCAGACTTCAGAGATGGCGGACGGGTCGTTTTTTGATAGGATGGTCTCCCAGCTGCGGTCGAAATCCAAGTGAGGAAAACCCTCGCAGCTCTAAAGCCTACGATTTGGTTCTTTTTTCCATATTTCTCAGTCTATGCATTTTTCAGCAATAACATGTAGTACAAACTCGTTACCTCCTCTGTATACCTAATTCTATTTTTTTCTGCGCTATGGACGAACTTAAACACACATTCTCTTCAGTCTATATTCTGTAGTGCGTGCAAGCAATTGCTTGAATATTGTTGCACTAAAAAGGTTAGAGAACCTGTAAGATGTAACTTGCACTCAGCCACTCACTCTGGAAGTCATTGTTCACACTCACTTTGGAAGTTATTATTCGCCCTCACTTAGCTGCAGGAATTACTTTGTTATGCATTTTCCTTCTATGCACGAATCATTTCCCTTCCTCTTACGTCTATTACCATTTTTATTATGTTTTCACCATCTTGATTATATTGAAGGTACTACACTGGATATCCCAAGGATCTGGGGCCATCAAGAATTATACCATTCACGTCTGAGCGCCAGTTTGTGCAGCTATTAAATGAAGGGCGGCCTGTGGTTGTGGCCTTCACCATTAAGTATGTTATGCTCGCGTTTCTTTACAGAAACACATGAAAGAATAGTTAAAGGGTCCTGTGTGAAAAGCTATGCACAAGTCACAACAGTAATGAAATTGCTTTTGTAGGTGCACTTATACACAGCATCTTGACAAAGTATTGGAGGAAGCTGCTGCTACATTTTATCCTCATGTAAAGTTTGTCCGCGTAAGTACACACAATATGCCACAAAAGTAGTTTTAGGTCACTTGCACTATGCTTTTCTATGTTTTCAAATTACCATGGCTCGGTATTATGGAACACTGTAATGGTAGGCTTGCTGTCTTTACTGCATGTTAAAATTTAAAACCCTGTAGTTGTTCCTATCTAGTTTAAATTTATAGAAACGTAAAAATAACACTACCTTTGGCGATGATCGCAAGGGTTGATCTAATGCATCACAAAGTTGATTGATTTTAGACTTCTATTGAGCTTCAGGTACATGTGTGGAAGCTCTTCCTTGTTTTGCAAATATATCTTCGATGATCTTTTTCAAGGCTTTTATTTCACCTGCAGGATATGCAGATACAGGGAAATCTTAGATGTCTGAATAGTTATACTCTCTTCATTTGATGATCGTAGGTAGTATTATGACAAGTACAACAATACATTCATTTAATACAAGATAGTGTAATTGCCTGCCTGTCAAATACCCAAATGAAACTGTCATTTTTAATTTCCTTTTCCTTTGGATGCTTTTAACTTGGGTAATAATATCATAGTACATTATGCTTGAAATTTGTGGCTTCTTGTTTCTCATATATATGGATTGTGACTGCAGCCATCAGTTTTGCATTTAGTCTCAACCAAATAAGAATAGTTTATTTTGTTGTCTGTTTTCAGGTCCTTGTTTCTCATCTATATGAACTGCTATTTCTTCCATTGGTTTTGCATTTACCTCAAACAAATACTAATTGATTTCTTTTTTGTATTTTGCCAGGTGGAATGCCCAAAGTATCCTAGTTTTTGCCTCACGAGGCAAAAGACCGAGTATCCATTTCTTGAAGTATTTTACAACCCAGAACAGGTTACATTATTCACTTGAACGTTTTATAGGTTTACACTTTACACATGTTGCCATTTCTTGCTTATTACTTCGAATTATGCTGTCATTAACATGTTCGTCGAAAAGACAATCTTAAATATTGATATTATATTGTTTTTTAATCTTTGTGGCTAGAGAATGACAAGCTTCTAAATCCTTACGTGTGTTAATGGCTGGAGAATCGTTAAAGGATCAAACTTCTTTCTGCACGCAACCATCAGCAGTTTGGAAGTCATATGCCCTAGCTTGAGAGAAATTTCAATAACAGTATCTCTATACGTGCCGATCCTGTGGATAGTGAAAAGTACAAATTGCTATGGACATCTAATTTGCAGCCACCATTACAACACTTCCTGGGGTAGCAGGACAGTACTAGCTCGTTTGGGGGAGAATAGACTATGTTTTCAGGAAACGTGTGTGTTGTGTAGGTCTAGAGATCCGTTGCATCCATGGTCAGACCAGGATTCATGTTTTCAATGGCATGCCATTTTCGCATAGGAGAAGGACCTGCTATGATAACTTGCTAAAAGGATGCTCACTTTTTGTTGATCGTAAATGGCATCAGTACCTATTTTAGTTATTGTTTGCTTATTTGTGCTCCTATTATTTCCTCAGGCTGCCAACCCAGGAAAGATCGCGGATCCGAACATCACGAAGTATTCAGCAAAAGTTCTACCAGTAAGCGATGTTCTTACAATCCTTTCAAATTATTCATGCACGAACCATTTGTTTTGACGTTTCCACAAAGAATACATTACGTTATTTACTTGTCAGCCTAATGCTTTGTACATTCAAATCAGAGTTTTGAGGCTGAGCTTTGTACATTACTCATTTGCTTGTGTGCAGTTCAACTATGACCAGAGTGTGTATGGTTTTCGAGAATATTTCAAGAAGTATGGGTTCAAGTATTCTGAAACAAAGTAGGTTTATCATGGAGAAGCCTTGCGGAGCTAACTGGAACAACTGGCATGAGGCTTGTCGAACTACCTTTAGCATTACCAATTTATCATGGTACTCTAGCATATCTGCGAAATGCATTCAGGACGGTTTGTTGTTTATACATTAGAATTCCCTAGCAAATGGTTGAAAACATGGCAAGCTATTAGCTAGGTTTCCACTATGCTCAAGTGAACAGTAAAAGATCCAGATGTCGTGGAATGTCTGCGCTGTGATGTCAAATTTCAGTACTATTAAGTTCAGTGGCTCACATTTCAGATCATCTCTTTAGATTCAAAGGGCCTGGACAGACTAATAAAATTTAACTCGGTGATACTCTGTTGCCGTATTTCAAGACTGCTAATCCTTCGTCTATCCACCCGATCAATCAAAAATCCCATGGCAGGGAGGAGGGGGAGCTTTGTTAGGAATATATTCCCCCTTCCACAAAAAAAAAAGATGGAAGCCTAATTTGTGAATTTATCTTGGAAAGGACGAAGCGAATGAGATGAATCTGCCCATGCTGTGTTTTTTTCTCTAGGAGAGACGCATGCACATACTCCCTATGTTCCAAATTTGATGACTTTCATTTGTATAAAAGTGAATATATCTAAAACCTAAGGGGACTGGAAGGTTTTTAATGAGGCGGCTTGCTGTCTTAATATATTGGCATTTAAATTTCAAAAAAAAAGTGAATATATCTAAACATATTATAAGTCTAGATGTATCCACTTCTAGATATATCCACTTTTAGACAGTTCATGGTCGGCAACGCACACCAAACTAACGATCGTGCGCCAAACTAACAGCCGTATGTATGGTAGGGCACGTCATCTGCACTCATGATATGGAAGACGAGTATCCGGCAAACAGCTGTCCTCACCCTGCAGGCCTGCACCTATGAAAGCCACCACCTGGAACCCAGCGCCCGCTGCATAACATAGCAGAGTCGTATCTGGAGCATGGTTTTGCTAGGATACCAGTCCACAAGAGAACAGAACCACATGCCAGATTTAGTAGCTTACGAAATGACTTTATAAAATATAAAACAAGCAATGCAAATGTAGATAAATTCTACTATTGCATAATTGAGCACCTGTGCTGTCAGACACGAGTGTTACATCAAAACATTCAGAGCGCATACGGATTTCACAGAGAACACACCGGAAAACCGTTGCAGCCTTAGGCCTCTATCTTTATCGTCTGTGGACTAGAAACAGTAGCGTTCATCTCATCTGCAGCTTCGTGTATTTCTTCAACTGCTGTGTCTTCAACTGCTGCCTCTTTCTGGGAAAGCATCTCCTTAAATCTTGCCAGCTCCGCATCTTTAGCTTCTAGCTCCTCTTGCAGAATGGACACCTACGGAACGGTCAAGAGTACACAGGTCTTAGTGGGCAAAAAAGGCAGGCACCTTTAGCCGCGACAACCAGAACGAGGAATCCTACCATTTCATTTGACCTCTCGACATCATTTGTTAGGCCATCCATGTGCTTGTACAACCCTGAGAACGAGAAACCAAGAAGGTTGAGCACGTCTATGTTAACACAACTACTCCGTACAAATTTAGAGCAGCAACCTCATAAGGAGGAGCGATATTTCTACTATAGAGTATACACATTAACATGACACATACCATCAAATTGATTTCTGAGCTCATTGTTCTGGGTCTTCAGAACTGCAATTTTCATTCCAAGTTCATGGATCTGTACCAAAGATACTTTGTGATAATTAGTTCTGGCAAAACTAACAAGGCACTAAATTACAGTTCTACTATGTTGGCTGTTCAAAGATGATAACCAATGGTTCTATTCCTCGGAAAGCAGAAACAAATTGGAAGCTCACCGACTTCTGTTGGAAGACTTACTTTTCCTTCTGAAGCCATCGCACCAATCTCTTCATTTTCTTCCTGCAATGTTCTACACTTGGCCATTAACATTTTCCCATGTTTGCTGGATGGAGTAAAATTGACAGCAGCAACATTGTCCTGCAGCTCCTTTATCTTTTTCTCTTTCTCTTCTGCCAAATTCTGGACATAAATAGGCAATGCCAGCCAAGATAAGCTATGGCCTTCCTTGGACATTATAAAACACAAAATTTAAGTTCTACTCCTAATTCTTAAGGTGTTATCAGCATGAATAGTATAGTACATCAAATGATACTATGCTTGAACTATCTACCTTTTCTATTCCGACAGCACATTTGCGACCTAAATCTCCTACTCCCTCGTTCCCAAATGGTTGGTTTGGATTTGTCCAAATAAGGATGTATCTGTACTTGTTTAGTGTCTAGATACATCCGTTTCTAGGCAAATGTGTGTCAAGTAATTTGGAACGGAAGGAGTATAAGTTCACACTTCAAAACAAAATAACAATGTTTTTGTGACAGCTACTCCCTCCGTTCCAAATTAGATGACTTCCATTTGTTCAAAAGTGAATGTATCTAGGCTTGTAACATGTCTAGATACATCCACTTTTGTACAAATGGAAGTCATCTAATTTGGAACGGAGGGAGTATATGCCTAGGGCACCGAATAGCACTATGCTTGAATTACCCATCTCTACTGTTCCCATGCAACACGTCCATTTCTCTTATCTTCTATAATCTGCACTTTAAGGCATAATAACACAATCGTTGTGACAGCTATAAGCAATAAGGTGATTGGTGAGAATACTGGGTTTCCTGCTTGGCGTACTTGCTTAAAAGTTAAAACGATTTTAAACATTGGTTAACAGAAGACATGCAAAGTCCGTCTGTCTCACTATATTTTTCGGAAATTTACACGTTTTCCTTTTTTTAAAACAAAAATAGTGCAAAGTAGCATCAGGAGACTACCATAACGGTTCTATTAGATGTTGCGCCTGGCTTTCCACGTCTTAGCATGCTGGTGCATATACAAATATAATGCAACAAGAATTGTCTGACTGAAGAGAATTCACTGACCTTTAAGCGTGTAAATTCCTCGTGAATTGCTGGATCAAGCAATAATCGCCTTGTCTGTTAAAGCATACAGAATAAGTCATGTAAAAAAATGTTTAGCATAAACATAGGTTTTAGGTATTATTAAGATTCATTTAAGATCTACCCACAGTTTAAACCCCACTACTACTACTCAGGAAGCTTAAGGCTACATTTTTCATGTGGTAATATTATCCCAATTCCTCCTGTGGAACTCCCGAGTAGTTCCAGCAAACAGTCCCTAAGCCTGCTCCTATACCAAGAAGCCCAGAACATTACTTCTGTAAGAAGACAAGCTTTTGGAAGAAGCTAATCATATTGTGAGGAGTCTGAAACAAAATTTTCATATCATTGACACGATGTGACGGAGAAGACATCCAAACAGAACGAAAGGTGCTTCCACTCAATTTTCAAAGAAGATATATACACTGGGAAAGCTAGAATAGATGACAAGGCACCAGTCTTCAGAGTTTAGAGCATCTCATGTTCCTTATTCATTAAACAAAGTTTACCCTATTGGCCTATTTGTGTGAAGCGGAATTGTTATGCTTGCAAATGAGAAATCAGATTATCGTTCGGGGAGGCTCAACACTATGTCCTTGAATTTAGAAACAATATTGTTCCAAAAGTAAACCCCGCAATGTTTGTTCAATACAGAAACTGGTATTGACTACTGTT
This sequence comes from Poa annua, assembly GCA_026929855.1. Lineage (NCBI taxonomy): Eukaryota > Viridiplantae > Streptophyta > Magnoliopsida > Poales > Poaceae > Poa > Poa annua. The sequence goes on from CM049436.1 coordinate 45,416,117, forward strand.
GTTGACATCTGCATGCAGTAGCCAAGGAGAGTCCATGGAGGAATCGGGCAAAAGGGAGACAGAGACAGTTCAGTCTGGTAGGAAATATGACTTAGATATGAACTAAGAAACATTTACTCCGAACAGTACACAGATAATAGGTTTGTGTCCATCATGTAAGTTTTTAGGGCAACTCAAGGAAGAATCAATATATTCGCTCATTTCAACCTATGTCTACCCACTTATAGCCAGTCTGGCTACCATCATCATACTAATTCTGCTTACCTCACAAGATAACCCTTTTTATTGGAGAGGATGCAATTAATTGTCACTGCAACTTATCTTTTTAGGATATTGTATGCAATATAAAATACCATTAAACTCATCTCTAAAACATGATCTCTTGTATTCCCTCTGTCCACAAATAAGTGTACTTTTAATTTTGTCCTGAGTCAAACTTAAGTTTGACCAGTTTTAGACAAAAATGTAGCAACATTTATGACATTAGAATAGTATATTATGAAACTACATTCCAAGATGTATCTAAGTGATACTAATTTGGTGCTGTAAATATTGCTATTTTCTTCTCTGAAGTGAGACTAACCTAAAAGTAGAATTATTTGTGGATGCAGGGAGTATGTTACTATAAAATAATGACAAAGCTGCTCGCTGCCCTCCTTGTAGAGCATACAATGGAGCATGAGAAATCGACCTGGGTTTACTTTCGACCAATTTGCACCTACACAGGAAGTGTCCACTTAACATGGTAGCATTGCTTTTTGAGTCGCTGATTAGCCGCCGGCTAATCGCCAAGTCGTTTTCTTAAAATCAGGCGACTTGGGGCGACTATACAGCGAGACGCGGGGGTCGGCGCCTCATCTTGAGTCGCAACTCAAAAACCTTGATTGTAGCATACTACATATGTTACTTGTCTCATCGCATGTGCCGGCCCTAATATATTTTTCATTCATGCTACTCCATCTAGATATGTGGATAGTGAAATTGGTATAGATAAGGGTTGACTATTGCAGATCATGAGGGGCAGTATGTCAAATATCAAAGAGAAGGGAACAAAGATAAGCACAGAGATGACAGAATGTGTACACCTTTCGATAAGAAACAGATATTACAAGTCACCCAAATAATAGTATGGTAACATGGATTACATGTACTGTCATCACTTTGCTTGTGAAAATAATTTAGGTAATCATTAATAGATACAGTATCGTTCAAGGGACAAATTTGCTTGTAACAAGTCCCAAGACAAATTAGGAATTTTACACATTACAGTATGCAGAAAACAATCATGGTCAGGTTCTAAATAGACGACTTTAGTTACTCAAGTCTTCTTTTAAAGTATACATTTTGCAGTAATTCTATCTACACAAATGAAGAGCCCCCGCACAAGCAACTTTCCAGAAACAGTAGGGATTCAAATTTCGAATGCACAAGATGCAAAACCAATAACATAGGCAGCATTATTTATACCTGCATTGATGGTGGCCTCAACTGTGTTTTCAAATCTCTAACTGCAGACTGCAAATTCCAAGGAAAATATAAACAACAATCAGCCCAACTAAACAGAGGCGAGCAATTGATTAATTACAAAATACTGGTCACATGTATCCAAATTCCAAATTGAAATGTTTCTCGTTGTAGAAGGAGGATCTCGGCGGGTACCTTTAATTCTGCAATCTCTTGTTCTCGTTTTGCAAATGTTACAATAAAAGCAGCCTCTCTTTTCTTTGCTTTCTCCAGCTGAGCATTAATAAACAGTCAAACTGAAGCAAAGTATGAGTATCATACCAGTTTTACAAGCATGCCAAAAGAACCAACCTGCTCCCTCGACGACTCCTCCGATGACTTTAGGTTACTCAGATAAGTAACCACTGAAACAGGCTCTGTATTTGAAATTAAATATTACTGGTTCAGTCATTACCAGAAACAGGAAGGGCTTGGATTTAACTTGCCAACCTGGATTGGTTCCTGCAGGTACAGCTGGAATGTTCTGAAATGCTGAATGCCACTTCTGAATTTCTGATTTAGCAGCTTCCAGTTCCACCTGTGATGCATAAAAATGCAGCATTTCAGAAATTACTGCTCACGACATTTTGGATCATTACACTGGAACGGAGTGCAAATGAGTATCTGTGAAACAAAACGGAAGACACAGTTATTGAAACTATATCTCCACATTTCAGTGACACACATTTAATCATGCTACTCATTTTTTCAAGATAAATTATATGTCCTTAGTGTACTTTTAGTTTTTACTTGCCTTTCTATTTTTTATATGTCTAACATTGTATGTCAATCTCATTAGGTTATTCAATGTTATAAGTATACAAGAGTGCATATTGCACTATAGGTTGAAAAAATCTTAATTACTGTTCTGAACAACTGAACTTTGTAAGAGGACCAGTTTTGGCCAGTAACACTTCATTAGATAAAAAACATCTACTAAAAGGCCACATTATATATCCCGCAATAATTGTTTAGCAATTAGAGTAAACTAATTAGTGAACGGTAAATATTTGTACCAGCATGCGGCGTGACAGAGAACTTGAAGTCAATAACATAGTAGATATTCAGCTCAACCAAACTGTCGTTGACTAGCAAAATGAAAACAAAGAACATGGACTAACTACACACCTGGTTTAATTCAAGATTCTCTTTGCAGTTCTGCAAACTTCAAAAGGACGGAGAAAAGTTAAGTCCCATGTTCACAACTAACAATCTAACAACAGCTATTTGGTAAAAGGAAGGCAAAAAATCAAAAGATTATATAAGAAATGTAATGTACCTTTCCCGAAGAGACAGAATCATTCCTGTGGCAGCACCTGGTGCACTCTCCTCCACCTTTGTCTTTCCCTGCACACAACTTGCTGTATTACAATGATAATCTTGTATGGAATCGCTGAAACTGACCGGACTGTTTGGTGAGCAAGAACTGTGTCCGAGAGGACTAAACATACTGCTGAATTTGTACTGCATATTTCCATTATTCTACCATTTGGTTTACTAATCCCACGTCCCATGTGAAAACAGCCACAATATCTCATGCAACGCACCACGCATTCAGGATAGAAGCAGCCTCACCGAGACCAAAGTGCTAAGCACGTTTGATGTTACAGTATTGTAAACAGTAATGATAATCATAATTGAGCATGGTAATAAATAGGGGACCGAGACACAAACTTGCCACGGCCGAAGAAAAAACAAAAGATAAAGAAGAAGCTAGAACTACCTTCTTGGAAGCGAAGACGTCATCTTCGTCATCATCTAGATCGCCGAACTGTCTCTTCTCGCCTGCAGAAGAAGAAGCAGGGGGCAGCAGCAAAAGCGCCATATGAAAAAGGTGAGTTTCGCAGAAGCCAAAGCTCGGTCGCTGATAAAATCAAAGGCGGCGGGGAAGGGGTTGAAAGGAGAGAGGGGTGGTGGAGAGCAACCGGAACGGGCGGGGGCGGCGTTGCGGGAGGGCGAGGCGTTGAGGTCGCGGCCGAAGGTGTCTTCTTCGTCGAGGCGAGGGGAAGGTGGTTCGGCCATGGAGTCCGCTGCCGTCGTGCGAAGCGGGATGCACGGCCGGTCCGGCCGCCGAGGTGGTGCTGCGGCGGCGAGGGTTTGGGTTTGGGGCGCCGGGGACAGGGGACCGATGTGGGCACGGCAACAGGTCTCTCTCTCTCTCTGCTTGTGGGCCTTGGAACGGGGGCAGAAATAACTGTTGGAGAGAATAGCCGCTATACCACTACACAAAGCCAAAAGTTCCAAAATAACACTGGGAAAACTGAACTTGCCAAAATACCATTGTAATTTGGTTTTTCATTCCAAAATAACACTAGACATGTTGGTTTGAGTAACTCTTACAGAAATAGACAATTGTGCCCTTACCTCTTCACAAAACTCATGTCTTCTAATTTCAGCAACATCTTAAGAACAACAGCTTCTAAACATCAATACTTTTGACGCATTTCAGCAACACAATAATATTATAGGAGAGCAACCAGCAGCATTTTTACAGCATTCCAACCGTTTTGACACCATTTCAGCAGCTTTTTTACATCATTTCAGCAAAATAACCAAAAGTAATACTTTTCCTACTTGTTCAAAGTACAACATTGTCATGAGAAATGAACTAAACTTGTTTGAGGGGGCTGTCAGTAGTCATTTTGCTCCTTGTAGATGCACTAGGAGGCGAAGAAGCCTTTGCAAGAGATGCTGCCATCGACCTTGTCACCGGGCTTGAAGTTGCAATACCAAGTTGAATATTTTGCTTACTTGGCGTGCATGGAGGAGCAGAGGTAGTGGCTGCTGCATCATTTGACTTTTGCCTGCATGAAAACTGAAGATAGTAAGCAAGAGATGTGTTAATTAACAAGCTATGATATCTATGTACAAGAAAGGACCGTTTTGGAGGAGGAGTTGCATCTCGGTCGGCATCGCTATCTTTTTTCGGCTCTTTGCATGTCTTCTTAAGATGTCCCGTTGCTCCACATCGTTTGCATACATGTTTCCTTCCGGTTCCACCCTCACTGCTATATTTGTACCTTCTAGTTCTAGGACGTCCAGCACTCCTTGATAGCTTGGGAGGAATCATCTCAAATTCTGGTTGTGCCTTAGGCCATTGGGATTGGCCCCTAATTGGCATGAGGATTGGCTCATATGCAGCCTTGAACTTGGTGACCGAGAAGCAATCATCAACATATTGATCTACCTTCTCTCCCTTGGAGAATATGAAATGGAGAGCATGTGTGCAAGGTTTACCACCAATCTGCCAGCGTCTACAAGAGCATTCCTTTTTACCCAAGTCGACTGTATGTCTCCATCCATGTCCTGATATTTCAGCTATGGTTGGTGTTGCCCTTACTTCACCATAGCACAGCCCCTTGCTTTTTTGATTCAATTCCTTTATCACACTAGGTAATATAGTTCCTTGCAGCGCATTTGCAACCTCCCTCCTTCTTCCCCTCATTTCCATCACCATTTCTCTGTATGTGTCCACAAGCTCCACAATTACTTGTTGTTTCTTATCCTTCATCCAATTATTGAACACTTCTGCCAAGTTATTACTTACATACTCAACTTTTGTTATTGATGAAAACTTGCATCTAGTCCACACACGATTGTGTTCCTTTCTTAAGTAGCCTATCTTCATCAGAACACCTAGCACGTAGTCTCTCCTTGTCACTATATTACGTGTTAAAAGACCACTCTTCTCTAATTGCTAGTTGTCTCAAGGCAACCTTAAAAGTTTTTCCGTTAACAAAGGTGCTCTTCTCCTTAATTTGAGGATAATTTCTATCATGGATATGAGTGGGTACCACATTGTTATTAATTATCCCCTCATCATCACCTAGTACATTTTGTTCATCATATGAATTATCAACATCTAGTCTTCCTAATGGAATCCTCGTAGCAGCTACCTCGGCCTCATTTTCAGGAGGCTTCACATGGGCTGGCTTCTTCTCCACCACCTCCTCAAATTGCACAGACTCATCATCCTCATACTCCCCTGCATATGATTGGTTCGGCCAAGCAAAAATGGAGCATGAACTGGCTCATCATTCTCCTCATCACTCCTCACATGAGCAGATTCATTGATTTTGCTCTCAATGGTCACACCAAACCTTATAATTCTTGAATCATTGCATCTATCAAATAATTCGGCTATCTCTGACTCGGCAATTAAAGGAACAGTGCCGTCTCCGGATCCATACCATATTGTCATTCTCTGATCAATAGACCACTGAAACTGCTGCTCCACAGCCTCTGTTATCTGTGCTACGGACAGGCCCCGACTGAAGGGGATCGCAGGCAGAAAACAAAAAATTTCCTATCGGCGATAACCTTAAACTAGCCAGAATCTACACTATGCAGATATAGAAGTACGGCGGATATCGGAATACATACCCTCGTAGACCGAAAAGCGGGGATTACGCTCCCGCACAAGCGTTGACGACGAAGACGACGTAGCCGACCTCTAGGTCGCGAAGAACTCGGCGCGACGAAGACGATGAAGATGACCTCGAGGTCGGGTGGAGGAAGTAGGCCTTCGAGTACCGCTAGCGCAGCACCTCGCAGGGTGTTACACACATACGGTGGAGACGACGGCCTCCGAAGCTCCAGTCCAGGACGAGCAGCGGAAGACTTGGACCGGAACACCAGCAGCGCGGCAGCGGGCTATGGTGGAGAGATCCCCTCTCAACTCGGCGCAACTCCGACAAAGGGAATCACGTTATCGAGGAGAGAAAGAGAAATTAATTGGTTGAATTAAAAGGCCAGGGGTGCCCCTTCTTATATAGGCTCCCGGGGGGAGCCAACCTTGCCAGCCAGGCAATGTGGGACTATCCCACATGCCTGGTTCGGCCAAGATAGAGCAGCCGGCCCTAGGTGGGCCCCATTTGGCCCACCTAGGCCGGCCCTCCCCCAATCCGAAGCCCTGGGGGGACTTTCCCCCCCTCATGGGCCTTCTTTCCACCAGAAGGCCCATTTAAGGAAATCAGCCTTTAAAAATTCGAAAATAAATATATAAAATCATATTTAAACATTAATTACACTAATTAATATCAAACATATTATATATAATTTATTCTAGCTCCGAAAACTATTTCGTCGCTGCCCGATCTCCATCGGACCATTCCCGGGACGTTCCCGGTGATCTCTTTCCTTTCCGGTTGTCTTGTCGAAACCCCTTAAGTGTGTTACCCTAGCGGTTCGATATAATAACAGACATGATCAAGACTCCTCTCCGATCAATGATTAACTCGTAGGCCTGGACCCCATGAATTAACCCCTGTGATATAACGAATGACTTTCATCTATCAAACCTGGACGTCTAGTCTTAAACCTTTTGCCATAGCGATACTTAGCGTGTCCGAGCATCGTTCATAGATATCTCCATACCTAGCATGATCTCGTTACCGACAACACTATCTTCTACTCGTCTATGATATTATGTCAGCTGGTGACCTAGTCACATGTTTGCAAACTCATTTGACATAATCTCACCGAGTGGGCCCTAGAGTATCTATCCGGCTATACGGACTGACAAATCCCGCTCTTGACCCCTCGTCTCAACTACCCCTTTCCGATACCCAAAAGTATCACCGTTATTGTCACACTATATAAAATATGACGTTTGGTGCGATCAAAGTATCTTCCAGGAATAACAATAAGAGTTGGTCTCACGGTCAAAGGCGTAATGACTACGTCCTACAAATTATGGGTAAGTCCATCACATCGTTCCACCTAACGATATGACTCCATTGCCGACAGACGCCATGTCTCATGATCGGGAAACCTCGATCATCAATCGCGCAATGAAACTAGTCTTAGCAGAGGCAACTAGGGACCTGGTTGTTTATCTACCACACGTGTATTAATGTTTCCGCTTAATACAGTTATAGCATGGTATAAAACATATAATGAACAATTGGAATATAACCAATAAACTATCTTTATTAAGTGCCTCTAGGGCATATTCCCTTCAGTCTCCCACTTGCACTAGAGTAACACTTAATCTAGTTTACAACTTGGTAAAAGCTCAACACCCATAGCATCTTGGTGCATGCTTGTCTCGTGGAAGAGGAATACCGTCAACAGATCTCACACATTGAGACCTATATGTGCTTTGCAAAACTTCTATGTCACCTAGTTTGACATCACCCCGTATCTTACGATGACGGTGAAATATATCCTAGTGGATGGAGTGAGACTCGAACATTCGCGTAGCATGGGCCTTAAAAGTCTAAGAGATCTATTAAGGGGACCACATACGCTCGGAAAACTGCTCAGTCCAATCACACTTGCTACTTCTGAAGTTGCCATATATTTCTATACCTATGTAGATTATGCAACAGTGCATTCATATGCGACTTCGCAAACTAACCATGTCTTTCTTCAAAATAAAGGACATCTCATATATGAGATTTCTAGTTGTATGGGTCAGTGTAATAACTTGCATCATCGTAACCGCTTTACGGCAAGTTGTCTTTCACTCTTTCCCTTTACCAGAAAACATATCTTCAGTTCTCACAGACACTGAAAAATATACTTAACGTTTGTTCATTGATCCACACAAGGATCACTCTAGAACCCGTTCTTCAACCAAGAACTTGGGTCACACTAAGTCGAGCTTTCAATCTGATAGCATCTATGTCTGATACATAGAGAATGTCGAACATCATTTGCTATCACTGAAAATGCCAAGATAAACTTAATATTTCACCTAGTCATACAAGTAAGAACCATTTTCTTCGCTTGTTCTATTCTGAAACACTTCAGAATCTTAACTTAGGAAATATTCCGACCTAATGTTATTAAGCCCCTTACGATCTATACAATTATAGATTGGATGCCTAATACTCCTAACTTCTTTCATAAAAAATTTAATCACTTAAATAATCCTTTACACTCTACTAGAGGATCTGTGTCATTCAATATGTCGTCACATACAAAATCATGAATGACACCTAGCTCCCACTCAAATATGCCTTCCGCATATAAGATCAAGGAAAGCTACTTAGCTCCCACTCAAATATGCCTTCCGCATATAAGATCAAGAAAAGCTACTTTGCTCCCACTCACTTCTTTGCAAGTTTCTTCAACTATTTTGGACAACTCCAAAATCCTTTGATCACATCATCAAAGTGAAGATTCCATCTCCGATATGCTTGCTTCAGCCCATGAATGGACAACTGAAGTTTGCATACATGTTTAGCATCCTCAGGATCTCCAAACCATTATTGTACTAATTACAACTCTTTCTTAATGACACTATTAAGAAACATGGTTTCCTTATCCATCTATCAATTTCTCATTTGAAATTATAGTAATTGCTAAACGACCCAGAATAGATTTAGGCTTCGCCACTTGAGACAAAATCTCATTGTGGTCAACTTTTGAATCTGTCGGAACTGTTTCACGACAAATCGATCCTTATCAGTGTCTACTCTCTCATAAAATTCCATATTCTGTTAACATCCTAGATGCCATCAAGAAGATCTCCCAAGTCAATACCTGGTAATCGTACATGGATTTTATTTCAGATCATATATGACTCATAGCCATTTCTCGGACTTAGGTCTACCATCTCTTCTTCGTAGTTCGTAGGTCTGTCATATTCCATTAACATGACCTTCATAACAAGATTGTCGTAACACACAGTGTGGAACACAACCTCGTATGCCTACGTTCTTAGTATGAGCTCAGAGCATCATGATCTTGTATCATCAGCTTCTTTCAAGCTGTGGAGCATGACACCGAAAACACTTTCGGTTGCGCCACTCTGATGTCTGGAGAGAAAGTTCATCAACTTCGTCTTGCTCTACTTTCTTTCTCACTTATACCCTTGGACAAGAAACTATTTCTTTCGCAAGGTATATCCCGGCAACGATTTTGCCTATGTCGTGAGACATGTACCCAACTAACCCTTTAGGTACGGTACACTACAAAGATTAATCCATTTTAGGTTTGATCACATCGAAACACTAAATTGCTGAAACGACAATCTAGGCTAAAAGCCATGCCATTACTAATATGGTATTGTCTCCATGGATTTAAATGGTTTCCCTATTATCTAACGTGAGTGTTACGTTTCTACCATACGACTCTAATGATCACAATAATTCGGTAAGAGATTTATTTACCACACACTATCCGATAGGGTGCGATTACGACGTCCTAACATACCATAACACTATGGTGTTCCATGCGACGTAATTTGTGGAACTCTTCTCACAAGTCTTCCAATGACGTGTCAACATTATAACTCAAATCTTTATTTCCTCGATCTGTATCGCAGGAATTAGATTTTCTTGTTAAATTTATTTCCTACTTCATTCTGAACTTGTTTGATCGAATCAAAATTTCCAGACTAACATTCCCTGAGTGGATATCCATATATCTACTCGGAATATTCATGAAGTTTATGAAATAAACACTTCCACTTTACGTTAAAGTACTTCATTGATTCACATACACCCATATGCATGATTCTCAACAAGTTATACTCAAAACGTTCAGCGAAGTTCACGAAATAAAGGTCTTCACTACCCGTCAATTACTTCATTGATCCACATACATCTATATGCATGACTATCAATAAGTTATATGCCCGTTTTCCGAAAACGGTGTCTTAGTTATCTTGCAAGTGTCAAAAGATCAAATCTAAGAACTTGTAGATCCATCCGATATGGAGCTAATTCATTGACTATAACATTGACATGAATTAAACGGCAGTGCCACACATATGTGGTGTCTTTATTAAGTTTATTTCCTTTGGCATTAATATTATGAATGTGGGAGCTTCTACCATCTAAATTCAAATCGGCATATGATCATTACTTCATAAATATAGGACAACGAATTTGTCACTAACATATATGAACAATTGTCTCGCTAGAGGAGACACACTTATAACGATCATACTAACAGGCGATCATAAAAGAATTTATTCAAATGGTAGATCTAGAGGGAGAGTGTCTATGGCCATCACAACAATTTGTCTGCCATTATCAACACGCAATGTCGCCTCATCCTTCCAAGCTACTCAAGTAGTAAATCTGGTTTTCATAAAACATGACTAGTATCAAAACATAGTCACTACTGCGATTACTTGCTTAGGTAAAGCATTCATAACATGTATATTATATATACACCATCATCATTGATGACTTCCCGGCGATCTGTTTCATCTTCTTGATACTTCCAACGTAATCAAGAACCATAAAGGTGAACGATTCCCCTTTGCATGACATAGTCTATGACAAAGCATTTGCACCTGGCAACGTCGTCTTTCATCCAGTGATCGAGCTGAGGGAGGCATCTTAATGTCATCAAGTATGACCAATGTCATCAAGTATGACTGCCACGTGCTCCTTCAATGTGTGTATTCTCTTCCATCTTGGTTGAGAAGACAATCAGTCAACGTACTGATAAACTTCATCACTCCAACTTTAGGTGTACCCCGAGTTTAGCGATCATCTCATATGTTCGCGATCTAACAACTCGTACACATCGTTGGTTCTCTATGGAGGAGATCATAGCATACACTGGACTATGATGATATCATCCGCACAAAAACTTGATAATCCAAATTATCCTTTTGTTAGCGGAATCTCCGGGTTTATCTCCTAGCGGGTATTGTATCACAAAGAGCTAACGGTTTAAAAAAGGAGTATCCTCAAGCTAAAGTATAAAACTATGAAGTTTGGATCCAACCTTTTAAGTTTCTCAATCGCAGGAATGCGCCTAATTTTAAAAGATGCTATTACAATGGTTAATATCTACAAAGGTTTGCAAAACAGAGTTTGTTCATTATATTTTGAGTTCTAGTATTTTAGAAAATAACTATCCGAACTCCCACTCAAACGAACATCCCTCCTGGTCGTTTAAGCGATTACACGACCCCCATCCATTGCACAACCCCTCATCGTCAGAGCCGGCAACACAACTTCAAGGGTAGACAATTGTCAATCACAACAACTCTGTGACTCATGCTCGACCTTTCGGCCTCCGTGTTCCGAGGCCATATCTGCATATGCTAGGCTCGCCACAATAATCTCCACGTAACGCTTGTGCAACATGGCTTACACCCACTGTATGCGAACGACGATATGTCTGACACCCGATCGTCACGGCCTGCCTCATAACGTAGAACTTTCTTGGTGGTGCTCGTTGGAGGAAAAACACTAGTAGTATTTTGAAGGGATCATCTTATATTTCTACCGCCGCGTAACTAATATATATACTAATATATATAATCACACAATATAAGATGCACTCAAAACATCAAATGTAATGCGATGTGATATAGTCCATTGCGCCATGGTCTTCTTGGCGCCCGCAGTTCATAAACAATTTAATAAACCTACCTTGACCATATCACATTGCCCTTGCAAAATAAAGTTAGACGCTTCTACTTTATCTTTTGCATATTTTACGTGGCTTGGGGCTGTCGTAAAAAGAACCGCTTCTTACCTACGAACTTATGACCACAACAACGATCCAATAATTGCATGTTTAAGCATCCCTTTCGGGCCCTCCATTGAAAATACAAGACCAACTAAAGAGAGAGAGACAGACACCCGCCAGCCACAGATACGGTACAAGCCGTATGTCAGTAGTGGAACCAGTCTCGCGTAAGCGTACGCGTAAAGTCGGTCCGGGCCGCTTCATCAACTCGATGCCGCTGGAATCACAAGTGCACGCTAGAGGGTAGCAAATAACAGGAACGGTGCCCCCGTGCAGAACACGGGTTCTAACTGCGTACAGCTATATCTACGATAGATCGGCTCTGATACCACTGAAGGGGATCGCAGGCAGAAAACAAAAATTTTCCTATCGGCGATAACCTTAAACTAGCCAGAGTCTACACTATGCAGATATAGAAGTACGGCGGATATCGGAATACATACCCTCGTAGACCGAAAAGCGGGGATTACGCTCCCGCACAAGCGTTGACGACGAAGACGACGTAGCCGACCTCTAGGTCGCGAAGAACTCGGCGCGACGAAGACGATGAAGATGACCTCGAGGTCGGGTGGAGGAAGTAGGCCTCCGAGTACCGCTAGCGCAGCACCTCGCAGGGTGTTACACACATACGGTGGAGACGACGGCCTCCGAAGCTCCAGTCCAGGACGAGCAGCGGAAGATTTGGACCGGAACACCAGCAGCGCGGCAGCGGGCTATGGTGGAGAGATCCCCTCTCAACTCGGCGCAACTCCGACAAAGGGAATCACGTTATCGAGGAGAGAAAGAGAAATTAATTGGTTGAATTAAAAGGCCAGGGGTGCCCCTTCTTATATAGGCTCCCGGGGGGAGCCAACCTTGCCAGCCAGGCAATGTGGGACTATCCCACATGCCTGGTTCGGCCAAGATAGAGCAGCCGGCCCTAGGTGGGCCCCCCTCCCCCAATCCGAAGCCCTGGGGGGACTTTCCCCCCCTCATGTGCCTTCTTTCCACCAGAAGGCCCATTTAGGGAAATCAGCCTTTAAAAATTCGAAAATAAATATATAAAATCATATTTAAACATTAATTACACTAATTAATATCAAACATATTATATATAATTTATTCTAGCTCCGAAAACTATTTCGTCGCTGCCCGATCTCCATCGGACCATTCCCGGGACGTTCCCGGTGATCTCTTTCCTTTCCGGTTGTCTTGTCGAAACCCCTTAAGTGTGTTACCCTAGCGGTTCGATATAATAACAGACATGATCAAGACTCCTCTCCGATCAATGATTAACTCGTAGGCCTGGACCCCATGAATTAACCCCTGTGATATAACGAATGACTTTCATCTATCAAACCTGGACGTCTAGTCTTAAACCTTTTGCCATAGCGATACTTAGCGTGTCCGAGCATCGTTCATAGATATCTCCATACCTAGCATGATCTCGTTACCGACAACACTATCTTCTACTCGTCTATGATATTATGTCAGCTGGTGACCTAGTCACATGTTTGCAAACTCATTTGACATAATCTCACCGAGTGGGCCCTAGAGTATCTATCCGGCTATACGGACTGACAAATCCCGCTCTTGACCCCTCGTCTCAACTACCCCTTTCCGATACCCAAAAGTATCACCGTTATTGTCACACTATATAAAATATGACGTTTGGTGCGATCAAAGTATCTTCCAGGAATAACAATAAGAGTTGGTTTCACGGTCAAAGGCGTAATGACTACGTCCTACAAATTATGGGTAAGTCCATCACATCGTTCCACCTAACGATATGACTCCATTGCCGACAGACGCCATGTCTCATGATCGGGAAACCTCGATTATCAATCGCGCAATGAAACTAGTCTTAGCAGAGGCAACTAGGGACCTGGTTGTTTATCTACCACACGTGTATTAATGTTTCCGCTTAATACAGTTATAGCATGGTATAAAACATATAATGAACAATTGGAATATAACCAATAAACTATCTTTATTAAGTGCCTCTAGGGCATATTCCCTTCACCGACCTGCAGCAAAATCCCATGTTTTGCCTCTTCGATACACTCTTTTACCATCCACAATTGTCAAGTAAGATTGGATATCAATTTCTACTTTGAAAGTGTCCATGGGCAACTCTGAAACACACACAAAAAAGCAAATCCTTAAGATTTTTCACATGGCGTGTACATCTGTACGGGAACATGGGAAGATTTTTCATACCTGTGCACGTCCGTGTTGAAATCGGCAAGCTGTGTGGGCATGCGGCGTCCGCGAGCTTGGGCACGCGCGGGGCGTAGAGGTCTGAGGAGGGTGCGGCGGAAATCGCTTGCTTGGCCGATTTCAACGCGGAAATCGCTTGGCGACGGCGCACAGGTCGGAAGCATCGCCTGGTCGGCCGTGGCCGCGACGAGCTCGTGGGCCGAGAGTAGAACAGCGCAGGGCGCCTGAGGGAGGTGCGATCCAGTGAAGCTGACGGAAGGGATTTAGGTAGGAGAGAGGGATTGCTGGTCGCCGGCCGGCCACGCCGCCGCTGCCATGCTTGAGAGTTGAGACGAGTGGAGAAAAAATTAGGTCGACCCTTCCGTGCTGTTTTTCCTAGTACTAGTAGCTGAGGGTATTTGGGGCATTCTAAAAAACTGACAGGAAACCAACGTGTGTATGTTATTTTGGAATGAAAAAACCAAATTACAATTTGGCAAGTTCAGTTTTCCCGGTCTTTTGACTCTGTGTAGTGGGCTATTCTCTCTCTCTAACTGTTGCAGCTGTAATTTTGTAAAAACGACCTTGGGGTTTCTCCGACGCAACCCGCGGTCCATCCTCATCCCCAATTCCCCGTTCCGACCATCCTCCGCGTCGTTTCATCCCGACCGCGCCGCTCGCTCGCCCCTGCCACTGGCTCGCCGCCGCTTCCTTCCCATCCTCCGCGCCCTCCACCGCGCCGGTCGCTCTTCGCGGTCCAATCCCCACGCAACGCCGCATCCGCGCCTCCATCCGCGAATCCTAGCGGCACAGCAGTAAAAATCGGTTCTTCCCAGCGACATATGGCAGGCAGAGGCGTTCGTGCGAAGCCGTATTCATTGGTGGAGATGGTGGCGATGCAGGATACTGTGGCGACGTCGACGTGGGAGCTCCACGGTCGATTCCGTCGGCGTGAGGGATCAGAAGAGTGCGGTTTAGCCACCGCTCCTCCTAGGTTCCTCCGCCGCAGCCAGAAACGCGCGCGCAAGACCTCCCCGCCGTGCCGGCCATCTGCTGACCCCGCTCTTCTCCTCGCCGGTGATGCCGGCGGCCACCAAACGGCGGGACGAGAACGAGGAGGGGAGGCGGAGGCACTACCGCAACATGGGCTACGCCATCCGGACGCTCAGGGAGGAGATCCCCAACAAGGAGCCCAGCTTCGATATCTACAGGTTCGTGTCGTGCTAATCCTTCTCTTCCTTCAGTTTGGTCCTTTCGACAGTCAATTCAGAAGCTTCTAGTTGTTTCGATATTCTGATTATTACCAAATAGGAGTACTAGCTTACTCTGTCTCGAGTTTTGCCTCACCGATTCAAACGGTGAGCTGTCAGAGCGTCACCCGCGTAAACGCGACGCGCAAGCTATCTCTCACTATCCCAGTCGAACTCGAACTCGGAGACGCGCTGCCAGCCCAACAAGTGCTGCCGTCTCTCTTAACCTAGGGCACACCAAATCGCAATTCCTTCTTCTCCATCCCTTCCCACTGCACTGCTCACGCAACCCTGCTTCCAACTTCTGCTCTCGGCCCGCGTTCTGATCGATCGAGATCATGTCGACGGCGGCAGCGATCCGTAAGCGCCCGGCGGCGGATCAAGATCCGCGCGTGGATGGCGGCAAGAAGCCTCGGTACACGTTCGGGAACATCCATGACTATGAGAAGCTGGAGGAGCTCGGACATGGCGCCTGCGGCCAGGTGCTCAGGGCGCGCGACCGCCGGACCGGCAAGAAAGTCGCCCTCAAGTGGCTCCACAGCCCTGACTTCCGCGCCATCGCCCTCGAGGCCGGCTTGCTCGGCGCTTGCCGCGGCCACCCGTCCATCATCCAGATCCTGGATGTGGCAGCCGATACCGAGACAGGGGACATGGCCCTCGTCATGGAGCTCGTCGGCAGCGGCCGCACCCTTCGCGAGGACATCTATAGGCCTTTATCGGAGGATGTGGCCCGCCGGATGATGCGTCAGCTCCTGGATGCGGCGAACAAGATACACGGAGCCGGCATCGTCCATCGGGACTTCAAGCCGGAGAACGTCCTGGTCAGCATGTTCGGAAGCCTCAAAGTTTGCGACTTCGGGTCGGCGACGCGGGAGAAGCCGGCCGGAGTGCCATACGAGGAGTGTCTTGTCGGCACGATGATCTACACCTCGCCGGAGCAGCTGGCGGGCGACCTATACTACGGCCAGGCTGTGGACATGTGGGCGCTTGGGTGCATCATGGCGGAGCTCCTGGCGGGCGAGACCTTGTTCGTGGCTAAGACAGAGGAAGACATGGTGGCCGAGATATCTAAGCTGCGAGATCAGATCAGCTCTACTGGGAAGCTTGACTTGGAGTTCTTGGAGGAGCTCTCTGAAGCCGGGCGCGAGGTCCTCATGGGCCTGCTTGCCTTCAACCCCGACGAAAGGCTCACGGCGGCCGAAGCGCTCCAGCACCGGTGGTTCAGCATGTCCTCTGCTTCAGCCGCAGCGCAGCACCCTGGCTATGTGCCTCTGTTGTTCGGTTAATAAGCTTGAACAAATCGTTGATACAGTACTTGATAGGTGTAGGGGAATCGGTGACTGCTATAGCTGGCAGTGTGCCTGAGTTAGCTTAACTGCTATTCTAATCTTATTCTTTATTTTAGTGTCGTGTAAGCTTTGATTCATTGAGAGGAAACTTAATTAGGGGTTCCTCCTTATGTAATTCTTTGAGCAAACAATGTGGCATTGAGATTTTTTAATGGAAAGACAGTTTTATTGGATACGGTATAATCTCCAGTGTTGTTGTATTGTATGAAATCTACTTTTATCCTTGCAATCTTAAACGTGAGTTTGGTTATATGACAGGTGACTGGAATTTTTCTAAATCCCAGTAACTGTTTTCTGGGCCAGGAAGCTTAATTGTGGCAGACATTGTGGGCGTACTAAAACTGTCGACAAGGACCTCGTGGTTAACCAGTTTCAAATTGGCGGGAGCAATATTGGACATACACGTCGAGGTGAATCCCCCTATTTTCAATAAGCCTTCATTATCCAGGAAGATATAACTGGACCTTATCAAGATTCATAAAGTAAAGTGGGGCACAACTGTGAAAAAGTTTACGTCCGAATATATGCAAGTATTTATGATTCAAACAGAATGCAGCAAGAGAACAGAGAATACCAAGTTGCTTCATTTTGTCTTATTGTTTTGGCTCCGCAGTCGCAGTGGATGATGGGTCTAGTTAGCACTGATGCTGATAAGTGATGTCCTTGAACACCCAACTGTAGTGGCGACAAAAAAGATTTTACATTAACGGCTTGAAGATAAGAGACCAGAAAAATAAGAATATGCCGATATGATCAGTAGTTCTGTACTTAACAAAAATAAGAGAAAAATGAATTAGTGCTCATCATGTTTATGATACCATAACATGGTTATAGTCATAAGCAAAGCCATACAATCTTAAAAATTTAGAAGCCACTGGGACATCTCGAAAATAGAAGACCTAAAGAAGAACCATCAGCATGAATGTGAAGTGTGAACCATTTGATCAGTAGCTCAATACTTGACAGAAATAATGAATATAACTGGAAAATAGACCTCACCTGTCTACCATGAGAAGATCAACATTTTAACAGAAATAATGAATCAGCGACAAGTAATCAGACTGGAGCACAACTTTGTGACACCCATCCATCCTCAAGAGCGAGAGCAACGCCGGACCACAATTCAAGTGCTTCAGCCAATTCTGGCAAGGTAACTCCCTGAAAGGACTGACAGCAAGCTGTCAGACACCGTCCCATATGGTCCCAGAGCACCATGCCCGCTGCCCGACAGGCGGCGCCATGGCTGTCAGCTGATGACATGAAATGCTTACTGTAATGGTGTATAGAATGTAGCTACTCACATAATAGGACAATGGAAAAACTTGAGAGAAGTAACATCGATGTCAAAATTCTATCATTTGCTGAGCAACCAGGGCCACCTTAAGTTTTATTTTAGCCTTCTTTTTCATGCATTTTTTGCCACCTAATTTTTCAGAAGTTCCATATTGTTTATGTTTAGTATACTGGGTTTTTCACTTCCATCTATGCTTAATTATGTATAATCCTTCCCTAGACCCCACTTGGTGTGGGAGATTCTAGCACTGGGTCTGTCCTTTTTATCTATGCTTAATTAGTCAGCTTCTTCAGTTTACTCTTTCATCTTACAATTAATATGCCATCTTTTCTAGGACAGTGAGGATCTCAAACTTGATCGGCTCTTGCGGAAAGCTTCAATCAACACAGTTATGTTGACTACAATTAATGCTACATGGGCTTCTCCGGGCTCAGTGATAGACCTATTTCTTGATAGTTTTCGCTCTGGTGTCAGAACAAGTTCACTCTTGATCTAAAAGCATCAGAACAAGATTCCTCTGGGCATTCCATGATCTTCCTGGGTGCTAAGCTGAACCTGAAAATGTGAAATTAAAAAATGTTATGCGGTAATGGTTTTTAGAGAAGAGGATAAGTAATTTGAAGCTGCACGAAGTTGAAGAACCATTCCTGTACCTTCATCAATTTTATTTGCATGGGTGCTAGTATGATTCTTTGATGGAAATGAATACTGTAGTTCTTAGAGGAATTAACATATTTATTTTTTGGTTTATAGCAATGGTTTGGTTAGAGTTTTTTTACTGTTTCAAAACTTTCTAAACGGAAATCAGTTTGGTGGATATCTTTAATTCTCCTCCATCAAGGCTTGTTTTCGCTTGTTCAATTTCGAAGCAACAATGGTACCTAATGTTCTCTAACAGTAGTGCCTGATACATATCATATAGAAGAACAAATGACAAAACATAGCACGTGGATAAATAGTGCAAGGGGCGCAGTGAACATGATGTAACCCTCGATGGAATCAAACTAAAATGAGATCGGATGATAGGATTTGGTGTATAAAAGAGAAGTGATGGTAGGATTTTTGATAATCATGAAGTGGTAAAGTGAAGAAATATAATTGGGAGGATCTACAAGAAAGCTGGATGCTCCAAATCATGAGGCTGGTGACGTTGTTCATGCCAAATCCTCAACTTGAGTTTTGGGACGTCCGGTGCACCCATCGTGACTCTTAGACTGCATGAGTACCATCGACCCAGCAAGTTGAAGATCGGGGACTTCATGGCTAACAACTGATTTACTGATGTGAAAGTTTTGTTGTTTGCCAAGTTTTCAGGTTGGTGTGCAGAGTATATATACAAATGGAAGTCATCTAATTTGGAACGGAGCGAGTACTATTTTGGGGTACACACTGGCCTTATTCTGTAAGGAAGATGTGCATATATATCTAATGTTGTACATAGTTTGTTGAAGAAGCTGGAAATGAAACCAGTAATAGAGGAACACTGTAAACACACAGGAGGTGTGGCATAAGGATGATTTGTTTGATTGTACACATATCAGTACAATTTTCCAAGAGAGAGTATTACTTTTCATTTTGGTTTACAGCAGTATGTAAGACTACACCAGTGAGTAATTCTTTTTATTGGAACAAACAAATAAGTTGGCATGAATGAATGAATATTGTAATTTGCGGTTGTTGACTCGTTCTGCTATTGCTTTCGTAAGTTCTAGGTTGCTCCACCGTAATGTCGAGAGGGACCAGACACATTCTGCATGGAAAGGGAGGATGTGATCGCCATGGCGAGGTAGGAGTTGGCTAGGATGTGTCGACGTCGTCAGCGTGCACCTCTCGGGTGAGGGGAATCGGAAACCAGCGGGAGGAGTGGGGAACGTAGAAACGAGGAGGTAAAGGCTTCCAGACAGAACACATAACACACTTTGTTTTTTAGTAATATGTATAGGTAGTTT
Source organism: Poa annua (assembly GCA_026929855.1). Taxonomy (NCBI): domain Eukaryota; kingdom Viridiplantae; phylum Streptophyta; class Magnoliopsida; order Poales; family Poaceae; genus Poa; species Poa annua. The sequence continues at coordinate 45,436,086 of CM049436.1, forward strand.
TTATAAGTAAATGAGCACAAAACATTGTATTTTAGTAATATGGAGGTGATTTTATAGATAGTTGAGCTCAAAACATAAGAGTAACATGTATAAATTATAAATTATGGGGTTGTTGCAACGTACGGACATCTTACTATACAAATTAAAAATAGTAATAATGCAATAGTAGATCAAGTTAAAACATTGTGTAAATTATTCTATTAGAAAATTGTACTTCTAAATTTTTATAATTATCAACAAGTGGATAGTTGTGTTGTATCATTACACGCCTTCTCGATGCATTTTTTATCCCGTTATAACATACGGGCATTTTATATTACTAGTGAGTAAAAATGACCACTTGTCTAAAATTTGAAAATACAACTCAACAAACACTAAAATACCATGCTTCCATTAATTTTAAATTCTGTAGAATGTATAATTTAAATGTATTGATTGACATATTTAGACATTTTTAGACGTGTTGCACGCTGCAAACCTATTAGTATCCTAAAACGTGAAATTTGACAAAACTAAGCCTTTGGACAAACTTAAGCAAAAAATAACCCCTCTCCGAAACTATTTCAAAATCTAACCCTTTTTGGTAGCGCCCAACGTCGGGGCGCTACTCTCTCTGTGGTAGCGCCACATGCTGGGTGATGTCTACGCACGCTTCTATTCTTGTAGACAGTGTTGGACCTCCAAGAGCAGAGATTTGTAGGACAGCAGCAAGTTTCCTTTAAGTGAATCACCCAAGGTATATCGAACTCAGGGAGGTAGAAGTCAAAGATATTCCTCTCAAGCAACCCTGCAATTAAGATACGAGAAGTCTCTTGTGTCCCCAACACACCCAATACACTTGTCAGATGTATAGGTGCACTAGTTATGCGAAGAGATAGTGAAATACAAGTAATATGGATGATTATAAGTAGTAATTGCAATCTGTAATAAAAATGGCAGCAAACAAACATGTAGCAGAACTTGTTGGAAACGGTGTTTCAATGCTTAGAAACAAGGCCTAGGGATCCTACTTTCACCAGTGGACATTCTCAACAATGACATCAAAGTTAAATAAATAAACACTACTCTCAAACACTCTCATGTTGGATAACAAACACCATTCATTGTGTAGGGCTACAAGAGCACCCTCAAAGTCAGAGTAAACTAACACCTACAATGTCATAAAGGAATCACACACGGTGCACACACTGTCACCGTTACAACCGTGAATAACCCCGAAGTTCATATTAAAGTAACCTCTAGAGTGCATAATAGATAAAGAGTAGCATCACATATTCAACTAGATTACAAAGCTCATGATCACATAAAGATCACATGGGAGAGAGAGATAAACCACATGGCTACCGTAGATCCCGCAGCCCCGGGGGAGAACTACTGATTCCTCATCATAGGAGTCAGCAACGGCGATGGAGATGGTGGTGGAGTCGATGGAGATGGCTCCAGGGGCAATTCCCCGTCCCGGCAGGGTGCCGGAACAGAGACTTCTGTCCCCCGAATCTTGTCTTCGATGGCGGCGGCGCTCTGGACCCATGGAGGAAATATCGAACACCGTCCTAGGGTTTTTAGTCTGGGGGGTATTTGTAGGCGAAAGGGCGAAGTCGGTGGCGCCCCGAGGGGCCCACACCACGTGCTCGCGCGGCTCAGAAGGACCAGGTGACGGCGCCTCGGTCGCCCACTTCGTCCCGTGTTCGGCTTTCTGGAACGTTCCCGATGAAAAACGGACTTCAGAAAAGAAATCGTCCAATTCCGAGAATATTTCCTTAAGTACTTTTCTGAAACCAAAAACAACAGAAAACAGGGAACTGGCACTGTGGCATCTTGTTAATAGGTTAGTCCCAGAAAATGCATAAAACTATGTAAAATGCATATAAAACATGTAATAACTTGGTATAATATAGCATAGAACATAAGAAATTATAGATACGTTGGAGACATATCAACATCCCCAAGCTTAGTTCTACTCGTCCCGAGTAGGCAAGAACGATAAAAAGAATAATTTCTAAAGTGACATGCTTTCACACAATCTTGATCATAGTATAATGTAAGGCAACAATCTTTTATATCATCGGACAACTCCTTATTCCCACATGCCCTGTAGAAGTTGGACACAAAATGCCTCATACACCATCGATGATGTATCGGAGTATGCCCTGGTGACGGCTGATCCCCAGGAAGCTTGACGGTGATGAGTACCTGCGTCAAGAAGAGAATGTGGGTTAGGTTGAGACTCCAAGTGCAGAGTGTATAGTAAGGGAAAAGACTAATTTTCCCCACGGGGGTGACTCGAGGGTTTAATATCGAACTCTCGGGGAAATGAACCAAAAACTGTTATCTCCTTATCCTTCTTTATGTAACCTACAAAACAAAGTAGATTGTTTTGTGCCCTCAACCTCACCAAGTGGTTGTCAACCACAAGGTGTAAGTAAAAGATATAGAAATAAATGCAAAACAGAAATAAATATGCAATGGTGATAAATAAAAGTACAAGGATGGTATGAATGATATTGGATGATGTGTTTGTGGTTTGTATGGTGTTTTTGCAAGATGTAAAGATGTTTTTGTATTTTCGGATTTAATAATGGCAGAAAATGTAAAGTGCAATAAAAGTGTTGGAAAGATGTTTCTTATGATTAAAAATGGACTGGGGTTCATGGTTTCACAAATGCACTCTCTCTTTTATATAGTGGTAGACAATGGAACATAGGAATTGACATATGAGATTGCAACAAGACAAGTTATTAATAATATGGCCATCACGTCCTAACATAGAGATCTTTTGGTTATTGATCTCTCTTATACTCCACCAAGATGCGAACTAAATCATAACACCTCAGTAATTAAGATAAACAGAGTATAGCTTTAAGTTAAATGACATGAAGTTTAAATAAGAACATGCTAGATCTAGTCATGGTGATAGTGGCAATGTCACCCACATATCCCGGTAGCATGGTATTTCCTTTATCCCCAGTGAGGCAACAAAGTAAGGTAAAAACCCAAGTGGATCACGGTATTGCTGTCAACTTACCACAAAACCACCCCCGTTACTCCAACTAATGCACACGTTCCCCCTCACACGCTCTCATACACATGTTGGATCAAAACACATAGACAAGAACGGGGTACATAATATGCATCTACTTTCATAACAAAGACATAATATTGCAATCATCATAACATATACCATCTTAAGAGATCCACCACAAAGGTATTACATATATGACCATAATCATGTTCAGCAGCTCATATGACACTAATTAGTGAAGCTCAAGAGAGAGGAGAGATACATAAGTTACTTCCACAAACCCATAGTCCAGGGGTGGACTACTCCCCCTTCATCATGGAGACGGTGGAGAAGTCATTGGAGAAGGTGGAGACCACACCGGCAGCGCCCCGCCGGAGTTTTCCCCCTCCAATCTGCAGCTCCAGGTCTCTGTTTCGTGGGTTCTGTGTTTCTGCGGCGCTCCTGTCCGAAAGGGTTCAGGGGAGTATTTTTATAGTCATTTTTCGGTCAAGACGAAGCCACAGAGACGAAGATCGACTGCATCGGAGGCTCGAGGCCCCAGATGGGTTGCTCCACGCGGCCAGGGAATCTGGCCGCGTGGGTCCACCTATCTTGGCCCTCGGCCTTCCACTTTTGCACTTCCTTCGCTCCTAAGCCTTGTTCCTTCCAAAAAATGATCTCCGTGGAATATTAGGTCATTTGGACGTCGTTTGGGTCCCTGAAACATCAAAATATAGAAAAAGGGGTTTTCTGACAGCGCAGCGTTAATTCCAAATAAATAGGGAAAGTGTGAAATATTTCCCAAAACATTATAAAACATTGATATAACCCTTATATGATGCAAATATGGATGAAATATGAGTAATACAATGCAAAGTTCATGTATGCATTTTACATGCATCAACGGTTCGAGATGACACAAACATCTCTTTGAGGCTCGAATACCATGGTTCTCACTAGCCCCATGAACCACTCCCAATTGTTGTTGTTCTTCCTCGTCACCAAAGCAAAAAAACACAGAGGGTTGCACCTTTGTAATCTCTAGTCTTTTGGCCAAATGGCTCCACTACGGTAATCATGCCCGGATTTGTAGCGGCCATAGCCCTGATCCTCAGGAAGCTTAACGTTGATAATGATGAGATCAGCTGCGTCAAGAAAAGAATGTGAGTTAGGTTGAGACTCCAAGTGCAAAGTGTATAGTAAGGGAAAAGACTAATTTTCCGCACGAGGGTGACTCGAGGGTTTAATATCGAACTCTCGGGGAAATGAACCAAAAGTTGTTGTCTCCTTATCCTTCTTTATGTAACCTACAAAACAAAGTAGATTGTTTTGTGCCCTCAACCTCACCAAGTGGTTGTCAAGCACAAGGTGTAAGTAAAAGATATAGAAATAATAAATGCAAAACAAAAGTAAATATGCAATGGTATAAATAAAAGTGCAAGGATGGTATGAATGATATGAGATGATGTTTTTGTGGTTTGTATGGTGTTTGCAAGATGTAAAAGTATTTTTGTATTTTCGGATTTAATAACAACAGAAAATGTAAAGTGCAATAAAAGTGTTGGAAATGTGTTTCTTATGATTAAAAATGGACTGGGGTTCATGGTTTCACACATGCACTCTCTCTTTTATATAGTGGTAGATAATGGAACATAGTAATTGACATATGAGATTGCAACAAGACAAGTTATTAATAATATGGGCATCACGTCCTATCATAGAGATCTTTTGGTTATTAATCTCTCTTATACTCCACCAAGATGCGAACTAAATCATAACACCTCAGTAATTAAGATAAACAGAGTATAGTTTTAAGTTCAATGACATGAAGTTTAAATAAGAACATGGTAGATCTAGTCATGGTGATAGTGGCAATGTCACCCACATACCCCCGGTAGCATGGTATTTCCTTTATCCCTAGTGAGACAACAAAGTAAGGTAAAAACCCAAGTGGATCACGGTATTGCTGTCAACTTACCACAAAATCACCCCCCGTTACTCCAACTAATGCACACGTTCCCCCTCACACGCTCTCATAAACATGTTGGATCAAAACACATACACAAGAACGGGGTACATAATATGCATCTACTTTCATAACAAAGACATAATATTGGCAATCATCATAACATATATCAACTTAAGAGATCCACCATAAAGGTATTACATATATGACCATAATCATGTTCAGCAGCTCATATGGCACTAATTAGTGAAGCTCAAGAGAGAGGAGAGATACATAAGTTACTTCCACAAACCCATAGTCCAGGGGTGGACTACTCCCTCTTCATCATGGAGACGGTGGGGAAGTCGTTGGAGAAGGTGGAGACCACACCGGCAGCGCCCCGCCGGAGTTTTTCCCCTCCAATCTACAGCTCCAGGTCTCTGTTTCGTGGTTTCTGTGTTTCTGCGGCGCTCTCTCCGAAAGGGTTCGGGGGGCTATTTTTATAGGCGTTTTTAGGTCAAGACGAAGCCAGGGAGACGAAGATCAACGGCATCGGAGTCTCGAGGCTCCAGATGGGGGGCCCCACGTGGCCAAGGAATCTGGCCACGTGGCCCCACCTATCTTGGGCCTCAGGCCTCCTCTCGTGTACTTCCTTGGCTCCTACTCCTTCTTCCTTCCAAAAAATGATGTTCCCAAAGTTTCAAGTCATTTGGACGACGTCTGGGTCCCTGAAACATCAAAATATACAAAAAAAGGGTTTTCTGACAGCACAGGGTTAATTCCAAATAAATAGGGAAAGTGTGAAATATTCCCCAAAACATTGATATAACCCTAATATGATGCAAATATGGATGAAATATGAGTAATATAATGCAAAGTTCATGTATGCATTTTTCATGCAGCGCCCCGCCGGAGTTTTCCCCACTAAACCACACTTGCAGAGGCACCGTTTCATACATTATGTTTTATTCATTATGAGTTACTTGTATCAAAATTGTGTTGTCATATTAGAATGTTTGCCCCTAAAAGTGAAAAGAGCCATGGAGGCCATCGAAAAGAGAAACAGAAAAAGTAAAAAAAAAATAGAAAAAGAGAAAAAAGGGGGGGGGGGGGGGCAACATTACTACTCTATATCCACACTTGTGCTCATGTTATAGCACCTGTAGTATTCATAGTCATCATTTGTGCTCATGTTTAGCACCTTTACTCCATATGAGAGAGTTTTCATGTTTTACTTGCATAACTATGTGGGGAACTTTACATTATAGAACTTGGCTTGTATATTCCAATGATGAGCCTCCTCAAAAGTGCTCTAGGTCTTCATGAGCAAGCAAGTTGGATGCAACCCCACTAGTTCCATTGGAGAGCTTTCATACACTTATAGCTCTATGTGCATCCATTGTGTGGCAATCACTACTCATTGCATAGCTTCGATTATAAGACTTCCTCTCGTCTCATGATCACTTTCAGCTTTGTGAGACTTTCTTCCGTTGGCCTTCCAAACCCCCCTTAACATTCTTTTAGCCACAACATCCTGGTGCCAGGAACCAATGTTGAACGCTTGCTTGTTTTTAAGTGAACAAATAGAGAGATGATTTTCTACGTGCATATTGTTATTGCTTGACTTGATCCTTTCACAAAGTTGTCATGAGTGTTGGATGCATTAGATGATTATATTGTTGTTCTTGAAGCTTAAATCATCTTTAATATCTACTTTGCACGGTTGATTGTTCTCTATTATTGATTCATTGAAAGTTTTACTTTGTTCTACCTACTTGTTTACTCATTACTCATTTGATATCAATATAAACTACAGCTTTTATTCATTTGATCTCAATTTACATGCATTACATTATTATATGATCAAGATTGTGTGAAATCATGTCACTTCAGAAATTATTCTTGTTATTGTTTTACCTACTCGGGACGAGTAGAACTAAGCTTGGGGATGCTTGACACGTCTCCAACGTATCTATAATTTTTTACGTTCTATGCTTATATTATACCAATTGCTACATGTTTTATATGCACTTAACATGGTTTTTATGCATTTTCTGTGACTAACCTATTAACAAAATGCCACAGTGCCAGTTCCCTGTTTTTTGTTGTTTTTGGTTTCAGAAAAACTGTTAAGGAAATATTCTCGGAATTGCACGAAACAAAGACCCAAGTTCCTATTTTTCCTGACACGTTCCAGAAGTCCGAAGAGGAGACGAAGGAGGGCACCGAGGCGCCCACATCATGTGGTGGCGCGGGTCCCCCCTGCCGCGCCAGCACATGGTGTGGGGCCCTCGGGCCTCCACCGCCTTCGCCCTTTCGCCTACTTATACCCCCCGACAGATCAAGACCTAAGACCCGAACACTTTTCCACGATACGTTCCAGAGCCGCCCCCGCCGTCAACCCTAGTTCGGGAGGGTTCGGAAGCTCTTCCCGGCACCCTGCCGGAGAGGGGAATCATCACCGGAGGGGTCTACATCACCATGCCTGCCTCCGGACTGATGCGTGAGTAGTTCATCCTAGGACTACGGGTCCATAGCAGTAGCTAGCTAGATGGTTGTCTTCTCCTGTTGTGCCATCATGTTTAGATCTTGTGAGCTGCGTATCATGATCAAGATCATCTTTATGTAATGCTACATGTTGTGTTTGCTGGGATCCGATGAATAATTGAGTACTATGTTATTGCTTCATAATATATCTTGTGAGTGCGTTATTTATGATCTTGCATGCTCTGCGTTACTAGTAGATGCTCTGGCCAAGTAGATGCTTGTGACTCCAAGAGGGGGTATTTATGCTCGATAGTGGGTTCATGTCTCTATTTAATCTGGGGGAGTGACAACAACCTCTAAGATTATAGATGTACTGTTGCTACTAGGGGTAAAACAGTAGTTCTTTATCTAAGGATATTTGTGCTACTTCCATTACACACTTTACTTAATGCAATAATCTGTTGCCTGCAACTTAATACTGAATGGTGTTGCGGATGCTATCCTGAAGGTGGATTATTAGTCATAGATGCAGTTGGATAACGGTCTATGTATCATGTTGTAATGCCCAAATGAATCTCACACTAGACACCATGACTTGTATATGAATTGTTATGCACTTCTTTATTCTGTCAGTTGCCCAGCTGTAATTTGTTTACCCGCATGTATGCTATTATTATTTATGGAGAGACACAACTAGTGAACTGTGGACCCCGGTCCTTTTCTTTAAACTGATAATACAACCTACTGCAATCCTGTTACTTTCATTCTCTGCAAACAAACATCATTTTCCACACCATACGTATAATCCTTTGTTACAGCAAGCAAGTGAGATTGACAACCTCACTGTTAAGTTGAGGCAAAGTATCTTGATTGTGTTGTGTGCAGGTTCCAAGTCAACCGTCAGGATCATCCCTGCGACAGCTCTTTTCTGGCGCCGTTGACACCTTCAGAAGAACATTCATCTCCTACTGGTTCGATAACCTTGGTTTCACAATGATACGTCTCAAACGTATCTATAATTTCTTATGTTCCATGCTTATATTATGCCACTTGCTACATGTTTTGTATACACTTTTATATTATTTTATGCATTTTCTGGGACTAACCTATTAACAAGATGCCACAGTTCCAGTTGCCTGTTTTCTGCTGTTTTTGGTTTCAGAAAAGTTGTTAAGGAAATATTCTCGGAATTGGACAAACTTAACGTCGAAGTTCCTATTTTTCCCGGGAGGTTCCAGAACACTGAAGAAGTCACGGAGGGGGACCCCGAGGGGCCCACACCCCCTCCCGGCGCGGCTCCCCCTATGCCGCGCGAGCAAGGGGTGTGGGGCCCTCGTGGCTCCACCGCCTTCGCCCCTTCGCCTAATTATACCCCTCGGATATCTAAGACCTAGAGCGCGACCCTTTTCCTCCACGAAGTCCAGAGCCGCCGCCGTCGTCAACCCTAGATCCAGAGGGTTCAGAAGCTCTTCCCAGCACCCTGCCGGAGAGGGGAATCATCACCGGAGGGCTCTACATCACCATGCCCGCCTCCGGACTGATGCGTGAGTAGTTCATCCTTGGACTACGAGTCCATAGCAGTAGCTAGATGGTTGTCTTCTTCTCTTGTGCTTTAGATCTTGTGAGCTGCCTATCATGATCAAGATCATCTTTATGTAATGCTACATGTTGTGTTTGCTGGGATCCGATGAATATTGAGTACTATGTTATTGCTTCATAATATATCTTGTGTGTGCGTTATTTATGATCTTGCAAGCTCTCCGTTGCTAGTAGATGCTCTGGCCAAGTAGATGCTTGTGACTCCAAGAGGGGGTATTTATGCTCGATAGTAGGTTCATGTCTCTATTAAATCTGGGGTGGTGACAGCTAGCTCTAAGATTGTAGATGTACTGTTGCTATTAGGGATTTGTATTACTTACATTACACACATTGCCTAATGCAATAATCTGTTGCTTGCAACTTAATACTGAAAGGGGTACAGACGCTAACCGGAAGGTGGATTATCAGTCATAGATGCGGTTGGAACGGTCTATGTATATTGTTGTAATGCCCAAATGAATCTCACACTAGACATCATAACTATAGTATATGCATCATTATGCACTTCTTTATTCTGTCAATTGCCCAGCTGTAATTTGTTTACCCGCATGTATGTTATTATTATTTATGGAGAGACACCACTAGTGAACTGTGGACCCCGGTCCTTTTCTTTAAACCGATAAACAATCCTACTGCAACCATGTTACTTTCATTCTCTGCAAACAAACATCATCATCCACACATACGTTTAATCCTTTTGTTACAGCAAGCCAGTGAGATTGACAACCTCACTGTCAAGTTGGGGTTAAATACTTTGATTGTGTTGTGTGCAGGTTCCACGTCAACTACACCAGCATTTTTCTGGCGCCGTTGCCACCTTGAGAAGATTCCTAGTTTCCTACTGGTTCGATAACCTTGGTTTTACAACTGAGGGAAACTTGCTGCTGCACTACTTCATACCTTCCTCTTGGGGTTTCCCAACAACACCTCACCGGTGCATCACACAACTGAGAGAAATTTGTTGCTGCACTACTTCATACCTTCCTCTTGGGGTTTCCCAGCAACACCACCCGGTGCATCAAGCTCTTTTCTGACGCCGTTGCTGGGGAGTTGAAGCTCTTCTGTGAGGGGAGTCTCTCACTTTCAATCTTTTTATTTTGTTATTGTCTTTCCTAGTTTATTTTTATTACTGTGTTGTTTGCTTAATATAAAAAATACAAAAAAATTTAGTTACTTGCATTAAATTGTTTATTTCGGTTTAGTTATTATTTATTTCGGTTTTGCTTTTATTTTGCTAAAATGGGTACTGCTGAGAATACTAAGTTGTGTGATTTCACTAGCACAAATAATAATGATTTCATATGCACTCCTATTGCTCCACCTGCTTCTAAAGCAGAATTCTTTGAAATCAAACCTGCTTTGTTAAACCTTGTTATGAGAGAGCAATTTTCTGGTGTTAGTACTGATGATGTTGCTGCCCATCTTAATAATTTTGTTGAACTTTGTGAAATGCAAAAGTATAAGGATATAGATGGTGATATTATAAAACTGAAATTATTTTCTTTCTCTTTGAGAGGAAAGGCTAAAGAATGCTTGCTTTCATTGCCTAGGAATAGTATTGATTCATGGATTAAATGCAAAGATGCTTTTATTGGAAAATATTATCCTCCCGCTAAGATCATTTCCTTAAGAAGTAACATTATGAACTTTAAACAATTTGATAATGAACATGTTGCTCAAGCTTGGGAAAGAATGAAATCTTTGGTTAAAAATTCCCTACCCATGGACTGAGTGCTTGGATGATCATCCAAACCTTTTATGCAGGACTGAACTTTTCTTCAAGAAACTTGCTTGATTCGGCTGCTGGAGGTACATTTATGTCCATCACTTTGGGGGCTGCAACAAAACTCTTAGATGATATGATGGTTAATTATTCTGAGTGGCATACTGAAAGAGCTCCTCAACATAAGAAGGTAAATTCTGTTGAAGAAACCTCTTCTTTGAGTGATAAGATCGATGTTATTATGGCTATGCTTGTGAATGGTAAATCTCATATTGATCCAAATAATGTTCCCTTAGCTTCTTTAGTTGCACAAGAAGAGCATGTTGATGTGAACTTCATTAAAAATAATAATTTTAACAACAATGCCTATAGGAACAATTATGGTAACAACAACTACAAGCCCTATCCTCCTAATAATGGTAATAGTTATGGTAATTCTAATAGCAATAATAGGAATATCTCCTCTGAACTTGAAACCATGCTTAAAGATTTTATCACTACACAAACTGATTTTAATAAAACTGTTGAGGAAAAGCTTGGTAAAATTGATACTCTTGCTTCTTGACGCTCTCGCAGCGTTGGGCAACTCCAAGAGGAAGGTGTGGAGAGTACAGCATGAAGTTTTCCCTCAGTTTGTGAAACCAAGGTTATCGAACCAGTAGGAAACTAGAGTTCTCCGGAGGGGTCAACGACGCCAGAAAAAATCTGGTGCTGAGTTGGTGGCGCCAGAAAAGGTCTTGCGTCGAAGGCTGGAACCTACACAACACAATCAAGATACTTTGCCCCAACCTAACAGTGAGGTTGTCAATCTCACCGCCTTGCTGTAACAAAGGATTAAACGTATGTGTGAAAAATGATGTTTGCTTGCAGAGAATGAAAGTAACAGGATTGCAGTAGGTTGTTTTATCAGTTTAAAGAAAAGGACCGGGGTCCACAGTTCACTATTGGTGTCTCTCCATAAATTATAATAGCATACATGTGGGTAAACAAATTACAGCTGGGCAATTGACAAAATAAAGAAGTGCATAATGATGCATATACTATAGTTATGATGTCTAGTGTGAGATTCATTTGGGCATTACAACAATATACATAGACCGTTCCAACCGCATCTATGACTAATAATCCACCTTCCGGTTAGCGTCCGCACCCCTTTCAGTATTAAGTTGCAAGCAACAGATTATCGAATTAAGCAATGTGTGTAATGTAAGTAATACAAATATCCTTAGACAAAGTACTACTGTTTTATCCCTAGTAGCAACAGTACATCTACAATCTTAGAGGTTGCTGTCACTCCCCCAGATTAAATAGAGACATGAACCCACTATCGAGCATAAATACCCCCTCCTGGAGTCACAAGCATCTACTTGGCCAGAGCATATACTAGTAACGGAGAGCATGCAGGATCATAAATAACGCACTCACAAGATATATTATGAAGCAATAACATAGTACTCAATATTCATCGGATCCCAGCAAACACAACATGTAGTATTACATAAAGATGATCTTGATCATGGTAGGCAGCTCATAAGATCTAAACATGGTAGCACAAGAGGAGAAGACAACCATCTAGCTACTGCTATGGACCCGTAGTCCAAGGATGAACTACTCACGCATCAGTCCGGAGGCGGGCATGGTGATGTAGAGCCCTCCGGTGATGATTCCCCTCTCCGGCAGGGTGCCGGGAAGAGGTTCTGAACCCTCCCGAACTAGGGTTGATGACGGCGGCGGCTCTGTAACTCGTGGAGTAAAAAGGTTCGCGTCCTCGGTCTTGTATTTTCTGGGGCGTATTTGTAGGCGAAAGGGCGAAGGAGGTGTGGGCTCGAGGGCCCCACACCACGTGGTCGCGCGGCAGAGGGGGGACCCGCGCCGGGTCATGGTGTGGACGCCTCATGGCTCCACTCCGTCTCGTCTTCGGTGTTCTGGAAGCTCCCGAGAAAAAATAGGGACTTTGACGTTTCGTTTGTCCAATTCCGAGAATATTTCCTTAACAGTTTTTCTGAAACCAAAAACAGTTGGAAAATGCATAAAATGATATAAAATGGCCCTGTGGCATCTTGTTGATAGGTTAGTACCAGAAAATGCATAAAATGATATAAAAGTGTATATAAAACATGTAGCAAGTGGGATAATATAAGCATGGAACATAAGAAATTATAGATACGTTGGAGACGTATCAACATCCCCAAGCTTAGTTCTACTCGTCCCGAGTAGGTAAAACGATAAAAATAATAATTTCTGAAGTGACATGCTTTGTCACAATCTTGATCATATAATAATGTAAAGCTCATGTTATGAATGAAGTGACTCAAAGCAATGGTCTATAGTTTGCTAACAAATAGACAAGGAGTAAACAACTACATCATATAAGTAAAAACTTTTCATGGATAGCACTTTCAAACAAGCATCAAAATGATTTGCATAATAGTTAACTCCTAAAGCAATAGTCTCTAAGTAAAAGAGCATTGAAACAACACAAAGGAAGATATAAGTTTCAGCATTGACTTTCAACTTGTAACATGTATATCATATAGATAGTTGTCAACACAAATGAATATAACAAGTGCAATAAGTAAGCATATAAGAATTGTTGCACACAGTTGACACAAGTGTTTGCTTCTAAGGTAGAAAGAAGTAGGTAAACTGACTCAACATAAAGTAAAAGAAAGGCCCTTCGCAGAGGGAAGCAGGGATACAAACATGTGCTAGAGCTTTTTAGTTTTTATAAGTTTTTGAAATCATATAGAGAGCTTAAAAGTAACTTTTGAGTGGTGTTTGTTGTTGTCAACGAATGGTAATGGGCACTCTACCCCCCCTGTCAACCAGACTTTCTAAGAGCGGCTCCCATGAAGGACGTTATTTCTACCAGCAAGTCAGATCATCCCTCTTATCTCTTTTGTTTACACATGTAGTTAAAAACTAGTATCATTGCTTGACTGATTAGATCAGGGCAAAAATGTGAAGAGATTGCGGCGGTTAAAGTTGTAATTAATTGGGACTGGGCACCCCATTTGCCAGCTCTTTTTGCAAAGTTAATAGATAAGCGGATGCATATGCCACTAGTCCGGTTGTGAAAGTCTGTCTAAAAGCAAATGACAAGGTTGATATCCGTAACACCACATACTTACTCATGAGCTAATAAACATTGACACAAATAAGGGATAATAAGTTTTGAATAAAAGGTAGCACACGAAGTATTTGCTTGGAATGGCAGGAAATACCATGTAGCAGGTAGGTATGGTGGACACAAATGGCAAGGGTTTTGGCTCAAGGTTTTGGATGCACGAGAAGCATTCCCTCTCAGTACAAGGCTTTGGCTAGCAAGGTTATTTGAAGCAAACACAAGTATAAACTATGACAACAAGACGTATATAAAAACATATTGCAAGTATTATAAAACTCTACATTGTCTTTCTTGTTGTTCAAACACCTTTACTAGAAAATATCTAGATCTTAGAGATACCAATCATGCAAACCAAATTTTAACAACTTTTCCGGTAGTTCTTCACTAATAGGCTTTTAACTACATGATGTAAAAGCTTAAACTTGATCTACTTGAGAGCTCAAAACAATTGCCAAGCACCACAACATACAAGATAACAATCCATAAGAGCATGTATATCTTTTTCATTATACCATCTACCACATTTAGCATTTTCTGTTTCCAACCAAACACCAATCAACTTATTTAAATATAAACTCTCCACGTATTTAACAATGAGATATGAGAGTATAACATAAGAAAACTAACAGCTCTAACAAGAGATGAAAAACAAAAGCTGGAAGTATTGAAGTAACATAGAAGAATACTCAACAAATACAAATGAAGAATACGAGTATTCATAAGAAAAAGCGGAGCGTGTCTCTCTCCCACAAAGGAATGCTTGGATCAATTTTATTCAGAGAATGAAAATAACAAAAACAAAATAAAAAACAAACAGACGCTTCAAGTAAAGCACATAAGATGTGTCGGAATTAAAATATAGTTTCACTAGAGATGAACTGAGTTTGTTGATGAAGAAGGGGATGCCTTGGGCATCCCCAAGTTTTGACGCTTGAGTCTTCTTGAAATATGCTTGGGTGACCCACGGGGGCATCCCCAAGCTTTGGCTCTTTCATCTTCTTGATCACATCACATCATACTTCTCTCTTAATCCTTGAAAACTTCCTCCACACCAAACTCAAAGTAGACTTCATTAGAGGGTTAGTGCATAATCAAAAGTTCTTATATTCTGCATGAACACAATTGCTACCAATGCTACTGGATATTAGCTACAGCCACTGATACTTTATGGAACAAAAAGATCCATTCAAAATAGCAAAAGAGGCATTGCAAAATAAATGGCAGAATCTGTCAAAAACAGAACAGTCTGTAAAGACGATTTTTTTCGAGGCACTTAACTTGCTCAAATCAGAAAACTCAAAACAAATGAATGTTGCATACATATCTGAGGATCACGCACAAAAAATCCCAGGTCATTTTGATTTTTCTGTAATTAGTTATAAATTTAACGGTGGACAGAAGAAAACTGTTTCTGCGCAGCAATCCAAATCTAGCATCAACTTTCTACTAGAGGCTTAACTTGACACAACGATGCAATAAAATAAAGATACAAAGGAATTGCTACAGAGGTGAGCATGTTCCTTGACACAACAAAATAAAATAATAGAAATAAAAACAGGGTTGTCTCCCATAAGCGTTTTTCTTTAACGCCTTTTAGCTAGGCACGGAAAGCAAAACTCAAGCGTTTCCAAGAGATGAAGCATCAACATCATAATTTGTACGAATGATAGAATCAAAAGGTCGCTTCATTCTTTTTCTAGGGAAGTGTTCCATACCTTTCTTGAGTGGGAATTGGTATCTAATATTTCCTTCTTTCATATCAATAATAGCACCCACAGTTCTAAGAAAAGGTCTTCCCAACACAATTGGACAAGATGGGTTGCATTCGGTCTCAAAGACAATAAAATCAACGGGGACAAGATTATTGTTAACCATAATAAGAACATCATTTACTCTCCCCAAAGGTTTCTTTATTGCATTATCAATAAGAAAAACATCCAAATAACAATGTTACAACGGTGGAAAATCAAACATATCATAAAGCTTTTTAGGCATAACAGAGATACTTGCACCGAGGTCACATAAAGCATTGCAATCAAATTTATCCACTTTTATTTTAATGATGGGCTCCCAACCATCTTCTAACTTCTTAGGGATAGAAGCTTCAAGTTTTAATTTCTCTTCCCTAGTCTTAATGAGAGCATTTGTAATATGAGTTGTAAATGCCATGTTCATGGCACTAGCATTAGAACTTGTGGCTAACTTTTGCAAGAACTTAATAATTTCAGAGATATTACAATTATCAAAATCAAAATTATTATCATCAAAGCAAACCGAACCACACTCCCCCATGTTCTTAAAAATTTCAGCACTTTTATCAAGAACAATTTCAGCAGTTTTAGTCAATTTTAATTTATTGGAAGAAGTAGAAGAAACATTTCCAGCACCAATTATTTTACCATTAATAGTAGGAGGCTTACTAGCATGTGAAGTAACATTATTTTCAGTAGTGGTAATAGTAAATACTTTAACAATATTATCTTCCTTAGCTAGTTTTTTCTCTCTTTTCCATCTAGCATGCAATTGGGCCATCATCCTAACATTTTCATCAATTCGAACTTGGATGGCATTAATTTTAGCAAAGGTCTTACTTTCTTTAGTATCATTAGGCATGACTTTAGATTTTAAAAGATCAACATCAAGGGCAAGGCTATCAACTTTTGAGGAAAGAATATCAATTTTCCCAAGCTTTTCCTCAACAGTTTTATTAAAAGCAGTTTGTGTAGTGATAAAATCTTTTAGCATGGTTTCAAGTTCAGTGGAGGTATTCCTATTATTGCTATAAGAATTACCATAAGAATTAACATAAACACCACTATAATTAGAAGGATAGGGCTTATAGTTATTATTATTGCCATAATTGTTCCTATAGGCATTGTTGTTGAAATTGTTATTTTTAATGAAGTTCACATCAACATGTTCTTCTTGTGCAACTAAAGAAGCTAAGGGGACATTATTTGGATCAACATGAGATTTACCATTCACAAGCATAGACATAATAATATCAATCTATTCACTCAAAGAGGAGGTTTCTTCAACAGAATTTACCTTCTTACCTTGAGGTGTCCTTTCAGTATGCCACTCAGAATAATTTAGCATCATATCATCTAAGAGTTTTGTTGCAGCCCCCAAAGTGATGGACATAAAGGTACCTCCAGCAGCTGAATCAAGCAAGTTTTTGAAGAAAAATTCAGTCCTGCACAAAAGGTTTGGATGATCATCCAAGAAGTCAGTCAATGGGTAGGGCAATTTTTAACCAAAGATTTCATTCTTTCCCAAGCTTGAGCAACATGTTCATTATCAAGTTGTTTAAAATTCATAATGCTACTTCTTAGAGAAATAATCTTAGTAGGAGGATAGTATTTTCCAATAAAAGCATCTTTGCATTTAATCCATGAATCAATACTATTCCTAGGCAATGAAAGCAACCATTCTTTAGCTCTTCCTCTCAAAGAGAAAGGAAATAATTTCAGTTTTATAATATCACCATCTACATCCTTATACTTTTGCATTTCACAAAGTTCAACAAAATTATTTAGATGGGCAGCAGCATCATCAGTACTAACACCAGAAAATTGCTCTCTCATAACAAGGTTTAACAAGTCAGGTTTGATTTCAAAGAATTCTGCTTTAGAAGCAGGTGGAGGAATAGGAGTGCATATAAAATCATTATTATTTGTGCTAGTGAAATCACACAACTTATTATTCTGAGCAGTACTCATTTTAGCAATTTAAAAGACAAACCGAAATAAACAAAATAAAAACCGAAATAAGAAAATAACAAAACCGAAATAAAAAATTAATGCAAGTAACTATTTTTTTGTATTTTTGATATTAAGCAAACAAGACAATAATAAAAATAAACTAAGCAAGACAATAGCAAAATAAAAAGATTGGAAGTGAGAGACTCCCCTCGCAGAAGAGCTTAATTTCCCTGGCAACGGCGCCAGAAAAAGTCTTGATGCTCTTGCAGCGTTGGGCAACCCCAAGAGGAAGGTGTGGAGAGTACAGCAGGGAGTTTTCCCTCAGTTTGTGAAACCAAGGTTATCAAACCAGTAGGAACTAGAGTTCTCCGGAGGTGTCAACGACGCCAGAAAAAGTCTGGTGCTGAGTTGGTGGCGCCAGAAAAGGTCTTGCGTCGAAGGCTGGAACCTGCACAACACAATCAAGATACTTTGTCCCAACTTAACAGTGAGGTTGTCAATCTCACCGGCTTGCTGTAACAAAGGATTAAACGTATGTGTGGAAAATGATGTTTGCTTGCAGAGAATGAAAGTAACAGGATTGCAGTAGGTTGTTTTATCAGTTTAAAGAAAAGGACCGGGGTCCACAGTTCACTAGTGGTGTCTCTCCATAAATAATAATAGCATACATGCGGGTAAACAAATTACAACTGGGCAATTGATAAAATAAAGAGGGAAATTGCTTCTGTGCCCCGGTTCTGTCTAGTTTATCTGTCTGTGCCATACCCGCGTAGTTTCTCTCGTCTGTGCCCTGGATGGCTCGGAAATCGCCCAAACGCTCTGTTTCCCTCTAGTAACCGTCACTTGGCCTGACTGGTGGGGTCGGCCTGTCGCGGCTCGGTTGGGATTTCCTGGGTTCGGCTAGTGGGGTCGGCCCTTTGACCTTAGATGTGGGCCCAGCGAAGTGCATGCACCCCGTCCCACTTGCATGCATGCGGCCGTACGTGCGTGTCCATGCCGTTCCACCTGTGCTCGCCGCGCCTTCAATGGCGTGCCCCCCTGGCCAGCAAAAAGCTGCCTCGCCGCCTACACTGTCGGACCGGACGCGCATCTGCTCTGCCGTCCTCGCGTCTCTCTTGCCTACTCTATCCTGCTGCAAGATGAGCAGTCTGGAGCCGAATCAATGCCCGGTCGCCATTACTGCCGTCTATACCGCGACGCCGTCCAGACCGCTCCTACCATTAAAAGGAGCCATCTCCTTGCCCATTGCGCTCACAAATCCCCTCTTCCTCTCCTAGACACCTTCGCCCAGTCCCGTATCTCTCCATGCCTCGTGGTGATGGCAGCTTCACTCCCAGCTCGAACCGCCGCCGCCGCCACGTCCCCTATCCTTGGTTTCTTGAGGCGAGCGAGGGAAGCGGCATGGGGAGTGGGAGTGGGCGTGGGCGTGTGCGTACTCCTCCAAGTTCGAGCAGGAGGCGAGCGAGGGAAGCGGCATGGGACGGGGAGTCTCCAAGGGGCAGAGGCAGGGGCAGGGCCATTGCTCCCGATCCCATTCCCTTCATCGATCTGTCCGACGAGGACGACGAGGATGACCAGGGTATGGACTGGACCATGGCCTGGAAGTAGGAGGTCACGGAGGTCCCGGACCCGGGTTTGGCCTGGGCCATGGCCGACCAGAAAGACATGAACCTGGCCAAGCATTCCGCCGCCGAGCAGCAACGACTCAATATCTACTCGGAGAGCAAGGGGAAGAAGGAGGACATGTGGTCGGCGTCGAACAGCATCACCTCAGAAGAGGTCGATGCCAAGGGCAAGGGCAAGGGCAGGGGCAAGGCCGAGTCGGTGGAGGTTTCCGATGACGAGGACGAGTGGCAGTCCATTTTAGTTATTAGTTGCTTTATTAAGGGCAAGTGCCAATTTAGTTATTAGTTATTGATCTATTTTATAATTTAGCAAGGGCAAGTCCATTTTGTATTACCATGAATTTTGGCAATGGCCTTGTGCTTGACGTTTCCAATTGTGTGTGTATATCCACTTCAGTTTGCAAAGTTTGCTTAGAAATGGGGCCGTTTACCCTACCTTTGGAGCTCATTTGAAACACATTTTTCAGCGAGTCCGCCATTTTTGCTTAGAAATGGGGCCGTTTACCCTACCTTTGGAGCTCATTTGAAACACATTTTTCAGCGAGTCCACCATTTTTGTTTAGAAATGTGGCCTTTTACCCTACCTTTGGAGCTCATTTGAAACACATTTTCAAGCGAGTCCACCATTTTTGCTTAGAAACGGGGCCGTTTACCCTACCTTTGAACCTCATTTGAAACACATTTTTCAGTGAGTCCAAACTCATTTGAAAATTTATATGGATTCAAGCTAGATTTGAGAAGCTCATGGCTATCCTCATTTGGTTTGCCAAAATCCTCATTTAAGTTACGATGACGGGTAACAGACAAAATCCGCATTTGGTGTGCCAAAATACCCATTTTGTGTCACTGAGGCAAATGGGGGTGGGCGAGCCAAAATCCCCGTTGGGTCCGCCGTGGTCCACTCGTCAGCGGGTGTACAGCCCTTGTCCTACGCGCGCGTCCATTCAGATCGCAGAATGAGCTTCTCGCGGATCACCCCGACTATGCGTGCAGATTCCTTCTAGAGGAAATCGGACGGCTGCAGTTTAACCGACATTTGAAATGAGCTTCAAATATTCAAAAAAAAAATCAAAAAAAGGAAAATCATGCGCAAATAGTCGTATTATGTCATATACTAACGACTCAAGTTGAAAAATATGGTCTACATACATTGAAAAGGAGAAAGGCATGGATCTCATGTGATATTGCATAACTCAAACTATGAGGTCTAAGGTTAGAGAGAAGTGGTTTTGGAATTGAAACATGAAATTTTCAGAAACCTCACAAAAGCTTCATTTTGGAATGACTAAGAAGGATCCATGCTTAGTTTTTCACTTTCATGTTTTAAACTTGTTTAAATGTTGGTCAAACTTAGGTTTGACCGAATGTGAAATAACCATAATAAATTCAAAAATTGTCGAAAAATTGATAAACCAACGCACATAGCCTTCATATGTCATATACTAACGACTCAAATTGAAAAACATGGTCTACATACATTCAAAATTAGAAGGGCATATATCTCATGTGATATCGCAAAACTCAAACGATGAGGTCTAAGGTTGAAAAAAAGTGGTTTTGGAATTGCAATATGATAATTTTAAAATACTCACGAAAGTATCATTTTGGAGTGACTAAGAATGGTCTAGGCTTAGTTCGCGCCCAAATGTGCGCCAGTGCGCTCCCAGAGCACGCCGTGGCGCATCCGGAGCACGCCATGGCGCGTCCAGAGTGCGCACTTAAGGTGTTTGGCAGAAGTACAATAACAAATATTACAAACGATTCAAGTTGATAAACAAGGTCTACACACGTTCAGATCGCGTAACTACACATAGCGCGCATTGTGGGTGCCAGTTCACATCCAGTTCGTGTCCAGATTGCGCTTGGTGGGTTGACACGGATGCACCGATACGTGTAGTTCACGTCCACTTCGTGTCCGGATATTTGCATGTAAAAGGAAAATTAATCGCGCCAGTTCTCGCAAAAAATGCTTCTGATACGTGTAGATGTCTCACAGCGTCTGCAACTACATTAACTTGGACCAGAACGACGACACGCATCAACTGTTCGACACTTGTACTCGACACGTCTAGGGGCACCAGATGACGTGGTAAACATTTACAGGCTTGTCAGTTCGACTAGACGTGAAGCGCGGTCACACGATGTCATCATTGCGAATATAATATGTAAATTGTGTTGTCATGTTACACTGCGTTGGCAAAAAAACGAGGTGATGCGCCTGTTCGGTGCCCCAAGCGGTTATCGATTTACGCGCCAGCGGGAGTGAATTCATCACTATCCTTCACAAATAAAAACCCCAATCCCATTGCATTGCGGTTCACTCGCTCTTCTGTAGTTTCTCTCTTCTCCCCATTTCGAAAAACCCCAACCACCCCTGCTCTCCAATGGATCACTGGTGGCAGAACGAAGCCATCCCGAGCGACTCCGACGGCGAGGGGAACCCGATCCCGTGGTGGGATGAGGACCACCACGTCGGCGGCTCCGGCACCGACGACGACGGCGAGGGCGACGAGGAGAGCCAGGACGGCGACTCCAACCCCGACGACTCCGACCCCGACTCCGACGACGACGACCACGACGGGTCCGAGGAGGAGGACTCGGACTCGGAGTTGGTGAAGGACGACGAGGAGGAGGAGGAGGACGATGACGACGACGAGGACAAGGAGGACGACGAGGACGACGACGAGGAGGAGGACGACGACTCCGACGACGACTCCGACGACGACGACGAACCGCCGGCCAAGAAGCGGCGCGTGTAGGCCGAGGCCGGCGTAGTAGCAGTAGTGCATTAGTTGCACTGCTGATTAGTACTAGTATTAGGCCGCCGCCGGCGTAGTAGCAGTATTGCATGCACTGCTAATCTTTTGTAATTGTGAATATAATCCTAATATAATCCTATTTGAGTTATAAATCGATTTTCAATTAGTAGTAGCAGTTTCAATTCGAGTTATAAATCGAATTTAAGTTTTCAAATCGAGTTATGAATCCTATATTATAAATCAATTCTCCAGTTGCGGGCTTGTTCTGTCTTTACGATTCTCAGCTTGAATGTTGGCGGCTGCAGGGCTTGAACCATTCTGAATAAAATGGGGGACGCGTGCCGGCTTGGCTACCAGCACGCGGCCGCCTTTGTCCAACATGGGAAAGACGGCTAGCTTAACTTGCCGGATGGCTTCTCGGGGAAGCCTTATCCTTACTGACAAGTCAAACTTATAACTGACAGATGACGTCACTTGGTCCACGACAGTTTGAATCCAAACGGGACGAAATCGTGCCATGATTGCAAATCGAGGAAAAGAGGAGTTATGGCGAGCGTGAGATCGTGGGCCGTTTCGTCTTCGCACGGATGCGTCCCACGTGGCCGGCTTTTTAGCTACTGCACATATCTCAACGCCCGGCCTATAAATAGGCCACCGAAACGTCTCGGCCCGCACCCACTCTCTCTCCTCACTCCTTGCCTCTTGCTCTCCTTTCCCGAGCTCTCCACCACCGCCCGAAGGAAACTCCGGCGACCTCTTCTTCCCCGGCGACCTTGTGCACGGGAATGGCCACCGATCCCAAATCATCTGCGGCGGCGGCGAAAGACTCCGAGACCGAGCTCGGCGCATCGACGGCGATGGGCGACGCGGGCTCTCTTCCCGCGGCGGCCCGTGCTTCGGGTTCCTCCCCATCCGCAGCCGCGGCGCGTGCTTCCTCCTCCACTCCGACCGTGCGCTCGCACGTGGCTACGCCCACGGCCCCATCGACCTCGACCATGCCGGCGGCGCCCGGAGGCGCGGCCGCCGACGAGGAGGAGGAGCTAGCGGACCTCGGGTCCCGCTACTGGCTACCCTCCGTGGTCGACGACGACATCCTCAAGGAGCTAGAGGAGGCCGGCTACTTGGCAACCCAAGGGGACTGCAGCTGGCGGTCCGCCAAGGGCGACATCATCCCGGCTCCAGCAGCCGGGGAACGGGTAATCCTTACCTCCCATCTCGTAAGGGGAATGGCACTGCCGCCTTCCACCTTCTTTAGCGAGGTGTTAGACCACTACGGGCTCCATCCCCACAACATTGCGCCCAATAGCATTTTAGTCCTGGCCGGCTTTACTGCACTGTTTGAAGGCTACCTAGGTGTTAGGCCTAGCTTAGACTTCTTCAGATTTTGCTTTCGTTGCCGGCCCCAGACCGTGCCGGATGGGAGTCTGACAACCTGTGGCAGTGTTACTTTCAACTGCCGCCAAGGACGTCTGTGGTATCCGAAGATACCATACATCGAGTCCGTCAAAGGTTGGACCTCCACCTTCTTCTACTGCCAAGACATGGCAGCCCCAGCACGCAACTTCGACATCCCGGAGTTCGTCAACGCGCCGCCAATGCCCAGACCATGCTGGGACGAAGCGGTTCCCAAGTTGACGGAGGAGCTCCGCCTTTACATGAGGCGGATTGAGTTCCTCGCCAAGACGATGGAAGCTCCGTTGCTGGACGGGGTGGATACCGTCATTTGCTGGCTGTCCCGGCAGATATTGCCTCTGCGGTACAGCCCGCACAAAATGTGTCAGTATTCGCCTACTGACACGGCTTCTCTTCGTGTAAGCGAAGGGGAGCTCCCAGCCGGCGAATTGGCGGCCCGACTTCGCAGCCTCGTCAAAGCGGGGTTTGTGAAGGCGGCGGAGGGCGTGCCAATGCACACCCACAACAACCCTCCCCTAGAGGTAAGTTTTTACCTTTCTCCTTTTGTTGACGGAGTTACTGCTAGCTTGTTTAGACTACTTTAAGGCTCTGTTTGTTTGGTCTTCTACTTCTGCTTTTGAGTACCGAAAGCGGAAGACCAAACAAACAACTTCGATGGAGAAGCGCTGCGGAGAAGCGATGTGCTGAATTACACTGGAACAGCGAACGAGAGCGGAAGCAGCTCCCGACCTGCTTCCCGAGCTTTTCCTGCTCAAGTCCCGAACCGTTTTTCTGATTGCCCATTCCGATGCATGAAATTACGATTATACTGCCACCGTGAGCCCCAGCGGTGCCTTTCCTTAACTTTCGCTTCGATTTCAACCTGTACAGTGTCATTCGTTGACTGTAGCTTCGCATGCGCATGCGCATATGCATGCAGAAAAAACCTGTACCTTGTCAATAGTTGAATGTAGTTAGCATGCGCATATGCATGTACACGGTCAAAAACATATACGA
The DNA here is from genome assembly GCA_026929855.1 of Poa annua. Classification (NCBI taxonomy): domain Eukaryota; kingdom Viridiplantae; phylum Streptophyta; class Magnoliopsida; order Poales; family Poaceae; genus Poa; species Poa annua. The sequence continues at coordinate 45,460,465 of CM049436.1, forward strand.
AACCCCAAACAAATACATTTCAGTTTGAAATAATTAATCCGTATTGGGATATATAATTCAGCTCTTAAACACCGTTATTTGAGAAAAAACTAGAAAACATAGGTAATTCAGCTCTTAAACACCGTTTCTAAATTGATCAGGCGCAGGATGGGTTCATCTCATTCTCGTCAACCACCGGCGATAGGAGCACTTTGAGCCACCGCCTCGCCGTTCCTCGTCCGCTGCCGCTCCCAGGAGCTTCTTCGACCATTCAGTGAATATATTCCGATACAAAACACTCCAAATAGATTATTCCAATACAAAGCGTGTTAAAAATATATTTAGCTAAAAGGGTGAATTGAGAATTCTGCTTTTAAAACACGCAAAAATAACTTGTTCGTTTCAAATCAGTATTTATACAACATCTTCAACACTCAGGGACATTCCAGACATTTCACCCAGCACTCTACAGCAGCAGCTATGCGTGCCAAACATCAAATCTCTGTTTCCAGCCGCTGCTTCTCACAGCTGCTTTTTCACAGCTCACCAGCTACAGCTGCTTCTCAAAAGCTACAGCCCAAACAAACACACCCTAACTCCTTTTTCACCCTTGCTTTAAGCAGCTCTCCGCCTTGACGGAGAGTGACCGGGCCCCGTCTTCTATGAGTCGGGGGCTGGGAAAGCCAAGAAGCGCAAGGCGTCCAGCGCTCCTTCCTCTACCGTCAATGCCGAGCCGTCTGTGGGAAGAACAGCGTGCTGGATTCATGGTTGCGGCGACCCAATCTTCATCGACAACGACGGCGGCTCGCCGTATCAGATCAGCGCATGGGGGCACCACGACAGCATCGTCCCCATATGCGGCTGATCCGATCCAATCTACTACAACATCATCTCCCGTCTATATCAACAACAGCGAAGACTCGCCGCCACAAATCAACCCACCCGTAAGCTCTACGTCGACAATACTCTCGTGTGCGACCGCCCGATCGTATCAACAGGATCGAATCTGTATTGGAGGCAGTCCGTCACGCGGCGACTTGCTCCGATCCGAGCCAGGCAGGGAGATTGCACCATCTTCCAATCTTCACGTCAGGTGAGCAGCAGCAGGCCAGCAGCTGGACGGCGGAAACAGGGTCGTAGTGACCTCCGGTTCAACACATGCGATCACGGATCACCAGCAACAAAGCGAGCAGCAGACGTAGACACGGACCCGGCTACATCATGAACTCAGAGACGATTAAGACAAGACGTGCGCTGTGCAAGTAGGCATGCTGCCGAGCTACAAGAAGAGGCATGCATATGCATGGTGCATGCTGGATCTCCAACAACTCCAGGACCTTTCAAGGAAGGAAAAAATCCACCAGATTTTGCTGAGATCGGATCGAGGACAGCTGATTTTCCGACGGCAGTTGGGACGCGATTCAAATCGTGATACACCAGGCTGGACACGAATTCCGCCGCCAGCCAGTTTAATTGATCTGATGTGCCAAACCGGACCGGACAGGAACAGAGTCCTATGATGGTACAATCGATTGCAACTATCACTCACGTCAGCGTGGTTCAATCAGTCTACGTGCATACCTTGTCACAATCGCTGCAAGCAAACAGGACACCCAGCTCCGCGCGCGTCATAACCCATCAGAATCGCTGCATGCTACCAGCGCATGCATGCAGGAACCAGATAAGATTTTTTCCATTATCTAGCTCGTCAATCTCTCCATACTATTTGAGATTATCTTTAATGTTCTATATATCATGTGCTAATCACTCCATCTTTACGAGGATAAAATCTGCCCTGAGTTTGTATGTGTAGGTAAATTTCAACTGCGACCTACGCCAACAACCGGCGACAGCGACCGGCGCCATCGGAACGACGCACGTCTTTGATCGCGTTACCCGATAGACCGGCGAGTCTGGAAAATGACTGCACATGCCCGATTTGACGACACTATGCGTTTTCATCGGCCACTCGTCAAACTCTACACCAACAAAAAAAAACAAGTGTACCTCAAAATCGGGGGCTGGCGCCCCGACATCAACAACAAGAGCGCAACAGTCCGCTTCAACCTGTGACCACCTTCGACTCGCGACCATCGCAGCCGCGTCATCATCGACTACAACCTCACTCGGGAAAATTCCGACGCCCGCGCTTCGACAAAAACTTCATCGACCATCACAACAACGATCGCGCCTGCGGTATCAGCGCAAATAGCCTGCTCCCTGGAAGGGCGCTGCACGCACTCGGGGGCTGGCGCTACACGCACTCGGGGGCTGGCGCTTCGTCATCGACAACAATAACAATTTCATTGGCACACCTGTATCTTCGTCGACTCCGGTGCCTCATCGACTCCGTATCGACGACTCGACAAGACGGACTCGGGGGGCTGGGCGTTGCAGTCGCCGTTTCGACTCTGCCTGGCCAAAACGCCACGCCACTAAACCGTTCGCCGGGTCTACTACATCTCGCAGATAAGTTTAAATTTATAGTATTATGATCTATCGCTATGAGTTAAATTCATTTACTTCAAAGTATTATATTTGCTTGCACTAATTGGCTGCTAAGGCATTATGCAAAGTTTTAGCTGTAACAATTGCAGCCAATACGGTCATTTTCTCTCTTACAACAAATCAAATTGTTCGCTGGCCGAAGCCGCACGTCGGCGCAAATATTTGGCGGCCAATTGAATTTCTCAAAGTCGGGATAAAACCCCCGCATTGGTTTTTTAAAGTCGGGTCATAACCCCCATTGGATCTTCAAAGTCGGGTTCTCTAAAAACCCGCATGGGAATTTCTCAAAGTCGGGATAAAGCCCGCATTGGATGTTTTAAAGTCGGTTTCTTTTATGACCCGCACCGGAATTTTCAAAGTCGGGTTCTATAAAAACCCCGCAACGGATTTTTAAAGTCGGGTTCTCCATCACTCGCATTGGAATACTGAAAGTCGGGTTCTCTATAACCTGCGTCGGATTTTTTATGCTGAGTTCCTTAAAACTCGCATCGGTTTTCTCGAACAGTCGCACCCTCTGCCGCGTCGACTCCGTCCGTCCGCCTGGATTATCTTTCGACTAAAACGCCGCACCCAATGCCGCGCTGACTATGTCCGCTACCTCGACTACTTATTCTGCCGCGTTGATTTCATCCGCCGCGTCGATTACTTATTCCGCCGCGTCGTCTCCGTCCGCCGCGTCGACTACCAGCTATCTACTACTCACCCCAGTCGCACTCGACGCTCGGGGGCTGCGGCATAACAGTTCATTCAACAAGTCACCCAAGTCGCACTCGACGCTCGGGGACTGCGTCGACTCCGGTCCGCCACATCCACTTTATTCCACCGCGTTACTCGCCGTGTCGACTCCGCTTAGCATCTCTACTACTTCTCAAAGGACAATATACACAGAGACAAAGACGAGGTGAGCATCTCCTGGGTCGCTTCATACTTCAGCAACTTACTCCCATTGGGAGGGCACCCGCAGCATATTCGACTGCGATTTCGAGCCTACGCTCAATTGCAAGCAATTAAACATAGCCTCGGCGGCTACTCCCATCGGGAGCGCTGCCCGCGCACCCGATGATACAAAGGACAGTCGACGATCAGCGTCACTCGAAAGAAAGAAGAAGAAAAGCATAGATGATATCCGTCGAAATCTGGTCGAGTATCTCCCGGACCATATTCAAATATATAAAATAACAATTCCCGGGATGTACCTGCCGAGTCAGGCCCCGGATGCTGTACCAAATTACAAAGGTAAGACCTGAGTAAGGCCGGGTGGCCCATACAAGCTATGCGGACCTGATAATTTCCGTGCCAGCAGGCATGATGCAAAATCCCGGCGGACGCGCCAAGGGTAGTCTAAATATGACCGGGTTCTGACCAGTAAGTCCAGATAGGCGTGAGTCGAACTTGAACGGTCTTACCGGGTTCGAGCCAAGGGACTCGAATCTGTGTAGGCTAGAAGGGTATTTCGCCCGAGTCGCGAATTCACTTGACCCCGATCCGTCGGTTGAATCAGGCCTACTATGCCATCCATCCCACATAAGACGAAATAAATATACTCGATTTCGAGACGGCAAATATGTCAATCATCCCACAGCTGGACATTCATTACCAGGAGCGCCTGATAAGGCGAATTGCAGCAACTAACTTCGATACATCAATCTTTTTACTATATTTACTCGCAGGATATGAGGAACCAAGAAACAGAAGATAAAATATATGAGATTAGAACAACTTGAGCCTATGCCCGACTCTGCGAGTCGCACATAGCCTCGGGGGACTACTCCCATCGGGAGCGCTGGCCGCGCACCCGATGAGCGCTGGTCGCGCAACTGACGCACTCGAAGTATTACAAGGACAGAAGCACTCGAAGTATAACCAAGACAGAAGCACTCGGCGCAGTACCGACTGAAGATTCCAATCAACCATCAAAGCATAACGTGCAACCGAAGATCTATGAAGTTATGAGTCCCTGCCCGACTCTTCGAATCGACCAGGCACTCGGGGGCTACTGACGTGGGTATACCTTCCGGGTACCCCCACTATGGCGTATAATGAAGATAGAGGCCCACCAGGTGGCCCAGCGAAGCCTAAGAAGCTGCTAAGGAAATAACTTGAAGGACAAGACAATGACTCCTATTCGTAAAATCTCATGTAAAACCCCTGGCTACATATATAAAGACAGGGAGGGGTAGACAAAAAGATAGGCCGCACCACAATAGAGAATAGACAATAGACAGAAGAATAGCCAGCAAACCCTAGCGAGACCACGTCTCCCCACAATCGCCATCACGGCCACCATGTAATCATCATCAATACAAGATCAGACAAGCAGGAGTAGGTCTTTACCTCACCATGAGGGGCCGAACCTGGGTAAACTCTTTGCTTGTCAGCCGTCCGGAACCACCAGCCGCCATCCTTCTCTCTCTATACGAAACCCAAGGTGCCTAACCGAGGGATTTGCCGGGTTTACACCCCGTCAAGGAAGAAGAGAGCCACGCCGGCTGCGTCGGCGCTCGTCGATGACGACGAGAACGCGAGGATAAGAATCCCTCAAAAGTAAGTTTATCTATCAGCTTTGATATTGTCGGCTTAATTCACCGCTGAACTTTCCTGGTTAACCTAAATATTTGGCTGACAATCAGGAACAGGGTCGCGACCTCCAAGTTGCCGGCCAAGGCCTTATTTGCCAGGGGTAAGCGTCCCCTTGGCACCTCGCCCGTTACCCTGCCGCCAACTCCTCAGCCCCAAGCCGGTGGCTTTATGAGGGACTCCCGCGTGCAGCCCTGGCCCCGAGTGCCGGCTGCAAGCCCGCCGCCAACTTGGGCGGCATCTTCTGGGTGCTCCACCAATCCTTCCTCCCAGACGGCTGAAGCTACGGCTCATGATGCCGGTCAATCTTTTGCAGCCAAGGAGGAGCAGGTGGAGGAGGTGGTTGGCGGACGATCAGAGGCGGTTCCGACTTCCGATGCGGGGAAGGTTCGTGATCCTTGGGCTTCGCTGAAGCGTGCCAAGGAATGCGCGCTGTCCTTTGCCGAATTTGCCGGTAGCACCTTCGCGTCTTTGGAAGGGGATGTGGCGGTAAGTTATTACCTTGCCTGCGACGTAAAAACGCGGTAAGCCGTACGCCTCCGGCGTGTACCCGATGAAGACGTCGATCTCCCCAATCGGCACGATTGCGCACCCGATGAGGTAGTCGTCAGCCGGGAGCCAGGACTCATCTGAGTTGACGTAGTTGTAGTTGCCGCAGCGCGTGACGCGACCGACGGCGATCTGTTCGCCCACACCGCCAAGTGTTCCCGCCTTGAACGTGACGCCAGGAACCCTAGGCCCCACGGTGGGCGCCAACTGTCGTAGTATCGGCATTGTTGATAGGAGACGGGGGTCCTCTAGCCTACGTATGGATTGTGGGGAAGAAGGTTGGTGTCGTTGAGGTCAGGATTGAACACGGCGAGTTTACCCAGCTTCGGATCTCACAGCGGTGGCGAGATCCTACGTGCTGCTATAATTCACTATAAGGCAATAGCCGTGAACAGGTTACAAGGTGTATAAAGCGTGCCCTAAAGGCTTCCCGGTAGCCGGCTTATATAGGCGGCCAGACCTCGGGATACAAGGTAAGTACTTGTCCGGCAAGTAAGCAGAGACCTAGACCTAGCCGGCTTAGTTACCGCCTTCCGTCTTGGGCTTGGTGGCTTGATGGGCTTCGGCCTTCCGCCTTCTTTGGACCGTCCGCCTACTTCCTTGTACGTCAGCTATCTGGGCCGCCCGGCAGGCTTCAACCTTAACCACCCTTGGGCCACCCTGGACTAGCCGGATTGATCCATGTTAGAGATACCCCTGGTTGGTATATCCCCAACAATAAAGATGATCTTGATCATGATAGGCAGCTCACAAGATCTAAACATGGTAGCACAAGAGGAGAAGACAACCATCTAGCTACTGCTATGGACCCGTAGTCCAAGGATGAACTACTCACGCATCAGCCGGAGGCGGGCATGGTGATGTAGAGCCCTCCGGTGATGATTCCCCTCTCCGGCAGGGTGCTGGGAAGAGGTTCTGAACCCTCCCGAACTAGGGTTGACGACTGCGGCGGCTCTGGAACTCGTGGAGGAAAAAGGTTCGCGTCCTCGGTCTTGTATTTTCTGGGGGTATTTGTAGGCGAAAGGGCGAAGGAGGTGGGGGCTCGAGGGCCCCGATGACCCACAAGTATAGGGGGTGTATCGCAGTACTTTCGATAAATAAGAGTGTCGAACCCAACGAGGAGCAGAAGGTGTTGACAAGTGGTTTTGATGAGGGTTTCACTGTAAACACTAGCAGACAAGTTTTCAGTAGACTTTGATATGACAGATAAATAAAGTGCGAGTAAATAGAGCGCGGCAATTATAATTGCAGCGAGTGGCCCAATCCTTTTTAGAGCAAAGGACAAGCCGGTTTGTTTACTTATGATGACCAAACGTTCTTGAGGACACACGGGAATTCTGTCTAGTGCTTTCGCTTCATATTGATGATTAATCTTTAGTGTTTGGATAAGTGTCGTGTGGGTGAACTTATGCTAATGCACCGCCCTTCCTAGGACTAATACATACTTATGATTATACCCCTTGCAAGCATCCGCAAATACAAGAAAGTAATTAAGATAAATCTAACCATAGCTTTAAACTCTGAGATCCTGCTATCCCTCATGCATCGGAATATCAACGGGGGTTTAGGTTTCTGTCACTCCGGCAACCCCACAATTAATAACCGAGTACACGATGCATTCCCCTAGGCCCATAAAGGTGAAGTGTCATGTAGTCGACGTTCACATGACACCACTAGAAGAATGGCACCACAACTTAAATATCAAAACATTAAATATTACTCAACATAGTTCACTACTAACATCTAGACTTCTCCCATGTCCTCAAGAACTTAACGAACTACTCACAACACATCATATGGTACATGATCAGAGATGATATAATGATGGATAACAATCTGAACATAAACCCTAATTCAACGGTTTCACTCAATAGCATCAATAACAAGAGTAATCAACACCGGGAGAGTTTCCCCTATCAAATACACAAGGTTTAGCCCTAGATGTTACAGCGGGAACGGAGTGGACCGATGGAGATGACGGCGTCGGCGGTGGAGATGGTGGTGTTGGCGATGGTGATGGAGTGCAGCTCCATGACGGTGACGATGGCGACGATTTCCCCCCTCCGGGAGGGAATTTCCCCGGCGGCAACGCAGCCTGTCGGAGAGCTTTTCTCTCTCTGTCTTCTCCGCCTCGTGGTGGCGGCGAAGAGGATTTCTGAACACCGTACAGGTCTTAGGTTTTCGGGGGGGGGGGGGGGGTGAAGTACGCGAAAGGGCACGCCAGGTGGTGGGCCAGGGCGGCCCCACCACATGCTCGCGCGGCCAGCCTCCCTGCCGCGCCTGGGCATGGTGTGGGCCCCCTGGGCCCCACCTCAGGCTCCCCTTTTGGCCTCCTTCGTGATCTAGTGAGAAAATAATTCCTAGGTGTTTCGTTTGATCTTCTGAGCTTCGCAAATATTGTATCTCAATGACGCTTTTTCCAGCAGAATTCAGACTCCGGAGTTCCATCCCCCAATGATCATCAATCATGCAAAATAGATGAAATAACATAAGTATCATCCCCAAATACGAAATATATCAATGAATAGCAGTAAATTATGATATAAAATAGTGATGCAAAATGGACGTATCAACTCCCCCCAAGCTTAGACCTCGCTTGTCCCAAAGCGAAAGCTGAACTCGGTAAACATGACCACAGGTTTATGGAGTGAAGTGTCGATATAAAATATACGGACAAGAAGCATCACATGTATAAATGCACAAGTCATCTTAGATATCAACTCCGTTCATATAAATCAACTTGTAACAAGTAGAGGGAAACCACAATAAGGTACATAGAGAAAACCTTAGTTGGTGTTGGCAAACTTAGTCCTTGGTCAAAGGACAATGAACATATTGAGCTTAGTTTATAAAACAGCCCTCTTTATTAGTTGATAACTCCAAAAATCAAATTCATTAGATGCCAACAATGTGCTAAGCAAGAAAGAATAAAAGACATGATCAACCATACTAATGTATAACTGGTTGAATCACAATCAAGTCAAATGCTTGCTTAAGATAGAAGGAGATAGGTTTACTGACTCAACATAAAGTAAAAGATAGGCCCTTCGCAGAGTGAAGCAGAGATACAAGCATGTGTTAGAGCTTTTGGTTTTATAGGTTTTCGAAATCATATAAAGAGCATAAAAGTAAGTTTTTGAACGGTGTTTGTTGTTGTCAACGAATGGTAATAGAGTTCTTGTCATCTTCCATACTAAGCAAGTTAAGGGTGGTTCCGATTTATTTTTAAGAACAAGCCTTTATGGTATTCATCTTCTTTTTCCTTTACTTTCACAGCCTTGACACTCCTCCCCACCTTTCTAACACAACCATGGCTAACCGAATCCTCGGGTGCCCACCAATCAATCTCAAACCATGGAGGAGTGCCTATATTTTAAAATCTCAACCTTTGATATTATAGTGGTCTGACCACCCCTTTGCAATATTAATGACGAGCAGATGTAGCATGCAAGTCAAGGGTTACTTAATTAGTATGGAAGATAACAAACCCAACTATTATTTCCTCATGAGCTAGTGAACATTGACACAAATAAGGGATAATAATTTTGAATAAAAGATAGCACAAGAAGTATTTACTTGGAGTGGCGCAAAATACCACATAGTAGGTAGATATGGTGGACACAAATGGCAGGGGTTTCGGTTCATGGTTTGGATGTATGAGAAGCATTCCCTCTCGATACAGGTCTTTGGCTAGCAAGGTTGGGTAGCAAGCATAAGAGTTGATGGATACAAACAAACATATATGTAGTAAAGACAATCTTGCAATTCTTACTTGAAGGCACACACAATTTTAAGTTTGTGAATACTAAGCTTATAATCTACAAGTGAGAAAGATTAATGAATTCTATATTCTACATGTAATTCCTTTTTCCACTTAAGTCTCAAAGTATTGTAGCTACTGACCAATGCTAAGTTTGCCAAAGCCAAAAGATTTACTATATGCTCCCAAAGTGATTACCAACACTAATGACAAGATCAATCATACATGATAAAAGTTGCAAACTAAAATAAAGTGTGCAGAAAATAAATGATAACACTTCTCATTAATATTCCATAACGGCAACTCACACCAAGGGATACATAGACAGCCAACTAAAAGAGAGATACTTCCACACTGCAAACCATCATATAAGATAATTTCCCTACTCATGATATGACTCTACTAAAAGGTAAAAGATGAAAGATAATGGTGATACCGCGGCACTCCCCCCAAGCTTGGAACAAGCTAAGGGAGATGCCAATACCGATGATGAATTACTCCTTCGGTGGTGATGGTGATGAGTCCTCTTGATTAAGCTTCCAAGGTAAGGGCTCTCCATCAACAAATGACGACTGGGTCTCGATAATCCTGAAACTGGCAGCAGCACTTATGCGTTTAAACCTGATTTCATACTCACAGTTCTGGTTCTGAACATCATAGAGTTGTGCCTGAAGAGTGTTGGTAGTCTTGTGGAGTGAGAGGATGTCCTCCCAGAGCTTCGAAGTCTCTTCTTAATGCTTAGCCATAAGTTCAGAGACGATCCGGTGAACAATGTCTACCTCACGCTCCGCCATCTTCTTGTACTTGAAAACTTCTTGCTCCAAACTCTTCATCCTATCCTCTATGCTTCCTTCTCCTTGGGGGCCTTGAACATCTTCAACTTGTACCTTCCCTTGCTTGAGAGACAACTCTTTGGGATGCATCTTCAACTCGGTCATGTACGGGTTGACGACGTTCGCAAAGAAACTGTCCTTGGAGGGCTCGGATGAAGACATGATGGCTCTAGATCCACGGCTAAAATCTGGCAGAAACAGCTCGAAACAAGAACACGTCGAAAACACGATATACGGACCTCAGGGGATCCGGGTGAATATATAGCAAAAATTTACGAAATAAAAGGAAGGCAACAGGGCGAAACCGAGTTGGAGAGGAGCTCCGAGGCTCCCCCACCTGGTGCTCGCGCGGCCAGCAAGGGCCCCGCGCCACCACGTGGTGTGGGCGCCTCAGACTTCGTGTCCTGCTCGTTTTCGTCTCGTGTTTTTCCATATTTTCCAAAAACAAATAATAGGTAGCTCAAAATTAAATTCGCGAACTTTTTCTTACCGAAACTGTACCTTTCCGAAATCAGGTTCTGCAGACTCAGAAATATTTTCCTTAATATAATCTTCCGGAGTAATTGCTTGAATAATATCAACATCTTCATTATAAGAATCTCCAGAAATATAATGCTTGAGTCTTTGTCCATTTACCACTTGTGTAGAGTCATCCTTGAGCGAAGCAATTTTTATCGCACCCGAACGAAACACCTCCACAATGACATATGGTCCTTCCCACTTGGAGAGCAATTTTCCTGCAAAGAATCTAAGACGAGAGCTATACAATAGAACTTTCTCACCAACATGAAACTCTCTCTTAAGGATTCTTCTATCATGCCATCTTTTAACTTTCTCTTTAAATAGTTTAGCATTTTCATAAGCTTCACTTCTCCATTCATCTAAAGAACTTAAATTAAGTAATCTTTTCTCACCAGCAAGTTTAAAATCTCTATTTAGTTCTCTCACTGCCCAATAAGCTTTGTGTTCTAATTCTAAAGGCAAGTGACAAGCTTTTCCATAAACCATTTTATAAGGAGACATACCCATGGGATTTTTATAAGCAGTTCTATAAGCCCACAATGCATCATTTAATTTACTAGCCCAATTCTTCCTCGTCCTATTAACAGTCTTTTGCAAGATAGATTTAATTTCTCTATTTGATAGTTCTACTTGCCCACTAGTTTGAGGATGATAAGCTGAAGCAATTCTATGATTAACACCATATTTAGCAAGAACTTTTCTAAAACCACCATGAATAAAATGAGAACCTCCATCAGTCATAAGATATCTAGGAACACTAAACCTAGGGAAAATGATATCTTGAAGCATTTTTAATGATGTCTCACCATCAGCACTTTTAGTAGGTATAGCTTCTACCCATTTAGTAACATAATCAACAGCAACAAGTATATGAGTATTACCTTCTGAAGAAGGGAAAGGACCCATAAAGTCAAATCCCCAACAATCAAACGGTTCAATAACAAGAGAATAATTCATAGGCATTTCATTACGTCTAGAGATATTACCAACTCTTTGACATTCATCACAAGATAAAATAAACTTTCTTGCATCTTTAAAAAGAGTAGGCCAATAAAAACCTGATTGTAAAACCTTTTGTGCGGTTCTATCTCCAGCGTGATGTCCTCCATAAGCACTACTATGGCACTTTCTCAATATCTCTTTTTGTTCATACTCCAGAACACATCTTCGCATAATACCATCAACTCCTTCTTTATATAAGTGTGGGTCATCCCAGAAATAATGCCTTAAGTCATAAAAGAATTTTCTTCTTTGTTGAGCTGAAAAGGTTGGAGGCAAATACTTCGAAACAATAAAGTTAGCATAATCTGCATACCAAGGACTATCTCGTGAACTCACCCTTATTGCAGCCAATTGTTCATTTGGAAAACTATCATTAACAGGTATAGGATCATAAGCAATGTTTTCCAATCTAGACAAATTATCAGCAACAGGATTTTTAGCACCCTTCCTATCCACAATATGCAAATCGAATTCTTGCAAAAGTAACACCCATCTGATAAGCCTAGGCTTTGCATCTTTCTTTTCCATAAGGTATCTAATTGCAGCATGATCAGTATGAATAATAACTTTAGAATCAACAATGTATTGTCTAAATTTATCACAAGCAAAGACAACAGCTAGAAATTCCTTTTCAGTTGTAGCATAATTCTTTTGAGCAGCATCAAGAGTCTTACTAGCATAATGAATAACATTTAACTTTTTATCCACTCTTTGCCCAAGGACAGCACCAACGGCAAAATCACTAGCATCACACATAATTTCAAATGGTAAATTCCAATCAGGTGGTTGAACAATAGGAGCAGTTATTAAAGCTTTCTTAAGAGTTTCAAAAGCTTCCTTACAATCATCATCAAAAACAAATGGTATATCTTTTTGCAAGAGATTAGTAAGAGGCTTTGATACCTTAGCAAAGTCTTTGATAAACCTTCTATAGAAACCAGCATGACCAAGAACACTACGAATACCTTTAACATCTCTAGGGCAAGGCATTTTCTCAATTGCTTCCACTTTGGCTCTATCAACTTCAATACCTCTTTCAGAAATTTTATGTCCAAGAACAATCCCTTCATTAACCATAAAGTGGCATTTCTCCCAATTAAGAACAAGATTAGTTTCTTCACATCTCTGCAAAACTTTATCAAGATTGTGCAAGCAATTATCAAAGGAAGTGCCATAGACGGAGAAATCGTCCATGAACACCTCCACAATTTCCTCACAAAAACCATGAAAGATAGCAGACATACATCTTTGAAAAGTAGCAGGAGCATTACATAAACCAAAAGGCATACGTCTATAAGCATAAGTACCATAAGGACAGGTAAATGTGGTTTTCTCTTGATCTTGAGTTTTAACAGCAATTTGAGAGAAACCAGAATAACCATCAAGAAAGCAAAAATGAGTTTTATTGGCTAATCTCTCCAACATTTGATCAATAAAAGGTAATGGATAATGATCTTTCTTAGTAACTTTATTAACCTTCCTAAAATCAATGCACATTCTATAACCAACAACTACTCTTTGAGGAATAAGCTCATCATGATCATTAGGTACAACAGTAATTCCACCTTTCTTAGGGACACAGTGCACAGGACTAACCCATCTACTATCAGCAATAGGATAAATAATACCAGCATCAAGAAGTTTTAATACCTCATTTCATACCACTTTCTTCATCTTAGGTATTAAACGGCGTTGATGTTCAACAACTGGCTTTGCATCGGGCTCCATATTAATAGAATGTTGACATATAGTAGGAGAAATCCCTTTCAAATCATCCAAAGTATAACCCATAGCTCCACGGTGTTTCTTCAATATTTCCAACAATCTTTCTTCTTCTTTACCTGAAAGGTTAGCACTAATAATAACAGGATATATTTTCTTATCATCAAGATGAGCATACTTAAGATTATCAGGCAAAGGTTTTAAATCAAAGACAGGATCCTCTTTAGGTGGAAGTGTTTTACCCAAGTCTTCCACCTTTAAATTATGTTTAAGAATAGGTTGACGAAGGAATATGTCCTCAAGTTCATTCCTTTGTTCCATAAAATCTTCACTCTCATGATCTTCCATAATTTGCTGAATATAATTACTAGGCGCAAGAGCAATAGAAGAAAGTTGTTCTACTCTAAAATCCTCATTAGGCAATTCGGTTTCATAAGGAATTTTAACAAATTTCGAAAAATTGAATTCATATGAATCACCAGCAAATTTAGTAAGGATTTTCTCTTTCTTACAATCTATAACAGCACCACAAGTATTTAGAAAAGGTCTACCAAAAATGATAGGACAAGTCTTACTAGCAGCAGAACCAAGTACGAGGAAATCAGCAGGATATTTAGTCTTACCACATAGAACTTCAACATCTCTGACAATACCAATGGGAGAGATAGTTTCTCTATTAGCAAGTTGAATAACCACATCAATCTCTTCAAGTTCACTAGGACCAATCTCATGCATAATTTCTTTATAAAGATCATAAGGAATAGCACTTGAACTTGCACCAATATCACATAAACCATAATAGCAATGATCACCAATTTTAACAGATAACACAGGAACACTAGCCTTCCTTGGCTTTGCAGGATGAGAAACAACATTAGAAGCATCATCACAAAATATAATATACTCTTCTCCCACATTTTCAGAAACAAGCTCTTTAACTATAGCCACAGAAGGTTCAACTTTAATTTGTTCATCAGGTTCCTTAGCTTTCTTATCACTTTTATTAACCACACTAGCCATAATAGAATGTTCTTTTACTTTAACAGGAAAAGGAATTTTATCAATATAAGGCTCAGGAATGATATGATCAACAATATTAACTTCAATGCTTTTAGCTAAAGGAGCAATAGATTTATCTTTATAAGGTTCATGATATTTTTCAAACCCCTTCTTGGGCAAACCGAAATAGACAGCAAAGGATTTATAATAATTTGCAACAACTTGAGAGTCAAGACCATAAGCACTATTAACATTTCGAAATGCATCAGTATTCATGAAAGTCTTAATGCATTCAAAGTCATATTTTATACCTGGCTTCCTACCTTTGTCGTTCTCCCATGCTTCAGTATTTTCTTCAATACGATCAAGAAGATCCCATTTAAACTCCTTCTTATTACGAGTGAATGATCCAGCACAAGAAGTATCCAACAATGTTTTATCTTCAAAGGAGAGTCTTGCATAGAAGTTATCAACAATAATATTACCAGGAAGCTCATGAATGGGGCATTTGAGCATTAATGCCTTCAATCTCCCCCAAGCTTGGGCAATACTTTCTCCATCATGAGGCCAGAAATTATATATAGAATTCCGATCTTGGTGAATTTCACTTGGAGGATAAAATTTAGAATAAAAGAGAGGTACAATTTCCTCCCATCCAAGAGAATCCATGTTCTTCAGCAGTTTATACCAATGCGCAGCTCTCCCACCGAGTGATATGGAGAATAATTTCTTCCTGACTTCGTCCATTGTAATACCTGCACACTTGAACAACTCGCATAATTCATGTAAATACAGTAAATGATCACCGGGGTGGACAGTTCCATCTCCAACATAGCGGTTATTCATAACACGTTCAATAATTTTCATAGGTATTTTAAATGGCACAATATCATCAGGTGGCGCCTCATGTTCTACCTCAGTAGCGGTAGAAGACTTCCCAAACAGGAAAGCAACATTTCCTCTCTCCATTATTAAGCAAATAAGGAGACAGAAATAAAAACAGCACTTACAGCTAAAGTTTTCCTTACCAATTCCACTTACCAATAGCGCTTCACTCCCCGGCAACGGCGCCAGAAAATAGTCTTGATGACCCACAAGTATAGGGGGTGTATCACAGTACTTTCGATAAATAAGAGCGTCGAACCCAACGAGGAGCAGAAGGTGTTGACAAGTGGTTTTGATGAGGGTTTCACTGTAAACACTAGCAGACAAGTTTTCAGTAGAGTTTGATATGACAGATAAATAAAGTGCGAGTAAATAGAGCGCGGCAATTATAATTGCAGCGAGTGGCCCAATCCTTTTTAGAGCAAAGGACAAGCCGGTTTGTTTACTTATGATGACCAAACGTTCTTGAGGACACACGGGAATTCTGTCTAGTGCTTTCGCTTCATATTGATGATTAATCTTTAGTGTTTGGATAAGTGTCGTGTGGGCTAACCTATGCTAATGCACCGCCCTTACTAGGACTAATACATACTTATGATTATACCCCTTGCAAGCATCCACAAATACAAGAAAGTAATTAAGATAAATCTAACCATAGCTTTAAACTCTGAGATCCTGCTATCCCTCATGTATCGGAATATCAACGTGGGTTTAGGTTTCTGTCACTCCGGCAACCCCACAATTAATAACCGAGTACACGATGCATTCCCCTAGGCCCATAAAGGTGAAGTGTCATGTAGTCGACGTTCACATGACACCACTAGAAGAATGACACCACAACTTAAATATCAAAACATTAAATATTACTCAACATAGTTCACTACTAACATCTAGACTTCTCCCATGTCCTCAAGAACTTAACGAACTACTCACAACACATCATATGGTACATGATCAGAGATGATATAATGATGGATAACAATCTGAACATAAACCCTAATTCAACGGTTTCACTCAATAGCATCAATAACAAGAGTAATCAACACCGGGCGAGTTTCCCCTATCAAATACACAAGGTTTAGCCCTAGATGTTACAGCGGGAACGGAGTGGACCGATGGAGATGACGGCGTCGGCGGTGGAGATGGTGGTGTTGGCGATGGTGATGGAGTGCAGCTCGATGACGGTGACGATGGCGACGATTTCCCCCCTCCAGGAGGGAATTTCCCCGGCGGCAACGCAGCCTGCCGGAGAGCTTTTCTCTCTCTGTCTTCTCCGCCTCGTGGTGGTGGCGAAGAGGATTTCTGAACACCGTACAGGTCTTAGGTTTTCGGGGGGGGGGGGGGGGGTGAAGTACGCGAAAGGGCACGCCAGGTGGTGGGCCAGGGCGGCCCCACCACATGCTCGCGCGGCCAGCCTCCCTGCCGCGCCTGGGCATGGTGTGGGCCCCCTGGGCCCCACCTCAGGCTCCCCTTTTGGCCTCCTTCGTGATCTAGTGAGAAAATAATTCCTAGGTGTTTCGTTTGATCTTCTGAGCTTCGCAAATATTGTATCTCGATGACGCTTTTTCCAGCAGAATTCAGACTCCGGAGTTCCATCCCCCAATGATCATCAATCATGCAAAATAGATGAAATAACATAAGTATCATCCCCAAATACGAAATATATCAATGAATAGCAGTAAATTATGATATAAAATAGTGATGCAAAATGGACGTATCAGGCCCCACACCACGTGGTCGCGCGGTAGAGGGGGGACCCGCGTCGGGACATGGTGTGGGCGCCTCATGGCCCCACTCCGTCTCGTATTCGGTGTTCTGGAAGCTCTCGAGAAAAATAGGGACTTTTACGTTTCGTTTGTCCAATTCCGAGAATATTTCCTTAACAGTTTTTTCTGAAACCAAAAACAGCAGAAAACAGGGAACTGGCACTGCGGCATCTTGTTAATAGGTTAGTCCCAGAAAATACATAAAATGATATAAAGTGTATATAAAACATGTAGCAAGTGACATTATATAAGCATGGAACATAAGAAATTATAGATATGTTGGAGACGTATCACTTCTAAAGTTGATAGTCTTACTCTTTATGTTGATCTCTTGAAATTAAAAGTTATGCCTAATGATGCTAAAGAAAATAAGACTTTTGCTAAAATTAATGCCATCCAAGTAAGAATTGATGATAATGTTAGGATGATGGCTGAATTACGTGCTAGGTGGGAAAGAGAAGAACTAGCTAAAAAGGATAAAATAGCTAGAGTTTATACTATTACTACTACTGAAAATAAAGTTACCTCACATTCTAGCAAACCCCCTACTACTAATGGTAACATAATTGGTGTTGGCAATGTTTTCTCTACTTCTTCCAAAAAATTAAAATTGCCTAAAACTGCTGAAACTGTTCTTCATAAAAGTGCTGAAATTTTTAAGAACATAGAAAATCATGGTTCGGTTTGCTTTGATGATAATGATTTTGATTTTGATAATTGTAATATCTATGAAGTTATTAAGTTCTTGCAAAAGTTAGCCACAAGTCCTAATGCTAGTGCCATGAACATGGCATTTACAACTCATATTACAAATGCCCTCATTAAGGCTAGGGGAGAGAAATTAAAACTTGAAGCTTCTATCTCTAGGAAATTAGAAGATGGTTGGGAGCCCATCATTAAAATAAAAGTGGATGAATTTGATTGCAATGCTTTATGTGACCTTGGTGCAAGTATCTCTGTTATTCCTAAAAAGCTCTATGATATGTTTGACTTGTCACCTTTGGAACATTGCTATTTGGATGTTTTTCTTGTTGATAATGCTATGAAGAAACCTTTGGGGAGAGTTAATGATGTTCTTATTATGGTTAACAATAACCTTGTCCCCGTTGATTTTATTGTCTTGGATATTGAATGCAACCCATCTTGTCCACTTGTGTTGGGAAGACCTTTTCTTAGAACTGTGGGTGCTATTATTGATATGAAAGAAGGAAATATTAGATACCAATTCCCACTCAAGAAAGGTATGGAACACTTCCCTAGAAAAAGAATGAAGCTACCTTTTGATTCTATCATTCGTATAAATTATGATGTTGATGTTTCATCTCTTGGAAATACTTGAATATCACTTTCTGTGCCTAGCTGAAAGGCGTTAAAGAAAAGCGCTTATGGGAGACAACTCACTTTTTATTGCTGTTATTTTATTTTGTTGTGTCAAGGAACATGCTCACCTCTGTAGCAATTCCTTTGTATCTTTATTTTATTGCATTGTTGTGTCAAGTTAAGCCTCTAGTAGAAAGTTGATGCTAGATTTGGATTCCTGCGCAGGAACAGTTTTTCTGCTATCCACCGTTAAATTCATAACTTTTTACAGAAAAATTGAAATGACCTGAGATTTTTTGTGCGTGATCCTCATATATGTTCACAACTTTCATTAGTTTTGAGTTTTCTGATTTGAGCAAATTAAGTGCCTCTAAAAAATTCGTCTTTACGGACTGTTGTGGTTTTGAAAGATTCTGCCATTTATTTTGCAATGCCTCTTTTGCTGTTTTTGAATGGATATTTTTGTTCCATAAAGTATCAGTGGCTGTAGCTAATATCCAGTAGCATTGGTAGCAATTGTGTCCATGCAGAATATAAGAATTTTTTATTATTCACTAACCATCTAATGAAGTCTACTTTGAGTTTGCTGTGGAGCAAGTTTTCAAGGATCAAGAGAAGGATGATGTGATGTGATCAAGAAGATGAAAGAGCCTAAGCTTGGGGATGCCCCCGTGGTACGCCCAAGCATATTTCAAGAAGACTCAAGCGTCTAAGCTTGGAGATGCCCAAGGCATCCCCTTCTTCATCAACAAACTATCATGTCCTCTCTAGTGAAACTATATTTTAATTCCAACACATCTTATGTGCTTTACTTGAAGCGTTTGTTTGTTTTTGTTTTTGTTATTTTCATTCTCTGAATAAAATGGATCCTAGCATTCCTTTGTGGGAGAGATACACGCTCCGCTTTTTCTTATGAATACTCGTATTCTTCACTTATATTTGTTGAGTATTGTTCTATGTTACTCCAATACTATTAGCTCTTGTTCTTCATGCATCTCTTGTTAGAGCTGTTAGTTTTCTTATGTTATACTCTCATATATCATTGTTAAATACTTGGAGAGTTTATTTTTAAATAAGTTGATTGGTGTTTGGTTAAGAACAGAAAATGTTAAATGTGGTAGATGGTATGAAGAAATGATACATAATCTTGTAGATCATTAAATTGTGTCACTTGAATCATTAATGTTGTTTTGATATATTAATATGCTTAATGGTAAACATGATGGTTTAGTAAAGTGGAATGATTAATGGTTGGTCTAGAAAACTTGAAGCTGTGCCACACTTAAATATCCAGTTGATAGCATAATGATATATGACTTCTAATGTTAAAAGCAACCGTAATGACTTTGTGTTATGCGCTACGGTCGGGGTCCCAACAGTGACTTGTTCATTTGCCGCAGTCCCTCATGGAGTGATTTTCATTATGCCTTGTAAGATCATATTTCTAGTTAGAATCTTTTTGCACCATATTTGCTAGCCTCTTCGGTACTTTGCATTGCCCTTTCTCACATTGAGAGTTGGTGCATACTTCGTGGGTACATCCAAAACTCGTGGGAGATCTTCATCATGTTCTCCTACACATATACCTACCTATTACAGCATTTCCATAGCTGTTCCGAGATATATTGCCATGCAACTTCCATCTTACATTACATGACTTGTTGTCATTTATCATTTATATATTGCCTTGCATGATTCTTTACAGCTGATATGTGGTTTTACCCATGTTACGCGAGATCATTGCATATCCTGCTACACTGGCAGAGGCACCGTTTCATACATTATGTTTTATTCATTATGAGTTACTTGTATCAAAAGTGTGTTGTCATATTAGAATGTTTGCCCCTAAAAGTGAAAAGAGCCATGAAGGCCATCGAAAAGAGAAACAGAAAAAGTAAAAAAAAAAATAGAAAAAGAGAAAAAGAAAGAAAGAAAAATAAAAAGAGGGCAACATTACTACTCTATATCCACACTTGTGCTCATGTTATAGCACCTGTAGTATTCATATTCATCATTTGTGCTCATGTTTAGCACCTTTACTCCATATAAGAGAGTTTTCATGTTTTACTTGCATAACTATGTGGGGAACTTTACATTATAGAACTTGGGTTGTATATTCCAATGATGAGCCTCCTCAAAAGTGCTATAGGTCTTCATGAGCAAGCAAATTGGGGACGAGTAGAACTAAGCTTGGGGATGCTTGATACATCTCCAACGTATCTATAATTTCTTACGTTCCATGCTTATATTATACCAATTGCTACATGTTTTATATACACTTTACATGGTTTTTATGCATTTTGTGGGACTAACCTATTAACAAAATGCCACAGTGCCAGTTCCCCGTTTTCTGCTGTTTTTGGTTTCAGAAAAAATGTTAAGGAAATATTCTCGAAATTGCACGAAACAAAGACCCAAGTTCCTATTTTTCCCGACACGTTCCAGAAGTCCGAAGAGGAGACGAAGGAGGGCACCGAGGAGCCCACATCATGTGGTGGCGCCCCCCCTGCCGCGCCAGCACATGGTGTGGGGCCCTCGGGCCTCCACCGCCTTCGCCCTTTCGTCTACTTATACCCCCCGACAGATCAAGACCTAAGACCCGAACACTTTTCCACGATACGTTCCAGAGCCACCGCCGCCGTCAACCCTAGTTCGGGAGGGTTCAAAAGCCTTCCCGGCACCCTGTCGGAGAGGGGAATCATCACCGGAGGGCTCTACATCACCATGCCCGCCTCCGGACTGATGCGTGAGTAGTTCATCCTTGGACTACGAGTCATAGCAGTAGCTAGATGGTTGTCTTCTCCTATTGTGCCATCATGTTTAGATCTTGTGAGCTGCCTATCATGATCAAGATCATCTTTATGTAATGCTACATGTTGTGTTTGCTGGGATCCGATGAATAATTGAGTACTATGTCATTTACTTCATAATATATCTTGTGAGTGCGTTATTTATGATCTTGTATGCTCTCCGTTACTAGTAGATGCTCTGGCCAAGTAGATGCTTGTGACTCCAAGAGGGGGTATTTATGCTCGATAGTGGGTTCATGTCTCTATTTAATCTGGTGGAGTGACAACAATCTCTAAGATTGTAGATGTACTCTTGCTACTAGGGATAAAACAATAGTTCTTTATCTAAGGATATTTGTGCTACTTACATTACACACTTTACTTAATGCAATAATCTGTTGCCTGCAACTTAATACTGAATGGTGTTGCGGATACTATCCTGCAGGTGGATTATTAGTCATAGATGCAGTTGGATGACGATCTATGTATCATGTTGTAATGCCCAAATGAATCTCACACTAGACACCATGACTTGTATATGCATTGTTATGCAGTTCTTTATTCTGTCAATTGCCCAGTTGTAATTTGTTTACCCGCATGTATGCTATTATTATTTATGGAGAGACACCACTAGTGAACTGTGGACCCCGGTCCTTTCTTTAAACCGATAATACAACCTACTGCAATCCTGTTACTTTCATTCTCTGGAAACAAACATCATTTTCCACACCATACGTTTAATCCTTTGTTACAGCAAGCTAGTGAGATTGACAACCTCACTGTTAAGTTGGGGCAAAGTATCTTGATTGTGTTGTGTGCAGGTTCCAAGTCAACCGTCAGGATCATCCCTGCAACAGCTCTTTTTTGGCGCCGTTGACACCTTCAAAAGAACATTCATCTCCTACTGGTTCGATAACCTTGGTTTCACAACTGAGTGAAATTTGCTGCTGCACTACTTCATACCTTCCTCTTGGGGTTTCCCAACAACACCATCCGGTGCATCAGTGGTGTCATAGCTTTTTTGTTGTACCTAGCATTTTTCTCATTTAAAACATGGCTAGCAATAATAGAACCAAAACCAGCTTGATTAATATTAATAGAAGGATCACTAGCAAATTTCTGTAAGATAGACATAAGTTCATGCAAGCTACAACTCTATAAGTCAAGTAGTGGTTCCTTGACTTCACTAAGCATCTTAACTTCTACAACTTTTTTCTTTCTACTGTATAGATTATATAGTTCATGACGGTCATCAAAAACATCTTTAGGTATTTGAGCTTTTTCAAGACTTTCTTTAATTTTCACTTCCAAAAGTAAACCATCAAGCAAAATATGAGTATTAGCAGCATGAGTGTTCATAAAAGAGCCCTTACATTCATTATCAAAAAAAGATTCTAGAGGTTTGAGACAATCCCCTATGAAATATATGCATAAGAATCCAATCTCTTAGACCATGTTCCATTCCAAAGGCTATGCCTCTAAACCTTTCCCAAGTTTTTACCAAAGGTTTTTCTTCCTCTTGTTTAAAGGCAAAAACTATTTGTCTAAGATTAGATATAGTTTAAGTAGAACAAAATCTTTCAATAAATGTAGCTTTTAGATTAATCCAGGTGTTAAAGTTACTAGGAGGCCATCTTAATATCCAATCTAAGGCTTTCCCAGCAAGAGAGTAGGGGAAAAGCTTAACTTTAATCACATTAACATTGGCATGTTTTAAGTCTAACACTTTGCATCTTTCATTAAACTTCTTAATATGTTGCATATGATCTTCTTTAGGTTTACCATAAAAACGACGTTCATAGATTACTTTAGTGATATTATGATCAATCTCAAATTCTTCAACAGGGATATTCATATCTTGAGGAAAGTTCTTAACACTAAATGGCCAAAAAGTTATCTTTTCCATTATATCAAGTTTTTATATATTTTTAAATTTTTAATGCAAAACTGAAAATAAAATGACACTAAATAATGCAAACCGAGATAGCAAAAGTAAAAAAAATGCAAAACTGAAAATAAAATGCTAAACCGAAATATAAAAATGACAAAAACAAAACAAAATATAATACTTTGAAGGTAAAAAGATGGGTAAGATGATTCTCACGTAGGTGCAACCTCCCCAAACTTAGGTGTGTGCACAAGTTGGTGATGTTGACTTTGTTGTGAGGTATCCTTTCCACTTGTCCAGCAACTCCACCAGAAAATATCTTGCACAGTTCATGAAAACTTGTGGGACAACTCTTTACTTGCTCACTTCCCCGGCAACGGCGCCAGAAAATGTCTTGATCCTCAGGAAGCTTTACGTTGATGATGATGAGATCACCTGCGTCAAGAAAAGAATGTGAATTAAGTTGAGACTCCAAGTGCAAAGTGTATAGTAAGGGACACTGTTTAAGATATCGTCCGATATTCTGATAAATCGGCCGATTTATCGCTTCTCAGTGTATGACCGATAAGATAAATCGGCCGATAAACCAACCGATATGCCGATAAATCGGGCGATTTACCCCTTATCGTGGGTCGACCGATAAGTTCCCGATAAGCGATATCCCTAACATTGGTAAGGGAAAAGACTAATTTCCCCCACGAGGGTTACTCGAGGGTTTAATATCGAACTCTCGGGGAAATGAACCAAAAGTTGTTGTCTCCTTATCCTTCTTTATGTAACCTACAAAACAAAGTAGATTGTTTTGTGCCCTCAACCTCACCAAGTGGTTGTCAAGCACAAGGTGTAAGTAAAAGATATAGAAATAATAAATGCAAAACAAAAGTAAATATGCAATGGTATAAATAAATGTGCAAGGATGGTATGAATGATATGAGATGATGTTTTTGTGGTTTGTATGGTGTTTGCAAGATGTAAAAGTATTTTTGTATTTTCGGATTTAATAATAACAGAAAATGTAAAGTGCAATAAAAGTGTTGCAAAGGTGTTTCTTATGATTAAAAATGGACTGGGGTTCATGGTTTCACAAATGCCCTCTGTGAGACCCCTCAGACTACCAGTCCGAGATGTCCACGTTATGTAAACAGATCACGATCCCAATGATCAGTGCATCGTGATCACATAACCAACTGGTATACAAAGTTACATCATTCAAATCGAATAATACAAGACTTACATAAATAGGTGGTCACATGACCAATTCTGCAATCATCGTCACACAGGACAGAATTAACTACGATTTAGCGGAAGCTTGCGGCTAGCGTCGGCCCTCGTCACAACCAGACACATTCCCACAGAGCAGTTGACCGGTGACACTCAGCTGGCGTAGTCGTCGGCGTACTCCTCGTCCTCGTCGTACATCTCCTCGTTGTAATCTGGACGTTTGAATATCCAGGGACACAGCCATATGAGTACAATTACGTACTCGCAAAACCACCTCTAGGCTTAAGTTTTCATGGTAATGCAATAAAAGAATTTTCAAAAACTGGGATAGCTACTATATACGACTATAGGCTTAGTTTTCGCAAAGATGCTTTTGACATAGAGATTACGACATCTCTGAATCTTTGTTGAAGAAAACATTTAGAGAAAGAAATCTCTCTTGTAGAAATAGCATGTACTATTCCCATGTTTTGAAACACTTTTGTAAAACTTTTTCCAAAAACACTAGGATGGGGATACCCCTTTTTCCTTCCTTGAGATCGGACTAATTGTCTCCCCGAGACCAACCATCCTCACTCAGCTCCTGTACCTCACAAGTACCTCCTTGTTTCACCCAAAACACTTTTCTTGAAAAAAAACTTCTTTCCCCAGGCGCCTAGTGTGGCCTTTGCAACCGTCCATGACCGCGGACACGGCTATTCGAATAGATGTACACTCTGCAGAGGTTGTGCACTTTACCCACACCAATCGGTCAAATCCGCCGTGTCTGCCACGGTCCGTCATACGGCAGTATGCGGTGGTTCGGATAACCAGATCAAAGCTTTTCACTATGTCCGCCCTAGTACAGAGGACTCCCGATAGGTTTATTCCCCCCGGCACCGTGTGCTCCGCTAGACCCCTGGTCTTTCTCCTGGGACGCCACACCGCCACGGTAGGGGACCCAACGTAATCGTCCCGCTGCGGGTCCCTCCGCTTGTGTATTGCCTCATACAGACGACAACCCGGCTTCGAGGGCTTCGCCCTTATAGAGTATGAGATCCTCCGTACTAAAGAAGGCAAGCTTCCGGCTAAGCCCTACCCATGTCAGGTAATGTGGTTGCACGGGTTAATTGTTCGGGCGGCAGTAGGGACTTCGAAATTAAACCTCCATCTCCCACTGCTCCCAGCAGCTCGGGTTTTCACAAACATCTCCGAATGCTCCCAGCATCTCGGGTTTTCGTAAAACTTTCCTTTCTCGCCGATTGCCTCCAGCAACTCGGGTTTTCTCCGAAAATATTTTTATCAAACAGGCTCCCATCCTAAGATTTTGAGGGAAGAATATGAAGATATACTACTAGATAAAATATGATTTTCTTTATGGCACCTTCGACAACAAGGCGCATAAAGTGAATACTTATTTTCATAATACCTATTATAATCTAGTAGATAACTTTAGCCAAACAATATTTTGTAAAATAGTTTTTGGGTGGCAAGGTACCACAAAGGAGTAAAACATGCATTATTTTATTTTGAAAGCAAAACATGCTTTAAAAATAATGGGATTCATAGTGGTGAGGTGGCTTGCCTGGCTCAGCAATATGTCCTTGGTCTTGATCTTGATGTTCCTCAGGTTCGCTCCTCACTTCCAGTTCCTTCCCGATCGTATCTAACGTCGCAAACAAGAAAATGAACAACACTCAAAATACAAAACAATGCCATAAGGACATAACAAACACCAAGCACTGCACAAGACACTAAGCTACAAACATAAGCGAGCAATTCACTTAGGTAAACAACAACAAGCAACAAGCACATATAGCTAAGACAAACATTAAACACAGCTAAGAAAATATATACAACATCCCTAATAGTTAAATAGGCAGTTCTAACTACCCACTTAAGCTAATCACCTCTTAGGTTTATCAGATTAGGTAACAGTAGTTGTTATACTAGTTCAGGAAATATATCAGACAAAAGCATCTTAATAAATAAGGAAGTACTCCAGACAAAAGTATCTTAACAAGCAAGCATTAACACTAGCATTAAGCACACTCACATGCAAGCATGTTACCAGCTCAAGGAACACATACTAATAAGTAATTAATCAACCAATAAAGTTTAACACACTGCTCACACAAGTTGTTGATAAAGAGCTAAAATGATGCATGTGAGTTATTTAATAGAACATCACAAAGGAGCATATTGACAACAATTTAAAGTGTTTAAAGCATGCAGCAAGCATCACAAAACACAAACAACTACTTGATAAAAATCTAACACATAAACACAACCACATACAAGGCATATAAAAACACTTGATGCCATTTTTAGGGTACAAAGTGAGTTATGCTAAACATAAACAAGAGAGGTACCACAACACCAATAAAAGTTTCCAACCTAGTTAATATGGTTGGGTTAAGGTTCTGGATTCTAAGTACATTAAAAACATACACACAATTTGCATAAACTAAAACAGGAAATTAACTCGAGTTTATTTTTAGTTAGCAAGTTGCTGTTTTTGGGAGAATATGCATAACTATTAAAATAATGATCATAAAATTAAACCCTTCTACCAGAATACTTCTAGTACTTGTACCAAGCTGTGAAAATTGGATTTGCATCAAAAGCGATTACTAAACAGGAATTAAAAATCACCCAAATGGTACTGTTCTCGAAACCAAAAAGATTGTAGTTACTGTTTTAGGAATCAAATGCATGCAAAGTTAATGTCTTTGGATAGGTACTGATTAAGGCTTTCTGTAGAAATTTGATTCACCTAATTTGGACACTCCTAACTCAAGATATTACATTTTAAGTGAAGAACATACTTTTTACTAGATTTAATGTGCAACACAAGGTATAAATAATTTTAAGACAAAACCAGTGTTGCATGATAAACAAAACACATAGGTACTCCACAAAATTACTCCTAATCACATTGCACAAACATAACTAGCTCAAACAAATAAAACTAAGCACATGCAAATAACAGAAAATAAAAATATTCATTTTTTAGTGTAATTACCCACTGTTTTCGAAACTAACTCACTATGCACAAAATATAAGTTGTAAAATTAACCAAGCTAGTACATGATAGCTACTAATCATTTCTACCATATACAATTGGATTTACTCCAAAAAGTATTTTTAATAAAGAATAAAAAAATCACCAAAATGCTACTGTGGTTAATCTTAAACTTAATATATCTTTAGTTTCACAAATCTCCTGCATGCATGGCTTATATCTCTTGGTAGGTATTCTCAGTAGCTTTTCATATAACTAAAGTTTGCAAGTTTTGGATCTTCAAAACTCAAGTTATTTAGAAAAAGGTAAAACAGATACTTTTTACTAGATCAATCACAGAACACACATGCAAACATATTTTTGTGCAAGTCCAGTGCCACATGGTTGAGAAAACACATACCAATCCAAAAAAAATTATTTCTAGATTTTATCACGCACAGATCTACCAGAAATGAATAAAAGCTAAGCTAGTTCTTCTCTGGAAATTAAACAGGGAAAATAATTGACTAAAAAAAAACAAAAGGACGGGCTGGCTCTGGCGCGGCCCAAGTCGCCGAGGTGGGCCGGCCCGCCTGCGCTTCGCGCGCCGGCGAAGGGTTAATTGGCCGCCGGATCCGAGATGGACGGCCACGATTAGATATAGGGGCTTTCAAAGCCGGCCGTTGATCTGAAAACGGACGGATTTCGTCCATCGTCTTCCTCCCGACGGGGAGCTCGCGAGCTGGAACCCTAGAGAAGAGGAGGCCGGGGGCTAGCTCACCTAGAGGCTCGGCCGGACGACTAGGAGGGATGGAGGCGGATGCGGAGGTCGAGGGAAGGTCCGGGATGGGTTTGTTCCGCTCCAACGTGACCTCGGCCGGTGGCAGTGTCGATGTCCTTCACGTCGGGCACGGCACGGCTCCGGCGGCTTTGCTGCACCAAAACACAAGAGAGGATGTCTTAGGGGTAGCTCTCGGAGAGGGAAACAAGTCAGAGGGAAGAGAGAGGGCAAAGGGGGACGGAGGCCATGGAGATCTTGCTTGCAAACATCACGGGCCCGAGCTCCGGTCTTTGCGCGTTCCAGGCCGAGCTAGAGCTAGAGCTCGCTTGGGAGCGCTCAGGGAGGTGGAGGAGGATGGATAGAAGCGGAATGGCAAGGAGAGAGGGGCAGCGAGGGTCTCGGGTTTCTTATCCGAGCTCGAAGCCGGTCCACCATGGACTTCGAGCACGGGAGGGGTGGAGGGGGATGCAGGCCGCGGATTGGCAAGTTTGGGCGGTGGGGGAGCGTCTGGCCGAGATGCTGCACGCTTTGGACGCTAGTCCTTGGCCCAGAGCAAATGGAGGGAGGTGAGTAAGGTGGAGGTCGTCTCCTGCACGCCAGATGTTCGACAAAAGGTCCAGACCGAAAAAGAAAAAGAGAAATGGAGCTAGGGCTAGGCATGGTCGATGATCAAAGAGTCTAGGGGGTGTGGGTGGTTAAGTATCTGTCCAAACATGGGTTTTGGGGAAAGAGGTGTGTTGGTTTAGGTTATTGAAATCTTTTTGGGCTGATTTGATTAGGCCACAATGATAAGATGGATTAGTCAATCCTTTGGCTAGAAAATTATGAGACCAAGAGGAATGATTAGAAGGGACCTAGGTTCAGCATTATGCTTAAAAGTTTAGGTCAAAAGGCTTAACCACAACTAGACATGAAAATGGAAAAAGGCTATCCAATGACATAACATATGATCTCCTTATAATGTACACAAAACCAGCAACAATTATTGTTCAAACATTTTTGAATATTTTAAATAAGGTTATGGATAGATAGTAGAGATGATAAGGATGAGGTTAGGTGAGTTGAATTTCCAATTTGAATTAAAGAAATTCTAATTATCATGTTCTAGAAAGACTAAAAATTAATAGGAGTGAAGATAGATTTCATACTTTTATAAAATAGAATTTTTGGGCAAATCACCACCAAACAACCTTACAAGAGAAAACACATTCCACTCATGCAATATAAGAATCAAAAAGCATTTAGATCCCAATAAAATATTGTCACATACAACACCACATGAGCACCTAAAGAAATAAACACTCAAGGCAAACAAATTAAGCACATAACAAATAGGTCAAACACACATACAATTAGATAAACAACCACACTTTAAGATGAAACCAACATATTTGTGAGGTGGTGATCAATATGGCCTGGCAAGGTTTAAGGATAAGAGGGTAAATCCATCCTTGGTAATATTTTCAAAAGAGGTTTGAATTAAGAGGTTTTAAATAAGGGTTCCTAACACTAGCAACCTATTAAACTCAAAATATATTAGGACTCATTATATGGTCCTTTATAGTTTTGCAAACATATAACTTTTGGAAATACTTTTATATTCTCAAATAATAGGTCTTAGGGTAGTTGCAAAAATCAAAACATCATGGTAAATATAGTATGTTAAAAATAAAATAGGAGAAGATATATGTACTATTTTACTTGTCAAAACATTAATCCCAGAGGTCATATTATAACTGGGTTGAGTTTTAGGGTTGATAGCCAGAGAGGTCATCAACACAAACACAAATCAAAACAAAACAAGACAGACAAAGGAAACAAGAGTGAAAAACATCCATAAGTAAGATATTTCAAAAAAGTTTTTGTTGCTTCAGAATTTTGGGTATTTTATTAATTAAGTTTTTGTTGATTCCAAAATTTGGGGTGTTACAGACCTTCCCCCCTTAAAAGAATCTCGTCCCGAGATTCCTAAGCGGGTACTAAGAGAGGGCAAGGTTAGGGGGTTTGATGATGTCGGCCCAATAAGGACCGGGGTGTGCATAGCCCACTCCCTACAGGTCTCGCCCGCGAACGGATTCGTCAAAACGACTAAGGACCAAGCTACCGCTTGGAGAGACCCTCGAGAGGCATCTCCTCTTGAGGGCCTGAAGAGGAAGCCAGGGCCTGAAGAGGACCCCGCACTTCAAGAGACTCCCCAAGGCTCGACACGCCTGGAGAGAGGTCAGCAGGAAACCTCCCCACAGGCCACCGCGGCCTTGTGGAGACACTTCGCGGCTAAGCAAGCGCTGCAGGGCGCACATGGCCCCTGCAGCAGCCGCAGGGTGATGCGAGCATCCCAGCTGCCATTCTGGTGATAAAGGAGTCAACAAAGCCGCGCCTCCTGCGCCAGGACAGCCAGGACTTTCCTCTTTGGTGAAAAAGCGGCTGGACGGCGCAACGCTCCAAGGCGATCGTCATCGTGGGCTCCACCACGACCTCTGCTGCGCCTGCGAGCCGCTCTGAACCGTCTGCAGCCTGTCGGCCACGGCGCGCCACTTTAGCACGGATGGACCGCGTCCATGGACGGATGAGCCGCGGTGGACTCCCGCTCCATCGCGCCACCGGCATGTGGGAACCCACCAGCACGAGGATGGAGCCCGGGGCGCCTATAAAAGGAGCAGGAGCTCTACCATAGAGGTGGATTGATCTCCAGTCGGCTGATTGCTTCCTAGACCGAGGGAGCCTTAGCCAAACACATAGGATAGCCAACTGCTGGAGGAGGAAGACGACCATTGTGTCCCTCTCCAAGCACTAAACTGCCTCAAGAGAGCCTTCGGCAAGCTCATTGTCCTGTAACCTTCACAGCGCAATACAGACAAGCAGGAGTAGCGGTGTTACCTCCTCCTGAGGGCCGTGAACCTGGGTACGGGCCGGTGTCCATCTCTGGCGTGGTAGTTCCTCTCCGGGCCCGGCGAGCACCGTCGTCGTGCCTCTCGAGGATTGTTTGACCTCCGCGTTCAGTCCCCCATTTGAACCTCTCTTCAGGGTGTGGCTACCCATGTTCCGTGGGAGTCACTCTCCGACATTTGGCGCGCCAGGTAGGGGACTGAGGCGCGTCTTCGACCTCCGAACTCCGCGCCATGACGGACACCCGCGCGACGCGCGCCAACCGGCGTGCCTATGAGAGAGCTCACACCGAGCCTGGCACTGCTCCCACCCGCGGCCGCCGTGGTCGCCCCCGCACGGCCAAGCGCGCTGGCACCGGCCCGCGCGTAGAGGAGCCAGAGAGCGAGGAGCACCGCGGCGGAGACCAGCGTGACGACGAGGACCTCTCTGAGCGCCGTGAGGACGCTGAGTCCTCGCACCCGTCCCGGCGCCAGAGCGTGTCCACGCGGGAGCACCACGAGCCCGACCCGCACACCGCGCTGCTCATGGCCCAGGAGCTCCTCCGCTACCGGCCAAGCGCCGAGGCACACGACCAGTGGTTGGACCGCCTCCACCACCTCGTCGACATCGCAACCACACGCCCTGCTCCGTCGCGCTCCATCGTACCCTCCGGCCCTGCAGGCGCGGCCGCACCAGGTGCGCCCCCACCGCCGCCAGGACCACCTCCGGCCGCGGCACAGCGGGCTCCCTCCCATGCTTCCTCGCCGCACGATTGCCAGATCGTGCAGCGCACCGCGCCTGACGCACGTGTGGGCATGGAGCGACGCCGCGACCTCCAGAACCGCCTCGTCGAGGAGCTCGGCCAAGCGGGGCAACAAAACCGCAGGGCCCTCCAGGGAGGAACGGCCACCTACGCCACTGGCTGCATGGCCTTCACGCGCGCCCTACGTCGTGTGGTCTGGCCGCAGAAGTTCAGGCCAGCGCTCCCCAAGGGCTTCGACGGGTCCACCAACCCTCTCGAGTTCCTGCAGCTCTACACCACCTCCATCCAGGCCGCAGGGGGAGACGACAAGGTCATGGCCAACTGGTTCTCCCACGCCCTCAGGGACTCCGCGTTGTCCTGGCTCCTCAACCTGCCTGAGGACTCCATCGACTCCTGGGAGGAGCTCTGCAGGCAGTTCGTCGCCAACTTCAAGGGCACGTACGAGCGCGCACTCACCCACAACGACTTGCGCGCTGTGGTGCAGAAGAAAGATGAGACTCTTCGCAAGTACATCCAGCGCTTCAGCCAGGTGCGGAACAAGATTCCGAACATCCCCGACACCCAGGTCATCGCTGCCTTCCGCGAGGGCGTCACGAACCGCAGGATGCTCGAGAAGCTCGGCATCCACGACAAGCTCACCTCTGTGGTGAAGCTGTTCGATCTGGCGGATAAGTGCGCCAAGGCTGAAGAGGGACTCCTCTTCGTCAAGATGAGCGCGCGGGGGGACGACCCTGGCGAGGGGTCCAAGAGCCACAAGAAGAAGGAAGAGCCCAAGCGCAAGGCCACCGCGGTCCTCGCGGCAGAGCCTGACGCGAAGGGCTCCCGCAGGGGTTCTCCCGAGCGCGGCGACAAGGAGGTGGACCACCGCCCATTCTGCGT
This sequence comes from Poa annua, assembly GCA_026929855.1. Taxonomy (NCBI): domain Eukaryota; kingdom Viridiplantae; phylum Streptophyta; class Magnoliopsida; order Poales; family Poaceae; genus Poa; species Poa annua. The sequence goes on from CM049436.1 coordinate 45,493,056, forward strand.
CTACCACAACAGGCGCGGCCATGCCACCGAGAACTGCCACGACCTCAAGAGGCTGAGCAGGGAGCGCGAGCGCGAAGAAGCCAGCGGGAGCCGCGGCAGAGGCCGCGGCTACCGCCGCGACAGCAGAGGCGGACGCACTGGCGGCTACCAGAGGCCGCAAGGCACTCAGGCCAACGCCGCTGAGAGGAACAACATACTCCCCGACGAGGAAGATGGAGGCTACCAGGCCCCGAGAGGCGCCATGGCCTGCATCCTCGGCGGGGCCCAAGCGCCCAAGTCGAACAATCAGTTCAAGCTGTTCGCCCGCGAGCTCAACGCTGCGCTCCCGAGCACCGAGACCTCCAGGCCCCTCAAGTGGTCCCAGTACACCATCGCCTTCGACGCCAAGGACCACCCCAAGTCGACCAAGACTGTTGGAACCCTCCCCCTGGTCTGCTCCCCCACCATCAACAACATCACCGTCTCCAAGACACTCATCGATGGGGGAGCGGGCCTGAATGTCATCTCTGTCGAGACCTTCGAGACGCTTCAAGTGCCCTACGAGTGGCTTATGCCCTCCAGGCCGTTCACGGGCGTCACCAGTGGTTCAATCGAGCCTCTGGGGCAAGTCCGCCTCGCGGTCACCTTTGGCACGCAGAAGAACTATCGCACGGAGCTGATCGACTTCGATGTCGCCCACATCGGCCTGCCGTACAACGCCATCCTCGGCTACCCCGCCCTCGCGAAGTTCATGGCCGTCACGCATCACGCCTACAACATTGTCAAGATCCCCGGCAGCGCTGGCACCATTGCCATCCATGGTCATATCCTGGACGCCACGCGCGCTGTCGAGAGCGCCTACAAGGCAGCCGCCATGGCTTTCCCGGCTGACGAGGACATGGAGCCTCTCGAGAGGCCCAAGAAGAAGAAGCAAGTGTTCTCTCAGGAGCAAGCTGCCACGAAGAAGGTGTCACTGGACACCACCAGCTCGGGGGCTGAAGGCTCAGGGGCTAGCGTCACCATAGGCGCTGCCCTGCCTCCCAAATAGGAAAGCGCGCTCGTCGCCTTCCTTCGGGCAAACTCTGACATGTTCGCATGGACTCCGTCAGATATGTCCGGTGTACCAAGGGAGGTGATCGAGCACCACTTAGCCGTGTGTCCAGACGCACGCCCCGTCAAGCAAAAAGCACGTAAGCAAGCCCCCGAGAAGCAAGCTTTCATCGTCAAGGAAGTAGAGAAGCTCAAGGCGGCAAATGTCGTCCGCGAAGTCGCGCACCCCACTTGGCTCTCCAACGGCGTGGTTGTTCCTAAACCCGCTGGAGGAGGCCGACTCTGCATCGACTACACCGATGTCAACAAGGCCTGCCCCAAGGACCCTTACCCTATGCCGAGGATAGACCAGATCGTGGACTCCACCGCTGGCTGCGACCTCCTCTGTTTCCTGGACGCCTTCTCTGGTTATCACCAGATCAAAATGGCTAAAGAGGACGAGGAAAAGACGGCATTCCTCACCCCTTGTGGTGTGTACTGCTACACATGCATGCCCTTCGGCCTGAAGAACGCTGGAGCCACTTTCCAGAGGCTCATGAGGATAGCCTTGGGGGCACAGATGGGCAGAAACGCTGAGGCCTACGTCGATGATATCGTGGTCAAGTCTCGAGAGGGGGACACCCTCTTGAGGGATCTCGAGGAAACCTTCGCCAGCCTGAGAAAGGTGAACATCAAGCTGAACCCCGCCAAGTGCGTCTTCGGGGTCCCTTCAGGCAAGCTTCTTGGATTCCTCGTGTCCCACCGTGGCATAGAGGCAAATCCTGACAAGATCAAGGCCATAGAGGAAATGCAGCCTCCCCGCTGACTCAAGGACATGCAGCGCTTAGCGGGCTGCATGGCCAGCCTTGGCCGTTTCATCTCTAAGTTTGGCGAGAGAGCCCTGCCATTTTTCAAGATCATGAAGAGATCGGGCACGTTCAAGTGGACCCCCGAGGCGGACAAAGCCTTCGAGGACTTAAAAAAGTATCTGGCCAGCCCTCCAGTCTTGGTGGCCCCCAGGGCAGGCGAGCACCTGAAGCTGTACCTCTCAGCCACCCCTCAGACCGCAAGCGCCGTCTTGGTGGTCGAGAGGGAAGAGCCTGTCCTCCCCAAGAAGAGCACTGCCACTCCAAGCCCAGAACCCCCCGACAAAGACCCCGTCGAAGGAGCAGCCTCCACAGACCCACCGCCAGGCCCACCGCCTCAAGTCGAGTCTGCTCCCCCCACCCCTGTCGAGACGCCTCCACAGGCAGATCTCGACAAGGGCCCTGATGAGCCTCCACAGAGGGCTGACGGTGCGCCACCTCGGGCAACCCTCGTCGAGCACCCCGTCTACTTCGTCAGCACAGTGCTGCGGGACGCTCGCGAGAGGTATCCAATGCAGCAGAAGCTCCTCGTCGCGCTCCTCATCGCCTCCAGGAAGTTGAGGCACTACTTCCAGGGTCACCCCATCACGGTGGTTACTGCCTTCCCCCTGGAGCAGATCCTGCGCAACCCCAACGCCACTGATCGTGTCGCAGGATGGAACATCGAGCTGCAGCCATTCAACTTGCGCTTCGACACTACGAGGGTCATAAAAGGAAGAGCGATGGCTGACTTCGTCGCCGAGTGGACTGACCCAAGCCCCGAGGAGCCTCGAGAGGCAGAAGCCGAGCCCTCGGGAGGCACAGTGCCTAGCCACTGGACCATGCACTTCGATGGAGCCTTCGCTTGCCGCAATGGCGGAGCAGGCGTTGTCCTAACTTCGCCCAAGGGTGACAAGCTATACTACGCTGTCCAGCTGTGCTTCACGATCGATAAAATCTCCAACAACATCGCCGAATACGAAGGCCTCCTCGCCGGCTTAAGGGCCGCCGTCGCTCTAGGCGTCAAGCACCTGCTCGTCAAGGGAGACTCCCAGCTGCTCGTCAACTTCTCCAACAAGAGCTACACGCCAAAAGACGACCACATGGCCGCATACCTTGAAGAGGTCCGCAAGCTCGAGAAGCACTTCAGGGGCATGGAGCTCATGCACATCCCGAGGAAGGAAAACCAAGAGGCTGACGACATCGCCAAGCGAGCCTCGCGAAGGCAACCCCAGCAGGCCGGCGCCTTTGAAGAGAGGCTCGCCAAGGCATCCATCAAGCAGCCTCGAGAGACCACAGCCGCGAGCGCAGATCAAGCGCTCCCACCACCTCCCGAGTCTGGGGCGCCTGATTGCGGTCCCAGCACAGGGGAGCGCCTGTTGCTGACGGCAACCCACCAGGCCGCAGGCTGGATTGATGAGCTCAAGGACTACTTGGTGAAAGGAATCCTCCCTGAAGAGGATGCTGACGCAGAGCGAATCGCTCGACAGGCGAAAGCCTACTGCATCCTCGAGGGAAACCTCTACCGCAAGCGCCCAAATGGTATCACGCTCAAGTGCGTCCCTCCTGAGGAAGGCCGAGAGCTGATCAAGGACATCCACAGCGGAGAGTGCGGCCACCACTCATGTGCGCGCACCCTCGCAGGCAAGGTCTTCAGGAGCGGCTTCTACTGGCCTCAAGTGCTTCAAGATGCGGTCGCCATTGTGCAAACCTGCGACGCCTGCCAATTCCACGCCAAGCAAATTCATCAGCCGGCGCTGGGGCTTCAAACCATCCCGCTCTCCTGGCCGTTTGCGGTCTGGGGGCTGGACATCTTGGGCCCCTTCCCAAGGTCGCAGGGGGGCTATCGCTTCCTCTTCGTGGCCATCGACAAGTTCACCAAGTGGACCGAAGTTGAGCCAGTACGCACCATACCAGCTGGGGCCGCGGTGAAATTCATCAGGAGCTTGGTCTGCCGCTTCGGCGTGCCCAACCGCATCATCACCGACAATGGCTCGCAGTTCACCAGCGGCATCTTCCGAGCCTACTGCGACAAGCTCGGCGTCAAGGTCTGCTTCGCCTCGGTGGCTCACCCACGCAGCAACGGTCAAGCCGAGCGAGCGAACGCAGAAGTCCTCAAGGGCCTCAAGACCAGAAGCTTCAACATCCTCAAAGGCCACGGCAAGGGCTGGATCGACGAGCTCCCTTCAGTGCTCTGGTCCATACGCACAACTTCCTCAAGGCCTACAGGCGAAACGCCCTTCGCCCTGGTCTACGGAGCTGAGGCAGTCCTCCCCGCAGAAATCAAGCATGGATCACCACGGGTCCTTGCCTTCAATGAGGACATCCAAGAGGGCCTCCACAACAACGACCTGCTGTTCCTCGAGGGACTGCGACGTCAGGCCGCCCTCAGAGCGGCAGGGTACCAGCAAGACCTGCGACGCTACCACAGCCGCCATGTGCGCTCACGCACCCTTGAGGCGGGCGACCTCGTCCTCAGGCGAATTCTCTCCAGGGAAGGCCTCCACAAGCTCTCGCCGATGTGGGAAGGTCCCTACAGGGTCTCCCACGTCGCCAGGCCTGGCGCAGTACGCCTCGAGACCGAAGACGGCATCCCCGTCAAGAACCCGTGGAACATCGCGCACCTGCGCAAGTTCTACCCGTGATCATTGTCACGCCCGTGATCATTGTCACGTCAAGACATCTGGCTGAAGAGGCAGCTTACGGCTCCACCTCCAAGCATTTTTTGTCTCTAGAGGTTAAAAAAGCTCACGGCTTAAACCTCCAAGCCCAAAGGCTTCTCTCGAGGGTCAATCCTCCGAGCTCTCCATGTAACGAGCCGCCTCAGGCCGTTGAGAGTCTCTGCCACTAATGGGTGGTCCCCATGCCTCGACATGGTCAAATACATTAACTTGGCAACTCCAAGCATAATGAAACAATTTCGTTCCTAAGTGAACAATGCGCTACGGCGCCACTATGTATTATTTTGGTGGTGAGTTTATTCCAGCGCTATTTTCTTTGTTGAAAATGGGCACTTATATCTCTCCACATGCGCACCTCGCGAGCGGGGGCTGAGTACGGTGCTAGTGCCTCAGATGACACACCAGCAGCACTGCAAAACCCAAGGATCCGAGCTCTGGCTGGAGGGCAAGCTCCCACAAACACGCCATCTCTACAAAGGACCTTGGTACTCTCTCTCCTCGCAAGGAACGCCTGAGGGGACCTATAAGCGCGCATTAGTCCCTGATACCGTGCACAAGCGTTTGGGTTTGCCCCTCTAACATCTACAGAGAACAAGCGTCTCTACAAGCCTGAGGAGGCGGCAGGGCAAAACCCTTGAAGAGGACCTCCTCGCCAGGCTAAAAAACCTCTACAGGGCAAAAGCCTCGAGAAGCTAAGTCACACACTCGTAACCCGAGAGCTTTTTTCTCCCCAAGCGCATGTTTGTCCCTCGAGCGATTTCATTTTTCCCTTGTGCTTCATGGACTACACGCACGTCTAAGGGGGGCGCTTGAGCATCGCGACTCAGGGCTCTTACCTCTCCAAGCCTTAAACTCCCCCCGGCCTTGTTGAGTCATTGCTCTAGCATACCGCAGCGGCGGAGTCATAGCGCGAAGAGATGGGACCTAACGACGCAGAGAAAACATAGACATGAAAATAAGCCAGAAAGGGCCTCTCGAGGGGCACACAAGTTAACATCAAGCACTCAAGGAATACATTACATGCTCAAAATGCATAATGTCTAAACATAAAGCTGTTTCAGATACAGGCGCTCAAAGGCGCAATGAATCAAGGGCTCAGGCGGAGTCCGCGCCAGCATGCTCCTCCTCCTCAGCGTCTTCCTCCTCAGCAAGGGCGGCCTCCTCCTCGCTGTCCTCCGCAGCCACCTCTGCGCGCTTGAAGCGGTTGCAGAAGGTCTCGACTTGCTCGCGGAGGGAGTTGGAGACCCGCAAGGCATCCTCGCCCGTGCGCTCCTCGGTCACCGTGGCGAGGTCGAAGCCGGGCGTGAGGAGCCGAAGGTTGGTGAAGATGCGGTCTACAACCACCCCGGGGAGCTGGCGGCTCTCGACCTCGATCACCTCGCGGAGATCGGCGACGGGGCTCTCGAGGGCCGTGAAGAGCTGGTCGAAGTAGACCAGGTACATGGCAGCATCGCCACGGCCGCGAACATCAGCGTGCGGCGCCTCCGCGCCAAGCTGAGCTGCAAGCTCGTTGCCCCTGGCCACCAGCGCCTGGAACATACGCTCCCGCTGCTTCGTGAGCACGCGAGCCGCCTGCGCGGTGTCCACAGCCTCCGTCACCTGCTTGGCCGCTGAGCCCGCCTGCCCCTCCACGTCCTTGACGAGGGCGTCCAGTTCCAGGACAGCCGCCCTGCGACCATCCTCCGCCTGGAAATAGGCCTCCTTGGCGCGCTGGAGGCGGGCCTCGAGCTTGGAGTTGGCCTTCTCGAGCTCCGCGATCCGCTTAGCATCGGTAGCGTGCTTGGCCTTGAAGCGGTCCTCCTGCTTCTTGGCCTTGTCGCGGTACTCCTTGGAGGTGGTCCGCCTGAACTCCTTCTCGCGCTCCGCGAGGGCCGCCTCCGCCTCCTTCTTCTTCTCAGCAAACCGCTGCTGGAAGTGCTCCAGGGTTTGCCTCTGGGCGGTGACGCTCTCGTCGTGCCTCTGGAGCGCCTGAGCCAGGTCCCCCTCGCGCGCCTCAAGCTCTTCGCGTTGGGTGGCGAGCTCGCCCTCCGCCTGGAGCCGCTGCTCGTCACGCTGCAGCACGTCCTGCTCCTTGGAGGCCAGCAGCCGCTCGCGCTCGGCAAGGCCCTTGCGATCCTCCTCCAGCGTCTCCTGCGCGACCCGGTGGGCGGAAAGGAGCTGGGACTCTAGCTGGGCCAGCTCACGACGTTTCTGCGCCAGCGAGCCCTCCATAGCTTCACGCTCGGCCTTCACCTCGGCGAGGAGATCGGCGGCCGCGTTGCGCTCGTCCTGGAGAGGGGCAAGGAGCTCGTCAGCGTCACGGATGACCCCCTCGCGGACCTCCTTGGCGAAGCGGACGGCCTCCTCGCGAGCGGCCTGCAGGGCCAGATCCTCCTGGCGGCGGGCCTCGACCGCGGCGTGAAAGCGCGCCCAAGCCCCCGCAAGCTCGTCGCGCTGCTGGGTGAGCTGAGCGTCCTCGAGGGCAAGTTGCGCCTCCAAGCCCTCCAGAGACTCCCTCACGACGCGGAAGGCAACCTCGCGGTGCCCCTTGCTCCAGTCCCAGCCGCCAAGGACCAGGTCGCGGCATGTGGAGGTGCCTGCCCCTGCGCCGAGCCCGGAGAACTGAGCCTCTGGGCGTGCCTGGGGGCTAGACCGCGTCCCGTCCATCGCGGCGCCCAAATTGGCCTCTCCGACCTCGCCGCCCGGGCGCGTCACCTCTTGCGCCTCGCCCCCCGCTGCGGGGCGTGGCGGAGACGAAGAAGCTCCCCCTGCAGATGCGCCCGCGCTTGGCGGGCCCTGGTCTGTCCCGGCCTCTGGCTGCGCGGGAGGCGTGGTCGCGCGAGGTGGAGTGGGCCCGGGCACCGGAGTTGGCTCGCGCGGTGGCGTGGCCGCGCGAGGCGGGGTAGGGGCGCGAGGAGGGCTAGCAACCCGCTCCTCCTGCGCCTCCACCACCATCGGCTCGGGGGGTGGCGCAGCTGCCTCCGCCTGAGGCGCCGCTGTCCCGGCTAAAGGCCCAGCTGCCTCCGCTTGAGGCATCTCTTCGGTTGGGCCTGTGGAGGCCGTCTCCACAGGCCTCGCGGCCTCCTCAGCCACGACCTCAGCCGTGGCTCTCTTCACCTCAGCCGCCTTGCGAAGCTTGCGACGCTTCGTAGGCACAAGGTCACTGGCAAACACCAGGGAAAGATCTTCAAAAATAGGCGAAAAGAGAAAGAACAAGAATCGATCGGCTGAAAGCCTAAAAAACTTACCCGGACTCCTTGGCGCCGGTGTCGACCCACGCCAAGCCTGGCGAGCGCCAGGAGGGCTTGGCCTTGGCACCTGACCCCTCCGGAGGCGCCTCGGCTTTCCTCTTGGAGGGGACGTCTGACGGCCTCACCCCGGACCGATCCACCGCCGCCTTGGAGCGGGGCTCGCGACGCCCTGGCGAGGCCTCCTCCTCGGCCTCCTCCTCCTCCGCGTGGCGCGAGGGCACCACCACGAAGGCGTCGTCGTCATCGCCTTACGAGATGTCGCAAATCTCGCCAGTAGGGGGCCCGGCCCTCGAAGAGGACTCCTCCCCTGCTGCGGCCTCCTCCTCGCCCTGCCCAGCTCCTGAGGCAGAGGGCGTCTCTGCCCCCTCCGCCTCATGCACCACCGGCACAGGCACCATTTTCCCCGCCGGGCCCGCCGGGGTGAACGAGGGCATCCCCTCCAGGATGGCCAGGCGCTCGGTCATGTTGTACTGGTGCAGAGGCCGCATCGTGATAGGGAGCGCATCCATGGCTGGCACCGCCGGGTTGATGAAGAGCGCGGACAGGACGTTGTCGACAGCATCCTTGTCGTTGTCCTCGCGGTGGAGCCGCATCTTGTCCTGGGGGCCGGAGTACATCCACATGGGCGTCGCGTGCGCCTGGAGTGGAGCGATGCGGCGTGTCACGAAGTCCGCAACAATGATCTGCCCCGTGAGGCCCTCCTCCCGAAGGTAGCTCAGGCGGCCCATCAACATTGCGTGATGCGCGCCGCTAAAGGGGGCCTTGCCCCAGTTCGAGTTCTTCACGGGCGGCGCGTCAGGAACCTCGAGGAAGGCGCAGGGCTGCTCCACCCCGACGAAGAACCACCGCTGGCGGAAGTCGTCCACCTTCTTCGTCACCGAGGTGATGGCCTTGCCCTCGCTCCACGACATGGGGATGTAAACGCTCCCCATGCCATCCACGATGCGGAACGAGACGCATCCGGAGCGCTCATTCTTCGCCGTGTTCCGGAGCGCGTAGAAGCACCGGAAGGTCCACCGTGGGCTCCAGGCCCAGGTACGCCTCGCAGAGGTAGGCGAAGATGGCGAGGATGAGCACGGAGTTGGGGTGGAGGTGCAGCAGCTGGATCTGGTAGAAGGCCAGCACCCCCTCCAGGAACGGAGAGAATGGCGGCACCAGCCCCGCAGCGACACAGTACTGGAAGACGGGGAAAAACCCTCGCGGGCGTTTCCCGTGCGCCGCGGCCTTGAGCGCGGTGGCGCCGTGCTCGTTGGTCCGGTCCGCCACCAGGAAGCGGACCTTGTCGAGGGCCTTGTCGTTGACGCGCACCCCTAGCAATGCCGCGCCGTGCGCGGCCTCGGCAGGCGCCGCCTGCGAAGAAGACCCCGCGGCCGCCTTGCCCTTGTTCTTGGCCGGACTCATCGTCGGAGAAGAGGTGAGCGCGGCGCGGGGAAAAACTGGAGGAGAAAAGAGAAGAGCGCGCCGGAGAGCAGGAGCGGAGAGTTCGGGGCGGATGACTTCTGCGAGAGAGAATGGAAGCAGTAACGGCTCCCTGCTCCGGCGCGAAGGCTTTATGTCCCGTCGAGGAGCAGTTACCGGGGCGTGGTGGGGCCCCCCACGACGCACGCCCCAGATCGTGCGCAACCGTTACTGGCCTGAGTGACGCGTGGCGCGGCCCGGCCGGACACTTTGGGCCCACGACGCTTCGGCTGCGGTCATGGGCTCAGCCGTGCCCATCGCGGGCCCGGGGGCTACTGTCGGCCCAATAAGGACCGGGGTGTGCATAGCCCACTCCCTATAGGCCTCGCCCGCGAACGGATTCGTCAAAATGACTAAGGACCAAGCTACCGCTTGGAGAGACCCTCGAGAGGCATCTCCTCTTGAGGGCCTGAAGAGGAAGCCAGGGCCTGAAGAGGACCCCGCACTTCAAGAGACTCCCCAAGGCTCGACACGCCTGGAGAGAGGTCAGCAGGAAACCTCCCCACAGGCCACCGCGGCCCTGTGGAGACACTTCGCGGCTAAGCAAGCGCTGCAGGGCGCACATGGCCCCTGCAGCAGCCGCAGGGTGACGCGAGCATCCCAGCTGCCATTCTGATGATAAAGGAGTCAACAAAGCCGCGCCTCCTGCGCCAGGACAGCCAGGACTTTCCTCTTTGGTGAAAAAGCGGCTGGACGGCGCAACGCTCCAAGGCGATCGTCATCGTGGGCTCCACCACGACCTCTGCTGCGCCTGCGAGCCGCTCTGAACCGTCTGCAGCCTGTCGGCCACGGCGCGCCACTTTAGCACGGATGGACCGCGTCCATGGACGGATGAGCCGCGGTGGACTCCCGCTCCATCGCGCCACCGGCATGTGGGAACCCACCAGCACGAGGATGGAGCCCGGGGCGCCTATAAAAGGAGCAGGAGCTCTACCATAGAGGTGGATTGATCTCCAGTCGGCTGATTGCTTCCTAGACCGAGGGAGCCTTAGCCAAACACATAGGATAGCCAACTGCTGGAGGAGGAAGACGACCATTGTGTCCCTCTCCAAGCACTAAACTGCCTCAAGAGAGCCTTCGGCAAGCTCATTGTCCTGTAACCTTCACAGCGCAATACAGACAAGCAGGAGTAGCGGTGTTACCTCCTCCTGAGGGCCGTGAACCTGGGTACGGGCCGGTGTCCATCTCTGGCGTGGTAGTTCCTCTCCGGGCCCGGCGAGCACCGTCGTCGTGCCTCTCGAGGATTGTTTGACCTCCGCGTTCAGTCCCCCCTTTGAACCTCTCTTCAGGGTGTGGCTACCCCTGTTCCGTGGGAGTCACTCTCCGACAGATGATTCTTCATCTTCCGAGGTTGTTGATTCTCCAATGAGGTTTCCTTGTCTATACGGCGTCTAGTTTCTTATGGAAGACTTGGGTCTTTGCTGAAGGCGTCGCCATGTTGGTCGATGTGGATCCGCGTTCTTGTCGGGTTGGCTTCAAATACTCCAGGGTTGGGGCGCACAGAACAACTTGTCAAAACTCCCTAATAAAACTAGCATGTGTCTTCCCCCCTTAAAAAGGGGACATTAGAAGGGTTAAAGTTGATGGTATAAGTGGTTGCTGACTTCAAAAGTATTGTTGGTGTTGGGTATCCTGACGATCTTCATATTGGCCGTATCTCCTCGGTGCTTAGGGTTGACGTAGACACTTTGTCCTGAGAATGCCGTCTTGAGGGATTAGCAGTTAAACACAAGTCAGCAGTTTTCAAACCTCACAGGGGTGTCAGGTCCGTAGACTTGACTCTCTCCGGTTATTCCTAATAAGTCAAAAGGTGCTACGAGCTCCTAATTGCGTCAGAACTTGCTTGGGATTAAGGTCGTCAACTGCAACAGTCTTCGGGCTTTTCGTGGTTATTGGCACCTTGTTAAATACGACATCTTCTATTGTGTCCACCTTCGGTTCAGCAGACGAAGAAAGTTGATGAAGACTTCCTTGGTTCTTGGGCTTCATGAGGCTTCACACTATCCTTCAATGGTCGATTGCACCTAAGTTAGCCTAAAAGATTCTGAAGGTACTACTTCTATAAGTCTCTAGTCGGGGTAGGTTGAGTTAATAAGGATGACACAAAGGAGGTAATGATGACACTAGCTCCAAGGTACATCTTCATGTAGACGATCTTTAGTGTTGGTTTTTCCTGGTTGTTGCCGACGTCGATCTTCTTTGTACATTGCGGCTTGAAGGCTTCACAAAATCTCCAAAAAGTAGTGGCTCTTGCTGATCTTTGAGTCCTTTGTGTTGTCTTCTGTAAGTGAGACTTCCGTTGGCACCTCTTTTCTTGTCTTGGTTGGTAGGTCTTGAATAGGTTAGTTGATTAGCAACACGACAAATTGGGGTTAGATGCTACTCTATACTTAGATATGTTAAAACGGTGACAGTATAGTTGTAATTTGAAAAGTTAATTAAGTTAGGCAAGACCCGTCACATCACGTGGATGGGCTTCTCCGGGTGGCCTTCTGTATCCGGTGCAGTTAATAGCTCTCATAGGTTAAGCTTAGGCTAGAGGGAAAACATTTTGGAAGGATTTCCAAGACGATTTTACGAGTGTATCCGGGTGCAGCTATTTCAAAAAGGCAAGAAAGATTTTTGTGTAGAGGCAAAAGGATGTTTAAACAAAAGGGAAGTATGTGTCTAAGTTGCCGAGAAGGCGTGCTTGTGAAACATACCAGGAAAACAACACACAACGCAAGCACACAAACAACACACACACAAGAAAAGAAGCATATCAGCAAAACAGCACACAAACAACGAGCACACAAGGCACCTACGGTACCAAAAAGGGCACCAAGCAATCATGATAGTCGGGTAATCCAACTAAGGGTCATATCCTACTTCATCCTATGGGGTTTGGTATCTCATGGTTGCTGAAGACTTCATTTCATCGCCTCGGATTCTTGCCGAAAAGCTTGGGATTGTCCGGTTTCCTGATGGAGTAACATTGTTAGGGTTGAGTCGAGGGAGCGAAGGTGATCCTTTATTTGTTGCCTTCAATGATCTGGGTCTTGCAAACTGTGTATCTGATGGCTCATGTCTCCGTCTTGGCTCTAGCTACTTAGGTCTCACTTGGGTCCATCGTCAAGCGTAAACGAGTTTTGAATAGGGACAAGAGAGTAGAGAAAACTCTTTTGAAACACTTTGAAATTAGAGAGGTAAGATCAGGATATTCTTCAGAATAGGTGAGGAGTGGAAGCCATACTAGGCTTACCTAGAAGAAAATAGATTTCGGTAGGAATAGTTTTTAGCAAAATATTTCCTTCCTAAGCTAACGGCCATGCTAACTAAGGTCTCCTAAGGTCAACGATGGCTCTGATACCAAGTCTGTGAGGACCCCTCAGACTACCAGTCCGAGATGTCCACGTTATGTAAACAGATCACGATCCCAATGATCAGTGCATCATGATCACATAACCAACTGGTATACAAAGTTACATCATTCAAATCGAATAATACAAGACTTACATAAATAGGTGGTCACATGACCAATTCTGCAATCATCGTCACACAGGACGGAATTAACTACGATTTAGCAGAAGCTTGCGGCTAGCGTCGGCCCTCGTCACAACCAGACACATTCCCACGGAGCAGTTGACCGGTGACACTCAGCTGGCGTAGTCGTCGGCGTACTCCTCGTCCTCGTCGTACATCTCCTCGTTGTAATCTGGACGTTTGAATATCCAGGGACACCGCCATATGAGTACAATTACGTACTCGCAAAACCACCTCTAGGCTTAAGTTTTCATGGTAATGCAATAAAAGAATTTTCAAAAACTGGGATAGCTACTATATACGACTATAGGCTTAGTTTTCGCAAAGATGCTTTTGGCATAGAGATTACGACATCTCTGAATCTTTGTTGAAGAAAACATTTAGAGAAAGAAATCTCTCTTGTAGAAATAGCATGTACTATTCCCACGTTTTGAAACACTTTTGTAAAACTTTTTCCAAAAACACTAGGATGGGGACACCCCTTTTTCCTTCCTTGAGATCGGACTAATTGTCTCCCCGAGACCAACCATCCTCACTCAGCTCCTGTACCTCCCAGGTACCTCCTTGTTTCACCCAAAACACTTTTCTTGAAAAACAACTTCTTTCCCCAGGCGCCCAGTGTGGCCTTTGCAACCGTCCATGACCGCGGACACGGCTATTCGAATAGATGTACACTCTGCAGAGGTTGTGCACTTTACCCACACCAATCGGTCAAATCCGCCGTGTCTGCCACGGTCCGTCATACGGCAGTATGCGGTGGTTCGGATAACCAGATCAAAGCTTTTCACTATGTCTGCCCTAGTACAGAGGACTCCCGATAGGTTTATTCCCCCCGGCACCGTGTGCTCCGCTAGACCCCTGGTCTTTCTCCTGGGACGCCACACCGCCACGGTAGGGGACCCAACGTAATCGTCCCGCTGCGGGTCCCTCCGCTTGTGTATTGCCTCATACAGACGACAACCCGGCTTCGAGGGCTTCGCCCTTATAGAGTATGAGATCCTCCGTACTAAAGAAGGCAAGCTTCCGGCTAAGCCCTACCCATGTCAGGTAATGTGGTTGCACGGGTTAATTGTTCGGGCGGCAGTAGGGACTTCGAAATTAAACCTCCATCTCCCACTGCTCCCAGCAGCTCGGGTTTTCACAAACATCTCCGAATGCTCCCAGCATCTCGGGTTTTCGTAAAACTTTCCTTTCTCGCCGATTGCCTCCAGCAACTCGGGTTTTCTCCGAAAATATTTTTATCAAACAGGCTCCCATCCTAAGATTTTGAGGGAAGAATATGAAGATATACTACTAGATAAAATATGATTTTCTTTATGGCACCTTCGACAACAAGGCGCATAAAGTGAATACTTATTTTCATAATACCTATTATAATCTAGTAGATAACTTTAGCCAAACAATATTTTGTAAAATAGTTTTTGGGTGGCAAGGTACCACAAAGGAGTAAAACATGCATTATTTTATTTTGAAAGCAAAACATGCTTTAAAAATAATGGGATTCATAGTGGTGAGGTGGCTTGCCTGGCTCAGCAATATGTCCTTGGTCTTGATCTTGATGTTCCTCAGGTTCGCTCCTCACTTCCAGTTCCTTCCCGATCGTATCTAACGTCGCAAACAAGAAAATGAACAACACTCAAAATACAAAACAATGCCATAAGGACATAACAAACACCAAGCACTGCACAAGACACTAAGCTACAAACATAAGCGAGCAATTCACTTAGGTAAACAACAACAAGCAACAAGCACATATAGCTAAGACAAACATTAAACACAGCTAAGAAAATATATACAACATCCCTAATAGTTAAATAGGCAGTTCTAACTACCCACTTAAGCTAATCACCTCTTAGGTTTATCAGATTAGGTAACAGTAGTTGTTATACTAGTTCAGGAAATATATCAGACAAAAGCATCTTAATAAATAAGGAAGTACTCCAGACAAAAGTATCTTAACAAGCAAGCATTAACACTAGCATTAAGCACACTCACATGCAAGCATGTTACCAGCTCAAGGAACACATACTAATAAGTAATTAATCAACCAATAAAGTTTAACACACTGCTCACACAAGTTGTTGATAAAGAGCTAAAATGATGCAGGTGAGTTATTTAATAGAACATCACAAAGGAGCATATTGACAACAATTTAAAGTGTTTAAAGCATGCAGCAAGCATCACAAAACACAAACAACTACTTGATAAAAATCTAACACATAAACACAACCACATACAAGGCATATAAAAACACTTGATGCCATTTTTAGGGTACAAAGTGAGTTATGCTAAACATAAACAAGAGAGGTACCACAACACCAATAAAAGTTTCCAACCTAGTTAATATGGTTGGGTTAAGGTTCTGGATTCTAAGTACATTAAAAACATACACACAATTTGCATAAACTAAAACAGGAAATTAACTCGAGTTTATCTTTAGTTAGCAAGTTGCTGTTTTGGGGAGAATATGCATAACTATTAAAATAATGATCATAAAATTAAACCCTTCTACCAGAATACTTCTAGTACTTGTACCAAGCTGTGAAAATTGGATTTGCATCAAAAGCGATTACTAAACAGGAATTAAAAATCACCCAAATGGTACTGTTCTCGAAACCAAAAAGATTGTAGTTACTGTTTTAGGAATCAAATGCATGCAAAGTTAATGTCTTTGGATAGGTACTGATTAAGGCTTTCTGTAGAAATTTGATTCACCTAATTTGGACACTCCTAACTCAAGATATTACATTTTAAGTGAAGAACATACTTTTTACTAGATTTAATGTGCAACACAAGGTATAAATAATTTTAAGACAAAACCAGTGTTGCATGATAAACAAAACACATAGGTACTCCACAAAATTACTCCTAATCACATTGCACAAACATAACTAGCTCAAACAAATAAAACTAAGCACATGCAAATAACAGAAAATAAAAATATTCATTTTTTTAGTGTAATTACCCACTGTTTTCGAAACTAACTCACTATGCACAAAATATAAGTTGTAAAATTAACCAAGCTAGTACATGATAGCTACTAATCATTTCTACCATATACAATTGGATTTACTCCAAAAAGTATTTTTAATAAAGAATAAAAAAATCACCAAAATGCTACTGTGGTTAATCTTAAACTTAATATATCTTTAGTTTCACAAATCTCCTGCATGCATGGCTTATATCTCTTGGTAGGTATTCTCAGTAGCTTTTCATATAACTAAAGTTTGCAAGTTTTGGATCTTCAAAACTCAAGTTATTAAGAAAAAGGTAAAACAGATACTTTTTACTAGATCAATCACAGAACACACATGCAAACATATTTTTGTGCAAGTCCAGTGCCACATGGTTGAGAAAACACATACCAATCCAAAAAAAAATATTTCTAGATTTTATCACGTACAGATCTACCAGAAATGAATAAAAGCTAAGCTACTTCTTCTCTGGAAATTAAACAGGGAAAATAATTGACTAAAAAAAAACAAAAGGACGGGCTGGCTCTGGCGCGGCCCAAGTCGCCGAGGTGGGCCGGCCCGCCTGCGCTTCGCGCGCCGGCGAAGGGTTAATTGGCCGCCGGATCCGAGATGGACGGCCACGATTAGATATAGGGGCTTTCAAAGCCGGCCGTTGATCTGAAAACGGACGGATCTCGTCCATCGTCTTCCTCCCGACGGGGAGCTCGCGAGCTGGAACCCTAGAGAAGAGGAGGCCGGGGGCTAGCTTACCTAGAGGCTCGGCCGAACGACTAGGAGGGATGGAGGCGGATGCGGAGGTCGAGGGAAGGTCCGGGATGGGTTTGTTCCGCTCCAACATGACCTCGGCCGGTGGCGGTGTCGATGTCCTTCACGTCGGGCACGGCACGGCTCCGGCGGCTTTGCTGCACCAAAACACAAGAGAGGATGTCTTAGGGGTAGCTCTCAGAGAGGGGAACAAGTCAGAGGGAAGAGAGAGGGCAAAGGGGGACGGAGGCCATGGAGATCTTGCTTGCAAACATCACGGGCCCGAGCTCCGGTCTTTGCGCGTTCCAGGCCGAGCTAGAGCTAGAGCTCGCTTGGGACCGCTCAGGGAGGTGGAGGAGGCTGGATACAAGCGGAATGGCAAGGAGAGAGGGGCAGCGAGGGTCTCGGGTTTCTTATCCGAGCTCGAAGCCGGTCCACCATGGACTTCGAGCACGGGAGGGGTGGAGGGGGATGCAGGCCGCGGATTGGCAAGTTTGGGCGGTGGGGGAGCGTCTGGCCGAGATGTTGCACGCTTTGGACGCTAGTCCTTGGCCCAGAGCAAATGGAGGGAGGTGAGTAAGGTGGAGGTCGTCTCCTGCACGCCAGGTGTTCGACAAAAGGTCCAGACCGAAAAAGAAAAAGAGAAATGGAGCTAGGGCTAGGCATGGTCGATGATCAAAGAGTCTAGGGGGTGTGGGTGGTTAAGTATCTGTCCAAACATGGGTTTTGGGGAAAGAGGTGTGTTGGTTTAGGTTATTGAAATCTTTTTGGGCTGATTTGATTAGGCCACAATGATAAGATGGATTAGTCAATCCTTTGGCTAGAAAATTATGAGACCAAGAGGAATGATTAGAAGGGACCTAGGTTCAGCATTATGCTTAAAAGTTTAGGTCAAAAGGCTTAACCACAACTAGACATGAAAATGGAAAAAGGCTATCCAATGACATAACATATGATCTCCTTATAATGTAGCACACAAAACCAGCAACAATTATTGTTCAAACATTTTTGAATATTTTAAATAAGGTTATGGATAGATAGTAGAGATGATAAGGATGAGGTTAGGTGAGTTGAATTTCCAATTTGAATTAAAGAAATTCTAATTATCATGTTCTAGAAAGACTAAAAATTAATAGGAGTGAAGATAGATTTCATACTTTTATAAAATAGAATTTTTGGGCAAATCACCACCAAACAACCTTACAAGAGAAAACACATTCCACTCATGCAATATAAGAATCAACAAGCATTTAGATCCCAATAAAATATTGTCACATACAACACCACATGAGCACCTAAAGAAATAAACACTCAAGGCAAACAAATTAAGCACATAACAAATAGGTCAAACACACATACAATTAGATAAACAACCACACTTTAAGATGAAACCAACATATTTGTGAGGTGGTGATCAATATGGCCTGGCAAGGTTTAAGGATAAGAGGGTAAATCCATCCTTGGTAATCTTTTCAAAAGAGGTTTGAATTAAGAGGTTTTTAATAAGGGTTCCTAACACTAGCAACCTATTAAACTCAAAATATATTAGGACTCATTATATGGTCCTTTATAGTTTTGCAAACATATAACTTTTGGAAATACTTTTATATTCTCAAATAATAGGTCTTAGGGTAGTTGCAAAAATCAAAACATCATGGTAAATATAGTATGTTAAAAATAAAATAGGAGAAGATATATGTACTATTTTACTTGTCAAAACATTAATCCCAGAGGTCATATTATAACTGGGTTGAGTTTTAGGGTTGATAGCCAGAGAGGTCATCAACACAAACACAAATCAAAACAAAACAAGACAGACAAAGGAAACAAGAGTGAAAAACATCCATAAGTAAGATATTTCAAAAAGTTTTTGTTGCTTCAGAATTTTGGGTATTTTATTAATTAAGTTTTTGTTGATTCCAAAATTTGGGGTGTTACACACTCTCTCTTTTATATAGTGGTAGATAATGGAACATAGGAATTGACATATGAGATTGCAACAAGACAAGTTATTAATAATTAATATGGGCATCACGTCCTAACATAGAGATCTTTTGTTTATTAATCTCTCTTATACTCCACCAAGATGCGAACTAAATGATAACACCTCAGTAATTAAGATAAACAGAGTATAGCTTTAAGTTCAATGACATGAAGTTTAAATAAGAACATGCTAGATCTAGTCATGGTGATAGTGGCAATGTCACCCACATACCCCCGGTAGCATGGTATTTCCTTTATCCCTAGTGAGGCAACAAAGTAAGGTAAAAACCCAAGTGGATCACGGTATTGCTGTCAACTTACCACAAAACCACCCCCCCCCCCCCCCCCGTTACTCCAACTAATGCACACGTTCCCCCTCACACGCTCTCATAAACATGTTGGATCAAAACACATAGACAAGAACGGGGTACATAATATGCATCTACTTTCATAACAAAGACATAATATTGGCAATCATCATAACATATATCAACTTAAGAGATCCACCACAAAGGTATTACATATATGACCATAATCATGTTCAGTACCTCATATGGCACTAATTAGTGAAGCTCGAGAGAGAGGAGAGATACATAAGTTACTTCCACAAACCCATAGTCCAGGGGTGGACTACTCCCTCTTCATCATGGAGACGGTGGAGAAGTCGTTGGAGAAGGTGGAGACCACACCGGCAGCGCCTCGCCGGCGTTTTCCCCCTCCAATCTGCAGCTCCAGGTCTATGTTTCGTGGTTTCTGTGTTTCTATGGCGCTCTCTCCGAAAGGGTTCGGGGGGCTATTTTTATAGGCGTTTTTAGGTCAAGACGAAGCCAGGGAGACAAAGATCGACGGCATCGGAGCCTCGAGGCTCCAGATGGGGGGGCCCACGTGGCCAAGGAATCTGGCCACGTGGGCCCACCTATCTTGGGCCTCAGGCCTCCTCTCGTGCGCTTCCTTGGCTCCTACTCTTTCTTCCTCCCAAAAAATGATGTTCCCGAAGTTTTAGGTCATTTGGACGACGTTTGGGTCCCCAAAACATCAAAATATACAAAAAAGGGTTTTCTGACACCACAGGGTTAATTCCAAATAAATAGGGAAAGTGTGAAATATTCCCCAAAACATTATAAAACATTGATATAACCCTAATATGATGCAAATATGGCTGAAATATGAATAATATAATGCAAAGTTCATGTATGCATTTTTCATGCATCAAGCCCCCAACAATCTAGGGAGTCGGTTGTATGCTTCCTCCCAATCACAACATCTTGAATGTCGCTTGCTTTGCCTTCCATGCCTTGCCATACTTCACCGAGTAACCGAAGATTTCTTTCACCAAGCCCATGATAGACTTCACCGTGAATGTCGGGAATGCCTCTATGGAATTGGAAATCCTATAACCAATGAATTCATAGTTAGTTGCCGGTGTACGTCTTCCACGTCCTTGTGATCTTCACCCTTCCCACTACACATGTGAGATGACACACATTTCATGAATCCATTGAGGGCCCCCTTTCCATGGTCTTGCACGCACAACCCATTGATGACCCACAAGTATAGGGGATCGCAACAGTCTTCGAGGGAAGTAAAACCCAAATTTATTGATTCAACACAAGGAGAGCCAATAAATATTTATAAGCCTTAACAGCGGAGTTGTCAATTCAGCTGCACCTGTGAATAGACTTGCTCGAGACAGATTATCAGTAGCAACAGTTTTATAGCAGTGACAGTAGTGATATAACAGCAGCAGTAGAATAAAAACAGCAGTGATGATTATAGTAGACAGCAGGATTAAAATACTGTAAGCATAGGGACGGATGAACGGGCGTTGCATGGATGAAATATTTCATATAATAATCAAGTCATGGGCATTTGCAGATAAATAAGATAAAGCATCCAAGTATTTATTAACCATAGGCATGTGTTCCAATTTAGTTGTGCATGCTCGAAAGAAAGTATCAAGCAAACCAACGGGATTAGTAATGGAACCAGGAGATAAATTATTATACCAAGTTTTAGCTTCTCCTTTCAATGAGAAAGGAAATATTTTAGCAACAAAGTAAGTGCATTTTTTGATATCATCAGAAAATATACCACTTAAAGTAGAGAGTTCATTCATATGTTCTACAGCACTTTCATTTTCGGTTCCACAAAAAGGTTCTCTCTCAACAATAGCTATGTGAGCTAAATCAAGAGAGAAATCATAATCTTTATCTTTAATGTTTATAGGAAATGTAGCAAATTTGGCACCAGGAGATAATTTATATTTAACAACATGTTTTTCAAGAAGGCTTCTCCTAGCACTAGCATCTTTAGTAGCATTAATCTCATCAACAAAATCATCATCAAGCTCCACATACATTTCATCAGGATCATCAATATTATTTGTAAACTAAGGTGAATGAACAGGTGTTTCAGCATCTTCATTAGGAATTTCAGCATTTTCAAATTGTTTAGATCTAGCAATTGTAGCATCTAAAAAGGGACCTAATGAACCAGTATCATCAAGAACAGTAGAAGCATCATCATAAGTAATTTCATATTTAGTAGGAGTAACAGTGCAAGAAGCTTGAGGTGGTGTAACAAGCTTACTTAAAACAGACGGTGAATCAAGAGCAGCAGCGGAACTCAGAGTTGTACATTTTCTCGTAGTGGATGGTATGATGCGAAATTTCTTATCACCAGGTCTTCCCATGATGAATGAATTCCAGAGAGCAATATCACACTCAGGTGAACTTATAAATAAAGCTATGCTCCCCGGCAACGGCGTCAGAAAATAGTCTTGATGACCCACAAGTATAGGGGATCGCAACGGTCTTCGAGGGAAGTAAAACCCAAATTTATTGATTCGACACAAGGGGAGCCAAAGAATATTTATAAGCCTTAATAGCGGAGTTGTCAATTCAGCTGCACCTGTGAATAGACTTGCTCGAGACAGATTATCAGTTGCAACAGTTTTAAAGCAGTGACAGTAGTGATATAACAGCAGCAGTAGAATAAAAACAGCAGTGATGATTATAGTAGACAGCAGGATTAAAATACTGTAGGCATAGGGACGGATGAACGGGCGTTGCATGGATGAGATATTTCATATAATAATCAAGTCATGGGCATTTGCAGATAAATAAGATAAAGCATCCAAGTATTTATTAACCATAGGCATGTGTTCCAATTTAGTTGTGCGTGCTCGCAATGAGAAACTTGCACATCATCTTTTGTCCTACCAGCCCGTTTGCAGCGGAGCCTCAAGGGAAACTACTGGTAATTAAGGTACTCCTTTTAATAGAGCACCGGAGCAAAGCATTAACACTCCATGAACACATGTGATCCTCACATCACAGCCATTCCCCTCGGCTGTCCCAATTATTGTCACTTTGGGACCTCGGGTTCCGGACAGTAATATGTGTATACAACTCATAGATATGATCTAAAACAATGATTATCCTCATGATACAATAACATGTTCAGATCTGAAATCATGGCACTCGGGCCCTAGTGTCAAGCATTAAGCATAACAAGTTGCAACAATGACGTAAAACACCGATAACGGATACTAGGCACCATGCCCTAATGATATTACAACTATTACATGAACGATCTCATCCAATCCCTACCATCCCCTCAAGCCTACAGCGGTGGATTACTCACACATGGATGGGGGAAACATGGATGGTTGATGGAGAAGTGGTGGCGATGACGATGGCGATGATCTCCTTCGATTCCCCGTCCCGGCGAGTGCCGGAACAGGAACTTCTGGTCCCCGAATTGAGTTTCGAGGAGGCGGCGGCGCTCTGGTGGGTTTTCTGGGAAAAACTCTCCGTGGTAATCGTTTTTAGGTCAGGAGGGACTAATTAGCCGAGAGGGGGCTCGAGGGGGTGGCCGAGTCGGCCACACCCCCTCCCGGCGCGGCAGGGCCCCACCCGCGCGGCCACGTGGTGTGGGCGCCTCGCAGCCCGCCTCCTTCTCGTCTTCTGGCTCCGGGACTCTTCGGGCAAAATAGGGACTTTGGCGAATTTTCTGGTATTTTTCCTAAAAGTTGATTTCCTGCACAAAAATGAGACACCAGGGCAATTCTGCTGAAACAGCGTTAGTCCGTGTTAGTTGCATTCAAAACACACAAATTAGAGGTAAAACAATAGCAAAAGTGTTCGGGAAAGTAGATACGTTTTGGACGTATCAACTCCCCCCAAGCTTAGCTTATTGCTTGTCCTCAAGCAATTCAGTTAACAACTGAGTGCGATAAAAGAACTTTCACGAACACATTTGCTCATACGATGTAAATATTCTCATTGTGAGGACAAATGCTTAGACTATTCATAATAAGATATATGCAAACGGTGTCACCTAATAGCCATGTAAACTATGAAGGGATGCCAATCATACTAATAATAAATAACATGAAACATATCAATTCACAAGATTGCGAAGCTCATAATAAAGTATGATAAGGTGGTATCTCACTTGCCCGAATGTGTACAGCAAAACATAAATGCCCATGCACCTCTGAGTTTCAAGAGAAGACTAGAAATAAAGACCTCAAAGATAAGAGCATCAAAATTATACCGCAGTTAACAGTATTCTGGGACAAACATATCACACTAAGAATGACTACTATGCTCTCAAGAAGTTGCTCAAAGAAGGATGGTGACTCAACAATAAAGTAAAATATATGCCCTTCATTGAGGGAAGCAGGGATTTAACATGTGCTAGAGCTTTTCATTATTTTGAAAACAGAGGTAAAATTGTTTTTGAGTGGTGGTTGTTCCGTCAACGAATGGCAATAGAGTTCTTGTTATCTTCCATACTAAGCAAGTTGAGAGCGGTTCCGAATTATTTAAAACAAGCATTTATAATATGCATCCTTATATTCATTTATTTCGATAACTCGACACTCCTCCCAACCTTTGCTTTCACAAACCATGGCTAACCGAATCCTCGGGTGCCCACCAATCAATCTCAAACCATGCATGAGTGTCTATTTTATTTTCTCAAATCTTTTTGATATTATAGTGGTCTAACCAGCCCTTTGCAAAATTAATGACGAGCAGATGAAGCATGCAAGTCGGTTACTTAATTAGTATGGAAGATAACAAGTCCAACTACTACTTCGTCATGAGCTCGAAATAGTGGCACAAATTGAGAAGTGTTTTGAATGTTTTAAAGGTAGCACATGCAAATTTACTTGAATGGTTTGAAATGCCATACATAGGTGTTTATGGTGGACTCTTTGGGAATAACTTGGTTTTCAGGGATTTGGAAGCACAAGCATTTGCAGCTTAGTACAAGTGGAGGCTAGCAATAGACAGGGAAGCGACAATTCAAGCGAGCAATAGCCGTCATAATCATGCTTGCGACAAAATAAAATTAACGGAGGCATAAAAATGATACTAGAACTCTGAGGCAAAATAGATCATCGAGACTTAATTGACCTTTTGTTTTCAGTCATAACATGTGTAAGCATGTGCCAAGTCGGTTCAAATGAATTATTCAGAGGAGGATACCACAATGTCATATTCTACTATGAACAAAACAATGCAAGCAAACATCCACGAGGCATGTTATCTACCATTAATAAATTGGGACTGATCATAAGAGAACATGAACTACTAAGCATCCACCAATAGACATATACCTTATGCGAACCATCTAAGCATGCTCACATGAATGAGTATATGTACAAAAATGAAAACAAATAGAGTTCGTTACCAGCCTCTTACCCAACTCGAATTGTCATAAATCATCATTATTGCCTTTTCACTTGTGTGCTTGAAAGATATGAAATAATAGCCAAACTCCATGGAGTAATGGATGGTAATAACCCCTGAAACAAACTATACAAAACCAAAAAGAAACAACAAATATTTTGGGGTTTTCGGATTTAGAAACTGAAAACAGAACAGCCTGTGAAGATGAATTTTTTCGAGGACCTTCACATGCCCAGATCAGAAAACTCAAAACTAATGAAAATTGCGTACATATCCGAGGAACATGCACGCAAAATTTCAGGTCATTCTTATTTTTCTGTGAAAAGTTATGAATTTAACGGTGGACAGCAGAAATCTGTCCCTGCGCAAGACAGCAACAACAAAGCAAAATATTTTTGTGTTTTTGCATATTGAACCGAATTAAATACTAAGCATACTAATACTAGATACTACAGAAAACTAGCAAGAGGAATAACAGAAATATTTTTGGTATTTTTGAGTTTTAAGAAAGTAATGCAAAGCATGAACAAATAAAGGAAAGAACGAAAATGAAAATGAAACATGGATATACAAAGTACCGAATGATAATGATATGTAGATGAGTGTGCTATCGGTATACCTCCCCCAAAGCTTAGGCTTTTGGCCTAAGTGGAGATCAATCCCATGGTGCCCACGATGAGGTGTCTTCATAGTATGACGAAGAACCTTCGCCATGGTACGAGCTCGAGGATGCTCCGGCGTAGTGTGAGGTGTAGTCCTCCTCGGGTGCTTCCTGGACGAGGTGCTGCCCATAGAAACCTTGCACGGTCAGCTTCTCGTCCAACTCCACCTTTGTGATCGACCACGGCCTCCTGTCAAGATCAAACAAACCAGGCTGGGGCAAAGGGACTTCCCTCTCGTCCGTGTCAGCAAATACCATCCTATACACAAGATGGCCTAGAGTAGAGCTATAAGTAACAAATTGGTGACCTTTCATTGCATCAAGGTCAAGTATATAAGGAGCAAGTAATTCATCATTTGGATCAATGCTAAGTCCTAGATGTGCAACAATACGAGAGGCTATGATCCCCCCATAAATGGGTCCCTTTGCGGACAAGCGACGAGCAATGAGAGCACCAAGATTATATGTAGTATTGTTGTTAAGTGCAGTGTTAAGGAAAGCAAGATGAAGATGTGAAATGTTACTAGTGTTCTCCCTACCAAGCACGCTAGTACAAAGGTAGTAAATAAAATACATAATGGCGGGATATTGGATGTTCCTTATCTTGTCGCGTTGCGCACGGCGGCTGTCATCATCTGTCACCTCGCGGTAGAGCTGCGTCAACTCTCTTGGGTCCCCTTGGATCTTCTTGGTTGTTCCCGAATGTCAGTACCTATTACATCACAAAACTTGCGCAAAGGCATAGTGATAGGCATGTCATAAATCTTAAAGGAAACAATTGGGTTGAACATTCTATTGTTAATATCAAAGCTCT
Source organism: Poa annua (assembly GCA_026929855.1). Lineage (NCBI taxonomy): Eukaryota > Viridiplantae > Streptophyta > Magnoliopsida > Poales > Poaceae > Poa > Poa annua. The sequence continues at coordinate 45,518,679 of CM049436.1, forward strand.
CAACAAAACTCTTGGTGAGCCTGACATATTGTGGACTCTCGTCCATCATATATGTGGTCAAGCCCACTCTCTGCACAAGAAGCAAGAAATCATCAAGTAATCCCGCAGCACGCAAAAAGTCAGTGCATGGGAAAGAAGATGAGTTCGGAAACCCATCATCCCTTTCATCTCCGATGCCCTGTGCCAAGATATCTTCATTTTAGGATTGCCTAATGCGAGTAGTTGATCTTGAGGGCCTTGATACTCTTGGAGCATCACTCTCAAAGACCTCTCCAAAGGTGTGGTTATGCATTTTCCTTTTCTGAAATTTTAAACCAATGTCATAAAAATTGATTTTTAGCCATCTAAATGAGGGGAAACTACTATAGTGACTTTCTAGAGGCTTAAGCATGCATCAAAACTAGTTATTCCAACCTTAAACAAGCATTCAAACTCACTAAACATGGCATCTACAGCAGCAAAATACTCAACATATAATCCACTAAACAAAATTCCATTTGGATGAGCAGAGGAGTCACATACCGGAGAGCAAATACCCCAAATCTCAGCAACAAAGAGGGGCTGAGCAAGGAGATCGAAAATCCGAGGGCAAGAACAGCAAGAACACGATTTTTTCGAATGTGGGAGTGTTTGGTCGGGAGAGAGGAAGGCAGGGGAGGAAGGAGAGTAAGTGGGGGGCCATGTGGGCCCCACACCATGTGCTGGCTGCCGCGCCACCATGTGGTGTGGTGGCCCTGTGGGCCCCCCCTGGCCACTCTCTGGTCCTCCCAGATTCCTCCCAGAAAAATAGGAATTTTGACATAATTTTTTTAAAATTCTTAGAATTTTCATTTCTGGGCATTTTCTGGATTCTAAGATATTAATTTCAATGCATGAAAATTATTTTTCAAATCATATTCAATTAAATTTTTTGCAAACCAAATAGTATTACAGTAGGTACAGTAAAGAGGAGAAGAAAAATGTTGTTTAGCACTTCCATGCACTTAAAACATATTTGTTAGCAAGGTTGATCAAGTCTTGCTACCAAATAAATTTTAGATGACATAAAAGGATTCAAACATTGTGAGACACTCATGTTACCTTATATGGTATTGATATGGATCCAATAACAAGAGTTTTGAATTATTCTTTATAAGGGCAATCAATACTTCCAACTTTGATGGACCTCACATTAGTAATTGAATTAACTCCAGGCATTTTATCCATTTTCTTGGGGAAATAAACAGTGTGTTCCTTGTCATTCACATTGAAAGTTACTTTTCCTTTATTGCAATCAATAACAGCCCCTGCAGTGTTTAGAAAAGGTCTCCCAAGAATAATAGACATATTATCATCTTCAGGCATTTCAAGCACAACAAAGTCAGTCATGATTAAACAATTATTATCCACTAGAACAGGAACATCCTCACAAATACCAATAGGAACAGCAGTAGATTTATCAGCCATTTGCAAAGATATATCAGTAGGTATCAATTTATCAAGGTAAAGTCTCTTGTAAAGAGAGAAAGGCATAACACTAACTCCTGCTCCCAAGTCACAAAGAGCAGTTCTAACATAATTATTTTTGATAGAGCAAGGAATGGTTGGTATACCTGGATCACCCAACTTCTTTGGAATCTTGCCATTGAAAGAATAATTAGCAAGCATAGTAGATATTTCCTCATTAGGAATTTTCCTTTTGTTAGACACAATATCTTTCATATACTTTGAATAAGGAGGCAATTTAATAGGATTAGTCAAAGGAATTTGTAAGAACAAAGGTTTCATCCATTCACAAAATTTATTATAATGTTCTTGTTCTTTTGTTTTAAGTTTCTTATCAGGGAAAGGCATTTGTTTTTGAACCCAAGGCTCTCTTTCACTACCATGTTTCTTAGCAATAAAATCTTTCTTATTGTACTTTTCATTTTTATTTTGCTTTTCAGGTTCCTCTTCTAATTCTTCTTTATCTGAATCATCATTATTATCATTATCATTGTTATTAGAACTATTATTATTGTGTTCATTACCACTTTCAGTTTCAGCATCAGAAACGGATATTCTATTAGGATCATTAACAAGTTCAGAGGATTCTACAACAGTTTTATGTTTCTTCTTCTTTTTCTTAGAAGGAGCACTAGGTTCATTAACTCGTTGAGAATCTTGTTCAATTCTTTTAGAATGTCCCTCAGGATATAAAGGATCTTGAGTAGATTTACCACCTCTAGTTGTTACTTCACAAACATGTTTTTCTTTAGCTATAGAGGCATTTACTAACAATTCTTTTTGCACTTTAGTAAGTTACTTTGCTTAGCAATAAAAGTATCAAATTCATCTAAGCATTGAGCAGGAGGTTTAGAGTAAGGAATATCTCTATCATCAAACCTTTGGAGAGAGTGTACCTCAATTAATGGTGTAGGAGGAATTGGCTTACATAAGTCTTCCATAGGAGGTAAGTTCTTCACATCTTCAGCTTTAATACCCTTCTCCTTAAGAGATTTCTTGGCCTCCTTCATCACTTCATCATTTAATTCAATAATACCCCTCTTCTTCGGTGTTGGAGTAGGTTCAGGAATATCCCAATCATCATGATTCTTGCATATTTTAGCTAATAATTCCTCAGCTTCTTCGGGATTCCTTTTCCTGAAAACACAACTAGCAAAACTATCCAGGTATGTCCTAGATTTCGCAGTTAGTCCACTATAAAATATATCAAGTAGATCATTTTTCTCCAAATCATGGTTCGGCTGGCCTCTTAATATGGAGCAAAAACGTGTCCAAGCCTTAGGCAATTTCTCACCTTCTTCTTGATTAAAATTATAAATTCTTAGCAAGGCATCATGTTGAGCACTAGCAGGAAAATATTTCGGGAAGAAAGTATCAAGCAAACCAATGGGACTAGTAATGGAACCAGGAGATAAATTATTATACCAAGTTTTAGCTTCTCCTTTCAATGAGAAAGGAAATATTTTAGCAACAAAGTAAGTGCGTATTTTGATATCATCAGAAAATATACCACTTAAAGTAGAGAGTTCATTCATATGTTCTACACCACTTTCATTTTCGGTTCCACAAAAAGGTTCTCTCTCAACAACAGCTATGTGAGCTAAATCAAGAGAGAAATCATAATCTTTATCTTTAATGGTTATAGGAGATGTAGCAAATTTGGCATCAGGAGATAATTCATATCTAACAACATGTTTTTCAAGAAGGCTTCTCCTAGCACTAGCATCTTTAGTAGCATTATTCTCATCAACAAAATCATCATCAAGCTCCACATACATTTCATCAGGATCATCAATATTATTTGTAAACTCAGGTGAATTAACAGGTGTTTCGGCATCTTCATTAGGAATTTCGGCATTTTCAAATTGTTTAGATCTAGCAATTGTAGCATCTAAAAAGGGACCTAATGAATCAGTATTATCAAGAACAGTAGAAGCATCATCATAAGTAATTTCATATTCAATAGGAGTAACAGTGCAAGAAGCTTGAGGTGGTGTAACAAGCTTACTTAAAACAGTCGGTGAATCAAGAGCATCTGCGGAACTCAGATTTGTACCTTTTTTCGTAGTGGATGGTATGATGGGAAATTTCTTATCACGGTCTTCCCATGATGAATGAATTCCAGAGAGCAATATCACACTCAGGTGAACTTATAAATAAAGCTATGCTCCCCGGCAACGGCGCCAGAAAATAGTCTTGATGACCCACAAGTATAGGGGATCGCAACAGTCTTCGAGGGAAGTAAAACCCAAATTTATTGATTCGACACAAGGGGAGCCAAAGAATATTTATAAGCCTTAACAGCGGAGTTGTCAATTCAGCTGCACCTGTGAATAGACTTGCTCGAGACAGATTATCAGCAGCAACAGTTTTATAGCAGTGACAGTAGTGATATAACAGCAACAGTAGAATAAAAACAGCAGTGATGATTATAGTAGACAACAAGATTAAAATACTGTAGGCATAGGGACGGATGAACGGGCGTTGCATGGATGAGATATTTCATATAATAATCAAGTTAAGGGCATTTGCAGATACATAAGATAAAGCATCCAAGTATTTATTAACCATAGGCATGTGTTCCAATTTAGTTGTGCGTGCTCGCATTGAGAAACTTGCACATCATCTTTTGTGCTACCAGCCCGTTTGCAGCGGGGCCTCAAGGAAAACTACTGGTAATTAAGGTACTCCTTTTAATAGAGCACCAGAGCAAAGCATTAACACTCCATGAACACATGTGATCCTCACATCACAGCCATTCCCCTCGGCTGTCCCAATTATTGTCACTTTGGGACCACGGATTCCGGACAATAATATGTGTATACAACTCATAGATATGATCTAAAACAATGATTATCCTCATGATACAATAACATGTTCAGATCTGAAATCATGGCACTCGGGACCTAGTGTCAAGCATTAAGCATAACAAGTTGCAACAATGACGTAAAACACCGATAACGGATACTAGGCACCATGAACTAATGATATTACAGCTATTACATGAACGATCTCATCCAATCCCTACCATCCCCTCAAGCCTACAGCGGTGGATTACTCACACATGGATGGGGGAAACATGGATGGTTGATGGAGAAGTGGTGGCGATGACGATGGCGATGGTCTCCTTGGATTCCCCGTCCCGGCGGAGTGCCGGAACAGGAACTTCTGGTCCCCGAATTGAGTTTCGAGGAGGCGGCGGCGCTCTGGTGGGTTTTCTTGGAAAAACTCTCCGTGGTAGTCGTTTTTAGGTCAGGAGGGACTAAGTAGCCGAGATGGGGGCTCGAGGGGGTGGCCGAGTCGGTCACCCCCCCTCCCGGCGCGGCAGGGCCCCACCCGCTAGGCCACGTGGTGTGGGCGCCTCGCAGCCCGCCTCCTTCTCGTCTTATGGCTCCGGGACTCTTCGGGCAAAATAGGGACTTTGGCGATTTTTCTGGTATTTTTCCTAAAAGTTGATTTCCTGCACAAAAATTAGACACCAGGGCAATTCTGCTGAAAACAGCGTTAGTCCGTGTTAGTTGCATTCAAAACACACAAATTAGAGGTAAAACAATAGCAAAAGTGTTCGGGAAAGTAGATATGTTTTGGACGTATCACCCATGGACACCCATTGTCCACGTCCTCACACTCAACCGTGTAACGCTTTCGGACATCAGAGTGAACCACTTTGAACGGTCGAAAATACAGAGATGTCAAGACTATCTTCTAGAACCATCATCATCATCAAGGGCCATCAATCGCGATGTTTCAGTTGTCAACTTACCACACTAGCCACCCGCCGTTACTCCATCTAATGCACACGTCCCCCCAGACACGCTCTCATACACATGTTGGATCAAAACAAGTAAACAAGAACAAGGTACATAATATGCATCTAGTTTCATAACTGAGACAAAACTATTGCAATCTCAAACATATATTAACTCATAAAAAGATCCACCACGAAGGTAATACATAGATGACTGTAATCATGTTCTGTAGCTCATACGATGCTAATTAGTGAAGAATAAGAGAGTAGAGATACATAACCTACTTCTACAAACCCATAGTCCAGGGGTGGACTACTCCTTCTTCGTTATGGAGACGGTGGAGAAGTCGTTATAGAAGATGGAGACCACGCCGGCAGCGCCCCGCCGGAGTTTCCCCCCTCCAATCTGCAACTCCAGTTCTCTGTTTCGTGGTTTTGTGTTTCTGCGGCGCTCTCTTCCGAAAGCCGTCGGGGGACTATTTTTATAGTCGTTTTTAGTTCATGGGTGAAGCACGGAATCTGGCCGCGTGGGCCCACTCAAAATCCTCCTCGGACTTCCTTTCGTGCGCTTCATTGGCTCCTACTCCTTCTTCCTTCCAAAAAAATGATCCCCGTGAAATATTATGTCATTTGGACGTCCTTTGAGTCCCTGAAACATCAAAATATAGAAAATAGGGTTTTCTGCCAGTGCAGGGTTAATTACAGAAAATAGGGAAAATGTGAAATATTCCCAAAATCAATATAAAACATTGATATAACCCTTATATGATGAAAATTTTATTGAAATGTCATGTAATATAATGCAAAGTTCATGTATCTATTTTACATACATCAATCTCCTACACTTGGGAGCTACCAGGATACTTTTCTAGGGCCATGGCCGGAGAGCGTTGTGCTATTGGTAAAAAGTTTGGTAAGGAAACTTGAAAGCTGATTTTTATTTACTGTTTTATTTTGTTATTATTATGGCTTTACCGGATCATACCTCATTGAAACTTTGCGTATACGAATATGCTAATAGTGTTAAGAACAAAGTTGAGTTTGCACTAGGTACTAAGAAGCAAGGTTGTAAACAATTTCATATCCATCTTTTTATTTCCCTTCTTGTAACTAGTTATTTTATGAGAGTTTATCTTGTCTTTAAATTCAGCAAAGTATCAAGTATTATAATGTTTGTCATTGAAGCAAATATGGAAAAAATATTTATTCAATTGTCCAATATGTAATGGTTATTTTAGTTCAAAAGTAAGGGGTGCTTTCTAGAGCCTCTACCTACGTTCCCTTATGTGTATGAGTTTTAGTTCATTAATATTTCATAATAACTGAATATGACGATACAATGCTCGTATCAACCATAAGCTCATTGATGCATGTAATGATCTATTTGCTTACTTACCCGAGGACGGGTAAAGGTTTAAGCTTGGGGGAGTTGATACATCATTGTACATCATCATTTTAGCAACTTATATTATCATACTAGAATATTAGTTGCATTGTTATATCATTATTTATGCATGTTTAGATGATTTTTGGGACTTTCTTATAAAGTCCTTTATTTTGGTATTTAATTTCTGGGAGGCAGAAAACCCCCCTTTTTCCATGTTTTCATGTTTAAGGGACCTTGTAGACGTCAAATGCATCGGGGAAAAATGCACAACAAGTTTTTCATCGGGAGAATGACCGTGGGCTAAAGATCTAGACAAGAGGAGCCGCGAGGCAAAAAAGAGCATGGCTCGCGGGGCCCCACATGCTAGGCGCGCGAGGCATGCCCGTTCGAGCCTTGATACGTCTCCAACGTATCTATAATTTCTTTTTTTCCATGCATATATTATACCAATTGCAACATGTTCTATAGACACTTTATATCATTTTTATGCATTTTCTAGGACTAACCTATTAACAAGATGCCACAGTGCCAGTTCCTATTTTCTGTTGTTTTTGGTTTCAGCAAAGTTGTTCAGAAAATATTCTCGGAATTGGACGAAACAAAAGCCGAAGTCCCTATTTTTCCCGGAAGGATCCAGAAGGCCGAAGAGGAGACGGAGAGGGGCCATAGGGCGGCCACACCATGTGGCGGCGCGCCCCCTGGCCGCGCCGTGACGTGGTGTGGGCCCTTCAGGCGCCCACCGACGTTGCCCTTTCGCCTATTTAATCCCCCCGACGGAAAAACCCTAAATACCCGAACACTTTTCCATGAAACATCCCGTAGCCGCCACCATCGTCAACCCTAGTCCGGGAGGGTTCAGAAGCTCTTCCCGGCACCCTGCCGGAGAGGGGAATCATCACCGGAGGGCTCTACATCACCATGCCTGCCTCCGGACTAATGCGTGCGTAGTTCATCCTTGGACAATGGGTCAATAGCAGTAGCTAGATGGTTGTCTCCTCCACTTGTGCTATCATATTTAGATCTTGTGAGCTGCCTAACATGATCAAGATCATCTTATTTTAATGCTACATGTTGTGTTTGCTGGGATCCGATGAATATTGAATACTATGTCATTTACTTCATTATATATCATGTGTATGTTGTTTATGATCTTGCATGCTCTCCGTTACTAGTAGATGCTCTGGCCAAGTAGATACTTGTGACTCCCAGAAGGGGTATTTATGCTCGATAGGTGGTTCAGTCTCCATTTAAGTCTGGGGGAGTGACAACAACCTCTAAGGTTGTGGATGTACTGTTGCTACTAGGGATAAAACGGCGATGTTTTGTCTAAGGATAATTGTGTTACTTACATTACACACTTTACTTAATGTAATAATCTGTTGCTTGCAACTTAATACTGAATGGGGTGTGGAAGCTAACCGAAAGGTGGATTATTAGTCATAGATGCGGTTGGAACGGTTTATGAACCTTGTTGTAATGCCCAAATGAATCTCATACTAGACACCATGACAAGTATATGCATCATTATGCAGTTATTTTATTTGTCAGTTGCCCAGCTGTAATTTGTTTACCCACATGTATGCTATTATTTATTATGGAGAGACACCACTAGTGAACTGTGGACCCCGGTCCATTCTTTTACATTGATAATACAACCTACTGGAAACACTGTTATCTTTCATTCTCTACAAACAAACATTATTTTCCACACTATACGTCTAATCCTTTGTTACATCAAACCGGTGAGATTGACAACCTCACTGTTTAGTTGGGGCAAAGTATATTGGTTGTGTTGTGTGCAGGTTCCACGTTCGTTGTTGACACCGGTAGTGCGTCCTACCAACGTCAGCTTCAACAACCTTCAGAAGAGTCTTCATCTCCTACTGGATTGATAACCTTGGTTTCATAACTGAGGGAAAGCTTGCTGCTACACTCTTCACACCTTCCTCTTGGGGTTTCCCAACACGCCTGTGTGCATCAGGCCTTGAGCATCGTTTCGTCCTCCCCTTTTAACTACGGCTCCGTCTCGCCCGAACACCTACGCCATAATTTTCCCACGATTTACCGAGGCGGCGGAGGAGGCGAAACTCTCCCCTTCTCCGGGAGAGGGCATATATATCGGGGACCATAGAGTTCATATTTATGGGGAGACATTTATGTCTTAATAATTCCTATGTTTGCACATTAAATATGGCCTTAGGATCCATCATAAGGGGTGCACTAGTTCATTTAGTTGCCTGCACCTAGTTAAGGCAACTCCGAGAAGGTTAAAACTTGAAAATATTCACCGTGTTATTTTAGAAATCTCTTTGCTAAGTAATCCATGCCGCCCCGGGAACGTTTTCCACATATAAGAAACACACACTCAACCTTGCCGTCTTGCTAAAAGGAGGATTGTGCTTTCTCTTTCTAAGAGCTTTCACTTGTTACATTTCATTTTCAACATTTTACTTTATTACAACTATACACCAAAAACTCCAAAAACACTTGCAACTTGTATTGTTTTATTTACCACTCTTGCTAACCAATACTTTCAGCTCCTCGTGGGTTCGACACCCTTTTCTAATTGAAATGGACCAATTGATCTGCTGCACTTGGGAGCCATCGACGCGCAACTTCATCACACAACGTACAGTCGGCAGGAACCACACTAGGCGGGCAACTCGTGGAAGCAGTAGCAGCAGCCGCAAATCTTACTCCGACGAGGATTTCGAGCCCTGCGGAGTGCTTTGATTCACTCGACACGTCCATGAGACCAATATGCCAAAGAGGTTCAAGTTAACCTTTGAGACACCAAAGTATGACGGATCGCGGGAACCATCGGCCTGGCTCGAGGACTACTTGACAACAGTCACGTGCCAACCAGGGACAACGACAGCAAATTTGCAATACATACAACTTATGCTCACGGGGTGTCGCGTGTGCGAACGAGGACACCGAGGAAAGCACGATCTTCACCCTTTATTTTATTCGGTGGGATGGGCGAGGGAGTTTTCTAACTATCTCTCGTATGAACTTTGATCATAGAACAGGGAGACACAGAGCCATTTACCCAGGTTCAATCCATCTGGAGATGGAAAACCCTACTCATGCTTGTCTGATCTTGTATTATGATGTATGAGCTGATTACAAGATGGTGCGACCTCCTAGGGCAACTGCCTAGGGCAATGCCCTTTCCCATCCCTTATAAACTCATCGCCAACTACGGGCGAGTTCTTCCACACCCTCCCCTTTCTCTTCTTCTCTGTTTCTCTTTTGCCGCCCCGCGGGTTATGAAGAGAGAGAGGCAGAGATAAAGATCTCGAGCGACTAATTAATGCAATATCTTTTCATTTTAAATGTACCAACAAAATATGCAAATAATTTTATCAAGTTTCAATGATTATTCCACGGTTTAGGTACTTAAACAATGAAATTTAGATGAGTACTCAAGATGTGGATCTAGTGTGAATAGTGCAATTCGTGTTTATCACCCATAAATCTAACCTGAGTGGCATTCCTGTAAATATTGCCAACTTCAGGGGCATTCATTATGGCAAAGTTGAAAATTTTAAATCTTTGGGGGGCAGATTTTGCCGCGGGCTACCCTAGTTCTAGTTCATACTTCGATGTTGAGCATCGCCCCCCACCCCGCGTCTCACTTCCCCTCCCGCATCTCCGAAAAGGCTGCAGGAGGGACTTGACGGGAGGCAAATCAGGGGTTCGACGGCGGCGCGCAGGTGAGTGCTCTCCCGCCATCGTCCTCACTATCTCCATTTTCTCTCTCCGGCCGGCTCTGCCACCAGCCAAGTGCGCCTTGCCGCCACCCAACTTCTCGCCCCAATCTCTTTCCGATGTAAGTCCATGTCCCGTACAGAGCTGCTCCCATGGAGGCCGGCCTCCTCCGCCTGCGCCCCATCGAAGGGCCCCCCTTGTCCCCTTCCTCTTCCAACTCCCTCCAATGGAGCAGCTGCTGGAACCCTAATCCCCTTTAAACCTTAAATCCCCCCAACTAAATCTAGATTTTCTCTTTTTGTTCGATCTCTGCGGTGCAGTTCGCAAAGGATTTCAGGGGTGCAAAAACCGGACCCACTTGTCCCACTTATACTCCATTTTGTACATGCCTAGTACAAAATTTTGGATTGTACTAGGCATGTTCAAAATGGATTATAAGTGGGACAAGTGAGACCCCGTTTTCACATCCTTAGATTTAGGGTAACGTTCGACCTGTGTAGCTGCTGCAATTCTCTTTTTCCACCTAAATCCCAAAAAATTGAACTGACCATGTCACTGCATTTTTTTTCCAGGTTGTGCAGTTAGCCGTTCTGGCCGATTGAAGTGTTGCTGATTGAAGGTAATAATTGCTCAAAACTTGCCACATTTTTTTTGTTTTCTTGTTGTATGCAATGTAGTGTTACTTTTTTCATGTGTAATTCTATCTTACGACTAGATAATTACATTGTACCAGCTTCATGTCAGATCATTTAGAGTTGGTATCTTGCATAAATGAATATAGTAAAAGAAGGAAGGGGAGAAGGATTTTATTGAACTATTGATAAAAACGTATTTGGAATCATGTGTTCTTGCTAGGGCATATCTGAATACTCAAAGGGGCCCAAGGGATTTAGGTAGCTTTAGTGACGAGGAGCCCAAACATAGTCTTAGGAAGAAAATGCCCAAAGACATGTATGGTGGTTCTGAAGTTAAATCCTATGATGAATTGCGTTTGACTAAAAGGAGCTTCCATGACTCGTGTGAAGTATATGCTTGCTGTTATGACATTATGGCTGTTGTATGTTAAGAGAACTTAGAAACTATGTGACATGGGAACTATGTCCAATATATGCAAGGCTTGCTATTTATGAACTAGGAGGACATGTTTGAATTATCCACTCTATAACTGAGTGTTGCTGTTATGTTTAGGAAGAGGAGAAGGATTTTATTGAACTATTCATAAAAATGTATTTGGAATCATGTGTTCTTGCTAGAGCATATCTGAATACTCAAAGGGGACCAAGGGATTTAGGCAGCTTTAGTGATGATGAGCCCAAACATAGTCTTAGGAAGTATTTGCTCAAAGACATGTATGATGCTTCTGAAGTTAAATCCTATGTTGAATTCGTTTGACTAAAAGGAGTTTCCATGACTCGTGCGAGTATATGCTTGCTGTTATGACATTATGGCTGTTGTATGTTAAGAGAAGTTAGAAACTATGTGACATGGGAATTATGTCCAATATATGCAAGGCTTGCTATTTATGAACTAGGAGGACATGTTTGAATTATCCACCCTATAACTTATAGATTTATGTTGTTAGGATATACTACCTCCGGTCCGTAATAATTGACGCAGGAATTGTCCTAACCAGTACAAACTTATATAGGGCTGGCGACAATTAATTCGGACCGGAGGGAGTATATTATGCTAAAGGAACTGCTAATAGTACTACACCAAGCAACAAAAAGATCCAAACAATCCAATCAAATTTGGCGTAGTTGCTAGTCACCCAAAAAAAACACACATCAGTCCAGCGTGGGGGGGGGGGGGGGGGGGGGGGGGGTTAACTACATGGGAGAACTGCTTCAAGGTGGCATGCTCCGGGCCTGGAGGGTTCTCATGGCAGTGAGGGCTCACTGACCCCGTCACAAAGCGAAAACGAAAAATAAATCGTGTACAGCAAATAGTGCTGCGTATAGCCGTTAACTCGAGTATTTGGTGCGCAAGTCGGTAGGAACTGATTTTGTTTGTCTCCAACTTCTACATTGTTAAGAGGAGAGCACCAAAGTACCAAACCCCTTTCTCTCCCATACATCGAGCGAGTAAAGCAAGAGGCAAGAGAAGACGAGATACCTGCGGTGGCAGCGGGAGGCACCTGACCCTCGCCAGCATCTGCCCCGTCGTTGATGTTCCCCTCCCCTCTCCGTGTTCCCGGAAGATTCATTGGTTGGTTCCCCTTTCCTCAATTTGGTTCATGTCGGATGTGTTCCGATTGAAAGCAATCCGATCATTTAAGCCATGAGTTAAGAATCCAAATGCATCAGCCTAGTTTTTTTCTTTCAAATGTGTCCGTCCATCTTTGATTGGATTGGGGTTGTTTTGAATTTGTTCTGCTTGCTTGCAGTTGCTCCCTTACCGAATGCCGATGTGATGCATTTGTTGCCGTAGGGTTTAGTTTATCATTTTTACACCGTGACAGGGTTACTAAGAGCATCCACAATGGGGCCCTTATAAGTGGGCGCTAGGATGAAAATCCTGGGTGATGGGCAGTTGCTAGCCTGGATCCTGGCCTGAACTATGGCGTCGACGCAAAATTATGCGCTCAGCTCTTGGTGTTTTCTTGGCTTGCGGTGCAACGTCTAACGCTAGATTGTTTGATCCTTGAACAACCTCACTTATCGCTGACTGTTCTTGGGCCCTCAGCTACGCAGCAAGACCGTCCAGATGTGTTGATCTGTGGGTGCTTCTGATCGCCGCATTGGAGATTACAAGCGCTTTGCAGCCTTTGGAATTTGACCAAGCGTTTAACATTAGCGGCTTGCATTGGAGAATCGAACGCCTAGCTGATTTGCATTTTTACAAATAATTATTTTTATTTTTAAGCGTCTTGCACTGTGGATGCTCTAAGCCCTCGCCGCCATGAGAACCCTCCAGGCAGAATTCCTTGGTTTCTGCTCAGACATGATACACTAATGTCATTGCGAAGTAGTGATTAGTGCATATTAGGTCCTATTGAATGCTGCGTCTCTTCCACATCCACCACAGCATAATCACTGAAGAAGTACCCTTACCGGCTGCGCTTGGGGACGTCCGGATGGTCTCACTCCACCAGTCCGCGAAACTGAACCCCGCGGGCAGGATACACACGGTGGAGCGGATCCAGGGCAGAACCTCATGTCACGCTCTTTAAATTTTCTTTAAACCATGCAAACATGTTTTCTCTACCATTTCTTGCATCTACACATGTGGTCAGGACCGCATGCACTCGACTAGCTAACATCTCCACAAATACTTTGTATCACCATCTGACAACCAAACTCCATCTAGGTTCCCAGCTCAGCCTCATTGACCTTTTATATCCAGGCTTGAAGTATAGATCCAACCAAGGTAAACCCTTATCAGCATGGTGGTTAGGCCTGTCAACGGACGAGTTTGTTGAAATCTCGAGCTGAACTCCAGCGAGCTTGAATTGACTTTTGAGCTTGCTGTCAGTCTTGAAAAAAGCTCAGTGTACTTGAGGTTGGCTGGACAAAGTTCTGCCGTGCTCTTTGAGCTCAAGCTCATAGTCTCGCGAGCTTCATCTTGGCTAGTTTGAGGCTTGAGCTGAAGTGGAAGTGCTTGTTGACTTGATCCTTTTTTACGGCTACCCTAGTGGTGTGTCTGTCTGTTGTGTATGAAGGTATACAAAGTGGAAATCATCACCTGGAAGATGGCTGGTTGGTGTCGACTTTGTTGAGATGATGTCAGATCAGATCATATATGTGAGAGATGAACTTTGTGGGAAGAAGACTAGTATTCTCATTACTTAGTTAGAAAAGCACAAAACCTAGCTTTGAGGCCTCCTTCTTTTCGTCTTCAGCTTGTCTGTAAGGCAGTTTAAGCTTAACTCCTGTGTGGGACGCCCGGAGAAACATGTGTCCTGTTGCAAACAGCTTGTGGAATTTGTGTTTATTGTCTGAGTTGGCTGAAGTCTGAACTCTAAAAACTGCTAACTGTGTTTTGTTTAATTGGTAACATCGTTCTGTTTGGACTTGTTTAGCTCCCAATTAAGCAAGAATAAGCAAGGACATATTTTTCTTGCTTATTGTCGGAGTTGATTAATACTTGCCTATTGTGTTTTATGTAATTTGAGCTTATTGTCTGAGTTGACCAAAACTGAAGTACCGCTAATTTAGTAATTAATACTCCCTTCATTCCGTAAAATAAGATGTTTTAGCTTTTCTCTGTTTTTTCCAGATTTGTATGCATCTAGATGCTTTTTAGTGTGTATATTCACTCATTTTAGTCCGTATATAGTCAATATTGTACTATCTAAAACATCTTATAATTAGGAACAGATGGAGTACTTGCTAAATGTGTTATGTGGAATTTGAACTCATTCTCTGACCAAATTCTGAAATACTGCTAATTGTGTTTGTTTAATTGATAACATAATTCTGTTTGGACTGTTTTAGCTTATATCATCATCATAAAGTTTATGAGTGTGTATTTTGTTGGATATACTTGTGGGGTTTTAACTTATGTTATTCTTCCCTTTCACAAATTTCCAGGACTTGACACACCAGAGGCTCTTGTTCGTATCTGAGAGCTGATCTATGCTGTTTATATACTTCTGGGATTGTTTGTAAAGGTAGACTGAGTTCAAATTTGGTTATTATATAGCCTTCTTCAGTTCACAACATTTTATGTGAAGGTGTGGTTTTCGGAACGAATTTCAGGTCCAGTATTATGGAGTGCAACAGAGAAGAGGCTGTCAAGGCTAGGGAAATTGCTACAAGAAAGTTAGAAAACAAAGACTTTGCTGGTGCCAAAAGGATTGCACTGAAAGCACAAAGGATTTTTCCAGAGCTTGAGAATTTATCCCAGCTGTTGACTGTCTGTGAAGTACATTGTGCAGCAGAGGCAAAGATTAATGATTTGGTGGACTTTTACGGGATTCTCCAAGTGGATGTAAAGACAGATGAGGCAACCATAAAAAAACAGTACCGGAAGCTTGCCTTTTCACTTCACCCTGACAAAAATAGTTTCCCCAGTGCAGAAGCTGCTTTCAAATTAGTTGCAGAAGCTTACTCAACATTGTCTGATCGAACAAAAAGACCTGCATATGACATCAAGTGGAGGGTTGCTTCTAGAATTGCACCAAAGCAAGGTACCCAACCAAACCAGGCCACCCAACCAACGCAGGCTACCCAGCCAACTACCCAGCCAAAGAAGGCCACCCGACCAATGCAGGGTAAGAAATCAAAGAAGGCAGCAATACCAAAGCAGGCAACAATACCAAAGCAGGACACAGCACCAAAGCAGACTGGAGAACCAACAAAGAATTCAGTTCCATCAACCTTTACTGAAGAGGCAATCTGGACCAAATGCATTCACTGTAGAACAAAATATCAGTACTACAGCGGTGTACTAAATCACCGCATCCGCTGTCAGAACTGCAGGGAATATTTTGTTGCTTCGAAGCTGAATGAACAGGATGTGCCGTCTGTATTCACATCAAATGCAACCAACGGTGTTGGACAACAGAGTGGTTTTTCCAGTCAACAAGACTGTTCTACGAAGTTCTCTTCTAGGTTGAACAGTGATGCTAAGCCCTCGGTGAATGGACCACAAAATGATGAACACATGAAGAGTGCCAGCACAGGTGGTGAGGAAAAGGTTAACCATGCAGAGGCTGGTGGGAAAAGTGGTGTTGAATTTTCAACAGAGAATCTGTCTAAATCTTCTGCACCAAGTAGGACAGTAGATACACCAGCAGAACCAGGTGTTACTGGCAGCCCTAGCCCCCGGAGATCAGCTAGGAGAAAGGCAGACCCTGCCAATATCGTGGTTTCACCTAGCAAAAAGAAACGAACAATAAAAGATTGGTTTTCAAATGCCGACTCGAGTTGTAAGAAAATGTTTGATGGTAATGTTGCTCGTGTTGATGTTAAAGCTGGTGAAGCTCATGTTGCTAGCAAATCACAAAGCCAAGAGAAAAGAAGTGCTACCAACGGACGCAACCAGGGAAACATAAAGAAAGAAGTTACACATAATGCAGCTGCTGTGAAGAAGCCCAGTGATTCTGTGCAATTTTCCTACCCTGACCCAGAATTTCATGACTTTGATAAATGCAGGGATAAGAATTTGTTTGCAGTCGATCAGATCTGGGCAGTTTATGATGACCGTGATGGCATGCCACGGTATTATGCCCGAATAAAGCGTGTAAATGCTATCAAATCCACAATTCAGTACACTTGGCTGGAGCATGAGGCAATGAATGAAGAAGAAGATAGATGGACTGATGAACTGCCGGTTGCTTGTGGTACCTATAAATTAGGGCAAACAGATGTATCACCAAGTACTCTTATGTTTTCTCATATCGTTCCATGGGGCAAAGGCCAAAAAAAGAGTTCATATGAAAGATATCCCAGGAAGGGTGAGGCATGGGCTCTTTATAAGGGTTGGAGTATGCAGTGGAGTTCAGATGCAGATAACCATAAAACATACGAGTATGAAGTTGTGGAGGTCCTGTCAGATTTCACAATGGAAGCTGGAGTTGCTGTTGCCCCCTTGGTCAAGATCAAAGGTTTTGTCAGCCTATTTGGAAAAGTAATTGACGAATCATCATTTATTATACCATCTAGTGAACTGCTTCGATTTTCTCACAGTATCCCAGTTTATAGAACAAAAGGAAATGAAAAGGTTGGTGTGGCAGGTGGATTTCTTGAACTAGATAGCGCATCGCTCCCTAGTAACCTGGATGTAGCATTTCCGTCAGTTACCATTGACAAGGCAATCAGTAGTGACTTCATTGATGCCAGTGGTATCAGTACAGCAGGTCCTGGAAATGAACGAAGTGCTCAAAATGAAAATAAGCAAAATGGAGGAAAACATATGGATGGTTTCCATGAACGAACCCCAAATCAGAAACAGAAGGTCCGTACAGTGGATGAGCCTGTATCTTTCTCGCAGCAATTCTGCACCTCTCCTAGTATTGCAACATATCCAGACTCCCAATTTTATAACTTTGAAGAAGGGCGATCACATAATAAGTTTGAACGCGGCCAGATATGGGCTCTTTACAGCGATCTTGACAAATTTCCAAAGTACTATGGTTGGTTGACTAAAGTTGACATGGAACCGTTCAGATTGCATTTGACTTGGCTCGAAAGTTGTCCTCAACTGGAGCAAGAGAAGATCTGGTTGGATCACGATATACCTGTGAGCTGCGGGAGATTTAGGCTCCACAACTGGAGGATCAAGTATGATTCAAATGATGCATTGTCACATTTAGTAGAAACTAGCCAGGTTAATGGTTCACAACGGTTGTTCGAAATCCACCCGCGAGTTGGGGAAATCTGGGCCATCTACAAAAACTGGGCACCTGGCTGGGTTCCTTCTTGCAATGATGCTTGTGAGTGTGCCATTGGTGAGATTACTGAGCGCACTGAAGCTAGCACAAAATTCTCATTTCTCACTCAAGTAGATGGTTACAGAGTTGTGTTCAGGCCTGACAATGAAAGAGGTATTTTGGAGATACCTGCAAAGGAGAACTTAAGGTTTTCCCACCTTATACCTTCCTTCCGCCTGACAGAAGAAAAAGGTGGCGAACTCCGTGGCTTCTATGAGCTAGATCCAGCTTCTGTTCCTGATGCTTTCTTGTCCCAGGGCAGCACCTGCTGATTTCAAAGCTGAATGTTCTGAAGCTAAAACTAGATTACTTCCAATTATATCAGGTACTCACCTGGTGCCTCCTGTGATATGCGTATCAATCATTTTGCAAGTGTTATCTGTGGGAGAGCAAATGATCAATTAGGAAATACATGTATCCTTCTCTTGATTCGTCACAAGCTTCATGATCGTTCGAACCTTCTAGCGCCTGGCATTTTTCCGTTGCCATTTCTTTTGTGGAACTTAAGAAAGGTGCAAAAACATGATGGTTGCCAGTTTGGAACATAGGTTGCTGCTATCTGTTGAGTTGTGGTATTTGCGCACATGCATTCCGTCTGTGGTCAGGTTTTCGGCATATTGCCAATCTGATTCAGTGTATCATACCATAACCAGTACTTATATTGATTATATATGATGCTTGGAGTATTTTCTTTTCGTGGCCTGAAAAAACTTGCTTTCAGTTGGAAACTCTGGTTATTTGTGATACTTGAAGTTTACAATTTTCTTATTCTGGTGTGTTATATCCAAATTAATTTCATTATCCATTTCTGCAGGCTACGTACTGTTGAGTCGATCAGGGAAGAGTTTCTGTCCATGCTGCTCCTTGGCTGTACTTGAAGTTGTGGATTCATGCCATCCGCTGATGAACAGAGGCCATGCCTCAAGATATTTGCTGTTAGAACTGAGCAGGAAAAAGAGTGGATAATTTATCTTTTAGCAAGTCTTTAGATTCAGACTGTGTCAAGTTCATGTGTACATCGTTATTTTGGGAGGTTTCTTAACCAGGCAGCTGGAATATGTATTAAATCTTTTGCCGTCATTCCGTACAATAGCCACCAAGCTGGTGGCAGCGCCACTTACATGCTGGAATATGTATTACGTGTGCTCTCCTTAGGTGCTAAGGTCAAAATTCTTAGCATAACTACAACGACAGAGCACTGAGATAACCAATGCCTTCAGCTAAAGAAAAATATATTTCCCATAAAAAAGAAAAATATATTTGATTTTTTTTGTTATATACATATATATTTTACAGACTATGTGTAGCTGTTTAGAAGAATAAACTACATGCTAGTATTTATGCCACGACAGGCAACATGATATAGGACAAAAGTTGCCAACACCAACGTGCACCGTCTTACATCTTTCAGTGAGTTTAGGCTAACAAAATTTTCCTCGAAACATTTTAGTCGTGGTCGCCAGCTCCAAGCAATCCGCATTAGTTGCCCCCTTCTTGTCCCTTATAGAATGCCCTTCCGAATGAAGTCGGATAAGAACAACCTCTAGTGAGTGGTTCAGCAGCCGCGAGCACCTTAGTATCAGTTTCGATGGTGAGTCCTTGCACAAGCTAGATTTTTCATTGGTGTAGTTGCAAGCTCATGACGCCAGGATGTGTACCTCAAAAAAGGAAAAAGGAAAAACGCTATGATGTCTTTCACATTTCTCCAGATACGTCCCTGAAAACAGAGTTTGAATGTGTTCCGAAACCTAGCTCCACGGTGAGAGGAGTATGATAGTGATCATAAAAGTTTCGATTATAGCTCTTACTAAGATAAGTGGATTCGTGAATGCTTTCTGTCGTAGTGCGGAATTTTGATTCACCTGTCATGTTAATGGAACACGACATACCTACGAACTACAAAGAAGCGATGGTGAACCTATGAACGAGATATAACTGAAGGTTATGAAATCGTATGTTAAGTTACATATAAGATTGCATATTGGATTGCAAAGTAAGAGTTACTTGATCTTATTGAGTATGAATGATACTTAATCTTCAAATCAAGCGCAAACCTGAAAGGAAGATATGAAACTTTTAGGAGGACCTAGAAAGCTTGATTTATCGTGAAGTGTATCATGATAAATTCAAAAGTTTGACTACGAATGTCGCGATGCTTGAGTCCGTTGGATTTTGACTGACAATTGATAGACGATCATCAAAACTGTAATTACTTCAATATCTGATTGAACAAGGGTTGTAATTGTTACAACAAGCAGATTTTGTAAATCATGTGGATGCTAGTATCTCAAAACCTGGAATTCTCATCTTGATGGATGATCAAAGGATTTTTGGAGTTGTCCAAAATAATGAGAAGACCTGCATTTACAAGAAACTGAGTGGGAGCAAATTGGCTACCCTGTCTCATATGTAGAGGACATATTTTGAGTGGGAGCTAAAGGAGCTTGTTGAACTACTCTCATATGTGAATGACATATTTGAGTGGGAGCTTGTTAACTATTCTCATATGTAGATGACATATTTGAGTGGCAGCTGAATGGCATTCTTGTATGTATATGACATACAATGAATGACGTAGTTGATATTAATAGTTATTAATGAATAAGATGAAGTTGTATTAGTTTTAAATATTGAGATCTATGGAGATAGAACAATATGTTTAAAAGCAATATTTTAAGTCGGATTAAAAGCTAATTCTGATCCGTACATAATCGAATAGTTTAAGAAAGAGTTTTCTTAATTATTAGGCATGTATGAGATTAAAATCTCAACATACAACTGTGATTGATAGATGTGCCACGTTTTACGTCATCTAAAAACCACGTTGTGTGCATACTGACATGTTGTAACCCAAGTTCTTAGTTAGAAGAACATGTTCCAGAACGATTTCAGAATCGTTGAACACAAGTTTAGTTCGTCCTACAGGTTCTAGAGAGAATCCGAGGACATATTTCTAAAGGGAAGTAAGCTTGGCCGCAAGTGCGAGTATTACTGACTTAAGAAGGAAAATCTCGCACCAATTAATGCCTTGAGTAGATAGAAGCGTGGTCAGACTTTGAAGTCGCATTCGATGCACTGTCCAGTAAATTTACATTGATATAGAAGTATAAGATTACTTCAAGATAGGCAAGTATGATGTATGGTTTGAGAAGTTCGTCTCTCAACTGAGTGTGTCTCCTAGTGTGTATCTAGTGTGTATGACTAATGTGAAACAGGTTCACAAGTGTCATGGTAAACACAAGGAAACAAAGTCTCACTCTACCGCAAACACATATTACGTCTCATCATGAGATGATGAGGTAAATGTCAAATTAGGTGATATTTACAAGTTGCAAAGAACATAAGAATCTTATAGATTGGGGCCATGTCGAACAAGCCATAGACAAGACATCTTCCATGAGCAAGCATGATCATAATATAGGATTATGACATGATCATATGTGACTATGATATTTAACAAATGCAGCTAGATTATTTGTACTCTAGTGCAAGTGGGAGACTGTTGGAAAAATGCCCTAGAGGCAAATAATAAGTAGTATTATTCACATATTTCCGAAGTTCATAATTAGTTTTATATCATGCTATAACTGTATTAATAGGAACATTAATACACGTGTCATATATTAACAAACAGAGTCCCTAGTAACCTCTATATATACTAGTCCGGATGTCGATTGTTGATCGAGGTTTCCGATCAAGTGTCATCGTATGACAGTCGACAATGGAGTCACATCATTAGAGAATGATGTGATGGACATTACCCAAAGTAAGTATTTGCAACACGATTGAGTCACGTTGTTCATTGTTGCAATAACTTAGGAAAACGTAGTGACTTACTCCTTAGACCGTGAGATGGTATTTAATCACTACTCATAGAGAATGCTTTGACGACACCAGAAGATGCTTAGTTATGCGGCATTGAGAACGGTCACTGTTGGGCATTCAACAGGGTAGGTTGAGGCATACGCATCAAGACCGGGATTTGTTCACCCATGTGACGGGGTAGATATTTCTGGCGCCACTCGGTGATGTTACATCCATGCTAGCCCGTGACTAGGTCACAAAGGGATGGAATATCACGGGAACGAGTAAAGAGCAATATCAATAACGAGATGGAACAAGGTATAGAGATACCAACGGTCAAATCTCGGATATTGTAGGTATCATGGAACAAAGGAATATGTCTTACAGTTTAGGGATCAACGAGTTCTTTTGGAGAAAAGATTTTCGTTGAATGCACAGGGATCATTATGGCTATCCAGAGTCCCCTGGTGATCATTGGTCGGAGAAGTGTTTCTCGATCATGTCTGGAGTATTCCCCGACCCTAGGGTAACACACTTAAGGGTGCAATGACACTAGGAGATGTTTTGGAATTATCGGGATCACTGGAGTAGAAAAGAGAATGCACCGGAAAAGTTCCGGGAGAGAATCCGAAATCGTATCGGAGAACCGAAGATAGTTCGGAGAGTTTTGGAAAAGTTCCGGAAGGAAATTGTTTATATATGTTAAATTAATGTTAATTACTGAATTAATATTACTTTCATGAATTTATGCCCATATGGGGGCCGAACTTCCTCCCAAGGGCCAAACCCACCAAGGGGTGCCGAATGGGCCCTAGGGGCCATAGGGGGCCGGCCTCCCTCCCCCTTGTTGGTGCGGTTTGGCGTTTAGTCCCACCTTGCCAATTTAGCAAGGTGGGGTGCCCCCCTTCTCCTATATATAGTGGGGGAGAGAGCCCCTCTCAACACACCAATTATTCTGAGTTCTCTCCCATTGTTTGGAGGGAGCTCTCCTCTCTTTTTCTCTCCTCTCCTCTCTTCCATGGTGTTCCGCAAATGGGATTTAACCTAAGAGATTGGTTTGGAGAGTTCTCCACCTTACGCACGCCGTTGCGTTGCTGGATCCGTCAGAACATCTACTTCCGCAACTCTGCTGGATCGGAGGAATCGGGAGTTGTCGTTGTACACCGTATGTGTGCGACTCCCTCGGAGGGGCTACACTTGTGGCCCTCGGACTCATGTTCGGACTCGTGTGTGGCTTCACAAGATCTTCGGGTTCATGCGTGGCTTATCAAGACCCTCGGGTCGGCTACGCGCTGCATGGAACGGAGGAGTCCCTGAAGCATCGCGAAGATCGTCGCGACCTTGAGGTCGGCTACGTATGTCTACATCATCCACGTTTATGCGGGAACGTTATCCCGCGTCCGGTCTATGAGGGTATGTTCCGTATTGCTTTCTGTTACCGTATTACTAGATAGATAGATCTGGGCAAAAGGGAAGTGCTAGCTGAATAAATTTTTGTTATCGGCTGCGAAACCCCAACAGTCTTTCCTTCCTTTAGTATTTTTTTAAAACGGAGGCCCTCATCTCATTAATGAAGAAGAAAAATGTCCGGTTAATTAACGGAAAACCGGACTAAAAGCCTTACAACCACTCTTGACGACCGTAAAAAAGACAGCCCGGAGAGCAAACACATCCAACCTGACTACCGACACAAGCTGCACACACACTGCAGAAAAGAGAGTGGTCGTGAGGTTGTCCACGGGTGTCATTGTCATCACTCCTCCACGAGCAAGTGACTCCGACTTCACTGCAAGACCACCACCGAAGGAGACCTCGCCATTGCAGTCTCGTGAAGCCCACACCGGCTCATGCCAAACAGTCGACCCTTCATGACGAAAACTAGCAGCTCCGATTTCGAATACGACATCCAAAGAGGAAATGGGAAAGACTCGCGCCGATGAAGACCTTCACGATTGAACCGCCACACAGGGCATTGTCGCCACACGCCCACAGCGGCAGCTCCTACTTCACTACGATGGCAAACCAGTGCGAAAATCCGCCGGACACGCCGAAACAAGAGCCAACTACCAAAATCTTGCCCCGATCAAATCTTCACTCGTCATCATCGCCGTTCCCAGGCAAACCAACCCACAGAACACCAGCATCACCAACTTACCACCTGTCAGCCGCAGTGTCGTGTCCAACCCCAAGAGAACGCGCAGGGATCATCGTCTTCAAAATGACACCCTCGAGAGGGGAAGCGACGCGGGATCGACACCATCATCCAACCCTGCAAAGCAGGATCTCGGTCTTCACCGGAAGATAAGACCGAGCGCTGAGGAGGCGGACGAGCTCCACTACGACCCTCCAAGAAGAAAAGCGACGTCCACGGACGCCGCGCCAGTTGGGCTTTCGCCCGGAGCAGCACCACCTCCAGCAGCCGCACGCAGCCGGGCACTGCAGACCCGTATTCCTTCCTTTTGTCAAACCATATGATCTTGCAAATAGCGTACATTTAACCACGCAGAGTTTGGTTGCGTATTCTTTGTATGCTTCTATGGCCGATGCGACGAGTCAATATGAATACTAGTGGATGCGGTGCGGCTATGCCGCACCCGTGGGTTTTGCGTATGTTGAAATAATATTTAAAAAAGTAAATTCGGTGGTGTGTAAATTTTGAAATTACGTAAGTTTTTTTTTTTTTGGAATTGAAAGAGCGTGAATTCGAAATTTGTTTTTTTGATTGTCTAAGTTGGTGTATTTTTCAGATTTAGATTAATTTTCTGTTTAAATAAAATTAGTGGATTTATAAAAAGATGTAAACACTTGTATGCGAATTTGAAATTTAATTGTATGACATAAATTAGCAGCGTTTATTTTTGTGAGGCTACGCATAGAAATATTTTGCATGCTTTAGAAATTGTTCTAAATAGGAAGTGCATTTTTTTCTTCCAAATAGTGACCAATTTGTTTGTTCGAAACATTCATTAAAATAATCAAATGGTTGTGTTATGCCGTAAGGCTTTTTTGGGTGATCGGTTTGACATATTCGGATGAAATACATTGTGTGGGCAATTATTAATTTCAGTTTGTAATATGAGGGAGCAAATTTAATTTGTTTTTGAAATATTGGTCTCGCGAAAGAAATCAAATATATGCCCATTTTGCCATAAGTAAGTAGATTATTTTATTGTGGTCATTTTGATATTTTTTTTGAATTTTTCTGATGGATAATTCTGGAGATATGAATTTTCAAATAATAAACATTTTCTAGTTTTTTTTTTGGTAAAATCAGGAGACGCTGACAGAACTGGCCCACCGTGATGTCGCGCTGACGTCAGCGGTGGGCGGATCTGCCCGCGGCGGCGACGCCGGCGCCGGCGCCGAATCCCGGCGAGCCAGGACGCTTCGCTAGGCGCTCCGGATGCGGCTCGACGCGGGGTCCCTGGTAGTGGCGGCGCCGCCTCGTATTGGTCGTTGTAGTGCCGCCGGCGGCGCCCGGACGCGGCGGTGCCCGGACGCGGCGGCGGCCGCGGAGCGCTGCGGCGCCGATTCCGACGACGATGGAGCATCCCAGCAGCGGAGCTTCGGCGAGGATGCCGAGGGGGCGGCGGCGCATCTCCCAGACCCCGTCGGCCTGAGTGGGGATGCGGGGAGCGGAGGCGGGGCGCGGCGGCGACGCCGGCGATCTTCGGGCCGCAGGAGCGGGAGGAAGGAGAGGGGGATCTGCGGCCGTTTTGCGAAAAAACCTGTGAATTTCTGGGCAATTGCAAACCGGTCCCTCGCTGCGAAAAACCGTGGACTGCGTGGCACGTTTCTGTTTTTTCCAGTGGTTTTTCTGTAAAACAGCGACGGTGATTGGTGGGAACCGTTGGATCTTCAACGGACGGGCGGATTCGCCAGCGGGACACGTGTCATCGCGTGATTGGTAGTAAATCGGATGAACAGTGCACAGGGGCTGAGGGCGCGCGATTCCTGCGCGCCTTTATATATAGATCAATTCCTTTATCTAAAAAACCAATTGGCCTATTGAACATCTATCTTTTACCGACGTCTCAGATGAACTTGGCCACTTGATCTCAGTTTCCCAAACTATGAGATGAACATTACATATACGAATACTATACTTGGATATTCTAGTCTCTTACATGTGGACGAAATCATTAGTGGGAGAGCACATATCACACATACACGACACACTGAGGGAGAGAAATGGAGAAAACATAAAGTAGATGCAATATATATAGCAGTAATTATGTACTTGTCTCGGACGTCTTGATCGCCCTGTTTGCTTTGCTGAAAGCTAACCTTCAGAGATCTGTACAGTTCCTTTCAAGTTATCTTCAGTCCGTCTAAGGCAGGGCAGGAGGAACTTTCCATCGCTCATTCAGTCATTCTTCAGCTGGTCCATCACAAAATCGTGATAACCACGAAACTTAGTAAAAACAAACTTGATGCTAAATCAACATCTTGATATGCAACAGTTTGTTTGGGCGCTCGGACGATCGAGATGGCCGAAAGTTGATGCGTTGCCACATCACTTACCAGCCACAATGTCGTCAGTCGGTGGTGCTAGCTGCAAATTCTTCCCTCCTCCTGAAGCTCACCATGAGGCCGTTCTTCATGTAGAGCGTGGTGTTGAGCTTGGGCTTCACCGCCTGCCTCGGCGCCACCTCCACCGCGAAGTTCTCCAGCACCGCCGCCGCCAGGGTCTTCATCTGCGTGTACGCGAACCGCTTGCCGACGCACAGCCTCGGCCCGGCGTTGAACACCACGTACTTGAACGGGCTCTCGGCTCCCCCGGCGAAGCCCCCGCCCTTCATCCACCGCTCCGGGCGGAACTCCAGGCAGTCGTGCCCCCACGCCGCCGGGTCGCGCCCGATCGCGTACGCGTTGTAGATCACCCGCTGGCGTGGGCGGATCGCCGTGCCGTCCGGCAGCACGTCGTCCTCGAGCGCCTCCTTGAAGTCCACGGGCACCGGCGGGTAGAGACGCATCGACTCCGTCAGCGCCGCGTGGAGGTAGTCCATCTTATTCACGTCCCCGTGGGAGGATCGTACGTCGTCGAGGACGCGCGCCTCCACGTCGGGGTGCCCCGCCAGGAGCCAGAAGAACCAGACGAGCGCGACGGAGCTCGTGTCGCGCCCCGCGAGGATGAAGCTGATGCAGAAGTCGCGGAGGAACTCGTCGGAGTGGTCTGTCGCGGAGGACATGAGACGGGAGAGGAGGTCGCACCGTCCGTGCAGGCTCCCGATCTTTCGCAGCTCGGTGCGGCGCTGGGATACGGTGCGGTCGGCGAACTCCCGCACGGACCGTGCGGCCTCCACGAGGCGGCGCTCGCCGCCCACGCAGAGTAGGCGCTTGGCCTTCCAGACGAACGGCGGCGTGACAAACCGGGCGAGCGAGAGCTCCGTTGCACGCTCGAAGGCGCGCGCGAACGGCACGTCGGGGAGGCCGTCCGTGAGGCAGCCGGAGTCCACCCCGAACGCCGCGGCGCATATGTTGTCAAAGGTGAACCGGAGGAGAACCTCCTGGAGGTCCACCACGGCGCCCTGCTGCTGCATCCGATGGAGCAGCGGCATCAGCCGGCCGTGAACCAGCTGCTCGACGGTCGTGGACGAGAACTCGAGGAACTGCGCCGAGTGCATCTCGGTGGTGGCCGCGCGGCGCTGCGCGCGCCACGCCTCGCCGTCGGCGTTGAAGATGCCGTCGCCGAGCAGCTCCACGAACCGCTCCCGGTAGTAGGGGCCCTTGGGGTAGTTGGAGAAGTTGGTCTTGAGCACGTGCTCGACGTTGGCCGGCACGGAGGTGATGACGCCCGACGAGCCCCCGCCCCACATGCCGCGGTACGGGAACGTACCGCCGGTACGCGCAAGCGCGGCGGCGCCCCACTCATAGATGTCGTCGAGGTTCGCGAAGAGCGTGGGGATGATGCCCAGCACCGGCCACAGCATGGGCCCGCCGCGCGATGTCAGCCGGGCCACGGCGGCGCTGCACGCGAAGAACAACGCGGCAGCCACGGCCAGGTCGGACACCCGGACGTGCTCCTGTATAGCGTGCAGCGCCGGGTCCAGCAACGTAGGTGCCATCGATCGCCGGCGGGCCGCGCTATGTGCAGGTACGAGCTTGTATCGTTTCGTCGTGCTTAGGTGTGCGCGTGCTTCATCTGGTAACACTCTGGATGAGGTTGTTGAGTCGTGTGTACCGGCCGCCATTTATAGAGAAATGCATGCATGGAGCTTGTTAGGGATGCGCACGCAGCTCTCGTGAGCGTCGTGCTTGACAGGAGATTAAGATTGTTCCGGTGCATTCGACACTTCCCAGGAATCAGCCGGCCGGGAAATGTTTCATGGAGCATCTCAGGTGACGTAAATAAAAATATACATCATCAAAATCGTTATTTTTAGGGCACCGAGAATGACCATATCTTCAACAACTACACTAAAATAGAGCACCATATAGGGCACGAGTGTTCCAATAGCTGCCCTACTGCCCCAACTGATGTATTATTTTCGTTCTACAAAATTGGCGCTGGTGCAGAAAACCGGTTGACCAGACCAGCAGCGGCTCGATCAGAGCACCATGGACGTCGAGAAAGCTGGGGGTGGCGGCGGGGTTGACTTGATGCCAAGGGAGGCAGAGAAGGAGACGACAGAGGGCCTGGAAGGAGCCGCGAGGCCGATGGCTTCCGGAATCGACGGGTTGTTTTTTTAAGAAAAAGGGAGCCCAGCCTCTGCATCAAAGCGATGCATATGGTCATCGACGGGGCGGTTGACGGCTAAATTGAAGCGACGGGGGCCCTCCGCCGATTCCTGAGGAAGACCGAGGAGGGATGGAGCGGGGGTGGGCGGTGGCGGCGAAGGCCGAAATGACGAGATCACGGCGGGTCCGGAGAGGTTTGGAGACCGACGGTGATGGCAAAGACGGATTCTAGCCAAAGGCGGGAAGGTTCCAGGAGGGGGTTGCAATTGTTTTTGGGCACGGCTCTTGGTAATGTATATTTGCATCACCGGTGCCTTGTTTTGCATCATGATTTTAAAAAAATTGGCCGAGGTTTACATAACGAGCAGCTGTTGGAAGCCTGTTTTTGGCCCCTGGTGATGTAAAAAACGGTTAAAAGCTATTTTACATGACCTATTGAAGATACTCTTATTTTGTTCGCAACATCATCGTAGCATTTGCCTCGCTGTGAGTTACAAAAACATGAAAAAAACATCACGATATTCCAAACATCTTCATGCCACACAAATTTGTGGGTGTGCAGGAAATCCTCTCATTAGTGGCAGCAAATTCCGAAAAACGTGATCGCCATATGCAGCATTGAGACCAACTACAACCTCGCAAAAAGATATTTGCAACATGAGTGCAACATTTTGCAGTAGCCATCCAGGATCATTGCAGCATGCCGTTTGTGTCTTTGCGAAAACGGGCGTGCATCATTCGAAAAAACATGTGCAACATCCAAAATTAATACTCCAGTGCAACGAACATTTAAACGGACGTGCATCATCGCCATATTCTCTTGATCACTGAGCTCTCGCCATGAACAACTAAGACGCCAGTGCCACAAATCTACTACTCTCCCGTTGCCAAATGTAATATGGTTTAGCCCTTTTTCAGATTTTACATGTACCAACATGCATCTAAGCATATTTTAGTGTATATATTTACTCATTTTAGTCCGCTTCTATTTAATATGGCAAAATACCTAAAACATCTTATATTTAAAAACGGAGGAAGTAGCTCACTAGAGTCCCACCAGAGATGAAGTGAGCGACCGCTACCCATTTCCCTAGTACCAATGTTTCCTCCAAAACTTGGTCGTGCGAAATCGAGATCCACCAGAAAATCACCCATCCATGGCTCGAGCTCTCCTATCTAGGGTAGAAGGATGGGCTGCCAAGGATGTCCCTTGTTTGAAGAAAACCGGATAGACACTAGAGGTCCCATCTGGCATTCTCATCTCGGGGATCCAGGGAGTGCTCACAACGGATTGGAAGAAAAAAATGTGTGTCAATCAATCGGCATTTTGCAGCAGTGTTCTCGACAAGTGAGACGATGACCCTACCCGACTTCTTTCTTGGTGGTGTTCTTTGAGCTTCATGTCTCAGTATCCGGGTGAAAACCTAAGTTCTCACCTTTTTGGTGCTTGTACATGTCAACGACTGCCTAGTCATTTCCTTGTTGAGAGCATTGTGTGGAGATTGGATCATCTCCTAGGTGAAAACCTAAGATCTGACCATGCTAGTTAGACCGGACGACAATGGTGTTTGTGCACTGTTGCCTTCACGGAGGCTTCATTTTAGAAAAGTTTTTTTTTTGCGGCCGAGGTGTCGTCACTACTAGTAGTGCTATTGATGGTGTGAGTCCCAATTACTTCGGTGGGGTTTTTCTTCTTTTTTGTTTTTCGGTCGTGGTGTGCAGGCTTAATGTCTAGATGTGCTCTATTCTTATTCTTATGTTGTTGCACTTTCCGCCGACCAATTTTCAGGAGTGATCAACGTAATTACCTTGTATGGCCTATCGCCGCCACGACGCTAGACAACATGGTCTTTCTACGCGCGTTGATCAATACACATCCATCACCGAGACTCCGCTGCACCATGCCGTCGGGACCCATCGCCAGCAACGTGCTAGATGAATACCGCTCCACCAGCAGACTCCCTTCAGGCATCTTGTTCTCCAAAAATGATGCCCTCAAGAGGGGAAATGACACTAAAGATGCCTCCATCGTCCCGTCTTGGATTAACCCAGACCTAGGGTTTCCCCCGGATGATTAAGCATGAGGCGGGAT
The DNA here is from genome assembly GCA_026929855.1 of Poa annua. Taxonomy (NCBI): domain Eukaryota; kingdom Viridiplantae; phylum Streptophyta; class Magnoliopsida; order Poales; family Poaceae; genus Poa; species Poa annua. The sequence continues at coordinate 45,548,965 of CM049436.1, forward strand.
ACGACGCCTTCAACAAGGTAACCACGAAGAGGACGACGATATCGTCGGCTTCGACTCCATCAGAGCCCAGCTCTCATCAGCCAACCTCCTCGCCCCCAACCCACGCGCCGAAGGAGAGGTATGCCACCTCCAACCGCCTTCGATCTACCCGGAGAGAAGTCTTCACACCATCTCTGACGCGGTTGTTGTCGAGGTGTTGTTCCCACGGGACAGGGGTAACCACTCTCGGGGGAGAAGTTCGTGGAGGGGACTGAACACGTTGGTCAACAACCCTCAACCGGCCCAGCGACGTTGCTCGTGGTGCCTGTGGAGGGATAGCACGACAGAGATAGACACGATCCCGTACCCAGGTTCACGGCCCTCAGAGTGAGGTAAAACCGCTACTCCTGCTTGTCTGTATTCCTCTGTAGGGGTTACAGTACAAAGAGCTCGCCGCGGGCCGTCGCGAGGCGATGCGGAGCTCGGAGGGGGGAGGCTCGGGCCTTCTTCCTCCTCGGGCACGCTCGGCTTGGCTAAGCTATCTGGGGTGTCAAGGGATGAATGATTGATCGATCCCCCTCTATGGAGGAGCTCCCTCTCCTTATAAAGGGGCCCCGGGCCTCATCCCTGTGCCCAGCGCAGTGGAAGGGTTCCCACATGGCGACGAACGGAGGAGCGGAGTGCTCCACTACCGGGTAGCCCATGGACTTGGTCCATCGTCGCAAAGGCCCGCCTTCGTGGCAGGGGAGCCGCCGTCTTTGCAGGGCGGCCAGCTGGTACTGCAGAGACCGTGGGGGGTGCCCACGGTGACGTCCTCGTTGGAGCGTAGCGCCAGCCATCTGCTTTATCACCAAAGAGGAAAGCTTCGTTGGCGCCGCAGGGGACACAGCTTTGTTGACTCCTTTTATCACCAGAACGGCAACTGCGGCGCGCAGTCGCGCGCGTCACTCTGCGGATGCTGCAGAGGCCATGTGCGCTCTGCAGCGGACGCTTCGCCGCGAAGTATCCCCTCAGGGCCCTGGAGGCCTCGAGGGGAGGAGTTGCGTTGGCTCCCCCTCCAGGGGAGAGGGGCTTGTGGAGGGGCAGCCTTGGGTGGAGCCCCTTCAGGCCTTCGCTGCCCCCTCAAGTCCCCTCGAGGGAGCTCTTCCCTCGGGGGTCACTCCAAGCGCTTGGCTTGGTCCTTAGTCGTTTCGTAGATGCCGTCGCGTGTGAGGGCCGTGGAGAGTGGGCTCTGCACACCCTAGGATCCACTGGGCCGACAGTAGCCCCCGGGCCCATGATGGGCACGGCGAGGCCCATTGGGTCTAGGCGAAGCGTCGTGGGCCCAAAACGGCCGGCCTGCCCGTGACACGCGTTGCTCGGTGGTGAGTTTGCGACGACTCGGTTTCTTCGGACGAACGTGCGTAGTGGGGGGCCCCACCACGTCCGCCACGACCACGCCTTGGTAACTGCTCGGACGGGGCATAAAGCTGCGCGCCGGTCTGAATCGCAGTCATTACTCCCATCTTGCTCATCCAGTCTTCCAGTTCCTTGCCTCCTAGCCTTCCGTCTCCGGCGAACTCCGTTCTTCTCCGGCGAGCACTCTCCTTCCTTTCGCTCTTCCGCGCCCCCGCCCTTCTCCGTCGATGGGAGGATCCAAAGGCAAGGCGGCGATGACCTCAGCCCGCCAAGACGCGCAGGAGGATGAGACGCTTGGCCCTGCCCTGGTCGGGGCGCGCGTCAATGCGGCTGCGCTGGAGAAGATCCAGCATCTATTCGCCGGGAAGAACAATGAGCACGGCGCCAGCGCCATCCAGGCCGCGAGGTTTGGCCGCTTCCCGGCTGGTTTCTTCCCCATCTTCCTCCAGACTCTCTTCGCAGGGTTGGTGCCTCCGTACTCTCCTTTCTTGGAAGCGGTCCTGGAGTTCTACCAGATCCACCTCCTGCACCTTCACCCCAACGCCATCCTCATCCTCTCCATCTTCGCCTTCCTGTGTGAGGCATATTTGGGGGTGAAGCCTTCGGTGGCCCTCTTCAGGAGCTTCTACGCGCTCCGGAACACCGCGAAGACCGAGCGGACGGGCTGCGTGTCTTTTCGCATCGCGGACGGCATGGGGGACATCTACATCCCCATGTCCTGGAGCGGTGAGAGGCCCGTGACGGCGGTGTCGAAGAAGGTGGACGACTTCAGGCAGAAGTGGTTCCTCATCGGCGTCTCATCGCAGAGCTCTCTCCTCGACGTCCCAGACGCGCCGCCCGTGAAGAATACCCACTGGGGCAAGCAGGCCCTCGAGGGCCCACAGATAGCCGACCTCGTGGGCCACTTGAGGGTGCTCCGGGAGAACGGCCTCACTGGCCAAATGGTGGCGGAGGAGTTTGTGAGGCGCCGCATCGCCCCCCTTCAGGTGCACAAGAAGCCGATGTGGGCGTACCCAGGGCTCATGGACCCGATGCGGCTCGACCCCTGCGATCATCGCCCCGCCGTCGTCGCCACCATCATGGGCAGCCTCTTCGTCAATCCTGACGTGCCCGCGAGGGTCCCCGTGGTGATAAGGCCTCTGTACGAGGTTCCGGACCATCGCCAGGCCACCCTGGCGCAGATGCCCACATTCACCCCGCTGGGCCTGGCGGGGGAAGAGGAGGAGGAGGGGCCCATGCCCGCAGATACTGCCGAGTCGCCGTGCGCATCTGACTCGGAGCAAGGCGACGCGGAGGCGGGGGTGATGCCCTCCGCAGGCGCGGGAAGCTCGTCCGGAGCCGCGCCCCCTGCCGGGGAGGTCTACGAGCTCTCGTCCAGCGACGGCGAGGAAGCTGAGGCTGGGCGCCAAGAGCCACGGACCAAGGCGGCCCACGACAGGCCCGCTGGGGAGCCCCCGAGCGCTCCCCTCAAGAGGAAAGCTGAGGCGGCCCCTGAGGGGTCAGGAGCCCGGACCGCGCCCTCGTGGCGCTCGCCAGGCATGGCGTGGGTCGACACCCGCGCCAAGAAGACTAGGTACGTGCCTTTGACTTCCGTCTTTCCTTTTCAAATCTTGCTTGCCTCCTCAGTTTGACCGATTTTCCCCCTTCTGTCAGCGACCCAGCGCCTGCGAAGCGCCGCAGGCTCCGCAAGGCTGCGGAAGTGAAGAGGGCCGCTCCCGAGGCCGCGCCAGAGGCTGAAGCGGGCGAGGCCGCGGCAGACGAGGCCTCGAGGCCTGAGGAGGGGGTCTCTGCAGGCCCTCAGGAGGACATGCCTCAGGCGGAGGCGCCTGAGCCGCCTCCGGAGGAGGAGCGGGTGGAGGAGCAGGTGGAGAGAGTGCCCACTCCGCCTCGTGCAGCTACTCCTCCAGCGCAACCAGGGGCCGCGGTTGGCGCCACGTCGGTCCCAAGCCCGCCTAAGGCCAGCAGGGAGGATCCTCCCCCGCCCCCGCCAGACACTGCGGCGGAGGAGGAGACAGCGGCGACAGGGCATACCGCCCCTGCCCCGGAAGCGAGCAAGGAAGTGCCGCCTGAGCGGGACAGCACCGGAGCACAGGGCGCGGGCGCCGAGACGGAGGACTTGCCACCAAGCCCCCAGGCCCACGCGGGGGCCACCTTCACCAAGCTCGACGCGGGCGCAGGGCTCTCCGTGCCTCGCAGGACCTCCCAGACCCTCGCCCTTGGCAGCTGGGACTGGAGCCGAGGGCGCCGAGACGTCGCCTTCCGCCTGGTGCGGGAGTCTCTGGAGGGGCTGGAGGCCCATCTCGCCCTGGAGGACCAGGAGCTTGCCCGGCAGCGAGACGAGCTCACGGGGGCTTGGACCGCTTTTCACGCGGCTGTAGAGGCTCGCCGGCTGAGCGACCTAGCCCTGCAGGAGGAGCGCGAGGAGGCGGCGCGCTTCGCCGAGGAGATCCGCGAGGGCGCCATGCGCGACGCCGAGGAGCTCCTGCAGCCCTTGAAGGCCGAGCGCCGGGCCGCGGCTGAGGACTTGGCCGCGGCCAGGGCCAGGGCCGAGCGGGAAGCCGTGGAGCACTCCCTCGCGGCCAAGCACCGCGAACTCGTTGAGCTCGAGACGAAGATTCTCGCCGACTCCGAGACGGTGCGGTCCGCGCTGGACGAGGTCCGCGCGAGCTTGGAGGCCCGAGGGCGGACTCTGGGTGAGCGTGAGGAGGATGTGCGCCGCCGCGACGAGCAGCTGGCGCTGACGGAGCAGGAGCTGTCGGGGCAGCGCGCTGCCCTCGAAGCCCGCGAGGACAGCCTGACTGCAGCGCTCAGCAAGCTTGAGCGCGAAGTGGCCGCCCACAAGGGGAGCGTGGAGCGTGCCAACACGCGGCTCGCGGATCGGAAGGAGGAGGCCATGAAGAAACTCCAGGAGAAGGAGAAAGAGCTCCGCGCCGCCGTCTCCCAGGATTACAAGGACAAGTTCTCCAAGCAGGAGGACCGCTTCAAGAAAAGGCGCGCCGAGGACGACGCCCGCATCCGCCAGCTGGAGGACATGAACGCCACCCTGAACGCCAAGGCGAGGCGCGAAGCTGATCGCCGCCGCACCGCCGAGAAGGCCCGTGATGGCATGGCGCAGGACCTCGCCTCCCTCATGGTGGACATGGAGGAGATGAACCAACAGGTGGGTCCTGCCGTGGAGAAGGCGGTGGAAGCGGTCGAGACCGCCAAAGCGGCGCAGGTGCTGTCGCAGCAGCGGGAGCGTATGTTCCTGTCCTTGGCGGGGCGGGGCCGCGAGCTCGCCGCGAAGCTAGGAGCGGATGCGCCGTCCGTTCCCGCTCAAGGCCATTCTGACGCCGCCACGTACCTCCTGTACTTCGAGCAGCTCTTCTCAGCGCTCGAGGGCCCCGCCGCGGAGCTCCGCGACGTCATCGAGGAGGAATGCCGCCAGCTCCTGGCGGTGGCGGTGGACCGCATCTTCTCCAACCTCGTGCACCTCCAGCCCGGGTTCGACCTCGCCACGGTGACTGAGCCCCTCGAGGGGGAGGAAGGGTGGAAGGTCTCCAACTCCGTCCGCGACCAGGTGGACGACTTCTGCAGCCGCTTTAAGCGGGCTGCGGCGGAGGATGAGGACGACGACGAGGAGAGCGAGCCTGAAGAAGAAGGACGCGGCCAGGACGACGGCGAGGCCTCCGCCTGACTTCCTCCTGAGGTCCCCTCCTGCAATGTATTGCGCTTATAGCGTTGTAGGAGCATTTGCTTTTTAGAGACCTTCATTTTGCAGTCTGTAATATACTCCTTATCTTTTTAACAAGTGCTGCTAAGTCTGTGTGTGCTCCCCTCGAGGAGCCTTTGCTTCAATTCCATGTCTTTTTTGCTCTGCGTCGCTGGACCCTTCCCTTCGCGCTATGACTCCGCCGCTGCGGTATGCTCGAGCAATGACTCGGCAAGGCCGGGGGGAGTTTAAGGCTTAGGGAGGTAGGAGCCCTCGAGTCACGATGCTGAGGGCCCCCCTTTGACGCGCAAGCAGCCCATGGGGAGTGAGGGAAAGGACCACTCGAGGGACACAGAGTGCTCATGAGAGAGATGCAAGGATTCTCTTGATGTGAGCAGGGAACTTAGCTTCGCGAGGCTTTTCGCCCTGCGTACGACTTCTCTGGCGGTGTCTTCCCCTTCAGGGGTTGAGCTTTTCCTCCACAGGCCTGGAGGGTTTCTTGTTCCCTGTGAAAGTTAGAGAGGCGAACCGAAACGCTAGAGCCTAGAGAGGACTCATGCGCGCTTATAGGTTTCCTCATGGGTGCCTCGCGAGGAGAGAGAGTACCAAGGTCCTTTGGAGAGGTGGCGTGTATCCGGGAGCATGCCCTTTAGCCAGAGCTCAGGGTCCCTTGGATTTTGCAGTGCTGTTGGGGTGCTCTTGGGCACGGGCACCGTACTCAGCCCCCGCTCGCGAGGTGCGCATGGAAAAAAATATAAGCGCACATGTGAAATTAAACGACGAAAGTAAACTTGCCATTGGAGTTTTACAAAGCGGCACCTCAGCGCTAAGTTCACTTGGGAACGACACGGCGCCTTAGCGCAAAGTTCACTTGGAACGAAAGTGGCGCCTGAGCGCAGAGTTCACTTGGAACGAAAATGGCGCCTGAGCGCAGAGTTCACTTGGAACGAAAATCGGTTCATTACACTTGGGTTTGCCAAGCTAACGTTCCTTCCATGTCGAGGCATGGGGACCACCCATTAGTGGCAGAGTTCACTGCAGCCTGCGGTGGCTCATTAGCAGGAGAGCTCGGAGGGCTGACCCTCGGGAGAAGCTTTGAGAAGCTTGGAGGCGAAGCCGTGAGCTTCCCTCTAGAGACAAAAAATGCCTGGCGTGACTGAGATCATGGGTAGAACTTGCGCAGATGCGCGATGTTCCACGGGTTCTTGACGGGGATGCCATCTTCGGTCTCGAGGCGTACTGCGCCAGGCCTGGCGATGTGGGAGACCCTGTAGGGGCCTTCCCACATCGGCGAGAGCTTGTGGAGGCCTTCCCTGGAGAGGACTCGCCTGAGGACGAGGTCACCCGCCTCGAGGGTGCGTGAGCGCACATGGCAGCTGTGGTAGCGTCGCAGATCTTGCTGGTACTTTGCCGCTCTGAGGGCGGCATGGCGGCGCAGTCCCTCGAGGAACAGCAGGTCGTCGTTGTGGAGGCCCTCTTGGATGTCCTCGTTGAAGGCAAGGACCCGTGGGGATCCATGCTTGATTTCTGCGGGGAGGACTGCCTCAGCTCCATAGACGAGGGCGAACGGTGTTTCGCCTGTAGGCCTTGAGGAAGTTGTGCGCATGGAGCAGAGCACCGAAGGGAGCTCGTCGATCCAGCCTTTGCCGTGGCCCTTGAGGATGTTGAAGCTTCTGGTCTTGAGGCCCTTGAGGACTTCTGCGTTCGCTCGCTCGGCTTGACCATTGCTGCGTGGGTGAGCCACCGAGGCGAAGCAGATCTTGACGCCGAGCTTGTCGCAGTAGGCTCGGAAGATGCCGCTGGTGAATTGCGAGCCATTGTCGATGATGATGCGGTTGGGCACGCCGAAGCGGCAGACCAAGCTCCTGATGAATTTCACCGCGGCCCCAGCTGGTATGGTGCGCACTGGCTCGACCTCGGCCCACTTGGTGAACTTGTCGACGGCGACAAAGAGGAAACGATAGCCCCCCTGCGACTTCGGGAAGGGGCCCAGGATGTCAAGCCCCCAGACCGCGAACGGCCAGGAGAGCGGGATGGTCTGGAGCCCCAACGCTGGCTGATGAATCTGCTTGGCGTGGAATTGGCAGGCGTCGCAGGTTTGAACGATGGCGACCGCATCCTGAAGCACCTGAGGCCAGTAGAAGCCGCTCCTGAAGACCTTGCCTGTGAGAGTGCGCGCACACGAGTGGTGGCCGCACTCCCCGCTGTGGATGTCCTTGATCAGGGTTCGGCCTTCCTCAGGAGGAACACACTTGAGCGCGATGCCGTTTGGGCGCTTGCGGTAGAGGCTTCCCTCGAGGATGCAGTAGGATTTCGCCTGTCGAGCGACCCGCTCTGCTTCGGCATCTTCTTCCGGGAGGATCCCCTTCGCCAAGTAGTCCTTGAGCTCATCAATCCAGCCTGTGGCTTGGTGGGCTGCCGTCAGCAACAGGCGCTCCCCTGTGTTGGGACCGCAATCGGGTGCCCCAGACTCAGGAGGTGGTGGGAGTGTTTCGTCTGTGCTTGCGGCTGTGGCCTCTCGAGGCTGCTTGATGGATGCCTTGGCGAGCCTTTCTTCAAAGACGTCGGCCTGCTGGGGTTGCCTTCGCGAGGCTCGCTTGGCGATGTCGTCGGCCTCTTGGTTTTCCTTCCTCGGGATGTGCATGAGCTCCATGCCCCTGAAGTGCTTCTCGAGCTTGCGGACCTCTTCAAGGTATGCGGCCATGTGGTCGTCCTTGGGCGTGTAGCTCTTGTTGGAGAAGTTGACGAGCAGCTAGGAGTCGCCCTTGACGAGTAGGTGCTTGACGCCTAGGGCGATGGCGGCCCTTAGGCCGGCGAGGAGGCCCTCGTACTCGGCGATGTTGTTGGAGATCTTGTCAATCGTGAAGCACAGCTGGACAGCGTAGTATAGCTTGTCACCTTTGGGCGAGGTTAGGACGACGCCTGCTCCGCCATTGCGGAAAGCGAAGGCTCCGTCGAAGTGCATGGTCCAGTGGCTGGGCATTGTGTCTCCAGAGGGCTCGGCCTCTTCCCCGCGAGGCTCCTCAAGGCTTGGGTCAGTCCATTCGGCGACGAAGTCAGCCAGCGCTCTTCCTTTTATGACTCTTGTGGTGTCGAAGCGCAAGTTGAATGGCTGCAGCTCTATGTTCCATCCTGCGACACGATCTGTGGCGTTGGGGTTGCGCAGGATCTGCTCCAGGGGGAAGGAAGTGACCACCGTGATGGGGTGGCCCTGGAAGTAGTGTCGCAGCTTCCTGGAGGCGATGAGGAGCGCGACGAGAAGCTTCTGCTGCATTGGATACCGCTCCCGAGCGTCCCGCAGCACTGTGCAGACGAAGTAGACGGGGTGCTCGACAAGGGTTGTTAGTGGTGGCGCAGCGTCAGCCCTCTGTGGAGGCTCTTCAGCGCCCTTGTCGAGATCTGCCTGTGGAGGAGTCTCGACAAGGGTGCTGGGAGCAGACTCGACTTGAGGCGGTGGGCCTGGCAGTGGGTCTGTGGAGGCTGCTCCCTCGGCGGGGTCTTTGTCGGGCGGCTTTGGACTTGGAGTGGCAGTGCTCTTATTGGGGAGGACTGGCTCTTCCCTCTCGGCCACCAGGACGGCGCTTGCGGTCTGAGGAGTGGCTGAGAGGTACAGCTTCAGATGTTCGCCTATCCTGGGGGCCACCATGACTGGTGGGCTGGCCAAATATTTCTTCAAGTCCTCGAAGGCCTTGTCCGCCTCGGGGGTTCACTTGAACGTGCCGGATTTCTTCATGATCTTGAAAAATGGCAGGGCTCTCTCGCCGAACTTGGAGATGTAGCGGCCAAGGCTGGCCATGCAGCCTGCTAAGCGTTGCATGTCCTTGAGTCGGCGAGGAGGCTGCATTCCTTCTATGGCCTTGATCTTGTCAGGGTTTGCTTCTATGCCGCGGTGGGACACCAGGAATCCGAGGAGCTTGCCTGAAGGCACCCCGAAGACGCACTTGGCGGGGTTCAGCTTGATGTTCACCATGCGCAGGCTGGCGAAGGTTTCCTCGAGATCCTTCAAGAGGGTGTCCCCCTCTCGAGACTTGACCACGATATCATCGACGTAGGCCTCTGCGCTCCTGCCCATCTATGCCCCCAAGGCTATCCTCATGAGCCTCTGGAAAGTGGCGCCAGCATTCTTCAGGCCGAAGGGCATGCATGTGTAACAATACACACCACAAGGGGTGAGGAATGCTGTCTTCTCCTCGTCTTCTTTAGCCATCTTGATCTGGTGGTAACCAGAGAAGGCGTCCAGAAAACAGAGGAGGTCGCAGCCTGCGGTGGAGTCCACGATCTGGTCTATCCTCGGCATGGGGTATGGGTCCTTGGGGCAGGCCTTGTTTACATCGGTGTAGTCGATGCAGAGTCGGCCTCCTCCAGCGGGTTTAGGGACAACCACGCCGTTGGAGAGCCAAGTGGGGTGCGCGACTTTGCGGACGACATTTGCCGCCTTGAGCTTCTCTACTTCCTTGACGATGAATGCTTGCTTCTCGGGGGCTTGCTTGCGTGCTTTTTGCTTGACGGGGCGTGCGTCTGGACACACGGCTAAGTGGTGCTCGATCACCTCCCTTGGTACACCGGACATATCTGACGGAGTCCACGCGAACATGTCAGAGTTTGCCCGAAGGAAGGCGACGAGCGCGCTTTCCTATTTGGGAGGTAGAGCAGCGCCTATGGTGACGCTAGCCCCTGAGCCTTCAGCCCCCGAGCCGCTGGTGCTCAGCGACACCTTCTTCGTGGCAGCTTGCTCCTGGGAGAACACTTGCTTCTTCTTCTTGGGCCTCTCGAGAGGCTCCATGTCCTCGTCAGCCGGAAACGCCATGGCGGCAGCCTTGTAGGCGCTTTCCACAGCGCGCGTGGCGTACAGGATATGACCATGGATGGCGATGGTGCCAGCGCTGCCGGGGATCTTGACCATGTTGTAGGCGTGGTGCGTGACGGCCATGAACTTCGCGAGGGCGGGGTAGCCGAGGATGGCGTTGTACGGCAGGCCGATGTGGGTGACATCGAAGTCGATCAGCTCAGTGCGGTAGTTCTTCTGCGTGCCGAAGGTGACAGCCAGCCGGACCTGACCCAGGGGTTCGATTGAACCACTGGTGACCCCTGTGAACGGCCTGGAGGGCATAAGCCACTCGTAGGGCACTTGAAGCGTCTCGAAGGTCTCGACAGAGATGACGTTCAGGCCAGCTCCCCCATCAATGAGCGTCTTGGAGACGGTGATGTTGTTGATGGTTGGGGAGCAGACCAGGGGGAGGGTTCCAACAGTCTTGGTCGACTTGGAGTGGTCCTTGGCGTCGAAGGCGATGGTGTACTGGGACCACTTGAGGGGCCTGGAGGTCTCGGTGCTCGGGAGCGCGGCGTTGAGCTCGCGGGCGAACTGCTTAAACTGGTTGTTCGACTTGGGCGCCTGAGCCCCTCCGAGGATGCAGGCCATGGCTCCCCTTGGGGCTTGGTAGCCTCCGTCTTCCTCGTCAGGGAGGTTGTTGTTCCTCTCATCGGCGTTGGCCTGAGTGCCTTGCGGCCTCTGGTAGCCGCCACCGCGTCCGCCTCTGCTGTCGCGGCGGTAGCCGCGGCCTCTGCCGCGGTTTCCGCTGCCTTCTTCGCGCTCGCGCTCCCTGCTCAGCCTCTTGAGGTCGTAGCAGTTGTCGGTGGCGTGGCCGCGCCTGTTGTGGTAGACGCAGAACGGGCGGTTGTCCACCTCCTTGTCGCCAGGTTCAGGGGAGCTCCTGCGGGCGCTCTTGGCGGCTGGCTCTGCTGCCAAGACCGCAGTGGTTTTGCGCTTGGTCTCCTCGCGCTTCTTGTGGCTCTTGGAGCCTTCAGCCTGGTCATCCCCGCGCTGGCTCATCTTGACGAAGAGGAGTCCCTCTTCAGCCTTGGCGCACTTGTCAGCGAGGTCGAACAGCTTCACCACGGAGGTGAGCTTGTCGTGGATGCCCAGCTTCTCGAGCATCCTACGGTTCGTGACGCCCTCCCTGAAGGCGGCGATGACCTGCGTGTCAGGGATGTTTGGAATCTTGTTGCGCACTTGGCTGAAGCGCTGGATGTACTTGCGAAGAGTCTCATCCTTCTTCTGCACCACGGCACGCAGGTCGTTGTGGGTGAGCGCGCGCTTGTACGTGCCCTTGAAGTTGGCGACGAACTGCCTGCAGAGCTCCTCCCAGGAGTCGATGGAGTCCTCAGGCAGGTTGAGGAGCCATGACAGCGCGGAGTCCCTGAGCGCGTGGGAGAACCAGTTGGCCATGACCTTGTCGTCTCCCCCTGCAGCTTGGATGGAGGTGGTGTAGAGCTGCAGGAACTCGAGAGGGTTGGTCGACCCATCGAAGCCCTTGGGAAGGGCTGGCCTGAACTTCTGCGGCCAGACCACGCGACGCAGAGCGCGGGTGAAGGCCATGCAGCCAGAGGCGTAAGTGGCCGTTCCCCCCTGGAGGGCCCTGCGGTTCTGCTGTCCCGCTTGGCCGAGCTCCTCGACGAGGCGATTCTGGAGGTCCCTGCGGCGCTCCATGCCCACGCGCGCGTCAGGCGCGGTGCGCTGCACGATTTGACAATCGCGCGGCGAAGATGCGTGAGAGGGAGCCCTCTGTGCCGCAGCCGGAGGTGGTCCTGGCGGCGGAGGGGCGCACCTGGTGCGGCCATTCCTGCGTGGCCGGAGTGGTGGACCATGGAGCGCGACGGAGCAGGGCGCGTGGTCGCGATGTCGACGAGGTGGTGGAGGCGGTCCAGCCACTGGTCGTGGGCCTCAGCGCTCGGCCGGTAGCGTAGGAGCTCCTGGGCCATGAGCAGCGCGGTGTGCGGGTTGGGCTCTTGGCGTCCCTGAGAGGACACGCTCTGGCGCCGAGATGGGCGCGAGGACTCAGCGTCCTCATGGTGCTCGGAGAAGTCCTCGTCCTCGCGGCGGTTGCCGCCGTGGTGCTCCTCGCTCTCGGGCTCCTCCACGCGCGGGCCGGTGTTGGCGCGCTCTGCAGCGCATGGGCGGCCGCGGCAGCCACGGGTAGGAGCGGTGCCGGGCTCGGTGTGAGCCCTCTCAGCCGCGCGCCTGTTGGCGCGCGTTGCGCGGGTGTCCGTCATGGCGCGGAGGCCGGCTGGAGGTTGAAGACGCGCCTCAGTCCCCTACCTGGCGCGCCAAATGTCGAGGTGTTGTTCCCACGTGACAGGGGTAACCACTCTCGGGGGAGAAGTTCGTGGAGGGGACTGAACACGTTGGTCAACAACCCTCAACCGGCCCAGCGACGTTGCTCGTGGTGCCTGTGGAGGGATAGCACGACAGAGATAGACACGATCCCGTACCCAGGTTCACGGCCCTCAGAGTGAGGTAAAACCGCTACTCCTGCTTGTCTGTATTGCTCTGTAGGGGTTACAGTACAAAGAGCTCGCCGCGGGCCGTCGCGAGGCGATGCGGAGCTCGGAGGGGGGAGGCTCGGGCCTTCTTCCTCCTCGGGCACGCTCGGCTTGGCTAAGCTATCTGGGGTGTCAAGGGATGAATGATTGATCGATCCCCCTCTATGGAGGAGCTCCCTCTCCTTATAAAGGCGCCCCGGGCCTCATCCCTGCGCCCAGCGCAGTGGAAGGGTTCCCACATGGCGACGAACGGAGGAGCGGAGTGCTCCACTACCGGGTAGCCCATGGACTTGGTCCATGGTCGCAAAGGCCTGCCTTCGTGGCAGGGGAGCCGCCGTCTTTGCAGGGCGGCCAGCTGGTACTGCAGAGACCGTGGGGGGTGCCCACGGTGACGTCCTCGTTGGAGCGTAGCGCCGGCCATCTGCTTTATCACCAAAGAGGAAAGCTTCGTTGGCGGCGCAGGGGACACAGCTTTGTTGACTCCTTTTATCACCAGAACGGCAACTGCGGCGTGCAGTCGCGCGCGTCACTCTGCGGATGCTGCAGAGGCCATGTGCGCTCTGCAGCGGACGCTTCGCCGCGAAGTATCCCCTCAGGGCCCTGGAGGCCTCGAGGGGAGGAGTTGCGTTGGCTCCCCCTCCAGGGGAGAGGGGCTTGTGGAGGGGCAGCCTTGGGTGGAGCCCCTTCAGGCCTTCGCTGCCCCCTCAAGTCCCCTCGAGGGAGCTCTTCCCTCGGGGGTCACTCCAAGCGCTTGGCTTGGTCCTTAGTCGTTTCGTAGATGCCGTCGCGTGTGAGGGCCGTGGAGAGTGGGCTCTGCACACCCTAGGATCCACTGGGCCGACAGTTGTGCCGTGACGTCCGGCCACGCCAGAGCTAAGCCACCTAACTCGACAACGCCGGCACCACCCTGATGCGAGACAGCCTTCGCAGTCAGGACGAACCGCCCCGCGTATAGCCATCAGCCCGTCCGCTGCCGCCGCGGGTTGTATCTACAGCGGGCGGGACCACCAGGCAGAGGGATCCCTTACCATGCCGTATACGCGCGCCACCGAAATCACACTTCCCACCCGTCACCGCCCGAGGAAGGAGGCTGCCGCCCGGTGAGAAGGGCCCCGCCACCACCGTCCACTGCGTGGGCTTTGCCCAACAGCCTCCTCTCATGGCGGCGAGGGTGGAGACGGGGTGGGGAGCTTTCTTTTTCTGATCGTCACGACTAGCCACGGTTTCGTTGACGACTGGAAGGCTGTTGCACAGTCTAGCTGATATCATTTCGATATTAATATATTCCCCGATAAATAAGACGGCTATACACACTCGGCAGCTTTTGCTTCTCAGTGGAAAATCTGGCTCAATGTTTTGCAGGCAGGCACCGATCGAGGCTGTTGCTGTTCCTTTGCGCGCGAGTAATCCGTCTCATGTATCTTGGCTTCATGGTGGACGACGTAGAATTTTGTTTGTTGGTTTCTTCCATCGCTCGTCCGCTGTTCAGCTAGCGACTTGAGTCTCTGGAAGCAGGGGAAACCGCCAAAGCGCGTAGGCGTAGTCGACGGCGATCGGAGGCCAGTCGGCCAGTCGGGCGTGGCGTGGCGTGGTGATGTATCGTCATCCTGCCACCGCTTCGGCGTGCTCGCCACAGGTTGCCGGAAGTATCCCGGTGAGCGTCCAGCAGCGCCGAAAGGATTCACTCCGTCGTTCCATGAAAGAGAGACCGAAGCGTGGACGGTGCGTGCTCCTCTCGATATATCAACGCCTTCGACGTGCTCCGCTCTGCTGACTGCTTGTGCTGGGTATGATCCTCGTATGACAAAAAGAAAATCAACCAACGAGTATATGCATCAGGCTGTACCATATTCAGAGAGCACCACGTAGCCACAGTAATCTCAGTGAAGGTAGCTATGCCAAGGGGACGCGATCCGGCGACGCGCGGCGTACACATGCTGGCCGAGTAAGTTGTTGTTGCCACATGGGTTATTGAAGAGGATTGGTAAAAGAAGGATGGCTTTTCTCCGGGGAGGTTGTGAGGAATTGCAGGGAGGGAAGGGGCGGTGTCTGGCTTGTTGGAGCAATGCTCGCAGCAAGATCTCGTCGAAGTTTAGGGATTTATGATGTAAAATTGATTGAGGAGGATACATCTCTTTACTACGTACAATGTGATGATGGGTATGTCCTCATAATAGAAAAGAAAGTACTCCCTCTGTTTGTAAAAGGATGTCTCAACTTAATACATATTTACATGTATCTAGATATATTTTAGTATGTAGATACATACAAATTTAAACAAAGTTGAGACATTCTTTTATAAACGGATGGAGTAATAGACTAGCAGATCAGACATGCATGATATTGCTACCGCGTTTAGGCGAAGCAATGGTGGCACAGATCCTTCTTGCAGAGCAGAGTAGCGTCCTACTACATTTCAGGCCACGGAGCTGCAGGGAAGAAGACGGTTTAGAAGCTACTGTGCTATGGATGGTCATCGCAGTGCATTCAGAGTTCAGACTACTGCAGAGCGGGACGGCGACGGCCAAAATTTATTCGGAGTCAGGGCGGTAGATGAGAGGACGGTGAAAAAATAATGCTTGCCCGCAGCAAGAAATAGCAACAGGGGTATCATGAGAGGGTCAAGGGGCTTGGTGCGCGCGACTTATTGCGCCGGCCGGCTGGTAGCTGCTGCTGTTCCATATCCAAATGCAGAGAGCTAGGAGCCGCTGCATTTGTGCGTGGACAGGGATGTGGACTGGCTTACTACTGCAAATCTAGTACTGTGACCCTTCTCCTTCTGTCTGGCTTGTTTTATGTGGAGTGCATATTTCTCGGTTCGGAAACATACACATTGGGCTCCTAGGTTAAAGCGTCCTTCATAAAAAAAATGGTCTCGTGTCTTATACTTTAGCATAGATATGCATCATGCCTTATCCACATTAGAAAGTTTTTGCATGGGCTTTCTGAAAATTTTGAGTCCAAAGGTTTCCAAGTGTAAGATAATTTATTGACATTGTATATGAGGTCCAACCAACAATGCTTGAGCGCAACTAACTATTCTAGTCTAGTATACTCCCTCCGTTCACAATTATATATATTGGATGTTTCACCTTTTTTTAACACATGTAGCGTTTCAGTTATCGTCTGCATTGAAATATCTCATACAGCTTATAATTGTGAACCGAGGGAGCACTAGTTTTCAAAATGTGTGCAGCTTATAATTGCTCATGCCTCGTCCACTCTAAGAACATTGCAGTTATTCGAAACACGGTTTGAGCATTCTTTATGCAACTCTAGCATATTATCATTCTTCCTTCGTTTTGCTACTTCTACCAAATTGATCGCGTAGCCGCAAAAGGATAATAGTTTACTGTCCATAAGAATCGACTTATGAAAAACATCACTTCACTCTAGCAGTGAAATATTCTGTACAGTTTGTTTGTACCACATGCATGATATATCAATGACCTTCCTTCTACCCCTCAGAATATCTAGCGCACAATATGGGTAACCTTTTTTGATGCATCATTCCAGGGCTCAATCCGTCTAGTCATCACTCGTATTGACCAGCTGTCTGCTGGCGAAGGCTACATTAGATGATGCCCCAGATATGCAAACCATTTCAATCTCAATGTGACTAACAGTTACTCCCTCCGTTTTAAAATATAAAATGGTTTCCGTGTTCCACATATTGTCTAGATGCAGACTAAAATGAGTCAACATACATATTAAAACGTGTCTAGATACATTTGTATACATGTAAATATGGACAGATGCCAAAACATATTATATTTAAAAACCGAGGGAGTAGGAGGCAGCAGCAACAGCTACAACACGAGACTTGGTCAGCAGATAGTGAGCCCACACAATGTCTCTGCAACAAACTTGTTTGTATAGCGGCAGAAATCTAGAACAGCATGCGCCAAGTCTGAAATGCTTTACCCTGAGAGCAAGAAATGTATCTGTTGCAGACCTGAGTGCGAAGTAGCCTAGTGGTTAAAAATATCCAACCAATGAAATAGAATTTTCATGAAACAATTTAACTGCAGCTATCCAGAAGAGACAACAGGGAACTGCTTACAGCATGCTGCAAGTGCAAAAACAGGAGTACAGGACATCTATTACCATAATTTAGGCCAAGACTACTAAATGTATAATGGGCAAATCATCATCGCATCAACTGATAGCTGAGAGCAACATTTTAGATTCTGTACAACATTGAAAATTTGGAAAATGACAGATATAAAGTAGTACAATGAAATGGTAGATATTTTACAACTCCTGCAAACTGCAGAACTTGGAGTGCCCTGTTCAGTTCAGTTCCATCCAACTAAGCAGGTAGTGGCTCTTCCAAAACTGTCAATTCAAAACACATCATCAATGCACCATAAAAATATTAAATGCTAATGAAACAGGGTAAACTTTGAAAATGAAGGAGCATGAGGTCACAACCTTTTGTTTTTTCAGGAGCTTCTGGCCTCTTTGGCGCTTTAACAGGTACATCAGGTAGCTCAATAACATCATCAACGTCTTCAGCTGGAGCTTCAGTGTCAGCCGGTATATTAGTTTTCTCTTCAGGTCGTACTTCAGTAACCGGAGCATCCGGCAGAGACTCAAGGGAAAGCTGCAACGAACGGAGACAATTAAGACTTAGCAGAGATACAAATATTCATTTATGTCCAGAACTCAAAGCTTATCATGTTGTTAATATTCTAAAAATGAACAATGGATGAAAAATCAAGTTTTTTGGGAAAACCTCAGCTTCCAAGTTTTCGAATTCAGCCATGACAGCCTCCTCATCCTCAGCAGATAGCTGTTCGCCAAGAGCGGCATTTATTTCCTGCAATCAATATCGGTTCATAAGTGAAGTAATAAGGTAAGCAGGTCCATGCAATTGTAGCTAGGGCATACCACGATAGAGGTTAGGATTTCTAATGCGGAGATCCCGATAAGCAAGTGGTAAAAATGGTTGCAAGTGTAAACAACTTCTCCAAGAGAAAGCAAGCAGCTCATCAAGAACAGATGCAACAAATTTTACATACATTAATCAACAAACAAAAAGACATCAACAAGTCGATATAATAGATACAAAATTGCTTATTGTATTAGTGTGACTTGAATAAGTCACAAGTTCAGAGGCGTCATATATTGTAGATCAGTACAGGTTCAGAGGCGTCATATATTGTAGATCAGTACAGGTTCAGAGGCGTCATACATTGTAGATTAGTACATGTTTAATCTGCAAACTACAGAGCTGATTACATATGCAAACAATGTAGGAATGAAATCAGTAATGTCACATTCCCAAACAACTATCACAGTCATTAGATGTATATAGTCTAATTAATTCAACCCAAGTAGATGAAAAGTTGAAAACAGCTTTACAGAGATCCAAGGTGCCACTTGAAGTATTAACTTAGGATACCGTAAGAGAAATTGGAATAAACATTATAAATGTTGTAACCAGTGGACAGGTAAAGTATATTGAACTTACATCCTGATAAGCCTTAGCCTCAGCTGTGTCATCCATTAACTTTTGAACATCGTCGATGTTTATCTCACTCTGTATAGACTTAAGGGCAGCATTTCCAGTCTTTAGGCTTTCCAACACAGCCTTTTGTTTACTTGCTAGTTCAATGTCTGCCAGCTACAACAAGCGGAAAAAAAACAGACTGTCAAATCATACCTCGATACTAAGAGACTCAATCCTGGTTAGATCCAATGATGTAAAGCGGAAAGACAAACCTTTTGTCATATACATTTGAAGAGCCATAATTTATCCAATAAACTACTAACCTGCTGTTCAACATTCATTTGCCATGTATCAACTTGTTTCAGCAGCTCTTCCTGGGATTTCTTCTTCTTCAATGCAATCAAAGCTCTGTCTCTCTTCTTTTGTTGAACCAACTGGCGTGCAGCTTCCTTTTCTGCTTCAATGACCTTCTCAAGCTGGAAGAAGGAAAAGTGAACCATACATATACAGAATCAGGATCATCTTAATTGTCATACGAAATGGCATGCCAGTGGTTTAAGGCGAGACAAGCTCAATAGTCCAGTCAAAATAATAAAGACTTCATTAAAGGTCGAAGCCTGACGACGAAATTATTTCTTCGCACAACATGCTAGTATCGAAATCAGATTGTTTGCACTAGCAAACGGCTCCTATATCGCCAACATTTATAGACCAAGATAACGGTGACACACCATTGCATGCACTAGAAGCCAATCTGGTTTTCACAATATGCTCCAGAAAGTAACATCCTCCCTAGTCGATAATCTGAATGTGTAGTTCTACCAGACATTCAACTTAATTCACTAGAATCGGACCAAAGACCTTTACTCTTGTCCTGATTACACTGTCAGGCATTCTAAATCTGGATCGCGGCTGTGAACCTAAAATGACAAACAAACAGACTTATCTAAGAAAAGCATGCTGTATCGGGATGTATCTAAAACTGGGCCCTGCAGCCAAAACTACCAAGGTGGAAAGGTTCCTCTCCGTTCAGTTGTAGAAACAACTAGTAAACCTAATCCCAACGACGCCCCGCAGTCGCGTGATGAGCCCGGGCACCAAATCTGATATTATCTAGTTCTAGGGGCAAAATTGGAGGTCAATAAAAAAATATAAGAATTGAATCTCAAACGATCAAACGCATAAACTACAACGATCGTTAACAGGGGCGGGAAATCGATCATGGGATTGGGGAGGGCGGGGAGCAGGAGACCTGCTGCTGGAACTGCGCGAGCTTGCGGCGCTGCGTCTTGAGGGCGAGGATGGCCTTGTCCACCTCCGTGATCTTAGGCTTCTTCATGAACACGTTCCCCATCTTGCTCTCCCCGTGTATACCCCTTCCGAGCAAGGTGTCGCCGCCGGCGGGGTAGACGACGGCGTGAGAAGAAGGAAAGGTGGACTAGAGGAAGAGACGGCGTCACGGCATCACAGTTCACGGGTCGGGATGTGTTTTGTTTCTTTTACTTGGTCGGGACTCGAGATGTGTTTGGTTCTGGACTTCTGGTTCTGCACAAAACGGTTGAGCGGAAACGCTTCTGTTACACGCGTGCGAGCGCTCGCACGATGCGCATGACGGCTGAGGACAGAGTCAATGCGTCTCAGCGAAGGCGAGGTGTCGAAACTTATCATGGAAGGTGGAGGTGCGGGTCGTCGACGTCGACGTCGGAGAAGAGGGTTGGGATAGAGGGATGGCTGGTGACGGATGAGGAGCTCGGGGCAAAGCGTGGCAGCGAGGCGTCGTGGCAGCACGCCGGCTACGAGCGGGGTGGACGGCGGTTCAACCAACGGTGGCTGCGGGGGCGGTCTTACCTCCTCTCCGATGACATTGTCATTTAGTTGTGGATCCGTGCGAGCATTTGCACGCGTGAAGAATAGCATCACCCCCACTAGAGAGGTATATTCGCTGCAGTATATTTATTAGCCGACCACCCAAAAAGTGCATCCATCGTTGAGTATCCTGCATGGAGTCAATGTAGAATTCAGCGAAGTGCAATGTGTGAAGTGAAGCGAGAAACGGGACGTAGTACATACCCTCTGAAGGTGTCTCTGAAGCCGTTGAGACAGAGGTAAGTGACGAGTCGTCGGTGACGGGACCGCCGTAGGCACCCTTAGTCCACAGGGTCGATGAACTCGTCGTGATTGCCCATGTTCTCAGATATCATGAAGTAGGAGTGGCCCATCGATCGATCGCGTTGGGAGAGGGTTGATATTTGGGAGGGACGGGCAGAGGGAACTGAGGCATCGGGGGACATCTCTTATACTCGAGCAGCACATGTGCAACACCACCACCTTCGCTACCTTTTCAACAAACTTGGTCTCACCTCTTTCGGAGTTCATTTACAAAAGTTATGAGGTTTCAGATAGCTTTGTTCTGTTGTTTTTCCAGACAGCGGTAGTACCTCTGGGAGCAGCAGTCCACTGAACCTGGTTCCGGCGTTGTTGAATGCACTGTAGCACGCTACCGCTGGCGGTACCACCGTTTTCAGCCCTCGGGTTTCGGGTTTCGTTAGCGGTAGCTCAATGGTAGTACCGCTGCTCGAAGCGGTAGTACCGGTAAGGTGGCAGTAATACGGTCGAGTTGGTCGGTTCGGTAGCGCAGCGACAATACCGTTGTTGCGCGGCCAACGGTCAACTTGGCAGTCCCCAGCGATAGTACCGTCGCCCCTAGCGGTAGTATCGTTGCGGGAATCCAGACAGCATAATGTCTGGATTTTCGGGGACATATGAAGAGAGTGTTCTTCCCCAACAGTCCCCAAGCTCTTGAGCACGTTTTCCACCTCTCTCTTGCCATTGTTGACCTTGGAAAACTTACTCCTCTCTCATTCCTTTGAATGGAAAGTGAGAGGAGACCTAGATCAACCATTCCACCATTTCATCTCTCCTCTAAGTGAGAGGAACCTAGTGGATCTAGATCTTGGAGTTTGTTTGTGGTTATCTTTCCTTGTTCTTTTTTCTCCATAGGCATTAGTTGCTTTTGATGGGATTTGGGGGTGAAGGACTTGACCACTTCCTGTGTCTTTGCCATTGCATCGGTTGTGCTCTTCGTGGAAGTGAAAGTTTGTGAGCTTGTTACTCTTGGATCATTGGACCCTAGACGCCTTTTGTGGACGACCTTTTGTGGTCAAAACCTGTTGTGGTTACTTGGGAGCTCCCAATTCGGTTGGGGCTGTATGCCCCAAGATTGTTGTAAGGGAACCGATCTGCGTCCAAAAAAGATCAATAGTGGAAACTGAACCAAACCTTTTGTGTTGCAATTCATCGGAGAAGAAGGTGACGTCTGTTGTGGGCTTGTGGCGGTTGAGACCAACCTGTTGTGGTGGCTCACACCTCTCCAACGAGATATACTCCCCTAAAAGTGAGTAACTCGAGAATATATCTTCGTCTCTGTGTGCCTCACTTAATTCTATGCCCGAGCTTTTACTTATGTATTTTACATTATGATAGTCTTCGTGTTTCAAGTCCTTATCACATTGTTACTTGTCTTGCTTAACATAAATTATTGTGCACATAATATTTAAGTTGTGTTCTTCATAAGTTAAATACTAAGTTTTACTCTGTATTTGTCAAGTATAAATTGGAAAAGTTGTAATCGCCTATTCACCCCCCTAGGGGGCGTATGTTCGTTCACCTGGCATCAGCCGCTGCTGCACCTGCAGCATTGTTTGCGTCTGCTCTACCGAAGTGTGCACCTGCTCCACCAGCTAACATCACCATTC
The DNA here is from genome assembly GCA_026929855.1 of Poa annua. Taxonomy (NCBI): domain Eukaryota; kingdom Viridiplantae; phylum Streptophyta; class Magnoliopsida; order Poales; family Poaceae; genus Poa; species Poa annua. Next base: position 45,570,563 of record CM049436.1, read on the forward strand.
TTACTACCGCCCACGTCGACTTGATTGATCTTGATTGATTTGTAATGATTTACCCAACGAGGCCATGAACCATTCGTAGTATTTGGTCGGCGTGTCACCGGTGAACTCGACATATCGGTGAACTCGAATTTAAACTTGTGTTGATTGTGAAGTTGGGAGGCCGGCCGTGTGATCATTGGGGATGCTGGTGTGGGGAGCGGCCCCAACTGTCGGCAGTTTGGACGCCAGCCTCCAACCGCATTGTCGGCGCCTATGCCGGACGGCCTTTGAGAGCTGTCGGTGGAGATACTCTTAAACAACTTGATGAAAGAGAACCCATTACAGGCGCAGAGAGTACAGGAGAAGCGTGCACATGCTGCCAAGTGTGAAAGAAACAAATCAAACGCCTGACCTCAAGCTCCAGGCATGATACCTACATACATACAGAGAACAAAAGAGCGAAGGCTACCCAGCAAACTCCTACTAGTGAAATATTTCCCTGAGGCATTTTCAGCAGACTACCCTTAAGTTGCAGCAGGAAGGATGAGTTGTTCGATATCAGCTTTGGAGACTTCGAATTTACCATTTGACAGAACAATGCCACTTTTTTCCAATATGTTGAAACACACCAAGGGCAGGTTTACAAGCTAGACGGTTATGTAAATCAATTCCAGCTTCGTCATGGTGCTACAGCAATTGGTCTCATTAAACGTGGAGGTGTGGTCGCCTTCTTGCGTTACCTGGATACGCAAGTAAATCAAAATACAATGGCTTCAACATGTCTGGCAATACTGATCCTGATAGTTAGGACCACTGTTCAAAATATCGGTCGATATCCCGATTTATCAGCCGATTTATCGCTTATCGTTGTCTGACCGATAAAATAAATTGACCGATAAGTCGGTCGATATACCGATAAATCGGCCGGTATGCCGATAAACCGGCCGATTTAGCCCTTATCATAGGTCGACCGATAAGTTTCCGATAAGCGATATCCCCAACATTGGTTAGGACACATCCTGCACTTAACAAATTTCATCTGCAAATATAATGTCGAAAATAGATTGCACTGCAAAATGAAGAAGATAGAGTGTCATTATCAGATATGTTATCAGGTGAAACCATCACTAAAAACATACTCCCTCCGGTCCGTAAAATCTGTCGTAGGTTTTCTGCTGTTCACGTACAACTGATACGCATGACTTCCGACACTTAAATCGCATCAGAGGGAGTATTTTGAGTTCTATAGTTTGCTTCCTTACCTTCCTCTTTTGGTATGTTTGGTTGGTCTATAATGAGTTGACGCATTGCAGCGAGGTCACTTGAACTGTAAAGGAAAGAGCACCAAAAGACAATGAAGAAAAATTAAAATGTAAGGACTAAGATATGGCCAGCTGCTTACTTAAAGGAAGAGGAGAGAGATAGAGAGCCGGGTAATTGATTATTCTTTGATAAGCTAAGAGATGCAGAATTACAGGAACAATCTAAGGAGCTGATAAGAGAATGTAGTAGTTAGAATATTCGCACTTACCTGCTCTTCCATGGCAACAAAGAGATGATCGATGATTTTACCGCATACCTGGCAATAGGACGCAGATAAGTTCAGATGGCCAGAGAAAAAATAGCTTGTGCTATGCGAAAAAAACTAACATACATATCTACGCATTATCCGAAAAGAAGGCATATGCCATCTAAGCATATGAAGACCGCAAAAAAAATGTTAGTATTAGAGATGAAGACGTTGGTGACTGGAGAATACTTTGAAAATAGGCCTATTGGCAATCTGTTGAGACTGGAATTTTAAGTATCCACACTAACTCAATAATCTTTAACTCAACCAGAAAGAATGTTGTCAAGTGAGTTAAGCTAATACTCCCTCCGTTTTTTAATATAAGATGTTTTGGCATTTGACTAGATTCATATATGTCTACATGTATCTAGACATGTTTTAGTGTGTATGTGCATTTATTTTGGTGTGCATCTAGTCAACATATACCATATCTAAAACGTCTTATATTGATGAATAGAGGTAGTAGTTCATAATAAAAACAATTGAGAATGTCCAAAAGAAACATCACGTTCAGTTAAGGAAATTTCGTTTGGTTCTTACTCAGCCTGGTGCATGTCAGACAGGCTTGTAATCCATCTAAGCAGCCCGCAATAGTTGGCAAAATTCCCACTTGTAGCTGCAACTGTTTCGCTGTGAGTGCCGATCCACCCCTCACCATCTGATTAGTATCACGCAGCACCTTGTTCAAACCTTTGGCAATGCCACTGAACTCCTCCTTGAAAAATCACAGCAGCATTTGTCAACCGTACCAACTCAAAACAGTTTCCCTGGAGGCTGGAACCATACCACAACAAAAATTGGTTGGAACAACGGCTTACAGCGTTGCCCTCATCGAAACAAAGATGAGATCCAGGCTCTCCATCTGCTTCCCCGAGAGGTCCTCTCTGATGTTGGGCACACACCCCAGGACACCACAACTTTTAGCATCTTCAAGTACCTTGTTAACACATGACATAGGGTAAGGCTTTATCCCCCGTGAGAGTTGAGATTGAGAATCCAACATGACAAAGCAGCTACTAGTCACTAAAATTATATGAGCATTGAGCAACCCCATGTGTGTAGTTTACAATTTAGGCATTTAGCAGCAGCATCAGGGACCACTATTCCTAAAAAAAGGAACTCTTTCTGAAACTGAAACTGAGAAAAAATGATACTCTAACTGTAACCACCCAAAGTGAAGTGCGCAGAACAATTACTAGATTTCTCAAACTTTAATAAGGCTCGGAATTGATCATGCGTGACGCACGCCATAACTGAATATCGTTCGTAAACCAAAGTAGAACATAGATAAGAGCAAGGATGCGAAGACGGATCCGAGGAGAACCGAGGTACCGGAAGGCGGAAGATGATAAAGGCGGCGTTGGAGAACTGGGAGAGGAGGAGGGAGTTGAAGTCATCCCACCGCTCCATTTCCTCCCGCGCCTTCCTCGCCCGCTGCTGCACCTTCCGCAACATGGCCTCCATCCAGAAGGACCGCTCGTCTCGTTTTTTCTTTCGACCCCGGTGCTCGAACCCTGGATCAAACTAGAATACCCCCTCCGTCTCAAAATATCAAAATAAGTGTCTCAAATTTGATAGAAAATGAATGTATGTAGACATGTTTATGTCTACATACATCCACTTTTTATCAAAATTGAGACACTTATTTTGGCACGGAGGGAGTACTAGATTGAAAGCGGGGAGTATGAGAGAGAAATTGGGGCATGCATATACGTGGGCATGCAGTTTTCCCTTTTTATCTTTTATTTTTTCAAATCCGAATTATGAAAATGAAATATCTTGAGAATCATTTATTCAAATTACGAACCGTTTTTACTTTTGAACTCCTCGTGCCGAGATATTCAAAACTAGATCCCATGTCGATAGGTTTCGATGAACTTTTTTTTACTTCCGATTATGCATAATATGTACATCCTTAACTGTGTACTTCGTACTCCTATTTCTGTACATTTGTGATTCATGTTCTGTGTACTTTGTACTTGATTTTCTGTGTAATTGTACAACCTGGATCTGTGTACTTTTGTATCTCATGTTTTGTGTAGTTTGTACTCCTGTCATGTGCAGTTTGTACAACATGCTAGTTGTACAAGTTGTACAACTTGTTTATATTTAGTACACATGTGTATGTGTAGTTGTACAAATTCGTGTTTATATAGTTGTACAGTGTAGTTGTACGTAGGCGTTGGTACATCGCATTGTATGTATTTGTACTTCCATTTTTCATCATACGTACTCTTTTTCTAATTTTTGTACATTGCCGTCACGAGGCGCTTATACATACGGTGCAGGGGCTTCATACGGAGCATCAAATACATGCATGCGGCGTCCGGACAAATAAATATGTCTCAACTCTACTCCCACATCGGCGTCGTCTTTCATGGTGACGTCTCGGAGTTGGTGGCATTGTGTGCTTGCCGATCTTTCAGGCCGGTGGCGTTGAGGTTCTTGGATGGTGTCGGCGAGGCGGCGGCGGCGACTCCATCAGTTGAGTCTTTTCTCCTTTGTCCCCGTTGCTGCAACGTTTTCTCCGGCGTCATGGTGGAGCAGAGAGGATTTGTCCAGAAGTACGTGCAGACGGCTGTCTGTGCTGGTGACAGATGGAAGATGGTGCACCTTGTGCTGGGTTCGTGGTTGGAGGTTGACGGTTCTGGTTCCCTACTCCGACGTCGTCGTGCGGGGGTGTCGGTTCTGAAGTTCGATGGCGTGTCCGGGGTCGTGCTGCCCCGGTCTGATTCTTTCAACGGCAATATTTTGTCCTATGGCAGACTACTTTGGTGATCCGAAAAGCTGCTGATCAGCGATGGAACTCGCGTCGAACTCGAATGAAGAGGTGATTTGTCTCGTTTTACTTTGGTGTAGCAGGTGCCGAAGAAAAGAGATAGACGTTGGTTTGTCACATAAGTTTATCCTATCTTTACAGATCTGTATGATCGGTGTGTACATGCTTTGTATCATGTTCTTTTATGAGATACGTATTACCTTGAAAAAAAAAACATGCATGCGGCGGATGCTCGCCTCCAACCAGCCACAGCGCGCTGCGCGCGGAAAGCGTTTCTCTCCACAGCCCGTTTCCATAATTGTGGAAAGTCGTATGCAACATGCATCAAATTAAAAATAAAGCATCCATCTGTTCCATGCGACTGCAAGCAGATGCTAGGACGAGATGACTGATGACAATGATGCATTGCAGAAGTTCTATCTTCCTCTAGGAGCCAGCGTTCCACCAGCAACAGAGGTGACAAAGCAATGACTGCAGAGACTTTCAGAAGGGTTATTTTTTTAGATTGCGACTTTCAGAAGGTAAAACGAACATGTTGTAGCCAATTGCACATCAAAAGATCCGCTTGCTGTCTTCCAGAATTACAAAAATTTGGTGAGCACCATGACCAAAACATCTTCTAACATGGTGTAAGCTCATTCTCATTCAGATCCCTTCGACCTTCTTCGTGATCCGGACTGTTTCGGTCTCTCCTTACGGCCCACATTGTCGCCAGCTTCCTTGTGCTTTCTCTGCTTCTTCTTCAACGTGGACTTCTCAGTGTCCCCATCCATGAGATGTTCGTACTCTTCTAGACTTGCAAATGGAGTTGAGCCGCTCTTTGCACCATGCTTCCTCTTTTGCCCACGGGCTGCAGCCTTTACATCGGTAATGTTATCATCTGAATCGTCAGCACTCTCGGCTTCAGAGTCCAGGAAGGACATGTTAAGATCATCATCTCCATCGTCATCATCATCTGAAATGCCAACCAAATCATCACCATCACTGTCATCTCTAAGCAAATCCCCTTCCTCCTCAAATGCCTTGGCGTCCAGATTGTCATAGTCATATTCCCCATCCTCAGCGTACCCATCGTCTAGCTCCTGCATCTCGTCATCACTTTCATCACTAGCATCATCAACTTCATCAGCTACGAGCTCTCCAGTATCATCATCAAGAACCAAAGCTTTCTTCTTTGCCTTCGGCTTAATAGGGCCAGTCTTATTCATGTAGAAACGATGGAAAACAACATCTTCAGGAGGAACTTCATTTTCTGCCAGTTCTAGCAGATCTTCTCCAATGAGATTATGATTCAGGTCAAGCTGCAGACATAACAAACGGACGTAGATAGATCAGCCAATGAAACTGCGGCAGTGACAACTTGTACTAAATTTAGAATATGGAGAGTACCACATGTGCTGTCACATGATGATAGAAATCAACAGATAACACAGTTAAACGTGCGGTCAGGTAACACATATGAATCTATTTATAGTGGCCAGCAGATATTTATAGAGGTTGATTTTATGTATGCATGTTCTAATTAATTATATGAAATCATGGTTTTTAAGGCAGTAAGGCGTCCTAAGGCGGAGGGGGGGCGCCTCACCGCCTAGGCGCTTAAAGCAGAAGACAAGGCGACGCCTTAGAACAGAGCAGAATAGACAGGAACGGGAGAAGGTGTGGGCGGAGAGGAAAGAAACCATGGGGGAGAGGGGGGAGCCTGCTGGGAGAGGGCTCCACCAGGGGAGGAGAGCCCCAGAAGCTTGGCCGGAGAAGGGGTGGCCGGCGGAGAAGGGTGGAAGCTGGCCGAGGAGGATGAGATCTAGTGGAGGAAGTGCTGGCCGCCTGAGAAGAGGGAGCTCCTCTCTTTCTCAGCTCGATTCCTCTCACGTGTGTGTCCCCCTCTCTCCCCCCCTATCTATTTCCCTCCGATTTGCCCCCGATTTCCTTTCCATCCAACCCAATTTCTCGTTCCCGCTTCGTCCCTCAATGTTTTCCGCTCGACCTGCCCGCGACGACGAAGACGTCCCAAATCGCCCGGAGTGACGCCTTACAACCTAAACGACGACTTGGACGCTTCAAAGGTCCATTCTGGACACATTAGACTGAATTCTATGGCGACCATAACGCCTTGCTGTCTCGAGGCGCTCTGACGTGACTTGGAGACGCCTTAAAAACCATGATATGAACATAAACGTGTTTGCTTAATGACCCTTAGGCCTGATCAAGTTATCACTGGACTTGCACATGTGCAGCAGCACAAGTGCAGGGAGAAAAGTTAAAATGAGGAAAAGTAAGGTAGTACAACCTTAAGTCTGGAAACACATGAAGATAGCACTAACTTAAAGGAAGTACTCTGTAAGAAGCACGTGAACTAAAAAACCTAATCCACATTATAGCAACAGCTACGGTACATGCTAAGTGCATGAGTGGTTACTAGCGTACTGTCAATGACACACACAGACATAGCAATGGTACTAATGCATCGCCAACTATTGATGAAGGTACACGAGATTATGGAACTATGACAAAATACAAACAAATACACAAAAAAGTTATAAACAAAATCAAACACGAAACATCACAAGATGAACAATTCGAATTCAACAAAGAAAATAAAGCCAAATAACAAATCCATACCCTTTTAGCAGGTGCAATTTGTGATCCACCATGCCATTTTCCTTCAGCAATGTGGTTTCTTTTCGGTTTCTTCTCCATGAATTTGTCAAGGAAGGCAGGAAGCGACAGGTCTGTCAGTGGATCGCCATTATAAACAATATTGTTCCCAGATAGCAATGTCCTAGCCATTGTAAATACTGACGGGTGCACGTGTGAGGCCAATAATGTTAGCTCCCACCAACTGACACGATCTGCATTGCTGAGAGCACAGCAAAAGGCACAGGTGAATAGGTGATGGAAAAACACTGCTTGTATTGTAACGAAGTACAAAGGAGGGAATTATGAAAATACCATGTTATAAGTTACTAGAGATCTGGTCAGTGAGACAAAATGGTGACTGATTTTGTATACCAAGTGAATGATTATGTTTTAGAGTTTTCTGGCAACTGGATTGCAATAGTGTAGAATTTTGAGATGAATCAGATTATATTAAGAATACTACACGGTGATATTGCCACTAGTGTTTCGTAACGAATAGACGGAAATTTACTATACACTTGGATGAGATAGTAGTGATAATCCAAATAATATATGATGCATTCCCATATTTCATTCCTTGCATTATCAAACAAAATAATCTGTAAAAAATCATGAAAAGTATAGGATTAAAAAGACAATACCAGTAAGAAGGCTCTCTGTGTCGTGGATTGTATAATACATGTGACGTCGATCCCTCAGCTGATGCATTGGTTTGACCCTTCTCATCACCAGCAGGTCCTTTTGCTTGTTTCGTAGTATCAGAACCATCCTCAGAATCAGAATTGTATTTCTCAAGTGAAGCCAGCAAACCATCCTGTTTATTTGGAGTTGTTGAATCAATAGCAGGGTCCTCAGGATTCTCTACAATGTCCTCAAAGTGTTCAATGCCATCATCGACAGATTCATTCTGGAGCACAATCGTCCTGAAAAAAAAATGAAAATTATGCACTCAATTAAATTTACTTACATGTTACGGTATTGATGGACAAGTAGCCACATACCATAATGGTGGCTTTGCTTTAAGGACCTCAGACAGTATGAAAAGGCATCCACAAGCAAACTGTGGAGGACGTTGAAGAGCCACCTGTTTAGAGATATCGTGATTTAATTACAGAACTTCCCTAAATCCATATGATACCATAATAATTAAATATACTGGTAAACCAAAACATTCAACAATTCAAATTTGCAATTATTATGCTGCTCCAGTGACCTGAAAAATTATCCGCTCAGTGCCATCACACCAGATTTAATATACATACTTGTTGAGATTTGGAAATGACTATGGTCTACACATCGATTAGCTTCAGAAAGTCTTGAAAATGGTGTTGATTTTAGTCCTGAAAGTTGGCATGGTTGCATTGATTACAAGATACTCTTCCATAGTACTAGTTGTTAAGGCTCCACTTCATTCGTTGTGTTTCGGCCCATTACCAGAGTAATTCATACACCCATAAAATATTCAGCTTAGGCCGGTAAAAGGTGCTAGGATGGCCAGTTTTGGGCTGAAAAAAAACTGTTTCGATACGCCCCGAAAAAAATACTGGTGAGTAGCTCGTGTTCCTTTCCCACAAACGTCACGCACATCGGCTCCTTTCGCTACCCAGAGCAGGCATGGCGGTGAGGTGACAGTGAGCCACTGACAGAGAGAGCAATGCACTGCGGCCAGTGAATGACCCAGTGGCAGGTGTCCTCCTGGGTCATGGCAGCCAGCGCTGTAAGAGCGCAGGCTGATGTCACCTCACTGGATCCAGTCTTCTCAACAGGAATGGAAGCCACTGGTGGTTCATCTTCTCCAAATCCGCGCCAACGAGCTCAGAGTCTTTGGATCCTCAGGCATGGGAACTGCCCTTCTGTCCACAGGATCTGTCCTCCTGGCGGACAAGGAGGTGACCAGACACGTTGGCGAGATCAGCGCTTGCATCAGCACTGCATCAAAGTCTGTACTGGATTAACAGTCGAGGATATGTTTGTGGAGGTCGCCATTGGCGAGACTGTATGCTGTGTTCCTAGCGCTTGGGAGTAGCCAGTGCTCATTACATAATTATGCCTCCTCTTCTCCCTCGCTGAACCCAAACACTACTTTTACATAGGAAATAAAAATTGCACAAAACAACATGGGAGATAAATTGCAGAGGTTTCATTGGTGCCTGAAATATACGCCTGTCAAGTGATCACAGGAAGAAAAAATTTACAAAGCTCCCAAGAGGAACCTTATGGATACTGTAAACCCATTTTTTTGGAATTTACATCTTCTGGGGAATTTCCACCTGGTATTTCCATGTGGAAATGTGTAGTTTTTTAGTTCTAGTGTACTTGTGTGTTGTAGAACAGTGGTTTAGTGTAGTATGGTTGCGTTGTAACTAGTTCTGATACGTTATGTCTGTTAAGGAGTATTAGTATTGGTCTAAGAGTTCGTATTAGACTAGATTTACTTTCGTGTCCCCCAAATCGGATGTACTATATATTGTGGCCTTTGGCCCCCCTGATAATACAAGTTGCATATTCCTAACATGGTATCAGAGCCAAGGTCTCGAGTTCGAGTCCTAGCTTCCGCGCTTTATTAAAAAAAATGTTGTAGCCCCCCTTTGTGTCCACGTATACGTCTCTTGAGCCATATCTCTGAGTCCACGTATTGACCTCTTGAGTCATACCTCTGAGTCCACGTATTGGCCGAGGCGTATACCTCTGAGATTTGTGTGCACGTGTTGGCTTCTCCGAGTCACACGTGAGAGGGGGTGTTACAGTATATGTAGATTGTGCTAGCCCTTTCCATCAGATCGGTCTTATGGAATTGTGGTTAGCGCATGAAGCTTGACATGGTCTATCCAGTTTGGCTTGACTTTCACAGGTATTGAAGGCTCATCATGCTTCATCGACACTCAAGACGCGGATTTTGGATTATCATTTGTTTTTCTAGTTTACACTTTTTCAAATGCAATGCTATTGCATACGCTTTGCATTTGAGGGGGGGTGTTAAGGAGTATTAGTATTGGTCTAGGAGTCCGTATTAGACTAGATTTACTTTCGTGTCCCCCAAGTCGGATGTACTATATATTGTGGCCTTTGGCCCCCCTGATAATACAAGTTGCATATTCCTAACAATGTCGTCCTTGGCAACGAGTAAATCTATTCAGGCATAATCGCCTATAGATCATGACTCGTGAGCCCATGAGAACCATGTCTGTATTCACAAACTTAGATAGCAAATTCAAGTAATAACCACGTCATTAAAACCAGCTACCACGTTAAAAAAATCAAGCAACAGACCTGCAGTAACCGCTTCGAAAATGCAGCTACTCTCTTCAACATTACATCATTCTTCATTGCTTTCACCAGTAGACCAAGAAATAATTCCGGCTGAAACATGCAGAATAACCAGTCAGGTAAACTAAAGAAAAAAGACTCCTAACAATATATATAAGGGTGCAAAGCTCATGGCTACATTCCTCATGATTAGGTTATGCCAGAGAAAAAACTTTAAAACCACGTTACTGTTTGAAAATCAAAGTACAATGAAATAAAGAATAGAATGGACGATAGAAGGATCGGAAACTGAAACCTTTGATGAAGTAACAGCTGAAGGACTCAAAAGTTTTGCATATAATGCACGGTAAAACCGGTCACTCGCAATCTGATTTTTTGTCGAAATCTGGTATAAAAGCATTAACGCCTGAACACCAACATTGAAGTTCACAGAGTGCACCTAGATGCAAAAAAAAATGTCAGATGGGGTCCTTACACACAGCTCTATGTCCTGCAGACAACAACTTAGCATGTACTTTTATTATTAACTAATAATAACCTCACCAGTCTAAAGAGAATTGGTGTCTGAACTTCCACAATATCATCAACTTCAGAGCTTGCAACATATGGTAATGCTCTATTTACACCCTGCATAAGATGAAATGATTAATACAGAACTAGAGACACAAGTCAATAACCAGTATGAGCACAATATAAGGAAACATATGCATGTAAGCATACTGTTAACACATAACACGACGAAGCAAAGACGGTACTACGCCAGTGAACGGAGTGACATACATTTAGAAGTGCAGAGAGAAGACGGGAATCCATCTCTAAATCTGAGCCTGCTGGTGGATCCACTTCATGGTTTCCATGTGAATTAGAGTCGTTGACCTTGTCTTTTCTCCCATTTGATTTTCCGTTTTCATCTTTTTTCTTGCCATGTTTACTTTGTTTATCTCCCTTAGTATCACGAGGGCAAGACATGAGTACCTACAACAATGCCATGGAACAAGAAAGACAAATTTAAATATTTAAAAGCAGCACCATACAAGTGAGCAGACTACGAAAACGAAGTTAAAGCCATAGGAAAAAAATGACATATAATGTGAACTGCAGAAGTCGAAAAGAAATGGGACCAACAATATGGAGGCTGAGGATGTGATGAAAAGACAGTTCAAATAATGGTTGGCAGGAAAAGGGCCAACCGGTAAGGGTTCCTAAAGCACAGCAAGAATTAGACACTGCACTGCAGAACCATATCCAAACCTTGAAAAGGGCAATGTAGACATCCACCAACCGCTTTGCGATTTTAGGTCCATCTCCTTTTTTCATAAGAAAAATATGGCTCAAAAAGTTGACCTGTACAATAGTACCTTTAGTTAAAAAGCATATTTACATAGTAGTTTGGATAGATGAGCATATTCTGGTATCCAGAAAGTACAACTTTACACACAATGTTAACAGTAAGAGAACCAATTTACCAATGTGCACTGTTTATGATATTCAGAAGCACAGAATAAAATAGCAAGGAAAGTAACATACCGCTTGGTATTTGGCCCTAGGCCCAACATGTGGTCTGAACAGAAATGAGTCCACCTCATCTATCACAACCATCTGCAAATTTTAAGATGTCAACTAAGACACAAGAATTAGGGTTTTTAAAGTGCTTTTGACAGCAAATATTACATAGTTAATTATTTTGATCGAATCGATAGGTCATGACAATAACACGAGTCTCGCATTTTTTTATAACGGAACAAATGTATATATACCTTCATATTTGGATGGGTGGAAAGGAGACCTGTTAACAGATACGCAGCACTTGACGCTGCCCTTCTTTCAGGATCTCCAAGCTGCATCAGATTGGCATCAGGATGACTAAGAATAAGGCCCCATGCCGTAAAATTTGAAGGAATTGCTTCTCATAATTAATCTAGTATTGTACTGTAAAATAAATTATATGCGCCTTTGGCACATTATAATAAGTTAAAATGGAGAAATGTCGGGTAAATGGCAGCTTACTTTGTTAACAAGAGCTGTAAGTAACCGGCGTTCCTGTTCAGATTTACTCTTTAAAAGGGTGGAAACGGTCTGCAGAGAGAGGAAAAAACAAAAGAACACAGATTCATTACAAGCAAACACAAGAACATTCTTAGTGATCCTAGTAATAGCACAAATCAGCGAAAGCAAGTCTAATTTACGAAGCTAGGATAACTAAATCCTCGGGGAAAAAAAGAATCCCAGCCATTTGCCAGATAATCTCATGAGGAACCAGTGGCAGAGTTAAAGTATCCAGATTTGACAAAATCCCTACACCTTCGCCAGAATTGGAAGCCAACCAGTTACAGGCAAGAACCGCTTTCTCTCATAAGTTAATAAGATAATTTTTCTTCACAACCAGTTCCTGTGGAACTTCTGCTCGTTCGACAAAATTGTTGCCAGAAACTTTGACTCAAATCTTCATATTTAGCAAAAAAAAAAACTAAAAGCTGGTTTACAGATTTTCTGGTGTCTGCCAGGAAATAGCTAGTTCCCATCAAGAATATCAAAATGTAATAATCCATATCTGAACAAAAGCCTGACTAGAAATTGTCTTGCTTAATAACCCCGCGTTGAATTGTTTTGAATGATGATGCAATATCAACTCAACAGCCAATGTCCGCAATTTAGTAATAGGCTACACATCCACACGTATCTCCACTCACAAGACAGTCACAGCTAGATTAGATGCGATGCAAGTTTGTCTAGAGAAACCATGCTTAGCTGTCTCAAAACCGTACTGGTGTAGCTATTTCAATTGCAGCTCCAACACCTCGTTAAAGGTTTGTCATTATGTTTTGATAATTTTTTACAACTACTTTCCTGTGTTCAAGATCTCCAAGTATCTGAGTGATGAAGAAAAGAATAGGATATGTAACACTGCAAGTTCCCATTGACTCGTTCTGTGAGGGTATAATGATATTTCTTTGCCAAGAACCAAAGTAATGATAAAGTTTGTTTCATATGAATACACAACTTGGGCTAACCTTCATTGCTTTGTCCTTGAGACTTGGCAGCATGTCTTTTAATGCACCCTCCAGTGCAATAACAAACTTCTCATACCTGTAATAGTAATCAGACAATTGAAAGAACTAAAAATAGAATGATCACGCCTTGATAAACAACATAAAAGAGTTTGTTGATGCATTCATATCCTTCATTTTTCCATAGGTCTGAGCCTCTGCTAACAATCAATTCAGATGATCTGTTGTGCAAGAATCATGGGTAAACTCCACATAACCATAAATATTGGGCCAATTGGTAGCGTAGACCCTAGATAGCCAATTTTCTCCGCTCATCCAATTGGTAGTGTAGACCCTAGATAGCCAATTTTCTCCGCTCATCCTTGTTCTGACCACATAGACTCACATGTCAGGTGTCACATGGATAATGAGTGCCACATACCATCAAACATGGAGGCTCCGGCCCCTTCCTGTGTTAGCATTGCCCCAAAAGTATGGTTCTCTGAATTTGCTCAAGGTACTACTCAACTAACAGTTTGGTATTTAAAATGCTGAACAACAGAACAACCTAAAGGAGGCATATGGTTGGGTCATTTGTGCGGTTAGAGGGTTTCTTGTTTTGGGAGTAGTCGACATGTCGTCTGTTTGTATTTGTTTTCGCCCGGTTTTCCGCTATTAACTGGGCAATTCTCTCCTTCTTAATTAATAGATTGGGGCAAAGTTTTGCTCCCGTTTCAAAAAATAAAATAAAGGGGGCATATATAACAATGGAAAGGACCTAGACAGCACACAAAGTCTAGCGACTTCATTCGATAATAGAGTAATACTAAACCCTTGTTAGCTACTGTTGCTTTTTAAGTCAGCAAGTCTTCCTCAATCAAAGAATTATTTCTTCCAGAGTTCAGACCTCCATATAGCATCTACTTGAATCCTGGATAAATCAAACCTAAGTTGCCGAATACATAGTTCAGTGAGAAATACCTCTGTTTCAAGCAGTCCTCCCAGTGCCACAATAGCAAAAGTGAATATCCATCTTTTGTTTCAGGTAAAATGTCTAATGGCCGCTGAATAAGACTTCTCAACTTACGATCAGGCAACAACCTAGCAAGAGAATGTAATAAATAACCAATATGAAAAAAAAAGACCGTTTCTGTGATATAGGAAAATAAAATCTAACAGGCTAATTAAATAGTCTGGTCCTAAATAATGTCACTCGTAAGACAGCCATCAACCTCTCCATTCGCTTGTACACATGCAGCATAGTTCCTTTACTATTTAATTTTCTCGCATTACTGCCTCAATGAAACTATAGAAAAAGGAATGGAAGAGGTACACATCATAACTTGTTTTCTTTAAGTATATATTTAGAACTACCCTTCTAAATTACGATGCATTTTATTTGAGGAAATGGCAATAAGGATCAAGGATAAGAAGGTAGGAAATAGAACAAAATAAAAGCCACCAAGTTTGCTTTAGTGTCTCAAGAGGGAAAAGTAATATAGCCAAAAGATAATAAAAGATAACAGTCCAGAAAGATGCTAACCTCATTTCGAACAATTCCCTCAATGCATCGAAGCCTGTGAACGCATACCTTTTACCAACTTTTGATGCAACCATACCTGTTTTTAAAAAATCAAAAAAAAGAGAAAGAAGCTCTTTAGAATATTTATATTAATTAAAGAAGAAAAAAGAAACAAGATGATCTGCAAAACGGTAATTGACATAAGCCTAGCTATGCACAATCACAAGAAAAATGCCAACAAGTTAAGACATGCTTAACAAACTTAGAACTGCAGGAAAACAAGTGTCGTGTATTCAGAGACACATGGCTGATATGTCCAAGGGCTATCTATCTTAAGATGCCTGACTGAACTGCATGTTGTATAGCATAAACTGATAGTTCGTAAATTTTCAGAACCTCTGATTGGAGACAATATCAATTTGCTATTCGTGATAATCTTGAAGTTTTAAAACAGAAGACGATATTTATCTGAAATTGTGTTATTCCGCGATATCATAATGGCCTTCAGATGTGTCTGGATGGGTCAGCGAGGTTCTACCTCTAAGAGGACCGGTTATATGCTTATATTATCAAGGGGCCAGAGTAAAATTGTGATCTCAGTTTTAAAAGGAAAATTTACAAGGAGATGAAACTAGAGGCAGAAGGTAACCTTGACTCATGAAGATGAGTCATCTCGTAAACTTGAGCCATATTTCTCAAGCGGCAAGGAACACACTCACAGACAAAGACCTTGCTGGTATTTACAGAAGACCACTGGCAATGATTTTATTGAGTTGACCACTATACACTACCAAATTACAGCAATGCTAATATTGAATGAATGCCACTTGAATGAAGCCTATTGAACATATTTGTCTCTGTGTGCATAATGAACAGATGATCTATTCTGGAGTTCCTTGGTTTGGGGATCAGTGTGATATGGGATTTATTGAGCTTCTGGTGTGCAACAGGTTCACTCATGAGTCTTATAAGATTCTAACATCCATGGTTCATTTTTTTAATCTCTGGTTGCAGTTATAGACTTACAGTTACTGCAGTCAAATTGTTCCCAAATACCAGTTCGACTCAGAATGTTCATGTGATAAAAACTGCCACTATGATATCAGTTGCAAAGTTGTAAGGATTACTCCGCACATTCATTCCTAGCTTTGTGTCTATGTACATGAAGAATCCCAAAAGTTTCAGTCTAGCTCTGTTTCCATGAACTATGAAGCATTATTGCATAAATTTGTCCGATGTGCAATGAAGATGGAATATTTGCTGGAATGAATAGAGCATTTCAATAGTGCAAATCACTCACCAAGGAGAGAGTCAAGAGCCCTCATGTTTGCTATGGGATTGTCCTCAACGAGACATGTGAACGCCGACACCTTATCGGACGATGTACCGGACTTGGCCGACATCTCCAAGAGCTTCAGATCACCGGTACCCCGCCGCACCATGTCATACTCCCTGGAGTACTGCGCCATGAGCTTCTCCGCCAGCTCCCGCTTCCGCTCCACTAACCGCTGCATCTCCTGAAGCCCCATAGCTGGTAGGGCATGCCTACGGTCGCCTAGTACCTTGGTCTCAAGCTCATCAGCATCCATGTACCACTGCCCAGAGAGAGCGCCCGCCTTTACCAGCGGGTAACTGGTGGCGGCACTGGTAGGGGCGGCGGTATGAGGGCCATGGAGCTCGAGAGGATGCGGCTTCTTGGTAGGTTTAGGATTTGTGGCGTTTGGGGGCGCTTCTGGGGTTTGGGGATGCTTGGGCGGTTTGGGGGCGTTCATGGGGCCGGACTTGCGGAAGTCGGAATCGTCGAAGCCGGAGGAGTTGCCGGTGTCGGGGAGCAGGCCGAGAGAGGAGGCGAACGAGGCGACGTCTGACTTGATAGCGTCAATGTCCCCCTCCTCCTCACCGGCGGCGCGCTTCTTCGACCTCTTCTTCTTGCTGGGCTTCGTCTTGGGATTTACGTCGAGCTTGACCGCATCCGCGCCCTCCTCCTCCTCCCCGTGAGCAGCCGGCTTCCTCGGTTTCTTGGTGGAATTCAGTTTGGGGCTTGCGTCGGACTTGAGCGCGTCCATGCTCTTCTCCTCACCGCCGCCGGCGGGTTTCCTCGCTTTCTTGGCGGACTTCGGTTTGGGGTTTGCCTCCGTCATGGCTAGACGCTTCGTCTATGGGATATGCAAGCAGATGTGAGGTGGGTAATGACGGCGAGGCGGCGGCGGAGAGGTGGCGCCGGTGGGAAGAGGGGAGTTGGAGGCGGCTGGGTAGGCGAGGCTGAGAAGGGTTTTTCTCGGGGGTGTAGAGGTTGAGGAGGTGGACAATGCCGGGCCCGATAGGAGGAGATGTTCGAAATTAGGCCCACATGATAAGGCCCGTTTTTTTTTTCCTTTCCTCCAATGCAGTTTAAGTGTTGGAGGGAATGAACTGAGTACGTACAGACTAATACTACTCGTTCCGATTTATTAAATGTGTCGCTCATCAGTATACTAGTTGAATGCCCGTGCGTTGCTACGGACAGCAATGTCCCCGTTTCCTGATCAGTTATAGTCTCTTATTTAATTTTGCACGATACTTTTCACGTTCATTGTTATACCTATGTATGAAAGTTCGTGTGATTCACGACTGATTCTGGCGTCCACGTCGCCCCCTTAACGTCGGTCGTCCGATCGGCGCAACGGACGACCGAGATACGGCCACGCCAGCCCCAGATGCGGAGCTACTGTAACTCCCGAATTTCTACCAATCACCATGCGACACGTGTAATATAATCAAACTCTCCCCTGCCTCCCGTATCGCTCCCCTGGGGCGATACCGGGGGCGACCCCAAACCCTAAAAAAACCACCGCCGCCACTGCCTCCCCTCGCCGCCGTCGGCGGCGCGGCCGCCGGCGGCGGCACCCCGTCTCTCCAAAAGGAGGTGCGGGGCTGCTCTGCTCGCTGGAAGTTGGTGTGGCGCGGAGGCGCGGGTGCTGGGTGGAGATGGCGGCGCGGAGATCTGGCGGCGCGATGGCTCTCCTTCGAGCAGGTGCCGGCGCAGGTCAGGTGGTGGGTCGTGGTGGAGGTGGTGAGGATGCGGCGGAGCAGGTGCGGCGGCGGCGCCCTCTTCTGGGCGGGGTATGTGGGCCGGATCTCTGGGCTCGGCGGGCCGTGGCTTCTGCGCGCGGCTGCAGCCCCGGTGGTTCCGGTCGGGCTGAGCGCGGCGTCGCCCTGCGGGTGTGGTGGATGAGGCGGAGGTGGGCGGCTGTGGTGGCGGTGGTGCGGTGAGATGGCGATCTGGACCTAGGCGCGGTTTTGGCCGTGGAGCTTCTCCGGCCTGCTGCTCGGAGGAGAGGAGGGTCTCGTGGACCTCAAGTCGGCCGGCGATACCCAGGTATGGAGCTCCCAGTGGCCAGGAATGTCGGGTGGCGGTGTTGGGTTTGGTGCTGCGAGCGAAAGCTTAGTGCCAACTTTGTTGGCACCGACAACGACGACGCTCATGAGCGTCGTTCTCCTCGTTGGAGGCGTCGTCGTGCAGCTACCACCCCGACTACCCAAATGTTCTCCGGGCGAAAGCCAAAGATCTCTGTTTAGATCGGACGACGGCGTCGTCTCCGACGTCGCTTCCTCCTTGGAGGCGTTGTCTTGGAACCACCTTATATCCGCTTTGGTCGTGTGGTGTCTCCGTCAAGTGTTACCGGCCGGTGCGAGCTGTGCGGCGGGTTTGTGGTCGTGTTGGAGGTGGTCGGCCGTTCCATGACGTGCTCTTTGGTCTTGCCGGTTCACCATGTTTGCGGTCAGGTTTGAAGCTCTCATCGGAAGCCGGGTTAGCGAGTTTCACCTCGTTCCGTTTGTCACCCCTCCCTCCTTTGGGGGTGTCGGCGGATGGCAACCAGACGGCCAAGTTCATAGCATCCTGCTTGCTTGGTCAGATGAAGATGGAAGTGGAGGTCCTCCTGCGTGCTGGCTGTCGTGCTGACCCTTGTAGTGTCGTGGGTGCTGTTTGTTGTTGCTGTTGTTGCTGTTAGTGTAGTGTTGTTGTTGTGTTGTTGCTGAGGTTGTCGATGTTGCTGTTGTGCCATGCTTCGGCGTGTGCCGCTGTCCTAGCTTTGCTAGGAGATGTACGGTTTTCCGGCCTGGTTTCCCTCATAAACCGAGCCACTTGGCTATCAGCCTTTCTTCTATTCATAATGAAAAGCAGCTCCGACTGGTTTTCAGTCAAAAAAAAAAAAACCATGCGACACGTCGCCCGGTCGTCGGCCGGTGGCCTCTGGTTTCACCGGTCACCGTGACTATTTTGCAGAAAAGCCCCTTGCAGATCGAACTCGCGACTCGCAGTCCACGATTTAACGTTGCGACCCATTTGTGAATACGTAAAAGTTCACATGCTTTTTTGCAAGAACACCCAGCACAATTCCCCTTCCCCTTTCCCTTATCTCTCACGCGCGGCCCCGAGGTCGCTGCCTCCGCTCCGCTCCTCCCGGTCAGATCGACGAGCATGGGGAGGTGCGTCGTCGCACCCTCTCTAACCTCGCCAAAGGTCGCCTGCCGGAACACCGCGTCCGCACCGGAATCGTCTGCGCCGCGCTCGGCGACCACCGCCTCGCCGTGTGCGCACGCCGCCGGCGACGCTCCGGCGACTCAAAAGCGGCGGCACCACCCCTCCCTGGTAGCCCACGTCAAGCCGCGTCCAGCGCGCCCAGCCGCGCGTCCTGGCTCGCTGGGATTGGACGTCGGCGTCGTCATTTTTTTTTTGAATCTACTCATTTTACAAACGTCCAAATGATTCGAATCGGAAAAACGCCTTTGAATATTTCAAATTAGTGAATATTTGAAACAAATTAATGGTTACAACAGTCTTCTGTTGTAGATTCAGTTTCAAACATCATTTTGGCACGCCCATTTGAAGTTGTGTATGTCATGACGAAATGCAAGAGCTGCAGAATATAGAGCACTGTGACTTGCACCAGCAGGCATGGCTTCTCCAATCGTCCCCGATAACAGTGCCCACCAAACACCACCAGTATTCTTCTAAATATCACCATCTGTGTTGATCTTCAGAATTCCAAAAGAAGGTCAGCACCATTTTCCTTCTGATTGATGCTTGCTTCAGTATTCCAGCTCCTTTATTCAACTTAAAGCATTCATATAATAATTGATATAGGGGAAAATTTGATCAGAAGTTTTGAGCACAGAGCACATTCAAACTGCAGCTAATACTCTTTACGTCACCATGGCCTTGGATGCTGGATCTTTCATTGAGCAAGAGTTAACACAAAAATTAACCGAGCAGATTTCAAGACATAGTGGTGTACTTTGCAGAAAGACATTGATTATTTTAGAGAGGTTTGTGACTAACTTATTCTACTTTGCTCATATCCACTAAATAAGGATCATGCAACCAATGGTGAGGTCAAGGGCCATACTCACTGACAAATATTGAGTTGCACACTTTATTTTCTCTATGGAAACTAATTTATCGAGAGTTCTATATTAAGCACGACAAGGTTAAAGGATCATACTGGTGCCTACAAATTATCTTCTAATACTCAGGCCATGAAACACGAGCAAACATTATTTATGTCTCGCAACACATGACTTGCAGACTGCAGACTCTATTTCAAGTATTTAGCCAAAAACATGGTAATCTAAAGCCACAAGGTGGCACCTTTTCTGGAGGAGGTTAGCGGTGCCTATAGAAGTTGACCTCGTCGAGGGAGATGCAGGTTGTATTGGCGCAATTTTATCCGCAATTTTCTGACCACAGCTGAGACAGAAGGGGGCACAAGACATCAGCGCAGCGGCACCTCTGATGCCGACTGCGTTGACAACTGTTATGTGGTCGAAAAGGCGGTGCCAAATTGTCATATCCCCGGATTCGAGAGGCGCGGTGGGCGGCGAGAGACAGCAATTAAGGTGGCGTTTTGTATTGGATGAGGTGGTACACAATGAACACTTCCACGCACAACTGGCTGGTTGCACACGCATGAGTTGAATGCAGTTGCTTTGGAGGAAGATGCAGTCGATTGCAATTGTTGGACCTGAAGTTAGTGAAAATCATGGAGGTGGGAAGCATCATACCCTTCCGTTGAGTCACGTGCATCAGTAGCATACCTCAAACAAGAGCGCAGAGCGACAGTTGGGCGTCCGCCGCAGACCTCTTGTGAAACCGTTTGCCATCTAGCTCTCGCACCTCCTCCCCCTTCTGCAATAGCGAGAGAACGTCCATCAATCTCACCGGTGAATGGAATTAAATTAAGAACGAGGACACCGGTGAAAAGAATTAGATAAGTCACCGGTGAAAAGAACGATAACAGTAAGATGCCTTTTTTAGAACTCATGTTGTACACTTGCCCATGTACGTATGGAGGAGATAGCTTCATCAGATTCGCATTTTTCTTCATTTTCTCAAGGTCCTGAAGTATGAACAACACTTGTTAGACGAGCAAATATTTGTTAAGAGAATATTACAGCCAGTTCAGGTCATGAATTTACTCGAAATAATACTCTCAAATTGTTCAATGGGATTAAAATTTGTTCATACGCTGTCATTGAGGATAATTGACATGGAAAATTTCATTAGAAGCACAAAATACCGAGCATTTTACTCAAAGCAACCAAAAGAATAGATTTGGAGAAATTTACTCAGTTTCCATGCCAAAACTGCCTATGTTCATATAGTGAGGGAGAAAGATACCTCACCGGGCAAAAGAGGCGATTAATTGAATGAGACTCCATTAGTTTCTCTATGCTGTCTTTGTATAGCAAACTGGGCATACTTTGCTTTCTCAACTATTGTATTCTCCCGAAGATGCATCTCCTCATCTCATCATTTGTGAATAAAATTAGTGAGAAATTGCATGTCACAACTCTGAACTGTTTGGGCTCTTGAGTTCGGAGGGAAGAACAAGATCGTCAAGTCCTGGTCCCCTGCTACCTCCCAGATTCTGCTACTCTCAGGTTTTGTCCAAAGCTTCTTCCTCTCACGAGCACCATGTTTGCCTATGATAGATTGGGCCACACGAAATAATCATTAGCTCCATATAGTGCAAATAGCCAGACGATTATCTTCATAGATATGTACTGAACCTAAATCAGACGATTGGCTCCATGTAGCGCAAGAAATTGACTGTAGTGTGGAAATAATTACTGAACCTATACAGTGATTCACTTCTGAGCATTAAGTTTCAATCAAACCGCATATGGAAGTATGAAATTGTTTTCCGGTCTAAGATACCAATGAAAGTATGAAAGCATGGAAATCAATCTATTCATGGGAATCCTAGAAAATCAATCTAAGCATGAAAAAGAGTAGGCATTCATGTATCATCGACACATGGACAGAGGGCGCCCGCACGATGGCTGCAGGTTGCAGGGGCTGCTGGACAACCTCCACCCGACCATGGCCTTTTCCTCCTCGCCCTCCCCTCCTCTTCCTTGGGAGTCCTAGGAGCTGCGTCTACGGCGCTTGGGCAAAGCCGGTGCCGGGGACGTCACGGCATACTCGACTGGGTGGAGACGGGGAAGGAAGGGGAGGCCACGGGAACTGGCCTTCAACTCGGTGGAGAGCGAGGACAGGGGAGGAAGGGGAGGCCGCAGGACTTGGCCTCGAACTGGTCTAGCGGCCGCGGTGCAGATCTCCTGGTGGCACCGTGGCGGATGGAGGAACATCGGCGGTTGGGGGCGTGGAGGATGGGGGATGAAGCGGATGAGCTCCTGGCGGCGGCTACCGTGGCGTAGATGAGGGAAAGGTTGGGGGCGTGGTGGATTGGGCCAGACCAGATAGATGGGCTATCGCGACGAAGCGATCGGAGACACGGCAGAAATTTTCTGCCGGAGGAAAGTTTGTAGTACTTACGAACACTTATTTAAGATTTGGAGCGAACAGCTTTTTGAGAAATTTTTTGGGCCTTCCGCATGTAGAGAAGACTTTTTCTATCTTGTTTTCAAAAAAATGAAATATATATTACGAAATCTAAGGGAATGTACAACGGTTGATAAGACAGTCTTATCTTTAAACCTACCACGTATCATGGGTTATTTTTTAACTATATATTTACTACCAAATATCTCTAAATTTGTGGTGAGATAATTGTTACTAAGAGATGATCTCTTGGTTAAAATAAGACAAACTTCTTTTTCTTGTTTCTCTCTCCTCTAACTAAGCAATTATTTTACGTGGCATTGCTAAGGTAAAACCATTGTACATTCCCTAAAATAGGTACAAGTATGTTAAGAAATTCAAGTCCAAATACACTAAAAATAGAAGTACTATGAAGTACAACTATCCTTATAAACAAATTACAAGTGAAAAACGGGAGTATGAGTACACTAAAAATCAAAATACTAAGAAATATTACTATTCTAGTTTGTGAAAATCTATCATATGGGTTTAGATCTCGGTTCCTAATGGTGAATTTGTAATTCGGACGAGCATTTTCAAATAATTTTGTTCCAAATTTTATCTCTCAAATAAACATAAATTGCATTTTCCGACCCTCTTGTGTCCTTTTTCCCACATCCTCTGTTGGCAGTGATTTCGGACATCTTGCGCTATAATTTTTTCCTTTTTGGGTACTCTAAAAATATGAGTGTGTATATTTTGAAATCCTTGAGACTTGTTGGATAGATCATGCGGTCGTGGACAAGCACAAGCCATGCATGGTTAGAGCCTCTCTCTCCTATATAAAACCGGTTCCTAGTTCCACCTAGAAGTGAGTGCTACTAAGTTTGTCGAGTGCAAATTATTGTCGCTCGGTGACAAAGTAAATAATAATGTACGGCTGTATTTTGTTTAGCCTAAAATTGTTGACACACATTTGAAGCTAGGATATCTAGGATTTGTGTCTGAAAAATATTGGCATATACAGTTTAATTTTTCATTAAGAAAGCCAAATCGGTAAATGTTTTAAGTCCTATTCACCCTCACTCTAACCCAATATTTGTCATTCGAACCATTAAGAAAGAGCACCATTTCTTCACGAGGGGACGACATTCACCAAGAAAAACCTACCATTTTTTGCAGTTGCAAAACCCTAACCCTATCTTGACGGCAGATACGTCCCTGACAAGAACGTTTCATTCAGTAACCAAGGTTGATTTTGGATAGTGAAATGCGTTCAAAACATTAGTGGCACTCTGGCTACAAAGTAACTAATCTTGTACTTGCTATATTTTGTTTGTCCCTAAGTTATTGGCACCATTGTTGAAGCTAGCATATTTAATTTAATTCTGCATTAAGAAATCCAAATCAACAAGAGCTTTTAGTCCTTTCATTCTCCCTCTAACCGCAATCTTTCTCATTTCACAAACCAACGGCAAGAAAGAGCATGGTTTATTGATGGTGGGACGACAACCACCAAACAACCTATCAATTCATGTTGTTACACGACCCTACATGTAAGCAACCCTATCTTCATAGCAGATGTGTCCTTGTCAAGATCGTTTTCATCCATAAGAAATTGGATAGTGAAATGCTTAAAAAAATGTCCACAGGCTTGAAACAGAGTAACTGATCTTGTACTACTTGTTATATTTTGCTTAGGCTCAAGTTGTTGGCGCACATAATTGAACCTAGCATATTTAGTATTGGGACAATTGCTTCTGTGCCCTGATTGGCTCTACTTTATCCGTCTGTGTCATACCCGCGTAGTTTCTCTCGTCTGTGCCTTGGATGGCTCGGAAATCGGCCAAACGCTTTGTTTCCCTCTGGTAACCGTCACTTGGCCTGACTGGTGGGGTCGGCTTGTCTCGGCTCGGTTGGGATTTTCTGGGGTCGGCTAGTGGGGCCGGCACTTTGACCTTAGATGTGGGCCCAGCGAAGTGCATGCACCCCGTCCCACTTGAATGCATGCGGCCGTACATGCGCGTCCATGCCATTCCACATGTGCTCGCCGCGCCTTCAATGGCGTGCCCCCTGGCTGGCAAAAGCTGCCTCACCGCCTACACTGCCGGACCGGACGCGCATCTGCTCCGCCGTCCTCGCGTCTCTCTTGCCTACTCTATCCTGCTGCAAGATGAGCAGTCTGGAGCCGAATCAACACTAGTGGAAAAAGGCTTATAGGTGGGATGCTTGTTTGTGGCGCACTCTCAGCGCATGCGCCACAAAAGACATTTAGTGGCGCACCATACAAGTGCGCCACAAACATCTGTGGCGCATGAAATAAAAATGCGCCACTGAAAACAGCGTTTTTGTGGCGCACCATCAAGAATGCGCCACAGAAATGTGGTGGTCCCCGCCAGGCAGGTCGAATTTGGAAATCCGTGGCACTTTCTGTGGCGCACCAGGCACATGCGCCACAGAAAGTTGACAGATATGAGACTTTTCGTGGCGCATGCGGCTGCGTGCGCCACGGAAATATTAGATCTAGGTTTATATTTATTAACTTCTTCTCTCTCTCATCCCTCTCACTTATCCTTGCACGCGCCCACGCCCGCGCCTCCTCCGAGCGCCGCCGCCCTCACCTCCTCCAAGCGCCGCCGCCTCATCCCGCCGCCGCTCCTCCCGCCTCCACGCACGCCTCCGCCCGCACGCCTCCTCCCGCACGCCTCCTCGCCGCCGCCCGCGCGGCCACCGACGGCCTCGACGCCGCGCCCCGCCACCCCGCGCCTCGCCACCCAGCGCCGGCCCCGCCATCGACGGCCTCGACGCCGGCCCGCGCGCCTCACCACCCCGCGCCTCGCCACGACCGCCGCACCCAAGGTGTTTGCCCAAATTCCTAGCTAAGTGAATTGTTGCTAGTTTTAGGGATGAATTGTTGCTATGTGTTCCTGCCATTTAGTTTAGGGATGAATTGTTGCTATATTATTGTTCTTTATAATGCTCGGTGGAACCATTAGAATGCCTCTTGATAGTGATGACCAATTAGAGTCATGACATTGATGTGTGGTCAAGAATGAACAACATTGCAGCTCCTGCTCCGAAGTTGCAATGGAGGACACGTGTATAGGTCCATCGGATTTGGCCATCTCAATTCTACAGTTCAAAATTTGTTAAGTTCTAACAAGATGTTAAATTGTAGGGTTCTAGCACAACCATAGTTTATTTGTCACCTATAAATAGAAATAGCAGGAGCTCTTGCCGATGATTCCTGTTATAGAAACATGTACTCAGAATCCGGCCGATGATTAGAAAAAGGACTAAGTGAACCGCAATTGGATATATCCAACCAAGTACACTTCACAAACGTTTGAATTGTGCAACTACTTGGTTGGATACAGCCAATTGTGGTTTTCTTCCAGTGCCTATATTATGAGGCCTACCCTAGTTTTTTGTTGTCTTTTTCCAGTGCACACAAATTTGTTTATTTATCATCTGTTAGTCTGATTTTGTTGGCTTAGTTTAAGATAACTACTTTTGGCCGATGATTACATGGTTGCACGTTGCATATACCTTCAGGGAGGTGTGAGTGAACCATGTTGTCTGAACATATATGCAGTGTTCATTCCACGTTGTTCGATTACACCATCCCTGAAGCAATTCCATATGAGTCCTTACTTGTTTTTGTTGAGTGCTTTTTAACTTGCCGATGATTCAAATGTTTATAGTTTTGTATTCGATCTCTAGGGATGCCGATGATTAAAATGCTATGACACCGTGAGATCTATAGGTGTGGTGTTAGTGAGGGCTAGTGGAATACGACCTGATGTGCACGAATACACATTTTCTGCATCCCACTGGACTAACACCATCTCGGACCATTTGTGTTCCAGCCTAAGTATGAGGCAAGATTTTTTAGTTGACCCAATTCCATTTCTAAAATTTGTTTATTTATCATCTGTTAGTCGGATTTTGTTGGCTTAGTTTAAGATAACTACTTTTGGCCGATGATTAGATGGTTGCACATTGCATATATCTTCAGGGAGGTGTGAGTGAACCATGTTGTCTGAACATATATGCAGTGTTCATTCCACGTTGTTCGCTTACACCATCCCTGAAGCAATTCCATATGAGTCCTTGCTTGTTTTTGTTGAGTGCTTTTTAACTTGCCGATACTTTTCAGTTGACCCTACTTCATTTGTAAAATACCGATGATTAAAATAATGTGGCGCGCTGTATGATATCCTGATAGTTTGTTGAACCTTGTATCATGCACACATATAAGTTGTGTGCCTCCTACTTGGTTCAACAAAGTTATCAGGATTCCTTGTGTATTTCGAAGTATGAGGTATAATTTTTTTAAATCTTGTTTTGTCTATAAGTCTTACTACAATATCGATGATTTGTTTATATATGAGGCAAGCTATGAGTCTTGACCTACTTCATTTAGAATTTTTATTTACATGTCACCATTAAGCAAGTTTAATGTGCTTTACTAACCGTTGAACCTCCTCTTGTGTAGACGATGCCGCCGCGCCGCCGCGGGTCGTCCGGCTTCCGCGGTGTTCGGGAGCGGCCCAACGGCACCTACTACGCCGAAATCCGTGTCGGCGGATTCCGGCAGACCCTCGGGACGTACGCCACGCCGGAGCAGGCAGCGCGCGCATACGACGCGGTCGCGTGGCGTTTCCGGCGCCCGCGGAGCGAGCTAAACTTACCGGACTGCTCGAACATCGTTGAGGCGGAGTTCCTCGCGCCACGGCCAACCCTCCTCACCAACGAAGATCGTGACCGCCACCGCCAGGTGCAGCGCCGGATCGCCACCGCCGAGAACGACGAGGAGCTGATGCGTCGGTGGAGGGAAGAGTTCCCGGACGACGTCGCCGACGAGGAGGCGTTCTTCAGGAACCGAAGGGAGCAAAGGAGGGCAGACCGGCGCCGCCGTCGGGAGGCCGCCCAGAGGGAGAGCGAGGAACACTGGGACACCGATGATGACAGGTGGTCCGACTTCTTCTAAAACACCAACTCCGACGACGAGTAGTTTACTCGTGCGACTTGTTCTAGGTTCTAGTTTGTAATATATAGCTACTTGTTCTAGGTTCTCTACTAATTGTAACAGCGACTTCTCTACTCGTGCGATTTCTGTGTATTTGTTCTGTTTTAATCTAATGTGTCAAATATATCATTGTTTATAATATATCTGGATAAATCCTGTATATATAGCTATTTGTACAGCACGGGAAAAATAAATCAAAAATTGCTGGTTATATTCTGTGGCGCACCTGCAATCCATGCGCCAATGATAAATGTCTGTGGCGCACTAGGAAGGATGCGCCACAAAAATGTTGCACTTTCTGTGGCGCACCGTGGGGGTGCGCCACAGAAATATAATTTAGTGGCGAGATTTATGTGGCGCACCCCCCATTTTCCTGGGTGCGCCACAGAAAGGCTTTTTGGTGCGCCACTAGTAGCTCTTTTTCCACTAGTGCAATGTCCGGTCGCCATTACTGCCGTCTAGACCGCGACGCCGTCCAGACCGCTCCTAACATTAAAAGGAGCCATCTCCTTGCCCATTGCGCTCACAAATCCCCTCTCCCACTTCTAGACACCTTCGCCCAGTCCCTCATCTCACCATGCCTCGTGGTGATGGCAGCTCCACTCCCAGCTCGAACCGCCGCCGCCGCCACGTCCCCTATCCTTGGTTTCTTGAAGCAAGCGAGGGAAGCGGCATGGGGCGTGGGCGTGCGCGTACTCCTCCAAGTTCGAGCAGCAGGCGAGCGGGAGAAGCGGCATGGGACAAGGAGTCCCCAAAGGGCAGGGGCAGGGGCAGGGCCATTGCTCCCGATCCCATTCCTTTCATTGATCTGTCCGACGAGGACGACGAGGACGACCAGGGTATGGACTGGACCATGGCCTGGAAGGAGGAGGCCACGGAGGTCCTGGACCCGGGTTTGGCCTGGGCCATGGCCGACCATAAAGCCTTGGAGCTGGCCAAGCATTCCTCCGCCGAGCAGGAACGGCTCAAGATCTCCTCGGAGAGCGAGGGGAAGAAGAAGGACATGTGGTCGGCGTCGAACAGCATCGCCCCAGAAGAGGTCGATGCCAAGGGCAAGGCCGAGTCGGTGGAGGTTTCCGATGACGAGGACGAGTGATAGTCCATTTTAGTTATTAGTTGCTTTATTAAGGGCAATTCCCAATTTAGTTATTAGTTGTTGATCTATTTTATAATTTAGCAAGGACAAGTCCATTTTGTACTACCATGAAATTTGGCAATGGCCTTGTGCTTGACGTTTTCAATTGTGTGAGTAAATCCAATCCACTTCAGTTTGCAAAGTTTGCTTAGAAATGGGGCCGTTTACCCTACCTTTGGAGCTCATTTGAAACACATTTTTCAGCGAGTCCACCATTTTTTTTAGAAATGGGGCCGTTTACCCTACCTTTGGAGCTCATTTGAAACACATTTTTCAGCGAGTCCACCATTTTTGCTTAGAAATGAGGCCGTTTACCCTACCTTTGGATCTCATTTGAAACACATTTTTCAGCGAGTCCACCATTTTTCTTAGAAACGGGACCGTTTACCCAACCTTTGGAGCTCGTTTGAAACACATTTTTCAGCGAGTCCAAGCTCATTTGAAAATTTATATGGATTCAAGCTAGATTTGAGCAAGCTCATGGCTATCCCCATTTGGTTTGCCAAAATCCCCATTTAAGTTACGATGACGGGTAACAGCCAAAATCCGCATTTGGTGTGCCAAAATACCCATTTTGTGTCACTGAGTCAAATGGGGGTCGGCGAGCCAAAATCCCAGTTGGGTCCGCCGTGGTCCACTTGTCAGCGGGTGTACAGCCCTTGTCCTACGCGCGCGTCCAATCATATTGCAGAATGAGCTTCTCGCGGATCGCCCCGAGTCTGCGTGCAGATTCCTTCTAGAGGAAATCGGACGGTTGCAGTTTAACCGACATTTGAAATGAGCTTCAAATATTCAAAAAAATCAAAAAAAAGGAAAATCATGCGCACATAGTCGTATTATGTCATATACTAACGACTCAAGTTGAAAAACATGGTCTACATACATTCAAAACGAGAAGGGCATGCATCTCATGTGATATTGCATAACTCAAACTATACGGTCTAAGGTTAGAGAGAAGTGGTTTTGGAATTGCAATATGAAAATTTCAAAAACCTCACAACAGTTTCATTTTGGAGTGACTAAGAAGGATCCATGCTTAGTTTTTCATTTTCACGTTTTAAACTTGTTTAAATGTTGGTCAAACTTAGGTTTGATCGAATTTGAAATAACCATAATAAATTAAAAAATTATCGAAAAATTGAAAAACCGACGCACATAGTCGTATTATGTCATATACTAACGACTCAAGTTGAAAAACATGGTCTATATACATTCAAAAGGAGAAGGGCATGGATCTCATGTGATATTGCATAACTCAAACTATGAGATCTAAGGTTAGAGAGAAGTGGTTTTGGAATTGCAACATGAAAATTTCAAAAACCTCACAAAAGATTCATTTTGGAGTGACTAAGAAGGATCCATGCTTAGTTTTTCATTTTCATGTTTTAAACTTGTTTAAATGTTGGTCAAACTTAGGTTTGACCGAATTTGAAATAACAATAATAAATTCAAAAATTATCGAAAAATTGAAAAACCGACGCACATAGTCTTCATATGTCATATACTAACGACTCAAGTTGAAAAACATGGTCTACATACATTCAAAATTAGAAGGGCATGTATCTCATGTGATATCGCAAAACTCAAAATATGAGTTCTAAGGTTGAAGAGAAGTGGTTTTGAAACTGCAACATGATAATTTCAAAATACTCACAAAAGTATCATTTTGAATTGACTAAGAATGGTTTAGGCATAGTTTTCGCCCAAATTTTACACAAATGTGCGCCAGAGCACGCCGTGTCGCGCTCTGAGCACGCCATGGCGCGTCCAGAGTGTGCACTTAAGGTGTTCGACAGAAGTACAATTTGTCTACACACGATTCAAGTTGATAAACAAGGTCTACACACGTTCAGATTGCGTAACTACACAGAGCGCGCATTGTGGGTGCCAGTTCACGTCCATTTTGTGTCCAGATCGCGCTTGGTGTGTTGACACGGATGCACCGACGCATATTTGCACGTAAAAAGAAGATTAAATCGCGTCAATTCTCGCAAAAAAAATGCTTCTGATACGTGTAGATGTCTCACAACGTCTCCAACTGCATTAAATTTGACCATAACGACGACGCACATCAACTGTTCGACACTTGTACTCGACACGTCTAGGGGCACCAGATGACATGGTAAACATTTACAGGCATGTCAGTTCGACTAGACGTGAAGCGCGGTCACACGATGTCATCATTGCGAATATAATCTGTAAATTGTGTTGTCATGTTACACTGCGTTGGCAAGAAAACGAGGCGATGCGCCTGTTCGGTGCCCCAAGCGGTTATCGATCTACGCGCCGGCGGGAGTGAATTCATCACTATCCTTCACAAATAAAAACCCCAATCCCATTGCATTGCGGTTCACTCGCTCTTCTGCAGTTTCTCTCTTCTCCCCATTCCGAAAAACCTCAACCACCCCTGCTCTCCAATGGATGACTCTCCAATGGATCACTGGTGGCAGAACGAAGCCATCCCGAGCGACTCCGACGGCGAGGGGAACCCGATCCCGTGGTGGGATGAGAACCACCACGCCGGCGGCTCCGGCACCGACGATGACGGCGAGGGCGACGAGGAGAGCCAGGACGGCGCCTCCGACCCCGACGACTCCGACGACGACGACCATGACGGGTCCGAGGAGGAGGACTCGGACCCGGAGTTGGTGAAGGACGACGAGGAGGAGGACAATGAGGACGACGACGACGAGGAGGAGGAGGAGGAGGAGGACGACGACGACGAGGAGGAGGAGGATTACGACTCCGACGATGACGACGAACCGCCGGCCAAGAAGCGGCGCGTGTAGGTCGAAGCCGACGTAGTAGCAGTAGTGCATTAGTTGCACTGCTGATTAGTAGTAGTATTAGGCCGCCGCCGGCGTAGTAGTATTAGGCCGCCGCCGGCGTAGTAGCAGTGCTGCATGCACTGCTAATCTTTTGTAATTTCTTTTGTAATCTTAATATAATCCTATTCAAGTTATAAATCGATTTTCAATTAGTAGTAGCCGTTTCAATTCTAGTTATAAATTGAATTTCAGTTTTCAAATCGAGTTATGAATCCTATATTATAAATCAATTCGAGTTATAAATCGAGTTTCAATTAGTAGTAGTAGCAGTTTCAATTAGTAATAGCAGTTTCACTAAATAATGACATACTAATCAACGAATTGTCAGTTATTTCGGTGTTAATTCAGTTAATTCAATGTTAACTCAGTTAATTCAGTTAATTCGGTGTTAACCACGTGTTAATTGGGGCCGAGATATCCCTTCATGTCCCCACTTGAGACTCGCTTCCTGTCCCCACTTGAGCCGACCCCAGGAAATCCCAACCGAGCCGCGACAGGCCGACCCCACCAGTCAGACGGTTACCAGAGGGCAACGGAGCGTTTGACCGATTTCCGAGCCAAACGGGGCACAGACGAGAGAAACTACGCGGGTATGACACAAACGGATGCACAGAAGCAATTGTCCCTTTAGTATTTGCGTCTGGAAAATTTATGCTTAGTTTATAAATCTGGCGCTAAGATAGCCAAAACCCTAAGAGTTTTTAGTCATATTCACCCTCCATGTAACCGAGATCTTTGTCCATTCACATAAAACTTTAAGAAAGATCATCGTTTCTTGACAACGGTTGGACGAAAACCACCACGAAATATGTCATTTTTAGCGGCCGCACGAACTACATGAAAGCAACCCTATCTCGACCGCAGATTTTCCAACTTGAGCAAGGAGGGAAAAATAATAGGAGGGGCTAATTTAACGGTTTTATATTTTACTACTATAAGAAATGATTTGGGATTTTGATGAGAATATGCCTCAAATTTTTGAGTTGAAAATGCATTAACGTAGTAATAAAAAGGAAGTTTTAGATGACATTTCTCGGATGGAACATAATAAAGCTCCAAAACCAAATGGGTTCCCGATTGAGTTTTATCGGAAATTATGAGAGATGTTATCAGGGATGACTTGATGGCTTTGTTTGCACAGCTACGGACAACTTATTTACCATTGATAAAATTGTTACCCAAAAAGAGGATGCAAATAGAATTGAGAAGTATTGACCAATTTGTCTTCTAAATGTCATTCAATTTGTCTTCTCAATGTCGTGTTCAAGATTCATACCAAAGTAGAAACTAAGCTACTTAGCTTCGTTGCTCACAAAGTTGCGTGCCCAAGATAATTTTGTTTCATCATCGGAAGACATAGTCTAGAGGGAGTTATCGTTCTCCACGGGACCATTCATGAAATTCATAGAAAAATGGATGTGGTCTTATTTAAGGTTGACTTAAAATGCCTATAATAAATCCATGTGGTCGTTTTTGTGACAAAATTTCGCATGAAAAGATTTGAACCAAAGTGGTGTGAATGGATTTCCAGGTTTATTCAGGGGGTAGGCGTTGGTATTCGAGTGAACTAATGATGATATTGGTAATTATTTAATTTTATTGAGCATGCCCATGAGAAGGAGGTGAACAAGCAACTATTTTTTTTCTTTTTGAACAATCGAGATAAACTTTCATAAGAGCAAAATTTATTGCTTTGGCAAAGCTAAGTACATAGAGGATAATTATCGACATAATTGGGTGTGAGGTCACTTAACTTCCGTTTTAAACCTTGCCATTCGTAATCATCACAGGAAAATATTTGAACAAAGAATGGAAACTAGATGAATATTTCTTTGAGCTTAAATTGGGATCTTGGATATGTAAGATGATCTCATATGGAGATCGCATTGTCTGAATCAATTCCATTGCAAGGTTGCAAATGTTCTTACCATCCTTCTTTAAAACCGACCAATAGGGTCATATGTATTCTGAATGCACTCGACTGATAGTGATTATTTGGGCTATCTTCAGCCAGGATGGCTGGTGGCATACTAAAAAAAGACTATGTGGTTAGAGTTTTTTTTGTCTTTTGTGAGCTGGTTTTTATCTTCACTTTGTGTGATTGATGAGTTGTACTCCCTCCGTCTATAAAAGAAGGTCACAAGTTTATCCAAACTATCCTTTTATAGACGGAGGGAGTATAAGATAACAATGTTTTAAACTATGCAATGAAGAAAGGATGTGTGCATCGTGTTTTGATGCAGGATGTCAGGACTTTGTTTCCTTTTTCAAAAACAAAACCGACGACATATGTGTCACCTTCAAGTACGTTTCGTCCCGTCAAGAGAAAAACGATCTTTAGTAGTGAAATGCTTAACATACACTTGATAAAAATCAAACGTAACAACATACATACATATTTATAAATGTAACTTAAATAATAGGAAATTGTAGTTACATTTTGATACAGTTGCACCTTTGCATTTCGGCGATCTTAGGATAAGTCCTTCCAAACCCGTCCACAAAATCTTTTTTGTTACGTACTGCAAGAAAATCCTTTTAGTTGTCAATCCTTTCTTTAGCCATTCATAATCGCCGACAATGAAAAACAACAAGCAGCTGGATCCGAGTCAGCAATTCCAACAAATGCATCCTCATCATCTAAGAAATCATTAGCTCGTGGTTCGTGATCAATCGGTGACGGGGTAATTTCGTCCAGCCACCACTCCATACAACCTCTTCTTATACCATTGAGAATCACGATTAATTGGTTAATTCTACGCTTATAAGCTAACATCTTCTGTCACACTGAAAATCAACGCTTCAAAAATGTTTTCCAGTAGCAGTATAAAAACCTGAGCGTAGCCGTGCTCGAGCTCTCGTTTCCCGCAATTCTTTCCTTCTTTCACATTCTTGTTAGTCGTTCTTTTGGTAGTAGAACTTTTTCTCAGGTAGCCCGCTTCCTCTTTTCCTTGTTTGTATCGCCGTCTTCTTCCTTTTACCGACGGAGGATCTTTAAAAAGAGGTTGAGGAATCGACCGCCGTGCAACAGATATCGCAAGAATTTAGGAACATAACTCAGTTTCGGGGAAGGAGTTTGTTTCGAGAGATGGCGTTGAGCGAGGATTTGGAAGACGGCCGATGTGCGGGTCGTCACGTCCGACGGGACCACCATCGCCGCGCACTCCTCGGTTCTTGTAAGCGATCGAGGATTATCTCTTCTGCCGTTCGTTGTCAAGTTTGGGTGGATGCCGGTGCTAACTTTATTTGATGGTGCTCGAAGGCGTCGGCGTCGCCGGTGCTGGAGCGGATGATCGAGCTGGCAGCGCGCATCCGCATCCTCGGCGCCTCGACCGACGCCGTCTCCGCGTTCCTCCGCTTCCTCTACTCTCCTAAGAAGGGGACGGCCGGGGAATGGGGGGAGGCGGCGACCGGCGCTACTGGCGCTGGTGCACGCGCACCGGGTGCCGTGGCTGAAGCGGCAGGCGGAGGAGGCGGTGGCGGCGCGCCTGAATGCAGAGCGAGCCGTAGACGTGCTGAAGCTGGCGGGTCTCTGCGACGCGCCACGGCTGTACATGCGGTGTGCGCGCCTCGCCGGCAAGGACCTGGCCGCCGTCGAGATGTCCGAAGGCTGGCGCTTCGCGGCCCGCCACGACGCCGCGCTCCAGCTCGACCTGCTCCACCTCCTCAGCCTGTCAATGGGGAGTGGTGTGGGCTGGTGCGGGTTTGAA
Source organism: Poa annua (assembly GCA_026929855.1). Taxonomy (NCBI): domain Eukaryota; kingdom Viridiplantae; phylum Streptophyta; class Magnoliopsida; order Poales; family Poaceae; genus Poa; species Poa annua. Next base: position 45,605,819 of record CM049436.1, read on the forward strand.
CCCGCGGGTTGAACCCGTTTCTGAAGAAGTAAATTCACACCAAACCGCACCGCCCCCACTCCTAAATCCTATCAGCCCACACCATTCCGCATCAGTTCGTGTGTGAAACCATTTAAATCCACACCGATCGAACCCACAGCTTAATCCGCCCCAAAAAATCCATTCCTACCCGCACCATTCTCAGGCTGACCTCCTCTAGAGAAAATTGCAAAAACCCACCACAATTGTACTTAGGGTTTCAAAAAACCACCATGTTTTCAATTTTTATCAAAAAACAGTAACAGTGGAGCAAAAAACACTGATCCATTACTTGACACGCATTTAAACTAGTTTCTGACCGGTGGGTCCCAGTGTCATGCCCATGTGGCAAGGAGAAGTGGTCAACGGGTACACTTATTTTTTATTAAACTTATAAGGTCTTTTATGTAAAAGTTCTGCTTTCTATCCAAGGGAATCCCACAGCCGCCGGCAACTCATCCCCATTGCGGCCGCCGCATACTCCCAGGAGGAGGCCGCGTGACCGCTTCCAGGTGATCCACGGGCCCATGGACGAGCTTGTCACCGCCGAGCCACCTGTGCCCGAGCACGTGCACGAGCGGATGCCGGCGGAACGGCGCCGCCGTGGATGCGGCGGACCACGAGCTGGACGGCAAGGATTCCTCGGGACGCGAGGGAGGACGGCGTGCACCGATGCGTGAGTTCTGGCCCAGGAAGCTTGCCGCGCCCCGAGCTCGCCGCGGCTGTGGTGACGCGAGCTCGCAGCCAGGAAGACGAGCGGTTGCGGGCGGCTCAGCCGAGCTCGCCGACGGAAGCTGCGCGCGCGGGGAGACCGGGAGGCGGCGGGGGCGGGTCCGTGGTGGCGCGATGTAGCCCGGGAAGGTGGGAGCGGCTGCAGGGGCGGGTCTACCGGAGGTCCCCGCCGCCAACGTTCTTGCTCCGGCCGCTCCCGCCGTGGAGGATGCCGGAGAAGCGGCTGACGGCGGCGCGTGCACGCCTGGCGCCGACCCGTACTCGCGTCGCCTGCGCATGCTCGACGGCCGTCCCCCACGCTCGCTCGCCCTCGACGCGCTCACCGCCGAGGATGGACGGAGGACAAGACAGCCGACCAGGGGCATCTCCGCGCTCGCCGGTCATGCCCGCGACCCTTCTCAGTGCAAGCCCTCGCGCCTGCTCTCCGCGCCCTCGGGCCGGGTCGCCGTGCTTGAGGCCACGCCCGCCTGCCGCATCGTGTTGCACGCTCGCCGGCCGCGTCGTGCTGCACGCTCGCGTCCAGGTCCAAGAGCAGGCCAATAGCCATCCAGAAGAGTGAGCATGCAGGTCCAAGACGGCGCCCTGGAGCGGCCGGAAAAGGGAAGGTGCTAGGGGATTTGGAGGATTAGCGACGGCGGCGGCGGGCGCCGGAGAAGGAAGGGAAAACGTTATGAAGGACTTTTTTGTAAAAATAAACCTGCCTTGTCGGCCTGACAAATTGGTCCACGGTTAGAAAGAGGCTTAACGGGCGTAAAATAGACAATCAGTGTTTTTTGCTCCACTGTTACACAATACTGGTGTTTTTTAAAAATTGAAAACATGGTAGTTTTTTGAAACCCTAGTCACAATTGTGGTGGTTTTTTACAATTTTCTCCCACCTCCACGACGCCGAACAGGTGCGCGCGCTGTTTCTTTGATCTGGCTGTCGATCAGTGTGTCACATTGTTTTCTCCTGAAATCAAATAAAAAATACTCCCTTTAGTTGACGTAGCAAGCATTCATGGCGTTGGCCAATTCGCACAATACAGAGATGAGCGCCGGTCCAACAGATTGTTCCTGCCTACCTAAGGCATACTGAGCTTATACATGGACACCGACCATCGCAGAGATGCAGAGACACTGATACACACGAGCTCCACTGAACATAAATCCGTGTTTCTGACGTACAGTATATATGTTGCCAGAGGAAGAAGCGATGGGATCGGGAGCGGACGTCCCAGGCCATGTACCGGCAGCTCAGCGACGCCATGGCCTCCCTGGACTGCGCCTTCAGCGAAGCCTCCCCGGCCCCGTGCGACGACGACGTTGGCAGCGGGGGAGCCTGCACGGCGCGGCAGGGCGTCCTGCAGCTCGTGAGGCACTTGGCCGGTTGCGGCAACAAAGGAGGAGGCGGCGGCTGCCCGCACTGCAAGCGCATCTTACAGCTCCTCCGGCTCCACTCCTCCGTCTGCGACCGCGCCGCCACCAACGGCAAACCCTGCAGAGTCCCCTTGTGCAGGTAACGCAGCTTGATGAACTCGTAGAGAACGCAGCATCGTACTCACGCTAGGAGTCTTGGTCATGTCGCTGGTGTTCTGCGCCTCTACCCGCGGGGGACGTAGCTTTCGATCACGTTTAACTGGCGCGGCACTGACATTAATCTGAAATACCACCTAGCTATTCCTGAAAACCAAAGTTCCGACAGATATTGGTCACGATCTGAACACAAGAGACATGAACTTCAGTACCGGCTCACATCTTTGCAGCTGAAACAAGTTTTTTGTTTTCTTCGTCCAGCAATCTCAAGATGAAGATGCAAACACAGAAAGTGGACAAGACGTGGAGGCTCCTCGTGAAGAAGGTGGCCAGGGCTGGGGTCATGGCTACACTGGCCAACAGGGAGGTGCCGGAGATCGTGATCAAGTCGTGGGCTAAATACAACAGCGGCCGCAACAGGAGTAGAGCAGCCAGATTCAGATAGTAGGAAAATATGCAGTCAACGATACCGGGACGTATTCCTTCTGGAATCAGGAATACCGAGGTCTTGTTTGCTTCTAACGCGTTTGAGTGTATTTCAGGGGATTCGAGGGGATTATCGTAGATTTCTGAAAATTCCCAATAGGCCGTTTAATTACGACGCCTGTTTTGGATGGGCTAATACCGAGATATTTCTCACCCAGGGGAGGCCTCGATTTGGCTGGACTCCGCTAAGCAAAAGTTGTCTGTGGTTGAGGATGCGGAAATTTTCAGAAAAAAGTTTCCCTTTGCGAAGAAAACTCAGCGAACCGTGGCGTGATGACAAGTGTCAGCTTCTCACTTCTCACGGTCCCCATGGGTGATTAAATACGTGACAAGTGGCATCATGAGAGAATTTTGGTGGTATTTCTGCTTCTTCGCGGGAGGGTTGTATGTGCATTTATTTTGAGATTCATTTAAAAAAATGAAATATCTTAAGAACCATTTATCCGAATTACGAACCGTTTTCATTATTGAACTCCTCGCGTCAAGATCTTCAAAACTAGATCCCATGTTGATAGGTTCGACGAACTTTTTTTTACTTTCGAATGTGTGTAGTCCGTACAACAGAATCTGTTTAGTTGTACATACAACTTTGTATGTGTAGTTTTACGTACAACCTCAGTGAGTTGTACGTACAACCCGAGTTTGTGTAGTTGTACGTACAAACTGAGTGTAATTTTACGTACAACCAGATCTGTGTAGTTGTACAACTTGAGTCATGTAATTGTGCGTACAACTCGATCGGTAGCTGTACTACCTATGTCTGTATAATTTATACTTACTATTGTGTGTACTTTGTATAACTCGCGGGTATCGTGCACGCCTATACGCGGGGGCTTTCTTTCTATACGCCACACGGTATGCCTTGTATACGCGGGGGCCTTCGTGATTCTACGGGGTTGTACGCACCGCGGGGGCTTCGTAATCGCAGCCTCGCGCGAGGCCGGTACGTCGGCAAACGCGGGGCTTCGTAGCTGCCTCCGCACGCATGCTTACGTGGCCGAGTCTCGGGCCGTTTGATGGACCTTTGCGAAGGCCATCCTTTTTCTAGTCGCACCCTGATGATGCGCTTCACTATGGTTGTTTCTCTCCTCGTGGGAGCCGTTGCCCGTCGCCGCAGCTTGTTGCCACGTCCGCCCTTGAGGGCGAGGACATAGGCGAGATCTTGGCCCCAGTGATTCAGGAGTCGTGTGAGGATTCATCTATTATGTCTCCGACGGAGTTCAACTCGGTGGAGGATTTGACGATGGCCTTGACGTGTTGGATTCTAACTCTGAGACTCTTTTTGCTAAAGAGCTTTGCGATTTACTTGCCTGTCTAGGGGCGACTAGTCCTGGATATGGCAAGGATATTGCTGGTGTCTTGGCAGGGAATGCTTCAGAAGATCTAATAAAAAAGGTGGAGAAATCTCTGAAGACGGTTACTATCTGGGGTAAGAGAAGAAAGAGGGGAATAACAAAGAAACTTTCGACTGATACGTGATACTAGAATTGTTGTCAGATCGCGGTTGTTATAGGTAGAGGGAGGTTGTTGCTTGCCTTATATGTTGCTCTTTGTGGTTGTGTGGCCTTCTCCATGTGGACATGTGGTGTTGATGTGTGTTGTATGGTTTTCGTTCGGTTTCTTCCACCAATAAACCGGACACCTTCTTCTTAATTAATGAATAAGGCAAAGCTTTTGCCTTAGTTAAAAATAAAACACTAGTCCATTCAAGTGTATTGGGATGAAAGAATATTTGTGGAGATTTGAGATGATTGGGTGAGATGAAAGATTTCACCAAATCCGCTCTCATCCCCAATCTATTTGGGATGAAATTACACCATATTTTTCTTTAGATAAAGGAAGTTTATACTTAAAAGGTTTAAGCATTACGTTCAGCCTCGACATAATTAGGACACGCACAGTCGTCACGAGTTTAACAGTACTGAAAATAAAAATAGACGTACTACATATCAAAATGAGAAATTGTATGGTTGAAATTACATCCTACTATTAAACGAGGCCTGGAGCATAAATATGCTCTCCCCGTACCATAGTACCCCCATCGTGTATGGTCCAGTTCTACCAAATATTGCTTGAATTCCGCGCCTCATCTGGATGCGAACCATGGTTTTGGTTACCGGTCGGGAAATCCGGTTATCGTGCGTTAACCGGAGGTCCTGAGCACCCGCGGGAAATGGCCATACCGGTATAAAAATCCCGATTTTTTTAAATCTTAACGAAAACTTGCAGTAAATGGTCATATTAGGAACAAAAAAAATTGTATTTTCAAATTCATCCGATAACCGGTCGGGATTTTCCGGTTCCGAAAATCCGACCCTCCTCGGGAAAATTTTCCTACCGATAACCAAAACCTTGATGCGAACACATATATAGTACTCCCAGTAGTGATGTTTTGCGAAGAGTTGAGACGTTGCTTTGGCCCAAGGCAACGCAGTGATCGCCTCGTTTGACTTGAAGGACCACGGCAGGGATAAAGATACTTCGGGAACAAGAGGAGTAAAAGGACCACGACCATGTGAGAGATTGGTGAGCACAAGCCTCGTGCTGTGGGCTTAAGACCCCGAGATATCACCGACTTTCTCCCAGAGTCCCAGTTACAAAGACTAACTGTCGCTATGAAGATTATTGATGATTAAGCACACGCTACTTGCTCTGTGGATTCATCGATCCAGCTCTGTGTACTACGATAGATCAATTACGCATAGGTACTGATCGGTATGAAACTATTCACACGCTGCTATGGGCTTTCAGATTAGTGTTGTTTGCTTGTTTCACTTTAGAGTTCAGACAGGTACCGACATAGCAAAGCGGCTTCTTCCATTGAACCATCAAAGATGGCGAAACAGCCTAATGGACCATGAAGCTACAACTACAAGACACTCCTTACAGAATATAGCTAAACATACATCATTTATACTCCTATAACTGCATACTAATACCTCTGTTTCACAATACAATACGTTCTGGCAAACTGTTTTAGCTGGCCATAACGTCTTATATTATGGAACCAAGGGAATATCATATTGATATATGATCATAAGCTCATAACCTTAATATATATTGGTCAAGGAGGGACAAAATTTGTGTGCAGATCCATCAGAACTTCACACTATTGACCAAATTAAGAGATGAGCACGCCATGGCGCGTCCAGAGTGTGCACTTAAGGTGTTCGATAGAAGTACAATTTGTCTACACACGATTCAAGTTGATAAACAAGGTCTACACACGTTCAGATTGCGTAACTACACAGAGCGCGCATTGTGGGTGCCAGTTCACGTCCATTTTGTGTCCAGATCGCGCTTGGTGTGTTGACACGGATGCACCGACGCATATTTGCACGTAAAAAGAAGATTAAATCGCGTCAATTCTCGCAAAAAAAATGCTTCTGATACGTGTAGATGTCTCACAACGTCTCCAACTGCATTAAATTTGACCATAACGACGACACACATCAACTGTTCGACACTTGTACTCGACACGTCTAGGGGCACCAGATGACATGGTAAACATTTACAGGCATGTCAGTTCGACTAGACGTGAAGCGCGGTCACACGATGTCATCATTGCGAATATAATCTGTAAATTGTGTTGTCATGTTACACTGCGTTGGCAAGAAAACGAGGCGATGCGCCTGTTCGGTGCCCCAAGCGGTTATCGATCTACGCGCCGGCGGGAGTGAATTCATCACTATCCTTCACAAATAAAAACCCCAATCCCATTGCATTGCGGTTCACTCGCTCTTCTGCAGTTTCTCTCTTCTCCCCATTCCGAAAAACCTCAACCACCCCTGCTCTCCAATGGATGACTCTCCAATGGATCACTGGTGGCAGAACGAAGCCATCCCGAGCGACTCCGACGGCGAGGGGAACCCGATCCCGTGGTGGGATGAGAACCACCACGCCGGCGGCTCCGGCACCGACGATGACGGCGAGGGCGACGAGGAGAGCCAGGACGGCGCCTCCGACCCCGACGACTCCGACGACGACGACCATGACGGGTCCGAGGAGGAGGACTCGGACCCGGAGTTGGTGAAGGACGACGAGGAGGAGGACAATGAGGACGACGACGACGAGGAGGAGGAGGAGGAGGACGACGACGACGACGAGGAGGAGGATTACGACTCCGACGATGACGACGAACCGCCGGCCAAGAAGCGGCGCGTGTAGGTCGAAGCCGACGTAGTAGCAGTAGTGCATTAGTTGCACTGCTGATTAGTAGTAGTATTAGGCCGCCGCCGGCGTAGTAGTATTAGGCCGCCGCCGGCGTAGTAGCAGTGCTGCATGCACTGCTAATCTTTTGTAATTTCTTTTGTAATCTTAATATAATCCTATTCAAGTTATAAATCTATTTTCAATTAGTAGTAGCCGTTTCAATTCTAGTTATAAATTGAATTTCAGTTTTCAAATCGAGTTATGAATCCTATATTATAAATCAATTCGAGTTATAAATCGAGTTTCAATTAGTAGTAGTAGCAGTTTCAATTAGTAATAGCAGTTTCACTAAATAATGACATACTAATCAACGAATTGTCAGTTATTTCGGTGTTAATTCAGTTAATTCAATGTTAACTCAGTTAATTCAGTTAATTCGGTGTTAACCATGTGTTAATTGGGGCCGAGATATCCCTTCATGTACCCACTTGAGACTCGCTTCCTGTCCCCACTTGAGCCGACCCCAGGAAATCCCAACCGAGCCGCGACAGGCCGACCCCACCAGTCAGACGGTTACCAGAGGGCAACGGAGCGTTTGACCGATTTCCGAGCCAAACGGGGCACAGACGAGAGAAACTACGCGGGTATGACACAAACGGATGCACATAAGCAATTGTCCCTTTAGTATTTGCGTCTGGAAAATTTATGCTTAGTTTATAAATCTGGCGCTAAGATAGCCAAAACCCTAAGAGTTTTTAGTCATATTCACCCTCCATGTAACCGAGATCTTTGTCCATTCACATAAAACTTTAAGAAAGATCATCGTTTCTTGACAACGGTTGGACGAAAACCACCACGAAATATGTCATTTTTAGCGGCTGCACGAACTACATGAAAGCAACCCTATCTCGACCGCAGATTTTCCAACTTGAGCAAGGAGGGAAAAATAATAGGAGGGGCTAATTTAACGGTTTTATATTTTACTACTATAAGAAATGATTTGGGATTTTGATGAGAATATGCCTCAAATTTTTGAGTTGAAAATGCATTAACGTAGTAATAAAAAGGAAGTTTTAGATGACATTTCTCGGATGGAACGTAATAAAGCTCCAAAACCAAATGGGTTCCCGATTGAGTTTTATCGGAAATTATGAGAGATGTTATCAGGGATGACTTGATGGCTTTGTTTGCACAGCTACGGACAACTTATTTACCATTGATAAAATTGTTACCCAAAAAGAGGATGCAAATAGAATTGAGAAGTATTGACCAATTTGTCTTCTAAATGTCATTCAATTTGTCTTCTCAATGTCGTGTTCAAGATTCATACCAAAGTAGAAACTAAGCTACTTAGCTTCGTTGCTCACAAAGTTGCGTGCCCAAGGTAATTTTGTTTCATCATCGGAAGACATAGTCTAGAGGGAGTTATCGTTCTCCACGGGACTATTCATGAAATTCATAGAAAAATGGATGTGGTCTTATTTAAGGTTGACTTAAAATGCCTATAATAAATCCATGTGGTCGTTTTTGAGACAAAATTTCGCATGAAAAGATTTGAACCAAAGTGGTGTGAATGGATTTCCAGGTTTATTCAGGGGGTAGGCGTTGGTATTCGAGTGAACTAATGATGATATTGGTAATTATTTAATTTTATTGAGCATGCCCATGAGAAGGAGGTGAACAAGCAACTATTTTTTTTCTTTTTGAACAATCGAGATAAACTTTCATAAGAGCAAAATTTATTGCTTTGGCAAAGCTAAGTACATAGAGGATAATTATCGACATAATTGGGTGTGAGGTCACTTAACTTCCGTTTTAAACCGTTTTAAACCTTGCCATTCGTAATCATCACAGGAAAATATTTGAACAAAGAATGGAAACTAGATGAATATTTCTTTGAGCTTAAATTGGGATCTTGGATATGTAAGATGATCTCATATGGAGATCGCATTGTCTGAATCAATTCCATTGCAAGGTTGCAAATGTTCTTACCATCCTTCTTTAAAACCGACCAATAGGGTCATATGTATTCTGAATGCACTCGACTGATAGTGATTATTTGGGCTATCTTCAGCCAGGATGGCTGGTGGCATACTAAAAAAAGACTATGTGGTTAGAGTTTTTTTTGTCTTTTGTGAGCTGGTTTTTATCTTCACTTTGTGTGATTGATGAGTTGTACTCCCTCCGTCTATAAAAGAACGTCACAAGTTTATCCAAACTATCCTTTTATAGACGGAGAGAGTATAAGATAACAATGTTTTAAACTATGCAATGAAGAAAGGATGTGTGCATCGTGTTTTGATGCAGGATGTCAGGACTTTGTTTCCTTTTTCAAAAACAAAACCGACGACATATGTGTCACCTTCAAGTACGTTTCGTCCCGTCAAGAGAAAAACGATCTTTAGTAGTGAAATGCTTAACATACACTTGATAAAAATCAAACGTAACAACATACATACATATTTATAAATGTAACTTAAATAATAGGAAATTGTAGTTACATTTTGATACAGTTGCACCTTTGCATTTCGGCGATCTTAGGATAAGTCCTTCCAAACCCGTCCACAAAATCTTTTTTGTTACGTACTGCAAGAAAATCCTTTTAGTTGTCAATCCTTTCTTTAGCCATTCATAATCGCCGACAATGAAAAACAACAAGCAGCTGGATCCGAGTCAGCAATTCCAGAAAAATAGATGCAAAGCCAAATGCATCCTCATCATCTAAGAAATCATTAGCTCGTGGTTCGTGATCAATCGGTGACGGGGTAATTTCGTCCAGCCACCACTCCATACAACCTCTTCTTATACCATTGAGAATCACGATTAATTGGTTAATTCTACGCTTATAAGCTAACATCTTCTGTCACACTGAAAATCAACGCTTCAAAAATGTTTTCCAGTAGCAGTATAAAAACCTGAGCGTAGCCGTGCTCGAGCTCTCGTTTCCCGCAATTCTTTCCTTCTTTCACATTCTTGTTAGTCGTTCTTTTGGTAGTAGAACTTTTTCTCAGGTAGCCCGCTTCCTCTTTTCCTTGTTTGTATCGCCGTCTTCTTCCTTTTACCGACGGAGGATCTTTAAAAAGAGGTTGAGGAATCGATCGCCGTGCAACAGATATCGCAAGAATTTAGGAACATAACTCAGTTTCGGGGAAGGAGTTTGTTTCGAGAGATGGCGTTGAGCGAGGATTTGGAAGACGGCCGATGTGCGGGTCGTCACGTCCGACGGGACCACCATCGCCGCGCACTCCTCGGTTCTTGTAAGCGATCGAGGATTATCTCTTCTGCCGTTCGTTGTCAAGTTTGGGTGGATGCCGGTGCTAACTTTATTTGATGGTGCTCGAAGGCGTCGGCGTCGCCGGTGCTGGAGCGGATGATCGAGCTGGCAGCGCGCATCCGCATCCTCGGCGCCTCGACCGACGCCGTCTCCGCGTTCCTCCGCTTCCTCTACTCTCCTAAGAAGGGGACGGCCGGGGAATGGGGGGAGGCGGCGACCGGCGCTACTGGCGCTGGTGCACGCGCACCGGGTGCCGTGGCTGAAGCGGCAGGCGGAGGAGGCGGTGGCGGCGCGCCTGAATGCAGAGCGAGCCGTAGACGTGCTGAAGCTGGCGGGTCTCTGCGACGCGCCACGGCTGTACATGCGGTGTGCGCGCCTCGCCGGCAAGGACCTGGCCGCCGTCGAGATGTCCGAAGGCTGGCGCTTCGCGGCCCGCCACGACGCCGCGCTCCAGCTCGACCTGCTCCACCTCCTCAGCCTGTCAATGGGGAGTGGTGTGGGCTGGTGCGGGTTTGAACCCGCGGGTTGAACCCGTTTCTGAAGAAGTAAATTCACACCAAACCGCACCGCCCCCACTCCTAAATCCTATCAGCCCACACCATTCCGCACCAGTTCGTGTGTGAAACCATTTAAATCCACACCGATCGAACCCACAGCTTAATCCGCCCCAAAAAAATCCATTCCTACCCGCACCATTCTCAGGCTGACCTCCTCTAGAGAAAATTGCAAAAACCCACCACAATTGTACTTAGAGTTTCAAAAAACCACCATGTTTTCAATTTTTATCAAAAAACAGTAACAGTGGAGCAAAAAACACTGATCCATTACTTGACACGCATTTAAACTAGTTTCTGACCGGTGGGTCCCAGTGTCATGCCCATGTGGCAAGGAGAAGTGGTCAACGGGTACACTTATTTTTTATTAAACTTATAAGGTCTTTTATGTAAAAGTTCTGCTTTCTATCCAAGGGAATCCCACAGCCGCCGGCAACTCATCCCCATTGCGGCCGCCGCATACTCCCAGGAGGAGGCCGCGTGACCGCGTCCAGGTGATCCACGGGCCCATGGACGAGCTTGTCACCGCCGAGCCACCTGTGCCCGAGCACGTGCACGAGCGGATGCCGGCGGAACGGCGCCGCCTTGGATGCGGCGGACCACGAGCTGGACGGCAAGGATTCCTCGGGACGCGAGGGAGGACGGCGTGCACCGATGCGTGAGTTCTGGCCCAGGAAGCTTGCCGCGCCCCGAGCTCGCCGCGGCTGTGGTGACGCGAGCTCGCAGCCAGGAAGACGAGCGGTTGCGGGCGGCTCAGCCGAGCTCGCCGACGGAAGCTGCGCGCGCGGGGAGACCGGGAGGCGGCGGGGGCGGGTCCGTGGTGGCGCGATGTAGCCCGGGAAGGTGGGAGCGGCTGCAGGGGCGGGTCTACCGGAGGTCCCCGCCGCCAACGTTCTTGCTCCGGCCGCTCCCGCCGTGGAGGATGCCGGAGAAGCGGCTGACGGCGGCGCGTGCACGCCTGGCGCCGACCCGTACTCGCGTCGCCTGCGCATGCTCGACGGCCGTCCCCCACGCTCGCTCGCCCTCGACGCGCTCACCGCCGAGGATGGACAGAGGACAAGACAGCCGACCAGGGGCATCTCCGCGCTCGCCGGTCATGCCCGCGACCCTTCTCAGTGCAAGCCCTCGCGCCTGCTCTCCGCGCCCTCGGGCCGGGTCGCCGTGCTTGAGGCCACGCCCGCCTGCCGCATCGTGTTGCACGCTCGCCGGCCGCGTCGTGCTGCACGCTCGCGTCCAGGTCCAAGAGCAGGCCAATAGCCATCCAGAAGAGTGAGCATGCAGGTCCAAGACGGCGCCCTGGAGCGGCCGGAAAAGGGAAGGTGCTAGGGGATTTGGAGGATTAGCGACGGCGGCGGCGGGCGCCGGAGAAGGAAGGGAAAACGTTATGAAGGACTTTTTTGTAAAAATAAACCTGCCTTGTCGGCCTGACAAATTGGTCCACGGTTAGAAAGAGGCTTAACGGGCGTAAAATAGACAATCAGTGTTTTTTGCTCCACTGTTACACAATACTGGTGTTTTTTAAAAATTGAAAACATGGTAGTTTTTTGAAACCCTAGTCACAATTGTGGTGGTTTTTTGCAATTTTCTCCCACCTCCACGACGCCGAACAGGTGCGCGCGCTGTTTCTTTGATCTAGCTGTCGATCAGTGTGTCACATTGTTTTCTCCTGAAATCAAATAAAAAATACTTTTAGTTGACGTAGCAAGCATTCATGGCGTTGGCCAATTCGCACAATACAGAGATGAGCGCCGGTCCAACAGATTGTTCTTGCCTACCTAAGGCATACTGAGCTTATACATGGACACCGACCATCGCAGAGATGCAGAGACACTGATACACACGAGCTCCACTGAACATAAATCCGTGTTTCTGACGTACAGTATATATGTTGCCAGAGGAAGAAGCGATGGGATCGGGAGCGGACGTCCCAGGCCATGTACCGGCAGCTCAGCGACGCCATGGCCTCCCTGGACTGCGCCTTCAGCGAAGCCTCCCCGGCCCCGTGCGACGACGACGTTGGCAGCGGGGGAGCCTGCACGGCGCGGCAGGGCGTCCTGCAGCTCGTGAGGCACTTGGCCGGTTGCGGCAACAAAGGAGGAGGCGGCGGCTGCCCGCACTGCAAGCGCATCTTACAGCTCCTCCGGCTCCACTCCTCCGTCTGCGACCGCGCCGCCACCAACGGCAAACCCTGCAGAGTCCCCTTGTGCAGGTAACGCAGCTTGATGAACTCGTAGAGAACGCAGCATCGTACTCACGCTAGGAGTCTTGGTCATGTCGCTGGTGTTCTGCGCCTCTACCCGCGGGGGACGTAGCTTTCGATCACGTTTAACTGGCGCGGCACTGACATTAATCTGAAATACCACCTAGCTATTCCTGAAAACCAAAGTTCCGACAGATATTTGTCACGATCTGAACACAAGAGACATGAACTTCAGTACCGGCTCACATCTTTGCAGCTGAAACAAGTTTTTTGTTTTCTTCGTCCAGCAATCTCAAGATGAAGATGCAAACACAGAAAGTGGACAAGACGTGGAGGCTCCTCGTGAAGAAGGTGGCCAGGGCTGGGGTCATGGCTACACTGGCCAACAGGGAGGTGCCGGAGATCGTGATCAAGTCGTGGGCTAAATACAACAGCGGCCGCAACAGGAGTAGAGCAGCCAGATTCAGATAGTAGGTCATGTCGCTGGTGTTCTGCGCCTCTACCCGCGGGGGACGTAGCTTTCGATCACGTTTAACTGGCGCGGCACTGACATTAATCTGAAATACCACCTAGCTATTCCTGAAAACCAAAGTTCCGACAGATATTTGTCACGATCTGAACACAAGAGACATGAACTTCAGTACCGGCTCACATCTTTGCAGCTGAAACAAGTTTTTTGTTTTCTTCGTCCAGCAATCTCAAGATGAAGATGCAAACACAGAAAGTGGACAAGACGTGGAGGCTCCTCGTGAAGAAGGTGGCCAGGGCTGGGGTCATGGCTACACTGGCCAACAGGGAGGTGCCGGAGATCGTGATCAAGTCGTGGGCTAAATACAACAGCGGCCGCAACAGGAGTAGAGCAGCCAGATTCAGATAGTAGGAAAATATGCAGTCAACGATACCGGGACGTATTCCTTCTGGAATCAGGAATACCGAGGTCTTGTTTGCTTCTAACGCGTTTGAGTGTATTTCAGGGGATTCGAGGGGATTATCGTAGATTTCTGAAAATTCCCAATAGGCCGTTTAATTACGACGCCTGTTTTGGATGGGCTAATACCGAGATATTTCTCACCCAGGGGAGGCCTCGATTTGGCTGGACTCCGCTAAGCAAAAGTTGTCTGTGGTTGAGGATGCGGAAATTTTCAGAAAAAAGTTTCCCTTTGCGAAGAAAACTCAGCGAACCGTGGCGTGATGACAAGTGTCAGCTTCTCACTTCTCACGGTCCCCATGGGTGATTAAATACGTGACAAGTGGCATCATGAGAGAATTTTGGTGGTATTTCTGCTTCTTCGCGGGAGGGTTGTATGTGCATTTATTTTGAGATTCATTTAAAAAAATGAAATATCTTAAGAACCATTTATCCGAATTACGAACCGTTTTCATTTTTGAACTCCTCGCGTCAAGATCTTCAAAACTAGATCCCATGTTGATAGGTTCGACGAACTTTTTTTTACTTTCGAATGTGTGTAGTCCGTACAACAGAATCTGTTTAGTTGTACATACAACTTTGTATGTGTAGTTTTACGTACAACCTCAGTGAGTTGTACGTACAACCCGAGTTTGTGTAGTTGTACGTACAAACTGAGTGTAATTTTACGTACAACCAGATCTGTGTAGTTGTACAACTTGAGTCATGTAATTGTGCGTACAACTCGATCGGTAGCTGTACTACCTATGTCTGTATAATTTATACTTACTATTGTGTGTACTTTGTATAACTCGCGGGTATCGTGCACGCCTATACGCGGGGGCTTTCTTTCTATACGCCACACGGTATGCCTTGTATACGCGGGGGCCTTCGTGATTCTACGGGGTTGTACGCACCGCGGGGGCTTCGTAATCGCAGCCTCGCGCGAGGCCGGTACGTCGGCAAACGCGGGGCTTCGTAGCTGCCTCCGCACGCATGCTTACGTGGCCGAGTCTCGGGCCGTTTGATGGACCTTTGCGAAGGCCATCCTTTTTCTAGTCGCACCCTGATGATGCGCTTCACTATGGTTGTTTCTCTCCTCGTGGGAGCCGTTGCCCGTCGCCGCAGCTTGTTGCCACGTCCGCCCTTGAGGGCGAGGACATAGGCGAGATCTTGGCCCCAGTGATTCAGGAGTCGTGTGAGGATTCATCTATTATGTCTCCGACGGAGTTCAACTCGGTGGAGGATTTGACGATGGCCTTGACGTGTTGGATTCTAACTCTGAGACTCTTTTTGCTAAAGAGCTTTGCGATTTACTTGCCTGTCTAGGGGCGACTAGTCCTGGATATGGCAAGGATATTGCTGGTGTCTTGGCAGGGAATGCTTCAGAAGATCTAATAAAAAAGGTGGAGAAATCTCTGAAGACGGTTACTATCTGGGGTAAGAGAAGAAAGAGGGGAATAACAAAGAAACTTTCGACTGATACGTGATACTAGAATTGTTGTCAGATCGCGGTTGTTATAGGTAGAGGGAGGTTGTTGCTTGCCTTATATGTTGCTCTTTGTGGTTGTGTGGCCTTCTCCATGTGGACATGTGGTGTTGATGTGTGTTGTATGGTTTTCGTTCGGTTTCTTCCACCAATAAACCGGACACCTTCTTCTTAATTAATGAATAAGGCAAAGCTTTTGCCTTAGTTAAAAATAAAACACTAGTCCATTCAAGTGTATTGGGATGAAAGAATATTTGTGGAGATTTGAGATGATTGGGTGAGATGAAAGATTTCACCAAATCCGCTCTCATCCCCAATCTATTTGGGATGAAATTACACCATATTTTTCTTTAGATAAAGGAAGTTTATACTTAAAAGGTTTAAGCATTACGTTCAGCCTCGACATAATTAGGACACGCACAGTCGTCACGAGTTTAACAGTACTGAAAATAAAAATAGACGTACTACATATCAAAATGAGAAATTGTATGGTTGAAATTACATCCTACTATTAAATGAGGCCTGGAGCATAAATATGCTCTCCCCGTACCATAGTACCCCCATCGTGTATGGTCCAGTTCTACCAAATATTGCTTGAATTCCGCGCCTCATCTGGATGCGAACCATGGTTTTGGTTACCGGTCGGGAAATCCGGTTATCGTGCGTTAACCGGAGGTCCTGAGCACCCGCGGGAAATGGCCATACCGGTATAAAAATCCCGATTTTTTTAAATCTTAACGAAAACTTGCAGTAAATGGTCATATTAGGAACAAAAAAAATTGTATTTTCAAATTCATCCGATAACCGGTCGGGATTTTCCGGTTCCGAAAATCCGACCCTCCTCGGGAAAATTTTCCTACCGATAACCAAAACCTTGATGCGAACACATATATAGTACTCCCAGTAGTGATGTTTTGCGAAGAGTTGAGACGTTGCTTTGGCCCAAGGCAACGCAGTGATCGCCTCGTTTGACTTGAAGGACCACGGCAGGGATAAAGATACTTCGGGAACAAGAGGAGTAAAAGGACCACGACCATGTGAGAGATTGGTGAGCACAAGCCTCGTGCTGTGGGCTTAAGACCCCGAGATATCACCGACTTTCTCCCAGAGTCCCAGTTACAAAGACTAACTGTCGCTATGAAGATTATTGATGATTAAGCACACGCTACTTGCTCTGTGGATTCATCGATCCAGCTCTGTGTACTACGATAGATCAATTACGCATAGGTACTGATCGGTATGAAACTATTCACACGCTGCTATGGGCTTTCAGATTAGTGTTGTTTGCTTGTTTCACTTTAGAGTTCAGACAGGTACCGACATAGCAAAGCGGCTTCTTCCATTGAACCATCAAAGATGGCGAAACAGCCTAATGGACCATGAAGCTACAACTACAAGACACTCCTTACAGAATATAGCTAAACATACATCATTTATACTCCTATAACTGCATACTAATACCTCTGTTTCACAATACAATACGTTCTGGCAAACTGTTTTAGCTGGCCATAACGTCTTATATTATGGAACCAAGGGAATATCATATTGATATATGATCATAAGCTCATAACCCTAATATATATTGGTCAAGGAGGGACAAAATTTGTGTGCAGATCCATCAGAACTTCACACTATTGACCAAATTAAGAGATGAGCCAGCTATCTAGCTACTATTGATGATCTTCTCATGCATCTTGCACGGTTCTACAGCAGCCGGTTGTGCTTCGGCCTGTGGTGCTTCGGAGGGCTGTAGTCCTTGGTCAAGAACCACCTCATCCTCTTCCTCTCCTCGGCCCATTCCTTGGCGTGCTGCCTCCTGGCGTCGTCGTGCCTCGCCGCACCTTCGCCTTGCACGGAAGGGGGGAAAACTACGGTTTGTTCAGTAGAAGAATGTGAATCTGTAAATGGTCATGTAGCAAGATAGTACTAAGTGGTAATAATGTATAACAGAGGTATGTATAAATTGATGGTGACTACTTACCGAGAAGCACTTGCCGGTGAAGCAAGAACCTGAAGCTCAAGAGGAAGAAGACAGCAACCAGGCTCACAACGCCGAGGACCCTCATTTCTGCTTTTCTCACCTTTGTGCAGGAGCTGTGTGTATAAATAGGCAAGGCCCCAGGTCACAGCAATTCTACAAGAGATGTGCAGAGGTGGCAGGTCAAACGGCAGGAAATTTCGGTTTGTGTTTCGGTGGAATTCCGAGCACAGTGCCTCTGTCATGTCAAAAAGAAAATCGAAGTTTTTGCCGATGGTGGCATGATTAACTAGTCTTCCAAGAAGTGCACGTCCTAGCTACGAGAAGAATCTCTTGTTCCTGGAGCTAGCCCATCGGTTACCAAACTTCCAAGTCTTTCTTCTTGCGGTTGCTGCACTCTCCTTTTGGGGACAAGAGCAGCTGCAGAATTAGTTTAAGGCTCGACAATGTAAACTCGATCTCGCTCAACCAAGCAGAACCACGTGACATTTAAATTGCTGCCGTACACGCACTCGGAGGTTCACTAGGAAGGCTGTGACTTCTGGTAATTTTCCGATCAACAAAGAAGTGTGTAATCTCCCGAGATCAAGCTTCTGGAGGTAGCTATCGAATCATGCAGCGGTTAACTGTACGAAAGCCAAGGCTCCGTGAACAGGAACTTTTTCGGAAGTTTTTCTGCACGAATTTTAAAACACACCAACAGCTGTGATTAGGGACAGGAATTGAGTGTGCTAATCCCACCTGGTTATACTCCTCTTAAGTATCCATGTAAACCTAATCACAGCCATCGATGTGCTTTAAAATACATGTAAAAAAACTTCATAGAAAGCACAGGAGCTTCTCGAACATGAATTTTGGTGCATCCCATAGAATGTAAATTCTGATATACCAAGTTAGATTGGCTTCTAATCATTATGGCCAAGTGGCCACCATCGGTAAACAATGTAACAGTCTAGTGTTCCTTATCCTCTGGCTAGCTTGACATCTTGGGAATGACATGGTACATGGAGGGTTATTGGGATGAAAATTTAGTTAGTTTCAAACATAACCACATGAACTTGACTTTTCAATAAGGAAAAAAATAGCGCGCTACAGCAATATAACGCGGACCTAAAAAATACGATATTAGCATGCTATATCACGCTATTTTGTGTTATAGCGTGCTATAGCGCGCTATAATACACGAATTGATATAGCGTGACCATACTCAAAACGCTATAACGTGCTATTAACGACGATATATCGTGCTATTTTTTTCCTTGCTTTTCAAACCTAATCGAAAAAGCAGCACCACTCTGAGTACAATACAACAGGAGCTAGCGCCAAATGGAAGTCAGTATCGGCTTTCTGCTTCGGGTTCCCGCCACTGTTGGGCCTGTTGCTGGCCTGCTTTGCGCAATATGCCAATATCTATTTTTCCTTTATTTTGTTGTTGGGCCTGTTGATGACCAAATTAAGTAATGAGCCAAATTTGTTGTGTGGGCTGCTTTGCGCAGTATCTACTAGTACTCCGTATTTTCTTTATGTTTTCCTTGACAAAAAGTGCCGTTGTTTGAGCACACGAACTCTGGAGAGAACAGCACAATGCTCGCAGCAATGACGAAGATATATAGGCGCATAAGAAGATTATTACACGTCTTCTAAATGCTGCCGGCAGTCTTGTGTAATTAACACCTAAGTCACCTGAATGGCCTCAGAAACGACCTTATGAAAATTCGGGTTACAAGATACACAATCACATGCAGGTTTATCGATTTCGTTCGACGTGTGACACCACGGAAATTCATACACTAATGAGAACCAAGAAAAGGAAAAAAAAACATCGTCTACAGGATTCGAAGAGGAAAAGAAATACAGTGCGGGAGTCAACTAATCACAATCTACTGACGCGGGAAATTGACTGGCGCAGGGGACGCCAGGCCTTTGTGGTAGAGCAGCTCGGTCATCACCTTGTAGGAGTGCTGCGTCAGGTGGACGCCGTCCCAGCTGAGGTACTGGTCGGGCCTCGCGCACACCGTCGTCCCCGGCGCGCCGCACATCCTGTCCATGTCCACGTTGTACGCTCCGCCGCCCGCGCCGCAGCACGCCTTGAAGGCGGCCGTGGCGTCGAAGCCCATCTTGGAGGCGCTCCTGAGCATTTGCATGTAGGCGGAGAAGTAGTCGGCGTAGGCGATGGTGGCGGACGGGTACTGCCGGCGCAGCTCCCGGATGCCCTGCTGCAGCAGCACGTTGTGCATCTGCGCGAAGAGGTTGAGCCCGATGAGGCAGCCGTTGCCGTCGTAGGAGGCCGCGTCCTTGTCGGCCACCGCGCTCAGGTAGCTCGGCACGCACCCGAGCGGGAAGTTGCCGGGGATCACCACCCGCGTGGCGCCCATGTCGAGCACCTCCTTGGCGGTGCTTACTATGGACTTGACGACCTGCGGGACGAGGACCAGCGACTCTACGGCGCCGGTTAGCATGTGGCCGATGTTGTCGAGCCCGCCGTTGGCCTGGGGGCGGTTGGTGGCGAAGGCGTAGTTGTAGTCGTTCCCGCCGATCTCGCCGACCATGACCAGCGAGCTCGCCAGCTTCTCGCGCGTCTCCGAAGGGGACTTCGTGGTGCTGGCCATGAAGTCCTTGAACCGTTGGAGCTGCACGCCCAGGGAGCTGTTGGTGTGGGTCATGTTGACCCCTATCTTGGCGAGCGACGCCGTGTCCAGGGCGGTGGCGCCCGTGACTGCGAAGTTGACGCCGTGCGTGAAGTCGGCGCCCTTGTCGAGGTACGGGTTGAGCAACGGCAGCCCAAGGTCCTTGGCGAGGAAGTCGATCATGATGTAGCCGTCGGAGCATCGCCCGGTGACGCCGCCGATGGCCGAGCCGTAGGGGGGTCCACCGGTGCGCTCCATCATACCGACGGCGCCTTCCCGGATGAAGTTCCCGGTGTCCGATATCGAGTCCCCGAAGTTGTATATCGCAGTGATGCCGTCGACTGTCCTCGGCACCGACGACGGAGACGGTGCAGGGGCGGGCCTACCGAGGGAACCGACGACGAGGAGGAGCGCGACAAGGAAGCGGAGGAGTCCCTTCGCCGCCATACTGCTAGCCCGTGTTGCCGTGTATTGGCAGCGGTGGTTTCGGTGTGGAAAAGATTGTGGCCATGGCCTTCCTATTTATGCCGTCTGTCTGTTCCCGACTTCCATCTCCACTCGGACAAAGTGACCATTGTGCGGTTCAGAAACGGATTCGAGATCTTCGCATACCTCTCAAAGAGACCGAAAAAACAGCCAAGGATTCCGGATAAGAGACAGAGGGGGTATCGGCAACCGATTTGGTGCCGTCTCGGTGACGACACGCAGCAAGATACACGGCTGCACGCGCATAGTTGCTATGCAATTCAATGTTGGTAGCAAGATTACGATTTTCCTTTTATATAGAAATAAATACATCATGATGCCAGCTGAAATTTTCCATTATCTGAAAAAACGGTGGCAACAACTTCACGGGAAAATACTAGTAGCAGTATTAGATCACCAACAAACAAAAAATGCATAGGTTACAGAGCTACTCCGATATAAGATTATACAACAGCAAGCATGTGCCGCCCAGATCAAGCTCGCAAACCTCAAACGGTCATGGAGTCTTCCTGTTGCTAGAGTACCAGCATCATGCTACAGATGAATACATAAGATATATCAACGCGATGTCCTCTATCTATGTGCACGCTGGTTTTGTACAATTACCATGCTGCCAGCCTGCTACTGCTAAGCCCAGGCTGATTGCACGGGAATGCTATCTGTGATGCCTAGCGCAACAATTCCTTTCATCAGCAGCTTTCAGTACATCCCTTTGAAAACGGGATTTGATCGGCAGATGCTTGCACCATACTCTTCATACTCTGCTTTTGTGTGACAAGCCTGTTGGAGAAACATCAATGACAGTTAGCTTAGCTCAGATACTGAAAACAGAAAGTTTATACTATTTTTTAGGCTTTTGAGTGAAATTGCAAAACTACTCTAACTGGGATTTAATTTGGTAGAGCTCTCTTAGAAAAGTTGACAAATTTCAGTGCAGACCACAGATCGATGACCGAGATGAACCTCTTTAATTGTAGGGGAGGTATAGTCTACTTAGTCACGTGCTGACATTGGTTATCCTTATCAGGACCCAAATCGGTTGTGATTCTCTTGTTGTCTATGTGTTCGTGGAGGCCATATTGTGTATTTTGGCACGATGTTGGGGCTGTTACAGAGTGCAGGTTTTGATTGGACTCATTGTGAGATCATGTATCTGTTTGATTTGAATGGATTCTAGTTCCGTTACGTAAGGATTTAGCTTTGAAACTGCAAAAGATGTCTTGAGGTATATCACATATATCTAATATGCTTTTAAACTTCCAAATAACAAGAAGAAACTTTCAGGTGATATGAATTTTCTTACTACTGTATAGAGACAAAGTTTGAATACCTGGTAGAATTCAGCTGTAGAAGCAAGTACAGATCCGCCAAACCAAACGGCATATCTTTGGATGGGATGACTAACCACATTGACTTCTACAGGTTGGGCCTGAAACCAATAGATTTAGTTTCATAACCACAAGAAAGTTTCAGGTGAGATCATTCTTTTTTGCTGCAAGAGAGCGAAAGAGAAAATAAGGAAAGTTTGTACCTTCGCATCTCCACCAAGTCGAGCATTAGATGCACGTACACGTACATCCACAATCTTTTTCAGGTCTCGCTGTAATCTTCTGTGGAAATCCTTAAACATAGTCGATCCCCCAGACAAGACAATATTCTGTGACATTAACAGACTCAAATACTGCAATGCCTGAGAAAACAAAACTTTGATGTACAAACCTTATAAAGAGCCCTCCGTGTGTCAATTGGGGATGACTGGATGCACCTGTCGATAACATCTTGCAAAGGGGTCGTAAAGTCATTGTTGTATATCTCAGGGTGGAAGAAAATCTGCAAAAGTTATGCAGCACTCTAAGAAAATTGAACTAAAGCACTGAAGTTGAAACATATCACAAAAAAGGTTGAAGATCCTCCAGTATATATTGTGTACAACCATTACATCAAAACCGGGCTTTAATCAAATTAATTTGCAATTTTCTAACCATGAAAATCAAGTTTTACTTTTGACACCGAACTTTGCCTCAAGTTGACTTCTGGTCCTAAAACTTTCAAGTGGTTCAAACGAACCCTGAAACCCTGAACTTTTGAAACAAATTCACTTTTGGACCCGCTGCTGACTTCGAAGTGGTTATTGTTGATGAGGTGTCCACGTTTTTCCCCGATGCACACAGCCATGATGAGGTGTCCACGTGAAGCCGGCTTTACTGATGTGGTTTCCATATAGATACAAGGTGCAACTTTGGTTTCTGTGGGAGGTGGGACGGAAGGTGTGAATGAAGGGCCGAGAGAGAAGATGGCTAATATGAAATGTCATCCCAAGCACCACTTCATTTTTTTGCTAAATTAGGGAAGCCACAATGGCATATGTTGCCTTGTAACAGTCCATGTGCGTAAACACCACTGTCTACACAGAAGAAACCGCTCTGAATGACACCAGACAAGGGTCCAAAAGTGACGTAAGTTTAACGTCTGTTCTGACCTTTTTGAAAGTTTTTGGACCAAAAGCGGACTCGGAGCCTAAAGTGTGGGGGCCAAAAGTGAAAAACAATTCTTTCATAGACCTGAACTGGTAAAAGACATGCCTAAATAAGTCATGACACTGTGGAAGTAGCTACAGAACACGACGATTGTATTAACCTCGGGGCCCATGAAGCGCTCGTATCCAATGTCACATGTGTAAGGAGAGCCAGTTTTTGGCTTGATGCCAGTCAAGCGTTTTGTGTACTTAGAGGGCTCCCTGTCATGCTTATTAAATTCCTGAAAGTAAGAAAGCACAAAGTTATAGTATGATTCTTCTTCTTTTGGGGATACCTCTTCCGGAAAAAGTATATTAAAGCAGATTACGAAAAATAGATGGTAATTAACAATCAGGAATTGTAGGAAATGGTAAGGGATTGACATAGCATCTTGTGATCACGGCTTTTTACATGATTAAGCTCTTGCAAGTAAGATATAAAAAATTCAATGCCCAAGCCGAGTGGCTTGCTGCTAGACTAGGACAGTAGACAGCTCATTGCATTCAAAAACATTGGTCAGCTGAGAAGGAAAGAGGAAACTAATTTCTGGAAAACGACGTAACAGATATTCTATAGGCGTCCAACTCCAACATGTAGAAACATGCCACATGTAATTCGTACCTTCACAATGTCCGAACATGTATAGCAGTACATTTCCTTCGCCCTCCTTGCGACGTCAAAAGACTCTTCAGGAGGAATGTGCTCACCTCTTTCCTGCATTCAAGATTGGAACTTTAGTAACTTAATACAGTGTGGTCATCCAGTATTACTCTGAGACTATTTGAAGCTAAATAAGCAACTTTCTTTGTCCTTCCTAGCTGAAGGTTAACTTTCAATAGCTAATCAGTTTTTCTCACTAGCCACAAGGTGAGGACTAACAACATGAGTTACAGTCTAACATCGTCTTATTATGCTGATTAATCCTTTGTTTTCATTCTTTTCAGAATGCACGTGAGTACGTGACTGACAACATTAGTCACAACTATGTTAATATGATTCAAAGCATATAAACGATGTATACAAACTACATCCTGGTCCAAGAATAGTGGTGTTGTTTCAACTGCAATAGGTCCTGAGAAGATAAGCATAAATAATACCTTTATGACTGAATTGTGTTGTTGCCAACATCTTTTGAAATTAGTTATGTCATATGTCATACATGAGAAACAGGGACGGAGCCAGGGGGGTGCGAGCTGGGGCCATGGCCCCCCCTGTGCTGGAAATTTTTAGCAAAACACCCCTATATAATCTTTGTTTTGGCCCCTAAATTTATGAGAAATTAGCAATATGGCCCCCTCCAACTAGTTTAGTCTTCATTTGGCCCCCTCTATTTGCCAATCCTGGCTCCGTCCCTGATGAGAAATAACAGGGTCGACACTCTTTTTACAATTCTACTTTATTTCATATTTTGCTCCTCGCAATTGTTTCTATTATTTTCCTGCATCTTTTTTATGTTCAGGTCAACAGGTCCACAACAAAGTATCACTTCCTTCTGATGATAATAAAATAAAGTTCAGTGCTATCTTCTGACTGTGAAAACTACCTTCATAAGTTGCTGAATAAATTGGGTAACATCCTTGCCTGTAAGTGGGATAGATCGGATACTGCTCCCAATGACATACCCATCAGCAACAGGAACAATGTGGGTAGCTCCGTCACCCACATCAACTACAACACCTGTCATTTCACACTGAAAACACACCATGAAATTCCACATTAAAATACCCAGTCTGATGCATATAGCTTAAATGGGGGGAGAAGGAAATAAATATTCAAGATTCAAGAATTTAGCGCAAGCAGCAAAAATGGATGGAACAAGAAGAAATGCAAATAATTCTGCAAACTCGTGTAAGAAGTTACTGTTAGTAGACAGCTAAAATGGCCATAATATACTGTAAACTCGTGGGCTAGTGTCATATGTAGGGAAGATATTTGGTTGACCGATACATGACCATGTGGAGTGAATAAAAGTACATCATGTTTAACCCTTTCAAGTCAATGTTGGCAACCTCAAGAATTGAGTTGTGTTGGATTCTAGCGCATGCAAGATGCCATACTTAAGGTAAGTAGGGCACTACAGATGGTAGCAAGTACTTCCAGTTGAAAGAAAAAAAGCATGCGGATCAGATATCCAGAAGTAACATTGGTGCGGGTTTAGTTTTAGTGTGGAGTGCTTGAGTACTCTACCTTAACAAAAGTTTGGGAATCTAAAAGCAAATGGATAACATTTGTTGCGGTCAAATATTACAGAAATAAATCTGAACACAGCAAGACTGAAACTGGTGTTGATGTGTTATGAGACTACTACTACTACTACAAAGCTAAGGCTCCCAATATTTCTGGATCCTAAACCCAAATCGAGGTGCATGTCTCACCGAAAACAAACCAAATATCTTTAAAACCTTACGTCATCCCGCACAACTAGATCAGTCTATTTGATCCAATTTGTTATCTGGTTTCAACTCGAACTTAGTTGATCATGTGGCAGCTAGGAGTAGTGCAAAACCAAGAGTGCATCTATGAGTTCATCTGCTGGGGCCTCACCGTATTTAAATGACATCACAGCGAACGGTAACACTAACTAACTAAATAAAAAAAACTATATTTGTTTACTTAACTTCATAAAAGTGATGTTCCGAACCAAGCCCTACATTAGTGAGTTTACCAGGACAGTCCTGTAACCGTGGATTTTGTACAGCATATATAACCTATAATTCCATCAAGCCACACATGCTGGTTTAAGTGTCCCTTTATAACTTCAAACGAGGTATGAGCACAATATAACACAGATACGCAATGCTAAACTACAGCAGCTGAAACTTGGACTAGTCACACTGAAAGCACCACTAAATAACATTAGCCAAGACATGACACTGTCAAATTATCCAACAGAAGAGGTCAGAGGCTTCTACTGTTGTACAACAACAGAATGATCAGAACGTAAGGCAATCTATGAAAGAAGAAATAACCATTCTAGTCACTCAAATCTTGCTCGTCGGAAATGCCCAATAAATCCATTATAGTTTATATATTTAAATTGCCTTACCAATGAGGTATAGTTTGAGAGTTTAGGCTCAGGAAATCGTAAGTTCAACAGGCACAAGAGTGTGACTCTAATGACTGACCTTTGTTGTTGTGTATCCTGCAGCGAGGGCAAGGACGGGTTGAACCGCAATGTACAGACCAGGCACGTTGAAGGTCTCAAACATGATCTCCCCGGTGTACTCCCGGGTTTCGGGAGGAGTGAGCGGGCTCTCGGTGAGCAGGAAATAGTGGTCTTCTGGATCACACCGTAGGTAATTGAAGATGCACTGCTGCCAGAACTTCTCCATGGTGTCCCAATTGTCAACCTGAACGGTTCATATTCAGCTGAAATCAGCGAACATCGCAACGCACGCACACACACATCACGGCGGCGAAACATGAGCATTCAGCTGACCGTTGCGGAAGAATCAGCACCGACCTGACCGTTGCGAATGGGGTAGCTCAAGCTGTACGTGCTGCTGGCACGGGAGCGGGTTATAGCCTCCTCCCCGATGAAGAAGTCGAGGTCAGCCATGACGCCCGCGCTGTGCTGCGCCAGCCAGTTCCCCTTGGCGGCGGTGGCCCTGGTCTGGTCGGAGAAGGAGTCGTTGACGGCGACGGCGGTGGGGGTGATGAAGCAGGGCTCCACGTTCCCGGCGAACCCCATCTTGGTGTAGCTGCGACGGTTGCTCGGATGGATCAGCGTCGTGCGTTCAACCCCACGCGCATTGCGCGCGCAGATCTGGTGAGAGCGACGGATAGGATAGAGATGCGTACCCGGTGCCGTTGTCGATGACGACGGCGGGGCGGCGCGAGGCGGGGTCCATCGGGCGCGGTGCAGGAAGGGGGCGGGTGACGTCAGAGGCGGCACCTGCCGCCGGGTTGCGCCTGGCGAGAGGGGAGTCTCCGCCGCTCTTAGAGGCGACGACGGGAGGAAACGGTAGCGGGCGGCGGCGGGAATCCACGTAACACCCGGCCGCACCGACCACCGCTGGTAGTAGCAACCAGCACCGAGGGGGGGCGCCTAGCTTTTGCCTGGTTGACGCGGATGCGAGACGCGCTAGAAGCTTCGAGAAGAAGGGAGAAAACCGAGGAATCGTGGTGGCGAGTGGAGCGAGGTTAGCTTGTGTTTGGATTTGGGTTGCTTTGCTTTGCTTTGGCTTTCTCGGGGTGGTATCCAGTGTTGTTCTTTCTCGGGTTGGTGTTGGTGCGGTGGTGTGGCGTAGAGTGGGGGCGTGCAGGATGATTGCGACGCCGCCACCGACGCGACGCCCTGGCTTTCCTCCTCACAACAGCTCCTCCCTCTATTCTCAAAAAACAAAACAAAAAACTCCTCCCACCGTGGGCGTATCTAGAGGGTGGCAAGGGGCCGTGGCCCAGAATTATTTTACTACTACCTCCGGTTCACAAAAAAGTGTCGGAGAAACTACACTAGCCTAGTACAATTTTGTGTAAAGCTTCCGACAGTAATTATGGATCGGAGGGAGTACCATATACACCAATGTTTGTTAAGTCATTATAAGTTTATGGCCTTTATTATACTGCATGTGTATAATTGGTGATTTGTCTTTATAAATTAAAAAGAATAGCTTGTACGTGTTGTTTACAAAAGAAAAAACCTTTCATTAGGATATCACATACTCTCTCAGCTTCAAATTAGATGATTTACATTTATATAAAATTTATATAAAAGTAGATGTATTTAGACATCTTAAAAGTCTTGATACATCCACTTTTGGACAACTGAGAGTCATCTAATATGAAACGGAGGGAGCATGAAACATATATATTGAATTACAAATGAATCCATCGTCTATTTATACTAGTATTTATTTGGGACAACAAATCACGGTGCGACATTTTTTATCATAACGTGCCCACCCTCCATTTTTTTCTAGATACGGCACTGCCTCCCACCAGAGCGCGCCCTAAAATAGTTTTACATCGTCAATTTAACTGTATTAATGTGTGGCAGGTTGACATCAGTTTTTCAGATGCCTAAAAATGCAGTGTGCAGTCTACTGAAGTTTACCAGAAGCATTAAAATAGCGCACCACAAACATGTTTCTTTAGCATATGTACAACAGAATGGTCCCTGACTTTCTTTGAAAAACTTGCAAAATTTTCGGGAAAAGAAATCGGGTCCATAACCTCTCTACTTGGCAATAGCGTGGTTAACGGTTTTACGGACGTGGCGATGAGATAGAACAAACCGGTCAACGCACACGTTCCCATCATCCCCAACCTCCCGACAAGTTCCAACCTCTCTTCACGCCACCCCGCTGACACCGTCTAACCATGACCACAGCCACACCCTCCAGCAAATTGGCGAGCCCCCGTCGCGTCAGACCGCGATCTTCCTCCACTCAGATCCCCACACTACAAGGGGCTCCCGCCACCAGTCACCGAGAGGCCTCTTCACCCCAACTAAATCTTCTGACGTGTCGATCATAGAGGCGCCCGTGCTATTCCGACGGCCAGGGAGATGGCACAAGTGATAGTTGGTCCTCACACGCGTTTCCAAATTTTGCAGCGTGCGCAAACCGACACCCAAAAAATGCAGCGCAGGATGTCGCTTTTAGCGCCTGCAGTAAATTTATTTGCACATGTTTTTTTAGAGCGTTTGCCGGAACACCTTTTTTGCCTCGAGCGCCTTACCGGGCATTTTTGGGCACATGTTGGAGATGCTCTCATCAATCATCGTTCTTCGGTAGTACTATACATTACCGTGGGCACGAGCAGTGATGTACACAAACTTCAGAGTTTCAGCAACTTACAGGTGGGCCTTTGTCACACCGTTTTTAAGCGCTGACACGTTGGGCCCATGCAGTATGAGAGAATATTTATATGCGTTGACGGGTGGGCTTCATGCGGAAGAGGTGCTTTTTGTTACGCTTCAATACGTAAAACAAGGATGAAGCGAATCGCCGGTTAGAGGATTACGCCTCAATATGTAAAACAAGGATGAAGCGAATCGCCGGTTAGAGGAAAATAGAGGACAGATGGGTGCAAATGACTACTGTTTTCTACCGGTTTTGTCTATGTCCGCCTGTCGAATGGCTTGCCCAGTGCCCTCGAGCAGATACCAAAGTTTGGTGTCATGGAAGGTGTCGGATAGAATTTGGGTCGAGCTAGACAGATTGTAGTGCGGTTGTAGCAAAAAAATCGGTTCTAAGAGCATCACTAGCAGAGCCCTTAAAAAACCAACCCTTAAAAACGGAATAAGGGTCGAGAATTGGATGTTTTAAGGGTTAGAAACAGAGGGCATAGATCAGTACCCTCAAACTCAACCCTTATAACAGAATATTCCATTTTAAGGGTTGGGTTTGAGGGCACTGCTAGATGCCACAACCCCAACCCCAACTCTTAAAACTATCATTTCACATGTACATAGGATTATCACTAGAAAAATACAATCTTCCTTGAAACAAAGTACTCCATGAGAATCATTGATGCATGGTTTATAGTTTACATCACAAAAGCATTATCTCCCCCTACCCATCGGCAACATCACCAAAAAGTTGCACCTCGGCGCCATCTCCTAAACCACATACGCATCCATTAATCACCTCTACCGGTGGAGTCCTCCACGCCACCATCGCCACCACCACTCATCACCGACTCACCTCGATGAGTAGAGGTCGCGGCACGTAGTAGGGAACGAGCCCCGAGGTCCACCTGGGCGTCATTGAGCAACCCCATGTACGACCCGGTGGGTGCGGACATTTCATCGAGCACCTCGTCCGCGGCGACCGGAGGCACGACGGGCACGGTGGTCTTCTTCACCTTGGGGCGGGGGAGGGGGACGCGGCGGGCGCGGGAGCGACGAGGTGCGTGCCCGCGCGCCGCCTCTTCGCGCCGAGGTGGGTGGCTGCGACCACCGTCGCCACCTCCGCGTCGCTCGCGGCTGGAGCGGGAAGGGCGGAAGGGGCGGCCGGGGCAGGGGGGCGCGGCGGCGGCGGAGGGCTCGGCCGGCGGGCGCGACATGGCGGCGGGTGCGGGCGCGGGAGCGACGGCGGCGGCCGAGGGAGCAGCGACCAGTGGGAATTTTCCCTCCCGCGCGCGTGGGGAAGGAGAGTGCGGGTTGGCTATTTTTTTCCCCTCCAACCCTCACTTGTACAGGTTGGGAGGAGGAAACGGGGGTTGACCCTTAATTTTTTTTACGGGTTTAAGGGTTTGAGGGCTCTGCTAGTCCGCGTATTCCCTCCAGAAACCGTAAAAAAACAGTTATTTGTAAGGATTTGCCTTTTTAAGGGCTTTGCTAGGGATGCTCTAACCCCATTGAGCCTCTAGAGTACTTTGGGATTTTGCTACAGGTATGTATCTGAACGTGTCCGTAGAATGAGGTCGGCTAATTCGCCCGGACAATCGGATCCCATATCCAAACCGTCAACAACATGCAGACCCATGTAAGTAGATTTTAGTAAGAAAGTCATCACATTACAATACAAATTCATGACAAAGTGAACCAAACAACAAAAATGAAGCAAACAGAACTTACATTATGCCCTTGATCATAACAACCAATGAATTTGTTTGTTTTCGAAAAAACCAATGAATTTGTTTAGAGAGTTTCAGATGCATGTCTATCTATGACGGAGAGCTTTTTCTCGATGCGCTTGGTGCACCATGCATGTTAAATTATGGTCCATTGTACGGACATATCGGGCCTTTGTCCCAAATTTATGACGACGATGTCATGGGAAAATCGAGGACGAGCCAACAATGTCAGTGGTGCGTTTGTTAGCCTGCATGGTAGTTGGTGGGCTCATATCCGACAAGAAGATTTCTTTTTTCGTGGACAACCAAACAAGAAAGGTAAAAAAACACTACATAGCACGGGTCTCAAGCCATCAATTAGCTCCGAGCCAGGTTTCACTAACCGTTTCTCCAGAGCCGTGTGAGATGAGAAGAGAAAAATGTTCTTGTTTTTATTGTCAGCCTTATAAAATGCATCCGAGGCAACCAAACAAACCGACAACATCGTTTTTTACACCATTTCTAACGAGCCAGATCCTCTAAAGACGAGAACGTGCATTATTATGAAGTCTGGCTAGGTGAGCCCATCTCGTAAACAAAACACACCCCAGATCTACCGGAACACGCGAGACCGGCATAAGCAGAGGCGCAGAGCTGCAGGCGAGACCGGCATAAGCAGCTCGCACAACAAATAAGAACCCAGCAACCAGCCCGACAATGCCGGAAATTGCACGGGCTGCCAGAATCATGGCCTGAAGCAGAAAGCGCGTGGCGAAGCTGTGCATGTCTATGCTTCACTACGGGGCCAGGCCCAAATGCAGGACACGACAGTGGGTGCTACTCTCCCTCTCCCCAAAACAGAAAAAGCCATCCTCGAAAAACAAAAAAAGGGCACGACACTGGATCGGACGACCGCACAGCAGGACGTGCCGCCGCGCTGGCATAGTGCGCCGGCCGGCAGAGCCGTGCGGAGCTGCCCGCGGTCGGGGCGGTGGCAAAACGTGCGCATGCTAAGGGTGTGTTGTCATGCATCCGTTCCAGCATCCGTTCCATTCCTGTGTTCTTTTTGGACAAAAAATTGTCACGGAACCGTTCCATTCTTGTGTTCTTTTTTGGAATGGAATAAGAATGGAATGGAACGAGAACAGCATCAAACTCGATTAATTATTTCCTAATCTAGATTAATTATTGTTAAACTTGATTAATTATTATTAATCTTGATTAATTATTGCTAAACTTGATTAATTATTGCTAAACTTGATTAAATTAGAGTTAATCGCCTAGCGTTACTGTTCTGTTCCACCTCGTCCGACCGAATCGGCCGGACCGGTCGGTTCCGAATATTGAGGGAATATTCCCTTTTCTGGTTCCACTCCATCCCAGAAACGAACACGAGAACGGGCTCACGGAATGGAATGGAACCATTCCATTCCACTCCATTCCAGAAACGAACACACCCTAAGAGAATCGTTTTGTATCAGAAATGTTTCGGACAAAATAAGAGAGCCGTTTTGGAGCTGTGAGATTTTTATCTTTTTCTGTGTAGCCTATGATAATACGAATTTGAATTGAAACTTTGCACACCGGTAGATCTCGACATCATCTACATGTGGGGTTTTCGTTTCAAAAATTTCGAAACTAAAAAGTGCCGATTTTGAGTTTAGAGAAAAACGAGCTACATAAGTTCAGACTTCATTAGGGCTTTCCGCGGACAAAACAACATAGATTATTTCAAGCAGGAACAAATAAAAGCATCTCCAATAGATGTCCTGCCCTAAAAACTGTTTTTAGGACATTTGAACAAAAAAATAGCTCTAGCAAATACACTATTTTTATACTATGTTGCAAGTTTTTGTGGGCATGTCCTAAAATTTGCTGCAAGTCATGCATATTCAGGGCAACTTTGCTACCCACGCCAATTCTTGCTGGTTCTCGCCGCCTCAAGTCACTGATGCGACTCCGCCAGCCGCCCCATCCCCGTCACCATCTCATCACTCAATCCCCCCCCCCCCCCCCGCCCGTGATGTATGGAACAACACCCAAACTGCCACTTAATTTCGAACGGCGCTGCCCGAATCCGCTGACTCTGGTCGTTTCTCGACCCGTCGCCGCCTATAAGATGGTCGCCGCAACGCCATCACAACCCACCGACGTCGACTAGCGGTTTGTCGTGACCCCATGAGACCGTCGACGAGCCGCTGCTCCTTGCCGAGCTCTCGGCGCGCTTGGTAGCGTCGACCCAAAAGATTTGATCGAATCCCCATTCCCCTTTGGCCCTTGTCCCGCCCTCGCCGCTTTTGCTCGGCCTCCAGCAACCTTCGTCGGCTAAAATCGATCTCGTCACCGATGACCGTTGGATGCACTAGTTGGATCTTATGTTCCATTTCTTTTAAAAATTGTGCTGGTGCAATAAATATTCTCTCTTCATGCACTAATTTTTTTAAGGCAATAGTTGTTGGTGCCCTATTTTAGTGTATGTGTTGGAGATGACAGGACGCTGTGTTTTGACTCATGTGTCTAGATGCACCTGTTATGAAAATATTTTAAAATTTCATTTCAAATGTAAAAAAATTATTTTTAAGGTACACCTAGACATTAAATATTCGCACAAAGAAGTTTCACAAAAAATACATTTTGTGGGATGTACAAAAAAGAAAAGAAAATCGCACAAAGCACGAGATTAGAGGTGAAATCTTAACAGTGACGCACCCGAAGGCCATGCACCATAGTTAACTTAACAATGGGGCTGCGCCACAGATAAGCATCTTATCTGTGGCGCATGCAGTTACAGGTGCGACACAGGTAAGGTGAGTTTGAGGGCTGACCACATCCCAGGCTTATCTGTGGCGCACATCCGTGGCGCAGCAAAAATAGGTGCGCCACAAATAAGGCTAGGTCTATATTTAAACATGGGCAAATCTTATCTGTAGTGCATCGGTTCACGTTGCGCCACAATTAAGCATCTTATTTGCAGCGCACCAACACCACCAGCGCCACAGCTAAACTAGTAGTCACGGGTGTGCACAAATAAGCTAGTAGTCATAGAACTGCCACGGATCTTAACACCAGATCGTTATATCGTTGTTTGGGCTTCTAGGGTTTTGCTCCGCTCCGGCGATCTCGCGACCTAGGCTCTGAACTCCCCCTGAGACGGCGATTGCGATCGTCGTGTCCTCCCCCATCGACATCCCGTCGCCGTTTTCCTTCCCCATTCCCTCCGCTTCGATTTCTCTCCGGTTCCTTTTAGGGTTCGGGGTGATCAAGGGGTGTTCCTGGCAACACTTCCCACCCTTGGCTCTAATCGAGATCGGATCCGTTCGAACGCGGCAGACATGGTGGACGTGTGGGGACCCCAGACTAGCTGTCCGAAATACCCGATTATGCTTAACACAACGATCCCGTGATCAGTCTGTCGTTGCACATAATCCGAACTGAATACCAAAGTTTACATCCATTACAATACCGAATTAAAGCCTTACATAAACGGTCATTTAGACCAAGTCTTACACAGGTGCCTTCATGGGCCAAACCAAAATAATCAGCGGAAACTAAGGCGTAGTAGACATCAAATCCTAGCGATGACCCGACAGGCAGTCGACTTATGGAGATCCTCAGTTGGCATAGATGTCACCATACTCCTCCTGGGCGTAGTGCTCCTCGAAGTCTGGCTACGACAATAGCCAGGGACAAAACTGGTATGAGTACATTTGAATGTACTCGCAAACTACTCCAACATGAGTGCACTAGTCTCATTTTTATTTCATACTTTTATTTATGTCAAACATTTCTATATCTTTGCTGAAGAAGATAAGAAGATTATAACTACTCTTAATATCTCAGTTTTATTATTTTTCTCCAAAACTCCTCCTTTTCCGACCATAAACCATCATGGTACATAATCTCCAACAACCTCATACCGATCCGTTGGTATAGGTGTATGGAACGTTCTCCACCTCCTTTTCTTTTTAGAACTCAAACCTTTTTCCAAAACTTGCACATGGTCAAAGTAGGGCCTCTCAACTGTCCATATCCGAGGACTCGGCTATTCGAATAGTTTTAACCCTATGCAGAGGTAGCACGCTTTTCCCACACCCATCCGATAACTCATCGTGTCAGCCACGTCTCGCCATACCAGGTGTATGCGAAGTTGAGTCACCGACCCTAGTCTGTCCTTTGCTCATGCTAGTATAGGATCCTGCCCATATGATACTTTCCATCGACACTTAACCCAGCCCGTCGGAATCTAAGTGTGAGGACTCATAGGTTTGATCTGGCGGTGTATAGGGGACATCCTTCTATCCTCCTCCTTATCTACTCATAGAGTTTGAGCGAGGACCCAGGTCAGGGGTAGGTCATCAAACCATCCCCTCATGCATAACGGAGTCATCTCCGTTGATCAGGTATCCCATACTAATATGAGCAAACTATATGACTAAGCCCTTTCCCATATGTGGGTAAATGTGGTCGCACAGAGTATCGGCTGATTGACGTAAGTACAAAGACACAATGTGCGTTTTATCAAAACCACCATTCTCCTTTTCTTCAATTCATCACCACATCTTGATGTTTTCATAGCCACACGAGGTTTCAAAGGAGTTTTGATAAAACAATTTTTATTTTTCCCATCCTATAATTTATCATATATTTCTACATAGGGTGGCAAAATAATTTCCATATACTTTTTGAAAAGATTTTATAAAAACCTTTGCTTTAAAATGACTTTGTAAAAATAGATGCATGTATTAGGGTGCAAGCTCAGAGAGTAGCTTGCCTTGCTCGGCAAAGTGATCCTGGTCTTGATCTTCAGGTTCCACAAATCCTTCCTCCTCGATATATCCGGCAACGTTCTCGTCTAATACACAATCAAGCAAATACAAACAATCACTAACCTACTCAATCAATTACCACAACAATACAATCTCAAATGCTCTAAATAGCCACTTCATATATCAAACAATACAATTTGGTTTCAATTTAATTGAATTAGCCATTATTCATTTATATCTTAATTAGGGCAGAAACTAGTTGAACATGTTTAATTACATAACTTAAGTTCTGTTGGTCACAAAAATACAAACTAAATTTCTACAGAAAGCTATTGATGTGTGGAAGACAACACAATTGGATTTGGGTCCATTGGAGTTACCAAACTCCCTACATAATGGTTTCAATCCAGAAGCTTAATAATCAAGTTTTAGCTACTAATTACGTTCTGGTGATCTAAAAATTAAATCCTCTTAGGGGTAACTAACCATGACTAAATGTGATCCAATAAAATTGGTCTTAACTCATTTGGACTAACAGAGTATCAGAAACAAACAAGTTTAGATTTTAAACCCTATTTGGCATTTTTAATACTATATTTTTATTATTTATCCAAATGAGGTGAAACCACTTGGGTTGGATAGACAATTTCATAATCTTTCCAGAACATTTGGATTTGATTTATTTGGAGTTATAAATTTCAAGTTATGGAATTCCAAAGTTTAATCCAGTACTGGTTTCTAATTAAACCAAAAATTCGAATTTAAACTCCGAGTGGATAATGTTGAGAATCCTGACGGGTGGGGTCCACTCGTCAGTGACTCAACCAAAACAGTGCGCGCGCGGGGAAATGTTTAAAACGCTGACAGCGGGGTCCACCGGTCAGCGACTTAGGGCGCGAAGGGGTACGCTGCCGTGGATCTAGGATCCAACGGCCCACGTTCAATCGCGACGTCGACGACCTAAAACCGGCGGCGCTGCTACTCCGGCGACGGCGAGGGGGGACGGGCGGCTCACCTAGGGGGCTCGGGAGGGCGTGCGGACGATGCGGATCGACGGCGGCGACTCGGGGAAGATCGTGGAACGAACGGCGCGTGCTGGGGTGGCTACAATCGACGGCGGCGAGCGGCTCCTCCTCCGCGGCCGTGCTCCAACTCCGGCGAGGCCTCCGCGTCGTTCCTGGGCACGATCCAGAGGGGAAAAGGGGGCGGGTGAGTG
Source organism: Poa annua (assembly GCA_026929855.1). Classification (NCBI taxonomy): domain Eukaryota; kingdom Viridiplantae; phylum Streptophyta; class Magnoliopsida; order Poales; family Poaceae; genus Poa; species Poa annua. Next base: position 45,642,238 of record CM049436.1, read on the forward strand.
AGGCAGTAATGGGGAAGGGGATGCGAGCCAGAGATGAGAGAAAGGGGGTCAGGCACGGCCTGGCCGTGGTCGTCGTCTACCTTGGACACGGCGAGCTCGAGGATGGCCACGGCGGCCGAGGCTTTGCGGCGACGGCTCCGCCCTCCAGGCGATGCACGAGAGGGAGTGGTGTGAGGGGGAGAGGCAGTGGTGAGGCGTGGATCAATGGGGAGCTCGGGGCGGCTTTTATAGCGGCGGGCCGGCGCACGGTGGACGCGGCGCAGGGGGCACCCGAGGGCGTGCCGGCTCGCCGTAGGGGTGGCGCGGGGTGCTGCTAGGCTGCGGGGTGCTCGGGGAACCAAATGGGCAGGGGGGGGGGGGTGGCGTGGAGGCTGCTGGCGAGGTCGACGTGGGGGCCGGCCGTGGAGCGTGTCCGGGCGGCGCACGCCGTGCGCGGCGCGTCGCGGCCTCGGCGCGTGCGGGCTGCTGCTGGGTGGCCTTGCTACGCTGCGAGGGGACAGAGAGGTGAGGGAGAGCGAGGGAGGGCACAACGCGGCCGGCACGGCGCGGCGTCGTCGCGGCCACAGTGCCGACCACGGCGACGTGCGCGCGGCCGCTGCTGTCGCCTGCGGCTCCTCGGTGCTCCCGGGCCCGATTCCTCGCGTTCCTGCGTGCCTTGAGTCGAGTGGAGCAAGGGGAATCCAGTGGAGGCGATAATTGGAAGAATTAAACACTAAATCGCCCAATTTGATCCGTGGATTTGGTGCGGTTTGGGATGAACTGGGTGGCGTCCAGCAGGTGTTCGACACAATGCCTGAACCAAAACAGTGTCCAAATTTTTGAGATTTATTTTTATAATTTGGTTCACATATGTTTGTCTAAGTTTCTGGTACTGTTTGGCTATTTTTTTGACAAGTGCAACATAGCACATTTTGTGATTTGAATTTGATAAAGAAAGAAATATAAATTTGAATTTAGGTTTTTGAATTGAATATTTGAAGAGGGAAAAGTTGTGGAACTAAAATAAGAGGGTTTATATTACCACTCCTTTGAATTTGGTTTGAAAATAAATAGATTTCTTAATTTGGGAAATAGTGTGACATGTGTCATATTGTTTGTATTTTTATATTTTGTTTTGTTTATTTTCTTTTCATCAAGTTTTTAATTAGAGCTAACAACCAACACATTCACAAGAAATAACTATCACAAGCAAAATATGAAATCAACACACATTAATTCATAAGAAAAGTTTTTGTTGGCCCATATTTTTGATATAATAATTCATATTAAATTTTTGGGATGTTACAGATCCTCCCCCCCTTAGAAACAAATCTCGTCCCGAGATTTGCTAGGTCTGGGTACTAAAGAGGTTTGGGAATTCGCTTCTAAGATAGTCTTCACGCTCCCAAGTTGCTTCATCTTCCGAATGGTTAGTCCACTGGACTTTGTAGAACTTGATCGCGCGCCTTCGGGTAAGACGAACATCTTCGTCGAGAATCTTGATGGGTCTCTCACGATAAGTCAGATCTTGATTCAGGTCGATGGAATGGTGGTCGATGTTTTTGAAAACATCAGGCTGGTCAGGAACTTCAAGACATTTCCGGAGCAAGGAAATGTGGAAGACATCGTGGTAATCTGCTAACTCTTGAGGCAACTTCAGTTGATAAGACACTTCTCCTCGACGGGAAATGATCTTAAAGGGTCCAATATATCTTGGTGCCAATTTTCCCTTGACATGAAAACGTTGCATTCCTTTAAGGGGTGTCACTCGGAGATAGACATAATCTCCGATACTGAAGGTGACATCACGACGCTTGGGATCAGCGTAACTCTTCTGACGGGATTGGGCGGTTTTGAGTCGCTCACGGATAAGCTGGACTTGCTCTTCAGCCTCACGGAGGGTATCTGGTCCAAACAGTTTGCCTTCTCCGGTGTCGGACCAATTCAGGGGCGTACGACACTTCCTGCCGTATAGGGCTTCAAAAGGGGCCATTTGCAGACTAGACTGGTAACTATTGTTGTAGGAGAACTCTGCAAATGGAAGACAATCTTCCCACTTGGATCCATAGGATAGCACACACGCGCGAAGCATGTCCTCTAATATCTGGTTTACTCTCTCAGTTTGGCCTCCGGTCTGGGGATGATAAGCTGTGCTAAATGCTAACTTGGTTCCGAGGGCTTCGTGTAGGGCTTTCCAGAACCTTGAGGTGAATTGTGTGCCTCTATCCGATACAATCCTCTTAGGCACACCATGCAGGCTTACTATTCTGGAAATATACAGGTCTGCCAACTGATTTCCCCGATAGGTGGTGTTGACGGGAATAAAATGGGCAACCTTGGTCAGTCTATCAACGATGACCCAAATTGAGTCATGGCCTCGGTTTGATCTTGGAAGTCCGGTGATAAAATCCATTCCAATCTCATCCCACTTCCACTCGGGAATTTTCAAGGGTTGAAGCAATCCAGCGGGTCGCTGATGTTCAGCCTTGACTCGCTGACAGATATCACACTTGGCTACAAAAACACCAATCTCTCGCTTCATTCCGTGCCACCAAAATCTTTCACGAAGGTCTTGGTACATTTTGGTTCCGCCGGGGTGGATTGAATAGGGGGTCTCGTGGGCTTCCTTTAGGATTAACTCCTTAAGTTCCGTGACATTGGGGACACAGATACGACCATTAAATCTCAACACTCCTTCAGCATCTTCGGTAAAACCAGGCGCTTTACCGAGAGAAATCTTCTTCTTAATACCTTCTATGCTCTCATGACCCTTCTGGGCTTCTTTGATTTGATCTATCAGGGTTGGGGCTAACTCTAAATTGGCGAGATAACCGCGGCTAACAAGCTCTAGTCCAAAATCTTTGAACTCTTTGAACAGGGCTGGCTGTTCTGCTTGGATCAGGGCATTCAGGGTGCAGGGTTTGCGACTAAGGGCATCGGCAACTACATTAGCCTTTCCGGGGTGATAATGGATACCGATATCATAATCCTTGATTAATTCCATCCACCTTCTCTGTCGCAGATTTAACTCCTTCTGGGTGAAGATATACTTCAAGCTCTTATGATCCGTATAGATCTCGCAACGATGTCCCGCAAGATAGGAGCGCCACGTCTTCAGAGCAAGAACAACAACGGCTAACTCCAGGTCATGGGTTGGGTAGTTCTCTTCATGTGGTCGCAACTGCCGAGACAGATACGACACCACCTTGCCTTCTTGCATCAGAACGCAACCAAGTCCGAGGCGTGATGCATCGCAATACACGTCGAAACTCTTGGTGACGTCTGGCATAATCAGGACAGGGGTTGAGGTCAATCTCTTCTTCAATTCCTGGAAACTCTCTTCACACTTCTGAGTCCATTCAAACTTCTTGTCTTTTTTTAGCAGTTGGGTCAGGGGTTTGGCTATACTGGAGAATCCTTCAACGAACTTGCGGTAGTAACCCGCTAGTCCGAGAAAGCTTCGGATTTCAGTCACACTAGTTGGGGCTTCCCAGTTCACAATGGCTTGGATCTTCTCTGGGTCAACAGAAATTCCTCCCGCAGACACAACATGTCCGAGAAATGCTACTTCACTGAGCCAAAACTCACACTTGCTAAGCTTGGCATACAACTGGTGTTCTCGGAGGGTTGCTAAAACTAGACGCAGGTGTTCAGCATGCTCTTCTTCGGTTTTGGAGTAAATAAGGATGTCATCGAGGAAAACTACCACGAACTTGTCAAGATACTCCATGAAGATCTTGTTCATGAGATTCATAAAATAGGCTGGAGCATTGGTCAGACCAAAGGACATTACGGTGTATTCAAATAAACCATAGCGGGTGGTGAAGGCAGTCTTGGGAATGTCCGTCTCTCGGATTTTTAACTGATGATATCCTGACCGAAGATCGATCTTGGAAAAGACTCGGCTCCGTTCATTTGATCGAACAGATCCTCGATCTTTGGAAGGGGATACTTGTTCTTAATGGTCACATCATTTAACTTGCGATAATCCACACACAGGCGTGTGGTACCGTCTCTCTTATCCACAAAAATAATGGGTGATCCCCAAGGTGAAGCGCTTGGGCGAATAAGTCCTTTGCTGAGCATATCTGCTAACTGCTTCTTCAACTCAACCAGTTCTTCCGGGTTCATCCGATAAGGCCTTTGGGATATAGGGGCTGTGCCTGGGATAAGTTCAATGATGAACTCAATATCCCGGTCTGGCGGCATACCAGGCAATTCTTCAGGGAAAACATCTCGGAACTGGTGAACAACACGGATCTCATCTAGGGTGGGTCGAGCTATGCTCTCATGACATCCTGGTTGGGGTCGACTGGTTTCTGACACATACTCCACTTCTACTTCTTTGTCGGTGGTGAGGGATACCGTTCTTCTGGCGCAGTCAATTCGACCACGATACTTGGCTAGCCAATTCATACCCAGTATGACATCTATTCCTTGGGTTCCTAGAATGATTAAGTCGACTAGGAACTTTTCCCCTTTGATCTCAAGGGAAACGTCCGGGCAAAACGACTTGGTATCTATGGTGGATTCTGGGATTTGGATGACCATGGGTTTGGGTAAGAGGTTTCCGACTAAACCTCCCTTAGCAACAAATTCTTGGGTAACAAAAGAATGGGTAGCACCAGAATCAAACAGAACAGTTGCAGGTACTGAGTTGACAAGGAACGTACCCAGCACAACATCTGGCGCATCCGTGGCTTCTTCAGCGTTGATGTGGTGCAGACGTCCCTTGGCAACAGCAACATTTCCGCGGGATGCGGGGTTCTTGCCATTTCCATTCCGGCCTTGGCCATTGTTCGGCGCTTGTGCATCGGGGCGTGGACCATTCTTCTTAGGATTGGGGCATTCTTTGGAGTAGTGACCCTTAGTGCCGCAATTAAAGCAGACAACATTGGCATTGCGGTTGAAGTTGTTAGAGTTCCCTCCGGGACGGGTGCTGTCATTGGGATGGTTGAAGTTGTTTGGGTTGTTTGGGCGATTAGGGTAATTGGGGCGTGGGGTTGGTGGCGGTCGATAGGCTGGCTTGGGGTTTTGTGGGTAGGTGCGAGGCTTCTGGCTGCTCGAACCTTCCTGGGCAATCATTCTCCTCTTACGACCTTCAAACATAGACTTGCGCTTGGTCTCCAGCTGGATGGCTTTGTCCACAAGTGACTCCAAATCAACAAAGTCATGGATAACCAAAGCACACTGCAGCTCATCATGAAGTCCATTCATGAAACGCTCCATCTTCTTCCTCTCGGTGTCGGTGTCATCAGGAGCATACCGAGATAAGTCAGTGAACTCATCCAGGTAACCGACCACATCTCTACTTCCCTGCCGCAACTTGCGGAATTCATCCTTCTTCCTCTCAATGAGTTCGCCGGGAATGTGCTTCTTGCGGAACTTCTCCTGGAACTCAACCCAGTTGATAACATAACCAGCTTGCTGGAGAGCCTTGGTAGCTTCCCACCAAGACCGTGCAGGTCCTGCAAGATAGTGGGTCGCATACAGCACTTTCTCAGGTTCTCCCACGGCTGCAACTTCCAGCTTGTTGTTAATGGTGCGAAGCCAATCATCGGCCTTTAGTGGGTGAAGTCCCTTGGAATAGGTGGGTGGGTTGGTCTTTTGGAAATCGCTCAAAGTGGACCGCTGATTTCCTTCACCATTGCCATTGCCATTGTTGTTGTTGTTGTTGTTGTTGTTGTTGTTGTTGTTGTTGTGTGCGGCAGCGATCTGCTGCAGGGCAGCGATATGAGCTTGACGCTCTGCCCGGGCAGCTTGGCGTTCCTCCATGATAAGCGCAAGAAGTTGGGCGGTGGTTGGTTCCGGTGGGGGTGGTGGTCCTCCATCCGTGTTGGAGCGACGAGTGTCCACCATCCTGAAGCACGCCGGGTATAAGGGGCAAGCAAAAGGTTTTGACCAAGGAAAAAGGTTGGTTTCGCGTAATGGTTGATTTCTTAAGGGTTATAGGAGAAACATTTTACACAGATTAACAAGACTAGCACACACTTATATAGCACAACCATTACATCAAGAGTTCACCATATCAAGCTTACAACATTTTCCCTTAAGCTAATGTACATAGTGCAAGTTCCAAAAGAACCACTACTTCGACTCTACTAGCGATAGGGGGTCAACCTAATCCTGCGGTAGTACTCAAGTCACTCGCCTACTGAGGTGGAACCTCAGGCTCTGCTACGTCAGCGTCGGACTGGTAGGGTGGCTCCTCTGGGTCCTCCTCCTCGTCATCCTCCTGCTCATAGTCCATCTCCTCCAGATAGTCGTCATCGTCGCTGAGGAAAGCGTTGTTCTCCTTGCGGAGATCCTCGCCCTCCTCCTCCATCTCGTCAGTACGGAGCTCCAGATCCTCGATCAGCTCGTCCTGCTCTGCCACCTTCTTGCGGAGCTTCGCTATGGTCTTCCTCATCTGGGTCCTCTTCTTGAGAAGAGCGACCTTCTCCTCCTTCAGCTGTGCCTCACTCTCGCGACTCTCCTTGAGCGAGAGGCGCTCAAAGTGAGACCGAAGTCTAGCGCACCTCAGATCCTCCTGGGTGCGAAAGAGCATAATCTCCATGTCCAAGATATACTCTCCGAACGTCGGGTGTAGAGGGGACCGAATAGGGTGTCCATCGACGGTGCGCCTCCCGTAGAACTGGAAACGAGAGTTTACCAACTCCGCCTTGTGCTCCTCACAAAGTCGGGATAGCATCCGCTGCATGGAACGACACAGTCCGTCGTCCCAGTGGACGTCCATGGTGGTAAAGATGAGCGTCCTAGATCCGGGGGACTTGATGTTCCCGCGAACAGACGCCTCGACCAACCAAGACAGGTTCCCGTTGCCGGGAGTGTCCACCTGGGCTCCCTTAAACTCAGGAGTGGGACGACCTAATAGCTTGGTCAACTCGAACAGGTCCTTCTCGAACATCAACTTGCCGTCCTTCTCAAGCTGAACGAACTCGGTGAAATGGATCGCCATCTACAATTTTTTTAATCAAATTTTTAAGTTAGTGAGATGACAAGTGCATCAAAATTTTAAATGTAGTGAGGCAACAAGTGAGCAAAACTTTAAGTTTAATAGAATGACGAGTGCGCCAAATTTTTTTAAGGATATAAGGGAAAACGTAATATTTAGTGAGAGTATAATTTTTGCATAAGTGAGAGGATTAGAGATAAGCATTTTTCGAAAATACTTCCTTCCTTTATTCTTTTAGAATTTAACTTTTGTAACTCCTACCTAGCGACCATGCTAAACCAAGGTGTCTAAAGTCGAGATGGCCCTGATACCAGGTCTGTGGGGACCCCAGACTAGCTGTCCGAAATACCCGATTATGCTTAACACAACGATCCCGTGATCAGTCTGTCGTTGCACATAATCTGAACTGAATACCAAAGTTTACATCCATTACAATACCGAATTAAAGCCTTACATAAACGGTCATTTAGACCAAGTCTTACACAGGTGCCTTCATGGGCCAAACCAAAATAATCAGCGGAAACTAAGGCGTAGTAGACATCAAATCCTAGCGATGACCCGACAGGCAGTCGACTTATGGAGATCCTCAGTTGGCATAGATGTCACCATACTCCTCCTGGGCGTAGTGCTCCTCGAAGTCTGGCTACGACAATAGCCAGGGACAAAACTGGTATGAGTACATTTGAATGTACTCGCAAACTACTCCAACATGAGTGCACTAGTCTCATTTTTATTTCATACTTTTATTTATGTCAAACATTTCTATATCTTTGCTGAAGAAGATAAGAAGATTATAACTACTCTTAATATCTCAGTTTTATTATTTTTCTCCAAAACTCCTCCTTTTCCGACCATAAACCATCATGGTACATAATCTCCAACAACCTCATACCGATCCGTTGGTATAGGTGTATGGAACGTTCTCCACCTCCTTTTCTTTTTAGAACTCAAACCTTTTTCCAAAACTTGCACATGGTCAAAGTAGGGCCTCTCAACTGTCCATATCCGAGGACTCGGCTATTCGAATAGTTTTAACCCTATGCAGAGGTAGCACGCTTTTCCCACACCCATCCGATAACTCATCGTGTCAGCCACGTCTCGCCATACCAGGTGTATGCGAAGTTGAGTCACCGACCCTAGTCTGTCCTTTGCTCATGCTAGTATAGGATCCTGCCCATATGATACTTTCCATCGACACTTAACCCAGCCCGTCGGAATCTAAGTGTGAGGACTCATAGGTTTGATCTGGCGGTGTATAGGGGACATCCTTCTATCCTCCTCCTTATCTACTCATAGAGTTTGAGCGAGGACCCAGGTCAGGGGTAGGTCATCAAACCATCCCCTCATGCATAACGGAGTCATCTCCGTTGATGAGGTATCCCATACTAATATGAGCAAACTATATGACTAAGCCCTTTCCCATATGTGGGTAAATGTGGTCGCACAGAGTATCGGCTGATTGACGTAAGTACAAAGACACAATGTGCGTTTTATCAAAACCACCATTCTCCTTTTCTTCAATTAATCACCACATCTTGATGTTTTCATAGCCACACGAGGTTTCAAAGGAGTTTTGATAAAACAATTTTTATTTTTCCCATCCTATAATTTATCATATATTTCTACATAGGGTGGCAAAATAATTTCCATATACTTTTTGAAAAGATTTTATAAAAACCTTTGCTTTAAAATGACTTTGTAAAAATAGATGCATGTATTAGGGTGCAAGCTCAGAGAGTAGCTTGCCTTGCTCGGCAAAGTGATCCTGGTCTTGATCTTCAGGTTCCACAAATCCTTCCTCCTCGATATATCCGGCAACGTTCTCGTCTAATACACAATCAAGCAAATACAAACAATCACTAACCTACTCAATCAATTACCACAACAATACAATCTCAAATGCTCTAAATAGCCACTTCATATATCAAACAATACAATTTGGTTTCAATTTAATTGAATTAGCCATTATTCATTTATATCTTAATTAGGGCAGAAACTAGTTGAACATGTTTAATTACATAACTTAAGTTCTGTTGGTCACAAAAATACAAACTAAATTTCTACAGAAAGCTATTGATGTGTGGAAGACAACACAATTGGATTTGGGTCCATTGGAGTTAGCAAACTCCCTACATAATGGTTTCAATCCAGAAGCTTAATAATCAAGTTTTAGCTACTAATTACGTTCTGGTGATCTAAAAATTAAATCCTCTTAGGGGTAACTAACCATGACTAAATGTGATCCAATAAAATTGGTCTTAACTCATTTGGACCAACAGAGTATCAGAAACAAACAAGTTTAGATTTTAAACCCTATTTGGCATTTTTAATACTATATTTTTATTATTTATCCAAATGAGGTGAAACCACTTGGGTTGGATAGAAAATTTCACAATCTTTCCAGAACATTTGGATTTGATTTATTTGGAGTTATAAATTTCAAGTTATGGAATTCCAAAGTTTAATCCAGTACTGGTTTCTAATTAAACCAAAAATTCGAATTTAAACTCCGAGTGGATAATGTTGAGAATCCTGACGGGTGGGGTCCACTCGTCAGTGACTCAACCAAAACAGTGCGCGCGCGGGGAAATGTTTAAAACGCTGACAGCGGGGTCCACCGGTCAGCGACTTAGGGCGCGAAGGGGTACGCTGCCGTGGATCTAGGATCCAACGGCCCACGTTCAATCGCGACGTCGACGACCTAAAACCGGCGGCGCTGCTGCTCCGGCGACGGCGAGGGGGGACGGGCGGCTCACCTAGGGGGCTCGGGAGGGCGTGCGGACGATGCGGATCGACGGCGGCGACTCGGGGAAGATCGTGGAACGAACGGCGCGTGCTGGGGTGGCTACAATCGACGGCGGCGAGCGGCTCATCCTCCGCGGCCGTGCTCCAACTCCGGCGAGGCCTCCGCGTCGTTCCTGGGCACGATCCAGAGGGGAAAAGGGGGCGGGTGAGTGAGGCAGTAATGGGGAAGGGGATGCGAGCCAGAGAGGAGAGAAAGGGGGTCAGGCACGGCCTGGCCGTGGTCGTCGTCTACCTTGGACACGGCGAGCTCGAGGATGGCCACGGCGGCCGAGGCTTTGCGGCGACGGCTCCGCCCTCCAGGCGGTGCACGAGAGGGAGTGGTGTGAGGGGGAGAGGCAGTGGTGAGGCGTGGATCAATGGGGAGCTCGGGGCGGCTTTTATAGCGGCGGGCCGGCGCACGGTGGACGCGGCGCAGGGGGCACCCGAGGGCGTGCCGGCTCGCCGTAGGGGTGGCGCGGGGTGCTGCTAGGCTGCGGGGTGCTCGGGGAACCAAATGGGCAAGGGGGGGGGGGGGGTGGCGTGGAGGCTGCTGGCGAGGTCGACGTGGGGGCCGGCCGTGGAGCGTGTCCGGGCGGCGCACGCCGTGCGCGGCGCGTCGCGGCCTCGGCGCGTGCGGGCTGCTGCTGGGTGGCCTTGCTGCGCTGCGAGGGGACAGAGAGGTGAGGGAGAGCGAGGGAGGGCACAGCGCGGCCGGCACGGCGCGGCGTCGTCGCGGCCACAGTGCCGACCACGGCGACGTGCGCGCGGCCGCTGCTGTCGCCTGCGGCTCCTCGGCGCTCCCGGGCCCGATTCCTCGCGTTCCTGCGTGCCTTGAGTCGAGTGGAGCAAGGGGAATCCAGTGGAGGCGATAATTGGAAGAATTAAACACTAAATCGCCCAATTTGATCCGTGGATTTGGTGCGGTTTGGGATGAACTGGGTGGCGTCCAGCAGGTGTTCGACACAATGCCTGAACCAAAACAGTGTCCAAATTTTTGAGATTTATTTTTATAATTTGGTTCACATATGTTTGTCTAAGTTTCTGGTACTGTTTGGCTATTTTTGTGACAAGTGCAACATAGCACATTTTGTGATTTGAATTTGATAAAGAAATAAATATAAATTTGAATTTAGGTTTTTGAATTGAATATTTGAAGAGGGAAAAGTTGTGGAACTAAAATAAGAGGGTTTATATTACCACTCCTTTGAATTTGGTTTGAAAATAAATAGATTTCTTAATTTGGGAAATAGTGTGACATGTGTCATATTGTTTGTATTTTTATATTTTGTTTTGTTTATTTTCTTTTCATCAAGTTTTTAATTAGAGCTAACAACCAACACATTCACAAGAAATAACTATCACAAGCAAAATATGAAATCAACACACATTAATTCATAAGAAAAGTTTTTGTTGGCCCATATTTTTGATATAATAATTCATATTAAATTTTTGGGATGTTACAGGACGTCGACCCTGCAGTGGCAACAACTGGTGGCACCGACCCTATCCCCGATCGGAACAACGCCGGCATCCCCACGGAGGTGCCCAGATCCGATCGCGGGACAACCGCTGCAACCACCACGAAAGGCTGCGCCAGCTCTTCCGCTCCAGGAGAACAGGTGGAGCTGATGATGGCGCAACTGCGTCTAACCGCAGCCGAATCCAAGGCCGTGGTTCTGGAGGATGACGACGACCTCGAGCTGGTTGATCCGGACAAAGCTTTCGTGGGTAAGGTTCTTTCCCCGAACGTGCTCCGCATCCAGACGATCTCGGCGGCCATGCGTCCAGCGTGGGGCAATCCCAAGGGTTTGCTCCTCAATCCCCTTGGTGATAACCTGTTTATCGCCGAGTTTGCCTCCCAACGTGATCGTGATTGCGTGATGGATGGATCTCCATGGACAGTAGGCAGACATGCTGTTCTGATGATGAAATACAATGCGGATATCCCGCCGCTACAGGTCTCCTTTGAGCGCCTGGCCATCTGGGCCAGAATTTTGGCTCTCCCGAGCCGATTGATGAACTCCAAGAGAGGTCATGAAATTGCCGAGCCCCTCGGGCTCGTCAAGATGGTTGAAGCTGATGCCCTAGGACGGTGCTGGGGCAGTTTCATGCGTCTCAGGGTCGAGGTGGCTGTCCATGAACCCCTGCGTCGCTTTGTGACTGTGTTCTCGAAGAAATTACAGTCCACTGAAAGGTACGAGGTGCAGTATGAGAAACTCCCTCTGTACTGCTTTTCGTGTGGCCTCATCGGTCACACACACCTGGCATGCTCCAACCCAGCTGCAAGAGATGAAACTGGCGAGTTACCCTATTCTGCCAAAAGACTCTCTGTCCCTGACGATGCTGGGAAGAAAAGCATCTCCAAATCTGGTACCAATGCTTCATCAACTGGTGGGAGTCAGTCCATGCCCGAAACCAAAGGATCTTCCGGCGGCTCTTCGGCTCATGGTGCCCGAGCCAAGACTCGTGGTAAGAATCAACAGGATGATCAAGTTGGAGATCAAGAAGTGTCCTCCCCCCTCAAAGGAGGAGGTCGTATGAACGGATAGACGTCGCCTAGAGGGGGGGGGGGGGGGGGGTGAATAGGCGATTTAAAACTTTTTCCGGGGAGCCGGAATTTCCGAGCCTAGATGGACCGGAAATTCCGGGGAGCCGGAATTTCCGAGCCTAGATGGACCGGAAATTCCGGTATGCTTGATAAAGGCGGAATAAAACTAGTGTTTTACTTTAACAAGCATACAACCTAAATATACTAGGTTCACCTATGTGCACCAACAACTTATGCTAAGCAATACAAGTATCAAGGAGATAGCAAGATATATAGCTTCAAGCACGAAGGCTATCACAATGTAAAGTGCATAAGTAAAGAGCTCGGGTATAGAAATAACCGAGGCACGCGGAGACGAGGATGTATTCCCGAGTTCCACCCAAAGGGTGTACGTCTCGTTGGAGAGGTGTGCGCAACCACAACAGGTTAGCCGCAACGCCACCAAGGCTCACCTTCTTCTCCTGATGAACTCAACCACAAAAGGTTGCGAGTTCACCTTCCACTATTGATCCCCTTTTGGGCGGAGATCGAATCCCTTACAACAATCTTGAGGCACACACCCACAACTTAATTGGGGGCTCCCAAGTCTTGAGGCACACACCCACAACTTAATTGGGGGCTCTCAAGTGACCACAAAAGGTCTTGACCACAAAAGGTCTTGGCCACAAAAGGCCGGCCACAAAAGGCGTCTAGGGTCCAATGACCCAAGAGTAACAAGCTCACAAGTATCACCACCACGAATCCTCGTGGAGGGCTCAAACCGATGCAAATGCAATGGCAAGAGCACACGAAGTGCTCAAGTCCTTCACTCTCAAATTCCAACAAAGCAACAAATGCTTATGGGGGAATAAGAGAGGAAGAACACAAGAAACCACAAAGGAGTCAAATCCTTCACTCCCAAATCCCACCAAAAGCAACTAATGCTTATGGGGGGAGAAGAGAGGAAGAACAAAGAGAAGAACCACAAAGGAACTCCAAGATCTAGATCCACTAGGTTCCCCTCACTTAGAGGAGAGATGGATTGGTAGGATTGTAGATCTAGATCTCCTCTCAACTTTCCCTAAAGAATATGCAAGAATATATGGAGGGATTGAGAGGGAAGTGAGCTTTCCAAGGTCAACAATGGAGTAGGAGAGAGGGGAAAGTCGTGCTGCCTTGGATTAACTGAGGAAGAAGAAGGGGAGGGCTATTTATAGCTCTCCAGGAAATATAGCCGTTGGCTGTTTCGAAACTCGGAAATTCCGGTATAAGTGAGACTCGGAAATTCCGGTCAACCGGAAATTCCGAGTCCATGAAATTTCCGAGCTGAAATTCCGGCTGGAGTCAGAACCAAAACCAAACATTCCTTAGCCGTTTTCGCGAGGCTCTTTGAGGGCAACTCGGAAATTCCGGGTCATCAAAATATCCGACCACAATTTCCGGTTGAGTCCAGCACCTCTTTTCCTTCTTTCCTTAGCCGATTTCTTGGACGAGTTGGGGAACCGGAAATTCCGGTGGAACGAAATATCCGGCCCCAATAATCCGGTTCAGAACAGCCAAACTAAAACCGCTATAACTTTTGCAAATGAACTCCGAATGAGGTGAAACCAACTTTGTTGGAAAGATAGCGACGAGCACAGGGCTACTCCAACCGGCAATATTGCATCCCATAAATAGAGCAAAGTCACCACACATGGCAAGGTGTGGGACTTTCCTCATGGTCGAACCGGCAATATTTCCGCCACCGAAAACGCAAGAAGTTTGTCAAAGTAAAACCGTTTTCGAAGCACTTGGGCTTGTCATGAGGAACACGACAAGCACCAAAACCCAACATCCAAAACACAACAAGATGAACGAATGAAATCCCGATTTGGATGAGCTAGCGCTTGGCATGAAGATGAACCAAGCTCTAATTCCTCACATGGATAAAAGCCAAATAAGAACCAAGAAATATGATATGCCAAGTATGCAAAGGTTTGAGCTCTCCACAAAGATGCGATCAAGTTACTCACTCGAGAGCCCCTCTTGATAGTACGCCTATCTATCCTATAGCCCTATCAAGATCATACCTTTGCCTTGAGCATTCCACTTGAGTTAGATGATGACTATCTTGATCTCTTCAAGTGGATCACCTTTCTTGATTGCGCTTGCTAGCACATGCTTGATGAAGATATCTCCAAATACTCCCCCATACTCCATTATGGGAGAGTCTCGCTTAGCTTCGTCTTCATGCCTCCATTGCAAGCTCCAAGCATAGGATCTCTTCAAGAGGTTCTCTTGGTCTTGCGCACCTTATACTTGATGACGATCACCACATGACGTCATCCTCCATGAGCTATATGAAATCTTCATTTGATGCAAGCCCATGGGAAGATACCTAACCCCACATAAAGATACCACACGCACATATATCATGGGTTAGTTCACAAAGCTATACGAACACGTGTTTACCATCCCAAGAGATACATGATCCCTCTTGGTATATCTTGTAGCTTTGTGTGTTGATCAACATCTTGATCAACCTTGTATCTTCCAAACTTTCTTTGCTAATATGATGTCTTGACTCCTTCAAGACATACTTGCATTGTGCTCAACTCAACACATGACCATCCATCATATACACCTTTAGATGGAACCTTGGTCATCAAATAAGCTTCAAGAGTCCAACACATGAACTCCACTATTTGCATGGACAAGATCTATAAAGATATCTCAATGCAAACATTAGTCCATAGAGGTTGTCATCAATTACCAAAACCACACATGAGGGAAAATGCTCTTTCATCGTACCGCTGGACGTGGCCGCGGGCGCACTGGCCATGGCAGGGGCCGAAATCAAGCTGATGCTCCTGCAAAGGATCTGTTCCAAGCAAAAAGTTCAGGTACTGGACAGAAACGCAAGGCCAAGGGGCCGACCGAGACTTTGACAATTGAAGCTTCAGCTGAGAAGGTTGACTCACTCGCTCTAGTTGTCTCTGGAGGTGCTACCATCCATACAACTCACGAGGATGACAATGCCAGCTCTGACTCAAACAAGAAACAACGTACAACACCAACTCGATCGGCGGATCCGGCGGAGACTGCGGCGCAGTCCCGCCTGACGCAATGAGTATCCTGGCCTGGAACTGTCGCGGTCTTGGGTCGGACGCGACAGTCGGAGAACTTCGCTGGTTAGTGAAGACGTTTCGACCCGAGATCCTCTTCTTGTCTGAAACCAAGATGTGGGATACCAAAGCAAAGAATTTCATGTGGTCCTTGGGCTACAGTGGTTCTTTCGCTGTCAGTTGCGAGGGCCGCAGTGGCGGCCTTGCGCTCTTTTGGAAGCACCCCTATACTATCTCTCTCCGTGGATTCAATTCTCATCTCATCGATGTGATTGTTACGGCGGATGATATGACAGCTTGGCGTGCTACCTTTGTCTATGGCGAACCTCGGCGTGAGCTTCGATCTCTTTTCTGGGATATGCTACGACGAATTCGCCGCGAATGGACTGGTCCGTGGCTATGCTGCGGTGATTTCAATGAAGTTCTGTCTGCCGATGAACACTTCGGCTCTCGGGAGAGGTCTGACCCCCAAATGGAACTGTTCCGTGACTGCATGGACGAGTGCAACCTGATTGATTTGGGGTATGCTGGCCCAAAGTTCACTTGGACAAATCGTCAGGATGCCCAGTGCAACGTCAGAGTTCGTCTCGACCGCACTGTGGCCAACAATGCCTTCTCTGATCTTTACCCGATGTGTGCTGTCGAAAATGTTATCACAACATCGTCTGATCATTATGCTATACACACTCGCCTCGATGGTGGTGCCCCTCCTCTGCAGTCTGCACCTGTCCATCATGGTTTCAGATATGAAGTAGAGCTTGCTGTCACTACCCCAGATTAAATAGAGACATGAACCTACTATCGAGCATAAATACCCCCTCTTGGAGTCACAAGCATCTACTTGGCCAGAGCATCTACTAGCAATGGAGAGCATGCAAGATCATAAACAACGCACTCACAAGATATATTATGAAGCAATAACATAGTACTCAATATTCATCGGATCCCAGCAAACACAACATGTAGCATTATATAAAGATGATCTTGATCATGTTAGGCAGCTCACAAGATCTAAACATGGTAGCATAAGAGGAGAAGACAACCATCTAGCTACTGCTATGGACTCGTAGTCCAAGGATGAACTACTCACGCATCAGTCCGGAGGCGGGCATGGTGATGTAGAGCCCTCCGGTGATGATTCCCCTCTCCGGCAGGGTGCCGGGAAGAGTTTCTAAACCCTCCCGATCTAGGGTTGACGACGGCGGCGGCTCTGGACTTCGTGGAGGAAAAAGGTGCGCGTCCTAGGGCTTAGATATCCGAGGGGTATAAGTAGGCGAAGGGGCGAAGGCGGTGGAGCCACGAGGGCCCCACACCCCGTGCTCGCGCGGCAGAGGGGGCTGCCGCGCCACCTAGGGGTGTGGGCCCCTCGGGGTCCCCCTCCGTGTCATCTT
Organism: Poa annua; assembly: GCA_026929855.1. Taxonomy (NCBI): domain Eukaryota; kingdom Viridiplantae; phylum Streptophyta; class Magnoliopsida; order Poales; family Poaceae; genus Poa; species Poa annua. Next base: position 45,658,978 of record CM049436.1, read on the forward strand.
CGGTGTTCTGGAACCTCCCGGGGAAAATAAGCACTTTGACGTTTCGTTTGTCCAATTCCGAGAATATTTCCTTAACAACTTTTCTGAAACCAAAAACAGCAGAAAACAGGCAACTGACACTGTGGCATCTTGTTAATAGGTTAGTCCCAAAAAATGCATAAAATGATATAAAAGTGTATATAAAACATGTAGCAAGTGGCATAATATAAGCATGGAACATAAGAAATTATAGATACGTTTGAGACGTATCAGGTTTCCCAACAACACCTCACCGGTGCATCACACCGCAGTCGGGCCAAGGTAGCAAATCCATCTGCGTAGGAGCATTTTCCGCTGCCGAAGGTAGCATCGTCGTTCAGCCATGGGAGTATCATCGTCGTCACGTTGCATCCTACCATGGGAGGCTGGGTGCATCGACGTTAGACCATGGTAGCATCTCCGCCCCACCATGGGAAGCAAAATTTTCTTTCTATTAATGCAAAGCAGAAAAACGGTGGTAGCAAAATTTCTAATACTTGTTGCATCGGTGCTCGCCGGTGGTAGCCAAAATTTCATCCTATGATGCAAATCCAAAAAACTCTGAGCGATAACAGAATGGTTGTAGCAAAAAAATCTACAAATAATGCAAAAAAATATTCTCTAATGATTAAAATCCACAAAATGTTGGTAGCAAAATTTATGCTACAAAAGCTTCAAAGATTTGCAGCGCAGCAAAAAAAGGAAAATTCATCGAAACTGTATGAATCGCAGCCATGGTGTAGCAACACTGTTTTAGATTTGTAGCAACGCCGCTGATAGCATCGCCGGCTCGCCGGCTGCCTCCTTGCAGCAGCAGCACCCTAGCAGCGGGGAGCGCACCGTGCGGCGGCCTCTCCAGTGCAGCACCTGCTCCCCGCTCCGACGTGGCCACCATCTCTGACGGCGCGATGCACGTTTACTGGTATCAGGTGGATAAGAGCAGCGTGAAGCCCTCCCAGTAGTTGGCGTCGCCGGCATGCGGATGCAGGAGGTCGCCCATGGCAGCACCACCGCACGAGGAAGGTGAGGACGAGGAGAGGCGAGGAGGTCACGAGAGCATGGAGGGGAAAACGGACAGGCCGACGCCGGCCGGGCATGGGCTCACCCAGTAAATAGAGCGTGGCTCCGGAAGCCTAGCAGGAGGGGCACGACGGAGGAAGCCATGACAACGAGGCGACATCAGCAGCACACCGGGCTCACGGCGGCAGCAGCAGCCGACCGGGCGCGGCGGCGGGAGCTCAGGGGGAGTGGCCCTTGCTCGCCAACGGCGGCGGAAAGGCCGGGAGTAGGAGGCTGAGTGCTTGCTCGCCAGCGCTGGCGCGAGGAGGCGGCAGGAGCATGGAGGAGAAAACGGCGGTGCCGGCGCCGAGCTGTGGATTTCGCGAGAAAGGAGGGGATGTGAACGACCGGAACCGCTGAAGAGATACGGTAAGGAGGTGGGTCTGTTCGTCACGAACACTGCGGGCCGTGCGATGGTGGGCGATCGGACGGCGTGCGAGGGGGAGGATGGAAGCTAGCGATCCCCCGGTGGAACCGTATGCTTTCCCCTTTTTTATCTATAGTTTCTCACAAAAAAAAACTTTGTATCTAGAATGCTCTAGCTTCCAGCGATGGCAGTTATTTAGGGCGTCGAGGCTACCGTCAAAGCCTCAAACGAGTCAAGCCCCATCGAAAGCACCACAGATAAATCCCCAGACGACTTCTTAAACTCTGGTGTGATTTGCAGAACCGGAGTCAAGATCCCATCTATGTCCTCACCCACAGAGGCAGCCGTGTTGTGCATCTATCAATCCAACACTTGAGAGAAGTTAAGTTTTTGGGGTTGACCATATGTCGATCCTTACAACTTGTTTGCCATTGCTATTTGGGTTTCATGGTTTACTTGGCAGGGGTCTTCCTCTTTTTGGAAATAAACTTAGCTCCATGTAGTCTGACAACGATGGGACATGAGGAAAAACTTATCTCTACGTTGGCTCACAACAAACATCTCGTGCCTCTTGGATTTATACAGACTCCAAAATTTTCCATGTTCGTCATTGACATGGCAAGGGCATTGTCGTAAAATTTGTACCACGATATTTGATGATCTTGCGGTAGTTTAGAGCCTTCTTGTTCCGCTTAGCATTGCGTAGCATCTACTATGTCCCTCAAATTTATTTATTTTGCGTAACATGGATGGACGGTTCTGAGCACCATTGACATCAATTTTGCAACCTTCCAATCAAACATCAAATTTGTATAATTTAACTTTTTTTTATCTATAGTTTCTCGTAAAAAAAACTTTTTATCTATAATGCTCTAGCTTCGAGCGATGGCAGTTATTTAGACCTTTTGGGATATCAGAGTTGCTCTAAATTGCTAAGGATGTGAATAGGTAGTGAAAGAGTTGAAACACCCACTACAAGATGACACAAGGTGGTTGTCTTAGATTTATGCTCTCTTTTCCGCTGAAACTCTCCCTATCGCGATGCAAGGATATACATCATGACTATTCACACAAGAACAGTTGTTTTATTCTTATATCATTAACCTTGCAGACATGCAACAACTATACTTATAGACAAGAGCAACCTATTAACATTTTTTCTCTAGATCGTCCGTCATAATATTGCAACCCAGAATCTAAAGATAAATAATTCAGTTCAGCCTAATTAAACACGAATAGAAGCATCCAGCTGACGGTGGTTCCGAGGAGGAGGACACAATGGCCCACCGCAAAAAGTCCACGAGCGTGACTGGCGGCGCCTTTGAATGTCATAGGATTGTGCCCTTGAGGCATCGGTGTGCTGTAACCGTTGCCTCCGCCATAGCCTGCTCCATAGCCATTGCCTCCGCCATAACCGTTGCCTGCGCCATGGACAGGGTCGCAGTTGTTCCTGATGGTGATGTTGGACTGTCCTCTCTCGGTGGTTTGCTTCCCGTTAGCTCCTGCTGCATGTGTGGGTTGCAGCAAATCAACTTATGAATTACCCCCTCCGTTTTATAATACTAGATGTTTAAGTAATTTTTCACGTTCATACGTACATATGTATCTATACATGTTCTAGTGTATAAGTATACATTTATTTAGTCTGAAACTAATTAACATGTGTTACATCTAAAACATCTTAAATTGTGAAACGGGTATATATAGATCAGGTAAGCAAAGAGGCGATTTGCAACAAGGCATAGAGAGATCGGTCATACCAACATGTTTGCTGACATGTGCGAGGTCATCGGGAGCCGCTAGAACACCTGGCCGATGAACTATAAGGATGAGGAGAGCGATCACGAAGAGGAGGAAGCAGCCTGGTGTTCTGGGAGAAGGATAGTCCATGGTGCCACGACACGTGCGCACAGGAAGCCGTGCAACATCGGTATATAAAGGAGCATAGTACTAGCCTATAATTAGGAATGAATCCTCCCGGGGATGTGATCTGATTTGATACCGAAAATAGTAATATAAATACTATAAATTGGATGTCTAATTCTTTTTTCTGATGAAGCATATCTTTCCTTGATGATGCGATTCGCACCCGTATATACAACAAATCAGATATTCAGATCAACATTGTCAAAGTTAAGTATCCATCGATCACGGATCTAGAAATTTAGCTTTGGGTGTATAAACTCCAACCAAACCAAAATATAAAGATGAAAAATTGAAAATGGTTCATTATTTATACACCAATAAGTAACATTGGTCACTATAGCAACATTATCCTAAATTTGGTGACGTCGGTAAGGCTGGCTTTGATGCTTTTTTCCTAGAGCTGATTGATTTGCCTGTTTTGTTGCTCCGTGAGAATGCCTCGCTACAAGAAATGTGTTAACTAGTCACATTTTCTTAACGACCATAATTTTTTGTCATAGATTTATGACTATTTTAAACTCATTGGTCATAGCCCATTTGAGAGGGATCAAAGTACGATCTCGCCTATATGTCACCGTCTGTCGCATATATGTAACTTCCTATGTCATTTGTGCTTACGTGTCACCACACTAACATGGTTTGACTGTTGACAAATTTGACATGCGGGTCCAGCACACCACCCACTGGCCCGCACCCGAGCCACTGACATAGGGGTCCCGCTAAGGACTACTCAAATTCGTGAGATTTAATTCACGCAAAAACAGCTTCAAACTCAAATTCGTGGGATTTAATTCACACAAAAACATCGCTCAAGGTAGAAACCGAACACACAACCACCCCCTCCAACCGAACCAACACAACCAATAGGCCCCTACATAGCTTGTGTTAGGGATGCGACTCGGGCCTGCTTAGATTCTTTCGGCTGGACTTGAGCCGTGATGCGAAGTGACCTGGTTTGGCAGCTATGGTGGGCTCGGCCGTATTACCTTGGCTCGGCTACCTCTTTTTTCTTCCCTTTTTTCTTTTCTATTTTCTTTAGTAACTTTTGATTTTTAACTCCGATTTAACTCAAATATATTTTGAAATTTTTGTAAAGATAACATTTGTCCTTATATACTATTAGGAACTGATTTTATTAAAAATAAAATACAAATACCACTAAGTTTATATATTATTTTATATTGGGTTTTGTGGAATTTCAAATGAAATTTTGGGATTATTCTTTTAAAACGAAATGCAATGTAAAAAAATACAGTGTACTTAAGTGCAAGTTTGTGATAAATTTCTAAATACTAGGTGACATGTAATGACACTTTGCAAAGGATTTACATGCTTTTGATCTTGTGTATATATGTTGAATTTAAAATATGGTCAAAACGGCGGACATTGCCATTCGTACCTAGGGGTTGAATTTTGTGAAAATCTTCGTGTATCTCTAATTAAATAGCTACTTGTGTACCTAAAAAAGATTTTTTTTTCAAAAAACATGAGCAAACTAGTTCAAATTTGACACGCTTCCATCTGAATCGGTGGAAATTTGTCTTTTTGCAAGAAGTGGATGGAAACCATTTTACACACAACCATTTGGTTATTTGTACATTAAATGTGGTGTAATATTTTATAAAAATTATGTGATCCCATTTTGCAACATATTTTTGTTATGTGCTTCACAAAAAATTCATTTTCACGTTCAAAAAATGAAAAATATATTTTTTGTGCATTAAAATTGAAAACATTGTTCAACAATAATGTTCTCCATTATCATACGCACACTTGTGCGCAATATGAGAACATTTAAAAACAAAGTATCCCATGATTGTCGCCATGACATTGGTCAACTGGACTGAAAGTCATGAATCTTTCTACATGAGAGGTCCTTTCTGAGAACATTTTTTAAATATATCTTCCATATTACAGTTTCATTATTTTTTTGAATTATATACGCCGATTCAAAATACGGTAAAAAAGGCGGACATGACCGTTCATATCTAGGCTTCTCCTAGAGCGACAAATATTTGTCTCTTTAACGAGAGGTGGATGGAAACCTTTTCACAAACAACCATCTGGTTATTTGTACATAATATATGTCTAATATTTTTGAAAAATGATGTGGTCCAATTTTACAACATATATTTGGTAGATGGTTCACACAAAAAAAATCCTTTTTCGCACTCAGAAAATAAAAAATGTTTTTGTCTCAGAAAAATGAAAACTTTCTTCGACAACATTGTTCGTGGTTCCAAGATGCATGTTTGTGCCAAATATGGAATCATTTGTACAAATTAAGCCATTAATATCATCATAATATTCGTCATTTAGTCTGAATGTTATGAATGTTCGTACATAATACCTCGTTTCTGATAGCACTTTTCAAATATGTTTGTCGTATTCCAGGTTTATTTTTTTTCCTAGATACTAGGTCACATATAATGATACAATGAGGAGGATTTGCATCTTTTTCATATATTTTGAATTTCATATCGCGGTTTCAAAATACGGTCAAAACGGCGGACATGACCGTTCGTAGGTAGGGTTTGAATCTTGCAAAACTATTGTTATATTGATTCCCACAAGTATAGAGGATCGTTGAAATCTTCAATGTGTAAGTATTAGTATCGATCCCACAAGGAGCAGAAGGTATAAGTTTTTATCCTCTAAAATAAGAGTGTCATTTCTCTTATTATCTATGCACTAGACAAACTAAAATGATTAAATGATGCAAGTGTTTTTGGGTTTTTGGTTTAGAGTTTGCAATAAAGTAAAAGGCTGAAAATAAAATATGATGAGTGAAAGCTCTCAAAGAGAGAAAGCCCAATTCTCTATGCAGCAAGAGGCCAAGCTTGAGTGGTGTCTCTCTTATAGGTGGAAAACATTTCCAAGGGCTTCATAGACTTCATGGCATAATTATTTCTAAAACAACAAGGTAAACATTTTGTCCAGTTTTAATCTTCTTGGACGGAGCCTTAATTAGGTGTAGCTAAATAAATAAACTAAACCCCTTATGATGGATCTCATGGCCAAGTAAATGAACACACAAGAATTATTAAGACATAATTGTCCCACCATATCTATAAACTCTAGGGTCCCTGATATAAATCCTCTCCTTATGTAACGTCATGTATTAGACCAAGGTTTACGTGTCCTCCTAGGTCCTACCCACTCCATTACATTAGTGTGAAAGAACCTTCATGCATTACTCAATATATGGTTGATACATGCATTTTATATCATCCTTTTATAACTCATATTATCATATTAGAATGTTATTAACATTGTTATATCATTGTTTTTGCATGTTTAGATGATTTATGGGACTTTCATACAAAGTCCCTATTTTTGGTATTTAATTTCTGGGAGGCAGAAAATCTCATTTTTCTTGTTTTTAATGTTTCAGGACCTTCGGGAATCCAAATGGAAAAAGGAAAATTGCACAACAAGTTTTTCATCGACCGTGTGCAAAAGAACAAAGAGTGAAAAGCCACGAGGGCAAAAGAGGGGGGCCCACGCAGCCAGATTCCTTGGCCGAGTGGGGTCCACCAACTTTTGCCTCGACACTTCCTCGGCCTCCGCCTTTTAGCACACCCTCGTCTCGCCCGAAAACCTACGCCCTAATTTTCCCAAGTCAATCTGAGGCCGTGGCGGCGGCTAAACTCCTGATTCCCTCCCAAGGGGGTCAGATCCTGCTGCTCTGGAGCTCCGAAGAAGGGGGAAATCATCGTCATCGTCATCACCTCTCCTCCTTGACGTGGGAGGAGGCCTCTCCATCATCACCATCACCAAAACCTGCTCCATCACCATCTTCGTGATCCACTCCGTCCCCCTCATAGTTTGAGAGTTACCGAACCGTATTTGTTTTGTGCTCCTGTTCATGTTTGTGATTGAGTACTTGTCATTATTTGGAGGTGAAGTTATTTTTTTCAGATTGTGTTGTAACACTTATGCCACTTAATATGATCACGTTTGCACGTTGTGAGTAGTTCGCGTATGTTTCTGAGGGCATAGGATGAATTGGCAATGATTTATATATGACATGTGTTGGTATTTTGTCTAGTTTTTATCTTTTATGTAATTCTATGATGGTGATGTGCGAATGTCGACTGCACATCACTTCACCTATATGGGCTCATAGGAGAGCATCGTAGTGTAATAGTGTGGGTAGGACTTTGGAGTACACGTAAACCTTTGTCCAATACATAAAGTTTCATTATGGGGGACTAATATCGGGGACCTTAGAGTTTAAGGCTATGGTGGGACTCTATGTCTTAATAATTCTCGTGTTGTCATTTACTTGGCCATAAGATCCATCATAAGGGGTTTAGTATACTTGTTTAGCTATACCTAATAGTGGCTCCGTCCAAAGAAGATTAAAACTTGACAAGATATTCAACGTGTTCTTTTAAAAATCTCTATGCCTAGCAATATCCATGCCTCCCTCGGGAACGTTTTCTACATATAAGTTACACATCACTTGAGCTTGTCCTCTTGCCATATAGAGGATTGGGCTTTCTCTCTTTGAGAGCTTTCACTTGCTACTATTTATTTTCAGCATTTTTTACTCTCTCGCAATTATACATTGAAAAAACCCCAAAACACTTGCACTTTTATTGTTTTATTTATCATTCTTGCTGACCAATACCTTCAGCTCCTCGTGGGTTCGACAACCTTTTCTAATCGAAAGGTACTACAATTGATCTCTTGCACTTGTGAGTCAACAATTGTGTTCTCAAGGAAAGGATTCCAAGAAAGCTGAAGAATTAATTGCTAAAATAGCAAAGAACCATGATGATTGGATTCTATCTGAACCAACACCAACACCAAAGAAGAGGGGTATTCTATGCTTGAGTCCTGAAGATATGAAAGAAGCTACGAGATCTATTAAAGAGAAAGGTATCAAATCAAAAGAAGTTAAAAATCTACCACTTAATGAATAATTATGTGAGCCTACCACTCACCCTCCTATGATAGAGGTAAACTCTCTTCTTAGATTCAATGATGGAGATATTCCTTTTGATAAGCCACTTGATCAATTTTTAGATGACTTTGATAATTTTATTGTTAAGTAAGGTCATTTTAATATGCAAATTCAAAGTCAATTGCTTGATAATTCCCGTATTGTTAACAATTCGCATGTTGTTCTTGAAAGATTTATTAATGATGTTATAGGCTTTGTTAAACATTTTCATATGATTCAAACTCAACTTGATTAAATTACTAAGGTTCAAAAATATTTATTTGCTGATATGGCTAAAAATATTGATAATCATGCTGGTAGTGTTAAAACTAGAAGAGGTACTGCCACTCAAAATCCTTTGTAGACTGAGGGACATCATTAAAGAATTGAACAAGATTCTCATTTAACTGAAAATAATGTTGCTAGCTCTTCTACAAAGAGAAAGAAAAAACACAAGAGAGTAGAAGAGTCAAATGAACCTAGTAATAATTCAAGTGAGGGGCCAAATCTGGTTAAATCATTGCGTAATCCCGAATCTATATTATCACCGCTACCTTATTCACACTTTCTCAGTTCAATCACTAGTCCCTAGGGCTAGTCGAGCGAAAACACTCGACATTTGACACACATCGTGAGGAAAGTGGGTGCCAAACCACAATCTTGACGGGAATTATGTATGCCAAGGACGTCCACTCATTCTCGGCCACCTCATGCAAGTTGAGTCGCACGATGAAGAGGACATCAGACTTGCCTTCGCCCCGGATCAGATGATCTTGGAATTCATCACCAATAATCAACGCCGAGATCCATCTTCGCCATCAACAGTTTTTGCAAACGAAGATTCTTCTCCGACTTCAAACCTATGCCAGATGTCATCTTCAACTAAAATTTATGAGCCGATTCAAATGGAATTTTTATGCCCATACAGGTTTAAAGCCTCATAAACCACCTTGACCGTACCACAAGTCACCAGAAATGGCGATCACGCATACCTTTGGTGCTACTCAAAACATGCATACTGTGCACGTACAACACTCGCCATCATCATCAACATCTTTCCTTATGTTCAAAACAACGGCAACCACAAGGCCTTAAACTATCCAGTAGTCCCAGCTTGTGGTGGCCAGCCATTCAAGATGGGCAATACTCTAATCAAGAAAGGCTTATGGCCTAGCTACCTAAGCTAACCGACCACCCTAATTATCATCTCATCGCCCCTGTCATATCTTCAAAAGCTCATCATTTTTGGCGCCAACCATCCCATGTGCGATCCTTTCCATGTAAAACATTGCAAATATTAGAATAGCTGCAGAGAACTGTAACATGGGCCCTCCTTTGCTTGTTTCTCGGGTCCCACTCTGGAGATTGCATGCATCTTCCTCGTTGGCCGGCCTCTTTGCACAGACGCACGCTTCCAAAGCCCCACCCTTTAATTTGCATCTCACATTTTTCTTTTCTTTTTGCAAACCTGGCTCCTCGCCCTATATATGCACATACATGCCTCCGCACCATGACTACTACTCCTCCCACACACAGCTTTATTCGGTTGCTGCATTATACAGAAAGTTCACTCTGTGCAGCCATGATCAAGCTGAGGTACTCCAAGAGGCTGTTCAAGAGGAGCTCCTGGTCGAAGTCGTGGGCTTGCGGTGGCGGCGGAGGCCACGGCAGTGTGGCCGGTGGCGGCGAGATAGAGTGGGAGGTGAGGCCGGGAGGGATGCTTGTGCAGAAGAGAGATGGGGGACGGGGGGAGGAGATGATCATGGTGCGGGTGTCTACTGGATTCTCTTGGCATGATGTGTCCATTGGGGCTACACGCACATTTGGTAAGCACATAATCTGTTGGTCATGGGATAACTCTTTTCTAAACTTTTTTCTTGGATTTCAATCTTGATTTTAAGGTTTTGTGAGCGGTTCCCGTAACCAACATGTTTTGATAATCGTACTTACAACTTGATTTGTTCATGGTTTTCTTCCCTGGAATCGCATTAACCAACATGCATGTCTTTCTTTTGTAAGAACGGTGAAGTACAGGACTAAGATTGCACTCCTTTCCATTAGCTACTTTGCAGTATATTTTGTTTTTTAGAAACTTCTGTAGAGTAGGAGTATAGGCTTAAGTGGAAGAAAACAAATTCAACAAAGTCTCGCTGTCTCTTTTTCCTCCTTCCTTGGCATCAGCGAGTGTGGTTGTTTGGTAGACGTTGTTCGACGATGAACCCATCATTCATCAAAACTTCTGCAGTTTGGTGTGAAGTAATTGCAAATACAGTAGCTAGCAGCACCCAAGTTTTACTTCACATTTTCACTTGCAAAATGGTTCTCTTCATTATCATAATTCTGAAAGATGTAGAGTTAATTATTCTACTCCCAGATCTGTGGTTCCTGATGTGCCCATGAGTTGCCTTAGGTTCTACTATAAAAAAGGCCAATACTCTACTTAATTAGTTGACAACCCGGAATGCTGCATAGGACTGTTCTCGATGACAAAAGGACATACCACCTCCCTGCCCGTCCTGTTCAGAAGTCAGAACTTCTACAGTACACTACTCCTCCGAAACTACGCAATGAGATGCAGAAAAGACTAAAATAATGCCATACAACTGACATGTATATGTTCTTAAATTCAGCGTAGCATCACATGCTCACCTAGGTATTGTATGCATATGCCGGTGGCTGACAGCACGCATAGGAGGCAAACAGAACTGGCTACACATGTTGGAAACTTCCAACTGCATTTTGTTTCCTAGCAAGCAAACGGTGTGTCGTGTACCTAGTAAGATACAGTTTGGATTTCGCAGTGATATGTACGTATAACAAGAAAGTTTTTTTGTCAATTTGCAGGGGAACTGAAGGTGATGTTGTCCATGGCGACGGGGCTGCAGCCCAGGGAGCAGAGGCTCCTGTTCAGGGGAAAGGAGAGGGAGGACACTGACCACCTCCATATGGTTGGGGTGGGGGACAAGGGCAAGGTGGTCCTCCTTCTCGAGGACCCAGCTCTCAAGGACATGAAGCTCCAAGCCGCGAGAGGTGTCGCGGCCCGGCCCGTGCAAAGCCCGCGCCAGCCTTTTATCCAGGTGTAGGCAAGATCCGCCATATCGCCGCTCTAGCTAGTAGAGCACAAACGGTTTTTATTTTCATCACTAATTTCCGGAGAGTTTTATGTCTGGAATGGTCCGAGTGGGGTGTGTTTTTAGCTCCTTGTTTCGGTTAATGTTAGTGCCGCTCCATGTCAAGGGCAGATTAAAGGTCCCTCGAGATGAGAGTGAGAGCTTTCCTAATCATGTTAGTTAGTTGCAAGTGTCAAGCAGCCATGGTGGTTCTGATGTGATGTCAAGCCTGTTGCTGGGCTCATGTTATCCCTACTCCATAGTGACATGATCTTTTCCCATTTCCTTTCATGGATTATGGATAGGAATGAGAGAAAGCCCTAAGATGTATGTGTCTTCTGTTCTCATGAAGGGAAGTAACTAAATGTGCGTCTCTTTGCATGAAGAAATATATGTCCTCTTTTTTCTATGATTCCCGCTTGCAGAAAACATCATGGCCATTCCTCAGGTTGAAGAAACGTATGCAGGGAACCTAGCTAATATGTGCAAGAGGTGTGCAGTTGTCCATTGTTTTGGAAAAGCGGACGGTACTATACATTGGTCATTGAAATGATTCCCCTCGAGAACGCTCCCCAGGCGTGACCGGGGGCAAAATCACCGCCGCGCCAAACCGTCCCTCGGCAGCCCCCCTCGCCGCCGCTGCCGCCGGCCCCCTTGTGCTGCCACAAAGGTTGATGGGGGGAGGTCCTTTCGTCTCGTCGTCGCGCCGGGGGCTGGCCACCTCTGCTGGGGAGCGGAGGTCGTCTCGTCGGCGTCGGGAGGCCAGGGCGGCGGCCCTGGAGATGGCGGAGCTCGCGTCCGTGGTGGCTGCGTGGGTGGCGCCATGGTCATGGTGGCTGGTCCACAGGCTCGGCCGTGCGGGCCAGATCTGGGCCCTCTCGGGCTCAATCTGGGCCTGGCGGGCCCGAGTAGCCATGGAGCTCGAGGGTCGTCGACAAGCTAGATTAACGGTCGAGGCAGCAGTTCGGTGGCGTCAGAGGAGGCTGCTTCAGCGGCAACGAGCTCCGGTTCAACCACGGTGGCGCACGTCGGTTGTACGCGAGTCCTTTTTGGCCCATCGTTTCGCTGGCTGGCTGGCATGGTGGCGTCGGAGTGCTGCTCGGCCTTCTTCATCCTGCCGCAACGAAGCTGGGGCGGCGGCCCTGGATAGGTGGCCGGCATGGCGTGGTTGTCCCTGCATGAGGTGTTGTGACCCCCGCGCTTTGTAGTTGTTTCTGGTGGTCGGTGTCAGAGCCACGTCGTCTTGGTCGTCTTGCTGCTCCCTAGCCCAAGCCCTTGGGCTTGGCTGTCGAGATCGTGCTTCAGGTGAAAGCCTTGCACCTTGGTGCCGACGGCGACGGCGCTCTAGGGCGTCGTTCTCCTTCTTGAATGCGTCATTCGGAAAGCCGTGATTCTCCACCGACGCGAGTGCCATAGGTCTCTCCGGGTGAAAATCTAAGCTCCCCTAGAGCGGGCGGCGGCGGCGTGTGCACACACATCGCTACCTTCTTGGAGGTGTCGTCCTAGAGTGTCTTATCTCTCGTCGTGCCTCAGGTGCGCAGCAGGGTGGCTCTGTGGCCTGGGCGGTGGATGCCGGGGCGGCAGTCCCGGACGGCGGACATGCGCCGAGGTGGCGGCCTCGGGAGGCATTGCTACCATGGCTCGACGAGCCAGGGCCATGGTTCTGCATCGTCATGGTGTCGAAAGAGTCACGAGGGTGGCTGGATCGTCGCCCTGCGTTTTTTATTTTCTTTTCTTTTTTCTGCTCGCCTCTAGACGTAATTTCGTCCAAGGCGACATCCGTGTACTATTGTGACATCCGTGTACTGTTGGGTACGGTTTCCCTCTGCTAATATACTGAAAAGCCAGCTTGCTGGACCTTTCAAAAAAGAAATGATTCCCCTCTGTACATACAGCTTAAATTTCGAAGCTAGTTACATGCGTAGTTCACATTAACAAACTTTGTGAGTTGATCCAGAAAGCAGCCAATGATTCATCTATAGCTAAAATCAGCTTATTATCCCTTAAATTAAGGGCATGAAACTACCAGTGGTCTTGGTACCACACTGAAAACTGTACCTTATGTTTTTCAGTTAAGTGTAACATCCGATCAAACAACCAAGAAGCTAGACATTCTGGAAGTACAGTACATGCCGCCAGGTTATGCTGTCCTAGCTCGAGAATCTCGTAATGATCTAGTAACAACCATAGCCACGCCCAGCCTAGCCTCGGTCTCGAACTCTTCATCATGTACATTTATGCAGGAGTTGACTTATTGCAAGATATTCTTCTCTCTAGTTTAGAGCATCTCCAAAAAGTTTTTTTTAATAATTCGAATTTTAATGCGAAATTCCAGAAATAGCGCGGGTTTTGAAAATTTCAAATCTAGCGCGCCGTCAGCATGGGCCCAGCAAAAGCATTGTACGAATTGCGATTCAAAATTAAGAAGTTAGAGGCGATCAAACTTCAAACCGATCGCGGGAATGGAACCTACTCATCGATACGCACATATTTCATCTCGAACCGAGACACGGTTAACCTAATTTTCTATTAATCAAAAGAAATTAGAACACAGTGCACGTGCATTGGATCTGGTGATGGTACCAGATCCGCATGGCTGGTGCCGATCGGCATGGGGCATGCCGAAGTTGGGCTTTCGGCATGGCCCATGCCGACGGCGTGCTAGATTTGAAATTTTCGAAACCCGCGCGCTATTTCTGGAATTTTGCATTAAAATTCATATTATTAAAAAAACTCTCCACCGGGGCGACCCTAAAGTCCCTTTAGGGGGCCGGACACGAAAATTGCCCACCAACGGCACCCCCGCCAAAATCTCGCCGCGAGCGATTTTATGTCCGGCACCCCCTATAGGGTCTCCAAGTTTGGAGGCCCTCCTGGGGGTGCCGGACATCGCCTCGGCCATGGGCCTGACAGCGCTGGCCCGCCCGTCATACAGACGACGCGCCGCGCCCGTGTTAATGAAGGCGCAGGAGGCCGTTCCGCCGCGTTTAATGTCGACGAGTCGCCGGGCAGTCTCCCAGGCGATGGGATTGGACGGGAGGCGTTGCGACGAGACGGCGGAGGCAGGCCTGCCGGCACGCGTCGCATTAACACCGGCGACAGCGTGCGCGGCAGTGCATGCAACGCATTTACGCCGGGGCGGATGCTCGCGCACCGCCCCCTCCTCTGCCCTTAAATCTCCTCTCCCACGGCGCCCTCTCTCCCACAACGCCCTCTTTTCTCTCCCTCACACACACCCTCCGTCGTCCCCTTTCTGTCGACCTCTGCGTCCATGGCGAACAACTGGGAGGAGGGCAGCAGCAGGCGCACGGTCTCCACCGAAGAGGCGTGGAACATGTACCGCTACGGCCTGCTGGTGCCACCGGACGCGCGTCTACCCTCAGGGTGGCGCACGTCCCCCCACGGCGGCATCCCCGTGCCGGCGCTGCCGGAGACGGAGGACCAGATCCGGCGCGACATCGCGCGTCGCCGGTCCTGGCTGACCCCGCACGAGCGCACCCTCCCCAAGTACGACGACAACAATTGGGGAGCATGGCTGCGACGGTTCGAGCGCGAGCAGACGGAGGCGCTCGCGTTCTACGACGGCCCGAGAAGGTCGGGCCGCCATGAAAGTGCATGGTTGCCCCCATGCGTGGTTTTGGTAATTAATGACAATCCTTATGGACTAATGTTTACATTGAGACATTCTTATAGATCTTGTCCATGGGAAATTATAGGAGTTCATGTGTTGGACTCTTCAAGATGACATAATGACCAATGCTCTATTCAAGGGTTTATATGAAGAATGGTCATGTGTAGTGTTGAGCTCATTGCAAGTATGGCTTGGAATAGAAGATTGAGTGAACAATCATGTTTAACCCCAAGCCATCATACATATCAAGAGAAGAAGATGAAGTGCAAGCTCAATATGATGCATCTCGGAAGATATCTTTTGATTGAACCTTGCAAAGGAGACATGAAGACGAAGCTTAGCGAGGCCCTCCCATAATGGAGTATGGGGGAGCATTTGGAGAAGTCTTCATCAAGCATGTGCTAGCAAGCACAAACAAGAAAGGTGTTTCAACCTGAGAGAGTCAAGATCGTCATCATCTAGCTCAAGTGGAATGCTCATGGCAAATGTATGATCTTGATAGGGCTATAGGATAAATAGGCGTACTATCAAGAGGGGCTCTCGAGTGAGTAACTTGATCGCATCTTTGTGGAGAGCTCAAACCTTTGCATGCTTGGCATATCATCTTTCTTGGTTCTTATTTGGTTTTTCTCCGTGTTGAGTTTTGGTGCTTGTCGTGATCTTCATGACAAGACCAAGTCCTTCGAAAATGGTTTTACTTTGGAAAACTTGTTGCCTTTTATCCATGTGAGGATTTAGAGCTTGGTTTATCTCCATACTAAGCTCTAGTTCATCAAAAACAGATTTCGTATGAATATCTTGTTGCGTTTTTGATGAAGGAGGTTTTACCGGTTTGCATTGTTTAGGAAAGTTCAACCTTTCAATTGGTATTAGAGCCAGGTTTCTCTTTTTGGGCTTTACCGCCTAGAGAGTAAAAGATGTCGTTTAGAGAATTAGTGCACGATCCCACTTTCATATTCGATGGCACAAATTATGATGTTTGGAAAATTCGCATGCTTAATCTTTTTAGGGCCATGGGTCCAAATTATATTAAGAGGATTGTAGATGTGAGTTTATCTCCTCCAAAGGATTCCCAAGAATTATCTTTAGAGGATGAGATAAACTCTCATCTCGAGACTCAAGTTACTAATGGTCTTATATGTGCTTTGACCGATGTAGTTCTTGCTTCAATCATGCCTTTTCGAAATGCACATGAGCTTTGGACCAAGCTTCAAGATATATATGAAGTGTCCAAAATTATTGAGGATGATTGTTCTCCCTCCACCTCCGGCCGTGATGAGTTCACAACTTCTTCCACTTCACCAACATGTGATTCGTCACAAGGTAATGATATGGTGAGTGGTGATAGAAATTGCATTGGTGATGGTGAACTTACTATTGATTATACTTCTTCTCTATCACATTGTAATGTTCTATCTTTGGACTTAAACTCTTCTAGCACTCCAAATGTCATACATGCTAGAGATGATATGCTCTCTATGTCTTGTTGTCATGAAAATAATGCTTCCATATCCTCTAGTATTTGCATGACTAACAATGTAGAGGAATCCCAACATTTGTTGGAACAAGACATGGACCTCAATGGTGCTTCAAGTAATTCTTCATCCTCCTCACCCATTAATCATGTTTGCCTCATGGCTAAGGATTCCAAGGTAGCTTCTACCTCGAATCCCGAGATATGTGATGATGTGGTTGTGGATCCTCATGGAGAAGATTTTGACATTAAAACCTTAACCAAGAAGGGTGAGATTGTTCTTGGTGCTCTTCCCAAAGGTAGTGAAGCTATCTCTTCTCTACGTGAAATTGTTGCTCATGGTATTAAATGTATAGAAATCATTGAGGAGTTGGATACTCAATTTGAGCAAAAATGTAAAATTGAGAGAGAAGATGCTATTGAAAAAGCATCCTTAGAGAATGCCCTTGACGAAGAGCAAGAGCTTCGAGTGTCTCTTGAGGAGAGACTTGAATCTCTTGATGAATCAAATGATCTTATCACTGCTAAAATCATTAAGGAAAGAGATCATGCTATTGCAAAATATAAAGTGCTTAAAAAGGAAAAAAGTTGAATTTGGTGTTGCCAATGCTAGACTAAGTGAGGACATAGAGAAACTTGACAAAGTTCACAAGGCTTTAGAAAGTGAACACTCTCTCCTTATCAAGTCTCATGATCAACTCCAAACTCAACTATCTAAAAATGATAAGCTTACCAATTTGTCTTCTTCCATTTCTAATATTAATGATGCTTGTGCTACTAACTCCACTTCTTGTGAAGCATCTATTTTGAAGGAGAATGTTGAGCTAAGGGCCCAACTTGAGTTGCTAACTAGCAAGTATGGGAAATTGGAAGAAAGTCATGAAAGGCTCTCTAGCTCTAATGACGATCTTCTAACATCCCATGCTAAGCTAAAGTTAGCTCGTGAGGCTATTATGTCAAAGGTAACATCTTGTGAGTCTCATGTGGACAATGCCACAACTTCTACTCTTAATGCTATATTGACATGTGCTAGTCCAAGTGATCCATCCACTCACAATGTTGCTACATCTTGTGATAAAATACTTTCCATGCCTTGTTGCTCTAACAATGAAGCTTCTACTTCCTCTAGTATTTGTGTTGATACTAACCATGTAGAGGAGTTAAAAGAGCTCAAGGAACAAGTCACTTCTTTGAAGAAAGACTTGGAAAGGCGTCATGTTGGGGATTCTACACTTGACAATATGTTGAGTGTTCAAAGACGCCCCAATGACAAGAGTGGACTTGGATTCAACTCCAAAATCAAGAACAAGTCCAAGTTTAACAAGAAGAACAAGGGTCAAGAACAAGTCAAGGATTCGGCCAAGATTGTTTGCTTCAAGTGCAAAGTTGAAGGGCACCATGTTAGATCTTGCCCTTTGAAGAAGAAGGCTCTTAGTGAGAAGCAACAAGGGAAGAAGCCTCAAGTTCAAACTCAAGCTCCTCAAGTTGAAGAACGGTCTCTTCCCAAGAAGAATCAAGCTACCTCTCCTCAAGTCAAGACTCCAACTAAGAAGAGAGGAGGAAGTAGATGTTGCTACCTATGCCGTGAGAAGGGTCACCTTGCTTCTTCATGCACAAATGGTACCTTATCCAATCCCATTATAGTTGATGATGTTTATTCTCTTCAAAAGGATAAGGTTGGCAATGTGTTTGCCAAATATGTTGGTACTCAAAGTGGTGTCAAGAAAAGAACCATTTGGGTTACCAAACCTATTGTGACTAACCTCTTAGGACCCAACTTGGTTGGGGACCAACAAGATAAAACTTGATCAATAGGTGTTGTTGGAGGGCATTGGAGACTTGGCTACACTATGAAGAATTAAGGGATCTTCATCAATTATATTCTCTCAAGTCAAGACATATGGATTATATTGTTCTATCTCATATCCAATGTTCCTCCTTGCGGTAACTTTTATTTAAATCATATATACATTGAAAGTTGCTAGCACCCTTGCATGTGTTAGGTTTTGTACCTTGCTACTGTTTGTATGTGTTGTGCTCTCTACTTACTTATCTTGAGAAATCAAGTATGTGTATTTTGGTTTGCACACCATCTACTTGTTTTGAGCCCTATTGCTTTTATTTGCTATCTTATCTTGTTGACTCTCTCTTTGAGAGATTAATGGACTATTCCATTTTGGGAGAGTGATATGCTTCGTGCACTTCACAATTCTAAAAATGTGTGTACATGGGAAATACCACTTAGTGTCGATATATCAATATTATCTATTCTCTATGTGGTATGTCTTGCTCATGAGAAATTCAAATTCTATAATGTCCATTAATTTCTTTAGTTGGTTTTGTTTGCCTCTTTTTTTTTAAAATAAATGGATCATCACATTATGTGGAGTAATAAGCTATGTGCATATTACAAGCCTAGAAAATGTGAACATGTGAGGTTTTGCCACCTAGAATTGATATTGCTAATTATCTTGTTCCTATGTGGCATGTTGCTCAAACAAGTTCCCATTTACTTAAATGCTCTTTGTCTCTCACTCTATTGGATCTTGTTTGTGGAGGATGTTCTTGGTATGGCTTTCCCTAAATATGTTCTCATATATCTTTTTGGGAAGCCAATTGATTCAAGCTACTCCTTGGAGTTGCTTTGCATTATCACATGATTTGTGAAGCTATCAAGAATATCTATCTATCTAAGAATGGCTTTTAATTCCTATCCTTGCCTCATGCTTATGTTTTGTGAATATGATCTTGAATATATCCTTGCAATCCACCACCGAGAAATATCTCCATACATTATTTGTCTTGACAAGTGATAATCATATTTGGGGTAAATATGTTGATCATATTCACTTTGGCTCTTGCTTTGAATTGCCTTATTTGATTGCCAAGGATTTTCTTTTGATCTAACTCTTATTTGTCTTCCTTGTATCTTTTGGATACTTTATTGCTCTACTTGAAATTTGTTTTGTGCTTTCTTGAGTTGGGAAAAGCTATGATCCAATTCTTGTGCATTGACATTCAAAAGTCATACTTTTTGATAATGCACTATTCTTTGGGAAGCTATCCTAATTTGAGTGGAATATCGTTCTTTAAATTGGTATTGCAATTTCTTACCTTTCTTGAATATGATATATATATATATATATTTATATATGGAGAGTGATGATCTCATTTGTGTGCATTTTGTATTCAAATGCAAGATCATAAATAATGCACACATCTTGGGGGAGCAATCCTATATGCTTTCGAACATTAGTTGTCTTCATTTGGTATTTGATCCCGATGACGTGTCTCTTTGGAAGACAAACATTTTTCGTCTTGGCACTTTGTGCCATCATGAAAAGTATAGAGGGTTCGGTTTATTACTTGATGGTATTTTCTTCAATTGGCTTCTTGCTTTCATTTGGTATATTTTCAAAGTGGTTTCTTCAATCATGTGTTGATTTGGGTCTTTGATATAATTTGGACAATTCTTTTTCTTGTCACACTTGTGTGTGCTTTCTTGGTTTAATTGGTGTTTTGTCCAAATTGTATCTCATTTGGTTCTTGAAAGTCTTGTGCATGCATACTTACTATATGTATATCTTATGGCATGCGTACCTTCGTTGATCCAATATATAGGATAACCTCCATCAAATCCTAAATGGCTAAGATGTGCATGAAATTCAATTTCATATCAATATGCACATATTTATGTGGAGTTTGTCCTATGTATTGTAGTTGCTCTAACTACTTTGGACCCAATGAGTTTGGGTACCATTTTGTACTTGAATTTGTTTTAGGTACACGTGGAGATGCATTGGAAGCTTGTCTCATTTACAAGGAAGGTGGTGTTACCATGTGTTCATTGGAGCCAAGTTTGGATGATCGTTAACTCTTATCTTCTACATCACCAATGCTATCTCGGTAACAAGTATCTACCTCATGCTTACGTTTCTAAGCTTTCAACCTTGTGTAGTTTGTATCTTGGCATGAATCTTTTTGTTGCAATTAATTTGATTCTTGCAAAACGTCTTTATTGCAAATGTGAGTAAGCCGGGATGATTACATATAAGAGGACTATATATTCATTTCTATGATTCATCGATCCCAATTATGTCAATCTAGCACTTTCTACTTAAAGTCTCTCATGTGCAACATTGATGAATTTTCAAAATCATTTGCCTTTTGGGATACATGTTATCTTACTCGGAGCATCCGTTTGTTAACCTTTATCCCTTGCGGATAATTTTTGATGCTATGATGAGTATGTGTTGGAAGTTCACTTATATTCCGTTAAGATATAATTGGGCTTTGTGCTATGCTTTTAAGCAAAGATCTTATTGGTGTATTTATGACTTCCTCCTGGATATCATAATCTTTACCCGTGTATCTATCTTGTGTGTACATGTTTATTTGTAGACCCATATATTAGTGATTAGTGTCTACTTAGAAACTTATACACGTGAGAATAGTACATCTTTAATTGATATTCCAAATCTTTAGTTACCACATCTTATTGCTTTTGACTCCTTGGTGGTTTCTAAAAGGCTCAAGCTTTATTTTCCATGTGTTATGCTTGGTGCATTTTACTAAGCTTGTGGAGCTATTTGCTATACCTCTTTTGGTGTGTGGGTATGGGAAAGACATGATATGCACTATGTGCAACACTTCTTAAAAGACTATGTTGATGCTCTCATCCTTGTATTAGTCTCCTATAATGTCCTTTTATCTCACACCCATTATTCTATTTGCCGCTCCTTGCTCTTGTTGCAAAACATTTTTGTTGCAAGTTGTTTTGCCTCACTTCTCATTTATATTCTCTTACTTGAGCTTGTGTTCGAATTTATCTACGAGGGAGTGAGGATTCCATGTTGTGCACACTATATTGAAATACAAATCCTATTTGTGCACGTACCTTGGGGAGTTCCCTCATGATATTTAGAACACTCTTCGGATCTTTTTGATTGCTTGCTTCTTTCGTTGAAGTATCTTTCTATTTGATATTCTCTTGCAATCTTTGGATCCTCAATATAGTTTGATCTCCCTCCATCTATTCTTCATTGGATATGTGCATTTGATTTCACTCACATTATGAGAAATGCACACTTTATGGGGGAGCTCTTATTATATTGGCCTTCTTACTTTTCACCCATTTCGACAATCAATGCCAATGGGGGAGAAATTTAGAGGGTTTAAGGGAATATGGGTTTATTCTCTTGCATCCTTGCTCTTTGTGTTGCATGGTTGCTTAAATTCATTATATAAACCCTCGAAAAAAGGATTGGCATCAATTACCAAAATGGGGGAGATTGAAAGTGCATGGTTGCCCCCATGCGTGGTTTTGGTAATTAATGACAATCCTTATGGACTAATGTTTACATTGAGACATTCTTATAGATCTTGTCCATGGGAAATTATAGGAGTTCATGTGGTGGACTCTTCAAGATGACATAATGACCAATGCTCTATTCAAGGGTTTATATGAAGAATGGTCATGTGTAGTGTTGAGCTCATTGCAAGTATGGCTTGGAATAGAAGATTGAGTGAACAATCATGTTTAACCCCAAGCCATCATACATATCAAGAGAAGAAGATGAAGTGCAAGCTCAATATGATGCATCTCGGAAGATATCTTTTGATTGAAGCTTGCAAAGGAGACATGAAGACGAAGCTTAGCGAGGCCCTCCCATAATGGAGTATGGGGGAGCATTTGGAGAAGTCTTCATCAAGCATGTGCTAGCAAGCACAAACAAGAAAGGTGTTTCAACCTGAGAGAGTCAAGATCGTCATCATCTAGCTCAAGTGGAATGCTCATGGCAAAGGTATGATCTTGATAGGGCTATAGGATAGATAGGCGTACTATCAAGAGGGGCTCTCGAGTGAGTAACTTGATCGCATCTTTGTGGAGAGCTCAAACCTTTGCATGCTTGGCATATCATCTTTCTTGGTTCTTATTTGGTTTTTCTCCGTGTTGAGTTTTGGTGCTTGTCGTGATCTTCATGACAAGACCAAGTCCTTCGAAAATGGTTTTACTTTGCAAAACTTGTTGCCTTTTATCCATGTGAGGATTTAGAGCTTGGTTTATCTCCATACTAAGCTCTAGTTCATCAAAAACAGATTTCGTATGAATTTCTTGTTGCGTTTTTTATGAAGGAGGTTTTACCGGTTTGCATTGTTTAGGAAAGTTCAACCTTTCCCCATTTGGTTTTATCCTCACATGATGTACTGTGATGTTTCTATGCACATTCAAGTAGAGCTCGTTGTAACGATTCCAACGAGCCAAAAATCATCGAAAACGGAGTCCGGATGGAAAAGATATTGACGTTTTCGTTTACCAGTTTCTGCTGTTTTTTTGCTGTGGCGGTAGTACCGCCGCGGTACCGCCCGAGGTACCGCCGGAGCTAACAGAGAGCCGTTTTCGGCGGTACCGGGAGCGGTAGTTCCGCCGGGGCGGTAGTACCGCTGCCCGGGGCGGTAGTACCGCTACGGAAGCCTGTTTTTAGCCCGTTTTGATGCCCTAACTCCCTAAGGGGGCGGTAGTACCGCTAGGGCCAGCGGTAGTACCGCTACGGCGCGAATCTGCACCCAACGGTTGGAATTTGGGTTGACCTATTTAAGGGGCCTTCTTCCCCAATGGTTCCCTAAGCTCTAGAGCAAGTCTTTCTCCTCTCTCTCCTCCATTGTTGCCCTTTGGAAAGCTTGCTCTTCCTCTCAATCCCTCCCATGGTTCTTGCTAATATTTGAGGGAAAGTGAGAGGTGATCTTGATCTACGTTTCCACCGATCGATTTCTCCTCTAAGTGAGGGAAACCTTGTAGATCTTGATCTTGGAGTTCTTGGTGCATCCCCTCTTTGTTCTTCCTCTCTTATTCCCCCATAAGCATTTGTTGCTTTGTTGGAATTTGAGAGTGAAGGATTTTTGAGCACTTGTGCTCTTGCCTTTTGCATTTGGTGCATCGGTGTGCTCTCCACGAGGATTCGTGGAAGTTGAAAGTTTGTGAGCTTGTTACTCTTGGGTCCTTGGACCCTAGACGCCTTTGTGGTGGTTGGACCCTTGTGTGGTCACTTGAAGCCGTTCGGGAGCCCCCAATCCCATTGTGGGTTGTGCCCCGGATTGTTGTTGGAGGCCGTTCGGGAGCCCCCAATCCCATTGTGGGTTGTGCCCCGGATTGTTGTTGAAAGGCTCCGGATTCCGCCTCGAAGGAATTCCGATAGTGGAAGGTGAACCAAGCCTTTGTGGTGCGGTTCATCGGAGAAGAAGGTGAAACCTTTGTGGTTGTTGAACCGTTGTGTCGGTTCACACCTCTCCAA
Organism: Poa annua; assembly: GCA_026929855.1. Taxonomy (NCBI): domain Eukaryota; kingdom Viridiplantae; phylum Streptophyta; class Magnoliopsida; order Poales; family Poaceae; genus Poa; species Poa annua. Next base: position 45,682,806 of record CM049436.1, read on the forward strand.
CGAGACGTACTCCCTTAACAAGGAGGAACTCGGGAATACATCCTCGTCTCCGCGTGCCTCGGTTATTTCTATACCCGAGCTTTTTACTTATGCATTTTTACATTGTGATAGCCTTCGTGCTTGAAGTATTCCATAGCTATCACCTTGTTGTTTATCTTGCTTAGCATAAGTTGTTGGTGCACATAGGTGAGACTAGTTTATTTAGGTTGTCGTCTTGTTAATTTAAACACCTAGTTTTATTCCGCAATTATCAAGCCTAAACCGGAAAAGTTTTAAACCGCCTATTCACCCCCCCCCCCTCTAGGCGACATCATTGTCCTTTCACGCCACAACGCGGAAGGCCACCACCGGTGGTGGGGTGCCACAGGCCACACGGTGGAGTCCGCCATCGCCGCCGCACGCCAGCACGCAAGGACGGGGAACGCCACCCCGTTGCGGCTGCTGCCCGTGCGGCCACAGCACGAGGAGGTGCAGCAGCAGCAGCGCCGCAGCTGCCGCCCGGTGAAGGACGAGCCGCGCTCGCCTCCGCGTCGTGGAGGCACCGGCATCGTCATCCGCGAACGCCACGAACAACGGCATTCGCCACCACGACCTGCGCCACCCCAGGACGCCTCCACCTCCCGTGGAGACGATCCCGTACGGGTACGACGTGCCGTCCCCGCTGCGGAACGAGCACGACGGCGACGCGCCGGGGTTCATGGCCGCCATCGCAGACTTGGTGACCACCATCGAGCGCGACAGCCCCGGCTACCTGGCCGTCATCGCGGACTCGGTCACAACGGCGACAGCCTCGTCCTCCTCCGGCGACGCCTCCTGCAGTCGTGCACCGCGTCGCCATGACGGGGCGTCCACCAGCCTGGGCGGATCGGGCTCGTCCTCCGCCTACTTCGTGGTCGACGACGACGGCAGCGGCGACGACAGTGACATGGCGTGGCTGGAGGGCTAGGCTAGGGTTTAGATTAGGATTTAAATTTCATGTCGCACTAGTGCAAAAAGGGCTACTAGTGGCGCATGGAAAAGGCTTTCTGTGGCGCACGCAGGGAAATGGGGGGTGCGCCACAGAAATCTCGCCACTAAATTATATTTCTGTGGCGCATCCAGCTCAGTGCGCCACAGAAGCATATTAGTGGCGCACGCATATATAGTGCGCCATAGATACAGGTGCGCCACAAAATAACAGAACCATGCGCCACAAAATGTATTTACATTATTTCAAATTTTGCTGCAGCTACTGTTAAATAGATAGGATTTATACATGATGTATACAGATATTAGAAACAATGATATATTTGAAACAGAAGATGAAAATAGACAAATGACATTACTTAGAGCCCAAGATACATGCATACATATAGTAACAAGTCCCACACGTTTTACACACAAAGTCTTGATACAATGGAACCCGAAATACAAAAGTTCACATCATTTCATACATATAATGTGATCAAATAGAGTACATATCAGCGGGAGAACACGATCACGTAGCCTAGTTCTGCATTGGCGCCGGGAACGGTTTGTACATTTCCTTCGTCGTCCACGCCCTGGTGTCCTGCTGCAATGCTAGGCGTTCTTCGATCTCCCTCTTAGTCAAACCTGGAGATGGATTGGTAAGTATCAGTTAATAACATAAATAGAGTGTGAATAATTCATCTAATTGCAATAAAGAAAACACTTCTTGCGAGTGAGGCAAGCAGCTAGCTAGGCGCAGTTTTGTAATACATCCTACCTCTATAGGGTAGTGGAGGGGCCCTGCGGTTGCCATGACATCCTGGAGGATGATATGTGATAACTTCATCTGGCTGCGATGGAAGTCTTCTCTAAGATCAGCATCAGAGATTTCCCCCATATTTTTGGTCCATTCCCGGAGTTTATTTGGAAACCTCATGGCATCTGCTTTCTAGACATACCGTTTAAGTTGATGGATGACGTAGAACGCCTCCTTCACGCTCTCAGAGTGCTCCTTGATGCAAGGGAACTCGGTGACATGCCTGAACTTGTGTGTCTTGTTCTTGTTGAAGAATTCACACTTCTTTTCGAAGGTGCCTCCATTACGGGCGTAGATCTCGAGAGCCTCATCGAGAACACCCTTTATTCGGGTGTAGTCTTTCTCTATAACCGAACTCCCCGAGTCGAAATAAGTGGCAATGGACCACCTCGGGTTTACGGCGATGAGTACTGCGTACTTGTCCCTGCTTAACGCAATTCAAACGGAATGTAGGAAATTCATGATAAGCAATGGAACGACTCTATGGGAAAACATAAGTTACGACATCGACGAGCGGATGTGTACTTACTTGCAAAAGAAAGGCACAAGATGGTTGTTCTTGCTCATGTTTTTCAGCATGAAGCTTTGGAGGTACTCCCTCGCCATGATCCGTCTCCTTGATCCTTCATCCAGCTGGCTGTCACACATGTAGAAGGGATCCGCTACCGCGACGTACGGGTTTGTCTCTCTCTTGATCTTCACCGCCAGATTGAGCGCGTATAGACGGACCAAGTTATAGTCCAGCCGTCTAGAGTGAAACAGCTTGAAGACGCCCTCGAAGGCTATAAAGATTACATCCGCAGGGGCTTCATCGACGAAGTTCACGCCCTTTGGCACCTTGCACGTGAACACCGGGTAATTTGGGTCCTCGTCTTTAAGAAGGATGCCCTCTAGCGTCAAGATAGCATCATGCAAAGCTTTCATGGATCCTTGTGCGATGCGGAGCAGCTTCGGAGGCAGTATCGGTTTACCAGCTTCATGCATTCGGGTCAAGCCATCACGACGTGGTGGAACCATTTGTTCATCCTAGACAGTCCTAGGAGCTGCCTGGATCGCAGAGGCACCTGGCTTACTTCTCTTCCTGTGCTTCTTCTTCACCTCTGGGGATTGCACATCGTGAATTGACTTATGCAGTGTGTCAGGGCTGAAAATGTTATCCTGTTCAGCTTGATCGCCGGCCTCCGGAGGCGTGTCTTGAGATAAACCATGGAAGTTCAGGCGCTGCGAGCATGAAGTGGGACGAATAGGCATAATGCGGGGGCCGCGGAAGTGTTCGTCATCCAAAGGAGGCATGTACGAACCATCCAAGGCGCCAGTGTTGAGGAAGCCATCGACGTCGTCGCCATTATTATCATCATCATGATCATCGTCGATGACTGGAAGTTGAGGCGCAACGGCTTTGTCTTTGGCTTGTTGTGGTGCAGACGCTCCCAACAGTATTTGGGGCCGGCTTGTGGTGGCGACGACCGGTGCTTCCTTCCGGGTCCTGGCAACGGGTGCTTGTGGCGTCGGCTCGTTCACAACAGGTATATGTGGCGGCCTCGACGAGGGCCGAACGATAGAGGGCCTAACCTTTTGTGGCGGCTTCGAGGTGGCGCCGGAGGTGCGTCTGACCCCCCCCCCCCCCCCCAAGACGAATTTGGCTCTTCGGCCATTCCATGAGCCACTTGACGCGGGCTCCAAGGACCATGTGCTCATCCTCGGCTCCCGGAGGTTGCATTGGGGGATCGATGTGTTGAAACTGAGGCAATACCTCATCCAACTTGATTCTCAGCACGGCCTCGTTCATGCGTTGGTTGTGCATTAGGCTACTCTTTGGTTGTATGATCGCGCCCTTAGCAACATCCACCAACTCGCCGCCGGCCCGCACCGTATGCAGGAGTATGCAAGGCGTGTCCTGAGAGTCAACACATGCATGTTGGGCATCATGAGATGGCAGTCATCAAAGGCATAGTTAATTATAGAAGATGCCGTGGACTAACTAGTTAGTTACCTTGTCGATTGCGTTGAGCTCCTCTAATGCTGATACAATGGCGCCGGTGCCGGCGGCCGGCGTCTCATTCTCTGGCGCTGGAGGTTGCATGGGGGGCTCCTGTGCCTCGGTAGGGGGCGCCTGTGGCACAGTATGGAGCGGCGGCTCGACAGCGGTGTTGGTCGGCGGGGTCACCATCTGGTCCGGAGGGGTCGCTATATGGCTGGAGGTGCTGCCGGCGTAGCTGGGCACGTGTATCGGCCCCTGTCGACCTGCCGCATTCCAAGCAGCTAACCCCTCCATCAACCCAGGGGGGAAGAGCTCCTCGAACCTCTCCTTCACCAACTTGTTCACCGTGCTGGAGTCCACTTTCTCGTGCTCCAGTGTCTCCACCTTCTTCCTTAGCTCCAGAACCTCGGCGCTATCCCTAGTCGGCTTCCTCCTCTGCCTTCTCGTCTGGCCGCCGTCTGTGCTGTAGTACTGGAGGAACTTCATGCTCGTACCAAAGCCGGACACACGGCCAGCTGACGTCGGCGCCGCGGTCTTGTCCCTAGCCTTGTAAACGTTCATCGCCCTGTTGAAAGTACTGTCCCAGGGCTCCGTCGAATCCTGGGACGATGGGCCGGCCTCAGCGTCAGCCTTCAACTCGTCCTCCTGCAGACAATGCAAATTAAGGTGAACCCATGCATGTAGAAAAATATGGCTACGCGGTAAATTAAATTCCTTACCAGCACTTTCTCAAATCTCTTCACATCGTCATCGTCCGTAACGAATTCCCCCGTCTCTTTGACCAGATAGTAGCGGGACCGGACAAAGTTCCGGACCTGCTCGTCCGCGATTTTGTGCCACGGGTTCTCTTTCCCTAGTTTTTCAACCTCGGCATCCTCCTTGTCCCAAATGGGCGGTTTTCCTCGGTAGCCACCGCTTCCCAAACGGTGGTTACCTAGGTTCAGGTCCCGCATTTTCTTCCCCCACTCGGTCCATTTTATAGACTCCTCAGTAGACAAGGACAACTTGAATGCGTCGAAGTCTTCTTTGTCGAGCATCGGGTCTTTGGTTTTTATCTCTTCCCAGGTTTCACCCTTTTCAATCTTCCTCCTCACCCTACATTTCCAGCTGCTCAAGGCGGTGCTCATCTTCGTGATGACTAAACTGTCCACCTTTTTGTTGAACGGCTGCGGGGACGTGTATCGTTGGTGAAGCTTCTTGATGAGGGTCTTGACCAGAGCCTCATTCTGCGTGCTTCTGAGGTCCTTCGTGTTGATCGACACGGTTTCCCGGAGGATGCACCCTAGTTGCATGGCGTATCCTTTGGCAAGTCTCTCGGGCTGCAATGGGAGGCCACTTGGCGAGACCTCAGTGAAGGCGTCTGTGACGTTGCCGAGTGCTTGCGGTGTCCGATCCCTCCTTGGCTTCTTTTTCTTCTGCGCGGGCGGGTTGCTACCATCGGCCCTGTGGTCCTCGCCGCCATCGGTGGTGGTATCGGCGTCCTCATGGCCGCCACTAGCATCTCCATCGGTGGTCGTGGTGGTATGCTCCTCATGCTCGCCGCCACCACCAGTAGGACATTTCGCGGCCTCCTCCAACTCCTGGGACAACTCCCAGAAGGTCTTGTTCGCGTCTCCAACATCTTCATCGACGCTCATATGCTTAGAAGTGCCGGCCCCTGACATGTTTGCACTGCTATAATTAATACAACATATATAAGTAAAAACTCACTTAATTAAATAATAATATACCCCGGCCATTGCATTACCCCATATGTCCTTTTTTTTAGCAAAGTCATGCTAAAATTCACGAAAAAATTCGGCATAACCTTTGCTAAAAAAGGGACATATGGAGTACCCGAACTTGCCGGAACGAAAGTTAATCAACGTTCCAGCAATCTCAAGGGCCTCACGGGGTACCTACAAACCGTGCACAAGCACGACACGATGGTGCATTTTGACTTGTGCATTTTCACAGTGCACAAACAACAACACATATCATATGACACATATCACAGTGCACAAACAACACATATCAAACAAAAACCTCGGTATGACATTTTCACAAGCACCTTCGGTGCGGTAAGGGAGGGAGGAGGGTCGAGAGAAGCACCTCGGGGAGGGGAGGGAGGGGGGGCGAGGGCGAGTTGTAGGCCGAGGTCGCCGGGGTGTGGGGAGGTGCGAAGCCGCCGGCGAGCGCAGGGGAGGCCGAGGTCGTCGGGGAGCGCAGGGGAGGCCAAGGTCGCCGGGGAGCGCAGGGGGTTGGGCGGGGGCGGGCGCAGGGGAGGTCTCCGGCGACGAGGTTGGGCGGGGGCGGGCGCAGGGGAGGTCTCCGGCGGCGGCGGCGGCGTCGATCGGCGTCGCGCAGGAGCGGTGGTTGGACTTAGGCGCGGGGGCGAATTTGGAAGTGTGAGAGGTAGGCGCGGGGCCGGGCCCACGTGTAAGCGGCAGCACGGAAATTCTGTGGCGCATCCCTTCACGGATGCGCCACAGAATTTCCGTGCTGCCGCTTACACGTGGGCCCGGCCCCGCGCCTACCTCAGCCTTCACAATTCTGTGGCGCATGGAACCATGGGTGCGCCACAGAATTATAAGATTCTGCGGCGCATATTAGTGTGGGTGCGCCACAGAATTGTGTCACATTTTTTATTTTTATAGTTCTATTTTTATAGTTATATTTTTGGTTATATTTAAAGAAAGAGGAAACACACATATTTTAAGGAAAAAACAAACACACAAATTTGTTGCCACATATATTAATACACCACAAAAGTATATATATTTAAAGATTAATTCATGATATACACATGCATATAAATGCTTGCATTGTCTCACACACACCAAAAAAGTCTTCTTCTCTCATCTCACATGTGTACACACGCACAAAAAGTAATACACCAAAAAAATCTTCGTCGATCCCGGCTGGTTCCGAGAGCTAGCTTCTCTTCTTCTTTCCCTTATTCGCGGTTGAATACTTTAGGCCGGGCACCTTGAGATTTTTTCGCGTGAACGGACAACCTTTAGTAGGTAGGGAGGTCTTCCTTGTGTTTTTGCTCGTGGTCGGCTTGTCGAAGAACTTGTCGAATTCCTCCTCGATCTTCGGATCGCCGTCCAAGTCTTCCTTGTTGGCGTCTCCGTCCATTCCGATGATGCTCCTCTTGCCCCTCCTCACGACAACACGGCTAGGCTTTGACGGGTCGGTAATGAAGAAGCATTGCTCAACTTGGCTAGCGAGTACCCATGGCTCGTTTTTCGCGGAGGCTTTCTTCGATTTGGCATCGGGTATTACCATGGTGGTGAAATACCGGCCTTCTTTCACGACGTCCTTGGCCCATCTTACATGGAACATTGGCACCAACTCTCCACAGTAGTTGAGCTCCCATATCTCCTCGATCCTTCCGAAGAATCTTTCCTTGACAGTAGCCTCATCATCACCGTAGGATAGCATAGTTATTCCTGAGTTTTGATATTCACTATTCTTGTCCTTTTCCTCGGTGTAGAATGTGTAACCGTTGATGTCGTACGCCTGATAGGTCCTTACGTTCTGTCCGGGGCCCTGTGATAAGGAGAATATGAGTTCTTCATCTTCCGTAGATGGCGTTATGCTCGCTGCTTGAAACAGTTGCCTTTTCTTGAACCAACGTGTGAAGCTGGAGTTGTGCTCTTTGGATACGTCTCCATTCTTCCTCTGCCGACCCAGCTCGATGTAATTCTGCTCGATTAAGCTCTTTTGCTTCTCCACCCAAGGTTCGAACAATTGTAAGTGTTGTAGCGCGACCCAGTGAGCCCTGTCGAGGTCTTCTCTTCGACCATGAACGCTGACAAAGAGTGAGAGGCAGCCCTCGCGGTGACCAACTCCACCGAGCCTGCCGAGGTGCTTCCTGTTGGGCAGACCAACATCCTCGTTCTCGGTGCTTAGATAATTCTGGCAGAAGGAGATGCACTCGTAGGTTAGAAAGCCCTTGGCCATGCTTGCGTCCGGACGGGCCCTGTTGCGAACGTATCCTTTCGTGACACCGTTCTGCCTTTCGAACGGCATCATGTAGTGCAGGAACGTCGGCCCGAGCTGCTTGATGTCCTCAACGACATGGAGAAGGAGATGCACGCAGATATCAACGAAAGAGGGCGGGAAGTAAATCTCGAGCTCGCATAGTATCAGCACGATCTCTTCCTGTAGCATGTCGAGCTGCTTCACGCCGATCGACTTCCTGTTGATGACGTCGAAAAAGTTGCACAGGGCAAGCAGCGTATCTCGGACGTGATCGTCCATTATCCCTCGGATCGCAACGGGAATTATCTGTGTAATCAGCACGTGACAATCATGAGACTTCATCCCGGTGAACCTCTTCTTCGTTGCGTCCAGATATCTGCTCATCTTCCCCGCGTAACCTGAGGAAATTTGACTCCTACGAGGCACTTGTAGAACTGCTCGAGCTCCACCGGACTCATAGTGTAGCAGGCAGGGGGAAGCACCACCGTGTTCTTCTTTGCCCTTTTGCGGAGACCTTGAGTCCCTTCCGTCTGATCATCATCAGCGTCATCGTCGTCATCACTGTCGGGTGCCTGTAGATCTTTCTTGATGCCAAGCCATTTCAGATCGTATCTTGCTCTCGTCCCATCCTTGGACTTTTCCGGCATGTTGGAAAGAGTGCCAAGTAGACTCTCGGTGACATTCTTCGTAATGTGCATCATATCGAGGCTATGGGGCGCTTTAAGGACCTTCCAGTCAAGTCGTGGAAAACAGACCTCGCTTTCCATACACCCAGCAGGGGATCAACCCTCGGTCGCTTCTTTCCAGGAGCAGGGCACTCCTCCCAATTTCTCAAAAGCTCGTCGATTTCAGTGTCGGTCCACTCGCGCGGGGCTCTTTCGAGCTCGTTTTCACCATCGAACAGGTCACCGCGTTTCCTCCACGGGTGATCCATGCGAAGCCACCGTCGAGCACCTGGGTACACGGTTTTCGAAGACCCATCCCTTGGTAGCTGGAGATGCGGGGTCCCATCCATGCACCTGACACATGCACAGAATCTGTGGCCTACCTGGGCCGATACGTATGAGCAACAAGGATAGTCCTGCACCGTCGTGAACAAGGCGGCTCTCATGTCGAAATATTCTCTAGTGTAGGCATCCCACGTACGGGCTGGCGTCTCCCACAACGTGGCTAACTCCTCTTTCAACAGTGTGAGATACAGATGTATGTCGACACCCGGTTGTTTCGGCCCCTGGATGAGAATGCTCATGTGTATGTACCTTTGCTTCGTGCACAGCCAAGGGGGAGGTTGTAAGGCCATACAAACTCGGGCCAGGTGCTATGCGTGCTACTCTGGTTGCCGAACGGATTGAGTCCATCGGTGCTCATACCCAGCCTGACGTTCCTTGCGTCGCCTCCGAAATTTTGAAAGGCGTCCAATGCTTCCCACTGGAGGGCATCTGAAGGGTGTGACAGGATCCTTCCCTTCTCCGGATCTTCTTCGGGCTTCTCCCTTTCCGCGTGCCATTGCATTAGCTTTGCTTCCTTATGGTCCACAAAGTACCGCTGCAGACGGGGAGTGATAGGAAAGTACCATACCACTTTTCGAGAAACTTTCTTGTTAGCACCCTTGTACCATCCTTGGTCGCACACCGGACATTTGGTTATGTCCTTGTACTCTCCCCGGTAAATTGCGCAATCATTGATGCAGGCATGGTATTTGACGTGCGGTAAGTCAAGTGGGCACACGACTTTCTTGGCCTCCTCGATGCTTTTTGGCAATGTGTTCCCCTCGGGAAGACGATCGTGCATGAATTTCATGCTTTTCGTGAAGCTCACGTCGGTCCATTTGCTTTGCACCTTCATCTCCAGAGCATCAAGCATTACTTGCAAGCGCGTATCCTCTGGCCGGCACCCAGGATACAACGGAGTCTTCCTGTCGATCTCCATTTGAGCCAGTTTGGCTTTCTCTCTGGCGTTGCTCGTCTCCTGGAGGAGCAATTCTTGAACATGAGAGTCCCGTAAGGCCGACATTAGCGTGTTCTCCGTGTTCGTGTCTTCTCCACCGCCATCTCCCCCATGGTCATCATGATCATCTTCTCCGCCGACATCTCCTTCGTCATAATCATCTTGTCCGCCGACATCTCCTTCGTCATGTCCGGGCGCATTTGTTGTCGGTGCCTGGTTCAAGTCTAGCATGAAACCTTGCCTGAGCAGGTGATCCTCCAATTGTCCGGAATCAGGGTCGATCCATCTCTCGAGTTTACATTTTAGACACGGGCATCTTATCTGGCGCCTGTTACACTGAATCATTTCCGCCTTCGTTTCTTCCTTGTATCTACTAATTTGACCGGATCTCATCATGATGACCATGGTTGCCTACGCACGGGTTACATAGAGCACACAACCGAGAAACGTTATTTCGAACCGCAACATATGCACACACACATACACACACATGCATGTTCGACGGAAAATTTTGGCATGACTTCTCCTAATAGTCGGACGTATGGGTGGTGCAAAAATTTGCCGAAATGGAAATGAATCAACATTTCGGCAAACATACATGCACCACGCCGCCGCAAGAAACAACAAACATGCATGTGTCCACATACACCGATGGCCATACACCCGGCGCCACATAAATGATCGGTGGATATATACACCGATGGCCATATACACCGGCCATAAACCGATGCCATACCACCGCACAAGCATGCACACCACAACAAAAAGAGAAGATGTCTCACCTAGTAGATTGGAGCTCCTCCGGGACCGTGATCGTGTGATGTGTGTTTGGAGAGAATTTAGTGGACAAAAAGAGGAGGAGAAGGTATATATGAAGCCTCCCTACCTACTAACCAATCTATATGGAACAAAATAGGTTTTAACCTACTAGAAATGGAGGAAAAATGGAGAAAGAATGGGGAGAATTGGGTGAGAAAGAGGAGAAATACGAGCTGTGTGAGAGAAGGGGAAAGGTTGCAAATGAATCTAAGATTTTAGTGCATTGAATTCTTTCGTGGTCCCTGGTTGACATTTTGTGGCGCACCAAATAATATTTTTGTGGCGCACCAGGCACATGCGCCACAGAAAAGCCACATTTTGTGACGCACCAATTCCATGCGCCACAGAAAGTTCACATTCTGTGGCGCACCGTCCACCATGCGCCACAGAATGCCAACTTTTTGTGGCGCCACAGAAACTGCCCCGGATTCCGAAATTCGAACTGGCTGGCGGGGACCACCTTCTTTATGTGCCGCATGCTCCACGGTGCGCCACAAAAAACAGAATTTCAGTGGCGCATGTTTATTTTGTGCGCCACAGATGTTTGTGACGCACTGTTTTGGTGCGCCACAGATGTTTGTGACGCACTGTTTTGGTGCGCCACTAAATTGTTTTTGTGGTGCATGGGCTTAGGGTGCGCCACAAACAGGCATCCCACCTATAAGCCTTTTTCTACTGCTTTCGCTCGCAATTTCAATGTTAAATCTCGTTTGAATGAAGTTTAAATCATGTTCCTCATTTGTTCTGTTCATCGGCGGCGACCACGGCATGCGGTTCATGCACCGCAAGGTGTTCGACCATTTGGACGCGTTTAAGAGGTGGGCCTTTATGCAGTACCGCTGTGGGCGGCCTCTAAATGTTGACCGGACACATGTCCGACACCCCCAAAGGAGTCCCAGTTGGGGGTGCCGGACAACGATTTAGAGGCCGGGAGATGCTCTTAGCTAGGGGAAAGAAAAGTTTGAGGTTATCAGCTCACGCTCCTGGCTTTCTCCACCAGCGTGAGAGCTGGCTGGAAAGCAGCGAGCTGCATGCTCGATCGTCATGGTGGGTTGGACTGAATCGTTGCCGGCCTTTATGATCTTTTGAGGCGGCTGGGCGTGTTTGTGGTCTGTCTTTTCTTGGGTTCCACCGAGTCAACAAGCTACTGCTTCCCGGTCCCGGCCGGAGTCCGGAGAAGATCTCCGACGCATGCGCGATCCTCAGAAGATCATGCGTGCCGTCGAGCTCGCGGGCGCGCGTGCGTGGTCACGACTGATGCCGTGGCCGCCGGCGGGTTTGCCTGCAATTCGAGTGGGATTGCTGGCCTTTCTGCATCACAAAATTGGAAAGGAAACTAGACGCAAAGCCCACCGGATGCAAGGTTAGTGTTGAGAAAAAGGCCTAATAGGAGGGTCGATACCCAATTCGTTCCAGATCTTCTGGGCCCAACACAAGGGTCACCAAGTTTGAGTGAATATGTTGGTGAGGATGGTTACCACGGTGTCATTCTCAGTGTTACTAAACGGGGAGCGTTTGGAAGAGTTCAAGCCTTCTCGTGGCATACGACAGGGGGATCCAATATCACCCTATTTGTTTCTGATAGCAGCGGAGGGCCTTTCGTGCCTCTTAAAATTCAGAAGTGAATCATCGAGCCTACAAGGTATACAGGTGGCCCCAACTGCCCCGGCGGTTAACCACCTTCTTTTCGCAGATGATAGCCTGCTGTTTATCAAAGCAAATGGAGAGAGTGCTCGGGATGTTCGAGACACTTTGGATGCCTATTGTCGTGCCTCCGGACAAAGCGTAAACTTGGACAAGTCGTCTATCTTCTTCAGTAAACGGTGTCCAGACACGATAAAACAACAGCTGAAACACATTTTGGATGTTCAGAACGAGTCTCTTAGCGAGAAGTACCTGGGAATGCCCTCTAGTGTTGGGAGATCAACTAATGGAGCCTTTAAATATTTAAAGGACCGGATATGGAAATGGATCCAAGGTTGGATTGAGCAATGTTTGTCGGCAGGGGGAAGGAAGTCTTGATCAAATCGGTTGTACAGGCAATTCCCATCTTTTCCATGTCGTGTTTTAAACTACCAAGAGGACTATGTGAGCATATAAACTCGTTGATTCGGAAGTTTTGGTGGGGAGCTAAGGAGGGTCAAAGAGAGTTAATTGCAGAAAACCACCACAATTGTACCTAGGGTTTCAAAAAACCACCATGTTTTCAATTTTTATCAAAAAACACCACTATTCAGTAATAGTGTGGCAAAAACCACTGATTGCTCAATTGACACGCTCTAAGTGAGTTTCTGACCGGTCGGTCCCGATGTCAGGGCCTACGTGGCAGGACAAAAACAGTAAATAAAGACCCTGGGCTTTTTTGCAAATTCTAGTGGACCATGCTCTCCAAAAGGCAGGACGTGGTAGACCCCACCTCTCTGCCTGTCCTCGGCAGCTCTCATTGCAACGCCGCCGGTCATGACGGAGCTCACCACGGCGAGGAGAGACCATGGTAGACCGTCGCCGCTTGGCTGAGGGAGCCTCCGCACGCCACTGCTGAGGGTTGGGGAGAGGAGGTCGCGTCCTGCTCTTCCGCTACGAGCACCTCGACGTCCGCATCGTGCCGTGCTCTTCCGCCCGTCCTCCTGCTCTTCTAGGCCGCGCCCGTTGCCGCGCTCGCCAGCTGCGCCATCGCATCTCGCAAGCCGTCGTGCACTGGTGCTCCTGGTCGGCCGAACCGCGCGACGAGGCGCCGCGTGCAGCGACCCTGACAGGCGGACATGGACGCGGTCCGGCACACCGAGGCGCGCTGCGCGCGGACGAAGGCGCGACGAGGCACGCCGGCACGGGGAGGGCGGCCGGAGCAGCGCGGGTGAGCCGCCGGCGGTGGGGATTCCCGTTGTTCCGCTCCTCCGACGTCCTCATCGGCTCGCTGCTCTGCTTCAGTCCGCCGCCATCGCGCTCTGCTTCGACCGCGACATCGTCCAGTGGCGCCTTGGATTCGACATCCGCCTCCTCTCTGTCGTCTACATCGGCGTGCTCGCCTCCGGCGTCATGCTCGTGGTGCTCTCCTGGTGCGTCAACTGTTGGGGCCGCTGTTCGCGTCCGTGCTCAGCTCCCTGCTGCTTGGGGAGGACCCGCACCTCGGCAGCGTGCTCGGGGCGGTGCTCATCGTCTTGGGCCTCTACGCCGTGCTATGGGGGAAAGGGCGCGAGGCCGCCACCGCCGCGGAGCACGGCAAGGCCACGGCCGCCGGCGAGGTCCCGCAATGGGGAATCGTTCGTTTTTCTTTGAAGATGGGCACTGACAACTCTGGTCCACTGCAGTTTTACAAAATAACCCAGATTTAAAATTTCTACACCGCAAGTGTCATTTGACCTTTCCTTGTTGTGCCACGTCAGCCTGACAATGGGGTCCACCAGTCAGATTCATCATTACAACCGGCTTAAAGAAATATTAGTGTTCCTTGCGACCGTCAGACCGGAAAAGAGTGTTTTTTGCTAAAAAATGAAAACGTGGTGGTTTTCTGAAACCTAGACACAATTATGGTGGTTATTTGCAATTTTCTCGGTCAAAGAAGGACGAGTTGGGTCTCTTGGGAGAACATGACCAAACCGAAGTTTCTTGGAGGCCTCGGGTTTAGAGACATAGAGCTGTTCAATTTAGCTCTCTTGGCTCGGCAGGGATGGCGGATTATGCAGAATCCGGAGACGCTTAGCGCCCGCATCCTCAAGGCAGTATACTTTCCGAATACCGATTTTCTCGGGGCAGAATTGGGACGCCGTCACAGGTGTGGAGAGCGATAATGGAGGGCCGAAGCGTGCTTTCACAAGGATTGATCCGCCGGATCGGCACAGGGATGCATACACATGCTTGGAACGATAATTGGTTAGCGAGGGATGGGGCACTCAGACCCATTGCAAGCTTAACAGAGAACCCGCCACTGCTGGTTTCGGAGTTCATTGATCAAACGAACAAGCAGTGGAATATGGAGCAATTACGTACTCATTTTCTTCCTATGGATGTCCTGGTTATTCAAAATATACCGATCTGTACGAGGCTGCAATCGGATATATGGGCATGGCACTACGAGAAGAAAGGCTATTTTACTGTGCGTTCGGCGTACAGGATGTTGTCAAGCACCAAGACTCGCAGGGAGGCTTGGCTGGATGAAACAACTGCGACTTCAGACTACAGGCGAGTCGAGAAGAGCTGGCCCAAATTATGGAATATTCAGGTTCCGTCGAAGCTGAAAATTTTCCTATGGCGCTTGGCCCAGCAGTCCCTACCCACTGCAGACCTTCTACACCATCGGAAGATATCGCTAACAAGGGCGTGTGGGATCTGTGGAGTTGAGGATTCATGGAGGCATTCCTTGATTGATTGTATGATGGCACGGTGTGTGTGGACGCTGGCTGATGAAGAGATGATAGAACACATGTGTGAAACTCAAGAACCAGATACGAGAAGGTGGTTGTTTACCATGATCGATACTCTTCCACATGACCAGCTCATCCGGATGTGTGTCGCGCTTTCGGCTATTTGGCATGCCAAGCGGAAAGCGACACACGAAAATGTTTTTCAGAGCCCACTCAGCACACACAGTTTTGTGTTAAGTTTCATTTCAGAGCTAGATCAAGTTCATCAAGCATCTCGGCCTGAAAAAAAGGTACATGGTCATCCTGCTAACCACCCACGTTGGTGTCCACCACAAGCTGGAGTGGCCAAAATCAATACTGATGCAGGTTTGGCGAGAAGTTCAGGTGTTGGGACAGTTGATGCTGTTGCTAGGTCCGACACTGGCTTATTTTTGGGAGCCTCGGCAGTTTGTTACGAGGGAATAGATGATCCGGAAGTACTCGAAGCAATGGCAATCAGAGAAGGGGTTTGTCTAGCCCAGGACTTACACCTTACCAGGATCAATCTAGCAAGTGACTGCATGGCTGTTGTCAAGGCGCTAGCTCAGGAAAACCTGGGGAGCTACTGTCATATACTGCAGGATATCAAGTCAGGAATTGAAGGAGGAATTGAGGCTACGTTTATTCATGAAAACAGAGCATCCAACAAAGAGCCACATGATCTAGCTAGGCTAGTTTCTTCATCTCCTGGGGGTCGATATGTTTGGTTTGTTGATCCGCCTGAGGGCGTTTGTATCCCATTGGTTATGCCTATTGAATAAAGAAGCCGGAGGATTCTCAAAAAAAAAAAAAAAAACCATTTCAGCGGTTTCAATTTGAGCGGTTGTTTATCTTCTGTTTTCGTTTTTTCGTTTCTTTTTACTTTTAACCTTTTCTTTTCTGTTTTCTATTTTCTAGCACTCTTTTTATGATTTTTGTAAGGAAACAAAATTTTAAGATGTTCAGAATTGGAAAATTTTCAGATTTGGAAAATGCTCAATTGAGGAAAAACAAATTTTTAAAATGTTCATAATTGCAATTTGAGAACGTTCAGGCTTTTAAAAATAGTTCATGTTTGAAAAATGTCAGATTTTCAAAAGGTTTAGTTTAAAAAAATATTTGGAGTAAAAATTGTAACCTTTTATATAAAAATGGTGCAATACGTTTTTCTGTTGGGCCGCATTCGAAGCGATCTTTTGCTTCATTTGGTGGGGCGACTAGCGCTACACATGCGGGTGCCGTATAGGAGCTACCCACTTAATCTCAATAATTAGGGGTGTCCTTTATGGAGGCTCACTCCAGCTATAGTTTTTTTTTCTCACACGAGATTTCCCTCGAAGAAATGTTGTTACCGACCAAAAAATTCCGGCTAAATTTCAAATTTCTGAATGATGTCAAGTAAAGTCCATATGCTGTCCTTAGGGGTCCAAAAAGTAAATAATAGATAGTTGCAGCAGCACAGGGTTCAAACCAGTGACTTGTTGTCTTAAAAGTCAGACGTCGCCTATATAGGGCGGGAGAATAGGCGATTTAGAATTTTTTTCGACGAGACGGATTATCTGGTCCAAGATGGACCCGGATATTCCGGCAAGTCGGAATAAAACTAGTGTTTTAGTTTAACAAGCATACAACCTAAATGTACCAGGCTAGCCTATGTGCACCAGCAATTTATGCTAAGAAATACAAGTAAAAAGGTGATAGCAAGATGACTTTAAACATGAAGGCTATCACAATATAAAGTGCACAAGAGCTCGGGTATAAAAATAACTGAGACATGCGGAGACGAAGATGTATTCCCGAGTTCCTCCTTGTTAATGGAGTACGTCTCGTTGAGCGACCACCACATGTCGGTCTCAACGCCACAACAGGCTCACCTTATTTTCTGATGAACCACACTACAAAAGGTTTGGTTCACCTTCCTCTATTGATCTTCTTTTGGGCGAAAATCGATTCGCTTATGCACACACCCACAAGATCAAGATCAACTATGCTCCCCTCACTTAGATAAGAGATTGATTGGTGGAAATGTAGATCTAGATCTCCTCTCTCTTTTCCCTTAAGAAGGAGCAATAATCATTGGAAGAATTGAGAGATTTCAAAGCTTTGGGGGTCAACAATGGCAGAGGAGAGAGAGCACCAAAACTTGTGAACCGTTGGGGAAGATGACCCCTTAAATAGGTTCCCAACAAATCCAACCATTAGGGACAGTTTTCCCTGCGCGGTCCAAAAGTTCCGGGGTAAGTACCAGAACTTCCGGACCCCCGGACACCCCAAACGCACCCGAGAAGTAGCTCCTGCCATTTCCGAAACTTTGGCCGGAAATTTCCGGTCGGGCTAGAACTTCCAGCCTCCCGAAACTGCAGAAACACCAAGACGAAAACGACAATAACTTTTGCAACCAGAATCTTTTTTCGATGATTTTTGGCTCATTCGAATCACAATGAAGAGCTCTATAAGATCATCCAGAGAAACTTCATAGTACAAAAGGGGAGGTTAAAACCAAATGGATAAACGTAATACCTCTCGATAAAAGAACAACCGGTAAAATCTCCAACATAAAAAACACAATAAAATTTTCATACGTGATCCGCTTTTGATAAACTCGAGCTTGTCTTGAATATCGTGACAAGCCCTAAAACGGTAAAACTACATAAGGAGAGAAACCAAATAAGAACAAAGAAAGATGATATGCCAAGTATGCAAAGGTTTGAGCTCTCCACAAAGTTACGATCAAGTTACTCACTCAAGAGCCCCTCTTGATAGTACGCCTATCTATCCTATAACCCGGTCTCCAAAAGCATGAGACCGGTAGAAGAGAAACCTATCAAAACCATACATTGCCTTGAACATTCCACTTGACCTAGATGATGACGATCTTGACTCTCTCAAGTTGGAACACTTTTCTGATCATGCTTGCTAGCACATGTTTGATGAAGACTTCTCCAAATACTCCCCCATACTCCATTATAGGAGATCCTTACTTAGCTTCGTCTTCATGTCTCCATTGAAGCTCCAATCAAATGATATCTTCCGAGATGGATATTGAACTTGCACTTCGTAATCTTCTAACTGTGTTGATCAATCTTGATTTCATTGTTTGCATATGTTTTTTTAGAAAAGGAGGGTGCGAGTCCCCGGCCTCTGCATCAAGTGATGCACACAGCCATTCACACTTATTAATCAAACCGGATTTACAAAGTACAATATTTAAAACAAACTGAATTCAACCTCTCGACAACAAGGGTCGGTACCACTATGATGGGGGTGACTAAGATCAAGCTGATGCCTATGATCTCACACCTACGCATATCATCTAAAACCGGAGTACCAGTTCAGCAAAACACTCAACGCACACCGATGTGCACGCTTTAGTCGCTGCCCCCTGAAGGGGATCGCAGGCAGAAAACAAAAAATTTCCTAACCGCGATAACCAAAAACTAGCCAAGATCTATACTATGCAGATATAGTAGTACGCAAGGGGGGTCGGTATACACACCTCTTGTAGACCGAAAAGAGGGGATTACGCTCCCGCACAAGCGTTGACGACGTAGACGCCGTAGCCGACCTCAAGGTCGCGGAGAACTTGGCGCGACGAAGAAGACGATGACGACGATGGTGGCGATGACGCCGGGCAGCAGTGCCGGCGATGAAGCCGACGAAGATGACCTCGAGGTCGGGTGGAGGAAGTCAACCTCCCAGCACCTCAAGCGTGGCACCTCGCAGGGCGTCACACACATACGGTGGAGACGACGGCCTCCGAAGCTCCAGTCCAGGACGAGCAGCGGAAGACTTGGACCGGAACACCAACAGCACGGCAGCGGGCGTATGGTGGAGAGAACTCTCTCCTCGGCGCAACTCCAAACAGGGGAGTCACGTGATCCAAGGAGAAAAAGATAGAGAGAAATTGGTGTCTTGAGAGGGGCTCTCTACCCCTCTATATATAGGAGAAAGGAGGCACCCCACCTTGCTAACCAGGCAAGGTGGGACTATCCCAGCCGCACCAACCAAGGGAGGGGGAGCCGGCCCCCACATGGGCCCCTTAGGGCCCATCCGAACTCCCCTTGGTGGGGTTTGGCCCTTGGGGGGGGGGGGGAATTCGGCCCCTACATGGGCCTTCTCCCTCCCGGAAGGGCCCATTTAGTGGGCTGCATGTTTAAATCCGAATTTAATCATTATAAATTCATTAAAATAATATTAATTCACTAATTAACATTAGTTTAACATATATAAACAATTTCCTCTCTTCCGGAACTTTTCCGAAACTCTCCGAACTACCTTCGGTTCTCCGATCTCCATCGGAACTTTCCCGGGACGTTCCCGGTCTCTCTTTTCCTATTTTTCTCTTCCGGTAAAATGTCGAAACCCCTTAAGTGTGTTACCCTAGCGGTTCGATATAATAACAGACATGATCGAGAACCCTCTCCGATCAATGATTAACTCGTAGGCCTGGACACCATGAATTAACCCCTGTGATATAACGAATGACTTTCATCTATCAAACCTGGACGTCGAGTCTTAAACCTTTTGCCATAGAGATACTTAGCGTGTCCGAGACTCATTCATAGATATCTCCATACCTAGCTTGATCTCGTTACCGACAACACTATCTTCTACTCGTCTGTGATATTATGTCCTGGTGACCTAGTCACATGTTTGCAAACTCATTTGACATAATCTCACCGAGTGGGCCCTAGAGTATCTATCCTGCTATGCGGACTGGCAAATCCCGCTCTTGATCCCCCGTCTCAATATACTCCTCTCCGACACCCGAGAGGGACACCTTTATTGTCACACTATATAAATATGACGTTTGATGCAATCAAAGTGTCTTCCAGGAATAGCAATAAGAGTAGATCTCACGGTCGAAGGTGTAATGACTACGTTCTACAAATATTGGGTATGTCCATCACATCGTTCTTCCAACGACATGACTTCATTGTCAAATAGACTCCAAGTCACATGATCGGGAAACCTCGATCATCGATTGCACAATGAACTAGTCAAAACAGAGGCTACTAGGGACCTGGTTGTTTATCTACCACACGTGTATTAATATTTCCGCTTAATACAGTTATAGCATGGTATAAAACATATAATGAACAATTGGGATATGACTAATAAACTATCTTTATTAAGTGCCTCTAGGACATATTCCCTTCAGTCTCCCACTTGCACTAGAGTAACACTTAATCTAGTTTACAACTTGGCAAAAGCTCAACACCCATAGCATCTTGGTGCATGCTTGTCTCGTGGAAGAGGAATACAGTCAACAGATCTCACACATTGAGACCTATATGTGTTTTGCAACACTTCTATGTCACCTGGTTTGACATCATCCCGTATCTCACGATAACGGCGAAATATATCTTAGTCGATGGAGTGAGACTCAGTCCAATCATACTAGCTACTTCTGAAGTTGCCATATACTTCTATACCTATGTAGATTATGCGACAGTGCATTCATATGCGACTTCGCAAACTAACCATGTTTTTCTTCAAAACGAAGGACATCTCCTATATGAGATTTCTAGTCGTATGGGTCAGTGTCATAACTTGCATCCTCGTAACCGTTTTACGGCAAGTTTGTCTATCCACTCTTACCCTTTACCAGAAAACATATCTTCAGTTCTCACAGACACTGAAGAAAATACTTAACGTTTGTTCATTGATCCACACAAGGATCACTCTAGAACACGTTCTTCAATCAAGAACTTGGGTCACACCAAGTCGAGCTTTCAGTCTGATAGAATCTATGTCTGAGGCATAGAGGATGTCGAACATCCTTTTCTTTCATTAGCTATCACTGAAAATGGCAAGATAAACTTAATATTATTCCTAGTCATACAAGAAAGAACCTTTTTCTTCGCTTGTTCTATTCTGACACACTTCAGAATCTTAACCTAGGAAAATATTCCGACCTAATGTTATTAAGCCCCTCCTGATCTATACAATTATAAATCAGACGCCTAATACTCCTAACTTCATTCATAGAAAATTTAATCAATTAAATAATCCTTTACAGTCTACTAGAGGATCTGTGTCATTCAATATATCGTTACATATAAAATCATGAATGACACCTAACTCCCACTTAAATATGCCTTCCGCATATAAGATCAAGGAAAGCTACTTAGCTCCCACTCAAATATGCCTTCCGCATATAAGATCAAGAAAAGCTACTTTGCTCCCACTCACTTCTTTGTAAATGCAAGTTTCTTCAACTATTTTGGACAACTCCAAAATCCTTTGATCACATCATCAAAGTGAAGATTCCAGCTCCGATATGCTTGCTTCAGCCCATGAATGGACAACTGAAGTTTGCATACATGTTTAGCATCCTCAGGATCACCAAACCATTTCATTGTACTAATTACAACTCTTTCTTAATCATACCATTAAGAAACATGGTTTCCTTATCCATCTATCAATTTCTCAATTTGAAATTATAGTAATTGCTAAACGACCCCGAATAGAATTAGGCTTCGCCACTTGAGACAAATCTTGTTGTGGTCAACTTTTGAATCTGTCGGAACTGTTTCACGACAAATCGATCCTTATCAGTGTCTATTCTCTTATAAAATTCCATATTCCATTAACAGCCTAGATGCCATCAAGAAGATCTCCCAAGTCATTACCTGGTAATCGTACATGGATTTTATTGTGGATCATATATGACTCAAAGTCATTTCTCGGACTTAGGTCTACCATCTCTTCTTCGTAGTTCGTAGGTCCGTCATATTCCATTAATATGACCTTTCATAACAAGATTGTCGTACCACACAATGTGGAACACAACCTCGTACGCCTACGTTCTCAGTATGAGCTCAGAGCATCATGATCTTCATCATCAGCTTCTTTCAAGTTGAGGAGCATGACACCGGAAAACACTTTCCGCTGCGCCACTCTGATGTCTGGAGAGGAAGTTCATTAACTTCGTCTTGCTCTACTTTCTTTCCCACTTATACCCTTGGACAAGAAACTATTTCTTTTGCAAGGCATATTCCGGCAACGTTTTGCCTATGTCGTGAGACATGTACCCAACTAACTCTTTAGTTACGGTACACTACAAAGATTTATCCATTTTAGGTTTGATCACATCGAAACACTAAATTGCTGAAACGACAATCTAGGCTAAAAGCCACGCCATCACTCATATGGTATTGTCTTCATGGATTTAAATGGTTTCCCTATTATCTAACGTGAATGTTATGTTTCTACCATACTACTCCAATGATCACAATAATTCGGTAAGAGATTTATTTACCACACACTATCCGATAGGGTGCGATTACGACGTCCTAACATACCATAACACTATGGTATTCCATCCGACGTAATTTGTGGAACTCTTCTCACAAGTCTTACAATGATATGCCAACATTATAACTCAAATCTTTATTTCCTCGATCTGTATCGCAGGAATTTGATTTTCTTGTTAAATTTATTTTCTTACTTCATTCTGAACTTGTTTGATCGAATCAAAATTTTCAGACTAACATTTCCTAAGTGGATATCCGTATATCTACTTCGAATATTCATGAAGTCTAGGAAACAAAGACTTCCACTATACGTCAAAGTACTTCATTGATTCACATACACCCATATGCATGATTCTCAACAAGTTATACTCAAACGTTCATTGAAGCTTACGAAATAAAGGTCTCCACTACACGTCAATCACTTCATTGATCCACATACATCTATATGCATGACTATAAATATGCTATATGCCCGCTTTCCGAAAACGGTGTCTTAGTTATCTTGCAAGTGTCATAAGATCATATCTAAGGACTTGTAGATCCATCCGTATGGAGCTTGTTCATTGACTATAACATAGACATAACTTAAACGGTAGTGCCACACGAATGTGGTGTCTCTATTAAGTCTGTATCCTTTGGCATTAATATTATGAATGCGGGAGCTTCTACCATCTAAATTCAAATCGTCTTATGATCATTACTTCATAAATATAGGACAACGATTTTGTCACTAACATATATGAACAGTCGTCTCGCTAGAGGAGACACATTTATAACGATCATGCTAATAGGCGATCATAAAAGAATTTATTCAAATGGTAGATCTAGAGGGAGAGTGTCTATGGCCATCACAACATTTTGTCTGCCATCATCAACACACATTGTCACCTCATCCTTCCAAGCTACTCAAGCAGTAAATCTGGTTTTCATAAAACATGACTAGTATCAAAAACTTAGTCACTACTGCGAGTACTTGCTTAGGTAAAACATTCATAACGTGTATATCATATATACACCATTATCATCTATGACTTCCCGACGATCTGTTTCATCTTCTTGATACTTCCAACGCAATCAAGAACCATGAAGGTGAACGACTCCCCTTGCATGACATAGTCTATGACAAAGCATTTGCACCTGGCAACGTTGTCTGTCATCCAGTGATCGAGCTGAGCGAGGCGTCTTAATGTCATCAATTATGACCGATGTCATCAAGTATGACTAATGTCATCAAGTATGACTGCCACGTGCCCTTTCAATGTGTGTAATCTCTTCCATCTTGGTTGAGAAGAAAAACAATCACATACTGTTAAACTTCATCAACCCAACTTTAGGTGTATCCCGAGTTCAGCGATCATCTCATATGTTCGCGATCTAACAACTCGTACCCACCGTTAATTCTCTATGGCAGAGATCACAGCATACACTGGACTATGATGATATAATCCGCACAAAACTTGATAATCCAAATTATCCTTTTGTTAGCGGAATCTCCGGGTTTATCTCCTAGCGGGTATTGTATCACAAAGAGCTAATGGTTTAAACAAGGAGTATCCTCAAGCTAAAGTATAAAACTATGAAGTATGGACCCAACTTTTTAAGTTTCTCAATCGCAGGATTGTGCCTAATTTTCAAAGAAGGCTATTACACTGGTTAATATCTACAAAGGTTTTGCAAAACAGACTTTGTTCATTATAAAATAGGGTTCAAGTTTTAATAAAATAAAACTATCAGAACTCCCACTCAAAACGATATCCCTCTAATCGTTTTAGTGATTACACGACCCCCATCCATTGTGCAACCCCTTATCGTCAGAGCCGGCAACACAATTTCAAAGGTGGACATCGAAATGTCGATCACAACAACTATGTGACTCATGCTCGACCTTTCGGCCTCCATGTTCCGAGGCCATATCTGCATATGCTAGGCTCGCCACAATAACCTTCAACGAACGCGCGTGCAACATGGCTTACACCCACTGTATGCGAACGACGATATGTCTGACACCCGATCGTCACGGCCTGCCTCATAACGTAGAACTTTCTTGGTGGTGCACGTCGAAGGAAGAACCCTAGTGGTATTTTGGAGGGATCATCTTATATTACTACCGCCGTGTAACTAATATATACTAATATATAATCACACAATATAAGATGCATACAAAACATCAAAATGTAGTGCGATGTGACATGGTCCTTGCGCCGGTGGTCTCCTTCGCGCCAACAGTTCATAAACAATTTAATAAACCTACCTTGACCATATCACATTGCCCCTGCAAAATAAAGTTAGACGCTTCTACTTTATCTTTTGCATATTTTACGTGGCTTGGGGCTGTCGTAAATAGAACTGCTTCATACCTACGAACCTATGACCACAACAACGATCAAATAATTGCATATTTATGTATCCCTTTCGGGCCCTCCATTGAAAATGCAAAGCCAACTAAAGAGAGAGACAGACACCCGCCAGCCACATATACGGAACCAGCCGTATGTCAGTTGTGGAACCAGTCTCGCGTAAGCGTACGCGTAAGGTCGGTCCGGGCCGCTTCATCAACTCGATGCTGCCGGCAGTGCAAGTGCACGCGAGAGGGTAGCAAATAATAAGAACGATGTCCCCGTGTAAAACACGGGTGAAGCTAGCGCACAGCTATATCTACGCATAGATCGGCTCTGATACCACTGAAGGGGATCGCAGGCAGAAAACAAAAAATTTCCTAACCGCGATAACCAAAAACTAGCCAAGATCTATACTATGCAGATATAGTAGTACGCAAGGGGGGTCGGTATACACACCTCTTGTAGACCGAAAAGCGGGGATTACGCTCCCGCACAAGCGTTGACGACGTAGACGCCGTAGCCGACCTCAAGGTCGCGGAGAACTTGGCGCGACGAAGAAGACGATGACGACGATGGTGGCGATGACGCCGGGCAGCAGTGCCGGCGATGAAGCCGACGAAGATGACCTCGAGGTCGGGTGGAGGAAGTCAACCTCCCAGCACCTCAAGCGTGGCACCTCGCAGGGCGTCACACACATACGGTGGAGACGACGGCCTCCGAAGCTCCAGTCCAGGACGAGCAGCGGAAGACTTGGACCGGAACACCAACAGCACGGCAGCGGGCGTATGGTGGAGAGAACTCTCTCCTCGGCGCAACTCCAAACAGGGGAGTCACGTGATCCAAGGAGAAAAAGATAGAGAGAAATTGGTGTCTTGAGAGGGGCTCTCTACCCCTCTATATATAGGAGAAAGGAGGCACCCCACCTTGTTAACCAGGCAAGGTGGGACTATCCCAGCCGCACCAACCAAGGGAGGGGGGAGCCGGCCCCCACATGGGCCCCTTAGGGCCCATCCGAACTCCCCTTGGTGGGGTTTGGCCCTTGGGGGGGGGGGAATTCGGCCCCTACATGGGCCTTCTCCCTCCCGGAAGGGCCCATTTAGTGGGCTGCATGTTTAAATCCGAATTTAATCATTATAAATTCATTAAAATAATATTAATTCACTAATTAACATTAGTTTAACATATATAAACAATTTCCTCTCTTCCGGAACTTTTCCGAAACTCTCCGAACTACCTTCGGTTCTCCGATCTCCATCGGAACTTTCCCGGGACGTTCCCGGTCTCTCTTTTCCTATTTTTCTCTTCCGGTAAAATGTCGAAACCCCTTAAGTGTGTTACCCTAGCGGTTCGATATAATAACAGACATGATCGAGAACCCTCTCTGATCAATGATTAACTCGTAGGCCTGGACACCATGAATTAACCCCTGTGATATAACGAATGACTTTCATCTATCAAACCTGGACGTCGAGTCTTAAACCTTTTGCCATAGCGATACTTAGCGTGTCCGAGACTCATTCATAGATATCTCCATACCTAGCTTGATCTCGTTACCGACAACACTATCTTCTACTCGTCTGTGATATTATGTCCTGGTGACCTAGTCACATGTTTGCAAACTCATTTGACATAATCTCACCGAGTGGGCCCTAGAGTATCTATCCTGCTATGCGGACTGGCAAATCCCGCTCTTGATCCCCCGTCTCAACATACTCCTCTCCGACACCCGAGAGGGACACCTTTATTGTCACACTATATAAATATGACGTTTGATGCAATCAAAGTGTCTTCCAGGAATAGCAATAAGAGTAGATCTCACGGTCGAAGGTGTAATGACTACATCCTACAAATATTGGGTATGTCCATCACATCGTTCTTCCAACGACATGACTTCATTGTCAAATAGACTCCAAGTCACATGATCGGGAAACCTCGATCATCGATTGCACAATGAACTAGTCAAAACAGAGGCTACTAGGGACCTGGTTGTTTATCTACCACACGTGTATTAATGTTTCCGCTTAATACAGTTATAGCATGGTATAAAACATATAATGAACAATTGGGATATGACTAATAAACTATCTTTATTAAGTGCCTCTAGGGCATATTCCCTTCACCCCCGTCTTCCACTAACGCATCTTCAGAAAGTTGATCAACACCATGACCTTGCAAAACCAGCCGCCAAACCTTCCGCTAGTCCCTTTGGCATAGTGCACACTTGCGGAGAGACGGATGCTTCACCTCGACAATGCCTTCAGGAAGGAGACGACACACAGGGAATCGCCATCACCGGCTCCGACCAACGGAGACAGGTTTTGATACGTCTCAAACGTTTCTATAATTTCGTATGTTCCATGCTTATATTATACCCATTGCTACATGTTTTATATACACTTTATATGATTTTTATGCATTTTCTGGGACTAACCTATTAACAAGATGCCACAGTGCCAGTTCCTTGTTTTTTGCTGTTTTTGGTTTCAGAAAAGTTGTTAAGAAAATATTCTCGGAATTGGACGAAACAAAAGCCAAAACTCCTATTTTTCTCAGAAGGATCCAGAAGACTGAAGAGCTAACGAAGAGGGGCCACAGGGCGCCCACACCTGGTGGAGGCGCGGCCCCCTTTCTGCCGCGCCACCACGTGGTGTGGGGCCCACGGCCCTCCACCGACGTTGCCCTTTCGCCTATTTATTCCCCCCGACGAGAAAATCCTTGGTACCCGATCAGAAATCCACGAAAAGTTCCAGAGCCACCGCCGTCGTCAACCCTAGTTCGGGAGGGTTCAGAACCTCTTCCCGGCTCAAAGTGCATTCTTTGCACTTCCTGTTTTTTTGGTGACAAGTGACAACACAAAAGGTGGATTTAATGTTTGTGATGTCTTATGCAGGTTCTAGAACAGGTATATATTTTAGTACTGGATCCTTATTTATTCAGTCGGAAATCCTACAGGAAATTTCAGGTACCCGGAAATTTCCGGGCTTCACCCGGAAATTTCCGAGTCACTGAAGAATTCTTCACCAAGTCCTTTTTTGAAGCAGTACTGGCATTCAGAGTTTTTCAGTCGGAAATGCTTCCGGAAGATTCCGGTGTCCGGAAATTTCCGGATAGTGTCCGGAGATTTCCGAGTCACCGAAGATTTTTCAACAAGTCCAGATTGTCAAGCAGTACTGCCTCCCAGAACCTCGCAGTCGGAATTTCAGGCGGAAGTTTCAGGGGCCCGGAAATTTCCGATGGAGGTCCAGAAATTTCCGAGCTGCTCGATCAAGATCATCGCCAAGTCAGAAGCTGAACCCCTCGCCGGAGATTTCCGTTGCCCGGAAATTTCCGGGTGTCAGTCCGGAAATTTCCGGTCTTCAGTCCGGAAATTTCCGAACTTGACCCGGAAATTTCCGAGCTGGCGGCTGCAAACGGTCAGATCTCGGGGAGGGGTATAAATACCCCTCCACCTACCTCCAGTACTTGAGCTCTCCAAGATCCAAATCACCCCATTGCTGCTGGAGCTCATTTTTCATGGATCTCCCTATCTAGCCAACCAAATCCAATGATAGTTGGAGATCCGAAGGAGAAGACCCCGATCTACATCGCCACCGAAGGAATTTCACTTTCCCCCTCCCTATCTTGAGGGGACACGAATCTAGGGTTTCCTTTGTGGATAGCTAGATTCTACCTTGTTGTTTCTTACTCCTTTGTGGATCCTTTGTGGAATTGACCTTTTGTGGTCTTGGTGAGAGCCCCCAATTCAGTTGTGGGTGTGTGCCTCACGAATTTGTACGGGACCTTCTCCGCCCTTAAAGGAGTACTTAGTGGAAGAGTGGATTCGGACCTTGGTGGTCGAATACACCGGAGAATAGGGTGAGGCCTTTGTGGCGTTGAGCTAACCTTGGTGGTTGCTCACACCCCTCCAACGAGACGTACACCCATGTGGTGGAACTCGGGATAAAATCGCCGTCTCCTTGTTCCCTAGGTTGTCTCGTTCCTTTATCCTCCTTGTGTTATTTGCTTATCTTTATTGTTTTGTTTTTCTTTGTCCTGCACCTAGCTTCATCTAGTATCACTTTTAGTAAATTTACTTTTGCAAGTTTAAAACTGAAAAAGCTATAAAATTTGGTCACCACCTATTCACCCCCCCCCCCCCCCCCTCTAGGTGGACAACTTCCCTTCAATTGGTATCAGAGCCAGGTTATCTCTTAAAAGCTTTACCGCTTGAGATATACCATGACAAAGGAAGTTGACACCGAAGAGGCCGCAAAGGCGATGGCAGCGATGCAATCCAAAGGAGCTACCATGGCCGATATCAACGCTTTGGAAACAAAGTTGACATCGTCCATGGAAGCTCAATTCCAAAAGATTCATGACATGCTTGAGGCTCTCATGAATTCGAGGAATCCAAAGAATGCATCGCTCTCATCTCCTCCAACCCCTCCGAGTGAATCGAGTGGTACGGATCCCGAAATGTCTAAGGGCATGGATGGAAAGGGTGATAATGATAACTCTTCTAAAGCTAAAGACTCTTCCACCTCTAAGGATGGAGAGTCTAACAAATATGGCAATGTGCCACCACCCAATCATTATTCTCCCGATCCTCCCATTCCTCGTCCTCATATCACTATTAGAAATGATCCCCCTAAAATTAAAGATCATTCCTTTTCACAATGGCAATTCTTGATGAAATCCCATGTGTGCAGCTCTTCGATCGAACTATGGAGAATTATTCAAGTTGGATTCAAGCCACAAGACCCGAACAACTTGACAAGGAGAGAGGTTGTGGATGCTCAACTCAACGCCACCGCCCTCAACATGATTCAACATGCCGTGGGCCCCAAGGACATGCCTCTCATCCAACCCTTCTCCACCGCCAAGGAGACATGGGACGCTCTCTCCGACTTATTTGTTGGAAATGAGAGCATGAAGAGAAATCGCTACGATGCCTTAAGCAATGAGGCGGAAGGTTTCTATAAGTTGGATGGTGAAGATCATGAAGAGATGTACCGGAGGTTGGTTTCTATTGCCACAAGCTTTCGTGACCTCGGTGCAACCTATATTGATGATGCTTGGATCAAGAGGAAGTACGTGAGCTCCCCCATGCCTTTTGAGGGCACGGACTTGAAGACTTTGCAAGGAAGACACAACTATGACCTCATGACCTCAAATCAAGTCATGCAAGAGATGACATCCTTCAAGGTTGCTACCAAGAATGCCGAAGATGCTAGGGCAAGAGCCATTGGGATGCAAAAGGGGTAAACCTTGCATTGAAGGCAACGGTTGAAGGTGGTAGTGAAGATGACTTTGAGAGTTCCTCTTTGTTATCCAATGAAGGTCTCAAGCTCGCATACAATGAGCATCTTGCTCTTGCGGCAAAAGGATTTTGGGAGAATCCTTCAAAGGCAAGAGCTCAATTCTACCGGCATCCCCTTGTTGGATCTCCACAAGGTGGAAAGAGGGACATCTCCAAGGCTAGGACTTGCTACAATTGTCAAGACAAGTTTCACTTCGTTGCCGAGTGCCCATATGAAAAGAGGGAAGAGAATGGTGGAAGACTCATTCTCAAGGACAAGTCCAAGATGCCTCCCAAGAAGGCCTATGTCAAGAATAAGAGGGCTTTCTTCAAGAAGAAGGCACCTCGGATTGTGTTGATGACTCAAGAGGAGTATCCCACCGAAGATGAAGATGAGTCGGAAGAAGAAGAAACTCCGAATGAAGTGGCGGCTATTGCCACTACTTCAACAACTACCGCGACCCATCATGCTACTTCCTCAACACCAAGAACTCCATCCCCGTCACCTAACGCTACTACTTCCAAGCCAAGAGCTACGGTGAATTCATCTTCAAGCTCACTCTTTGACTCACCCAACGAGAACTCCCCCAACAAGAGTGTGAGATGCCTTATGGCCAAGGCATCCGAGGTACCTTCATCCTCCACTTCCTTGAATGATATGAATGAGCTTGATGATGCCGCTAGCCTCCAAATAAAGGAGGAGCTTGTTGCTTTTGACTCTTTTATGGCTAACTTGCAAGGAGATAGCAAGAAACATGTGGGAGCCCTTATGAGTCGCATTGGCGAGCTCGAACACCTCATTGAGAAAAAGGGTAAGATTGAGAGAGAGGATGCTATCACCATAGCACATCTTCAATCCTCTCTCCGAGATATTGAAGAGTCTCATGTTCGTCTAGAAGAAGAACTTGAGAACATGGAGGAATCTCATAACTCTATGCATTCTAAACTTGTTAAAGAACGTGACCTCTATTTTGCTAAGAACAAGTTGGCACAAAAGGATAAGGCCGATTTTGTGGCTGGCCATGTGAGTCTTGTTGAAGACATGGAGAAGCTCGTCAATGTCCATGCGGCATTGGAGAGTGAACATGAACTTCTTAAGAAATCACATGATCAACTACAAACTCGGCTAACTAATCTTGAGAAACCAAGCACATCCACTCCTATTTGCACTTGTGATCATGCAAATATTATGAATGAAAATGTTAGGTTGAAGGAAGAAATTGCAAAGACCTCCTCCGCTAAGATCATCCTTCTCAAGGGTAAGAATGTTGTTGAGACTCCCATCTATGAGCCTCAATCTCGCAAAGGGAAGGAAGGTCTTGGTTATGTGAGGCCGGGCAAGGTTGGTGCCAAGAAGACCATTCCCACCCAAGCAAAGGTGAACAACATTGCAAGTGGGAATGCCACAAGGGGCAAGCCTACTCGCAATGACTTTGCGGGAGACACTAACCCAAACTATGCACTCTATGTGAATTACTATGGAAATGTTTGTGCTCGCTATATTGGTCCTTTTGATGGTTTTATTGCTTACTCTATTTGGGTTCCCAAAAATCTTGTTGCTAACCTTAAGGCACCCATTGTTAAGCAATGGGTACCTAAAGTCAAGAATTAATCTTTTGTAGGGTCTTGCTCCCGGTGGTTCGAAATGGATAATTGATAGTGGGTGTACAAGTCATATGACCGGGAGCAAGGAGCTTGTTACGGAGATGAGGCCTAATGTTGATCATGTAACCGTCTCGTTTGGTGACAAGTCAAGGTCTAAGGTAACCGGGCTTGGCAAAGTGGTAGTTGCCCCCGATATTACTCTTGTCAATGTCATGCTTGTTGATTCTCTTGGCTATAATTTGTTGTCGGTTCGTGCTTTAGCAAAGTTGGGTATCTCAACTTTCTTTGAGCCGGACATCGTGGTCCTCTTGTGGAGCAAGTCCCTTCGAGTGGCCTTCGTGGGGCAGGTCGAACATGAGCTTTACGTGGTTGATTTCTCCGGAGTCACCACTACTCATGAGATGTGCCTCTTCGGAAAGGCCGACGTGGGTTGGCTTTGGCATCGCCGACTAGCCCACGTAAACATGAGGACCTTGCAAAGTCTCCACAAAGGGGGCCACATCCTTGGACTAAAAGATAATGTTACTTTTTCCAGAGATCGAGTGTGTAGGGCATGTGTGGAGGGAAAGATGCATGATATTCATCATCCAAGCAAGACAATCATCTCCTCCACCCGGATATTGGAACTACTTCATGTTGATCTTTTTGGTCCAATACCGGAAATAAGTCTTGGTGGCAAGAAATATTGTTTGGTTATCGTGGATGACTACTCAAGGTATACATGGGTATATTTCTTCAAGACCAAGGATGAGACTCAACAAGTCTTCATCGACTTCTCTAAGGAGGTTCAACGCCAACACAACCTTCCCATATTGGTGATTCGAAGCGACAACGGGTCGGAATTCAAGAACTACACGCTCAACGACTTCCTAAGTGACGAAGGCATTCGTCATCAATATTCCGCTGCATACACTCCGCAACAAAATGGCGTTGCGGAGAGGAAGAATCGTACTCTCATCGACATGGCAAGATCTATGTTGGCCGAGTTCAAGTCCCCAATCAACTTTTGGGCGGAGGCTATTGCTACGGCGTGTCATTCATCAAATCGCCTCTTTTTCCGCAAAGGCCTCAAGAAGACACCTTATGAAGTTCTCACCGGCAACAAGCCCAACATATCTTACTTCCGAGTCTTCGGTTGCAAATGCTACTACCTCGTAAAGGGCACCCGGTTGGGTAAGTTTCACTCTAAAACTCTTGAAGGCATATTTGTTGGTTATGGCATTGAATCCCACACCTATAGAATCTATGACAAATCCTCAAGGATCGTCATAGAATCTTGTAGTGTGGAATTCGATGAGAATGACGGCTCCCAAGTGGAGCAAGTTGGAATAAGTGATGTAGGTGATGATCAACCCCAAGATGCAATAAGGAGAATGGGAATAGGCTTCCATCGTCCCATTGAAGTACATCAAGGAGTTGATCAAGACGAAACAAGCTCTTCACATGAAGAGCACTCACCATCACAAGAATCTCTTGATACCTCACCCGAAGCAAATGATGAACCATCTCAAGATAGTCCACAAGTAACTTCACAAGAAGAACAACCTCTTCCTCAATAAGATAATCCATCGCAAGGACCGCTCCTACAAGTTCTTCATCCTCAAGAAGATATTGGGTCCCCATCCAAGTCAAATGAAGCTAGTATCTCGAGTGCAAGTTCCTCTCATGTGCAAGATCACCCCTCACAATCAAGTGAAGAAACAACTCATGGTGATGAAGGCATTCATTATGGTCAAGGCGAGGATCCACAAGATCAAGTTGATCAAGAGGTTCCCTCTTCATCTAGAGAGGCAATCGAAACTCGCCGCCAAGCAAGAGTTGGAAGATCTTTGGAACTAAGGGCTCTTTCCCTTGACAAGGTCATCGGTGATGTGAGAAGAAGGGTGTCCACAAGGAGTCAATTGGCCAACTTTAGTGAGCATCAAGCACACATCTCCATGGTGGAACCCAAGAAAGTATTCGATGCACTTGAAGATCCCGATTGGCTTGAAGCAATGCACGAAGAGCTCAACAACTTCGAGCGTAACAAGGTGTGGAGACTAGTAGAGAAGCCAAATAGTTGCCGCAATGTTATCGGCACCAAGTGGATCTTCAAGAACAAGCAAGATGAACACGGCATCGTTGTGAGGAACAAGGCGTGTTTGGTGGCTCAAGGCTTTTCTCAAGTTGAAGGCATCGACTTTGGTGAAACCTACGCGCCAGTTGCACGCCTCGAGTCGATACGTATTCTCATTGCCTTTGCATCTCATCATGGTTTTAAATTACAACAAATGGACGTTAAAAGTGCTTTCCTAAATGGCCCACTTAATGAACTTGTCTATGTTAAACAACCTCCGGGTTTCGAGAACCGCGACTTCCCGAACCACGTCTACGTGTTGGATAAAGCTCTCTATGGGCTTAAACAAGCACCTAGAGCATGGTATGAACACCTTCGGGAGTTCTTGTTAGACCGTGGATTCGAAGTCGGGGTGATCGATCCCACTCTTTTTACAAAGAAAGTTAATGGGGAACTCTTCATTTGTCAATTATATGTTGATGATATTATCTTCGGTTCTACTAATCTCTCTTTTAATGAAGAGTTCGCCAAGCTTATGACCGACAAGTTCGAGATGTCTATGATGGGTGAACTTAGGTTCTTTCTTGGTTTTGAGATCAAGCAATTGAGAGAAGGAACATTTATTTGTCAAGCCAAGTACATTCAAGATATGCTCAAGAGATTCAAGCTGCTCGATCTAAAGGGCGCCGCTACTCCCATGCAAACCAAGTGCCACCTCGAGCTTAACCCTAATGGTAAAGAGGTAGACCAAAAGGTATATCGATCTATGATTGGGTCTCTTCTTTACCTTTGTGCATCTAGGCCGGATATAGTGTTAAGCGTTGGAGTGTGTGCACGTTACCAAGCCGCGCCTAAGGAAAGTCACCAAGTGGCTATCAAGAGAATCTTCCGGTATTTGATTCATACTCCAAGCTATGGGTTGTGGTACCCCAAAGATGGCACCTTGTCTCTTTGTGGGTACACCGACTCCGATTGGGCGGGTGACAAGGATGATAGAAAGTCTACCTCGGGAACTTGTCAATTCATTGGAAGATCTTTGGTGAGCTGGTCCTCGAAGAAACAAAATTGCATCTCTCTCTCCACCGCGGAGGCCGAATATGTCGCTGCCGCAAGTGGGTGTACTCAACTCCTTTGGATGCGGCAAACTTTAAAGGATCACGGGGTCCATTTGGACAAAGTGCCGCTCCTCTGTGATAATGAGAGTGCCATCAAGATCGCCTATAATCCGGTGCAACACTCAAGGACCAAGCATATTGAGATTCGCCACCACTTCATTCGAGATCACGTAGCAAGAGGAGACATCGATCTCTCTTATGTTGGGACAAAGGATCAATTGGCGGATATCTTCACGAAGCCCCTTGACGAAGCCCGGTTTTGTTACTTGAGGAATGAGTTAAATATCGTGGATTCTCGGACTTTGGCCTGATAATGGTGCACACACATCAACGTTTAATGCTCTATTAGGTGTAGATGTACGCATGGACTTAGGGGGAGTGTTTTCCTAATACATTGGATTCTTCCTCCCCCTATTATGCATACAGCAATGAATCATTGTTAAACTTCAAATTAATCCATAATTTGTGAGCTTAAATGATGAGTGGTAGTTATGGACCCAAGATACATCTTCGCGGTGCCATGCTATAATCTATTCTTTTGCTGTTTGTTGGGCGGAAATCTCCGAGCCACCCTCGGAAATTTCCGAATTACTAGAAATTTTCGACACTAAGTCCTTTCAAAACTCAGCACTGCACTTTGCTGGATTTTGACCGGAAATAGTCTCTGAAATTTCCGGTGACCGGAAATTTCCGAGTGTGACTCGGAAATATCCGGTCCCTGAAATTTCTCGGCGCCCAAGTCCTTTTCAAATTCGGCACTGCACTCTGCTGAATTTGAACCGGAAATAGAGCCGGAAATTTCCGGGGCCCGGAAATTTCCGAACCAAGTCCGGAAATTTCCGATGACTCTGTCAATTTCCGCACCAAGTCCGTTTCCAAACTCGGTACTGGATATATCGTGTTTTGAACCGGAAATAGTGTCGGAAATTTCCGGTGTCCGGAAATTTCCGAACATAGGTCCGGAAATTTCCGACTCAAACTTCTCCGGCTATAAATAGGGCACGGGTGGGCTGTTCGAGCAGAACAGTTCATACACCCCGTGCCCCTTCGTTCTCTCTCCTAGCCTGAGAAGAAGATCTTCCTCGATCCACCCCCGGGCCGTTTCTCCGTCGATCTCTCCGATTCTTTGCCGGATCTGCTTCTCCTCGCCGTGGGGATCGCTTTCATCCGCACGGTTTTCACCATGTCTACCGGTAACTCCTCTTATTTCAAATCTAGGACGAGATCTATTTTCGTTTAACCTAGCCGATTTAGGAGGTTGTTACTGGTTTCCTTTGGTAGAACTGCTCCTCTAGGCTTGATCTACCTTCCTCGTGCGCAGATCTGTTTTTCATTCATAGATTTGGTTCAGTTTTTCAAAAATTTCGTGCAGACCGGAAATTTCCGGTTCAGACTCGGAAATTTCCGACCCTCGGAAATTTCCGGACCTGACTCGGAAATCTCCGGCCTGTCCAAAATTCTGAAAAACAGACAAGTTCTGTGAATTTTTAACGGCTCGTGTACTTTTTCCTACGCCTTCCTGGACATGAGTGCTTATCCCACTTGCTTTCTATCTGCTCTATGCTGTTTGTTTGCAGGTTCTTCTACTCGAGGAGGTCGCATCAAGTCCATGGCTAGTCGTCCGAAAGGGGTTCACTCTCGGCCACCTAGTGATCCTTCAAGTGATGAGAGTGAGCTCCCTCCTGCTGCACAGCTCAGAAAATCAACTGGGGCTAACAAGAAGAAGAAGCCCGAGCTTCAACTTTCAGATTTCAACAAGGCCAGCTTTCGCAAGTGGCGCAGTGAGCTGTCCTATGGGGCTGACCAGGATGATCCCAAGTTCTTCTGCACAGAGATGGCGTGGCTGTATCGTGAGGTATATCTCAAGTTCTCCAGTAAAGCGCCAGTTTGCCCGATGAGATGGATCAACTTCGACAAGCTCATGAAGAAGGCAGATTACTTTGGGGGAGCTGTTCAGGTTTGCAGGGTGCTGGGTTTGGAGCATCTCATGGAGACTGAGTGCAGCTACAACGTGTCCATCATTCATCAGTTCTATGCGACCGTTGTTTTTGACAATTCAGAAGATATTGGCATGACATGGATGACTGGCACACAGCGCTTGACCTCCTCTTTCCGAGAGTTTGCCAGGATTCTTTGCTGTCCCTTCAGTGGGAGCTCTGTTGCAGCTGGTGAAAGGATGCATCTTCAGGGCGTGGCCTACAACAAGAACGCCATGTCTGATCTATATATGCCTGGTGGAGAGATTGGCTCGCAGCATGGTTTGCTGCCAACTTATGATATTCTCCTTCGCATGTTCCGCCACACCATTGCTCCCATTGCAGGCAATGCTGACAACATCGCTGGCGGTCTCGTGAACTTGATGGCCAAAGCTCATGAAGCCTTTGTTGGAGAGTATGAGCTGGACAAGGAAGAATACAAGATTGATATCATGGATTTCATTTTTCAAGAAATGAGTCAAGCCATCTTTGAGAGGAAAGTTCCCCCCTATGCTCCATATGTGATGCTTCTCATCAAGCGCAAGTACCAGTTATCTGAGGAAGATGGCGGCGATATGGATAGTGCTCTTGGATGCATTCCCCACACAGCTGCCAACCTTGTTCAAAAGAAAGCTCATGTGGTACAAAAGCAAGCTACACTTCAAGAGATCGATGAGGATGATGTGTTTGGTGGTCCCACTCGCCAACCACGCCGCCACAACATCAAGAAAGCTGAAAAGAAGAGTCGCCCTTGGATTGTTCGAGCCATGGAGAAGGTTTTGAACATGAACTGCTGCATTCACAGTGAGAACTATGCCATCTACCAGCAGAACCACCGCATTCTCAAGCAGCAGGAAGAAATTCGAGCTCATTTGCAGATGCCGCCTCCAAAGAGACCACTGAGGCCCATAGTACCATATGCTGAGTGGAATTCTGAAGACTCCGTTGGATTCACATGGGACACCATAGTGCCTGAGGATATCGAGGTGGATCCAGCAGCTGATGATGTTGAGGAGGAGGAGCACAGTTCAGATTCCGACTCTTGAGTCTCGGGACGCTAGTAGCTACTTCTTCCCTTTTTGGTATCTTGATGCCAAAGGGGGAGAAGTATCTCATAGGACTCACGGGATTTGCTTGGGAGGGAGCACATCTTCCTTTTTCTCGGTTGCTTTGTTCGAGTGCTCCCTATTCTTATCATTTGGACTTCTTTAGTTTCATGTTTGTGAGACTTGCGGAACTCTTAAACTCCTATTGTAATAGCTAGTTAAATTTGGTAAACTTTGCATGCTACTTTGTATTTGTGGGTATATTTTCGTTGCTTGCGTCGTTTGTAAAATCTAGGGGGAGCAGTGATCCTAAGTTGTGTGCATTTTGTATTCAAGAACATCCCAAAGATAATGCACACGCTTAGGGGGAGCCCGTCTATATTTTGCAAATCCGCTCTCTTTTTGTGTTGTCATCATTCACCAAAAAGGGGGAGATTGAAAGTGCATTCTTTGCACTTCCTGTTTTTTTGGTGACAAGTGACAACACAAAAGGTGGATTTAATGTTTGTGATGTCTTATGCAGGTTCTAGAACAGGTATATATTTTAGTACTGGATCCTTATTTATTCAGTCGGAAATCCTACAGGAAATTTCAGGTACCCGGAAATTTCCGGGTGAAATTTCCGGGCTTCACCCGGAAATTTCCGAGTCACTGAAGAATTCTTCACCAAGTCCTTTTTTGAAGCAGTACTGGCATTCAGAGTTTTTC
This sequence comes from Poa annua, assembly GCA_026929855.1. Lineage (NCBI taxonomy): Eukaryota > Viridiplantae > Streptophyta > Magnoliopsida > Poales > Poaceae > Poa > Poa annua. The sequence goes on from CM049436.1 coordinate 45,721,048, forward strand.
AGTCGGAAATGCTTCCGGAAGATTCCGGTGTCCGGAAATTTCCGGATAGTGTCCGGAGATTTCCGAGTCACCGAAGATTTTTCAACAAGTCCAGATTGTCAAGCAGTACTGCCTCCCAGAACCTCGCAGTCGGAATTTCAGGCGGAAGTTTCAGGGGCCCGGAAATTTCCGATGGAGGTCCAGAAATTTCCGAGCTGCTCGATCAAGATCATCGCCAAGTCAGAAGCTGAACCCCTCGCCGGAGATTTCCGTTGCCCGGAAATTTCCGGTCTTCAGTCCGGAAATTTCCGAACTTGACCCGGAAATTTCCGAGCTGGCGGCTGCAAACGGTCAGATCTCGGGGAGGGGTATAAATACCCCTCCACCTACCTCCAGTACTTGAGCTCTCCAAGATCCAAATCACCCCATTGCTGCTGGAGCTCATTTTTCATGGATCTCCCTATCTAGCCAACCAAATCCAATGATAGTTGGAGATCCGAAGGAGAAGACCCCGATCTACATCGCCACCGAAGGAATTTCACTTTCCCCCTCCCTATCTTGAGGGGACACGAATATAGGGTTTCCTTTGTGGATAGCTAGATTCTACCTTGTTGTTTCTTACTCCTTTGTGGATCCTTTGTGGAATTGACCTGTTGTGGTCTTGGTGAGAGCCCCCAATTCAGTTGTGGGTGTGTGCCTCACGAATTTGTACGGGACCTTCTCCGCCCTTAAAGGAGTACTTAGTGGAAGAGTGGATTCGGACCTTGGTGGTCGAATACACCGGAGAATAGGGTGAGGACTTTGTGGCGTTGAGCTAACCTTGGTGGTTTCTCACACCCCTCCAACGAGACGTACACCCATGTGGTGGAACTCGGGATAAAATCGCCGTCTCCTTGTTCCCTAGGTTGTCTCGTTCCTTTATCCTCCTTGTGTTATTTGCTTATCTTTATTGTTTTGTTTTTCTTTGTCCTGCACCTAGCTTCATCTAGTATCACTTTTAGTAAATTTACTTTTGCAAGTTTAAAACTGAAAAAGCTATAAAATTTGGTCACCACCTATTCACCCCCCACCCTCTAGGTGGACAACTTCCCTTCACCGGCACCCTGCCGGAGAGGGGAATCATCACCAGATGGCTCTACATCACCATGCCCACCTCCGGACTGATGCGTGAGTAGTTCATCCTTGGACTACGGGTCCATAGCAGTAGCTAGATGGTTGTCTTCTCCTTACCTGCTACCATGTTTAGATCTTGTGAGCTGCCTATCATGATCAAGATCATCTTTATGTAATGCTACATGTTGTGTTTGCTGGGATCCGATGAATATTGAGTACTATGTCATTTGCTTCATAATATATTATGTGTGTGTTATTTATGATCTTGCATGCTCTCCGTTACTAGTAGATGCTCTGGCCAAGTAGATGCTTGTGACTCCAAGAGGGAGTATTTATGCTCGATAGTGGGTTCATGTCTTCATAAGATTGTGAATGTACTGTTGCTACTAGGGATAAAACAGTAGTACTTTGTCTAAGGATAATTGTATTACTTACATTACACATTTTGCCTAATGCAATAATCTATTGCTTGCAACTTAATACTGAAAGGGGTGCGGACGCTAACCGGAAGGTGCATTATTAGTCATAGATGCGGTTGGAACGGTCTATGTATATTGTTGTAATGCCCAAATGAATCTCATACTAGACATCATGACTATAGTATATGCATCATTATGCAGTTCTTATTTTTCAATTGCCCAGCTGTAATTTGTTTACCCGTATGTATGCTATTATTTATTTATGCAGAGACACCACAAACAAATATCATTTTTCACACCATACGTTTAACCCTTTGTTTACAGCAAGCCGGTGAGATTGACAACCTCACTGTTTCGTTGAGACAAAGTAGTTTGATTGTGTTGTGTGCAGGTTCCACGTTCGTTGTTGACACCGGTAGTGTGCCCTGCCAAAGTCAGCTTCAACAACCTTCAGAAGAGCATTCAACTCCTACTGGTTTGATAACCTTGGTTTCATAACTGAGTGAAATTAGCTGCTGCACTACTTCACACCTTTCTCTTGGGGTTTCCCAACAACACCACCGCATCCATCTTCCTCATCAACTTCGCGGCCGTGTAGTGCATCAGGTTTTCACCCAGATCAGACAATCACCTCCAAACCGCAGCAATTACACCAGCACGATCCACCACACGATCCACCTAGCCACCATCATCCATCCGGCGCCGCTCCACAAACGATGCCCCCAAGAGGGAACACGACACCGCATCGCCGCCATCGTCCGATCCGTAGATCCTAGGGTTTCCCCCGGAGCATTGCAAGCGAGAAGACGTGGAGTGCTAGGACGATGCCTTCAGCAAGGTAACGACGTCGAGACGTCGCCATCGCCCACCAAAAGGCCAGCTTTCACCGGCAGCCGCGCCTCCCAACTTGCCGCCGGTACTAGATGTAGGATCCAAGATCCAGCACATCCAGCAAGGTCGACCCCTCCGACGGAAGAGGAAGCCGCCCCACCGTGCCCAGGGCATTCCTCGTGACGCGTGCCAAGCCCAAAGGACGAGTTTCGTCGTCGGCATTGGTGAAGATGCAGTTGAACTCGACCCGCCGAAGCCGCCGCCTCCACTGCCTTGTCGCCGTTGCCGCCGCCTTCACGCCATCCCCGGCCGCCGCTAGCCCGCGGCACCTCGGCCAGCCATGGCGCTTCTCCGCCCCGAAGCTCCACGGTAGTCGGCTCCTCTGCCCTCCACCTTTGACGGGCCGGGCGCCGCCAGCGTCGGCGGCGGCAGCGGCCAGGGAGGACAGCAGCGGGGGGCGCTTTCCTCAGAATTGGTTGGGTCCTCCGGAGCCGCCCGAGCGGGGGCGACCCGGGAGGAAGGGGAAGAGGAGAGGGGAGGGGCGGGGGAGGTGGCCGGCAGCGGGGAGTGCTCGGTGGTGGCGGCGCGCGGTGGAAGCTGGCCTCACGTGGTAGAGATCAGATCGGATCTCGGTCTCCCATTTCTCAGATTGAATGAGATAGAATCCATTAACTTGACTCATTGTTTGCATATTGACTTGATCAACTTGCACTCCATCTTCTTCTCTTTGTGTTGATTAACTTAAATTTTTGTCTTCATCAACTTAGCACCTCACCTTGAATATGAGCTTGATCGTCAGCTAAGCTTCTAGAGTCCAACACATGAACTCCAATATTATCCCATGGACAAGATCTATAATAGCATCTCAATGCAAACATTAGTCCATATAGATTGTCGTTAATTTTCAAAACCATGTGTGGCACACGAGGGAAGAAAAACTCCCTCCGTTTTGAAATAAGTGTCCGTGGATTTAGTTGAAGAGAATAACTAGTACTCAAATTCAGATTTGTTAAGAGCAATGACAGGTACACACCCAAACATGCGGCAAAGTTGTCCAACTCCGGTATGGGGGTGGCGCACCAAAAAGGGGGGCAATCCAACGTTGTACCGGTCGGACTGCAACTAACACCTGTTTGTAGCAAAATGGACTTTACTCCACCTATTCTTAGCCAAATTTAAGCGCGACCACCATGTCCAGATTGCGGTTTTGGAGCCGGGGTTATTGTCGAATCTTTTCAATCGCGCGCAAACTTAGCAAATTCGTTGTCCATTGAACCGCATCCTCTGTCTCTGAGTCTCCCGTGTCCATCTGTTTGCGCCAGAACGACGCATCTGTCTCTGACCATTCGTTGTCCCACCCCTTTCCCCACACCGATTCCTTCCAGCAAACTGAGCTCCTCGCCTTTTCCAAATCTCGCAGTAGTACTATTAAACTAACAATCAATCGCCCAAGAAACGTCTCTGCTCTGCTCCAGTTGCCTCCCTCCCAGTTGCTTGGCATCAGATTCTCTCATCAACGAGGCACAGCCAAAACAGCAGTGACAGCGCACAGCGGCTGCGAAGCCAGCTCTACCTTTTTCACTCGATTTATTGCTAGTTTTCTTGCTTCCTCTTCGTGCTGGTTCTTGTTTAGTTATCAGTTAACCGCCCGTACCCGAGGCCGCCGGCTCTTGCCAAACCCCAACCACCAACAGCGGTCAGCAGACCCCCACTTTCTCCTGCCTATCTTGGCGGTTCTTGAGGTGCCGCTGTCAGTTCTCCACCCTCTGCTTTGGGATTGATTCTTGAGAATTCTTCCTGGAAACAAGCCTCGGTTTTGTCATTGCCCTTTGTTTTATATCTTGCAACAAGTTCGTGGGGTTGGATACCTTTGATTGATCTTGAAGGAAAGAAACTTCCCCCCTGAGAAAGGGATTGAGCAAAGTCTAGAGTTGACCGAGGCAGTCATGGAGCCGGCGACTGGGTTCCGGGCCTCTGCCTGGAGCTGTATCAAGTTCTTCCCCTTCTTCTGTGGCCTTCTTCTCCTGGGAATCATCAAAGGTGAGCCTGCTCTAATAATGGTTCACTTTGCTTGGATACTTCTCTTTGCTGTCCTAGGAAAGCATGGACTCAAAAGGCATATTTGCATTGGATGGTGTCTTTTATGCAGAATGATCGACAAAAATAGAAATCTTCCTAAACTATTTGCATTTCATTCCATTATGTGGTAGCTTGCTTGTGTGATCACCCTGCCATATCTTGTATGGATGCTTTGTTCCTTTACTTTCTTGGACCATTCCGCAAATCCTCATAAAAGATGATCTAAGATCTAAGTGAAATACTTTTTCTTTTTGCGAATGGAAGTGAGTAGTTGTTTTTCAGATTCCATATTTAGTAAGACCATATGTAGTAGTATTAGTTTGAACAATGATGGAACCAACAGACTTCAAAGTAGCTGGGTACGCATTATTTCGCAAATGAAACATGGGCTGGAGTTAAAGCAATTATTCCTGCTTTAGTTTTGGTATGTATGGATTCATTCATCTCGGAGCTATGTATGTTTTAAACTGATTACTACCGGCTCATAAAACGTGGCCAACGGGGGAATGATCCCTCCCTTGACTTACTTTGTTAGGTAGAAGGTGAGATGCCCGGCTTCTGAGGATTCCTCAGCGCAGCCATTTTGGCGCAGCTGGGACTCGAACCCGGGCCGGCTAGGCGCGCACTCGCAGCCTCTGCCACTGAGCTAGCACTCAGTTCTCATTACTACCGGCTCATTGCAACTGGAAATTCAAGTGGTATAGAAGGAAATACATGTAATCGTTGTATTCGAAGTAAATGACTGCAAGGGTGATCTGAATCTGTTTAATCTATATATCAAAGTCAGCAGCTTGCTCTCTAATACCTATTTAGTTTCATAATCTTATTTGCAACCCTAACTTCTTGTTAAGTTTCTTTTTTCCAATCCAGGTGTTCTTTTTGGCCCATGGGCATGGCTTATAATGATGATTGGAATTTCTGCACTCGTTCTGGGATTATGGCCTGTGCATGTTATTTGGACATACTACTGCATCATCAGGTACCGTTCACAGTTTTGCACGAATCTGTGTGCAAAAAAAGTATCAAGTAATGAATCTATGTAATGTACTCACATGTGCTGAATTGCTGACCAGTAATCACCTTTTTTATGAAGGCAGAACCAAGCTGGTGGGACCTGTTGTAAAGTTGTTGCTTCTTATTTCTGCACCTGGGATTTTAGTCCTGTGGCTGATTCTAGGCATCGTTGGAAGTGTACTTGCTGGGTTAGTGTATGGCTTTCTAGCACCAGTAATGGCCACATTTGATGCAGTCGGGGAAGGAAAAGAAAGGCCACTCGTTCATTGTTTTGTGGTATATTTATGATATCACCTTATCATGTCCTACTTCGAAATACTGCTATTTATATCCCCTCTATTTTTGAAAGTGTTGTGCAACTTTTTGTCTAAGTCCACGTTGTGACCAACAATTAATCCAATAATAAGTGGGATATGTTGTCAAAATTAGTGCCGTTCGATTATATTCAAAAGCACTTTCTTACAATTGTGATTTTGTCACCATTAGCAAAATATTGCACACGAAGTTTATGTCAAATTTAGAAAATGGGTTGTCTTAAAATCAATATACATTATACATAAAAAAGAGGGAGTACTTACTTTACATGAATAGCTAAGGGCATGTTTGGTTCGCACAATTCTGGAAACACAAGAATAGGAAAATCACAGGAATATGATATGAGTTCATGTGCAAAACAGAGGACTGAAAAACATAGGGATTCTGTAAACATGGATGTCTGGCTCACAGGAATAGGAAAAAACACATGAGTCCTAATAAACATGTTTAAATCTAAATCAAAGCACGTGAAAAAATATAATTAGGATGTTATTATGCCACTAATAACATCGATCTTGTTCTTAGTGCACATATTGGAAAAGGAGGTAAAGGTGGATTGTAAAATTCCTGCATTTTTCCTCTGAAACTGAGATCAGAGGAAATTTAACTATGGATGAATAGTGCCATCGTAGGAAAATTTACTATTCTGCTGTTATTACTCCATTTTTCATTTGAACCAAACAAATTGAAATGCAGGATGGAACATGGAGCACTATCACAGGAGGTTGTACAGTTGTCAGGGATCTGAAAGACATGCTATTGCATTCATATTTTTCATTTATGGACGATCTACGCTTTCATGAACCTCCTAATGGAAAGCCATTTGAAATAAGGTTTGCTCTTTTCTTTTCTTCTTAGCTATTTCTCTTGTAAACAAGAAGGTTGAAAATTTCTTTGTGTTAGCTTTTCCATCTGATAGTTCGACAAAATTCCATGAGTTACTACTACTAGGACTAACTTGAGCAATGAGCAGTGCAGCAAATTATAACCTAAATGTATTATATCATCATTGTAACCGCGAATATGGAACCTTCATATAAGATGCTAACAGCACTATACGTGTCACTGAAATTATTATTGCGTTTATTTGTTATCTGGTGCAACTAGTTTTGCAATGCACAAACAGTTCAGATAAAGTACAGAATAATGTTTGACCTAAGGCTCCACCTTCTTATCCAAAAATGTTTGACCAAAGGACGAAGGTCTATCCTGGAAAAAGAATATGTGAAAGTTTGTCTTGTCAAATGAAATGACATTATGCTGTATAATTTTTTTTTTTAAATCATTATGCTGTATATTTAAATACTCTATGTTGATCTTTTTTCCTTCTTAAAAAATTATGTACAATAAAATCAAATGTTCTACTCCGCGTTTCGCAGAGTGCTTGACATTCCTGGTGCAGTATTTGCTGCCGCATGTGGACTCTTAGTGGATGGAATAATGTTCACAGTAATTGCCTTGTATAAGTTCCCTGTGATGCTTTTCAAAGGATGGAAGCGATTGATTGAAGATCTAGTTGGCAGAGAAGGACCTTTTCTAGAGACAGCTTGTGTGCCATTCGCTGGTCTGGCTATTCTTCTCTGGCCATTTGCTGTTTTAGGAGCCTTCCTAGCCTCCATCATCTCCAGTATTCCTCTAGGTGCATATGCTGCCATTGTGGTTTATCAGGTATAAACAGGAGTGACCCTGAAACAAACATATTTTTAAACAAAGTGTAATCTGAAATAACCTATCAGCGGTGAAGTCGTGAAGCTTACTCTTGCAAGTCTTGTTGGTGTGCCAGGAATCATCGCTTTTCATGGGACTATATTATGCAATTTCATCAGTATCCATCTTCGATGAGTATACAAATGATGTACTTGACATGGCACCAGGATCTTGCTTTCCTAGGTATATAGGATGTATTCCATATTTCAGTATCCTCCTTGCGATGTCCTTGTATAAATCAAGTTAACTGAAAATCATGTCTAGGTTTCACTATCGCAAAAATCAAGCTTCTGCAGAAAGTGGTCCGCTATCAAGGCCTGCCTCATTCAGAGACAAGCAAGATGGGAAGAAAGCTCCAATTCGTGTTACATCGTTTAAGAGTAGCTTTGAAGAGTTCAATCCATTCAAGGTAACTGGCTTTTGGCAGATTTTTGTACACTGTGTTCACTGCAAAAAAAAAAGTGGTTTATCATGTGTTCTAATATGTTGGGGGTGATGCCTGTTTGGACTTACAAAGGTTACGCTATGCTAGTTAATTGTGCCATTTAAATTTTATTTTATAAGGCAAGCTGCAATTCTATTGTGAAATTTCTGCAGTTTAATAATTTATAATGTTGTGTAGTTGCTAGATCACCTATTCGAAGAGTGTAAGCACCGTGGCGAGGCTCTTGTTGCGGAAGGTGTGATAACACCGAAAGATATTGAAGAAACAAAATCAGGCAAAGTTGCCAGCGGAGTACTTAATGTTGGTTTGCCAGCATATGTTATTCTTAATGCACTCATACGGTCTGCGAAGGCAAATTCTGATGGGCTACTTCTAAGTGAGTAAAAAAAAATCTACAGTAAAGAATCAAGGGCATTAAGGCTTAGCTTGACTTGCCTCGTGAAATATGCAGGAGATGGCTGTGAAATAACATCTGACAACAGGCCTAAGAATACTGTATTTGATTGGTTCTTCGACCCTCTGATGGTCATCAAAGATCAAATCAAAGCCGATAATTTTACAGAAGAGGAGGAAGTGTATCTTCAGAAACGTGTACTCTTGATCAGCGACCCAAAGCGCCTCAAGGCTACTCTTCCGCATTTGCCATCCCTGAATGAGCGAAAACAAGCAGAAATAGATGCATTTGCTAGAAGGTACTTTTTGCTCACCAGTCTACTATTTGCAAAAGGCAGTCACACTTTTTTCTGATTCATTTGTTCCTATGCAAGATTACAAGGGATCACAAAGTCGATATCAAGGTACCCGACATCCAAGCGCCGTTTCGACGACCTGGTCAAAGCACTTTCCGAGGAGCTTGAGAGGGCAATGGGTGGCAGCCGATCTGTCAGTGGATCACAGTTTCAAAGGCTGCGGAGTGGCGTCGCTCGAATGCTTAGCCAGAGATCGATGGGGAAAACAACAAGCGTCCGGGGCTATGATCAAGAGGCACAGCTTACAACAAGCGTCCGAGGCTATGATCAAGAGGCGCAGCTTACAACTGATGCTCGTGCTGCATAATATTTCAGAAGAGCAGTGAAGATATATGTTGTCCATATGCGTTTTCCGAGCTATTTTCACTAACTTGTACAGAGAGTTGACACTGATTGTGAACATTACGTTGCAAACTTGCAACGCTCATTATATCTCTGAAGAAAGTGAGATATACATTTTTGGTGTAATTCTAGTTTGTGCTAAATAATTTGTGAAGAGAAATACTCCCTCCGTTACACAATATAAGATGTTTTAGAAGACATTTTTCACATTTATATATATACACACATGTATCTAGACACGTCTTAGTGTATATGTCCACTCATTTTATTTCGAACGTAGACAACACATATAACACCTAAAACATCTTATATTGTGGAACGGAGGGAGTATTTCGTTACCTTCGTTCTCATGTCTCATGTCATGTGTGAAGAGATTTACCCTACTACTCCCTCCATTTTTTTATATAAGACCGTTTTGGGCTTTGCACATGATGTCCACATGCACACTAAAATAAATGAACATGCATATTAAATTATGTCTAGATGCTTGTGCATATAGCAAAAGGCTGAAACGTCTTATAAATAAAAACGGATGGAGTACAAGGATACTGACTAATTATACCAGATGGAAGGAATCAAAATAATGTCCAAATGGCTCAACGACTACTAGCATAAGTGTTATTAGTATACACGCTGTCTCAAGATTAAGTTTGCAAAAAGACAAATTAGTGACACATTGGAAGAGCATTATAATGCGCAAAACAACAGCTAAACAAAAATGTGCAATAATTATAGAAACCAATACATGACTTTTTAATTTCATTTCCACCTTAGGTGCAGCTAGTGTTACATTTGGGAATGAAGGATTACAGATGTTCTTTGTAACCGTGAAATTAACAACAGAGTAGCTACAAGTACTGGTCCATTATACATTAAGAAATATGGAAAATCTCAATAATGAAGATATGAATCATCACTGTTCTTTCCTCTTGGCATCTTTAGCCTGCCCCTTCTTGCGGATCTTGATGCACATGCCGAGGCGAGTGCTGTCCACAAGTGACTCTGGTAGAAGAGAGATGAGAAACCATATGACGGAGTGTGGCCAGTACGGTGTGCACCTCGGCTCATACCCAATGTGGCGAATAGCAGCACGAGCATAGGTGTCAGCAGATGGCACAAGGAAGGAAGATTTCCTGATTGATGCCATCTTTGTTGCCACATACAATGGCACCTGAATAGACCAACAAAGGTAAAGTTAAATCTTCTACTCCCTCCGTCCCAAAATAAGTGTCTCAACTTTGATAAAAAATGGATGTATGTAGATACATACATCCATTTTTTATCAAAGTTGAGACACTTATTTTGGGACGGAGGGAGTATCAAAGATAGAACATGAAATAATCCCTTAACAAATATGCAAGAGAAATAATTTAAATAATTGGCTTCCTTCCGATAGACTTTAAAGGATCCTCCAAGGGAAAGTATGTATTACGTGCTAATCATCATGATACACTAACATGTAACTCATTTCTCTGTCGCAACACATGTAAATGTTGCTTTGAGCAAGGACGGAGCACTATCGTTTAGAGGACATAATTTCAAACGATAAACAAGGAGAGGAAAATGCATATATATATATCGATAAAATAAATACACAAACTTAAGTTGAAGATGAGAAAATGACAATTTTGTATTGATAGAGGCTTAGTTTGCTTTCAATCGCATCTATATGAAATGCTTGACATATACCCGTAGCGGTCAGCAAATTTAGAACTAGACAACCAAGCTATTTTTTTTGTAACAAACAGTAATTCATTTGAATTTCACAGAGAGTCTTCAAAGAGAAGGGAATACTAGTGGTTACCTGGCATTGGACATCAATCCCCTTGCCCTTGTACTCGACATAGAGGCACCGTGAGAACTGGTCAACGTACCTGAAAAAAGAACAAATTAGTAAAGTCTGCTGTCAATCTGATCACTATATGCATCCAATTCACAACCGTGTGCTGAACATACATCAAACGAATAATGCTAAATTTTTGGTAAAGCCTCAGTTTCCAACTATTTATACACTAGTATTACACACATCTAACCCAGTCTGGCACCAGAATCTGACATGGGTATGGCACTAGAAGTAACAGAAGTCACGCCGAAAGTGCTTCATGTGATTCCCTATCCCAATTCTTCCTAGAATAGTACCAGATCACAACAAACATTTATCTCAAATTGAGTTGGTAAAGTAGTGCCCCTCTGCTCACACGGTTGCTTCTACTACAGCATCCATCCACAAGACCAATGGCATACTATGGTATGTACAGAGCAAATTAAGTACGAGTAGCAATTCGGAGAAGCAAAGGCACAGAAGAACTCACGCTTTGGTGGCGGCGTAGACGGAGTAGAGCGGATCGGAGGGCACAACCGAGGCAGCGCCGGAGCCGATGTTGACGATGGCGCCGCGCTTCCTGTCGACCATGCCCCCGAGCACGGCGTGGGTGACCCGCGTGACGCCCTCGACGTTGACCCGGATCAGGCTCCGCATGAGCTCCTCGTCCACCTCGTGGAAGTAGCGGGCGTACGGGTAGGAGACCCCGGCGTTGTTGACGAGCACGCCGACGTCGAGGCCCCGGATGCTGTCCTTGAGCGCCTCCACCCCGGCGGCGAGGCCCTCGCCGGCGAAGTCGAGGACGAACGTGCGGACCTCGGTCTTGGGGTACTTGGCCTTGATCTCCTCGGAGACCGCAGCGAGCTTGTCCGGGTTGCGGCCGACGAGCACGAGGTTGAGGCCGGAGGCGGCGAGGCGGAAGGCGATGGCGCGGCCGATGCCGTCGGTGGAGCCGGTGACGACGGCCCAGGGCCCGTAGCGGCGGCGCAGGGGCTTGCCTGGGCGGAGGAAGGCGGCGTAGACCCAGAGCGCGAGGCGCAGGGCGGCGCGCGCGGCGACGAGGAGGCCGACGGCGGCCAGGGCGAGCGCCCACCACGGCTGCGCGCGGAGGAACTCGACGTGGGCGCACGTGCCGGCCATGGTGTGTGCTCGCTGGGTTGGGGGGGGAGGAGTTGCCGATGCGGTGAGGAGTTATAGCGGAGCGGGGCGGGGCGGGGCGGGTCGGCTGGATCTTGATGGGGTTGGTGGAGCCGCTGCACCAGTCGAACTCGAACGCTCAGCCATAAAACCAAAACAGTTGCACGTCGCATCGGACCCCAATTCCTCCTCGATTCGTTCTTGTAATTCAATTTTAAATTTTAATACTACGTACCTTAACCGGATGGATATCAAAAATATGAACTTCAGTTGAGAAAAAAATCGCTTTTGCAATCCGATTCGTCCAATGCTAAAATAATCTGAAGACCGCATATACTCTGGTTGAGGATGTGCGTCGTCATTTCTCAATGGCATAGTAGGTTGATGGAATTGGTCAATTATCCCATCGTTCTTCTAATTTCGGGTGGTTACAAACCATGAACCCATTGCCAAGTTCTAGGTAGCTAACATAATGTTAGAGATTTATTTTTTGTGTAGTTGTGCTTTGGAGCCTTTGGAATGTTGGAAACAACTTGATCTTCACGGTCATGTTTGGATGGATTTTAAGTAGGTTTGGAGGCTGAACCTAAACTTAGTGAAACACGGGAGACTGGTTTTTAAAGATCATATTCCTTCCGTCCATTAAAAGATGTCACGACTTTGTCTAAATGTATATGTATCTAAACATATTTTTAGTGTGTAGGTAAATACAAATTTAGATAAAGTTGAGAGATCATTTTCATGTACGGTACGATATAGACCATAATGTTTCTATGGAAAATGGCTAGGTGGGTTTATGTTGGTCCGCAACTAGGGTCTCCTAAGACGAACATGATAGGTCGACTCTTAGAGAAACTCTCTTCCCTCAACGGCGGAAGACTAATCCAATGTTTCATTTTTTTTAAACGAAGACAAAAACTTTAAATTTCCATTAATTAAGAAGAAGGTGCCCGGTTTATTTGAAAGAGAAACCGGGTGAAAATCATACAACAACACGACACCATAAGGACAAGCCTCCGATCCGAGAACAACAAGAACGACTCCCAACCTTACCGGAGAGAAGACTTTGTAACTGCTATGTGAGGAGCAGCCATGTGACGCTCCAACGAAAATGAAGAACAACACTCCGAGAAGGTGCGGTAATGCCAACAGCTCCCCCACAAGCGAAGAGGTGGCGCAGCTCCGACTATGAAGAAGAACTAAGAAGGAACTAGGCAAAGTTGACATCGTGGAAGATCACCGAAAGGACCACCAGTCACCAGTCATCATACGCCACTGTGGCTCTGCCGCCGCAGTTTCGACTTCACAGCAACAAACAAGCCAAGGTAAACCCACAGACATGCCGGAGAAGAGCCGACGACCTCAACCAGAGCCAGGTCTTCGACATTGCTCATCTTCACCATCGTTGCCATAGAAATCCCTACGCGAACACCTCAGCACAACACCTCAGCACCGTCCAAAGCAGCCTCTACACCCTTACAACCAACATCCAAAGGATGCCATGACGACTCCCACCACCTCCCGCAACTCGTCTGGCCGGTCACCACTCCAAGAACGATGCCCCAAGGAGGAGCATTACACAGAACGCCATCATCGCACGATCCCAGAAGATCTAGGGTTTTCCCCGGAGTGGACCGAGTGGAAGGCGAGCACTACGTCCCGACGGCATCTGCAAGAAGAGAAGCGGCGCCCAAAGGCGTCGGCACCGCCAACCACGACAAACAGCTGTAGCAGAGCTTCCACTCAATTTAGCCATGTCTTGCACCCGCCCGAGTAGACCGACCAGCCCACCAAGCTTCCACACACCATGGCCTCCAGAAGCGAAGCATGGAGCTGCCCACGCCCTCCCCTCCGCACGCCCTTAACGAGCAGTCAAGTAGACGTGCGCAAAACCGTGCCACCACCACGGCTGCCCCAACGCAGCCTCGCGCTGCCAGCCACCGCCAACACCTCTTCTTCCTCCATGCCGCCTTAAGCTTTGTAATGAAAAGAGCGATTTTGCCTTTTGCTTAATATGTCACCCGATTAAGCAATAAGCTAAATTTCATTTGATTAAGAATTAGTCACACTGTAAAAATAAACCAACCTCTATTGCCTTGCCCAAGAAAAATATCTCTCTTTTTTTGCTTGTAGGTGTTGGATTTTGCTAATTTATTTGGAAACCCGACCAGAATGTTTCACGATGAATGGAGCCACGAATTTATACCACGTTTCCCAAAAATAATTAATTTTAATTCAAGATTTTTTATGACAATTCATCGTAATAGAAAACATTAATAATTGTTTTGTAACTCCAACTGAGTCAGTAGGTCCTGTTCCGTTAAAGAAAACTAAGTCAGTAGGCAGATTTGAAAACATAAAGTAAGCCCGCGTGATATCTTTACTGGATGGATGGAGACGGGAATTGGAAGTCAAGGTGATGGCCAATGAAGGCAATCTTTACATGGCACAGACGAAATCTAGCCACGGTCGAAGCAGTTTTGATGGGTCACACTCTTTGCACACGATCGGTAAACACTTGTTCGGCATGGTTGCATCGATAGATAGTGGACATGCCATCGTCTTACTTATTTATGTATTTTGTTACTCACAAAATACGAACTCTTACAGACATGTTTTTAACGTAGATATACCCACTATAAAAATAAATTTTAAGTACTTTTAAAAATGTCGAAAAACATTTAAATAAAAATGTCAGGTGTACATTCGGACATTTTATATCCCCACACAAAATTTCATAAAAAAGATATTTTTTTGTGGTGAGGTGCCTTTTTTACACATGCCATAAGAGCTATAATACTTTCATGAATTTTCTGTACGAATACAGAGAGTATCCGGTGTACATCCAAACTTTTTGTTTGAAATTTCAAATGTCATTTTCTGTGCTGAGTGCATCTACACGTATGAGTTAAAGATGATTTACGTAACTTTTATAGTCTTACTTATCCAAGCATCTTGGACCAGTAGTGCTATGAAACACAAAAAGTACCAGCATTGGAATCATTTATTCATATAAGTACTCCCCCGTCCAAAAATAAATGTCGTAGATTTGTCTAAACATGAACGGTCTTATACATGAAATTGACTATTATTTAGGATGGAAGGGAGTTTTTTTTAATAAAGAGAATTTTGAAGTATTAATAAAAGTTTAAGCATTACACCCGACATCTGCACATTTGACATGCAACCAACCACATCGTCACGAAAATGAAAGGCACATGCAGAATGCAAGTAAAAGAAAATGTAGAATGCTTACGCATCAGCATGATCTATCCTAAAAGTTATGCGGACATCCATATCGAAATCTAGCTCTCGCTATTTCTTTGAGTCGTGCATACTCCTGCATTAAGGGTCTCGATTTTTCACGTGTGTTATAGGTTAAAAATTAGGACTTTGCTATTCAGCAGGCGCCTGCTGTATGGCACAGCTCTGCGCAAAGAAATCAAACCCGCCCCTCGCGCGTCAGCGCGCATGCATGTAAGGGCTAGTCGAAAATTTAAAAAAATTTATAGCCCAAACCGTTAACCCGATTGAGAATCCGTTTTCACCGTTAGACTAGTCGCGACGAGATCTTCAAAACTATATCCCATGTCGATATGTTTCGACAATTTTTTTTTATGCAGAAGTTACCACTACCGTAACATATAAGTTACCCAGTCAAGTTACCCAGTCTTGTATAGGTAAGTTACCCACCATATTAACGATAAGTTTTTGGCTAAAAACAATTTAAAATGTTCTGTAACTCAAATCGTTTCCACTGTTGGACTAGCTAGTCGCATCGAGATCTTCGAAATTAGATCCATATTGATATGTTCCGACGATATATTAGATCCAAAAGTTACCCACTCATTAACACCTAAATTATCAGGATGTAGTATGTAATTAACACATCCAAGTAACGATTAATTTTCGGTTTGATGCTATCTTCTATTTTTTTGTTGTTCTTTTCGATTTTTCCGTGTTTTGAAGTTACAAACTAATTTCAAGACGTTATCAGTACGAGGTTGGTAATTTTATCAGAACTAGGTGCGTAATTATTACCAATATAGTCTTTTTATGGTGTAATTATGACTATGAAATAGAGAGTTATCATTCTAAGACTTATTAAGTTGAACGGGTGTTTAGTGTATAGTTATCAAGTTATGCATGATACATTTACCATCCCAACGTGATATTCACTTATGAATAAATAACTAGGTGTAGTAACTTAAAAAATAAAAAAAATAAAAAAGAACAATAAAATGGTTCTATTTCAACCCGAAAACTAATCGTTAATATGGTTGGTAACTTACATACTACAGCCTAGGTAACTTCTATGCTACGGGGTGGGTAACTTTTGGGTCCGAAAAAAAAGTTGTCCGAATATGTCAATATGGGATCTAGTTTCGAAGATCTCGTCGCGATTAGCTCAACGGTGAAAACAGATTCTAAATCGGATAAACGGTTTGGGCCACAAAACTTTTTAAATTTTCGAATTTGGCATGACATCAGTTTTTTGGCTTTTTTTGCATGCATGCATGCACCGCACGAGTCTAAATGATTCCGCACCGCACGATTCAAAATCAAGGTGCCACATTCCGTCTCGCGTTAAGCTAACCAGCATGCGCCTTACAATTAGATTTTCCGTAAAAATTATAATGTGGACCGAATGGAATAAGCTCGTACGGAGTAGAAAAAAATAAGTAGCATAAGTACGAAGAACGCAGCACATCTAAGGCGTTTCCACGGAGAGGAGCCGCTGCTGTCGTGGTTCGTGAATTGTGAATGAGATGGCCACGGGTGGTTTTGGTTTTGGGTTCGGGTCGGGGGGCGTTGGGGGTTCGATGAGCTGAAATTAAGAAGGCAGGCGGAGTCGCACAAACCTCCAACCTCTGCCAACTCCACAAGTCCAGATCAAGATTGAAATGCAATGGGCAGAGCCGCCAGCGTGCGGGGGGCAGACTGGGCATAATAAAGACGGAATTAATCTGGGCAGATGGGCTTGAGGGCTTGAATGCTTGGCAGCAGCCAACAGTGATACGGAAAAGGACCCTCGCCCCACGATGAACTGGGTAGTGGCTGTGTGTGCATCTATCTCCAGGACTGTTGACTCAAGACACTCTCAAATATTGTTTTAGGTAAACCAACCGATTTCATGCAACTGTAGAAACCCAACACGCCGCTTTCAGATCACAGGATTCAAGGAACACAGGAACCTACAAAAGTGAAGTAGTCCAAGACTGAGTAATACTACAGCATCTCCTTACTTGATTTCTCTAGCATAAGATAAAAGTACCTTGCTTCAGTTCTAGTACATTTCTAGGATGTTAATCTGCCAAAATACACCATGCCACGCCTACGAGCGCCAAACTGTACGCACAGATGAACTATGCAGCAAGCACGACATCACCGTCAAAAGTTTCCAGCTCCAAAATACACCATGCGACCCCTACGAGGGCCAAACTGTACACACAGATGAACTAAGCAGCAAGCACAACATCACTGTCGCAAGTTTCCAGCTAGACGGGAGCATGTTCCTTGATCACGCATCTACAACACTGTTAGGGGAAAACAGGTGTCAACTAAATGTTGTCAGAGGATTCAAATCTGAAAACATTCAGATGAAAGTTTTACCCAAGGACCATGCGACCCCCGCAGGCCGGCGATGTCTTCATTTTCTTGTGATCTGAACGTGGTACACTAGCTCATCTTCGTCCAGGTCCTTCAATAGCATGCAAACGTCTCCTGTCTGAAGGTTGTTTGCTGTCAAGAAAGGTTTCCAGCCTCTGGTGAATCCCACGAACAAGGAGTTCTCGTGGTAAAAGACAGGCCATAATCTTCGTGTTGGATCCTTGAGCATTACAACGTTTCGGTCCTGCCTCCCTTTTCGCCGAAGAGCATTGGAAAGCGAACTGGGTAAATCCTAATATGAACAGGTGAATGGGGTCAACAAAGACTTCAACCACAATAACTTCAAGTCTCAATACACAAGGATGACGATGTTCCCGTAAGTCATAGCAAACATTCAGAAAAAAATGAGATCTCATGAAAATACTAACTTGTGGTTACTGGTTAGTATCATTTTGCCACAGTTGTTAAGGCCGAATGGTCTTTTTATATCAAGGTTGTCATTACAGACATGCTCTCGAACCACACAAGTAATACTACAATGTTAGGATAAATTCTACAACAAGACAGTGAGATAACTAGGCACTATGATATTGATAGATCGATGCCTTTTACAACGATGTTTTAAATCATTAACATAAGAGGAAAATATCACACATGAACTTCAGGCCTCGACACTACAAGCATCACCAATAAATAGGTATTCTACAAAAATAAGTCTTCGATGTAAAGGCCGGAGGTACTGAAAGCTTCCATTTTCTATAAAAAACAAGGAGCTACTCTATGGTTCAAACAGTCCAGGTGATGCTCGGCCCTAGCAAGTACATGTTTCCACCTGCACCACTTGTTGATCCTGGATCATCAACTATGGACTCACACATTGTAAGATACAAACATTCACAAATTATTTAAGAGTGAATAGATGAATTTATAACATATTCAAACTACAGATATATGTTGGAACTAAAGAAGAACGAGATGTACAGATAACGAAGTGAGTTAATGAGGTTTGAAGGTGTATTAAATATTTTGAGAAATCTAGCTGAGCTAATAGATAATCACTCTGTCTTTTACAACATCTAAGGCCTGGTCATTGATACAGCACCAAGAGTTCTGAAACTGATGCAGAAAGTGAGGGGTTTTTCTTCCGAAGAAATGGCCCTTTTCTTTATTTTGTATTAGACGCCTAATGGACACCCCAGAGGATAACGAAGTGAGTTAATGAGGTTTGAAGGTGTATTAAATATTTGGAGAAATCTAGATGAGCTAATAGATAATCACTCTGTCTTTTACAACATCTAAGGCCTGGTCATTGATACAGCACCAAGAGTTCTGAAACTGATGCAGAAAGTGAGGGATTTTACTTCCGAAGAAATGGCCATTTTCTTTTTTTGTATTAGACGCCTTATGGACACCCCAGAGGAGTATGCAGTCAACTTTGGCCATTAATTCATTTCGAAGTCGATTAGTACAGCAACACATGGAAGTTTCCGAGAGAAATGTATACAGATCTAATCATCTAACAATTGTTCTTTTAGTCTTTTAAGTGATCAAACTTATATAGTGCTCAGCAAATGATTGGTCATGGCCTCATGGGTTGTACAAAAAATTGTTACTCGCCACATTGAAATGAAGGGAATCAATGCTTAGTGTAAATTTCCTGCACAAACCTAACACCATGCAAATATGCAACTGCAATGTTGATATGAAGTAGAGTAGCCAATCATTCAATGGAATTTACCATTTGAAGGTTTCTTATTTTGCAAGTCGTATTTATTGCACAAAGAGAAAACATCATAAAGACTAAAAAACAATAATAGTTAAACTGCACAAGAAGACTATATGGTGTCTACAGAACTTACAAGCCATGTCTGGGTGGTAGAAGGGATGCAGAATTGTAAGTTGGTCTTCAGTACAGAATGATCATCTAACTCCGAAACTTCAACCTTGACAGGCAGCAAATCCGCTGGGGTCACATGATGACTAGCCTTGCTATCTTCCTGGTTGAAGGAACGAAGTTCTGCACGGGTAAATGTGAACGTCCAATCAGGTATGCCTTATCCAGTTGGATAGACGATTTTCACTCATTTTATACAGGAAAAAGGTAGAATCAGTTCACCTGGCAGACGTGCAACTGCATGGTCGGCACACACAGGAATGTTGTTCAGTTGTTGTCTACATGAAATGCTACCCATGGGTTCAAATTGCTCCATTTGTGTTTTACATTGAACTGTAGGTCCTACAAAATAAACAAGAAATACATGTCACAAATTAAATCTTAATCATTAAAAAAATAAAGAACATTGAAATTATATAGATAGCTGCAGCAACCACAGAAAATTATGACATAAATGGCACTCTTTTACCTTCTCCTTTGACAAGATCAATCTCTGTCTTGGTATGTATGTATTTAGATATCTTGCCAGGAGTTTGTTGCACACAGGAATGAGTACCAGCATACCCTCGTGACGATTGTTCAACAGGGTTTACTCCCGTTGCACTACAGTTACCAACCAATTTACCATCAGATTTCAGTCGTTTGTCAGGTGTAATCAGTACAGTGCCATCAGGAGCTGCTCGACTAGCATACCCTTGCAACGACTGTTCAAAACAATTTACTCCCACTGAACTACAATTATCGACCAATTTGTCCTCAGTTTTCAATAGTCTTTCAGGTTTAATCAGTCCAGTGGCATCAAGAGCTGTTCGACCACTGAGAGTAGCCTTCTTCCAGTTCTCCAAGGATGGAGAACCTCCTGGAGCCTCATATTTGCTTGAACTACAGTTACCGACCAATTTGTCTTCGGTTTTCAGTAGTCTTTCAGGTTTAATCAGTCCAGTGACATCAAGAGCTGTTGGACCACTCACAGTAGCCTTCTTCCATTTCTCCAAGGATGGAGAACCTCCTGGAGCCTCATATTTGCTTGAACTACAATTACCCACCAATTTGTCTTCAGTTTTCAGTAGCCCTTCAGGTTTAATCAGTCCAGTGACATCAACAACTGTTGGACCACTGACAGTAGCCTTCTTACATTTCTCCAAGGATGGAGAACCTCCTGGAGCCTCATATTTGCTTGAACTACAATTACCCACCAATTTGTCTTCGGTTTTCAGTAGTCTTTCAGGTTTAATCAGTCCAGTGACATCAAGAGCTGTTGGACCACTCACAGTAGCCTTCTTCTCCAAGGATGGAGAACCTCTTGGAGCCTCATATTTGCTGAATACATTTCCAGTGGTATTCATCTTGCTATTATTAGGACATTTGCCCACAGCCGTGGTACATTCTAACTGAACTGTATTTCCTTCTTGTTTCCTTGTTAAATCTTCATCTGAATCCTTTATTTCTGTACATTTTGCTAAAGAAGCAATCTCTGGCTCAGGTTCTTTCACTATGCTTGTCTTTTCTATGTGGAAAGGAAGTATTGTTAGCTCCACTGCATCATCACATTTTTGTGCCAGAGGATCTGTGTCAATCACTGGAATTATTTCAGACCTTACTGTTTTTTCTGTGCTTGATGAAAGACAGTTTGTTTTGCACTCTCCAAGGGCCAAACTTCCCTCCATGATATCTAGAGCAACTGAGGGTCCACACAAAGCCCCATTACCAACTCCTTCAGGGGCTTCTTCTGTATTAGCAGTCATACAATTCGTATCTAAAGCCGTATGCAATGTTTTTAGCTTCTCTGCACCCACATTTTCTTGTGATAAAGGAGCCTCATCATCAGTAATTAGAATTATTTCAGAGCTCCTTGTTCCTTTGGTCCAAGTTTGCAAAATACCATTTGCTGTGTGCTTCCCATTGGCCAAATATCTATCCTTATCATATGGTGATATCGAAGATCCATGTTCAACCCAACTTACTACTCTGTTAGTATCTTCTTTTGAATTTCCAGCCACAGGACGTGCTCCTGAAACTGCATTCATAGATTTAGCGGCATTTTCCGTTCCATCTGCATGACACCCTTTTTGCTTCTTCCCACCTTGCCTTTCAACTCTGAAACATACTCTTTCACAAGAATCCATACCAAAGACACGCACAGAAAAATGTAACCTAGCAGTGTACTCAAACAAGAGGAAGTCTCCCAACTTAATCGAATGGTCTGAAACAAATTTGTTCCACCCCTCATAAAAAGCTAGGGAACCATCTATCATCGATAACCTGACCCTTGAAACATTTCCCTCCGAGTCTTCAAAATCTACATGATGATTAGTCAAATCCTCCAATCTGGGTGTAACCACTGGTGGTATCAACTGCACATCAATGAACATAATGGAACATATTAATAACGGTGCATACAAAGAAGAGAAGAAATATAGAAGAGGGGAAAAAGACCATAAGATGAACCAGAGCAAATGCTTCTTAAAGCTGATCACATGATGAAAGAAGATGATGAGCAAAATTAAGACTTGGTCAGATATGATATTAATTAGAAACCAGCACATACCAGGAACTCCTTGAAATTGTTATTGTACACTAACTTGATGAATGCGATGGGCACATTCCTCTCCTCCTTGTGACCACTTTGCACCTTACGCTCCTTGTTATAGCCCGGCGTTGTGTTCTTCAACTTCCATCTGTCAGCACTCCATGCCTTCTCATCCTTGTCCTTGGTTCGCATCTTCTTCCCCTCATTAAATATCTCGGTTGTGTTCTTCCTTTTGCTCTCCTTGTTGTTATTGATCATCGTCTGAATTTTGTTCTCCTTGGATATATAAAGTGGTGTATTCTTCTTCTTCATCATTTCACTTTTCTGCATCTCATTATTGTTGAATGGGTGTGGCTCGCTCCGCCCCTTATGCTCGCCACAATCACAATAACACCGTATCTTGTGTTCACCACTGTGACTGCTCAGATTTTTATTTTTCTCCAAGCACTTACTATTGCTGTGCATGTCCTTCCTCTTATCCTTGTGTTGATCAGAGCTATGCAACTTCTTTTCAGAGCTGTGAGTACTTGACATTTTCCTACTCTTCTCCTTCAAAGAGTCCTTATTCTTGTCAAATGGGAGCGACATGTTCCTCCTCTTATCCTTGTCATGATCACCACTATGCATCTTGTGCTGATCAGAGCTATGCAACTTTTTTTCAGAGCTGTGAGTACTTGACATTTTCCTGCTCTTCTCCTTCAAAGAGTACTTATTCCTGTCGAGTTGGAGCGACATGTTCCTCCTCTTATCCTTGTCATGATCACCACTCTGCATCTTGTGCTCATAGCCATGACTGCTCGATTTTTTCTTATTCTTCTCCCTCACAAAGGTTGAGGTGGATGTCTTTCTATACTTTGCCTTATCGTTACCACCATGTATCCTCTTCTCACCCTTGTTTTTCGACTTCTCATCCAACACCTCCACATCCTCCTCCTCGAGATTGATCAGCAATTTCCTTCTCTTGTCCTTCTCCGAGACTGCAGTTGATGCATTCCATTTCTTCACCTTCTTGTTCCTCCTCTCCTCTTCCTCGTCATCATCATCATCCTGATCATCGTCATCCTCCTCAGAGTTCATTTTCCTCCCCTCCTCCATGATCTCCCTCCTCATATCACGGCTCCTGAGCCGGTCCCGGCAAGCCAGCTCAGCAACACCACCATTCATCATCTTCTCCTGCCCAAAAAATCAACAACACAAAAGCCCATTAATCACCTCGAACTTCACAGAAACGACACAAGCGGAGTGGAGGTTATAAACTATCCACTCGCAAAACCCTCTATAATTCCTGGGAGATCTGATAATATGCCCCCGTGTTACCTTCCCAACTGCCCCAGAACAAAACAGGACCGAGTACCTTGTAAATTGTAATGCCCCTTCTGCCGGTTTCAATATTTTATTGCTACTTGACTAAACTTAATCCCTCACTAAACACACCACACGGATCTAAATTGACCGGTGTGCCCCCTTCTCCGCCGATTGGCTAGACCACGACGTACGGTCCAGCGCGCACGAGCTAGGGCTAGCCTCCCAGTTCTCTCCGCTCGCACTCTTTGTTACTGGTACGACGCCGGCGCCCTCGCCGCGACGCGGATGCGGCGCGTTGAGTCAGCCCAGCCAACGAAGGAAAGAAGAAGGCTCAGGTCAGGTCCTTCAGTCCTCGCAGTCGCCGAAGTGCTGGGTCTGCAACCCTGATCCCAACTCTACTCCCTCTCTCTCCCCGATGGGACTGGAAGGTGGAGAAACTCGACCCTGCCGGAGCGACGCGCGGCGCCGCCCAGGGTGCCTCGCTCGGATGCGTCGCTGGCCTGGCCGGGACAGAAGAGGGCGAGAAAAGGTGGGCTTTTAAATTTTTAATTAACACTCGAACACACCCCACCAAAATCCAACACTGCACCGAGAAATCTCAATCAGGTCCAAAGAGAACTAGTACAGTACTACATTTTGTTCCAGCAACAGAAAACTGGAGATTTTTACCCCAGGAAACGCACAAGCAAATCAAGAACCCTCGAGAATCTTTTAAAAAAAGCCAAGAACCCTCGCGTATTGTAGAGAGAGAGAGAGAATTACCTCCAACTTTCCAGGTCCGGTGAGTCCTCCGCAGAATCAAGAAAGCATCGGGGGAATAACTAAGCAAGTATCGCACTCTGCGCCTCTCGATGAGCTAAGATGAACAGGCGCAGAGCTCGATTTTACTCTCTTTTTTTAATCTAGCGAAGAGCTCGACGCCTCGATTTTGCCGCTGCGGCAACCTGAACCAGCTCCAATGCTCCAGCGCCAGCGCATCCGTTTCCCATCTTTTCCCCGAAACGGAAAACAGAAGTACAACCGGAGGAAGCAGCTTGCATTACGTGGTGGAACCCGCTTGTCAGCGACACAAGGATTGAAAATAAAACTCGAATTGGCAGTGGGAACGGATAGCCCATCCATGACTGTTTGCCTTCTTTTGGCCGTCGAGGGCCTACGAGCACCCGGTGTGGATGTTAATTGCGTCCAGGGCATTTTCAAACGGCCTTGTTTAAATTTGGTCTTCTATTTATCCATGGACGTGTCCAAGCGGTCACTTTTGCCTTCGTTTGGTCACCATAGTTCGAATCAACATAAAACTATTTTGAATTACATAAAATATTTCCAATCATTCGTAGTGTTGGATTCAAATTTAAATTTAGGTAAATTCACTGGATTAGTGAGTAGTTCAAAGTGTTTTTTGGCGTACGTCGAAGGATAGTGCTTCATAAGCGAGTTTATTTGTTCGACAAGCAATGTAGGTCAACAACTCTCAGACTTTATTCATGAAGTAGCTAAAGAGGTAGTACAAAGTCGTTCTCGATGAGTTATATGAGGTCTCGGTCGGAGATCATAAATGTGGATCTAGGTTTTTGGGTTTTACGGAAAGGTCTCTACAGAGTTTTGGCGTGTAATCCATGTCTTGGTTTTGACGAAGTTGTTCCATATATATAGGTTGAGATGGTGCCCGATCCTCCACGCGCCTAGGGTTTTTGACTTGCCTTATACGTTAAGTCTTGATCTTGTAACCTTACTTGATTGAATATATAGTCTGTGGCGAGTAGATCTTCGTAGAGCCTTGATGCAATGCGGCATGTCTTAGGTCGGTGGAGAAGGTTCTGGATAAAGTTGTCGGTAGGGAGTCTTGAGCCTCGTGGGCTGAAAGTAGTGTTGGGCCGTGAGGTTAATGTCTAAATTCACTACTGTTGTTGATGCATCTTAGACAAGTTGAGAACATGTTGTACATCTTGTTTTGGAAGGGACTTATTTTCTCGCGCGGGATGCATCCTCTCCTTCGTTCTCCACAACCATGTTGTGCAAAATTGCACGACAAGTTATCAACTGTCAGAGTGTTTCTGGATCCCGCACCATTGCAGCTCCACAAACAACGGTAGTTACGGTCACCTTTTCTCACTAGTGGTGACCTTACCATGGAATTCACTAAATAGACAAATAAAATGGGTAGCGGATTAACAAGGTTTCAACCCTAACTACTAACAAGTGGCACTTCATAGCACCATCAAAGTTTTCCACCTACTAGGAAATGGAAGTTTATTTTATATAGAGGGGAAGTTACACAGTAGCGGTAAGGAGTACATATTGACCATCATTTTCTTCTTCTAGGTTGATCCTAGTGGTACTACCTCTATCTACAAGAATAAGCTTAAGATGGCGAAGGGGTGGGATGACTTCTGATCAAGGATCTTATATATGTTCTTTAAAACAACAAATGCACTCTCAACTGTAACTCGAAAGACCAGATTACCTTGAATTGAACAATTCTTCTACATTCTTAGGATAGTTTCTTGAAAAGAACTCGATAAGATGGTACTTGGTACATCTGAAGGGTGGATAACACAAGTGACATATGTATCCTCATCTCCTAGGTAAAACTTGCCATATGAAATATTGATCCCATCTGGTCAACTCATTCTGTTAGCAAGGATGTTTGCATCATGGACAGTTCCTTCCCAACCAGCTAACACGAGCGAATTTAGATGGAAATCAACATCCGCAAACATACCCTAACTTGTGGTGTTTTCTACCCCTGTATGCGACATGATGTGACCTTGAACCTCTCACACGAGTACCATCAATTGCACATATACAATCATGTTGACATGGACACAACCTTATGTTACACGGAAAACAAATGACGTCACACAATGAGCTAACAAATATTATTTGCTTCTCTTGGAATATGGATACATAAAGTTGCCTCGTATCTTCTATGGAGTTTAAGCAGATGGTGTCTTGACCGTCTCTCATCTTGGCTCTCCAACATCATGCAAACTTTGCTTCAAATATCGCAGTATTATCTCAATGGATCTCCTATATGTGTTATGAGTTATTTTGAACCTCTGAATATGACCTACGACATGAAAGAGCAGGGCTACATGTTTGCTCTTCCACATATATGTGATGCTATCTTGTAAGAACCTCCTTTTCGTAAACGTCTGCACAAGTTTGACAAGATGTAGTTCATATCGACCATCATCTTTTGGTTTCAGACAAGTAGTAGACCGTGTCGGATTACACCCATTTTACTGCGACGAACTTTGATATGATAGACTAACATGAGTCAGATAGTGTTGCTATCTACTACCTCCGTTCTAATGAATAAGGCTTATATTATTTTGGAAAAGTCAACTCATGTAAAGTTTGACCAAGTTTTTATGAAAAAATATTAACATGCAAAATATAAAACTAATGTCATTAGAAAAAACTATATTTTCATATGATATCAATATAATATCATGTTTGTTGATATATTTTTCTAAAAGTTTGGTCAAACTTTACTTGGTTTGACTTTTGCAAAAAAAAATAGGCCTTATTCATCGGAACGGAGGGAGTAAACAATAAGCGTCACCCATCCATCCATCGTAGTGAAATCAAGATGCATGAATAGTAGCGAGATTAGTGCTACTCTACGCCTTGCAATATATGATTGGTGCTTACTGATGCACACGGTGTTGTTGTTGGGAAACCCCAAGAGGAAGGTATGAAGTAGTGCAGCAGCAAGTTTCACTCAATTGTGAAACCAAGGTTATCGAACCAGTAGGAGATGAAGGCGCTTCTGAAGGTGTCAACGGCGTCAGAAAAATGCTGGTGCTTAGTTGATGTGGAACCTGCGCACAACACAATCAAAATACTTTGCCCCAACTTAACAGTGAGGTTGTCAATCTCACTGGCTTGCTGTAGCAAAGAATTAAACGTATGGTGTGGAAAATGATGTTTGTTTGCAGAGAATGAAAGTAACAGGATTGCAGTAGGTTGTTTTATCAGTTTAAGGAAAAAGGACCGGGGTCCACAGTTCACTAGCGGTGTCTCTCCATAAATAAATAATAGCATACATTCGGGTAAACAAATTACAGCTGGGCAATTGACAGAATAAAGAACTGCATAACAATGAATATACAAGTCATGGTGTCTAGTGTGAGATTCATTTGGGCATTACAACATGATACATAGACCGTCATCCAACTGCATCTCTGACTAATAATCCACCATCATGATAGCATCCGCAACACCATTCAGTATTAAGTTGCAAGCAACAGATTATTGCATTAAGTAAAGTGTGTAATGTAAGTAGCACAAATACCATTAGATAAAGAACTACTGTTTTATCCCTAGTAGCAACAGTATATCTACAATTTTAGAGGTTGATGTCACTCCCCCAGATTAAATAGAGACATGAACCCACTATCGAGCATAAATACCCCCTCTTGGAGTCACAAGCATCTACTTGGCCAGAGCATCTACTAGTAACGGAGAGCATGCAAGATCATAAATAACGCACTCACAAGATATATTATGAAGCAAATGACATAGTACTCAATTATTCATCGGATCCCAGCAAACACAACATGTAGCATTACATAAAGATGATCTTGATCATGATAGGCAGCTCACAAGATCTAAACATGATGGCACAATAGGAGAAGACAACCATCTAGCTACTGCTATGGACCCGTAGTCCAAGGATGAACTACTCACGCATCAGTCCGGAGGCGGGCATGGTGATGTAGAGTCCTCCGGTGATGATTCCCCTCTCCGGCAGGGTGCCGGGAAGAGCTTCTGAACCCTCCCGGACTAGGGTTGACAGCGGCGGCAGCGGCTCTGGAATGTATCGTGGAAAAGTGTTCGGGTGCTAGGTATTATTTCGTCGGGGGGTATTTCTAGGCGAAAGGGTGAAGGCGGTGGAGCCCCGAGGGGCCCACACCATGTGGTTGCGCGGCAGAAGGTGGGGCCGCGCCACCAACAGGTGTGGCCACCTCGGTCTCCGTCTTCGTCTCCTCTTCGGTGTTCTGGAAGCTCCCGAGAAAAATAGGGAATTTGGCTTTTGATTCGTCCAATTCCGAGAATATTTCCTTAACAGTTTTTCTGAAACCAAAAACAGCAGAAAACAGGGAACTGGCACTGTGGCATCTTGTTAATAGGTTAGTCCCAGAAAATGCACAAAAACCATATAAAGTGTATATAAAACATGTGACAGTTGGTATAATATAAGCATGGAACATAAGAAATTATAGATACGTTTGAGACGTATCAAGCATCCCCAAGCTTAGTTCTACTCGTCCCGAGTAGGTAAAACGATAACAAGAATAATTTCTGAAGTGACATGCTTTCACACAATCTTGATCATATAATGATGTAATGCATGTAAATTGAGATCAAATGAATATAAGTTGTCGGCCCAGTGGATTCTAGGGTGTGCAGAGCCCATACTAGACGGATCGCGCACGCAACTGCATCTACGAAACGGCTAAGGACCAAGCAAACCGCTTGGGGAACCCCCCCGAGGCGGAAACCCCTGGAGGGGACCTGAGGCGCCGACAGAGGCTTGAAGGAGGCCCCCCCCCCCCCCGAGGGCGTCCCACTTGAGGGCTCTCTCCCTCTTAAGGGAGCCGGCCCGGCTCCTCCCCCTCGAGAGCCTCAGGCCCCTGAGGGGATACTTCACGGCCAAGGAAGCGCTGCAGAGCGCACATGGGCTCTGCTGCGGCCGCAGGGTGACGCGCGCGTCTGCGCGCACGACAGCAACAGCGTCACAGTTGCCGTTCCCGTGATAAAAGGGGTCAACAAAGCTCTGTGTCCCCTGCGCCGCCAACGAAGCTTTCCTCTTTGGTGATAACGCAGTTGGCCGGCACAACGCTCCAACGACGACGTCACTGTGGGCACTCCCCACGGTCTCTGCCGCGCCTGCGAGACGCTCTGCAAAGTCTGCAGCTTGTCGGCCACAGCGCGCCGCTTTAACACGGAAGAGCCGCGTCCAAGGACGGAGGAGACAGCTGCTCTGCCACGAAGGCAGGCTTTGCGACCATGGACCGAGTCCATGAACGAGCGAGCAGTAGTGCACCCCGCTCCGGCGCTGGTGGCCATGTGGGAACCCGTCCACTGCGCAGGCCGCAGGGATGAGGCCCGGGGCAACTATTTAAGGAGAAGGGGCACTTCCGTAGGGGGGGATCGAGGATTCGATCCCGAGCTCAATAGCGTCTTCCACCTCCGGACCCTCTCAAGGCCCAGAGGCTAGTTGTACTACAGTCACCACAGTGCAATCCAGACAAGCAGGAGTAGCGGTTTTACCTCACCTTGAGGGCCGTGAACCTGGGTAAGGGCCGGTGTCACTCTCTGTCGTGCAGTTCCGCTCCAAGCACCGCGAGCAACGTCGCGGCGTGCATCGAGGGTTGTTTGACCTCCGTGTTCAGTCCCCCTTCGAACCTCTCCCCGGGGCGAGACTACCCCTGTTACGTGGGAGTTCATTCCTCGACATTTGGCGCGCCAGGTAGGGGGCTGAGGCGCGTCTTCAACCTCCGAACTCCGCGCCATGATGGACACCCGCGCGACGCGCGCCAACAGGCGCACCTCCGAGAGAGCTCACACCGAGCCCGGCACTGCCCCCACCCGCGGCCGCCGTGGTCGCCCCCGCACGACCGAGCGCGCTGGCACCGGCCCGCGCGTGGAAGAGCCGGAGAGCGAGGAGCACCGCGAAGGAGACCAGCGTGACGACGAGGACCTCTCCGAGCGCCGCGGGGACGCTGAGTCCTCGCACCCGTCCCGGCGCCAGAGCGTGTCCACGCGGGAGCATGAAGAGCCCGCCCCGCACACCGCGCTACTAATGGCTCAGGAGCTCCTCCGCTACCGGCCAAGTGCCGAAGCGCACGACCAGTGGCTGGACCGCCTCCACCACCTCGTCGACATCGCAACCACACGCCCTGCTCCGTCGCGCTCCATCGTGCCTTCCGGCCCTGCAGGGACGGCCGCACCAGGTGCGCCACCGCCGCCGCCGGGACCGCCCCCGGCCGCGGCACAGCGGGCTCCCTCCCATGCTTCCTCGCCGCACGACTGCCAAATCGTGCAGCGCACCGCACCTGACGCGCGTGTAGGCATGGAGCGACGTCGCGACCTCCAAAACCGCCTCGTCGAGGAGCTCGGTCAGGCGGGGCAGCAAAACCGCAGGGCCCTCCAGGGAGGAACGGCCACCTATGCCTCAGGCTGCATGGCCTTCACGCGCGCCCTGCGCCGTGTGGTCTGGCCACAGAAGTTCAGGCCAGCGCTCCCCAAGGGCTTCGACGGGTCCACCAACCCTCTCGAGTTCCTGCAGCTCTACACCACTTCCATCCAGGCTGCAGGGGGCGACGACCTGCTGCTTCTCGAGGGACTGCGCCGTCAGGCCGCCCTCAGGGCGGCAGGGTACCAGCAAGACCTGCGACGCTACCACAGCCGCCATGTGCGCTCACGCACCCTTGAAGCGGCCGACCTCGTCCTCAGGCGAATCCTCTCCAGGGAAGGTCTCCACAAGCTCTCCCCGATGTGGGAAGGCCCCTACAGGGTCTCCCACGTCGCCAGGCCTGGCGCAGTACGCCTCGAGACCGAAGACGGCATCCCCGTCAAGAACCCGTGGAACATCGCGCATCTGCGCAAGTTCTACCCGTGATCACAGTCACGCCAGGCATTTTTTGTCTCTAGAGGGAAGCTCACGGCTTCACCTCCAAGCTTCTCAAAGCTTCTCCCGAGGCCCAGCCCTCCGAGCTCTCCTGCAAACGAGCCCCCGCAGGCCGCAGTGAACCTCTGCCACTAATGGGTGGTCCCCATGCCTCGACATGGAAGGAACGTTAGCTTGGCAAACCCAAGTGTAATGAACCGATTTCCGTTCCAAGTGAACTTTGCGCTCTGGCGCCATTTTCGTTCCAAGTGAACTTTGCGCTTTGGCGCGCCATTTTCGTTCCAAGTGAACTATGCGCTACGGCGCCGCTATGTAATATTTTGGTGGTGAGTTTATTCCAGCTTTATTTCATTTATTGAAAATGGGCACTTATATCTCTCCACATGCGTACCTCGCGAGCGGGGGCTGAGTACGGTGCCAGTGCCTCAAGTGACACACCAGCAGCACTGCAAAACCCAAGGATCCGAGCTCTGGCTAGAGGGCAGGCCCTCCCAAGCACGCCATCTCTTCAAAGGACCTTGGTACTCTCTCTCCTCGCAAGGAACGCCTGAGGGGACCTATAAGCGTGCATTAGTCCCTGATGCTGTGATCTAGCGTTTCGGCTCGCCCCTCTAACATCCACAGAAAGCGAAAGTCCCCACCAGGCCTGCGGAGGAGAACCCTCGGCCCCTGAAGGGGAGAACTCCGCCAGAGAAGGCCCACACCGGGAAAACGCCTCGCGAAGCTAAGTTTCTCGCCCACCTCAAGGGAATCCTCGCATTTTTTCTCATGAGCACTCTGCGTCCCTCAAGTGGTTCTTTCCTTACTCTCCGTGGACTGCTTGCGCGTCAAAGGGGGGCCCTCAGCATCGCGACTTGAGGGCTCTTACCTCCCCAAGCCTTAAACTCCCCCCGGCCTTGCCGAGTCATTGCTCGAGCATACCGCAGCGGCAGGAGTCATAGCGCGAGGGGAAGGGTCCAACGACGCAGAGCGAAAAAGGCATTGAGATGAAGCAAAGACCCCTCGAAGGGAGCGCACGCTTAATCGATAGCAAAATGTTTACAAAGTGAAGAAGTAGATTACAAGGTGGAAAATGAAATTCTCTAACGGGCAAACGCCCCTAAAGCGCTACAAGCGCGACGCGTTGCAGGAGGAGGTTAGTCGGAGGCCTCAGCGTCGTCCTGGTCGCTCTCTTCTTCCTCCTCGGGCTCGCTCCCCTCGCCGCCTTCCTCTGCAGCGGCCCGCCTGAAGCGGCTGCAGAAGTCGTCCACCTGGTCGCGGACGGAGCTGGAGGCTTTCCACGCAGCGTCCCCCTCCAGTGGCTCGGTCACCGTGGCGAGGTCGAACCCGGGCTGGAGGTGGACGAGGTTGGAGAAGATGCGGTCCACCGCCACCGCCAGAAGCTGACGGCACTCCTCCTCGACCACGTCGCGGATCTCCGCGGTAGGGCCTTCGAGCGCTGTGAAGAGCTGCTCGAAGTACAGGAGATAGGTGGCAGCGTCGGCGTGGCCCTGAGCCGGAACGCTTGGCGCCTCCGCCCCCAGCTTCGCGGCGAGCTCACGACCCCGTCCCGTCAGGGACAGGAACATGCGCTCCCGCTGCTGCGACAGCACCTGCGCCGCCTGGATGCTCTCCGCCGCCTCCACTGCCTTCTCCACAGCAGGCCCCACCTGCCGGTTCATCTCCTCCATGTCCCCCATGAGGGAGGCAAGGTCCTGGGAGATGTCCTCTCTGGCCTTCTCAGCGGCGAGGCGGCGATCAGTCTCGCGCTTAACCTTGGCGGCGAGCTTGGCGTTCTCCTTCTCGAGCTTTTGGATCCGGGCGCCGCTCTCCCCCAGCCTCGCCTTGAAGCGGTCCTCCTGCTTGGAGAATTTATCCTTGTAGTCCTGGGAGACTGCGGCGCGGATCTTATTCTCCTTCTCCCGGAGCTCCTTGTTGAGCTCGTCCTTCCGCTCGGCAAGCCGCACGTTGGCTCGCTCCACATTCCCCTTGTGGGCGGCGACCTCGCGCTCGAGCTTGCTGAACGCCGAAGAAACGCTGTCTTCGCGGGCCTCAAGGGCAGTGCGCTGTCCTGACAGCTCCTGCTCCCTCAGCGCCAGCTGCTCGTCGCGCCGGCGTGCATCCTCCTCGCGCTCGCTCAAAGCGCGCCCGCGGGCCTCCAGGCTCGAGCGGAGTTCGTCGAGGGCGGTCCGCACCACCCCGGCATCCGCCAGGATTTTCTTCTCGAGCTCGAAGAGCTCGGCACGCTTCGCCGCCAGCGAATGCTCCACGGCTTCCCGCTCTGCCTTGGCCGCGGCGAGGTCCTTTGCAGCGGCTCGGCACTCAGCCCTCAGGGGCTGAAGGAGTTCCTCGGCTTCGCGCAAGGCCCCCTCGCGGACCTCGTCGGCAAAGCGCGCCGCCTCCTCGCGCTCCTCTTGCAGCGCCTGGTCGCTCTTGCGGCGGGCCTCTACGGCCGCGTGGAAGGCAGCCCAGGCGTCGGCGAGCTCGTCACGCTGGCGGGCGAGCGCCTGGTCTTCTGTGGCCAGGTAGGCCTCGAGCCCCTCCAGGGACTCCCGCACGAAGCGGAAGGCGACGTCGCGGCGTCCTCGGCCCCAGTCGAAGCGGCCCAGAGCGAGGCCCGGGGGTGGACCGCGCGGCTTAGAGGGTCCCGCACCCGCATCCGGCTCGCCGGCAGAAGTCCCCGCGTGGGCCTGGGGGCTCGGGGGCCGGTCCTCCGCCTCCGCACTCGGTCCCAGGCCTCCTGTGCTTCCCCCCTCGTGCGGCACTTCCCGGTCCGCATCCGGGGCAGGCGCGCGAGGCCCGGTCCTTGCTGCTTCCTCCTCCCCCGCGGTGTCCGGCGGCGGTGGAGGAGTATCCTCCCTGCGAGACTTGCGAGGGCTCGGCGCCGACTCGGCACCCACATTAGCCCCTGGCTGCGCTGGAGGGGTAGCTGCGCGGGGTGGAGTGGGTATCTTCTCCACCTGTTCCTCCACCCGCTCTTCCTCGGGTGGTGGCACAAATGTCTCCACCTGAGGCATCTCCTTCTGAGAGCCTGCGGTACCCGCCCCCTCAGGCCTCGAGGCCTCCGCCGCCGCGGTCTCGCTGGCCTCAACCTCCGGTGCAGCGTCGGGGGCGGCCCTCTTCACGTCCGCGGCTTTGCGAAGCCTGCGGCGCTTCACAGGATCAGGGCCGCTGAGGTAAAAAGAAAAAGATTGGTCAAGGAAGAAGAGCAAGCAAGCTGGGCTCAGAAAGGAAAGGAAAAGGCAAAAGAATCTCACCTGGTTTTCTTGGCGCGGGTGTCTACCCACGTCATGCCTGGCGAGCGCCATGAAGGCACAGCCCGCGCCCCCGCCTCGGGGGCCTCCTCGGCTTTCCTCTTGTGGGGAGCGCTCGGGGGCTCCCCGGCAGGCCTGTCATGGGCCGCCTTGGTCCTCGGCTCATGGCGCCCCGCCGCAGCCTCCTCGCTGTCGCCGGAGGAAAGCTCGTGGAACTCCCCTGCCGGGGGCACGACGCCGGAAGAGCTCCCCGCGCCCGCAGAGCTTCCTACACCGGCAGAGGGCTCCACCCTCGTCTCCGCGTCGCCCTGTTCCGAGTCAGATGCACTTGGCGACTCGGTAGTGTCCGCGGGCATGGGCTCCTCCTCCTCTTCATCCCCCGCCAAGCCTAGCGGGGTGAACGCGGGCGCCTGCGCCAGGGTGGCCCGGCGCTTGTCTGGGACTTCATACAGAGGCCGTATCGCCACGTGAATCCTCGCGGGCACCTCTGGGTTGACGAAGAGGCCTCCCATGATGGTCTCGACGACCGCGGGGCGGTGATCGCTCAGATGCAGCCGCAGCGGATCCGTAGGCCCTGTGTACGCCCACATCGGCTTCTTGTGCGCCTGCAGGGGGGCGATGCGACGCCTCACGAACTCCGCCGCCACCAGCTGGCCGGTCAGGCCATGCTCGCGAAGCGCCCTCAGGTGGCCCACGAGGTCGGCTATCGCATGCCCCTCCAAGGAACGCTTGCTCCAGTGGGTGTTCTTCACGGGCGGCGCCTCGGGGACCTCAAGGAGGGAGCTCTCCGAGGGAACGCGGATGAGGAACCACTTCTGCCTGAAGTCTTCCACCTTCTTCGACACCGCCGTCACGGGCTTGTCGCCGTTCCAGGCCATGGGGATGTAGACGTCTCCCATGCCGTCCGCGATGCGGAAGGATACGCAGCCCGTCCGCTCCTTCTTCGCAGTGTTCCGCAGTGCGTAGAAGCTTCGGAAGAGAGCGATGGAGGGCTTCACTCCCAAATAAGCCTCGCACAAGAAGGCGAAAATGGAGAGGACAAGGATGGCGTTGGGGTGGAGATGTAAAAGGTGGGCCTGGTAGAACTCGAGGACGGCCTCGAGGAAGGGAGAGTAGGGCGGCACCAGCCCAGCGAAAAGAGTGTGGAGGAAGATGGGGAAGTAGCCGACGGGGAAACGTCCGGTCCGCGCGGGCAGAATGGCACTGGCACCGTGCTCATTGTGCTTCCCGGCGACCAGGTGCTGAATCTTATCCAGCGCCGCCGCGGTGATGCGCGCCCCGA
Organism: Poa annua; assembly: GCA_026929855.1. NCBI lineage: Eukaryota > Viridiplantae > Streptophyta > Magnoliopsida > Poales > Poaceae > Poa > Poa annua. The sequence goes on from CM049436.1 coordinate 45,756,496, forward strand.
CCAGGGAGGGGCCGAACTCCGCCTCCCCCTGCGCGTCTTGGCGGGCCGAGGCCGCCGTCTTCTTGCCCTTGGATCCTCCCATCGTCGGAGAAGGACGGGAGCACGGAGGAAGAGAAGGAGGGGAAGATTTGCTGGAGACGGGAGTCTAGGAGGCGGAGAACCGATGGACGGGATGGACAAGACTGGACGGGGTAATGACTGCGGCTCGGACCAACGCGCAGCTTTAAACCCCGTCCGAGCAGTTACCGAGGCACGGTAGTGGTGAGCGTGGCGGACGTGGTGGCCCCCCCCCCCCCCACTACGCACGTTTCCGGCGGAGAAGCCGAGTCGCCGCAAGTCCACCTCCAGGTGACGCGTGTCCCACGACGCTTCGCCTGCAGTTTTGGGCCCACGACGCTTCGCCTAGTCCCAATGGGCCTCGACGTGCCCATCATGGGCCCGGGGGCTACTGTCGGCCCAGTGGATTCTAGGGTGTGCAGAGCCCATACTAGACGGACCGCGCACGCAACTGCATCTACGAAACGGCTAAGGACCAAGCAAACCGCTTGGGGAACCCCCCCGAGGCGGAAACCCCTGGAGGGGACCTGAGGCGCCGACAGAGGCTTGAAGGAGGCCCCCCCCCCCCCCCCGAGGGCGTCCCACTTGAGGGCTCTCTCCCTCTTAAGGGAGCCGGCCCGGCTCCTCCCCCTCGAGAGCCTCAGGCCCCTGAGGGGATACTTCACGGCCAAGGAAGCGCTTCAGAGCGCACATGGGCTCTGCTGCGGCCGCAGGGTGACGCGCGCGTCTGCGCGCACGACAGCAACAGCGTCACAGTTGCCGTTCCCGTGATAAAAGGGGTCAACAAAGCTCTGTGTCCCCTGCGCCGCCAACGAAGCTTTCCTCTTTGGTGATAACGCAGTTGGCCGGCACAACGCTCCAACGACGACGTCACTGTGGGCACTCCCCACGGTCTCTGCCGCGCCTGCGAGACGCTCTGCAAAGTCTGCAGCTTGTCGGCCACAGCGCGCCGCTTTAACACGGAAGAGCCGCGTCCAAGGACGGAGGAGACAGCTGCTCTGCCACGAAGGCAGGCTTTGCGACCATGGACCGAGTCCATGAACGAGCGAGCAGTAGTGCACCCCGCTCCGGCGCTGGTGGCCATGTGGGAACCCGTCCACTGCGCAGGCCGCAGGGATGAGGCCCGGGGCAACTATTTAAGGAGAAGGGGCACTTCCGTAGGGGGGGATCGAGGATTCGATCCCGAGCTCAATAGCGTCTTCCACCTCCGGACCCTCTCAAGGCCCAGAGGCTAGTTGTACTACAGTCACCACAGTGCAATCCAGACAAGCAGGAGTAGCGGTTTTACCTCACCTTGAGGGCCGTGAACCTGGGTAAGGGCCGGTGTCACTCTCTGTCGTGCAGTTCCGCTCCAAGCACCGCGAGCAACGTCGCGGCGTGCATCGAGGGTTGTTTGACCTCCGTGTTCAGTCCCCCTTCGAACCTCTCCCCGGGGCGAGACTACCCCTGTTACATGGGAGTTCATTCCTCGACATTTGGCGCGCCAGGTAGGGGGCTGAGGCGCGTCTTCAACCTCCGAACTCCGCGCCATGATGGACACCCGCGCGACGCGCGCCAACAGGCGCACCTCCGAGAGAGCTCACACCGAGCCCGGCACTGCCCCCACCCGCGGCCGCCGTGGTCGCCCCCGCACGACCGAGCGCGCTGGCACCGGCCCGCGCGTGGAAGAGCCGGAGAGCGAGGAGCACCGCGAAGGAGACCAGCGTGACGACGAGGACCTCTCCGAGCGTCGCGGGGACGCTGAGTCCTCGCACCCGTCCCGGCGCCAGAGCGTGTCCACGCGGGAGCATGAAGAGCCCGCCCCGCACACCGCGCTACTAATGGCTCAGGAGCTCCTCCGCTACCGGCCAAGTGCCGAAGCGCACGACCAGTGGCTGGACCGCCTCCACCACCTCGTCGACATCGCAACCACACGCCCTGCTCCGTCGCGCTCCATCGTGCCTTCCGGCCCTGCAGGGACGGCCGCACCAGGTGCGCCACCGCCGCCGCCGGGACCGCCCCCGGCCGCGGCACAGCGGGCTCCCTCCCATGCTTCCTCGCCGCACGACTGCCAAATCGTGCAGCGCACCGCACCTGACGCGCGTGTAGGCATGGAGCGACGTCGCGACCTCCAAAACCGCCTCGTCGAGGAGCTCGGTCAGGCGGGGCAGCAAAACCGCAGGGCCCTCCAGGGAGGAACGGCCACCTATGCCTCAGGCTGCATGGCCTTCACGCGCGCCCTGCGCCGTGTGGTCTGGCCACAGAAGTTCAGGCCAGCGCTCCCCAAGGGCTTCGACGGGTCCACCAACCCTCTCGAGTTCCTGCAGCTCTACACCACTTCCATCCAGGCTGCAGGGGGCGACGACCTGCTGCTTCTCGAGGGACTGCGCCGTCAGGCCGCCCTCAGGGCGGCAGGGTACCAGCAAGACCTGCGACGCTACCACAGCCGCCATGTGCGCTCACGCACCCTTGAAGCTGTTTTCTGGCGCCATTGCCAGGGAGACATTCAGACGTGTTCTTCATCTTGAAGGAGATATGCCCTAGAGGCACTTAATAAAGATAGTTTATTCATCATATCTCAATTGTTCATTATATGTTTTATACCATGCTATAACTGTATTAAGCGGAAACATTAATACGCGTGTGGTAGATAAACAACCAGGTCCCTAGTAGCCTCTATCTAACTAGTTCATTGGGCAATTGATGATCGAGGTTTCCCGATCATCTGACATTAATGTCAGTTGACAATGGAGTCATGTCATTGAGAGAATGACGTGATGGACATACCCAATATTTCTAGGACGTAGTCATTACGCCTTTGACCGTGAGATCAACTCTTATTGCTATTCGTGAAAGATACTTTGATTGCATCAAACGTCATGTCTTAATAGTATGACAATAAAGGTGTTTCTCTCGGGTATCGGAAGGGAGTATGTTGAGACGAGGGATCAAGAGCGGGATTTGCCAGTCCACATAGCAGGATAGATACTCTAGGGCCCACTCGGTGAGATTATGTCAAATAAGCTTGCAAGGGTGTGACTAGGTCACCAGGACATAATATCATGGACGAGTAGAAGATAGTGTTGTCGGTAACAAGATCAAGCTAGGTATGGGGATATCTATGAACGAGTCTCGGACACACTAAGTATCGCCATGGCAAAAGGTTTAAGACTCGACGTCCAGGTTCGAACGGAAAAGTTATTCGTTATCTCACAGGGATTAATTCTGGGTATCCAAGGTCCACGAATTAGTCATTGATCGGAGAGCTTGTCTCGATCATGTCTGGAGAGATCTCGAACCGCTAGGGTAACACACTTAAGGGGAGTCGACAAGTTTACCGGAAGAGAAATTAGAAGAGAGAGCACCGGGAGCGTCCCGGGAAAGATCCGATGGAGATCGGAGAGCGACGAAATAGTTTTCGGAGCTGGAATAAATTATATAATGTGTGTTTAATATTAATTAGTGTAATTAATAGTTAAATACATTTTTATTTAATTAATTTCGGATTTTTAAAGGCAGCCCACCTTAAATGGGCCTTCCATGGGAAAGAAGGCCCATAAGGGGGGGAATTCCCCCCTTGGTGCGGTTTTTGAAGGGGGCTGCCCTAGGTGGGCCAAAAGGGGCCCACCTAGGGCCGGCAGCCTCCCTTGGGGCGGGGCTGGTGTGGGAATAGTCCCACACCGCCCAGCCAGCAAGGCTGGCAGCCCCCCTCCTCCTTTATATAGAGGTGCACCCCTGGCCTTTGAAGATCAATCCAATCCCTCTCTCTTCTTCTCCTTGAAACACGTGATTCCCTTGTTGGAGTTGCGCCAAGGAGGAGTTCTCTCCACCATACTCACGCCGCCGTGCTGTTGGTCTTCCGGTCCCAGTCTTCCGCTGCTCGTCCCTGGATCGGAGCCCGGAAGTCGTCGTCTTCACCGTACGTGTTGAAGGGGTTCCGTAGCAGAAAACAATAATTTTTCTAACTAACGAATACCAAACATGCCAGGATCTATCTATCTAGTAATGCGGGAACGGTGGGCGGAACTGGTCACATACCTCTTGTAGACCAAATAGCGGGGATTACGCTCCCGCACAAGCGTTGCTGACGTAGACGCCGTAGCCACCCTCAAGGTCGCGAAGAACTTGGCGCGACGAAGTAGACGATGACGCAGCGATGTCGACGGCGTCGGGCGTCGGGCGCTGGGCGTCAGGCGCCGGGCGTCGAGCGCCGGGCGTCGGTCGTCGGGCGCCGGGCGTCGGGTGCCGGGCGTCGGTAGCTGGGCGTCGGCGGCGGCTGCTAGGGCGCCGGCGGCGGCTGGGCGTCGGTGGCGGCTAGACGTCGGCGGCAGGGCGCCGGCGTCTGGGCGTGACGATGTCGCCCGAGCACCTCAAATGTGGTGCCTCCGAGTACTCGCACACATACGGAGCTTAACGACAACCCCCGGTCACTCAGGTCTAGCCGAGATCGCAGGAGTAGAACAATTGGTGGAATCTCGCAGCGCAACAGGCGCCGCAAAATAACCTTGGTGGGAGAGAGAGAAAAGCGGGCGGAGAATTAACTCAGGCCGGCGTATACAACATTAATTGTATTTTTAGATTGTGTTTAAATCAATTAATATGCCCTTCTATATAAAGGGGGAAGGGGGTGTGCAAACACCTTGCCTCCCCCATGTGGGACTAAACAAAGGAACAAGGGTAGGGGGGGCCGGCCGGCCATGATGGTGCGTGGTGGCCATGGGCCCCACCGCCCCCACCATGGTGCGCCCCCACATGGGCCCAATTCGGCCCATTAAGGGCTGCCCCCTTTTTCTTTCCTTTTTAATTGATTTAATTAATATTAAATTAATATAAAATATAAATAATTCATAATTAATATATTTATACATTATTTAATATCACGTGACTCCGAAACAACTTCCGGACCACCCGAACTACCTTCGGTCATTCCCGGAACCCTTCCGATGCTGCCGGAACTTTTCCGGATTATTTCTCTCTCTCCTATATCCATATTTATTCCAATAATAAATCATACCAACGTTCTCCACGTGTCGCTAAGACCTTAAGTGTGTTACCCTACGGTTCGAGAACACTCCAGACATGGCCGAGACCCTTCGCTCGCCAATGACCGCCAGGGAGACCTGGACATCTGTAACGGTCCCTGTGCATTCTACGAATATCGTCGTTGAACCATAAACATGATATCTATTCCTTTTGTTTCTTCGATACTACCTTGTCCGAGACATGATCGTAAACATCCGATGTCCTGTTGTATCTCGTTACCGACAAAGGTTTATTAACTCGTCCGTGATATTACATCTCCATGACCTAGTCATTAGCTGCGCAGCTGTATAGATATAATCTCACCGAGTGGGCCCAGAGTATCTTCCTATCACGAGGATGAACAAATCCCGCTCTTGATCCATACGCCTCAACATACTCTTTCGAGATACACGAGGTACACCTTTATTGTCACACTAAATAAGATATGACGTTTGATGCACTCAGAGTAACCTACGGAGCAGCAATTGATATGATCTCACGGTCTGAGGAATAAGCTATCATATCACTTTCCTATTGCAAACGGCAAACACCGTGACACGATCCTGTTGCAATACTTTGGGTATGTCCATCACCTTATTCTACCAATAAGATGACCTCATTGTCAACCGACGCAATTGTCCATGACCGGGAATTCTCGATCAACTGTTGCCCAATGAACTAGTATATATAGAGGCTTACTAGGGACTCTGGTTTGTCTATGTATCACACGTGTATTAACAATTCCGATTAATACAGTTATAGCATGATACAAAAACATATTATAAACTTAATGGAATAATGCAATAAATACCACTTATTTATTTGCCTCTAGGGCATATTCCCTTCAGTCTCCCACTTGCACTAGAGTACAAATAAACCAGCTGCATTTTACTTAATCATACCACCTTATCCAATAAGCGTTCTATGATAATGCCTGCTCGTGGAAGAGTGTTACCACAACAATCTGTACCATACATAATTGTGTGTTCTTTGCGATTCACTGATATCAACCTAATTTGATATCATCCTGTTATCCTGATAACATATATGCACACATCGTAACTAAGTGAGACTTTCGTTTCCCAGCGCTTACTCTGATTCTGTTAACCAGACAATTGCTTTGCAAACGCACTCAGCTGTAATATGTACAATCTCGCGACATCTATATGCCTTTCATATCTATGTAGAGTTTCGACATTCCAATGTCAGTCTGGTGCCTAATGCTATTCTACTTCTAGTAAATTCCAAATTTACTTTGATAATTGTTCTTCTTCTAAGAACATGAGTCATACTTTATCGAGCATATAATATGGTTTCTATATGATGTCTGTTATCATGATATAAGAGACCAACATATCTAGCAACCACTATTATCGTGTACCAATTACACTAAATGTTTTGACTGGATTTCCAAGGACCTTTCCATTGGCTTTATTCCATTCTGACACTTCAGAATCCAATCTAAACAGCTCGACCTTCTATTTAAAATTCCTGTTCTATTCGAAATAGACACAACCTTTTAAATCTTTTCATAACTTCATCTTTAAATCTAATTCTACTGGTACTATCCATGATATGTCATTCACATACGTGGATCCTAGCTCCCACTCAAAATATGTCACTCACATATTAAATTGAGCAAACTAATTCAACACCTACTTAAAGGATTTAAACTCCCACTCAAAAATATGTCTCTCACATATTTGAGTAGACTAATTCTAAGCTCCCACTTAAATTAGCAAATCCACAATTTCTTTCGATATTTTGGTCAAACCAAAATCATTGATCATTTATCAATTCGAATTTTAATTCGACTCCCACTTAGATTCATAATTTCCTTCGATATTTTGGTCAAACCAAAATCATTGATCATTTATCAATTCGAATTACAATACGATCTGACAGTATTCTACCAATACTTATTCCACAGACTTTAAGCATGTCTACACTTATGTAGTCAACAACTTTGATTTTGTCCAAGACACTTCTTGACAAAATTTGCTTCTAGTCTTTCTTATAGTTACATTTCTTTCATATAACACTTTATATGATGATTAAATAACCTTATTCTCTTAATAAGATTCAGAGTAACATTTACTATTTTAATCCTTCTAAATGTAACTTGGATTTTAAGACTCATAGCCTTAATTCGTATTCTGATATTTCCTCAACTTTCTTTGTATTTACAAGGTGTATCATGTTCTGACAACATGATCTGAAATACTGAATATCAAACTGTGACCTGACAGTAAATATTCTTAAATCAACACCTCATATAAAAGCTTCTTGTTTGAAAACACTATGATCTCTTATCATCAATTTTTCAATTCCATTTGTAGAGATATTCTTCTCGGAACAAATTCCAATATTCTACTCTTATGGAAAACAAGGTCCAATACCTTATTTCAAGCTTCTACTTTTATTCCATTGACCTTAATTCGAGAAATCATATTTTCTCATGAATCACGCCGACAGCAATACAAATTTGCTTCTGTTGGTATTTGGAATAAAATCCCATCTAAATATGAGAATTCTACAAAGAACTATTCGTGTATATTCTGTATTATCATATAATAATCTATATCACGACACTTACTGTCGATCACACGAATCTCTGTTGAAAAATATCCTATTCCTAAAGTGGGTGACGACTACAATGCCAGAATATATTAAGAGATTCTAAAAGACCATACTTTATCTGAAATAGAGCATGATTATAATATATCACATATCACTATATCTGATATTATAATTTTGTGGAACAAACTTTCACAAGTCATTTTATGTTGAAACCATAAAAATAATGTCCCCTCTTTAATCGAATCATATGGATACAACTTCCATTAATTTTTCTTCTGAAAAATTCCTTTGATCTTATATCAAATTATTTTCAGACTCATGTTCCCTTAGGCGAATACATTTATTCACTTGGAATCATAGAAAATTCGAATTGATGATATTCACCACTAATTAATTTAATAATCATCTAATATGACTTTCAATTAATTTCCTTGTATATTGACACTTCAATATCTAATGAAACTTAATCAATTCGGCACATTTAACTTGGATAGATCGAAGTATCTATTTTTTCTTACATTGCCTTTGTGATTAAATTCGGCGGTGTTTGTTCTTGTAACAAAATCATTTAATCTTTGGACATTTGATTTTACTATTTCTGCTTTTATAAATGTATATCGCGTTATCATTCAAACAATGTAATTGAGATGTGATTGCATAAAACTTTACTCATAATATAAAACAACTGACTTGTTCTATTACATAAAACAACTGACTTGTTCTATTACATGTATGAATAACTTTGTCTTGTAACATTCAAGACATAAAACAAAATCACACTCTCACTATTACAAAAGGTCTTATCAAAAACCATTAATGATAACTATAATGATAACTTGAGGACGTGAACACCACTGGCCATCAACTCCTTTGCTTGCCATCACTTGTGCACCGTCACATCATATATCTTCTCATACTTGTGACAATCGGGTCCTGTTTCATAAACAGAACAAGTATCAAATGCTTTTCATCAAGTATCACACGAAGAATACATTTACAACTTTGTATATCAAATATACCTATAGCGTCGAAGATTTCTCCTTCGATAGGTTCAACCTTCACAGATCTGAACTGGCTTATGAACTGGAAGAAAGTCATCGTATCTCTTCTTATAGCATAGCCACGGACATGTTTCTCATAGCTGGGAGGTAAAGATGCCAACGCAGCAGCTATCGCACATGAATCCGCCATCCAGTAGTCATAGACATTTGTGAGTTTCAAGTAAATGTCATACATTTTCTCCAGATGAGTTTCCAAACAGGTATGTTCCTCCATCTGGAGTTAATGGAACTTCCTCAGCTGTTTGTATTGCTCATACTTAATCTCATCTATGAAATGCGCCTTGATCGAATCTATCATATCATAAGGTTCCATATGTTGAAACTGAACTTTCAACTCTGGTGCCAAGCTTATGACCATGATGCTTTGCACTTCTATGAAAATGTCACGACGCTGATGAAACTCTTCATCTTCTTCTTCACTAGCAGAATCATCTGGTTCATCTCCTAATCCCTCTTCTATGACATAGAGTATATTATTGTGCATGAGAGTTTCTCTTAGTTTATTGTACCAGTAGATGAAGTTTGACCCATCAGCCAACAATGACCGACTCCTAAGGAAGTGATCGAAGTAGAGCACCATCTACAGATATAATCGCAAAGATGGTAAGGCTAAGTTTATAATAATATGAGTTTCAGTTTATAATCAAATTATTTAAACAAACTCCACTAAGATTATTATCCCTTCAATAATTTTAGCGATTACACGACCCCAATCCACTATACCACCCCCGAACGTCACGGCCGGCAGCACAGCTTCAAAGGTGGACATCGAAATGTCGATCACAACAACTCTGTGACTCATGCTCGATCTTTCGACCATCCATGTTCCGAGGCCATGTCTGTACATGCTAGGCTCGCCAATTAAACCTCGATGTTCTTGCGCGTGCAACATGGCTTACACCCACTGTATGCGAACGACGAAATGTGTGACACCCGATCATCACGGCCTGCCTCATAACGTAGAACTTTCTTGGTGGTGCACAACGAGGGAGAACACAATTTTGGTATTTATTAGGGATCATCCTATTATAGCTATCGTCGTATATCTAATATATATATATAGCACTCAATAGGATATACACACAACAGCACACAATCAAATAATGTAATGAAGTGTGATATGACATGGTCGTGCGCCTGGACCTCCTTGGCGCCGTGCGCTTGGACCGGGCGTCCCGGCATGGCTCCGAGTCTACGGTGCCTCCTTTGCCTCCGACATTACGAATAATTCAAAACTTACCGTAACCATGTCATATTTAAATGCCTCTGCAAAACAAAGTTAGACGCCTCTATCTTTATCTAGTTTTGCAAGTTTTACGTGGCTTTATAGGCTTTCGCGAGAGAACCGTTCCCTACCTACGAACATGATGCCACAACGTCGATCCAATAATTGCATGTTTATGTATCCCTTTCGGGCCCTCCATTGAAAATTGTCGGAGAGTGACTCCCACGGAACAGGGGTAGTCACACCCTGAAGAGAGGTTCGAAGGGGGGACTGAACGCGGAGGTCGAACGACCCTCGAGAGGCACGACGACGGTGCTCGCCGGGCCTGGAGAGGGACAACCACGACAGAGAAGGACGCCGGCCCGTACCCAGGTTCGCGGCCCTCAGGAGGAGGTAACACCGCTACTCCTGCTTGTCTGTATTGCACTGTGTAGGTTACAGGACAATGAGTTTGCCGAGGGCTCTCTTGAGGCAGTTTGGTGCTTGGAGAGGGACACAATGGTCGTCTTCCTCCTCCAGCAGCAGGCTATCCTACGCGCTTGGCTAAAGTTCCCCGGGACTAGGAAGCAATCAGCCGATTGGAGATCAATCAGTCCGTCTCTATGGTGGAGCTCCTGCTCCTTTTATAGGCGCCCCGGGCTCCACTCTCGTGCTGGTGGGTTCCCACATGCCGGTGGCGCGAAGGAGCGGGAGTCCACCGCGGCTCATCCGTCCATGGACGCGGTCCATCCGTGCTAAAGTTGCGCGCCGTGGCCGACAGGCTGCAGACGGTGCAGAGCGGCTCGCAGGCGCGGCAGAGGTCGTGGTGGAGCCCACGATGACGATCTTCTTGGAGCGTTGCGCCGTCCAGCCGCTTTATCACCAAAGAGGAAAGTCCTGGCTGTCCTGGCGCAGGCGGCGCGGCTTTGTTGACCCCTTTATCATCAGAATGGCAACTGGGATGCTCGCGTCACCCTGCAGCTGCTGCAGGGGCCATGTGTGCCCTGCAGCGCTTGCTTAGCCGCGAAGTGTCTCCACAGGGCCGCGGTGGCCTGTGGAGAGGTTTCTTGCTGACCTCTCTCCAGGCGTGTTTTGCCTTGGGGAGTCTCTTGAAGCGCGGGGTCCTCTACAGGCCCTGACTTCCTCTTCAGGCCCTCAAGAGGATATGCCTCTCGAGGGTCTCTCCAAGCGGTAGCTTGGTCCTTAGTCGTTTTGTCGAATCTGTCGCGGGCGAGGCCTGTAGGGAGTGGGCTATGCACACCCCGGTCCTCACTGGGCCGACAGTAGCCCCCGGGCCCGCGATGGGCACGGCTGAGCCCATGACCGCAGCCGAAGTGTCGTGGGCCCAAAGTGTCCGGCCGGCCCGAGCCACACGTCACTCAGATGAGTAACGGCCGCGCACGATCTGGGGCGTGCGTCGTGGGGGGTCCCACCACGCCCCGGTAACTGCTCCTCGACGGGACATAAAGCCTTCGCGCCGGAGCAGGGAGCCGTTACTGCTCCCATTCTCTCTCGCAGAAGCCATCCGCCCCGAGCTCTCCGCTCCTGCTCTCCGGCGCGCTCTTCTCCTTTCTCCTCCAGTTTCTCCCCGCGCCGCGCTCACCTCTTCTCCGACGATGAGTCCGGCCAAGAACAAGGGCAAGGCGGCCGCGGGGTCTTCTTCGCAGGCGGCGCCTGCCGAGGTCGCGCATGGCGCGGCACTGCTAGGGGTGCGCGTCAACGACAAGGCCCTCTCCAAGGTCCGCTTCCTGGTGGCGGACCGGACAAACGAGCACGGCGCCACCGCGCTCAAGGCCGCGGCGCACGGGAAACGCCCGCGAGGGTTTTTCCCCGTCTTCCAGCACTGTGTTGCTGCGGGGCTGGTGCCGCCATTCTCTCCGTTCCTGGAGGCGGTGCTGGCCTTCTACCAGATCCAGCTGCTGCACCTCCACCCCAACTCCGTGCTCATCCTTGCCGTCTTCGCCTACCTCTGCGAGGCGTACTTGGGCCTGGAGCCCACGGTGGACCTCTTCCGGTGCTTCTACGCGCTCCGGAACACGGCGAAGAATGAGCGCTCTGGATGCGTCTCATTCCGCATCGTGGATGGCATGGGGAGTGTTTACATCCCCATGTCGTGGAGCGAGGGCAAGGCCATCACCTCGGTGACGAAGAAGGTGGACGACTTCCGCCAGCGGTGGTTCTTTGTCGGGGTGGAGCAGCCCTGCGCCTTCCTCGAGGTCCCTGACGCGCCGCCCGTGAAGAACTCGAACTGGGGCAAGGCCCCCTTCAGCGGCGCGCAGAACGCAATCTTGATGGGCCGCCTGAGCTACCTTCGGGAGGAGGGCCTCACGGGGCAGATCATCGTCGCGGACTTCGTGACGCACCGCATTGCTCCCCTCCAGGCGCACGCGACGCCCATGTGGATGTACTCCGGCCCCAGGACAAGATGCGGCTCCACCGCGAGGACAACAACAAGGACGCAGTCGACAACGTCATGTCCGCGCTCTTCATCAATCCGGTGGTGCCCGCCATGGATGAGCTCCCTATCACGCTCCGGCCTCTGCACCAGTACAACATGACCGAGCGCCTGGCCATTCTGGAGGGACTGCCCTCGTTCACCCCGTCGGGCCCGGCGGGGAAAGTGGTGCCTGTGCCGGTGGTGCAGGAGGCGGAGGGAGCAGAGACGCCCTCTGCCTCAGGAGCTGGGCAAGGCGAGGAGGAGGCTGCAGCAGGGGAGGAGTCATCTTCGAGGGCCGGGCCCTTTGCTGACGAGATTTGCGACATCTCGTCAGGCGATGATGACGACGCCTTCGTGGTGGTGCCCACGCGCCATGCGGAGGAGGAGGAGGCCGAGGAGGAGGCCTCTGACGAGGAGGCCTCGCTAGGGCGTCGCGAGCCCCGGTCCAAGGCGGCCAGCGACAGGCCAGGCGCGAGGCCCTCTGACGTCCCCTCCAAGAGGAAAGCCGAGGCGCCCCCGGAGGGGTCAGGTGCTAAGGCCAAGCCCTCCTGGCGCTCGCCAGGCTTGGCGTGGGTCGACACCGGCGCCAAGCAGTCCGGGTAAGCACCTCTAGCTATTAGTTACTTGATTCTTGTTCCTTTCTTCTTCACCCATCCCTGACGATCTTTCCCTGATGCTTGCCAGTGACCTTGTGCCTGCGAAACGCCGTAGGCTTCGCAAGGCAACAGAGGTGAAGGAAGCCACGGCTGAGGTCGTGGCTGAGGAGGCCGCGAGGCCTGTGGAGACGGCCTCCACAGGCCCAACCGAAGAGATGCCTCAAGCGGAGGCAGCTGGGCCTCTAGCGGGGACGGTAGCGCCTCAGGCGGAGGCAGCTGCGCCGCCCCACGAGCCGATGGTGGTGGAGGCGCAGGAGGAGCGGGTTGCTAGCCCTCCTCGCGCCCTTACCCCGCCTCGTGCGGCCACGCCACCGCGTGAGCCAACTCCGGCCCGCGAGGCTACTCCACCTCGCGCGACCACGCCTCCCGCGCAGCCAGAGGCCGGGACGGACCAGGGCCCGCCAAGCGCGGGCGCATATGCAGGGGGAGCGAGTCGCAGGCGATGACGCGCCAGGGCGGCGAAGGCGGCGAGGCCAGTTTGGGCGCCGCGCGGGACGGGGCGCGGCCTAGCCCCCGGGCACGCCCAGAGGCCCAGTTCTCCAGGCCTGGCGCAGGGGCGGAGACCTCCACACGCCGCGACCTGGTCCTTGGCGGCTGGGACTGGAGCAAGGGGCACCGCGAGGTCGCCTTCCGCCTCGTGCGGGAGTCCCTGGAGGGCTTGGAGGCGCACCTTGCCCTCGAGGACGCCCAGCTCACCCAGCAGCGCGACGAGCTTGCGGGGGCGTGGGCGTTTTTTCACGCCGCGGTCGAGGCCCGCCGCCAGGAGGATCTGGCCCTCCAGGCCGCACGCGAGGAGGCCGTCCGCTTCGCCAAGGAGGTCCGCGAGGGGGCCATCCGTGACGCTGACGAGCTCCTTGCCCCGCTCCAGGACGAGCGCAACGCGGCCGCCGATCTCCTCGCCGAGGTGAAGGCCGAGCGCGAAGCTATGGAGGGCTCGCTGGCGCAGAAACGTCGCGAGCTGGCCCAGCTGGAGTCCCAGCTCCTTTCCATCCATCAGGCCGCGCAGGAGACTCTGGAGGAGGACCGCAAGAGCCTTGCCGAGCGCGAGCGGCTGCTGGCCTCCAGGGAGAAGGACGTGCTGCAGCGCGATGAGCAGCGGCTCCAGGCGGAGGGTGAGCTCGCCACCAAGCGCGAAGAGCTTGAGGCGCGCGAGGGCGACCTGGCTCAAGCGCTCCAGAGGCATGACGAGAACGCCGTCGCCCAGCAGCAGGCCCTGGCGCGCTTCCAGGAGCGATTCGCCGAGAAGAAGAAGGAGGCGGAGGAAAACCTCGCGAAGCGCGAGAAGGAGTTCAGGGGGGCTACAGCCCAGGCGTATCGCGACAAGGCCCAGAAGCAGGAAGACCGCTTCAAGGCCAAGCATGCTGCTGATGCCAAGCGGATCGCGGAGCTCGAGAAGGCCAACTCGAAGCTAGAGGCCCGTCTCCAGTGCGCCAAGGAAGCCTATCGCCAGGCGGAGGACGGTCGCAGGGCAGCTGTCCTGGAACTGGACGCCCTTGTCAAGGACGTGGAGGGGCAGGCGGGCTCAGCGGCCGAGCAGGTGGCGAAGGCTGTGGACACCGCGCAGGCGGCTCGCGTGCTCACGAAGCAGCGGGAGCGTATGTTCCAGGCGCTGGTGGCCAGGGGCAACGAGCTCGCAGCTCAGCTTGGCGCGGAGGCGCCGCTCGCTGAGGTTCGCGGCCGTGGCGACGCTGCCATGTATCTGGTCTACTTCGACCAGCTCTTCACGGCCCTCGAGAGCCCCGTCGCCGATCTCCGCGAGGTGATCGAGGTCGAGAGCCGCCAGCTCCTAGGGGTGGTTGTTGACCGCATCTTCACCAACCTCCGGCTCCTCACGCCCGGCTTCGACCTCTCCACGGTGACCGAGGAGCGCACGGGCGAGGAGGTCTTGCGGGTCTCCAACTCCCTCCGCGAGCAGGTCGAGACCTTCTGCAATCGCTTCAAGCGCGCAGAGGTGGCTGCGGAGGACAGCGAGGAGGAGGCCGCCCTTGCCGAGGAGGAAGACGCTGAGGAGGAGGAGCATGCTGGCGCGGACTCCGCCTGAGCCCTTGATTCATTGCGCCTTTGAGCGCCTGTATCTGAAACAGTTTTATGTTTAGACACTATGCATTTTGGGCATGTAATATATTCCTTGCGTACTTGATGTTAACTTGTGTGCCCCTCGAGAGGCCCTTTCTGCCTTATTTTCATGTCTATGTTTTCTCTGCGTCGTTAGGACCCATCTCTTCGCGCTATGACTCCGCCACTGCGGTATGCTAGAGCAATGACTCAGCAAGGCCGGGGGGAGTTTAAGGCTTGGAGAGGTAAGAGCCCTGAGTAGCGATGCTCAAGTGCCCCCCTTAGACGTGCGAGTAGCCCATGAAGCACAAGGAGAATGAAATCGCTCGAGGGGCAAGCGTGCGCTTGGGGAGAAAAAAGCTCTCGAGTCACGAGTGTGGGACTTAGCTTCCCGAGGCTTTTGCCCTGTAGAGGTTTTTTAGCCTGGCGAGGAGGTCTTCTTCAAGGGTTTTGCCCTGCTGCCTCCTCAGGCTTGTAGAGACGCTTGTTCCCTATAGATGTTAAGAGGGGCAAACCCAAACGCTTGTGCACGGTACTAGGGACTAATGCGCGCTTATAGGTCCCCTCAGGCGTTCCTTGCGAGGAGAGAGAGTACCAAGGTCCTTTGTAGAGATGGCGTGTTTGTGGGAGCTTGCCCTCCAGCCAGAGCTCGGATCCGTGGGTTTTGCAGTGCTGCTGGTGTGTCATTTGAGGCACTGGCACCGTACTCAGCCCCCGCTCGCGAGGTGCGCATGTGGAGAGATATAAGTGCCCATTTTCAACAAAGAAAATAATGCTGGAATAAACTCACCACCGAAATATTACATAGCGGCGCCGTAGCGCATAGTTCACTTAGGAACGAAATTGTCTCATTATGCTTGGAGTTGCCAAGTTAATGTATTTGACCATGTCGAGGCATGGGGACCACCCATTAGTGGCAGAGACTCTCAACGGCCTGAGGCGGCTCGTTACATGGAGAGCTCGGAGGGTTGACCCTCGAGAGAAGCCTTTGGGGCTTGGAGGTTTAAGCCGTGAGCTTTTAACCTCTAGAGACAAAAAGTGCTTGGAGGTGGAGCCGTAAGCTGCCTCTTCAGCCAGATGTCTTGACGTGACAATGATCACGGGCGTGACAATGATCACGGGTAGAACTTGCGCAGGTGCGCGATGTTCCACGGGTTCTTGACGGGGATGCCGTCTTCGGTCTCGAGGCGTACTGCGCCAGGCCTGGCGATGTGGGAGACCCTGTAGGGGCCTTCCCACATCGGCGAGAGCTTGTGGAGGCCTTCCCTGGAGAGAATTCGCCTGAGGACGAGGTCGCCCGCCTCAAGGGTGCGTGAGCGCACATGGCGGCTGTGGTAGCGTCGCAGGTCTTGCTGGTACCCTGCCGCTCTGAGGGCGGCCTGACGGCGCAGTCCCTCGAGGAATAGCAGGTCGTCGTTGTGGAGGCCCTCTTGGATGTCCTCATTGAAGGCAAGGACCCGTGGTGATCCATGCTTGATTTCTGCGGGGAGGACTGCCTCAGCTCCGTAGACCAGGGCGAACGGCGTTTCGCCTGTAGGCCTTGAGGAAGTTGTGCGTATGGACCAGAGCACTGAAGGGAGCTCGTCGATCCAGCCCTTGCCGTGGCCCTTGAGGATGTTGAAGCTTCTGGTCTTGAGGCCCTTGAGGACTTCCGCGTTCGCTCGCTCGGCCTGACTGTTGCTGCGTGGGTGAGCTACCGAGGCGAAGCAGATCTTGACGCCGAGCTTGTCGCAGTAGGCTCGGAAGATGCCGCTGGTGAATTGCGAGCCATTGTCGGTGATGATGCGGTTGGGCACGCCGAAGCGGCAGACCAGGCTCCTGATGAATTTCACCGCGGCCCCAGCTGGTATGGTGCGCACTGGCTCAACTTCGGTCCACTTGGTGAACTTGTCGATGGCCATGAAGAGGAAGCGATAGCCCCCCTGCGACCTTGGGAAGGGGCCCAAGATGTCCAGCCCCAGACCGCAAACGGCCAGGAGAGCGGGATGGTTTGAAGCCCCAGCGCCGGCTGATGAATTTGCTTGGCGTGGAATTGGCAGGCGTCGCAGGTTTGCACAATGGCGACCGCATCTTGAAGCACTTGAGGCCAGTAGAAGCCGCCCCTGAAGACCTTGCCTGTGAGGGTGCGCGCACATGAGTGGTGGCCGCACTCCCCGCTGTGGATGTCCTTGATCAGCTCTCGGCCTTCCTCAGGAGGGACGCACTTGAGCGCGATACCATTTGGGCGCTTGCGGTAGAGGTTTCCCTCGAGGATGCAGTAGGATTTCGCTTGTCGAGCGATTCGCTCTGCGTCAGCATCTTCTTCAGGGAGGATTCCTTTCACCAAGTAGTCCTTGAGCTCATCAATCCAGCCTGAGGCCTGGTGGGTTGCCGTCAGCAACAGGCGCTCCCCTGTGCTGGGACCGCAATCGGGTGCCCCAGACTCAGGAGGCGGTGGGAGCGCTTCGTCTGCGCTTGCGGCTGTGGCCTCTCGAGGCTGCTTGATGGATGCCTTGGCGAGCCTCTCTTCAAAGACGCCGGCCTGCTGGGGTTGCCTTCGCGAGGCTCGCTTGGCGATGTCGTCGGCCTCTTGGTTTTCCTTCCTCGGGATGTGCATGAGCTCCATGCCCCTGAAGTGCTTCTCGAGCTTGCGGACCTCTTCAAGGTATGCGGCCATGTGGTCGTCTTTTGGCGTGTAGCTCTTGTTGGAGAAGTTGACGAGCAGCTGGGAGTCTCCCTTGACGAGCAGGTGCTTGACGCCTAGAGCGATGGCGGCCCTTAAGCCGGCGAGGAGGCCTTCGTATTCGGCGATGTTGTTGGAGATCTTGTCGATCGTGAAACACAGCTGGACAGCGTAGTATAGCTTGTCGCCCTTGGGCGAGGTTAGGACAACGCCTGCTCCGCCATTGCGGCACGCGAAGGCTCCGTCGAAGTGCATGGTCCAGTGGCTAGGCACTGTGCCTCCCGGGGGCTCGGCTTCTTCCTCGCGAGGCTCCTCAGGGCTTGGGTCAGTCCATTCGGCGACGAAGTCAGCCAACGCTCTTCCTTTTATGACCCTCGTGGTGTCGAAGCGCAAGTTGAATGGCTGCAGCTCGATATTCCATCCTGCGACACGATCAGTGGCGTTGGGGTTGCGCAGGATTTGCTCCAGGGGGAAAGCGATGACCACCGTGATGGGGTGGCCCTGGAAGTAGTGTCTCAACTTCCTGGAGGCGATGAGGAGCGCGACGAGGAGCTTCTGCTGCATTGGATACCTCTCGCGAGCGTCCCGCAGCACTGTGCTGACGAAGTAGACGGGGTGCTCGACGAGGGTTGCCTGAGGTGGCGCAGTGTCAGCCCTCTGTGGAGGCTCTTCAGGGCCCTTGTCGAGATCTGCTTGTGGAGGCGCCTCGACAGGGGTGGTGGGAGCAGACTCGACTTGAGGCGGTGGGCCTTGCAGTGGGTCTGTGGAGGCTGCTCCTTCGACGGGGTCTTTGTCGGGGGGTTCTGGGCTTGGAGTGGCAGTGCTCTTCTTGGGGAGGACAGGCTCTTCCCTCTCAACCACCAAGACGGCGCTTGCGGTCTGAGGGGTGGCTGAGAGGTACAGCTTCAGGTGCTCGCCTGCCCTGGGGGCCACCAAGACTGGAGGGCTGGCCAGATACTTTTTTAAGTCCTCGAAGGCTTTGTCCGCCTCAGGGGTCCACTTGAACGTGCCCGATCTCTTCATGATCTTGAAAAATGGCAGGGCTCTCTCGCCAAACTTAGAGATGAAACGACCAAGGCTGGCCATGCAGCCTGCTAAGCGATGCATGTCCTTGAGTCGGCGGGGAGGCTGCATTTCCTCTATGGCCTTGATCTTGTCAGGATTTGCCTCTATGCCACGGTGGGACACGAGGAATCCGAGGAGCTTGCCTGAAGGGACCCCGAAGACGCACTTGGCGGGGTTCAGCTTGATGTTCACCTTTCTCAGGCTGGCGAAGGTTTCCTCGAGATCCCTCAAGAGGGTGTCCCCCTCTCGAGACTTGACCACGATATCATCGACGTAGGCCTCAGCGTTTCTGCCCATCTGTGCCCCCAAGGCTATCCTCATGAGCCTCTGGAAAGTTGCTCCAGCGTTCTTCAGGCCGAAGGGCATGCATGTGTAGCAGTACACACCACAAGGGGTGAGGAATGCCGTCTTTTCCTCGTCCTCTTTAGCCATCTTGATCTGGTGATAACCAGAGAAGGCGTCCAGAAAACAGAGGAGGTCGCACCCAGCGGTGGAGTCCACGATCTGGTCTATTCTCGGCATAGGGTATGGGTCCTTGGGGCAGGCCTTGTTGACATCGGTGTAGTCGATGCAGAGTCGGCCTCCTCCAGCGGGTTTAGGAACAACCACGCCGTTGGAGAGCCAAGTGGGGTGCGCGACTTCGCGGACGACATTTGCCGCCTTGAGCTTCTCTACTTCCTTGACGATGAATGGTTGCTTCTCGGGGGCTTGCTTTCGTGCTTTTTGCCTGACGAGGCGTGCGTCTGGACACACGGCTAAGTGGTGCTCGATCACCTCCCTTGGTACACCGGACATATCTGACGGAGTCCACGCGAACATGTCAGAGTTTGCCCGAAGGAAGGCGACGAGCGCGCTTTCCTATTTGGGAGGCAGGGCAGCGCCTATGGTGACGCTAGCCCCCGAGCCTTCAGCCCCCGAGCTGGTGGTGTCCAGCGACACCTTCTTCGTGGCAGCTTGCTCCTGAGAGAACACTTGTTTCTTCTTCTTGGGCCTCTCGAGAGGCTCCATGTCCTCGTCAGCCGGGAAAGCCATGGCGGCTGCCTTGTAGGCGCTCTCGACAGCGCGCGTGGCGTCCAGGACATGACCATGGATGGCAATGGTGCCAGCGCTGCCGGGGATCTTGACCATGTTGTAGGCGTGGTGCGTGACGGCCATGAACTTCGCGAGGGCGGGGTAGCCGAGGATGGCGTTGTACGGCAAGCCGATGTGGGCGACATCGAAGTCGATCAGCTCCGTGCGATAGTTCTTCTGCGTGCCGAAGGTGACAGCCAGCCGGACCTGACCCAGGGGCTCGATCGAACCACTGGTGACGCCCGTGAATGGCCTGGAGGGCATAAGCCACTCGTAGGGCACTTGAAGCGTCTCGAAGGTCTCGACAGAGATGACATTCAGGCCCGCTCCCCCATCGATGAGCGTCTTGGAGACGGTGATGTTGTTGATGGTGGGGGAGCAGACCAGGGGGAGGGTTCCAACAGTCTTGGTCGACTTGGGGTGGTCCTTGGCGTCGAAGGCGATGGTGTACTGGGACCACTTGAGGGGTCTGGAGGTCTCGGTGCTCGGGAGCGCGGCGTTGAGCTCGCGGGCGAACTGCTTGAACTGATTGTTCGACTTGGGCGCCTGAGTCCCGCCGAGGATGCAGGCCATGGCTCCCCTTGGGGCCTGGTAGCCTCCATCTTCCTCGTCAGGGAGGTTGTTGTTCCTCACAGCGGCGTTGGCCTGAGTGCCTTGCGGCCTCTGGTAGCCGCCAGCGCGTCCGCCTCTGCTGTCGCGGCGGTAACCGCGACCTCTGCCGCGGCTCCCACTGGTTCTTCGCGCTCGCGCTCCCTGCTCAGCCTCTTGAGGTCGTGGCAGTTCTCGGTGGCATGGCCGCGCCTGTTGTGGTAGACGCAGAATGGGCGGTGGTCCACCTCTTTGTTCTCGCCGCGCTCGGGAGAACCCCTGCGGGAGCCCTTCGCGTCAGGCTCTGCCGCGAGGACTGCGGTGGCCTTACGCTTGGGCTCCTCCTTCTTCTTGTGGCTCTTGGACCCCTCGCCAGGGTCGTCCCCCCACGAGCTCATCTTGACGAAGAGGAGTCCCTCTTCAGCCTTGGCGCACTTATCCGCCAGATCGAACAGCTTCACCACAGAGGTGAGCTTGTCGTGGATGCCGAGCTTCTCGAGCATCCTGCGGTTCGTGACGCCCTCGCGGAAGGCAGCGATGACCTAGGTGTCGGGGATGTTCGGAATCTTGTTCCGCACCTGGCTGAAGCGCTGGATGTACTTGCGAAGAGTCTCATCCTTCTTCTGCACCACAGCGCGCAAGTCGTTGTGGGTGAGCGCGCGCTCGTACGTGCCCTTGAAGTTGGCGACGAACTGCTTGCAGAGCTCCTCCCAGGAGTCGATGGAGTCCTCAGGCAGGTTGAGGAGCCAGGACAGCGCGGAGTCCCTGAGGGCGTGGGAGAACCAGTTGGCCATGACCTTGTCGTCTCCCCCCGCAGCCTGGATGGAGGTGGTGTAGAGCTGCAGGAACTCGAGAGGGTTGGTGGACCCGTCGAAGCCCTTGGGGAGCGCTGGCCTGAACTTCTGCGGCCAGACCACGCGGCGCAGGGCGCGCGTGAAGGCCATGCAGCCAGTGGCGTAGGTGGCCGTTCCCCCCTGGAGGGCCCTGCGGTTTTGTTGCCCCGCTTGGCCGAGCTCCTCGACGAGGCGGTTTTGGAGGTCGCGGCGCCGCTCCATGCCCACACGCGCGTCAGGCGCGGTGCGCTGCACGATTTGACAGTCGTGCGGCGAGGAAGCATGGGAGGGAGCCCTCTGTGCCGCGGCCGGAGGTGGTCCTGGCGGCGGTGGAGGCGCACCTGGTGCGGCCGTCCCTGCGGGGCCGGAGTGGTGGACGATGGAGCGCGACGGAGCAGGGCGCGTGGTCGCGATGTCGACGAGGTGGTGGAGGCGGTCCAACCACTGGTCGTGTGCCTCGGCACTCGGCCGGTAGCGGAGGAGCTCCTGGGCCATGAGCAGCGCGGTGTGCGGGTTGGGCTCCTGGTGCTCCCGCGTGGACACGCTCTGGCGCCGGGACGGGTGCGAGGACTCAGCGTCCTCACGGCGCTCAGAGAGGTCCTCGTCGTCGCGCTGATCTCCGCCGCGGTGCTCCTCGCTCTCTGGTTCCTCCACACGCGGGCCGGTGCCAGCGCGCTCGGTCGCGGGGGGGCGACGACGGCGGCCACGGGTGGGAGCAGTGCCAGGCTCGGTGTGAGCTCTCTCAGAGGCACGCCGGTTGGCGCGCGTCGCGCGGGTGTCCGTCATGGCGCGGAGTTCGGAGGTCGAAGACGCGCCTCAGTCCCCTACCTGGCGCGCCAAATGTCGGAGAGTGACTCCCACGGAACAGGGGTAGTCACACCCTGAAGAGAGGTTCGAAGGGGGGACTGAACGCGGAGGTCGAACGACCCTCGAGAGGCACGACGACGGTGCTCGCCGGGCCTGGAGAGGGACAACCACGACAGAGAAGGACGCCGGCCCGTACCCAGGTTCGCGGCCCTCAGGAGGAGGTAACACCGCTACTCCTGCTTGTCTGTATTGCACTGTGTAGGTTACAGGACAATGAGTTTGCCGAGGGCTCTCTTGAGGCAGTTTGGTGCTTGGAGAGGGACACAATGGTCGTCTTCCTCCTCCAGCAGCAGGCTATCCTACGCGCTTGGCTAAAGTTCCCCGGGACTAGGAAGCAATCAGCCGATTGGAGATCAATCAGTCCGTCTCTATGGTGGAGCTCCTGCTCCTTTTATAGGCACCCCGGGCTCCACTCTCGTGCTGGTGGGTTCCCACATGCCGGTGGCGCGAAGGAGCGGGAGTCCACCGCGGCTCATCCGTCCATGGACACGGTCCATCCGTGCTAAACTTGCGCGCCGTGGCCGACAGGCTGCAGACGGTGCAGAGCGGCTCGCAGGCGCGGCAGAGGTCGTGGTGGAGCCCACGATGACGATCTTCTTGGAGCGTTCCGCCGTCCAGCCGCTTTATCACCAAAGAGGAAAGTCCTGGCTGTCCTGGCGCAGGCGGCGCGGCTTTGTTGACCCCTTTATCATCAGAATGGCAACTGGGATGCTCGCGTCACCCTGCAGCTGCTGCAGGGGCCATGTGCGCCCTGCAGCGCTTGCTTAGCCGCGAAGTGTCTCCACAGGGCCGCGGTGGCCTGTGGAGAGGTTTCCTGCTGACCTCTCTCCAGGCGTGTTTTGCCTTGGGGAGTCTCTTGAAGCGCGGGGTCCTCTACAGGCCCTGACTTCCTCTTCAGGCCCTCAAGAGGAGATGCCTCTCGAGGGTCTCTCCAAGCGGTAGCTTGGTCCTTAGTCGTTTTGTCGAATCTGTCGCGGGCGAGGCCTGTAGGGAGTGGGCTATGCACACCCCGGTCCTCACTGGGCCGACAAAAATGCAAAGTCAACTAAAGAGAGAGAAACAGACACCCGCCAGCCACATATACGGTACCAGCCGTATGTCAGTAGTGGAACCAGTCTCGCGTAAGCGTACGCGTAAAGTCGGTCCGGGCCGCTTCATCAACTCAATGCTGCCGACAGTGCAAGTGCACGCGAGAGGGTAGCAAATATAAGAAAGACGTCCTCGTATTCAACACGAGTTCTAACCGTACCAGCATACTACGCATAGATCGGCTCTGATACCACTGAAGGGGTTCCGTAGCAGAAAACAATAATTTTTCTAACTAACGAATACCAAACATGCCAGGATCTATCTATCTAGTAATGCGGGAACGGTGGGCGGAACTGGTCACATACCTCTTGTAGACCAAATAGCGGGGATTACGCTCCCGCACAAGCGTTGCTGACGTAGACGCCGTAGCCAACCTCAAGGTCGCGAAGAACTTGGCGCGACGAAGTAGACGATGACGCAGCGATGTCGACGGCGTCGGGCGTCGGGCGTCAGGCGCCGGGCGTCGGGCGCCGGGCGTCGGTCGTCGGGCGCCGGGCGTCGGGTGCCGGGCGTCGGTAGCTGGGCGTCGGCGGCGGCTGCTAGGGCGCCGGCGGCGGCTGGGCGTCGGTGGCGGCTAGACGTCGGCGGCAGGGCGCCGGCGTCTGGGCGTGACGATGTCGCCCGAGCACCTCAAATGTGGTGCCTCCGAGTACTCGCACACATACGGAGCTTAACGACAACCCCCGGTCACTCAGGTCTAGCCGAGATCGCAGGAGTAGAACAATTGGTGGAATCTCGCAGCGCAACAGGCGCCGCAAAATAACCTTGGTGGGAGAGAGAGAGAAAAGCGGGCGGAGAATTAACTCAGGCCGGCGTATACAACATTAATTGTATTTTTAGATTGTGTTTAAATCAATTAATATGCCCTTCTATATAAAGGGGGAAGGGGGTGTGCAAACACCTTGCCTCCCCCATGTGGGACTAAACAAAGGAACAAGGGGAGGGGGGGGCCGGCCGGCCATGATGGTGCGTGGTGGCCATGGGCCCCACCGCCCCCACCATGGTGCGCCCCCACATGGGCCCAATTCGGCCCATTAAGGGCTGCCCCCTTTTTCTTTCCTTTTTAATTGATTTAATTAATATTAAATTAATATAAAATATAAATAATTCATAATTAATATATTTATACATTATTTAATATCACGTGACTCCGAAACAACTTCCGGACCACTCGAACTACCTTCGGTCATTCCCGGAACCCTTCCGATGCTGCCGGAACTTTTCCGGATTATTTCTCTCTCTCCTATATCCATATTTATTCCAATAATAAATCATACCAACGTTCTCCACGTGTCGCTAAGACCTTAAGTGTGTTACCCTACGGTTCGAGAACACTCCAGACATGGCCGAGACCCTTCGCTCGCCAATGACCGCCAGGGAGACCTGGACATCTGTAACGGTCCCTGTGCATTCTACGAATATCGTCGTTGAACCATAAACATGATATCTATTCCTTTTGTTTCTTCGATACTACCTTGTCCGAGACATGATCGTAAACATCCGATGTCCTGTTGTATCTCGTTACCGACAAAGGTTTATTAACTCGTCCGTGATATTACATCTCCATGACCTAGTCATTAGCTGCGCAGCTGTATAGATATAATCTCACCGAGTGGGCCCAGAGTATCTTCCTATCACGAGGATGAACAAATCCCGCTCTTGATCCATACGCCTCAACATACTCTTTCGAGATACACGAGGTACACCTTTATTGTCACACTAAATAAGATATGACGTTTGATGCACTCAGAGTAACCTACGGAGCAGCAATTGATATGATCTCACGGTCTGAGGAATAAGCTATCATATCACTTTCCTATTGCAAACGGCAAACACCGTGACACGATCCTGTTGCAATACTTTGGGTATGTCCATCACCTTATTCTACCAATAAGATGACCTCATTGTCAACCGACGCAATTGTCCATGACCGGGAATTCTCGATCAACTGTTGCCCAATGAACTAGTATATATAGAGGCTTACTAGGGACTCTGGTTTGTCTATGTATCACACGTGTATTAACAATTCCGATTAATACAGTTATAGCATGATACAAAAACATATTATAAACTTAATGGAATAATGCAATAAATACCACTTATTTATTTGCCTCTAGGGCATATTCCCTTCACGTGTGTGAATCCCTGCGAGGTGCCACGCTAGTGGTGCTCGGAGGTCGTCTTCGTCGGCTTCATCGACAACGCTTGTGCGGGAGCGTAATCCCCGCGTTTCGGTCTACAAGGGTATGTATATCGATCTCCTCCGTATTACTATATCTGCATAGTATAGATCCTGGCTGTTTTAAGGTTATCGTTGTTAGAAAAATTTTGTTTTCTGCCTGCGATACCCTTCAGTGGTATCAGAGCCGATCTATGCGTAGATATAGCTGTACGGTTTTAGAACCCGTGTTTTTCACGGGGACATCGTTCTTTTATTTGCTACCCTCTCGCGTGCACTTGCATTGCCGGCGGCATTGAGTTGATGAAGCGGCCCGGACCGACTTTACGCGTACGCTTACGCGAGACTGGTTCCACAACTGACATACGGCCTGTACCGTATATGTGGCTGGCGGGTGTCTGTCTCTCTCTCATTAGTTGGCTTTGCATTTTCAATGGAGGGCCCAAGAGGGATAAATAAATATGCAATTATTTGATCGTTGTTGTGGTCATAGGTTCGTAGGTATGAACCGGTTCTATTTACGACAGCCCCAAGCCACGTAAAATATGCAAAAGATAAAGTAGAACGCGTCTAACTTTATTTTGCAGGGGCAATGTGATATGGTCAAGATAGGTTTATTAAAAAATTTATAAACTGTGGGCGCGAAGGAGACCATCGGCGCAAGGACCATGTCACGTCGCATTACATATTGATGTTTTGAGTGCATCTTATATTGTGTGTATATATATATATATATTATATATTAGTTACACGGCGGTGGTAATATAAGATGATCCCTCCAAAATACCATTAGTGTTCTCCCTTCAACGTGCACCACCAAGAAAGTTCTACGTTATGAGGCAGGCCGTGACGATCGGGTGTCATACATGTCGTCGTTCGCATACAGTGGGTGTAAGACATGTTTGCACAAGCGTATACGTTGAATGTTATTATGGCGAGCCTAGCATGTACAGACATGGCCTCGGAACACGGTGACCGAAAGGTTAAGCATGAGTCACAAAGTTGTTGTGATTGACATGTCGATGTCTACCTTTGAAGTTATGTTGCCGGCTCTGACGATGAGGGGTTGCATATTGGATGAGGATCGTGTAATCACTAAAACGATTAGAGGGATATTCGTTTTGAGTGGGAGTTCTGGTAGTTTTATTTTATTAAAATTTGAACCCTATTTTATAATGAACAAAGTCTTTATGTTTTGCAAAACCTTTGTAGATATTAACCAATGTAATAGCCTTTTTTAAAAATTAGGCGCAGTCCTGCGATTGAGAAACTTATAAGATTGGGTCCAAACTTCATAGTTTTATAGTTTAGCTTGAGGATACTCCTTGTTTAAACCATTAGCTTTTTGTGATACAATACCCGCTAGGAGATAAACCCGGAGAATCCGCTAACAAAAGGATAATTTGGATTATCAAGTTTTTGTGCGGATAATATCATCATAGTCCAGTGTATGCTATGATCTCTGCCATAGAGAATTAACGGTGGGTGCGAGTTGTTAGATCGCGAACATATGAGATGATCGCTAAACTCAGGATACACCTAAAGTTGGGTTGATGAAGTTTATCAGTACGTTGACTGTTTTTCTTCTCAACCAAGATGGAAGAGAATACACGCATTGAAGGAGCACGTGGCAGTCATACTTGATGACACTGGTCATACTCGATGACATTGGTCATACTTGATGACATTGAGACGCCTCGCTCAGCTCGATCACTGGATGACAGACAACGTTGCCAGATGCAAATGCTTTGTCATAGACTATGTCATGCAAGGGGAATCGTTCACCTTCGTGGTTCTTGATTGCGTTGGAAGAATCAAGAAGATGAAACAGATCGCCGGGAAGTCATCAATGATGATGGTGTATATATGATATACACGTTATGAATGTTTTACCTAAGAAAGTACTCGCAGTAGTGACTAAGTTTTTGATACTAGTCATGTTTTATGAAAACCAGATTTACTGCTTGAGTAGCTTGGAAGGATGAGGCGACAATGTGTGTTGATGATGGCAGACAAAATGTTGTGATGGCCATAGACACTCTCCCTCTAGATCTACCATTTGAATAAATTCTTTTATGATCGCCTGCTAGTATGATCGTTATAAGTGTGTCTTCTCTAGCAAGACAATTGTTCATATATGTTAGTGACAAAATCGTTGTCCTATATTTATGAAGTAATGATCATCAGCCGATTTGAATTTAGATGGTAGAAGCTCCCACATTCATAATATTAATGCCAAATGATACAAACTTAATAAAGACACCACATTCGTGTGGCACTACCGATTAAGTCATGTCAATGTTATAGTCAATGAACAAGCTCCATACGGATGGATCTACAAGTCATTAGATTTGATCTTTTGACGCTTGCAAGATAACTAAGACACCGTTTTTGGAAAGCGGTCATATAACTTATTGATAATCATGCATATAGATGTATGTGGATCAATGAAGTAATTAACGTGTAGTGGAGACCTTTATTTCGTAAACTTCACTGAACGTTTTGAGTATAACTTGTTGAGAATCATGCATATGGGTGTATGTGAATCAATGAAGTACTTTAACGTATAGTGGAAGTCTTTATTTCATAGACTTCATGAATATTCCGAGTAGATATATGGATATCCACTTAGGAAATGTTAATCTGGAAATTTTGATTCGATCAAACAAGTTCAGAATGAAGTAGGAAATAAATTTAACAAGAAAATCAAATTTATGCGATACAGATCGAGAAAATAAAGATTTGAGTTATAATGTTGCAATATCATTGGAAGACTTGTGAGAAGAGTTCCACAAATTACGTCGCATGGAACACCATAGTGTTATGGTATGTTAGGACGTCGTAATCGCACCCTATCGGATAGTGTGTGGTAAATAAATCTCTTATCGAATTATTGTGATCATTGGAGTCATATGGTAGAAACATAACATTCACGTTAGATAATAGGGAAACCATTTAAATCCATGGAGACAATACCATATGAGTGATGGCATAGCTTTTAGCCTAGATTGTCGTTTCAGCAATTTAGTGTTTCGATGTGATCAAACCTAAAATGGATAAATCTTTGTAGTGTACCGTACCTAAAGAATTAGTTGGGTACATGTCTCACGACATAGGCAAAAACGTTGCCGGAACATACCTTGCAAAAGAAATAGTTTCTTGTCCAAGGGTATAAGTGGGAAAGGAAGTAGAGCAAGACGAAGTTAATGAACTTTCTCTCCAGACATTAGAGTGGCGCATCGGAAAGTGTTTCCGGTGTTATGCTCCTCAACTGGAAAGAAGCTGATGATAAAGATCATGATGCTCTGAGCTCATACTAAGAACGTAGGCGTACGAGGTTGTGTTCCACACTGTGTGGTACGACAATCTTGTTATGAAGGTCATGTTAATGGAATATGACAGACCTACGAACTACGAAGAAGAGATGGTAGACCTAAGTCCGAGAAATGGCTATGAGTCATATATGATTCGAGATAAAATCCATGCACGATTACCAGGTAATGACTTGGGAGATCTTCTTGATGGCATCTAAGCTGTTAATAGAATATGGAATTTTATGAGAGAGTAGACACTGATAAGGAACGATTTGTCGTGAAACAGTTCCGACAGATTCAAAAGTTGACCACAATGAGATTTTGTCTCAAGTGGCGAAGCCTAAGTCTATTCGGGATCGTTTAGCAATTACTATAATTTCAAATTGAGAAATTGATAGATGGATAAGGAAACCATGTTTCTTAATGGTATCATTAAGAAAGAGTTGTAATTAGTACAATGAAATGGTTTGGTGATCCTGAGGATGCTAAACATGTATGCAAACTTCAGCTGTCCATTCATGGGCTGAAGCAAGCATATCGGAGCTGGAATCTTCACTTTGATGATGTGATCAGAGGATTTTGGAGTTGTCCAAAATAGTTGAAGAAACTTGCATTTGCAAAGAAGTGAGTGGGAGCTAAGTAGCTTTTCTTGATCTTATACGTGGAAGGCATATTTGAGTGGGAGCTAGGTGTCATTCATGATTTTATACGTAACGACATATTGAGAATGATACAGATCCTCTAGTAAGGTATAAAGGATTATTTAAGTGATTAAATTTTCTATGAATGAAGTTAGGAGTATTAGGCATCCGATCTATAATTGTATAGATCAAAGGGGCTTAATAACATTAGGTCGGAATATTTTTCTAAGTTAAGATTCTGAAGTGTTTCAGAATAGAACAAGCGAAGAAAAAGGTTCTTACTTGTATGACTAGGTAAAATATTAAGTTTATCTTGGCATTTTCAGTGATAGAAAATGATGTTCGACATTCTCTATGCCTCAGACATAGATTCTATCAGACTGAAAGCTCGACTTGGTGTGACCCAAGTTCTTGGTTGAAGAACGGGTTCTAGAGTGATCCTTATGTGGATCAATGAACAAACGTTAAGTATATTCTTTAGTGTCTGTGAGAACTAAAGATATGTTTTCTGGTAAAGGGTAAGAGTGGAAAGACAACTTGCCGTAAAACGGTTACGATGATGCAAGTTATGACACTGACCCATAAGACTAGAAATCTCATATAGGAGATGTCCTTTATTTTGAAGAAAGACATGGTTAGCTTGCGAAGTCGCATATGGATGCACTTCGCATAATCTACATAGGTATAGAAATATATGGCAACTTCAGAAGTAGCCAGTGTGATTGGACTGAACAGTTTCCGAGCATATGTGGTTCCCCTTAATAGATCTCTTAGACATTTAAGGCCCATGCTACGCGAAGGTTCGTGCCTCACTCCATCGACTAAGATATATTTCACCGTCATCGTAAGATACGGGATGATGTCAAACAAGGTGACATAGAAGTGTTGCAAAGCACATATAGGTCTCAATCTGTGAGATCTATGGACTGTATTCCTCTTCCACGAGACAAGCATGCACCAAGTTGCTATGGGTGTTGAGCTTTTACCAAGTTGTAAACTAGATTAAGTGTTACTCTAGTGCAAGTGGGAGACTGAAGGGAATATGCCCTAGAGGCACTTAATAAGTGTTACTCTAGTGCAAGTGGGAGACTGAACGGTTTCCCGATCATGTGACATGGTGTCAGTTGACAATGGAGTCATATCGTTGGTAGAACGATGTGATGGACATGCCCAATATTTGTAGGACGTAGTCATTACGCCTTTGACCGTGAGATCAACTCTTATTGCTATTCCTGAAAGATACTTTGATTGCATCAAACGTCATGTCTTAATAGTATGACAATAAAGGTGTTTCTCTCGGGTATCGGAAGGGAGTATGTTGAGACGAGGGATCAAGAGCGGGATTTGCCAGTCCACATAGCAGGATAGATACTCTAGGGCCCACTCGGTGAGATTATGTCAAATAAGCTTGCAAGCGTGTGACTAGGTCACCAGGACATAATATCATGGACGAGTAGAAGATAGTGTTGTCGGTAACGAGATCAAGCTAGGTATGGGGATATCTATGAACGAGTCTCGGACACACTAAGTATCGCCATGGCAAAAGATTTAAGACTCGACGTCCAGGTTCGAACGGAAAAGTTATTCGTTATCTCACAGGGATTAATTCTGGGTATCCAAGGTCCACGAATTAGTCATTGATCGGAGAGCTTGTCTCGATCATGTCTGGAGAGATCTCGAACCGCTAGGGTAACACACTTAAGGGGAGTCGACAAGTTTACCGGAAGAGAAATTAGAAGAGAGAGCACCGGGAGCGTCCCGGGAAAGATCCGATGGAGATCGGAGAGCGACAAAATAGTTTTCGGAGCTGGAATAAATTATATTATGTGTGTTTAATATTAATTAGTGTAATTAATAGTTAAATACATTTTTATTTAATTAATTTAGGATTTTTAAAGGCAGCCCACCTTAAATGGGCCTTCCATGGGAAAGAAGGCCCATAAGGGGGGGAATTCCCCCCTTGGTGCGGTTTTTGAAGGGGGCTGCCCTAGGTGGGCCAAAAGGGGCCCACCTAGGGCCGACAGCCTCCCTTGGGGCGGGGCTGGTGTGGGAATAGTCCCACACCGCCCAGCCAGCAAGGCTGGCAGCCCCCCTCATCCTTTATATAGAGGTGCACCCCTGGCCTTTGAAGATCAATCCAATCCCTCTCTCTTCTTCTCCTTGAAACACGTGATTCCCTTGTTGGAGTTGCGCCAAGGAGGAGTTCTCTCCACCATACGCACGCCGCCGTGCTGTTGGTCTTCCGGTCCCAGTCTTCCGCTGCTCGTCCCTGGATCGGAGCCCGGAAGTCGTCGTCTTCACCGTACGTGTGTGAATCCCTGCAAGGTGCCACGCTAGTGGTGCTCGGAGGTCGTCTTCGTCGGCTTCATCGACAACGCTTGTGCGGGAGCGTAATCCCCGCGTTTCGGTCTACAAGGGTATGTATATCGATCTCCTCCGTATTACTATATCTGCATAGTATAGATCCTGGCTGTTTTAAGGTTATCGTTGTTAGAAAATTTTTGTTTTCTGTCTGCGATACCCTTCAGGTCTTCCCAACACAAGTGGACAAGATGGGTTGCATTCAATATCCAAGACAATAAAATCAACGGGGACAAGGTTATTGTTAACCATAATAAGAACATCATTAACTCTCCCCAAAGGTTTCTTCATAGCATCATCAACAAGAAAAACATCCAAATAGCAATGTTCCAAAGGTGGCAAGTCAAACATATCATAGAGCTTTTTAGGCATAACAGAGATACTTGCACCAAGGTCACATAAAGCATTGCAATCAAATTCATTCACTTTTATTTTAATGATGGGCTCCCAACCATCTTCTAACTTCCTAGGGATAGAAGCTTCAAGTTTCAATTTCTCTTCCCTAGCTTTAATGAGAGCATTTGTAATATGAGTTGTAAATGCCATGTTCATGGCACTAGCATTAGGACTTGTGGCTAACTTTTGCAACAACTTAATAACTTCAGAGATATTACAATTATCAAAATCAAAATCATTATCATCAAAGCAAACCGAACCATTATCTCCTATGTTCTTAAAAATTTCAGCAGTTTTATCAAGAACAGTTTCAACTGTTTTAGGCAATTTTATTTTTTTGGAAGAAGTAGAGGAAACGTTGCCAACACCAATTATGTTACCATTAATAGTAGGAGGTTTACTAGCCTGTGAGGTAACTTTATTTTCAGTAGTAGTAATAGTATAAACTCTAGCAATATTATTCTTTTTAGCTAGTTCTTCTTCTCTTTCCCATTTAGCACGTAATTCAGCCATCATCCTAACATTATCATCAATTCGAACTTGGATGACATTAATTTTAGCAAAGGTCTTATTCTCTTTAGCATCATTAGGCATAACTTTAGATTTCAAAAGATCAACATCAAGAGCAAGACTATCAACTTTAGAAGCAAGAGTATCAATTTTACCAAGTGATACGTCTCAAACGTATCTATAATTTCTTATGTTCCATGCTTATATTATACCAATTGCTACATGTTTTATATACACTTTGCATTGTTTTATGCATTTTCTAGGACTAACCTATTAACAAGATGCCATAGTGTCAGTTCCCTATTTTCTGCTGTTTTTTGTTTCAGAAAACCACTTAAGGAAATATTCACGGAATTTGAAGAAATTAATACCAAAGTCCCTATTTTTCACGGGAGGTTCCAGAACACCGAAGAGGAGACGGAGGAGGGGACCGAGCCGCCCTCATCAGGTGCTGGCGCGGGTCCCACCCCTGCCGCGCCAGCACATGAGGACGTGGCCTCGGCCCTCCACCGCCTTCGCCCTTTCGCCTACTTAAAGCCCCCGACAATACAAGACCTAATACCCGAACACTTTTCCACGAAACATTACGGAGCCGCCGCCGTCGTCAACCCTAGTTCGGGAGGGTTCAGAAGCTCTTCCCGGCACCTTGCCAGAGAGGGGAATCATCAACGGAGGGCTCTACATCACCATGCCCGCCTCCGGACTGATGTGTGAGTAGTTCATCCTTGGATTACGGGTGCATAGCAGTAGCTAGATGGTTGTCTTCTCCTATTGTGCCATCATGTTTAGATCTTGTGAGCTGCCTATCATGATCAAGATCATCTTTATGTAATGCTACATGTTGTGTTTACTGGGATCCGATGGATATTGAATACTATGTCATTTGCTTCATAATATATCATGTTGTGTGTTGTTTATGATCTTGCATGCTCTCCGTTGCTAGTAGATGCTCTGGCCAAGTAGATGCTTGTGACTCAAAGAGGGGGTATTTATGCTCGATAGTGGGTTCATGTCTCTATTTAATCTGGGGTAGTGACAGCAAGCTCTAAGATTGTAGATGTACTGTTGCTACTAGGGATAAAACAGTAGTACTTTGTCTAAGGATAATGTTATTACTTACATTACACATTTTGCCTAATGCAATAATCTGTTGCTTGCAACTTAATACTGAAAGGGGTGCGGACGCTAACCGGAAGGTGGATTATTAGTCATACATGCGGTTGGAACGGTCTATGTATATTGTTGTAATGCCCAAATGAATCTCACACTAGACATCATGACATTAGTATATGCATCATCATGCAGCTCTTTATTCTGTCAATTGCCCAGCTGTAATTTGTTTACCCACATGTATGCTATTATTATTATTTATGGAGAGACACCACTAGTGAATTGTGGACCCCGGTCATTTTCTTTAAACTGATAATACAACCAACTGCAAACTGTTACTTTCATTCTCTGCAAACATCATCCTCCACACACACGTTTAATCCTTTGTTACAGCAAGCTAGTGAGATTGACAACCTCACTGTTTCGTTGGGGCAAATTAGTTTGATTGTGTTGTGCAGGTTCCACCTCCCTCTACACGCCAACAAGCTGTTTTCTGGCGCCATTGCCAGGGAGACATTCAGACGTGTTCTTCATCTTGAAGGAGATATGCCCTAGAGGCACTTAATAAAGATAGTTTATTCATCATATCTCAATTGTTCATTATATGTTTTATACCATGCTATAACTGTATTAAGCGGAAACATTAATACGCGTGTGGTAGATAAACAACCAGGTCCCTAGTAGCCTCTATCTAACTAGTTCATTGGGCAATTGATGATCGAGGTTTCCCGATCATGTGACATTGATGTCAGTTGACAATGGAGTCATGTCATT
The DNA here is from genome assembly GCA_026929855.1 of Poa annua. Taxonomy (NCBI): domain Eukaryota; kingdom Viridiplantae; phylum Streptophyta; class Magnoliopsida; order Poales; family Poaceae; genus Poa; species Poa annua. The sequence continues at coordinate 45,791,007 of CM049436.1, forward strand.
GGGAGAATGACGTGATGGACATACCCAATATTTGTAGGACGTAGTCATTACGACTTTGACCGTGAGATCAACTCTTATTGCTATTCCTGAAAGATACTTTGATTGCATCAAACGTCATATCTTAACAGTGTGACAATAAAGGTGTCCCTCTCGGGTATCGGAAGGGAGTATGTTGAGACGAGGGATCAAGAGCGGGATTTGCCAGTCCGCATAGCAGGATAGATACTTTAGGGCCCACTCGGTGAGATTATGTCAAATGAGCTTGCAAGCATGTGACTAGGTCACAGGGACATAATATCATGGACGAGTAGAAGATAGTGTTGTCGGTAACGAGACCAGGCTAGGTATCATGATATCTATGGAAGAGTCTCGGACACACTAAGTATCGCCATGGCAAAAGGTTTAAGACTCGACGTCTAGGTTCGAACGACAAAGTTATTCGTTATCTCACAGGGATTAATTCTGGGTATCCAAGGTCCACGAATTAGTCATTGATCGGAGAGCGCGTCTTGATCATGTCTGGCGAGATCTCGAACCGCTAGGGTAACACACTTAAGGGGAGTCGACAAGTTTACCGGAAAAGAGAAAGCACCGGAAAAGTTCCGGAAGAGAATCCGAAGTCGTATCGGAGAACCGAAGATAGTTCGGAGAGTTTCGGAAAAGTTCCGGAAGAGAGAAAATTGTTTATATATCTTAAATTAATGTTAATTAGTGAATTAATATTATTTTAATGAATTTATAATGATTAAATTCGTATTTAAACATGCAGCCCACTAAATGGGCCTTCCCCGGAGGGGAGAAGGCCCATATGGGAGCCGAACTTCCTCCCAAGGGCCAAACCCACCAAGGGGTGCCGAATGGGCCCTAGGGGCCCATAGGGAGCCGGTCTCCCTCCCCCTTGTTGGTGCGGTTTGGGGTTTAGTCCCACCTTGCCAATTTAGCAAGGTGGGGTGCCCCCTTTCTCCTATATATAGTGGGGGAGAGAGCCCCTCTCAACAACCAATCTCTCTCTTCTTCTCCTTGAAAACGTGATTCCTCCATTGGAGTTGCGCCAAGGTGAAGTTCTCTCCACCATACGCACACCGCCATGCTGCTGGTCTTCCGGTCCAAGTCTTCCGCTGCACGTCCCTGGATCGGAGCCCGGAGGTCGTCCTCTTCACCGTACGTGTGTGGATCCCTGCGAGGTGCCACGCTAGTGGTGCTCGGAGGTCTTCTTCCTCTACACGACCTCGAGGTCGTCTTCGTCGGCTTCACCGACAACGCTTGTGCGGGAGCGTAATCCCCGCGTTTCGGTCTACAAGGGTATGTATATCGATCTCCTCCGTATTACTATATCTGCATAGTATAGATCCTGGCTAGTTTAAGGTTATCGTTGTTAGAAAATTTGTTGTTTTCTGCCTGCGATCCCCTTCACATCTCCTACTGGTTCGATAACCTTGGTTTCATAACTGAGGGAAGACTTGCTGCTGCACTCATCATACCTTCCTCTTGGGGTTTCCCAACAACACCACCGTGTGCATCAAGCTGTTTTCTGGCGCCGCTGCCGGGGAGCTGAAGCACATCTGCAAGGGGAGTCTCTCACTTCCCAATCTCTTTACTTTATTTTTGTATTGCTTAGTTAAATTTTATTTCCTTTTTAGTTTGCTATTAAATATAAAAAACACAAAAAAAATAGTTACTTGCATTTTATTTACTTTGTTATTATCTTGTTTGCTTCTTATTATCAAAAACACAAAAAAAAATAGTTACTTGCATTAATATTTATATTTCGGTTTGCTTTTAAATTTTGCTAAAATGACTACTGCTGAGAATACCAAGTTGTGTGACTTTACTAGCACCAACAATAATGATTTTATATGCACACCTATTGCTCCACCTGCTTCCAAAGCAGAATTCTTTGAAATTAAACCTGCTTTGTTAAATCTTGTCATGAAAGAGCAATTTTCTGGTGTTAGTTCTGATGATGCTGCTGCCCATCTAAATAATTTTGTTGAACTTTGTGAAATGCAAAAATATAAGGATATAGATGGTGACATTATAAAACTGAAATTATTTCCTTTCTCCTTGAGAGGAAGAGCCAAAGAATGGTTACTTTCATTACCTAGGAATAGTATTGATTCTTGGATTAAATGTAAAGATGCTTTTATTGGAAAATACTATCCTCCTGCTAAGATCATTTCCCTAAGGAGCTGCATTATGAACTTTAAGCAATTTGATAATGAACATGTTGCTCAAGCTTGGGAAAGAATGAAATCTTTGGTTAAAAATTGCCCAACCCATGGTCTGACTGCTTGGATGATCATCCAAACCTTCTATGCAGTACTAATTTTTTTTTCAAGAAATTTATTGGATTCGGTTGCTGGAGGTACTTTTATGTCCATCACTTTGGGGGCTGCAACAAAACTTCTGGACAATATGATGGTTAATTATTCTGAGTGGCATACTGAAAGGACTCCTCAAGGTAAGAAGGTACATTCTGTTGAAGAAACCTCCTCTTTGAGTGAAAAGATTGAAATGATCATGTCTATGCTTGTGAATGGTAAATCTCATATGGATCATAATAATGTTCCCTTAGCTTCTTTCGTTGCACAAGAAGAGCATGTTGATGTGAACTTCATTAAAAATAATAATTTTAACAACAATGCCTGTAGGAACAATTATGGCAATAACAACTATAAGCCCTATCCTCCTAATAATGGTAATTCTTATAGCAATAATAGGAATACCTCCTCTGAACTTGAAACCATGTTAAAAGATTTTATCACTACACAAACTTCCTTTAATACAACTGTTGAGGAAAAGCTTGGGAAAATTGATATTCTTGCCTCTAAAGTTGATAGTCTTGTTATTGTGTTGATCTTTTAAAATCTAAAGTCATGCCTAATGATACTAATGAGAGTAAGACCCTTGCTAAAATTAATGCTGTCCAAGTTCGAATTGATGAAAATGTTAGGATGATGGCTGAATTGCGTGCTAGATGGGAAAGAGAGGAAGAATTAGCTAAAGATGATAATATTGTTAGAGTTTGCACCATTACTACTACTGAAAATAATGTTATCCCACATGCTAGTAAACCTCCTACTATTAATGGTAACATAATTGGTGTTGGCAATGTTTCTTCTACTACTTCCAGAAAATTAAAATTGCCTAAAACTGCTGAAACTGCTCTTGATAAAAGTGCTGAAATTTTTAAGAACATAGAAGATAATGGTTCGGTTTGCTTTGATGATAATGATTTTGATTTTGATAATTGTAACATCTCTGAAGTTATTAAGTTCTTGCAAAAGCTAGCCACAAGTCCTAATGCTAGTACTTTAAATATGGCTTTTACTACACATATTACAAATGCTCTCATTAAAGCTAGGGAAGAGAAATTAAAACTTGAAGCTTCCATCCCTAGGAAGTTAGAAGATGGTTGGGAGCCCATCATTAAGATAAAAGTGAATGAATTTGATTGCAATGCTTTGTGTGATCTTGGTGCAAGTATTTCTGTTATGCCTAAAAAACTTTATGATATGTTTGACTTACCACCTTTGGAACATTGCTATTTGGATGTTTTTCTTGCTGATAATGCTTTGAAGAAACCTTTGGGGAGAGTTAATGATGTTCATGTCATGGTTAATAATAACCTTGTCCCGTTGATTTTATTGTCTTGGATATTGAGTGCAACCCCTCTTGTCCTATTGTTTTGGGAAGACCTTTCCTCCGCACGGTTGGTGCTATTATTGATATGAAAAAAGGAAATATAAGGTACCACTTCCCACTCAAAAAAGGTATGGAACACTTACCTAGGAAGAAGATGAAGCTACCTTTTGATTCTATTATTCGTACAAACTATAATGTTGATGCTTCTTCTCTTTGAAACACTTGAGTTTTGCTTTCTGTGCCTAGCTCAAAGGCGTTAAAGAAAAGCGCTTATGGGAGACAACCCACTTTTTATTTCTGTTATTTTATTTTCTTAAGTCAAGGAACATGCTTACCTCTGTAGCAATTCCTTTGTATCTTTACTTTATTGCATAGTTGTGTCAAGTTAAGTCTCTAATAGAAAGTTGATACTAGATTTGGATTCCTGCGCAAGAACAGTTTTTCTGCTGTCCATCATTAAATTCATAACTCTTCGCAAAAAAATCAAAATGACCTGGGATTTTTTGTGCGTGATCCTCAGATATGTATGCAACTTTCATTAGTTTTGAGTTTTCTGATTTGAGCAAGTTAAGTGCCTCGATTTTTTTTGTCTTTACGGACTATTCTGTTTTTGACAGATTCTGCCATTTATTTTGCATTGGTTCTTTTGCTGTTTTTGAATGGATCTTTATGTTCCATAAAATTTCAGTGGCTGTAGCTAATGTCCAGTACCATGATAATGATTGTCTCCATAGAGAATATGAGAATTTTTGATTATGCACTAACCCTCTAATGAAGTTTACTTTAAGTTTGCTGTGGAGTAAGTTTACAAGGATCAAGAGAGAGGATGATATGATATGATCAAGAAGTTGAAAGAGCCTAAGCTTGGGGATGCCCCCGTGGGTCACCCAAGCATATTTCAAGAAGACTCAAGCATCAAAGCTTGGGGATGCCCAAGGCATCCCCTTCTTCATCAACAACTTATCAGGTTATCTCTAGTGAAACTATATTTTAATTCCACCACATCTTATGTGCTTTACTTGGAGCGTCTGTTTGTTTTTATTTTTGCTTTTGTTATTTTTGTTTTCTGAATAAAATGGATCCTAGCATTCTTGTGTGGGAGAGAGACACGTTCCGCTTTTTCTTATGAATACTCCTATTCTTCACTTATACTTGTTGAGTATTCTTCTATGTTACTGCAATGCTTTCAGCTCTTGTTTTTCATGCATCTCTTGTTAGAGCTGTTAGTTTTCTTATGTTATACTCTCACATCTCATTGTTAAATACTTGGAGAGTTTATGTTTTAAATAAGTTGATTGGTGTTTGGTTAAGAACAGAAAATGTTAAGTGTAGTAGATGGTATAACTAAATGATACATAATCTTGTAGATCATTAAATTGTGTCACTTGAATCATTGATGTTGTTTTGAGATATTAATATGCTTAATGGTAAACATGATGGTTTAGTAAAGTGGAATTATTAATGGTTGGTCTAGAAAACTTGGAGCTGTGCCATACTAAAATATCCAGTTGATAGCATAATGGTATATGACTTCTAATGTTAAAAACAACCGTAATAACTTTGTGTTATGCGCTACGGTCGGGGTCCCAACAGTGACTTGTTCATTTGCCACAGTCCCTCAAGGAGTGATTTTCATTATGCCTTGTAAGATCATATTTCTAGTTGGAATGTTTTTGGTTGTGAGTTCTAAAGCTGCGGTTTTCATGGCACTTCCACCACCATATTTGCTAGCCTCTTCGGTACTTTGCATTGCCCTTTCTCACATTGAGAGTTGGTGCCTACTTCGCGGGTACATCCAAAACTCGTGGGAGATCTTCATCATGTTCTCCTACACATAAGCAAAATATCTTACTCAAAACATCCACCATACCTACCTACTACAGCATTTCCATAACTGTTACGAGATATATTGCCATGCAACTTTCATCTTACATTACATGAATTGTTGTCATTTATCATTTATATATTGCTCTGCATGATTCTATATAGCTGATGTGTGGTTTTACCCATGTTACGCTAGATCATCGCATATCCTGCTACACTGGCAGAGGCACCGTTTCATACACCATGTTTTATCCCTTATGAGATCCTTGTATCAAAAGTGTGTTGCCATATTAGAATGTTTGCACCTAAAAGTGAAAAGAGCCATGGAGGCCATCGAAAAGAGAAATAGAAAAATACAAAAAAATGGAAAAAAAAGAAAAAAAAGAAATAATAAAAAGGGGGCAACATTACTACTCTTTATCCACATTTGTGCTCATGTTATAGCACCTGTAATATTCATAGTCATCATTTGTGCTCATGTTTAGCACCTTTACTCCATATGAGAGAGTTTTCATGTCTTACTTGCATAACTATGTGGGGAACTTTACATTATAGAACTTGGCTTGTATATTCCAATGATGAGCCTCCTCAAAAGTGGTCTAGGTCTTCATGAGCAAGCAAGTTAGATGCACCACCACTAGTTCCATTGGAGAGCTTTCATACACTTATATCTCTATGTGCATCCGTTGTGTGGCAATCACTACTCCTTGCATAGCTTCGATTGTAAGACTTTCTCTTGTCTAATGATCACTTTCAGCTTTGTGAGACTTTCTTCCGTTGGCCTTCCAAACCCCCATTATTATTCTTATAGCCACAACATCCTGGTGCCAGTAACCAACGCTGAACACTTGCTTGTTTTTGAGTGAACAAATAGAGAGATGATCTTCTACGTGCATATTGTTATTGCTCGACTTGATCCTTTCACAAAGTTGTCATGAGTGTTTGGTTCATTAGATGATTATATTGTTATTCTTGAATCTTAAATCATCTTTAATATCTACTTTGCACGGTTGATTGTTCTCTAGTACTCATTCATTGAAAGTTTTACTTTATTCTTCCTACTTGTTTATTCATTACTCATTTGATATCAATATAAACTACAGCTTTTATTCATTTGATCTCAGTTTACATGCATTACATTATTATATGATCAAGATTGTGTGAAAGCATGTCACTTCAGAAATTATTCTTGTTATCGTTTTACCTACTGGAGGACGAGTAGAACTAAGCTTGTGGATGCTTGATACGTCTCAAACGTATCTATAATTTCTTATGTTCCATGCTTATATTATATCAATTGCTACATGTTTTATATACACTTTGCATTGTTTTATGCATTTTCTAGGACTAACCTATTAACAAGATGCCACGGTGCCAGTTTCCTGTTTTCTGCTGTTTTTGGTTTCAGAAAACCACTTAAGGAAATATTCTCGGAATTGGACGAAATTAATACCAAAGTCCCTATTTTTCATTGGAGGTTCCAGAACACCGAAGAGGAGACGGAGGAGGGGACCGAGCCACCCTCATCAGGTGCTGGCGCGGGTCCCACCCCTGCCGCGCCAGCACATGAGGATGTGGCATCGACCCTCCACCGCCTTCGCCCTTTCGCCTAGAAATACCCCCCGACAATACAAGACCTAATACCCGAACACTTTTCCACGAAACATTACGGAGTCGCTGCCGTCGTCAACCCTAGTTCGGGAGGGTTCAGAATCTCTTCCCGGCACCCTGCCGGAGAGGGGAATCATCACCGGAGGACTCTACATCACCATGCCCGCCTCCGGACTGATGCGTAATCCTTGGACTATGGGTGCATAGCAGTAGCTAGATGGTTGTCTTCTCCTATTGTGCCATCATGTTTAGATCTTGTGAGCTGCCTATCATGATCAAGATCATCTTTATGTAATGCTACATGTTGTGTTTACTGGGATCCGATGGATATTGAATACTATGTCATTTGCTTCATAATATATCATGTTGTGTGTTGTTTATGATCTTGCATGCTCTCCATTGTGTAGATGCTCTGGCCAAGTAGATGCTTCTGACTCAAAGAGGGGGTATTTATGCTCGATAGTGGGTTCATGTCTCTATTTAATCTGGGGTAGTGACAGCAAGCTCTAAGATTGTAGATGTACTGTTGCTACTAGGGATAAAACAGTAGTACTTTGTCTAAGGATAATGTTATTACTTACATTACACACTTTGCCTAATGCAATAATCTGTTGCTTGCAACTTAATACTGAAAGGGGTGCGGACGCTAACCGGAAGGTGGATTATTAGTCATAGATGCGGTTGGAACGGTCTATGTATATTGTTGTAATGCCCAAATGAATGTCACACTAGACATCATGACATTAGTATATGCATCATCATGCAACTCTTTATTCTGTCAATTGCCCAGCTGTAATTTGTTTACCCACATGTATGCTATTATTATTATTTATGGAGAGACACCACTAGTGAACTGTGGAAGCCGGTCCTTTTCTTTAAACCGATAATACAACCAACTGCAAACTGTTACTTTCATTCTCTGCAAACATCATCCTCCACACATACGTTTAATCCTTTGTTACAGCAAGCCAGTGAGATTGACAACCTCACTGTTTCGTTGGGGCAAAGTAGTTTGATTGTGTTGTGCAGGTTCCACCTCCCTCTACACGCCAACAAGCTGTTTTCTGGCGCCATTGCCAGGGAGACCTTCAGACGTGTTCTTCATCTCCTACTGGTTCGATAACCTTGGTTTCATAACTGAGGGAAGACTTGCTGCTGCACTCATCATACCTTCCTCTTGGGGTTTCCCAACAACACCACCGTGTGCATCACCAAGCTTTTCCTCAATAGTTTTATTAAAATCAGTTTGTGTAGTGATAAAATCCTTAAGCATGGTTTCAAGTTCAGAGGAGGTATTCCTATTATTGCTATAAGAATTACCATAGCTATTGCCATTATTAGAAGGATAGGGCTTGTAGTTGTTGTTACCATAATTGTTCCTATAGCCATGGTTGTTAAAATTATTATTTTTAATGAAGTTCACATAAACATGCTCTTCTTGTGCAACCAAAGAAGCTAAGTGAACATTATTTGGATCAATATGAGATTTACCATTCACAAGCATAGCCATAATAACATCAATCTTTTCACTCAAAGAAGAGGTTTCTTCAACAAAATTTACCTTCTTACCTTGAGTAGTTCTTTCAGTATGCCACTCAGAATAATTAACCATCATATCATCTAGAAGTTTTGTTCCAGCCCCCAAAGTGATGGACATAAATGTACCTCCAGCAGTCGAATCAAGCAAGTTCCTTGAAGAAAAGTTCAGTTCTGCATAAAAGGTTTGGATGATCATCCAAGCAGTCAGTCCATGGGTAGGGCAATTTTTAACCAAAGATTTCATTCTTTCCCAAGCTTGTGCAACATGTTCATTATCATATTGTTTAAAGTTCATAATGCTACTTCTTAAGGAAATGATCTTAGCAGGAGGATAGTATTTTCCAATAAAAGCATCTTTGCATTTAATCCATGAATCGATACTATTTCTAGGCAATGAAAGCAACCATTCTTTAGCCTTTCCTCTCAAGTAGAAAGGAAATAATTTCAGTTTTATAATATCACCATCTATATCCTTATACTTTTGCATTTCACAAAGTTCAACAATATTATCAAGATGGGCAACAGCATCATCAGAACTAACACCAGAAAATTGCTGTCTCATAACAAGGTTTAACAAAGCAGGTTTGATTTCAAAGAATTCTGCTTTAGAAGCAGGTGGAGCAATAGGAGTGCATGTGAAATCATTATTATTTATGCTAGTGAAGTCACACAACTTATTATTCTCAGCAGTACTCATTTTAGCAAAATAAAACAAAAACCGAAATAAATAATAACTAAACCGAAATAAACAATTTAATGCAAGTAACTAATTTTTTTGTATTTTTGATATTAAGCAAACAAGACAGTAATAAAAATAAACTGAGCAAGACAATAACAAAATAAAAAGATTGAGAGTGAGAGACTCCCCTCGCAGAAGAGCTTGATCTCCCCGGCAACGGCGCCAGAAAAATGCTTGATGCACACGGTGGTGTTGTTGGGAAACCCCAAGAGGAAAGTATGAAGCAGTGCAGCAGCAAGTTTCTCTCAGTTGTGAAACCAAGGTTATCGAACCAGTAGGAGATGAAGGCGATTCTGAAGGTGTCAATGGCGTCAGAAAAATGCTGGTGCTTAGTTGACGTGGAACCTGGACACAACACAATCAAGATACTTTGCCCCAACTTAACAATAAGTTTGTCAATCTCACTGGCTTGCTGTAGCAAAGAATTAAACGTATGGTGTGAAAAATGATGTTTGTTTGCAGAGAATGAAAGTAACAGGATTGCAGTAGGTTGTTTTATCAGTTTAAGGAAAAAGGAACGGGTCCACAGTTCACTAGTGGTGTCTCTCCATAAATAAATAATAGCATACATGCGGGTAAACAAATAACAACTGGGCAATTGACAGAATAAAGAACTGCATAACAATGCATATACAAGTCATGGTGTCTAGTGTGAGATTCATTTGGGCATTACAACATGATACATAGACCGTCATCCAACTGCATCTATGACTAATAATCCCCTTTCAGGATAGCATCCGCAACACCATTCAGTATTAAGTTGCAAGCAACAGATTATTGCATTAAGTAAATTGTGTAATGTAAGTAGCACAAATACCCTTAGATAAAGAACTACTGTTTTATCCCTATTAGCAACAGTACATCTACAGTCTTAGAGGTTGCTGTCACCCACCTAGATTAAATAGAGACATGAACCCACTATCGAGCATAAATACCCCCTCTTGGAGTCACAAGTATCTACTTGGCCAGAGCATCTACTAGTAACGGAGAGCATGCAAAATCATAAATAACGCACTCACAAGATATATTATGAAGCAAATGACATAGTACTCAATTATTCATCGGATCCCAGCAAACACAACATGTAGCATTACATAAAGATGATCTTGATCATGATAGGCAGCTCACAAGATCTAAACATGATGGCACAATAGGAGAAGACAACCATCTAGCTACTGCTATGGACCCGTAGTCCAAGGATGAACTACTCACGCATCAGTCTGGAGGCGGGCATGGTGATGTAGAGCCCTCCGGTGATGATTCCCCTCTCCAGCAGGGTGCCGGGAAGATCTTCTGGACCCTCCTGGACTAGGGTTGACGGCGGCGGCGGCTCTGGAACGTATCGTGGAAAAGTGTTCGGGTGCTAGGTCTTATTTCGTCGGGGGGTATTTGTAGGCGAAAGGGCGAAAGCGGTGGAGCCCCGAGGGGCCCACACCATGTGGTGGCGCGGCAGAAGGTGGGGCCGCGCCACCAACAGGTGTGGCCGCCTCGGTCTCCGTCTTCGTCTCCTCTTCGGTGTTCTGGAAGCTCCCGAGAAAAGTAGGGACTTTGAATTTTGATTCGTCCAATTCCGAGAATATTTACTTAACAGTTTTTCTGAAACAAAAAACAGCAGAAAACAGGGAACTGGCACTGTGGCATCTTGTTAACAGGTTAGTCCCAGAAAATGCACAAAAACCATATAAAGTGTATATAAAACATGTAGCAATTGATATAATATAAGCATGGAACATAAGAAATTATAGATAAGAAATTATAGATATGTTTGAAACGTATCACTTACCGTCATGGAGAAGAGGACCACGACTTGCAGCCTACTGGTGCCGTAGATGAGGCGGTAGATGGATACATCTTTGGCCCTGTTTGGGACACGAGAAGTAAAAACTAAACATAAGAATAGCAAAAAACGCAGGAATTGAGGTGTCATGTTTTCTGAACTCCTACATAAATCAAAACCACATAATTTTTTCCAAAATGTCGTTTGGATGTCACACATGAAAAAACAGAAATTATAGACATAGCAAGATTAAAACATGAGGTGAGACCTTAGGTTTCTTTTCCTCCAAAGTTCCTAAGGAATAGCCTATCACATATATGACATAAGAATTTCAAAAGAATCCATATTTCCTATTCCTTTATTTTAAATGATACCATATGAAATTTTATGTAAAATTCCTATGCTTCAAATTTTCTACCGTTTCGTTTTCTTTTGATCTAAACGGGGCGTGATCTACCGCCCCTTCAGCTCTACTTCCCACTGAAATGTGGGCCCGTCGTCGTGAAGCGGTCAAGGTCAACGAGAGCTGACGAGTGACGAATCAACCTCGGTCTCAAGTCTCAACGCAAAATGCACGCAATGTACCAGCTACTCACAGAAGCATTGACCGACAGGTGGGCCACTGTGGTACTACCTACCTACCTACCACTACTCCAGGGGCCACAGGCCCACGGATGTGACAAATCACCTTCTCGCTTCCACGGCCGCGCGGACCCCACCTGTCAGCTCGGTCTCTCCCCCAACCTTCGCAGCGCTGCTCCGCGCACCCTGCGATCGGGCCCACGCGGCATCGTCTTCCCCAATTCCTTCTCTTCTTCGGCAGCGATGGTTTGATCGGATCCACCAGCCCGCCCGACCCGGCCCAGATCTAGCGCCGCCATGGCCGACCACTCCGACTCCGATTCCTCCCCCAAGTCCGCTTCATCCTCCTCCTCCGCCCGCCGCCGCTCCCCGCCGCGCGTCCGGGCGCACTCCGACGAGGGCGGCAGCAGCGACGGCGTCCTCGTCGAGCTCCCTTCACAGGTATCATCTGCACCACCGCGGCTGCACCCCATCTCCATTTCGGTACCTGTGTGTGTGTCCGCATGCATCAACGGACGAAACGGCTTACGGAAGCTCCCGCCTCTGCGCTACGCCGTGTAGGAAGGAGCGCGGAGCCCCGGGGCAGACCCGGACACCGGCATCTTCGTCAGCATGCCCGCCGACGATACCACCAGCGGCGAGACATTCGAGGACGCCCCTGACGACCTCGCCACGGCCACGGGCGGCTTCCGCTCCGCTCGCTCGCTAGATGATTCCATCGCCGTCATAGACTACCCCGACGAGTCTAGCGCCGCTGCCGAGTGCCGCAAGTACAAGGTACTGCTTCTTCTGCCTCTCATTCTAGTCCAGTTTCGTGTTATTTCGACGTGATTCGCACCGCGACAGCTCTATCTAGTTTGTGACTGTAAGGTGACGTGAACTGGGCTTGGTTCAGGAAGAGAGGGAGGTGTTTGCGCGGGACGCGGTGGCACTCCGGAGAATGCTACAGGAGCTGGTGGGGCAGGAAGCATCAAGCTCCTTGCACACAGAGGATCCTGATGAGAGGGCGCTGGCATCGCCCACACCCCTGCACTCGATGCTTGATGATTGCTCTAGGCTCGTGCTTGAACTGAATTCAGTGGCCCGATCAAGGGAGCAGGAGGTTCACATCTTACGTGCTAGGACTGCAGAGGCAGATGTCTCAAAGGAGGTTGTGGACGCATACCTTGGTTCGTGGAGGGAGGTGTCAGAGCTAGCAATTGGCCGAATGGTTGCATCGGTTGACGCCGTGGTTGGGGAAGACGCCATCAGTTTTGAAGGTGCTGAGCAGGACAGGATATCTGTCGTCGAAAGGAAAACTTCGTTGCTAGCAGAGCGGTACAGGCAGGTCTTACTCGGCATTGAACAACTTGAGCAGGTTTTAGCAGAGGTTAGGCCTGGTTTTGTTTCCATGGGTCAATGTGACCATGCTACCATCTTTGGTATTGTTTCAGAGGAATTGGTCAGTAGCAAGAGAAACGAGGCAAGTTTCATGCATAAGTTGAGCACTTACGCTGAAGAAAACAAGGCTCTTATCGAAGAGCTTGAGAAAGTGAGAGTTGCTCAAGATGCAGCAAAAGCTGAAGCGGGCAAGGCGAAGGCAGAGTTTGAGCAGATGGAGCATAAATTTTCGACAACAAAGGAGAAGCTCAGCATGGCTGTCACAAAGGGCAAGTCGTTGGTGCAACATCGTGATTCCTTGAAGCAGATGTTAGCTGAAAAGACAGGTGAGCTGGAGAGGCACATGATGGAGTTGCAACACAAGTCTGATGCCTTGCAAGCAGCTGAGGGCAGAATCGAGGAGCTCAAGATGTTGCTCGATGAAAAATCGGCCGAACAAGAGAAATGTTTGGAAGAGCTTAGAGAAACATATAGCGCATGGGAAGCTGCCAAGGCAAGCATTGATCAACTGAATGAAGAAAACACTACACTCACTTCTGTTCAGGCCTCCCTTTCACTAAATGATGGGGTTCTTCAACGCATTGAAGAGGTAATGTCAGAGGCAACATTTCCAGAGGGTCTACTTTCCTTGGAGACGACTGACAGACTGGAATGGTTGGTTGAACAAAAGAAAATTGCTGATATGATCTTCTCGGAGCATCGGAAAGTTAAAGATATCCTTGGCTCAGTTGAGTTTCCACACTCAGTCTTAACTGGCGAACTTGATCCACAAATCACTTGGCTAGTCAACTCGTTGAGCCAGGCCAAAGGTGATGCAGTGAGGATGCAGAATGAGTCTTCTGAGATTCTTCAAAGCCTGTCCGCACATGAATCAAAATTGGTCTCGATGCATGAAGAAATTGACCGCTTGACCATAGTTCTACTGGAAGAGAAGCAGGAAAAGGACATACTTGTAAATGAACATTCTGAATTAACGTCCCTATACAATGCTGCTGTTGATGAATTATCTGTTATCTCATCCCGGAATAATGAGCTTCTAAAGGCATTTGCAGAGGTTTCTGATGTCAAATTGGGGGACAATGATCCCCTGGAGAGTGCCAAATTTGTAGACCAGTGCCTAAGCAACATTCAACAAAGAGAAAGATCCTCTCCTATTGAGTGCGAACGTCTTGAGAAGTTACAGACACTAGTGTATACCCTAGATCAGGAATTAGCTCTATGTAAAATAATTCTTGAGGATGATATGACTGATAGATCTGAGAGGATGAGACTATCTGGTGAACTACAGAAAATGGAAGAGGCAATTTATGTTTTGAAAAATGAAAAGGACTCTTTACAGAAAGAGTTTGAACGGGTGGAGGAAAAATCATCTTTGCTTAGGGAGAAGCTGTCAATGGCTGTGAAAAAGGGGAAAGGTTTGGTACAGGAGCGTGAAGGACTCAAGCAAGTTGTGGATGAGAAGAAGTCTGAGATAGAGAAGCTAAAAAATGCTCTTGATGAAAAGATTTCTGAAACAGAGAATGTAATACATGCTTTGAATGGGAATAACTCTGAGAAAGAGAAGCTGCAACATGCTCTGGATGAAAATAGTTCTGAGCTAGAGAAGCTAAAGCAAGATCTGCGTGAAAATAACTCTGAAACAGATAATCTAAAACAAGTTCTGGATGAAAAGAACTCTGAATCAGATAGGCTAAAGCGCGATCTGGAAGCAAGGAGCACAGAAACAGAAAATCTAAAATATGAGATAGTGTCAAGAGAATCTGAAAATGCAGATCTCAGAGAACAAGTTGAGAATCTATCTTCTCAGGTTACACATTTGGATAAGCTGCAGTTAGACATTAGTTCCCTTAGTGAGGAAAAGGCTAAAGTAGGAAGAATGTTGGAAGAAGCTAAAGTTTCCTGGGGGATTCTAGTTGATTCAGTATCAAGCATTGCTCTTCCTGTTGATCACCCCTTTGAGGAGCCTGTGGAAAAAATAAACCAGATTGCCAAATACATCATGGAATCACAAGCTGCTAAGAATCATGTGGAGCACGAGCTAAACAGAGCAAATGAGCAAGTTACCATGCAAGCTGACAGGCTTGCTGAATCCCTTTCTACTATAAAGATATTAGAAGATGAGTTAAGTAAAGCGAAGGACTATATTTCTTCTACTTCTGAAGAGAAACACCAATTACAGTTGCATACTGCTGCTGTAGAGGAGGAGTTGGAGAAAACAAATGATGAACTGGCTCATAATTCCAACAAACTAGAAGATGCCAACACAACTATTAACTCACTACAGGATGCATTGACACAAGCTAGAACAGATCTTGCTATTCTTAATACTGAGAAGAATGAAGCTGCAGCTAAACATGAAATGGAAACAAGTGTTCTTAATGTCAAGCTAGCCAAATGTTTTGAAGAGTTGGATAGAAGTCATGGAAGCTTACAAAGCCATTCAACTGAACAACATAGTTACCTTGAGAAACTTAGCACGCTTGCAATGGATGCTAGTATTATACCGTTGATGGCTGAAGAATTTGGAAAGAAGATCGTCAGATTAAGAAATATGAGCCTTACAGTGAAGAGTATGCATGAACAACTTGCTGCAATGGGGCTTCAGATTGATCCTATTATGGAGGTAAAGTGTTTTTATGATTATATAAATCTTATTGAAGATATTGTTTCTTAGTTTCATTTGTTGCAGTGTATTTAGTATGTTATCAAACATGCCAGAGCATAGCTATTTGCTGTTCAGTCAGGACCCTGCTACGAACAATAATATAGTTAATGTGGTATTGGACTTAGTTAGCTGCTTTCCTTATCCCTGCAAAAAAGGAAGAGATTCCTTTGTCGTTATTGTTACACAGCTCTATACATGTTTATAATGTAGCTATTGTTTTATTGTCCTGAAAATTTTGTAATATACTACCTTTGTCCCAAAGCCTATTTCGGCCTACCAAAACATCTTATAATTAGGGACGGACGTAGTAGTTCATATGTATGTGACTGATGGATTAGATGATTGGATGGCTTCTCATTTTGACCCGGTAACATGTGTCTCACTGTGTTACTAAGATAGCTAAGGAAGAAAATAAGAATGTTTCTATATGTTCTAGCTTTTTGCTATGTAGTAAATTAGACATTGCCCAGTTAGTTCAGTTATAGTACTTTGAATACTGATCCACAGTTACACACACTTAAAAGAATTGTATGTGGTACTTAATTCAATCCCTCCCTTCGCGCTCATGTGTCTCCTTTTCAAGTCTTTGCCTTAATTGCTGTTGGAGTTCTTTGTCAAGTACAATGATTGTGCTTAATACCTCATCATGCTTAAACATAACCTGACCATTTAATGTACTCATAAGCAGGATCCAGAGTTCGGCACACTGTTGTCTCTTACGGATTACAATAACTTTGTTGCTGAAAGAATGCTTGTCAGCAAAGCTAAAAAAGGGAATATTGATGATGCTTCATCCTTGACTACTATTATTGAACAGTTCAGCAATCAAGTTGAATATTTCTCTGTTTTTTATAAAGATTTGTCAGGCTACATGAATGCCAATATTATACTGCTGCACCGTGCTCTGCAGTCGGTAAACGACAATTTTTCTCGTACTTTAGAAGAGCACAACCTCTTGAAGATTGAATTGGGGAACAAGGACACTCAGAACAGATCTCAAGAAGCTGAATTGTTTTCGCTGCAATCAGAGCTCAGGGCAATGTCATCAAAATGTATTTATTGCACTGGACAGATTCAAATTACTTGTGATGACTTGCTTGATCTAGGCTATGCAGTAGAGTTGGCAACAGGCAACTCCAACATTGTATCTAAAGAACAAGGAACCTTGTCTGTTTCGGGGGACGAAGATTCGGGTGATTATACAAAGGTGGCGGACAGTTTACTATCTTCAGTGAACAAACTGAAGTCAGAGTCTCAGAGGTTATCTGATTTTAAGGGGTTATTGATAACTTCGTTTAATGAGCTGAAAATGAGACTGAAACAAGCAGAGGGAGCTGCTGAAACTGCTTCAAGTGATCACGATTTGTATGTGAAAAGAGTATGTGAGCTGGAGAAAGATCTCAAAACAGTACAAGATGAGTGTAGTGCAATGGAAACTAGGATTCAGGAATACCAGGAAAGGGAGGATACGTTGAAGGCAAGAGAGTTAGAGTTGCTGTCAATTGAGCACACCCAAACTACAGTAGAAAGAGGTAGTTTCCCATGAAACCGTTGTAGACATTCATGTATGGATAACTTTTTGTTGTGACTTGTTTTTTATTTATCTTGTTCTCGTCTTAACAGGTATAACTGATGCAATTTCAAAGGAACAGCTGGAAGCAATTGTTGAAAAAATAAACAAACTAAACATACCGTCAGGCGAGTCACGTTTGCAGAGAGAAGTGGCTATGTTCTCTACTCCCATTGACAAACTCTTCTTTCTTATTGATGAAGTTGATGCACTTCAACGTGAAGTGGAGACCTTAAGATACGAAAACGAAGATTTACAGTTAAGTCTTGAATCCCATGCCCGTGAAAATGAGCAGCTAAAGGAGGTTTGCAGAAACACCGATTCAAATCGTAGGGAATTGGAATCAAAAAACAGCGAACTGCTTGAGGTAACAGTCAGTATGGAGCGAATGATTCAGCGGTTAGGATATCTGTCTGGGAAAGATGCGCTGGAAGATAACAAACCTACAAGCACACAATCACTCGTATCAAAGCTGGAAAAATTAGTAATCGCCTCTAGTTTGGAATCTGGGAATGCCAAGTCTGTAAAACAGGAGCTGGGAGCGAAGTTGCAGGCCAGGGATAAAACTGTTGATGATTTGTCAGCAAAAGTTAAGATGCTTGAGGACATTTATCATTCTCGGCTTGTGCAGCCAGAGGTTAGTAAAGACAGAGCATTTGAAGCATCCTCCTCTACAATTGGTTCAGACATATCCGAGATTGAAGATTTGGTAAGCCCTATTTGTCTTATGGTTCCGCCATTGCTTTTGCTTCTCTACGTTCTATAGTGATATTACTTATATTTCATTCTGTTTTTCCCTTGCTGTGGATATGCCTGTATTCTTGTAATGGTGTTTCTCATATTACTAGCCGTACCCTTTCTGCACAGAGGAATTCTGTTTCCGCATATCCGCCTACCTTCTCTCTTCTAACCCCTTCCGTTGAGAGTCTCCCTGTGCTCCTCCCTCTCTCCTCCGGCGATCTTCGCCGGAGTGGGGTTGGCTCCTGTATAGTTAGGTCTAGGTTTTGGTCGTCTAGGTTTAGGTGGAGGCCGGAGTTGTCTGTCGCAGGTCGACGCGCGGACATTAGGGAGAGCTGTTCTCTTCCCCTTTGAGTTGTTCGGTTGTGTCCTAACTAAATACACATATTAGCAGGTGTATGAAAATTGCATAGACGCCGATCGTAAAAATGTTTTTTATTCTCTGTAGGGATCAATGGGGAATGCATCAATTTCATCTGTCCCTAGCGCCGCACATGCTAGAGTAATGCGGAAGGGGTCATCTGACCATCTTGTCTTGAATATGGGCACAGAGTCTGAACGACTAATTGCTGCACATGATTTGGATGACAAAGGTAACGTAGCCTACATTTGTGTTAGTTCAATTAATATGTTTATGTGTTAATAACGGTGCCACATTTGTTGTATTGAAGGGCGTATTAAATCATTGCATACGTCTGGCTTGATTCCAGCACAAGGAAAACACATCGCTGACAGAGTTGATGGCATCTGGTAAGCTATTTTCAAATCAGCAAGTAATGCTACTGAAATTGAGATGTGGCTTTCGGAGAACCAAAAGGCACACTTTGCTCCGGACTTGAGCTTTTGTGTTTTCTTTCTGTTTCCTTTTTATGTATAGTCGAGTATACAGATTTTGGGTCTCCTCTTCCCTTTTTGTTTCTCTTAACACAAACCCAATATGAGTTTGAAGTTTTATCTGGACATGTCATGAACAAGTCAACCAAATAACTTGCATAATTGCACTAGACATGCTCTTAGCGGTTTCCACTCATTTAACTGCAATCTCTTGGAAGAACAGTTATGTTCAGATCTGTGCTAGCTCAGATTTATTTCCAAGAGAGGAAACAAAAAACCCTTTGCTATACACATTATCCTGGTTGATTGCTTCTTTTCGTTCACGACTCTCATGGTTGTGTGGAAGGAGAGTACTGCATATTACATATACACAATTAGCTGATTTCAGTCTATTTGCCCTTGTATCTTACTGCAGGGTCTCAGGGAGCCACATTCTGATGAACCGGCCACGAGCAAGGCTAGGACTCTTGGTGTATTGGGTCTTCCTGCACTTGTGGTTGGTAGGAAGCATCTTGTGACACTGATTGTCAATAGCCAGCCCCATCATAGCTTTAATTGTACAATAGCACCTATCCAAAGGTTTTACTTTTTTTTTACTATAGAAATGCCATTCGTTTCATCTCGTGCCCCCTTCTCAAAGTTGTACTGAAGCAGTATGTGTTGTTTGGAACGGGATGTAATATGTGCAGAAGATAGCAATACCATTCTTTTGTCACGCTGGAGAAGTGAATGTAACCATGAGACTTTGTCGTGTTTCCTCTGGAAGCATGATGTCTAACTGTCTATAGTTGGAAATATTACTAAACGAATTGTGAGCCTTGTAAGACAGCTTATTTTCTGGTTATTGTTGTTCAGCGAGAGGTGTTCTGTTTGCCTGGAAATCGATTAATTATACGGTGACAAAGTTTACTTCTTAAACATGTACTCCTCTATTGTTACGTGACCTATGCATCATTTGTGTTCTGAAATCTATTGTTATATGAGGATGGAGCGAGGCTGCCCCGAAAAATCTATTGTTCAGCCGGTGGGGGTGCCCTCGTCCTCCTCTTCCCGTCGTACTTGTCATTTAGCTATGGAAATCTCACCAATAGTCGCAGCTATGGAAATCTCACCAATAGTCGCGCCTGTAATAGCATCCCTAACAGCTGCCCTATTTTGAGCATCTCTAACAGCTGCCCTATTTTGAGACAGCAGTAGTTTTGAGTGGTTTGTTGTTTTGCCGCAGTAAATCAACAACCGCTTTACTAGCTGCTGTAAAATAGGGAAGCCGTAAAATAGGGTATCCGCTGCTCCAGCAGCTGCCGCAAACTGCCTCAACCGCAGCGGCGTCACCACCTCTCATTCCAACAGTTTTGCATAGAAACTTGTAATAAAATTGAAATAATTTAATTATTACAATCCATCATAAATAGTTTATGAAATTATTTATCAAATACCATAGAAATCATCAAACAATAATAAATTGTTCATCTGAAACAACAACAACAATATAGAAATAAACAAAGGACTATTGGTCGCCACGACACTTCCAACACTCCTCGATGAGGTCTTTTGAAGCACCTCGTGCACATCAGAATCTTGAAGGTCATGGTACGATTCTAGGTAACTAGCAACGCGGTCTGGATTCCTATGTGTCCAAACTTGTCGCCCCATCAAGTTTGCATGATGTACCACAATATCTCTTGATCCCAAAAATGAGTCGGACCTCTAACAATTGTAAATTGGGCTTGCAAAATCTCAAATGCCCTCTCTACATCTTTTCCTAGTCACCGCTTGTGCATTGTGAAATTGAATCTCTTTCTTACCTTGGGGTTTATGGAGAGGCTTCACAAATGTTGCCCACTTGGGGTAGATGTAACACACCTCTCTGGCACAACTTGCCAGCGAGCCGGTCGTCCCGTGCGCCAGCCCAAGATATTTGGCCGCACGTCGCGACAGTGTAACATATGTGATATCATTACACAATCAGGCACATAAGTGATATAAAAGGTACAAAAGGGTTTACAAGACCATCGAGGCACGATAGAATATCGAGCCAAGCATGGCACGTGTCAGAATTTTAACTGGCAGCGGAAGAAGAATTGAGTCAACGGCTTGGAACGACTCCATTCCCACGGGCATCTGGCTGGACTACGGCCTAACACGCACGCTCTTGCTCCATCTCCTCGCTAAGGTGGAAGATGAATCCACGCCGACATCTGGCCACAATCACAAGGCCCGTGAGTACATTACATATGTACTCAGCAAGAGGTACTCCCTCACTACAAACAGTCCAACAATCATGCAGCAAGCAAACATGCGACAAGTTATTCGTAAATAAAATATCCTACGACATGGCAAGAGTCCAAACTAAGTAGAACAACATAACGGTAGCATGGCATTGCAAACAACATGGCATGAACAATCAATGGGTATCAGCAATCAAGCATGGCATAAATTCAGAATATATCATGGCAAGAACGATTTCAATCTTAACGGTTGGACTTAAATATCGACACCGAGGGGCGGTGTCCAAAATGCATAGTTCACACGGGTAAGTTCACGATTCCGGGCACTCCGGCCCCTCGCCAACTCTGGCGCAACACTTAGACTCCACGATTCTCACAACCTGTTTCAAGTTCATTTGTAAAGTTTTCCCGTGACAAGACCGACTCTAAGTGTGACTCGATCCAAACTTGTCCCGTGACCTGGGGACTAGGCTAGTATCTAGATACACTCTCGAGAGGTTGCAACAACACACACGCTGGAGTGTAAAGAAATCCCGCCGGTACCGAAGTACTAAACCGAGCCTGGCGGCAAGTATAACTCCACACTCCTCAACGGTCCACAAAACCAAGACGCCCCCTGTATAGTCACCGACATGCCCTACGGGCCTTGTCTTAGGCTGAACTACTTCCCGGCACGTCCCCAACCTATGAGCGACGCCTCCGGACTATAACAAGACTAGTCCCGACCACACAGGTAACCGACTAGACTTGCCAAGGAGTGACATCAAAGGGGAATCCCGATAATGCTACTAAGCTAGGTCTGCCCATACAGACGACGCGTGACTGAGCGATAATGTTTGGTGAATGGCACCGCTGACTCAATCTAGTCGAGGGAGGTTATTAAGTTCTTAGTCAAGTTTATCAAGATCTTTCCAAAAGATGTTTCCACAACAATGAATGCAAAATCAAAGTTTCCAGATGCATCAACAAAACAATGTCAGGGTGATAGCAAGCAAGTTCCACATGATCATCGCAATATATATCACATATCAATAACAAGATAAATATAAATAACATAACAGGAAGTAAATAAGGTCAAGTTAAACCGACCGGGCATTCGCGGCGGGGGTGCCGGAATTACCTCGTGTCGTCTTTAGTTAGTTATTAACAGGCACAATATATCATACAATAGAAACAAACAAGGTCCGACTAAACCGACCGGGCATTCGCGGCGGGGGTGCCGGAATCAACTCGTGTCGTCTTTAGTTGGTTATTAACAAGCACAATATATACAATAGAAACAAACAAGGTCCGATTAAACCGACCGGGCATTCGCGGCGGGGGTGCCGGAATCGCCTCGTGTCGTCTTTAGTTGGTTGTTAATATCCACCATTCCATCGACGACGGTGGTACCTAGGCCTGGGCGTTCGGTCTAACCGAACCGATCGGTACGGTTCTTCGGGCTATCAATAATTTCGGTTGTGAAGAAATGAAGACCGATCGGTCATCTGAAAATCTACTAACCGAGAAATTCGGTACCAAAAATTTCGGTTCAGTTCTCGGTTCTAACCGAACAGAGCCGATTAAGAGTACACAAGACAAAGAATTCAAAGAAAATGAAGGTTCTTGCGGGGGCCTTTGGTAGCTGCCACCCTCCCTCCTCGCCTCATCAAGCAGGCAAGTTGGTCGCCGTCCCGCCATGGTACTGGTAAAGCAGGGCAAATCTTGTGGACACGGAAGGGGGATATGGAGATTAGAGAGGACTAGAGAGATGGAGATTAGAGAGAGTTTAGCCTAGAAGGAAGAGGACGCCGCCAGCCGGCCGGCAGGTTGGTCGTTTATGGACAGACGGCGTCGCGGCGTAGGATGGAAGCGCCTGGCGGCTAGGGCTAGAAATGTGGAGAGCGCTCGGGTCGTGGAGATTGTGAGTTGTCGTGCGTGCCTTTTGTTTTTATTTTTGTTTATGAGCGAATGGCTGCTCTGCCTATGCAAAGAGACTTGGGCCATTCACAGGCTAGTCATGCGGTAGTAGGCTGCTGGCCTGTTATGGGAATAACGTTAGACTTGGCCTTGTCTTTTCATTAGTTCGGTCTATCGGATAGTTCGGGTACCCGTGGGTGACAACCGAAGTTACTGAACTAATTTCGGTTTTCCAGATTTGATGACCGAATGAGGTATTGAAATTTTTGGTTTCGGTTTAATCGGGTTCGGTATCGGTTCTCGGTTAAAATGCCCAGCCCTAGTGGTACCCCCAGTCCAATGTCTCAAGAATGGTGGGATTAGCACGTAATAAATAACACAATGTAAATAAGTTAGCGAGTCAGCGAGTTAGATTAGTCATCGAGTCAAATAGATCATGCAACATGATATAATGCGACAGGAGCAATATTACATGTATCATATTAAGCACAAACAATAAACAAGCATGCATAAATATATCCGTACGCAAACAAATATAACACACAATGTGACAACAAGTAAATAAACAAACAAACATTGCGGGACGGGTCATAGCAAGGGGTTAGCTTGCCTTTGAAGACGGTTTCCAAATGCTCCGGAAAGTTTCGGCGTCGTCGCGTCGGAAAACTCGAAAACGACTAAACTGTGGAACGAAAAACAACGTGTCTAAATAAAGTCGACAAAACAAAGTGGTTTAAATAAAACAAAATCAGTAACAACGGGTAGATCTCGTCGAGGCGAAGATTTAGAAATTTGAATCACCAAAAACGGAGCTACGATTTGAAAGATACGAATGTTTGAAAATCTGCACAGCAGGGAAAAAAAACAGATACGCGAAAAAAAACAGCACGGGCCGCATCGCCGCGCGGAACGGGCCGCGACTGGGCCGAGGCTGCGCGCCTGTGCGCCGCGCGTGCGCGCGCCTGCGCCTGGCCGGGGTTGGGCCGAAAGATGGGCTGCACGGGCTGCTGCTAGCTGGGCTGGGGAAAATGGTTTGCTGGAAACAAACGGAAAAAAAAAGAACGACCCAGGGTCGTCTTCAACCTCCCGTGTCCACGCACGGGAGCAGCAGGGGTCGGCCGGGAATGGCCAAGAAGCACGCCAGAGGGCGGCCGGCGGCGGGGATGGGCACGGGGCGGTGCACCGCGGCCATCGGGGGGGGGGGGGGGGGGGGGGTGGAAACGGAGGCGGGGGCGGCCTCCTGCTTGCTCGCCCGAGCTCGGCCATGGCCATTTGGGTGGCTTCTCTACTAGTTTGCACTGAATGGGGAGGGTAGGGGTAGAGGAGAGGATGGGGAGTGGCTAGGGTTTCCTTGGCTGTCCAGGGGTGGCCTTATATAGAGGGAGAGGGGAGAGCTAGGTGGGTGGTCATTGAAGGCTCCTTGGTGCAACCTCTTGCCTCCAAGAATTCAATGGAGGGGATAGGGATGAGGGGGAAGGGGGTGGCTATGGTGCTGGACACGTGGAGGCTTGTGGACTGTTAGACTACGTATCGTATATGGAGTCCGTATTGTAATTGTAACCAAACACTATCATTGCTAATATATAAACTGACCCAGGCCAGCAGCCTGGGTCAAGGTTGTGAGTTTGCCCAAACCTCGTTTTACATGGTATCAGACTAGGTTTAGGTCATGTCTTCCGCTGCTCTAGGTTCGGCCGTCGCCGCCAGTGCACCGTCACCCACAGCTGCTGCGCCCGTCGCCGCCGCGACTGCGTCGCCTCCGGTGCCCGCTGCCGCCCCGGCTTCGCCGTTCCTCGCCTCTCAGCCTCTCGTCTGGAGGCCGTCGTTCCCCCGCTCGCCCGCCATGGCGGCGCCCCTGTCCGCGCCGGCCGTCCAAACGGCTCCGGCGCCCCCGCTGCCTGCCTCCGTCGAGGCCCCAGCCCCGTCCGGCCACGCCGCCCCGGCCGGCTACGCTGCCCCGCTCGGCTCTCCTGTGCCGCCTCATCCTGCGATGGCGGCAGGACCGTACGGCACCTCCGGCTGGTGGCCTCCTGCACCACCCGCGCCTGCTCATAGCGCTCCAGCCCCTATGTCCTATGGATCATACACGTACACAGCTCCTGCACACATGCCCTACGGTGCTTACCAACAGCAGCCGTACAGCACCTCCATGCAGTCCTATGGCGCGCCTCCAGCTCCGCATGCAGCCCCTGCTGATCCTCCGTCTTCTGCCGTTGTCGGCCGTGCCTCGGCCCATGGTGGTACGGTGCCCTTCGGCTACTACACGCAGCCCTACAGTGCACCTATGCCGCCCTACGTCGCGCCTGCACCGCCTATGCCTCCAGGGCACGCTGACGGTGCCTCCGGACCTTTCTACTTCGCTCACCTCATACCGGTGAAGCTGAAGGTAGACAACTACCTTGCATGGCGCGCGCAGGTGCTTCCTCTTCTCCGCAGCCGCTACTTGGAGGGCTTCGTTGATGGCACCTACCCGTGCCCCTCGCCGTATGATCCGTCGTACCATGCTTGGGTGGCCCAGGATCAGGCCATCCTCTCGGCCATCCAGTCCTCGCTCACGGAGAGCGTGTCGTCGCTGGTCATCTTCGCCACCACGTCTCGGGATGCGTGGGGTGCTCTCCACGCGAGCTTCGCGTCGCAGTCTCAGGCGCGGGCTCACGCCATCCGCACTCAGCTTGGCGAGGTTAAGCTGCTCGATCGCACCGTCACCGAGTACTTCAACATGGTCACGGGCCTCGCCGACACCCTTGCTGCCATCGGCCAGCCGCTCCGCCCAGAGGACTTCACCTCGTACGTCCTGAACGGGCTAGATAGCGACTATGACAATCTCTGCGAGAATATTGATGCTCGTGAGACTCCTATTCCGCCGCGCGAGCTGTATTCGCGCCTACTTGCAACGGAGCAGCGTGTCAAGGGGAAGCACTCCGCCCCCTCGACGGCCAACGCTGCATATCGTGGTGGCGGCAAAGCCCCCAAGCCACCCGCAGGTGGGGGCAAGCCGCCGACCACGCCCTCTTCGTCGCAGCAGCCACCGCCCGCAGCGCGCCCCCCCGCCATCACCACTGGGGGCCGCCCGCGTGCCTGCTGCCCCTGTTGTGGCACTCAGCAGACCTGCCAGCTGTGCGGTCTGGAAGGCCACATCGCCTCACGCTGCCATCGCCGCTTCAAGCAGGACTTCCTGGGTATCGGCAATAATGGTAAAGGGAATGACAAACAGGTGGCCCTTGCGAGTCATGAGCAAGGGAGCACCCCGTCATACCCCATTGATCCTACATGGTACATGGATACGGGAGCTACCAATCACTTGACGAGTGAGATGGGCAAGCTCTCTACCCAGGAGCTGTATCGCGGCAATGATCAGGTTCGCACCGCCAACGGAGCAGGTATGCACATCTCACATATTGGTCAGGCTTCGCTTCTTGCACATAATTCCAGAAAATTGCATCTCCTCAATGTCCTTAGAGTTCCTTCTGCTACACGTAGTTTGTTGTCTGTTCCTCAACTTACTCGTGATAATAATGTCTTTGCTGAATTTCACCGTTTTCATTTTTACGTCAAGGATCTGGACACGAGGGCCGTGCTTCTTAGAGGTCGTCTCCGCCATGGGCTATATGCGCTTGATGTGCCACCAGTCTCCCAGGCGTTCAGCGGTGTGCGTGTGTCGTCCACTCACTGGCATGCGCGTCTTGGTCATCCTGCTACACCCATAGTTCGTCATGTTCTCCACCGCCATGAGCTCCCAGTAGTGTCCAATAATAATGTTGATTCAATTTGTGATGCCTGTCAGCAAGGCAAGAGTCATCAGCTTCCGTTTTTAGAGTCGGGTCGTGTAGTTAAAACTCCACTTGAGCTTATTTTCTCTGATGTATGGGGTCCTGCCCAAACATCTGTCAGTGGCCATAATTACTATGTCAGTTTTATTGATGCTTATAGTCGGTTTACTTGGCTTTATCTTCTTAAGCGTAAATCTGATGTGTTCGATGTTTTTCTTCAGTTTCAAGCACATGTTGAGCGTCTCCTTAAGCATAAGATTATTCATGTTCAGTCTGATTGGGGGGGTGAGTATCGCAACCTCAATTCCTTTTTTAATAAGCTTGGGATTTCGCACCGTGTAGCTTGTCCTCATACACATCAGCAGAATGGCGTAGCCGAACGTAAGCACCGTCATGTTGTAGAGACTGGCCTGACTTTGCTAGCTCATGCCTCCGCTCCTTTTCGTTTCTGGAGTGATGCATTCTTCACAGCCTGTTTTTTGATCAATAGGCTTCCTACACGACTCCTCCAGATGAAAACCCCATTAGAACTTTTGCTCAATGAAACTCCTGATTATACTTTTCTGAAGGTTTTTGGATGTGCATGTTGGCCTGATCTTCGGCCCTATAATAAACATAAACTTGAGTTTCGGTCTAAGAAGTGCGTCTTTCTTGGTTATAGTGCTCTCCATAAAGGGTACAAATGTCTTCATGTTCCGTCTAACCGTGTCTATATCTCTCGTGACGTCGTGTTTGATGAGAACGTGTTTCCTTTTTCTGCACTTCCGACCACCACCACCACCACATCCGATACACCCATGCATTCATATTTACCGTTGCCTGACCAGTTTGTAGATGTTGCACACTCTCCTGCTTTGCTGCCTAATCATGCTGCAGGTACTGGCAGAGGAGCTCGTCTTCAACTTCTTGATGACTCTCCCTCGTCGACGTCCGACATGTCAGCGTCCGGACCGTACGACGATCGCATGCATGTGCCCTGCACAGCCGACGTCGACCGCGGCTGCGTGGCATCCCCTGCCCCGTCTCCCGGCCCAGCGCCGGACCCTGCTACCGGCCCAGCACCGGCCTCTGCTGCACCACGCGGGGCTCCCGCCTCCCCCACGCCTCCTTCGACTGGGCCGCCGTCGCCCGGCCCAGCGTCGCCCCCCGCGTCGTCTCCTGGGCCGCTCACGCCTGGCCCAGGTACCTCGTCGCCGACTGCGCCTTCATCGCCAGGCTCGGCTGCCTCATCCGCGTCGCCGACTGCGCCTTCATCGCCAGGCTCGGCGCCTTCATCGACGGACACATCATCACCACCTGCTCCCGCACCGCCTGCTCTGCGTCCTCGCACGCGCAGCCAAGCTGGGATCTTCCGCCCGAGAAAGCGCACTGATGGGACGGTTGCATGGATTGCATCTTGCGTTGCACAGGCTGAGACTGATCCCACTGCGGAACCGCGACATTTTCAGGCTGCCCTCGGTATTCCTCATTGGCGCACTGCTATGGAACAGGAGTTTCAGGCACTCCAGAAAAATGATACTTGGCGGCTGGTTCCTCCTATTTCTGGGATTAACATCATTGATTCCAAGTGGGTCTTCAAAGTCAAGAGACATGCTGATGGTTCTATTGAACGCTACAAGGCACGGTTAGTGGCCAAGGGCTTCAAACAGAGGTATGGACTTGATTATGAGGATACGTTCAGTCCAGTTGTTAAGCCTACCACCATCCGTTTGTTACTCTCTTTGGCTGTTACACGAGGATGGTCTTTGCGCCAGCTGGATGTTCACAATGCATTTTTGCATGGTGTGTTGGAGGAGGAGGTCTATATGCGCCAGCCCCCAGGCTTTGTTGATCCTGCTCGTCCTCAGCATCTGTGTCGTCTTGTTAAGGCGCTATATGGGCTGAAGCAGGCTCCTCGTGCTTGGCATTCACGTCTTGGCTCTGTTCTTCGGGCTCATGGATTTGTACCTTCCACTGCTGACACATCCTTGTTTCTCCTTCAGCGCCCTGAGGTCACGATGTACCTGCTGGTCTATGTTGATGACATTATTCTTATTAGCTCCTCAGATGCTGCTGCTGACCGTCTATTGTCTGCTCTGAGTGGTGATTTTGCTGTGAAGGATCTGGGTCCTTTGCACTACTTCCTTGGATTGGAAGTGTCGAGGTCTTCTGCTGGGTTGTCTCTTACTCAACACAAGTACTCTATGGATTTGCTACGCCGGGCTGGTATGCTACAGTGCAAACATGCCCATACTCCTATGTCTGCCACTGACCGATTGTCTGCTCTTGATGGGGATCTTCTCAGTTCTGATGATGCCACTGAGTACCGCAGTATTGTTGGTGGTCTGCAGTACTTGACTATCACCAGGCCTGACATCTCCTATGCAGTTAATCGTGTGTGTCAGTATCTTCATGCTCCCAGGACTTCACATGGGTCAGCTGTAAAGCGCATCTTGCGCTATATATGTCTCACTGCCTCGTATGGGTTGCATCTCCAGCCTGCGCCGACTTGTGATCTCTCAGCATTCTCAGATGCAGACTGGGCTGGCAATCCTGATGACAGGCGATCCACGGGGGGCTATGCGGTCTTCTTTGGTCCCAATTTGATCGCCTGGAATGCTCGCAAGCAGGCTACAGTATCTCGCAGTAGTACGGAAGCTGAGTACAAGGCAGTTGCTAATGCCACAGCTGAGATCATATGGGTACAGTCGCTATTGAGAGAGTTGGGAATCTCTCAAGCTCAGCCGCCAGTCCTTTGGTGTGACAACATCGGTGCTACATACCTTTCTTCGAATCCGGTTTTTCATGCCCGAACGAAACACATCGAAGTTGACTATCATTTTGTGAGGGAACGCGTTGCCCAGAAGCTTCTCCGTATCAAGTTCATCTCTTCCAAAGATCAACTTGCTGACATCTTCACGAAGCCACTACCACAACCTCAATTTGTAGGTTGTAGGCGCAATCTTAACTTACTTAGTACTTCAAGTCACAGTTAAGATTGAGGGAGGGTGTTAGACTACGTATCGTATATGGAGTCCGTATTGTAATTGTAACCAAACACTATCATTGCTAATATATAAACTGACCCAGGCCAGCAGCCTGGGTCAAGGTTGTGAGTTTGCCCAAACCTCGTTTTACATGGACCACTTGGTGAAGAATGGTTAGGCCGGTGTTTAGTGCTAAGTGGATTCGGTCATGCCAAAACGTGCGTCCAACGCGACACGAGCGGCATCGACGCGTTCCCGGTCACTCGGAGAACCAAAAAGAACAACGGAGGTATCTACAGGTGGCTACGGACGAGGCCTTCGACACTACGTAGGGCACACGCAAAAACTCCACACTTTGTTACACAAAAGTTTTCGAAAAGCTAACGCACACAAGGTGTTCGGCAGAAGGACAGTGGTCTTTCCCAACTCAGAAAAATCTCAAATAATTCTCACAGGTTATAATGGGTGTATGGAGAGTGTCTATGGAGTTTGAGCTCATTTGGAGGTATGGAGAAGGGTTTTGCAAATAGCCGCTAAGCCGCGTACCGACATCGGTGTTTGGCTTACAAAGGAAGTATGTCAAAAATTGCTCAAATGGATTTGGGTTCAACTGAATAAGTGTAGGAAATGCAGAAATATCCAACTCGCTAGAATATGAGAATTTTCCGAGACTTCTAAGTTGGCCGAAGAATTTGGAATCGTGACCGACATTTAACAGTCTACGTCGGAAATGGAAATCTGGGTAATGGAGTACGAAATGCTTTTGAGCGGGTCGTCTAGAAATAGGTAGGCGAGTCCTCCGGTATTTAAAACGAGCGAAAATCCGAAGCCGAATCGTCTTGAAAGATTTTAGAAACCATTTGTTAAAATTAGAAAAAGTATTCCGGCATTCGAAAATAATTTAAAATTCGGTCTAAATTTTCGGGGCGTTACAGTAGATGACATCCGCGAGATAGTAGCCTATCTTGTATGTGTGATTGTTGGCTACAAACTCCACGGGTGCACTCTCACCATTGGCAAGCTTGGTAAAAGTGGAAACCGATGAAGAACGTTGATGTCGTTGCAAGACCCGGGCATGCCATATCCACGTCTCATAGTCCGCCACCGCCTCCAAAGTGATGGTGGAATCCTTCTTGTGCCCTCTAAACTGTCCATGCCATGCCGCAGGACATTTCTTTCACTTCCAATGCATGCAGTTGATTGAGCCAAGCATGCTAGGAAATCCTTGAGCCTTGTTCACCTCCAACAATCTTGCGGTGTCTTCCGCATTGGGGGCTCGCAAATATTTCTCGCCATACGCTCGCACCATTGCAACAGCAAAGAGTTTGACGCACTTGATACTCAGCCGAGATCCCATATGTGAAAGAGCATTTTCCCTCATGTGTGGTTTTGGTAATTGATGACAAACTTTATGGACTAATGTTTGCATTGAGATATCATTATAGATCTTGTCCATGGAAATAGTGGAGTTCATGTGTTGGACTCTTGAAGCTTATTTGATGACCAAGGTTCCATTTAAAGGTGTATATGATGGATGGTCATGCGTTGAGTGGAGCATATTGCAAGTATGTCTTGATTTAATTGGTGTACCTTCTTGATTTAATTGGTGTTTTGTCCAAATTGTATCTCATTTGGTTCTTGAAAGTTTTGTGCATGCATAGTTACTATATGTATATCTTATGGCATGCTTACTTTCGTTGATCCAATATATAGGATAAACTCCATCAAATCCTAAATGGCTAAGATGTGCATGAAATTCTATTTCATATCAATATGCACATATTTATGTGGAGTTTGTCCTATGTATTGTAGTTGGTCTAACTACTTTGGACCCAATTAGTTTGGGTACCATTGTGTACTTGATTTGTTTTAGGTACATGGGAGATGCATTGGAAGCTTGTCTCATATTAAATAAGATGTCTTCACCATGTGCTTATTGGAGCCAAGCTTGGATGATTGTGAACTTTCATCTTCTACACCGTCAATGCTATCTCGGTAACAAGTATCTAACTCATGCATATAGTTCTAGCTCTCAACCTTGTGTAGGTTGTTCTTTGGCATGAGTATCTCTAAGTTGCATTTGATATGGTTTTTGCAAAGTTCCTTTCAAAACATCTTCATTGCAAATGTGAGTAAGCCGGGATGATTACACATCAAGGGGAATCTATATAATCATTTTCATGATTCACCGATCCCCAATATGTTAATCTAGCAAATCTTCTTCAAAGTCTCTCATGTGCAATATAGATGAATTCTCAAAATCATTTGCCTTATGTGATATTTGTTATCTTTCCCGAAGCATCTCAACTATCACTTATCCTATGTGGGTATTTGTGATGCTTGTAGAATTTGGTGTTGGAAGTTCATCTATGCCCTCTAAGATTAATTTGAGCTATGTGCTTTGCTTTTATGCAAAAATCTTATCGGTGTATTTATGACTTCCTCTTGGATATCATGGTCTTTACCTTCTACTTTTTGTGTGCATGTTTCTTTGTTGACTTAGTGTCTACCTAGAAACTTATACACATGAGAGTAGTTACATTTTTAATTGGTATTCAAAATCTTTAGTGATCACCCTTTACTACTTTCTTAATTCTTTGGTGATCTCTAAAAGGCACAAGCTTTGCTCTTCTTTCGGTATCACTTTGCTTATTAATAAGCTTGTGATCATATTTGTTATATCTTCTTTGGAGTGTGTGTTTCCGAAATACATGATATGCACTATGTGTCTCATATTTTGAAAGACTATGGTGATGCTTAGGCTCATCCTTGTTTAGTCTCCTAAAATGTATTTCCATGACACATCCATCTTTTTCCGGTTGAGCAAGTCTTTATTTGTCACTTCTTTCTCTTGTTGCTCAACATTTGTTTGTTGCAAGTTGTATTTCTTCTTTCCCCACCTAAACAATCTTGGTCTTATTTGTGTTCAAAATTATCTAGGAGGGAGTGAGGATTCCATGTTATGCACACTATATTGAAATACAAATCTTTCTTTGTGCATGTACCTTGGGGAGTTCCCTCTTGAATTTTTAGAACACTTGGTTGATCTTATCATAATATCTTCTTGTGCTCAATTGGTTTCGGATCCCTTGATTGCTTGCTTCTTTGTGAATGCATCCTTCTTTTGCAATTGGTATCCTTCTAGTGGATTTCAATTGGTGTCTTTCTTGTGCAATCTTTTGATCCTCAATATAGTTTGATCCCCTCCATCTATTCGTCATTGGATATGTGCATTTGATTTCACTCATATCATGAGAAATGCATAAATTATGGGGGAGCTCTTACTATATTGGCCTTCTAATTTGATCCCCCATTTCGGCAATGGATGCCAATGGGGGAGAGATTTAGAGGGTTTAAGGGAATACGTGTTTGTTCTCTTGCATCCTTGCTTCGCTTAGTGCATTGCATGGTTGTTCAATTCCTTATATAAACCCTCGTAAAAGGGATTGTCATCAATTACCAAAATGGGGGAGATTGAAAGAGCATTTTCCCTCATGTGTGGTTTTGGTAATTCATGACAACCTCTATGGACTAATGTTTGCATTGAGATATCATTATAGATCTTGTCCATGGAAATAGTGGAGTTCATGTGTTGGACTCTTGAAGCTTATTTGATGACCAAGGTTCCATTTAAAGGTGTATATGATGGATGGTCATGCGTTGAGTGGAGCATATTGCAAGTATGTCTTGAAGGAGTCAAGACATCATATTAGCAATAAAGGATTGGAAGATAAAAGGATAAGATGTGCAAGACCAAGAGAAGCTTTTGGAAGAGATCATATGCTTGGAGCTTGCAATGGATACATGAAGACGGAGCTAAGCGAAACTCTCCCATAATGGAGTATGGGGGAGTATTTGGAGATGTCTTCATCAAACATGTGCTAGCAAGCGCAATCAAGAAAGATGATCCACTTGAAGAGATCAAGATAGTCATCATCTAACTCAAGTGGAATGCTCAAGGCAAAGGTATGATCTTGATAGGGCTATAGGATAGATAGGCGTACTATCAAGAGGGGCTCTCAAGTGAGTAACTTGATCGCATCGTTGTGGAGAGCTCAAACCTTTGCATACTTGGCATATCATATTTCTTGGTTCTTATTTGGCTTTTATGGTGGTGAGGAACTAGAGCTTGGTTCATCTCCATGTCAAGCTCTTGTTCATCGAAAACGGTTTTACTTTGGAAAACTTGTTGGGTTTTCGGTGGCGGAAATATTGCCGGTTCAACCATGAGGAAAGTCCCACACCTTGCCATGTGCGGTGCTTATCGTCGCTATCTTTCCAACAAAATTGGTCTCACCTCATTCGGAGTTCATTTGCAAAAGTTATAGCTGTTTTCGTTTCGGTGTTCTGCTGAACCGGATTATTGGGGCCAGATATTTCGCTCTACCGGAATATCCGGTTGCCCAGCTCGTCCAAAAAAACGGCTAAGGAAAGAAGGAAAAGAGGTGCTGGACTCAGCCGGAAATTGTGGTCGGATATTTTCATGACCCGGAATTTCCGAGTAGTCCTCAAAGAGCCTCGCGAAAACGTCTAAGTAAAGAATTGTTTTCGGCACTGACTCCAACCGGAAATTCAGCTCGGAGATTTTCTTTGACCGGATATTCCGGGTGACCGGAATTTCCGAGTCTCACTTATACCGGAATTTCCGAGTGTCGAAACAGCCAACGGCTATTTTTCGCGGTGGGCTATAAATACCCCTTCCCTTCTTCTTCCTCAGTTAATCCAAGGCAGCACGACTTTCCCCTCTCTCCTACTCCATTGTTGACCTTGGAAAGCTCACTTCCCTCTCAATCCCTCCATAGATTCTTGCATATTCTCTTTAGGGAAAGTTGAGAGGAGATCTAGATCTACAATCCTACCAATCCTTCTCTCCTCTAAGTGAGGGGAACCTAGTGGATCTAGATCTTGGAGTTCGTTTGTGGTTCTTCTCTTTGTTCTTCCTCTTTTCTCCCCCCCATAAGCATTAGTTGCTTTTGGTGGGATTTGGGAGTGAAGGATTTGACTCATTTGTGTTTTCCTTTGTTCTTCCTCTCTTATCCCCCCATAAGCATTTGTTGCTTTGTTGGAATTTGAGAGTGAAGGACTTGAGCACTTCGTGTGCTCTTGCCATTGCATTTGCATCGGTTTGAGCCCTCCACGAGGATTCGTGGTGGTGATACTTGTGAGCTTGTTACTCTTGGGTCATTGGACCCTAGACGCCTTTTGTGGCCGACCTTTTGTGGTCAACGCCTTTTGTGGCCGGCCTTTTGTGGCCAAGACCTTGTGTGGTCAAGACCTGTTGTGGTCACTTGGGAGCCCCCAATTAAGTTGTGGGTGTGTGCCTCAAGATTGTTGTGCGGGATTCGATCTCCGCCCCAAAGGGGATCAATAGTGGAAGGTGAACTCGCAACCTTTTGTGTTTGAGTTTATCAGGAGAAGAAGGTGAGACTTTATTGCGTTGCGGCTAACCTGTTGTGGTTGCGCACACCTCTCCAACGAGACGTACACCCTTTGGGTGGAACTCGGGAATACATTCTCGTCTCCGCGTGCCTCGGTTATTTCTATACCCGAGCTCTTTACTTATGCACTTTACATTGTGATAGCCTTCGTGCTTGAAGTCATCTATCTTGCTATCACCTTGTTACTTGTATTGCTTAGCATAAGTTGTTGGTGCACATAGGTGAACCTAGTATATTTAGGTTGTATGCTTGTTAAAGTAAAACACTAGTTTTATTCCGCCTTTATCAAGCATACCGGAATATCCGGGTCATTCTTGGACCGGATAATCCGGCTCCTCGGAAAAAGTTTTTATTCGCCTATTCACCCCCCCCCCCCTCTAGGAGACGTCTGTCCGTTCAATATGCCATTTGCCTCAACGCATAAGTGATCTTTTAGTAGGTGTTATGGCCAAGTTGCCCGGCTGCATTTCTTCTTTGCACGAAGAAACGATCTTGCAGCTTCATCCTCTCAGCAATTTGCTTGAACAAGTAGGTTAACATCTGAAAGCAGCGACGAAAGTGCTTCGCCGAGAAAATTGGTGGTTGATTGAAGTAGTTGCGCATGATCCGCTCGTCGGCTTCAATCCGCTTGCGATGAACCACCTCCCGGCTGAATATCGAGCCGCTGTGCTTCGGCCGCCTGTTCTTGTGCATCAACGAAATCATTGCAATTGCCTCGTCCTCGTCCATGCCGTACTCCTCATCGTCGGAAGTTGAGTACGCAAGGGAGCGCCTCATCATCTACAAATTCGTTGCGACATTCGGTTCATCTACTAGAACAAAGCATACCTTCGGTGCAGCCGGCGACGAACGAGGAGCAAGGAGAGTTGTTGTCGGTGACCGTAGATCGACGACTCCCGATCAAAGGGGCAGCTCCGGTGCGCCGAATCGACGGCGGAAAACGAATCAAAGGGGCACCAGGCAGCTGCGGGGGTCACCGGGTGAGGCCTCTAGGGTTAAAGGGGGGCGCGACTGTCCTCGACGGTGGATTTGACAGGGGGTGTGGCGGGAGGGGAAAATGAAGTTTCAGCTGGCAGTTTGGTGCGCGCGCGAGGGGAGTAGAGATGCGGCAGTGCCGCTTGTGCCGCAAATTTACGCCACGTCGCGTTGGTGCTACAAAAAAATTAGGGAACAAAAACAAGATGTGGCAGCTATTGGAGGCGTTTTTTTTGCCTTGCGCTGCCTCAGCCGACAGTTATTTGGCCTAGTGCCCTATTTTAAGGGGGCTGTTCTCTCTAACCTGTAAGATGTAAACTCAGTGTTGACTATTAATAAGTACCACTGTCGTGGTGGTATCACGGCAGATGCCATAGGATGGCTAAATGTGTGGGGCCGATGGACGCTGGTGGATCCGGGGAGGGCTAGCGAGCTAAGGAGCTCACACGAGAGAAAATAAGGAACAGACACGAGCCGACTCAACTCGGCTCAAGAACAAGCAAGCACAACCAGGAAAACTCAAGAACACAAGCAAACCCACACAGCACCACAAACACGCACGATGTACCCAGGTTCGGGGCCCTCGTGAGGAGGTAACACCCCTACTCCTGCCTCGCTTCTCTCTATATGTGTCTCACAAGATCTACAAGGTGCTCCTTGAGCTGTTTTGGTAAGAATTAGGATGAACTACGAGTGAGGGTGGAGTAAATGCTCTAGCAGTAAATGAGACTATAGTTTTGGCTCTCTGGGTCGTGTGTTTTCCACAGGAGGAGTTAGGGCGCTATTTATAGAGGTCCGGCCGAGTTGCCCGGGGACCCTAATCCAGCCGGGCCCCGCCGGACAACTGCTTCAGTCCAACGGCAATGTCGACATCCCTACCACGACCTAGCAGCCGGGCTATCCGACATAGGCCGAGGTAGGCCATGATGCCTCTTGCCGTAGCCGCCGCCTGCCTAGGTAATGATGCTTCCCCTGTCAGAGATAAGACGTGCCTTCTTCATGTCAAGTCTCCTGTCTGTCAGTTGCCAGTACCTCGGAGTAGTCACGTCACCCTTGTCTTGTTCCTTTGTCTTGTGCCTTTTGTCCCGCGCCCGTGCCAGACGGGAGGCGACCTTACGCCCGTGTCAGACGGGTCAGTGTCCTTGCCATGTACCTGCCCTTGACTTCCTGCCCGACATAGGGTATGTCGGACGGTTTCGCCTATCCCGGCATGGTTGTGCCGGGTCCTCCGTCGTATCCCGGCAGGGATGTGCCGGGCCTGCTTACTCTGAACGCCTCCCAGAATTCCAACATGCCTATGCCGGAACCTCCTTCCTGCACACAATAGACAGAGACAATGCCGACATGGTAATGTCGGTAAGAACATGTCGGCTACCTCCGACATAAGCTTAAGTCGGCCAAGCATTCAACTTGGTCTGACCAGGACCCGGCTCACTAGCACCGGTTTCGGACGTTGCACGAGAGAATGCCCCTAGGCCCAGCTACACGAAGATGTCTTAGGCTTGCTCCCAAAGACATCTTCGAGAAGCTGGTTCTTAGGAGAAATCTCCGCCTCTGCCTGAGTGAGAGTCAGGGGCTGAGGGTCTATTTATAGTATCACCAGGGGAGACAGCCTGGCCCCTGCATCCCCCAAAGGGCACCTCGTGACCTTTCCCAAGAGCCACTTCCTGCGTACCTCCAAAAGGCGTCCCTTCACCTCCCGAAGAGTCATATGACCTTTGGCGTCAGGCAAAGGATCTTTACTATTGTAAACTCGAGTATTTACCCTCGCCTTTACCCTACCCGGGGGTAGCCCCCCGACAACCACATCTTCCCCGCTTATCGTGATCGTTGATTTTGCATCCAATAAATGATATTATTTCTACTAATTGATAAAATAAAAATATGTTAATACATGATTCTATTTTTTTTCCAGTACATGTATATAAATTTCTTATTAGTACATGAATCTAAAATATGAATTACATAAATTCAGAAATTATTAATGGTGCATTGATATTTGGAGATCTATAGATAATTTTTGCACGGATTGTAAAGCATTTGAACGTCACCGATAAGCGGAGGAGATCCTCGGCAGTGGAGCTGCATTTTCCCAATTCCCCTTCCCTTCCCTTCCCTCCCGAGTCGCCGCCTGTGCTACAGACGTGGGCCGTCGTCGACGGCGAGCTCCTGCGCCATAAGCTCCGACGGCGGCGCGCTGCTCCCTCTCCTCGGCTTCCTCAACCTCCCGGTCCTCCACATCGTCTCCGCTGCATCCCCATCCGCGCAGGCCCAAGAACGGCTCCACGTCCAGGCCGAGGTGGGCGAGTCTCCTGGCCGACTCGACGTCGCCGGAGGCGAACGGCTCCTTCGACGCCTCTCATGGAGAGAAACACCCCGGCCATGGACTCTCCAGGGGGTGGCGGCGGAGGCGCGCGGCTGGATGCCCTAACCATGGACAAGGTAGCGGAGGCGGCCGCCGCAGTAGCCGTAGCGTCGAACGTCGGCGAGGTGGTCCGCGCGATCCACGCCGTTGCGGTCCTCCTCTTCCCGGTGGACTCCGCCACCGTCTCCGGTGAGGCTCCGACTCCTAACCCCACTTCACCAGTTCACCCCCATCCCCATCTCTAGTTGCGTCCTTCAGAGGTCTCTGACGTGCTCTCTTCCGCGTGCGCTCCCCTGCAGGTACCGTGGACGAGCCCTTCAGAAGCAAGGTGAGACTCCAAGCCTCAATTTCATGCATTTGATAAAAAAGAGAGGATTTCGAGTGATTTTGTTGCTGGGAAGCACTATAGGAGGGTGTGTGTGTGGGAAACTGGGAGGCCCAGTTTGTGCTTTCACTTTCAGTCGCCTAGGATAGTAACTGTAGGAATGGTAGCTTATACTTTTGATATAGGGTTGTCCATTACGAATGAGGATAAAATCGAAAATACAATTCGCCCCAGGAATAAAAGTAAAGAGTCTGAATTTCGCAAGCTACCATTAACTTTTTTCCAGGCTTAGATGGCTGAATTTCGCAAGCTACCAATAAGTTTGCAACAAGCTTCAATAACTGAGAGTTATCACAGGGATTGTTCTAGCTATATGTAAGAACTAAGAAAGTCAAATATACAATCTAGATTGGACTTCAGAGAAATTAGTCTGGAAGGAATTGCCCCCTTACTATAGTGCGGTATCCATAAGTTCCTTCAATAAATAAGCGTAAACATGCCTTGGAACATGAATGGTTGTATGGTCACGTAAAGGGGAAGCAAATTGCAAGACCTGGGAAGCACCAATGTGGCAATGTCCTAGTTTTAGGTAGTAAATGTATGGGGTTGTCTCGCAATGTATTTTTTTTCCTGTTGTCGAGGTATTTGGAGCTGTGCTTGTGTCGGTGCATAAAAATTTCCGTTCAAATATAATCAACATGAAACTCTCATGCATGGACTAAAAAAGGACCGCTTTTGTGAGAAGTTGTCATATGCATTTAATCCTTTATAAACCCGATTCCTTGGCAATGCACGTTTTACAGAGTACTAGGTTGCATATTTGAGAGATAAAAATAGGAGATTTAGCCTTTTATTCCATGATAGAACAGGGGTGATGCGTCTATTCTCTCTATTGTCAGATTATCAGTGTTGTCAGCCTCAGCCATGAGGAAAGGGAGTCTTGGAGGCATGCTTTTTATCGTGGCCCAGCATTTCCTACTATGTCTAAGATATTACTTGGCAGTAAGTTCACTCCTCAAACCTCCCACTTGACGCATGTACTTTATTACTGGGGAATTTGACACGTGCAATGTCCCCATTTACACATATGTACTCATAATCTCATAAATATACACCATTAATGTCATCTGCGAACTGTGTCATACAATTATTTTTCCGTACAACTCATCAGTGTCATGCTCATGCGTATATGCATTGCTTGCATTGACTAGTTATTTCTACCATTAATCAAAGCCTGAACCTGGAACTCATAAAGTTTGTTAAAAAATTATCATAATTCCCGTTCAATCTTTTTTATCATAAGAAAATGCAATTAAATTATTTCATGCTCAGGTCCACCCTAACTGTATCTATATATTCACTGTGCCATGGGTGGAAGGCAAGAGTAAAGAGAGATCTGCAGCAGATATGTTTACTGTTTACTGGGTTATACTATCGTGTCACGTCTGTTTGAAGTGAAAGAGCGCATGTGTGGTCATATCATTAAATGTGGGGACTTGTGTAATCCAACTTTCTTTGGCAACTAGTTTTTCATATTCATCCTTGCATTTCTGTATGATTATTATGTTATCTTAAATTATTAGAGTGTTCAGTATAATTACGTCATTCACTAAGCTTCTTCGATTCGCTAATACCAGACATATGGTTTCTGTTTATAATCCCACTTTTGCGCTTTGTTTGTCTAGATATTGCATTGAAGTGGTTACGGCAGATTCGCAGCTCTGCAAGGAAGGAAGTATATGATCCATTTTTTGTCCGAGGACCTCTAACTGAAGTAATTCAGGCTCTTGTTCCGGCTTTATCTCAAAATGAAGGCTCTAAGGAGGATAAGAACATTTTCTGTTTGAACATTGAAAGGTGCTATTCTTAAGCAAACCTCTACCTATGCCATGTCATCATACCTGAATCTTTTGTTCAGTTCGACAATTTTTGTGTCGAAAATTATCAAACCTTTTTTTTATTAGACAACTGACAACCCCAACACTTGTGTTTAGCACACACAAATCTTGTATGACAGTTCAACACTTGAACTATGTAAGTCTTAACTAGTATCATGCATTATTTCTCCTGATATATTAGTTTGTATTTTTACTGCATGCTACGCTTCAACCATGTGGTTAAACAAGTAAGCACACTTAATTTCTTGCAGATCCTATCTTGCACTTTCTAGAATTGTATTTATGTAGCTATAGCAGAAGCAAGATGGGAACATTTTCTTATAATCTATAATCAGTGATGATTGATGAGGAAACAGGAGATAACACAATATAATGAAAATAAATGAGTACACGGATGCAGATGGCATGTGATAGTCGATAATCAGTCTGTTCTCTTCTACTTGTCATTTAAGAATGCGCACATAGTCCTTAGATACACATTAAGAGGGTGTTTGGTTAGGCTTATAGCCTGGCTTACCATGCCTATAAGCCAAAGCCGAACCAAACAGCAAAATCAACCGTGCTTTCCCAAGCCAACCTCGCTTATTTATACCCAGAGCGTACAGCATGTCCGGAGGTGCTTTTCCGGCTTTCACCCAAACCCACACCCCCTACTACTTAGTCAAAATTACGGGAAAATTACCATCCCATATATACACCGAGGCCCCGCTGAAAAACGGCCATAAACCCACCCCGCAGCTCATTTCTCCCCAACCCGCGGGAGGAGAGGGTGAGCTGCTGCTCGAACCCTAGCGCCTCCCACCTTGTCCGTCCCATCCAGCGCCGCTCGGCCGGAACTGGCCGTCGCCAGCCGGATCCACGCCCGCCTATCCGCCATACATTGTCCCTCCCACCGCATTTAGGCCCTCATGTGCTCCCTAACGCCAGTGACCCGACCTGCTCCTCAGTCCGACCTTGCTGCTCGGCTGAACTGGATTGGCTGGCCGCCGCTACTTCTCTCCTCCATCCTTTTACCGGATTGGCTGGCCGCTGGAGTACTAGCGGTGACCTGACCTGCTCGCCCTGTAGGCCGGCTGCTGCTGCTGCCATTTGCCTGTATTTACGTTAGCAGCCTACAATATGTGCGTTTGGTGATTCAAACTAGCTAGCTTGCTTCATGTACGTACAACAAACACAGCTACTCGATTGATCTATTCGGTATAATCAACATAAGCTACTGTATCTAGAGCAACATAGCTTAAGAGAACCGAGAGAAACAATATTTAATTTGTCGATTTTCGTACGTAGAATAGTTCAAACTTCAGTGAAATATGAATATATTAGGCGAGTATCAGTAATCAAATGTATAAACAGACTCGCAGCATCCAAATGCATTTCAGACTTTTCACCACTAACAGCTGACAGCCGACAGCTAGTTTGCCAAATGATTCCAGTGTTCACAGCAGCTTTTCAGGACAGCAGCTTTCTACAGCCCACAGCCGACAGCTGCTTATTTGAAAGCCACAGCCCAACCAAACACCGTCTAAGTATTTGTGTTTGTGAGATGAAAATTACTATGTTAGAGTTTTTCATCAAAAGCGTGTTATATTGGTTAATGTTGCTAGCAACAATTCGAAAAAACAATGGTCAAACATGTGTGCAGACTATTGATGCAAAACTTGACAAGCTAAAAACAAAGATAAACGGAGGTAGTAGTTTATACAGTCTCTTAGTATATTTGACTGGATTTTTCAAGTGGGCTGGTGAAAGCTACTGAATGATTTAGTGGAGTTAATGGGCATGTGGTACGGATGGCTGGAAGTGTGTAACACATGGATTGAATGGAACATAGTGTTACAAGGAGCAATTAATTTGCACATTTAAACAATTTGTAATTATTTTGTAGCTCCTAAAGTTAATCAAAGATGTGCTTTCTGATGTGCAAACTCTTGAAGTTTGTTCCTACTTCCTATGGTATTTCTCCAACTATTTTTCATCTTAACCAAGAAAATATTGTAAAAGGTAGAAAAGTAGGCAACTCTAAATCCCTTTGACACTCGTCTACCCCATAAGCCCATACTATGCTGCATTTCTGCTAGTTATATTGGCTTTGTTATTAATATTTTTATGCTTTTTCCCTTCATTGTAGGCTACTAGTTTTATGCTTGATTGAGAATAAGGGGGTGGGCCAGGTTGTTGAAGAGTTTACTTCTTCCAATAAGCAAGATGATGGCATTCTCAACCCAGAAAAAACGACTTTCATCTCAAGAGTTGCACAACTACTTGCATCTGTTCCAGATAAAGCAAGATTGGGAGCTACGCCTGTGCTTACATCATCGTATCCTTGTTCTATCTACTGCATTATCTTCAGGTCCAAATTACTCAAGGTTCTTCCATGCTTAATTTTCTCATTCCATCCTTGAGGAATTTGAGTGGGTCGCAAGTATTAGATGGTTTAAATGTGGGGAGTAATTAATTTCCCCATTATTTGTACGACATTCACTTGGAATTTGAAGTCCTTAACACAAAGCAAGGTCATTCTTCAAGAGTGTTGTCAGCCAACTTCTTGTTCAAGCTGAAGAAGCAGCAATCGAGTCATCTGCTGACAAAGATGCCAATGAACAGGATGTGCTAAGATCTGTGCTCCTCTTTGTGGGTGAAGTATTATCCCGTGTTAGCCGTCGTGGATCGACTGGTGAGATTTCATATCTCGGAATGCAAGTTCACACATGCTATTGATTTGCTTGTTCTGAAATTTACAATTAAGAATGCCAAATCAATTCAGCATACAGTGCCCCAGTTCTGGTTGTTGCAGTAATGTTTCCGTGATGTTGTTTGGTAGGATACAATAATCGTAGTACATTCAACTCTTTATCCTTCAGATTGGCATCTTGACTCTCCATTTGTGTGGTCTGCTACTATGGCTTGGGTGACACAGCAGCTTCTTTTCCCCTTTTTGTAATGCTTTTGACAAGGATATGATAAAGTAGCATAACCATCAGTTGATTGCTTTGATTTAAAGTGAATTCCAGTTGACACCTGAGTCTTGTTTTTGAGCTATTGTCTGCACTCCTCATTTCTGAGAGTTTCACTATACTTGGGCCAATTGATAGGATGTCCTGATAGCTATTATTTCAAGTACCTGGTCCATGACAATCTACAATTCAGAAAATTTG
The DNA here is from genome assembly GCA_026929855.1 of Poa annua. NCBI lineage: Eukaryota > Viridiplantae > Streptophyta > Magnoliopsida > Poales > Poaceae > Poa > Poa annua. The sequence goes on from CM049436.1 coordinate 45,834,930, forward strand.
CACTCAATTTTTTTCACTATCACTACGGCACATAAAAGGTATCAGATCATTTCTTTGTATGTCTGATAAGACGTGTTGATCCATTCAGGCATTTTAGTTGCTGAATTGATTCCTCTGATCCGCAATCCCCATTTCTGAGAGTTCCACTATACTTGGGCCAATTGATAGGATGTCCTGATAGCTATTATATCAAGTACCTGGCCATAACAATCTATAATTCAGAAGATTTGTACTTTTATTTTTCACTATCGCTATGGCACATAAAAGGTATCAGATCATTTCTTTGTATGTCTGATAAGACGCGTTGATCTTTTCAGGCATTTTAGTTGCTGAATTGATTCCTCTGATCCGCAATCACTTACAGAGATGTGTAGCACCAGATCGTAAGACAATCATTCCTGACATGATCAAGCATGTTTCTCAGTCTCGATTTTGGTTCAGTGTGGTCGAAGCATTGAGAGATCAACATTCTATTGAAAGATTAACCGAAGAGATGTTGCGCCAACTTGCATCACAACATGTAAGTGATGAAGAAGCTTACTGGATTTTGTGGACGTTGTTTAATCAGAGTATCGTTCATATGACTGTTATGAGGTGAGATAGTCCCGTGTCCATTATAATTATACTAAACAATGTAAGTGCTTGTTCTAGCTTTGCCACCGCCTTAATTTACTGTGTATTTGGCATGACTTATTACTTTGCGAAGGAAATATACTTGAAAACACTTCCCTGCCTAGGATCTATTTCAGAATGTTAGATTTTGACAACTATGCAAAACAGTATTTGTCATTGTGTGCTTCCCTTTTATTTTCTGCAAAGGTTTTTATGTGGATGCTGACTAGCACATGTTAATCTGCCCAGTAGGTGTTCATTAAATTCTTTGAATGTTTTGTATGTGGCTTAGTTGTTAATGGATACCAATTATGTTGTGATGGTGTATTTTACATGCCATCATTGTAATACAGTAGTGTTGCATGGTCAGGTAACATCTGGTAAGCTTGTCACTGATCTGTTTGACGTTGTCCACGACATTCGCTCATGTAGTCATGCCTAAGGTTCTAAGCTCTTATTTTTTCTTAGTCCACATGTTAGAGGTTAAGGTGAATATATTGTTCAGGCCTCTTACTATTGATGTGTTACAATGACCGACAAATGCATGGTCCTTGTATGTTCAACTATTTTCAGGCCGTCCTAACTTGCATGACTTCAAAAGCAATTTATTAAATTGTTTCTTTCTTATAAGTTATACCCTTTTTTTTCCTCAATCTAAATTTTGCTATGCTTTATTCAGGGCAATGTTTATTGACAAATTTTTGCTTTGGAAAACATTTCCTATATGCTGCCTGAGATGGATTCTTCACTATGCTGTCTTTGAGTTCCCACCAAATTCAGTCAGGGAAACTCAGATTCAAAGAACATCAAACTTCCTTGTTACATTGCATACTTTAGTTAGTGTTTGGTCCAAGAAAGAGTTTGTCCAGTCATATTCAGTGGAGCAACAAGCTTGTATCCTTTGAGGCACCTAAAACTGCTATGTGTTCATTTATCGATGCAAGTTGTCATCTGGCATTGTTCTCCTTAAGCAATATGCAGATATCACTGCAGCAATAGGGTTATGTCTGGAGAAGATTTCAAAAAGAGAATTAGAGATGACTAAAGATGTATTGAGTTGTATACTTCAAGGAGTAACCTGTAAATACATCTTTTTCCTTGCATTATCTTACCAGAATGCTGTTAGCAGTTTAGTACAATCATAATATCTACTCATGAAATGTTGTTTTGACTATAGGTAGGTTAGAGAGCCCAGATGATTTAGTCCGGAAGATGGCCAGTGCTGTTGCATTGACATTTTCTAAAATTGTTGATCCAAAAAATCCTCTTTACCTTGATGATGACTGTTCTGAGAATGTTGACTGGGATTTCGGGGTTCTTTCTCCAAAGAGGATCACAGCTCCTTCACTTGATGTAGAACTTGGGCGCAAATCAAAAAGTCTGCGTGAGAACAGGAGACATGTTGGTGAGAAAAAGGCAAAGGCTATGAGGCATGATATTTCAGACAACAGAGTAAAAATCGTAGAGATCAAATCACTAGATTCTGATGAAATTTCATCAGAACCTAGTACTGCTATGAACTTTGAGGAACACTATGATGAGGAAAGCATGAACATTGATGCTTCCAGTGATTCATCCCTGGAGCCGTATGATCTATCAGATGATGACACAGATTTGCAGAAGAATTTCACACATCTAAGTGATCTTGCTGCTGCACTACGAAAACCTGACGATCTAGATGGTGTAAGTCTCCACTTATGCTATGAATAGTTCAAGCAAAACTACTGCACAATCCTGACCTTTCTTTCTTTTGTCTTCACAAGGTCGAAAGAGCTCTTAAATCTGCTGAAAATCTTGTGAGAGCATCACCTGATGAACTACGCCACGTCTCAGGTGATCTTGTTCAAGCACTGGTGCATGTTCGTTGTTCTGATGCTACAGTGGAAGGCGAGGAAGATTCTGCCGAAGAAAAGCGACAGAAGGCATTAGTCGCCTTGCTGGTAACCAGCCCATTTGAATCATCAGATGTTCTGACTAAATTGCTATATTCCTCTAGTGTGGATATAAGTCAGCGTATTTTAGTTATTGATGTTATGACTGAGGCAGCACAGGAGCTTGCTGAAACTAAAATTGTAAAGAAAAAACAGCAGTATGGGAACTTGATATCTGATACTTCCCCATCCTGGTTGGTTCCTAGGGACAGAGGACCTCTTGGGGCAAGTCCTTGGAGGGAGGTCTCAGAACCAGGATCACTTTTTAACTGGTCACACCGTTATGAAAGAGAAGTTCCATCTAGATCAGGCCAGGTTAAATCAGGAAAATCTCGTAAATGGGGTCTCGGAAAAGCAAAAGATTTGCAGGTGGAGCAGTCAAAAAATAGATTTCCTTTGTATGCTGCTGCATTTATGCTCCCTGTTATGCAAGGATATGAAAAGAGAAGACATGGGGTGGACTTGCTCAATCGTGACTTTGTTGTCCTAGGTAAATTGATATACATGCTTGGTGTCTGTATGAAGTGCATGTCCATGCATCCGGAAGCATCAGCTCTGGCCCCAGCTCTTCTGGATATGATAAGATCTAGGTATTCCGCGTCAGGATAAATATTTCCCATGTTAGGGGCCTTATTTGGTAACCAATTGTCGAATTTTGACATGAAATTTTATTCTGCAGGGAAGTTTCACAGCATGCTGAAGCATATGTGAGAAGGTCTGTGTTGTTTGCAGCTTCTTGTATATTGATAGCTTTGCACCCGTCATATGTGGCATCAGTTCTTATAGAAGGCAACCAGGACATTTCTACTGGCTTAGAATGGATACGTACATGGGCCTTGCGTATTGCTGAAGCTGATCCTGATACAGAGTGCACATCGGTGAGTATTTCAACTATCTTGCAGAATAAATATAAGTTCTTGATCTCTTATACGCCTTATTTACAGATATGATGTGTTAATATGATCCTTTCTCCCCCAAAATAGTTTTGATAATGGAGTCCTTCAACCAGAAAATAAGCACATAGCAAGTGTTGTATGGAACTTGACCATTATCGTATTTGATTTTGATTTCGACTTGTGGCTAGGATGTACTATCTGATAATGTAACCTAAGCTGACGATGAATTCTTCTTTTTTTTATTGTCAGCGAAGCTCCCATTTTTTTACTTGCTAAGTTGCTAACCATCTTTTATATTCATCGAGTGACTGTTCTCTCAGTATTATCTAAAGAGAAACCAATCACAGATATGTTGCATATGCTCATAGGCAGTTTTTTTTACACTTAGAAGTATTTATGTCCCATGTTTGTTTCCTAGATGGCCATGAACTGCCTGCGGCTCCATTCCGAGATGGTCCTTCAGACATCGCGCTCTCTGGAATCTGCACAACATTCCAAGGCTGGCACCAGGGCCCTATCTTCTAAGCTTGATGACATTATAATACCATTTGCGAACATGATGTAGTTGTGAAGTTGTAAAGGGAACTTTCATGCTCATTTGTATTTGTATGCGCACGGCAGTAGTTTTTCAAGGGTGTACACTACAGCAGCTTATTCAGCTCAAAGGGTGTATGCCTTTTCTCTTCCTTGTCATAGATTTTTCTATGGTATCCTAGTTATTAACTACTCCCTCCGTTGCTGAATGTAAGGCGTATAGTTTTTTACACGAATATTAAGATGGAAGAGTTTTACATACGATGGTCTTGTTTTCTCATGATGTTTTTTTTGAATAGAGGAGTCCCTAACAATCATAAATTGAAAACAATCATTAAAATCTCTCCGTTATAGACTGAAACTTATTTTTAGAGGCGTAAAATTGTCCAGAAATAGTAATACACCGTATATTTTAGAATTTTTCTCAAAAGACTATACGCCTTACATTACGGAAGTATAATTTGTAGGTTATCAACCTCTTTTTGAACGTATCCAAGTTAACTGCTGTGGTTCTATTGATGTGGGCATTGTGGGTGCACAGACGGGCTGATATACTTCTTCTGAAACAAAGGGGGCATCAGATTGGAATACAATGATTTAACAATAGCATGTAGGAATATGAACAGGAGGTCCATGCATTTTTGGTTGCCGAGGAATATGAGATGCATGTATGGTACCTGGATATGAATGGTGGGTGGAACAGTGATTCTAGACACAAAATGCAGAGTCCGGTTTTTTTTGTTTTTTGAAATCAAATGCAGAGTCCGGCTTCCTTTCACAGTTTTGCCAAGTCTAGGTGGATCGATGTTTCTGATAACACCCAATCACATATGGGCACTATATGCACCCGATCATATGGCCACGAAAGCCCACGGTTTGAGCGTACCTGCCAACAAAAACTGCTCTCGAGGTTTGAGGTGTCGTTGATTCATAGAGACGAACTCTGCAGAAACACGAACTGCAGCACGCGGCCGTCCTGCCTCTGGCCGCAGTCGCTTGATGACGACGCAATCCAAGCAGTAAACGAGTGGCTTGAGATCGAGTTTTAGTCTCGGTCTCGGACTGCCATTGACTTATTAGAGGTCAGAGACCATCCCTCCTCTGCTTCCTCGCACCAACACCGCGTCGCTTGATCACGACGCGATTCTCAATTCAAGTTGTTCTCGGAGTCGGACTGTCAGAGACTCCGTTGGCGCCACGAAAGGAAACGCTGCGGCACGCGCATCCGGATCCTCGTCCCGGCGACGGCGATCGGCGAGCACGACTCGGACTCGATCCCAATCGAGGATAAAAGACGATCCGTAGGAGCCAGAGAACCATTCCCCTGCCCTGCTCTGCCCTTCCTCCTCGCACCAACACCAGCACACGAACCAGAAACACAAAGCATCCACCTTTGATCCCTAGTTCTCGCCGTCGACAATGATGCAGCACGCCGTGGATCCCTGGTCCTTCGCTCGCCCTCCGCCGCCCGGCTTCGTCTTCCGCCTCGGATCCTCCTGCGCGCGCCAGGCCGTCACCGACGTGCCCGCCCGTCTTCGACCTCCGCCTCCCGGCTTCTCCCGCCCAAGCAGAGCGCTCCTGCCAGCGCCCCGCGAGGACGTCCCCGTGTCACCGAAGAAGCTCCCAAAGCGCGAGGCGCCGCCGGTCTCGCGCGTCGCCAACGCAGCCGAGAAGAAGAACCACTCCACGAAGCGCCAGCGGCTGTGCTCTGACTACGAGGACGACATCGACGCAAACCTCCGGGCGGCAGAGAAAAACGCCGAGGAGCGGCCGTACCCGGACTACCTGAAGACGGTGCAGCAAGACCGGGTGAGCCCGTCGACGCGGGCCTCCCTCGTCGGGTGGATGGACGCGTTCGTCCGCTGCTACGGCCTCGCCGACGGCACGCTCCACCACGCCGTCGCCTACCTCGACCGGGTCCTGTCGGCGCGGACCGTGAGCGCGCACGGCAGCGGCTACGAGCTCCGCCTCCTGGGCGCGGCCGCCGTCTTCGTCGCCGCCAAGTACGAGGACCGGAGCACCGTGCTGGCGCTCGACGCCCACAAGATCGCCGCCTACGGCGGCTTCGCCGCGGGCAAGGAGGTGCTCGATATGGAGCGCCACATGGTGGCGGCGCTCGGATACCAGCTCGGCGGCCCCACGGCGCACACCTTCGTCGGCCACTTCACGAGGCACGCCGAGGGAGAGGAGGAACTGAAGATCCAGAGCATGGCGCATCGCCTCGCCGACCTGTCGCTTCTCAACTACGAGTGCCTGGACTACCTGCCGTCCCTCGTCGCGGCGTCCGCCATCTTCCTGTCGAATGTTGCGCTCAACCCGCCGGAAGTACTGCCGTGGAGCACCAAGATGCAAGAGCTCACGGGGTATAACGCCATGGACTTGGCAGCCTGCGTGGCTACAATGTACGACTGCTCGCGCTCCCTCGTTTGTAACCCCGGTTGTTGATCACAAAAACAGAGCAATTTTTGGCAGAGTAGGAGTGTAGAAGAACCGTACGGATCTCATTGAAGTTCTCTCTAATGTTCTTGTACGAGTGTGTATGCGTTTCAAGTTAATGCATGGATTGCTTCTGTTCTTTTGCGAATTTACATTGTTCGGAGAATTATCAAATAAATTGCTTTTGAATGTCAAGTAATGTGTAGACAGAAACCAATAACTTTCTTGTAAATAATAAGGTTGAGGCATATCTACCTCATATATATATTCCAATCAGATCGAAGTCTCAGAGTTCAAAAACACGTGAGGGGATGAAGCCAAATACAGTGAAGAAACCAAAGCAAAGAAAAGAAAGAACAAAAGGCAGCAATAACTCACAAGGCAAATTTAAACACCATCCTTGAAAACTTTAAGAACTTGTTTGCCCACGCTGGGACACCATCCTTTATTTCTTTTCTCTTGGTTCTATTGCTCCATAGCTGAAGAGTATCAAAGATCATGGCCCAATCAAAAGTGCGTCCTTGAAAACCTTGGCGTTTCTTATTACCCCCACTGAGTGATGATGCAACCGGGAAAAACAATGTTCCAAACAGTTTCAGTTATTTCGGCAGCTGAACCACAAAATCAAGGATCTATTCCAACAAAACCTATATCAGTAGAACTGATGTTATATAACATAAATAAATTAAAGTATCAATTCAGCATGTGGTAGCAATGTTCTGTCTGGAGTGCTAAGAGATACGAATTTCTCTTGGATAATGACAGGGATGTAGTACCTCTCTCTATAAATCAAGTTAAAAATAGTGTGATATGATAAAATAGCACAACCCTTAAAATTCGCTATAGCAAACATTGTATGGAACATGGTGTTTTTGACTCATGGGTCTAGATGCACCCGTTACAAAAATACGTTTTAAATAAATTTCAAAATGTCAAAAGCATTCAAACAAAACTTTCAGTGTTAGTTCTAGAAATTCTATATTTGCACAAAATAATTCAAGGAAAAAAATTGTAGGCTGTGCAAAAAAGGCAAAAAAAACCCGTACAAAGTCATTTTAAAGCACCGGAATTTATGTTTTTTCTTGCACAGCCCACAAAAAATGCCATGTTTTCGTGAAACTTTGTGAACGGATATAAAATATTATGATGTATATGTGAAATTTTTGTTTGGAATATTTTGACATTTTCAAATACGTTTTCTTAGGTAGTGGGATCATATACTCCTATGATCCAAAACTGATTTCCGCACTGCAAGGTGCTATAGTGGACGACTTAACACACATTTAATGTAGCGCGACATTGCTCTGAAGCCTATGGCGTGCTATTTTCTTACCATGCTATATATTGATTAAAATTGCTACATTTCACTAATAAATTTGTAAAACTTTGACTTTTACGTGGCGTGCCATATTTACAGGTATTCTTACAATTCTATTGGAAAAAGGGACAAGCACGGCAACACGCACCATCAGTCTAATAGTTGTTAAAATAAATTCACTTTGATCCGCCAAGGACGAGACCGCCTGTGTGATAGAGAACACATCTTGTTTAATATGAATATATTGAATTTCGAAGGGATTCAAGTCCACCAGCACTCCTCCATATAGCTTCTCTCTAACTGTTCAAAGAGAGGCCCAATAAAGGGAGGCAAGAATTTCTTGGCCTTGAAATTATAAATGACATGTAATTTTGTCCTGGTGCAAACAATTACTCATTTAATTTTTTATTTTCCAGTGGAGAATTTTCTTCTTTGAGCTTATTTGTTTTTACCGAATTTATTGTACTAGCGGTTTTGAATTCGTGGACGAACTTGTAGACGGGGCTCATCACCCGAATATAGTTAATGGGCTATGGCCCATGCAGTTGTTGGATCTCGCGTTTAAAGCTCAGCCTTTACCTTTCGTGGATAACGAGCCCGACCCCTAACAAGAGACGGCACCCCCCAACCACGGCCCGCACTCCCGACGCCGTGCGATCCAAGCGAACCAACCGGACCCAAACCCAGACGAGCGGCGACGAGATGGACGGCGGCGGTGGCGGCGGCACCACGAGCCCCGAGGATGGGAAGCAGGAGAAGCACCTGGTGCTGGCCAACAAGCTTTTCCTGCTCTCCCACCCCGACGTCGACGACCTCTCCAAGGTCGCTCTCCGCTCCGACGTCCTCGCCGCCGTCAAATCCGATGGTAACCGCGCCGTCCCGTCCCGTCCCGTCCCCTCGCTGCTCATCCCGCGTTCCAGTCAAACTGATTTGTTATCTGATCTTGGGATTTGACTGCACCAGACATGGCGGCGCTGTTCGATTCGCTGGCCGCAGCGGGCGTCTTGGAGCCGGACGCCGCGCTGCTCGCCGAGATGCGTGCCCGGATTGACGAGGAGATCCGCAAGCTAGATGAGAAGTGAGTGCGTTCTTCCTCTTATTTTGCTTATTAGTTGTTGGATAAGAGCCTAGCGGTAGTTCGGGTTCTAGACCTAGCTAAGTAGATTCTAGATCTTGTCAGTAAATTGCTTTGCTCTGGGCAGGGTAGGTTTGGCTTATGAATTGGCAGTCCTCCTTAGGTTGACACCAGAGGAAGTGGTGCAGTAAGATGCGTAGTATAATGTTTCCCCTTCTCAAAAGACTGCGAAGCAAATCGTGAGAACTGTGGCTCTACTATGACAAATACGAGTCCATTACCAGTATCAGGAAACTGTCTCTGTTGGAATGTACAATTGCGCCTTGACAAGTAGCTAGAGTGTTAAGGGCTCTTGCATCCTCAATTCAGAGGAAAACTCATTGCAGGATAGCTTTGATTCATGATGAGTATCAAAGCTAAGTAGACTCTAGATCTTGTCAGTAAATTGCTTTGCGCTGGGCAGGGTAGGCTTGTCTGATGGATTGCCAATCCTCCTTAGGATGACACGAGAATAAGTGTTGCGATAAGCTGCGTATAACGTTTGTCCTCCTCAAAAGTCTGCAAAGCGAATCTGTATGTACCCCAATTTTTGTGTGAGGATTGTGCCTGCATAGTGGTTATGTTTCTTTGAAAATTTACGAGTCCATTTATCAGGAGGATTGTGCTTGCGTAGTGGTTATGTTTCTTTGAGAATTTACGAGTCCATTTCTAGTATCAGGATACTGGTTCTGTTTGACTGTACAACTGCGCGTCTGCGCCTTGAGAAGAGTAGCTAGATGTAAAGGGCTCTTGCATCCTCAACTCAGGGGAAAACTCATTGCGGGAGCTTGGATTCATGTTGAGTAGTAAGTGTTTAGGAATAGCTGATATTATTTTCCCTCTTTCCTGAACACTAGCAGGAGGCAATGTCTTGGGAGGGATTAGTAGTGCTTTAGTCTAGTAGTTTTATCTTCTCTGCATGAACATAAAACCTGTTGATGTATGTATGATCTGTTCCATTATCAATCTGATAGTGGAACCCGGCCAGTGTTGAGGAATAGCTGATACTCTTCAGCTAGACATAAGGATCTGGACGAGACGTAAGAAGGAATAGTTAGTTACTAAACACGAAAACATGTCCTTTCAATGATTGTGGGATTATGCTTGTTTCATATTATACATGATGATCTTCTCAGTTATTTGGTATCTAATTCCACTGTTCACCAATTTCATAAGTACGGGTTTGGTTCCTCTAAACTAAACTTTGTTTTGTATACAAAGAATTGCTGATGCTGAAGAGAATTTGGGCGAGAGTGAAGTGCGTGAAGCCCATCTTGCCAAGTCCTTGTACTTTGTGAAGGTTGGCGAGAAGGTATGAGCTTGTTTAATCGTGTATTTTGTCTTAGTCCTGCTCAAGAAAATATGTGTTCTAATATAGTTGTTTACATTGTGAAATCAATGATATAGGAAAAAGCGTTGGAACAACTTAAAGTTACTGAAGGAAAAACTGTAGCCATTGGCCAGAAGATGGATCTTGTGTTCTATACTTTGCAAATTGGCCTTTTCTACATGGACTTTGACCTCATCTCAAAATCCATCGATAAGGCAAAGAAGTAAGCCCAGTTCCCTCTGTAGAGTTCCATTCTGCCATTTGGAACACCACAGTAATGGTATTTGACCACCCATTTACTGGTTTTAGGTTGTTTGAGGAGGGAGGTGACTGGGAGAGAAAGAACCGATTGAAAGTGTATGAAGGCTTATACTGCATGGCAACCAGAAACTTCAAGAAAGCTACCAGCCTGTTTTTAGACTCCATCTCAACTTTCACAACTTATGAGTTGTTTCCATATGATACTTTCATCTTCTATACAGTCCTCACAAGTATTATCTCATTGGATCGTGTATCTCTAAAGCAAAAGGTATCTTAACTTCACCCTATCTGCTTTGTTTTCTTTTCATAGTGACCTCTTAACAAAAGGAACTTGTCAGGTGGTAGATGCACCTGAAATCCTGGCAGTAATTGGCAAAGTACCACACCTCACTGAGTTTCTCAACTCCCTGTACAACTGCCAGTACAAGTCATTCTTTGTTGCATTCTGTAAGTCTAGATTTATACTCCAGATGACCTTTTCACAGTCTTGCGATCATGGTTTTGATTATAAACTTACCTGTATGTGCTTGTATTAATACCGACAATTTTCAGCTGGCCTGACGGAGCAGATCAAGTTAGACCGTTATCTTCAACCTCATTTCCGCTACTACATGAGGGAAGTGCGCACTGTTGTCTACTCACAATTCTTGGAGTCATACAAGAGTGTGACAATGGAAGCTATGGCTTCATCATTTGGTGTGACTGTTGATTTCATAGACCAGTAAGTGATGCGAAACGGCTCCGCTAGTTAATATCTACTTTGCTACGATGTACTGTACATCACATTTTGTTTTCTAGTGCCATATTCATAGGTTTTCTGTCACTCTGTTGTAGGGAATTGTCACGCTTCATTGCAGCTGGGAAGCTTCACTGCAAGATTGATAAAGTTGCTGGTGTTCTGGAAACAAACCGGCCTGACGAGAGGAATGCTTTCTACCAGTCTACCATCAAGCAAGGGGACTTCTTGCTGAACCGCATTCAGAAGCTTTCTCGTGTCATTGATCTGTAGAAAGTTCTTGTTGTTGGAGCTCTTGCCCAGCAAGGTGCCAGATTAATTTGACATATTTCACGAGTCTAAAGAAGTCTTATGTGAATTTATAACTTATATCCTGGCACATCAGACTGATTGATGTTTTTTTTTGTGATAGACTGATTGATGTTTCTTCTGAAATCAATCTAGTTCAGTTTGTTGCAGAGCACTATCGTCTGTTGCTTTGGTTCGTAAGAGTTATATTTGTTTGTCATATATAGCAAATGCGTTCAATTTGTTCTCACTTTAGACATTTCCAACTGAATTCAGATTGTCATAGCGTGCACACTTTACAACCACGGTTAACTCCTGCAAATAACTGAAATCAATATACAGCTGTGATCTTCGCCGTCCTGTAAGTACATCAAATGACTCACTCCTAAGACTTTGCGTGACTGCCTAACATTGTACTCTGTGAGAATGAACAAAGCTTGTTATCACAGGGAGGTTACACACCGTTTGTTGCAAAACTCAAAAGCTTCGGATAAACTGCAGAGCAGCTCTGGGAAAATTACAGCCGGCGGTTCACTGGATCCACACTTCCACGACCCCTGGTGTGCTGGGTGATACAATCAGCTCTCCGGCTCTGCAGGATAAAAATGAAGACTGTTTGTGATCATGGCTATGAAATGAGGCTAAAGATTTCACGTCATGCGACCCGGCTATGAGTCTTGTCTCTACTTACTGAACCCTTGCTTAGGTTTCTGCTGCTTCCCCTTCCTCTTGCTTCGTCTCTTGGAGCGGGGCCTCTCATCTTCTGCTTGTGCTTCTGCTTCTGCCTCTGCGCTGGCAGTTCCTGTTATCTGTGCAAAGGATTCTTTTGCGCCGGAGGTTACCTCACCGAAGAAGTCCTTCACCTTGTCAACTACAGTTTTGAGCTCTTCTTTCTTTGGGAGCTGAGAATAAAAAAATGTTCTTCCTGTTAATGCACAACTCATCCTTTCAATCATTTTGGTGTAGATTTTACTTCTGCAGAAGAGATTTTTGACATTTGTTCTTGTTTTGCGATCAACACTGTAAACATAGTTCATGTTAATTTGGGTTGTAAGGCAGAGGCAGAGTTGGTAAAATATAGCCGGCGTTGCTTGCGATAAAGCTTCCAGGGTAGTGAGGTACTATCTGGTCTGTAATTTACCCTATCAATGAATGGTCCTGGCCAAAACACTGCACAAGAATCCAAAGAAAAAAACTGCTCAACCAAAATCATCGGTATCAAAACCAAAGAATGGACAAAACATGGGCAATCTAATTTTAGTTTTCGGTTTGCTTATCCTCTGCCCACACGTCATTCGGGAAACAGATGTATTACAACTCTACCAAAAATCTTACAAATGGGTTGCCACGATTTTGGCGTCAAATTATGTGCAAAGCCACTACCAATCTTGTGTAGTGTTGCTTTGCATGTAATAACAAGGCGAGAACATAAGTGCATTGGATATAAACGTACCTCGATCACGTTATTTGTCGCCAGTGCAGACCTCAAGTTCCCCTTCTCCTGCTCAGCCAAATGAGAAACATAAATTTCAGCTCTCCATTTCAAAGACTAGTGAAAGCTTAATCAGACAAGTTACCCGTTCTGCACCTAAGGATCAGAAACTTACCACGACTTTGTAGCCGTATCGGAACTCGGTTTCACCCTTTAGCACGCGGAACTGCTCTCTCGCCGTGTCAATTATGTCATCCTCATCCTTCATACACCACGTATTGATAACGTTCAGATTTTACATGACCATGTAGATAGATTTGCTATGCCTATGTCAAACCTAAGGAGGGTAGAGAATTATATGGTTGTTACACCTTGTAGATGACGGTGGCGAGGTTCCTGGCGAGCGTGTCCTTGTAGATGTACTTGCCGAGGAAGTTGTCCTTGGCCGCGAGCATGATCTTGGCGGTGGTGCCGCCGGTGACGATGTTGAGCGGGTACCAGAAGAACACCTGCAGGAATGAATCAAGAGCAAATCTTGAATGGGTTTCGCGATGGTTTTATACCAAGGAGACGGTCTCTGAATTCTGAAAGAGGAGGTGGCGAATGGAGGAATTGTAGTTAGCAGGTGCGGACATTGGCGGTGCGGATGAAGATGACGAAGCGGGGGTTGCCGTCGTCCTCGATCTTGGGGAGCTGCGGCATGCGCCGCTGCTGCTGGGACTGCCGGTCCGACCAGCCCCTGCCCCCGCCGCGGGCCTCCACCACCAGCGCGCGCCTAGTGGCAGTCCGTGCCACCTGCACCCTACGAGGCAGGAAACAAGCCGCGCCGGCCTCTCCGGGCGTCAGGTGCCGGAGCTGGGCCGGCCTCAGCGAAACGCCGCCCACCACCTCCATGGATGCCTCTGTTTCGTCTTGTGTGATTGTCCGTCCTCCGTCGAGGGGCTAGGAGAAGCAGTGGAGGGGAGACGAGGGCAAGATAAGCGAGGAGCTTTAGCTTATCTCGAGAGGAGCATGCTGGTGACTGGACAAGTGGTTACTGACACTTGGGCCCGCCAAATTGTTGCTACTTGTACTTGCAGGAAACTTTGTGTGTGTTACAGACTTCGAGCATGCGTCCGTGTGGTGTTGGTGCGTGTGTCTGAAAGCTGAGGCATTATAATCTTGGAAAGAATTGTGATAAAAATATGTATGTATTTTTATGTAAGAGCATATCCATTACCTCAAATGACTTTGGACTAGTTTGGCACCAAAGTTTTTCTAAAACTGAAGTATTGTAATACCACAATATTTATCTGGCATAATAATAATTCAGTTTCAGAAAAACATGTATAAGATTGTTTTTTCAACACTTAAAAAACAACACGTTCTGAGAGATGCTAAAGTATTTCATGTCAGCCAAACGCATCAAAGTATTAGAAACTATGATATTTTGATAAATTATAGCATTATTAAAATACTTTGATACCAAACTAGCACTTAATGTTGATCCGGGCGCAAAAAAACACTCTTAGCGGTGCTCTTCATCTGTCCTGGCTGATCCGAACACTGTCCGGCACCTTCGAGACCAACCATTGTGTGGTTTACACAGTAGATGTAAGTGGAAGATGACTTATCAAATGTGTGGACCAGGGACTGAAGTTATTTCGAGTCTAAATCTAGAAGAGACGATGTACGTAGATTCGGCTCCTGAGGCAAAAACCTACTCCTATATTGATGAGATTACAAGAGATTCCACTACTTAAAGATTGAGAGCTAATATTTCACTCGAGTTCCCTTGGACATAGAGCCGGTCTTATATACACGCGACTGATACGTCTCCAACGTATCCATAATTTATTTTGTTTCATGCTTATATTATACCAATTGCAACATGTTTTATACACATTTTATATCATTTTTATGCATTTTCTGGCACTAACCTATTAACAAGATGCCACAGTGCCAGTTCCTGTTTTCTGCTGTTTTTGGTTTCACAAAAGTTGTTCTGGAAATATTCTCGGAATTGGACAAAACAAAAACCAAAGCCTCTCTTTTCCCCGGAAGGATCCAGAAGACCGAAGAGGAGTCGAAGACCAGCCACGAGGCGGCCACACCTGTTGGTGGCGTGGCCCCACCCTTGGCCGCGCCGCCACATGGTGTGGGCCCCTCGGGCGCCCACCGACGTTGCCCTTTCGTCTATAAATTGCACCCGACGGAAAACCCCTAAAGACCCAAACACTTTTCCACGAAACATCCCGTAGCCGCCGCCGTCGTCAACCCTAGTTCGGGAGGGTTCGTCAAACCCTAAGGACATCCCTGCAACAGCTCTTTTCTGGCGCCGTTGACACCTTCAGAAGCGTCTTCATCTCCTACTGGTTCGATAAACCTTGGTTTCATAACTGAGAGAAACTCACGGCTGCACTCATCATACCTTCCTCTTGGGGTTTCCCAACAACACCACCATGTGCATCAAGCTCTTTTTTGGCGCCGTTGCCGGGGAGAAGAAGCGCCTGATGTGGTTATACCCAACGGGTATACCCACGCTATTATAATAAGGCCCAAACTGCTGGAAGGTCCACCCGGAGGCCCATAAAGACAGCTGCATAGGATGGCGCAAGATGGCCCGACATGGGTAGAGTGCGGCTCAAGATAGAAATAATCAAACCGACCTAAGCTAGTTCAATCTGTAATCGAGTTGTATTCAAACTCCTGAGACCTGGCCGCCTATAAAAAGGCCAGGAGGGAGGCTGAGCAGGACACGCAATCATATTCTGAAACCCTAGCGAGATTTCGACTCGCCGGGACGCCATTGTAGCCACCTTGTAATCTTCAGATCTATAATCCAACAAGCGAAAGCTTCGCTTGTTACCGTCCGAATTCGCCAACACCTATACACCGTTTCCTCTAGATATAACCCGGGTACTTAACCATGGGATTTGCCGAGTCCTTGACTCGTCAATTGGCGCCGTCTGTGGGAAGAACTGGTGTTGGATTCACGGGTTCGGCGGACCCGCCATCCGCGTCGTCGACTTCGTCTTCGGCATCTGCACCGACTCGGGACCTGCCGGATCTAAGGAGGCCGTACACCCTCGGCACCTTCGACTTCCGCCCGCACTCGGCGTCCGAGCGATCAGCGTTCGCCGATATTCACTCAGGTATGGATCTGACGTTCGGCAGTTTCCGTTTCCTTGTCAACCAGTGGGGAACGCTAGACGTGTCAAGTCCTGCCTGATCCCCGAGGACGGAGGCAACAGTCGCACCTGCGCCAAACGCCATCGACTTCGCCCCTGCATCAACGTCAAGCGCCACCGATTCTGCTCCGATACAGACTCCAGCTGTCATCGACTTCACACCTGCAACGACCCCGGCAGCCACCGACTCCGCGTCGTCATCAACTGGCGGCTCTGACGTCACTTGCTACTGCTCCGACTGCACTATCTTTCAGGTGGCAGCCGTCTTGCGCGGTGTCGACTCCACGTCGAGTGACGAAGGCGATCGTCACGAAGAGGGTCGCAACGCACACAACCGCCCATCCAGTCAAGTCTTCATGGTGGCGCGGAACGATGCACCAGGCACCGCCGCCTTCGCTACTCCCCCGCAGCACAGGAAACCTGAGCCTGTCGCGTACCCGATAGTAGTCAGGATAAGTGCCGACAAGGAGCTCACCATCACGGAGGAGATGGGCACCCGGATCCAGGGTGTCGTCAATAACGGTACCGTCTTACCCGAGAACTCCCCCATGGACGACTTACTAGCATATCAGTATTTGCTGCGGAAGAAGAACCTAGAGTTAATCGCGATGCAACGCGAACTCGACGAGAGGCAGCTACGAGCAGATTCGGCCAGTGCCAAGCGAGCGGCTCAGTCCTCTTCCTACTCTACAAGAGACGAACCGCGAACAGCGGAGCACGTGCGAACTCGCACTCGAATGCCCCGGTCTGGGTTAGAACCAGCGAATATCAGGCAGCGGTTCATGACGATTGCAGACGACGGCATACCAGTACCGCAGACGACAGCAGCAACAGTCGCCTCCGTCGCGACTTTCTTGCGATCTACCTTACCCCAGTAGACGACCCACGGTACAGTTTGCATCGGGCACAGATAGACGCTTTGGGGACAGTCGGGACAGCATTAGTACCCGCCACCGCCGCGACAAGTCGCCCAGGGACCAGCCCCGGGCAGAACCCGCCAAACACCGGCGCTCGCTCGAGCGGTCACCAGCCAACAGGCACATTTACTCCTCAGGATGACAACGCGCGCCATCGCACCGACCGGGATCATGATGAGCCAGAAGGAAGCAGGTCCAGACGTCGCCACCATGACAGGCGCGACGGGGACGACTCAGAAAGAAGCAGGTCCAGACGTCGTCACCGTGACAGGCGCGACGGGGACGACCTAGAAAGAAGCAGGTCCAGGCAGCGTCATCGAAGCAGTCGAGACAGGACCGAGACAGAAGAAGAGCGCACCACTCGACGCCATCGCGAGCGAGAAGAACGTCGGCGCGCCAGAGAGGAACGCCGCCAGCAGAGGCGAGTTGCCGGTTTTGAACACGACTATGTGGAGGAAGGAGTCGACGCACGGGATATTATTACCCAGCGAACGATAAATAGGCGAAGGCATCAGCGCAGACACCGCAGTAGAACCCCGGGCTCCAGTCGAAGCAGCTCATACACAGATTCGGAAGTCGAGCCATGCGGAGCAATGTGCTTTACGACTGCCGTCCGAGAGACTCGTATGCCCAAGAGGTTCAAGTTAACGTCAGAAACCCCCCAAGTTTGATGGTACCCAGGAGCCGTCAGCCTGGTTGGAGGATTATACCACGGCAGTAGCCCGTCAAAGGGGAAATACAACAACTGCAATGCAGTACATACAGTTGATGCTCACGGGATCAGCCAGGGCCTGGCTCAGAAGTCTGCCGCGCAGTTCGTACGGAACGTGGGATTCTTTCTGTAGCGATTTCAAACGGAACTTTTCGTCTACCTTCCACCGACCCGCTTCTTTTCAACAGCTCAGAGCCTGCAAGCAAAAGGCTGGCGAGTCCCTTCGCGAGTACATTCAGCGCTGGACCACCCTGAAGAACTCAGGTGCTGATATTTCAGAGGATAACGCCATCTTCGCCTTCATCCAAGGAGTCAGACGCAACGACCTCCAGGAGGCATTAGGGCGCGAAAACCCAAGGACAATCGCACACTTAATGGAAATAGCCAACAAGTGGGCCGACGGAGAAGATTCGGTCCGAGCCGATAGATTGCCGTCACCCGACGTAGAGCGCCAGCAGGGCAATTGGGGACGTCGAGGTCGGAACGACAGACGCAATAGACAACGACCGTATGGCGAGTCAGATGGAATAGAGCAGGTCGCAGCCGGTTTCCAGGACAGTCGCAGTCGAAACAACACCCAGCAGGGGGAGAACCAGCGCGACGAGCGCGGGGACAGGAACCGCGATGATAGGAACCACGATGACGGAAGTCGAAAACGCGAGTGGAAACCCAGGGGAACCCGGAGGGAGGAGCGCCCATACCGCACCCCGGCAGAGCAACTCAACGACCCATGCAGAATGCATATGTTCAAAGGAGACGATGGCAGACTAACGGCGACTCACCTTCTTAAGGATTGTCGTGACTTCATAGCGCTTCAGGCTGAGCTGCGCAGGAATGCCGGCCTCCCACTCGCGCTACCTGCACCCGAAGGACCGCCTCCCCCGCCAGCATCGCATATTGCGGGAGCAGTACACGCAAATCAGCGGCCAAAGAGCGCGTCCGCGGCGCACGAGCAGTACCCGCAAACCAGGGGGGCCATGTATATGATACAGAAAGGGCGTCCATCAAATCAGTGTCAGAAGCTTATCAGCCGACAGGTTCACCTAGCTACAGCGTCACCTCCGCCTGCTCCGGAATACCTTCAGGGTTCAGAAGTTCCAATCGGGTTCACGCGTGAGGATCATCCTCCGCGAGTGCCACGGCCGGGTCATGCTCCCTTAGTGCTGCACGCCCTTGTCGGCGGTTTTCGGATGAACAAATGGACGGTGGTAGCGGCATCAACATTATCTTCGCGGACACCCTGCGCAATATGAATCTATCGCTCACAAATTTGAAGCCATCAGACAATACTTTCCATGGCATCGTGCCAGGTAAGGCAGTGTACCCGTTGGGTTCGTTGTGGCTCGACGTCGTTTTCGGCGACGAGGACCACTTCAAGAGGGAAAGCATTGAGTTCGAAGTTGTGGATTGGAAATCGCAGTGCCATGCCATCCTCGGACGGCCAGCGTTCGCTCGGTTCATGGCAGTTCCTCATTACGCATACTTGATGCTCAAGCTTCCCGGACCCAAGGGAGTCATAACAGTCCGAGGCGATTTCCGGAAGTCAGATAACTGCGACAGAGAGTTTAGCAAGATCTCTGAGTCCTTCGGTGCGCAAGAACAGCTTGCCGAAATCGCCTTGGACAACGATCGCAGCCTATTCCCTGAAAGCAAGAAGCCGGCACCTGAAAACTCTTTCAGCGCTAACAACGACACAAGAGCACACCAGGTGCACCCGACCGACAAGGACAAGACAGTCCTGGTGTCATCAAGCCTAAGCAAATCATAGGAAGGCGCGCTCGTCGAGTTCCTCCGTGAGCACTGGGAGATGTTCGCCTGGCACCCAACCGATATGCCAGGTATTTCCAGGGAACTGGCCGAGCACGCCTTACAAATCTACCCTGGCACGAAGCCAGTTAAGCAGACAATGCGACGATTATCCGAGCCGAAGCGGTTAGCAGTCGGCAAAGAGATTGACAGACTATTGGATGCCAAGTTCATCCGCGAACTGAAGAAATCAGATTGGGTCGCGAATCCAGTCCTCGTTCCAAAGAAAGGAGTCAAGAATGCGCGTATGTGCATCGACTTCACGTCACTCAACAAGTGTTGTCCTAAGGATCACTTTCCGTTACCGCAGATCGATCAGATCGTGTACTCGACGGCAGGCTGCGAGCGCCTCTCGTTCCTTGATGCGTACTCTGGGTATTAGCAGATTCAGATGAAAAAGGAAGACGAAGAAAAAAACGGCTTTCATCACCCCTCACGGCGTGTACTGTTACACGAAGATGACCTTCGGGTTAAAAAACGCAGGGGCAACTTACCAGCGTATGATGCAGAACTGCCTGAGGGATCAAATCGGCAGAAATATACAAATATATATTGACGACATAGTCGTCAAGACTCGACAAGTCAGCACCCTGATCGACGACCTACGCGAAACATTCGCGGCTCTCAACAAGTACAGAATCAAGCTCAATCCCACAAAGTGTGTGTTTGGAGTACCTTCAGGGCAAATACTAGGATACCTCGTGTCCGCCAGGGGCATAGAGGCCAACCCAGAGAAAATTCAGGCACTCCTGCAGATGCCCGAGCCGACGAAACTACGCGAAGTCCAAGGACTCGCTGGTAGAATAGCAGCGCTTAGCAGATTCATCAGTCGCATGGGCGAGAAGGCCCTACCGTTTTATCAGTTAATGAAGAAAGCAGACAAGTTCGAGTGGACAGCTGCAGCAAGGGCAGCTTTCGCAGACTTGAAGCGCATGCTCACAAATCCACCTATCCTCGTGGCACCTCAGGAGCAGGAAACTTTGTACCTGTACATAGCCGCCACCAACAGGGTGGTCAGCTCAGTACTTGTAGTCGAAAGACCAGAGGACGGGAAGACTCAGCCAGTCCAGCGTCCAGTATATTATCTCAGCGAGGTGCTTTCCCCCTCCAAGGAGCGTTACCCGCACTACCAAAAGCTTGCTTATGGCGTGTTCATGTCAAGTCGCAAGGTCGTGCACTATTTCGCAGAACACCCAATTGTGGTGGTGAGCAGCGCCCCATTGGCCGACATCCTCAACAACTCCATGGCTACCGGGCGGGTCGCCAAGTGGAGCATCGAACTCGGGCCCAGGGACATCACGTATAGGCACCCGAAGGCCATCAAGGCCCAGGTCTTCCCAGATTTTACATGCGAGTGGATCGAGGCGGAGTTGCCTCATGTCCCCGACTTGTCCAATTCCTGGACCATGTACTTCGACAGATCCAAGCGACATGATGGCGCAGCGGCTGGAGTAATCTTGACTTCCCCCAAGGGTGACAAGCTGCGTTACATACTCCAGATGGATTTTCAGAGAGCTTCGAACAACGAGGCAGAGTATGAGGCGCTGCTGCACGGCATGCGTATGGCCAAGGCCTGCGGAGCGACACGCTTGATGATATATGGCGACTCCAATCTTGTGGTACAGCAAACAATGAAGGAGTGCGACGCCAATGCAGATAACATGCAGGCTTACCGTGACATGTATAACATCATGGAGGGAAGTTTCGACGGCTGCGAATTGCGACACGTAGGCCGGGAAAGCAACGAGGAAGGAGACATACTAGCCAATATCGGGTCCAAGAAAGAACCCATTCCACCTGGAGTTTTCTTTGAGCGCATCAAAGAACGATCAGTGAAGATAAAGAACACAGCAACACCAGAAAACCCAGTCGAACCTCCAGCAACAGTATTCGAAAAGACACCGGCTGAGCAGCAGCCCGGCAATGTATTGGTCACTTTGCTTCCGGTCGAGGTCTTCCTCGTAGAACCTTCTTGGACGAAGCCTTTCTTGGCGTATCTCCTCTACCAGGAGTTACCTGCGGATTCGGTCGAAGCAAAGCGCATCTCCAGGCGCTCCAAGGGGTTTACAGTAATCAACAAGGAACTCTACAAGCGAAGTATCTCCGGGATCCTTCAGCGATGCATTGCACCCGAGGACGGGAGAGCAATACTCCTGGACATTCATGCTGGGACGTGCGGACATCACGCAAGCAGTCGGGCACTCGTGGCCAAGTCCCTGCGAGCCGGTTTTTATTGGCCCACGGCTATGCAGGACGCAGAAGACATAGTAAAGAAGTGCCTGGGTTGCCAGAAGTACGCGACTAAGCCACATGCCCCAGCATCAGAGCTCAAGACTATCCCACTGGCTTGGCCTTTCGCCCAATGGGGACTCGACATGGTCGGTCCTTTGAAGAAGTCGTCACGGGGCGGCCACACTTTCCTCCTAGTGGCAGTCAATAAGTTTACCAAGTGGATTGAAGCAGTTCCAGTCACGAACGCTACAACAACCTCGGCGGTAAATTTCATCAAGTCCATCATCTTCCGCTTCGGGGTGCCAAACAGCATAATCACCGACAACGGAGCCAACTTCACGACGGAGGAGTTCCAGGACTTCTGCAAGTCTCAAGGAATCAAACTTAAGTACGCCTCAGTCGCTCACCCACAGTCCAACGGGCAGGTCGAGAAGGCCAACGGCTTGGTGTGCAGCGGCTTGAAGAAAAGACTCTTAGTACCACTCAAGCGCGCAGCAGGCGTCTGGGCTGAGGAATTACCTGCCGTGCTCTGGAGTCTGCGCACGACTCCTAACAGGTCTACACAGTACATGCCCTTCTTTTTAGTACATGGAGCAGAAGCAGTCATGCCACATGACCTCAAATTCGATGCACCTCGAGTGGTTCTCTACGATGAGCAGGATTCCGATGCAGCACTTGAGGATGGCATCGATACACTGGACGAGGCACGCGACATCGCTCTCGCCAGGACAGCAACCTATCAGCAAAGCCTGCGAAATTACCACCGTCGCCGCCTCCGACCGCGTTCGTTCGCTGCAGGCGACCTGGTTCTTCGCTTGAAGCAGAAGAAAGTTCACAAGCTCGCATCGCCCTGGGAAGGCCCCTTCATCGTCACAGAAGTCATCGGCAATGGAGCCTATCGTCTAAAGCACGCCGAGACTGGAGCACCCTCACACAACCCGTGGAACGCAGCTCAACTGCGGCGTTTTTACGCCTAGTAGAGTAGCGCCTCGGCCGTTATCTTAGGAACCAGTAAAGGCTGCATCAAGCCTCCCTTGTATCAGACATTTTCTTATTGACCAGCAATAAAGTACAATGTTCCTCTATATTCTTATCATACAATTTTCGCAGTATGCACAATCTTCAGTTTCAACCTACAAGCTACCTTCGGGCAAGTTAAACAAAGAACAAAACAAGCCTTGGGGACTACGGCTACCCCTAGACGCATGCGATGCTCGGGGGCTATTCTTTAACGGAAGCATGGGCAGTTCTACAGATTTGTCACTACAATGGTTCTTGCTTTACATCAACTCCCCGACGCCGGCGGTCAAACTCCATGTCCGCCTCGTGTTCCATGAGACCTATTATACAACTGGCTGGGCCATAGGCAGCTTGGTAGTGATCTTCCATCGAGACAGTGCCCGCACCTTCTGGGGGACCAGCTCCAACCTTCGCCAAGTCAATGTCGGGATAGTGTAGACGCAAGACAGCAAACGCTGTAGTCGCGCCAGCCACGAGTTGAAGGCGAACGAAGTCGCGAGTCGCTTCCCCTTGGCGAAAGCGGTCCAGCAGATCAGTCATCCCGTGTGGCTGTTCGTTCAAAGGAAACAGAGCCTGGTGTACGCCGGATAGCACGGAGGCGCATAAGTCAGCAAACCTACCAACCTGAGCCACCCGTTCACGCAAAGTAAGCAAGGCCATCGACTTGCTCCGCTGGGACCATATGGACGATGCGTCTCGACCGTGCTCAGCCGTTACTTCAACAAGACGAGACCGGACTCGGTTCTGTTCGGCTGCAGCATCATTCTGTACGCCTATATATATATACAAATGAAAGCAGCAGATCAGTCGAAGCCAACAGGGCAAAGTTTTATCGAGCAAGAACAAACAAAGACACTCGGGGGCTTGGCGAGTTACTTACATAGCAACCCGGTGTTCGCATCTTCGATTTCCTTCATTAGTACCATCTCCCTCTCGATTGGTCGAGGTTGTTTCGACTGCAGAATGGCAAGCGTACCCCGAGTGACCTTTAATTCTTGGTCGGCATTTTCGCAACGCACTTTCAGTAAATTGTACAAGTACTGGTCACGAGGATTAAACGGTGGCACAGCACCCGGAGTCGAAGTACCAGCAGACTGCAGAAACAACGGCAGCGGTTCACAGAATCAAAAATTCACATCTCAGAGATCTCAACGAAAAGAACAGATTTAGACAATTGATAAAACGACTCGGGGGCTGGGCATTCGCCCTCAGTATGCCCCAAAGACCAAGGTTTCATACAGACGTTAAGTTTTTACATGGCAAGCGCGCAGCAGGCGCATAGTACTAACAAAATAATTACAACCTAATTATGCTACCCTACAGTCCATTTCGCGCTGGGAGCGCTCGAAGTAGAGGCGGATCCTTTTTTCTTGCGCTTTGCGACCCTCTGTTCGAAGGTCGCAAGGAGGGCATTCGCCAGTCTACGCGCTTCCACCTCATGCTGGCTAAGGGACACCTTTTTGCCAACCGAGTCAAGTGGAAGCGCAGAAACAAGGCTACCCAGGTCCAAAGTCACCCCGTGCCCCAGCAGCATCTTGAAAGCAGTCGCGGATCCACATACCGTCTGCTCGCGGATGAATTTGGGGAAGGAGTCGCCCTCAGGGCGAAACGTCTCTGCGAGCGCACCAAGATCTTGAGGCACCTCCAGCTTCGGCAGCACAAGTCGGTGTAGTGCGGAAAGCGCAGCTGCCGAAGACGAAAGCACGGTCGCGAGCTTGCTCGCGAAACCCTCAGCCGCTTCTATCGCAGCTTCCAGCTGGATCTCAGGGGCAGGGGCATATTGATTAGCTCCCAAGCCAAGAGCTCCTACAGTAAATCCATTCAAGTCAGTTAGAAGCAGAAGAACCTTTTTTGAGATTCAGCATGGACACAATCCAATGGCACTTACTCGCTAGCGCATTGCCCAAAGCAAGAAGACGGCTCGCCAGAGTGCTGTCTCTTGAAGCCTGCAAATTCTTCAGGCGTTCTTCGGCTTCTCGCGCCCCGTCAGCCCGTGCAGCGTCCACCCGAGCCGCTATGTCCGTTTTTAGTTGACCGAGCTCACCTTTCAGATCCTTGGCCAGACAGCGGGCGTGATCCCTTTCCTGCTCGGTCTTGGCCAGCGCCTCTGCAGGACGGAGTCATGAGTATAGCAAGTCAAAAAATCGAAAGCTAATTATTGATAACTTCAGTCATTTAGGTACCTTGGCATTTCTTGAGCTGATCCTGGAGCTTCTGGTTCTCTGTTTCCAGCCGGACATAGTCGTTACCTATGTCCAGCAGTCGACGAACGGTTGGCTGCGAAGTACATTTGACGGAACAAAGTCAGCACGTGAAGAGGTCATTGAGCCTGCACCCAACTACAGGTAGTTGGCCACAGGCTCGGGGGCTACTCCCATCGGGAGCGCTGCCGCGCCCCCGATGAGAATAGAACTAATGGAAATTGGCATGCAAAGCTTTGATGTCCAGGACACGTTTCTCAGAGGAAGAGAAGTTACTTACGTGGTCAGCACTCGCAGTCGCAGATTCAGGTGCAGACCTGGCACTTGGCATCTCTATCGTGTTCAACATAGAAGGCCTGGTCTCCGCAAGGGGTTCAACGGGTCGTTCTTCCTCCTCGGCTCGAAGAGTCGATGTATGCTCGCGAGTAGATCGAGTGGGAGAGTCGGAATCTGTTTCCGTCTCGCCTTCTTCATTGGTCGACCTGGCACAAGGGAGGCAAGATTAGCAAAGCGTATCAACTAAGCCCGCGAAATATAACACCAATGGGGAGTTTGGCTTACTTAGCCATCCAGGGTATCACGTCGTCCGGAGTCGGCAAGATCGGAGCCGTAGGCGCTAGGAAGGATATCGGAGTCGCGTCTAGCGCGGCCGAGGAAAGGTCTACATCCTTCGGAGCAGCGTCGACTGCGGCTCGTTTGTGCCTCTCCTGGGAGTCGCAAGAGCTCTCGGTAGGAGATCGCCCCCTCTTCGGATTCGCAGTCTTTTCAGTTGCGCCTTCTTCAGAGTGAGCGGTGGCGACTGAAGGGTCCGAGGCTGGTTCACGGACGCCAGCCACCAGAATTTCATCCTCCAGTATGGTGGGCTCAGACGCCGGAGGCGAGTGACCCTAGTAACGCAGAAGGATGTCATGAGAAAGAAAACAGAGGCAGTCAAGAAAGCAAAATGACCGAATAAGCGATAACATACCTCAGGAACGGGGTTCGTCGCGTCAAAGGACGCAACGGGGGATGCCAGCTCTCCAATCTTCGCCTTGAGGCCAATCAGCTGCTTGACTATCAGCAGGAGCTCGTTGTTCGAGTAATCGTCAGACGATACGTGAGTGCAGTCGTTTGGGCCGGTGTACTCGAACAGCGGGTGGGCACGTTCTTGAAGGGGTTGCACTCGACGACGCAGAAATGCAGTCACGAGATGAACACCACTCATCACCTGCCCCTCGGTAGTTTGCAGCTCTACAACCTTCTGCAGTAGCGGCTTGGCGTCTCGCTCTTCAGTCGCAGTCAGGGAGTTGCTTCATGATCGCTTCTTTCGGAGCTCGATGTCGCCAACGAATGGGGGTAGGCCACAGGACTTCCCGGAGCTGATGTCGGCCTTGATGTAGAACCAGCGATCGCGCCAGTTTTGCACCGATTCCGACATAGGGATCTTGAAGTAGCCGGATTTTGGTCGCGCCTGGATGCCGAGGCCGCCAGGGCCGGTGCCGGCGCTCTGACCCTTGATGTTGAAGCAAAGCCGGAATAACCCCCAGTGAGGGGCTATTCCGAGAAAGCATTCGCAGAGGGTGATGAAGCAGGCGATGTGGAGAACGGCGTTCGGCGGCAAGTCATGGAGTTGGGCGCCGTAAACACACAGCAGGCCACGAAGAAAAGGGTGAATCGGGAAGGAGAGTCCCCGATTCAGGTGGTCAACAAAACATACCCGCTCGTCGGCGGCCGGAGTTGGTTGGGTCTCCTCGCCGGGAAGACGCACGAAGTCGGCGGCCGAGAGCAGCACCGCTCGGAGGGATTCGATGTGCGCCTCCTTCACCACGGAGCGACGCCAGCACCCCTTCTCCGCAGTCTCCGCCGCCTCCTTCGTCTTGGCGGCATCTTTGCCCTTGGAGGTTGTGGGTTTCCACATGGCGGTGGAGCAGCGAGGGGCGGTGGCAGAGAACAGAGAGCAGCAGCGCGAGGAAGAAGAAGAAGCGCAAGGAACGGCGGCGCAAATGGGAGGAGTAGTAAAAAAAATTCCACCCCGGTGAAACCTTTGTACTGGCGAGCGATTCATCTGGTTCGTTCAAAACAAAGACGTGGCCACGTGGCGCACATCGGAGGAAGCCCACGAAGGGCAAGCGCCGCGGTAACCGCCCACTACGCGCGGGAATCGAGGAAATCATCATCATGTTTCTCTTCCCGCGCGACGCGTGCGGTCAGATCGGAGCGGCCGGCGAGCGTCATCACTGCCAGCCTGGGTCCACCAAGGAGTTGTCCCATCGGCAGCGTCAGAGTATCTTTGCTAGCGTCATCAGTGACGTCACGCCAGATTTCAAAATGGTTTATCAGTTACAGCGGTAGCACTCGACAGACATCAACTTCAGTCGGCAGTCAAATATCGCATGCACTCCATAACAAAGGGGGTACATTTACTAAAGAAACAAATTTACCTCAGCAAATGCACTCCCATCGGGAGCGTAAATTGGTAAACACCAGTTCTTTCATTTTTTATTTTTAGATTAAGCACAATTGCAAGCAATTGCACTCAATCTCGGGGGCTACTCCCATCGGGAGCGCTGGCGCGCACCCGATGAATTCAGTCGACGATCAGCGTCAGGTGTTTATAAGAAGAGTTCGACGGATCGGACTCAATGAAGTGTCGAGTGAAGAAAATGCTATCAAATCGGTCGAGTAACTACCGACTCAAATCCAAAGTTATAACCATAATACCCGGGATGTTCCAGCCTAGACTGGTCCTCGGATGCTGCATAAACAAGTGCAAAGGTAAGACCTGAATAAGGCCAGGTGGCCCGTACAAGCTACGCGGACCTGTTAAATTCCGCACCAGCAGGTGCGATGCAAAATCCCAGCGGACGCGCCAAGGGTACTCTAACTATGACCGGGTTACGACCAGTAAGTCCCAACAGGCTTGAGTCGAACTTGAACGGTCTTGCCGGATTCGATAGAAGGGAGTCGAATCTGAGTAGGCTAGAAGGGTATCTCGCACAAGTCGCGAGTTAACTTGACCCCGATCCGTCGGTTGAGTCAGGCCTACTACGCCATCCATCCCCCAAACGACCAAAAGAAAATATATTTTGATATTAAAGTAGCGAGATGTTCTTCTTCGCCGAGTGCATTCATGAACAGGTAATATTGTTAACATCAGGAACCACTCGAAAGATTAACGGGTGATGAGTCCCTACACGATCCTTTGGAGTCGAATAGGCACTCGGGGGCTACTGATGTGGTTATACCCAACGGGTATACCCACGCTATTATAATAAGGCCCATACTGCTGGAAGGTCCACCCGGAGGCCCATAAAGACAGCTGCATAGGATGGCGCAAGATGGCCCGACATGGGTAGAGTGCGGCTCAAGATAGAAAGAATCAAACCGACCTAAGCTAGTTCAATCTGTAATCGAGTTGTATTCAAACTCCTGAGACCTGGCCGCCTATAAAAAGGCCAGGAGGGAGGCTGAGCAGGACACGCAATCATATTCTGAAACCCTAGCGAGATTTCGACTCGCCGGGACGCCATTGTAGCCACCTTGTAATCTTCAGATCTATAATCCAACAAGCGAAAGCTTCGCTTGTTACCGTCCGAATTCGCCAACACCTATACACCGTTTCCTCTAGATATAACCCGGGTACTTAACCATGGGATTTGCCGAGTCCATGACTCGTCAGCGCCTCTGTTCAGCAAGTCCTTGACTCCTTGCAACTGCTAGACTTTTTCTGGCGCAGTTGCCGGGGAGAAGGAGCACTTCTGCAAGGGGAGTCTCTCACTTCCAATCTTTTTATTTTGTTATTGTCTTGCTTAGTTTATTTTTACCACTCTCTTGTTTGATTTTTATTATTAAAAACACAAAAAAATTAGTTACTTGCATTTATTTTTGTATTTTGGTTTAGATTTATTTTTTCTAAAATGTTGCTCCCTAAGTATACCCTGGAGGACCTATCAGTAGGTAGTGGTTCTATAATTGGAAAAGATAACATCGAAGAATTCTTTAATCATGTTAGTAAGCATAAATTTTTTGAGGACAGATCCTTATCAGAACTTGCTCCGAATTATGAAATTGCTGCAGCTTCTTTAGTTCACATATTAGAGTCTAGGTTTGTTAACCTTCATCCCATAATACAACAAATGTTTCTTAACCTTCATGACGTTGAGGATGTTGAAAAGAAATATTTTATTCTGTAAACATTGCTTAGAGAATTTGGTGATGTTTCTATAGAAGTTAGGAAAGTCTTTGATCGTTTTAATATGCTGGGCTCATGCGTAGATATTATTAGTACACTTGAAAAGTTGGGGAAGATCAAGCCTAAAAGTGGGGAATAAATTAAAGTACCAATACCTGTTAAACTTGTAGGAATGCAAGAAGCTTTGGAAAAGAATTTTGATTGGATTGTTCCTGACAACCCATTTGATGAGAGCAGTGAACCTAAGAGTGACAAGAGAGGAGCTTCTAAAACTCATATAGATAAAATACAATGCTTAGTTGAAAAGATTTCTGGTCTTGATTTGGATGCTTCTTTTCTTGGAAACACTTGAGTTTTACTTCCTGTGCCTTGCTGAAAGGCGTTAAAGAAAAGCGCTTATGGGAGAAAACCCAATATTTTATTTCTATAATTTTTCTTTTATTTGAGTCAAGGAGCTTGCTTACCTCTGTAACAACTCCTTTATATCTTTATTTTATCGCATTTTTATGTCAAGTAAAGCCTCTAGTAGAAAGTTGATGCTAGATTTGGATTTCTGCACAGGAACATATTTTCTGCTGTCCACCATTTACTCCGTAATAAATTAAAAAAAACAAAATGACCTGAGATTTTTTGTGCGTGATCCTCAGATATGTACGCAACTTTCATTAGTTTTAAGTTTTCTGATCTGAGCAAGTTAAGTGCCTCGAAAAAATTAGTATTTACGAACTGTTCTGTTTTTGATAGATTCTGCCTTTTCTTTTGCATTGTCTCTTTTACTGTTTTTGAGTGGATCTTTTTGCTCCACAAAATACCAGTGGCTGTAACTAATGTCCAGTAGCATGGGTGATGATTGTGTCCTTGCAGAACATGTGAATTTTTGATTATGCACTAACCCTCTAATGAAGATTACTTTGAGTTTGGTGTGAAGGAAGTTTTCAAGGATCAAGAGGGGAGAATGATATAATGTGATCAAGAAGAGTGAAAAGGCTAATCTTGGGGATGCCCCCATGGGTCACCCAAGCATATTTCAAGAAGACTCAAGCGTCTAAGCTTGGGTATGCCCAAGGCATCCCCTTCTTCATCAACAAACTATCAGGTCATCTCTAGTGAAACTATATTTTAATTCTCTCACATCTTATGTGCTTTATTTGGAGCGTTTGTTTGCTTTTATTTTTGCTTTGTTATTTTCATTTTCTGAATAAATTAGATCCTAGCATTCTTTTGTGGGAGAGAGACACGCTCCGCCTTTTCATGTGAATACTTGTATTCTTCGTTTATGTTTATGGCGAAAGCTGAAAGCCCCAGCACTTATTGTTTATGTTTATGGCGAAAGCTGAAAGCCGCAACACTTATTATTTATGTTTATGGCGAAAGCTGAAAGCTGCAGCACTTATGTTTAAATAAGTTGATTGGTGTTTGGTTGGAAACAGAAAATGCTACATGTGGTAGATGGTATAATGAAAATACATACATATAGATCATTGTCTTGTATGTTGTGGTGCTTGGTAATTGTTTTGAGATCTCAAGTAGATCATGTTTAAACTCTTGCATCATGTAGTTAAAAACTTATTAGTGAAGAACTACCGTAGAGCTTGTTGAAATTTGATTTGCACATTCGGTATCTCTAAGGTCTAGATATTTTGTAGTAAAAGTGTTTGAACAACAAGGAAGACAACGTGGAGTCTTATAATGCTTGCAATATGTTTTTATGTAACTCTTGTTGTGCCAGTTGTCATCTTGTGTTCAGGGGCGGAGCTGGAACTGAAGTCACCCCGATGCACGACTAGCGCCCTAATGCACAACAATCAACACAACATGGTGCACAACCATGCTAAACAAGCTAATTGCTACTGAGAATGAAAAGCGACCCTGATTTCTGTGCATCAGGGAGTCTTCATGCAACTCTGCCCCTGCTTGTGTTTGCTTCAAACAATCTTGCTAGCCTAAAACTCTGTACTGAGAGGGAATGCTTCTCGTGCATCCAAAACCTTGAGCCAAAACTCATGTCATTTGTGTCCACCATACCTGCCTACTACATGGTATTTTTTGCCGTTCCAAGTAAATACTTCGTGTGCTACCTTTATTCAAAACTTATTATCTCTTATTTGTGTTAATTTTTTATAACTCATGAGGAAGTATGTGGTGTTTTCGATATCAACCTTGTTATTTGCTTATGACAGACTTTCACCAATGGACTAGTGGCACATCCACTTATTCAATAATTTTGCAAAAAGAGCTAGCAAATGGGGTGCCAGTCCCAATTAATTACAACCTTAACCACTTAATTCTCTTCACATTTTTGCCCTAATCCAATCAGTCAAGCAATAATACCAGTTTTTAACTACATGTGTAAACAACAGAGAACAAGAGGGATGATATCGTCCTTCAATTGGAGCCGCTCTTAAAAGTCTGGTTGACAAGGGGGGTAGAGTGCCCATTACCATTCGTTGACAACAACAAACACCACTCAAAAACTTACTTTTATGCTCTCTATATGATTTCAAAAACCTATAAAAACTAAAAAAGATCTAGCACATGTTTGTATCACTGCTTCCCTCTGCGAAGGGCCTTTCTTTTACTTTATGTTGAGTCAGTTTACCTACTTCCTTCTATCTTAGAAGCAAACACTTGTGTCAATTTTGTGTGCAACAATTCTTATATACTTACTTATTGCACTTATTATATTTCTTTGTGTTGACAATTATCCATGAGATATGCATGTTGAAAGTTGAAAGCAAATGCTGAAACTTAAATCTTCCTATGTGTTGTTTCAATGCCCTTTTACTTAGAATATTGCTTTATGAGTTAACTCTTATGCAAAACTTTTTGATGCTTGTCTTGAAAGTACTATCCATGAAAAGTGTTTGCCTATATGATTCAGTTGTTTACTCCTTGTCTATTTGTTAGCAAACTATAGACCATTGCCTTGAGTCACTTCATTCATAACATGAGCCTTACAATTTTATTTGATCAAGATTGTGTGAAAGCATGTCACTACAGAAATTATTTTGTTGTTATCGTTTTACCTACTCGGGACGAGTAGAACTAAGCTTGGGGATGCTTGATACGTCTCCAACGTATCCATAATTTCTTTTGTTCCATGCTTATATTATACCAATTGCAACATGTTTTATACACACTTTATATCATTTTTATGCATTTTTCGGGACTAACCTATTAACAAGATGCCACAGTGACAGTTCCTGTTTTCTGCTGTTTTTGGTTTCAGAAAAGTTGTTCTGGAAATATTCTCGGAATTTGACGAAACAAAAATCAGAACCCCTATTTTTCCCAGAAGGATCCAGAAGACCAAGAGGAGTCGAAGACCAGGCACGAGGCGGCCACACCTGTTGGTGGCGCGGCCCCACCCTTGGCAGCGCCGCCACATGGTGTGGCCCCCTCGGGCGCCCACCGACGTTGCCCTTTCGCCTATAACCTGCCCCCGACCGAAAATACGTAAAGATCCGAACACTTTTCCATGAAACATCCCGGAGCCGCCGCTGTCGTACCCTAGTTCAGGAGGGTTCTGAAGCTCTTCCCGGCACCCCGCCGGAGAGGGGAATCATCATCGGAGGGCTCTACATCACCATGCCCGCCTCCGGACTGATGCGTGAGTAGTTCATCCTTGAACTATGGGTGCATAGCAGTAGCTAGATGGTTGTCTTCTCCACTTGTGCTATTATGTTTAGATCTTGTGAGCTGCCTATCATGATCAAGATCATCTTATTGTAATGCTACATGTTGTGTTTGCTGGGATCCGATGAATATTGAATACTATGTCAAGTTGCTTAATTATATATCATGTGTATGTTATTTATGATCTTGCATGCTCTCCGTTGCTAGTAGATGCTCTGGCCAAGTAGATGCTTGTGACTCCAAGAGGGGGTATTTATGCTAGATAGTGGGTTCAGTCTCCATTTAATCTGGGGGAGTGATAGCTGATAACCCACAAGTATAGGGGACCGCAACAGTCTTCGAGGGAAGTAAAACCCAATATTGATTCGACACAAGGGGAGACAAAGAATACTTATAAGCCTTAACAGCGGAGTTGTCAATTCAGCTGCACCTAGAAAAGCACTAGCAACAGGGGTGATGTAAAAGCAGCAGTAATATGAGAGCAATAGTAACAGTAACACAGCAGCAGTAGTAGTAACACAGAGGCAATGGCACAAGAAAATATTCAAGTGCGTAGTTGACTTTAGAGCAGTGATGAAGACAGAAGGACCGGGGTTCCCAGCTAACACTAGTGGTAACTCTCAAAGAACAAGTGTTCGGTGAACAAATTACAGTTGGGCAATTGACAGTATTGAAATAACATTAAGATAGAACATCCAGTGTATTAATCATGTAGGCATGTTTTCCATATATAGTCATACGTGCTCGCAATGAGAAACTTGCATAACATCTTTTGTCCTACCAGCCTGTTTGCAGCGGGGTCTCAAGGGAAACTACTGGTAATTAAGGTACTCCTTTTAATAGAGCACCGGAGCAAAGCATTAGCACTTAGTGAAAACATGTGATCCTCATATCTAAACCATCCCCTCCAGTTATCCCAGTTGCTGTCACTCTGGGGCCTCGGGTTCCGGACAGAGACATGTGCAAACAATTTGTAGATACAATCTAAGCAATAATTATAGAGCTTAAATCTAAGATCATGCCACTCGTGCACTAGTGACAAGCATTAAACATAACAAGATTGCAGCAACAATAACTTCACAAACTTATAGATAGACTGATCATAATGTAACAATTCATCGGATCCCAACAAACACAACACCGATTGCATCATATGGATCCCAATCATGTAAAGCAGCTCATGAGATCATTGTATTGAAGTACATGGGAGAGAGAGTACCAACTAGCTACAGCCAAGAACCCGTAGTCCATGGTGGAACTACTCACAAGCCATCATGGAGTCGAAGTGGAGGCGGTGGAGTCGATGGAGATGGCTCCGGGGGTCAATCCCCGTCCCGGCAGGGTGCCGGAACAGGAACTTCCGACCCCCGAAACTTGTCTTCGATGGCGGCGGCGCTGCGGAACTTTTCGTGGAAGATGGCCTCTTTCTTTAGGGTTTTTGCGTCGAGGGCAATATATGGGCGAAAGGGCGATGTCGGTGGGCGCCCGAGGGGCCCACACCACGTGGCCGCGCGGCCAGAGGGGGAGCCGCGCCACCACATGGTGTGGCCGCCTCGTGGCCCCCCTACGTCTCCTCTTCGGTCTTCTGGATCCTTCCGAGAAAAATAGGAGTTTTGGCTTTTGTTTCGTCCAATTCCGAGAATATTTCCAGAACAACTTTTCTGAAACTAAAAACAACAGAAAACAGGGAACTGGCACTGTGGCATCTTGTTAATAGGTTAGTCCCAGAAAATGCATAAAACCATATAAAATGTATATAAAACATGTAGCAATTGGTATAATATAAGCATGGAACATAAGAAATTATAGATACGTTGGAGACGTATCAACATCCCCAAGCTTAGTTCTACTCGTCCCGAGTAGGCAAGAACGATAAAAAGAATAATTTCTGAAGTGACATGCTTTCACATAATCTTGATCATATAATATTGTAAGGCTC
The DNA here is from genome assembly GCA_026929855.1 of Poa annua. Classification (NCBI taxonomy): domain Eukaryota; kingdom Viridiplantae; phylum Streptophyta; class Magnoliopsida; order Poales; family Poaceae; genus Poa; species Poa annua. The sequence continues at coordinate 45,869,622 of CM049436.1, forward strand.
ATGTTATGAATGAAATGACTCAAGGCAATGATCTATAGTTTGCTAACAAATAGACAAGGAGTAAACAACTACATCATATAAGTAAAAACTTTTCATGAATAGTACTTTCAAACAAGCATCAATAAGATTTGCATAAGAGTTAACTCATAAAGCAATATTATCTAAGTAAAAGAGCATTGAAGCAACACAAAGGAAGATATAAGTTTCAACATTGGCTTTCAACTTTGAACATGTATATCATATAGATAGTTGTCAACACAAAGAAATATAACAAGTGCAATAAGTAAGCATATAAGAATTGTTGCACACAGTTGACACAAGTGTTTGCTTCGGGGACAGAAAGAAGTGGGTAAACTGACTCAACATGAAGTAAAAGATAGGCCCTTCGCAGAGGGAAGCAGGGATACAACATGTGCTAGAGCTTCTTAGTTTTTATAGGTTTTTGAAATCATATAGAGAGCATAAAAATAAGTTTTTGAGTGGTGTTTGTCGATGTCAACGAATGGTAATGGGCACTCTAGCCCCCTTGTCAACCAGACTTTCAAGAGCGGCTCCCATGAAGAACGTTATTTCTACCCAAGAGTAGATCATCCCTCTTATTCCCTTTTGTTTACACATGTATGTTTTAAAAACTAGTTTGACACTCCTCCCCACCAATGCATACACAATCCATGGCTAACCGAATCCTCGGGTGCCTTCCAACAATCACATACCATGGAGGAGTGTCTATATTAAATTGTATAACACTTTGAAGCATAATAAATTTTTGCAAAACCATGTGAAGAGAATGATGGTTAAAGTTGTAATTAATTGGGACTGGGCACCCCATTTGCCAGCTCTTTTTGCAAAGTTAATGGATAAGCGGATGTGTATGCCACTAGTCCGGTTGTGAAAGTCTGTCTAAAAGCAAATGACATGGTTGATATCGAAAACACCACATACTTTCTCATGAGCTAATAAACATTGACACAAATAAGGGATAATAAGTTTTGAATAAAAGGTAGCACACGAAGTATTTGCTTGGAATGGCAGGAAATACCATGTAGTAGGTAGGTATGGTGGACACAAATGGCATGAGTTTTGGCTCAACGATTTTGGATGCATGAGAAGCATTCCCTCTCAGTACAAGGCTTTGGCTAGCAAGGTTGTTTGAAGCAAACACAAGTATAAACTATGACAACAAGACGTATATAAAAACATATTGCAAGCATTATAAAACTCTACATTGTCTTCCTTGTTGTTCAAACACTTTAACTAGAAAATATCTAGACCTTAGAGATACCAAACATGCAAACCAAATTTCAACAAGTTTTACGGTAGTTCTTCACTAATGGGTTTTAACTACATGATGTAAAAGCTTAAACATGATCTACTTGAGAGCTCAAAACAATTGCCAAGTATCACAAAAAAAATTCAAGACAATGATCTACAAGAACATGTATATCTTTTCTATATACCATCTACCACATTCAGCATTTTCTGTTTCCAACCAAACACCAATCAACTTATTTAAAATATAAACTCTCCAAGTATTTAACAATGAAGCAATAGAGTATAATATATGAGAACTAACATCTCTGAACAAGAGGTGCATGAAAAACGAGAGCTGAAAGTATTGCAGTAGCTATAGAGGAATACTCAACAAATATAAGTGAAGAATAGGAGTATTCATAAGAAAAAAGCGGAGCGTGTCTTTCTCCCACACAAGAATGCTAGGATCCATTTTATTCAGAGAAAGTAAATAACAAAGCAAAAATAAAAGCAAACAGACGCTCCAAGTAAAGCACATAAGATGTGACAGAATTAAAATATAGTTTCACTAGAGATGACCTGATAAGTTGTTGATGAAGAAGGGGATGCCTTGGGCATCCCTAAGCTTTGACGCTTGAGTCTTCTTGAAATATGCTTGGGTGACCCACGGGGGCATCCCCAAGCTTAGGCTTTTTCATCTTCTTGATCACATAATATCATCCTCTCTCTTGATCCTTGAAAACTTCCTTCACACCAAACTTCTCATAAACTTCATTAGAGGGGTTAGTACTCAAAAACATTAATACACTTTGGTTCTGTGGTGACACATTGCAAGAACTCAATAAAACATTAGCTACAGCCCTCCATGATAGAGAACCTTGCTTAAAGTCCACAAGAGACAATGCAAAAAACAGAGACAGAATCTGTCAAAACAGAACAGCCAGTAAAGATGAATTTTTTCGAGGCACGTAACTTGCTCAGATCAGAAAACTCAAAACTAATGAAAATTGCGTAGATATCTAAGGATCACGCACAAAAAATCCCAGGTGCATCCGATTTTTCTGTAAAGAGTTATGAATTTAACGGTGGAAAGCAGAAAACAGTTTCAGCACAGCAATCCAAATCTAGCATCAACTCAAATAAAATAAAATAAAATAAAATAAAGATACAAAGAAATTGCTACGGAGGTAGACATCTTCCTTAACTCAAATAAAAGAAAAATTCCAGAAATAAAACATGGGTTGTCTCCCAAGAGCGCTTTTCTTTAATGCCTTTTAGCTAAGCTTGATAGTTGTAATGATGCTCTCATGAAAATAGGAAATGAAGCAAAAGGAGCATAAAGAAGCAAATTCAAAACACATTTAAGTCTAACCCACTTCCTATGCATAGGAATCTTGTACACAAATAAATTCACAAAGAACAAAGTGACAAGCATAGAAAGATAAAACAAGAATAACTTCAAAACTTTTAGCATATAGAGAGGTGTTTTAATACCATGAAAACTTCTACAACCATATTTTCCTCTCTCATAATAATTTTCAGTAGCATCATGAATAAACTCAACAATATAACTATCACATAAAGCATGCTTTTCATGATCTATAAACATATAATTTTTATCAAGCTCCAAAATAGTGGGATAAAAACTTTCAAACCCACTTTTAACAACTTTATAACAAGATGATTGATCATTCTCAAGAGATATGGGACTCCTAGATAAAGTCAAGACCTTTCCAATCCCATTTTCAATAGTAGTACAATTAATATTATCAAGTAACATAGGACCATCATTTAGAGCTTTATCATAAACATTTTCTAAACAAACTTCTTTAGTACCATGCATTTCGAAATTAGGCACAAATAAAGGATTTTCATAAGATTTATCAAAATAGCATGGATTATCATATATAACAGTAGCATAATTATTCTCACAAGTTTTACTCATAGGGGATATTTCAAGAGAATCCACAGGAACATAACATTCATCCTCCTTTGGCAAGCATGGGGGACAATCAAATAGTGTAAGAGATGAAGAGTTACTCTCATTAGAAGGTAGGCATGGGTTGCTAATCCATTCTTCCTCCTTTTGTTCTTCACTCTCCTCTTCTTTTTCATCTAATGAGCTTTCAGATTCAGCAATTTCTTCTTCCACGGGTTCCTGCAAATTGTAGATACATTCTTGTGCATTACTGAGTCTCTCTTTATAATCAATGATATAACAATTATTGCTGAAATTTTCTATGCAATAATCAAGGATAGAAGAGACACAATCTTTAAAGATTTTACAAGCAACACAAGTTTCATAATTTTTTGACACGAAGGATTCTATTTCAGAAGCTCCCATAAATAAAACAAAGTGTTCTACTTCTTCAAATCCAAGGTCAATATAGTTATTCCAATGATAGTTCACAATTAAAACTTCTTTACTAAAGCCACATTGGAATTTAAGATGTTTAGTATCCTGTTTAGAGTAACAATTTATATCATGGCGTTTAAGCAAAACTTTAGCAATTGTATTTCACTTAACTAACACGCCTCTCATGACTTTCCCTTTATATGATTCTCTATACTTTATAAATAATTCATTAAGTTCCATAGAGGTTCTAGCATGTTTTTTCCATAACAACAGTTTTTTTTTAATTTTCGGTTTTTCAAATTTTTATGGTTTTTCGGGTATATAAAAATAAAACAAGACAAAAATAAACTAGACAACAATAAACTAGACAAAAGTAAACTAAACAAAATACAACTAAACAAAAATAAACTAAGCACAAATAAACTAGACAAGACAAAACAAAATAAAATAAAAACAGAGATAGAGGTAGAGTGTACTCCCCAGGTGAACTTATGAGTAGAGCTATGCCTCCCCGGCAACGGCGCCAGAAAATAGTCTTGATAACCCACAAGTATAGGGGATCGTAACAGTCTTCGAGGGAAGTAAAACCCAAATTTGTTGATTCGACACAAGGGGAGACAAAGAATACTTATAAGCCTTAACAGCGGAGTTGTCAATTCAGCTGCACCTGAAAAAGCACTAGCAACAGGGGTGATGTGAAAGCAGCAGTAATATGAGAGCAATAGTAACAGTAACACAGCAGCAGTAGTAGTAACACAGAGGCAATGACACCAGAAAATATTCAAGTGCGTAGTTGACTTTAGAGCAATGATGATGACAGAAGGACCGGGGTTCCCAGCTATCTACACTAGTGGTAACTCTCAAAGAACAAGTGTTGGGTGAACAAATTACAGTTGGGCAATTGACAGTATTGAAATAACATTAAGATAGAACATCCAGTTTATTAATCATGTAGGCATGTTTTCCATATATAGTCATACGTGCTCACAATGAGAAGCTTGCATAACATCTTTTGTCCTACCAGCCCGTTTGAAGCGGGGCCTCAAGGGAAACTACTGGTAATTAAGGTACTCCTTTTAATAGAGCACCGGAGCAAAGCATTAGCACTTAGTGAAAACATGTGATCCTCATATCTAAACCATCCCCTCCAGTTATCCCAGTTGCTGTCACTCTGGGCCTCGGGTTCCGGACAGAGACATGTGCAAACAATTTGTAGATACAATCTAAGCAATAATTATAGAGCTTAAATCTAAGATCATGCCACTCGTGCACTAGTGACAAGCATTAAACATAACAAGATTGCAGCAACAATAACTTCACAAACTTATAGATAGACTGATCATAATGTAACAATTCATCGGATCACAACAAACACAACACCGATTGCATCATATGGATCCCAATCATGTAAGGCAGCTCATGAGATTATTGTATTGAAGTACATGGGAGAGAGAGTACCAACTAGCTACAGCCAAGAACCCGTAGTCCATGGGGGAACTACTCACAAGCCATCATGGAGTCGAAGTGGAGGCGGTGGAGTCGATGGAGATGGCTCCGGGGGTCAATCCCCGTCCCGGCAGGGTGCCGGAACAGGAACTTCCGACCCCCGAAACTTGTCTTCGATGGCGGCGGCGCTGCGGAACTTTTTGTGGAAGATGGCCTCTTTCTTTAGGGTTTTTGCGTCGGGGGCAATATATGGGCGAAAGGGCGATGTCGGTGGGCGCCCGAGGGGCCCACACCACGTGGCCGCGCGGCCAGAGGGGGAGCCGCGCCACCACATGGTGTGGCCGCCTCGTGGCCCCCCTCCATCTCCTCTTCGGTCTTCTGGATCCTTCCGAGAAAAATAGGGGTTTTGGCTTTTGTTTCGTCCAATTCCGAGAATATTTCCAGAACAACTTTTTGGAAACTAAAAACAGCAGAAAACAGGGAACTGGCACTATGGCATCTTGTTAATAGGTTAGTCCCAGAAAATGCATAAAACCATATAAAATATATATAAAACATGTAGTAATTGGTATAATATAAGCATGGAACATAAGAAATTATAGATACGTTGGAGACGTATCAATAGCAACCTCTAAGGTTGTGGATGTACTGTTGCTACTAGGGGTAAAACAGTGATGCTTTGTCTAAAGATAATTGTGTTGCTTACAATACGCACTTTACTTAATGCAATAATCTGTTGCTTGCAACTTAATACTGAATGAGGTGCGGACGCTAACCGGAAGGTGGATTATTAGTGATAGATGCGGTTGGAATGGTCTATGAATCATGTTGTAGTGCCCAAGTAAATCTCATAATAGACACCATGACTAGTATATGTATTGTTATGCAGTTCTTTATTTTGTCAATTGCCCAGTTCTAATTTGTTTACCCGCATGTATGTTATTATTTATTATGGAGAGACACCACTAGTGAACTGTGGACCCCGGTCCATTTTTTTACATCGATAATACAACCTACTGCAAACACTGTTCCCTTTCATTCTCTCAAAAAAACATCATTTTCCACACAATACGTCTAATCCTTTGTTTTCAGCAAGCCAGTGAGATTGACAACCTCACTGTTAAGTTGGGGCAAAGTATCTTGGTTGTGTTGTGTGCAGGTTCCAGGTCAACCATCAGGACATCCCTGCAACAGCTCTTTTCTGGCGCCGTTGACACCTTCAGAAGCGTCTTCATCTCCTTGTGGTTCGATAAACCTTGGTTTCATAACTGAGAGAAACTTGCTGCTGCACTCATCATACCTTCCTCTTGGGGTTTCCCAACAACAACACCGTGTGCATCAGCGACTCAAAGGGTTACGACAACCCTAAGATGTGGATGCGAGGGGGTAGTTGTTTGGGGCTGTTCAGGCGCGTTTAGACGTACACGCCACGTCAGCTCCTACATGTCAGAATTACCCCAAATCACACCAAATCGGCTCTTGATCCGCCGCCCTCTCGCACCTCCGTCCTAATTCTCCCACCACCAAAACGCTTCTCCCATCTCTCCCGTCCTAGCCGTCGTTGAGAAGAATTGGGACCCGAGATGGAGAAGGAGGACGCTCATGTCGTGGACCTTGTGGACGCAGTCTCGTCTAAATAGGTGGGGCAGAGGCAATCGATGGAGCTAAAGCGGGAGACCATAGTCCAGAAGGAAAGACGCGTACATACGGAGAAGGAGGAGGCTAAGAGGAAGCATGTTGCAGAGATGCAGTTCGACAAGTCCGCTCCGGCACCCAAGCCCATGCCCATGCATGTGGCCTATACCATGTAAGTCTTGCTTGCATGTTTCGAATTACATTGTGTCCTTTACTTTTGTTGCATTTTCTTAAGTATTGCTTGCTTGCTTGATGGGATTTACCGCCACTTTGTATCACAACATGGAGAAAAAACCAAAATGGTGCACCCAATACGATGATCACAAGAGTCTCACTAAGAAGATGAAGAACAATGGATCTCGATCCAATCTAGCAATTGGACTAGATGAGAATGATGCAGTGGCAGACTATAAGGGTATGTTGTAAAATAGGAAAATATATATGATGTGAGGAGGTGGGAGAAGGGTAGGGTGGCTCGTGAAGGCATCTAGCAAGATGTTCACCACATGGACTGGTGTCTTCTCCACCAAAGGTGACACCTTGAAACAATTGGAAGAGAAAAGAGAGGAGGACACGAATGAGCGATGCAAATAATTTTTGGATGTGCAAAGGGAGAGAATGGAGTTTGACTGAGCTAGGCTAGAAGAGAGGATGAATTTGGAGAGGGCGAGTTTGAAATTGGAGAAGGAGAAGGTTTGGGTGAAAATAGAGCAGTAAAAAAAGAAGATGGATGAATCCTATGGGATTGAGAAGGAGAAAGTTAGTTTTACATAAGTTATGCATAAGTTAGTGTTAGGTTTAGGTTTTCGTTGAACTAGATCTAGCTCTAGTTCGTCTAGTTATGTATGTACTTTGTATAAACTTTAGCGGGAACATCTTTTCTGAATTTTAGCTGCAAATTGCAGCATCTGTTTCACGGTTACCTGTGTCCGAGTTATACGGGTTGGGATTTTACGGTTTCCGTTAGAAAAGCTCTGAGGGCACCTCCAACGGCCCGACGCAAATGGACCGCGGCCGTCCGTTTTTGTCCGGAAATGTCCGGGGCCGGGAAAAACTCATCCCAACGGCCCGACGCATTTTCGTCGAGCAGTCTGCGGCGATGCAAACACGGCCCAAATTTGGGCGCATTTTGCTTCACCGTGGACTGACCGCTGTGACCGCGCGTGTCCCCCTCCCTTTGAATGGGCCCCTCGTGTCAGCGACCGAGGCCACCACTTCGTCTTTCGAGACCGTGACGACTCGCCTCTGGCCGCCTCTTTCGCATCTGTGCTGCCATCAATGGCAACGCGCCACTGGCCACCGCCGCTCCATATTCATGCTGCCATTAATGGATTGGAAGACCACGTCCTCAGCCTCGTTAAAAGGGGCCATCGCGGCCACTTCACGGCCACCACATTCTCTCTCTCTCTCTCTATCTCTCTCTCTCTCTCTCTCTCGATCCCTCTCTTCTCTCCCACCACCGCCACCATGAACGGAGCATGGTCGTTCAAGAAGGCCAAGAAGGAGGGCGGTGGCGCGTCCTTGTCCTCTGCCAAGAAGAAGTCGCCGCCACCGAAGAAGCCGAGGGACCGACCGTACGTGACGGTTGGTCCCTCTGATGTAGGCGATGTACGAGCGCAATCTGTCAGTGCCGCTCGGCGACGTCCACCTCCCCGGCGGGTGTCTCCTCAACGTCAGGAGGGTGCCGGTCCGCCGGTACCCCTCCGCGGGGAGACGCGCGCCCGCAAAATCCAACATCGCCGCGCCGTCCTCCCGCCGGACCTCCGCGATGACGCCGCGTTCGGGACGATTCCCCAAATGTGGGATAGCCCGGCGTACGAGCGCGACGCTAGGCGGCGCTGATACGTCTCAAACGTATCTATAATTTCTTATGTTCCATGCTTATATTATGCCACTTGCTACATGTTTTATATACACTTTTATATCATTTTATACATTTTCTGGGACTAACCTATTAACAAGATGCCACAGTGCCAGTTGCCTGTTTTCTGCTGTTTTTGGTTTCAGAAAAGTTGTTAAGGAAATATTCTCGGAATTGGACAAACGAAACGTCAAAGTGCCTATTTTTCTCGGGAGGTTCCAGAACACCGAAGACGACACGGAGGAGGACCCCGAGGAGCCCACACCCCCTCGAGGCCCCGCCGCCTTCGCCCTTTCGCCTACTTATACCCCCCAGAATTACAAGACCTAGAGCGCGCACCTTTTTCCTCCACGAAGTCCAGAGCCGCCGCCGTCGTCAACCCTAGATCGGGAGGGTTTAGAAGCTCTTCCCGGCACCCTGCCGGAGAGGGGAATCATCACCGGAGGGCTCTACATCACCATGCCTGCCTCCGGACTGATGCGTGAGTAGTTCATCCTTGGACTACGGGTCCATAGCAGTAGCTAGATGGTTGTCTTCTCCTCTTGTGCTACCATGTTTAGATCTTGTGAGCTGCCTATCACTATCAAGATCATCTTTATGTAATGCTACATGTTGTGTTTGCTGGGATCCGATGAATATTGAGTATTATGTTATTGCTTCATAATATATCTTGTGAGTGCGTTGTTTATGAACTTGCATGCTCTCCGTTGCTAGTAGATGCTCTGGCCAAGTAGATGCTTGTGACTCCAAGAGGGGGTATTTATGCTCGATAGTAGGTTCATGTCTCTATTTAATCTGGGGTAGTGACAGCAAGCTCTAAGATTGTAGATGTACTGTTGCTACTAGGGATAAAACAGTAGTACTTTATCTAAGGGTATTTGTATTACTTACATTACACACATTGCCTAATGCAATTATCTGTTGCTTGCAACTTAATACTGAAAGGGGTGCGGACGCTAACCGGAAGGTGGATTATTAGTCATAGATGCGGTTGGAACGGTCTATGTATATTGTTGTAATGCCCAAATGAATATCACACTAGACATCATAACTATAGTATATGCATCATTATGCACTTCTTTATTCTGTCAATTGCCCAGCTGTAATTTGTTTACCCGCATGTATGCTATTATTATTTATGGAGAGACACCACTAGTGAACTGTGGACCCCGGTCCTTTTTCCTCTAAACTGATAAACAATCCTACTGCAATCCTGTTACTTTCATTCTCTGCAAACAAACATCATCTTCCACACATACGTTTAATCCTTTTGTTACAGCAAGCCAGTGAGATTGACAACCTCACTGTCAAGTTGGGGCAAAATACTTTGATTGTGTTGTGTGCAGGCTCCACGTTGGTCATCGTAAACGGCGCCACCAACAACCTCCGAGAGATCTCTAGTTTCCTACTAGTTCGATAAACCTTGGTTTCACAACTGAGAGAAACTGGCTGCTGCACTGCTTCATACCTTCCTCTTGGGGTTCCCAACAACACCTCACCGGTGCATCACGCATTTTTGTGGCGCCGTTGCCGGGGAAACAAGACTCTTCTACGAGGGGAGTCTCTCACATCCAATCTCTTTATTTTGTTATTGCCTTGCTTAGTTTTTATTTTTATTATTGTCTTGTTTGCTTAATATCAAAAATAGAAAAAAATTAGTTACTTGCATTGTTATTTTCATTCTCTGAATAAAATGGATCCTAGCATTCCTTTGTGGGAGAGAGACACGCTCCGCTTTTTCTTATGAATACTCGTATTGTTCACTTATGTTTGTTGAGTATTCTTCTATGTTATTTCAATACTATTAGCTCTTGTTTTTCATGCATCTCTTGTTGGAGCTGTTAGTTTTCTTATGTTACACTCTCATATCTCATTGTTATATACTTGGAGAGTTTATCTTTAAATAAGTTGATTGGTGTTTGGTTGGAAACAGAAAATGCTAAATGTGGTAGATGGTATAATGAAAAGATATACATGCTCTTATGGATTGTTATCTTGTATTTTGTGGTGCTTGGAAATTGTTTTGAGCTCTCAAGTAGATCATGTTTAAGCTTTTACATCATGTAGTTAAAACCTATTAGTGAAGAACTACCGTAAAGCTTGTTGAAATTTGGTTTGCATGTTTGGTATCTCTAAAGTCCAGATATTTTCTGGTAAAGGTGTTTGAACAACAAGGAAGACAATGAAGAGTTTTATAATACTTGCAATATGTTGTTATATACGTCTTGTTGTCATAGTTTATACTTGTGTTTGCTTCAAATAACCTTGCTAGCCAAAACCTTGTACTGAGAGGGAATGCTTCTCGTGCATCCAAAACCTTGAGCCAAAACCCATGCCATTTGTGTCCACCATACCTACCTACTACATGGTATTTCCTGCCATTCCAAGCAAATACTTCGTGTGCTACCTTTTATTATTCAAAACCTATCATCTCTTATTTGTGTCAATGTTAACTCATGAGGAAGTATGTGGTGTTACGGATATCAACCTTGTCATTTGCTTTTAGACAGACTTTCACAACCGGACTAGTGGCATATACATCCGCTTATCCATTAACTTTGCAAAAAGAGCTGGCAAATGGGGTGCCCAGTCCCAATTAATTACAACTTTAACCGGTGCAATCTCTTCACATTTTTGCCCTGATCTAATCAGTGAAGCAATGACAACAGTTTTTAACTATATGTGTAAACAAAAGAGATAAGAGGGATGATCTACCTTGCTGGTAGAAATAACGTCCTTCATGGGAGCCGCTCTTGAAAGTTTGGTTGACAAGGGGGTATAGTGCCCATTACCATTCGTTGACAACAACAAACACCTCTCAAAACTTACTTTTATGCTCTCTATATGATTTCAAAAACCTATAAAAACTAAAAACCTACGAAGGGCCTTTCTTTTACTTTATGTTGAGTCAGTTTACCTACTTCTTTCTGTCTTAGAAGCAAACACTTGTGTCAACTATGTGCAACAATTCTTATATGCTTACTTATTGCACTTGTTATATTCCTTTGTGTTGACAACTATCTATATGATATACATGTTACAAGTTGAAAGCCAATGCTTAAACTTATATCTTCCTTTGTGTTGTTTCAATGCTCTTTTACTTAGAGACTATTGCTTTATGAGTTAATTTTCATGTGAATCATTTTGATGCTTGTTTGAAAGTACTATCCATGAAAAGTTTTTGCTTATATGATGTAGTTGTTTACTCCTTGTCTATTTGTTAGCAAACTATAAACCATTACTTTGAATCACTTCATTCATAACATGAGCCTTACATTATTATATGATCAAGATTGTGTGAAGCATGTCACTTCAGAAATTATTCGTGTTATCGTTTTACCTACTCGGAACGAGTAGAACTAAGCTTGGGGGTGCTTGATACGTCTCAAACGTATCTATAATTTCTTATGTTTCATGCTTATATTATGCCACTTGCTACATGTTGTATATACACTTTTATGTCATTTTATGCATTTTCTGGACTAACCTATTAACAAGATGCCACAATGCCAGTTGCCTGTTTTCTGCTGTTTTTGGTTTCAGAAAAGTTGTTAAGGAAATATTCTCGGAATTGGACAAACGAAACGTCAAAGTGCCCATTTTTCTCGCGAGGTTCCAGAACACCGAAGACGACGCGGAGGAGGACCCCGAGGGGCCCACACCCCCTCGTGGCGCGGTAGGCCCCCTGGCCGCGCGAGCACAGGGTGTGGGGCCCTCGAGGCCCCGCCGCCTTCGCCCTTTCGCCTATTTATACCCACCAGAATTACAAGACCTAGTGAAGGGGTTCGTAGCAGAAAACAATAATTTTTCTAACTAACGAATACCGAAAACAGCCAGGATCTATCTGTCTAATAATGCGGTAACGGGGCGGAACTGGTCACATACCTCTTGTAGACCGAATAGCGGGGATTACGCTCCCGCACAAGCGTTGCTGATGAAGACGATGTAGCCAACCTCGAGGTCGCGAAGAACTTGGTGCGACGATGACGCAGCGATGTTGATGAAAACGCGGCGTCGAGGAGTAGGGCGCGCCGAGGAGGAGGGCGCGCCGCGGAGGAGGGACGGCAGCGGCGTCGGCTGGGCTGCAGCGGTGGCGAGACGATGTCGCCCTGGCACCTCAAATGTGGCGCCTCCGAGTACTCACACACATACGGAGCTTGCCGACAACCCCCGGTCACTCAGATCCAGCTGAGATCGCAGGGGTAGAACTTTGGTGGAATCCCGCAGTGCGACGGCGCACAGCGGTATAGCTTATGTGGGAGAGAGAGACAAGCGGGCGGAGAATTAACTCAGGCCGGCGTATACAACATTAATTGTATTTTTTTAGATATATTAAAACAATTAATATGCCTCTCTTTATAAAGGGGGGAGGGGGGTGCAACACACCTTGCCTCCCCCATGTGGGACTAAAAGAAAGGCAAGGAAAAAGGAGGGGGGAGGGGGTTCGGCCGGCCAACCTTGGCCGAACCATGTGGGCTCCCCCACATGGTTTGCCTCCCCCCACATGGGCCTCTCTTGGCCCATTAAGTGGGCTGCCCCTTTTTTCTTTTCTTTTAATTAATATTAAATTAATATAAAATATAATTAATTCATAATTAATATATTTGCATATTATTTAATCTCCCGTGACCCCGAATCAATTTCCGGACCACCCGAACTTCCTTCGGACATTCCCGGAACCCTTCCGGAACTACCGGAACCTTTCCGGGTTATTTCTCTCTCTCCTTTATCTCTATTATTCCAACAATCTCCATGTGTAGGCAAGACCTTAAGCGTGTTACCCTACGGTTCGAGAATACTCCAGACATGGCCGAGACCCCTCGCTCGCCAATGACCGCCAGGGAGACCTGGATGCCTGTGACGGTCCCTGTGCATTCTACGAATATCGTCGTTGAACCATAAACATGATATTCATTCCTTTTGTTCCTTCGATACTACCTTATCCGAGATATGATCGTAGACATCTGATGTCCTGTTTTATCTCGTTACCGACAAGGGTTAATTAACTCGTCTGTGATATTACATCTCCATGACCTAGTCATATGCTGCGCAGCTTTATAGATGTAATCTCACCGAGTGGGCCCAGAGTATCTTTCCATCACACGGATGAACAAATCCCGCTCTTGATCCATATGTCTCAACGTACTCTTTCGAGATACACAAGATACACCTTTATTGTCACCCATTTATGGACTGACGTTTGATGCACTTAGAGTATCCTACGGAGCAGCAATAAATATGATTTCACGGTCTGAGGAATAAGCTATCATATTACTTTCCTATTGCAAATGATGAACATTGTGATACGATCTTATTGCAATACTTTGTTGGGTATGTCCATCACCTTATTCCACTAATAAGATGACCTCATTGTCAACCGACGTGAATGTCCATGATCGGGAAATCTCGATCAACAGTTGCCCAATGAACTAGTTTATATAGAGGTTTACTAGGGACCCTGGTTTGTCTATGTATCACACGTGTATTAACAATTCCGATTAATACAGTTATAGCATGATACAAAAACATATTATAAACTTAATGAGATAATGCAATAAATACTATATATTTATTTGTCTCTAGCGCATATCTCCTTCAGTCTCCCACTTGCACTGGAGTACAAATAAACCAGCTGTATTTTACTTTCAATCATACCACCTTATCTAATAAGCGTTCTATGATAATGCCTGCTCGTGGAAGAGTGTGACTTCAACAATCTATACCATATAGAATTGTATGTTATTTGCGATTCATTGATATCACCTTGTTTGATATCATCTTGTTATCCTGATAACAAATATATACATACCACAACTAAGTGAGACTTTTATTTCCCAGCGCTTACTCAGTTATAGAGAACCTTTTGTAACAGTTACAATCTCGCGATATCTATGTACCTTTCATATCTATGCAGAATTTCGACATCTCATTGTCAAAATAGTGCCCAACACTTTTCTACTTCTAGTAAATTCTAAATTTACTTTGATAATTGTTCTTCTTTTAAGAACATGGGTCACACTTTATCGAGCACATAATATGGTTCCTATATGATGTCTATTATCATAATATAAAAGACCAACATATCTTGTAACCACTATTATCGTGTAGTAAATACATTTAATGTTTTAATTAGATTTCCAAGGACCTTTCCATTGGTTTTATTCCATTCTGACCTTTCAGAATCCAATCTAAATAAAACAGCTCGACCTTTTAATTTAAAATTCCTGTTCTATTCGAAATAGACACTACCTTTTAAATTGTTTCACAACTTCATCTTTCTAATTAATTCTACTGGTACTATCCATGATATGTCATTTACATACGAGGATTTAAGCTCCCACTCAAAAATATGTCATTCACTGTCGAGGAATGAACTCCCACGTAACAGGGGTAGTCTCGCCCCGGGAAGAGGTTCGAAGGGGGACTGAACACGGAGGTCAAACAACCCTCGATGCACGCCGCGACGTTGCTCGCGGTGCTTGGAGCGGAACTGCACGACAGAGAGTGACACCGGCCCTTACCCAGGTTCACGGCCCTCAAGGTGAGGTAACACCGCTACTCCTGCTTGTCTCGATTGCACTGTGGTGACTGTTGTACAACTAGCCTCCGGGCCTTCAGAGGGTCCGGAGGTGGAGGACGCTATTGAGCTGGGGATCGAGTTTTTCTTGGATGCCCTCCTACGGAAGTGCCCCTTCTCCTTAAATAGCTGCCCCGGGCCTCATCCCTGCGATCTGCGCAGTGGACGGGTTCCCACATGGCCACCAGTGGCGGAGTGGGGTGCACTACTGCTTGCTCGTTCATGGACTCGGTCCATGGTCGCAAAGCCTGTCTTCGTGGCAGAGCAGCTATCTCCTCCGTCCTTGGACGCGCCTCTTCCGTGTTAAAGCGGCGCATTGTGGCCGACAAGTTGCAGACTTGGCAGAGCGGCTCGCAGGCGCGGCGGAGACCGTGGGGTGTACCCGCAGTGACGTCGTCGTTGGAGCGTTGTGCCGGCCAACTGCTTTATCACCAAAGAGGAAAGCTTCGTTGGCGGCGCAGGAGACACAGAACTTTGTTGACCCCTTTTATCATGGGAGCGGCAACTGTGACGCTGTTGCTGCCGTGCGCGCAGACGCGCGCGTCACCCTGCGGCCGCAGCAGAGCCCATGTGCGCTCTGCAGCGCTTCCTTCGTCGCGAAGTATCCCCTCAGGGGCCTGAGGCTCTCGAGGGGGAGGGGCCGGACCGGCTCCCTGCAGGGGGAGAGAGTCCTCGAGCGGGACGCCCTCGGGGGGGAGCCCCCTTCAGGCCCCTTCCAGCGCCTCAGGTCCCCCGTAGGGGTTTCTCCCTCGGGGGGAACCCTCCAAGCGGTTGGCTTGGTCCTTAGTCGTTTTGTAGACGCTGTCGCGTGCGCAGCCCGTGGAGAGTGGGCTATGCACACCCTAGAATCCACTGGGCCGACAGTAGCCCCCGGGCCCATG
Organism: Poa annua; assembly: GCA_026929855.1. Classification (NCBI taxonomy): domain Eukaryota; kingdom Viridiplantae; phylum Streptophyta; class Magnoliopsida; order Poales; family Poaceae; genus Poa; species Poa annua. The sequence goes on from CM049436.1 coordinate 45,885,629, forward strand.
ATGGGCACGTCGAGGCCGATTGGGACTTGGCGAAGCGTCATGGGCCCAATACCGCAGGCGAAGCGTCGTGGGGCCCAAAACCGCAGGCGAAGCGTCGCGGGCCCGGAGCTGCGGGCGAAGCGCCGCGGGACACGCGTCACCTGGTGGAGGATTCGCGGCGTCTCGGCTACTCCGGCGGGAACGTGCGTAGCGGGGGGGGGCCACCACGCCCGCCACGATCTCCACTACCGCGCCTCGGTAACCGCACGGACGGGGTTAAAAGCCGCGCGCTGTCCGAGCCGCAGTCATTACCCCGTCCTGTCTTGTCTCTCCAGTCCATCGGTTCTCCGCCTCCTAGACTCCCGTCTCCAGTAAATCTTCCCCATCTCCGGCCGACTCCTTCCGTCCTCCGAGCTCCCGTTCTTCGCCGACAATGGGAGGATCCAAGGGCAAGAAGACAGCGGCCTCGACCCGCCATGGCGCACAGGGAGAGGCGGAGTTCGGCCCCGCTCTGGTCGGGGCACGCATCGACGCGACGGCGCTGGATAAGATCCAGCACCTGGTCGCCGGGAAGCACAACGAGCACGGCGCCAGCGCCATTCTGCCTGCACGGACCGGACGCTTTCCCGCCGGCTACTACCCCATCTTCCTCCACACTCTCTTCGCTGGGCTGGTGCCGCCGTACTCTCCTTTCCTCGAGGCCGTCCTCGAGTTCTACCAGGTCCACCTTCTGCACCTCCACCCCAACGCCATCCTTGTCCTCTCCATTTTCGCCTTCTTGTGTGAGGCGTACTTGGGAGTGAAGCCCTCCATCGCTCTCTTCCGAAGCTTCTACGCTCTGCGGAATACTGCGAGGAAGGAGCGGACGGGCTGTGTATCCTTCCGCATCGCGGACGGCATGGGAGATGTCTATATCCCCATGGCCTGGAACGGCGACAAGCCTGTGACGGCGGTGTCGAAGAAGGTGGAGGACTTCAGGCAGAAGTGGTTCCTCATCCGCGTTCCCTCGGAGAGCTCCCTTCTTGAGGTCCCCGAGGCGGCGCCGGTGAAGAACACCCACTGGAGCATGCGCTCCCTGGAGGGGCAGGAGATAGCCGGCCTCGTGGGCCACCTGAAGGAGATAGCCGGCTTCGTGGGCCACCTGAAGGAGATAGCCGGCTTCGCGAGCACGGCCTGACCGGCCAGATGGTGGCGGCGGAGTTCGTGAGGCGCCGCATCGCCCCCCTGCAGGCGCACAAGAAGGCGATGTGGGCGTACTCAGGGCCTACAGACTCGCTGCGGCTGCACCTGAGCGACCACCGCCCCGCAGTCGTCGAGGTCATCCTAGGAGGCCTCTTCGTCAACCCGGAGGTGCCCGAGAGGGTTCACGTAGCGATACGGCCCCTCTTTGAGGTTCCGGACAAGCGCCGGGCCATCCTGACGGACGCGCCCGCATTCACCCCGCTAGGCCTGGCGGGGGATGAAGAGGAGGAGGGGCCCATGCCAGCGGGCACCACCGAGTCGCCAAGCGCGTCTGACTCGGAGCAGGGCGACGCGGAGACGAGGGCGGGGCCCTCTGCCGGCGTAGGGAGCTCGGCGGGCGTGGGGAGTTCTGCCGGCGTTGCGCCCCCGGCGGGGGAGGCTGACGAGCATTCCTCCGGCGACAGCGAGGAGGCCGCGGCGGGGCGCTACGAGCCGAGGACTAAGGCGGCCCACGACAGGCCCGCCGGGGAGCCCCCGAACGCTCCCCACAAGAGGAAAGCCGAGGAGGCCCTCGAGGCGGAGGCGCGGGCTGTGCCTTCATGGCGCTCGCCTGGCATGACGTGGGTGGACACCCGCGCCAAGAAGACGAGGTAAGATTCTTTTACCCTTCTCTTTCCTTTCTGAGTCCAGCTTGCTTGCTCTTGTTTCTTGACCAATTCTTTGCCTTTCACCACAGCAGCCCCGCTCCTGCGAAGCGCCGCAGGCTTCGGAAGGCCGCAGACGTGAAGAGGGCCGCCCCTGACGCCGCACCAGAGGCTGAGGCCGGCGAGGCCGCGGCGGCGGAGGCCTCGAGGCCTACAGGCTCTCGGGAGGAGGTACCTCAGGCGGAAGCATCTGCGCCGCCACCCGAGGCAGAGCGGGTGGAGGAGCAGGTGGAGAGGGCGCCCACTCCTCCCCGCGCAGCTACCCCGCCAGCGCAGCCAGAGGCTCCTGCGGGTGCCGAGTCGGCGCCGAGCCCTCCCAAGTCTCGCAGGGAGGGCACTCCACCGCCGCCACCGGGCACCGCGGGGGAGGAGGAAACCGCAAGGGCCGGGCCTCACGCCCCTGTCCCGGAGGCGGATCGGGAGGTGCCGCACGAGGGGGGAAGCACAGGGGGCCGGGGACCGAGCACGGAAGAGGTCCTGCCTCCGAGCCCCCAGGCCCACGCGAGGGCGTCTGCCGCGGAGCCGGACGCGGGCGCGGGCCCTTCTAGGCCGCGCGGTCCGCCCCAGGGCCTTGCTCTGGGCCGGTTCGACTGGGGTCGAGGGCGTCGCGACGTCGCCTTCCGCTTCGTGCGGGAGTCCCTGGAGGGGCTCGAGGCCTACCTGGCCACCGAGGACCAGGCGCTCGCCCGCCAGAGAGACGAGCTCGCCGACGCCTGGGCCGCCTTCCACGCGGCGGTAGAGGCCCGGCGCAAGAGCGACCAGGCGCCGCAGGCGGAGCGCGAGGAGGCGGCGCGCTTTGCCGAGGAGGTTCGCGAGGGAGCCTTGCGTGAAGCTGAGGAGCTCCTGCAGCCCCTGAGGGCTGAGCGCCAAGCCGCTGCCGAGGACCTCGCCGCAGCCAAGGCAGAGCGGGAGGCCGGAGAGCACTCGCTGGCGGCGAAGCACGCCGAGCTCGTCGAGCTCGAGAATAAAATCCTGGCGGATGCCGGGGTGGTGCGGACCGCCCTCGAAGAGCTCCGCACGGGCCTGGAGGCCCGCGGGCGCGCTTTGAGCGAGCGCGAGGAGGATGCTCGCCGGCGCGACGAGCAGCTGGCGCTGAGGGAGCAGGAGCTGTCCGGACAGCGCACGGCCCTCGAGGCCCGCGAGGACAGCGTCGCCACGGCGCTCAGCAAGCTCGAGCGCGATGTCGCCGCCCACAAGGGAAATGTGGAGCGCGCCAACACGCGGCTTGCCGAGCGGAAGGAGGAGCTCGACAAGGCTCTCCGGGAGAAAGAGCAGAAGATCCGCGCCGCCGTCTCCCAGGACTACAAGGAGAAATTCTCCAAGCAGGAGGACCGCTTCAAGGCGAGGCTGGAGGATAGCGGCGCCCGGGTCAAGAAGCTCGAGAAGGAGAACGCCAAGCTCGCCGCCAAGGTGAAGCGCGAGGCCGATCGCCGCCTCGCCGCCGAGAAGGCCCGAGATGACACCTCCCGGGACCTCGCCGCCCTCACGGGGGATATGGAGGAGATGACCCGGCAGGTGGGGCCTGCCGTGGAGAAGGCGGTGGAGGCGGCGGAGAGTATCCAGGCGGCGCAGGTGCTGTCGCAGCAACGGGAGCGCATGTTCCTGTCCTTGACGGGACGGGGTCGTGAGCTTGCCGCGAAGCTGGGGGCAGAGGCGCCAAGCGTTCCGGCTCAGGGCCACGCCGACGCCGCCACCTACCTCCTGTACTTCGAGCAGCTCTTCGCGGCGCTTGAAGGCCCTACCGCGGAGATCCGCGACGTGGTTGAGGAGGAGTGCCGTCAGCTTCTGGCGGTGGCGGTGGACCGCATCTTCTCCAACCTCGTCCACCTCCAGCCCGGGTTCGACCTCGCCACGGTGACCGAGCCACTGGAGGGGGACGCTGCGTGGAAAGCCTCCAGCTCCGTCCGCGACCAGGTGGACGACTTCTGCAGCCGCTTCAGGCGGGCCGCTGCAGAGGAAGGCGGCGAGGGGAGCGAGCCCGAGGAGGAAGAAGAGAGCGACCAGGACGACGCTGAGGCCTCCGACTAATCTCCTCCTGCAACGCGTCGCGCTTGCAGCGCTTTTAGGGGCGTTTGCCCGTTAGAGAATTTCATTTTCCACCTTGTAATTTACTTCTTCACTTCGTAAACATTTTGCTATCGATTAAGTGTGCGCTCCCTTCGAGGGGTCTTTGCTTCATCTCCATGCCTTTTTCGCTCTGCGTCGTTGGACCCTTCCCCTCGCGCTATGACTCCTGCCGCTGCGGTATGCTCGAGCAATGACTCGGCAAGGCCGGGGGGAGTTTAAGGCTTGGGGAGGTAAGAGCCCTCAAGTCGCGATGCTGAGGGCCCCCCCTTTGACGCGCAAGCAGTCCACGGAGAGTAAGGAAAGAACCGCTTGAGGGACGCAGAGTGCTTATGAGAAAAATGCGAGGATTCCCTTGAGGTGGGCGAAAAACTTAGCTTCGCGAGGCGTTTTCCCGGTGTGGGCCTTCTCTGGCGGAGTTCTCCCCTTCAGGGGCCGAGGGTTCTCCTCCGCAGGCCTGGTGGGGACTTTCGCTCTCTGTGGATGTTAGAGGGGCGAGCCGAAACGCTAGATCACAGCATCAGGGACTAATGCGCGCTTATAGGTCCCCTCAGGCGTTCCTTGCGAGGAGAGAGAGTACCAAGGTCCTTTGAAGAGATGGCGTGCTTGGGAGGGCCTGCCCTCTAGCCAGAGCTCGGATCCTTGGGTTTTGCAGTACTGCTGGTGTGTCACTTGAGGCACTGGCACCGTACTCAGTCCCCGCTCGCGAGGTACGCATGTGGAGAGATATAAGTGCCCATTTTCAATAAATGAAATAAAGCTGTAATAAACTCACCACCAAAATATTACGTAGCGGCGCCGTAGCGCATAGTTCACTTGGAACGAAGATGGCGCTGGAGCGCAAAGTTCACTTGGAACGAAAATGGCGCTGGAGCGCAAAGTTCACTTGGAACGAAAATCGGTTCATTACACTTGGGTTTGCCAAGCTAACGTTCCTTCCATGTCGAGGCATGGGGACCACCCATTAGTGGCAGAGGTTCACTGCGGCCTGCGGGGGCTCATTTGCAGGAGAGCTCGGAGGGCTGGGCCTCGGGAGAAGCTTTGAGAAGCTTGGAGGTGAAGCCATGAGCTTCCCTCTAGAGACAAAAAATGCCTGGCGTGACTGTGATCACGGGTAGAACTTGCGCAGATGCGCGATGTTCCACGGGTTCTTGACGGGGATGCCGTCCTCGGTCTCGAGGCGTACTGCGCCAGGCCTGGCGACGTGGGAGACCCTGTAGGGGCCTTCCCACATCGGGGAGAGCTTGTGGAGACCTTCCCTGGAGAGGATTCGCTTGAGGACGAGGTCGCCCGCTTCAAGGGTGCGTGAGCGCACATGGCGGCTGTGGTAGCGTCGCAGGTCTTGCTGGTACCCTGCCGCCCTGAGGGCGGCCTGACGGCGCAGTCCCTCGAGAAGCAGCAGGTCGTCGTTGTGGAGGCCCTCTTGGGTGTCCTCATTAAAGGCAAGGACCCGTGGCGATCCATGCTTGATTTCTGCGGGGAGGACCGCCTCGGCTCCGTAGACCAGAGCGAACGGCGTTTCGCCTGTAGGCCTCGAGGAGGTTGTGCGTATGGACCAGAGCACTGAGGGGAGCTCGTCAATCCAACCCTTGCCGTGGCCCTTAAGGATGTTGAAGCTCCTGGTCTTGAGGCCCTTGAGGACTTCTGCGTTTGCTCGCTCGGCTTGACCGTTGCTGCGTGGGTGAGCTACCGAGGCGAAGCAGACCTTGATACCAAGTTTGTCGCAGTAGGCTCGGAAGATGCCGCTGGTGAATTGCGAGCCGTTGTCAGTGATGATGCGGTTGGGCACGCCGAAGCGGCAGACCAAGCTTCGGATGAACTTCACCGCAGCCCCAGCTGGTATGGTGCGCACCGGCTCAACCTCGGTCCACTTGGTGAACTTGTCGATGGCCACGAGGAGGAAACGGTAGCCCCCCTGCGACTTCGGGAAGGGGCCCAGGATGACCAGCCCCCAGACCGCGAACGGCCAGGAGAGCGGGATGGTCTGAAGCTCCAGTGCCGGCTGATGGATTTACTTGGCGTGGAATTGGCAGGCGTCGCAGGTTTGCACAATGGCGACCGCATCTTGAAGCACCTGAGGCCAGTAGAAGCCGCTCCTGAAGACCTTGCCTGCGAGGGTGCGCGCACATGAGTGGTGGCCGCACTCCCCGCTGTGGATGTCCTTAATCAGCTCTCGGCCTTCCTCAGGAGGGACGCACTTGAGCGCTACACCATTTGGGCGCTTGCGGTAGAGGTTTTCCTCGAGGATGCAGTATGACTTTGCTTGTCGAGCGACTCGCTCTGCATCAGTATCTTCTTCAGGGAGGATTCCTTTCACCAAGTAGTCCTTGAGCTCATTAATCCAGCCTGAGGCCTGGTGGGTCGCCGTCAGCAGCAGACGCTCCCCTGTGCTGGGACCGCAATCAGGCGCCCCAGACTCAGGAGGCGGTGGGAGCACTTCGCCTGCGCTTGCGGGTGTGGCCTCTCGAGGCTGCTTGATGGATGCCTTGGCGAGCCTCTCTTCGAAAACACCGGCCTGCTGGGGTTGCCTCCGCGAGGCTCGCTTGGCGATGTCGTCGGGATGTGCATGAGCTCCATGCCCCTGAAGTGCTTCTCAAGCTTGCGGACCTCTTCGAGGTATGCGGCCATGTGGTCGTCTTTCGGCGTGTAACTTTTGTTGGAGAAGTTGACGAGCAGCTGTGAGTCTCCCTTGACGAGTAGGTGCTTGACGCCTAGAGCGATGGCGGCCCTTAAGCCGGCGAGGAGGCCTTCGTATTCGGCGATGTTGTTGGAGATCTTGTCGATTGTGAAGCACAGCTCGATAGCATAATAAAGCTTGTCACCCTTGGGCGAGGTTAGGACGACGCCTGCTCCGCCATTGCGGCAAGCGAAGGCTCCATCGAAGTGCATGGTCCAGTGGCTGGGCGCCGCGTCTCCTGAGGGCTCGGCCTCTGCCTCACGAGGCTCCTCAGGGCTTGGGTCAGTCCATTCGGCGACGAAATCAGCCAGCGCTCTTCCTTTTATGACCCTCGTGGTGTCGAAGCGCAAGTTGAAAGGCTGCAGCTCGATGTTCCACCCTGCGACACGATCTGTGGCGTTGGGGTTGCGCAGGATTTGCTCCAGGGGGAAAGCGGTGACCACCGTGATGGGGTGGCCCTGGAAGTAGTGTCTCAGCTTTCTGGAGGCGATGAGGAGCGCGACGAGGAGCTTCTGCTGCATTGGATACCGCTCGCGAGCGTCCCGTAGCACCGTGCTGACGAAGTAGACGGGGTGCTCGACGAGGGTTGTCTGAGGTGGCGCGGCATCGGCCCTCTGGGGGGGCTCTTCAGGGCTCCTGTCGGTATCTGCCTGTGGAGGCCTCTCGACAGGGGTTGTTGGAGCAGGCTCGACTTGAGGCGATGGGCCTGGCCGTGGGTCTGCGGAGGCTGCTCCTTCGACGGGGCCTTTGTCGGGGGGTTCCGGGCTTGGAGTGGCAGTGCTTTTCTTGGGGAGGACAGGCTCTTCCCTCTCGACCACCAAGACGGCGCTTGCTGTCTGAGGGGTGGCTGAGAGGTACAGCTTCAAGTGCTCGTCTGCCCTGGGGGCCACCAAGACCGGAGGGCTAGCCAGATACTTCTTTAAATCTTCGAAGGCTTTATCCGCCTCAGGGGTCCACTTGAATGTGCCCGACCTCTTCATGATCTTGAAAAACGGCAGGGCTCGCTCGCCGAATTTAGAGATGAAACGACCGAGGCTGGCCATGCAGCCCGCAAGGCGCTGCATTTCCTTGAGTCGGCGAGGGGGCTGCATTTGTTCTATGGCCTTGATCTTGTCAGGATTTGCCTCTATGCCGCGGTGGGACACGAGGAATCCGAGGAGCTTGCCTGAAGGGACCCCGAAGACGCACTTGGCGGGGTTGAGCTTGATGCTCACCTTTCTCAGGCTGGCGAAGGTTTCCTCTAGATCCCTCAAGAGGGTGTCCCCCTCTCGAGACTTGACCACGATGTCATCGACGTAGGCCTCAGCATTTCTGCCCATCTGAGCCCCCAAGGCTATCCTCATGAGCCTCTGGAAGGTGGCCCCAGCGTTCTTCAGGCCAAAGGGCATGCATGTGTAGCAGTACACACCACAGGGGGTGAGGAATGCCGTCTTCTCCTCGTCCTCTTTAGCCATCTTGATCTGGTGATAACCAGAGAAGGCATCCAGAAAACAGAGGAGGTCACAGCCAGCGGTGGAGTGGGGTGCACTACTGCTTGCTCGTTCATGGACTCGGTCCATGGTCGCAAAGCCTGTCTTCGTGGCAGAGCAGCTGTCTCCTCCGTCCTTGGACGCGCCTCTTCCGTGTTAAAGCGGCGCATTGTGGCCGACAAGTTGCAGACTTGGCAGAGCGGCTCGCAGGCGCGGCGGAGACCGTGGGGTGTGCCCGCAGTGACGTCGTCGTTGGAGCGTTGTGCCGGCCAACTGCTTTATCACCAAAGAGGAAAGCTTCGTTGGCGGCGCAGGAGACACAGAACTTTGTTGACCCCTTTTATCATGGGAGCGGCAACTGTGACGCTGTTGCTGCCGTGCGCGCAGACGCGCGCGTCACCCTGCGGCCGCAGCAGAGCCCATGTGCGCTCTGCAGCGCTTCCTTCGTCGCGAAGTATCCCCTCAGGGGCCTGAGGCTCTCGAGGGGGAGGGGCCGGACCGGCTCCCTGCAGGGGGAGAGAGTCCTCGAGCGGGACGCCCTCGGGGGGAGCCCCCTTCAGGCCCCTTCCAGCGCCTCAGGTCCCCCGTAGGGGTTTCTCCCTCGGGGGGAACCCTCCAAGCGGTTGGCTTGGTCCTTAGTCGTTTTGAAGACGCTGTCGCGTGCGCAGCCCGTGGAGAGTGGGCTATGCACACCCTAGAATCCACTGGGCCGACATTCACATATTAAATGATATGTCATTTACATACGGGGATTTAAGCTCCCACTCAAAAATATGTCATTCACATATTAAATGATATGTCATTTACATACGGGGATTTAAGCTTCCACTCAAAATTCATAATTTCTTTCGATATTTTGGTCAAACCAAAATCATTGATCATTTATCAATTCGAGTTATAATACGATCTGACAGTATTCTATCAATACATATCCCACAGACTTTAAGCATGTCTACACTTATGTAGTCAACAATTTTGATTTTGTCCAAGACACTTTTCTTGACAAAATTTGCTTCTATGTCTTTCTTATAGTTGCATTTCTTTCATATAACATTTTATATAATGATTAAATAATCTTATTCTCTTAATAAGATTTAGAGTAACATTTACTGTTTTAATCCTTTTAAATGTAACTTGGATTTTAAGACTCAAAGTCTTTATTCGTATTTTGGTATTTCCTCAACTTTCCTTGTACTTTTAAGGTGTATCTTGTTCTGTCAACAAGATCTAAAATACTGAATATTAAACTGTGACATGACAGCAATTATTCTTAAAATAACACTCCATTTAAAAGCTTCTTGTTTGAAAACACTATGATCTCTTACCATCAAATTTTCATTTCCATTTGCAGAGATATTCTTTTCGGAACATATTCCAATATTCTACTTTCATGGAAAAAAGGTCTAATACCTCATTTTAAGCTTCTACTTTTATTCCATTAACCTTAACTCGAAAAATCATATTTTCTTTTGAGTTACACAGACAGCAATATTTTTATTGCTTCTGTTGGTGTTTGGAATACACTCTCATCTTAATATGAGTATTCTACAAAGAACTATTCGTGTATATTCTGTATTATCGTATAATCATCTACACCACGACACTTACTGTCGATGACACGAATCATCGTTGGAAAATTACCTTATTCATTCCTAAAGTGGATGTCGACTACAATGTTTGAACATATTAAGAGATTCCAAAAGACCACACTTTAATTATAATATCTCATATATCACTATATCTGATATTATAATTTGTGAAACGAATTTTCACAAGTCCTTTTGTGTGAAAACCATAATTCAAAATTATTGTCCTGTTTGATCGAATCCTGTGGATATAATTTCCATACACCTTTCTTCTGAAAATTCCTTTGATCTTTTATCAAATTATTTTCAGACTCATGTTTCCTTAGGCAAATACATTTATTTACTTAGAATCATAGAAAGATTCGAAACAATGATATTCACCACTTAATTAATTTAATAATCATCCAGTATGACTTTCAATCAATTTCCTTGTATATTGACATTTCAATATCTAATGTAATTTAATCAATTTGGCACATGTAACTTTGATAGATCGAAGTATCTATATTTCTTACACTGCTTTTATGATCAAATTTGGTGGTGTTTGTTCTTGAAACAAAATCATTTAATCTTTGGACATTTAATTTTATCATTCCTGATTTTATAAATGTATATCATGTTATCATTCTAATAATGTAATCGAGATGTGATTGCATGAAAACTTTATTCATAATGTAAAACAACTGACTTGTTCCACAACCTAAAACAACTGGTTTGTTCTATTACAGGTATGAATAACTTTGTCTTGTAACATTCAAGACACAAAGCAAAATCACTCTCACTATTACAAAAAAGTCTTATAAAAAAACTATAGATGATAACTATAATGATAATTTGAGGACGTGAACACCACTGGCCATCAACTCCTTTGCTTGCCATCACTTGCGCACTGTCACATCATATATCTTCGCATACTTGTGATAATCAGGTTCTGTTTCATAAACAGAATAAGTATCAAATACTTTTCATCAAGTATCATGAGAAGAATACATTTATAACTTTGTATATCAAATATACCTGCGGCGTCGAAGATTTCGCCTTCGATGGGTTCAACCTTTACAGATTTGAACTGGCTTATGAACTCGAAGAAAGTCATCGTATCTCTTCTTATAGCATAGTCACGGACATGTTTCTCATAGCTGGGAGGTAAAGACATCAACACAGCAGCTATCGCACAAGAATCCGCCATCCAGTAGTCATAGACATTCGTAAGTTTCAAGTACATGTCATACATTTTGTTCAAATGAGTTTCCAAACAGGTATGTTCCTCCATCTGGAGTGAATGGAACTTCCTCAGCTGTCTGTATTGCTCATACTTAATTTCATCTATGAAATGCCCCTTGATCGAATCTATCATGTCATAAGGTTCCATTTGTCGAAACTGCTCTTTCAACTCTGGTACCATATTTATGACCATGATGGTTTGCACTTCTATGAAAATGTCACGACGCTGACGAAATTCCTCATCTTCTTCTTCGCTAGCAGAATCTTCTGGTTCCTCTTCTAATCGTTGTTCTATGACATAGAGTATATTATTGTGTTTGAGAGCTTCTCTTAGTTTCTTGTACCAATATATGAAGTTGGACCCATCAGCCAACAAGGGCCGATTTCTAAGGAAGTAATCGAAGTAGAACTTGTCGCGAGGAAAGAGCACCATCTCTGGATATGATCGCAAAGTAGGTAAGGCTAAGTTTATAATAATATGAGCTCAGTTTATAATCAAATTATGTAAACATGCTCCACTAAGATTATTATCCCTACAATAATTTTAGTGATTACACGACCCCAATTCACTGCACCACACCTGATCGTCACAGCCGGTGGCACAGTTTCAAGGGTGGACATCGAAATGTCGATCACAACAATCATGTGACTCATGCTCGATCTTTCGATCTTCCCGTGTTTCGAGACTATGTCTGTACATACTAGGCTCGCCAATTAAACCTCGATGTTTTGCGCGTGCAACATGGCTTACACCCACTGTATGCGAACGACGAAATGTGTGACACCCGATCGTCACGGCCTGCCTCATAACGTAGAACTTTCTTGTCGGTGCACAACGAGGGAGAACACAATTTTGGTATTTATTAGGGATCATCCTATTATAGCTACCGTCGTATATCTAATATATAAGCAATCAATAGGATGTACACACAACAACACAAGATCAAATAATGTAATGAAGTGCGATATGACATGATCGTGTGCCTGGACCTCCATGGCGCCGTGCGCCTGGACCGGGCGCCTCGGCATGGCTCCGAGTCTACGGTGCCTCCTTTGCCTTCGACATTACGGATAATTCAAAACTTACCGTAACCATGTCATATTTAAACGCCTCTGCAAAACAAAGTTAGACGCTTCTACCTTTATCTAGTTTTGCATGTTTTACGTGGCTTCTAAGGCTTTCGCGAGAGAACCGTTCCCTACCTACGAACTTTGTACCACAACGTCGATCAAACAATTGCATGTTTATGTATCCCTTCGGGCCCTTCATTGAAAATGCAAAGCCAACTAAAGAGAGAGAGACAGACACCCGCCAGCCACAAATACGGTGCAAGCCGCATGTCAGGTGTGGAACCAGTCTCGCATAAGCGTATGCGTAAAGTCGGTCCGGGCCGCTTCATCAACTCAATGCCGAAGGCAAAGCAAGTGCACGTGAAAGGGTAGCAAATATAAGAAAGACGTCCTCATGTTCAACACGAGTTCTAACCGTACCAGCAAAACTACGCATAGATCGGCTCTGATACCACTGAAGGGGTTCGTAGCAGAAAACAATAATTTTTCTAACTAACGAATACCGAAAACAGCCAGGATCTATCTATCTAGTAATGCGGTAACGGGGCGGAACTGGTCACATACCTCTTGTAGACCGAATAGCGGGGATTACGCTCCCGCACAAGCGTTGCTGACGAAGACGATGTAGCCGACCTCGAGGTCGCGAAGAACTTGGCGCGACGATGACGCAGCGATGTTGATGAAGACGCGGCGCCGAGGAGGAGGGCGCGCCGCGGAGGAGGGACGGCAGCGGCGTCGGCTGGGCTGCAGCGGTGGCGAGACGATGTCGCCCTGGCACCTCAAATGTGGCGCCTCCGAGTACTCACACACATACGGAGCTTGCCGACAACCCCCGGTCACTCAGATCCAGCTGAGATCGCAGGGGTAGAACTTTGGTGAAATCCCGCAGTGCGACGGCGCACAGCGGTATAGCTTATGTGGGAGAGAGAGACAAGCGGGCGGAGAATTAACTCAGGGCGGCGTATACAACATTAATTGTATTTTTTTAGATATATTAAAACAATTAATATGCCTCTCTTTATAAAGGGGAGAGGGGGGTGCAACACACCTTGCCTCCCCCATGTGGGACTAAAAGAAAGGCAAGGAAAAAGGAGGGGGGAGGGGGCTCGGCCGGCCAACCTTGGCCGAACCCACATGGGCCTCTCTTGGCCCATTAAGTGGGCTGCCCCTTTTTTCTTTTCTTTAAATTAATATAAAATATAATTAATTCATAATTAATATATTTGCATATTATTTAATCTCCCGTGACCCCGAAACAATTTCCGGACCACCCGAACTTCCTTCGGACATTCCCGGAACCCTTCCGGAACTACCGGAACCTTTCCGGGTTATTTCTCTCTCTCCTTTATCTCTATTATTCCAACGATCTCCATGTGTCGGCAAGACCTTAAGCGTGTTACCCTACGGTTCGAGAATACTCCAGACATGGCCGAGACCCCTCGCTCGCCAATGACCGCCAGGGAGACCTGGATGCCTGTGACGGTCCCTGTGCATTCTACGAATATCGTCGTTGAACCATAAACATGATATTCGTTCCTTTTGTTCCTTCGATACTACCTTATCCGAGATATGATCGTAGACATCTGATGTCCTGTTTTATCTCGTTACCGACAAGGGTTAATTAACTCGTCTGTGATATTACATCTCCATGACCTAGTCATATGCTGCGCAGCTTTATAGATGTAATCTCACCGAGTGGGCCCAGAGTATCTTTCCATCACACGGATGAACAAATCCCGCTCTTGATCCATATGTCTCAACGTACTCTTTCGAGATACACAAGATACACCTTTATTGTCACCCATTTATGGACTGACGTTTGATGCACTTAGAGTATCCTACGGAGCAGCAATAAATATGATCTCACGGTCTGAGGAATAAGCTATCATATTACTTTCCTATTGCAAATGATGAACATTGTGATACGATCTTATTGCAATACTTTGTTGGGTATGTCCATCACCTTATTCCACTAATAAGATGACCTCATTGTCAACCGACGTGAATGTCCATGATCGGGAAATCTCGATCAACAGTTGCCCAATGAACTAGTTTATATAGAGGTTTACTAGGGACCCTGGTTTGTCTATGTATCACACGTGTATTAACAATTCCGATTAATATAGTTATATCATGATACAAAAACATATTATAAACTTAATGAGATAATGCAATAAATACTATATATTTATTTGTCTCTAGGGCATATCTCCTTCACCTAGAGCACGCACCTTTTTCCTCCACGAAGTTCAGAGCCGCCGCCGTCGTCAACCCTAGATCAGGAGGGTTCAGAAGCTCTTCCCGGCACCCTGCCGGAGAGGGGAATCATCACCGGAGGGCTCTACATCACCATGCCCGCTTCCGGACTGATGCGTGAGTAGTTCTTCCTTGGACTACGGGTCCATAGCAGTAGCTAGATGGTTGTCTTCTCCTCTTGTGCTACCATGTTTAGATCTTGTGAGCTGCCTATCATGATCAAGATCATCTTTATGTAATGCTACAAGTTGTGTTTGCTGGGATCCTATGAATATTGAGTACTATGTTATTGCTTCATAATATATCTTGTGAGTGCGTTGTTTATGATCTTGCATGCGCTATGTTGCTAGTAGATGCTCTGGCCAAGTAGATGCTTGTGACTCCAAGAGGGGGTATTTATGCTCGATAGTAGGTTCATGTCTCTATTTAATCTGGGGTAGTGACAGCAAGCTCTAAGATTGTAGATGTACTGTTGCTACTAGGGATAAAACAGTAGTACTTTATCTAAGGGTATTTGTATTACTTACATTACACACATTGCCTAATGCAATTATCTGTTGCTTGCAACTTAATACTGAAAGGGGTGCGGACGCTAACCGGAAGGTGGATTATTAGTCATAGATGCGGTTGGAACGGTCTATGTATATTGTTGTAATGCCCAAATGAATTTCACACTAGACATCATAACTATAGTATATGCATCATTATGCACTTCTTTATTCTGTCAATTGCACCACCAGTGAACTGTGGACCCAGTCCTTTTTCCTCTAAACTGAGAAACAATCCTACTGCAATCCTGTTACTTTCATTCTCTGCAAACAAACATCATCTTCCACACATACGTTTAATCCTTTTGTTACAGCAAGCCAGTGAGATTGACAACCTCACTGTCAAGTTGGGGCAAAATACTTTGATTGTGTTGTGTGCAGGCTCCACGTTGGTTATCGTAAACGGCGCCACCAACAACCTCCGGGAGATCTCTAGTTTCCTACTCGTTCGATAAACCTTGGTTTCACAACTGAGTGAAACTTGCTGCTGCACTGCTTCATACCTTCCTCCTGGGGTTCCCAACAAAACCTTACCGGTGCATCAGGCGCTCATGCCTCCTCAGCGACGGGTACTACGACTATGACACCCGCCGTCGGAGGAGGAGGCCATCCAGCGGGCCATCAAGCATAGCGAGCTCGACCGCTGGGAAGGGCTCGGATCGTAGCACGCCGCCTCGGCGTACGCAAGGCGTAGCGGCGCCTCCAACAGCGCCGGCCCGCGGCTGCAACCTCCAAAACAGGAGGAGCCATGAGGCTACGTGGTGGCCTCGGAGTCGCCACAGCGCGCGCCTCCCATGCATGCCAACTGGCGGCCTGTCCCGAGCCCATGGCACCTCCTCCTCCGCCGCTTCAGGCTTCGGCGCCGGCAGTTGCCGTGGCCGTTCCCCTGGGACCCGTCGGTGGTGCTCGACGTCGACGAGGACACGGCGGCCAGGAAGCCCTAGTTTAGAGCTTTTTATATATTTGTATTTTCTATTTTTATTTTCAGTCCGTTTGTAGCGGGATAACGCGTGACCCAAACGGTTTAGAGGGAGGATAAAGTTTATTTTCTATTCACAATCCGACGCAAACTAATCAAATCAACCGATTTGGTTTCAAAATACATCGGACCGCCGACGCCTCCGGCTCGTGTGAACGGGGAGGATGCAGTGTATCCGTACCCAGGCGCAGATCCCAGTTGTCCTCCGCCAGTCGTGTCGCGTCGTCCTCTGTCCACCAGGCCTCGCTCCGAGGAACGCACGCACTCTACTCTGCTCCTCGATCGCCGTCCACCAGTCAGCGCCGGCCTCGTCCGCCGCACATGCCTGTTCCCCCACCGCCACGCCGACGCCGGACTAAAAAGTCACACGCAAAGCCCGGCGCCACGCCACCACGAGATGTACTACACCAGTGTGTAGGGGCAGATCGCTGCAGCGGCTTGCTTGGCACACGGGATGAACGACGCCAAGTGGCCCACGCCGATGATGGGCGGCGGGAGGTGCGCCCCCGCTCCTCCCTACTCCCTCCTCGCCACTTCCCCTCCCACCAGCATCACCAACGACGGCCACTACCCTCCAACGGCTTCCTCCTCCTCCGACGCCGCCGCCGCCGCCGCCTCCACGTTCGAGCCCCAACCGCCACCGCCACCGCAGCGGCACGGCGTGGCGGACTGGCTGCAGCTGCTGCAGCGGCAGTCCAGCGGGTGCAGCGACGACGGCGGGGAGGGGTTCGCCTCCGTCTCCACCGTCGCCAATGCGGAGTGCAGGGAGAACAAGGGCAACAGTTCTTCAGGCACGGCGGATCGGCCGCCGGACGGCAGCAGCACCACCACCAAGAGCTGGGCGCAGCAGGCGGAGGAGGCGTACCAGCTCCAGCTCGCCCTCGCGCTCCGCCTCTGCGCCGATGCCGCCTCCGCCGCCGACCCCAACTTCCTCGACTCCTCCTCCGCCCCTGAGCACCTCCACCACCACCACAGCGCCACCTCGCCCCAGGCTCTCTCCCACCGCTTCTGGGTCTGCACAACACCCCTCTCCTCCCTTCTCCTCCCGCTGCTTCTCAACTACTTCAGGTTACCTGAATGAAACCCGACGAATGCCGGACTGATCCGCATGGCATGGCAGGTCAATGGCTGCTTGTCCTACTCCGACAAGGTCTCAGACGGCTTCTACCTCATCCAGGGGATGGATCCCTTCATATGGACGCTCTGCACCGACGTGCAGCAGGACGGCGGACGCATCCCGTCTCTCGACTCCTTCAAGGCTCTCAACCCCGCTGAATCATCCGTCGAGGTGGTCATCATAGACAAGGCGGCCGACTACGACCTGAGGCAGCAGATAAGCGCCGCCATGGACGTTTCCCGGAGCTGTGCTGACTCCAAGGAAATTACTACTCGCCTCGCCGGTATTGTGTCTGCGAAGATGGGGTGATTTGATAAATGCAATTTAATTTCCTTATTTGATCTTGATACATTGCCTCTCTGTCTTACATACATCTATTTCTGTCCAAGGGGTTCAGTAGCACTTTCTGAAGAAAACGAGTTGGTTCCCCGGTGGAGAGACTACATTGGGTTCCTGAAGATTACCTCTGGTTCAGTTGTGCTTCCGATTGGGAAGTTATCTGTTGGCCTATGTCAGCACCGAGCGTTATTGTTTAAGGTATGTTGCTTGCTTCTATACTTATCATCTACTAAACCGAATTGACGTGTTACCGCACGTTCTTCATCCCTAATTGCAACATTTTCGCACGAACTGTGGTCTTCTGTGTTATATTTTATTTCTTCATTGATCCTTTTATTATCGATTCCATCTCTTAGTAATTCTATTTATTTTCCCATTGGAAAAAGGCTGCAGCAGATTCTATCAATCTTGCATGTAGAATTGTGAAGGGGTGCATATATTGCAAAGCTGCTGGTGCTGCCTCTTGCTTGGTACGCTTCAGCACTGACAGGTTTGTGATCCTGGTAAACTGAATTGCACTGTTACAATCTTGCTACACATATTGCTGTATTAAGACGAACAGAAAACAAGAATAGCTAATTTTACAAATGATTGGCAAAATACAAAGCTACAGTTTATGTTGCTGAGGTTCATTTTCAGGAAATATTTAAGATAATGCTAGAGAATAATCTCCTGGCCTCTGCATCAGGCGATGCACATAACAACAAATTATTAAAATGTCATGAAAAACAAACGCCCGAACGCAAAGTGGTGTGACAGGTCCCATAAAAAGGACAATCAATATTATAGTGCCTATAGCCTATTATGTACTCCCTCCGTTCCTGAATATAGGGTGTATAGTTTTCTGCACGAATATTAAGACATCGTATTTTGTACATGATGGAATTATTTATTTTTTGGAAAAATTTGCAAGAGATGAGTTCTTAATAGACACAAGATGAATACAATCCGTTAAATCCCTCTTTCGAGACTAGGTCTCATTTTTTGATGAGGCAAATTGTCCATAAATAGAAAATACACCTTATATTATGGATTTTTCTTAAAAAAAACTATACACCATACATCAAGGAACGGAGGGAGTACTATTTACTACCAAAACCAGGACATAAAGCTCCTGATATAGTGATATGTACAGGATATGTCGTCAAATATATCCTACAACCGTACAATAAAACATGTAAGTGATATGCTTAGCTCACTTCACATGTATAAGTAATTTTCTTTAAGTTGCTCTGAAGTCGTTCCCTGTATAAATGTTCTGCAAAAGTTGAACATAATTGTAACCCATAAAGTTATCCCATTTTTGTTGGCTTCTGTAGTTTTTGCATGTACACTGCTAGTTTAGAGAATCAGGTGAACGAAAAGTAAATATCCTTCTTAATGGCTAACTTAATGTTACCATGTTTTAGCTGAATTTATCTATTTAATCTTGCCTTGTGTATTCTTTTTATTTTTCATACAGTAATGCATCTGAATATAGACACTGCTTTTTCTTGATTTTTTTTGTTTTCCATTGCCAGGGAATATCTAGTTGATTTGATAGGGAACCCAGGCCTCTTGTCTGAACCTGACTCCCTCTTGAATGGCCTCTCATCTATGTCGATTTCTTCACCATTAAGGCCACCGAAACAGAACTCAGTTGATGTTGTTCATAACTTCAAGTCCTTGGCCAAGCAATATTTCCTTGATTGCAAATCACTAAATCTAATGTTCAATGATTCAGCAGCAGGTCTCTTCCCTCCCTTCAAGTTCTGTTCTGAGTCAAAGATAACATATTTTTCCCGGGAGGGAGATACATGTTTTAGTTTTGACAGATGCAGTACTCGAACAGAGTCACTTTAGTTAAGATTTTCTTTGTGATGTTATAATATGCTTAAGAATATTTATTAGGTGTACAATGTAGAGTTATAATTCAGGTTTGCTGTTTGTTTGAGTGCACCTTCCCCTGCCCCCTATTTTCTTAAGGAGGATATGAAAAGACTTCTCATAAGTTTTTATTCCAAACAAGCAAACTCAAAATAAGTATCATCACCCTATTTAAATTCACGAAGTTTTGTGTCGGCATGCCAAATATTCAGGCTCACTTGAGTATATCATCTCATGTATATTTTTAATAACTCCAGGAACAATTATTGACTTAGATGTGGCCATGCAATCAAATCTTGGTCCGAACTCATCACATCCGACAAATAGTAATTTGCAGACAACCTTGCCCCGTATTAAGGGTGTTGCTCAACGAAGTGGTACAGATGGAAATTTTATAAGGCAAAGAAGGTATGCAGATAGGACGCTAAGTAAGCTAGATATTTCCAGCAATCAAATCTGAAATATTAATAACGGTTTCAGTTTCCCGGAAGATATTCTGTGTGGACAAAGAGATTCCTTCAACGATATATCTCTCAGCATAGAAGACTTGGTTATTCCATGGAGCGAACTTGCTGTGAGAGAAAAAATTGGTGCTGGTATGTTTTACCACTGAAATACTACTTTTCAGATGTATTTAGGCATTTAATCTCCATTGTACCATACAATGATGTCTACATACATTGTTGGCCAAAGGATAATAGTTCAGCCAACATGTGGCTTTCAGGTGCTATAGGCCTCATAGAGCACAGACTTTAAGAAGAGTGAATAATGAGTCACCCTTTTTTAAGTTGTTAAAGTTTGTAGTCTGCACTCATGAAATATATTTCAGGTTCTTTTGGAACTGTGCACCGGGCAGATTGGAATGGCTCGGTATGCTGCCTTCTCATTTATTATATTATAAGAATGTATTTATTGTTGGGTTGATGAACTACTCCCTATATATCCCTTTATCTTTATAAGTGGGTATACATAGTAGAGATCCTAGATGAGTACGGGTACGGTGTCACGAGGATCGAGACCAATAAGAGCGGAAAAAAAAGAGACCAGCTAGGACTAGCCCTTGGCAGTATATTTTATTCTCGGCAAGATACTAGAAATTTGCTCCTGACAGGATTCACACTCTGGTCAGTAGGGATGCACCACCGTGACCCTACCACTAGGGCTCTGCCTAGTTTTAACTTGAACGAAAACAAGGAGTGAGGAGACACGATGTACCCAGGTTCCGGGCCCCAATGCTGGTAATAGCCCTACGTCCTGCTGTGCGATCCTTATAGTCACAATGTTTAGAATGGTGGAAATTGGTGGCTAAACTACCTGATTTCATCCAGAGCTTGAAGGTGATCCGAAGATTCTATAGTGATACGTAGTCAGGTCGTCATATTTGGACAAGACTGGCGTATTTCTATGGATAACGATGTTGACTGCATCGGCGATAGTGTCGGTAGAGTTTTATTCGTGTGTGCCGCACCATCTAAATGTAGACTAAATTGCACAGTAGATGTAGAAAACTTCTTTTCTGGCCACAACGTTTGGGTAGTGTTCTCTCGATCAATATTTAGCATCCTGAACTTAGCAGGTTAGTGTATATATATGTTTGTTAGGGACATATTAGGATATGTCGGTTGACAGACATAGATATAAATATGGCCGGAGGCCAGCCATTAAGCTTCCTTGGCATGAAAGACGTAAGTTTGTAATATCTATGTTTAGTATGAGAAGAGCTGTGTTCACATTTTCTGCCAATCAAATATTGGCCAGAAGCCAGCCATTAAGCTTCCTTGACATGATAAAACTATGTCTCTAGTAACTATGCTTAGTATAAAAAGACTTTTGTTAACATTGCTACTTTCTTACTCAGGATGTTGCTGTTAAGATTCTAATGGATCAGGATCTCCACCCAGAGCGTCTCAAAGAGTTTCTAAGAGAGGTATAAGACTGCAATTGTACCGCACAAAACTACTGCATATATTTTTATTTTGGTATCTTTGTGATACCAGATTCAGATAGAGATTGCAACAACATTATTTTGAACCTATCTTTGTATAATATAAAATTACATAATGCGGTGATGCATATCTACTGCAGATATTTTTATTCTGGTATCTTTGTGATACCAGATTCAGGTAGAGATTACAGCAACATTATTTTGAATCTATCTTTGTATAATATAAAGTTACTTAATGCGGTGATGCATATAATAAGATGCTTAATCATATAGGTTCACACCTGCATCCGAATAGAAGTCAAATGTATTATTTGAATACAGTGCTTAAAATGTCTCGTCCAAGAGTTGCATACATAAAACGATGTTTTTTTAGATAATGACATATAAGTTGATTTAATCATGTAAAATACATTTGTCATTTAATACTTTTAGAATTCTATCTTGTAGGTTGCAATCATGAAAAGTCTGAGACATCCAAATATTGTTCTTCTTATGGGGGCTGTTACTCAGCCACCTAACCTTTCAATCGTGACCGAATATCTATCAAGGTGTGTTCTACTTTATGCTCACTTTTGAGATTAGAATAAACACTATGTGTTTGCTTGTACCCACCCCCTTTCCCCTTGCCCTAAATGCAGAGGTAGCCTATACAGGCTTCTACACAGGCATGGCTCAAGGGAAAATCTAGATGAGAGACGGTGCTTGAGTATGGCTTTTGATGTGGTAAAACCATCTAAATTATTTTCAGTGTAGGAACATTGAGTACATGTGTGATTTAGATGAACTTACGGTTGACATTACATTTGGATAAAAATGGTTTTAGATATTCTTATCTTGTGTGATCTTTCATATACAGGCAAAGGGGATGAATTATCTTCATAAGCGCAATCCTCCAATAGTCCATCGAGATCTGAAGTCACCAAACCTGTTGGTTGACAAAAAGTATACAGTGAAAGTATGAGTTCATTTACATTCTTGCCAGATATTTAGTTAAGCGGACTTACTGATTTCATTTTTTACTTTTATTTGGAGAATGTTTATCTTCAGTTACTCTTTATGGTTCAACCTTTTCCTACTCTTATTGCTATAGCTGTAATCTTCATTAGGATCAAGTTGAGTTGTTTTAAGTGGGTGTTAGGGGTTTTGATCTGTTATCCTATTTCCAGCTGCCTTGTCTACTGTGAACTTTCTAATGTCATCCCCTACATCTTTAACTAAAATATTATGGCAATGCTGCAGGTCTGTGACTTTGGTCTCTCTAGATTGAAGGCAAACACATTTCTATCTTCCAAGACTGCAGCAGGGACTGTAAGTTGTACACATTATTTTTCAATTTTATATGATAGTTTTCTCAGTTAAGCTTTACTCTGTAATTTTCCGTGTTATGTTCTCTAGCCCGAGTGGATGGCACCAGAAGTTCTACGTGATGAGCCATCAAATGAGAAGTCTGATGTGTACAGCTTCGCTGTCATCCTATGGGAGCTCATGACATTGCAAAAGCCATGGAGTAATTTAAATCCAGCTCAGGTTTGCCTGCATTGTATTCTGCAGTGTAATGGTGCTTTTATGTCCTGAGATACTGTATTGAACAATTTCTCAGAATATAATCCATGCAATGCCAACACTACCACACTACTGTTAGCCTGTTTCTTCACTTGCAGGTTGTAGCAGCCGTTGGTTTCAGGGGACGAAGGCCTGAGATTCCAAGTAGTGTTGATCCAAAAGTGGCAGCTATAATTGAATCCTGCTGGGCCAAGTACCTAAGAACCCACATGCTATAAAGTATAATCTAATTAACTTATCATAAAAGCTATGTTGATGGAATTTCTTTTTTGTATTCTCAGAGAACCCTGGAAACGACCCTCTTTTGCTAGTATCATGGAATCCCTGAAACCACTTATGAAGACGTTACCTCCTCAACCCCAAGAGGAAAATTAGTTACAGCTCATGAGGTTCCTCCAGGATATCCCAAAGATGTGAATTTTTTGTTAACTTGCCAGCAAAAAGTTGACTATCTATCACATCCAGTGATTCTAGAGGTTAGTCTTGTTAGCGCATAGTTGCGTTTGTGTTGTGCTGTGTGAAAGTCAATTAAGATTTATATAGTTCATACATAGGGTCATTTGTCATTAGTTCCTGTCAGGCTGTCACGGTGGTGACGCTCTATCACTGAACAATTTTCCGACTACATGATTCTTTTTCTCACGAGTACTATATATCTATTATAGTTAAGATGGGTGGTAATGTTTTCAAAATTGGTTGTGTTCTTTGAAATGGTAGTTGCACACTATTAGTGCTCAGAGAGCAGGTTATTCAGTAAGTTACCAAGATGACTCGTAAATTTTGGTGACATTGTTTAACATATACGTGGAAGCATAGCGATTTACTGTTAAAATGCACCTGATTGGGAATTTCCCCCCGCCCTATATAATGATACTTATATGCACGAGAATCTTAAAATTATGATACGATTTTTTTTTACAATCAATACCACGATATATTACGGTGGCGAATAATACATGGTACAGATACATGAGTGGGCCAGAACGATTACAAAATAAAGTAAAAAAAGAGCAAATTTTCGAAATTTTCAAACTTTTTTTTTATGACACAATCTTGTATTTCCCTTCTGCAGCTGACCCTGAGCGAAGTGAACTGCTGGCGTGCAAGGAGGCCCTAGGGATAGCGCAGGAGGAAGGTGTCGAGCGGATTGAGCTGGAGATGGACTGTCTGTTGTCAGTTTGGCGTATCAATGCAATCGAGGTGGACAGATCGGTTCACGGACCTCTGGTGGAGGATATCAAAGGGCTGCTGAGAGGTTTGGGGACTTCTCGGTTAAGTTCGGGCATCGTGATGTTAATGATGCTGCTCATCGTTTAGCGAAATTAGGCTGCTGTAATAAGTTGAATGAGAACTGGGTTGCTTCGGCACCTGATTGTAGTATGAACACTCTGGCTATGGATACTACTATAGAGTAATAAAAATGCAGCCATATTGATCTCAAAAATAAATAAATCAAACCACACACCTGCAAGTACCAGTGCGTGTTCTTTCATAATTATAACACTCATAATTATAATTTTGATCTGAAATGCTAAGGTTACGTTTAATCAACCAACATCGGCAAGAGTATCAACATCGGTATTTCAAGGACAAGCAACTGAACAGTCTGGTCAACATCGCTGGGAGCCGAGAGTTTGAATATCGTGAAGACAATTATTACCTAGAACTTTTTTTCTTTCAAAACGACCATTAACACGGGGAATGAGATCTCGCCGTCGAACGAAGATCCGGAGATTGCTTATTATAGATGATGCCATCTCCATTGGTGAAGAAGATAGCTAACAAAACCCTAACCAATATATTGAAACACTACTTTTAATAAGAGCTACATCCATAGATCGGGTTCCACATCCATACTGATGCCGGCAAGGCTGGTCGGAGGAGGGGAAGTCGAGCTATGGTGGAGGAGGAGCTCTAGTACGTCTCCATGTTTTATACAATATGTACCAACCCACGGAAAATTAGGTAGTCATCACC
This sequence comes from Poa annua, assembly GCA_026929855.1. Taxonomy (NCBI): domain Eukaryota; kingdom Viridiplantae; phylum Streptophyta; class Magnoliopsida; order Poales; family Poaceae; genus Poa; species Poa annua. The sequence goes on from CM049436.1 coordinate 45,910,175, forward strand.
ACCAATAGATACGGATACAGATACAGTATATATGAAAGTTCGATGGATTGGAGGTATCTCAGGCCTGCTACTGTTCATCCCCTATTTTTTACCAATGTCAAGCTGCCTTGTGGCCTTTTGAAACTCTTTTTTATGGTAACTTTTTTACCAAACTTCTGAGACAAAATTTGATGGTAGTCGTTTTACCAAATGTTCGACACAAATATCTGGTTACCGAACTTTTAACAAAATTGTCGCACTAAACGTTAGCTAAATTATCGCTAGGTAGATTTTTTACCAAACTTTCGGCAAGATCTCATTAACGCTTTTTGACGATAGCTTTTTTTACCAAACTTTCAACATAAATTCTGACGGTAGCATTTTTACCAAAGTTCGATAGATTGGAGGCATCTCGGGGGTGCTACTGTTCACCCCCCTATTTTCTACCAATGCCAAGCTGTCACATGGCTTTTTTAAAACGCTTTTTGATGGTAACTTCTTTACCAAACTTCTGATACAAAATTTGATGGTAGTTTTTTTACTAAATGTTCTGACGGACACAAACTTCTGACTGTAACCACCTTTTTTATCAAACTTTTGACAAAATGATCGCACTAAACGTTAGGCTAACTAAATTATCGCTACTTTTTTTTACCAAACTTTCGACAAAATTGTCGTATTAACGATTTAGTTTTTTTACTGAATTTTGACACAAACTTTGACGGTAGCTTGTTTTACCAAACTTTTGACACAATTCTTACCATACTTTCAACAAAATTGTCCCACTAAACATTAGGCTAACTAAATTTTCGTCACATAGCTTTTCTTACCAAACATTCGACAAAATTGTCCTATGAAACGTTTACACTTTTTTATGGTAGTTTTTTCACCAAACTTAATCTTGACATTATCCCAACTAACTTTAGGCTAACTAAATTGTTGCCCGGTAGCTTTTTTACACCAAATTTTCAAAAACATGTCCCATTAGACGTTTACATCTTTTGACGGTAGCTTTTTTTACCAATTTGTTTTCACAAACTTATGGCTGGTACGGTAATGCATTTTTTAAGATAGTTTTTTTACCCTTTTTGACGGTGGCTTTTTTACCAAATTTTGACACAAACTTTCTGACAGTAAATTTTTGGTGATAGTTACCCTACGATGATACACTTTTGACGGTCGCTTTTTTATCAAACTTTTGACATTATTATCCTATTTAACATTTACACTTTTTGACGGGAGCTTTTTTTACCAAACTTTCGACACAGACTTCTGGCTGTAACTTTTTGGTGACAATTATCCTAGGGTAATAAACTTTTTGACGGTCATTTTTTTACCAAACTTTTTGACAAAATTGTCCCTGTAAATGTTAGGCTAACTAAATTGTCTTTAGATAGTTTTTTACCAAATTTTCGACAAAATTGTCTCATTAGACGTTAGGCTAATTATATTGTATGAAAGGAACAGAGTGTCAGATCCGAAAGATACAGACCGTACAACTGAGTAATGGCTCAGTGGTAGAGGCGGCCGACCCGCGTTTCTTGCGCCCAGCGAGGCAACAAACTTCGTTGGGCTTTTTCCACGTTAATTTGTGGAGAGGTCACATCCTTTCTAACAACCGACAGCTAAGGAAGGAACTATCCCCCCCTTAGTCAACGTTTTTCTACACATTTATTAACTCGCTCCAATGTTATATGACGAATGAACGATAATCCCGCGAAATAGTTTCATAGCCGTCCCCACCCTCAGTTTGCGATTTGGTATTCGTGCTCGCCGCCGCACACGCCTGTCAACCCCACCTCTCCAATCTCCGCGCGCCGCCGCCACGACAATCTCCACGCCCGACTACCCCACCCACAGCAGGCCTCACCACTGCAATCCCTATTGCCCGATGTCGACGATCCGACACAAACGATGCTACTTCCAGCTTGCTCACACCAATGTCCGCCATCCTCACCCCATTTTCCATTGCACCCTCGGCTCGCCACCGGGAGCTCCCCTATTTCACTCTACCGGGATGATATCAACCATGTCGGCGCAAAGGTAAAGAAAAAATCCACACCTAAATTTAATTATTTCTATAGTTATAATGAACTCATTTGTTCCTGCAGAGAACTTGATGGCATCCATGTTTCAGCGAGGGAAAGGGGAATTGATGACCTAAATAAGCATATGCTGTTTTACAAGTCAACATAAGAGGTTTTTCTTTGTAAAACATCCATGTTTATGTCCATTATGTTGTATGGCTCAGGTGGACATAGTTTCACGACGTGTCTGATTTTATTTGCACACTTCACTCATTGCAATCCAAAATTTCTAATCTTACGTTTGATTAGCGTATTTTTGTAATATATTATTTAAATTATGGTTGTCAAATTGACGATTTAGGGGTACGCGCACGGACTTGTAAACTGAAACGGAGGGAGTACTCTGTTTGAATAAAGTAGTGAATAGTTACTGTTTCTTTTGTGCATCTATATGTTACTAAATTCTATAGTATTGATAAGACGTGCATGCAAATTACTAGTAATGTACTATTAGTACTTGAGACAAAATGTCAATAGCTACACACAAATTATTACTCCATCACAGATACAGAAGCAAGGAGCTCATCAACATAACTGAATCTTCAGGCCTTCCAACAACGCGGCTAACAGTGTAAGCAATCTTAAATCCTTATCACACTTCAGTCTTCCAGACACGAGACAAAACTACACTAGATAGTTGCCTTGTGGACTGAATTAAAGACAGTGAGTAGAAACAGTTCAGCACTTTTTTTTTGAACAAGACAGTTGAGTACTTCAGTCGTCTTGTTCCACCGGGAAGTCCGGCTCTATGGGTTTCTTGAGCGGTTTGCCGTCGATACTGTAGCGACGGCGCCTGACTCTCCCTCCCGGCCACACCTCGTTGTCGCCCTCGCGCATCCTGAGCTCCATGGACGCGCGTCGCCGCTTGTGCCGTCGCCATGCGGCCTGTATGAAGCAGGCGGCCCAGGTGCGCCACTGGTGGGAGTAGAAGCGGAACCTGTGCCGGATGCGCGCGCTGTGGAGGCGCCGGAACTGCGACGCCACAAACCGCAGGTCGTCGGCGACGAGCGCGAACGCCTCGACTTCGGACACGGCTCGCACTGTGCGCGTGGACCGCGGCAGCGCCTCGGCAGGGCGCGGGTCCAGCGCCCACGTCAACAGCTCCTCCCCGCAGAACTCGCCGGCCCCGATCCGGCAGGAGTTGAAGAAGCCGGACCTCCCGCCCTGCGTGGTGTTGGAGTCGAGGTGGCCCCTGATGATGAAGAGCATGGAGTCGACGGGGTCCAGCTCTCGCACCAGCCGCGTGCCCCGCGTGTAAAGCGCCGGCCGCAGGCGCTCGCAGATGGCCTCGAGCATCCGCTCGTCCATCTCGTCGAAGAGCGGCACCCTCCGGACGAGGTCGAGGCAGAGGTGGCGCTTGATGTCGCGGCGGATGTCCATGGGGAGGTCCTCCAGGAGCGCCTCCTCGTCGACGCCGCGGGTGGCCACCCACTTGTACTGGTGGTACCTCCTGACGCACTCCTTGAGCGGCTGCGGGATCTGGCGGTGCTGCATCCAGCGCTCCATGTCCGTCCTCTTGGTCCTCCACTCCTCCAGCCTGACCATGGTGGCCTGGAGGTAGGACTGCATGTTGCCGATGAGGAGCGCGAAGAGCACCAGGCCGAGCACGCCGATGACGATGGCGAAGGTGATCTCGCCGATGGAGAGGCTGGTGGAGAGGTTCTGGCCTAGGCAGCTCAGGTTCTTGAGCCCCCACCAGAAGCAGTAGAAGTACTTGTGCGTGAAGGAGGCGGTGGTGAGCTTGGCGTCCAGCGCCTCGGCGTAGATCCCGAACTGGTAGAAGCCGTCGTTGCTGCTGGGACTGGGACTCGGACTCGGAGCGCAGAGGCTGGTGATGTTGCTCAGCGCGTACCAGATGGTCCTGTTGCTGCTGCTGCTCACGGTTCTACAGTCGAAGAACCTGGTGTGGCAGAGCGGAGCCTCAACGCGGCACGCCTCCATCCAGCACGCCTCCTGCCTCTGCACCGAGAAGATGTACCACAGTGCGCCAAGCACGTGGCTGGCGAGCATGTAGAGTATGAGGTTGTAGGCGGCTCCGGCCCAAGCGTTCTCGGTCATGACACCCGTCGCCATGACGATCCGCCTCGTGAGCGGGAAGATCTGCAGCAGACGCGGCAGGTACTGGAAGATGATGCTGAAGCGCAGTGCGTCCTTCCTGTTGGCCGTTGCGAAGCCCCTCAGCTTCGGCACCACGACCCACACCACAAACTGCATGCATGCACAGGACCAAAAGGAACATCAGATCCCACGAGATTGTCCAATTCTTTCAGCTCCATCTTGTTGTGTTACCTGCGGCAGAGGTAGCGCGGTGAAGAGATCGAACCAGAAGGTCCAGGCGAGGTACCTCCTGGCGATCTGGTACGGGTTGATGACGAGCTCCCCTCTCCCGAACACCCGCGACGACGGCGCAATGAAGGCGGTACGGAAGCGGAACAGGATGTTGACGGCGTAGAACACGTCCAGCAGCGACCGGATCATGGAGATGGTGAGCGCCAGAGAGTACTCGAACTCCACGCACAGGTCCTGCCGCGTGCCCGTCAGGTACAGGAACAACGGGTCCACGAACAGCGACGCCAGGCATGCCGCCAGGAACACCTTATGCCACAGGTGGATCACCGGCCCGCGCGGGTCGAAGAAGAAGAAGAGCCTCTGGTGGTCGCCACCGCCGCCGCCGTGCTTCAGCGACTCGAACTCCTCTGAGAACGCCCGCGACAGAGCCCCGCCGTCCTTGCGCTGTTTTTGATCAGGGGAGGCAGAGGCACGGGTCATCTGCCGGAAGAACCAGCTCCTCTTTCCCGATTGTGCCAGGCTCTCCAAAGGGCTCCTTCCCAAGTGATGGACGTCGATGCCGTTCTGGAACCTGAAACGGCAACCAAGAGCTGAAAGGGATTATTCCGCCGCGGAGACATGGAGATTGTCAGCTTGAACTAGGAGCAACATGTATGTAGCCTTGTTACTGAAATGTCAAGATTAACCAGCCATGCATGGTGAGCTGAACATGGAGTATGATCAGCGATATGTTTGTGAGCTGTGAGGATGATCGAGAAGACGCGCGCTCACCTGACGGTTCGTGAAGAGCCGGATGCCATGGCAGTATTTTTTGACTGGCACGTATAGGTCATAGGTGCAAACCAACCATATATAAGAGCATCTAGAGCAGAGACTGAAAAAAAAGGATAAAAAAACTCAGCGGCTTTACGGGCTCAAGCCATTTTTTTGCCAGAACAGAGCACCATAATTGTTTTTGGGCTCCGGACGGACTCATTTTCGCCGAATAATTGTTTCAATATGAACCTTGGTTAAAACCTGTGGTTCCACTAGGGAAAAGAGAATTTTGTCAAGTCGCGCCCTTTGGGTCCAAAAAGCATCGGGTTGGGCCGTTTTTCCATCCGACGTTTCCAGGACGAACCCGGCGTGCCGGAGCTAAGAAATAACGCGTGAAAACGGGTAAACCGCATGCAAGGACGCCTCGGTTTCTCGCGCCGGAGTTGATGGCGCGGCAGCGCTGTACCCACCATCGTCCCGTCTTCTATATAAACCGCGACTTTCGCCGAGGAACAGCACACACTCTCGACGTCTTCCTCCTCTGCCCTAGCCCTCTCTCGTCGTCTTCTTCCTCCCCTGCCTAGCTCTCTCACGCCGCCACCAATGCTCGTGCGCTACCCCGGGGACGGCGCCGCCGCAAACGGCTTCGGATGCCGCTCCCTCCACGACTGGAAGGCGCGGCTCCTCTTCGATGTCGACTACCCCACGCCGCCAGACATTCATGTACCCGGCGCAGGGATGCTCAGCACCGGCGGCGTGCCTGTGCCGTCCGTACCGCAAGGCGCGGAGAGGCGGGCATAAATCGCTGCCATCCTCGAGGGCTCCCCACAAGGAGCAAGCCAACGATCCCATGTGGGATCCCGAGAACAACGTCCGCTGGAACCAATACTTTGACCAGAGCTGCAACCGCCAGCTCAACGCCCTCCGGCCGGAAGAACGACAACATGCGGCGAATCTGGTTTGGAGTTCCAGGGCGCACCCTGGCTGAGGTCCTCGACCACATTGTGCAGGGAACCAGCCGTGGCTCGCCATGCCGCCACGCCAGCCATTGATCCCGATGAAGGGGATCGCAGGCAGAAAACAAAAAATTTCCTACCAACGATATCCTTAAACTAGCCAAGATCTACACTATGGAGATATAGAAGTACGGCGGAGATCGGAATACATACCCTTGTAGACCGAAAAGCGGGGATTACGCTCCCGCACAAGCATTGACGACGAAGACGACGAAGATGACCTCGAGGTCGGGTGGAGGAAGCCGACCTCCCAGCACCACTAGCGTGGCACCTCGCAGGGCGTCACACACACACGGTGGAGACGACGGCCTCCGAAGCTCCAGTCCAGGACGAGCAGCGGAAGACTTGGACCGGAACACCAGCAGCGCAGCAGCGGGCTATGGTGGAGAGATCCCCTCATCCTCCTCGGCGCAACTCCGACAAAGGGAATCACGAAATCGAGGAGAAATAAGAGAATTAATTGGTGAATTAAAAGGCCAAGGGTGCCCCTCTATATAAAGGCTCCCGGGGGGAGCCAACCTTGCCAGCCAGGCAATGTGGGACTATCCCCCATTGCCTGGTGCGGCTAGGCTGGTGCGCCGGCCCCATGGTGGGCCCCTTTTGGCCCACCTAGGCCGGCCATCATGCCCCCACCGAATTCCCCTAGGTAATTTTCCCCTCTTGGGCCTTCTTTCGACCAGAAGGCCCATTTAGGGAAATCAGCCTAAATAAATTCGAAAATAAATATATAAAATCATATTTAGACATTAATTACACTAATTAATATCAAACATATTATATATAATTTATTCTAGCTCCAAAAACTATTTCGTCGCTGCCCGATCTCCATCGGACCATTCCCGGGACGTTCCCGGTGATCTCTTTCCTTTCCGGTTGTCTTGTCGAAACCCCTTAAGTGTGTTACCCTAGCGGTTTGATATAATAACAGACATGATCGAGACTCCTCTCCGATCAATGATTAACTCGTAGGCCTGGACCCCATGAATTAACCCCTGTGATATAACGAATGACTTTCATCTATCAAACCTGGACGTCGAGTCTTAAACCTTTTGCCATAGCGATACTTAGCGTATCCGAGCATCGTTCATAGATATCTCCATACCTAGCATGATCTCGTTACCGACAACACTATCTTCTACTCGTCTATGATATTATGTCAGCTGGTGACCTAGTCACATGTTTGCAAACTCATTTGACATAATCTCACCGAGTGGGCCCTAGAGTATCTATCCGGCTATACGGACTGACAAATCCCGCTCTTGACCCCTCGTCTCAACTACCCCCTTCCGATACCCAAAAGTATCACCGTTATTGTCACACTATATAAGACATGACGTTTGGTGCGATCAAAGTATCTTCCAGGAATAACAATAAGAGTTCATCTCATGGTCGAAGGCGTAATGACTACGTCCTACAAATTATGAGTAAGTCCATCACATCGTTCCACCTAACGATATGACTCCATTGCCGACAGACGCCATGTCTCATGATCGGGAAACCTGGATCATCAATCGCGCAATGAAACTAGTCTTAGCAGAGGCAACTAGGGACCTGGTTGTTTATCTACCACACGTGTATTAATGTTTCCGCTTAATACAGTTATAGCATGGTATAAAACATATAATGAACAATTGGAATATAACCAATAAACTATCTTTATTAAGTGCCTCTAGGGCATATTCCCTTCAGTCTCCCACTTGCACTAGAGTAACACTTAATCTAGTTTACAACTTGGTAAAAGCTCAACACCCATAGCATCTTGTTGCATGCTTGTCTCGTGGAAGAGGAATACAGTCAACAGATCTCACACATTGAGATCTATATGTGCTTTGCAACACTTCTATGTCACCTAGTTTGACATCATCCCGTATCTTACGATGACGGTGAAATATATCCTAGTGGATGGAGTGAGACTCGAACATTCGCGTAGCATGGGCCTTAAAAGTCTAAGAGATCTATTAAGGGGACCACATACGCTCGGAAAACTGCTCAGTCCAATTACACTTGCTACTTCTGAAGTTGGCATATATTTGTATACCTATGTAGATTATGCAACAGTGCATTCATATGCGACTTCGCAAACTAACCATGTCTTTCTTCAAAATAAAGGACATCTCCTATATGAGATTTCTAGTTGTATGGGCCAGTGTAATAACTTGCATCATCGTAACCTCTTTACGACAAGTTGTCTTTCACTCTTTCCCTTTACCAGAAAACATATCTTCAGTTCTCACAGACACTGAAAAAAATACTTAACGTTTGTTCATTGATCCACACAAGGATCACTCTAGAACCCGTTCTTCAACCAAGAACTTGGGTCACACTAAGTCAAGCTTTCAATCTGATAGCATCTATGTCTGATACATAGAGAATGTCGAACATCATTTGCTATCACTGAAAATGCCAAGATAAACTTAATATTTCACCTAGTCATTTTCTTCGCTTGTTCTATTCTGAAACACTTCAGAATCAGGAAATATTCCAACCTAATGTTATTAAGCCCCTTACGATCTATACAATTATAGATTGGATGCCTAATACTCCTAACTTCTTTCATAGAAAATTTAATCACTTAAATAATCCTTTACACTCTACTAGAGGATCTGTGTCATTCAATATGTCGTCACATACAAAATCATGAATGACACCTAGCTCCCACTCAAATATGCCTTCCGCATATAAGATCAAGGAAAGCTACTTAGCTCCTACTCAAATATGCCTTTCGCATATAAGATCAAGAAAAGCTACTTTGCTCCCACTCACTTCTTTGCAAGTTTCTTCAACTATTTTGGACAACTCCAAAATCCTTTGATCACATCATCAAAGTGAAGATTCCAGCTCCGATATGCTTGCTTCAGCCCATGAATGGACAACTGAAGTTTGCATACATGTTTAGCATCCTCAGGATCACCAAACCATTATTGTACTAATTACAACTCTTTCTTAATGACACTTATTAAGAAACATGGTTTCCTTATCCATCTATCAATTTCTCATTCGAAATTATAGTAATTGCTAAACGACCCAGAATAGATTTAGGCTTCGCCACTTGAGACAAAATCTCATTGTGGTCAACTTTTGAATCTGTCGGAACTGTTTCACGACAAATCGATCCTTATCAGTGTCTACTCTCTCATAAAATTTCATATTCTGTTAACATCCTAGATGCCATCAAGAAGATCTCCCAAGTCAATACCTGGTAATCGTACATGGATTTTATTTCGGATCATATATGACTCATAGCCATTTCTCGGACTTAGGTCTACCATCTCTTCTTCGTAGTTCGTAGGTCTGTCATATTCCATTAATATGACCTTCATAACAAGATTGTCGTAACGCATAGTGTGGAACACAACCTCGTACGCCTACGTTCTTAGTATGAGCTCAGAGCATCATGATCTTGTATCATCAGCCTTTTTCAAGCTGTGGAGCATGACACCGAAAACACTTTCGGTTGCGCCACTCTGATGTCTGGAGAGAAAGTTCATCAACTTCGTCTTGCTCTACTTTCTTTCTCACTTATACCCTTGGACAAGAAACTATTTCTTTCACAAGGTATATCCCGGCAACGATTTTGCCTATGTCGTGAGACATGTACCCAACTAACTCTTTAGGTACGGTACACTACAAAGATTAATCCATTTTAGGTTTGATCACATCGAAACACTAAATTGCTGAAACGACAATCCAGGCTAAAAGCCACGCCATTACTCATATGGTATTGTCTCCATGGATTTAAATGGTTTCCCTATTATCTAACGTGAATGTTTACGTTTCTACCATACGACTCTAATGATCACGATAATTCGGTAAGAGATTTATTTACCACACACTATCCGATAGGGTGCGATTACGACGTCCTAACATACCATAACACTATGGTGTTCCATGCGACGTAATTTGTGGAACTCTTCTCAGAAGTCTTCCAATGATATGCCAACATTATAACTCAAATCTTCATTTTCTCGATCTGTATCGCGGGAATTTGATTTTCTTGTTAAGTTTATTTCCTACTTCATTCTGAACTTGTTTGATCGAATCAAAATTTTCAGGCCAACATTCCCTGAGTGGATATTCATATATCTACTTGGAATATTCATGAAGTCTATGAAATAAAGACTTCCACTTCACGTTAAAGTACTTCATTGATTCACATACACCCATATGCACGATTCTCAACAAGTCATACTCAAAACGTTCAGCGAAGTTCACGAAATAAAGGTCTCCACTACCCGTCAATTACTTCATTGAACCACATACATCTATATGCATGACTATCAATAAGTTATATGCCCGTTTTCCGAAAACGGTGTCTTAGTTATTTTGCAAGTGTCAAAAGATCAAATCTAAGAACTTGTAGATCCATCCGGTATGGAGCTAATTCATTGACTATAACATTGACATGAATTAAACGGTAGTGCCACACATATGTGGTGTCTTTATTAAGTTTGTATCCTTTGGCATTAATATTATGAATGTGGGAGCTTCTACCATCTAAATTCAAATCGGCATATGATCATTACTTCGTAAATATAGGACAACGAATTTGTCACTAACATATATGAACAATTGTCTCGCAAGAGGAGACACACTTATAACGATCATACTAACAGGCGATCATAAAAGAATTTATTCAAATGGTAGATCTAGAGGGAGAGTGTCTATGGTCATCACAACAATTTGTCTGCCATTATCAACACGCAATGTCGCCTCATCCTTCCAAGCTACTCAAGTAGTAAATCTGGTTTTCATAAAACATGACTAGTATCAAAACTTAGTCACTACTGCGAGTACTTGCTTAGCTAAAACATTCATAACATGTATATCATATATACACCATCATCATTGATGACTTCCGGCGATCTGTTTCATCTTCTTGATACTTCCAACGTAATCAAGAACCATGAAGGTGAACGATTCCCGTTGCATGACATAGTCTATGACATAGCATTTGCACTTGGCAACGACGTCTGTCATCCAGTGATCGAGCTGAGCGAGGCGTCTCAATGTTCATCAAGTATGACCATATGTCATCAAGTATGACCAATGTTATCAAGTATGATTGCCACGTGCTCCTTCAATGTGTGTATTCTCTTCCATCTTGGTTGAGAAGACAATCAGTCAACGTACTGATAAACTTCATCAACCCAACTTTAGGGGTACCCCGAGTTTAGCGACCATCTCATATGTTCGCGATCTAATAACTCGTACCCACCGTTGGTTCTCTATGGCAGAGATCATAGCATACACTGGACTATGATGATATCATCCGCACAAAACCTGATAATCCAAATTATCTTTTGTTAGCGGAATCTCCGGGTTTATCTCCTAGCGGGTATTGTATCACAAAGAGCTAACGGTTTAAACAAGGAGTATCCTCAAGCTAAAGTATAAAACTATGAAGTTTGGACCCAACCTTTTAAGTTTCTCAATCGCAGGAATGCGCCTAATTTTAAACGATGATATTACAATAGTTAATATCTACAAAGGTTTGCAAAACAGACTTTGTTCATTATATTTTGAGTTCTAGTATTTTAGAAAATAACTATCCGAACTCCCACTCAAACGAACATCCCTCCTGGTCGTTTAAGCGATTACACGACCCCCATCCATTGCACAACCCCTCATCGTCAGAGCCGGCAACACAACTTCAAGGGTAGACAATTGTCAATCACAACAACTCTGTGACTCATGCTCGACCTTTCGGCCTCCGTGTTCCGAGGCCATATCTGCATATGCTAGGCTCGCCACAATAACCTCCACGTAACGCTTGTGCAACATGGCTTACACCCACTGTATGCGAACGACGATATGTCTGACACCCGATCGTCACGGCCTGCCTCATAACGTAGAACTTTCTTGGTGGTGCTCGTTGGAGGAAGAACACTAGTGGTATTTTGAAGGGATCATTTTATATATAACTACCGCCGTGTAACTAATATATACTAATATATAATCACACAATATAAGATGCACACAAAACATCAAATGTAATGCGATGTGATATAGTCCATTGCGCCATGGTCTTCTTGGCGCCCGCAGTTCATAAACAATTTAATAAACCTACCTTGACCATATCACATTGCCCCTGCAAAATAAAGTTAGACGCTTCTATTTTATCTTTTGCATATTTTACGTGGCTTGGGGCTGTCGTAAAAAGAACCGCTTCTTACCTACGAACTTATGACCACAACAACGATCCAATAATTGCATGTTTAAGCATCCCTTTCGGGCCCTCCATTGAAAATGCAAAGCCAACTAAATAGAGAGAGACAGACACCCGCCAGCCACAGATACGGTACAAGCCGTATGTCAGTAGTGGAACCAGTCTCGCGTAAGCGTACGCCTAAAGTCGGTCCGGGCCGCTTCATCAACTCGATGCCGCTGGAATCACAAGTGCACGCTAGAGGGTAGCAAATAACAGGAACGGTGCCCCCGTGCAGAACACGGGTTCTAACAGCGTACAGCTATATCTACGATAGATCGGCTCTGATACCACTGAAGGGGATCGCAGGCAGAAAACAAAAAATTTCCTACCAACGATATCCTCAAACTAGCCAAGATCTACACTATGCAGATATAGAAGTACGGCGGAGATCGGAATACATACCCTTGTAGACCGAAAAGCGGGGATTACGCTCCCGCACAAGCATTGACGACGAAGACGACGTAGCCGACCTCTAGGTCGCGAAGAACTCGGCGCGACGAAGACGACGAAGATGACCTCGAGGTCGGGTGGAGGAAGCCGACCTCCCAGCACCACTAGCGTGGCACCTCGCAGGGCGTCACACACATACGGTGGAGACGACGGCCTCCGAAGCTCCAGTCCAGGACGAGCAGCGGAAGACTTGGACCGGAACACCAGCAGCGCGGCAGCGGGCTATGGTGGAGAGATCCCCTCATCCTCCTCGGCGCAACTCCGACAAAGGGAATCACGAAATCGAGGAGAAATAAGAGAATTAATTGGTGAATTAAAAGGCCAGGGGTGCCCCTCTATATAAAGGCTCCCGGGGGGAGCCAACCTTGCCAGCCAGGCAATGTGGGACTATCCCCCATTGCCTGGTGCGGCTAGGCTGGTGCGCCGGCCCCATGGTGGGCCCCTTTTGGCCCACCTAGGCCGGCCATCATGCCCCCACCGAATTCCCCTAGGGAATTTTCCCCTCTTGGGCCTTCTTTCGACCAGAAGGCCCATTTAGGGAAATCAGCTTAAATAAATTCGAAAATAAATATGTAAAATCATATTTAGACATTAATTACACTAATTAATATCAAACATATTATATATAATTTATTCTAGCTCCGAAAACTATTTCGTCGCTGCCCGATCTCCATCGGACCATTCCCGGGACGTTCCCGGTGATCTCTTTCCTTTCCGGTTGTCTTGTCGAAACCCCTTAAGTGTGTTACCCTAGCGGTTTGATATAATAACAGACATGATCGAGACTCCTCTCCGATCAATGATTAACTCGTAGGCCTGGACCCCATGAATTAACCCCTGTGATATAACGAATGACTTTCATCTATCAAACCTGGACGTCGAGTCTTAAACCTTTTGCCATAGCGATACTTAGCGTGTCCGAGCATCGTTCATAGATATCTCCATACCTAGCATGATCTCGTTACCGACAACACTATCTTCTACTCGTCTATGATATTATGTCAGCTGGTGACCTAGTCACATGTTTGCAAACTCATTTGACATAATCTCACCGAGTGGGCCCTAGAGTATCTATCCGGCTATACGGACTGACAAATCCCGCTCTTGACTCCTCGTCTCAACTACCCCCTTACGATACCCAAAAGTATCACCGTTATTGTCACACTATATAAGACATGACGTTTGGTGCGATCAAAGTATCTTCCAGGAATAACAATAAGAGTTGATCTCACGGTCGAAGACGTAATGACTACGTCCTACAAATTATGGGTAAGTCCATCACATCGTTCCACCTAACGATATGACTCCATTGCCGACAGACGCCATGTCTCATGATCGGGAAACCTCGATCATCAATCGCGCAATGAAACTAGTCTTAGCAGAGGCAACTAGGACCTGGTTGTTTATCTACCACACGTGTATTAATATTTCCGCTTAATACAGTTATAGCATGGTATAAAACATATAATGAACAATTGGAATATAACCAATAAACTATCTTTATTAAGTGCCTCTAGGGCATATTCCCTTCACCCGAGACGCGCCGACTCATCTTGGATGCCCCGGCGCATGGGCGGCGGAGCATCCTCATCCTCAGCCTCCCATTCCTCCGGTGTGACGCCACCAACACCGGCGATAGGTACGCCTCCTGCTCGCTCGTCCCGTTACGCCTGTGCGTCCCCGTACGCTGGGTCACGTGTAAAGACGGAGCCGGTGTCTCCACCGGCGTGTGTCAAGGAGGAATCGGTGGAGACGCCGCCGTGCTGGTCGGGTAACCTTCTTCGGCGCGCGGTCAGGCTCTTCATCCGTGGGCGCGGCGCCGCGCCCACGCCACCGACAGGAGGCCTTCGCGTGCCGACGATGGAGTCCGGCCTCCTCAATACCAAGAAGGAGAAGGCGCCGGAGTGGGCGCCGGACCGGTGGAACTGGATGAGCCGGAGGAGGAGTTCCCCGGGCAGCGCGCGGCAAAGGCCGCCTCCTTCAATGACGTCCTCCCCGTCGACGACGGTTTCTCTCTCGCCTTTTCCAGGTGGGAGTACGAACGCGAGGAGCTGGAGCGGCAGAAGCGCCTCATTGACCAGGCGACAAGAAGCCGCCTCCTCTACGGCTTCCAGGAGCGCCCCGACGTCGTCATCCTCGACAACGACGATGAAGACGACGACGACGGCCTCAACGACGCCGAAGCCGGGCCCTCCTACCTTGTCGGGCCGACAAACGATGACGACGGCGGTGACTACACGGTGTTCTACAACTAGTTCGACAGGTAGAACGCTAGTTTTAGTTAATAAAGTTTTGTTTTTAATCTATGTTTTAGTGTAATTCCTGCCTATGTGCCTAGGTTTCAATGAAATTCTCCTAAGTTTAAGATTTTTTTGTCAAATCATTTTTTAAATGTTTGGGCCGAAGCCTGGGCGCACCACGGCTGGCAATCGGCTCCCCCGGGTGTAGATTAGATTCGGCGCCCCCCCAAGTCGGCCCATTTTTGCGCCGAATTTACCCGGGGATGGGCGTGGGGTGGGGGGGGGAGCGACTGGAGATGCCCTAAAGCCGCCCTGGCCCAAAACAGTTTTCGGGGGCTCAGGAATTCCCAACGCCGCCGCCTTTGACGAGAAATCCCCCACTGTCGCGCACATATCGGCCACCGCTATGTCGCCATGTAACCAAAGAAGTCCACGCCGAAGCGCGGGAGCTCCTCCGACTGCGCCATCGACTGGTCGGATCTCTCCGACGCGGCGCAGAGCGGTACGTCGCCTCCGATGCGGGGAGGAAGCAGGCGGCATGGCACTATGTGAAGCACGACGCCGAGGAGGAGCGGCGGCAGAGGAGGGAGGATCCGGAGGTGGTTCTCGACGGCTACGATGACGCCACCTTCAACCAATCATTCGCCACGGAGGACTTCATCCTCGACGAGGCGTTTGACGCCGTCGTCACCACCATGTGCAAGCGGTCGGCCGCAGACGAGGAGGAGCTCACGGCGAAACGCCACCATGACGACGACCTCAACACCCTTCTCCTCGAGCAGGGCCTCGCCACCGACACCGAGCACCTCCAGAAGGAGGAGGACGAGCGGGGCCGCGTCATTGAGCTCTAGGCTGCCATGTATGGCGACCTAATCTCCCACTAGGAGTGAGCGGCGGGGAGCCGCCGTCCCGGGTAGGGTTAGGGTTAGGTTAGGTGTAGCTAGGGTTTTATTTAGGTTCTCCGGTGCGGCGGTGCATTTTGGATGAATTCGGTGCTCAATTGTGTATTATTTGCACGATTTTTTTTAAAAAAATACAATCTCATTTTTAGTTTCTCTGCGTGGAGCGAAATGAAACCTAAAACAGCGAAAAACTCAATCTGAAAACCTTTTTTCTGTTCCGCTGTTTTAGAGATAGCTCTAAGCAGATAGTGGTTGTCAGGATGTGGATACAGCCATGCCGTGAGGTCGTCCTCTTCAGCTGCCGGGAAGAGAGTGACCGCAACACTGTGCTCAGCCATAAGAATCAAAAGGGACATCTGCAAATAGTTCCAAAATGCAGGGATCTTGTGATTGTACTTAAAAGCTAAGTACAACGCCAAAGGAGACTTTTATGGAAAAAGTTACTTGGAGAGGCAAAACACCAACCGTTCGCATGTGACTGTGCTAATTTTATCTATCTACTTGATCCTCTTCTTCAAGGCTGTTTTTTTTTTTTTTTTGCGGTTGTATGCATTCATGCATGCTCGTTCTTCACGTTTACCGTTGGTCAGGGCTTTGCTAGTACTAGTCGACAGACTTATATACATCATGAAGTTCAATTTCAAGTTGCTTATACAATCCATGTGGCATTTGGAAAAGATTTTGAAAGGTACAGTTGCGCACACCTTTTTTTAATTGATATAGGTATATATATTAATATCACCAAGATACCACTTACGCCTAACATCTGCACCAGTGGCGGAGGTAGGATCAAATGGTTGGGGGTGCCAAGCTCATGGTTTATACTTCAAATATCATGTGCAAGTATTTTTAACACACATAATTATACCTATTGATAAAAGTAATTAATAAAAGCTAATTTTTTGGCCATGGCAACCCCACTGGATATGCCCCTGATTTGCACCATCATAATGTTTATGAACTAGTCGATATAGAAGACCACACCATAATGATCAATCACTCGCAGCTGGATCCAAACCACTATCACAAAGCCAACACTCGACTAAGAAGAGGTTTTCTAAAACCAAGAAAAGTGCACAAGCGCCCTCGTCGACCAATCAACGAATATTAAATTTTCACCCTAGAGAAATTCTGAGCTCTTGGAAACAATCGGCATTGGCTGATATAACCAATGAAGGTTACACCTAGATTTACACCCACGAAACTGTACTAAAAAGCACCACCAAAAATGAAATCTCTAGAACCCCACTTTTCCCGCCACTGCAAGTCACCATACACCAGGCTCACAGGCACCACGTGTACAGTTTGGACGGGAACGTCGTCCTGCGGCCATGTCTGCACTGCACAACAACCATGAAGCAATATTTTCATCGCATCCAAGGCATCGCCTCCGCCATTACTTGGCAGTCTCGAACTCGACTTGAGCCATGGAGACATTATGATCTTCCAAGCCGCCACATGACATTCCTTGTATCTGCCAACACCATACAAATCATAGTGTAGATGCTGATGACACATGCCCCATGTTGTCGATAGAAAGGGGATCTTTGAGACGCCCCCTTCAAGCTGCACTGGCTAATTTACAACGTGTATGGCCGGATCCCATCCGATCTAGAGGTCATGGAACTCCATCACCAATCCATGAAGACAGCATACGGAAAACTCAAAAACTCGTTGGCGTCCATTTAAAAAACGACCGCTCCAGGTAGACCAGTGAGTTGGGTGGGAGAAGACCAATAGGGTTGCGCCCCTACTTTTGGTTTTCCCTCCATCGAGCTCGAATTTGGGCATGGGATCCCGAGATCCACCGTACATAGATGTCTTCACTCAACCCCGTCTTGGTCGACCAATCCCACCGTCGCCACTCTAGAATCCTTGCGTTGCAGCCGATGACCGCACCCTAGCCGCTCCCACCAGCCTGCCCATGCCCTTAGGACTCTGGGTCCACCGGCATCACGGTCATAGCTGGCAGCAGCGGTGGCGAGAGTGGGTTAGGCGGAGGTCTGGTGCCGTGGTGGCTAGGGTTTAGCCATGTGTCGCGAGGAGAGCGACACAGGGAGCACCTTGTTCAGCTTCGTCAGTACATATTTTTACAAATAAATCAATGTTGAGATCTGGGGTCTATCTATGCAGTTGCTGTTGTAGAACATTGGAAAATCAACACCTTTCCCATTTTTAACATATATACAGTATAGCCATTTGATCAGGCTCCTAGTATCAACATGTAAGGTTAAGTCTTCTCCTTACACAACACATGGATCATCCTCCCTGCCCCCTAATCATGTGGTGCACATTGCAAAAATGTATTCAAACAACATTTATGTACGTATCAATGAGGTGACGGCGAGGGTTCCTCCACCGCGCCGCCACCACCAAGGCCTCTCCGCCGCCGGCCGCCGCCCTCCCTGCCCCTCTCCTCCCCCTTTCCCCTCCCCTCCCGGGTCCCTCGCGCGGGGGGCTCCGGAGGGCACCAAAACTCCGCCCAGGCGCCGCCAATTCCTGCGCGCAGGCCGCTGCTGCCACCGGCGACGGCGGTGGTGGCGGCCCCCTGCCGCCAAAGGCGGAGGGTGAAGAGCGCGCTCCACCACCTCCACTTCTTCGCGCGGAGAGGCGGGGACCTGGCAGGGCGCGCGGCGGCGCGACGTCTTCGGGCGTTGGGCACCATGGCGGACCATCCTCAGGCGTAGCGCGGCCGCCAGCCCACGGTGACGTCGTGCCCTGCCTTGTCGACCAGGCGCAGAGCGGCGTTTCGATCTGGCGGGCCGTGGGGCGGATCTGACCGGCGAGATAAATTCGGATGTGCCGCTCACTCCGGTGGCCGCGTCATGCCTGGATCTTGCCTCGGCTCGCGGAGATCTGAAGGAGTTGATGATGGCCGGTGAGAGCCGGGCTCCGACGTCGGAGCCGACGATGGCGGCGCCCGTGGGCGTCGTTACCTTGTTGAAGGAGTCGTCGCTGTGACTCTGCTGCCTTCCGCCCGGATGTTCCGGGGGAAACCCCAGATCTGGTGTTACCGGATCGGACGATGGCGGCACCTTCGGTGTCGTTTATCCCTCTTGGGGGCATCGTTTTGGAACATGGGTGCCTGGAGTGGTCTACCGGTGGTGTGGAGCTTCACCTTCAATGACGAAGACGGCTTTTCTTGGCGGCGTGGTGCAGCGAGGACTTGTCGACGGTCCTTGTTTGGTGGACTTGCACAGGGTGGAGGCGCTGCCTGGTGTCATGGTGGCATCGGCGGCAGGACTGGCGAGAGGTTTTGCTCCGATCGGCTTGCTGAAGTTGGGTTGGAGGAAGAGGATGGAGGCGACTTCCGGAGTCTGGTGTACTCGTTCGTTGTAAGGCTTTTTGTCAGCTTTGTTGAATAAAATTAATAAAGTGGCCGTATGCATCATTTTGATGCAGAGGCTGGGGTGACCCTTTTCTAAAAAAAAAAAAATGTACGTATCAATATGATGAAAATAAATTACAAAAAATGACATAAATAATTAACTAGCACTATGTCGCCAGTGTTGGGGCAAAACTACCATCATAAGTGCAACGCAAGTGCATCTCTTACGACAACTAGAACCACCTATATATATGTACCGAGAGAAGATTTTATGGAGGAAAAAAACCCCGCTTTTGACTCGACTGGTGTCAAAATAAGACCAGCACGGTGTGGCTAAAAAGCGATTCAAACGGGACATTAAATCGATGCTATACAATGCAGAGCATCGCTTTTCGGTGTCCGATAAAAGAAGTGGTTCCAATTGATGGCTCGATTCATTCGCTCTAAACAATAGTATTTCTGCATGCGGTTCAGCCAATCATGCATGCGGAGCTTCGCTCGGCCGTTGATAACCAACGAAGGCTGGAAGATAAATTATTCTTTTATTTGATCTGGGCCCTAGTTGTACAGTATGACGCGGTTCAATACGTTGCAGCCAAATGCCCAACGATTCAAGCCTGACAACCTTTTAGGTTGAACCGGCGCAACGTTGTGGCTGGTCTAAGTGGGATCCATCTGTCTTAACATATGCTGACTTTGTTGATTTTGTTGATGACCGTTTTATCACCCATGTGGCCCTTAGCTATCTGCGCGCTCACGAACGTCGCACTAGAGCTACTGTTGTCAACGTCGTCGTTTTCCTTCAAATTTCTTTTTTAACTGTTTTTCTTTCAAATTGCTGGAAAAATGTTGCATATATGAGGTATAAGCTCAACAAAAGAGAGAGCTGTTGAAAAAGGGTCACCTTCTTGCTTGGTAGAGGTTAAAAAAAGCCCACTAGCCCAATCTTCCGGTAAAAAAAAGTTGGAGTGCCGGACTTGTGGTGAAGGGAGGTGGTGGTGACTGACCTCACCACCCCACCCCACCCCGCGGTGAGAGATAATGACGCAAAGCTACCACAATTGGGGACGAGGTGACGCGGGGCTACCGGTTTTGGGTTTTTTGACAACTAACTACCATGTTTGCGGTCAAGGGCGGAACCAGGAAATAAACATGGGGGGCCGAGAATGAACACAACTCTAAAATGCAACAAAATACATGGAGAATAATTTTTTTACCGCGATTGTAGCAAAAATATGTATTTATACCCCATTAAACATTCGACGGGATAATTCTCAGTCGATCTAACCTAATTCTTGGTCACATCATTTATTTTCAGCTGTTTAACTCGTGTGCAAATCAAGTGTAACTGCAAAAAAAAATTACCCGATGTGTTGAGTGCACAAATCGATGTGAATCTAACAGTCTCAGAGTGAGCAAGGTCTAAATTAATTCTAGGTAAACCAAGAACAAGCAAAAATGTTAAATGTTGACAAACATATTTTGACATTACATAATATTTAGCATGGTGGAAAAATGTATGATTACATGTGGTAAACTTTTTCAGTTGAATTGTGCATGGCGTATCATTGTATCAAATTCAATAAATGATTCAATCCTTCCTTTTTTACATGAAATGATTCAATCCTTGATAATTCATTAAATCTCTATCCTGGCGTTTAGTAATAAGCACTTAGAAACCTGTCTTCCAGAAATGCATATAAAAATCTAGAGAGGGGAGAGAAACAACAGGAAGGAGAATCGCACATGCAGCATGCAAGAGTAAAAGTTTATGCATGTTGGTTCTTTGGCTGAAGGAACCGAGTGGAAAAGTCAGAAACCTCTCATCTTATGTGTTTGATGGATGGACATATAATAGAACACACAACTTTTTGCATAATTAATCAAGAGTCTTAGGAAAATTTCTGCATGTTGGGGGGAGCCGGGGCTCCTGCTGGTCCCCCCGGCGGTAAGATAGTGACACATAGCTCTGATTCTTCCATTTAGCCCTGCTAACACGTTTTGTGATAGTTTGGCCCCACATGTCGGGTCTAAGTGGCAAAATTTCACAGTGAAAAGTAATTGAATTGTTAAAATTGACCTAGGGCCCACCTGTCATCCTCTCTCTCTATCTTATCTTTTCCTCTCTTCTTCCTGGAACCTCCGGCGCGGGTCAACGTCCAGTGCTCCCTCCATGCCGCACTCCACCCCAAGCTCGCCGCCGCCGGTCGGGCTCCCTCCACGCCAAGCTCGCGGCCGAGCTCACCGCCGGCAGGGGGCCCTCCCCAAGCTCGCAGCCGAGCTCACCGCCGACAGGGACACCGCGCGGCGGACAAACGGCTCGCCGGATCCCACCGCGGAGGCCGGTGCGGCGGAAGGAGGTGCGGCCGCGGAGGCGGTCTCGACGATGACGTGGGGGAGCCACTGCGTGCTGCGCCTGGTCTCGGCCCCTCTTCCCTGCCTCCGCGGCGCCGGCCCAAGGTAGGGTCCGTCCGCGCCTGGTTCGTCCCTGCTTCTCCCCGCAGCAGCTCGACGGGGTCAGGGAGGACCTGCTCCTCCGTCTCCGCTCGGTGGCGACTGGAGTTGGGGCGAGCTCATCGCCATCGCTCATCACTGTCCGGAGCGCCGCCTCCCAAGCGCGCAGGCGGCCACGTCGAGCTCTGGCCAAGCGCGAGCTCCGGTCACCGGCGTTGGAGAAGACGGCAGCACGACCTCAGGCATTGACCAGAGCTAGCACGAGCTTGGACGAGAACCCCGGTGCGGGCGCTGCTGCTGCGTCGTGGATGCTTTGTATTCGCCATGGGCCGGCTGCACGGATCGAGGCTGCGGCGAGCGCCACCGCCTAGTGAAGGAGCAGCATACGGAGCCCTCCCCCAGCTTGAATCGTCCCATCGTCTCCCTTGTTCTGGCTCGGGCGTCATGCCCCCCCCCCCCCCCCCCCCCCCGACCTGAGAGGCCCAAGAGAACCTCAGTGCGGTCGAGCTGAGGGACGAGATTGGAACCACAGCTGGAGGAAGCGGCGACGAAGCCATGGCGTCACGGTCAGGAGCTAGCGCGGCGATTCGCCGGGTGTGAGAAGTCGTGAGGAGGAGCATAGTAGGTCGGCAAGGGCGCGGCGGAAGGCAGGAGCGGCACTCACCGTCGCCGACGACGGTGGCCATGTCGTCATACTCGTCGCGCTCCTCCCTGGCGCCGCCGGCCACCAGCAGTGAAGATGCGGTGGTTGGGATTTTTTATTGGGAGAGAAAAGTCAACCAAAATTAGATAAAAGTGGTCTTTCTCCTTTTTTTAATCTGTTTATTTGCCACGTAGACCTGACAGGTGGGTCTGACCTGTCATAAAGCTTGTTAAACGGTTAATCACGAGCAATCAGAGCTATGTGTCACAACCTTACCGCAAACATGGTAGTTAGTTGTCAAAAACCCCAAAACCGGTAGCCCCATGTCAAACTCGTCCCAAATTACGATAGCTTTGCGTCATTTGCCTGCTCGAGATTTATAAGCAATCCCCTCTGTCTATTCCCCCCACCCCCAAATTCCAATCCCCAGCGCCACCACACCACTGCTCTCCTCACGGCGCGATGGATCGCCCCTGCCGCAGGATACCTTAAAACGTTGGCGAGTTCGCCGGCCCCGTGGACTACGGGTTCCTGCGGCGATCCCGGCACCGGCGGCTCGTCACCTATCTCTGGCTCAACGATTTCAGAGAAACCTTCAGAGGGTATGTATGTACTGGCGCCTTTCTCGCTTCTATTCCTACCATTCATGCATTGCGCATTGCACGCCGCCGGATTGTACATTGACTCCGGGCGTGCATTGGCACTGGCACTTGTAGGATGCTCAACGAGACGAACTCGTTCATGAGCGCGATTCATCTGTCGCGGCTCGTGGAGCAGGGCCTCTGGGGCGACGCCATCAGCTACATCTCCCGCTTCGTGGGGCCACCCGACCACCCGCAGAGCGACGAGGCCAAGGCCAAGGTTTTTTTTTAGAGAGTACGCAATTGCGTACTATAATGTTATAGAAGGCAGAGTTTAATTACAAGAATCAGGCACTGACAAAGCCAGGCCAGGGAACTCCCTAAGCTACTAAGTTACTCTCTCGCGGCATCAGTAAGGTCTCCTACTTGCTCCATACAAGTACTCCTAATGTTTCTGAACTCCTCGAGGACATCCTCCGTTAGCCTCTCCACCGTGAGCTGCCGGTGTGGATTGTTGAAACACCATGCGTTTCGATTCTTCCAAACCATATAGCATAGAGTGCAGACGAGAGTATCAAACCACCGTCGATCCTTCCCTCCAAAACTTCTCCTTTGTATACACCACCAAACCTCCAAGGTGCTTGTCGGGCTCGGAAGCAGGATGTTGACTCCGAGCCTTTGTGCACACCTGAACCAGACCACACGCACGAAGACACATTGAACCAGGATGTGCTCCGCTGTGTCCTCTTCTTGCTGGCAGACAACGCACGCATTGGTGTGTTGCTGTAATCCATGACGCGTTCGGCGATCCGAAGTCCAAATCCTATGCTGCGCCGCGAGCCAGACGAAGAACTTGCTCTTTGGAGTCGCTCTGCTATGCCAGATTGGTTCCGCCAGCGAGTATTGTAGCCCGCCCTGTACTAGCATATCGTATGTAGAGCTAGCCGTGTATCCGTTGGAGCGAGAGCACGGTCAGCCGAACATATCCCTATCCTCACCGTTCCTTTGCACGCATTGGATCGCACACCAGAGATCAATACACTCCCGCGTCCCACGGTAGGCCAGTGTACCTTGTATATCCAGGATCCAACAATTACCTTGCATGCCTTGCTCCACAGTTCGAGAATTCCTCGCCCTTGTACTGATCAGAAGCGCAATCCCAGGCGCGATCTCCTTGGCTTCTCTCCCATTGATCCAACGATCAGACCAGAAAAGAGTACTCTGGCCATTCCCAATTTGGATGGTCGCAAGTGCTTTGAACACGGCCTTCGCCTCCCTGTCTTTCAGCATAGGCAAACCATGCCATGGCCTATTGTGATCAGTCCGCTGCAACCACTCCCAGCGAGTGCGTAGCGCTAGGCCCTGCAGGCGCATATCCTTGATCCCCAACCCTCCAAGGTCGTATGGCTTGCAGATCCGATCCCATGCCACGAGACACTGCCCTCCGTTAGCTCGCTCTTTGCCGGCCCAAAGAAAGCCTCGAAAAGTCTTACCCAACTCCTCCAGTAGCCACACCGGGGGTTCCAGAACGAGGAGATGGTGTATCACTCGCGCCGCCATCACCATTTTAACCAGGGCCAGTCTGCCTGGCCGAGCAATAAGCCCACGCTGCCAGGCCGGAGTGATTCTCGTGGCAGCATCTAACATCGGTTGCCACTGGCTTTTTGTGAGTGGTTTGAGCGCTAACTGCAACCCCAGGTACTTGATGGGGAAGGCAGAAATTGGACAGTGTAACAAGCTCTCCACCCTCCCTTTCTCCAATTCTCCAGCACGGATCAAAGTGGCTGACGTTTTTCTGTAATTCACCCAGAGACCTGATGCCCTTCCGAACATGCTCAAAATTT
Source organism: Poa annua (assembly GCA_026929855.1). Taxonomy (NCBI): domain Eukaryota; kingdom Viridiplantae; phylum Streptophyta; class Magnoliopsida; order Poales; family Poaceae; genus Poa; species Poa annua. Next base: position 45,934,952 of record CM049436.1, read on the forward strand.
CTTTGATCATAAGCAGATCCAGCGCCTCCGGCTTCACAAAGATCACAACATCATCAGCATATATCGACACCCGTTGCATTGGCGCAGTTTGGGAAATGGGGGAGAAGAGCTGATCTTCACAAGCCCGAACCACAAGCAATGTGACGACCTCCATAACCAACACAAACAGCTGAGGGGATAAGGGATCGCCTTGACGCAGGCCTCTAACCTGACAGATCCTCTTGCCCGGAACTCCATTAACAATGACTTTAGTGCTGGCAGACCGAAGGCAGATCGCAAGCCAATTTAGGCAGCACTCCGGGAACCCTAATCTTGCAAGCACCTCGAAGAGGAAGGGCCAGGACACAGAGTCGAAAGCCCTTGAGATATCCAATTTGAGGAGTACACCAGCTTCTCTCCTGCCATTGATCCTCCGAGCAAGCTGTCGCACCAACAAGAAATTATCATGAAGATGTCGGCCCTTGATGAACGTTGACTGGTTAGCAGATACAAGTTCGCTCATCCTCGGCCTTAGTCTGTTGGACAGCACTTTAGTGAGGAGCTTGGCAAAGCTATGTACTAGGCTAATGGGCCTGTAATCGCCCACTTCCTCGGCCTCCTGCTTCTTGGGGACCAGGGTGATTAAGGCATGGTTTAATCTCCCAAAATTGCGGCCATCTCCGATGAACAGCTTCAGCATCGCTGCCATGATCTCATGTTTGATAGTGGGCCAGGCCCTCATGTAGAAGGCTCCAATGAAACCATCTGGGCCTGGGGCCCGATCAGCCGGGAGGTCCTTAACAACAGCCCACACCTCTTCTTCAGTAAATATGTTGCTTAGCTCAGACAGATCATGCTCCTGCATACCCAGCGCATCCAAGTCAAGTGTCACCTCTCTGTTCTGAATCGTACCAAGCAGCATGTTGTAATCCTCGAAAAACTTCTCCTCCTTCTCCACTTGGTCTGTTATCCAGTGATCGCCATTACGGATCGCCGGAATAAAAGTTTTAATCCTTCGACCATTGGCCACGGCATGAAAAAGCCGTGAATTGGCATCCCCATCCTTCAACCAGCGCATCCGAGATCGCTGGCGAGCCATGGTGCGCTCAAGCGAGCACAGCCCAAGCAGACGATGTTTGAGCATCCTCCGAAGCCACCACTCTCCAATGGAAAGGCTGCGCCTCTCCTGGGCCTCATCAAATCTGTGGATCAGAAAGCCCGCCATGGCGATCTGCAACTTTAGATTGCCAACTTTCCGCGCGCTCCACGCCTTCAGATACACAGCCAGAGCTCGGAAGCAAGCATCTAGTCGAAGGAAGGGGTCCACAATTGCGTGATCGCATCTCCATCCTTCCTTGACCGCTTCGTCAAAACCCTCCAATTTCAGCCAAAAAAGCTCAAACTTGAAATGCTGCTTTGGTCTGTGAGTGGCACCCATTGTGAGATGAATCGGAGCGTGGTCCGATACGCCAGAAGAGAGAGTTTGTAGTAGCGCATCCGGATAGAGCAGCTCCCAGTCGATAGAGACTAGCGCACGGTCAAGCTTGGACATGGTCGGCGACCTCCTCTCATTGCTCCAGGTAAACAAGCGCCCATGCATGTATAACTCCTTGAGCTCCATAGCACTGACAAAGTCCTTAAACCTGTTCATGTTCGTGCGATCAAGGTTATTGTTATTTTTCTCAGAGGCCCGGAGGATCATATTAAAGTCGCCAATAATGATCCACGGCCCAGGACATAGCGTTCAGCGCTCACCCAACTCCGTGAGGAACTGGGCCTTATCCTCGTTCGTCTGCGGCCCGTAAACCACGGTGACCCACCAGATACCACCATCGTTCGAGTGGACCTCACCCGTGATCGCATGAGAGTCCAGAGAGATAGTCGAAATCTGCAGCGATGCCGTGTTCCAGGCAAGCAAGATTCCGCCCCGAGTTTGCACCGCCGGCAAGTAGACAAACTCGTCAAACGACGGTCCCAAACATTGATTCACGACGGTGCGATCTACAACCTCCATCTTGGCGAACTCCCTAACAGAATCCCTCTTCGCAGGGTCGTTAAGACCGCGAGGGTTCCAGCTCAGAATCTTAGGGCTACAATCCATGAAAAACAAGCAGGATAAACTCCAGGTGCCGCCAGCAACTCAGGCTAGCGCGCTAACCTCCCTCGCACCGTTCCTCCATACCACATCCCGGTCCTCTTCAATCTCCTCAAGGGGCGGCATCGTCTTGCCAAAGACTGCTGCCAGCACCCGCAGCTGCTGCTCCCGCACCGGGGAATCGAACAGCTGTCGGAACTCCTGCACAGCTGCTTCGCTCGCGTTCAGGTTCACCGAGGACATGCCCAACGCTTTCAGAAGAGACGCCTCAGCTGCAGTCACCTTCTTCAGCTGCTTGCTCGTCGATTTCGCAGGGGGGCTTGGCGCAGGGAATCTCGCACTCCTCCTTGGGGTGAATGGCTCGGCCTCGAGACGCAATGCCGACGCGGCTTGGACTTCTCTGAGGAGAGCCAAGGCCAAGGTTCATGAGCGACAAAGGCCATGTGCTAGGAGCTCGACGGAACAGGGCCCCCAAATTCCTGCTACGTGTGCATATTTCGTTTTTTTATATTGTATTTCGTAGTGGACTAGGCCCAGTTGCGGCGCACGATCCAGCAGATGAGAAGAGCCCTGATCACCACGGTCCACGGCGCACGATCGTGCCTGGCTAAACAATCGTCATCGACAGTTCTCTTGGAAACGAAACGACCAAGCAATCGATCTCTGAATTACGATCGCCACGCCTGCGGCTGCTGGCTGCCGCCCTGCCGCACGCCGTCGTAATCGCGCGCGCACGACGTCGCCGTGGACACCCGCCCGGACGCCGTCGCCGTGGACGCCCGCCTGCACGCTGCTGGCTGCCGCCCTGCCGCACACCGCCGTCGCAATGGACGCCCACCCGCACGTGATCGACCAACGATTATTCAGGTTCTCAAGTCTGTAGCCAGTAGCCGGATACATCTATTGTTTGAATTGATTTATTAATTTGTGAATACAAAACAGGACGAATCATGAACAATCTCAGAAAAACAAAGTGTCAATCTGGTCCTAAAGACGCGTTAAATAGAAGCTTTCGTGCATCAGTATACAATAGAAAGCTCCCAAATAGAGAACCATGTGATAGAGAATGGCTTGTGTATAGTAAAGAGCTTGACAAAATATTTTGTTTCTGCTGCAAATTATTGAAAAGGGGGCTAGTGAGAGGAAAGTTAGCAAATATATTGTTAGCAAATATAAAGAATGGTTTTAATGGGGCGGCTTGCTAGCTTAATATATATTGTTAGTTTAAAAAAATGATTTACATGTTGTAAATTTTTCAAATTTCAAAGCCCCATTTTATGTTCCGCACAGGGGAGACGGCCCTGGTTGGTACGATTTAATTTTTATTGCTCTTGTGTGTGTCGAGCTGCGTACGCGTCCTCCTGTCTTGTAGTGAGCTCTGTGTCTTCCTTCTTGTTGTTCTTGAGCCTAAAGCATGGTTGGTGTACTAAAATCTTCCTAGGGCCTCCCTGAACTGGGAACGCGTACGTCTCAAGGCGTCAGATATCGTTGAAGACTTGGCCAATAAGGCCCCAGAGTTGGCAAACCTCGTGGTTCTGCCGGGAGCATCAATGAAGCCGCAACATGTACTTCCCATAGGGTTTGGGTACGCCCCACCACTGGTTTAGTCAATCTCTACATTCTTTGCTAGCTAACAATTTCAGTAGCAACTCACTGTCATCTAACCTTTTGCTAGTTTTCGCCGGCGGCGCCACATGAAGCAACATTTCCGGCCAAAGCCTAAAACTATTGCCAAGCTTTATCTTAGGAGTAAGAAGAGGTAACCACATGATCGAAGATCTGTAGTAAGATAGAATTCTGCTCTTGCTGGTTCTTGACAAGGACTCACTCACGTCCAAGCTCCTTTCTTGTTGCAGGATATCTTCTTCAACTCAGCATCATGATTTACACCATGGAATTGGTATACCACCGTCTTTACAAGCATCGTATGATTATGCAATGTTGCTCATTCCACGACAGCTAACAGCCGTATTTACTCTGCTCTTGTGGCAGAATTGACAGATAAAACGAGGAAGTGGCTGGCAGATATTATCGGTAAAACTAGCTAGCCTCTTCTCTACTCGTTCATCCGTTTCTACTTCATTGCGCACAAAACAGGCTGTACTTTATGCCACCCCATTGTTTTGGGAAAACCTCTTTTATTATGTATATATGTGTAGCGAGCAACTGATGAGCCTGTGACATTTTCAGATGAAAGTTTACAAGCTGGTTATTGCCTGGAACTTAAATCAAGTGACAAGGAAGGTATAATCTTCACACCTGTTTTGTCCAGGAAAACTTCAGCTTAGTCAGTCGCCATTGTATACACTGACTCTTTGTTTAGCTTATTTGCATTATCTACAAAAAAAATCTTGTCCAAGTTGCTCCTATACATGTGTATAAGTTATTATCTGAAGGATCTATTGTGTAAATATATTATTCCCGAAATTTTCAACTCTTTCATTCTTTGGCTGGGTTTTTCGCATAATTTGTGCGTGCATCCATGCATGATAATATAGAGCTTCCGTCCGCAGCCGGCTTGTTGATGTTTGAACACATTCAATTGTTCCCGATCCAGGATGGACCTCTACCTGTGATCCTGCTCAATTAATCCCTGAAGTTGCTTATTACTAGATATCACCAAATGTATGATCTCCAGTAGTACCTGCTACCATTCTTAATAGCCGAAGTCACTGCAGGTGCTCCAGTTGGTCGAGTCGAGCAGACTGTAAACTTGACAAGCAGTGCAAAAGGCTCTGGGATCTCTCTCATCAATGGCAAATGCAGGTAAATTAGCCCAACAAAACATCAATAATTTTATTACCAGGAGGAAACAATATCTGTTTTATGGATTTTAGAGTTGCATTTGCATCCAGAAGCTATATTAAACTTGTGTGCTGCAAATTCTGATGGTGTTTCTTGCCTGCATTTTTTTTACCTTGTACAGATCATGCTGAAAATTCTAATAAGTCATCATAAGATAATGGAAGTAAATTAGGTGGAGACAATTGTTCCATAATGCTCACAAAGCCTTATTTAGTCACATTTGGTCCTTAGAATGCTTACTATTAAAAGAGTATTTGGCATGTAATTTGTCTTTGTGATCCTTAGCATTATCAATTATTGGCAGGCATAAACAAGAATTTGGCCTAAGAAGGTTGTTATACTGAGAGCTCTTATCAGGGTTCCCATCTAAGAAAGAGGCCAAGGTCAGAACTGGCAACTGCTAAGGTTTATTCAGATGCAAAAATGCAACGGACTACCACGCCGTTTGGTGAAGTAAGTACGGAAATGAAAAATAGTATGACTAAGAATTGAGTATGTTGTCATCAATAAAGAACCAAGTTGTGTGAATCTATTAATATATCGTGTGCAAAGTTCCTTTCGTGCATAACCTGGTAGATTGAAGGTTAAACCAACATCAAACAGCAGCACAAGTTGTAGCTACTTCAGTACATAGGATACTTGACAATTGAGATGTCTACTCTAACCGAATAATTTGCCATGAGTGTTAGAAATGGCCGCTTTTCCGATATATATCATTAATTTGAACTTAATATGGAAGCAATAAACTACAACTCTTTGTGACATTTTTATGAGAAGAGACCGTCAGGGCTCTGCATATTCATTAGGAAGATTGAAATACTTACAAGTTACATTATCTCGTTTAAAGGGGAAACAGTGTGAAACCAACACAATTCCACACTTGGATTACTTGCCACTAAAAAAAGTTCTAAACCCAAATTAAAAATTGGCAGCGCCTCGCTTGCCAACCTCCCTTGAGAAGAGGCCAATTCCACTCTTTTGTTAGGACTTTAGCTGTTCTTCAGCCATGAATATCCAATTAATTAAGTTATAGTTTCAACATTGATATAGATATGTGGTGGTCTTGCAGAGTAGTATTAACTAAGTGTTTGGCCCTTTCCCTTTCTTAATAACAATAATATTTTTTTGGAGCTTAGTCAGCTGTATCACAAATATTAAGTTCCAACTATTCTTGATTAAGCACCATTAGGCCAACTTGAGTAAACAGCTTAATATGTAGTTTGAAATTTTTGTTGTGATGTATTAATTGCCCTGCCTTGGACACTATTTAGATGCTATACTCTTTTGGATGCAGGTGAAGAGCGATTGATGGCGGGCCAGGCGGCTTTGGCCTACCATTGGTGCTTTTGGCTGGACGAGAGACCGTACATGAACTACCGTCTACCGATACTGTTGGGACTTAAAAAGCTAGCCGGGCACATCACATCAAAGTTAGGTCATTTGTCAATAACATGGCAAATAGCTATGTAAATAACTGCCTGGATTGGTTGCCTCTTGGGTCTCTATATAAAAAGGAACAGGTAAAGACTCATGCATTAGTAGGAAATACAATGGAACAAAATGGTATTATATCTATTGGAAATACAGTAATGACCTGCTATGTGTTGCATAAAGTCAATATGGGAGTAGGCTAGCTGAACTTTGGAAATGAAGTAATTATAGAGAGAACAAGGCACATTCTGAAATTTGTTAAACGAACGGTATTGGTTCGGTTCTTTTTTTTTGAAACTGTATTGGTTCGGTTCTGGAAAACAAGGCGTTTGGTTTTCTCAACTCTGATGCCGACTATGAACATTCACTAAGAAAAGAAAACTCCTAGCTTTCAATTGTTTGGCATCTCAACACCGTAAGTGAAACATTGTTGAATAGTGAGATGATTTATCTATCAGTTTACAGTTTACTCAACGGTTTCCATACCAGAGTGTACCACAACCTCAGAGGGACATTAATTTCGTGAGAGGTACTTTCATAAAATCAAGCAAGTTTATCAGGAGAAACATATCTACTTTTGAATTGATCAAATATGCGCAAGAAAAAGGAAAATTTACACTTGGTTTTGACCCTACTGCTGAAAAGAAAAACTACCTACACACTAAGCAGATGTCAACCAGTACGCAAATAGAGAGAATACAGACAAATACGTACCTGGATGACGTTGAGGGAGTTGGCAGCGGTGAGGACGTGCGTGACCTCGGCCTCATCCATGGGCTCCGTACAGAACGCTCTTATGCAGCCAGAAGCGTCGAGGAGATGGAACTTGGACACGCCGTCGCCGCTGTCGACGCTGTGGATCACGGGTGCGGCGAGGAGAATAGCACACGATGTCTTCGAAGGGGACGAAGACCATATCACGCCAAGAGCAGCAGGTCGGTTCAAAGGCAAGAAGATCATGGAAGTAGCCCGGCCGAGCAATGGTAGAGTCCAGCAGGCTGTCCTGAAGGTTCGCCCAAGGCTGGATTCTGTTATGCATGGTGCAGAGACACAGAGATAGCAGCCCTTGGTCTTGGGAACAACCGCAACTCCTCTGCAACACACTAAAGACCAGAGTAGACAAATAATAGCGTGAAGCAATATAGGAAGCTGCATAGCGGAATATCTGTATTGCAGGAAGGTTTAGTCAAGATAATACTGTATGGAGCCACACACACACCATTCAAATGTTGTAAACACAAAGCAAGATTACCCTGGTCATCTAAAAGCAATCCAAACCTACATGCCTAGCAGATCAAACATGGAGCTCTCATAGAATAGCAAATTTTATGTCATGAACAAAGTACTTCCGCAGATCAACCACTACATTATGACTGACTGAGTACTTCCACAACTCAGGCACTAGCTTATATGTATAGACAATTAAGCAGATAGTGCAAACTCCTTTAGAGAGGTGGAGCTGATGGAAGAGCGATTAACAATGAAATCAAAACACCGATGATACAGATTATGGCCATTGAAACTGCTTCAAGGCACTAACCCCCCTTGAAATAGGTATAGCCGTTGGCTAATGTATCATACTCTGTTTTGGTGTAAGAACCCTCGCCCATCAGGATTGTCGCTGTCCCGCTCCTCTGGGATTTCCATTTGTGACAATACTTCCTTTGGAATTTTTTGAAGGAATTGAACGATGACTAATTACTAACCGCAACAATGACAAAAATTGGGAATGCTAAAATAAGGACTTATGAATGAAAAAAATGACAAGGAAAGAAATAAGAAGACTTAGGAGAGATCTGTTGTAGGGTTGGTCCCGATCTTCACGGATTTGACGACAAACACGATGAACACACGCAAGAACACGCGGAAGAACACGAAGAACGCGAGGAACACAAGGACACAAGCACGATACAAAGACACGTTTCCCTCACCGGTCAGTCCAAGCCGGTCCAATAGAATCCCAAAGGGAGAGATTGGCAAGAAGATACAAGGAGGGATCTTGAATGGTTGTTTCTCCAACGGCAACCAAACCGATCCAATAGACTCCACACAGAGATGGAAGATTGGCTAGTAGCTACAACTACAAGTGGAGGTCTTGAATCCACAAGAGGGATCTTCTCCACAAGGGGAGGCAACTCCACAAGGGGAGGGGATGAGCACAAGCTCTATCTCTATCTCTAAGCTTGTCTCTCTTTCTCTAGGAGGTGGGGAGCTCATAGATATAGTCTATTACAAAGCAGGGGCAAAAAGGGGATATTTTAGTGAAGGAACGGACACGTGGTGAGCTGCAGACGGACCAGCCAGGGGGCCGGCCAAGGCTGGCCTGGGGGCTGGTCGCCTCAGCGCGCTGGCCAGCCAGGAGACCAGCCTTGGCTGGTCTGGGGGCTGACGGCCTCAGCTGGCCCGCCAGCCAGGGAACCAGCCAAGGCCGGTCCTGGGGCTGGTTGCCACTGCGTGTTGGCCAGCCTGGGGGCCGGCCTAGGCTGGCCTGTGGGCTGGCTGGCCAGTCTCCAGCCGTTGCTTCTCCATCTACTCTTCCTCCTTCACTATCTTCTCGATGCTTTCGTCTCCTCTTCCAAGCCATCGTCTTGTCGGTCTTCGCTCCTCGTGCACCTTGATCATCCTCACATGTAGATGTACTCGCCATGTCATGCCTAGTAAAGCAAAGAGGACGGTGGTCAAGTAGTATAATGTTCAAAGGTGACATGTCATGCCTAGTAAAGCAAAGAGGACGGTGGTCAAGTAGTATAATGTTCAAAGGTGACATATAGGGAATCACAAAGTGGAAGGAGTTCACCTTTGAGGTCGATGACGAGTTTAGGGTGGTTTGCACTACATCAAGATCAATGAAATCAATGATGAGGAAAATGACTAAAAAAGAATATGAATGAGGACTGAGTGCACTGACTACCATGCTCTATTTTTCAGAGAATGAGCAAGGAAATTTAAATGAGAATGAAACCGAGAGACCGAGAGAAGAATAAAATGAGAAAATATAACTGAGAAAGGACAGAAAAATAAGGACCGGATATAAATAAGAATGAATTGATAAGACTAAAGAAATCAGACAAAAAATTAACACTAAAGAGGACTGATCCAATAAGCGACTGAGCGACTGACAAAACTGAGAAATTAAAGTAGAAAAATGATATTGAATGACTGATCAAATTAATATAAAAACGGAGAAACTTATTAAATTTAAGTGAGCAAATAAGTAGCAAATGTAAATGAGAAAATTATCAAATAACCAAATGAATAAAGCTGAATGAATGAGAGAACAAATGAAAGACTGAAATAAGTCAAAGAATGAAGAATAAATAGAAAATAAGAAACTAGTTAAATATAGACCGAGTCAATGAGAGAAGAAATCAAATAATGGAGAGACTAAAGGAATGAAGTTGATAATTATTTATACCACAATTAAGCTTCCTGGCCCAGAAAACAGTTACTGGGATTTAGGAAAATTCCAGTCACCTGTCATATAGCCAAACCCACGTTTAAGATTGCAAGGATAAAAGTAGATTTCATACATTACAACAACACTGGAGAAAATACCGTATCCTATAAAACTATCTTTCCATTAATTAATCTCCATGCAACATTGTTTGCTGAAAGAATTACATAAGGAGGAACCCCTAATTAAGTTCCCTCTCAATGAATCAAAGCTTACACGACACTAAAATAAAGAATAAGATTAGAATAGCAGTTAAGCTAACTCAGGCACACTGCCAGCTATAGCAGTCACCGATTCCCCTACACCTATCGAGTACTGTATCAACGATTTGTTCAAGCTAATTAACCGAACAACAGCGGCACATAGCCAGGGTGCTGCGCTCCGGCTGAAGCAGAGGACTTGCTGAACCACCGGTGCTGGAGCGCTTCGGCCGCCGTGAGTCTTTCGTCGGGGTTGAAGGCAAGCAGGCCCATCAGGACCTCGCGCCCGGCTTCAGAGAGCTCCTCCAAGAACTCCAAGTCAAGCTTCCCAGTAGGGCTGATCTGATCTCGCAGCTTGGATATCTCCGCGATCATGTCTTCCTCTGTCTTCGCCACGAACAAGGTCTCGCCCGCCAGGAGCTCCGCCATGATGCACCCAAGCGCCCACATGTCCACAGCCTGGCCGTAGTACAGGTCGCCCGCCAGCTGCTCCGGCGAGGTGTAGATCATCGTGCCGACAAGACACTCCTCGTATGGCACTCCGGCCGGCTTCTCCCGCGTCACCGACCCATCCAGGAGCTGTCGCATCATCCGGCGGGCCACATCCTCCGATAACGGCCTATAGATGTCCTCGCGAAGGGTGCGGCCGCTGCCGACGAGCTCCATGACGAGGGCCATGTCCCCTGTCTCGGCATCGGCTGCCACATCCAGGATCTGGATGATGGACGGGTGGCCGCGGCAGGCGCCGAGCAAGCCGGCCTCGAGGGCGATGGCGCGGAAGTCAGGGCTGTGGAGCCACTTGAGGGCGACTTTCTTGCCCGTCCGGCGGTCGCGGGCCCTGAGCACCTGGCCGCAGGCGCCATGTCCGAGCTCCTCCAGCTTCTCATAGTCATGGATGTTCCCGAACGTGTACCTAGGCTTCTTGCCGCCATCCACGCGCGGATCTTGATCCGCCGCCGGGCGCTTACGGATCGCTGCCGCCGTCGACATGATCTCGATCGATCAGAACGCGGGCCGAGAGCAGAAGTTGGAAGCAGGGTTGCGTGAGCAGAGCAGTGGGAAGGGATGGAGAAGAAGGAATTGCGATTTGGTGTGCCCTAGGTTAAGAGAGACGGCAGCACTTGTTGGGCTGGCAGCGCGTCTCCGAGTTCGAGTTCGAGTTCGACTGGGATAGTGAGAGATAGCTTGCGCGTCGCGTTTACGCGGGTGACGCTCTGACAGCTCACCGTTTGAATCGGTGAGGCAAAGCTTCTGAATTGACAGGCTGTCGAAAGGATCAAACTGAAAGAAGAGAGCCGCACGAACCTGTAGATATCGAAGCTGGGCTCCTTGTTGAGCGCGTTGGGGATCTCCTCCCTGAGCCTCTCCTCCTCGTTCTCGTCCCGCCGCTTGGTGGCCGCCGGCCGCATCACCGGCGAGGAGAAGAGCGGCGGCAGAGGCAGCAGCCTCCCCTCCCGCACGGGATCAGGGACCCGCCTACTGCCCGTCCCGGCCTCCTGCTGCTGCTTCACGCGGCCCCCGGGCGCCGCCACCACGACCCTCACGCCCCTCCTCCGCGCGACGCCCGCCGCCGGTGGCCTGGCCGCTGCGAGGTCCGGCAGGTGCAGGATGTTAGCCATGCGAGCCTGAAGCTGAAAGTTCTCCTCTTTCTCGTGTGCTTTGATTAGGTTTTGCTTGGACGGAGAGAAGGGGAAGAAGGGTGTGTGAACTGCGTGTTGACTGTTGAGAGGAGGAGCAGAGCAGAGGAGAGGAGAGGAGCGTCATTTGACTTTGTTCTTCAGCAGAGTAAAACAGGGCATTTGGGAATATTTGATCATTTACCACGTTGAAATTAGATTATTTGCCCTGTGACCATCACATGTCAGTGACACAGGAACAAATAATCAAATTGTAAAATAAAGCGTGGCAAACCGCCAAATTACTTGATATTTGTTAGATCAACTCTAGCAGATTCCGTCGTCACTAGTTCCAGAGGTGAAAACGGGCCAGCCCTTAAACCCTAATTTTTTTCCAGCCTATCCACTTCCACGTCGCGAAAACACCAACTATTCAGATTCGCGAGCCCTCCCGAACCCAATCACCATCCGCTAAAATCAATTGGCGTGAAGGACATTACCGGCCGCATCACAGCTCTCATGCTCCGCCGCCGCTACAGATTTCTACCGCCACAAGCTCCCTCCACGATTCTGGCCGCCATAAACGCTCCTGTCGCACCCGTTCCCCTTCGAAGCTCGCGATTCAACCGCGGAATCTTGTCGCGGATTCCTCCCCGTCGTCGCCGTCGTCATCGCCAAGGTATGTGAAACCTTCGATGTTGTTTGATCCTTGTTTCAATAGTCCGTCCTAACTCCTACGTCGCCGCCGGTAGTAATTTTCTTCGACCTGGTCGCTTGTAGATGGACATGTGCGAGGTGTTCTTGATGGAGGACTCCGGCTCCTCGGACGATTCCGACTTGGAGGAGTTGATGGATGATGACATCGAGCAAACGGTGGTGCTCCTCGTGGCGAAGGAGCTCATGGATCTGATGCCGAAGAAGCGGAAGGGGTCGACCGTTGGCCGGCTTTGCATCCCTCAGAACGGTATGCGTGTGCACAACGAGCTCATGAGAGATTATTTCGCTCGAGGTACCCACATATCCGCCTCATCTCTTTTGCCGCCGGTACCATATGCGTTGATCTGTGTTCAACATGATCGTTGAATCTTGCGAGATCCGTACGCGCTATTTTAAGCGCAAGAGGAATGCGGCTGGGCTGATGGGATTTAATGGGCATCAAAAGATATCCGCTGTGATGTGCGTCCTCGCCTATGGCATCCAGACAGATTATGCCGATGAGTATCTACTCATTGGCGAAGATACGACCATGGAATCCATTCGTAAGTTCTGCAAGGTTATGATCCGTGTGTGCGGGCCAACGTATTTTCGAACTCCCAGCGAAGAAGATACCATTAGATTAATGGGGGAGAACAAACGCCGAGATTGGCCGGGCAAGCTCGGTAGCCACGATGGGCCACTTTTTGAGCTTAAGGTACTATTGTGCGGTCATGTAGCGTCTCACGGTAAGGCGCTACTCGTCCAGTTAGGATAGGTCGCGCGGTTTGGCCCCTTTCCCACGATTCGTCGAACTTACTCGCCCAGTTCCTCCTCTGGCCAGCCGACGGCTCCCCCCCCCCCCTCAAATCCCCTCACAAAATCCCCAAATCGGAAGATTTCTTCCATGTATCTTGACCCCCTAGTTCTAAGTGGTAATCTCTCTCATTTCCCCATCTTTTTACCCATTCGGATCCTGTACATTGATTGATTTGTGGCCTAAGCATGGAAACCCTAGATCTTGTATGGGAGGAAGAAGAAAATCGGGCAGTGGCTTGGTGGGTTGGTCTTGAAACCAATCGACAAATCAAGATCGGTCACTCGCGCGTAAGGTCCTGCCCCATCAAAACATAACTCGTTGAAACTTACATGTAAATACCATATATGGATACATATTACATTTTTTCAGAACTGTTTAGCAAAAAATACAAAAAAAAATTGAAACTGGAAATTGTAGATACGCGCAGCAACGTCGCTCGCAACCAGAGCAGAAACAAAGTCAGGGGCGTCTCTCTCCCAGCCAGTACATTCAGAATCGACACACAGCCATACTGGAATGCGCAACTGAATTACAGTTTCGAGGAGCAAACTTGAACTCAAAAGAGCTCAAACAATTGTTACGAATTTCTTGAAGAATCACACCAATCGGAGAAAGATCGTGACTATTTGGTCATTTTTTTTAAACAGGCTCATTGCAGCTTGTCCTCTATTTAGAGTTTTTGTTACGGCATGATTTTTCTCTACAATATCGGAGGAATCTCCTACGTCTGAGACTGCGAACCATATCATTGGCGATGCTCGTTAACAGTTATCAATTCAATCTTGTTTTAACAAATTTGGGAGCAAATATGCGTCTTTTTTTAAAGTGAAACCACATCCATTAAACCCGGTGTGTAGCAATATCGCTAGCAACCAGACCAGATACAAAAGCTGGGACCTCGTCCAGCCACAAATAGTTTGTTGCACGGGTGTTCTTGCCATGGTGGGCAACATTATGAGCAACCTTATTACAAAACGGCGGCAGAAACTAAACTCAAAAGCATCAAACTCTGCTATACACAAGCTTCTAGCATCACGGAAGAGCACCCCAAGCTCTGCACCATCATATTCTCCATTGCGTTAACCAGGTTTGGGAAGTGTCTTAATTGCCGTAGCTTTTTTTTCTTTTGAGAAAATATTGCCGCAGCTAATTAATATTGAAGCCCAAACCTATGAGTATTATGATTCGAGGCCCAAAACGCAAACCATGTTAAGACCATCGTGCGGAAAGGCGGAACCCTCTCGATCTTTTAAACGTCGTATGATCAAGGGTGAGACCTACCCTCCCCATGGCCTTAAACTCCTCGCTCCTATCACGGCCGCCGCTTGCTGCTACGCCAGTTGCAAGCCGCCGCCGCGAGTCGAGGGCCCTGTTGCGGTACCGCCATGCGAGCCAGGGCCGCTCTGCTTCTATGGATCTTGCCACGGTGCGCCAATGCCGAGCTTTGACATCGACTCTGCCGGTCACTAAATTTTTTAGTCAAGCACTAAAATCTCAAGGTACGCGCTAGTACTACAATCTCAAGGTACACCGATAAAGATTGGTTAGCATCAGTACTTACCACTACTATTTTCTTATGGATTACAACTTACTAGTCTGGTTAATTATGTCACATACATGTAAGGCACTGGATTACACACAAAAATCCTGAGGGTAGATTATCATATTTTTCCATGAGATTGATATAAAAGAGCAAAACTTAACAAAATAAAAGTTTTATTTTTTAGCACCAAACATACTATGGAGTATGTATCATATCCTATCCTATACTTACAACGTTTGTTGTTGGTAGTGAGTTCACCCTCTCCAACTTTAGTTATATAGAAATTCATATTGCATGCATGCATTCGATAAGTTGTATTGCAAACGGCACAAATACAAAATTGCAATTTTACTCTCGTGCATTAGGTACAAAAGACAGTACGTATTGTTTATAAAGACTATAATACATATTGTTTATAAAGATAAAATAAAACGTATAGGTAATGAGCCAAGAACCACTTATTATATACATCTTGATCTATTTAAGTAGAAAAATCATCTATAATGACTCATGTATCATGGATAGTCCTCGATGTTGTGTACTTTAATAACTTCGAATGTGATAGTCTATCATGGACGATTTTTTATGAAACTTCTATGATACGAAGCCTTGGATAGGCATATATGTAGTATCACTTCTCTCTTACTCAGTCTCCAAACGAATTTTGAATCTCAAAACTTCGGCAAGATGGGCCTAGGTAATGAGCCAAGAACCACTTATTATATACATCTTGATCTATTTAAGTAGAAAAATCATCTATAATGACTCATGTATCATGGATAGTCCTCGATTGTGTACTTTAATAACTTCGAATGTGATAGTCTATCATGGACGATTTTTTATGAAACTTCTATGATATGAAGCCTTGGATAGGCATATATGTACTATCACTTCTCTCTTACTCGGTCTCCAAACGAATTTTGAATCTCAAAACTTCGGCAAGATGGGCCTAGGTAATGAGCCAAGAACCACTTATTATATACATCTTGATCTATTTAAGTAGAAAAATCATCTATAATGACTCATGTATCATGGATAGTCCTCGATGTTGTGTACTTTAATAACTTTGAATGTGATAGTCTATCATGGACGATTTTTTTATGAAACTTCTATGATATGAAGCCTTGGATAGGCATATATGTACTATCACTTCTCTCTTACTCAGTCTCCAAACGAATTTTGAATCTCAAAACTTCGGCAAGATGGGCACATATCTGGTCAATGTCGTGAACTGTTTTGAGAATACATCATATTTCTTTGTTGGTGTCGTCATGTGTAGCGAGAGCTACCACATCGAAAGAGGTGAGAGCAGAAGATAGCAATCATGGTTTTCCGAAAGAAGGCTGGAGGCCGGCGTTAGATTAATAATCCCGTTAGCGGAAGATACAAGAGTGCTAATTTGGAGTATATCCAAAGCTCCTCGCATAGATAATAATAAATCACCCGTAAACGGGGCACTGAAACTAAACAGGATCAGTCGGAAGTGCAAAACAAAGGCAAGATAAAGTGTCAGGAGAACTATGCTGAAGGAGGGGTACATGCTGGCCGCCAGGACACCTCGCCTTCAATCTCTTTCACCGGAGGGGACCACTATCATGGGTCAAACAAATATCACCCTTAAGTTTCAGCCGGCACACCTACAAACATTGCACCCTACCGAGACGAGGACATCACCATCTTAGTTGAGTCACCGCCACTTGCCACCACACTGCCGCCGACATAGAGACAAACTGTGGGATCCAAGACTTATCTTCAGGAAGGACACATCAAAAATGTTCCACCATCGTCACCCTGCCGAGACGAGCACATCACCATCTTAGTTGAGTCACCGCCACTTGCCAGCACACTATCGCCGACATAGAGACAAATTGTGGGATCCAAGACTGTATCTTCAGGGATATCTTCAGGAAGGACACATCAAAAAATGTTCCACCATCGTCCGATCTGAGTGGATCAAATGTTTTCACCTAGAGCACATGGAAGGATAGTGAAGAAGCAACGATGATGCCTTCAGGAAAGGAATGACTCCCTTGGACAGGGGCGGAGGCAGGATTGCTTGATTTTGGCTGTTGAGGGGGGGGGGGGGGGGGGTAGCCTAAAATTTCTAAAGTCAACAATGTTCATATATTTTTTAGCAGCAAATCCTTTGTGTTAGGGGGGGGGGGGGGGGGGGGGGCAGGCCCGTGCTGGTCCCCCTGTCTCCGCCACTTCCCTTGGACGTTCCTTTGTCTAGCCCCAACCATGTTGAGCAGGTTTTCACCCTATCAAGAATTTTACATCCGAAACCAAGTGGCCAGCTGTCAGGATGAATATTGAACCACACTCACCGCTTGCCACTCCCCGGTCATCACGTCGCGCCATAACTGCTGGGCCGAGCCACGACCCTCCCTAGAGCAATGCGATTCCCATTGATCATGGTTGTGGCCCTAGGACTAGAAGAGAACCTAACCTCGCATGTCACGGAAGGAGGACGAACTGCCCGGGCAAGGCCAACTGCACTGCTGAGACAATTCCACTGCCACCTGGCCATATCTTCCTATGGTACCAACACCACTTTGCCCCGCTCATTGCTCGCTAGAGGACACCAAGGAGGCAGCTTTCCACAAAAGATCTGGTCTTGCGTCGTCGCAACTACATAGGGCATCTTAAAGTTTAGCATTGTCAGAAATGGTTTGAGTATAGCTATCACAGAGAGAAGAGGGGAGTGGGAAGGGTTTGAGAAACAAGAGGCAAAGACCCCGCAGCCGTTAGTCAGTTGACGAACCCTAACGGAACGGCGAGGGATGAGGAGAGAGTGGGTTGGAGGTGGCGGTGCGAATTGAGCGGCCCACGAGGCACTCGTCACTCAATTCCAACTCATGTTCTCACCTAATAAATAATATCACGTTGTTATAGAAAAGTAGGGCTGCTACTGATGAGTGCTGATTACAAACAGTCAAAAGTATAAGTAAACTAGTTCTAGGATAAAGAATTAGATAATGCGCACGTAAGATCGTCAGTGCAAAAAACAGCAGTCACCTCTCACCATTCACCAAGGCACCAACCACTAGTCCACTAGCTACGTGCCCTAACATGCGAACAATAATAATTGTAATCAATGCAGCTAGGAGTACTATTTATATTTTTTTATGGTTTTGGTGTGGCTTAAGTATGGGAATAAATGTGAATACATAATACGCAGTATTCCCATTTCAAACATTTCAATCTGTAATTTACTGCAAACAAAATTATATTTTTTGTTTCTCGTCCATTATGGTTTTGATCATAATGTGGTGGCGGTTTTGTTAACACAATAACCCAGTCAACACTAAAAAACATAGAGAAATGCTCCATAGTCGTCCATTATGGTTTTGATCATGATTGAGGGTGCTAATCATAATCGTCGATTTGCTTTAAAATTTATGCAACATGTTTTTCTAGAAAGCACCAGAGCACTTCTCAAAAACATATTAGGGCATACCATAAAATAATAACTAAATATATTAGAAAATTTACTAAGCACACCATTTTTTTGTGTTTTATCCTTTACTTGTGTTGCTTTCTATTTTCTCTTATAAATATTCATAAAACGAATCAACAAATAAATGTTTAGTTGACAAACAATCTATGTTAATTTCAAAAAACAAATGTCCACGTGCCTTTGATTCTTTTCTTCGTATTAGGTGAGTTTTCACCCATTCTTTGATATTTTGCATCTGCCATGAGTGTAAAGGCGTCGATTTAATACCGTTTCAGTGGTCAAAGATAAGAAAGGGTCCTCACACATTTGATTTTTTATTCTGTGGGAACTCACATTTGAGAAGAAAAAAATCGAAAAGGATTCACATTTGAGATCTGAGGGGCCAAATGTTTGAGGCACTGGGGCTGAGAGACCAAATTCATGCATCAACAATAATTGAGGATAAAATATGGTTTCCTTAAACTAAAATATCGAACATGATTGATCTTCACTAGTAAACTAAAATATCGATGCGTGATTGATCTTCACTCTTGATTAAAAATGAAGCGGTGGGTGGCTCCAGAGACTGACCCACATGCATACAGTACGTGCTCGTAAGTCCCCAATTTTTTACATGTTAACTAGGAAAGCAACAGGGCAAGGTGGGATGGCCTGTTAACAGACGAGGCGGGTACAAAAGGGGCGGCTAGAAGCCGGTGCGATCCATATAAATCCCAGCAAGCAAAAACATTCCCATCCAACCACCACCTCTCCTTTCGAAGTCAAACCCCGCCGTTTGCTCTGGTTAGTCTTCTTCTCATCCTCCTCTCTTGTTCTTGGGAATGGGAGCTTTAATCGGCCGTGTTTCTGCTCTACGGCTATCGAAGTATCGGTTCCCAGCAAGTTCCTCTATGATTAAGTTCTTGTTTCCACGTTCTGTTCTTGGTTTCCCGATGGACAGATGTTCATGATGGTAGGTAGGCTAGTTAGTTGGCGCCAATGAAATGAACAGGGTTGGTTGATTGATGTGTTTAGGATGGAGTTGGGTGTTTCAAGGTCTGAATCCGAACTGAACTAGCTAAAATTCAGAGGAGCTAAAAGAAGGGGAATTGTGGTCGCCGGAGTGGCAGGTGGGGCGATATGGAGCCCTCTGTGCCACGAGCTCGTCCCTTGAGTCGCTCCAGATAGCATAACTGTCATGTTTGCCTTTTCTCCCTCGCAATTCTTATGTTCAGTTGTTCACACATAATTTTAAATTTGACTAGAATCTCATACAGATATAGCACATCCATGTTTTTTGTTTCTGATTCACATCCATGGTTAACTAGTCCGTGAACATGTTACTAGACCAAGCTTCTCTGTAACTGTGCTTCAAAAGTTTTTTTTTCAATTTGGAACCAATGCAACCAAAGGTTGAACAGAGATGTTCAGCAAAGTAATTTTACGATGGCCTTCATAAACACGACTTTAATTCTTTGTTACGTAACTGAAGAGCTTATACATGTTAATCGTACCATTCTTAGGTTATCTCGAAAGGACGAAGGAAGCCATACCAGTTCTCATGTCAGGAGGACCAGACGAATCTTCCGCATCATCGGGGCACATTATCTCAAGTTCTTTGTCTGATTTGAAGGACCTGGAGATTTCTTCAGAGTCAGCTGGCTGCTTGTCCATTGTTGTGCTTGGTGCTTCTGGCGACCTTGCTAAGAAGAAAACTTTCCCAGCACTCTTTAACCTTTTTCAACAGGTAATTCTATCATAACTAGCAATCCTTTTAGAACAATCACACCTTTGAAAGAGTTGCGCTTCGAAGGGGATAAATTAGTACACAAAGTTGATGCATTTTTCTTGAGATGATTAGCTTCCGCCCAGTGTACATTGAACAGAACTGCAGATACAGGAATAACTGAACGTCATTGTATAATATACTGCATGCCCTGCATATAATCTCTTCTCAGGTCGGCACACATTGTCAAATACATATTTCTGAATGTTGCTCCCTGATATTGATAGGGATTTCTACAATCTGGAGAAGTCCATATATTTGGATATGCAAGATCAAATATTACTGATGATGGATTAAGAGAACGCATTAGTGGGTAAGATTCAATTCCTAGAGCTAATGCTTGTACAGATCAGTTTGTATGCTTTGTATGAGGATGGTATTTCTTCCTTTTCTTGTATGATGGAACTGCTGATTCCGCATAAAATATCTGCATCTTAACCATCCCTGCATTGTTGCAGATATCTCAAAGGAGCTTCAGAAGAACTCCTTTCACAGTTTCTGCAATTGGTGAGCTGTTGATATTATGCGTAGCTCTTGTGGTATTTAATTTATATAACCATTATGATTGTTCCTTGCAGATCAAATATGTTAGTGGTTCGTATGATAATGGGGCGGGATTTGAACTGCTAAATAAGGCAATCTCTGAGAATGAAACATCAAAGAAGAACCAACCAGATAACTCCCGTAGATTATTTTATTTGGCGTTACCTCCTTCAGTTTACCCCTCAGTATGCAAGATGATAAGATCATACTGCATGACTCCATGTGAGTTACTTCTCGGAAAAAAGTTGTACCCCTCGATGTCAACTTTGTAGACTGTTGCACTTCCTTCAAAGTACTGAAACTATCTGTATATGAATTTTGACTGTGTTAAATATTTTAGATGCATGCACTTTCCTTGTGGTAACGACTATGTTCTAGTTTCAGCCTCTCATACTGGTTGGACAAGGGTTATTGTTGAAAAGCCCTTCGGAAAAGATTTAGACTCTGCAGAAGAATTGAGTGCCCAACTTGGACAGCTTTTTGATGAACAACAACTATATAGAATTGACCACTATTTAGGAAAGGAGTTGGTCCAAAATTTGGTAATTGTTTTGTTATTTATTAGCTATATATATTTTTCACTTGTGAATGTTTTTCATATTGTCATCTTTTGCAGCTTGTGCTTCGCTTTGCAAATCGCTTCTTTCTGCCCCTCTGGAATCGTGACAACATTGATAACGTACAGGTAATATGCATTCTTAGTTCTTTGGAACATTTTTATTTGTCATTCTTTCTCTGTTCTCTTGTATATTTTATTTACATCTCTAATTTTATACCTCTTCAGTTCTGCTGCTCTTTGTTTAGAACTGAATGAGTTGATGTTAGAATAGTCACAACTGTATGTGCCTTGCATGTAATAACCTATCATGCAGATTGTATTTAGGGAGGACTTTGGAACTGATGGACGTGGAGGATATTTTGATCAATATGGGTATGTTGGAAATAATAACTCTTGCTAAGTTCTGATGTTGAGAGCATTTTGTTTCAATCGCATATGCTTTAAGCTGGAATTGTGGTGTAAAATATCGGTTATACATGTTATAAATTTAAGTGGTGCGCACTTTGTCCTACTAAGTTTTTCTCATGATGAGTTGTGCATTTCATAACGCTCGAGTTGAACTTGCACATTTGTTTTACGGAACACAAATTTCTTTCCACTAAGTAACCAATTTTTTTCTGAGCTCAAAGTCCATTCATGTGCATTAGTATGTCCTAGTATTAGCAGATGTAAGAAAAAAACTTGCTGGATCTGTTTTTTATATTATGTATCGTTGTTCCGTTTGTAGCTGTTTTAATATCTGACCTGACTTTCGTTGTTACAGTATCATTCGGGATATCATTCAGAACCATTTGCTGCAGGTACATATAGTCTTGATATAAATCTAGTATTCACAGTGTTAATTTCCCAGTTTATTACAGCAGTCATTCAGAATGGTTAGCGTTTTATAGCATCACAGTTCTTATTTTAATCTTCTGAAAAGGGAAAGCTACCTTCCATGCATTAGAATTCTTCAAAAGCGAATACAATTTTTCAGGAATATAGCTCTGGTTACTGAATATAGATCTCATCTGCAGGTCTTCTGTTTGGTAGCCATGGAAAAGCCTGTCTCTCTTAGTCCTGAGCACATAAGAGATGAAAAAGTCAAGGTTCTTGCGTATCTTTAAATCATATTATAATCGTACTCGATAAAAGTTCTACCTTCGGACGTTTTCATGTGACACTTCAGTAACGGTATTCTTGTTGCTTAGAAATAAATCTCATTTTACACTTTCATCTTTCACCGTCAGGTTCTGCAATCGGTGAACTCTATAAAGCATGACGAGGTAGTCCTTGGGCAATACAATGGCTATAAGGATGATCCTACAGTGCCAAACGAATCCAACACGCCTACTTTTGCATCCATTGTACTGAGGGTACACAATGAGAGATGGGAAGGTATATTTTACTTCTTCCGAGATTAATTATTTATTGAATCAAAAGTCGCAGCACCAAGTATTTTTTAATGCAATGTCCACATATTTTCCCATCTGAACGGCTGAACCACTCTGTTTTTGCGATAAAAAGAGTTTTACAACAATTTTCTGGGAAAACGCAAAGGTTGATAAGGTAGAAAGTTTGTTACAAGCCTCCTAGGACGAACAGATTACATCCATGAAATATTCGCGACACGGTTTCATGTTTTGATTGGAAATTTTTCATTATACATCTGTCAGCCTTGTACTAAAAGAATGAAGCTGCCTTATAACCACTTCGGAACTTTCAGATCCTGTATTGATCTGCCGGTACTGACATTTAAGTAATTGTGGTGTAGGAGTTCCTTTCATCCTTAAAGCTGGTAAAGCATTGAGCTCGAGGAAAGCAGAGATTCGTGTGCAGTTCAAAGATGCTCCGGGTGATATTTTTAAATGTATGTATTGATGTTACATCCTTTCCAAATATGTGGTCATCAAGTTTGTTCTTGCAAAAGCCACGCTTAATATGAAAAAACTACATTCTGCTGTAGTATCCCAGTCAGCAGTTATGGGGACGGGCCCTAGGAAAGATAAATTCTACCGAGTTTATAAGATCTTACAGTGCTTAACTACTAAAAAGCGTGCTCTAAGTCTCCACTATAGTACTTTGTACTGTATAATCTGCCCAATGTGTTGATATGAAGAGGACTACTTGCTTAAAATGTGTAATGGGTGTGATACCTTCTTATGAGCATACACCCAGTAAAATTAACCAGACTACATAGCATGGCTGATTTTGTACAATGTAGGACACTAAATTTAGTAAGCTGAGTATTTCAGTTTGACCTTAGCACTTTACTGATTAGCATAATCATTGTTCATCTTCTCTCTTTTTCGAGCGCAAGAAGCGAAAAGTTGCTTTGGCTCTCAAGCTCCAGTGATCCCTTTATTTATAAAAATTGAGAAGCTATATTTCTAAGTTCTAAAAATTCTGAAAAACAATTCTGGATGTAGTTAATGATGCATCCTATAATCATGCAAAATCTTAAGTTAAATTTATTTTACTTAAGATTTATTTTCCTCTAGTAGTACTTAAGAATGTTGAATTTATTCTACTTAGAACTGTCGGGAGTAATCTATCTTTTTCATCCTGAGTTATAGGATCAAGTCTGGCGCAAATGATAAATTTAAAACCTCAGGGTAATCTTAAGCCTTGACTAAATGGGTGCCAAATCACGTCGAGTATCTTATTCTTGTTATTGTCGAATTGGATTTTTTTTTCTCTTTGAGATGGTACAGTTCATATCACTTGTTTGTTTCTACTGCTCTTATAGAAAGCTCTTTATTTTCTATTTTGCGCAGGCAAGAAACAGGGAAGGAATGAATTTGTTATACGCCTGCAGCCATTGGAATCCATGTATATGAAATTAACTGTATGTACAACTACTTCTGTGAACTTCTTCTAAAAAAAAGAGAGAACTACTTCTGTGAACTCCAGTACATGTTTTTATTTAATTTTGGTCTAATATACGAGTAGAACTGTCCAGTGATATTTTTCTAAACAAACTTCATGACTTTCGGCAGGTAAAGAAACCAGGGCTAGAAATGGCAACAGAACAAAGCGAGCTGGATCTATCCTACGGGCTACGGTACCAAGATACGAAGATCCCAGAAGCGTATGAGCGTCTCATTTTGGACACGTATGTGCTGGTCCATCCTTCATATTCTGCTAAATTTGAGTGTGACGCGTTCGAAGTTGCCTACACGTTTCACGCCTTATACCCATCAATTCATATTTTCATAGGATGTCCCATATATATGATATGAAAATTTATCCACCTTTCATCTGAAAGAACAAGCATCTTCCTTCCTCTCAGTTTACTCACTGGTACCAATATATGTTTTGGCAGGATAAGAGGTGACCAACAACATTTTGTTCGCCGAGATGAGCTGAAGGTTTGTATATACTGTACCGTTTGCAGTCTTGCTGTTTTTTCAATGGATTCCTTTGTGAACCTGACACTTCTCTTCAGGCTGCCTGGGAGATCTTCACTCCTTTGTTGCACGACATCGATGCGGGCAAGTTGAAGGCCCTGCCGTATGAACCAGGAACCCGGGGTCCTATGGAGGCCGACGAGCTGAGCAAGAGGATGGGATATGGGCAGACTCTAGGCTATGTTTGGGTACCACCTACCCTTGCAAAATTTTAGCCTTAAGCACAGAAGGATTCTGGGCTAACGGATAATCACTTGGGGGGGGGGGGGGGGGGGGGGGGGGATCACTCCGGCTTGTGTGTATGGATGAGCATTTGTAACAAGCAGTTTCTACTTGTCAAAACAGTGTACAATCTACCTTCATAAATAAAGAATATACCATGTTGTTAAGCTCGCGTTCGGCTCTGCATGACTGATACACCGGAAGAATCTAGGAAACCGAAGGTTGAAGCGAAAAGTGTACACAGCAAGATCGGTTGGGTCTTTATTTCATGAAATCTGTCTCTCTTCTCTTTCACTCTAGTTTGCGAATGCATAATGGGTACATAATCATCTCAGTTCCCAATACCGAAGCGTGCTTGGTTTGCCTTGCCAAAATTGGGGCAAAGAAAAGATAGTCCGGCCCTCAATTGTTATTTGGTCATGTACCCACACGCAGGTGTAAGTGTGGTAATCTTGGCTTGTTAAAACTAGATTGAGTTGCATAATCTCGGATTGCTAAAACTAGATTGAATTGCATAACAGTTGAGCTTTTTCCCCGGATGCCTCTGTTCTTCCAGTTGCAAATAATACCAGTAATAAAATGTTAAAATCACATTCAGGGTACCAAGAGTAGCTTACAGTTGAAAAGGTACAGCGACTTCATGTACCTGACCTTTATTCTGTATCATTTTTTTAAAGGCAACTTAAATACATGGAGAACTTCACAAAGAATCAAACTAGCAAGACTCTATCAAGATTGCAAGGAACATATATCAATTCCAACGCATAAGTTCAGATAGAACTTGTAATGGTGGTCTTTGCACTTAAGATCTAGAGAGGTTACCTTTATGAATTTGTTTTGTCATACTTTTAATATCATAAGAGTCTTAGATATCTTTTCACATAGGAGTTAAACTTGAGGCAAAGACAATGGCTAAAATGATTAAGCGTTATAACCTCACTATTCTGTACAACGCATGCAGGGCCGATGTGATTGTGCATGCTCTTAGCAGTATAGTTGTATCCTCTTCCACCGTAGATTGTCCCATTTCAGGATCTTGAATGGATGGGCTCGTTGGTGTAGCACATGACGTTACACAATTCATCTTTCAGTCGGCAGTTCTAGCTAGAGTGAAAGAGGCACAACAAAATGATAGACTTTTACAACAAGTCTTGCTGCGCTTTCGGGAAGGTAGATTTGAAGTTCCTTAGATGGGACCGGGACTTCTCGGTTTCATGGTAGTCTTTGTGTGCCACAAAATTTTTAGGTGGACATTTTGAGTGAGGCACACCTCATCACTTACCTTGTTCATTCTGTAGAGACAAAATAGTGTTATGAGCTGGAAAGAAAAAAAAAGTTTGATGGAAAAGAATGAAAGTTCGTGTGGCTAGGTATTTGTCGTTTTATGAGGTTTGTTCGCGAGATAAGGTTGAGCACAAAAGGCCACTCAATCGTAGCAATCCTTGGGGGTTGTAGAATGGCTGTGGTATGGCATTTTCTATAGTTTGTTGTTTTCCGACATCATATGTGGAGGGGGAAGGCTGTATTTTTGGTGGTCAAGAGTTGGCTTAGTAAATTTGCACATTTGTTACTTTCAGCACCAAAGTATGCAAGTGACTTGGCACCGAAATATGTCCATGAGGTAGTAAGGGGTTCCTATAGCCATTCGTTAGAGACGCTATGTTTGTATGGAAATTTTGGGAGATCATTTAAATTAAGTACCGTTTTCGTGGGACATTTCACTATAGTGGTATGAGTGGGAAAGCTAACATACGGGCTTGCCCGAGTCGATGAAATATGAGCATCATGTGTTCATTTCTCTATGTTGCCGAAAGCATTTTCATGATAATTGAACAAGTTTTAGCCTTTGAGATTTGCTCTTTGAGGATATTGAAAGAGTCCAAGAGAGTGGCGTGGCATAGGACGCTCAAGTATGTGAAGGTTCTTTGCCGCAACAAACGAGCATGAGGTGCACGAGAACTATCCGGAATTGTTCATGGCGGTTACGTGCCGCATGATTATGTTTAGTTTGTGACTAGTAAAAACGAGTAAGAATTCGGGGTCGAATTCTGTTTAAGGGGGTAAGAATGTGATACCCCAAATTAATTTGATGCTAACCCTTTGTGTTCTTTTTGAAATTTTCAAACGAATGAATAAAATTTACTGGATGCCTTTTAAATATAGGATTGGGAATAGGAAGTTAGATAAAATAAATAAAGATAGAAAGACGTAGTGTGTTTTAGCACTTTGAACTAATGACCTGCTGTTTGCAAGCTTGTAGCAGTACCCAGACTCTTTCGTGGTATTTTAGTGCACCACGTGAGGAAGAGGAAAGCTACGAGCTGGTCCCAAGGCCTGTCGGACTTGAAGTCAGGCCATTCTACGCTGCCTCAGTAGACTCCTAGGGTTGTGCCGTTTCATCTTAATCTCCTCCTATCTCGCCACTACCTAGTGCCTCCAGATCAAGATGGCCGCCGTTGGGTTGCTGCCGCATTCATCGCCGCCCCGACGTGGTTTGGCTGAATCTACTGCTGCAAGGTCGCTGGGCAATCTGCCGGTGGATCAAGTGGTTGTCGGCGCTGCTGCATCCTCTTGTTCTGGGACTTCGCCGGAGTTAGGTCGTCATGCCACTGCGAGGCTGCGATGCCACCGTCCTCGACCGCCTCCGTCAAGCTGTTCGGGCGCCGTCATCGTTAGTCAGACATCCATCTCCCAACTGGTTAGTCCCTGATCGCTGTGCAACGCCTTCGTAGAAATTCCTGGTTTAGGATGTGTGGTCGGACTTGAGGTGAGAACGAGCAGGTTCTCCCAACCTCTATCAATCTGCAATTTGGATTAATGTTTGGCATCAATTTTGTGTGGGATAGTTGAGGGTCAGGGCTCCTTCGTTTCAGAACATTGTTGGGCTCCTACTCAAATAAAATTGTTGGTACAAATGCTACAGACCATTTAGCTACTTTCTTGTACGGGAGGCTGATGGAATCCCTCGATTGCTACTCTGTACCTTTTTGTCTTGTTGGATCTTTAACCTTTGAGATATATACATGCTAGGGAATAAAGCTACAGGTTATTAGGAAATAGTTAGCAGTCTACTTTTTATGGGACTGGTCGTGACACATTTTCATGCGATGGACCAAGTTTTCTTGTATTATTGCTAGACCCAATCCTGACACATGAGTTTTGTGTTATGAGTAGTCATACAGGAAATTAAATCAGCTCTACGCTGTACAACTCTTAATTATGTTTAAGGTGCTGGCTGTGAAATACAACCTATGGGTCTTTGTCTAGATATATTATAGAGAGAAAGAAAGTAAACGTTTTGGGTTGGGTTATTGTGCGTAGGAGCGATGCGATTTATTATTCTTGTATGATTTTGAAGTGATGATGTGTATTGAGATTGTTATGTGTTCCAGTAACAGGTGTTGGTACTTCCAATTCGGTGTGCTACGATTCACACTTTGTGCTCCATGGTTAAGGCAAGTCCATAATGGGATAATACCTTGCATGATTCCCCTCACTCAACTTTTATTTTCTAGCATTTTTTATTTATTATAGTGACTGGATATGGGTTATTTGAGTGGCGGACGAAATTGATATGGCAAAGGATACAGTGGCACTTGCATGTTTTGCATAGCATACCATACAATGCATAGTGGTGTGACCTACTGAGGTAGGCACGTTGAGACCGTCGATGACGGGTCAGGTCCCCCATTGTGGGCATTCTCCACAAGTTGGAGTGAGTGGATACCGACGGGTGTCCATTCAAGCGATACCGGTATACGCAAAAGAAAAGTGAAAGTGAAAGTGAAAGCAAAGAGCATGTAGGCATTCATGAACATCATCGTGACGTGACTATTGTTAGAAGATAATCGTTGGTGTTGTGTTTTATGCAATGCTTATTATTTCTTTATGTACTTGTTGAGTACTTTGTACTCACCCTTGTGGCTTCTATGTTTTTAGGTACCATTGAGGACGACATGCATGGGACTGGGAGTAGCACCTCTGCTTATTTTCACACACTACTTTCACACAAACAATCTTCTATACAAATATAGTTTAACTTTGTGAAAGATTACTCTGGCCTCCTTTAGGGTGATGTTTGTCTTATGTTTTGTGGCTATTGAGTTGGTCGTTATGGAACATCTTGGTTATGACATTTAACTCGGTCTTGTTGAACTTGATAGACGTGTGTTTGAATAATTCTTTGTGTATGGTGATTTTGTTGCCATTTATGTCCTCATAAACAAAGTAGGTTCTGCTAAAATTTATAGTTTGGTGCGGACTTGTGAAGGGTTTAAGATAGGTGTAACATTGCCAGATAGAGTTTATATCTGGGGTGTTACAATATATCCTCAATGCTACAACAGGTGATCCAAAACCAAATAAGTAACAACCTTTTTCACGAATTAAACGAAATGCAGAATAAATAAAATACATCTGCAATTTTTAGCAACAGCAAGATCCCAGCATTGCCACACTGGAACGAGCCTAGATCTTCAGCTGAGCACAGCCTGCGATACTCCCACGACAGCGTGTCATTGGTGAGCCTTGTCGCCAAGTTGGCCTCTCGCTTGTGACATTCAAGATATCAACATCAGACAGTGGCTTAATGCACTGATTTCTCGGCCCAGGCCCAATCACACCCCCAAACAAACATATGCTCTCTCCTAAACCAATCATCCCAAAAGCAATCCTGCTTTGGAATCCAGATGCACATGGAACCATCTTGTCAGAGATACTCTCCCCATGCTGCTTCATAATGCAACTGTTGCTCAGCACATACAGCTCCCCACAAACCATTGTCATTGGGCCCTGCAGCCAATGGTAGTCCTCAGCAGCCCAATAGTTGCCACCATCTTCCAGAATCTGAACTGTTGATACCCCTTTATGCAATACATGCATCTTACCCTTGATGACAAGACCAGAGCATGCAGAGGGGTGTGCCTGACGGAGATCTGGGAGGGACTCCCATGTGTCAGCTTCAGGATCATAAATCTCAGCCTCTGATATCGATTTGCGGCAGTTTGTGAGGCCCCCTGCAACAATTATCTTCCCATCCAATGCACAACAAGCAAACATAGCTCGAGCTACAAGCATTGGAGCCCTCTGGGTCCACAAACGGTGCAGAGGATCATAACACCAGACCTCATTGCTCGCAAAGATTGTGTCATGGTCTCCCGTAAGCGGATCAACTCTATCACTGCCACCACCAATCACATAGAGTTTTCCAGCAACAGAGGCAACTCCAAAACGGGCAATGTTCCTAATCTGAGACGGCATGACAGGGAGTGTTATCCACTTGTCTCGAAGAGGATCATAAAGTTGCCAAACGTTTTCAGGTTCAAATGCTAACACACATAGCAATTTTTCTGTTGCACCAATCTGTTTCCGGACATTGAGAAGCTCACCGTTGCGAATGGATGCTCTCCAAGAGCGGCAAACCAGCTGAAGAACGGGATGGGATACAAATGGGACACGTGCAAGGCACTGGAGGGCGACTTCATTAGGAAGACCGTCAAGTATTGTTGACACCATTATGCAATCAACCATATTATCTCATTATACAGCACAAAGGCGACAAGACCTATGTAGCCTGAAAATAGTCAAATGTACCAAGTTTAGATTACACTGGACAGAGAAAATAACAAAGTAGAATCAAAATAAATGATAAGCCATTCCTTTTTAAAGATAGCATTTAGACAGAAACTTAATGAAGCATAGAATTTAAAACCAACAATAAACACATAAATGAATTATCCTAAGTAAGTTTGAATGTGAGTCTGCAGGGCACATCACACCTATAAACACAGGGAACCATATTCCAGCAGTCATGATTGTTTATATCAACCCGGAAAGAAACAGCAGCAGCTACAAATCTTAAGGTATATGTTGAGTTTGCTTTCTTAAACTTCTGGCCACAGATTTGTGATAAGAAAAATAGCGTCAAGAAAAAAATGATCAATTAACTCGCATCAAAAGTTCACAGAGGTTAATGTGTAAGAGGTGGCTATGGGTAAGCTACAATGGAAAGTTCCATGACAACAGTCCTAGGTCCTGGGGCTTGTAATCTGACAGAGGTTTATAAACAGTGGTCTAGGTTCACAGGGTTCTTTATTCTTCCTCATGTACCCTGTAAGACAAAGGGTGTCTGTGTTCTTAGTTTTAAGACAAACAAAAGCACATATCTAGTTCTTTAGAGCCGGCTGGGCAACCTCAGCAGAGAGCTAGACAGGGTGATCGCTTAGTCGGTCAAAGTGCCTGAGGTGGTGTCCAGCGCAGCTAACTTGGCGAGCTGGCAGGTGCAGAGATGGCTCCAGGTGTGCTATGCAGTGCTAGATAGTGAGAGATGGGGCCAGAGTGGAGAACGCGGCAGTGAAGACAAGGGGAAAGGATAACCCGGCAAACACAGAGGCGGCGGCAGCCATGATGCCAGAAAAAATTATGAGGTTACTTCTGTAAAATATAACCTACATAAATTTAGCATCTGATTTTGGACAAAGGTAACTAGGACGAATGCTACAAATAACAATATGTCATCCTCCCTGGCAAGAACCAACTGCATCAAGAAATGAAGCTGCCACTTGGGCAAGAAGACCTTGGAGTAATCTTGAAAGGACTAAGCAGGTGGCAGGATGGGTTCCAGATTCTGGTCGGGATTTGGCAGACACCTAGACGGGAGAGTGGCACCTAGCACCTAAGCAGGTAGTGTCCCCCCTGGGCATTTTGGGCCCACATGTCATAGGCAGCGTAGGGGGGGTTATTATCCCCATAATGGCACCCAGGGGGGGTTATCGTAAATTATCCCCTTAGCATTCTCCCTCTCTAATACTGGGTTAGTAGCAGAGACTAGTCAACACAGGTATCGTTGTTAAAATTCAATAGCTATCGTAGCAACATAGGTAACGTTGTTACTGAACAACAAGGATCTGTAAGTATCAGCTCAAGCATTGATAGCGATCCATTGCATACAATACGACCACAAACTCCTAAATCATGGAGCAAAAATATACTGAACCATGACTAGGATCATCCAAACGTCGGGAAATACGTAGCAAATCTAACTGAACCCCGTGCGACAAGATGCCTAAACCTCCAGGCCTACATAAAGCAATACAGCATCTGGGACTAGCAGGCGAACAAAGTATGAGTGGGGGATCCAGAACCTAGGACGAAAATTACGGACTGAACCCAATTCCATCAGCGACTACGCATCTTAGCCATCAAGGTCTACCAGCAACCAAGACAAATCCAGCGATCAACTGGGATACAATCACACACACACGTCGCGTGATTTGGGGGTATCATACCTCCGGTTGGAGCTGAGACCCACGCCCGAGGTGAGGGACGATGGGGTGATGGGCGGCCAGAGAGAGAGAGGGGTGAGGCGGAAGACGTGCCCCCGTATCCGCCCACACCTAGGGCTGGCCGCCGGACTCGTCGCCGCGGAGTGGAGGGAGGCGTGGCTGGGTGCGATGTGATGCGGTGCAGAAAGAGAGAGAGGAATGGGTAAGGGAGGAGAGGAGTGAGGCGTCAGGGGCGACGGGATTTTACTTGCCTTTTCCGCCCTCCTCCTCTATTTTTTGGGGGCGGGTTCACGCAACGTATCTAGGAATATTCTGTAGAGTGAAATGACATTGTTTTCCTTTTTTTCACACAAAAAGATGTGAACATTTTCCATTTTCGTGTGGAGCACAAGAATACTGATCGCGTCCATATTATTCTGAATCTGCGATAACTCCTACAGTATCCCACTTCTAGTTTATTTGTGAATTTCTAGTTTAAATTTTGACCTAAAATTTAAACTAAAAATTCACAAATTAGTAGAAATGGGATATTGGTGGGATCCCACTTGACACCTTACAACATTTACAATCTGAGGGCCGACGCCTTAGCCAAATGCACGTTGGCACTTCACACAATATCCCATAATCACGGAGCACAACCTCAGCAGTCTCAATCATTCCAAGATTCCAGCTGATGGTTACTTTCCATATAATCACGGAGCACAACCTTAGCAGTCTCCTCTGAGTAGATCTTGATGAAGAGAGGCATCGCCGTTGAGTTTGACCATGTCGATTGATCCCATTCTGCATAATAATCCGATCTAGAATGTACTTTTTGATAGGAAATGGTTGATACAGATTTGTCCAAATACAGATATATCTATAAGTACGTAGATCCTTTTCTAAAAAAAGTATTTTATAGGTAGATACAATGCTATGTAAATAAATCAGTGTAAACCATTTCCGATCGGAGGGAGTACAAATTTCCAAGACGCATCATCCTCAAGTCATTTCGGTAGCTCAATCTTCAAAATCTGATATTCACACTTACGACCTATGTTCCAAAATGTAAACTGGTTAGCTAAAAAGGGTTACCTTGTGGAACGGGGAGGACAGTATTGTGGGTGATACTGAAGTAATTATCTACCAAATGAACTTGACAAGCTCACACACCACACCACAGTCAGCATTATACCTCTATTGATTGATGATGTAACTGTTATTGAAAGTTTCTTGATTTGAGATAACTTATCTCTCGTGTGTCACATGATAATCGTTATTGAAAGTTACTAGTAAGGTGTAGTTACTCAAAATCCCAATGTTGTAAAGCTGGCTCAACTACGTGCAAGTGTAGGTTGCTGAGATTTACGAAAACTTCAGACAACTGAGATTACCCAAAGCTGCACTGACGGTTTCTGTGCATTACCGCGCAGTCACAACATTCTTTTCCGATAGGAGGGAGTATTATAGATGGGCTGCAGGCGCCAGGCGGACACGGACTGTCCACTTGCATATACATACTGTACATGGTATTCCTCTCTGTTTATGGTCCGTAAAATATGTCACCACCGCAGAACAGACAACAATTGCAATTTCCGAAAAAGGTAGTAATGTAAACCCCAAAAAAAAAGGTAGTAATGTGCAAAAATGTAATTATGCAATCTCTGCCTCTATGCATCACCACTCAGGTATTTGCTGAAACAAAATCTGATACACAAGCCAAGAACATTTGTGAACAAAGGACAGAGCTAAGATCACACAGGTGTGTGACAAACAGTAGTACAAAGAGAGTTGTCAGACATCACTGTAGCAATGCCTACAAGTTCTCCAGCAGGTCAAACACCATCTCCTCGATTGGTTTTGATCAGCTTGTCGATTATGCTCTTAAGAGCCGGTGCACTGGCACTGCACCTCTGATCAGCGAAGCATGACCTCCCTTCCTCGGCTGCCTTGCACAGCTGCGGATCCATCGGCACCTTACCAAGAAAAGGGACCCCCATCTCATGGCACATCTTCTCCGCGCCACCCTTGCTGCTGTCAAACACCTCGCTGCACGCAACGACTGACAAAAGCTCGGGAGCGTTCTCCTTGATATACTTCATCGCCCACTCCGTGGCATCTGTCTCTGTCTCCCCTGCAGGACCTGGCTTTATGAATTTGAGATCTGAGAATGCCTGCCTCAAGCCACTCATGTTCTCCACAACACCTAAGACGGGCACGCCAACCTTCTTGCAGAAGTTGATTTCCTTCCTCACGTCAATCAGAGACACTTGCTGTGGAGTCGTGACAATTATCGCACCATCGACTTCGGTGGCTTGTAGATACTGGACGATTGAGATGTGTTCATCCGATGTTCCAGGAGGTGCATCCACTACAAGGTAGTCAATCTCCCCCCAATCAACATCCTTAAGAAACTGTTTGATCAATCCATTCTTGCGAGGACCCCTCCATATAACAGCATCATCTGGGTTAGGCAGCATGAAACCAATTGACATGACACCAAGGTTTGACTCAACATAGATTGGCGACCAGCCAAGGTTGCTCTGATGAATATCCTGGCCTTCAAGGCCTAACATTTTTGGGATGCTAGGGCCGCATATATCTATGTCGAGAAGGCCGACCTGGTGGTCCCTTTCAGCTAGGGCAAATGACAGCTGGGCTGAAAACGTGCTCTTTCCAACACCACCTTTTCCTGACAAAACCAATATCTTGTGTTTCACAGTAGCCATCCGCTCAGCAATAGCAACCAAGTCTGGAAAAACAATATGGTTTACAGTTAGGTCATTTAAAATGGAACAAATAAAAGCAACAGTTAGATATTGTCTGAACATGCATTAATCGCTAACGATAACAGTATGAAGTTCAGACATAGTGAGGCACATGCCAAATTGGGTAGATCAAGAATGAAAACTAAGCTATAGCAATCTTAAGCAAGACCGCATATAATGCATTAGTTCCTAGCCTTTGATCCAATGCACATTATCCTGGATAAGGTACGTCCTATATGTCATAAGCATAATCATCTTCTACTTGATAATTACTGGCTTGAGACACTGCAACCTTAGTCTGAAATGTCCACTTTAGACCCATTCGCTTGGGCTTGCACAGACAAATGGAAATGAAGATAGACAGAGGAGGGTGGAACAGAATGAGTATGACTAGCGCCTAGAGGGCTGCAGGACACACTTTTAAAGAAAAAATTGTAATCGACATCTACTGGCCCCATATCGCTACAATATATTAAGAACACAAGATATATGATACACCAGCCAAAACAGTGTGATTTAGAGCGAGGTGGGTATTTACACTGGTTTTGATAGTTGGGTGCTGTAAAGTGGACAGCTTGGAGTTATGAATGATACTTTTTGGGACTACAAGAGCGTTGAAGAGGAGTGGACTATTTCATTTCAGGTATAGAATAGAACATGAAGGCATATATGCAGACCACACCGGACTTCCCTTCAATGTGGAATTTTCCAAACTTTAACATGTTAGACGGGAAAATGGTTCATGTGCAATTCTACACAAATGTTTTGACTCCACCATTCAAGTTGAGCTGACATTCAACTAAAGCATATCACTGTAACATCTCACAGTCGACAATAATTTTTTATAATCAAAGATGATTTTCGTAACTAGTGCAAGTGTGTTAATTACCAAAGCAGCACATATACTTTAAAGTAACACATCAAATCATGCTATACCTTCTACTGTAGAAGACAAAACAGATCACGACGATTCAAAGGCGGCTACAATGTTTCTTCTTTGGAACTTTTTTTCACGATAGTCTACAATAGATTATTTGGTTTTAAGCTGCCACTCGTTCTAGGAAACAAAACTATAAGTCAAACAACTGAATCAAGCAAATCCCTTTTAAGTAAAAAGGAACAAGACTACAACATAAATCACTTCTACTCTAGCCAAACTTCAGCAGGGGCATTTCCATCTCCTTCAGTGCCACAGGTCTCCATTAGTAGCGGCATCCATGGCATCCAAACTTTTTTAAAAGTTTAGGAGATAAGACCATTAGGACATAAGTATACCCTTTAATTAATCCCTAATTCTGATTGCTCTATAACTGAAGAAAAAACGTAACTGCATTGAATTATAATTAACCGTGCACCTGCAGATGCTTTTGTTCTCGGTCCATCTTTCAGTGGGGTACATGACATCTAAACGCCCAATGAAAACCGTCACAAAAAACGAAACTATATCGAAGGTCCTCCGCCACATGTATGCTGCTAGACCAACCAAACTAAAGGGATTATCAGATTGTACTAAAACCTAATCTAAACCAGCAATACTCAACAAAAGACATCAATAAAGTGATGAACTCGAACCATAAATTCAATTCCAGAAACAACTTACCAGTATTTTGCCAATTGCCCACTCAAAACTACAGAAAGGTCAAATACTCCTGGTCCTAAAACCATACACTACCTACGAGTACTTCGATTCTTACGAGACTCTGCATATGTGGTCCGGTATATGCAATCAGTTCTAGAGTTAAGAATGCATGACTATTAAATCTATCCATCTGTGGTCATCTAAAATGAGTAAACAATAACCCTGAATAACCTGAGTATATGAAGCTTAATATACCACACCTGTAACTACTGCAGCAGAAGTAAAAAACTCACCTAAACCGGAGGAACTGCATCAAAATGATGAGGGCAAGGGCACGAGTAATCTATTTACCAGGATCGGGGCCCTTGGGGGCGGTGGCGCAAATCTGCTGGTTAGGGCATCCGGCGCAGGAATCCGCCTTCCCCGCCTCCTCCGACTCCGTTCCAGGGCAATCTGCACAACGAACAGAAAACAAAATCAGGCTTACAAATATCCCATCTTCCATCGCAAGATGACCTAAAAACAGGAGAAATTGGACGGCCAAATCTGCCCCCAAACCCAAAGAGAAGGGAAACAGAAGGTAATAATCGACGCCCACAGGAAGAATCGGCTTCTTACGCGCGTTGGCGTCCTCCGGGACGTCGCCTTTGCTGCCGCCGTTCTCCATCTCTTCCGCTTCCTGTTCGCCGCCTCCTTCCTGTTCGAAGTTCCTCTCGTTGGACTTGGGGAACGAGGCTCAAGGGAGCTTGCGTTAAAACCCTGGCCAGTGAGAGAGGGTATGAAGCGTTCGATTCTAATCGGACGGCTGGGATGTCCCGGTCCTCGTCGGCTGGTCTCCTGCTCTCTCTTTTTTTCAGAAACGACTGGCGTGTGCAGTGTGCTGACGTGCTGTTGTCAAGGACAATTTTGCATCTTGTTTGCTTGTCCAAGTTCGCCTTTACTTGTGGGAACTCAATATCTTACCAAAGAAAAGTCAATATCTTATACCAAATAAATAGAAGAATGACATTTGGCTATAAGAAAAGGACATATGCAACTATGAATCAGCATGATTGTATAACACCATAAATTTTTCATCATGACATGGCTTGGCATGTTCTTCATGCAACAAATGAAATATTAAGTGAGGGAATGACATGTTCGCTTGCCTCTTTATGCACGTCCCATCTATTTCATCGTTGTCACTGGTCTTGTCACCTCTTATGGCTTCGGCCAAAGAGGTTTGACTGTGACAAGCTGGTGTCATCTCTATATATAGTCTACTAATAAATCGTTATCTAGGACAAAAAAATAGTAGGTTGCAAGATGTTTGCGGAGAGAAAGAGATCATATAAATGTTGAATATGTGCTCCCTCTTAGATTACACACATAAATTTGTTGGTATTGTTCATTTTCTCTTTCATTTCTCTACATCCAGTGAGTTATATCGTTGCGGATTGTGAATGATGCATTTTCATGTTTCTCCCCATTTCCTTCAATTATTTGTATCTTTGTGGTTTGTGTAGAGGCTGTATATAATTTCCTGCAACCTAGTCATCAAGTAGGCTTCTTGCGAGTGATACTCTTCCTCTTAAAGATGCATGTGCATTTGGTGGACTACAAAGACGCTTACAACAACTTTCTCTTGTATTATTCCTTTGTGTGTTTTATAGTAGCTGATATTTTCTCATGCACAATGTATACATTAACATTAACATAAGGATCAAGAAGCTGTATTGGATTAGAACCAATTTGAAATTATGAAAAATCAAAAGGATCAAACACATGGAATGGCCACCGAATCAAAAGATCCTTGAGTGGGTGATTTCTTATGTTTCGTATTGCTTAACACATCAACACCTTGTGTGGTTGCACCAAAGTTAGGGCTTTGCTCTCCATGACTATTGTTTAAAAATTGATAACTTGTGGTACATAGACGTCGGTGCTTTCCAAAGATGGTGTAGTAACATCAGCAATGAAAGACATGGTCATACCGGTCCTCATTGTGATTGTCAATGTCGTCGAGAAACCACTCTAGTTTCATCCAAGCTATGTGGTTACATATGCAAATAAGTTACTGCTTTAGAGGTCCACTATCTGGTTCATGCAATGGATGGCTCCATGAGGGGGTTAGTGATGTCGTCCACTCCCGTCCTCTCTCCATTTATGAAGCATTGTCCATTTCAAGGACGTTTTGACC
Organism: Poa annua; assembly: GCA_026929855.1. Taxonomy (NCBI): domain Eukaryota; kingdom Viridiplantae; phylum Streptophyta; class Magnoliopsida; order Poales; family Poaceae; genus Poa; species Poa annua. The sequence continues at coordinate 45,973,314 of CM049436.1, forward strand.
CGTTAAGAGCGTGTTCACACCTTAACACTCACACGAATCATCCCTCATGGTTCTCAAGCTCTGTCGTCATTTTTGGTATCAACCTTCTAAACCACCCAAGAATATCAAAAATGGATGTTGGCAATATGACATATCTTCTCCACTGTTTATGGCAGCTGTCAGCTTCTTGTTAATGGTGGTGGCGGTGGCAGGAGGGGCAAGGGAGTTTGGCGTCAACAACAGAGGATGGCCCCGGATGTGGTGCTAACGAGTGAGTGACAAGTAAGTAGTTTTTTTACCACACATAATTTCTACATGGAATGTTTCAAGTAGTTGGTGTATTTAGCAAGATGCATTACTTTATAGAATTTGCTCATCAATTTAAGATTCCCACCATAAATCAATCCAAACACATGTTCTTTCTCATCAACTAAATCTTAGCTTGCCAGGTGCCCCTAGGGCCGGTAAACCTCGTGGTTGATCCCTCTATTTGACACCTCTTTGCACGATCAAATAAAATCGTAGCAGGGTACCCTATGTATGTCTTTCTTGAAGTTGAAGATAAGCGATCCATCTCCACCCCCTATGAAAATATCTGCGATAGCCATGAGAGGCGATAGGAGATATCCTTGACATCACATATAAGGTATTGTTCTTTGGCACTATGTACGTGTGTCTCTGGATCTAGTGTTCTTTTATGTTCTTCACCGGGTCTCCATGGAGGTGGATGTATGTATATTTGAAGTTTGTTGGAGATTTCATATAAGGTTACGGAAGCTCGCTCAACTAATAATTGGGCGTTTGAAGCCAAACCAATTCACTTATCTCCCTCTTCTCATCTTCATCAAGCCCAATGGCAACGGGCCGGATAGAGGGAGGGGACTTAGTGTCAACTACTACCCCGAAACGTTATGTTGATCATTCGGCATCTATGTCGTTGCGATTAAGAAATTTTATTAGATCATTCAGAATTCCTCCATCGACATCATTGCGCAAAGGTGCCAACTTTGGAGTCCGATGGCATGTCCAGAGTGATGTCTCGCCTATTCTTCCCATGACAATGCATCTACCTCTGACACGCTAATTTGTACATCTATAAAGTTGTTGAAGGGAATATGCCCTAGAGGCACTTAATAAAGATAGTTTATTGGTTATATTCCAATTGTTCATTATATGTTTTATACCATGCTATAACTGTATTAAGCGGAAACATTAATACACGTGTGGTAGATAAACAACCAGGTCCCTAGTTGCCTCTGCTAAGACTAGTTTCATTGCGCGATTGATGATCGAGGTTTCCCGATCATGAGACATGGCGTCTGTCGGCAATGGAGTCATATCGTTAGGTGGAACGATGTGATGGACTTACCCATAATTTGTAGGACGTAGTCATTACGCCTTTGACCGTGAGACCAACTCTTATTGTTATTCCTGGAAGATACTTTGATCGCACCAAACGTCATATCTTAATTAGTATGACAATAACGGTGATACTTTTGGGTATCGGAAAGGAGTAGTTGAGATGAGGGGTCAAGAGCGGGATTTGTCAGTCCGTATAGCCGGATAGATACTCTAGGGCCCACTCGGTGAGATTATGTCAAATGAGTTTGCAAACATGTGACTAGGTCACCAGCTGACATAATATCATAGACGAGTAGAAGATAGTGTTGTCGGTAACGAGATCATGCTAGGTATGGAGATATCTATGAACGATGCTCGGACACACTAAGTATCACTATGACAAAAGGTTTAAGACTAGACGTCCAGGTTTGATAGATGAAAGTCATTCGTTATATCACAGGGGTTAATTCATGGGGTCCAGGCCTACGAGCTAATCATTGATCGGAGAGGAGTCTCGATCATGTCTGTTATTATATCGAACCGCTAGGGTAACACACTTAAGGGGTTTCGACAAGACAACCGGAAAGGAAAGAGATCACCGGGAACGTCCCGGGAATGGTCCGATGGAGATCGGGCAGCGACGAAATAGTTTTCGGAGCTAGAATAAATTATATATAATATGTTTGATATTAATTAGTGTAATTAATATTTAAATATGATTTTATATATTTATTTTCGAATTTTTAAAGGCTGATTTCCCTAAATGGGCCTTCTGGTGGAAAGAAGGCCCATGAGGGGGGGAAAGTCCCCCCAGGGCTTCGGATTGGGGGAGGGCCGGCCTAGGTGGGCCAAATGGGGCCCACCTAGGGCCGGCGGCTGTCCTTGGCCGAACCAGGCATGTGGGATAGTCCCACATTGCCTGGCTGGCAAGGTTGGCTCCCCCCGGGAGCCTTTATATAGAGGGGCACCCCTGGCCTTTTAATTCACCCAATTAATTCTCGATTTCTCCTCGATCTCGTGATTCCCTTTGTCGGAGTTGCGCCGAGGAGGATGAGAGTTCTCTCTCCACCATAGCCCGCTGCCGCGCAGCTGGTGTTCCGGTCCAAGTCTTCCGCTGCTCGTCCTGGACTGGAGCTTCGGAGGCCGTCGTCTCCACCGTATGTGTGTAACACCCTGCGAGGTGCTGCGCTAGCGGTACTCGGAGGCCTACTTCCTCCACCCGACCTCGAGGTCATCTTCATCGTCTTCGTCGCGCCGAGTTCTTCGCGACCTAGAGGTCGGCTTCGTCGTCTTCGTCGTCAACGCTTGTGCGGGAGCGTAATCCCCGCTTTTCGGTCTACAAGGGTATGTATTCCGATATCCGCCGTACTTCTATATCTGCATAGTGTAGATCTTGGCTAGTTTAAGGATATCGTTCGTAGGAAAAATTTTGTTTTCTGCCTGCGATCCCCTACAGTGGTATCAGAGCCGATCTATCGTAGATATAGCTGTACGCTGTTAGAACCCGTGTTCTGCACGGGGGCACCGTTCCTGTTATTTGCTACCCTCTAGCGTGCACTTGTGATTCCAGCGGCATCGAGTTGATGAAGCGGCCCGGACCGACTTTACGCGTACGCTTACGCGAGACTGGTTCCACTACTGACATACGGCTTGTACCGTATCTGTGGCTGGCGGGTGTCTGTCTCTCTCTCTTTAGTTGGTCTTGCATTTTCAATGGAGGGCCCGAAAGGGATGCTTAAACATGCAATTATTGGATCGTTGTTGTGGTCATAAGGTTCGTAGGTATGAAGCGGTTCTATTTACGACAGCCCCAAGCCACGTAAAATATGCAAAAGATAAAGTAGAAGCGTCTAACTTTATTTTGCAGGGGCAATGTGATATGGTCAAGGTAGGTTTATTAAATTGTTTATGAACTGCGGGCGCCAAGAAGACCATGGCGCAATGGACTATATCACATCGCATTACATTTGATGTTTTGTGTGCATCTTATATTGTGTGATTATATATTAGTATATATTAGTTACACGGCGGTAGTTATATATAAGATGATCCCTTCAAAATACCAGTAGTGTTCTTCCTCCAACGAGCACCACCAAGAAAGTTCTACGTTATGAGGCAGGCCGTGACGATCGGGTGTCAGACATATCGTCGTTCGCATACAGTGGGTGTAAGCCATGTTGCACAAGCGTTACGTGGAGGTTATTGTGGCGAGCCTAGCATATGCAGATATGGCCTCGGAACACGGAGGCCGAAAGGTCGAGCATGAGTCACAGAGTTGTTGTGATTGACAATTGTCTACCCTTGAAGTTGTGCTGCCGGCTCTGACGATGAGGGGTTGTGTAATGGATGGGGGTCGTGTAATCGCTTAAACGACCAGGAGGGATGTTCGTTTGAGTGGGAGTTCGGATAGTTATTTTCTAAAATACTAGAACTCAAAATATAATGAACAAAGTCTGTTTTGCAAACCTTTGTAGATATTAACCATTGTAATAGCATCTTTTAAAATTAGGCGCATTCCTACGATTGAGAAACTTAAAAGGTTGGGTCCAAACTTCATAGTTTTATACTTTAGCTTGAGGATACTCCTTGTTTAAACCGTTAGCTCTTTGTGATACAATACCCGCTAGGAGATAAACCCGGAGATTCCGCTAACAAAAGATAATTTGGATTATCAGGTTTTGTGCGGATGATATCATCATAGTCCAGTGTATGCTATGATCTCTGCCATAGAGAACCAACGGTGGGTACGAGTTATTAGATCGCGAACATATGAGATGGTCGCTAAACTCGGGGTACCCCTAAAGTTGGGTTGATGAAGTTTATCAGTACGTTGACTGATTGTCTTCTCAACCAAGAGGGAAGAGAATACACACATTGAAGGAGCACGTGGCAGTCATACTTGATGACATATGGTCATACTTGATGAACATTGAGATGCCTCGCTCAGCTCGATCACTGGATGACAGACGTCGTTGCCAAGTGCAAATGCTATGTCATAGACTATGTCATGCAAGGGGAATCGTTCACCTTCATGGTTCTTGATTACGTTGGAAGTATCAAGAAGATGAAACAGATCGCCGGAAGTCATCAATGATGATGGTGTATATATGATATACATGTTATGAATGTTTTAGCTAAGCAAGTACTCGCAGTAGTGACTAAGTTTTGATACCAGTCATGTTTTATGAAAACCAAGTTTACTGCTTGAGTGGCTTGAAAGGATGAGGCGACATTGCGTGTTGATAATGGTAGACAAATTGTTGTGATGGCCATAGACACTCTCCCTCTAGATCTACCATTTGAATAAATTCTTTATGATCGCCTGTTAGTATGATCGTTATAAGTGTGTCTCCTCTAGCGAGACAATTGTTCATATATATTAGTGACAAATTCGTTGTCCTATATTTATGAAGTAATGATCATATGCCGATTTGAATTTAGATGGTAGAAGCTCCCACATTCATAATATTAATGCCAAATGATACAAACTTAATAAAGACACCACATATGTGTGGCACTACCGTTTAATTCATGTCAATGTTATAGTCAATGAATTAGCTCCATACCGGATGGATCTACAAGTCCTTAGATTTGATCTTTTGACACTTGCAAAATAACTAAGACACCGTTTTCGGAAAACGGGCATATAACTTATTGATAGTCATGCATATAGATGTATGTGGTTCAATGAAGTAATTGACGGGTAGTGGAGACCTTTATTTCGTGAACTTCGCTGAACGTTTTGAGTATAACTTGTTGAGAATCATGCATATGGGTGTATGTGAATCAATGAAGTACTTTAACGTGAAGTGGAAGTCTTTATTTCATAGACTTCATGAATATTCCAAGTAGATATATGAATATCCACTCAGGGAATGTTGGTCTGGAAATTTTGATTCGATCAAACAAGTTCAGAATGAAGTAGGAAATAAAGTTAACAAGAAAATCAAATTCCCGCGATACAGATCGAGGAAATAAAGATTTGAGTTATAATGTTGGCACGTCATTGGAAGACTTGTGAGAAGAGTTCCACAAATTATGTCGCATGGAACACCATAGTGTTATGGTATGTTAGGACGTCGTAATCGCACCCTATCGGATAGTGTGTGGTAAATAAATCTCTTACCGAATTATTGTGATCATTAGAGTCGTATGGTAGAAACGTAACACTCACGTTAGATAATAGGGAAACCATTTAAATCCATGGAGACAATACCATATTAGTGATGGCATGGCTTTTAGCCTAGATTGTCGTTTCAGCAATTTAGTGTTTTGATGTGATCAAACCTAAAATGGATTAATCTTTGTAGTGTACCGTACCTAAAGAGTTAGTTGGGTACATGTCTCACGACATAGGCAAAATCGTTGCCGGGATATACCTTGTGAAAGAAATAGTTTCTTGTCCAAGGGTATAAGTGAGAAAGAAAGTAGAGCAAGACGAAGTTGATGAAACTTTCTCTCCAGACATCAGAGTGGCGCAACCGAAAGTGTTTTCGGTGTCATGCTCCATAGCTTGAAAGAAGCTGATGATACAAGATCATGATGTTCTGAGCTCATACTAAGAACGTAGGCGTACGAGGTTGTGTTTCACACTGTGTGTTACGACAATCTTGTTATGAAGGTCATGTTAATGGAATATGACAGACCTACGAACTACGAAGAAGAGATGGTAGACCTAAGTCCGAGAAATGGCTATGAGTCATATATGATCCGAAATAAAATCCATGTACGATTACCAGGTATTGACTTGGAAGATCTTCTTGATGGCATCTAGGATGTTAACAGAATATGGAATTTTATGAGAGAGTAGACACTGATAAGGATCGATTTGTCGTGAAACAGTTCCGACAGATTCAAAAGTTGACCACAACGAGATTTTGTCTCAAGTGGCGAAGCCTAAATCTATTCTGGGTCGTTTAGCAATTACTATAATTTCGAATGAGAAATTGATAGAAGGATAAGGAAACCATGTTTCTTAATAGTGTCATTAAGAAAGAGTTGTAATCAGTACAATAATGGTTTGGTGATCCTGAGGATGCTAAACATGTATGCAAACTTCAGTTGTCCATTCATGGGCTGAAGCAAGCATATCGGAGCTGGAATCTTCACTTTGATAATGTGATCAAAGGATTTTGTAGTTGTCCAAAATAGTTGAAGAGACTTGCATTTGCAAAGAAGTGAGTGGGAGCAAAATAGCTTTTCTTGATCTTATATGCGGAAGGCATATTTGAGTGGGAGCTAGGTGTCATTTGTGATTTTGTATGTAACGACATATTGAATGACACAGATCCTCTAGTAGAGTGTAAAGGATTATTTAAGTGATTAAAATTTCTATGAAATGAAGTTAGGAGTATTAGGCATCCGATTTATAATTGTATAGATCGTAAGGGGCTTAATAACATTAGGTCGGAATATTTCCTAAGTTAAGATTCTGAAGTGTTTCATAATAGAACAAGCGAAAAAGATTGTTCTTGCTTGTATGACTAGGTGAAATATTAAGTTTATCTTGGCATTTTCAGTGATAGCAAATGATGTTCGACATTCTCTATGTATCAGACATAGATGCTATCAGATTGAAAGCTCGACTTAGTGTGACCCAAGTTCTTGGTTGAAGAACGGGTTCTAGAGTGTGGATCAATGAACAAACGTTAAGTATATTTTTCAGTGTCTGTGAGAACTGAAGATGTGTTTTCTAGTAAAGGGTAAGAGTGGAAAGACAACTTGCCGTAAAACGGTTACGATGATGCAAGTTATTACACTGGCCCATACAACTAGAAATCTCATATAGGAGATGTCCTTTATTTTTAAGAAAGACATGGTTAGCTTGCGAAGTCGCATATGAATGCACTGTCGCATAATCTACATAGGTATAGAAATATATGGCAACTTCAGAAGTAGCAAGTGTGATTGGACTGAGCAGTTTTCCGAGCGTATGTGGTCCCCTTAATAGATCTCTTAGACTTTTAAGGCCCATGCTACGCGAATGTTCGAGTCTCACTCCATCCACTAGGATATATTTCACCGTCATCGTAAGATACGGGATGATGTCAAACTAGGTGACATAGAAGTGTTGCAAAGCACATATAGGTCTCAATGTGTGAGATCTGTTGACTGTATTCCTCTTCCACGAGACAAGCATGCACCAAGATGCTATGGGTGTTGAGCTTTTACCAAGTTGTAAACTAGATTAAGTGTTACTCTAGTGCAAGTGGGAGACTGAAGGGAATATGCCCTAGAGGCACTTAATAAAGATAGTTTATTGGTTATATTCCAATTGTTCATTATATGTTTTATACCATGCTATAACTGTATTAAGCGGAAACATTAATACACGTGTGGTAGATAAACAACCAGGTCCCTAGTTGCCTCTGCTAAGACTAGTTTCATTGCGCGATTGATGATCGAGGTTTCCCGATCATGAGACATGGCGTCTGTCGGCAATGGAGTCATATCGTTAGGTGGAACGATGTGATGGACTTACCCATAATTTGTAGGACGTAGTCATTACGCCTTTGACCGTGAGACCAACTCTTATTGTTATTCCTGGAAGATACTTTGATCGCACCAAACGTCATATCTTAATTAGTATGACAATAACGGTGATACTTTTGGGTATCGGAAAGGAGTAGTTGAGATGAGGGGTCAAGAGCGGGATTTGTCAGTCCGTATAGCCGGATAGATACTCTAGGGCCCACTCGGTGAGATTATGTCAAATGAGTTTGCAAACATGTGACTAGGTCACCAGCTGACATAATATCATAGACGAGTAGAAGATAGTGTTGTCGGTAACGAGATCATGCTAGGTATGGAGATATCTATGAACGATGCTCGGACACACTAAGTATCACTATGACAAAAGGTTTAAGACTAGACGTCCAGGTTTGATAGATGAAAGTCATTCGTTATATCACAGGGGTTAATTCATGGGGTCCAGGCCTACGAGCTAATCATTGATCGGAGAGGAGTCTCGATCATGTCTGTTATTATATCGAACCGCTAGGGTAACACACTTAAGGGGTTTCGACAAGACAACCGGAAAGGAAAGAGATCACCGGGAACGTCCCGGGAATGGTCCGATGGAGATCGGGCAGCGACGAAATAGTTTTCGGAGCTAGAATAAATTATATATAATATGTTTGATATTAATTAGTGTAATTAATATTTAAATATGATTTTATATATTTATTTTCGAATTTTTAAAGGCTGATTTCCCTAAATGGGCCTTCTGGTGGAAAGAAGGCCCATGAGGGGGGGAAAGTCCCCCCAGGGCTTCGGATTGGGGGAGGGCCGGCCTAGGTGGGCCAAATGGGGCCCACCTAGGGCCGGCGGCTGTCCTTGGCCGAACCAGGCATGTGGGATAGTCCTACATTGCCTGGCTGGCAAGGTTGGCTCCCCCCGGGAGCCTTTATATAGAGGGGCACCCCTGGCCTTTTAATTCACCCAATTAATTCTCGATTTCTCCTCGATCTCGTGATTCCCTTTGTCGGAGTTGCGCCGAGGAGGATGAGAGTTCTCTCTCCACCATAGCCCGCTGCCGCGCTGCTGGTGTTCCGGTCCAAGTCTTCCGCTGCTCGTTCTGGACTGGAGCTTCGGAGGCCGTCGTCTCCACCGTATGTGTGTAACACCCTGCGAGGTGCTGCGCTAGCGGTACTCGGAGGCCTACTTCCTCCACCCGACCTCGAGGTCATCTTCATCGTCTTCGTCGCGCCGAGTTCTTCGCGACCTAGAGGTCGGCTTCGTCGTCTTCGTCGTCAACGCTTGTGCGGGAGCGTAATCCCCGCTTTTCGGTCTACAAGGGTATGTATTCCGATATCCGCCGTACTTCTATATCTGCATAGTGTAGATCTTGGCTAGTTTAAGGATATCGTTCGTAGGAAAATTTTTGTTTTCTGCCTGCGATCCCCTACAGTTGTATCCGTAAAGTTGTAGATCAACGATGAGGTAACTTTAAGCTGAGGCTAAGAGGTGATTTGTGCACCTCCTTCTGGGTGACCGCTACAGTGGTGCTAGTGACGAGCGGCTTGCATTGGTATCTGTCTTAGAGGTTTGCTAATTGCCACGGTTTAAATAGTAAATTTATTTCTACCCGATTACTTATTATAAGTGAAAAAAACATATTTCCGGGAAAATATTTTTCCTGCTTTCCCGACCCACATTTGCGACGAAATGGAAAGTTGGGAACGGGTGCTGATTGTGTAGTGTCGTCCAGTCACCGGGTCGTTTGATCATCTTGCGGAAGAAGTAAGGCATGCATCCATCCGACCGTTCGTGTTCACCTTCTTGCACGAGAAGTAAGGGCTCATTTGATTCATAGGAATTTCATAGGATTCTTAAAGGAATTTATCCTATAGGAAATTTGCCTACGTTGGTCATTTGATTCATAGGATTGATTCTTATAGGAATTTTTCCCATAGGAATAATTGAACTACATCCCATAGGAATTATAACATTCACTTGAACCTCTTTTTACAATTCCTTTGCTCCATCAAACACAACTACTCTTCCTAAAGGATTCAACTAGATATGACATTCCAATCCTATGGATTTCCTATTAATCAAACGAGCCCTAATCCACTAATCCAGATGGGTGCGGCCATCCCCCACCGCACATTTCGTTCTCGTGATTATCGGAGGGAGCCAAAAATCCAGCAGCGGTCCAGATGGGTTTCCAACGTTCGCCCCGTCGCACACACCCACAGGAACCTTCTCGAAACCATCGCCGCTCCTCCCTCTGGCCCCACCTGTCATCGACCGCGCCCACCCATTCCCGGTATCAAAAAACCGAGGGCGACCCGCGACCCGCGCCGCCTGGCGGGGCCCCACCACCGAGATTATATAAACCCTCCCCCTGGTCTCGCTGATCGCATCGCCATCTCTCCCAAATCCTCGATCTGTTCTCGAACCCTCCGCCGCGCAAGCTCCAGTTTTCCCCATGGGTAACCCCGCCATTCCTCCTTCCCACCTAGACGCTGTATTACTGTGTTTCCGGTGGTTATTTTGCTGATTATTGTTTGTTTTTTTTGTTGTTGGATTTCTTTGCTCTGTGCAGCTCCCATCAAGATCGGCATCAACGGTGAGTCCGGCCCTCCGATCTGATCTGGTTTGCTCCGCCGCTGCTGGCTGTTCTTCTGCGTTGATTTCTCATGTCTTTTTTTGCTTGGTGCTGCAGGTTTCGGCCGTATCGGCAGGCTGGTGGCCAGGGTTGCGCTCCAGTGCCCCGATGTCGAGCTCGTCGCCGTCAACGACCCCTTCATCACCACCGACTACATGGTACCGTTTTCGATTCTCCTGATCTGTTGTTACCTGCGTGATTGTTATGGGTGGTTTAGCTACGAGATCTCTAAGATTAATATGACACCGGTCCTTGTGGATTTGGGTATGGGTTGAGATGGTGGTTGTAGATCTGTTTCTACTTAGTTTAGATTTGCTATCTGTGAGAGTTTTCTCGTTATAGCCTTATTCGTTGCGCCACCCTTTCTTCTTAAGCACAGTTAGCTTGCGGTTTCTAGGAGTTGTGTATGGTTCACCTGTGTATGTTCTAGGAATGATACCTTCAGATCTGTTCTGAAATTGCTCAGATTTCTTCTCTCTGAATAGTGGTAACTTTAGACTAGTGGTAACTATACATTTGTGAATGTTGCCGGGAGGATTGCAAGTGCCTTCTGTTGACACCAATATCCGTTTATATCTTGTTTCTTGTGTAGAATAATAGTTTGGTAATTACCGATTTGACTGGCCCATTATTCAACCCTGTAGTTTGTTGTTTCATCTTGTATTTAAATTGGATGCATATTCTTGTAGACAAGTGTCCAAATTTGTTTTGTTTACATGTTGTCTTCTGAGAGTGTACTTCAAAAGAATATACGAATAATTAGTGACCTTCCGTTGGTTCAGTTTACATGTGTAGTCTTAGTGGCAGTTCCCATAACACTACTTGTCATTTGTTTATAATTTGGTGCTGAATTACGTTCCTGTAACTTGCAGACCTACATGTTCAAGTACGACACTGTTCACGGACAGTGGAAGCACCATGATGTTAAGGTCAAGGACGCTAAGACCCTTCTCTTCGGTGAGAAGGAGGTAGCTGTCTTCGGCTGCAGGTTTGTTACCAGTCAAAATGTGTCAATTCAATTGATTTCCATGTGAATGCTTTATATGCTCATTATACAATTTTATGATGTAGGAACCCTGAGGAGATCCCATGGGGTGAGGCTGGTGCTGACTATGTTGTTGAGTCCACTGGTGTTTTCACTGACAAGGACAAGGCCGCAGCTCACATTAAGGTACATGTTTGTTTCAGATAGTGTCCATTTGTACTCTGAATACTTGAACCATTCATATGTATGTCTTTACTAACAGTTATCTGTGTTACCATTTACAGGGTGGTGCCAAGAAGGTCATCATCTCTGCTCCCAGCAAGGACGCCCCCATGTTTGTCTGTGGTGTGAATGAGAAGGAATACACCTCAGACATCACCATTGTCTCCAACGCTAGCTGCACTACTAACTGCCTTGCTCCCCTCGCTAAGGTGCTTTTCATTATAGTTTGTGCTACTCATATAGACCACCCATATTATGGAATCACGTACTGATAATTAGTTTCTTTCAGGTTATCAATGACAGGTTTGGCATTGTTGAGGGTTTGATGACCACTGTTCATGCTATGACCGGTAAGCATTTGTGGGTTTTCTGGTTGAGCAAATGCTTGTTTGTTTATAGTCTGAATGAGTCTGATATTTGATTTCTACAGCTACCCAGAAGACTGTTGATGGTCCCTCAAGCAAGGACTGGAGAGGTGGAAGGGCTGCTAGCTTCAACATCATTCCTAGCAGCACTGGAGCTGCAAAGGTTATTATAATTCAGCTTACCTTTTCTTTCATTGAATTGTAAGTTTCTGCATTGTAGTTCTCTCTGTTTAACTTGTTGATCTTTCACAGGCTGTTGGCAAGGTGCTTCCAGTGCTTAACGGAAAGTTGACAGGAATGGCCTTCCGTGTCCCAACTGTCGATGTTTCTGTTGTTGATCTGACTGTTAGACTTGAGAAGGCAGCAACCTATGAGCAGATCAAGGCTGCGATCAAGTGAGTAATGCTATCAACTAGGCGCTGAATCTTATTTCAGTGGCAGTGTATATGGTTACACTTGTTACGTGATGGTTTGCTTTGGATGGATGTACTGATCTGCCAACAACTTTGCAGGGAGGAGTCTGAGGGTAACCTCAAGGGCATTTTGGGTTACGTTGATGAGGACCTTGTTTCCACCGACTTCCAGGGTGACAGCAGGTATTTATCAATGCTTTCACAGTGGAAGTTTGTTGAATATCTGTAGTTAGCACAAGTCATCCAACTTTACTGACATTTCCCTTTCCCAATTACAGGTCCAGCATCTTCGATGCCAAGGCTGGGATTGCTCTGAACGACAACTTCGTCAAGCTTGTGTCCTGGTACGACAACGAGTGGGGATACAGGTCAGTAACACTTTCTCCAAATTCTCTCTGTGTTGCAGTGTGATTGTTTTAGCGCTTCTATTGAGTTGGCCACTTGCTGAAATTCTTGCTTTCTCCCTCTGCAGCACCCGTGTGGTCGACCTGATCCGTCACATCCACGCCACCAAGTAAATGAGCTGAGGCCTGAAGATACCGGGGAGTTGTGGTTTGCCCCAGAGTAAAGAAGAGTGTACAAATCCTCTTCCTGAGAATAAATTTTTGTACGGAATCATGTCGGTTAAAAACATTTCGTTGGATACCCTTATGGTTGGTTGGGTCAAGTTATGGCTCGCATTTTGGCAGTATTATGTGCTTGCTTAAGCTGATGTGTCCTTTCACTGATGTTTCGTCTTGGGTTTATCATTGCTCTCTAGAAATTGTCTGCTGTTACTGAATTTCTTGAATGCCTTGTTTTCTCCTTTGACGAGCTATTTTTCTGTAGGAATCCAACATGTTAATATTACTAGTGTATCAGAGTGAGAGCTCTTACCAACTTCAAGTGGGTGCAAAGCAAGCTGAAATTTCTAAAATTTCACATCGGTAGATGTATGTCTGAAAAAAAACTAAAATTATTTTCAATAGATTTCACTTTTTTGTTTTGTTTTTCGTGTTGTGGACAAAATGACTTGAGGAAGAATCAGATTCGAAGTTGCATGTTTCATGACTCTGGGCAACCATAGAAGAAAGAAGGATTTTCTTCAATCCTGATAAGTCGGACTAATCCAACTCTTTTCGGTTGTGCCCTTTTTGGAGAGCACTATACTGATGTTGAAGCAGATGAAGGAAATAGTTGATGTTAAATACGAAGTTTCAACTCACTAAGCGATCATGTTAATGGATTGGTTAACCCTGTGTAGTAAAAGAACACTGCATTCAAAACAATGTGCAAACAAAACATGGTGAACAAGCCGTTTTGAAGTAATTACTCTGTATGGTACTCCCTCCGTTTACTCCCTCCGTTCAATGTCTTAAGTTTATCCAAACTTGTATGTATTTAAGCATGATTTAGTGTGTACTACATATTTTTTGTTGGATAAATTTGTGATATCTTTTTATAGACGAACAGAGTACATTTTATCGGTTGCACTCCATCATTCGACTAGATTCTTCTAGTTGTTCAAATTAATCTCATATAAATCTCATATTGTCAATTTTTATTTTGACGTTTGCTTGGGCTCTAAGAAGTAGCACTACACATCGAAAGCAAACCGCTATGCAGGGTTAAGAAAAATGCACTACACATCGAAAGCAAACCCAACCAGCGGTTGCGCAGAGGGCTCAAAACAACCGGTGATAATTAGGTGTATACCATTTCAAAATACCACTAAAAAAACCAAGCTTTCATAAATAGCACTCTGGTTTAGCTTTCTTATGCCAAAGTAGAACTGCTATCATTCTGTTAGTCAACATTTGATATTCTTGTAATCTATCTGTGTTACCAAAATTGTCGCGTTCTAAACAGAAAGAGCCGACTAACACATCTTCTTCCATTTCCAGTTCCTACTCCCGGCCTAACCCATGGCGGCACCCTATACAACAGCGAGCCCACACCGTTGGTGCTCGTCCCTCCTCGACGCTCCTCCCTACTCCCGCAGCTGCCGCGTCCGCCCTATATCGATGCGTCCTCCCCCGCCCCCACCCGAGATTCTTGCTGACACCCCTCCCCTGAACCGGCCGACCCCCCTGCTCGCCCCGACGCATTTGGACTCCCTATTTGCCCCCGCAGTGTATGACCTCTCAGCCCCTCCCCGCAACCACATCAGTGCCTCGCAATTCGCCTCCGACAATAGCATTCAACCCCGCAAGGGGCGGATGACCTCCACAACATGGGTTGCGCTCTGATTGGTCCTCGGTCGTCCTCCAACAAGGTGTACAATGCAACGGCGATTGTGCATTGACATCCCAGTCATCAATAGGGAAAAGTGTCTCCTTTCTTATTCCCGTATTTTTTATGGTCTTTGTAGTATGTTCGTGGCAACGGTAAAATTCTAGAAGTCTGTTGTGTTTGTGTGTTTAAGTGTGTTCTGATCGCACTTTCAAAGTAGATATATGTTCAATCATACTTGACGATCATAGATGGCCGAAGGGTGTACTGAAGAGGCAAACATCAGATTTTATGGTGTGTCAGGATTTGCCTGTGGCACATATAAAGGGATTTGTGGAGCGGTTCAAGTGGTCTACTGATGAGAGAATGACCATTATCTATGGATTTGGAGATGACCTCGTTCCTTTAATTTCCGAGGCAGAGATGGCACACTTATTTTATAGATATAATGACACGAGGATTGTAAGGTTTGGTGTGACTATTAAGAGCAAACGTAATGACACTACTCATTTGAAGGGTGACGAGGAGAATGATGAGCCGATTTGACGAGGTTATACCAAACGGGTACCTCATCGTGTGGGTACCTGGTGCACGTAATGACTACAACCCAATTGTCAACAGACCAAAGAAGCCCATCAAGAGAAGCCCAAGACGAAGATTACTTTCCAAGTTTTACATAGTCGGTTATAGTTTTCATATCTGTAATCCTAATCGGCTACGTACCCGAGACCTAGACCCCCCATATAAGGGCTAGGAGGGTAGCCGATCAGGGAGACGCTATTCCAGAACCACCAAACCCTAGCGAGATCGACATCTCGCTGGACATTGTAATCGCCGCTTGTCAGCCGACGAATCTACTAACACTATGCGTTCTCTACCACATAACTCTAACCCTAGGTTATTAGTCGAGGGTATTGACGGGGACTCCCCCCGTCACGATTCATGCTCCATCTTTGGCTTGGCCGAACCAATCATATGCAAGGATCGAGTATGAGGATGGGAGAGATTTGTCTGTGAAGAGGTAAGGAAAGAGCTCTTTTTTTGTGTAGAAGTTATTTTCAGTTTGTGTCTAGTGGTACTTTGGCATCAAAAGGTAGATTGCAATGGTATTTTGGAAGCTTGTTTTTCAACGTTATTCTGAAAATTTAGGTTTTCACTAGTGTTATAGTGATTTTTCTCTTAAAACAGTGGCACTACACAATGGAAGCTGTGATTTGACAGAGAAATCCCGCACGAGACATAGGGTAGACATAGGGTTTGAAGCCGACAGTGAGCCGCCGCCTCCTACTCTCTCAATTCCAAATTAGTTGACATAAGTTTGTCCAAATAAGATGTAGCTACACACTATTACTTGATATACATACGTATTTAGATAAATTCGTGTAACCTAATTTGGAATTAAAACTTAGGGAGTGCCTCTTAAATCGTACTCCTTTCATATCAAAATATAAAATGTTTTAACATAAAATATGTTAGAGAAACTCCAACAGACGCTAGAAATCGCCGCACGCTAAAAATAACCGCCGATTTAGCGCGCGCGGCCACTTTTGGACCTCCAATAGACGCGGCAAAAAAAATTGTGCGCGCGGCAATTTGCCTGGCTTGGCGCAGCAAATTTGGTGCAGCCGGTGAAATATCACCCGCACTGCCAATGCCCCCATTTCCCAACCCCCGTTCCGCCGATGCCGCCGCTTCGACTCGCCCCCGCCAGCGCTTCTCCGCGCGCAGTAGCTGCGGATCCTGCTCCGTCGCGCTTCCTCGCCCCTTCCCCGAGCTCACCGCAACGCGATTCGAAGCGAGCTGCCACCGCCGCGTCCCGGCAGGTCCGAGCTGCCGCCGCCGCGCCCAGGCCAAGTCGGAGGCGGCGCTCTGCCGCGGCGCCGTGCTTCCTCGACCACCGCCATATTGTCCTCAGACCGGGATCTCATCGAGGAGTGGTGGAAATGGTTTGGCACACAACGTTGAGCCCTCGTTTAGTTGATGTTTGCTGTATTGTTGGAAAACCATGTGTTGTAGTGTTGATGATAAACTTGTTGTATTTGTTCATGAACAATTCTATATTTGTTGTATACTTTTATGGACCATTTTGTTGTGTTATAATAATTACTAGACTATTTGTTGTTGAATTTATTTAGATTTGTTTGATCTTCTTCATCCTATAGATCTTGTTGAGACATGTTTGCGCCGGCGCCGCGTGCTGCATTTTACCGCGCCTGCAGGGGTGCCATTTTTGCGCTATTTTTACTGTGTGACTTTTCGCGCTTCCATTGAAAGAGAATCACGCGCGGCGCTATAAACACCTATCACGCGTTGCGTACACATTTCTGCGCGGCGAAATATGCGGCGGCTGTTGGAGTTGCTCTTAGGGAATCTCCAGTCGTTCGGCCCCCAGGGCGCAAAACTGCGCTTTTTTTGGCCGTCGCGGCGCCAACGGCGCAAATCAGGAACCTGCCCCCCCCCCCCTCCCCCCCCCCCAGCCGGCGATTCGGCCATATTTCGGCATAAACAAAGGCCGATCCTTTTTGGCATACAAATTCACACATAGAAATAGTTTAACATACAAATTCACACACAAATAAATAGTTCAACAATGCAAACAAATAAAACAAATCGTACTAGGCATTGACATCGCCATTATCGGCATTGTCATTGCCCTTGCGCGCCCACAAGGGCTGCACCAGATCATTCTGTAGAGCTTGATGTGTTGCAGCGTCTCGAATCTCCTGGCGCGTGGCAAGGAAGGCTACCCATGATGCCGACACCTGGTGATCAACATCTGCAAGAGGACCCTGACTGTAGTATGGTGCCCTTGCCTCACTGTCGGGCACCGAGTCATCCTGCTCACTCTCAATGATCATGTTATGCAAGATCACACAACACTGCATCACCTCCCACATGTTGGACTTCGACCAAGTCATAGATTGCCGCGCGCCAAATGCCCGCTCAACATCCTTCGTGCAAGCCTCCTGGCACTTAGAAAACCAAGCTTTCGCGCTTCCTGGCACAGGGTTGGAGATGCTCTTCACAAATGTTGCCTACTTCGGGTAGATGACATCTGCAAGGTAGTAGCCCTTTGTGTACTGGTGCCCATTGACCTCATAGTTCACAGGGGGAGCATGACCTTCGACAAGCTCGGCAAAGACATCCGAGCACTGCAAGACATTGATGTCGTTGTGAGTTCCTGGCATACCAAAAAATGAATGCCAAATCCATAGATCATATGAAGCCACGGCCTCGAGAATCACCGAGCACTCTCCTTCCTTTCCCTTGTACATCCTCTGCCAATCAAATGGACAGTTCTTCCATGTCCAACGCATGTAGTCGATACTACCAAACATCCCAGGAAAGCCTCTTTCTTCATTCTCTGCGAGGAGGCGAGCAGTGTCTTGCGCATTGGATGATCGCAAGTACGTTGGGCCAAAGACTGCAACCACTGCCCGGCAGAACTTGTTCAAGCACTCAATGGCCGTGGACTCGCTCATGCGCAGATAGTCATCTTGTGCATCTGCGGGAGCACCGTATGCAAGCAACCTCATGGACATCATGCACTTCTGAATAGAGGTAAAACCTACCGTGCCGGTGCAGTCCTTCTTCAATTTGAAGTAGGTGTCAAACTCCCGGATGGCTTGCATGATCTTGATGAAGAGCTTGCGGTTCATCCTGAAACGGCGCCGGAACACCTTCTCGTCCTGGGTGGGATCATCGGCAAAGTAGTCGGAGTAGAGGATGCAGTACCCCTCGTACCGCTGCCTCGGTTTGCTCTTGCGGTGACCGCGCGTCGATCCAACACACCGCGGCCCCGTGTCGTGGGCGAGCAAGCCGGCGAGGGAGGTCAAGATCAGCAGGTGTTCTTCGTCGTCGATGGCGGCCTGATCTTCCTCGTCGAAGATCTCGGCGAGCATCTCCTCGGTGTCGGAGTCCATGGCTAGGTCGGGCGGAACGCCGAACACCTTGCGGGCGGGGTGGACACGTTTCGCCCCGAGAATCTCCCCGGAGGCTAGATCGCGACGGAGGGGGGTGGGCGGCGCCTGCGGCGTGGCGGGGCTAGACGGCGGGTTTCCTAGCTACTTGTGTGCGGCGGCGCAAGGAGGGGTGGTGGCGGCGACGGTGAGACGGGCAGAGGAAAAGGTGAGCCGGGTGGGGAAAATGCGTTGTCTCGCCGACAGCGCTGTCCCACCCAGTGGGCTCGGTTTCGCCTGGGGGTGCCGACGCTAATTTCCGCCAAAACGATGCCTTTTGAATTCTGGAGAGCCGGCTGATAGAAAAACGACACTATTCGCTCAAAATGGGGCTATTTAGCATCCTTAGCACGGTGGTGGAGACGGCCGGAGACGCCCTTACACGTTGAACCGCAGGTCCGCAGCTGCCTTCTTATCGTAACCAAGCCAAACCGCAAGCCCATTTCTGGCAGCCCACGGCCCAGGTCCGCTGAGCCCAGTGTATCATAACGCACGCACGTGCATGACACACCGGCGCCGCCTCCTCCCTCAATCCCGGCGCCGATTAGTCGACCCGAGCCTCTGCCCCCACTCGAGCACGCATCCCGCCGGGCGAACAGGAGCTTAGCCGTCTGTTGGCACCGACGCCAAGGCGCTACCTCGACCTCTGACCACCCCAACAACGCAACAACTGCGCCGAGCCTAGATTCTCACGACCCCGACCTGAGCTGTTCCTGCCGCCGGACAACGCCATTGTTTCCCCGACGTCCAGCCCGCCCGGAGAATCCCTACAGAAGCTCACGCCGGCGAGCTCGACCGTCAAGGTGAGAGGAACTACTCCCTCTTTTTTTTTTGTTGCATTTCCTCTGTTATTTTGGGCAAATTCGTCGACTCGGGATAGGAAATGTAGTTTGTGTGCTCCCGGCCTGTGGAATGCTACTGCTAGTTTACAGTGTATAATTTATACATGTGATTTTGTGTGCGTGCAGATGTGTGTCTGTGTACATGTTGCTTGATACTGGGCTTTGGGAACTCACTGAAGAAATTTTACGAAGGATGATACTACAAGGAAGTATCTGCAACTAGTTAATAGTTTCATCTTGCTGCTGTTTGCTATTATTGTTGCATACTCAACACTTATCGTGGCTATTTTATGGTCCCGTCACCCGATGCCTCATCTGAGACTCTGGCGCTGCCATGGTGCCGCGAGAGCCCTGCAATCACTCCCTCCTTGTAGATTGTTGCTATCATCGTTTACGCATGCAAACCGAGATCTTAACAGTATTGACCTCAGCGTCGAGGAAGAAGCATCAGCATCACAGATCAAGAGTTCCCTCTTGAAGGCACGCAATGGAAGTGTGCAGGATTTGGTTCAGTCCCTTGGGGTTGACTGTTCGGCAGTTCAGCTTACAAGCAACATCATGGACAGCTTGCTGTTTAAGTTAGGAGATGACTGGAAATCTGCGTTGGGTCTCTTTCAGTGGGCGCAGTCGAGGGGAAATTACAAGCACACTGCATATTCTTGTGGTCGGATGATTGACTTGCTTGGGAAAATGAGGCAGATTGACCAGATGTGGGATCTATTGCCTGACATGCACTGCAGAGGGCTTTTGACTGTTGAGACAGTCGCGAAGAGCATCAGGAGGTTGGCAGGTGCAAGGAGATGGAAGGATGCTATTATGCTATTCGATAAGCTGGATGACATGGGGCTGGAGAGGAATACAGAGACGATGAATGTTCTGCTTGATGCACTTTGCAAAGAAAAGAAGGTTGAAGTGGCACGCCAGGTCTTTCATGTGCTCAGTCCGCCCATCCAGCCTGATGCATATACCTTCAACATTTTTGTCCATGGGTGGTGCAGTGCGCGTAAGATCGATGAGGCTGTGTGGACAATTGAGGAGATGAAATCCCGGGGATTTCCGCCTTCAGTTATCACATACACTGCTCTTCTTGAAGCTTACTGTAAGCAACAAAAAATTAGGATGGTCTATGAAGTTCTTGATTCAATGTGTTCCGAGGGATGTCATCCAAATGTCATCACATACACTATGATCATGACCTCATTTGCAAAGTGTCATATGTTTGAAGAAGCTCTGAGTGTATCTCACAGAATGAAGTCATCTGGCTGTAAGCCCGATACACTATTCTACAATTCCTTGATTAACTTGCTTGGTCATGCTGGTAATTTGTCTGAAGCTTCCCAAGTATTTAAAATGGAGATGCCAATGAATGGTGTGTCCCGCACTTTGGCTACCTATAACACCATGATATCAATCTTCTGCCAGAAAGACCGAGATGAAGATGCTCTGAACTTGCTGATAGAAATGGAGGCACATTCTTGTAAGCCTGATCTACAGACATATCGACCACTTCTCAGACTGTTTTTAAACAGAAGGGGCCAACATGACACCATTCGGAACTTGTTGGATGAACTTGTCAATAAACATAGTCTAGGTTTAGATGTCGATACATACACCCTTCTGATCCATGGTCTTTGTAGGGTTGGTGAGACTGACTGGGCATATCAACTGTTTGAGGAGATGGTTGGTAGTGAAATAGGACCTAGGTATAAAACATGGGATTTGCTTTTGAGTGACGCACAAAGAAGAAACATGGATCAGCGTGTTGAAAAGATCCGGCATTACATGACTTGCTTTGGCATTTAAGTTCAGATAAATGAGATGGAATATATTCTCCTATATTGTGAAAATATGCGGGCGGCCTGTTTGTTGAACATTCCAGTCTTATGCTCTTAGAAAGTTTGCTTTTATCGACTATATGGCTTGCTTTGGCATTTAAGTTTAATAAATGAGATGGAATATGTTCACCTATATTGTGAAAACATCCGGCCTATTTGTTGAAGTTTCCAGTCTTATGCTCTTAGAAAGTTTGATTTATCTACTCTATGACTTGCTTTGGCATTAAGTGAAAATAAATGAGATGGAATGTATTCTCATATATTGTGAAAGTATGCAGCCTGTTTGTTGAAGTTTCCAGTAGATCATAGAAAGTTTGCTTTATCTACTCTATGCTTTTCTTTGGCATTAAAGTTAAAATAAATGAGATGGAATAGATTCTCCTATATTGTGAAAACATCCAACCTGTTTCTTCGAAGTTTGCAGTCTTATGCTCTTTGAAATTTTGCTTTTATCTACTCTGACTTGCTTTGGTATTTAAGTTTAAGTTCAAACAAATGAGATGGAACATATTCTCCTATATTGTGAAAACATGCAACCAGTTTGTTGAAGTTTGCAGCTTTATGCTCTTAGAAAATTTTCTTTTATCTACTATACTGTCACAACTGTTGCCCCAAGTGCAGCTCCCTCCATCTGAGTCATGTTGCAGGCTAAATTAACCCTCACCAACCGAGCACCACTTACCCAATTATTAGGAACTAGTACAATTAGGACAAATGCACCGTCGCAGGTTCACAGGTGACTGCATAAAGGAAGGTGGCCGAGAGAAAGAGAGAGAGAGAGAGAGAGAGAGAGAGCACGAAAGAAGAGAGGGAGGAAGATGAGCAAGGATGGTAGCAAGGTCCCCCTTCTCACCCCTTACAAGATGGGAACGTTTGATCTCTCCCACAGGTCTGCATTTTCCTTTCTGCATCTGTCCCTCTCTCTTTGTGAAACAGAGAAAATATTGAGTTGAATGGTTGCATGGTATTCCCTAGAAAAAGAATGATAATGCATCTTTGTGTCATTTGGATGTTTTCTACCTTTATTAATTTGATATTGTTCCACAGTCTAAAAAAGAACCCGGCAAGAGCACTCAGAGTCGGGGCACCGATCTCTCCATTGCATGTGGAAACATAAGTGCCCTGTCAGCCGAGTCACCGTCTCGTAATTGTCTCATAATAGTTAGGTCCTATGATGAAGGTGTTAGTGGAGTTTGGTGTAAACAGTGAGAATCACTAACTTGCATCTTGTACGTGGAATGGAAGTTATAATCCAAGTTTTTGGTGTTTCCAAAAGAATGGTGCAATTCAAATCTAAGTTCATCAAACCTAACTTCATAACTTGTGATCAAATTACTGCAAAACAAATCCTTCAAATTCGCATATGTTTCTCCTGTGGTTGGGGCATTGGGTCAAACATGTGGTGTTCATTTGGCTGTAATTGCAATGTGCTAGTTTTTGCATTGCATCATGGGGTGCAATTTACTTATACTCTTGGAGGATTGTATTTTGTAAAGCATAAGAGGGATATAAGTTCCGGGGATTTTGAATCACAGAAATAATGGATGTGCCTGCATTGCATTGTTGCAGTCCGAATAGCTTAATGAACAGTAAACAAACTGGAGAAAGGTAGAAAAGTACGTGGTGAAGGTGTGTTGCTAGCTAACAAACTCTATGAAGGGGCATGGTAGGAACTAGGGCTAACCTGAACCATTTCTATTTATCTTTCCAGTGCCAAAAAGCAAAAAATATTTGAATGGAAGTGCTTAAAGGGGAAATTTATGCCAAAACTGTGAAACGATTTGCTGTAATCTCTAAAAGAAATTTATGACGCGAGTTTGAGCTGCGGCGTATCCAAACAGCAAACTTGGAAGACCTTACTGTTGTGCCTCTTCTGGATATTTTGAACTACTGCCATGATAATGGTGCCTTGTGGTTTGTCGTTGGCTTGGATTAGAGAGCTTTGTCCAACGATCGTTTATCTACACCCGCATCAGAGGTGATCACGAGTTTCATCCTCAGTGCAGAAAGCACATGAGGCACTTTCTGGAAGGCGTGGACACTTCAGGATCGTGTCTAGTGATTTTCTTTCCTAAGTCCATGCCAATGGGTACAGCCTACAAGTAGCATAATAATCCAGCACTTCTTTTACATGACGATTATTTGCCCCTGAGAGCTTTTCTTTCCTTTTCAGGGTAATTCTTGCACCACTGACAAGGATGCGATCCTTCGGTAATGCTCCTCAGCCTCATGCCATACTGTATTATCAACAGAGAACAGCCAAAGGAGGCTTTTTGATTGCTGAGGCCACTGGAGTCTCAGACACTGCTCAAGGGTGTGCGTGCTAGATCCCTAGACTGCAATTTCTTCTTCTTGAGATCTTAGTTGTCTTGTTCTTCACAATTGTATGGTTTCTAAAGATGGAATATTAGATGTATGCATGCAAGGTACAAAGATACTCCTGGTATTTGGACAAAGGAGCAGGTTGAAGCGTGGGAGCCAATGGTAGATGGGGGTTCATGTGAAGGGAGGGACATTTTTCTGTCAGATTTGGCATGTTTGAAGAGTCTCTAATAATAGTAAGTTCTTTTTCTCAAGCTGAATGTAATTGTTATTCAGTTAATTCACAAACAGAAACATAAGATTGGATATCAGTTTATTATTTTTTAGGCTCAATATTTGGGTGTTACATTATTTAGAATTTCCAACAATTTGATGATCTCTGTTAAAAATGGAAATGTTTTGGCGAACTATACTCATTGGTATAGTCCTTCTTTTCTTCTATCATGCCATCACATGCTTGATGTCTGTATGCAGCTTAGCAGCCTAATGGAGAAGCTCCGATTTCGAGCACCAACAGATCACTAAATCCTATAGTGATAGGCAACGACACCATGATTACTTTCTCAGCTCCTAGGGACCGATGAGATCCCTTTGGTCATCAATGATTTCAGGGTAGCTGCTAGAAATGCAGTTGAAGCTGGTAACTATCTCTCCCCTCTCACAATTCACGCTCCAGATATTACGAACATTTTAAGGTTATATCATAGAAATGATGCACTTGCCTGTCATGCAAACTAGTATCAAGATAAAATTAGCAGAGAAATATTCTTATGCATGGTGCATTCAAGATCGCCCTGGCTTCCCAGGAAAACCTAACCTCGGCGTTCTGTATGGTGTATAGGATTTGATGGTGTTGAGATCCATGGTGCTCATGGTTATTTGATTGATCAGTTCTTCAAGGACCAAGTCAACGATCACATGGTGGGAGCTTAGAGAATCGTTGTCGGCTTGCACTAGAAGTAATCCAAGCCGTGGTCGATGAAATCAGAGCTGATAAGGTTGGGGTGAGGCTCTCTCCCTTCGCAAGCTACTCGGAATCATCAGACTCCGACCCAGAAGCTCTTGGCCTGTACATGGCACAGGCACTGAACAAATTTGGGATCCTATACTGCCACTTGGTGGAGCCACGGATGGCAACGTTCAGTGAAAAGGCCGAAACTCTGCACAGCCTTCGTCCCATGAGAAATGCTTTCAAGGGAACATTTATCGTAGCGGGTGGCTATGGCAGGGAGGATGGAAACACAGCAGTCTCCAGTGGCTATGCTGATTTGATTGCGCACAGGCGCTTGTTTCTTGTCCAATCCTGACTTGCCTCGGAGGTTTGAGATTGCTCCACTGAACAAATACAATAGAGATACTTTCTACTCTGATCCAGTTGTTGGATACACCGACTACCCATTTCTTCTGTCCGATGTCTAAATGACCGTTCTCCTTCCGGTCACTTTACCAGAGCAGCTGCCTGTTGTATCAGCAGTATTCATGGAATAAAGTCATTGGTTTGAATGCCTAGTTTTTATGTGTTGGCAAAAATGTATGATCGCCGCAGTTTAAGAACTGCATGCGAGAAGTACAGAAAGAAATTCACAAGCAAATCAAGCAGACATTGATTTAATTTTCTAGAGAAGTATCCTAGTTCTGACTATTCAACTATCTGTGAGCCTAATGATATTTTTTTTTACTAATGAAATAACATGAGGCTTGCCTGTTTCCCCTCTTGCTCCCATATCCACTTGTGTTTCCTTAACTTATCCTACTGCATTCAAAAGTTACCCCCTCTATATTTGAGTAGATTGGAGCGCCCGGAGACTCCATTTGGAGCCGATATAGGTTCGCTATTTTTTCAAGCCTCGTGGTATCAGCTCCTATGTGATTATGTATGGATTATGAGAAACCTTCCTTTTGGTCATAATTTAAAGCCGCTGTTAAGAATGCTACTCCCTCCATTCGGGTTTACAGGGTGTATTAGACGCTGCATCGCGGCCTAGGATGCAAACTCACTCCAGCTGTCTTGGCATGTGTCAGTGATCCTAGATCTAGTATCAAATTTGAATGAAAAAAATCTTCGTTTGAAGTAGAAACCTGATTTGAGACTCCTTCAACTTGAGCAAGGGTTACAAAATTGCCAAGGATTGTTGTTTTCGTTCCCTGTTGGGGCCTTTATTCGGTCTGCAATCGTCTCAGTTCTCCCAACCTTTACTCTTCACTTGTTCACCACCGCTGCAGGCCTGCAGCATACAATAGCAAGGCTCTTCACTTCAGAAGAAGAGGAAAAACAAGATCCAAAGTTCGGAAAGTGATCTTCTTTGCCGCATCTCGAGCCACTCCCCATCCATTCTTTGGAGAATACCTCAGCCTTCTATAGTTCGAGCAGCAGAATGTCCGCATCTTGTTGCGTTTGCTGATACCACGAGATCTCTCTTCTTCCCCAGCTGCAGGATCGGAGGGGGTCAAATGAAGAGGAAAAATGACAAAAAAAAACGACCACGCTGGGACTCGAACCCAGAATCTCCCGCTCCGGAGGCGAGCGCCTTATCCATTAGGCCACGCGGTCATCTTGTTTGCTGTAATGTGAAGTTTATATATAATTAAATTAGAAACGCAGAACAGCATATAACTGACGCATACCTACATGGAGTATATCTCTAATAATACTAAACTCCCTAAGAATAGAGCCTTCTCCTTCACCCACATGTGCACATCATGGTGGACCCCACTCATATTTCACTTTATAATAATACTAAACTCTCTGAGAATAGAGCCTTCTCCTTCACCCACATGTGCACATCATGGTGGACCCCACTCATATTTCACTTTATATTTAGTTATAGTTCACAATTTTAAATTCAGTTTAAAAAATATTCTATTGGATTCATTTGGGGCACCTAGGAGCCTGGGCACCATGCATCATCACCGTCAGATTGGGTATCTTGATCTTGGGACTCTAGTATGCCGGGTTGACCCGTTAGTAGGCAATTGAAGGGAATATTGTGCATTTAGTACGTGTGCCTTGTTTACCGACCGAGTATGTGGGATTGAATTTCGGAGTATTAAATGGTAGCAATTTTTTTAGGGACATGTAATAAATGATGATTAAAACTTGACTAAATTGGTGGACTAATTATTGTCTTCAATCGCATACCCACAAATCATGGACGATACCCAACATTCGTGAGTATATTTGTCAGGCCCAATAATGATGCATTAAAACTAACATTTGTAGTGTGCGATTTGTTACTCCCAGAAATACCCAGATTTCTAACATTCGTGACTAGTATAGTCTTTTTTCACATGATATCCATTGGAGGCCGGGAAACTTTGATCAATTGGAGGCCGGGAAACTTGCATGGGTACGTACATTACAGTACTCAAGGAGATCAATTGGAGGCCGGGAAACTTTGATCTGGCCACCTTCATGCATGAAAGCAGGAGCTCCAACATGGAAGCTCAACGGCTAGCTCATTCTTCATCTTCTTTAGATTCTGGGCGTCGGGTTTGGTTCTTAATTTCAGCCACCTGATGGCCTGGGTGTCCGTATGACTGTTCAGGTCTGAGGAGCAAGCTGTTTATCTCAAAAAAAAAATCTAAAAACATATCAAATACCCTAAATTGTGGGTATCGTGATAAATCATGGTTGATGTCTCCACCGAGAATGATGTTTGCGGGTATGGATATCGCGGACTCATGTCGTACAATATCTAATCAAAAAGTAATTTCAGCTCGAATGTACATGTTATGTCGATGGCGGTGACCATGACATACCTTGCTCAATGACGCCGACCTCATCGGCTGTGGCGGTGGCCATGATGTACATGAAAACAATCACTGCCGAGCCAGCTCTAATGTATGCATATTCAGAATACAGTGCTAGAGCTGCTGCAATTTTGGCTGACACACAAATTCTCTAGCACACACGCAGCACAAAAACTGCAAAAATGGTCCTCACGGCCACACACAGAGAGTAGCACAGGCAATTTGCATGACCACTCTAAATCCAAAAATAAACCATTGCAATTTGCAGATACATCACGAATTCACGATACTACCCAACAAGTACTGGTTGTTGATAGGGAATGCACGTGAGGAAGAACTACGAACCCCAGGCCACAAATCGATTGAAACGATAGCAGATCTCGGCCAAACACTTCTCCAGCTAGCTCATGACGCGACGGTGGATTCGTAGATAATTAGGTGAAGCTGTGATTGTGGAATGATTAATGCCCATATAAATAAAGAGGGCCCAAGATACCTCATTTTTGGAAGGAACCTCACGGTGCTAATTATTCAGCAAGAATCACGCACCTACATATAAAAGGAAGCCGTCATTAATTACCGATTAGTTTTATTTGGAAAGAATCCCACGATTCAAATTTCAAACGAGTTTTAAAGTTGCACTAACGGGTTTTCTTCACCTCACATACCCGGATTCGCTCAGAGCCTAATGATCACAAGCAATCAATCCTACGGTTGATGATCTAGGAGCCTGGGCATCTAGGAGGCCCTACTAATTTACCTATATATATATATATATATGTTTGTACTTATCTACTAAAATTTTGGTGAAATAAAAAGGGATTTCCATCTTTAAAAAAATATTCATTTCCCCTGAAAATTGCTTTTTTGTGTAGACAAAAATACAAAAAAAAACTTCTAGAGTTTGTAGAATATGTGCACGTAGTGGTATGTTTTATTTCAAAATATTAAAACCTAAACATGTCGTTTCGATTTTTTTAAACAACATGTGGTGAGTTCAGAACTACCGGAGAGATATCTGATACCTCTCTCTTATCTCTGCCTAGCATCCACCATAGCGCCATACGACACTGTTTTTCTCCCTCCGCCTCACTCGAGTCGTATTGTACTGAAAACAACCGTCCCTACGTAAAGTTTGCCATTCTCTTCACACACACCTCTACGCAAAGTTTGCCCTTCTCTCCACACACACCTCTGACTCTCCTTCACCCACATGTCCACATCATGGTGGACCCCACTCATATTTCACTTTATATTTAGTTATAGTTCACAATTTTAAATTCAGTTTAAAAAATATTCTATTGGATATTATATATATGTTTGTACTTATCTACTAAAATTTTGGTGAAATAAAAAGGGATTTCCATCTTTAAAAAATATTCATTTCGCCTGAAAATTACTTTTTTGTGTAGACAAAAATACAAAAAAAAAAACTTCTAGAGTTTGTAGAATATGTGCACGTAGTGCTATGTTTTATTTCAAAATATTAAAACCTAAACATGTCGTTTCGATTTTTTTAAACAACATGTGGTGAGTTCAGAACTACCGGAGAGATATCTGATACCTCTCTCTTATCTCTGCCTAGCATCCACCATAGCGCCATGCCGCTTGTGCCATACGACACTGTTTCTCTCCCTCCGCCTCCCTCGAGTCGTATTGTACTGAAAACAACCGTCCCTACGCAAAGTTTGCCATTCTCTTCACACACACCTCTACGCGAAGTTTGCCCTTCTCTCCACACACACCTCTGGCTTCGTCAAGCACTTGGGACTACATAGCACCTCATCCCTGATGCCACGTGACACCATTTCTCTCCCTCCGCCTCCCCCGAGTCGTATTGTATCGAAAACACGCCATTGAGCTGACTTCCTACAATCCTCACCGTAGTTGCATGCGAACACCAATGTCGCCTCCCGCACCGGCCACCGCCATTAGTAGTGATCGACTCTCCAATTATTCGATGCAATTTATTAAGTATATTTTTCCGACATAAATTATCCCAAAATTAATAATAGTTGGCATAATTATGTCCTAACATTTTTAAATAAATTGCATCGAATACTATATAAAACAAAGGAACATTTCACCAATAAATACTAAATAATTCACAAAAATATAGAGCAAACTAAGAGATTAAACTGTTTACATGCAATATTAATCTGTGCATTGGATCTAGATTGTATAAAATAATATAAAAAATTAAATGATATGAATACCACCAACCATTATATATTGAATTGCAGAAATACACTTCTTTTGACATATAGTTTGAGCGCACGTAGCATGCAAGTTACCAATGGCTAGACCATCTTTTTTCTTCTCGCGTCTCTTGGTTCTCCCTCTACACAGACGGGGTCGCTGATCGCGCGGCACTGACGAACACTGGGGCCGTAGGTTTCAGGGCGCTACTCGGACTTGCAGCTGCAAGGCGTGTGGGGACGAAGGCCTGACGATGGACGAGGACCCGTTCCTGAGGTCTTGTGTACACCACCGCTTGCTCTTGTTCAAGTCGAGCTGTATGTACCTCACCTAACCTACACCAGAATTGGAGCGATCGCCATTTGGTCTCACCTCAACCTTGTTCAACTTCCGTTCCCAAGTGTTTGTGTATTACTATTATGTATCGGTGCTGCAAAATTTCATGGTTCAGTTTGGAAGACATATGTGGTTCAGTTTAGGCCAGATTATAGGAGATGGACAATTTCATTTTATTAGATTAGTAATTTGGTTGGTAGTCATTTCTTGTGGAGACAACCCACATAATTGAGATTTGAATACGATTCTCTGCTCCGCTGAAGCTTGCTTAGCTGATGTGGTTGATCCAACTTCCTCTGTTTTAAATACAAACTTGCAGTTTTCTCTTAGAAGTAAAGTGCATCATGCATGCACTGCACATACATATATCTATTCTTCCACCAACCTTGCTAGGCCTAGGTGGTTCCGGGTAGAGTGTTTGATGTTACACAAAAGTATGAAGGCTTTGGTCAATGCACACAAAGTTTGAGGAAGTTGTTTGTAGGTTCATGTATCACCTATCTTTGATACATAATATCTTGGAAAAATTGTGGATTTTTTCATTTGATCTTGAGATTTGTAGTTATTTTTTCTATAATTTCCATTGGGATATTCTGATCTAAATGCTTGATGATTATTAAGAAATAATGGAGATCTAAATGCACTTCCTTCCTTGTTTTGAAGCGTGCTTGGCCATACTCCGGTGGAATGACTATTACTCTAGCCGTTCCATAATTATAAATTGCTGATGTCTAGATGGTTGCTACTACTACTGCCTCGACACCACGATTGCTCCTTGAATGCTTGGACTATCAGATCCTTCTTAAGTCCTGGTTTTTAGGAATCTATTAGAGATGCTCTTACTTCCTTCTTCTGATTTGGCTAAGTGGGCTCCAGGGAACAAATATGTTGATGCAAAAATATGAAGGCTTTGTAGATCAAAATAACGCTCCCCGTTTATATTAGGCCAATGTTTTATATCCTTTTTGTGCATCCCTGACTGCTGAGCTGTCATGGCTCTTTCTGCAACTAAAGCCATTTTGATTTGTTGAATTGTCATTGATCCTTTGATAGGTGGTGTTTGATGCACACGGTGGGTGTGTTGTTGGGAGAGCCCAAGAGGAAGGTATGAAGTAGTGCAGCAGCAAGTTTCCCTCAGTTGTGAAACCAAGGTTATCGAAACAGTAGGAAATAATGAATTCCCCCGAGGTGTCAACGGCGCCAGAAAAATCTGCGACGTAAGGGCGCCAGAAAATGCTTCCTGGGACATAGGTGACGTGGAACCTGCACACAACACAATCAAGATACTTTGCCCCAACTTAACGGTGAGGTTGTCAATCTCACCGGCTTGCTGTAACAAAGGATTAAACGTATGTGTGGAAGAAAGATGTTTGTTTGCAGAAAGTAACAGGTTTGCAGTTTGTGGTTTATCAGATTAAAGAGAAGGACCGGGGTCCACAGTTCACTAGTGGTGTCTCTCCATAAATAATAATAACATTCATGCGGGTAAACAAATTACAGCTGGGCAATTGATAGAATAATGATGAGCAAACCAATGCATATACCAATGTTATGATGTCTAGTGTGAGATTCATTCGGGCATTACAACAATATACATAGACCGTTCCAACCGCATCTATGACTAATAATCCACCTTCCGGTTAGCGTCCGCACCCCTTTCAGTATTAAGTTGCATGCAACAGATTATCGCCTTAAGCACTGTGTGTAAAGTAAGTAAGTAACATCATCCTTAGACAAAGTACTACTGTTTTATCCCTAGTAGCAACAGTACATCTACAACCTTAGAGCTAGCTGTCACCACCCCAGATTTAATAGAGACATGAACCTACTATCGAGCATAAATACCCCCTCTTGTAGTCACAAGCATCTACTTGGCCAGAGCATACACAAGTAACGAAGAGCATGCAAGATCATTAAATAGCACACATATGATATATTATGAAGCAATAACTTTAGTACTCAATATTCATCGGATCCCAGCAAACACAACATGAAGTATTACATAACGGTGATCTTGATCATGATAGGCAGCTCACAAGATCTAAACATGATAGCACAAGAGGAGAAGACAACCATCTAGCTACTGCTATGGACCCGTAGTCCAAGGGTAGACTACTCACGCATCAGTCCGGAGGTGGTCATGGCGACGTAGAGGCCTCCGGTGACGATTCCCC
The DNA here is from genome assembly GCA_026929855.1 of Poa annua. NCBI lineage: Eukaryota > Viridiplantae > Streptophyta > Magnoliopsida > Poales > Poaceae > Poa > Poa annua. The sequence goes on from CM049436.1 coordinate 46,005,359, forward strand.
CTCCCGGCAGGGTGCCGGGGAGAAGTTCTGATCTCTCCCGAATTGGTGTTGACGACGGCGGCGGCTCGGGACCCGTGGAGGAAAATATGAACACCGTGCTAGGGTTTTTAGTCTGGGGGGTATTTGTAGGCGAAAGGGCGAAGTCGGTGGCGCCCTGAGGGGCCCACACCTGGTCCTCGCGCGGCCAGGGGTGCTGCCACGCGAGCACGTGGTGGCGCCGCCTCGGTGGCCCACTTCGTCTCGTGTTCGGCTTTCTGGAACGTTCCCGATGAAAAACTGACTTCAGAAAAGAAATCGTCCAATTCCGAGAATATTTCCTGAAGTACTTTTCTGAAAACAAAAACATCAGAAAACAGGGAACTGGCACTGTGGCATCTTGTTAATAGGTTAGTCCCAGAAAATGCATAAAACTATATAAAATGCATATAAAACATGTGATAACTTGGTATAATATAGCATGGAACATAAGAAATTATAGATACGTTGAAGACGTATCAACATCCCCAAGCTTAGTTCTACTCGTCCCGAGTAGGCAAGAACGATAAAAGAAGAATAATTTCTGAAGTGACATGCTTAAACACGATCTTGATCATAATATAATGTAAGGCTCATGTTATGAATGAAGTGACTCAAGGCAATGATCTATAGTTTGCTAACAAATAGACAAGGAGTAAACAACTACATCATATAAGTAAAACTTTTCATGAATAGTACTTTCAAACAAGCATAAAAAAGATTTGCATAAGAGTTAACTCATAAAGCAATATTATCTAAGCAAAAGAGCATTGAAGCAACACAAAGGAAGATATAAGTTTCAGCATTGGCTTTCAACTTTTGAACATGTATATCATATAGATAGTTGTCAACACAAAGAAATATAACAAGTGCAATAAGTAAGCATATAAGAATTGTTGCACACAGTTGACACAAGTGTTTGCTTCGGGGATAGAAAGAAGTAGGTAAACTGACTCAACATAAAGTAAAAGATAGGCCCTTCGCAGAGGGAAGCAGGGATACAAGCATGTGCTAGAACTTCTTAGTTTTATAGGTTTTTGAAATCATATAGAGAGCATAAAAGTAAGTTTTGAGCGGTGTTTGTCGTTGTCAACGAATGGTAATGGACACTCTACCCCCCTTGTCAACCAGACTTTCTTAAGAGCGGCTCCCATGAAGGACGTTATTTCTACCCAAGGGCAGATCATCCCTCTTTTCTCTTTTATTTACACATGTAGTTTAGAACTAGTATCATTGCTTGGCTGATTAGATCAGGGCAAAAATGTGAAGAGAATGCAATGGTTAAAGTTGTAATTAATTGGGACTGGGCACCCCATTTGCCAGCTCTTTTTGCAAAGTTAATGGATAAGCGGTGTATATGCCACTAGTCCGGTTGGTGAAAGTCTGTCTAAAAGCAAATGACAAGGTTGATATCCGTAACACCACATACTTCCTCATGAGCTAATAAACATTGACACAAATAAGGGATAATAAATTTTGAATAAAAGGTAGCACATGAAGTATTTACTTGGAATGGCAGGAAATACCATGCAGTAGGTAGGTATGGTGGACACAAATGGCATAGGTTTTGGCTCAAGGATTATGGATGCACGAGAAGCATTCCCTCTCAGTACAAGGCTTTGGCTAGCAAGGTTGTTTGAAACAAACACAAGTATAAACTATGACAACAAGACGTATATAAAAACATATTGCAAGCATTATAAAACTCTACATTGTCTTCCTTGTTGTTCAAACACTTTAACTAGAAAATATCTAGACCTTAGAGATACCAAACATGCAAACCAAATTTCAGCAAGTTTTACGGTAGTTCCTCACTAATAGGTTTTAACTACATGATGTAAAAGCTTAAACATGATCTACTTGAGAGCTCAAAACAATTGCCAAGCACCACAACATACAAGATAACAATCCATAAGAGCATGTATATCTTTTTCATTATACCATCTACCACATTTAGCATTTTCTGTTTCCAACCAAACACCAATCAACTTATTTAAAAGATAAACTCTCCAAGTAATTAAACAATGAGATATGAGAGTATGATATAATAAAGCTAACAGCTCTAGCAAGAGATGCATGAAAAACAAGAGCTAGAAAGCATTGAAATAACATAGAAGAATACTCAACAAATATAAGTGAAGAATACGAGTATTCATAAGAAAAAGCGGAGCGTGTCTCTCTCCCACAACGGAATGCTAGGATCCATTTTATTCAGAGAATGAAAATAACAAAAACAAAAACAAACCGACGCTTCAAGAAAAGCACATAAGACGTGGCGGAATTAAAATATAGTTTCACTAGAAAGGACCTGATAGTTTGTTGATGAAGAAGGGGATGCCTTGAGGCATCCCCAAGCTTTGACGCTTGAGTCTTCTTGAAATATGTTGGGGATGAACCGCCGGGGCATCCCCAAGCTTTGGCTTTACTATCCTCTTGATCACATCATATCATCCTTCTCTCTTGATCCTTGAAAACTTCCTCCACACCAAACTTAGAGTAAACTTCATTAGAGGGTTAGTGCACGAAAAATTTATGATATTCTGTAGCAACACAATTGCTACCAATGCTACTGGACATTAGCTACAGCCACTGATACTTCATAGGATAAAAAGATCCAATCAAAATAGCAAAAGAGGAATTGCAAAATAAATGGCAGAATTTGTCAAAAACAGAACAGTCCGTAAAGACGAATTTTTTCGAGGCACTTAACTTGCTCAGATCAGAAAACTCAAAACTAATGAAAGTTGCATATATATCTGAGGATTACGCACAAAAAAGGGCAGATTATTTGGATTTTTCTGTGAGGAGTTACGAATTAAACGGTGGAAAGCAGAAAACTGTTTCTGCGCAGGAATCCAAATTTAGCATGAAGTTTCAACTAGAGGCTTATCTTGACACAACAATGCAATAAAATAAAGATACAAAGGAATTGCTACAGAGGTAGGACAAGTCCTTGACACAAACAAAATAAAATAACAGGAAATAAAAGTGGGTTGTCTCCCATAAGCGCTTTTGTTTAACGCGTTTCAGCTAGGCACAGAAAGCAAAACTCAAGTATTATCAAGAGATGAAGCATCAACACCATAATTTGAACGAACAATAGAATCAAAAGGTAGCTTCATTCTCTTCCTATGGAAGTGTTCCATATCTTTCTTGAGTGGGAATTGGTACTTGATGGTACCTTCTTTCATATCAATAATAGCACCCACAGTTCTAAGAAAAGGCATTCCCAACAAAATTGGACAATATGGATTGCATTCAATATCCAAGACAATGAAATCAACGGGGACCAGGTTATTATTAAACATAATGGGAACATCATTAACTCTCCCCAAAGGTTTCTTCAAAGCATTATCAGCAAGAAAAACATCCAAATAGCAATGTTCCAATGGTGGCAAATCAAATATATCATAAAGCTTTTTAGGCATAACAGAAATACTTGCACCAAGGTCACACAAAGCATTGCAATCAAATTTATCTACTTTCATTTTAATGATGGGCTCCCAACCATCTTCTAACTTCTTAGGGATAGAAGATTCAAGTCTTAATTTATCTTCCCTACCTTTAATGAGAGTATTTGTAATATGAGTAGTAAAAGCCAAATTAAGAGAGCTAGCATTAGGACTTGTGGCCAACTTTTGCAAGAACTTAATAACTTCAGAGATATTACAATTATCAAAATCAAAATTATTATCATCAAAGCAAACCGAACCACATTCTCCCATGTTCTTAAAAATTTCAGCACTTTTATCAACACTAGTTTCAGCAGTTTTGGGCAATTTTAAATTTTTGGAAGAAGTTGAAGAGACATTTCCAACACCAACTATGTTACCATTGATAATAGGAGGCTTACTAGCATGTGAAACACCATTATTTTCAGAGGTAGTAATAGTAAAAACTTTAACAATATTAGCCTCTTTATCTAGTTCTTTCTCTCTTTCCCATCTAGCACGTAATTGGGCCATCATCCTAACATTTTCATCTATTTGAACTTGGATAACATTAATTTTAGCAAAGGGATTACTCTCTTTAGTTTCAGTAGGCATGATTTTAGATTTTAAAAGATCAACATCAAGGACAAGACTATCAACTTTAGAGGCAAGTATATCAATTTTCCCAAGCTTTTCCTCAACAGTTTTATTAAACAGAGTTTGTGTAGTGATAAAATATTTTAACATGGTCTCAAGTTCAGAGGTGGTAGTCCTATTATTGTTATAAGAATTACCATAAGAGTTCCCATTATTAGGAGGATAGGGCTTATAGTTGTTATTACCATAATTGTTCCTATAGGCATTGTTGTTGAAATTGTTGTTTTTAATAAAGTTCACATCAACATGCTCTTCTTGTGCAACTAAAGAAGCTAAGGGAACATTATTTGGATCACCATGGGATTTACCATTTGCAAGCATAGACATAATAATATCAATCTTTTCGCTCAAGGAGGAGGTTTCTTCAACAAAATTTACCTTCTTACCTTGAGGTGTCATTTCAGTATGCCATTCAGAATAATTCACCATCATATTATCCAAGAGTTTTGTTGCAGCCCCCAAGGTGATGGACATAAAAGTACCTCCAGCAGCCGAATCCAATAAGTTTCTTGAAGAAAAATTCAGTCCTGCATAAAAGGTTTGGATGATCATCCAAGCAGTCAGTCCATGGGTTGGGCAATTCTTTATCAAAGATTTCATTCATTCCCAAGCTTGAGCAACATGTTCATTATCAAGTTGTTTAAAATTCATGATGCTACTTCTTAAAGAAATAATCTTAGCAGGAGGATAGTATTTTCCAATAAAAGCATCTTTACATTTAATCCATGAATCAATACTATTCCTAGGCAATGAAAGCAACCATTCTTTAGCTCTTCCTCTCAAGGAGAAAGGAAATAATTTCAGTTTTATAATATCACCATCTATATCTTTATATTTTTGCATTTCACATAGTTCAACAAAATTATTTAGATGGGCAGCAGCATCATCAGAACTAACACTAGAAAATTGCTCTCTCATAACAAGGTTCAACAAAGCAGGTTTAATTTCAAAGAATTCAGCTTTAGATGCAGGTGGAGCAATAGGTGTGCATATAAAATCATTGTTGTTGGTGCTAGTAAAGTCACACAACTTAGTATTCTCAGCAGTACTCATTTTAACAAATTAATTAACAAACCGAAATAACCAAAATAACAAAAACTGAGAATAAAATAGCAAACCGAAATAAACAAAGTAATGCAAGTAACTAATTTTTTTGTATTTTTTATATTAAGAAAACAAGACAGTAATAAAAATAAACTAAGCAAGACAATAACAAAATAAAAAGATTGGAAGTGCGAAAAATCCCCTCGTAGAAGAATCTTCAAATCACCGGCAACGAAGTTGACGGAGGAGTGTGAAGGTCTTCAAAGGAATTCTTATTTCCCCGGCAACGGCGCCAGAAAAATGCTTGATGCACACGGTGAGTGTGTTGTTGGGAGACCCCAAGAGGAAGGTATGAAGTAGTGCAGCAGCAAGTTTCCCTCAGTTGTGAAACCAAGGTTATCGAAACAGTAGGAAATAATGAATTCCCCCGAGGTGTCAACGGCGCCAGAAAAATCTGCGACGTAAGGGCGCCAGAAAATGCTTCCTGGGACGTAGGTGACGTGGAACCTGCACACAACACAATCAAGATACTTTGCCCCAACTTAACGGTGAGGTTGTCAATCTCACCGGCTTGCTGTAACAAAGGATTAAACGTATGTGTGGAAGAAAGATGTTTGTTTGCAGAAAGTAACAGGTTTGCAGTTTGTGGTTTATCAGATTAAAGAGAAGGACCGGGGTCCACAGTTCACTAGTGGTGTCTCTCCATAAATAATAATAACATTCATGCGGGTAAACAAATTACAGCTGGGCAATTGATAGAATAATGATGAGCAAACCAATGCATATACCAATGTTATGATGTCTAGTGTGAGATTCATTCGGGCATTACAACAATATACATAGACCGTTCCAACCGCATCTATGACTAATAATCCACCTTCCGGTTAGCGTCCGCACCCCTTTCAGTATTAAGTTGCATGCAACAGATTATCGCCTTAAGCACTGTGTGTAAAGTAAGTAAGTAACATCATCCTTAGACAAAGTACTACTGTTTTATCCCTAGTAGCAACAGTACATCTACAACCTTAGAGCTAGCTGTCACCACCCCAGATTTAATAGAGACATGAACCTACTATCGAGCATAAATACCCCCTCTTGGAGTCACAAGCATCTACTTGGCCAGAGCATACACAAGTAACGGAGAGCATGCAAGATCATTAAATAGCACACATATGATATATTATGAAGCAATAACTTTAGTACTCAATATTCATCGGATCCCAGCAAACACAACATGAAGTATTACATAACGGTGATCTTGATCATGATAGGCAGCTCACAAGATCTAAACATGATAGCACAAGAGGAGAAGACAACCATCTAGCTACTGCTATGGACCCGTAGTCCAAGGGTAGACTACTCACGCATCAGTCCGGAGGCGGTCATGGCGACGTAGAGGCCTCCGGTGACGATTCCCCCTCCCGGCAGGGTGCCGGGGAGAAGTTCTGATCTCTCCCGAATTGATGTTGACGACGGCGGCGGCTCGGGACCCGTGGAGGAAAATATGAACACCGTGCTAGGGTTTTTAGTCTGGGGGGTATTTGTAGGCGAAAGGGCGAAGTCGGTGGCGCCCTGAGGGGCCCACACCTGGTCCTCGCGCGGCCAGGGGTGCTGCCGCGCGAGCACGTGGTGGCGCCGCCTCGGTGGCCCACTTCGTCTCGTGTTCGGCTTTCTGGAACGTTCCCGATGAAAAACTGACTTCAGAAAAGAAATCGTCAAATTCCGAGAATATTTCCTTAAGTACTTTTCTGAAACCAAAAACAGCAGAAAATAGGGAACTGGCACTGTGGCATATTGTTAATAGGTTAGTCCCAGAAAATGCATAAAACTATATAAAATGCATATAAAACATGTGATAACTTGGTATAATATAGCATGGAACATAAGAAATTATAGATACGTTGAAGACGTATCAGTGTTGTGTTCGCAGACCTGATTTATGTATTGACCTGATTTTGTGTCTTCCATATGCATCTGCTCTGGCGAGTTCTACGGCGGCGACGGTTGGATGCGGGCAGCTCGTCGGCTTACTAGGTCCCGGCAGGCCGAGTCTGAAGGTTTGCGGCGCAACAACATGCTGGAGAACGAAGCCGCGTTGGGCTGGAGGCTGGCTGGCTGAAGGCTAGCCTGCTGGTGCTGCTGGAGCAGAGCTTCGGCTGGATGCCCTCCAGTGACACTGCTACATGGAATCCCTGATCCCCGGGTCGCCGGACGAGCCAGACTCTCACAACTTCGTGACTGCTCTCCTTGGATGCCTGTCGTTTTTATTTTGCTATTTTTTCGTTTAAATCAGTAGGCTGCAGCCTTACTACTACTTTTAACTTCGGGATAGCAACTTGAAATGTCGGTTTTAGGGTCAATATTATCCTAGAATAGGCTCATGAATGTACAGTAGATTCATATTATTGTGTTCGATTTTCTCTAATTTTTTCAGAATTTTGAAGGTGGCGCAGCAAGGCGCGCCCTCTCCTTCTACATTGATATGGAACCGAATTCATTACTACTCCTTCCGTTTTTTATTATAAGACGTTTTAGGATTTCACGTACAACTTCCGCCGCGTACAAAATATTTTCGACTTTCCCGTTTTACCCTCCCGCAGATGCGCACGTCTCGCTCTGTCGCGCACCACTCGCTCACCTCCCTGTCTCCCGCACCACTCGCTCTCGTCCTCCCCGCCGACGACGTCGACGTTGCCGTCCGTCCCCGCTCCCTCAAGCTCCCCGGCTCCCCACCGCCACCCGCCGCCGCCTCCCACCGCTCCCCACCACCTACTGTTTCCCCACAACAGAGTTTCCACTCGAGCATCTCACACCCCGCGTGCTACCGGAATCGGTCAAAGACAGAATTTTTATCGCCGGCGACGAGCTTTTGGACCATGCCAGTGGTGGATCTACGCGCGCCAGCGTTGGATCTACCCGATCCAGCGGTGGATCTCGGGCTTTGGGGTTGGAGCAGGGGTGAGGGGGGAGGAGCGGGTTGGAAGGGGGAGGAGAGATCAGGAGGGCATCGACGCCGCGATCAGTTCACCAAGTTCCTCCAGCTGCTCAAGTCCACGCAGGAGGAGGATTAGATCGATAGCCAGCTCAAGGGCAAGTCCTCCGCCGGCGCCGGCTTCACCATCTTCGTGCCGATGGACAACGCCTCCATCGGCACGGTGAGCAACCCGCTGTGCGCACATGTCAGGAACTCTGACCTGACGGAGAGACCATCTTCAGTTATCCTACGGTGGAGGTTGCCCAACGTCAACGGCTCGGATGGAGGATAACGTTTCACTGGTTATTTCCTTCGCGTCCTTTTACTGTTTATCGTCTAGCAAGCCTTAGCTTTATAAGTCCAGCTGCGCCTGGCACCTTCTTATTACTCTCTATTATTGCCTCGATGCAAAACCAAAACGAATATACTCTATACTCATACTCGAACCCTAAGCGGGGTATCTGACGGAGCAATTTCCCGATCCAGATCCATTCCTTGGCTCTTCTGTGAGATTTATTCTAGTTTATCTTTCGTTCATTCACTGCGAATCATGTTGATCCCCAGCGGGACCTAACAAATTGGTATCAGAGCCCTACGATCTTCGGAGGCGATTCGATTTGGAGGAAGAGTAGGGTTTGGCTATCCTGTAAAATCCCCTTCTTGTACTCCTTATCGCGGCGACGGTGTGGTTTGGTCGACGGAGGCGTTGGCGGCGGAGTAGTCTCGCTACAGACTAGTCGACGGTGGCGGCTTGGCGGCGGCGGCACAGCTTGGGCACAAATCGTTTCCCTGTCAAGGTTCGTCGAGATCATCCCCTCGACCAGTAAAATTCCTGTGACAAATCGATTCGTGTGCTTTCCGGAGGCGGGACGGCGAGAAGGCGGCAGGATTTACTCCAAAGTTTCGGGTTACTGAATTCTATTCAGTGTAAAATTCCTCTACTTTGCGAGTATAATCAGGATGGTTAGAGGCTCCAAACCTAGCGTGGAGGACGGCGATGTGCAAGAACTTCGTGCACTCAGGAAGGAAACTGATGACCTGCGCCAAGAAATGTCACAGCTGAAGCTAGATGTGGGACTCATGAATGAGAAGCAAACCGAAGTTGTGGATGTTGTCAACGAGATGCATACAGCTGTAGGCACAATCACGGCACAGTTGACATCAATGACAAAGGCTATCACAACTTTACGTCCTCAAACACAGCATCAAGTGCAACCACCAGCAACACAAAAGGATACAGTAGCACATGAACAAGAGAAATCTCCTACATTTCAGAGAGAGCAACAGCAACACGGGCAGTTCACTGACGAACTCAAGAAACAGCTACTGTTGGAACAACAGAAAACACAATACATGGAGAGCAGGTTACTCCAAAGGCTGCCACCAATTAATACGGGCAGACGTTCAGCTCCTCCTGGATTTGCTGGGTTCAACAAAGATCACCCCATCAGTTTAGAAGAAATACACAGAGATGCAGCAACACCAGTGTTCACTATCAACATTCAGCATAACAGTAAACTGAAGAACTTGTGGGAGGGATATGCCAGAGATTATGAGAGAGAAATGCGCATGCAGTTTTTCAAATCTATCACTAAGGGTCCTAGAATGGATTTCCCTAAATTCAATGGTGACAACCCAGTGGGATGGATAAGGCAATGTGAAAAGTACTTTCAAATGGCAGCAGCTCCTGAAGAATACAAGGTTCATTTGGCACAACTGTATTTTGTGGGACCAGCAGATGTGTGGTTGAGGAGATCTGGTCTCCATCGACAGCAACTTTCCTGGACACAATTTGCTGAAGAAGTCACACAAAGGTTCTCCACAAATAGCACCTATGAGCTAGCTGAGAAGTTCAACACTGTGAAGCAAAACAACCTCTCCATCAAGCAATATACTGAAATGTTTGAAGAATTAATGGCAGATATAACAGAAGAAAACCCAGAGCTACAGGAAGATTGGTTTGTAAGGTGCTATATCAATGGATTGAGAGACTCCATTAAATCACAGTTAAGACCTCTCAGGCCTGCAACATTGACAGTAGCTTACTGGAAAGCTCGTGACATGGAACAGTGTCAGCCGGTTAGAAAGCCATTTGTCCCACAGTTTCAAAGGTTCAGCAGTACAAATAACTACAAGCAACCAAGTCCAGTGGCACCAATCATTAGTAAAGTACCAGTACCTAATGCACCAAAACCAAGAGGAAAAGGGGATTGCTGGCGCTGTGGAGATCCAAATTGGCAACCAGGCCACAAGTGTCGACAAATACCAGTCTTGAATTTTATAACACAAGCATTGGAACAATCACAATATGAAATCGACCAATTGTCGGATTCTCCTGAAGAATGCAACGAGGAACCTCCTGCAGCACAACAACCTCCAGGGCAAATATGTAGCATTTCATTGCAAGCAATGGGACAGAAAATCTCTAGCACAACACCTACAGTAGAAATCACAATCAAGGGAAAAAGAGCAATAGCTCTGGTTGATTCAGGCAGCAGCAATTCCTTTATGGACTTAAATTTTGCACTCAAATGCAATTCCACGTTACAAAATGCAGCCGAAAGAGAGGTTAAAGTAGCAGGGGGGGAATTCTTTTGTCCAACTCTATTGCTCCAGATTGTCCTTTCAGCATTGCGAAGTGTCAATTCAATGAGAATTTCAGGGTTCTCAACTTACCAGACCATGATGTTATTCTGGGTTGTGACTGGTTAGGCAAACACAGTCCATTTACCATGGATTTCAAGAGGAATACAATTGCAATAATGATTGATGGCAAGACACCTGCTATTTTTCCTACTTGCAACAATACTGAAACTTTGGCTGAAATATCAACAGATCAAATGCACAAGTTGCTGGAGCAAGGAGCAGTAGGCTATGTCTTGCAGCTAAATATGCTCACATCTTCTCCAGAGGAAACAAAGGAACTAATACCATCTATACAAGGAATCATTCATCAATATCTTGATATATTTGAGGAACCTACCACACTACCTCCTCACAGGCAGTGTGATCATGCTATTCCACTCCTACCTGATGCAACACCACCAATGGTGCGTCCATATAGAGTTCCCCACAAACAGAAAGATGAAATGGAAGCACAAATCAAGAATTTACTTGAAAACAATATCATCAGGCCTAGCCAGAGTCCTTATGCATCTCCTGCAATATTGGTAAGGAAGAAAGATGGATCTTGGAGGCTCTGTGTGGATTATAGGAAGTTAAATGCATTGACAATCAAAAACAAGTTTCCTATTCCAGTCATTGAAGATTTACTGGATGAACTGCATGGTGCAAAAATATTCAGCAAATTGGATCTTAGGTCAGGTTATCACCAAATCAGAATGTTGCCAGCTGATATAAGCAAGACAGCTTTCAGAACTTATAATGGGCATTATGAGTACTTGGTAATGCCCTTTGGCCTATCTAATGCACCTGGTACTTTCCAAGCACTCATGAACAAGATTTTTGCTGATCATCTAAGGAAGTTTATATTGGTATTCTTCGATGACATACTAATATATAGCCCTGATGAGAAATCCCACTGCAAGCACTTAAAGATTGCTCTGGATTTGCTGAGAGCAAACAAGTTGTTTGCTAAACAAAGTAAATGTGTGTTTGGAACACCAAAGGTAGAATATTTGGGACATGTAATCTCAGGGGAAGGGGTTGCAACAGATCCTGCAAAAATTGCCGCTGTGGCTGATTGGAAATCACCAACATCTGTTACTCAGCTAAGAAGTTTCTTAGGGCTGACTGGCTATTATAGAAGATTTATTGCACAATATGGCAGCATCTGCAGACCACTGTATGATTTGTTAAAGAAGGGATCTTATATATGGACAAACATACAAGAAGAAGCTTTTCAGCAACTCAAGAAGGCACTTATTACTGCACCAATCTTAGCACTGCCAAACTTTACCAAGCCATTTGTTCTAGAAACTGATGCTTCGGGCACTGGACTAGGCGCTGTATTAATGCAAGAAGGCAGAGTTCTTGCCTATTACAGTGCTGCATTGGGACAAAGAAACTCAGCATTGTCAGCTTATGAAAAGGAAGCCTTGGCTATTATAGAAGCTGTTAAGAGGCGGCGACATTATTTCCTTGGCAATACAGTCATCATCAGGACAGATCAACAAAGCCTCAAATACATCACAGAGCAAAGAATTGCAGAAGGAGTACAACACAAATTAATGATGAAACTATTAGAGTTTAATTTCCAGGTGGAATACAAAAAGGGCAAAGAAAATACAGCAGCAGATGCATTATCAAGGAAATTATGTTCAGCTATGGCTATATCAGCTGTCACTCCCACTTGGATTTATGAAGTGGTGAACAGTTACTCAGCTGATGATTCTACCAAAGAACTGGTCCAGAAATTCTTGATTACACCTCCTGAACCTGACTCTGCTTATTCCATGCATGCTGGAATATTAAGATATAAAGGAAGATTGGTTATTGGCCAAGACAAACAATTACAAGAGAAGTTACTGACTGCTTTACACAAGTCAGCAGTAGGAGGACACTCAGGAGTAAAGGCAACTTACCAGCGAGTGAAACGACTATTCTACTGGTATGGCCTCAAGAAAGCAGTGGAGAAATTTGTCTCTCATTGTCCTGTGTGTCAACGCTCCAAGCATGAAAATTGTAAGTACCCAGGCTTATTGGATCCCCTTCCCACTCCTGACATGGCATGGAAACACATATCAATGGACTTTGTCGAAGGTTTACCTAAATCACAAGGGAAAGAGGTTATATTGGTGGTAGTGGATAAATTTACGAAATATGCTCACTTCATACCACTGTCACATCCATATACAGTCCATTCAGTAACTCAAGCAGTAATTGACAATATTATCAAGTTACATGGTCCACCTACTGTCATCATCTCTGACAGAGACATGATTTTTACCAGCACAATGTGGAAGTCAATTTTCAAGGCTTTTCAAGTAGAACTTCGTTTCAGTTCTGCTTACCATCCACAGTCGGACGGACAAACTGAAAGAGTCAATCAATGCCTAGAATCATACCTCAGATGCATGATCTTCCAAGAACCTAAGAAGTGGGCTTCATGGTTATCTTTGGCTGAATTCTGGTACAACACTTCTTTTCATACAGCTCTGAACATGACACCATTTCAGGCTTTGTATGGAACTGCACCACCCCAAATCAGTGAGCTAGCTATTCCTGGACCTCCTGAGCTTGAAGCAACAGAATTCTTAGTTGCTAAACAAGAAATGCTTGAAGTTTTGAAACACAACCTGGCACAAGCCACTGCTAGGATGAAGAAGTTCGCTGACATGAACAGAAGTGAACGCACTCTGGAAGTTGGCGACATGGTCTACTTAAAAATGCAACCATATCGCATGGCAGCTTTCGGCCTGAGAGGAGCAATCAAATTGCACAGCAAGTATTATGGACCTTTCAGGGTGATTGCCAAAGTGGGAAACAGAGCTTATAAATTGCTACTACCGAAAGGAGTTCAAATTCATCCTGTGTTTCATGTCAGTCAATTGAAGAAGCATTTGGGTCCAACAGTGGTACCTACACCTGATCTACCATTGATCAACCAAGAAGGCAAAATCCACACAGCTCCATCAACAGTTCTGCAAGTGCGACAAATCCCACGAAACAATGTGGCTGTGGTTCAGTGGTTGATTCAGTGGGAAGGCTTATCTCCAGAAGAAGCATCTTGGGAGGATGCAGACTTCATCAAGCAAATTTTTCCTTCGTTTTTCAGGTCTACTGTCGATGAATGGATGGATAATTCGGCAGTTGCTTGAGGACAAGCAACTTCTCAAGGAGGGAGCATTGTCAGGAACTCTGACCTGACGGAGAGACCATCTTCACTTATCCTACGGTGGAGGTTGCCCAGCGTCAACGGCTCGGATGGAGGATAACGTTTCACTGGTTATTTCCTTCGCGTCCTTTTACTGTTTATCGTCTAGCAAGCCTTAGCTTTATAAGTCCAGCTGCGCCTGGCACCTTCTTATTACTCTCTATTATTGCCTCGATGCAAAACCAAAACGAATATACTCTATACTCATACTCGAACCCTAAGCGGGGTATCTGACGGAGCAATTTCCCGATCCAGATCCATTCCTTGGCTCTTCTGTGAGATTTATTCTAGTTTATCTTTCGTTCATTCACTGCGAATCATGTTGATCCCCAGCGGGACCTAACAGCACAGCAGGCGAGGGTAAGGATGTAAGTGGCAGCGGCATCCGCTGGGACCATATATGCCGCCCGTTAAAATAGGTCTAAACGGCGTATCTGGATTACCTGTTAACTTATATGGCGTATGTGGCAAAACCGCGAAGCCCAGTATCGCCAGCGGCAGAGCAAGTCACTCCTCAATTCTTAGCCGTTCCGCCACTCCCCAATCCCTCGCCGCCGGCCGGACCCTCGTCGCGTGCGTCTTTCCCCAGTGGCTGCCGACGGCGAAGCTCGATCTAAGGCCTGCCGGCTAGGCCACCTCTGTCCCCGACCTGCCGAGCAGGAGACCTGTTGAGGCCGTGGCCGTACACTGGCTGCGCCACGCCTTGTACGACGCGGCTGGGGATGACGCTGTCACGATGCGCCTGGTGCGTTGGCTGGAGCTGAAGGTTGTGACGCTAGTGGAGCAGGAGAGTGGGCCGGCCAGCGGTGACGCCGGCCAATTCCTTGACCGTTTCGTGTCCGCGCTGCACCACTACTCGGCGGTATTCGACGCCCTGGGCGCGGCGCGTCCGGCAGACGAGGACGCGAGCAGGGACCTGGTGGAGAACGGCGTCTTGGGGAGGGAGATCGGGAACGTGCTGGCAGTCGCCGGGCCGGCGAGGAGCGGGCGGGAGAGGTTCGGCGGCTGGCAGGAAGAGCTCGACCGGAATAGGTTCCTGCGCGTGCAGCGGCTTGCCGGTGTGTGCCCGGCGGCGCTGGGTACACGGTGACGGATGACCATGCGGGAGGCACGGTGCGGCTGGCAGGAAGAACTCTAAATTTTTTAGCTCTTCCTGCGCTAGCTGCTGGCATGGCGTCAGTGAGCTGCGCGTATGGCAGGGGAGTATTCAGTAATCTATGTACTATCCATGCGTACGTCCATGGAGCAATTCATCGTGATCGTCAGGCGTGCAAGGACGATCGAGCTAGCTTCACCTTCAAGTGGCGTCGCGGCGCCAGCTAACCGCACACTGCCGCTAGAAAGCTCAAATGGCTGCCGCATATCTCATTTAACTTGCATGTGGCGGAAGCGGCTGCACCCGCATCGTCCAGCAAACTGACCATTTACATCCTGAGGCGAGGGACACCGGCAGACTGGGTGGAGAAGCTCGTGCAGCCCAACAAGACCGCCGCCAGCATCCTCCTCCCGCAGAACACCAAGCAGGTTCGGACAGATCTCGTTTCTCTCTTCTCCCCCTGGGTGGTCTTGGGAAGCTGGGTGATGATTCAGGTTCAGGATAATTTGCTTGATCACCCGTAGAAGGATTAGGAGCTCTATGCCTTGTTACCCATAGATCAGAGCTGTCTGGGCTGTTTCTGCTGATGGAAAGGAGTAGTTCATGCAATTTGTTTACTGGATTTTTGGAGTACTCCATGCTTGTGTCAGTATATGTACTCCTTACTTGTGTGAATATGTGTACTCCTGATGCTGATATTGTGTTAGCATTAGAGTACATTGGTTCATTTGAACCATGTGGTTTTTTGAAATTAGCAAGTTTAACTACTCGTAAATTGCAGTGCTTACTGTAGTACAATAACTTGCTCTGTACTGCATTTTTGCTTGTCTCAGTTATCCGGTTCATTTGAACCATGAATGAATTATCATGGAGTAGCATTATTCAGATTATTTCTATTTATTTGACTATACGAAGCCTTTGTAGGAAAAATCCTTTCCTGCTTGTTAATGTCACATGCACACAAAGTATGGTACTCCTGTATAAACTGCTGTATTGGGAGTATATACCTGCATTTTGAACAACACCTTCCATGATTTCTTGTGTTTGAGGTGGACTGAAGTTTAGGTCGGGCAGTACCATTGCCGCTGATGCTTCTGTTGTGCAATTTGCAGGTGATTAGCATGTGATTCCTCTCGCCAGCGCCATCGGTCGATATCAAGTTGCCGTGGCTGCTAGACCAAGTGGGGTGGGGAGGTGCTGGGACGACGAGGATGATCTCTTCTTCCCGGTGAGGATCTGGGCGAGAGGAGGAGCTGGGCAAGCTAGACCAAGTGGGGCGTGATGCCGCTGCAGGTGGGGGAGGAAGAGCGGAAGCAGCAAGGATGATCTCTTCTTCCCGGTGAGGATCTGGGCGAGGTCCTCCTGCTGGATCCTGATGGTGAGGTCCTCTTCTGGATCCTGATGAGGAGGATTTGGGAGAGGCGGGGAAGAAGCACGAAGGGGTGGAGATGGTGAGGATCTGGGAGAGGCAGGGAAGAAGAAGCACGCGCCTGGAGGTCCTCGCGCGCGAGAAGGGAGGCGCGCCTGGAGGTGCTCGCGCGCGAGGGACCTGAGCCGCGACGGCGGCGATTTGCTGGCGACGGCGAGGATGTGGTGCGGGTCGATTCAAATTGTGTCGCTGTAATGATCGGTTCGCTGGACTGCGGGAGGGCATTACCTGTAATTTGAGGGAACAAGTCGGGGTAGACATGTCTTTTTGGCGTTTTTCACCTGGTCGGAAGCAAACCTAAAACGTCTTATAATTATGAACGGAGGGAGTATGACATAATTTACCAGAAAAATAATGAAAGAAGATTACCCAAGTTAGTATTCAAGAGTATCAGTTCCAACCAATACTACAAATCCACAGCGTTCTCTGTTCCAAAGCAACTGCAAATTCGATTAAGAATTCTGGTTATTAATTTTGCCAGTTTATACCCTAAAATTCCACTAAACAAAAAAATTCCAGTGTAAGCTTGGAATTTATATGTCGTAACGAAGTTATGTGATACAACTCAGGGAAGATCTGGTACATCAAACTATCAGGAGCGATGTTCTTACAAGGCAATACATCATCAGATGGCAAAGAGAAATAAATAAATAAACCAGTACATAGCGCCATAGCTATTCCTTCTTGGCAGCAACCTTGCGCCCAGACTTCGCCAACACCGAAAAGAGCTCGGTGTACTTGTGGTGCCTGATCACCATGATCATGACGAAGGTGTTTGCAGCCAGGAACACGAGGCCTGCGACCCAGAGCTGCACGAAGACATTTTGGCCCTTGAATTCGAGCAGGTAAGCCCACATCAGCCAGTGCAGCTGGGATCCCATCCACACCAGCATGCAGACCAGGCCCTTCCACCTCAGCTTCATCCTTGTCCAGGGGAGGATGAGGGGCAGAAGGCAGAAGAACCACACAAAGTACTGCGCTGTCATTACCTGCTCATCAACAAAGTAACCGTCAATATTTCAATGCGCTGGAGTTTCACTAACAGGAAATGTATGAGATGTCTTACCTTATTGAAAGCTACAAATCCGACTGTTTGGAGAAACATGCAGAATGGAAGATCCCTAGAAAATCGAAGGATTAGTGCCAATTGCACGATCAGCTGCGGCAGAAAGGAAGCAAGCTTCTGTATGCTCGAGAACCCTTGCTGATGGCGCAGATATATGTGATAGAAATATATCGAGAAATTATGTCTTGGATCAGTTCGAGTAAGATGGTAAAGTAGTGCTTCATTTAAAAAGTCCCAGCCATAGAGGTAGAAGAAAGCACCGGTCCAAGCAAAGAACATGGAACCTGAGAATAACCCAAATAGTATAGTATTTCTTGTTATGAGGCTACTAAGAAAAGCCCACATAGTGGCCAAGAATGATCTCGGTTCTTCCACATTTTCACTGGTCTTCTCACTTTGTAACTGTTGTTTGGAACTCCACAGTGTAAGGATAGGCCTACCAGCAGGACCAGCATAATTCTTGCCAAGAACTATAACGAAGGGTACAGCATATATAATTGGGTATATTCTGAAATGCACAAGCAGCCCATACCAGAATGCTGCTTGCAGCACTCTGCCTGCAATAATAAATAATCAAACAGTAAGACAGCCATGCAAAAATTGTACAAGCAATAATAATTTATTATTGAATATTCATACTACAGTTGACTGCAAAACTGGTATATTATTAAGAATATCATACAATCTGAAGGATAAATGATCTGCAAGTTATTTGGGAACTTGCAGGCAAGCAAATAATTTGCCTCACAATTATCACTTCTCAAACTAGATTATGACGCTGAGTGCCAGTCTAAAGGCATGGACTCAAACAAATGAAGAAAAAGATTAAAAGACACTGAGATGACGACATGATAATATTCTCTATTTTCATGTCGTCGCCTAAACATCGCTAAGGCGCCCCAGTCACGCTGGAGAGGACGACTGGGAGCGACGCCCACACATTTTTAAGTTAGGCGGCGCCCAGGAAAAAGAGGGACACCACGTACCTGTGAGGGTAAAGCAAATCGGGCGGGAGAGAGAGGATACCGACCACTGCAGGCGAAAGAGAGAGCGAAGCTGAGCTGCACGCCCGTCGCCACCAATTTTTTTTTCCGCTCCGCCTCTGGTAAGCCTCCTTCCTCTGCTTCTCTCTCCTCCACCTCCCTCCCCTTCTCCCTCTTACGCTGTCCCTCTCCTCCTCCTTATCGAGCCACTGCCACTCTGCTCCTCCCACTCACACCTCCCCGTCGGCTACTAGCTCTGGTGCCGCCCCTCTGTTCTGCCCGACAACTCAAGCCCTTTTGCCCTGCTTACTGTTCTATGCTGTTCGTTGCTTGCTCAGTTTGCTGTTGTGTCTTATGCCCTCTACTGGCTCTGTTTGCTGCTCCGTTCCGCTCTCCCCTCTTCTTATTTCCCTTCTGGCTGTGTTGCTAGTCAAGCAATAGTTGATCAAAGATCAAGATGGCTGAGAACGCCGAGGTTTATGATACAAAGAAGGATCCGAAGAGGGGGGGCCAAGTCAAAGGATCCGGGATGTGAATACGCATACTGGCCAACTGAAGACAAAGGTGTTGTTGAGTGTCTCCTTTGTGGGAACATAGTGCACTCTGGTATCAAGAGGATGAAGCAGCATCTGTTAGGAGGCTTTGGAGATGTGCTAGTACGCGAGGAAAGCACCACTGATATCAAGAAAGAGATGCAAGCATGGTCGGATGAGAAGCGGCGAAAGATGCTGGTCGAGGTAGATGAAACTATGCCGGTTAAATCTATGTCTCCTAATTTGTGCTGAAACTAGGTTAAATTGGTGTTTCAAACTTGTAGACCTTGTGGTAAACTTATGCTAATGATAGTTACTATTTACGTTACTAAATCTCCTAATTTGCTGTCATATCATATGAGGTATAATTTCATTTTCCTGTCATATTGTATATTATTTATTTATAATTACAACCAACGCCCAGTTGTTACCATAGTGGGCGACATGTCGACTCAATTCCTCAAGCCCGACTCGACTCGACTACATGAAAACCTTGATAACATCTAGATGTATCTAGACATTCACATGTGTATAAATGGAAGTTATCTAATTTAGAACGGAGGGAGTACATTGCAATTCAAAAGGGTTTCAGAGCTTACACCCTTCATCAAACATATGAGGACCCAGAGCACGGCGGCGCAGACTATCGGCTCGCAGTTCCCCCTTGTGCCAATGGTGAACGTGAAGGGATTGAAGAGCCAGGCCACTACGGACCAGATCCGCGTCTTCTCCGGGACCCCCCGTAGTCTCAGAACGGTATCGATGAACAACCCAACGAGCAAATCTGCAGAACTTCATTGATTCATTGCTGGACCTTCACAAAGATTCCATCGAGTATAGTGGCGAGGGGTACCTGCGGCGGAGAAGATGAGCTTGCCCCAGGCGGGGTGGAGGAGCGAGTTGGGGAGGAGGAGGAAGGCGAGGAGCGGGGAGTAGCGGTAGGTGGCGCGCGCGAACGGGGAACCCCCGGCGGCGACGGAGGCCGCCGCGTCGGAGAAGACGAGGTAGTCCACGTCCGTATACCGCACCTCCAGGTGCGCGTCCTGCCACTCCCCGTACGCCACCAGCGCCACCCGCAGCGCCGCCGACGCCGCCATCACCCGCCACCGGAGCGTCGTCGCGGCCATCGCGGGAGCAGCCAGATCTCGCGGGGCAGTTCGGTAATTTAGAAAACCGCTCACAAGCGCGCCTGGAATAATCCCAGCCGTTGTATCGATGTTTAACGGTCGTGATCGTTGATCGCTCTCAGTTTGCAGGTTGTTGGCCCCACGTGTCAGACTAGCGCCTTCGTCGCGTCACCCCCGGCGAGGAGGAGGATTCGATTCACTTCGCTTTCCTCCGCCACCCACCGCCGAGCGCGACCATGGCGACGCCGCCGTCCCTCGCCCCTGCCGCGCTCCGGTGCCCGGGGTTTCACGTGGGACGCGGGATCCTGCCCCTCTCCGCGGGCGACCCCTGCCCGGGCTCCGCCCTCCCTTTCAGGTAAAATCAAAGCATGGATTTTCCTCTTCTTCGTCGCGCCGTCTAGGTCTCGGAAGCCTGTCCTCCGTTACCTTACTGATGGTCGAATCGCGATGGCGTAAGATCGCCGGTCACGACCCGTTCCGATGGCCTGCTGATTTACTCGCGCTCGGAAAGATTCGTTGCTCGCTTCACTGACTATTAATCAGGTTATTAATTGGACACTGAAAACTGAAAAAGCGAAAGGATATTTACTACAATTAGGCTAAAGTGTGTGTCGTAATGAGTTGCTGGTACCTGGTCCGTGTTCATGTCAGATAGGTTTTAACCTGCAAGTTGTGTATTTGGTGGAATTGAGTTTGGTCTTATCAGATGCGCTGCTGTGGTAGTAATATATTGCACATATTCTTGCTTAGGCAGGTTAAGTGGGCTGTCGTTGAGGAAGTGCAGCCGTGCAGGCGCTGGCGCCATAGTGTTGGCCACGAGGAGCCCTGGTTTGGGCAATGCAGAGAATCTGCGTCAGGTGCGATATTGCAAGGACAATGCAACCCTGATGTAGCCTAGTTAAACTCGCCATGCCGTGGAGTTTGCATTAACGAATGGTGTTTTCGTTTTGGTCGTGCTGCAGGGTTCTACCTTGTCTAAGAACTGGGATTTAAGCAGACAGATCGGTGATGAGCATGGTGTTCTCATAGAATGCAGGGATGTGCATAAGTCCTTTGGGGACAAGCATGTATTGCAAGGCGTTAGCTTCAAGGTGAGTTCTCCTAGGAACTTTAACATTTTCGAGTACTTAACCAATTGTTTGGACTAGCGTACAAAGATGCCGTGTTCAATGCATCTTCGGATGATGTGAATGGTTAATAACTGGTCAAAGAATGTTGTGAGGACATATGGATTTTGTGGTTCATGCTATATTTGTGTTACACTGCACATTTTCCCACGGTCCAATCACTTGTTCTTTATCTTGTTCATACTCTCCACAGAGCAGTCACCCTGCATCTTAGTTACTAGCTTAATTTCTTTTATGATAATTTTTGGTGACATTAGCTTGTACTCTGCATTTTCAGTTATGATCCAAAATGATACTTGTATTATTCGTAGATTAGACATGGTGAAGCTGTTGGAATAATCGGTCCTTCGGGAACTGGCAAATCAACTATTTTGAAGGTTATGGCCGGCCTTTTAGCTCCCGACAAGGTTGTCCCACTTTCTTAATTATTCTATTGCTACGATAGTTTCGAGGAGGTCCACATGTGGTGTGATGCTGGTTGGCATTGTTATGGTAATTTTTGCAAACAATGAGCAGGGCGAGGTCTTCATCTGCGGAAAGAAAAGACAAGGCTTAGTTAGTGATGAGGACATATCAGGTCTCCGGATTGGCTTGGTATGGTTCTTAATTTATCCATGCATTCTTCGAATGGTATGGCTTGATTATCTTCGTATGCAGATGCTCATGGGAATTTAAACAAAAAGAGAGAATTGCCACAATACCACTAGTCAAAACCGAGAATGCCAAAATAACACCGAAAAAACCTAACTTGCCAAAATACCATCGCTGGTAAGGTTTTTCATGCCACAATAACACTACCGTCAATTGTCCAAGTTCTCCCGTTAGTCAAATATGTCAGTTTTTTTAGAATGTCTAAATTGCCCTCATCGCTGGTACGGGTCCTCTTCCCCTTCTCTCCCGAGCGACCATGGCGCCTCGCCGGCGGTTGCCCTCTCCTGTCTGAATCCGGCCGTCCCTCCAATTTAATCCAACGAGCCGCCCAAGATTTTGCCCGGCGACGCTGGAGACGCGCCGTCCGTGCCCTGTCCAAGCACGCCCGGGGAGCAGGGCGGCCCAAGCTTGCGCACGCACGGCGATGCCCGGAGATACGCTGGCCGCCGTGCCCTGTCCAGGCTTCTGTACGCCAATGCCCGGACCGGTGTTGCACTGCCATGTACGAAGACGATTCTCCTGTACGCCTAAGCTCGTGTACGAAGAGGATTGTTGCTCCCTAGCCATCCGCATCTCTGCACTGCTGATGAATCTCCTGTACGCCTAAGCTTCTGTACGAAGACATTTTTTTTAAAATTTTCCTGAACGAAGACAATTTGATTACATGCTGATGAATTGTTATTGTTTTGCTGAAATTGTGTGTCTGAAGAGGTAAGGGCACAGGTGTCTTTTTATGTTGGAAGTTAGTCTCAGTTTGTGTCTAGTGGTATTTTGGCATGAAAAACCAGATTGTAGTGGTATTTTGGCAAGTTAGGTTTTTTCAGTATTATTTTGGCATTCTCGGTTTTGACTAGTGGCATTGTGGCAATTCTCTCAAACAAAAATTCCTTATGCAGGTGTTTCAAAGTGCGGCTTTGTTTGATTCTCTCAATGTCCGTGAAAATGTTGGATTTCTTTTGTAAGGAACTGCCTTTCCAGATTCTTTGG
This sequence comes from Poa annua, assembly GCA_026929855.1. Classification (NCBI taxonomy): domain Eukaryota; kingdom Viridiplantae; phylum Streptophyta; class Magnoliopsida; order Poales; family Poaceae; genus Poa; species Poa annua. The sequence continues at coordinate 46,028,315 of CM049436.1, forward strand.
GAGCACTTAGTTTGCAAGATTGATCTGAAGACGTTTGTTTTCTCTGTTCTTTGCTTTAGATATGAAAACTCCAACTTGCCTGAGGAGCGAATAGGTGAACTGGTGACAGAAACATTGGGTGCAGTAGGCCTAAAAGTAAGTTAAGCTCTTGCCTTCTTAAAGTTGACCTTTTACTCCAGGGGCAGGCATTGCAGTCGGAAACATCCTTACATGGGATTTTCTTAGTACTTGTGTATCTGATATCTTGTCCGTATTTTTTTTCAAAAAAACTGTTGAAATTGTTATTCTATTTTGAAGAACGCGGGAGGCTTTTGTTTCAATGTATTGAATAGGAAGAAAAGAGGTTCAAGCCACGAGGGCAGAATAGAACGCTAAACTGTTTTTTTTACGGGAACGCTAAACTGTTGTTATTAGCTTTGATAAGACCAGAAGAGTAGTAGTTTCCTGCAAGTACTAGATTGTAATACAGCTACACATATCATCTGCGCAGGGAGTCGAAGAACGAATGCCATCTGAATTGTCTGGTGGAATGAAAAAGCGTGTAGCCCTTGCTCGTTCAATAATATATGATGATACAAAAGAAACAATAGAGCCAGAGGTATGCCCTTATTGATTGTATGCTAATCTTAACTTTTCCTTCTCCATCTTTACTGAATTACCGTCAGCATTTCGGAAACTCCAGGAGATTGAACAGCTTAGCTTGCTATTTCAATACCTTTGTGAACTTATAGTTCATATTCTTTCTTCTGCCAGGCTCTTTTATACGACGAACCTACAGCTGGGCTTGACCCCATTGCATCCACTGTTGTTGAAGACCTTATACGTTCCATGCATGTGACAGGGGAAGATGCTCTCGGCAAGCCGGGAAAGATAGCATCATATGTGGTTGTCACTCATCAGCATAGCACAATACAAAGAGCTGTTGATAGGTAATAGCAGGAAATGCTTCAGAACTTTCTGTTTGCTAATTGTTAAGCTAAGTCTCTTGTTCTTCTTCAGGTTGCTGTTTCTCCATGAGGGGAAGATAGTCTGGGAAGGAATGACGGAGGAATTTACAACAACAAAGAATCCAATTGTACAGCAGGTAAGACAGTTCTATCAATGTGTTGCTCATTCCTCATTTTGCGTGAACCTTGTTCCGGAGTTATTCAGTCTTTGCGAGAACCTAGTTCCAGAGCTATTCAGTCTCATACAGTCATACTATGTGGTTATTTTCTATGTTTGCAGTTTGCCTCTGGTAGCCTGGATGGACCGATAAGATACTAGTGAAGATCATTAGGCACTTTCCGACCTACGCCATCCTCTACAATGCCTCGTCTTAGAGAGGCATCTATCTACAACCAAGAAATATGTGAATGGTGCCTTTGGGCTGATTTGGAGATAGATGGTGATATTCGGTGACTAATAGGTGGGGCTGACACACAAGAATGTAACTCTTTGTAATTTATTGGACTTAAAGCAGAATAAACAACAGAATCAGCTTCTTAAATTAGATCTTCTGTTGGCGAATTGGGAGCTGATGTAACAAGCGGCTCCTTGGATCTCTTTTCGTTTGTAATGTTTCATGTCCAATGACATGTGTTGCAGTAAATTTATTTTTAAACGAAGACAAAAGCTTTACCTTATCCATTAATTAAGAAGAAGCATTAATTAAGAAGAAGGTATCTGGTTTAGTGGTGAGAAAACCCGGACAACAACCATACAATTAACACCACGGGATAAAATCCACGCAACCACGAAAACCCAAAGAACCAAGCACAACTCACAACTCTGCAACCGGCTGGCCAACTCTCCACTCTTGCCAAACTGCTATGGGAGGAGTGGGCCTTGTCCAACTCTCCACTTTTGCCGGAGAGATGAGGTTGTAACTGCTATGGGAGTAGTGGGCCTTGGCCAACTCTCCACTCTTGTCGAAGAGAAGAGGTTGTAACTGCTATGGGAGGAGTGGGCCTTGACAACAACCAACGCCGTGAGCAACCTTATCGCCCACACGACACAAGTGAAACATCCTTGATGATGCAGAACTTCCAGAGCCGCCGCCCGACATCTAACTCTCCATCATGCCCTGTGCAATCCACTTGGACCACCTTCTGGCCGCCCCGACATGTGATGCAGTATTGATTTGTAATGTGCTCAAATATTGCCAAAAACATTACTTTATGGGCTTATGGCACCAAGTGAGCACAAACCTGCAAGCCCAGAAATTTTGCAATACTTTGGACGTTAACGTTTTGCAATCTTCCAGAACTGTAACGCAATACCATTCCAGAAACCAGAATCTCCACAAATGTCTGAATGTTTCGCTGTTAACACATGATAAAGGAAACCAGACCAGAAATACAAGCCACATCTCATCATTTTGCTCAAACAGTCACGATGTGAACGAGACAAAATTAAAATCATGATATGGCTTGTGAGTAGGTTAACTTTCCAGGTCGGGTTTGGTTTTTTAAAAGGACACTAACAGGCAGCAACTGTCGCTCACCAGACAAGGCAGTAAAACCAGGAATTATAGCATACACAAATTCATGCCAACTCAAATCAACATATGAATGGTGTAAGACAACTAGTTCTACATGAGTATACTGGGGTTATAGCATTGATCTTGGAGAAGAACAGTACAAATGAGTTGGACCAGCATTTGAAGCTTTATTGGCCAGAAATCCAGAACTGAAACAGATGGTTCCTGGCTCGTTGCCATTACAGTACTGGCAGAGTTTCTACGTGCATGCCTGGTCGCAGAAATTGCTTTCTGGTTCTCAGCTGGCTACTCCTATAACCAAACAAAATAAACTGGCAAAAACAATCAGCTTGTATCCGATCTGGCGATGGCATTGGAGGCATTCCTTGCACTTACAATCCTTGAGCCTACTCATGCAAAACATAAGCATGAATTAGTTCGCGGAACAGTATAGGTGATATTACAAATTCAGATCAAACTACTAGTACAACATTATGGTATGCAGGCAACTAAAACGCTTAGGGCCTCTTCGAAGCAGATGGTTCGAGTCATTCAACAGCTTTCATTAACTATTTATGTGCCTACGTATCAGAGAATAAGGTTTGTGTTTGGCATGTGAAAAGTTGGTCTGCAAATTGCCCATGGATACAAATATCAATTGTTCTTCTGCAGAAATGGTATGACTTCTTATTTCAGTGATTAACATACGGACAGCAATCCCATTGATACAAACATTCTGCTATTAAGATAACAGCAATACCACTGATACAAACATGGCTAACCTCACTGGTTATAAATATGAGAACAGCAAACACACTGATAGAGCTGCAACGAACTTCCATGTGTTTTCCATGGCTTCAGCGTGCAATAGTATGTACTAAAGTCAGCCAATTGGACACCATTTAAATGATTTTTTTGAATAATTGTTCAGTGTGTTTGTCACTATGTATTGCCATAGGTTAGCAGCAAATTCTACTCCATGTTGTTCTACCCTGAGGTGCCAGACGATCTAGTACCAGAAACTATGAGTCGTGGTATCTATTTACATATCTGCTATGGTACTTTCATACCGTACTGAAACAACAAGCAGAGACTTATCAACAGAGAAGTCATAGGGAAGTGTTCAACATATGATATCCATGTATTAATCATCTCTTAACAACAGTAAACAGGCACTGTAAAAAAACAGTGCAGATAAGTAACACTTAAGGTATCTCATGGAATGTAAGCCATGTCGAATCCATCTAAACATGTGAAAATGAGCTACAAACAGTGACCAAACGATCAGCCATTTTTCACGGAGCTCTCTAGTCTCTATCTCTCCCCCACATTACAATTTATTTTTCATTTCCCCTAGTCCACTTTATGGGTCATCAAATCAAAAAAAAAAAATGCTGAAGCAAACGAATGCGGCGTTGGTGTTCACCGGGATGCAGTGCAGAGCTCATGTCTGGCGGCGGAGGCGCTTCCGGAGCTTGCGGAGCTTATGCTTGTTCATCTTGCGCTTCCGCTTCTTCTTCACGCTGTCCGCCCACACCTCCGCCTCCGCCCCGTCCCCTCCCTCACACACATCATCCCCTCCTCTGGGGTCTACGAGGGAGGGGTATATGTGAACGGCGGGGTGGAAGGAAAAGAGGAGGTCCCGGAGCTTCGGGTCCGGGATTGGAGCCGGAGAGCCCGGGAGCGGAGCCGCCGTAGCTGGCGGCGGGGGCTGATGCGGGAGGAGCTGCGGTGCTAAGTGGGAGAAGAGCGGGACGGGGACCGGCGGCGGGTTGCCGAGGCGCAGGCGCAGGAGGAGCCTGCGGGCCGGGGCGGCGGCGGCCATGGGAGATCCGCGGGGAGGAGGCGCGGCTGGAATGCGAGGGTTTGTTTGTTTGTTTCTGTGCTCGGTCGGTCGGTCGAGCGAGCCACTTGGAGCCTTGGCTCCTTGCCGGTCGGTATGGGCCGGACCTGAGTATCTGACGACGTGACGAGCAGCCGACTGATGATAAATTACTACAGTATTAAAATCCAAATTTCGTTAATACATCCAATAGGTTACAAAAAAATGTTTGCTTCTTGTTTGAAAAAATCTAAGACCATTTGGACCAATGGTTTGAAATATCATTGTTTTTTAGATAAAAAAATCTTAGACCGCGGGGAAGATCCACTTTGCATCGCATTAAGACATCAGGTTGCGAGTGTGAAGACTTGAACCCGGGCGAGCCTGGACGCATCACCCCGTCCTAGCCACCGGGTTTTGAATTTTCACAGCTAAATTCCTAGTTTCTACACAAAATAATACAATACAGTATAAATATTCTCAACTGTGAACTGGAATATATATGCGATCATTTTGATCAACCCATTAGGGTCTCTATAGATTATAAGTATTTAAAAGGATTTTCATAAGATTCCAATACTTGGAAAAATTTCCTATAGATCGTCTTTGCTTTAAAGAAATGGTGCAATCCTATGGATTGGATTCCCATATCTCAATTCTATAGAAATTAAGTACGGGAAACGTATAGGACTCGTCTAGTAAGCCTAAGGATCAATCCAAGTAGTTTCTAAGGTTTAAGACTGGATTACACCTTGTCAATAAATTTAATAGCCCTAACACATTTTGCTCTTTAGTTACATCGGGAAAGGTTGTTGACTTCTTCCTCAACCTAATCCATCGATTCAGCACCTCTCATAGCATCATCCAAGGCAACGGCTCAAATGTTCCAAGACTTCTGTGAAACATGTAGTGTCCGCCTCCTTCATGGCTCACACACCGGCTACCGAGCAAATTGTGCCATCCTACAAGGACTCAATCCAAGTTATCCCTTTGGCGCGGCCGATCGTGGCTAATAGTTTAAAAAACTAGACCAGACCGATGATTAGACTGGAAAAAATAGAAGCGGTGGACACTTCTAAGAGGCAAATATCCCATAATAACCTATCTATGATCAAAAACTAGACCAGACCGATGATTATGGGGTTCATAAGTTTTGTGATACACCAATAATCGTATGGACACTTAACACTTTTTCTTGAAATTAGCTTGGCCACGGACTATGGGCTGCAAGCATTCGACCCGGTAATCTTCCTTGGTACCGATGCTGGCCATAGCTGCCGACAATTACAATTTGCCACGTAACGCAGCTCCCTTCGTGGGCCTACTAGGCTAGTACTCCGATTTTGGGGACTTATGTTTTTTTCTTCGATTTTCCCGCTTTTCCATTTCTTTTCCTTTACACTGTGTCTGAACGTAGGAAAGTTTTCTGAAAATTGAATTTGGCTAGGAATTCGATTTCCCACATGGAAAGGAATTGGGCTCCATTTTAAATTTTATTGTTTGGTTGTAAATGAAATTTATGTCCGGAATCAAAGTTAGCACATGATTCCAATTCCTGTTTCGATGTATAAAGTACGAAATTTGATGTTTTGTTGAGTTTGGACAATATAAAACTTTTAACGTACATGAAAAAAATTATATCTGTATATTTGAATATTGATATATTATTTTACACACATAATAAAATTTAAAATTTTGAAACCAAGTCAGAAAAATAACACAAGAGCCATCCAACACCTCGGTTGAATATTCAGAATTTGAGTCAATTGCGGCGGCGGCGAGGAGAGGCAATAGGGCGAGCGTGGCCATGGATTGCTGGAGAAGGGAACTGGAATGGAAGACTTTGTCTCAATGTCAAAAGAAAAACAGGGGAAGCACGGGTCCTGTCGTGGGAGCGAGAGAGAGAGAGAGGATGTTGGGGGTAGGGGAGAGAAGAACAGGGGCCGCCGGCCATGCCCTCCGGCGCTTTCATGCCCTCTTGCGCCGTCGTTGTTCGTCGGCCAGCCGCCGTTCCATCTCGGTCTAGGGTTAGGCCCAGCGGGGGAGACGAGCGGGGTTGCGAAGCAGCCAGAAGGGTGAGAGGAGGCTGGGGTAGGGGAGAGAGGAGCAGACGAATAGGAAGTTCGCCGGAGTACCTGGTGCCCCGCCGCCGATCCGTGTAGAGAAGGGCGAGGAGTCATCGCGGGGAGGGACGAGCGAGCAGGGAGATAGAAGGAAGGAGTTGCGTGGGTGGTGCGAAGTTGTACGCTTGCTCGTTTCCGAGCGATTCCTAGATCTGAGACTCGGAATCGGCAACAGAGGTGCGGACGCGCACGGCGCTTTGCGTGGAATTTGACTCTAATTCCACGACCCAATTCTTCAACCATCCCAAACACCAGAATTCAGGCCCGCAATTCTAATGGACAATTTCGAGGCTGAATTTCTACATACAAACACAGTGTTACATTTTTTCTTATTTTTTCTTATTTTATTTTATTTTATTTTCTGTTGGTTATTTTTTCTTTTTGTTCAACTGAGATTACCACTAGATCATGACTATATACCTGGATCTCATTCCTTGAAAGATCCAAGGTTGCTTCGCTTAATCAAAGATAATACCTCTTTCTTTTTTATTTTTTTAGTCTCGTTTTTTTTATATAATCTCCTTTCCGGAGAAGGGGTAACATAGACGAAGGCACATGTAGACAGATACATACTTTTTCAATCTTTTACCACAATAATTTTCATAATTGGGAAAGCCATCAAATTTTCTATATAATATTCTTGGAAAGTGCTAGGATGTCAGTATTTTTATTCAAATAACATAATATTCATGTTTAAGAAATCATTCAAAGAACATAAATGTGTCTATTAAAAAATGGTTTGAGTACCATAACTTTTCTTTTAAAAACCATTTAAATTACATAATTGTTAATGATTTGAAACAATTTAAATAACATAAATATTCATAATATTCTATTAGGTGTTAATATTTTATTTTTTACAGCGAATTTATTTTTTATTTTCCTTTGTTTGATGATAATTATAAAAAAGACAAAGATATAAAATTCAATACATGTTATTGGGTCAAATTCGAAGCGGCCCATGAGAGTAACTGAGGGCACCTCCAACGGGCCTCCGCGTATGGACATGGCTTGTCCATATCTGTCCTTCCGGACAGAGGACCCTCTCCAACGGCCCAGCGCATAGGGACAACTGTCCGCGCGGACAGGTTTTCGGCCCCAAACCTGGACCAAGTTTGGTCCAGATTTGGGGGAGAAAACGGACAAACTCTTGTCCTCCCTTGTCCGCGTCTGGCCCAGCGGCCAGCGACACAAAGCCATTCTCCTCACACCTTCTCTCCCACAGAAACCCTCCTCCCACCCCTCCGCCGCCGCCGCCCTAGCTACCGCCGCCGCCGACGATGGAGGACGGCTTGTCCGCTGTCACGGCCGCAGCCGGCGCCGCCCTGTTGAAGGTGAAGAAGGAGAGGCTGCCCGCGTCGGACAAGAGGGCCGAGCGGAGGGAGAAGAAGAGGTTGAAGGACCTCGCGGCCAAGGAGGCCGCGGCGGCGGCGGAGGAGAGGGAGCGCCGGGTCGCCATCGAGGCCGCGGCTGCGCGCGACCTCATAGCCACCCAGGCCGCGGCGCGGGCGGTGCTTCTTCTCGGTGGCCTCATCCCCTCCGCCGTCCCCGAGCTCGTGGCCGTTGGAGGCACTTCCTCACCAAAGAGGACAGCGGCCCAGAGTTGGTCCGCGGACAGCGCAAAGCGGACATAATCGGTCCGCTTTGGCTGTCCATATACGGAGGCCTGTTGGAGGTGGCCTGACGCAGTTTATTTACTGGTGGGACATAGGAGCTCCCGTAGCTGACGCAGTGTTAACACAAGATGTGGCTGGCTGTCTGGCTGAGATAGCTAAACCTTTTCTGGTAGCAGGAGCAACGTGCTGCTGGAGGGTACCCGCCAATAATCACATGGATAAGGCTGGAAAGTGTAAACCGCACCGACCAAGTTTAGCGGAAAGCTGCAGGTACCAACGGGCTACGGTGGGTCGTTGTTGCCGAAGATTCAGATTCAGGTCGCACTGCACCGATCAAATGGGCTCGCGTGATCTTTCTGTGGTCAAAGTGACAAATAAAAGTTTAAACTTTAAGCTGATTCCGAACTTTCAGTCCGATCTAACCTATTTCTCTACCGCCTAACCTAAGCCAATCGGGACCTTTGTGGTATGTTGGCACTTGGCACAACCAACGTGTATAGTGTAAGTAGGGATGTAATGGTTAGGATAATTCCACACCAAATCCACCGCCGAATCTATCTTAAAAAATCCATATATGGTTTTTAAGAAATCTGACGAATAAAATATCTGATTCCTAATTAACATTCGGATACGGAGTAGAATATGGTATGTAAAGTAACTAAAATTTGTACGTGATTTCTCGTCTAGAAACAAATGAAAAGAGTTGAAATCCTAGGAAAATAACTAAATTTAATACATAATCTCTCTTAAAAACAAGCGGAAAGAGTTAAAATCCTACCAAAAATAACTATTTTTTTGTAATCTCTCGTCTAGAAAACGAATGGAAAGAGTTGAAAATCTTAGCAAAATAACTACATTTTGTATGTAATATTTCGTCTAAAACTAAATGGAAAGAGTTAAAATCCTAACAAAATAACTAAATTTTGTATGTATCCCTCGTCTAAAAAATGGGAATAGTTGAAATTCTAGTAAAAAAATTATGTATGTTAAAATCTTAGCAAAATGATGTCAGGATAAGGACTATATACCTTAAAATCCTAGCAAAACAAATGGATAAGGACTATTTTTTTGTAATCTCTCATCTAAAAGTAAATGGAAAGAGTTGAAATCTTAGCAAAACAACTACATTTTGTATGTAATATTTCGTCTAAAATGGAAATAGTTGAAATTCTGGTAAAAAAATATTTATGTACGTTAAAATCTTAGCAAAATGATGTCAGGATAAGGACTATATACCTTAAAATCTTAGCAAAACGATGATGTAAGGATAAGGAAAAATATTAGTGTTGCGCGGGAGTGGAAACCTAGATCACTTGATTGAGGAGCAGCATGCTAACTAACACAACTGCCTCCAGTACTTCATGTGATACTTTGAACAAACTCCTACTTAGCATAACTGATTGGGATGGTACCGCCGTGTGACCTGGCGCTACGGTATGCCAATGTGTTGCGGTAGGCAAATAGGTTAGATCGGGCTAAAAGTTTAAAACCAGTCCATTTTTGTTTAAACTTTTTTTTTCGAATGTTAGCAGAAGAACAGCTAAATTCATTGATTAGAAAGAAAGGTGATCCAGTTTATCAGGAAAACCGGATCCGAAAACCATACAAGACTCGGTTAATTGAGGGGAAACCGAGCAAAGCCCACACCCTAACAACGCGCCAAACACACAACACCTAGAACAAGAAGGTTACGTCTCACACAAACAAACCACAAGCCTCCAAAGAGCAACCACAACTCCAAACGGCTCAGAGCAACGCACCAACCACGTCTGCGCCTAGAAGGAGTCGGCTAGCGGACGGCGGGCTTCGATCAGACCTGGAGAAGACGTCGCCAAGGAGGCGTCGGCGTCGGTGAACAAAGCGCCCCACAAGCACACGCCGAGGAAGGTGCAGAACCAACTCAGCCAGCCGCAATAGGTGATCTCTCGAGCAAACACAGCAATGCCTCCAGCGAGGGTACGACATCAGGATGCCGCCGCTGCCTGGTCCGAGAAGCCGGACCTAGGGTTTCCCCGTTGCTCAGCGAGGGTACGACATCAGGATGCCGCCGCTGCCTGGTCCGAGAAGCCGAACCTAGGGTTTCCCCGTTGCTCAAGGGAGTAGGGTACGGTCCTCGCCGAGACGACGCCTCCAAGAAGGTAACGGCACCCACGGGCGCCGCCGTCGTCAGCACGTAGCAAGGATTTCTCCCCGGCCGACCAGTACCACTCAACCGTCACAGGGCTGAAGAGAGAAGGAAACCTTCACCACAGCGAGTAGATGTGTGTGTTGTTGTTGTAGAGGAAAGGGACCTCCCGCATCCGGAGGCATGGCCGGCCTCAACTCCCTCACCACAGCGTGCCGCGGCACCACCACCTCGCCCGCTTCCCCCCACCGGACGGGAGGATGCAACACCGAGTCGGCGCCATTCGTCTCCCTCTGAGGCGCACCACCATCTCTCCCTGCCCTGCCGCAGCCAGCCCCACAGCCTCACCCCGCCAGCCACGCCGACCTCCTCCATCCTCATCCCTGGGAGGATGCAGCAACCAGTGGTGGCACTGGCGCCATTCGTCTCCCCTCCGCAGCAGAACGGACCTTCCGGGCCTCCTGCCCCAGCAGGCAGCAGCCACGCCAACAACGACCGGGCGGGGAAGAAGCGCCTCGTCACCCAGCCGCGGCACCGGTCCCCCGCGCGCTCGCTGGACGTCGAAGAGCGCAGGAAGCACCGCGGCCCGCCGACCCAGATCAGGCCCAGTTGGGCCCAGATCGGGCCAGGACGCCGCCGCCTCGCCCGGCACCGGCGCCGCCGTCGTCGCCCACCACCAGCTCCACCAGCTTGTCCACGTCCGCTCCGCTGCCCTCCCGCTCCTCCAAGGGCCCTCTGCCCGCGACCGAGCCGGCGTCGCTCCCTCCGCTCGCGAGAGCGCTGCCACGGACGCCTTCAACAGCCCTCCCGCCTTTGGCGAGCCGGGGCGCCGCCACCGCCGCCGGCGTCGGCGGCGGCAACGGCCAGGGAAGCACGAGTTGGCGGCGCTTTTTCTAGGGTTTGGGAGGCCCCCGGAGCCGCTCGAGCGGAGCGACCCGGGAGGCAGAGTTCCTGGACTCTGAACTGTTTCAGGATTTGTTTGTTTAAACTTTTAGACTTGTCACTTTGGCCTCTTTCGGTAGCTAGGTGAAAGAACATGCGTACGGATGCCGAGCACGAGAGTAACACATGCAGAGCTAGTTGTCCATCGATCTCTGAGATGCAATGCGCATGCGATAAAAAAGAAGCAGGTGATAAAGGAGAAGTAGCCACCATAGGCCATGGTGCTCCCTCCCTCCTAACGATAATAATTAATATACTCCGTTCTAAAAATGTAAACTTTTTTATTAATTCAAACTAGCTACTCTCCCTCCGTCTATAAAAAAATATCTCAATTTTATCTAAATTTACATGTATCTAGACATGTTTTAGTGTATGTATACATATAAATTTTGATAAAGTTGAGACAATTATTTATGGACGGAGGGAGCAGATAAAAAGGGTTACATTATTAAACGGAGAGAGTAATATTTTAGTCAGACTTTTTCGAATACCAGAGAGCAGCTACATGCTACTCCCTCTGTTCCATATTAGATGACTTTCATTTTTCCAAAAATAGATGTATTTATACTTATAACATGTTTAGATACATCCACTTTTATATAAATTAAAGTCATTTAATTTGAAACGAGAGAGAGTAGATGGAGCCCTTTGTCGGCCACGAGCAGACGGATGCATGTCAAGCAATGCGATGGGAAGAACTTCTCCATGCCCTATGATCAACAAGCAGCCACAGGGACCCCGTTAGGATATATTTTTATTTTTTTCAGGGTTTTATTTTTAGTAGCCTGCCTAGTGGGTCCCACTGATAGTTTGTTGATTAATTTGTCTGATATGACCACGTCAGCCTGACGGGTGGGCCTGAACTGTCAGAACCAGTGTCAATTTGTTATCAGACTAGGATTTGGGTTTCTGAGAAAACTCCGCTAAAATTTGATAGTTCAGTGAGATTTAAAACAAAAATGGTAGTTATACGTAATTGATGGTAGTTCTATGTTGAGTGTATGCGTATGTATATTAGCGATTGCGTTTTACTTTGTTTCACAAAAAATGGTGCTTAAAAACAAGGCAATGGTTAATCTGAGAAACTCATAGCAGGGATTCTTGGAGTCGTAATACAATTATTAGCAAATCTTTACTGGCATCACATTCCCGCGTCAATATGAACCATGATTTCCGCACATTTAAGAACTAGCCAGCACGTACGTACGGCCCATGGTGTGACAATGTGCCGGCCAACATCGATCAACGTCGTGAAAGAGTAGTTAGGAAAACCACAACTGCTCTGGTTTAATTTTGCTATAAAAAAAAATTGCTCCGGTTTAATTCCATGAATGAGATCAATCATGGAGGCCAGGGCAATGCCATATTGCCATTGATTTGGACGTTCAACACCCTAGGGCATCTGCATCTGTTTCTTCTAATGCATTTTAAATGTGTTTTTATAGTCAGAAAATTCCGAAACAAAAATTTACACGTACGCTTCTTCAAAATATTCGCCTGACATAAAGTTTTTGAGAAAAAATAATTTCTTATTTTGCCTCCGCCAAAAAGACAAATATCGGTACCCGAAAAACCTTTCACGAGATATTTTGTCTTTTTACACAGGCAAAAAAAGACGTTTTCCACGATTTTTCTGTGCGCACATGCAACATAGAGATGTGTATACTCGTGCAACTTTTAAAGATCTTTTAGCATTGAGAAATGTGTTTTCCGAAAAGGGAGAAACGTCACGTGTTCAAAGATGTATTTTCCTTGATCGAACGAACATCGTGGCCTTGGTCCAGTCCAGTCACGCGGATACGACAATTGATCTCATTGCAAGCGTCGTGTAATATCTGACAATGACGAACTGTCCCCTCTTCTGGCACTAATACAAGTACGAGCAAACAAACATCATGTAGCATATCCCTTCCCAAAACTAAGCTCCCTGGAAATGCAGAGCTGTGGTTCATCCTCGGGGCGGTCCCACTTCTCAGTGACGTGTGGGGAGAAATCAGGTATGCTACCGGTACTGCGTGGATTTTGGTCCCATCTGTCTGTGCCTCTCCGGCTTCAGGTATTTGTTTCTCTGTTTGCTTCCGTGTGGGAAGGTCGGTTATGTGAGTCGGTTTCTGCCGTTGACCCTCAATCCCCAATCGAGTCCCGCACCCTCCTCGCCCCACACGTCCGCCGCCACGGGTCTGCTCCTCCTTCTTCTCCTCCTCCCCAGATCCTCGTCCCAAAGGCGCGCAGTAGCCGGTCGTCGCCCCGTAGCGGCGGCAGCAGGTCGGATCCTTCGATGTCGCGGCGCGCAACTGGAGGAATCGGTCTCCGTTCTCTCAAATGGGTGGAGGAGCTGGAACTGCCGGGCCTGACCGGGGAGGAGCGGTGGCAGCCCTGCTCCCCGATGGCGCGCAGCAGCCGGTCGGAGCAGGCGATGTAGGAGCTGCAGGAAGCCGCTAGGCCTTGTCGCCGACGGGGACGTGATGCGGCAGCGCTGTACATCATGTCCTTCCCTTTTGCTTGTGTGCTGTAGAGGACAAAAATGGCGCCCTGTAGGTCGTGCTCCTGCTCTCTGCATCATTATTAATTTCACCTATTCTCTTTGTTTTGGGCATAGTCAGCTTGCGGTACCATTTGATTCAGTGTCCCATGGTGATCCTATCTGATTTTTGGATGCTTGGTGGGGAGAAGCAGGGTTGCCAACTAAGGGAGGATGCTACTACAACAAGGCTTGCAGCAGCGATACTGGTAATTTTAGTCTCTTGGGGATGTACGTCTATAAAGTTTCCAAGTGGGAACCATGTATTGATATTTATAGTTATGATGTATGTTTTGTGGGATAAGGTTGCGTATTTTAACGATAGATTAGGCCTTAGCTCTTCATAAGAAAGTAACTTAAATTAGATATGAAGAGTGTAGTTTCACTTTCATATGTTGTTCTTTGTCAAATGAACAAATCTAAACTACGAATTAATTGTACAATGATAGGTTCATAAAGCATTATATTCTTCTAAGTTTTTGTAGCCTGAACAAAAAATTGTGAGTTGCAACATAGATGTTGGTAGTTGTAATATGACTTTTCAGATTGATTTTATTTCGGTGTTCCCATTTTCATGCTGCTTGGGAAAATTAGTTCACAATAATCATCTAGATTCTAGAGTCAACAAAAGGAACATAATTCATAGGAAGCTTGTGGTTATATGATTTGGTGATGCTTTCACAAAATGAGCAGGTACAAGTTTAGTTATAGTTCGTGAGAAATAATTCTTTCTCTTCTTCACATTAAACCCCTAGAATGATTTTATTCATGGTTTCGAAAAAATAGCAGGTCAAACTTGTTTGGTGTTAACTTCTGAGAAATACACCTTTGTTCTCCATTTTCCATTGTGTCCAGTCTGCCGAAATCCGTTCTTTACCGTGGAAACCTGAATTCTAGCACTATCTTGCTATAGTTGGCCGGCTTACGTGCCTGTCGTGGTGGTTTGTCGTTAGTTTCCCCCATCGAAGGTACCAGCAGCTTCACGTGTTCTTTCTGCACTTATTTTTTCTTCATGTGGTCTTTCTGGACTTATTTCTGCTGTTGTTGCCTGGAATTAAAATATCTCAAGGTCTAAGCACACAAGAAGAATGTTAGTTGGTCTATAGTTGTACCCTGATAATTGTAACCTTCTCATTATTGTTGCATGTTCATACTAATATTGTGTTCACTTATAAAGCATTCATTTTTCAATTTCAGGTTGTCTTCAGTTGTCTTGAGGATTTTTTCTGTTTTTCCAAACTTAAAAGGGAAGATCATTGGCATAAACAAAGATTTTGGTGTTGAATTTTTCTCTGGATGGAAACTAAATTCGATAGTGCCTACTCTTCCCACAACCTACGGCTACAGCAGCCCGGGTCTGGTGAATGTGGTCCGCCATGAGCTCCATTGAAGAAGAGAGCACGAGGGTACTGTTAGGTTATAGATATGTCATCTATAACATGTTAATCCTGATGCACGAATTTTGTCGATGCTTGGTAGATAGTAAGGTCTGCAATTATTTCACGGTTCTTGAGAAACTTAAATTACACATGTAGGTTATATAATCAATTAACCCTGAGAATTAATCAATTGCTTTGTGTGTCAAACATTTTTGGTACATGATCAATGAACCTTGAAAATTTATAATGGATATTCTGAACTTTAACTGATACGAAGGTACAGTGAGCAGATAATTGGTGGAAAGGAGGACATTGAGAATTGCTGCCTGAAGAAGGTAAGATGTAATTTATTATGTCCAACTGATGGGCAATCCTTAATTTTGTTCCACTGCTTTCTGAAGTTTCTATAGTTACGAAGGAGTTGGCTATTAACTCTGCTCTTTGCCTCTCATCAGAAACAGGGTCATGGAGGATAGTGTGATAGACTAATATCTTCATAGGTAACGAGGGGAATTTCGGCTTTCCATCATTGTACATCTACTCATATGTTCTTTTTTGCTAATTAATATGTTTATTTATCTCCATCATTTTTGCATCTATGAAATTGTGTGCATGTCTTTCTTCCTCCTTACCTGGACAAGTTATGGCAATGGCGCTTGCCTGGTTCAGAGTAATGCAGCGCGAGCTGGTACAGTTGCTGGCGATGTGTGCCTTGGTGGTGGCCATGCTAGGAGCAGTGATCAGGGGGTGATCATGATATGACATGGTTGTCGGCAGTGCGCTCAAGACGGTGACGCTCTAGGGGCACAAGACCCTCATCTCATGTCCGTTTCGAGCTGCAGCCTAACAGGATGAATTCCTTTTGTGCCCTGGAGCATATATAAAAGATAAGATGATGGACACTCTTATCTAATATTCCTTAGATGGTTCATTGCTGTGGAAATGTTTATGTTCACAACGGTTGCTCAGATGGTCCATTGCATGGTGTAAGTTCTTATTTCCTTGATGCGTTTTGAAGCATATTTTTTATTTATGTCAGTAGCTTGAAAGTTCAAGGCTTCCTTATATTACCAGCACCAGATAGTACATAAAAAAATGGCCAACCATACTACATTCATTTTATGCTTACCGCCACACCCTGATTAACTTTGTAAACAACAACTCAGTTGGATCAGTGGGTTGTAGACATTCTAATTAACAACTACATATATGCATGCACAGTTCATACTATTAGTGACTTCGCCATTAGTTTTACTTCTTATCATGAACTCTATTTTCTTGCTAAGATGTTAAATCAACTTTTCTTAACGGAACATGATAATTGATATGATTGAATCACATCATACAAATCTGCGGAGGGTCACTTACCTTGTTCAGATGAGGCACATCGAATGCTAGACATCGGTTTTGAACCTCAGATTAAGAAAAATCGTTTCTCAGGTACACCTCTTCCTTTTCCCAGTACTCAGAAGTGTAAAAACAATAAGACGTCAAAAGGTTGTTTTTTGTTTTTGATTCGTCCTGATCGCCAAACACTTTATTGGACTGCTACTTGGCCAAAGGAAGTTGAGCTGCTAGCAAGGAATTTTCCGTTTCACCCATACAAGGTGAACATTGTAGCTCATAAATCATTTTTTTAGTTGATTCATTACATACTACCATACTGCCATATGTGTTATGTGTGAGAAAATTGCAATTTGACATTATGCATGCAGGTTCTAATTGGTTCTGAAGAACTAAAAGCTAATCATGAAATTTGTCAGCACGTAGAGATATTCTCTGGGAGCCAGAAGTATAACAAGTAGGATTTCTGTTACATTTTCCATTACATAATATGTACTCAAAATGCAAATACATACTGGAGGATATAATTATGGCAGCAGAATTTTAATATTTATGGATGTGGTCAGATTACCAGATAGCTTCCAATGGATGGTTGGCTTGCTCTATCCATCCAAGTGACAAGAGCCAAGCAGAAAGGGTTTGGGTTCTTTCTGGATTTAAATCTAGGAAAAGCCCTATCAAGACAGCTACTGATGTAGCACTTTGATAAGTTTCTTTGTTCTTGTGTACCTCTATTTGTTTTTAGGGGAGCGTACCTCTATATGTTGATCTCAACAATTTTCTGTATAACATCGAGAACATGGAGGTTTGAGATTTTTGTATCCAACTGGAAGGCAACAAACATATCTGTGTGGCAGAAATAAACGTGTGTACCTATTTAGTTGGTTTAATTATTGCTGGTAATCTGAGGCAATATGATGAATGTTTATCTCAGTACGAGTGTGAATAACATGTTGTAGCTTAATGTAAAATTCAAACAAATTTTCACATTGCTTGATCACGCATGTTATAAGTTTGTACTTTTAAGATTGTCATGTGCCATTGTTTGGCTTGCTTCGAAGTTTGTAGTCAAAAGAATCTTTCATGTGCATATGGATAACATATGTTTTTTTGTAGTTTCGGTTTCAGATAGTCGGGACTAATACATATTCTGGCAGTGAGAAACCAGAAAAATATTTTGTGTTTTTTCAGACGTCCAGTGAAAGATGCTTTATCACAAATGGCGTAAATATCATGAATATAATTTATTAGTATATAGGTAAAGAAGTAAAGAAATATGAGTCTTCCCATGAAATACCAAGTCAGGACCCTACCCAACATAAAAGAACGAATCAAATTATTGCAAATAATGATGACGGACGCGGCAAAGCGCGCCCTCTCCTTCTAGTATATACTATCTAAAATGCATATCATGTACTCTCTCCGTCCATACAAGGATGTCTTAGCTTTGTCTAATTTTGAATCTAAGTACACATTATAGTATGTCTAGATCGTATAAGTTTAAACAAAGTTGAGACATCCTTTCATGTAGGAGGAACTATTAATGTTACGTTGAAGTACGTACTTTTTAAGAGTAAGTGATGCGTACCGCATATTTTTATAGAAGGTAGAAAGTATAATTACAAGAGAGCCGAGGACACAAATTGTGCAGGCTAGAACTCCACCAAAAATCTAAAGACTACTCTCTAGCGACATGATCTGGGCTCCAACTCCTACATTCCTAGCTAAACTCAACAACCCCACCTCATCTAGGATGATCGACACACTGCTAGCTTGGAATTGCTTGCTGACGTTGTTGAAGCACCAAGCATTGCGGTTTTTCCAAAGGGTATAGCCTCCTGTGGATACCAGGGTGTCAAATCCCCTCTTGATCCTCTTCCCCGGCAGCTTCTTTCTCCTTCCCACCACACTAGCAGGGTGCTCGTCGGGCTCGGGGTCGATGTTTAGCTCCAGACTCGCCAGGCATCTGTACCAGACCTCCCTCGCACAGACACACTACACGAGGATATGCTCCGACGTGTCCTCCTCCTAAGAACTGACCTGGCAGCTCGAGGTGGCATCCTGCTAGCCATGCCTGAATCGCCCATCTGCTGTCCAGATATATAAACATCTTGCTTTTGGGTGTGCTCCAGCTTTCCGAATAACGTTGGCCATGTGGAACCTAATGCTTCCCTCCATCATCATCTTGTAGGTTGATTGTGTTGTGTAGCAACCTGAGTGATCTCACGGCCACTTGAAACTATCAGGGGTATCAACACTTCTCTGAACTCCCATCACGGACATCCACAAGTTCAGGCATTCGCGAGCACCGCAGTACACCAGCGTTCCTGGTATGTCGAGCAGCCATATGTTTCCATGCATCCCGTGATGCACTGATCTCGTGTTCCGAACCTTGTTGCCGACATTTGCAACCTGCTCGGTGCAAACTCATCCGCGCTCCTCCCTCCGATCCATCTGTCCCTCCAGATGTCCATCACCTGGTATGATCTGAACTAGACTGTCGAACACGTCTCGGGCTGCCGTGTCCTTCATTATCGGCCACCCTTGCCGAGGCCTGCTCGGATCGGTGCGGCGCAACCACTCCCGCCGCAAACCCCGTGGAGCTTCAGGTTTTACTCCGAGCCCTCCCAGCTCCTTAGGTTTGCACACCTGCTTCCATGCTACAAGACATTACCCTCTGTTCGCCTTCTCCTTGACTGCCCAAAAGAAACCAGAGAGGTTTTTGTCCACTTCTTCTAGCAGCCAAACGGGGGCCTCGGCAACAAGCAGTTGGAGAATTGGGCGTGCCGACATAACTGCGGTGACGAGAACTAGCCTCCCCGGTCTTTTTTTTTAACAGGGGATGGTCCCAGAGGGACCTAGAAGCTTTCATTCATTGCGGTGGTTTCATACAAGGAGGACCAAAAGAGACTGGAATTTAGAACCAGGTTTAGACAATTAGCACGAATGACCCTAAAGCTTAAACTGGAGTCGCCGTCAGGTCCAACTCCAAATCCACCGCCTGCAAACACCACGACACAGCCAAACTCAACGCCGCCGGGGAAGAAACCACTTGGGACGAAGAGTCGGGAGCCAACTGCATCGGAGCAAGGGGGCCTCCGTGAAGGCACATCGGCCTGGAGGTTGAAAATCACCTGCAATCGCCAGCCGGAGGAAGCCGCTGCCGACGAAAAGGGAGGGAGTGGTTGCCCTTCAACCATCTTGAATGGCAGCCAAAGGATGACTGCCATGAGAACACTCCCGGGAGCAGCTTCCGAGCTCCCCTGGCGCAGAGATGGCAGCCAGCCAGCAGGAGAGTGAATATTACCTCCTTTCTCGCCACCAAGACGAGGAGCAGGAGAGATATCCACCCACAAACCATGGCTACCAAGACTGCAGATATCGAACCTTATTGCAGAGGACGGCGGCACGGCACCGAACCAAGACATTGGCTCTGACCTCCAGAGTACAACCTGGCGCAGCACCAGCACCACACACTGCCAGGAGCAGTTCGTGTACTCCTGCAGCAACTCCCTGACACCAAATCTACGAACTCCATGGACACCGCTCCATCTCCTCCCCTCGCCTCCACGGCCGGCCGGAGAAATAGCAACAGCACCAGTAATCCTTTGATCAAAGCCGCCAACTTCCATAACCGGAAGACGACCTGCGAGCTTATTGAAGAAAGAGGTGAACGTGAGTTGTCCACCTAGAGGGGGGGGGTGAATAGGTGGTGACCAATTTTTATTACTTTTTCAGTTTTAGGCTTGTGAAATGTAAATTGTCTAGATGTGCTACTAAGTGAAAAGAAGTGCTAGACAATAAGGAAACAAAGCAAGAATGATAAACAATTAATGCGGTAAAGGAGAGTGGAACGAGACAACCAAAGGAACACTCGGAGACGACGATTTTATCCCGAGTTCCACCACATAGGTGTACGTCTCGTTGGAGGGGTGTGAGCAACCACAAAGTTTAGCTCAACGCCACAAAGGCCTCACCCTATTCTCCGATGAATTCGACCACAAAGGTCCGAATCCACTCTTCCACTAAGGACTCCTTTAAGGGCGGAGAAGATCCCGTACAAATCCGTGAGGCACACACCCACAACTGAATCGGGGGCTCTCACTAAGACCATAAGAGGTCAATTCCACAAAGGATCCACAAAGGAACTAGTAGCAACAAGTATGAATCTAGCTATCCACAAAGGAAGCCCTAGATTCGTGTCCCCTCGAGAAATAGAGGGGGAAAGTGAAATCCCTTCGGTGACGATGTAGATCGGGGGCTTCTACTTCGGATCTCCAAATATCAATGGAATTGGTTTGCTAGATAGGGAGATCCATGAGAAATGAGATTCAGCAGCAATGGGGGCGATTTGGATCTAAGAGCTGATCTGGAGGTAGGTGGAGGGGTATTTATACCCCTCCCCGAATTTTGACCGTTGTGCAGCCGCCAGCTCGAAAATTTCCGAGTTAAGTTCGGAAATTTCTGGACTGAAGACCGGAAATTTCCGGACTGGCCACCGGAAATTTCCGGGCTACGGAAATCTCCGCAAGGAGTTCCGACGGAGCTTCGACTGAGGGCAGTACTGGTTCGACTTCTGACTTGGCGATGAGCTTGATCTTGCAGCTCGGAAATTTCCGGATGCCCATCGGAAATTTCCGAAACTCTGAAATTTCCGCCTGAAATTCCGACTGAGAAGCACTGAGAGGCAGTACAGGTTGATTATCTGGACTTGGTGAAAACTCTTCGGTGACTCGGAAATCTCCGAACATTGGCCGGAAATTTCCGGGCACCGGAAATTTCCTGAAAGATTTCCGACTGAAATAAATATGAGTCCAGTACTGGCTAGACTTCTTGACTTAGCGAAAAACTTGTGCAGACTGGAAATTTCCGGACCCCGGAAATCTCCTCCTAGATTTCCGGTTGAATTCTGAAGGATGTAGTACTGATAATTCCAGACACTTAAAAACAGAATGTGTTCAAACACACTAGCACACCTATTCTAAAACCTGCATAGATCATCATAAACACTAAACCCACCTTCCTTATTTTGGTGACTAATGACAACACAAAAGGAGAACGGATTTGCAAAATATAGACGGGCTCCCCCTAAGTGTGTGCATTATCTTGAGGATGTTTTTGAATACAAAATGCACATAAGTTAGGATCAACACTCCCCCTAGATTCTACAAACCACGTAAGCAAAGCATAGATAACCACATGAACATAGCATAACAAGCATATAGTTCACCAAATTTAACTAGAGTTATTACAATAAAGTTTAAGGGGTCTCATGTCTCACAAACATGCAACGAAAGAAGTTCAAATAAAATTGGGAGCACTTTAAACAAAGCAAGCGAGACGAAAGAAGGAGTGCTCCCACCCATGCAAATCCCGTGAGTCCTATATGAAATACTTCTCCCCCTTTGGCATCAAGATACCAAAAAGGGAAGGAGCATCCACTAGCGTCCCAAGACTCAAGAATCGGAATCCAGCTCCTCATCGTCCTCATCATCATCAGCAGCTCCTAGCACCACATCTTCATCCTCAGGCACATCGCTGTCCCATGTGAATCCCACTGACTCCTGTGAATTCCACTCATCGAAGGGCACCAAGGGCTTCTGGGGTTTCTTGGGGGCTGGCATCTTCAAGTGAGCTCTAATCTCTTCCTGATGCTTGAGAATGCGGTGGTTCTGAGAGTAGATAGCATAGTTTTCACTGTGAAGGCAGCAGTTCATGTTCATCACCTTCTCCACGACACGAACAAGCCACGGGCGACTCTTCTTCTCAGCTTTCTTGATGTTGTGGCGACGTGGTTGGCGAGTTGGGCCACCAAACACATCATCCTCATTGATCTCTTGCAACGAAGCTTGCTTTTGCACCACATGAGCTTGCTTTTGAACGAGCTTGGCATCTTTGTGGGAGATGCAACCGAGAGCAAGATCTAAGTTGCTGCCATCTTCTTCAGAGAACTGATACTTGCGCTTGATGAGAAGCATCACATATGGAGCATAGGGGGGAACTTTCCTCTCAAAAACTGCTTGGCTCATTTCTTGAAAGATAAAGTCCATGATGTCAATCTTGTACTCTTCCTTGTCCAGTTCATACTCTCCTTGATAAGCTTCATGGGCTTTGGCCATTAAGTTCACTAGAACCCCGGCAATGTTGTCAGCGTTGCCCGCGATGGGAGCAATAGTGTGGCGAAACATGCGGAGAAGGATGTCATAAGAGGGCTGCAAACCATGCTGCGAGCCAATCAACCCACCAGGCATATATAAGTCAGCCTTGACGTACTTGTTGTAAGCAACGCCATGGAGATGCATCCGCTCACCAGCTGCCACCGAGCTACCATTGAAAGGGCAGCAAAGAATCCTCGCAAACTCACGGAAGGAGGAGGTTAACTTCTGCCTCCCCGTCATCCCAATGTCCTCGGAAGTGTCAAACACAACTGTGGCGTAGAATTGATAAATGAGGGACACATTGTAGTTGCACTCAGTCCTCATGAGATGTTCCAAGCCCATAACCATGCACACCTGAACAGCTCCCCCAAAATAGTCAGCCTTCTTCATAAGCTTGTCAAAGTTGATCCACTTCATTGGGCAAACTGGCTTGTCACTAGAGAACTTGAGGTACACCTCCCGATAGAGCCAACCCATCTCGGTGTAGAAGAACTTCGGGTCATCTTGCTCAACAACATAGGACAGCTCACTGCGCCACTTGCGAAAGCTGGCCTTGTTGAAATCAGCCATGTTCAGCTCGAGCTTCTTCTTCTTGTTAGTACCACTAGGTCTTCTAAGAGGTGCAGCAGGTGGGAGCTCACTCTCATCACTCGATGGGTCACTAGGCGGCCGAGAATGAACTCCTTTAGGTCGGATAGCCATAGATTTGGTGCGGCCTCCCCGAGTAGAAGAACCTGCAAACAAACATAATAGAGCAGATAGAAAGTAAGGGGGATAAGCACTCATGTCCAGGAAGGCAAAGGGAATGGTAAAAGAACCGTTAAACGTTTGTAGAACTTTTCTGTTTTTCAGAATTTTGAACAGGCCGGAGATTTCCGAGTCAGGTCCGGAAATTTCCGAGGGCCGGAAATTTTCGAGTCTGAACCGGAAATTTCCGGTCTGCGTGAAATTTTGAAAACTGAAACAAATCTATGAACGAAAAACAGATATGTGCACGAGGAAGGTAGAGCAAGCCTAGAGGAGCAGTTCTACCAAAGGAATCGAGCAACAACCTCCTAAATCGGCTAGGTTAAACGAAAATAGATTTCGTCCTAGATTTGAAATAAGACGAGTTACCGGAAGACATGGCGAAAGCCGCGCGGAGGAGAATGATCCCCGCAACGAGGAGAAGCAGATCCGGTGAAAAACCGGAGAGGTCGACGGAGAAACGGCACGGGGACGGATCGAGGAAGCTCTTCTTCTCCGGCTAGAGAGAGAAACAATGGGCACGGGGGTGGATGAACTGTTCGGTTCGAACAGCCCACCCCGTGCCCTATTTATAGCCGGAGAAGTTTGGGTCGAAAATTTTCACACTTAGGTTCGGAAATTTCCGGACACCGGAAATTTCCGGCACTATTTCCGGTTCAAAACACGATATAGGCAGTACCGAGTTTTGAAACGGACTTAGTGTTGGAAATTAACGGAGACATCGGAAATTTCCGGACTTGGTTCGGAAATTTCCGGGCCCCGGATATTTCCGGCTCTATTTCCGGTTCAAATTCGGCCGAGTGAAGTGCCGAAGTTGAAAAGGACTTAGGTGCCGGGAAATCTCAGGGACCGGAGATTTCCGAGGGGCTATTTCCGGTCAAAATCCAGCAAAGTGCAGTGCTGAATTTTGAACGGACTTAGTCTCGAAAATTTCTAGTGATTCGGAAATTTCCGAATGTGGCTCGGAGATTTCTACCCAACCCAACAACAAAAAGATACAAATGGACATGAGTGAGAATTAAGCAAGTCTTGAGAGGGAGAAAGGCTTAGGATAGAGTCACAAACTGTCGATGGTACTTCACACTCAAATTGCAAAACCAATAAAACACAAGAAAGACCAACTTGAGTGTGTTTTCCATAAGAGCCCAAAAAGCGAATGAAATCCAAGGGAAAAACCAAATGAGACCCAACTCTTCCAAAGGAAGAGGTGGTGGCCGAAGCCACCGTGTATGAGGTTATAGCATGGCACCGCGAAGATATATCTTTAGTCCATAACTACTTCTCATCATTTAACCTCACAAATTATGGATTAATTTGAAGTTTACCAATGATTCATTGCTATATGCATAATAGGGGGAGGAAGAATCCAATGTGTTAGGAAAACACTCCCCCTAAGTCCATGCATACATCTACACCTAATAAAGCATTAAACGTGGGTGTGTGTGCACAATTATCAAGCCAAAGTCCGAGAATACACGATATTCAACTCATTCGTCAAGTAACAAAACCGGGCTTCGTCAAGTGGCTTCGTGAAGATATCCGCCAATTGATCCTTTGTCCCAACATAGGAGAGATCGATGTCTCCTCTTGCCACGTGATCTCGGATGAAGTGGTGGCGGATCTTAATATGCTTGGTCCTTGAATGTTGCACCGGATTGTAGGCGATCTTGATGGCACTCTCATTATCACAAAGGAGCGGCACTTTGTCCAAATGGACTCCGTAATCCTTTAAAGTTTTCCGCATCCAAAGGAGTTGAGTACACCCACTTGCGGCGGCGACGTACTCGGCCTCCGCGGTGGAGAGAGAGATGCAATTTTGCTTCTTCGAGGACCAACTCACCAATAATCTTCCAATGAATTGACATGTTCCCAAGGTTGACTTCCTATCATCCTTGTCACCCGCCCAATCGGAGTCGGTGTACCCATAAAGAGACAAGGTGCCATCTTTGGGGTACCACAACCCATAGCTTGGAGTATGAATCAAATACCGGAAGATTCTCTTGATAGCCACTAGGTGACTTTACTTAGGCGCGGCTTGGTAACGTGCACACACTCCTAAGCTTAACACTATATCCGGCCTAGATGCACAAAGGTAGAGAAGAGACCCAATCATAGATCGATATACCTTTTGGTCTACTTCTTTACCATTAGGGTTAAGCTCGAGGTGGCACTTGGTTTGCATAGGAGTAGCGGCGCCCTTTAGATCAAGGAACTTGAATCTCTTGAGCATATCTTGAATGTAATTGGCTTGGCAAATGAATGTCCCTTCTCTCAATTGCTTGATCTCAAAACCAAGAAAGAACCTAAGTTCACCCATCATGGACATCTCAAACTTGTCGATCATAAGCTTAGCGAACTCTTCATTAAAAGAGAGATTAGTAGAACCGAAGATAATATCATCAACATATAATTGACAAATGAAGAGTTCCCCATTTACTTTCTTTGTGAAAAGACTGGGATCGATCACCCCGACTTCGAAGCCACGGTCTAACAAGAACTCCCGAAGGTGTTCATACCATGCTCTAGGTGCTTGTTTAAGCCCATAGAGAGCCTTATCCAACACGTAGACGTGGTTCGGGAAGTCACGGCTTTCGAAACCCGGAGGTTGTTTAACATAGACAAGTTCATTAAGTGGGCCATTAAGGAAAGCACTTTTAACTTCCATTTGTTGCAATTTAAAACCATGATGAGATGCAAAAGCAATAAGAATACGTATCGACTCGAGGCGTGCAACCGGCGCGTAGGTTTCACCAAAGTCAATGCCTTCAACTTGAGAAAAACCTTGGGCCACCAACCGCGCCTTGTTCCTCACGACGATGCCGTGTTCATCTTGCTTGTTCTTGAAGATCCACTTGGTGCCGATAACATTGCGGCAAGTTTTTTTGCTTCTCCACGAGCCTCCACACCTTGTTGCGCTCGAATTTGTTGAGCTCTTCGTGCATTGCTTCAAGCCAATCGGGGTCTTCAAGGGCATCGAATACTTTCTTGGGTTCCACCATGGAAATGTGCGCTTGATGCTCGCTAAAGTTGGCCAATTGACTCCGTGTGGACACCCTTCTTCTCACGCCACCGATGACCTTTTCAAGGGAAAGCGCCCTTAGTTCCAAGGATCTTCCAAACCTTGCTTGGCGCCGAGTTTCGATTGGCTTTCTTGAGGTAGAGGGAATCTCTTGATCATCATGATCTTGTGGATCCTCGCCTTGACCTTCATGAGTGTCTTGATCATCATGAGTTGGTTCTTCACTTGAGGGAGAGGGATGATCTTGCACATGAGAGGGACTTGCACTTGAGGTACTTGCTTCATTCGACTTGGATGGGGACTCAATATCTTCTTGAGGATGGAGAACTTGTTGTAGCGGTCCTTGCGGTGGAGCATCTTGGTGAGGCGGAGCTTGTTCATGTTGAGGAAGAAGTTGTTCTTGTTGAGGAGGTGCTTGAGAATGATCTTGAGAGGCTTCACCATTTGCTTCGGGTGGGGTATCATGAGATTCTTGTGATGGTGAGTGCTCTTCATGTGAAGAGTTTGTTCCGTCTTGATCAACTCCTTGATGTACTTCAATGGGACGACAGAAACCTATTCCCATTCTCTTTATTGCATCTTGGGGTTGATCGTCACCTACATCACTTATTCCAACTTGCTCCACTTGGGAGCCGTCATTTTCATCGAATTCCACACTACAAGATTTTATGACTATCCTTAAGGATTTGTCATATACCCTATAGGTGTGGGATTCGATGCCATAACCAACAAATATGCCTTCAAGAGTTTTAGAGTGAAACTTACCCAACCGGGTGCCCTTTACGAGGTAGTAGCATTTGCAACCGAAGACTCGAAAGTATGAGATGTTGGGCTTGTTGCCGGTGAGTACCTCATAAGGTGTCTTCTTTAGGCCTTTGCGGAAGAAGAGACGATTTGATGAATGACACGCCGTCGAAATAGCCTCCGCCCAAAAGTTGATTGGGGACTTGAACTCGGCCAACATAGATCTTGCCATGTCGATGAGAGTACGATTCTTCCTCTCCGCAACACCATTTTGTTGCGGAGTGTATGCAGCGGAATATTGATGACGAATGCCTTCATCACTCAGGAAGTCGTTGAGCGTGTAGTTCTTGAACTCCGACACGTTGTCGCTTCGAATCACCAATATGGGAAGGTTTTGTTGGCGTTGAACCTCCTTAGAGAAGTCGATGAAGACTTGTTGTGTCTCATCCTTGGTCTTGAATAAATACACCCATGTGTACCTCGAGTAGTCGTCCACGATCACCAAACAATACTTCTTGCCACCAAGGCTTATTTCCGGTATTGGACCAAAGAGATCAACATGAAGGAGTTCCAATATCCGGGTGGAGGAGATGATTGTCTTGCTTGGCAAAGAGATCAACATGAAGGAGTTCCAATATCCGGGTGGAGGAGATGATTGTGTTGCTTGGATGATGAATGTCATGCATCTTTCCCTCCACACATGCCCTACACACTCGGTCTCTGGAAAAAGTGACATGGGAGATGATTGTGTTGCTTGGATGATGAATGTCATGCATCTTTCCCTCCACACATGCCCTACACACTCGGTCTCTGGAAAAAGTGACATGGTCTTTTAGTCCAAGGATGTGGCCCCCTTTGTGGAGACTTTGCAAAGTACTCATGTTTACGTGGGCTAGTCGGCGATGCCATAGCCAACCCACGTCGGCTTTTCCGAAAAGGCACATCTCATGAATAGTGGTGACTCCGGAGAAGTCAACCACATAAAGCTCATGTTCGACATGCCCCACGAAGGCCACTCGAAGGGACTTGCTCCACAAGAGAACCACGATGTCCGGCTCAAAAAAAGTTGAGATACCCAACTTTGTTAAGGCACGAACCGACATCAAATTATAGCCAAGAGACTTAACAAGCATAACATTGACAAGAGTAATATCGGGGGCAACTACCACTTTGCCAAGCCCGGTTACCTTAGACCATGACTTGTCACCAAACGAGACGGTTACTTGATCAACGTTAGGCCTCATCTCCGTGACAAGCTCCTTGCTCCCGGTCATATGATTTGTACACCCACTATTGATCAATTATCCATTTAGAACCACCGGGATCAAGACCATACAAGAGATTAATTCTTGACTTTAGGTACCCATTGCTTAACAATGGGTGCCTTAAGGTTAGCCACAAGAGTTTTGGGAACACAAATAGAGTAAGCAATAAAGCCATCAAAGGGACCAATATAGCGAGCACAAACATTTACATAGTAATTCACATAGAGTGCATAGTTTGGGTTAGTGTCTCCCGCAAATTCATTGCGAGTAGGCTTGCCCCTTGTGGCATTCCCACTCGCAATGTTGTTCACCTTTACTTGTGCGGGAATGGTCTTCTTGACACCCTCCTTGTTTGGTCGCACATAGCCAAGACCTTCCTTCCCTTTGCGAGATTGAGGCTAATAGATAGGAGTCTCAATAGCGTTCTTACCCTTGAGAAGGATGATCTTAGCGGAGGAGGCCTTGGCAATTTCATCTTTCAACCTAGCATTTTCCTTCACAATATTTGCATGATCACAAGCACAAATAGGAATAGACGTGCTAGGTTTTTCAAGGTTAGCTAGCCGAGTTTGTAATTGATCATGTGACTTCTTAAGAAGTTCATGCTCACTCTCCAATGCCGCATGGACATTGACGAGTTTCTCCATGTCTTCAATAAAACTCACATGGCCTACCACAAAATCGGCCTTATCCTTTTGTGCCAACTTGTTCTTAGCAAAATAGAGATCACGTTTTTTAACAAGTTTAGAATGCACGGGGTTATGGGACTCCTCAATGTTCTCAAGTTCTTCTTCTAGACGAACATGAGACTCTTCAACATCTCGGAGAGAGGATTGAAGATGTGCTATGGTGATAGCATCCTCTCTCTGAATCTTACCATTTTCCTCAATGAGGTGTTCGAGCTCGCCAATGCGACTCATAAGAGCTCCCACATGTTACTTGCTATCTCCTTGCAAGTTAGCCATAAAAGAGTCAAAAGCAACAAGCTCCTCCTTTATTTGGAGGCTAGAGGCATCATCAAGCTCATTCATATCATTCAAGGGAGTAGAGGATGAAGGTACCTCGGATGCCTTGGCCATAAGACATCTCACACTCTTGTTGGGGGAGTTCTCGTTGGGTGAGTCGAAGAGCGAGCTTGATGATGAAGTTGTCGTAGTTCTTGGCTTGGAAGAAGTAGCTTTAGGCAATGTGGACGGAGTTCTTGGCGTTGTGGAAGTAGCTCTTGTCGGTGATGAAGTAGCTTGACGAGTCGAGTTAGTAATTGAAGTAGTAGCAATAGCCGCCACTTCATTAGGAGTTTCTTCTTCTTCCGACTCATCTTCATCATCGGTGGGATATTCCTCTTGAGTCATCAACACGATCTGAGGTGCCTTCTTTTTGTAGAAGGCCTTCTTGTTCTTGACATAAGCCTTCTTAGGAGGCATCTTGGACTTGTCCTTGAGAATAAGTCTTCCACCATTCTCTTCCCTCTTTTCATATGGGCACTCGGTGACGAAGTGGTATTTGTCTTGCCAATTGTAGCATGTCCTAGCCTTGGAGATATCCCTCTTTCCACCTTGTGGGGATCCGCGAAGTGGTATTTGTCTTGGCAATTGTAGCATGTCCTAGCCTTGGAGATATCCCTCTTTCCACCTTGTGGGGATCCGACGAAGTGATATTTGTCATATTGAGCTTTTGCCCTTGATGGGTTTTCCCAAAAGCCTTTTGCCGCAAGAGCAAGATGCTCATTATATGCGAGCTTGAGACCATCATTGGACATGATTGAGGGACTCTCAAAGTCATCTTCACCTCCATCCTCAACCGTAGCCTTCAATGCAAGGTTTACTCCCTTTTGCATCCCAAGGGCTCTTGCCCTAGCATCTTGAGCATTCTTGGTAGCAACCTTGAAGGATGTCATCTCTTGCATGACTTGATTTGAAGTCATGAGGTCATAGTTGTGTCTCCCTTGCAAGGTCTTCAAGTCCGTGCCCTCGAAAGGCGTGAGGGAGCTCACGTACCTCCTCTTGATCCAAGCATCATCAATATAGCTAGCACCGAGGTCACGAAAGCTTGTGGCAATAGAAATCAACCTCTGGTACATCTCTTCATGATCTTCACCATCCATCTTATAGAAACCTTCCGCCTCATTGATCAAGGCATCGTAGCGATTCCTCTTCATGCTCTCGTTTCCAACAAATAAGTCGGAGAGAGCGTCCCACGTCTCCTTGGCGGTGGTGAGGTGTTGGATGAGAGACATGTCCTTGGCGCCCACGGCTTGTTGGATCATGTAGAGGGCGGTGGCATTGAGTTGAGCATCCACCACCTCTCTCCTTCTCAAATTGCTCGGGTCATGTGGCTTGTATCCAACTTGAATGATTCTCCATAGTTCGATCGAAGAGCTACACACATGAGACTTCATTAAGTATTGCCATTGCGCATGATCTTTAACTTTGGGAGGATCATTTCTAAGAGTGACATGAGGATGGGGAATGGGAGGATCGGGAGAGTAATGATTGAGTGGTGGCACATTGCCATATTTGTTGGGCTCTCCATCCTTGGCGGAGGAAGAGTTTTTGGTTTTAGAAGAGCTATCATTATCATCCTTTCCATCCATGCCCTTAGACATTTCGGGATCCGTACCAACTGATTCACTCGGAGGTGTTGGAGGAGATGAGGGCAATGCATTCTTTGGATCCCTTGAATTCATGAGTGCCTCAAGCATCTCATGGATCTTTTGGAATTGAACCCCCATGGACGATGTCAACTTTGTTTCCAAAGCGTTGATATCGGCCATAGTGGTTCCTTTAGATTACATCGCCTCCATCGCCTTTGCGGCCTCTTCGGTGTCAACTTCCTTAGTCATGGTAAATCTCAAGCGGTAAAGCTTTTAAGAGATAACCTGGCTCTGATACCAATTGAACGGAAGTTGTCCACCTAGAGGGGGGAGGGGGGGTGAATAGGTGGTGACCAATTTTTATTACTTTTTCAGTTTTAGGCTTGCGAAATGTAAATTGTCTAGATGTGCTACTAAGTGAAAACAAGTGCTAGACGATAAGGAAACAAAGCAAGAATGATAAACAGCAAGAATGATAAACAGTTAATGCGGTAAAGTAGAGTGGAACGAGACAACCAAAGGAAC
Organism: Poa annua; assembly: GCA_026929855.1. NCBI lineage: Eukaryota > Viridiplantae > Streptophyta > Magnoliopsida > Poales > Poaceae > Poa > Poa annua. The sequence continues at coordinate 46,059,699 of CM049436.1, forward strand.
ACTCGGAGACGACAATTTTATCCCGAGTTCCACCACATAGGTGTACGTCTCGTTGGAGGGGTGTGAGCAACCACAAAGGTTAGCTCAATGCCACAAAGGCCTCACCCTATTCTCCGATGAATTCGACCACAAAGGTCCGAATCCACTCTTCCACTAAGGACTCTTTTAAGGGCGGAGAAGATCTCGTACAAATCCGTGAGGCACACACCCACAACTGAATCGGGGGCTCTCACTAAGACCACAAGAGGTCAATTCCACAAAGGATCCACAAAGGAACTAGTAGCAACAAGTATGAATCTAGCTATCCACAAAGGAAGCCCTAGATTCGTGTCCCATCGAGAAATAGAGGGGAAAGTGAAATCCCTTCGGTGACGATGTAGATCGGGGCCTTCTCCTTCGGATTTCCAAATATCAATGGAATTGGTTGGCTAGATAGGGAGATCCATGAGAAATGAGCTTCAGCAGCAATGGGGGCGATTTGGATCTAAGAACTGATCTGCTGGAGGTAGGTGGAGGGGTATTTATACCCCTCCCCGAATTCTGACCGTTGTGCAGCCGTCAGCTCGGAAATTTTCGAGTTAAGTTCGAAAATTTCCGGACTGGCGACCGGAAATTTCCGGGCTACGGAAATCTCCGCAAGGAGTTCCCACGGAGCTTCGACTGAGGGCAGTACTGGTTCGACTTCTGACTTGGCGATGAGCTTGATCTTGCAGCTCGGAAATTTCCGGACGCCCATCGGAAATTTCCGAGACTCTGAAATTTCCGCCTGAAATTTCGACTGAGAAGCACTGAGAGGCAGTACAGGTTGATTATCTGGACTTGGTGAAAACTCTTCGGTGACTTGGAAATCTCTGGACATTGGCCGGAAATTTCCGGGAATTTCCTGAAGGATTTCCGACTGAAATAAATATGAGTCCAGTACTGGCTAGACTTCTTGACTTAGTGAAAAACTTGTGCAGACCGGAAATTTCCGAACTGGGACCGGAAATTTCCGGACCCCGGAAATCTCCTCCTAGATTTCCGATTGAAATCTCAAGGATGCAATACTGATAATTCCAGATACTTAAAAACAGAATGTGTTCAAACACACTAGCACACATGTTTTAAAACCTGCATAGATAATCATAAACATTAAACCCATAGTCACCAAAATAAGGAATGCAAAGAATGCTCTTGAAGATGCAACGCCCCTATCCTCCGCATACGGCTCCAGCCATCGGAGCCCCGCGGGAAGGAAAGCAGGCACCACCGTCCAGCAGACACGGCCCGGACGAATCTGTCGGCGAGTCCTCATCGGCATGGCGCCATTCTGCACGTGGGCAAACACAAGAACAAAGTCAAACCTACATCTACTGCCTAATCTACTGCTATACAGATCGGGCCGGCACCCTATTCCATCTCCACAGCGGCCAGCGCAAGCGTCGGCGGCAGGAGTGGCCGGATCTGACCTGCTACGGCGGTTGACTCTCAAGAGGTGGAGGGGAAAGGGAGAGGGGAAAGAAGGGGTCCTCCTGCCTCCCCGGTCGAGAGATCAAACCCCTTTACCAACCCGGGACAGTGTGGATCGCTGCGTCCAGCATACGTTGCCATTGCACTTTGGTAGCGAATTGGAAACTCAACTAGATTGCAACTCAGAATACTAGTGACATGGCTTCTTCTGCCTCTCCTCCTCTGGTCAATGTCGCCGGTGTTTTACTGTAATTAAGCTTCAGTCCTGAAGCTCCGCCAAAAACCTCTAGAATTTCCCGGATGGTGACTAGATCTTGTATCCCCGCTTTCACAAACACAATCACGTCGTCAGCGAAGATTGAGACACGCTGGGTTGGCGAACAAGTGTACCATTGGGGCCAGCAAACCTTCCTCGAGTGGGAGTATGTACTGAACATACATACGCGTGGGAGACATGCACTAAATATTACAGCCGCACGGTCATTCAGAAAAAGCAAATTATACGTAAGAAATTTGGTGTTGGAAGGAATTGGTTGTTGGTGCTTTCCCCGAGTGCGGAAGTAGATTCCGTGCCAAGGCCAGGATGTTGAATTCGACGCCACAACCTCGATGATTCCATATTTGTATGTACTAAACAGCCAATTAACCGGTCGAGCATCATAAACCGCGCGAAATATTGTATAAGAACAGTTTCCCAGTCATGGATAGAAGCACAACGAAGGGATTTTCAAGGCATGCATGCGTTCCTCTGTCCGGGTTGCAGACAATGGTGTGAAGATCTCCATGACTGAAAGCAAGCAAACCACCAAACAGCACAGGACAGTACCACCCTTTCGCATCATTGCCAACCCAAACCACCTCCCTAATAACGGTGAATTGCTACCATCAATCAGCCTGCCTCTCATTTCTCCATACCTCTCTATCTCTCTGGACAAGACATGATACTGTACACGGGATGATTCTGGTGCAAAGGCTGCACCGGCAAGCCCCCCATTGATGGTCCTGTTCCACCTTTACTAACCAGCCAGGCCATGCCTCCCCTCTTCTCGAGTGCACTGAATCACTTTCTTTGATCATCGAAGAAGCCTCCATCAATCCTATATAATTATGTCTCTACAGTCTCTTCTCCAAAGAGGACCACGCTGGTCACTGCCTCACTGTTTGTGCCTCCCCCCACTCAGCCGTACCCATAACTGCGTGCACTATGCTACAACTGAAATGCATAACCACTTTGGTGGCCTAATCTTCTCGATGCTAATCCGATGGATCTCTCCAGCTCGGTTGATAATTGTTGCAGTCTCTCCGAGTGACCGAGCTTGTGGTTCTTTGTTTATTCCTGAGCAGAGCTGCTTTGTTTTAGCTTCAGATGTGTCCATGATGCCTTCCTTGCAGTTTACAGATGCTTGCATCCGACTGTTCCAATCTGATCACAGACAATAAAGAAATCATCTTTGCCCTTTGGATTTGATCAGCTCACATGGTGTCCATTCCCTTCTTCTTCTTCTTCTTCTTCTTCTACCTTGTTGCAGCTCTTGGCACTGTCCCTGCCTCCCATGTGAATATATGATGTGTGCCTGAGCTAAGCTCACCTCACTCACTCCGGAGTACGGCCTGAACACCGGCAGATCTCCCGAGATGCAGCGCTCCTGCTACTTCCCTCTGCGGTGGGAGAGCACGGGCGACCAGTGGTGGTACGCCTCGCCCATCGACTGGGCGGCGGCCGACGGCCACTACGACATCGTCCGCCAGCTGCTGCACCTCGACCCCAACCTCCTCATCAAGCTCACCTCGCTCCGCCGGATCCGCCGGCTCGAGACGCTCTGGGACGACGACGCCCGCTTCGTCGACGCGCCCCGCCACAGGGCCTCCGTCGCCCGGAGCCTGCTGCAGGAGTGCGAGTGCAAGCACGGCGCCGAGAACACGCTGCTCCGGGCCGGATACGGCGGATGGCTGCTCTACACGGCCGCCTCCGCGGGGGACATGAGCTTCGCGCAGGAGCTCCTGGACAGGGACCCGCTGCTCGTCTTCGGCGAGGGCGAGTACGGCGTCACGGACATGTTCTACGCGGCGGCGAGGGGCAGGAACGCCGACCTGTTCAGGATGCTGCTTGATCACGCCATGTCCCCGAGGTTCTCGACGAATTGCCGCGACGGGGATGGCGTCGACGGCGTTGGCGCCGGCGGTCGCGCCTCGCTGTTCCGGCTGGAGATGATGAGCAGAGCTGTCCACGCCGCCGCGAGAGGAGGGAGCGTGCGGATGCTGAGGGAGCTCATTGATGGTCACTCCGACGTCTCCGCGTATCTTGATATCCGTGGATCCACCGTGCTTCATGCTGCTGCCGGGAGAGGGCAGCTGGAGGTGAGGCACATCTTCTTCAGTTCATGTTTTTGTTACTTCTTGCAAATGTAGTTTTGTAGTTTAGATCTTGTTATCAGAGTATTTGCATTCTTCAGGATTTTGGTGCGTGGTGATTGATTTGGTTTAAAACAGATTCTTTTATTCGCCTCTCTCCGGTGGATATTGCAATTGTGTAGAGGCCACTATTCAGAATGAAATCCCCAGTGTCAATCAAGGATAACCATTGTGTTACAGTAGATTTTTTTCTTCTAAAATACAGTAGATAATTGTCTATTCATCTTTAATCAACAGAAAGTAATGGATCTATTGTTACAACCATTGTGATCAACACATAGCACTGTAATATTAAGAAGATCGATCATCAGTATACACGTACCACCTTGCTGGCTTGGCCTTTTGATTCATCTTTTTTAGTCTTGTGATCGACACATAGCAGTGTAGTATTAAGAAGATCGATTATCCGTATACACTTACCACCTTGCTGGGGCCTTTTGATTCATCTTTTTTTGTTGGATCAGCTTGTGAAGCTCATGGTCCAAAGTTTTTGGTAGAAGATGATACACAATACTGAAACATCAAGCATCCAATCATGAGACCCCTTTCCAATAATTTGTGGCAAAATTGAATCTGCTTCTGCCTCGGTCCCGACAAAAAAGACTTACCAGAATTTTTAGATCTAAAACTTACTTTCTGTTCCTTGATGTTGCTATTTAGCCAACTTTCGTTCCCTGTTTCTTGATGTTACATGTAATCGTTCTTTGCTGCATATCATTGAACTGTTAGGTGTGCAAATGCCCAGTTATCATCAAACTAGAAAATATCCCTTCTCTACCTCAGGCTGTAAACATGTCTTATGCAGGTTGCCAAGTACCTGATGACCTCCTTCGATGTTATCAACTCAACCGACAATCAAGGGAACACTGCATTACATGTAGCAGCCTACCGAGGGCATCTGCCTGTTGTAAATGCACTGGTTGCTGCATCTCCATCAACCCTATCAGCCGTCAACAGTGCAGGCGATACATTCCTCCACTCAGCAATCGCAGGATTCAGAACCCCGGGATTTCGACGCCTCGACCGACAACTGGAGCTCACGAGGCACCTCATACGAGAGAGAACGGAAGATATCCGAAAGATCGTCAACTTGAGGAACGATGCGGGCCTTACCGCCCTTCACATGGCTGTGGTTGGCTGCGTGCATCCGGACCTCGTCGAGCTCCTGATGACCACCCCGTCGATCAACCTTAACGTCGAAGATGCTGATGGAATGACCCCGCTCGCGCTGCTGAAGGAGCAGCTACGGTCAACCACATCGGATAGGCTGATCAAGCAGATAGTCTCTGCCGGAGGGGTGCTGAGCTCTAGTGTGTTGAGAACCCGGTCAGCTGTCGTTTCGCAGATAAAGATGCGAGGTGGGATTGCCATCAGTCCTGGCACCATGTTCAAGATATCAGATGCGGAGATATTCTTGTACTCTGGGATCGGAGCAACGGAGTCTCGAAGAGCTAGCTCCTGCTCCAGCGATGGCAAGTGTGAGGCTGCACATCTAGATGCAAACGGTGAAGGCGATGAGAACCATGGGCAGTCGGAGAAGAGGTTGAGCTCTGCCAGCCGAGCAAAGGACCGTCTCAAAATGATGCTGCAGTGGCCTCGGCACAAGGCAAAGATGTCGAGAACGCGGGGGAAATCCGAGGACAGCACCCCGCTGGATACCATCAAGAAGCTGAACAAGCACGTCGCCGAGACCCCGACTCCGCTCAGGCAGGCCTTCACCAAGACGACAGCGCTAAACAACAAGCGCACACTCGCAGTCAAGAGCTCCACCCCCAGCTCGGCCACCAAGAAGAAGCTCAACTCGAAGCTCATCCACGGCATCATGGAGGCGATGCCGCATCTGGCGCCATCATCGACGTCCACCCGGTCCCCGCCAAACACCCTCCCGAGGTCCTCCATGTCCTCCGCGCCACCATCCACCAAGCTGAAGGACATCTGCTTCGAAGAAGATGAGAGCCTGATGATGACGCCACCTTACGGTAAGCTCAAGGACATCATCCTGGACAACAACGACGGCGCTGACGACCCGTCGTGCTCAAACTCGGCCTTTGCTGACGATGGTATCAGCGTGGCCGCCAGGAAGAACCACGGCTGTGGGAACGGGAGGCTGATCAACATCTGCTTTGGTGCGCAAGGGCTCACCGTGGAGGACTCGGTGAGCGGGCAGCAGACGAGCAAGATGTTCAAACAGCAGTGCCTCCGGGTGTCCTGACCTGGGTACGGCCTTGCGGTTCACTGGGATATTTGTTTGCTGAACTCCTCCCAACGTTCTGGTTTCGTTTGCGACAGAAGGGAGGTGTGGTTTGTGATTTGACTTGGAGGAATTGTGTGTGATTTGACTTGGAGGAATTGTGTGCGTGTATGTATATCCTGGCGATGTGTGCTTTGTTTCTGCCTGTTGTGTGTGATGGCTTGTTTTTGTGCTTTGGTAAGTATACACCGCGTGTACTGGTGTGTTTGGTTGATACCCCACCCTCCAGGATACAATTTTCATGGTGGCTACTCCCTCCGTTCCACATTGTGGTCTCTCCAGTAGAATTGCTGTTAACGTGATGTCATATACAGACTCCGATTTGAATTGCTGTTAACGTGACAGCTCTACAACTGAGCTAATAGCCCGTCGCTAAGCCCTTTGCCCTTTTCAGGACACAAACCAAGCAAAATCAACAGACGCACATTACTAGGAGCACATCACAATGTGCTAACATTTGTATTTTTCCTGTTTCAACAATAGCACGGGGTTTACAAATGTTTTTTCAGATGCCCAGTTGACAACTATGCACTTCCTTTACTACAAAATTTGAATTTACAACAGGAAGAAGCAACCAAAAAGTCCACCTGAAAAGGCAAAAGAAAAGCTATGCTGATGGAATGACTAGCCGCTAGGGGAATAAGCACTTTGGATCACAGTGCAGAAGGAGCTGAGAAGTGTGACAGAAACCATTTGGTCCTCTCGTATTTCCAAGGCTTGACCTGAGCTTTATCTTAATAAATAGGTCCGACAAAAGCTCAGTGACTTCTTGATTCTGGAGAAACAGTTCATTTGAGAGATGAACTCACATTTTGGTTTGCAGCTGTACAGGGTGGCCTCATCTCCATTTTCCGTTCAAAGGGTGTGACCTGCATCCTGCAAGCACGTATTTGGAGCACCTCCAAGGGCATCAGGAGCTTTTGTGTGCCATTCAGGAAAAAAATGTCTGCCAAGTGCACAGCTACCCAGCAATTGCCCCATGCGCATCGGTTGAATTAGGCAATTGTTGTATCTGACCAGATGGTCAGCTACCTCTAGAACTTGCCAACCGACATTAGTTTATTATTACTCCTTCCTCCCCATCTTTGCTACTGGGAACACTTGGCTCTTCTTCTCCTCCCTCACCAGCTTTGCTCTTGGGAACACTTGGCTCATCTTCTCCCTCCCCAGCTTTGCTACTGGGAACACTTGGCTCTTCTTCTCCTTCCTCCCCACCTTTGCTACTGGGAACAGTTGGCTCTTCTTCTCCTCCCTCACCAGCTTTGCTCTTGGGAACACTTGGCTCTTCTTCTCCCTCCCCAGCTTTGCTACTAGGAACACTTGGCTCTTCTTCTCCTTCCTCCCCATCTTTGCTACTGGGAACACTTGGCTCTTCTTCTTCATCCTCTTCTTCGTCATCAACTTTCATAAATAGTCCAAGTTTTTCCAACATGCTGCCTGAACCAGGAAGAAAACTAGGCATGCCATCCTGGGAGTGTGCAGGACTTGTCTCATCAACAGAGCTAACAATATGTTCTGTGGTAGCTGTCCCAAGCATCTCTAGGTCTTTGGGGTGGACGTTGTCATTAATTTCTACAGTTCTCTCCATCTGCATCACGTTTAAAGAAATCCTTAGCTAAAAAACATAATGAGAGTTTTGTACTACCAGGAAATGCAGTTTATTCACTTGCCTCCTGCAAGGCCTGACGAGCCTTCTCCCTCTCAAGGTCCCGCTTACGCTTAGATTCAGCTTCAGCTTCAGCTCTGCGAGCCTCCATAGCTGCATTACCTTCAGCCAAAAGCCGTGCTTTCTCTGTGTCCATAGAGAAAAGCTCTTAGAAAAGAAGGAGATTGCCACTTAGTAGCAAACAAAAGAGGTGTATATGCTTTTTACCTTCCTTCTGCAGTTTCTCCAGCTCCTCCTGTTTATCTCCACCCTCACCCTGAGCTCATCAGTTATACAATCAGAAAAAAGTACAGTCGATAATAAAGGAAAGCTAAGCTAGATGTAGAAGCTTACAAACCTGGCTGAGAATCCCACGAGCTTTCACAATAACATCAGCGTAACGGCTCCTCAAAAGAGCTGCTCGTAAGAGCTTATCCGGGGAGACTTGGCTATCAGGTTTTGCACTCTCCCCTATATTTTCATTGGGAAAGGATCAGATGATCCGGCCAGATAAATGAACCGAGACCACTTAATGGTCCCATATGAACCTGCTCACAAATTCATGCTTACCCTCTGGTACAGCCTTTGACTCATTGTCCTGCTCATGAGGTTCCACATCAGCAGCATTGTCTGTAATTTAACCAATGGTAAGTATATCATGTATAGAAGTACATAAAAAACAACTCCCAACGTAAAGGAGCATAAAGAGCTAACTTACGTATAGCATCAACAGGGCTAATAACATCACTCTTTTCTTGCTCTGCAGGTTGTTCAGGTACTGTAACACCCTACAAATAAGGAGAAACCAATTATTGCAGTGAAACAAGTTAGGTTGGGCAGTTGTCTAAACTATATCTTGGGAGGTCTTTGACCAAGGCAAGTCAGCTAATAAAGCTAACTGCACATATTAAGACCACACAGACCTATCAGAAAGAAAATGGAAAAGATGAGAGATAGTTGCGAACAGAAGGGCTGGTGACTACGGATGCGGTGTTACCAAACACCGAAACAAAATGACAAAGGAACAAGGTGAAAAAAGAGAGCCAAGGAGAGAAAGAATGGTTGGGTATTTATTCCTTTCAAAATCTTCGGTAAATAATAGTCATTATCACATAACTGGCTAGTGAAGGATCACCAGTAAAAAAATGCCAAAATACCTTTGCAAGGTTTGCTGGGCTACCAACTTTTTCTGATTCACTTTCGGTGTCACTGCCAGACTCAGAATCTGCATTACGAACATAGCAAATACGATCTGAGGACACCTTTAAAAACCATGATAAATATATCAAATAAAGTTGTGGCAACGTAGGGCTTCGTAGAGTTACACTGTCTAAGAAAATTACACGTCCAAAACATATGTATTTCCCAATAATAATTTCTAGAACCCATTTATTTATGATCCCCAGAATAGTAACACAGAATGACAGAATGCATAAGTGCACAAGGTCACCCTTGCATCATATATCAAGTTCAACGAGCCAATGCAAGAAAACTGCAGGATTGTATGACATCCTGCTATGTGCAACTGACATCATAAGATCTTAACTACTCTACTAAAAATTTATATGGATACTGTAGGCAAGTCCCAAGAGTTAACAATTTAAGAGAAAAACATGCCCCAGTTTGCAGCAAATGTTAAGCCTCTAACTCATTAATCGAAGTTCACTTTAGTCTAGCCAAAGACATGCGAAGGAATACAAACTAGCTGTAAGAACGAACTTCTATAAAATGAGAAATATACAAAATGTTCCCATTAATAAGAGCAGAATCATAAAGAGAAACAACAATTTTACGAGAACATTTGCCTTTGTAGAACTCATTAATCCAATTTCACTTAAGTCTAGCCAAAGACATGTGAAGGAATATGGAGCTAGCTGCAAGCACAAACTTCTATAAAATAAATATATGAGAAGAGAAATATACAAAATGTTAAGACTCTAGGTACACACCGCTTGAAGAAGATCCAGAGTCACTGCTGGAACTACTTGGGCTACCAACTTTGCTAGTTCTGATCTGTGGATCCTTCTCTATCAGTATAGGGGATGTATTACCGCAAATGTCCACATCCTCCTCGACAGGCTCGCCACCTAAATGCACAGAAAATCAATCTTTAACTTCTGCATTGATGGTGTCATAGTTAAATAGCTTCAGATGTAGATGATAAAATACCTATGCACGGATTTGTTGACGAGTGACTAAGGCCAGATAGACCCACGGCCTCATTCTCAGAAGGCTCGGATTTTGTATGCTGGTGAACTTTCTCTTGCAAATACTTGTCCACATGCTTCTTCAGCTCTAATAGTACCTCATCGCTGAGTGCATGGATATCAATCTCTATCTCTCCATCTCCAGTCGCATCCGTACTGTTAGGAATAGACTGTCGTAACAAATTAATAATGTGATCGGGTAAATCTTCCGGACCCTCAGACAAAGAAGCCAAGCAGCTTCCAAAGGATTCTTTCTCCTCGGGTGTCATCTTCGGCTTCGCGATCTCAGTTGGCCCGACGCACTCCACTGACAAGTCACTGCGGTCCACAGGAGGGGTCTTTCTCCTCTTTGAGTCAGCCCTGGCAACCTCAACATGTGGCTTAGCAGCGGCAGAAGCTAACTTCTTCTCGACTGGCTTCCATCTAGACTCAAACAGTTTGTTGAGTTGAATGGCCATATCATGCACAGCATGCCCACGAGGATTATAAGTTATTGCATTGTTAAAGGTCAGCCTAACATCAGCTGCAAAATCAGATGGACTAGTGTAGGAACCAGAGTCTAGCTTCTTCTTGACTGTCCCAAGGTCCATCGGGTGCTTGATGATGTCATTATAATCTGGAATGTTGAGCTTTTCCACGTCAACTGGAACATTAAAAATATGACTAAATTTCTGAGTCATGAGCTTCTTGAGAATAGCCTCGCACTGCTTCAGAACCGTAGCCTCAGGCAACACCGTGGAGGCTTCAGGCCGTGGCTTTGTAGGCAAGAAGCGTCCCTTGGCACCACGGATCACATGGCTCCCCCGCTGCACCTTTTTAGGCCGAGGGGCAGCCGAGGACGAGAATGCAGGCGCTCTGCTAGCAGGCACAACGGCCAAGAACTCCGGCTTCCTAAGGAGATCCCGAACTGAATCGAGCTCGGCCCGGAACCTCTTCCTAAGGTACCGCCGCTCAGACGACGACAGCTTGGCCGGGACAAAGGTATCCCGCTTCAACTGGAAGCCGTCGCTGTTAAGGCTGACGCACTTGCGTTTCGGAGCAGATGAATCCTCCGAGTCGACGCGTATAGGGCTGCCCGACTCGCCGACAGTCTCCGCATACCCACGGGGCGCGGCAGCAGCTGCCACGCCCCTATAGGATATTTCATCATAGCTCCGTTTAATCTGCCTCTGCGGCCCGTAATCCACGAGGACCGTCGGTGTCATGTTACCAGGCGCCAGCGGGTCACAGATCTGCGGGATAATAATGAGCAAACAGCGTCAGTCGCACGCAGCAACAAATTAAAACGCCCGGCACAACGAAATGAATGCAGACAGATGTATTCAAACGTTCTACAGCAAAACCCTAACCTTACGACTAGACCTAGAACCGGACGTACGGAGGCGGCAGAGCACAAATCCGAGCGCCTGGCGCTCAAATCCTCTAATTCGCGCCCAGAACCAGGTGCCTACCGACACGAATTCGAAAACCCCCACGGATAACAGCCGGAAAATTGGAGGCGGGGAGAGGAGGATTCGAAGGAGGACCTGGAAGCTGGATCTGAAGCGGCGGGAACCCTAGGTCGGAATCCGGGGCGAGCCCTCGCGTGGGCAGGGCGGCGGATCTGCGCGTGGGCAGGGCGGATCTGGAGAGCGCCGGCAGCCACCGCGGGCGGGTTCGAGGAGTCGCCTCCCGGCCCTTATCCTCTTTTTTCCTCCTCTCTCTCTCTCTCTCTCTTGGTTTCCTTTCCTGGGGCCTCCTCGAGTCGTCTCCTCGCTCGCGCTCGCGCCGCTTATCCTTTTCTTCCTGAAGCGAGAACCGACCGAGCCCGAAGCCCCAAAGTGGAGTTTGGATCCGCGGAGGCTAGTCGAGACCCGGAGCGGAACGACTCGATTTGGTTCGGTTCGGTTGGATACGACTTGACGCGCGGGGGGTTGGGCGCTCGATAGGAGGGTATTTATAGGTGGTGGGAGGTGCGGGGGGCATGGGCGCCGGATCCTGGCCGTCGGTTCGCGGCGATCGGACGGCCGGGGGGAGAGATCTGGACGTGACGTGGAGCGGGGCGCGCTTTGACTTTGTTCGAGAAGGTTTCTGTTTCGACGTGGATCGGGAGCGCGGTGTGAGGATGTGCCATGGCCCGGAGACGTTTCTGGGCCCGCACGTCAGCGGTGTTGGGTAGGCTGGGATGCGGTTTGGTTGGGGGAGCGGCCGTCTTTTGTCGAGCACGCGGGATCTGGGTACGGTTTTGTGCAGGCGCGTGATGACTACTTGGAGGTGAAGGATCCGTCACACGTGGCGGCAGGTGCGTGGCTGTGGGTCCCTGTGCTCCTGGCCCGCTATGTGTTTTTTGTTCGTGAGATTTTTGTTTTTGAGAATTTGATCTTCTTGAGATGAGTAGAGCGTATCTCCAGGGAGAGCGGAAGAAGGCCCAATGGGGGCCCGGGGTGTGTTTTAGTGTAACAGGTATTCCAACTGTCTGCGAATTGGACTGCAGGCACTATACATCCTCTGTAGCGATCGCATGCATGAGCTGGCCCATCTTCTTCTTTTCTGTTTTTCGTTTCTTTTTCATGTTTCTTTTTCTGTTTTACTTTATTACATTTTCCTTCTCGTTTTTCTCGCTTCTTTTTTCTTCTCGGTTTTTCTTTTCATTCTTCTTTCGGTTCATATCATTATGAACCATTGAGAATATTCTTTTGAATAAATGAAAATATTGAAGCTGAAAAAACCATTGAACGTGTTTTCAGAACATTAACAATTACTTGAGGTTGAAAAAAGCACACGTATAATAAGAACAATGTTCTTGCAGGTTAAAAAATATTCACATATCTGAAAATAGCTTATTGCATTTGTAAATGTTCATAGATCCTGAAAAAATGTTGCCTGCTATAAAAGATGCCCATGATTTTAAAAACATGTATTAAAGATGTATTCATGTTTTTTGACATATGTGAACATTTTTCGTGTTTTTTAGTATTTTTAAAAATTATTAAGTTGGTAATGTTAAAATTATTGACCCAAACTTTTTCAAAATTAGTGAAAAAAATATTGTACCTATTAGTCGGGAGGGCAGTGAAAAGAAGTGTGCTACAAGTGAGCGGCCGCTACACATCATGTGTCGCAACATATGGCAAGTCGCTAAGGATTCAAAAGGTTAGCTCCTTACTCTACGAGAATCCATTTTTTCCTTTAGATGGTATGCTACTTGAACATCTACCCCCGTTGCTAAGTTTGGCGCATGCAAGATGTCAAGAGAACATAAGGGCCCAAGCCATTCATGGCTGAGGAGCCTGGAAGACGAGGAAGAAGTGGAACTCGTTGATAGAAGCTGAAGAACCAATATCGGTTATAGTCTTATAGAGTCGGTTCAGTTCCACCATCGGTCCCTTTTTTATGTTGTTCCTCCCTGACCGAAAGCTGGATTGTGTGTTGTCTTGGTGCAATCTAACTTCCACTATCAAATAGAATTACTGATACAAAGCTACTAAGGGATCAAATAATAAATTATCAGGGCAAGTTGTATCCGGAAACGAATTGCATCAAGTTTAGCGTAGGCATAGCTACCGGACTACAGGAGCTCGTAAGTTGTAATATCATGCATGAGACCACATCTTATGCTATTATATCACCAGTGGACATAAACCACGAGGCCACACCTACCCTTTTAATTAACAAAAATACGTAATGATATAGGATGTTTGTCACTGACAAATGTCACACTCCATCCTTTTACAATTAAATTGCAAGCATCCAAAGTCTGCTTGAAGCCAAACTTTGTAAAATTTGAATAAATATATAGGAAAAAATATCAGCGTCTATAACATATATTTAATATAACTAGGAAAATACCCGTGCGTTGCAACGGGTCTAGTTTCTGGGTCCAAAATTGTAAGTCGACAGTTAAATGATCCTTGTAAATATCTTTTTTATACCCATGATTTCATCATCTTAATGTTCCACTATAAATCTATACAACAACAACCTTTATTACTCGCAAAAAAAACCTTTATTAATAGAGAAAATAAATACTTTCTAATTATTTTCCAATCTTTCGGTGTTTACAGATCCTGGATATCCAAAAGTAACGAAATGATCCCACCTAGAATTAATCCACAAGAAAATCATTAAGTTTTTATAATTTATAATAGAGATCACTAACAAATGAAATGTTATTAAGTCACCACATAATTTGGCTGTGATTCCATTTGAAGATTCTAACATTTACATGTTTTAGTTCTCATGGGTTCGACCTGTTAAGATGTTGATTTTGATTGATTTCTTGAAGAATTTGTGATGATATACCGACCAGAAAGACCGGGAAGGAAGCTAGCTATACAAGCGGACGTAAACTGGAAGATAAGAGAAAAAGGGTTGCAGGTAGATCATGGTAGCTATATGGACAGCATGCTAACATGTCTTTAACAAGCTCAGTCTTCATTAAGCGCCTGATTTAAATTGAGACAGTACGGGCTTACTGAGGAAAAGACTGGTATGAGATGCTTAACTGTTCACTAAATTTAAAACCTAATTATATTGGGGGTGTTTGCACAATAATTTTTCAGTGAGTTTACTGAAATACATATGCATTAAAACAAAGTTCAGTACTCTGAAACTTAGTTTTTCTCTCACACAATTGCTGGTACAAGCCAGTGCAAAAGGTACCATCACATTTGCTGGACAAGCGTCGCACATATAGTTACAACGACTCCTATTCATAAAACAATCTTAATTGCTACATGCAGAGGCCTCGAGTAATCTGACAGCAGATAATAAAGTTTACCGGGAAATCAATGTCATACTATAGGGGAGTACCTCGACAGAAATCAGGTGCGTCCTGGAGCTTCAGTGCGTGCGGCGAGCTCACCTTCCATCTGCTGCTGGCTAGACAATCATCGTAGAATGTGACAGATAATGGATAGTCTAGCTTTCTGCTAAAAGAGAGACAAAAATTATGTTTTGCAACAAAACTTGAACCAGATAATGGATAGTCTAGCTTTCTGCTAAAAGAATGTATACTGTCTGTGCAGATTTACAGGCTGCAACAAACATTTACAGAAAGAATGCAGTTCCTACATGAGCTATGTATATTTATCTAAGGGCAGGACTGCAGTATGTCACATGGCGATTATACCATCTCTTTCGAATTTGTCAAGTTTCTTCACTCTTCGGAGAGATGATATCAATAATGCCAAGAAAACGCTTGCAAGTTCAGTTGGGAGCAAGAATTAGACCAATCAAGAAAAGGACATGTGGAAAACACCAGTAGCATGTGAAGATGAAAACAGGTTACATATAATGTTCAAAAGAAATATGGTGTCATTATACGGAGAATTGGGTGAGTGAATTTTTCAGGGAACAAACAAGAAACACCTACCTGCACCAACAAAAGACCCATTTGCGACCATTTGGTTTCCTTGACTACCCATGGTGACTCCAATATTCAAGAGAGTGCCACTCATGGCTGTATACATGGTCGTCATCTGAAGTATATTAGCTTTACGAGCGGCTTGTTCGGACTGCAAATGTCATGAAGTTTCAGGTTAACATTCGGATTCAGACCAAGTCAAGAAATGGTGTTCCAAATTATTAAGAATACGACATCTGGTTTAGTGCTTATCATTAACTCCATAACTTCGGTTGCGATTGGTAGAAAGTTCAGTTGTGAACAAATATGCTAGACGGAAGTAAAGTCATTAACAGAAACATACCTCAAGTACTCTGACCCTGAGTTTCAGATCACCTGACTCAAGTTGCCCTACAAAATCCTCAATCCGTTGGATTCTGTAGGGAATTGAGATGATAGAATCACGGGCCTGTATATATGAAAATATCGTCAGTGATATGTGCAAAAAATAGTAGTGTAGAAACCAAATGTACTCCCTCCGAACCAGTATAAGTGTGGTAAAAGATATGGTATTCACGTACATCTTCCAACTACAGTCCGCGACACTTTTTATGATTCAGACGAGTAGACATTCTTACACCAGCACAGCACTACTAAATAAGTCTTCAAAACCAGTACTGAACCTCTCAGAAGATCATTATAATCAAAACATTACAACTCCCCCTAGATGGCCCCCAAAACCCTCTCTTCTACTTAGACTGAAGAATGAAATACATGTAAGCTCATCCTGCTCGTTGCAAATGCCAGAGTTCAGAGTACAGTGGAACTTGACCTGAGTATTAACATCTTTCATTCATCAAGCAATTCAGCTGAACATGAAGGAGAAGCCATTTCATTCAGAAAATCGAATTAGCTTACACTGTAATTCAAATTCATTGCAATTCGAGCTACAGGTGGCCACAGGGCCACAACTTGGGGGTGTGGAATCCTATTACCGTAGGACGGAGGCGGCGCCATAGGAGATCAACCGGGTGTTTGCGTGGAAGAACAATCCGGAGGTCTCGAAGTAGGTCTCAAAGACGGCTCAACGAGGATACGCACGGCCGACTCAACCTGCAATCGACGAGAAATCGAGCTGGACAGAGGATGACGGAGGGAGGCGGGGTTGAGGCCTGATCGATGTATACAGGGAAGATGGGCACGCACGGCCGGCGGCAGTCCATCACCGGCGATCCATTCCCGCATGTCAGCGCAGCCGGAAACGGGGAAAGATTTCGGGGATTATCTGTTCGGTAGTTTTACAATCCTGCCCTTGAAACTGGACTGCGGGTTGATTTCACAGATAAAGAGGGGCTAAACTGTAAATGTCGCGCGACGTACCTCAAGCCGTATTATATAGTAGACAGAAGAGATATATTAGAATCATCTTCAGATATGTTTTAATATTATTATATAATTTAAAATTATATATGCTAGTATTTTTTTCGTGTGTACTTGATCAAACTTTCAAATTTTGACTTTGAAAAAACACAAAACACAAGGTAAAAAAATCAGAGGGGTTATGTATAGCTCATCAATAATTATTCCTAGAATGCTCTTTGTTTGTCAACATTTGTTCTGTACCAAGCTAAGTCCATCTCCGTACCAAGCAACTAGTACATTCAACAACAACAAAAAAACATAGTAGAGTTAAGAAACAAAATGAAGCTCATAGTCTACTGTTTGGTATGCGTGTCATATTGTTGATGTAGGTCTTCATGCCCCGCTTGGCTCTACATGCGAACTGATTGGTGCATATGCATATGAACTTGATAGGCTTGCCGGTGCCATAGCAAATTCCCCTGTCGTAACCCTGATTCTCACACCAGGTGATGCACACGTCCTTGTGGTTAGCACAAAGGTTCAGGTCCGGCATTGGAAAAAATGCCACAGTCCTTGTGCCCTAATGTTCCTGTTAAATAAATAAAAATGAAGTCACGTGGTTTATTCAACAATTATGATGAACTATCTTCTTACCAATATTTTGTCTCTCTCGATGAACTGTTTAAAACTACTCCCTCCAATCCCAATTAACGGTCAGAAGTTATACAAAGTTGTATTCATGTTTAGTGCATTTCCCACGTCACTTTAAAAGGATCGAAGTGAGTATATATCTTTTAGGAGTAGTTCCACAAGAACTACATGTCTCTGTATTCTGATAACTAGCCACAACATAAGAATGTCAGCTAAACTTTCAGGCATTACCCACTCAACTATGAATGGCGTTGATATGAAGATATCGGTGTGTTGCTGGCGGGCAGACCACGTTTCGCCAGATTTGCTAAAATATAAAGTTGTATTCATGTTTAGTGCATTTCCCACGTCACTTTAGAAGGATCGGAGTGAGTATATATCTTTTAGGAGTAGTTCCATAAGAACTACATGTCTCTGTATTCTAATAAATAACCACAACATAAGAATGTCAGCTAAACTTTCAGGCATTACCCACTCAACTATGAATAGCGTCGATATGAAGCTATCGGCGTGTTGCTGGCAGGCAGACCACGTTTTGCTAGATTTGCTAAAATATACTGAAAATGAGTAATAAGTGATTAAGGAGTATGATTTTGTGAACTAGTAATTACCAAGAAGTTTTCTTTTCTATATGATGAATTGGAAAGAAAAGGTAGTGGTTGTAAAAAACTGTACGTGCACTATATATGATAACGATGGATTGCAAATTGCTAAGAAAAAGAAGCAGTATACATAGAAACTACTCAATATCACGGACTTACCTGTACAACACAAGAGAAGTAGCAATATCGAGATGAGGGCAGCCATGGTTTGTCTTGCTATTGCCTTGCCAATCATGGGTGAAACTTAGGATGGTTAACCCGGAACGTAGGAATGTGTTGATTTTTTGATGAGGATGAGATGGATGTATGTACGGCGTGGAAGATAAATAACGCTAGGTAGAGTACAAGATTTGAAAGATATGTTTTTCTGTCAATTAAGACTAAAGGTGTGAGCTGTGCACAGTCTGCTAGATAGAATATTTGAAACATATCGTTTTAATTGTCGATTAAGAATGATTGCATGCTAAAGGTGTGAGTTGTGGGTTTTTCCCCTCATGATATGGTCGCCCCGCGCAGGCGTCTGGGTTGCGCCGCCGGCGTCTCTTCCCAACCCCCACCCTCTTCCCATTCCCTTCCACCGTCATCGACGTTTGACGTCGGGCTAGTCTCATGCGGCGCCGGCCTCTCTGCCTCTTCCCTCACGGTGGCTTCCTCCCGCGAGTATTAAATAATTAAGTTTATAGTGAAACTAACCAAATCCAATACTATTGAACGGAGGTTCAGATCCAATCATAAGATGACAGAGCAACACACAAAATAACTGATAAGGAGAAAAACACAACACTGTGTTGTGGTATCGACGTTGTAGATAGGAGACGGGGTCCTCTAGCATATGCAAGATTGTGTGGTAGAAGGCTGGTGTCGTCAAGTACGGGATTGAACACGACGAGTTTACCCAGTTTCGGATCTCACAACGGCGACGAGATCATACGTGTTGCTATAATTCACTATAAGGCAATAGCCGTGATCAGGTTACAATGGTGAGATTGATCGTGCCCTAAAAGCTTCCCGTGGTTCGACTTATATAGGCGGACAGACCCCGGGTTACAAGGCAAGTACGTGTCTGGCAAGTAAACAGAGTTTTATACCTAACCGGCTTGGTTGCCGCCTTCTGTCTTGGGCTTGATGGGCTTAAGTCTTCCGCTTTCCTTGAACCGTCCGCGTACTTCCTTATACGTCAGCTAGTTGGGCTGCCCGGCAGGCATCAGCCTTTACCCCCTTTGGACCACCCTGACTAGCCGGATTGACCCATGTCAAAAATACTCCTAGTTGGTATATCCCCTACATTAGCCCTCAGAAAGGTTTGAGTTCTTCACTCGCCGGCTTCTTCTTCATCTTCACGATCGCCGTCTTGAATGTTAGTGACTACAGAGGTTGAACCATTCTGACTGAAAGGTTGGATGGGCAAGGTTGGACACTATTTATTGTTTACTGCTCTGTCCATCATGGAATCTGATGACTATGTTAATTTTTTTACGCTTGGTAAAACTCACATTAGGCTACCAGAATTCCTTACATAGCATAGGATTCAAATGATGTCGTGACCCGTGAGATTGCAGCTTCAGTGCAAGGTAAGAGTACTACGCTACAGTAAAAAGAAGCCTCCCAAATGGTCTGAATTTGGATTCCTATAGACCGCTTCATTTCTCATCAAGAGTGTTGCTTGGTATTGTATGCTCACAAATATTTGTTGGAGACAAAAATCAACATCACTGAGTTTAGGTGGTACATCTGGTTTGTATATATATGTATGTATTAATTGGAAACCAGATGTGCTAAATTTGTGCTTCTAGTGAGGTAGTACTACAGTTCAAAGTACCGTGCATTTGAAGCATCATCATTCTTGATGAAACTTATTGATGGTAACCCATATATTTATCATGTTTATATGTCTCCTGGCGTGGGTCCTGCCCACCGACGCCAACGTGTTCCGCCGACAGTGGGACTTGAGATGGAGCAGTCGAAGGTGGCAATTGCTCCAGGCTGCTCCTTGACGGAGGTTTGGTTTTTGGGGAGCAAATCTGTGCAACATTTGGAGTACCATACATGTTATTTTACATTATTACTGGGTAGTCTAATTGTGGAGTAGAGTTAACCACCAAGTTGTTATACTATGTTTTTGTAATGTGAGATTTGGAGCCAATTTGTCCCTTTTTCTATAAATTGTCGCACACAATTTGTATGGGAAAATCGAGCTTTACGTACCAAGTTTGCAGTCGTACGGGTATTTTACTAGTATAATTCCCCGACAAGTTTAGCCGGGCGATAAGTTAAGAAACGTACCGGGAAAGTTGCCGTTCACGTGGCCGATGGCTCTCACGTCTTGGATGCTAGCTCGCCGGCCAGGGGGACAAAACCACATGCAGGCAGGCTCCATATGCGCGCACGGCGCTACACTGCCATGACTCATGAGGTGCTCCATATCTTGGCGTGAAAAGCGCGAAGAAACAAGACTGATGCTACTCCCGTCTCCCTGTTGGGCGTGCGTGCCAGCCGGGCAACTGATCTTATGCTAATGGCGCGCGCGCTCTCCGCGGCCGTCGGGACCCGGGGACAAGCCGCTTATCCGCTGCCGCGATTTGCTGCCTGCAACTGCCGCCGTCAAAGGGACGACCACTACTCTGCAGCAGCGAGCAGTTACTCCCATCACCTCCTTCCGGCGACGTCTACCTGTATGAGTATGACTGCAACCTTTCCTTCGTAGAGTAGTATATAATGCTAGGAGTACTTGTTTGCATTAAGTTTCACATACTGACCCTTTTCTTGTGTCTGGTGGCCGGGACTGCAAGGTTCAGAAACCAGAAACCTTCTCTGCCCTTTCTTCTTCTTCTGAGCTCGAAGAGAGATGAAGAGATCGCCCCGGCGGACAGATTCCACCTCCAGTGCTGCCAGCCTCCACAAGTACGACGTCTACAACTACAACGCGAGGGCGTTGCTGACATGCTACACCAAGGCCAAGCCAAGGCCCTCCAAGTGGGACGACGCGCACAAGTGGCTGCCCTGCAGGGCGCCCGGCGACGACCACCACGGCCGGCGCCGGAGCTCTGGCGCCGACGACCGGCTGCTGCTCCCGCGGGCGGCGTCGCACAAGGGGATCGGCAGCAGGCCATCGTGGACCTGGAGCGGTGCCGATGCCGGCGGGCTGGCCGAGGGGGAGACGACGAAGAGGGTCGTGGCCTCCGTGCAGGCGTCGGGGCGCCAGAGGTGCGTGCCGCCGAAGCTGAGGGATGTCGGCACCGAGATGACTCCGGCCGGCAGCAAGGAGCCGTCCAGGTCCAACACCCCCCGCGCCCGTGTCCTGCCGGCTTCACCGAGGAGGCGTGCCGGCGCGGTGGATCTTGATGATGCGGCCCGTGAGAGCGCCGAGGGGCGGCGTGATCCGGCGGCGGGCGCGAGGTCCACGGCCCCGTCACCCGCCACGGCGTGGGGCGAGGCGGAGCGCGCCAAGCATATCGCCAGGTGAGTGACGACGCCAGCCATGGATCATTTACATTCCCCGCCCGTCTTCCCGTTCCCGCCGTCGATCTCAAAGATACTAGCTTCGCGTCGTGCATCGTCTCATTCTCTCAGGTACAGGCGCGAGGAGCTGAAGATACAGGCCTGGGAGAACCGCGAGCGCCGGAAGGCCGAGCTGCAAATGAAGATGGCAGAGGTATATACACATCGGCCCGATCATACAACGATCCGCACACACTTTCATTCTTGTCAAACAAAAAAATCCGTGGAACGCCCAAGAGAAGGCAGCATGAACAGTTTACTGAATCAGAATATTGTCTTGTCAGGCTACGGCGGAGACGAGGATGGTGCGAGCGCAGGAGAAGGCCAAGGGAAAGCTGGCCGCGGCGCAGGCGGCGGCCAAGGAGAAGCGCGCTCGCGCCGAGGCCAAGCTGGGCCGCCGCGACGTGAGGGTCAGGGGCGAGGGGGGCCTGCCGTCCAAACTGAAATTGCTCTCGCTGAAGCTGCCGCTACTGTGCAGCTGATGTATCTCATGCGTCAATTCAGCTATTCACGAGGCTGTACTAAACATGATTACATGAACGGAGGAAATACAATTCTCCCCACATTTGTAAGAGCTTCTCTACCCTGGGGCGATTTCCAGCCGCGGGCATAAGAGGCTCAGCCCAGGATTTAAAAATTTAAAATTAAAATTCGGCAGAACACGTTCATAGTTAGACGAATTTCATTATTATAGAAAAAACCGTACATAGTTCAGGGAATACATAGAAAAACTAGAAATTTAAAAACAGTAAATTTAAACTAAATTTAGGCGTGTATATGCCCAGCTGGTTGTAGAACGCCGTGTAGTCGCCGTCGTCGCGTCCAGGGCATAGGAGTGGTCTACTCTGTCGCCGTCGTTGTCGTTCTCCTCATCGGAGTCGAGGATGATGCCACCGTGGCGCATCCCGAACTTCTGGCGATATGGTTTGCGCGCTCCGCCCCTCGCGCTCAAACTCCCTCCTCGACCACACGAGGGTGAAGTTTCGTCGACCGGAACAATGTCGTTAAACGGCATTTATTCGGCCATCTTCTAGCCGGGAACTCCTTGTCGTCCCCAAGCGCTCCGAGCTTCGCCACCGCGCGAACATACTTGCGCCGTGTCTTCCACTCCGGTTTCGGCTTGCAAAGAGAGCTGCTGGTGGCTGGGGAAATCCTTTGTTCCAAACGGGGCATTGTAAGAGCATCTCTAGCAGAACCTGCAAAGTCGCGAAACCTGTAAACTTCCGGCGAGTTTACGGGTTCAGTCCCAAATGACCAAGCTAGCAAGGGCCCGTAAACAAGCCCAACCCGTAAAGATTTGTTTCACGACCAAAGACCGGCCGGAGCGGCAGTTGCGAGCCCAAACCCTCACTCCCCACCGCTTGAACCCTAGCTCCTCACTAGCTCCGCTGCTCGTATACGCAACTCCAACGGCGATTCCGAACGGATCCGGCGATGACACTCAGCGTGACCTATTTGGGATCAGCGGAGGCAGAGGAGGGCCTCCTGAAAAGATCGGTATGACACCTAGAGGGGGGGTGAATAGGTGCTAATTCAAATTTTAGTTCTTTTTCACTTTAAGGCTTGACACGAAAGGTAAATTCTCTAGATATGCAACTACGGTGAATTTACCTATATGACAAGCTATTAACTACGCAAGATACAAGGTAAAGGCGGTAAACAAGGATAGAGGTAACCGAAGTGAAAGCACGAGACGACAAGGATGTATTCCCGAGTTCCTCCCTTCAATGGGAGTACGTTTCGTTGGAGAGGTGTGAACCAACACAATGGTTCAACGGCCACAAAGGCCTCACCCAAATCTCCGGTGAACCGCACCACAAAGGTTTGGTTCACTTTCCACTATCGGAATCCTTCGAGGCGGAATCCGGAGCCTTTACAACAACGATTCGGGGCACGACCCACAAAGGGCTTGGGGGCTCCCGAACAGCTAAAATCTGTCACAAAGACAATAGGTAAGTACAACAATGGGCTAGGTTTTCCTAGTGGAAACCCTAGCTAATGGTCCCTCAAGTAAATGAGGGGGAAATGAAGAACGGCTCGGTGAGATGTAGATCAAGGCCTTCTCCTTCAATCCTCCAAAGATCAACGAGTTTGGACGGAGGGATTGGGAGATCTAGTGATTCTTGGACTTGCAACAATGGTGTTTTTCCTTTTCTGGTCGAGCTAATTGGCTGGAGGAAGAGGGAGGGGTATTTATACCCCTCCCCAAAAGATAGCCGTTGCAGTCCACTTGGACCGGAGACTCCGGTCTTGGAGGGCCGGAGACTCCGGTCCCTGAGGCCGGAGACTCCGGTCTCCAGGGGCGGAGACTCCGGTGACACTCCGGGGTCACTCCGGACCCCCCATCAGAGAGTGCCGTCTTCTTGCTCTCTTTTCGTCGAATGCAGGGGGACCGGAGACTCCGGCCCCTGAGCCCAAAAGGGCCGGAGACTCCGGTCTCCAGGGGCGGAGACTCCGGTGTCACTCCGGGGTCACTCCGGACCCCCATCCAGGGAGTGCCGTCCTTGGCTCTCTTTTCGTCGAAAAGCATGGGACCGGAGACTCCGGCCCCTAATGGCCGGAGACTCCGGCCTGAGCAGATGAACTGCTCAAACAGGCGATCTAAATGACGGTTTCTTTTATCTTTCCTGCACACTCAATACACCATCAGGTACATAAAATCTAGGTTTGTCGTCTAACACACAAAACACATGGGGATACACAAAAATGTTCTTTCAATCTCCCCCTTTTTGGTGTTAGATGACAACACTAGGATTTGCAATAAGACATAATTCACAAATGACAGTAATCAGAAAAATTGAGGAGCTCCCCCTACATGTGTGCATATAAGTAGTTTGCTTTTGAATACAAATGCTCTACATGTATAGGAGAGACACCTCACAATTATTTGAGCAAGATAACAAACTTTGGACAAACACAAAGTAATGGATTGAGAGGAAAGAGTCATACCTTGTGCATTTTTAATAAGACAAACATCCAATGCACCAAGATACATATCACCATAATAAACACCATCTCAACCATCGATAGAAATATCCATATGTCTCGGAGTGGATTATCCATGGTCTCACAAACATAGTCTTACAAACATTTAACAAAGCAAATAGAGTTCAACAAGCGAGAATAAAAAGGGGCACAAGCTTTAACGAAATGATAAAAGAGCATGCTTGTGACCCGCCCATGCAAATCCCACGGTGAGAACCTAATAGAACTACTTCTCCCCCTTTGGCATCGAAACGCCAAAAAGGGAAAAGAGCAAGACTACCGCACCCCGAAGGAATCACTCGTAGTCATCTTCGTCGGCGTCGTTGTCACCATCATCATCATCATCATCATCATTATCATTTGCATCATCATCATCATCACTAGCCTCTTCATTTTCTTCTTCACTATCTTCCTCACTAGCTTCTTCATAAGTCATGGGTGCCTTGCCGGTGATGCGAGAAGAGGTAGGCATGGAAGACACATCTTGGAAATCACCCCAAGAGAAGGTATCACAGTTCCATTCTTCAAGCGAGATGGTGCGCTCGGATGGCGGGGAGGGAGGAGCACCTTGTGGACGAGGAGGAGTGCGGCCACCATTGTTCGTTTTGCGCATCTCCTTCATCATTTTGGCTTGGTTGGACAAGATCCTCTTGTTGGAGACATAGTTTTGATGGTTCTCCTTGTGCACCGCAATGCCCATGCACAACATAGTCTTTTGCCACCAAGAGACACGCTTCACCTCATTGTTGACACGGGTACGCCCACCCGAGAATGATGAGGAAGGAGTGGCATTTTTCCTTCTTGCCCTAGGAGCTTCTTCCTCCTCAATCTCTTCATAAGTGCGTTGAGAAGAGCTATGAATGGAAAGCACTTGAAGAGTTCCATACTTGTGTGCCGTGAACCGAGAAGGATCAAGTTGGAGCCTTGAGAGAATGAGCTTCATAACATACGGAGCATACATTGGGTTCTTCCTCTCAATGAGGGTGATGTGCATCTCATTCCTCATGAAGTCCATCACATCAATCTCAAACCCTTGACACTCCGGTCCGGCAAGATACACTCGGTGAGCATGATGCATGAGGTTGACTAGTGCCCCACGGATGGCATCCGTATTTCCGGCTTGAGGTGCAATGCTCCAACGAAACATCCGGATCAAAATGTTGTAGATAGGCTTGAGACCACGGGTTGTCGCTAGAGTACCGTTGCGAGCACAAAGTGGAAGGAGGAGCTTCTTATCATAGGATTGGCCCTCAACATGCATTCTTCTACCAACCGGAGTGGATACTCCTTTGAACTCATAGCCCAAGAGTTGACCAAACTCGGAGAAGGTGGCGGCGCATTGGACGGGCCCGGTCATCCAAGTCATCTTGGTGTCCTCTTCCGGTCCAAGAACAAGAGTAGCAAAGAATTGTTGGACCTTGATGATATCATAATCTTGAATAGTGGACATGAGGCGCTCTAGTCCCAACTTTCTTGCAACCCAAAGAGCTTCCACGAAATATTGCTTCTTGGCCATGGTTGGAAAGTGCAATGGCTTTTGGGGACACACAAGCGCTTTTGGGTCAAGATGAGCATATATTTCCTTCATGATGAGTTCTTGCTCCTTTCTCCAAAAGTGTCCATCGGAGGAGTTGTTGGGCATAGCATAGAAATTTTGCATCCTCATAGTGCGGAAATCTTCCTTGTTCAAGCTCTTGACGGAGGGGATATTCTCAAACTCGGCCCTCTTGGCCCTTTCTTCCCTTTGAAGGGCAGCCTCTTGCTTGAGCCTACGTGCCTCAGCAGCACGTTCTTGATACAAAACACTCCGCTGAACTGTCCGACCAGATGCTTCATCATAGACAAGATAGTCTCTCCCTGGCTTCTTGGACAAAGTTTTCTTGATCTTGGATGATGATGAGGCACCGGGGTAGCGCTTGCTAGCTGTGAAATAGAGTAAGAGAGGTAGCATATAGATAAGCATACATGTCCGAGAGAAGTTTCAAAACGTAGGAAATCATGTGACGCAATTTGCCTCAGAGATGATCTAGGCCGGAGTCTCCGGTCTCAGGGGGGCGGAGTCTCCGGCCGCACCGGAGTCTCCGGTCGAGAAGACCGGAGTCTCCGGCCTGAGACTGGGAACTCCGAACTAGGTCGAATCTGAGAGAAATTCAAACCCCACGAATTTCCTAAGATGTACATTGCCACCAAAAGGGTACTACACCA
Organism: Poa annua; assembly: GCA_026929855.1. Lineage (NCBI taxonomy): Eukaryota > Viridiplantae > Streptophyta > Magnoliopsida > Poales > Poaceae > Poa > Poa annua. Next base: position 46,086,289 of record CM049436.1, read on the forward strand.
TGAATTTCGACCAGTATTCCTCTCAAAACTAGATCGGGAGCGAATCCATAGAGGGAGAGAGAGATGTACCGGTATCTTTCATGGTGAGATGCAAACGACGGAGAGGAGGGTCTCCGGCGCTTGGGAGGAGAGGGAGCCGGTGGCACGGCGGATTCCGGCAGCGGGAAGCGGCCGGAGGAGCACCTGGGGTCGAGGGCGGCGACAGGGAGAGGTTTGGGGGTCGGGGGTGTGTGAGAGTTATGAGAACAACTCCCACCCCGATCCCCTTTAGAGCCCTGTGAAAACCGCGGAGACCGGAGTCTCCGGCCCAAACACACCGGAGTCTCCGGCCTAGCCGGAGTCTCCGTGGTTTGGGGCGGAGACACTGGTCCGACCGGAGTCTCCGGTCCTAGACACCGGAGTCTCCGGCCCCTGCGACCCCAAAATGCCAGATATGTGGATATTGGACATGTATGTGGCAAGAGGAGCATGTTTTTAGGCGAGAAGGCTTGGGTTAGAAACAAAGTCACTGAAAAATGGTACTATGCCCTCAAGCTTGGTAAAAAGCAACGAAAACGAATTTAAAAGGCAATACTTGAGTGCATTTTCCATACGGGCAAAAAATAGGCATAGAAATCCAAATAAATACTCCATGAAGTCCAAATCTTCACTAGGAAGATGTCGGTGGCCTAGGCCACCATGTATGAGTGTATGTGGTGTGATACCGCGAAGATATATCTTGGGTTCACCGCCACTACTCACAATTTAAGCTCACAATTCATAAAAATGAACAAAAGAGACAAAAGGAGTTCTTACTATCGGCATAATGGGGGGAGGGATAGTCCAATGGATTAGGACCGCACTCCCCCTATGTCCATGCCTACACCTAGATCAAATAGAGAGATAAGATAGAGGTGTGCATGCAAGGTGATCAACCGACGCTCCTCGAATCCACGATATTTAGCTCATGCCTCAAAAATGTGAACCTTGCTTCATCAAGTGGCTTCGTGAACATGTCGGCGAGTTGAATCTTCGTGGGAATATAACCAAGCTCAATGTCACCCCGGTTGATGTGATCTCTAATAAAATGATAACGAATCTCAATATGCTTCGTTCTTGAGTGCTCCACCGGGTTGTGACCAATCTTGATAGCACTTTCATTGTCACACAAAAGAGGCACTTTGTCACAATGGACACCGTATTCCTTTAAAGTTTGCCTCATCCATAACAATTGAGTGCAAGCACTAGCGGCCGCCACATATTCGGCTTCGGTGGTGGATAGTGATATGCAATTTTGCTTCTTGGAGGAGCAACTCACCAATGACTTCCCAAGGAATTGACATGCACCGGAGGTTGACTTCCTATCATCCTTGCAACCGGCCCAATCCGAATCCGTGTATCCGGCAAGAGAGAAGTTGGACCCTCTAGGATACCACAAACCAAACCTTGGGGTATAAACCAAATATCGGAAGATTCGATTCACCGCTATCAAGTGACTTTCTTTAGGAGCCGCTTGGTACCTTGCACACACTCCTACACTTAACACAATATCGGGTCTAGATGCACAAAGAGAAAGCAAAGAACCAATCATAGAGCGATAGAGTTTTTGATCGACATCTTTACCCTTTGGACTAAGTTCAAGATGGCATTTGGTGTCCATAGGAAACCTCTTCTCTTTAGCATCTTGCATCTTGAACCTCTTGAGCATGTCTTGAATATATTTGGCTTGAGAGATGAAAGTCCCTCCACTCAATTGCTTGATTTCAAAACCAATAAAGAATTTCAACTCTCCCATCATGGACATCTCGAACCTATCGGTCATAAGCTTTGAAAATTCATCATTAAAAGCTTTGTTAGATGAGCCAAAAATAATATCATCAACATAAAGTTGGCATATGAAAAGCTCCCCTTTTACTCTCTTGGTAAAGAGAGTGGGATCGATTTGCCCCACTTCAAAGCCACGGTCTAGTAGTAGCTCTCTTAGGTGCTCATACCAAGCACGAGGTGCTTGTTTGAGACCATAGAGGGCCTTATCAAGTTTGTAGACATGGTTTGGGAAGTGTGGATCCTCGAATCCCGGTGGTTGCTTAACATATACCAACTCCTTTAAAGGACCATTAAGAAAGGCACTTTTCACATCCATTTGTTGCAACTTAAAGTCGTGATGTGATGCATATGCAAGAAGGATACGGATGGACTCAAGGCGAGCCACGGGAGCATAGGTCTCTCCAAAATCAATGCCTTCAACTTGAGAGTACCCTTGAGCTACCAATCTTGCCTTGTTCCTTACAACCATTCCATGTTCATCTTGCTTATTCTTGAATATCCACTTGGTGCCTATAACATTTTTGCAATCTTTTGGCTTCTCCACTAGATTCCACACTTTGTTGCGCTTGAAGTTGTTGAGTTCTTCATGCATGGCTTCCAACCAATCCGGATCTTCAAGAGCTTCAAAGACTTTCTTTGGTTCCACCATGGAGATATGAGCTTGATGTTCACTAAAACTTGCCAATTGACCTCTTGTGGACACCTTGCGAGAAACATCACCAATGATGGCTTCAAGCTTGTGACACTTGATTTCCAAGTTTCTCTTGACTCTTGCTTCACGACGGGTTTCGATATCCCCATTGTTACGAGGGATTTCGGATTGATCATCTTGATCATTTGAGTCCCCGTCTTGACCGGAAGGATGAGCTTGACCATCTTGTTGTACATCTTCAATAATGGGAGTAGATGGTTGCTCTTGATCTTTATCTTGACTCGAGTTGACAATAGGAGAACTTGATTCTTGTGTGGCCTCATTGTCAACTTGAGGAGGAACTTGTTCTTGTTCTTGGATAGGTGTCTCATTTGCTTCCTTAGTAGGTGCCGCTTCAACTCGTGATGATGGAGTCTCCACTTGAGTGGAGCTTGTACTTGCTTGAGGAGGCTCATGATGGATTTCAATGGGGCGATGGAAACCAACTCCCATTCTTCTTATGGCATCTTGAGGTTCCTCATTATCTACATCACAAACATGAAATTGCGCCACTTGCGAGCCGTCATTCTCATCGAACCTCACACTACAAGATTCCACAACTCTCCCTAAGGATTTGTCATAGACTCTATAAGTGTGAGAGTTCGCACCGTACCCAACAAGAACACCTTCTAAAGCTTTAACTTCAAATTTAGATAAATGAACACCTTTGATTTTGTAGAAACACTTACAACCAAATACTCGATAGTAGGAGATGTTGGGCTTGTTGCCAGTAAGCATTTCATAAGGAGTTTCCTTTTTCCCTTTGCGAAAGAATAACCGGTTGGAGGAGTGACACGCCGTGGAGATAGCTTCGGCCCACAAGAAGAGTGGAGACTTAAACTCCGCCAACATGGACCTAGCCATATCCATAAGAGTCCGGTTCTTTCTCTCGGCTACACCATTTTGTTGAGGGGTATACGCAGCGGAATATTGATGACGAATTCCCTCATCACTAAGAAACTCATTTAGGGTGTAGTTCTTGAACTCGGAGCCATTGTCACTTCTAATGGCCAAAATGGGAACATTGTGTTGACGTTGAACTTCATTGGAGAAGTCGATGACGGTTTGTTGAGTTTCATCCTTCGTCTTGAAGAAGAAAACCCAAGTGAATCTTGAATAGTCATCAACAATCACCAAGCAATACTTCTTCCCACCAAGACTTGGTTGCGGTACGGCACCAAAGAGGTCAACATGAAGAAGTTCCAAAATCCTCGTTGATGAGATGATGGTCTTGCTTGGGTGGGGAGAATCATGCATCTTTCCTTCAACACAAGCCCTACAAAGACGATCTCTAGAAAAAGAAACATTCTCATTTAGTCCAAGAATGTGGCCACCCTTGTGAAGACTTTGCAAAGTTCTCATATTGACATGGGATAAGCGGCGATGCCACAACCACCCCACGCCGGCCTTTCCGAATAAGCATATTGCTTGAGTGTTGGTTGACCCCGAAAAGTCAACCACAAACAACTCATTTTCAACATACCCAACGAACATGACCCTTAGAGTCTTGCTCCTCAAGAGTACCACCATATCAAGAGTGAAATGGACATCAAAGTTCATCTTATTAAGAGCACGAACGGACATAAGATTGTAACCTAGAGACTCAACAAGCATGACATTTACAAGGGTGATATCCCTTGCAACTACCACCTTGCCGAGACTCTTTACCTCGGCTTTAGACTTGTCGCCATAAGAGACGGTTGAGTGATTTAGATTTGGACTCAACTCCGTCATGATCTCCTTGCTTCCGGTCATATGACTAGTGCATCCACTATCAATTACCCATTTAGATCCACCGGAAGCATAGTCCTACAAGAGATCATATCTTGGATTTAGGTACCCATTTCTCAATGGGTCCTTTTCGGTTAGCAACAAGGGTCTTAGGAACCCAAATAGAGTAATCAATGTAACCATCATAAGGACCAACATATTTTGCATAAACATCACCATAATAGTCAACATAAAGAATATAATTGGGATTGTTATGCCCCGCGAAGTCACTACGAGTAGTCTTGCCCCTAGTGGCATTGCTACCCGCAATGGAAGTCTTTGCTTGTGCGGGCTTGGTCTTGTTCTTCTTGATGTTGCTCACTTTCTTCTTTGCTTCGGCCACATAACCAAGACCCTCCTTCCCTTTGTGTGGTTTTTGCTCAAACAAGTAAGCAATACCCTTATCTTTACCTTTGGGAATAGAGGTCTTAGCACTAGTGGCCTTAGCAAGATCCACCTTCAACCTAGCATTTTCTTCACTAACATCTTCATGAATACGAGGAAGAATGGATATACTAGTTGAACGAGTTTTAGAAAGTTGAGCTTGAAGTTGTTCATGAGACTTGACTAGAAGGGAGTGGGTCGATTCCAAGACCTTGTGAGCTTTTTCAAGCTTCTCCATATCCTCAAGAAGTCTAGCATTCACAACTCCAAGTTCAACTTTCTCCTTTTTAATCACTTTATATTTAGTAAAGACATGATCTCTATCCTTAATGATTTTATCAATGATTTCATCATTTTTAGCATCAAGAGACTCAAGTCTTTCCTCAAGAGTGGTTCTATATTCACTTTCTTCATCAAGAGAGCTATTTAATGATGCTATGGAAGCATTCAAAGAAGCAATGGTGAGAGAATCCTCTCTCTCAATCTTACTCTTTTCTTGAAGAAGTTCTTCGGCCGCACATAGTTGTCTCACGAGAGACTCAACATGTTCTTTGGCCTCACCTTGCAAGTTAGTCACAAAAGTATCGAAGGCAACTAGTTCCTTCTTAATCTCAAGACTAGATTGATCATGCGTAGTCTTAGGAGAAGGGGATGATACCTCGGTGAGATGAGCCATGAGGCAACGAGCGGTGTTGGTGGAGAGGTTCTCATTGGGGGATTCAAAGAGAGATGATGATGAAGTGGAGACAGTAGCCAATGCGGCTACCTCTTTGTTAGGTGCATCTTCATCTTCGGAATCACTTGTGGCATATTCCTCTTGTGCCACCAACACAATTCTCGGTGCCTTCTTGAAGAAGGGCTTCCTTGGTCTTGCGGGCTTCTTTTGAATCAACTTGGAGTGATCCTTTGGGATAAGCTTCCCACCATTTTGCTCACGGTTCTCATATGGACACTCTCTTATGTAGTGATTCTTATCATGACAATTGTAGCAAGTCTTTGTCCTTGAGGCAAGCTCTTTCTTGCCACTTGAGTTGTTCTCACGATCAACACGAGCTTTAGCACTTGCCGGGTCATTCCAAAACACCCTTGTGGCAAGAGCAATGTGACTATTGAGGGCTTGCTCAAGATCATGTGGAGCAATGTTGCTTGGGCAAGCTTCAACCTCATCGTTCTCATCCATACTAGTCACCTTGGCCTTCAAGGCAAGTGAGGGGCCTTGTCTCATTCCCATGGCCCTAGCACGGTTATCTTCGGCATTCTTGGAGGCAACTTTGGAGGCTTGAACCTCTTGCATAACTTCATGTGAAGACATTTGTTGATAGTTGTATCTCCCTTGAATTGACTTCAACTCCATAGGCTCCGAAGGCAAGAGAGCATTCACATACTTCCTTTTGACCCAAGCATCATCCACATATGTTGCCCCCACATCATAGAAGGCTTTGGCAAGAGTCTTGAGTCTTCCATACATCTCTTCATGATTCTCATTGTCAAGCATGTAGAAACCTTCGGCGGCATTGCTCAAAGATTCATATCTATTCCTCTTCATGCTATCATTTCCAAGGAAAGCAACTTCAAGACAATCCCAAGCTTCTTTGGCGGTGGTGACATGAAGAACATGATGTTTGTCATTGTCGCCCAAGGCGAGCTCGATCATGTGGAGGGCGGAAGCATTGAGTTGCTTTTCGGCGAACTCTCTTTTCGTCATGTTGCTTGGATCCTCAACATGATATCCATCTTCAATGATCCTCCAAAGCTCGATGGAGGCACTGTTAACATGAGATTTCATTGAGCGTTGCCAACTTGCAAAAGCTAATGCATTAAGCTTAGGTGGAGTACCTAGAGGGTTTATGCGGGTTGTAATAATTGGATCGGGAGAGTATCATCCCGGAACGGCATGATACCCTTCCTTCTCCTCATGCAAAGTAGGAGGAGTTTTAGGTCTAGTATCGGTTTCAACCCCCTTTTTCTTTTTCTCTTTATCCTCCTTGGAATCACCCTCTTCGGAGTTAGAGGCTTCCTCTAGTGGGATGATTTCCGAGCGCTTGCCATTTGCAAATTTCATGAACATGTCACGAAACTCATCAAATTTGGCATTCATGGTCGATGTCAAAGTTGTTTCCAAAGCTTTGATATCGGCCATGGATGCCATGGTGACTTTGGCCTTTTCAAGGGCCTCATTAGCCTTGGCAAGAGTCTCGGCCTCATCCTCACTATGTGTCATACTTCTCTTAGGCGGTTAAACCCAACAAGAGAGCCTTAGCTCTGATACCAATTGAAAAGATCGGTATGACACCTAGAGGGGGGGGGGGTGAATAGGTGCTAATTCAAATTTTAGTTCTTTTTCACTTTAAGGCTTGACACGAAAGGTAAATTCTCTAAATATGCAACTACGGTGAATTTACCTATATGACAAGCTATTAACTACGCAAGATACAAGGTAAAGGCGGTAAACAAGGATAGAGGTAACCGAAGTGAAAGCACGAGACGACAAGGATGTATTCCCGAGTTCCTCCCTTCAATGGGAGTACGTCTCGTTGGAGAGGTGTGAACCAACACAATGGTTCAACGGCCACAAAGGCCTCACCCAAATCTCCGGTGAACCGCACCACAAAGGTTTGGTTCACTTTCCACTATCGGAATCCTTCGAGGCGGAATCCGGAGCCTTTACAACAACGATTCGGGGCACGACCCACAAAGGGCTTGGGGGCTCCCGAACAGCTAAAATCTGTCACAAAGACAATAGGTAAGTACAACAATGGGCTAGATTTTCCTAGTGGAAACCCTAGCTAATGGTCCCTCAAGTAAATGAGGGGGAAATGAAGAACGGCTCGGTGAAGATGTAGATCAAGGCCTTCTCCTTCAATCCTCCAAAGATCAACGAGTTTGGACGGAGGGATTGGGAGATCTAGTGATTCTTGGACTTGCAACAATGGTGTTTTTCCTTTTCTGGTCGAGCTAATTGGCTGGAGGAAGAGGGAGGGGTATTTATACCCCTCCCCAAAAGATAGCCGTTGCAGTCCACTTGGACCGGAGACTCCGGTCTTGGAGGGCCGGAGACTCCGGTCCCTGAGGCCGGAGACTCCGGTCTCCAGGGGCGGAGACTCCGGTGACACTCCGGGGTCACTCCGGACCCCCCATCAGAGAGTGCCGTCTTCTTGCTCTCTTTTCGTCGAATGCAGGGGGACCGGAGACTCCGGCCCCTGAGCCCAAAAGGGCCGGAGACTCCGGTCTCCAGGGGCGGAGACTCCGGTGTCACTCCGGGGTCACTCCGGACCCCCATCCAGGGAGTGCCGTCCTTGGCTCTCTTTTCGTCGAAAAGCATGGGACCGGAGACTCCGGCCCCTAATGGCCGGAGACTCCGGCCTGAGCAGATGAACTGCTCAAACAGGCGATCTAAATGACGGTTTCTTTTATCTTTCCTGCACACTCAATACACCATCAGGTACATAAAATCTAGGTTTGTCGTCTAACACACAAAACACATGGGGATACACAAAAATGTTCTTTCACCTCCAAGACGCCACGCGCCAACGACCTCGAGCATGGAGGAGTCCGAGAAGAAGCGCTCGGTGCGCCATTGGACGAATCGTGGCCTGACGCCGCCACCATCGCTCGCGCGGTATGCGACGGGCTCCATATCCCCACCGCCGCGCAGGTATGAGGCCGACTCGTCTTCTCGCGCTCCGGCGCCTCCCTCACCCCTCTCTCAGACAACGACTCTGAAATGGAGGCCCCTTGTCATCGACCGCAACGACTACGCCATGGACACCGACGAGGAGAAGATCGTCCTCGAGATGATGCAGGAGGAGTACATCCGCGAGCGCCAAGCGGAGATCAAACATGCGGAGAGTTGCCATGCCGTGGTGCTCGTCGAGGTGCACCAGGCGCAGTAGCTGTTCGAAGCTCGATTTTTGTAGATTACGAGCGGCCGCGACCTCCAATAGATCCCACGCATGTAGCTTTAAATTTGCTGCTGTTATATGAAATAAAATTTGAATTGTAATACGTGAATCCCTGAACCTGTTCGTTCCTGTTCGCATCTGAGTTTTACCCATTTTTTAAATTTATACTGATTTATGTGAGCGATTAATTATTTTAAATTTACAGTTCGCCACTTCATGCTAAAGATGGTAAGAGCATCTCTAACAGAGCACTTAAAAGTGGTCAAACCCTTAAAAATCGGACGTTTACAGTTTTTTTTTGTAAAAAGGCCCCGAATAGAGCTCTTAAAAGTGGCCAAACCCGTAAAACGTTTAAGGGGGGCTGGGAATTTATAGCCACAACCCGTGAATACGCAAATTTGGAGGCTATTTGAGAATCTCTTTGAGGGTGGCTAAGATATGGTCAACGCTCACAAAATGTGATCTCCACCATATCTTCTCCATCCTACGGCTGCACGTAACCGGCTTGTTTTTCTTTCCCGTTCTTCCCTCCCAAGAGCACCTTCATGGCCGGAGCAGGGAGCTCCACCAACCCGACGCCATGGTCTCCTTCGGCCCTCCCGAGTGCGGGAATTGAACTGCCGCCGCTTCCTCTCCGTGCCCGTTGAAGAACCGGTGCTGGGACCGGTGGTAGTGCCGCCGTCGAGAGCTCGCCGCCCTCTCCTTCCCGACGCCATCTCCGACCTCTCCCCGACCCCGTACCACGCCCCCGGCCACCCCGAGGTGAGCCGCACCTCTGGGAACCCTTTTCCCTCCTCCTCCCGTGCTCTGGGCGCCCGCCGTCGCGCGGCTGCGCTGATTCCGTCCGTTGCCGCCATGGTTCTGCCAGCGAACAGAAACCTGAAGCTGTTCGACTGAAATTCAGATAACGCGTCTACAATGCTCCATAGTTTGTTAGTGTTTATAGGGCTGAAATTCACATAACGCGTCTACAACACCAGTCCAATGCGGGCTATTCCAATGGGCGGTGCCGAACGAAGAAGACGAAAGAATATTTTACAGACTATTCTGTTTTAAGATTCGGTTTTACGGTTACTCTTGCTAGTAACCTATGGCGCGGCTAGTTTTCTCGAAAAAACTGAGTCTATCGAGTCAGACGTTCTTCGTAGCCTACCCACCCGAATCTCTCTCACTGAGAATGTGGACCCCATCCCAGTGCCCGTTTCGGACCCCACCTGCCATTGGCCTGAACCCCCAACAACAGAGTCCGACACGAGCTCTGAAGAACACGATAGGCGATGCCCGACGCGGCCTTCCTTCTGTTCTCTCCGCGTCGCCTTCCAAGGTCCAAGCTTCCCCAGTCCCCACCCACCACCGCCACAGCACCACAAACCCGCACGATCCCTCTCCGCGTCCTCGCCTCCTCGGTCGCCGCCTTCCGATAAGCTCCCGGCCCACGCGCGATCAGCCGCCAAAGCTCCACCATACCATCCCCGATTTCGTCAAGTTCCGACTCCCAGATCGGTCCACAATCCCCAATTTTGTCTAGGGTTTGGTTTCGGGTCCGAGGATCTAGGGTTTGCCGGGCGAATTTTCCGGCGATTCGCTTCGGTTGCTAGGGTCTGTGCGCGCGCATCATGGCCGCGGGGCGCCACGGTGGGTACCGGGGCTACGAGGTGGCGAGGGAGCGGGAGTTCGATCTGGGGGCTTCTAGAAGAGACAAGGAGTACCATAGCCGCCACCGCGACTCGGACCGTCGTCGTGATGGCGGCCGGAGCAGGGACCGGGAGCCGTCAAATGGATACAGCCGCCACCGCTCGCCTCATCTGCCACCGAAGAGCCGGCCCTCAGGGAGGAGGGAGGAGAGGGAGCCCGGCGAGGTTTCCAGCGGGAGTGGCTCGGAAGACTCTCATGAGCGTGTGCTGAGCGTGAATGGTGTTGCCGGGGTTAGTAGGGAGGGCAGTGTGCCGTCACCAAGTAAGAAAAGAAAGCACTCGCCGGTTATTTTGGATAGGATTGGTTTGAAGCCTCGTGTTCAAGATGTTGTAAAGATCATGCAAGGGCTAGGCGATCTTGCTGCCGAGCTCCCAGATGCTGGCACTCCGGGCAGCATGGATCTGGATGTGTCAGTTGATATGCAAAAGGTTGAAAGAGTGCATGAGCATGAAAATAATAGTATTATTGTCGAGGAGGAGGAGGAAGAGGAGGGGGAGGATGGTCATACAACAATGAGAAACATTATGACTTCACGATGGGCAGATCCTGATGACGAGGAAGAGATTATGCCCAAGAAGAAGAAAAGTGTGTCGCCCGAACAAGGGTCCACGAAGAAGCTTACAAGTCCAGAGCTTGGGGACAAATCCTCGGTGTCTTATGACTCAGGGGTAGTACGGAGTAGTCCAAGCGGGGATCTTGAAGTAGATAGGGATGACCACACTGATGTTGAGAAGGATGCTGGCGATGATTCTTCTGCTCTTTGTGCACTGCGTGCTGATTCTGAGAGTCATGCACGTAGGTCTATAACCCCAGAGCCCGCAGCCTCGCCACGTAGGTGCATTAACATGCTTCAGGGCTGTAGGAGTGTTGACGAGTTTAAGAGGCTCAACACAATTAATGAAGGTACATACGGAATTGTATCTAGGGCGGAGGATATGAAAACTGGTGAGACTGTTGCATTGAAGAAGGTCAAGATGGAGAATGAACGGGAAGGTTTTCCACTGACTTCTCTAAGGGAAATTAATATCCTTTTATCCTTCCATCACCCTTCGATTGTTGATGTCAAGGAAATAGTTGTTGGGAGTGGTGATAGCACTTATATGGTGATGGAGTACATGGAACATGATCTTAAGGCTGTCATGGAGACTATGAAGCAACCTTATAGTCAAAGTGAGGTCAAGTGTTTGATGCTTCAGCTGCTAGAGGGTGTGAAGTATCTTCATGACAATTGGGTAATTCACAGGTAATAACTTAACTATTGATTCTTCTTCAACCTTTATATGCATATTTTTTAACTGCTATTATTTTCGTTATACATATTCTAATAATCCGTGTTGTTCAATAGGGATCTTAAAACGTCTAACATTCTCTTGAACAACCGCGGTGAGCTGAAAATATGTGATTTTGGGCTGTCTCGTCAATATGGCAGCCCATTAAATCCTTACACTCAGTTGGTCGTGACTTTGTGGTACAGGTTAGTCATTAGCCAGCATAATAAAAAAATAAATGTAGAAATGTTAAGTAAGCATTCATCTGTTGTTTTCACTTGTCCCATCATGGTCTCACAGTTTGATCCTTATGGTTCCAGGGCCCCAGAACTACTATTAGGAGCAAAGGAGTATTCTACTGCTATTGATATGTGGTCTATGGGTTGTATTATGGCAGAACTCCTGTCAAAAAAGCCACTATTCGATGGGAAGCGTGATATCGATCAACTTAGTAAGGTATCTGGTTTGACTTACTATATCTATTTATTTATTGTAATTATATTAATATAAAATCTCATGTGGGTAACTTCCAATGCAGATATTTAAAATGCTTGGTACTCCAAATGAGGACATATGGCCTGGTTATTCAAAATTACCAGGTGCCAGGGCCAAATTTCCCAAACAACCGTAAGTGGTTAACCATTTCTTGCTGCTTATTTTGTGAGCATGCCAGGTTTATATCATACCATGGAAGTCTCTTACCTTCGACTGTGTCCTTCAGGTACAATAAATTAAGGGAGAAGTTTCCAGCTGTATCTTTCACTGGGGGCTTGACCTTGTCAGAAGCTGGATTTGACCTGCTAAACAGAATGCTGACGTATGATCCTGAGACGGTAATATATGTCCTACGAGAATCAAATGATCCCCCCTTCATTATTTTTTATCTGTCTGAGCATATTTGTTTCTTTCTTACAGCGCATATCAGCAGATGCTGCCTTGAAGCACGAATGGTTCTGTGAAGTACCCCTGCCTCAGTCGAGGGATTTAATGCCAACATTTGTTTCTCTGAATGAACAAGACAGGTACTTTTTTTCTCTTCTAATCTTTAGCCTATCAGTGCAATCTAGTTTTTTTTCCTGATCATCTATATGGTTGAATTGATTTTAATTCTTTAAACTTGTAGGCGCATGAGAAAACGTATGAAGAGCCCTGATCCTCTGGAGGAGCAACGGATGAAAGAACAAGGGAGCATAGGAGATCGTGGCATTTTTGGCTGAGTTTAAACCATATCTTTTGGTTTGCTGCAGATGCGAATCTTCAGGTTGAATCGATGGAAGTGCATGTGTTCCAAGGTGGACATGAAGTACCTCATCTTCGGCTGATGGTACTCCTTAGCAGACATGGATGCAAAATCAAAGGGATACTTTCTCCTTTCATTCCATGCTAGGCACTCTTTCATTTACAGGGTTAGCTCTTTCTCTACTTCTGGTCACAGTGAGCTCTTTCTCATGATCTGATCATCACAATCTAATCCTCCTGTGCATTGTAAGGTGTGCAAATCTAATACAGCTGCGTCGTATGGTCTGGCCTATCCACTGCTATTGGGTACACCAAGTTTCACTTTCGAAACTCCTGTATGTAAAGTACTATAAAGTGATTCCTTGTAAACAATCATCAATGAGATATTCTCAGTTTCTCACTTCATTTTTTTTGTTACTAGCAATTTATTTTTTGATCCCTGCATTTTGTTTGCAAGAGATGAATGAAGGGAAGAGGGAGAATACCTTTTGCTTTTCTGCGAGGAAACTGGTGCATAATAATGCACATTGTGAGGTAATATGCTGGGGAGTTCATTGCCTACTCATGTGTTACTGTCCTAAATGTGATGAATTTACCATTTTTCTTCTCCATGTTCGCGAATAGTATCTGTGTATTTGATGGTCTTTTAAGCTCAGGGTGACCTTTGACTTTGCGATTTTTATGTTGTCTGTTCACTATGATGAGTGATAGTCGTCTGTTCACTACAAAGTAATAAAGGCATGAAACAATAACATAGTATAGTCTATAGATAATTTCACTAAATGCAAGTCAATAAGGTACGGGTGCACTATGGATACATTATTACTTAAAACATAGTTTATGCACTCTTTGTAACTTTTGCTGTCAGAAAGTTTCTATATTGGAATTAGATCCTTCATATTATTACTTAAAACATAGTTTGTGCACTCTTTGTAACTTTTGCTGTCAGAAAGTTTCTATATTGGAATTAGATCCTTCATATCTGTTATTGTTTGCTTTGCTCAAAAAAAGGGATTTGAGAGCAATGTTTAGAAATTAACTTTTGATTATATTTCTTCCCCGTAAAGTCTAGATGCTGTTGCTGTTCTGCTTTTATTATGTTCAGGATCAGCATTTTGATTCTTGTTTGGTTTATGTCGCCTGAACGGATCAAAAGTATTTCATGAACTGTTGATGATATATAGAGCTATTTTTCACCTAGGCTTGCATTTTCTGTTTTATACTTCCTCTCAAGATGGTCATTGACGCGGTCGACAGTATATATAACTTTGACCACAGTTATAAATTCTGGACAAATCTAATGTGAGTAAATCTAATGAGACAAATCTGCACATCTAATTTTCACATACCAGTCTATGCAAGTATTTGTGTCAATGTTTTAGGAGTTCAAGCCTGTAAGGAAGAAGGCTGAAAACAAGTACGGCCAAGAAATTATCTCTATGAAGAGTAGCATATACGAGATATCTCTTATAATAATATACTTGCGTGCTGCACTTCACTATCTTCGGTTGAGCTAGTCAGTTTTGATTGCTTCAATTTCAAGCCATTTTCATTGGTGCAGTGCATCTGGTGATAGACAAACTAGCTGCTATTGATCTGATTCGTGTCCACACTTGAATTTATTGGAACAAATCTCTATCCTTCCGCAAATAGCATAGTCGTTCTTGTGAATCCAGTTAATGGCGTTTCTCTTTTATGGTTTGGAACTTTGAACAATCTGTACCGTGTAAGCTGCTTGGAGAGTATATTGAACTCACTGTAAGCGTTCTGTGACCCGTCTGCAGCTTAAGCTGTGGCTATACCAAGACAGGAAGATCAAGGGCTCTCAGCTTACTATGCCTAATTGTCTTCCTTTCTGGATGGTCTCCAAGCTCTGTTACTCTTGTGAATCTTAGTGGTCACTGGTCAGTCTACTATCCTATCTTGGTATGTTTTCTTGCTGGTAGTTTTTATGTTAACTGCTCACTGATTGATTCTCTGGTTTAACAAATAGATTATTGTTAAATCTGCTCAGAGCACAGGTAATTTATTTTTTGTTCACCCATTATTACCGGTATTGCCACATGGTCCCTCGAAGAACTGTCCGTTGTTCTGGTTCATTTTCTGGGATTGATGGCATTGCCATTAAATGCTACACAGTCTAAGGCCATCATTGTGAAACTGAAACATAGTTGCTTCAATTTGATATGAATTTGTGAATTCTGTATGTTACACATTATAGGAAAGCTCACTGTTTTTTTCGGGTATTGTGGACAAAAAAATAGTTGCATCAGCTTACCCATAAGTGGTCCTAGACCCAGATTTTTTTGCGGTCACTACTCACTAAACAAAAGTTGCTATTGAATTGGCATATTTGGCGATCCTATGCCTATGACCCAAAAGGCCCCATACCCGGGGTAGAGCCAACTCCCATGAGTGGGAAAAATCCCGCGCTGCTCTTTATCTCCGCATCCCCTCGGAGCACCAGATGGCTTGAATTCCTTGGTGCTTTGTGATGTTTTGGAGAGGCCTGTGAGGGCAGCATCATGGGAGGATTTCCATCTTTTCTGTTTCATAATATAAGATGTTTTAGACATTCTAGTACAACTACATACGGAGCAAAATGAGTGAATCTATACACTAACATATGTCTATATACATCTGATAGTCCTAGACATTGTAAAGCCATAGGACTTGCACCTATACAATATTTCCTTCTTTTCTGTCTTCTATACTCATTACCGCATTATGTTAGATCATTAGGTTCTTTAGTTGACTTTGTAGTTGCACTTTGTCTCTAGTTATCTGTTACTAGTTGAATGCCCGTGCGTTGCTACGGGACATGATTTTTTCGTCACATGTGTAAAAATAATAGGTACATAACACATGCATTCTTACAACATTGTTAAAAGTATGACAAATGATCATTAAATTGATGAACATTTTCTTGATGACTTGCCTAGATGAAATGTCTAATCGAAGATGATGTATTGTTACATTTGTGTAAAAAAACATAAGTAAATATAGTTCTGGCTTCTCCAATGTTTATTTGTTATATGAAGAACACATGACTTGCAATTGCCAGCTTGTCTCCAGCTGTCTTGCGCCTCCACGGCGGCACACGCTGACCGGCAGCCCCAACAAATCCCTGCTACATGCCGCTTCCCTGCACCACTCTGCTCCACTCCCTCGCCACCCTGCATCACAGTGTTGACTTGGCAGATGCTTCTCCATCACCTCACTGCAGCCACACCGTCGCCATCTTTAAAAAACACGGAGGCCAGTTATCTCTGCATTCAACCTAGAATCAATCTTTCACTGAATATGTTTTCTTGAACGAGTCTTCTTTTGTGCCCAGTCGTCTGATGCACATACAATAAAATGACAAGAGAAAAATATTTAACCTCAAATGAGACAACTGAACTATTATATTATTTCCAAAATTCAGAAATAGTTAAGAAAAAAATAACCTTCAAAATAGCTAGGACATGAAACTAAGAAGTTTCAGTCAAGTGATCAGGTTAAGAACAAATGTGCTTAAATTTAATAGTTTATATTAACCATCTCTATGCAAACTTATGGATTCATAATTCAAGATAAAAATAATTACAGGAAAACTGAAGGTCTTACATATTGCTTAAAACACAAACTTGAGCAGATTCGTTGGCATCTGCAAAATAAGTACTACTCCCTCCGTTCCTTTATATAAGGTGTCTAAGGTTTTTAGAAAAATTTCAAAATATAAGGTGTATTGCGATTTATAGACAATTTTATTAATCAAAAAGCAAGTCAAAATGTGGAACAGAGGGATTTGACCTATTGTTTTTAATTTGTAACTATTAGAAATTCCTCTCTCTCGATTTTTGTCTAAACAAAATGAGTGCACCGTATGTAAAATACTGGCGTCTTAATATCCGTGCCAAAACCTTAGACACCTTATATTATGGAACGGAGGGAGTATTTGTTTTCCTTCATTTCTTATTAATTCAGCATCATTTCGTGTTGTATGTAGTTACGTACTTTCTAGTCCTGGAAGTACTACCAAGGGCAGGCAAGAGCACAGTTTGTTCAGCATGTTCCACTTATCTGATACTGGTAGCTAAAGTTTTCTAGTTTGTTAGTTTAATTGACAAAATACCTTAAAACAATTCTATGCACTTAGAGGCTAGAAAGGAGCAACTTTCAGATTTGGCATGAACAGTTAAGCAGGTTAGTCCAACTGTATAGTTTCTTGGAAGATCCTGTAGGAAGAAATGATTTCAGGAAGAGGTTGTGCTTTGATTAAGCCATTTTCTTGTACTTCTGAGCTTCCTTAACTCTTATGGATGTAGATTCCATAAATATGTGATATTTCTGAACCAGATCAGAGTAAAAAGATTAAGAAACTGGGTCATCCATGGACCCAACTTCCATGAGACCTAGCAGAATAGTGCTTGTCCTAGCAAATGGCAGAAGTTATCATTTGAAGAGTCACTCAAGCGTTCGGTGACAATACAAAAATCAACAAAACACCAATGAATCGATGAATCAGCCATTGCTTCATCTATGGTTGGTTCAATCTTTCTTGACAACAAATTAGAATATCATTTACTTTTTATAACCTTGCAAAATGTAGCAACGGAGAGACAAAGGCAAATATCTGAATATAGTTGCAATAAGTGGATCGAGCCATACTATTCTGATGTTACTAAGTGTGCACAATACAAAAATATCTCAACATCACGTCTAGTAAATGAAACAATATGTAGCAGCCTGAAGAATTGAATAGATGGTGATAGCATAGTTACCTCTAGCTGTTGGCAAACATTATCCATGTCAATTGTGCATACACCTTTGCATCTTATCTCGCAAACTATGTTTCTCTTCCAGTGAGCATGAGTGTTCTCCAACATATTGTGTGTTAAACCATCCTTGCCTGCAGAAGTGCACATTAAAACTCAAATTAAAATTAAAAAAATAACCTGACGCAGATAATTCATCTAATGCTTGACACCAGAACTCCTGGCTTATTAACCCTAGGACTGAAACAAAAGAAATTTTTAATCTGAAGCAATTCTTCATCCAATTCTTCTTCCAGCAAACTTTTTTTTATTTATAGTCATCTATCTTTTTCTTAGTCCATACTTTTAATACTCACACATATACGCTACACAAACATCAAATACTCTGTTTAATTGGGCTATCCCACATTCCTGCTAAAAAGCTGAAATGAGGGAACTGACCCATGTGTATCTGTCACTTTGCCTTGAGATTCCCTTGATGATCTTAGCAAGCTCCTCCCTGATGAGCGATTCCCCGAGAACCTCCTTCCTACCGTCCACTTGGTACCTTAGCTCCATATCCTGGCAAGGAATGTCCCATACGACCTTAGCATACGATTGCACAGGCTTCACCCCTTTCTTGCCATGTGGCTGTACCATAGAAATGTTTATACCAGTAATCATCAAAATTACCTGACAAGATTATCTACTATCAAACATACGCAATAGTGATATCAAATAAATACTTTATTGGATATGATATTAAAGTTGAACTAACCATTCACATTCAGTGAGCTGCACTAATGATAAGAGCTCCCCAGGGACAGAAATCATAACACTACAGAATCATCAGATCCACCAGAAATAAATCCATCTGCTCTGTACTATTAAGGACGACATAAAGAACAGATAAATCCATACATTTTATAATTTGTTGTCGCCATCTCAGTGCAAGTTTATACATAGAAAATCAGACTGACACGATTATAGCTCTGTAATTACTGTAAACGTTGTCTATAAATAATACACATTTACTTTGCTAGTTTGAAGTCAAGATGTTTAAAATCATTTAACACACTGAAGCTTGTACATGGGCTTGGATCATTAGAACTCAGACCACGTGTATTAGGGGCACAAACATTTCAGTTCTCTTTGTAGAGAACATACTCCATTATCTATCCTTTTAGGTTTAGCACGTGAAGGCATCATAATGCTTCTGATTCAAGAAGGAAGAAACAAGTATTTGCCAGCGGAAGCTTACTGAAATCAGACGGAAGTTCAGCATAATTTGGTAGGCTGGATGCGCCTCCCGGCCGAGCCAAATGGCGGTCGCCGCAGCGTTCCCCATGATGACATCTTTCAGCTGTAAAACTATCATATTAGTAGAGTTACTGCAGATTTTGAATCGAGATTGTACCATCCGCCAAATTCAACTACAAATAGAATTGCTGGAGCAAACTGCGCCCGTACATGCCACATTGCCATAGGGTCTGTCAAAGAATACCACACGATTTAACATGACCCTAGCATCCAAAAGACAAATAAGTTGCTACTCAAAGTCACAAATCAATCTTCACCAGGACATAATCAATACCCTAAACAATACTTTTATGTCATGAGTACGTGAGATTGCAAGAACATTTCTCCTTTTTTAGTATCCATAGATGAACGCACAGAAGGAAAAATGCGAGAATTATATTGGAGTTATTTATTTATTTTGAATACTACAACTACGAATCATCAATGGATACTTCTACAAAAACAGCTGCTTACCTCAACTTATCACATGTAACCTTCCATTGCAATTGAAACATACATACATAGAATTATCACACTGAAAAAACTCCTCACATTCAACCTGCAAAAGTAAAGGAAAAAATCATTAGCGAATTTGCATAGGAATCTGGAGCAGGCTTGATTTAGTGCAAAAGTTTGTGAGTAAACCTGCATCTACCTACCTCATCCGGAGTGTAGAGTATTTAAGTATAGTGATATTAGTATCTGATGAAATTTTATTACCACGTCCATCTACCATTGGACACATATGAAATACTACATGCCTGACACGCACGGTAGTTGGAAGAGCCAAAACTCGTGTCTTTGCATCTCCTTGCACCGGCAACACATGTTGGAGCACAGCCGAAGCACAGCAGTAGGTTGACCGTGTGGGGCACTGCCTCCAAGAGGCTCCACCCGAAGTCAGAAACAAGAAGGCCGCGTCCAGCGACAGACAGCAAAAGTGGGGCGTTCGGGGCATGACTTGGCTGCGACACGACGGACGCCGTAGCCTGCGACGGGAGCGAATACCCCAAGAGCACGGACGGACAAGCAGTAAGATCGATATGACTCATTCACTCACCGGTGTCGGGGTTGTAGAGCGACCAGAGGTACTCCTTGAAGCCTCGGTCGGCGAGGAGGATGCGCACCCAGGTGCGGTGGTCGAACTTGGGGTCGGACCTGCGCCGCGCGTGCAGCACCGACCCGCCCATCCCGGACACGAGCAGCACCGGCTCTCGCGCTCCCTCCTACATACTCTCCGACGCCCCGCCGCGCCGGCGCGCGGTACCGGCGGCCACAGAAGCGGAGGTGGCGGCGGAGCACGCGGAGCCGCGTCCGCAAGGTGAGAGATGGAGATGTGGAGGTCGCCGCCACCACTGCGAGGAGGGGGATTTTCGAGCGTGTGGTTTTCTTATTGGGCCGGGCCAAGTTCAATAGCGATATCGCGAGGGGAAGGTCCGGCAGAAATTTTCACTTTCCGGTTGAACCATACATACGTACTCCCATTTAATAGTAAAGATACATTGTGAAAGGCATGGTCCCTACCTGAACTTCTTTTAGTGGCACTTCATCTAAAGTTAGCAATTATACATTGTGAGAGGCATGTTGGTATCCAGCACATCCTCCTGGACAGCTGATGCAGATGGAATGCCCGCAGCAGAGCTGCACACCTATCCTCTGATACGACTTCGACAATGAACCTCAAGGTACCTTTCAAAACAAGTTCATGCGAACATTGCGAATAGAAGTGCTATTTTGCTTTGTTAACCTTGTCTCTTTATAGTTGTTGTTCATCAATTTCAATGAGGAGGGTCAATTCCATTGTCTGTTCCCTGAGATTTTTCCACTTCGTTATTTATGTGCCCTTGCTAACCATGTGCACAGCACATCAGTGCCTGGACCTGAATTAGCGTTGCAGACGTAATGAAACTTTTGCTGTCTATCTGCCTTTTGACCATTTGTATGAGCAACAAAGTTCAGGGGGCCTTGCTGTAGGTTTGAGGTGATTTGGTAGTGGAAGACTGAAATCAAAACCAGGTTTCTGCCAATTATTTATTTTATCTTATAATATGATCTAGAAGCTGTTTCTATTGAACTTAGGAACTAACGTGGTATCAAGACGAGTACATCTTATTGGGGTTCTCCAAATATGTGCAATGCTTTGCTGATTTAGTAAGGAACTCCTCCCAAGCATGTTTTTACAGGTTCTAGAACATATGTTCTGGGATGTATTGATACAGGTCGTTTGAATCGGATTTGGTTAGTTGGTGAGCAACATGTACAATGTAAACAAAGTATATTTGTATACTCATACGGCATAGTCAGTTGGAACTCTAAAGCTTTTCACGCATTCTGTATAAATATATGTTGGTTTTATTTTAGTGGATAAATATACTTTGGTCGGCGCATAAATTTTGTTAGTTTGGGCCATGTTTTGAAGTGTCCCATTGTAAAAATATTCCATTTTTCTGCTTGGAGGTCCCATTGTGTTCTATTGTTAAAATGATGGATAGTGTCCCTAGACTTGGAACCAAATAGGTGCCCGGTGTCTGAGGTCCTCCAAAAATGCAAGCACAGACATTGCTAAACACTTTTCAGTTTCTCGCCTTCCACATCCGCACTCAGGGCATGTACAATGCTCCGATGTCAGCCTTCCCGTAACAGGGCCACCTAGGACGTCGGTGGACATGGAGAGGAGATGGACATGGAGAGGAGATAGAGGAAAGAAAGGCACGAGCCTTCCCTACTGTAAGGGATCATCTCTCTCTAAGAAAGGCGTGAAGGCGTATTTTCGTGTTGTATGATTTGCTTTCCCTTGTTGACGCGCTTTGCAAATCCCGTGCTCCGAGCATGGTAATTTTCGTCATTCGGCACGATATTTTTTAGTTTGGCGCGTGTTCTTCCTTCCTCCCGCCATATATTCAGACCCAATTGAAAGAACCAAACTATTTCCCCATGGCGCCGCCGCTGCCATCAGTTACAGAATCCATCGAAGCCACCAATGCGTCGGCCATGTCTCGTCGACCGGCGATGAATGGATTGACTTCATTGGGCATGGGCTTACATGCATATTCATCCCTCATATGCCCCTCTACCATCAGGCCTATGGCAGATCTGACGCTAGCGCCACACAAATTGGGTTGGACGGGGCTGCCACTAGTAGACTCAATCTTTCGTGTCCAACAGATTGGTAAGCATCGCTCTTCTCTCTGTACTTCATGTGTGCATCTTCTCTTCTTTATCTTGATTATATCTTGCTTGATTCGGTGATGACCGCACTGTATTCACCACTGATTGAATGTTGTGGTCTGCAGTCTCTCCTTTGTAAGCTTTCTTGCATCTTAGATCTGAATTAAATTGAGATTGTAGATGGAATGGTTTGTTTGGCAATTGGATTCGAAAATATTACATAAGTTTAAACTTTAATTAACCTGGATATATATTAATCATGAAACATAGAGGGAGTTAGAATCAGGTTCGGTCAGCTTGACCACATTCAGAGGTACATACCACATTACAGTGCCCGTAACTTGCAGTCTGACGTAGCTTAGCTAAATTGCCTTTGGTTCCAATCTTCACTGTACAGTTTTTAAAGCCTGCTGTATAGTTATTGTTAATGTTCAAGTCAAGAGAAGGCTGATCGCCTTACAGGTTCTTAGAATATCTGTTGTATTGTAGATGATCTCAAAGGGTTGTAAGTTATTTATCAGTTCACAGGTAGATTTTTTCCCCATAGCTCTGTGTGTTATTTGAATGTTAATGTTTGTAGGCTAAATGATGTCAACCCATGGAGGTTATGTAAATTTGATGCAAAATCCTTCTAGTTTCCCTTTCCCGGAACAAATTCCTAGTCATTTTGACATGCCACAAAATTACCATTTCATTGGTGTTTCTTCACACGACACTCCATTATCAGCACCACCACCGTCTGCTGCCAAAAAGAGACAGAAGAGAACATTAAATAAACCTAAACATTCTAGGAGTATTAATCTTGAAAATGGTGATGATGGAGAAAATAGCCATAAAAAAAGAATGACATGGACAACAGAGGAGGATAAAAGATTGGCAAGTGTTTAAATTTCTCCTTGAAGTTCAGGAAGTAGCTAACAAAAATCATGTTGCGGTGCTAGAAGTGCAGAAGCGTATTTCACAGGATAAGGTCGAGGCATCACGTCTTGCCTTGGAGGCAGCAAAGGAGAACAAAGAGGCAAAGATAAAAGCAAAAATGCTAGAGCAATACACTAAGCTCCTCACACATGACACTAGCAGCATGCCCGAGGATATGAAAGCCGAGCATTTGAAGACAATTTCATTAATGAGGGAAACATTGTGGGGGAAACATTTGAAGACAATTTCATTAATGAGGGAAACATTGTGGGGGAAACCTCAGTAATTTTGAAAGGTATGCATGATTTAAATTACGCTACATGTTTTTAAATCGTCCGGCAAAATTTTGGAAGCGTGCAGCCATTGGTACAATAATGCAATCATGTGTCATACTTCATAACATGATAGTTGAGGATGAACGGAAACCGTTTAACATTCCCTTAGATCTAAATCGAAACCCGGAGATATCATCTGTTCTACCACCCGAAGTCGTGCAGGGTGCTCACCCTGTATTCGAAGATGTCCTGCGGAAAAGTGACACCATCCGTAATCGGGCGACACATGTTCAACTCAAGTCAGACTTGGTTGAGAATATTTGGGATCGCTTTGGGAAGCAATAATATTTTCTTCATTACTTTTTAGTCAGATGTACTAGAGAAATCATATTTGCACCTTTTATATAAGAGTAACGATATAGCTAAATTCATCCATGACATGACGTGTTGATCGACCATTTCGTTATTCTTTTGAGATGTTTTGCAGCAACGCGGTTCAGTCCGGTGCAGCTAAGATCCATTTGTATTTGCTGGACTATACCAGCTATTTGCTAAAACCACGTAACACAAAATAGTCTACAGGGATATTATTTTTTTGTCGATCCCTACTTTTTTTGCACCCAATTAGAGTGCTAGAGATCACGTTAAGCAACAATGCATTGTACGGTATGTTTTCTTGCCTTCTCTTGCTGACGTGAAATATATAAGGGAAGTCTGCCTTCTCTACCATTGTACTCATATGATGTATGTGCTGATGACGTTGGCACTTCATTTTTCTTCCTTGGGTAGAGATACAGTAAAATCTTGCCACCTTCCCTAAAAACAGTGCGGTTGGCCAAATAAAGTCAAGCATTTCTTGTGCAGATGTGCGCATGATTCACTTTCATCCAGAAATAATCTCATTAGGGGTGGAGTGCAGATTCGAAGATCCAAAGTGTCTCTTTTGTGACGAGGGTCATCTATTTGTTAAGTGCAAAGAGGTAAAACCACTATGGTGTATCCTTGGGCATGAAACCATTCACGCCAACATTGAAGGCCATGAGCTGAAAATTCTGGTTATAACAATGCGGTGGCTCTGGTGGAAGAAAAGGAAAAGGGTGAGGGAAAGTGACATCCCTTCGCAGGTCACTGATCTGGCTGACCGAGTGAAAGTCGCATCGGCAGAATGTTTGACCCGCTTCAAAAAAAAGGTGTTGATCGGGGAGGAGTGGGATTGCGTCGTGGCTACGGTATATGGATCCACAGGGATAGTGCAGGGATCTTTGAGACGTGATTTGTGGAAGTCATCAATGTAGTCGCCGTTATCCAAGTTTGTAGGAGTAGACCCGCTCTAAAGCATGCTTTAGCTTCTTCTTCCTCCTTCGGAGGATATGCAATGGTTCTGTCAGTGCGAACAACGTTGCTTCTTCTTCTCCAAGTAATTATGTCCCTGGAATCGAAACTGACGGTACGTGAGGTGGAGTCTATCAATACCCCTAGTGGCAAGGGACTTGATCGCATTCCTTTTCATAGTTTTAGGGGTCTCTTTGTTAAAGCCAAGGGCTTGTTTGTATTTCCCCTTTTTATTGAGGGGCTCCTTATACAATTCAATACCGATTGGGCGTCTGTTTCTGGCCAAGCACCTGGAGGACGGGGAGCGATTACGAGGGCAACATACGGAAGGGACTGATTACCAGGTACTACAGATGTTTATTTCTTACTTTGTAAGTCTGTTTCTGGCCAAGCACCTGAAGGACGGGGAGCGATTACTAGGGCAACATATGGATGGGACTGATTACCAGGTACTACAGATGTTTATTTCTTACTTTGTAAATTCATGCTACCGCCTGTTTTTAAAAGTAAAGTACTAAGATCAATATTTTTATTGAAAAGTCAAATAATGTAATGTTTGACCATTTAAAAATAATCTTAACATCTACAATACTAAGTAAATACCATTAAATACATTATGAAATATATTTTCATGTGATGTCCATATTATATTACCGTTGTTGTCTAATTTTTATAAATGTTGGTCATTTAACTTTATACAAAAATATATACGCACCACTTTGAAAAACGGAGTATTTCATTGGGAAGCGATACGTGATGGTAACCATCTAAATTATTTCATTGACTCTCTTCGTTAGTTTTTCTTTTCGAAACGAGGCAATTTTTTTGCCTTTTTATTGGTATAGAAGAAGAGAAACCACAAGTTTATACGAAAAACTGGTCGTAAACCGATACAACACAAAACATGTCACGTCGGTCTACCGCTTAGTGAGTTGACGACGAAATTGCCCTGACAACAAAAGTCAACACCCTCCACCTTAACGGAACTCGACGGAGACGAGAAGCCAAAGACGCCGCTCCGAAATCCACACCGACCTTGAGGCCGCACCCACACGAGCCAACACCTAAGTCACCCTGAGTGACCAAAGTGACACTCCTATACCTCAGCGCAAGAAGTCAGGGGCTAGAGACCGGAGTCGCTGCTCCGACATCCACACTCACCCTAGGGTCACGCTCCGCCAAGACGATGACGAAGACTCGTCGTCGCCAACCACCAGCGCTCTCCACATGATCCTCCGACCGGTGCTTCATCCAGGGCAAGTCCTCAAGAGGCACCAACCTCGCCGGACCCTGCGCGGGATCTAGGATTTACCCCGGATGAAACCTGGGTGAAGGAGCGAGACCACCACCTCGACAGCGCCTTGAAGAAGGATGCGCTTGCGCTTGTCCTGACCAACGACCAAACTAGATCTTTCGCTCGGTGGTGGGTCACGAACCACCACACACGCCCCTCGAGAACCGGCCGAGCCACCAAACCCGCGCACATACCACCAACCCCGCTCGCTGAAAGGTATGAAGCCACCACCGAACATAGGCGCCGAGTCCCAAGTCTGTTTCACGACGAGCCACCACCCCACCGATGACGATCATCGCAAAGAATGTTGTCTAGAGTCAAAGTGGTGGAAATTGAGCAACCGGCCCAACACCCCACACGCCGCCACGCCCAGGCTACCCGTTACAACGCCGAAGACCGATGACGTCCAGATCATCACCACCAGCCGCACGATTGCCGAGAAGGGAACAATTTGTGCACAATCGGTCTTTGCCGCAGATGGTAATCCGCTCTCGCCACCACCGCCAAAAACACACCGTCGCCAAAAGCATCGCCACCGCGAGAAGCACCCTATGCTCTGTCGTCCGCCGCGAGTAGATCAACGCCAGCCCTACCAGATCTGCAATCTGCGGCCGCCACCCCGGCTTCCACCATCATCCTTGCTACTTCGTGGCTGCAACGCCACACCTCAACACCGCAGACCCAGGGCCTACTTTTGGCCAGCCATCCTGGACAGGGAGGATGACGTCGCCACCTAGCCCGGAGCCGCCGCTCCGGCGACCTTAGGCTGTAGACGTCGTCCATCGAACCTCGCCAGCGAGCCGCACCCGTGGCCCCGAGCTGAACCTGCTCCCCATCCGTCATAGTCAAAAGCCGCGTTAGGATGGACGAGCGGCGCCTGAGCGAAGCCACTGTAGCAACATTGCCTCGCGCACGTGGACGCCCTCCCTAAGACGTCGACGCGGCGAGCACCGAGACCATGCCAGGACGCCACCGTCGAGGTAGTCCATGCCACCACGAGGAGAGATGTTGCGCCCCTCACGCGTCTATTGTGAGCTTGCCCCGCACCACCTTTGGAGTTTTCAGTTTATGTTTTGTACGGTTTATAGGCCGAAAACGGCTGCGACATAACAGAAACTGAAAACCAAACTGAAAAATAGAATATGTTGTAGAATATTCACTCGTCTTCCTCCTTCTGGTGATCGAACTCGATCCATCCGATTGATGTAGCTAATGCAATACGAAGCCCCCGTGCCCGACGACGCATACGTGGCGACCGAAGCCCCATGCGACAAGCAGGGACTTATGTTGTTGCAGCCTATACCTGGCCATTACTCGGGCCGGGCCGGGCTTGGGCCTAAAAAAGCCCGACACAGAAAAGTTAAGGCCCGAGCCCGGCCCGACTGTCGGGCTGCAAAATGAGGCCCAGGCCCGGCCCGAGCCCCACTGTCGGGCTGCAAAATGAGGCCTAGGCCCGGCCCCAGCCCGACAAAACCCGACTAAGCCCGATCGGCCCGGCCCGACCCTTCCTGATTTCCTATTTTTGCAAGGCCCGAGCCTGGCCCGACCCTCGGGCCCGAAAATCAGGCCCAAGCCCGGCCCAGGCCCGGCCCGGTGGTCAGTCCCATCGGGCCCAGGCCCGGTATTTTCGGGCCGGGCTGCCCATGCCTAGGTCTATTGCCGAGCCCCTGGGGCGTCAGGCTGCTTCCGCCGCCGCACGCCACGGAGCCCTGCCGGTAGATCGACATATAGGCCTGGGAGAGTTTGACGTCAGCTACGCCTCTAATTTCTTCCGACTTTGACGAGTTTGGCGGAGGACGACCGGATTATTTGCCGATAATGATGTAAAGATTTTTTTTGAGAAACACAGTACAAGGCAGACGCTCACATACAGGCGCGCACACTCACACCTATGAACGCACACACCCTACCTCTATGGGCACCTCCAAAATACTTAGTCCGACGGATTGAATACGAAGTCACCACGGGCGCCTCGCTGTAAATGAGAACGTCGCATCCAACTGAAAGAATATTCCGCCTAAATGCAACGTTAAACCTGGGGTTTGAACCTTGATTGGGTGAGGGTATAACCATCCTGCTAACCATCCAACCATGGTTTGCTGCTGTAAAAATTATTTGCTCTGCAGGAAACCTAAAAGTAGCTCTAATCTTTAACGGCCCTCGGAACGTTGGAGACATCAAGGGCTATTTGTGTAAAGAAACAAGATAAAACCCAAGTCCAAAGTCCCAAACAGCTTCACCCCTCACCTCCCGTTATCACCCCCTCTCCGCCCGGTGCCTCACTTCCTCTTGCCGACCGGCGGCGATGACGAGCCTGCAGGCAGCCCCGCGCCTCACCCTCCGCCTAGCGCCGTGCGAGCCCCGTGGCCGGCTGCTCCCTCCGTGGAGGCTCGTCCTCTCCCCTTCCTCCTGCAGGTAAGCGCGCTTGCCGGCTCGCTCGCTCGTAATGGCATTGCTTCCGTACCACTTACCACATGTACTTGCATTAGACTACTGGTTGGGAAAAAATGAGGACTTGTGCGGTGTTTCCTTTGGTCTATGCAGTACCGTGTGATGGGTTCGCTGCAACTGGAGGGAGTTGGCGCAAATCTTACTCAAGATTTTTTGTATCCTGTCATCTTAAGAATATAAATTACTACTGTATAAGCGCAGAGAAATGGTTGATTCGGTTTACTAGGGTACGATTAGAACGGCCTCAAGAAAAATTGTGCGGCATATATTGTTTGTATGTATAGGGATGTACCTGAGAAGGAAGGACTGCTTTAAGCTTTTCATACTGTTACCAGACATACTAAAAGCCAAGCTTTTCATACCATGCATCAGTATTATTGCATACAACATACTACAGCACTAAATTACTAATAGCGGTCTTCTGTTTATACAGGCTTTGCACTCTCATTTCCAGACAACTACCCATTTGCAATGCACAATCATGTGAGGTTATCTATTTACCCTTTAACATATCTCCTCCGTGGGAGTATGTGGCATATACATGTTATATTTATGGTCCGCACGAACTCTATGCGTTGCAGATGCTGATGATTTACTGGTGCCTGGTGCCCAAAGCTCCACGACTGCTCGCTCAAGGTTGATTGCTGCAGAAAGAGAGGAAGCGAAAGCTGTGCTATCTCTGTTCTTAAGGCAGAAAGGTTTGAGGAGTGCGGTAGCTGCACGGATCGCCAACAAATCAGATGGATTCATCGAGCACCTGATTTCAAAGCTCCAGATCGCTTACAGATCTCGATATGCTGAAGGTTTGCATCTTACAATTGCTACTTGTGTACTTGTGCCTTATTGGTACTGAACATTTCACAACATAATTTAACTGTAGGAAGGGAGCTGAGTACACCTGAGATCAGAGATGCTCTCCTTCCATATCTAGAAGCTCTTTCCAAAGAGCATGGAGATAGTTTGGTCGAGGTGGTGGAGAACTTCCCTGATCCTTTTGCTGCGGAAAGGGAATCCTTGTCTTACTCAATGATACTTACACCGACGAGCTCAAATAAGCAGAAGGCAGTTGCTCGAGTAAGCACACCAACCTCAGACGGAGCCCTCCCTGAGCTAGTGCTCTACCTACTGGACTTCGGCATGGAGCACGAGGAGATAAAAAATGTCGTGCGCAAGTTCCCAGCATTTGCATATTACAATGTTGATCGCAAGATAAGGCCCTTGGTGGAGCTACTGCTTGAGCTTGGTGTGCCGAGGTCAAGCATACCTGGAATCATCAGGAAGAGGCCTCAGCTTTGTGGAATCAGCTTGACAGATAATCTGAAACCTATGATGACATATATGGAGAATATAGGTGTCAACAAAGCTCAGTGGAGCAAGGTGATTAGCCGGTTCCCTGCATTTCTCACATATAGCAGGACAAAGGTGGAGATAACTGTGAGCTACCTTACGGAACTAGGAGTTTCTAAGGAAAACATTGGTAAGATTCTTACACGATGTCCTCATCTCATGAGCTATAGTGTCAACGACAACCTCAGACCAACTGCTGAATACTTCCGGTCGATCGGGGCTGACGCGGCATCTCTTATTCAGAAAAGCCCCCAGGCCTTTGGTCTGAACATAGAGTCAAAGCTGAAACCAATCACACAGTTTTTCCTAGACAGGGAGTTCAGCATCGAGGAAATTGGCATTATGGTAAATAGATTTGGGATTATTCACACACTCAGCTTGCAACAAAATTTGCTTCCCAAATACGAATATTTCCTGACGATGGGGTACCCAAGGAATGAGCTTGTGAAATTTCCGCAGTACTTTGGGTACAGCTTAGAGTTGCGGATAAAACCTCGGTATGCTCGGATGACTGGTTGTGGGGTGAGGTTGATTTTGAACCAGATGTTGTCAGTCTCAGAAAGCAGATTTGAGGAAATTCTACAAAAGAAATCAGATAAACACAAAGGTGGACAAGTTCACTAAAAAAGCAACCGGTTGGTAGCCTGGTGCATCAATCAAATTTACATGGACGAAGATGATTAATTTTCGGAAGATTTGTACTTCGCCAGGCTGCTTTAGTTGCATGACATTTGATGAACAGTTTTGATACATAGCTGCTGGTGGCTTAGGTAGCTAGTTTAGGTGATTTCAGTTTGTTTTTTCGCAAGGGTAGGTATTATTTGTTGGCAATAGCAATTGTGGTTGTTACTTCTTGATACAGGTCTTGTTGCCCACATGCTTTTGATATGCTTATTGATTTTCATTTTATGAACTTTATTTTGTTCAATTCTACTCTCTTCTATGGCAGCTTTTAACTTAAGTAAAATTTGACAACACTGACAGGTTCAATGCAGATTTGTTGCCTCCATTTTTCCTTAAAAATCCTCCTTACATTTACACCTTCATTTGTGCCCGTGCAGTTGCAAGTGTTCGTTACTAATCACCGTCTGATTGCTTGGCATTTCTCAGCCAATCAACCTTCAAAAATCAGCCATGTAACAAAAGGACAGCTGAGTCTACAAATTTCGAACCATATCAAGAAGCACGCTTCACTGTACCACCTGCAATTGGCATCAGCGTTGACATGAACTGTGTGCTTTGTTGAAACAAGGTGTTTAACAGAGTGAGCTTACATGTATTAATATTAACTTAAGATGCGAATAATTCGGAAATAGACACAACGCACACATCCCCTTACTAGCATTTCACAGCCAAATCGGCAAAAGTCATGCTAACGACAGAAACGTAATTGTTTATCTTCTAAAAATCTGCCGCAACAAAATAGATGATCACATCTGTAAATTTTGAAAGCTCACAATAGCGTGCAATATGGTCTTGACTGTAAGAGAGTGCATCGGACTTCTCTTTTATCAGTGAAATTTTAAGAAATCAATCAGTGTGTAGCCAATGGTTGTACTTGTACATGACAAGTGTCAGCGATTACAGCACATACATGCTCACTAATGGTGCAGTATCTCAGCTTTAGCCTTCACCCACTCAATATCACTCATCTCATTCCAGGCCAATAAACATGATTGAAGGGAAGCCAGTACTTTTCGCAACAGAACTTCTAGGTCTGCGTCAATGCTTGCACAGCACTGCACAGATAGCTCCTAGTCACACTGCACTGCTGAATGCCAGAGTCTCAAAGCGGTGAAGAATTTAACAATGATCAACCTATTAAGAAGACATAACAGATTAAGAGATGTTGAAACATGAGTGTGAAGGCGACTATATGGTTGTGTACATGAAAAAATGTGGCAGGATCGATCACAATTTCTCTTACACATCATGATTCGTGAAAGAAAAACAGCTCATTCAATTATCAGGAAAATATCTTAAAAGATAAGGAAAAAAGGAGCAGGATCAAGCCTACACAAAACACATCCCATGGTGAACAAGGTGCTTTGGTTGTAACTGCATAGTAAAAACAGGTCACCGAAGCCAACTGTTATTTTAGAAAAAATAGGATCAGTAATCATGAACCATACACAGGAACCATACACGTTAAATTTTTAAGCTGAACTGCATATAGTTTTTGAATATCCAACCTGATATGTCAAAAGAACATTCACAAATATTAACAACTTCAATCAAAACTCAAACTTGTTGGTTTTACATGTTTTTTAAGTAAGCACACTCATCGGCAGAAAATACAAAATAGCTGCAGCAACATCAACTAAATGAACTATATCAACTTTCAGGCACAAAAAAAAAACTTTCAGGCACAACTTAACTAAAAATATGCAATCAGACCTTTTATCACTGACATGGTTACTCAAAGAATGTGGTGAGTAGGTGAACCGAATAAGCAGTATGCATGCCTAAGGTCAAACCATCAGACCACATACACATTTAACTCAGGCTCTAGCAGAGTATTAAGGTGTTGATACCATGACCTGAGCACAACTTTCAAATACAGGCTTTGTCTCATAAAATTGAACCGTTTGCAGCATGAAGATACTAACAGTAAATGGGAACAAATAAATTACAGGGCAACAAAAGATATATGAAGCAGTCCTTATGCCTAGTGAAGATGACTACATCAGTTAAATAATTTACTAGAGCCAAGATAAACAAGAACATACATCTCTCCTAGCGTTGCACATTGAGCATCTCCTTGGCCTCCTTCTGTTCGCCTTGCAGCAAATCACTAGTGTACTTGCTCAACAGCTCCTTCTTCTTCTTCTCTAGCACCATGCGTTCAATCTCCTTCTCATCAGGAAGAGGTACATGTGCGATGAACTCCCTCCCAGCCTCTTCCCCCTTCTCTCTTTCCATCTTCTCCTCCTCCAGCCTCCTCTCCTCCTCAACCTCCTCCTCCACTTCCTCGAACAGCACCTCCCTAGCAGCCTCCCCAGCACGCCCACCTGCTGCGGCCACCTCACCACTCACCACATTCTTCATGGCCTCACGCCTCACCCACTCCACGCGTTGCCACTCCGTCACAACCTCGACCCTCATGCGCTTCTCAGCAGCGGCCTCAAGGGGCTCGAGAACACCGTCCTCATCGTCATAGTATCCATAGTACCCGGCATTGATGCGCTTGTGGATTTCGTAGCGGGTGCGGCGCTTGCGGACCTCAGGTGGCTTGTCAAATAGCTCGCGAACACCAGGGAGCTTCTTGGCCGCGCCAAAGTAGCGGTAGCCCGGTCCGCGACCGGAGGGATTGGGGATGGCGACGATGTTGCCGTCGAGGTCGGTCATGAGCGCCGCGTTGGAGTTGCGAGAGTAGTCGCGGCCGCCGAGCTCCTGGATGCGGCGCTCCCAGTGGCCGCGCTCGCGGAGGAGCTTGTTGATCTCGTCGTTGAGGTCCCGGAGGCGGTGCTCGCCGAGGCCCTCGTTCTGGATCTCGGCGACCTTGACGCCGATCTCGCGCAGGATCTCGCCGCGCCAGCGGTCGGCGTCGGCGAGGTCCCGGCACTCGGAGGCGAGGTATGGCCGCCGCTCGCGGGGCTTACGCTTCTCATCCTGCTTCATCGTGATGAAGCGATTCAGCATGGACTGGGCTTTCTCCTCGTTACGAGCCATGGTTGCCGGTCGGGCGGCGGCGGCCGGCGGCCGGCGGCGGCGGCGGAGTTCGTGAGCTTGGGGAGGACGAGGGTTTGGGGGGGAGGGCTCGCGTTCGATTCGGATTTGTGGGTTAGGTTAGTCGGTTAGGGAAGAAGGGGCTTTGATATCCGGCTCGGGTTCGTTTTCATCAAATAAAAAACGTGTAAAATTCATGCATTTCAAATTAGCCGAATTGCTAAACGAAACACAGAATATTCAGCGGCGGTTGTGCTCATATTTTCCTTCTTTGATTTGACTAGTAGCCGTGCACGTGCACGCACGTATTTACAAGACACATCTTATTACATAGGTGAAAGACACTTTTTACATATATAATAAAGATTTACATGTAGTATGTGGTATATTGTGTGACTCTGATCGGCCGTTGGCATTAACAGTTAGGTAACGCCACATTGCAGCCACGAACTCATGGTATATTGTGTGGAATATTCACCTACAACTTACTTCCTCTTCCTTTGACAATCAATCTGCTATCTCTTTTAGTTGGATCAACGAACCTTTGTGCACATAGGCGAGAAGTGCTCACTCGCATTGTCGCAAGAGAGCGGAACTCGTGAGAAGTGCTCACCCTTATTGTCCCAACATAATCTGAAGCCAAACTGCTATTTGTGCACTGATATGAACACAAGAAAATTCAATAAAATAACACTAAATGCACACACAGTACAAGAACTGTAATCTGAATACAAGAAGATTCACAAATCTGAGAACACCACTGCTGAAATATCAAAGAACATAAGCTATATAAAACTGAAGAGCAGGTACACATGGTCTGCCTACAACCGATTCACACATCAGATGCAAAAAATCGTCCCTAACTGACTTACGTTGGAGTAAATCCTCGAGTAAATCCTCGAGGAATCATGGAAAAGTCTTTGATCTCGATCAGCTTCTGGTCCACCATGGCCGCCTCTACCTGACGCGCGACATCACCAGGGATCTCTCTGAATTTAATTACAACTTAAACACAGTGAGAAGATTGAGTGAGCATGTGAAATTCACATTGAAACATGGAGCTTTGGTGCTTGTCAAGCTCCTTATTGTGCACAAGAATATGCAAGCAGGTAGTCGTTCTGGTTAGTACATTCTATTCATTAAGAGGATGGAGATTCAATATGAGAAAATAGATATAACTAAATCCCATGATTTCTTCAGAAACTTATAGGCTTTCCTACCTAGCATTTAGGTGTATTTGTCTCCAAAATGCTACAGGTTGTTGTGATTGAAAACTATGAAGACGAAGGTCAAATTTTGGAGTAAAAGCATCTTACATTGGTATTCACTCTTACAGTATAGCTACTAATAAATCATGAAAAGCTGACTAAACTGATGTCATTTTAAACAAAATACCTATAAGAAATATAGCATCCCTTAAAATGACATCTCATATTTAACAGTTTCATACAGAGTTGTATGAAATCCGCCGACAAAACCTATAAAACAAGTATCTTTCAAACATAAAAAAGCAATAATCTGTTGCATCAAACACTGCTTCCTGGTTGCTCTAGTGAAGCATCATACCTGCTATAGGGAAACTGTAAAATGGTTGCCTCGGATCAGGGCTTTTTCAGATTCATAATTATGGTCACACTATTCAATCCAATTGGCAATAAATTTGTTTGAATCAATAATAGTTCAGTTTTCTTGTCCCACATGGACTCATGTCTATCCGGACAAAATGAACAGACATAGGGAAAGAGATGCAAAATGTAAGTGATAAAATGATGGAAGTAATCAATAAATACTCGCTAGCTTCATTAGTCTTTTGCATAAAGTAGATAGAACCAATATGGCTGCGAAAGAGAAAATAAAAAATAAAGAACACTAATCCTCACTTCTGCCCTCAGCGCAAGCTAGCCCAATCAGAACCATTTATTCATGTACTTCTTGTTTTGTTGTACATCCAAATCAGGATCACAGGAAAAAAAAAAAATTGAATACGTCTCACCTCTTAACGCAAGCTTACCTTCTGATACGCCCATCCTCCTCTTACACTCTCCTCCACTTGCTTTTGCGTCCGCCTATGCCAGCTCCCATTAAATATCACTACTCAAGTTGCACTATAAACCACACCTTAATGCATATAGGAGCATTCCTCAAACACTTGTGGATACAACACATCATGGGAGTTTGCCTAACACTGAAAGTGAAAATATTTTGAAGATCTGATAACACATGTTGAAACACTGTCATGATGTTTATCTGCTCTGGCACTTTTATTGCTCAATAGATTACAAATCATCCAAGTATTCAATCATGCAAATATTCAGACACTGCATGGATTCAGAAAAAATAATCTAATATATGCATCAACAACATATTTATAATAATCTAAAGTAATGACAGAACTAAAGAATTTAACCAAGTTTGGCAATATGAAGCCCAACGTTATCAGCATTGATCCATGCAAACGGTGAAACAATGCGTAAAAGGAAGAGGTTTCAGCGGTCATGGATAGATAATATAAACATTGTACAACTACACTCTAGTCAGGTCAACAGAATTAAATTGGTATAGCTGAAACTAATCTGGTGCATGTACCCTATTTTCGACTTTGGTACACTTCCAAAAAGTCACGCCAGCAAAGAAATCAATAAACAAATAACTCACGCAAAGTCTTGGACGGAGAAGGAACCAAATATGATACACTCTGTCCCTTAAGATGTTGAGTCTCTCTTGGAATCAATGAATAACCCGTCTGCAAAAATCTGATGCAAATTCAGCGGACTTCTATCTTTGAACATGATGACTGGTTGACTTGCCGTCATTGACATGATAACTGGACCTCATTCCCGGCGGCCAGCCGTGCTGAACTCGATTTTATCCACTGCGAAATCTAGGGGAGGGTTGGTGATGGAAAGCTTACTTGTAATGGCAGCGGAGCACATAAACGAAAGTGGGGATCAGAGAGTCGCAGCAGTGGTACAAGTGGGAGACGGTCCTCCGCCTCGCGGATCTCGCAGCAGAAGCCGCTAGCGGAGGTGCGGAGCAATGAATTGCCGGTGGCTTTGTGATGCACCTGAGGCGCTGAATACATTAGGTGGGCAAAGTTGGGCAGTGCGAGAGTGGAGATTGGAGGAAGGAGGAGAAGCTGACGGGTGCGGTGATTTGAGGAATTACCTGCGTGTACTGGTGCGCTGATCTCGGGGGAAAATTTCGTCCGCCCGACAGAGTATTAGGTCCGCCCGGCCCCCATGAGGATCTCGATGTGGTCGAGCTTCCACAGGATGCACGAGATCGCGTCCAGCGGCAGCGTCGCCGAGTCCCTTGCCTCCTCCAGCGGGAGCGCCGCCGAGTCCCTCGCCTCCCCATTGCGACGGCGGTTGGGGCGACGCCGGCGGCGGCTAGACGTGGAGGAGGATGAGGATACTGGCAGCACCCCGGGGTGGGGCTAGGTCACGGGAGGGCTAGGGTTGGAAGGATTCGTGCAGGCGGCACCACGCCAGAGAAGCGCGGGGCGAGGACGCCGAGGAGCCTAGGGCTCGGCAGGCGGAATAGAGCGAGGCGGGGTGCGGCGGCGTGATTCGTGGAGGAGATTGATGATCGTGGGCATCTGACTGCAGGAACAAGTCTGCGGGCAAAACATCTGATCTCAGCCGTAGATCCGTATGGCAGACGATTGGGTAAATATTGGCAGTATGATGTGGTTCCGTTGATTTGATCTGAGGGCCCTAATTAACCTGTGTGCAATTTGCTGTGTGGCTTTAGCCTAACTCAAGTTTGCTCTTTTATTAGTAGTTGAGATTGAGAAACACCTTGTACAGAGAAAAAATACGACCTCTCTGTTTTAGAAAGTAGCCTATTTAGGACATGGATGTAATTCCTGGAGATTTTTCTTAATAATACGGATTAAAAAAAGAAATTCGAACAATAGTATGCAAAAACCAAACATTTGACATATAACGCGGCATGGGCCGTGCTGAAAGCTAACTTTCGACGCAGGCCAAGGCGAAAGTAGCACTTTCCTTTTGTTCTAAATTTTTTAATAAAATTTATTTAATCGTGTTTTGGTTCGAGATGAAATATTAATGAAAGATTAAAGATATGTGTATCAACGAGTAGGCTCCATTCCTGTGATCAGTTTCGAGTTTGGTCCCCTCTAAATTCTTAATTTTGAATCGCAATTCATACAATTATTCGACAAATTTTATCATATTCGTCGCACTCGGTATATCGTCTGAAATTTCCTTTCACAAGTAGATGTATCTCATCCTTCTACACAACTTTTACGTTGTAACTTTTTTGTTTCGACGGACGTATTTATGTTTTTGGTAGCATCTATAGAAAAAATGTATATGGGAGAAAACATAAATACATTTGTCGAAACAAAAAAGTTACAACGTAAAAGTTGTGCAGAAGGGTGAGATACATCTACTCGTGAAATAAAATTTCAAAAGGTCAACTGAGTGCGACGAATTTAACAAAATTCGTCAAATAATTGTACAAATTGTGATTCAAAATTAAGAAGTTAGAGGCGACCAAACTTAAAACCGATCACGGGAATGGAATCTACTTGTCGATACACATATATTTCATCTCGAACCGAGACACGGCTAAACAAATTTTGTTTTAATCAAAAAATTAGAACGACTTTCGGCTTGGCACGGTCCATGCCGACGCGCTATATTTCAATATTTTATTTTTGCGTTCTATTGTTCAAATTTCTATTCAAAATTCGTATTATTAAAAAACAATCTCGTAATTTTGCCCACCGGTATTTGGTTCACACTTGAACTAAATAAGTAAATATACATAGTACACATATTTTTCAGCCAATTCAAGCAAGCCCTTATAATTAAATTTTAGAGGTTTATCAATCAAAAGGACCTGATACAAATTTCTATTGCAACCTAATGTCTAGAGCCTCAACTATGTAACAAACTTACTTTTAAACCATACTATTTGGGTTATTATCTTATGTAACACACTTGCATTTCTTATCGTACGCTACCTCCTTTGGACATTGCTCATGTCCAAGGACCATGGAGTCAAACTAGCTTAGCAGGCCACATGTAATTATTTAGATTTAATCAGTAAAAGTAATATTATTGAAATGGTAAAAAAACTTATGTTATATTAATTT
Organism: Poa annua; assembly: GCA_026929855.1. Classification (NCBI taxonomy): domain Eukaryota; kingdom Viridiplantae; phylum Streptophyta; class Magnoliopsida; order Poales; family Poaceae; genus Poa; species Poa annua. The sequence goes on from CM049436.1 coordinate 46,124,664, forward strand.
TTTATGACATCTTCTTATTTATATGTATGTAAGGTCAAGGTTGCATATTCGAAAGTGCTCCGGATCCAAAACAATATTTACTTAGTTGTACCAAAGGACAATCTAAAGCATAGTCCTAGCCATAGTCGAGATAGATGGCATACCATAAATCAAAACTATCTTGCATATGTACATGTGTAACAACAAAAAACATGATATCTTATTGAAATCCTTAACATATCCTAGACGATGGCAACAATTCTTGATGCGGTCACCAGAAATATAAGTTAATCTCTACAAACATTATTGTAATTTATTCCCTCGAGCCATGCACAACGAGATGCTTTGATGTCGTCTAGGGATCCAAGTTTTACCCTATTTATTTCCCATGCTGACATTTCTTTTAACTAGATCATCATGTTAATAGTTCGGTGATTCGTTGGGTGTCCTTCTGTTGTTAGTTTACTTATACTTGTTAAGCTAATATGCATGAAGTTTTTGTGTAACCATGTGTTCTCTCATTTGTGTGATTCTTATGCATCTTGAGCGTATATGCGCACTGCCCAAGTTCCTTGAGCATACTATCAATCTTTGTAGAGAAGTACACGGAAACACCTGAATAAAAATTCAAAACAAAAGACCGTAAAAAGAGAAAAGAGAATAACGTAAAAGCCTCCTAGCAAACTGTCGCACATCGAGTTCTCGCCAAAATAGTTCATTTTCAGTAAAAAGATTTTTATTACTTAAAGATTTCTAAGCGTTACATCTGGCCTCTGCATAGCTAAAATGCACACAGCCGAAATAGTTTATTAATTAAACTTAATAATCTCTAAGAAAAAAGGCCAACCTCATTGAAAGTTTGTTTGTAGAGCCTTGCATCACGTGGATCACGTGCTCGCCACTTTTTACGAAAATAAAAGTGGAGCGAGGATACGAGAGAAGGGAAAGGCTGCATTGAGAAGCAAAAAAAATTCAAAATAATATATTATACCCCTTCATCTGAATTATAAATTGTTCTCATCGTTCGTTCCTCACGTCGAGATTTTCAAAATTACACCTCATGTTGATAGGATTTAAAGAAAAAATTTATACCTAAAAACTAGTATAATTGTACTTAGTGTCTATTTGTGAGATGGATCCGGATCAATTTTAAAAGTTCACTACAATCTTTGGAACACCTAAAGTCCGGAGCGCGTGTCCAAGGTCTCCACTCCCTCTTTCCGTTGAAGTGACAAGCAGAGGAAGCAGGGACTCATCAATTGTAGGAGGAGACAAGTGGCGCCTAGGATTTTCATCTTCTTTTTCGAGCTATTTGTTATAATGGGTTTGTACTTCATGTTGCGTACACCCTGAAGTGTATTTCATTATACTTTGTGTATTTCGTGCCATGTATTTTGTGCAATGTACTATGTAGACTTCCTGTTTGTGTACTTACAATTACAATTACCATGTTTCTTTTTGTACATACTCCCTTGTGTACTTAAAAACGTAGTGAAACAAAGATTGAATCATAAAACCAGAGAGGAAAAACAAGGAACCGAACCAAAGAGCAAAAAGCAAACTAACTTCCTGAATGACCTCCAACAAGGTCGATCTTACGCTATTGATAATAAGCGAACATTTTGTTTTCTATGACCAGTTGACCACCCCACAAACATATACGGAAATACTAACACTACTGCATTAGAGCATGAACAATAACAGAGCCGGGTGTGGGCTGTAAAGCCATGCCATATCAGTAATAGCCATCATAAAGTCGGCACTAGTATAATAGGGTAAATATTAGACCGGCTGCTAAGTTGCTTTTGTTAGAAAAATAATCAATGCTCCTGCATGCAGGGACACACGCGATTGGGAGGAAAAGCTAACAGCCAGCTTACCGCCAACATGTTGGCTGCATGCTAGCTAATGGGCCTCGTAGCATGAGCTATCGGCGGGCGCTCGGTGAAGCGCCGGCTGCCCTCTCTCTCTCCTCTTTCTACCACGTAGGATTTTTGTGACGTGGCGAGTCTTATAGTCTGCTGAATAGTCACTATTGTACTTGCTCTTAGGGCACGTACAGGGGAAGCGGTGGTTCCAGCATATCCACATCAGCACGAGATTGTGAGGCCGTCGTTTTGTTTGGAGCTGCCCAACGCTCCTGTGGCTTCATGACGCGAGCATGCAGAAACGCTGCCCAATCTCCTTCCTCCTTTTCCCTTCTCCCTCTTGCTTTTTCACATCTCTTCTCATTACTTTAGTTAAGGATCACGCCTCCTGCAGAAGAGGCACCTGTGCTCTGCAAACCACAGCTTTTCTTCCACTGTGGCATCCGAGCCTACGTGGAACATGGGGCAGCTTAGCCCCATCTGAATGAATCCAACCGCTAAGATGATTGTAATCCCACTTCAAACGCGCGCGCAACAATTGTATTGAGCGGACAAAACTTTGCAGTAGAGGAAAAACTCATCGGGCCTCTCTAACCACCTGTGTAATCCCATATGAACCCTCGCTTTGTTGCATCCTCTTCCTTGCGTGCAAACTGCACAACGTTACGTGCAATAGTTTTGTAATTGTAGGTACGGATGGCAATGGGTACCCGTTACCCGCAAAGCCGGCGGGTACCCGTCTTAAATGGGGCGGGTATGGTAAAAAATAATACCCACGGGTCTACTTATTGGGTGAAATTGAAACCCAGTGGGTCTGGCGGGTACGGGTATGGGGCTGTCATACCCGTACCCTTTAACCCGCCCACCCGCTGACCCCACCTGTCAGTGAAAATAACCAAACCCTAAATCCCACCACTATCAGACCCCACAGGTCATAGAGCGTGAAAACGCCCACGACCTCAATCCCTTGCTCCCTCCCCACGAGCGAGAGCCCACGACTCCCCAGTCCCCACGCGCCGCACTCACCTCTGCCATCTGCCCTCACCAGATCCGCCGCCGCAGCTCGCCCTGCTCCCTTCGACCTCTGCTCACCCGCCCGCCCTGCTCCCTTCGACCGCGCCGCTTCGCTCGAGTTCGTGGCCGCGCTGCCTCCCTCTCTCTTTCCCCAAATCTGCAGGGAGCTGCGCCGCCCAATGCTCTCCTCTGCTCCGACCGTTGCGTCGTGCGCCTCACCGCCCAACGCCTCCGCCTCCGCGTCGGCAACGGCCGCGCCGGCGCGTCCCTGCCGTGGTGTGCGTCGCCGGTCCTCTGCTCCTGCTCCGCTCCTCCGCCCGCCCCTCCGTCACGTCCCTGCCGTGGCTCCGTCGCCGGCGAGGATGGGAACGATCTTGTAGCTGCTCCGAGCTCGCCATCGAGGTCAACGACGACGGCTGTGTTGGCGGGTACCCGCCGGGTGCCGCATACCCGCCGGGTCGCGGGTATGGTGGAACTTTGGACCCGCCGGCGGGTACGGGGACGGGTGGCGGGGGCAGGGAGAAGGTCCGGGTACGGGTATGGGGGTGCCAAACCCGGCCCCGTACCCGGCGGGTGCCATCCGTAATTGTAGGTGCCCTGTTCAGCAGCGTTACATCTTGTTATACATGAAAATGATCCCTGTGAAGCATCTTCCAAATCTTTAACTGATCCTGCGCAGAGTGGTACACACAATCCGGATATGATTTTTTTAATGTTAGCAGTTTTAGACCGCTAAATTCATTTATCAGAAGGAGTAAAAAGTTAGAAGTAGCAGGTGAAAAAACATAGAGAAAGCTATGCCACCTGAAAATAAAACAAAGAGACTAGTTCTCAAAAATAAAATCAACCAAGATCAAAGGGGATTTTAGCCCCGGCTACATTCCAGAAACCCGCTTCGTCGCGGATACGAGCAACTAACATTTCCACCGTTAGCTTGGTGGGCTGGAAAATTCTTCGGTTGCGTTCACACCAAATCTCCCACGAAGCCAGCAGGATCAGCGATTGCGTCCTCTTCCTCTTCTCTGTCTGCGAGTGTAATCTACAATCTTTAATTCACTCGGAGATCCTTTCTACATTGCTGTCTACGCGTCGGTCTCCTCCTGATGCTGGGGTGTGACTCATCGTTCTTCCTTTCGGTGCGAAAAATTTGTCCTATCCTAGGTCTTTGCCGCACCCTCCTCCCCGGAGAGGAGGGTTCTTGCCGGATCCAGAGTGCCCGCATGACGCCAAGTCTGTTACCCCGGTTGGCGGGGTACTGACAGGCTGGATTGGCGATAGCCACGGCTAGAGCAAACCAAACCCTCATGGACCAAGGCATTCGGTAAGCAAGTGCAAGGGATCTCTAGGCTACGACGTGGTTACAATGTTCAATGCACCTCCATGTATTCTATAGTACCAGCCTCAGATTGTGCTACCTACAACTCACAAGAAAGAAGCACCATTTTCATGGAATCGGAAAACTGATAAAGATTGTAGCATGGACTTGATCGGTTGATCATTATTACTCATGAAGTCACCAATCTTATAAGCAATACTCTTGTAACAACTAATCTGAACGGCAAAAAAATACTACTCGTAGAGTCCTAGTAAACTTTGCAGCAACGACCCTGCACCTGATCTTCTTGTAGAGTCGTAGTAAAAAAATGTTTCAGTTTGGAAAAATGTTCGCAATTAAAATTTATTCAAATTCAAAAATGGTTCACATGAAAAATGGTCACATCGAAAATTGTTCACATTAAAAAATTATTTAAATTTGAAAAAGTCCATATTAAAAAATTGTTCACGTTCGAAAATTTGTTCACATTCAAATTATTTTTCTTTTTCATTATGTTGTTTTTCTGTAAAAACTGAAAAGAAAAGACAGTGATAGGAGCGGTTTGTTGAGCCGGCCCACATAGTCCTACTCTGTGCGGGGGCGAATCGCTCCCGACCAGGTCATCAAATAGGAGCTCTCATTTACTACCTCCACATCTCCCGTCATCTCGCCCCCCCAAGGCCCAAAACGCCGCTGTTTTTGGTGCCACCGCGGCGCGAAACGACGCTAATCTGAAACCTGGGGGGGCGGTTTCCAGTCGTTCCCTAGCCAAAGTTTCAGCCCATGCGATTCAAAAAATGGCGGGGTGATTTCATTCAAGATTTAGGGCAAACCAGCGGCGATTTCATTCATATTTAGGCCAAACTGGCCGATAACATTGCAGAAATTTAAACTAATTATTACATAACTATTACGCCTAGTTGTTCAGCAGGCCGAGGCTGGCGGCGATCGCCTGGCTGTAGTCGCCGGCGCCGTCGTCGTCCTTGCGCCGGTTGCTCGGGCCTGCGCCGGCGTCGTCGCCCCACCACCTGCTCTGCTGCAGGGTGCGCTGGAGCGGCTCGTCGTCCTCCTCCTCGCTGTCAGGGTCGAGGATGTGGTACTCGACCTCTTTCGCCACTGGGGGAGGAGGGACGCGGCGGCGGCGTCGGGCCGCCTGCTGTTCGCGCTCGGCGCGCTTCCGCTCGGCCTCGGCGAGGAGCTGGCGCTGTTGCTCGACCTCCTGGGCCGTGAACTCGCGCAAGCTCCAGTCCTCGGCGAAGTCGTCCGTCGCCGGCTGGACGGTGTTGAAGGAGGCCTCCTCAGCCTCCTTCAGGCCGGGCCACTCCTCCTCCTGTTCGTCCTCCGGCTCCTGCTTGGGCTCGCGCTTTGGCTTGACGACGCGCTGGAACCACCCGGCCGGAGAAGTTGCCGCGCGTCGCTGGCGCAGCTCGCCGATGCGGAGGGCGCCGCTGCGCACGGGGGCGGGGCGCCCGGAGTTGAGGAGGGGAGGGGTGGCAGAGCTTGGCGCCGAGCGCGCGCCGGAGGATGAGGAGGTCGTGGACGTGGAGCCGGTGCCCATCCGTCTCGGCGCCCACGCCGGCACGGTCAGCCGGGGCTTGTTCCCGGCGGCGATGTAGTCGAGCACCCACTGGAGCGTGCGGTGCTCGTCTCCCCACCACCGCCTGCGGCCGTGGCTGTTGCAGCGGCCATCCACCGGGCCGTTGTTGCCGCGGTCGGCGACCTCCTCGTCGTGACGGCGCTGGAAATAAGCCGTCCAGAAGGCATCGTTGCCTTCTGCCCTCCAGCGCCTGTCCGCCGCCTGCTCCGGCGTCAGGCTCGCGCGAACTTCGGCGATGGCGTACTCCCTCTCACTTTCGGCAGGGACGGGGGGCACGGGCACGCCGCCGGCGCTGAGTTGCCACGCCCCGTGGCCAGCGGAGGCGCCGGGGACGCGCATGTCGGGAGGACACGGGTACCCCGCGCTGTACAACGCCCACACCTCGCCCTTGCGGAGGTGCCGGCGGACCCAACCGTTCGCGGCGGCGGCGTCCATCTTCTTGGCGGCTTCTCGACGGCGGCGAGAGAAGAGAGAGGGAGGCAGAGGCGGCAAGAGAGGAATGTGTGGGAGGGACGGCGAGGGCTCGGAGGGGTTTTATAGCGCGGCGCGGCCAGGCGAAGGGGCGGTGGTGGCCATTACTGCACGTGCCGCGGCACGCCATTTACTCCGGCAGCCTTTGACTGGGGAGGTCTCACTGGCCGGCCGCCACGCCATTACTACGACAGCCTTTGACCGACGCGGGTGCCGAGAAGACGAGCACGGGCGGTTCCTGTTCCGCGCCAATTTCTCCCGCGTCGCTGACAGCACTGTCCCGCGGCTCGTCGTCCTCCTCCTCGCTGTCGGGGTCGAGGATGTGGTACTCGACCTCTTTCGCCACTGGGGGAGGAGGGACGCGGCGGCGGCGTCGGGCGGCCTGCTGTTCGCGCTCGGCGCGCTTCCGCTCGGCCTCGGCGAGGAGCTGGCGCTGTTGCTCAACCTCCTGGGCCGTGAACTCGCGCAAGCTCCAGTCCTCGGCGAAGTCGTCCGTCGCCAGCTGGACGGTGTTGAAGGAGGCCTCCTCAGCCTCCTTCAGGCCGGGCCACTCCTCCTCCTGTTCGTCCTCCGGCTCCTGCTTGGGCTCGCGCTTTGGCTTGACGACGCGCTGGAACCACCCGGCCGAAGAAGTTGCCGCGCGTCGCTGGCGCAGCTCGCCGATGCGGAGGGCGCCGCTGCGCACGGGGGCGGGGCGCCCGGAGTTGAGGAGGGGAGGGGTGGCAGAGCTTGGCGCCGAGCGCGCGCCGGAGGATGAGGAGGTCGTGGACGTGGAGCCGGTGCCCATCCGTCTCGGCGCCCACGCCGGCATGGTCAGCCGGGGCTCGTTCCCGGCGGCGATGTAGTCGAGCACCCACTGGAGCGTGCGGTGCTCGTCTCCCCACCACCGCCTGCGGCCGTGGCTGTTGCAGCGGCCATCCACCGGGTCGTTGTTGCCGCGGTCGGTGACCTCCTCGTCGTGACGGCGCTGGAAATACGCCGTCCAGAAGGTATCGTTGCCTTCTGCCCTCCAGCGCCTGTCCGCCGCCTGCTCCGGCGTCAGGCTCGCGCGAACTTCGGCGATGGCGTACTCCCTCTCGCTTTCGGCAGGGACGGGGGGCACGGGCACGCCGCCGGCGCTGAGTTGCCACGCCCCGTGGCCAGCGGAGGCGCCGGGGACGCGCATGTCGGGAGGACACGGGTACCCCGCGCTGTACAACGCCCACACCTCGCCCTTGCGGAGGTGCCGGCGGACCCAACCGTTCGCGGCGGCGGCGTCCATCTTCTTGGCGGCTTCTCGACGGCGGCGAGAGAAGAGAGAGGGAGGCAGAGGCGGCAAGAGAGGAATGTGTGGGAGGGACGGCGAGGGCTCGGAGGGGTTTTATAGCGCGGCGCGGCCAGGCGAAGGGGCGGTGGTGGCCATTACTGCACGTGCCGCGGCACGCCATTTACTCCGGCAGCCTTTGACTGGGGAGGTCTCACTGGCCGGCCGCCACGCCATTACTACGACAGCCTTTGACCGACGCGGGTGCCGAGAAGACGAGCACGGGCGGTTCCTGTTCCGCGCCAATTTCTCCCGCGTCGCTGACAGCACTGTCCCGCGGCTCGTCGTCCTCCTCCTCGCTGTCGGGGTCGAGGATGTGGTACTCGACCTCTTTCGCCACTGGGGGAGGAGGGACGCGGCGGCGGCGTCGGGCGGCCTGCTGTTCGCGCTCGGCGCGCTTCCGCTCGGCCTCGGCGAGGAGCTGGCGCTGTTGCTCAACCTCCTGGGCCGTGAACTCGCGCAAGCTCCAGTCCTCGGCGAAGTCGTCCGTCGCCAGCTGGACGGTGTTGAAGGAGGCCTCCTCAGCCTCCTTCAGGCCGGGCCACTCCTCCTCCTGTTCGTCCTCCGGCTCCTGCTTGGGCTCGCGCTTTGGCTTGACGACGCGCTGGAACCACCCGGCCGAAGAAGTTGCCGCGCGTCGCTGGCGCAGCTCGCCGATGCGGAGGGCGCCGCTGCGCACGGGGGCGGGGCGCCCGGAGTTGAGGAGGGGAGGGGTGGCAGAGCTTGGCGCCGAGCGCGCGCCGGAGGATGAGGAGGTCGTGGACGTGGAGCCGGTGCCCATCCGTCTCGGCGCCCACGCCGGCATGGTCAGCCGGGGCTCGTTCCCGGCGGCGATGTAGTCGAGCACCCACTGGAGCGTGCGGTGCTCGTCTCCCCACCACCGCCTGCGGCCGTGGCTGTTGCAGCGGCCATCCACCGGGTCGTTGTTGCCGCGGTCGGTGACCTCCTCGTCGTGACGGCGCTGGAAATACGCCGTCCAGAAGGTATCGTTGCCTTCTGCCCTCCAGCGCCTGTCCGCCGCCTGCTCCGGCGTCAGGCTCGCGCGAACTTCGGCGATGGCGTACTCCCTCTCGCTTTCGGCAGGGACGGGGGGCACGGGCACGCCGCCGGCGCTGAGTTGCCACGCCCCGTGGCCAGCGGAGGCGCCGGGGACGCGCATGTCGGGAGGACACGGGTACCCCGCGCTGTACAACGCCCACACCTCGCCCTTGCGGAGGTGCCGGCGGACCCAACCGTTCGCGGCGGCGGCGTCCATCTTCTTGGCGGCTTCTCGACGGCGGCGAGAGAAGAGAGAGGGAGGCAGAGGCGGCAAGAGAGGAATGTGTGGGAGGGACGGCGAGGGCTCGGAGGGGTTTTATAGCGCGGCGCGGCCAGGCGAAGGGGCGGTGGTGGCCATTACTGCACGTGCCGCGCCACGCCATTTACTCCGGCAGCCTTTGACTGGGGAGCTCTCACTGGCCGGCCGCCACGCCATTACTACGACAGCCTTTGACCGACGCGGGTGCCGAGAAGACGAGCACGGGCGGTTCTTGTTCCGCGCCAATTTCTCCCACGTCGCTGACAGCACTGTCCCGCGTTGTGTTTCACGCCATTTTGCCCCCCCCCCCAAGCCGAACCCAGTGGGCTGGGTTTCGGCTGGGTGCGTCGGCGCAAAATAACGCCGAAACGGCGCTACCTGTGCTTCTGGGGGGCGAGTGGTGAAAAAACGGCGTTATTTCCTACCGCCGGCGCTGGAGATGGCCTAAGTATCGGACGATTTTTACATACTTTAGCACAATCTGATATCGACGCCAGGGACACTTTTTACATACCAGAGGGAGAGGGAGTATATCGGATCGGAGTAGATGATTTTGGGCTTAAGACGTGGGCCTCGGCTCAGGGTCGATTTACGGTATCCGATAGCCCAAAACCGGAGCCGCGTTGATGGATTTGAAAGAGAGAAAAAAGATCCTAGAAGCCGAAACTACTGGCGCATCCGCCGGCAGACGCCGCTCCTCGGCCGCAAACCCCCCAAATCTCCCCGCGGCCGGAACAGCGAAAGCGGCGCCCGTGCGCCCCCAAGGGCGAGCGGTCGGCGAAGCAAGCCGAGCCAGAAATGGCAGTAGACGAAGTCGGGGAGGAGGACGACTCCGCGGTGAACCCACCACCGGGGGCGGCCGATGAGGAGGAAACCATCGAGGGTCTTCTGGAGCCGTTCAGCAGGGAGGAGCTACTTGATCCTGGCCGAGGCCTGCCTCCGAGACCCCGCCCTGCTCTCCCGCCCCGCCGCCTCTTCGTCCACGGCCTCGGTCCCGGCGCCACCTCCGCTGCGCTGGCCGCCGCCTTCGATCCCTTCGGGGCACTCGACGAGTGCCATGCCGTCGCCGACCGGGCCACCGGTCTCTGTCGCGGCTACGGCTTCGTCACCTACCGCCTCCGCTCATCTTCCCACCGCTCGCTCGCCGACGCCTCCAAGCGCGTCGAAGGCCGCCCCGTCGCATGCCAGTTCACCTCGCTCAGCCCCGCTGGCCCTCCCCCCGAACGCACGACCGCAAGCTCTTCGTGGACAAGGTGCCCCCAAGCGCCTCGCGCGACGGGCTGAGGAGATTCTTCCGCGAGTTCGGCGAGATCGAGGCGGGGCCCCTCGGCGCCGACCATGCCACGGGGCTGTTCCGTGGGTACGCAATCTTCCTCTACAAGTCTCCTGAAGGGGCGCATGAAGGCGCTCGACGAGCCAGGAAGCTGTTCGACGGGTGCGAGCTTCAGTGCCGGCGCGCGCTCAGGCAGTCCGCGAAGAAGCGTGCCACCGCCGCACCTGCAGACGCCGGTTGCCAGAGAAATGTCACTGGTGCCGCGGCCTTGCCAGTTTTCTTGCCGAAGGAGATCGCATCAACATCCGCCACACGGCCCCTTTCGCCTTTGGCGAAGGGGATTCGCTCAGACAATTTTCTTGGCTGCATCTCCTATCGCCAGGGCTGTGTCCTCTTTGCCTGATCGGGAAATGAGGCAAGGCTTGATACAGTGTTATCTTGGACCATAGGTAAAATTACATGATCTCTTAACCAAAGGCATGAAAAAAAATGTACACAGTGAGTTCTGTAGACATCAACTGCACATCTGCATAGAACAAGGGCTGAAAATAAGAAAGAAACCCAGGATAGTTTCACACTCATGGTTCACTAATCACTATTAATTCTAGTTCTTAGCATCTGATGAATGATTCTTTCAAAAAGAATCCCAGTTATTGAACACTCTCTATCGTTTCTTTATAGGCGTAGAGGGACGGGAAGATGGGAGATTGAGGAAACTTCTGCAAAATTCTGGACTGACGTTGCTGTTGCTGCCACAAGGACAAGATACAACTTGTAATTCTCCTTGGTGTAAAACACAGTTAATTTATGAGCAACAAGCTACTAATTTTCTTATTTGATTCTCCTCTATGTTTTGTGTCGCAAGAATCTGAGAATCTAGGTAACACCTCTTGTTTGGAACACCATAATCTCACAGGTCCAATTTCCTAGGGATTTGGGAAAATTCTTATGTTCCACCCTGTTCTTAGTTTGCCATTAGCATGGGGTTTTCCACTTGAGAAAAAAAGTGTGGCCTTTCTTCAGTATGATGGGATAGAATAGGCTCCTTAGGTGTTGTAATAATGCACAACACTGTGATTTTCTGTAAGAGGCTGAGCAGAGGCATAATGTTCGATGCTCAAGTTCTGTTCTAGTTTCAGTTTTCTTCCAGCATTATTTGGTGCTTACTGTCATGCTTCATGCACTAGGCAACACAATCAAAAGTCCGAAATGATGGAAAGGACTAGTCAATTCAGATATACACTTGAACACCCCCGACGGGGAAGAGAAGTCCACACATGTATGACTTAGAGGTAGGCCAACGCAACCAAAAGTTCAAACTGATTAAAAGAGCCAGGCAATTCACATCTACACTTCAACACTTATGAGATGTGATTGCCTTCTTAGAGTGAAAGCACAAAAACTGACTGAGGGCCTCTTTGGTTCAAAGGATTTCCATTGGAAATTTTGTAGGATACCAATCCATCGGAATTCCTAGGGCTCCTTTGATTTGTATGATAGGAAAAGTGTAGGAATAGGAAACACATATGATTAGAATGACATGTCCAATTGAATCCTATGGGAAGAGCACGTTCCTTTGATTAATAGGAATTTCAAAGTGTAGGATTGAAATCCTATGGGAATTTTTCCTTCGAAGCCGTTTGATTCCTAGGATCATATCCCATAGGAAAAATTCCTATAGGAATCTTATAGTACAAACTCCTTAGGAAAATAACATGAGCTCCAACCTCATGGAAAAATTCCTTCACCAATCAAAGGAACTTTCTCTTCCCATAGGATTCAACTAGACATGCCATACCAATCCTATGATCTTCCCTATCCTATGAATCAAAAAAGCATCTGAGGTAAAGGAATTGTCCATCAGGTTAGACCTCATATGTTATTTCCCTATGAAGTTTGCACTACAAGATTTCTATTGGTATTTTCCTATGTGATACGATCCTATGAATCAAACGGCTTCGTAGGAAAAAATCCCATAGGATTTCAATCCTGCACAAATCCTATGAGAATCCTATAAATCAAAGGAGCCTGAAGTCCATTTGGTTAAAAGGAATGAATCCTCCAAAATTCCTATAGATTGCTTTCCTACACTACAATCCCATAGGATTTCTAGCAAGAGGTTAAACCTCTTGCAACAGTTCCTAGTGTCTATGACGATTGTGACTTGTACACAACTCTATAGAAAATTCCTGTGTTTTTCCTATGGTACAACCAAATAACTGGTGTGACTGATTCTCCTGTTTTCAGTTCTTGTAGGATTTCATGTGTCATGACATTCTATTCCTACGATATTCCTATTCCTGTACTTTTGAATTCCTGTGAACCAAATAGGCCCAGAAGGTCTCTTTGATTTAGAGGATTTTGGAAAGACTGTACTCCTTAGAAATATTTCGTATGTAGGATTCTGTTTAGATAGGAAGTTCTGCTCCCTGCATCTGCATCAATCAATGCACATGGCCTGATTAACCTGCTGCGATTTGAAACGTTTTCTTTCATGCAATCTTTTCAACAGGGTCTTATTTACCTAATTTGAAATGAAAAAAACGACTTAAACTTCTAGGAATGATTACTATGCTTTTCTATGGGTCAACCAAATATGCTTTCTTGTGGAGATTCAAGATGGCATGACATTGCAGTTTCTCCATTTTCCTTATTTCTACGTTTTTGAAAGCGTGAGGATAAATGATGCTTTAAATTATCCGATTCTGACCTTAAAGGGTTTCAGAAATGAAAGCTACTCCCTCTGATCCATTAAAACTGTCGGAGAAATGAACTTGCCTTGTTCAATTCCATAGATGTACCTACAGGCTACAACAGTTTTTCTGGACCGGAGGGAGTAGCACTTTTGCAGTTTCAGTACCTAAGCACCGGTTGGTCGGTTAGGTCGTGTTTTCTATTAGTCTCAATCTTAAGGTTACTTATACAAATTTGTTGTGCTCGAATACCTTTCTAGTTGGTCATAGGACATGTGTGCTATGGAGCTTATGCTGCAATGAGGAAGGCGAGAAGATGTTCATATTGAGGTTGTGCTGTTCAGATGGTCATATCCTCTGTTATCATTCAGGTAGCTGATTCCCCTCCTGCTGCCACATGGAGAGCCTGTCTACCAAAGGCAGGCAGATAAAGAGCAAGCTAATTTGGTATTCTGAGTAAGTTCAAGGGCATAATGCATAATCTGACCAGGACTGCACTCACATGTCAGGGCTATATGGATTTATTCCTTTAATGATCTTCAATGCAAAATAGCTTTGTTGGTGTTGGTGGAATCTGAGAGCATGACTGGTGGATGGGGAAGAGGGTTCTGAATTATGATTCCCAGTGAGGTCATTGGCATAAATCCTCACTGAATTTATCATTGGAGGTCAGGTCATGTAAACGGCTCCTTGCAACACGTCACCAGAATTCAGTTGTGTTTTAAGAAACACGAGAGCTTGTTACATTGCCCTATTTTACATCAACCTTCGCCTTCCTTACATGAAGGAAGAAGAGATGGAGCAGTGGCTGAGATTTGTTACATGTTTTCTTTAGGACACCATAGTCGGTGCCTGTACATGTGAAGTAATCTAGAAATTAAACTACAATACAGTGCAGCATACACAATGCCTTTCTGGATCCCCTGGCCTTATGAATCATTCAGTTTATCCTCATTTTTGCAGAGGACTGTAGGAATGCAGTTATCCCAGTTGTCATCTAATGTATCGCCTGCCACCGCACCCGGTCTCCCTTTGGCAGTTGAAGAACACTGCAGCCACGGGTGGGCCTAGACTGTAAAGTGCTGAAAAGTCCCTTGAGTTAAAATTTGGTCTCCATCCTGGTGCATAAATGGTCTGCCGGACAGATTGGCGGAAAATCACGAAGACAAAGCGGTGTATTCCTGCTGTTGGCTTCGGGCTCTCATAGCTGACTATCTCGTTTCCTGAAATATAGTTATAAATTTTGAGAGCAGGCTATGTAAATATTATTCCCCAGCTTACAAACATGTTCACACAAGTTTTGTGTCTGATTCAGTGTACTATATCGATGCTGCTTGAAGGTTCTAATTCAACTTTAATCTGTCCAAATCATATATGCTGCAGACTGACAGTCAGGCTATACAAGTTTAAGTGAGTCATTTTAATAAACCTCTAGTGGATCAATGTGAAAGTCGGTAAATATATGCTGCCCAGTGTGCTAGGTATGGTGATTAATGTAGGTTTACTTTGCACACTTTCTCAGTAGTGATGAACTGCTGATCTTCACTCTTGCTGTACATATAACCGCTTACCTTTTTTTGCGAATGCGCTTACCTTATATTATTATTAATGCGGTTGTGAAGTTTTTTACTTTATTTTGTGTCAATACCAACTAGGTACGTATACCACGAGGACTGCCAAAAGGTCAGTTATAAGTCTCTGTTCAATGCTTGTAAACATTTAACCATGGACTATAAGATGTAAAAGAAAGATAACCCACCATGGCTTGCGTTTTTTGATTCTGGAATGTCTGTCACCAACCTGTATGACATGCACACAACAATAACAAACACTTCAGATTTGTTATCTAATTTGTTCATTGAAAGTGTTTCAGATCTTACCAGTGAAGGTATTCTCTTTTGGTTGGATTGCTTGGACTTGGTGAGTCCGGATCCACCATCACCTATTGACAAGTTTGTTATCATTCTTTGTTAGACGCATAAACTGGAGTTCTCGTTATTATAGCATGATCAGATAAAGTAAAAGTGATGTTCAATTGTGCAGGCATATAAATATTTCTGTAAATTGTTCGCTACGATTTATTTATTGATTGTCTTCTGTCAAGGCAATTGCATTATTCTTCTAAATTACTGTGCATGTATAATCTGATTCTTAGGATCTGATCTTTTCAGTCATGTGATTCTCTTCTTAGACAAAATGAAGTGCAATGGTCTAATCAAATGTTAGGTTCTTAGTGCTATTTTCGAAGCATCTTAATGTGGCCAGCAAAATACATGGATTATGCACAACATATGACATGCATTGCGGAAGTAATCATCATGGTTCCATGCTCCTTCAAGCATATACGTCTACACCAAAGTGTACAGGTTGAGTTTTAATGTGTGTCTGCATGCAAAGATGCTGGTATATGTGCTGACACTAGCAAAAGGAAGTCTAACATCTTTATAGGATATGTTTAAAAAAAATATGGAGCTGCAAAAGGTCTTAAGTAACAAGGTCAGCTTCTAAATCTTCAGAGTCAAGATTCTGGCTTACAGTTTAATGGGGGTATTATGAAATGTTGTCTACCAGCATAATGTTTGAGAAGAATAAACAGTGATCTGACATAGCCACTTGAGCTGCAGTTAACTGCTGTTTTGTTTCATCATAGGCAAAAAGCTTAACTTGAAATTACATTGAATGCTGGAATGAGGTAAACATGAGTTATGAACTCACCAAAGTGTAATGGCTTCTCATGTCACGCCCACCAATCTCAATCCTCGGCTCACTGACTACTTGTGAAGGCTTGAGCTCAGATCCATTAGTCAGCTCCCTATTGTTGTATAAGATTTTGAGTGATGCT
Organism: Poa annua; assembly: GCA_026929855.1. Taxonomy (NCBI): domain Eukaryota; kingdom Viridiplantae; phylum Streptophyta; class Magnoliopsida; order Poales; family Poaceae; genus Poa; species Poa annua. The sequence continues at coordinate 46,140,316 of CM049436.1, forward strand.
GATATGTTAAATGGGTCCAAGATATCTCCAACTACATTGCCTACAACAAGTGGATCCCTCGACATAGTCAGCTAGGATTGGTGGTGCCTAGGTGATTGGGTACTATTACTCGAGAGGAGCTAACTTGTCCTCGAAGTGTGCAGTTGGGTGAACTGAATGGTGCAGGCCTGTCCTCTATATATACTCTCAGTCCTAGATGCTGAACCATTTGTGATGAGAGAAGCTGTAGCTCTGGACATCATGGTATCTTTAAACTACAAACAATGATATGGGTTGCCATCACTTGAAAATTTTGGGCTGTCCACCCTCCGGGCCTACACCAATAGAAGAAGTGCTCGCTGCAATTCCACGTAGGTGAATAAATCTGATGTAATCGCACTAACTTATTCCCTATACCTAGAGCCTAATAAAGAGGTGCCTGCAATGAAAAGGGGATTGCCTTTTGACTTGTCTCCCAGACTAATGCATAAGAAAAAATTCTTGGTTTTCAGCTATAAACTTCCCCTCCCTCCCTGTGACAGTAATTATTTTTTGAAAGGTAAACACAATTTAAGCTTAGTGTTTAGGTAATGGCAAGTCCTTTTCCTCTCTGTAACGTAACATGTCAGATTATATGTGCTAAAGCGGTGATTATGTATTGCAGGAAGGGACAGTTTGCTGGAAGGAAGATGAATAAGAAGTTAATTAATTGGTATAAGCATGGTGGGATGAGAATACTATACTGAAATGATAAAAGGTGGTAGAGGATTTTCCTAACAAATCTATCTTTTCTTTGGTGTCTTCTGTTAGGATAATAATCCTTATATTCCTGGACATTACTTGTGTCAGCTGGATGCGCGAGATGCTAATTTGTGGTACAGGTGTATGGTCTATCTCATTGCATATTGAGAATAATGTCCAGTTCGTCCAACAAATGTTATAAACAGGAACCAATTGATTTCATATATTGATAATGAGGTGGTGCATTGACTTTAACTTTATTACATGTTTTGTTAATTAATTATGTTGTATATTTGCCACTGAACCTGTTTTCTCCTTTCTGTTAGCCAGGTAGTTCCCTTGAATTCTTGTTTGTGGATCAAACACTCCAAACGGACTGAAATCCTCTTTCCTCAAAGCTGTTCGAAAGAGCAAAGATGACGTGTTGGTTATGCATCACCTTTTTTTTGGCAAGGCGGTAATCATCACTTTTAAGACCTGTTCTGATTTATGATCGTAAATTATGATAGGGACAAAGGTAACAATTTATTTTCGTGTTATTCTGTTACATAGTATATTTTTTGGAACTCATAAATGTAAAGCATTGATTCTGTTACATAGTGACCTTTGTTCTGTTGGTATAATATTATGTTATCCTAGATCATGCTGCATTTCAGGAGATATGCATACTTTATGAAAATAAATTATCTTATAATTAACCAATTGTTCAGCATTTATTTTAATACAGTTGGTTAAGCATTAAATTAAAACCCATATATATCATACCTACAAGATTCACTGTGATGTCTAATATGTACTACCTCTTTTCATAAATATAAGACGTTTTAGCTCTAGTACATGTTGACTAGATGCACATCAAAATGGATGCACTTATACACTAAAACATGTCTACATACATGTAGATACATATGAATCTAGTCAAATGCTAAAACATCTTATATTGAAAAACGGAGTGAGTATGTCTTGCAAGTGCATCAACGCAACCACATTCTACTCCAACCTATGTCTTATGTTCTAGTTTAACTGATGGAGTATGATCTTCGAGCATGAGACCTCATTACCTCAATAGAAGTTCTTGTGAGCATTTACAGAAGTTTATTTGTTTATTGGCGCATATGCCATTCCAACCGTGATGAAATGTATTTGTACAAAAGATTCTGTACTGAGTTGCTGGTATTTTTTTTTAAAAAAAACTCTATTTCAGCTCGTATGGACTTCAGATAAAAGACGAGGCAAAGATGTGTTAGATAACGTCTACATTGATCTTAACTAGTAGGGGACCATAGAATATAATTTTATTCCTGTACTTTAGTAAAGCTTATGTGGACTTCATTCTGCTGATACTGCATGATCGCTTTACCAGCATTCTGCAGGTTTTTGCTATGAAAGTTTCAGTCATTTTTAGCATCAGCAATGTCCAAAAGTTAGAGAAAGAAACTTGATTCCAGTTGATTAGGGAAGTATCACCGCATCTGAGATCAAAGGTAGAAATACATTTCAGTTGAGCATGGTGTTATTTCACAGACCTTAATTTCAGCTCAGCAAGTCCCAAGCAATGAATTTGCAAAGAGTTCAGCTAACACGATGATGGACCTTAAAGTTGATGGAATATGTGGATCCCTTGACCTACGAATAAAGGAGTGCCGCCCTTCACGTGGGCATATCCCATTGGTCTAACCACTCCAATGGTGGGTCGAACTCGGAGAATGATAGACATCACATGGGTTACACAAGTACAGAAACAGACATTTGATAGAGATACTTCCATTATGGAATTACATGACACAGACATGCATATGGAGGGAAATTTTTCCATAAATGGAAAAAATCTGTGAGGTTTTTGATTTTGTGAAAGATCAGAATATTGCTTGATTGGCGTGTGCTCCCATTGGATGCTGCTAAAAAAACTGGGTTCTACTGCCTTATGGTGATGTGCTCCCATAAAAGAAAAGTTGTAGGCAACCATCACCATCTATCAATCATTGCCTGAAGATAGTAGGGACTTTGTTCTTCTGGCATGGTAAATCTGTTTGCTAATCCCTCGAAGTGAGAATTCGGACACCCAAGAGTAACATGGCAAGAGATCAAGACGCATTTGCCCCTTCGCAATGCCGGTAATGTAATGCAGTACTACACCATCTACCAGGAAGAACCCTTCAATTCTGGTCTTTATGGAGATGTAGGCCACAGGACTGGTAGGCTATATCATGCCTTGACAGTTTGAACGATCACTCAAGAACCTGGTCATGTATCGGGGAATCCTTCCGGAAACGACTAGCATAGTATGCACTTGAGCTCTGGCGTCAGGCCTAAGAGGTTGAGCTATACTTGGAGACTAGGCATTCTCTTGTCTCTTGCTGCCGCGAGGGGCAAACGTACGTGGCTGCTGGTGCTTGGATCACAGGATCAGGCATATACTGCAAGTTGTGCATGCAGACCTGCGCCTAGTCTGTCCATCATCGGATGAGTGTTTCGAGCGGAGTGCCGCTTGCTTGCTTTGCTCTCCTCATCTAGTCGCATCATCTTCTTACGATCTTATCGGTTTCCTGGAGATCTGGAGGGAGATCGAGGTCAATGCTATGACACGCACAAACGTGCAAGCACGTCTCTGCTTGTACTCAAATCGGCGCAAAAGCTGCCCTAAGCTACCCTATCGCCCTCTTCTGCTCTAGGCCGGTTTGGTTGGATATTCTGACTTTGCAGTGCAAACGCTGGTCGACTATTCTGCGCAAGGTGGGCGCAGGGTTTTGGCCTAGAGCCTCTCTGCTAGATATCCAATATCTCAATCCAAAAAGCAGCTTTTGGTAGAGGAGAGAAAAAAATTGAGAATGAAAACATCTCATCTCTAGCGGAGTCCTAAAAACTGGATCTGAAGTTTTTTCTCTCACCCCTATATAACCTTGCTACTTTGCATATACTCCCTTAGTTTCATATTAGATGACTCATCTATTTTAGAACGGAGGGAGTATATTTCAGATAGATATATGATTTTGTCACATCAACAATATGACCATTAACATAATACCGATAGCATAGTTAAAGAAAGTAGTGCATCATAGTTAATACAAACCAAGAGAATAGTTAAAACAACAAGAAAATAAATAAAATGTTCATGCAAGCACAAATAAAAAGATCAAGCGACTGAGCCGCCATTGTTGTCGACGCCTCCTATGACACTTGGGCCGGCACCACCATCACCACCAGCGAATCTGCTGACGAAGGCACCATCGTAGCACCTACGAAGCTTCTCATAAAATCCTCCCGTCTTCTTCGTTTCCATGACTTGATCATTCATGTACTCAGAGTATTCATTTCCTTGCCATCAAGACTATTGGATTCATAAACATGAGCCTTTTCTCTTCATTCCCTTGCTTGTTTTTTCAACTTACTCTCATCAGCTGGAGCTCCTCCATCATGAATAGATGCTCGGCCATCACCGCCCTACGCCCCTCAAAGTCAACCCAAGGCTTCTCCGTTTTCTTGAGTACCACCCATTTTAAAGCCTTCTCTTATTTCTTCTCAGCAGCAAGTTTCTTTCTTGTTAGAACCAAATTGTTTTAAAACTCGTATTCACTCCCTCTAGAAAACATCTTGGTCTTTCACCGTGGCAATGCGACTTCACTGAGGTCGGCCGAAGACCGGCGGGATCATAGGGTCAATGTGTGCCAGGAAAGAAACCATGGCGGGGTTTTACTCCCCTTTTCGAAAAATGATGATCTCAAGTTTTTGACCATTTGGACCCATCAACATGGGCCCACATGTTGTTATTTCTTGTTGAAGGGTTAGTCTTGGAGTAGAGGTACTTTTCGCTGGTCCTCGGACTTTTTTTTTGTCAGTGATTCATCATCCCGGTAAGCTGTACTCGTAAATGTCAAATAAGCTGACCGTCTTGAGTTTATTATTTTCTTTAGGCGAGTCGATTTTATTCGGTATATGTGGCTAGTTTTGTTTATTAATAATATGCAGACCTGTGCATGAATTCATGCAGATGTCGGGTTATGGTTATCCTCCTTTAGGAAAAAATAACCGGCAGAGAGGTGAAGGCAAGGCGCAAGAGTGGAGTTCGTGGCAAATCTTTGTCCTTGCTTCCTAGACCACCCGGAAAACCATAAGTTCCGAGCCGACATTCCTTAAAGGACCACCACTGCCGCCTCTCACTCTCGAGATAATTCCTCAACCGGCCGATCAAACAGTGGGACGGAGCGCTTTACCCCGTGTGGCCGCCGGATTCCCAGCCGTCGGGCTCGCATCGACGCGGCCGCGGTTCAGTGTAACTGGCAGCAGATGGCCGGCAACTTGCGTTGGTGAAAAGAAGAGCTAGCCGTATCGTTGCCATGTGCGGCGTAACATCATCGCCACCAACTTGGCGCTCATCATTCTTGCAGGTCGGCACTGCTCCCTGCCTTTTCTGTTCCCATTTGCTCCGTTGTTAGGTTGGTATGATCTGACCATCGCTCTCGTCGCACGGCGATGCGATGCGATGCTTATATCATTGAAATCATAAGCTGTAGTAGTCTTCGTCGAAAGCAGATCACGGGAACGTCACATTCGGATATTGTTCTGCTTAAACGGAAACCCGGCCGGCAATAATAATAAACTTTGGCAGAGGCAGCCAATATCCTCCATCTCCTGCTGCAGGAATGAGAATGCAGCCCCAAGTTGCGGTGCGGAAAACGGAAAGTAACAAAGTGGAGACATTCCTCTTGCCCTAAAGTCTCTCTAGCTAGGAAAGATCTTCTGCGTTCTCCTCCTCCGATGGATCGGAGTAGCTAGGGGTGGCCCGTTGAAAAGAAAACCTGCCATTAGCTACGCACTTGAGCTGCCTGATTCAAAGCGATTGATCATGCATGATTAGATCGACTACTAGTTATTCAATTCAATTCTATACTGTAAATGATAATGTCAGCATATGCGACTCATATTCGACGCGGCAGGGCTGGCTTTTCACGAGACATCTGACGTGACCCACTGAACGAACTCTACAATGTTCAAGAGTGTTAGGCGGCATCCGGTTCAGGGTAATTTTTTCCATCTGCTTCTCAAAAGGTAAAGAGATCGATCAGAATTTGTGCAAAGCAGGATCGCTGACGGCAAAAGGGAGATTACTCATCATGGATGATTGATTAGTCGTCATGAGCAGCAGCTAGCTCGATCTTGCGACGAACCTGGCCAAGATTTGGGTCTTTCAAAGGCTTGATATAAATGATCTGCTCGCGTAAACTACAATTGCAGGGATCTAGCTACGACCTTCTAGACAAAGTGATTCTACTATGAGACCTGCATATCTCGACGACCAGGATTAACAGGCTGCGGGTAACATGTTTGGTGCTGTCGAATGCTCGCTCCGGCCTCCGTGAACGCATGAGATGGCAATCTAGACAAACATTTTCCGGTGGCTTTCTCGGAGGGAGAGTATTCCCCACTGGTCCAAGAAGACGTACTGGAATTGAAAGGTTTTGTTTTTGAAGCTATGGAATTGAAAGGGTTGGTAGCCTAGTGACCGTACCTCCAATTCACCACTTTGGGCAGCCCTAACGGCCCAGCTGCCTCAAGGGTTCCTAAATCATTTGACACGGCCCATTAAGAAATTATAGTTTATTTATTTATCCTTTTTTTTGCAATCTTAGAAATTATATTTACATTTTACAAATTGATCTCATAGTAAAATAAATTTGTTTGTAGAAATAAATGTCCATAAATGATGAAACAAACGTTCACATATATCTAAATACTAGGTAAACTGGCGCGGGGACACGCCGTGCCCTTCGAGTTATTTCACCCGTCAAAAATCATTGTTTGGATATTTTTGAAAAACACCATTTTTTGGATTAACTCATAGAGTGAAGACTGTTGTTTGGGTAATGTTAGAAAATCTTGTCTGTCAGATTAATTCTCTATAAAAAAATCATTGTGTTAATACCGCTGGAAAATACCCCTATTGAAGTTACTGGTTGGGTAGTGTTAACTCATCATCTGGTGAAGATCACTATCTGGGAACTGTTGGAAAATACATGTAAAACTTACCACCCAAAAATTCGCCAGAGATAGTTGTTTGGTACCGTTTAAAAATACCGTCTGTCGGGTTAACTCGCATGGTGAATATCACTCTTCTGGATAATCCCGTTATCCCTGTTAAGTCACGTGCTAGAGATCACTCTTTGCGTACCGTTGGAAAATAGAGAACATACTGTTTGTTTAGGTAACGCTGGAAAATCGCGTACCTCACGGTTAACTTATATGGTAGAGAACACTGTTTAGGTACCGTTGGAAAATTTCGGTAAAATTGACTACCCGAGAATTTGTTGATATTTGAGGGCCACTGGAAAATATCGCCTTTCGGGTTAACCCTTATGGTGAAAACCACTGTCTGGGTACGTGGGAACATACAGATAAAATTGTCAGTTTAAAAATTTACAGGAAAATTATCTTAGAACAATCGCCGTCGAGAATTTTGAACATTTTAATATGGTGACCACTTTTATGATTCTAGTTCGAAGTACAATTCAAATAGTAGAGTCTTATCTAGCTATTTTTAAATAAACTTGGAGCTTGGGCAGTACTGCATGAAGTTTGCGTGAATAGACACGAGTCATTTTATGGATTTTCTGATATAATGAATATTTGTCCGATTTAAATTCGAATCTCTATTCATATTGTATGAATATTTTTCAGATTTAATTTGAATGTCAGTTCAATTTATATAATTTCTCGAGTAGAGTTGGAGAATACCAAGTAAACCAACCGTGAAACAATTACCGTCATAGGGCGGCGGCTAAGAATTAATTCTGAATTATCACAGCTAAAGTTGAAAATTCTTAAGAGTCTAATTCAAATTTCAGATTTTTACCTCCTATTGTTAAAAATATGGTTAGAAGTTGTTCCATCCTGCATGAATTCGAAATGAATATACATGATTTATATTTTTGACATTTTGGTACGCCGAACATTTTGTCGGATTTTCACTTCGAAGTACAATTAAAATCATATAATGTGTACATTCATGAACATTTTTAGAATTTAAAACGGGGCAATGAAATCGTCGTCAATAGGTAGGATTATTTTCTTGAACACTTTGATATGTTGGATATGCTCCCTGGGTTGTAGATGGATGACGTGGTTATACCTAACGGGTATAACCCACTCGACTAAAATGAAGCCTAGTCTACCGGAAGGCCCACCTGGTGGCCCAATAAGCAAGGCTACAAGGAAGACATATGGCGGCCCGTACAAGATAGAGTGTGACTCAAGAAAGAGAAGTCGTACCGACTATAGACTTACCATATCTGTAAACCTAGTCGTATTCAAACTCCCGAAACCTGGCCTCCTTTATAAGGGCCAGGAGGGGGACGATAGAGGACACGCAATCTGATAGCCAGAAACCCTAGCGAGCCTTCGACTCGCCGGGACGCCATTGTAGACACCTTGTAACACAAAGAGCAATAATCAGACAAGCAAGAAGTAGGGTATTACCCTCGAGGGCCTGAACCTGGGTAAATCCTGGCTTGTCAGCCGTCCGAATTCACCAACGACCATATCATCTTCCACCCGACTAAACCCTAGGTACCGCACCATGGGATTTGACGTAATCACACCTCGTCAATTGGCGCCGTCTGTGAGAAGAACTGGCGTTGGATCAACGGGTTCGGAGGCCTCATCGACTGCATCATCAGCATCTTCGCCGACTCGCAACTCGCCGGATCTACGGAAGCCGTACACCCTCGGCACCTTCGACTTCGTCCCGCACTCGGAATCCGCGCGACCAGTGTTCGCGGAGATACACTCAGGTATGTATCTGACGTTCGGGGATTTTCGTTTCCTTGTCAACCAGTGGGGCACGCTCCACGTGTCGAACCCATCCCGAGCTTCGAGATCGGAAGTCGCGATCGCATCTACTCCGGATGTCATCAGTTTTGCATCTTCATCGACTCCGGACGCCATCAACTCCGCGTCTTCATCGACTCCATCCATCATCGACTCATCGGCTGAGGGCTCCGATGTCTCTTGCGACTGCTCTGACTGCGCCGTCTTCCACGTGGCCGCCGTGCTGCGTGGCGTCAATTCATCTTCGAGCGACGACTGCAACAGCCGCAACGAGGGACGCAACGCGCGCACCGCCGTCCAAGTCAAGTCTTCATGGCAGGATCAACAGCCGCGTCAGGTGGTCAGTCGACTCCGCAGTCACCGATCCAGTACCCGATAACAGTTCGGCTGCAGGACGGCACGGAACTCACTATAACGCAAGAGATGGTGGACAAGGCCAACGACGTCATCAACAATGGTACAGCCATGCCAGCAGATTCCTCCAGGGAAGACACGCTGGCTTATCAGTACATGTTGCGCCAGAAAAATCTGGAGCTGCTCGAGTTACAGCGACAGCTCGAAGAAGTCAACTGAGAGCTGACTCGGACAGCGAGAGAAGGGCAGCCGCATCTTCATCGTTTTCTACCAGGGGAGACCCGGGAACAGCGTAGTATCAGCGGTACCGGACTCGGATGCCGGCCAACGGCTCGCGACCCGACATATGACCCACTGATGCATGTAAAATGCATACATGAACTTTGCATTGTATTACTCATATTTCATCCATATTTGCATCATATAAGGGTTATATCAATGTTTTATAATGATTTTGGGAATATTTCACACTTTCCCTATTTATTTGGAATTAACCCTGCGCTGTCAGAAAACCCCTTTTTCTAAATTTTGATGTTTCAGGGACCCAAACGACGTCCAAATGACCTAATATTCCACGGAGATCATTTATTGGAAGGAACAAGGCTTAGAAGCGAAGGAAGAGCAAAAGTGGAAGGCCGAGGACCAAAAGAGGTGGGCCCATGTGGCCAGATTCCTTGGCCGCGTGGGGCACCCCATCTGGAGCCTCGAGCCTCCGATGCCGTCAATCTTCGTCTCCGTGGCTTCGTCTTGACCTAAAAACGACTATAAAAATACTCCCCCGAGCCCTTTCGGAGAAGACCGTCGCCGAAACATAGAAACCACGAAACAGAGACCTGGAGCTACAGATTGGAGGGGGGAAACTCCGGCGGGGCGCTGCCGGTGTGGTCTCCACCTTCTCCAACGACTTCTCCACCGTCTCCATGATGAAGAGTGAGTAGTCCACCCCTGGACTATGGGTTTGTGGAAGTAACTTATGTATCTCTCCTCTCTCTTGAGCTTCACTAATTCGTGCCATATGAGCTGCTGAACATGATTATGGTCATATATGTAATACCTTTGTGGTGGATCTCTTAAGTTGATATATGTTATGATGATTGCCAATATTATGTCTTTGTTATGAAAGTAGATGCATATTATGTACCCCGTTCTTGTCTATGTGTTTTGATCCAACATGTGTATGAGAGCGTGTGAGGGGGAACATGTGCATTAGTTGGAGTAACGGGGGGTGGTTTTGCGGTAAGTTGACAGCAATATCGTGATCCACTTGGTTTTGTTGCCTCACTAGGGATAAAGGAAATACCATGCTACCGGGGATATGTGGGTGACATTGCCACTATCACCATGACTAGATCTAGCATGTTCTGATTTAAACTTCATGTCATTGAACTTAAAGCTATACTCTGTTTATCTTAATTACTGAGGTGTTATGATTTAGTTCGCATCTTGGTGGAGTATAAGAGAGATTAATAACCAAAAGATCTCTATGTTAGGACGTGATGCCCATATTATTAATAACTTGTCTTGTTGCAATCTCATATGTCAATTCCTATGTTCCATTGTCTACCACTATATAAAAGAAATAGTGCATTTGTGAAACCATGAACCCAGTCCATTTTTAATCATAAGAAACACCTTTCCAACACTTTTATTGCACTTTACATTTTCTGCCATTATTAAATCCGAAAATACAAAAATACATTTACATCTTGCACCTTGCACTTTTATTTATCACCATTGCATATTTATTTCTGTTTTGCATTTATTTCTATATCTTTTACTTACACCTTGTGCTTGAAAACCACTTGGTAAGGTTGAGGGCACAAAACAATTTACTTTGTTTTGTATGTTACATAAAGAAGGATAAGGAGACAACAGCTTTTGGTTCATTTCCCCGAGAGTTCGATATTAAACCCTCGAGTCACCCTCGTGGGGAAAATTAGTCTTTTCCCTTACTATACACTTTGCACTTGGAGTCTCAACCTAACCCACATTCTTTTGACGCAGGTATTCATCACCGTCAAGCTTCTTGGGGATCAAGACATTTTCTGGCGCCGTTGCCGGGGAAGTGAGCAAGTAAAGAGTTGTCCCACAAGTCTTCATCAACTGTGCAAGATATTTTCTGGTGAAGTTGCTGGACAAGTGGAAAGGATATCTCAGAAACAAAGTCAACATCACCAACGTGTGCAAACACCTAAGCTTGGGGAGGTTGCACCTACGTGAGAATCATCTTACCCATCTTTTTACCTTCAAAGCATTATATTTTGTTTTGTTTTTGTTATTTTTATATTTCGGTTTGTTATTTTATTTTCAGTTTTGCATTTTGTTTTACATTTATCATTTCGGTTTGCATTATTTAGTATCATTTTATTTTCAGTTTTGCATTAAAAATTAAAAAAATACATAAAACTTGCTACAATGGGAGAAAGAACTAAGTTGTGTGACTACACAAACACTCCAAATGATCAATTTATTGCTAGGCCTATTGCTACACCTAAGATAACAGCTGAGAGCTATGAAGTGAGTTCTAGTTTGTTGAACTTGATAACTAAGGAACAATTTGGTGGTAGTGCTATGGAGGATGCCTCTATGCATCTTCATGATTTTGTTGAAATATGTGACATGCAATTTTTTTAAAATGTTGAAAGTGATATTCTAAAACTTAAGTTATTTCCTTTTTCACTTAGAGGGAAAGCTAAAGAGTGGTTGCATTCACTACGTACTGATAGTATTAATACTTGGGATGATTTAAAAGAAGCTTTCATTAAGAAGTATTACCCACCTGTTAAAATTTTGCAAAATAGAAACAATATCCTTTCTTTTAGGCAAAATGAAAATGAACATGTTGCTATGGCTTGGGATAGGATAAAACTTATGCTTAGAACTTGTCCTTCACATGGGGTTAACGAATGGACCATATTACACTCTTTTTACAATGGTCTAAATTACATGTATAGAAATATCCTTGATTCTGCTGCTGGAGGGGCATTTATGAGTAAAACTATAGTAGAAGCTAAGAACATATTAGAGAGTATTTTGCAAAACTATAGTCAATGGAACACTGAAAGAGCACCTAATCCCCCTAAGAAAGTAAACTCCATAGAAGAGAGTAGTGACTTGTCATTGATACGTCTCAAACGTATCTATAATTTTTTATGTTCCATGCTTATATTATACCACTTGCTACATGTTTTATATACACTTTTATATCATTTTATGCATTTTCTGGGACTAACCTATTAACAAGATGCCACAGTGCCAGTTGCCTGTTTTCTGCTGTTTTTGGTTTCAGAAAAGTTGTCAAGGAAATATTCTCGAAATTGGACAAACGAAACGTCAAAGTGCTTATTTTTCCCAGTAGGTTCCAGAACACCGAATAGGACACGGAGGAGGACCCCGAGGGGCCCACACCCCCTCCTGGCGCGGGTCCCCCTGGCCGCGCGAGCACGGGGTGTGGGGCCCTCGAGGCCCCGCCGCCTTCGCCCTTTCGCCTACAAATACCCCCCGACGAAATAAGACCTACTACGGAGTCCTTTTCCAGAGAAGAGTTCCTCTGCGCCGCCGCCACCAAAAACCCTAATTCGGGGGACAGAAGTCTCTGTTTTGGCACCCTGCCGGGACGGGGAATTGCCCTCGGAGCCATCTCCATCGACTCCATCGCCGTCTCCATCGCCGTTGCTGACTCCTACGATGAGGAGTGAGTAGTTCTCCCCTGGGGCTGCGGGCTCTACCGGTAGCTATGTGGTTCATCTCTCTCTCCCATGGTGTGATCTTTATGTGATCGCGAGCTTTGTAATCTAGTTGAATATGTGATGTTACTCTTCATCTATTATGCACTCTATAGGTTACTTTAATATGAACTCCGGGGTTATTCACGGTTGTAAAGGTGACAGTGTGTGCACCGTGTGTGATTCCTTTATGACGTTGTGGTGTGTGTTTACTCATACTTTGAGGGTGCTCTTGTAGCCCTACACAATGAATGGTGTTTATCATCCAACAAGAGAGTGTTTAAGAGTAGTATTTATTATTCAACTATGAGGTCATTGTTGAGGGTGTCCACTAGTGAAAGTATGATCCCTAGGCCTTGTTTCCAAGCATCAAAACACCGTTTACAACAAGTTCTGCTACATGTTTGCTTGCTGCCATTTTTATTTCAGATTGCAATTAATACTTATAATCATCCATATTACTTGTATTTCACTATCTCTTCGCCGAACTAGTGCACCTATACATCTGACAAGTGTATTGGGTGTGTTGGGGACACAAGAGACTTCTTGTATCTTAATTGCAGGGTTGCTTGAGAGGGATATCTTTGACCTCTACCTCCCCGAGTTCGATAAACCTTGGGTGATTCACTTAAGGGAAACTTGCTGCTGTCCTACAAATCTCTGCTCTTGGAGGCCCAACACTGTCTACGAGAATAGAAGCGTGCGTAGACATCAAGTTATTTTCTGGCGCCGTTGCCGGGGAGTTAAGCGTTGGAAGGTATCTCATTTAGATTCTGCAGTTATTACTTTTTGTTTCTTGTTTTTATTTCACTAGTTAGGCTAAATGGAAAACAACAAAAAAATTAGAGATCTCTATGAAGTTTATATTGCATTAGGACATGATACTTTTAAAGAGAAAATTAAAAAACCTATGGAAGTTTGTTTGCATAATAATGGTAGTAATGTTATCAGTATAAATTCTTTGGACACCATTATTGGTAAGGCTATGGAAAAGGCTAAGCTTGGGGAAGCTAGTTTAAATAAAAATAATCTTTTTTGCTCCTCAGCTTTGGAGGAATTATTTTGCCTTGATAATGCTTTGCCTCCCATATGTGATAATTTTAATGATGCTTGTGATATTCTAAAGCCACCTGAAGAAATAGTGCCGTTTAAAATACCTATGAGAATTATTGATCGTGTTATGGATAACCGCTATGTAGGGGATGGAACTGTCCATCCTGGTGATCATTTGCTATTTTGACATGAATTATGCGAGTTGTTCAAGTGTGCAGGCATTTCAATGGACAAAGTTAAGAAGAAATTATTTTCTATGTCACTTGGTGGAAGAGCTGCGCATTGGTATAAATTGTTGAAGAATAGGCACTCTCTTGGATGGGAGGAAATTGTATCTCTCTTTTATTCTAAATTTTATCCTCCAAGTGAGATTCACCAAGATCGGAATTCTATATATAACTTCTGGCCTCATGAAGGAGAAAGCATTGCTCAAGCCTGGGGAAGGCTGAAAACATTAATACTCAAATGTCCTAACCATGAGCTTCCTGATAAATTAATTGTAAATAATTTTTATGCAAGGCTTTCAGGTCATTGCAAGGATTATCTAGATGCCTGTTCGGAGGGCTCTTTCACAAGTAAGAAGGTTGAAGCTAGATTGGATCTCCTTAAAACAATTCGAAACAATGCTGAAGATTGGGAGAATGACAAAGGTAAAGAATCAGGTATAAACTATGAATATGATTGCATTAAGTCTTTCGTTGAAACTGCTGGTTTTCAAGAGCTTAGTGCTAAATATGGTCTTGATTCTCATATTATTGTTGATTATTTTAGAACCTTTGCTTCTCATATTAATGTTCCTAAAGAAAATTGGGACGTGTATCATGAACCTTTCAAAGACACTTGCATGAAAAATGAAATTGTTGTTAATGATTGCAATAAACATGCTCAAACTTCTGAAAATACTATTTCTTATAAGCATGTTAATTTTTGTGGAATACATAGACCTTGTGGAATTAATCAAATCGAAGATGAATATTGTATCCATCATAGGAATGAAAATACTAGAAGTTGGTATAAGGTTCTAAGAGACCTTGGTGAAAAAGTTTGTGCCACCTATCCTTTTATTTGTGAACTTTCCTATGAAGAGGGTCATTTCGAATTTCAATGCTCAGGTTCTAATAATGATATTGTAGGAGACTTTTGTGATAACATGATCACCCCTAATCAACATGATGAACTTACATTATTTTTGGGGTGTGAAGAGTTATCAAGAAAAACTTCTTTGTTAAATATGAGTGATATTGATATGAATGATCTGTTGGATGGATGTTATCTCTATTGTGTTAATGATTGCCATGTGATGCACACGGTGGGTGTGTTGTTGGGAGACCCCAAGAGGAAGGTATGAAGTAGTGCAGCAGCAAGTTTCCCTCAGTTGTGAAACCAAGGTTATCGAACCAGTAGGAAATAATGAATTCCCCCGAGGTGTCAACGGCGCCAGAAAAATCTGCGACGTAAGGGCGCCAGAAAATGCTTCCTGGGACGTAGGTGACGTGGAACCTGCACACAACACAATCAAGATACTTTGCCCCAACTTAACGGTGAGGTTGTCAATCTCACTGGCTTGCTGTAACAAAGGATTAAACGTATGTGTGGAAGAAAGATGTTTGTTTGCAGAAAGTAACAGGTTTGCAGTTTGTGGTTTATCAGATTAAAGAGAAGGACCGGGGTCCACAGTTCACTAGTGGTGTCTCTCCATAAATAATAATAACATTCATGCGGGTAAACAAATTACAGCTGGGCAATTGATAGAATAATGATGAGCAAACCAATGCATATACCAATGTTATGATGTCTAGTGTGAGATTCATTCGGGCATTACAATAATATACATAGACCGTTCCAACCACATCTATGACTAATAATCCACCTTCCGGTTAGCGTCCGCACCCCTTTCAGTATTAAGTTGCATGCAACAGATTATCGCCTTAAGCACTGTGTGTAAAGTAAGTAAGTAACATCATCCTTAGACAAAGTACTACTGTTTTATCCCTAGTAGCAACAGTACATCTACAACCTTAGAGCTAGCTGTCACCACCCCAGATTTAATAGAGACATGAACCTACTATCGAGCATAAATACCCCCTCTTGGAATCACAAGCATCTACTTGGCCAGAGCATACACAAGTAACGGAGAGCATGCAAGATCATTAAATAGCACACACATGATATATTATGAAGCAATAACTTTAGTACTCAATATTCATCGGATCCCAGCAAACACAACATGAAGTATTACATAACGGTGATCTTGATCATGATAGGCAGCTCACAAGATCTAAACATGATAGCACAAGAGGAGAAGACAACCATCTAGCTACTGCTATGGACCCGTAGTCCAAGGGTAGACTACTCACGCATCAGTCCGGAGGCGGTCATGGCGACATAGAGGCCTCCGGTGACGATTCCCCCTCCCGGCAGGGTGCCGGGGAGAAGTTCCGATCTCTCCCGAATTGGTGTTGACGACGGCGGCGGCTCGGGACCTGTGGAGGAAAATATGAACACCGTGTTAGGGTTTTTAGTCTGGGGGGTATTTGTAGGCGAAAGGGCGAAGTCGGTGGCGCCTCGAGGGGCCCACACCTGGTCCTCGCGCGGCCAGGGGTGCTGCCGCGCGAGCACGTGGTGGCGCCGCCTCGGTGGCCCACTTCGTCTCGTGTTCGGCTTTCTGGAACGTTCCCCATGAAAAAATGACTTCAGAAAAGAAATCGTCCAATTCCGAGAATATTTCCTTAAGTACTTTTCTGAAACCAAAAACAGCAGAAAACAGGGAACTGGCACTGTGGCATCTTGTTAATAGGTTAGTCCCAGAAAATGCATAAAACTATATAAAATGCATATAAAACATGTGATAACTTGGTATAATATAGCATGGAACATAAGAAATTATAGATACGTTGGAGACGTATCAACATCCCCAAGCTTAGTTCTACTCGTCCCGAGTAGGCAAGAACGATAAAAGAAGAATAATTTCTGAAGTGACATGCTTAAACACAATCTTGATCATAATATAATGTAAGGCTCATGTTATGAATGAAGTGGCTCAAGGCAATGATCTATAGTTTGCTAACAAATAGACAAGGAGTAAACAACTACATCATATAAGTAAAACTTTTCATGAATAGTACTTTCAAATAAGCATCAAAAAGATTTGCATAAGAGTTAACTCATAAAGCAATATTATCTAAGCAAAAGAGCATTGAAGCAACACAAAGGAAGATATAAGTTTCAGCATTGGCTTTCAACTTTTGAACATGTATATCATATAGATAGTTGTCAACACAAAGAAATATAACAAGTGCAATAAGTAAGCATATAAGAATTGTTACACACAGTTGACACAAGTGTTTGTTTCGGGGATAGAAAGAAGTAGGTAAACTGACTCAACATAAAGTAAAAGATAGGCCCTTCGCAGAGGGAAGCAGGGATACAAGCATGTGCTAGAGCTTCTTAGTTTTATAGGTTTTTGAAATCATATAGAGAGCATAAAAGTAAGTTTTGAGCGGTGTTTGTCGTTGTCAACGAATGGTAATGGGCACTCTACCCCCCTTGTCAACCAGACTTTCTTAAGAGCGGCTCCCATGAAGGACGTTATTTCTACCCAAGGGCAGATCATCTCTCTTTTCTCTTTTGTTTACACATGTAGTTTAGAACTAGTATCATTGCTTGGCTGATTAGATCAGGGCAAAAATGTGAAGAGAATGCAGTGGTTAAAGTTGTAATTAATTGGGACTGGGCACCCCATTTGTCAGCTCTTTTTGCAAAGTTAATGGATAAGCGGTGTATATGCCACTTGTCCGGTTGGTGAAAGTCTGTCTAAAAGCAAATGACAAGGTTGATATCCGTAACACCACATACTTCCTCATGAGCTAATAAACATTGACACAAATAAGGGATAATAAATTTTGAATAAAAGGTAGCACAAGAAGTATTTACTTGGAATGGCAGGAAATACCATGTAGTAGGTAGGTATGGTGGACACAAATGGCATAGGTTTTGGCTCAAGGATTATGGATGCACGAGAAGCATTTCCTCTCAGTACAAGGCTTTGGCTAGCAAGGTTGTTTGAAACAAACACAAGTATAAACTATGACAACAAGACGTATATAAAAACATATTGCAAGCATTATAAAACTCTACATTGTCTTCCTTGTTGTTCAAACACTTTAACTAGAAAATATCTAGACCTTAGAGATACCAAACATGCAAACCAAATTTCAGCAAGTTTTACGGTAGTTCCTCACTAATAGGTTTTAACTACATGATGTAAAAGCTTAAACATGATCTACTTGAGAGCTCAAAACAATTGCCAAGCACCACAACATGCAAGATAACAATCCATAAGAGCATGTATATCTTTCTTTATACCATCTACCACATTTAGCATTTTCTGTTCTCAACCAAACACCAATCAACTTATTTAAAAGATAAACTCTCCAAGTAATTAAACAATGAGATATGAGAGTATGATATAATAAAGCTAACAGCTCTAGCAAGAGATGCATGAAAAACAAGAGCTAGAAAGCATTGAAGTAACATAGAAGAATACTCAACAAATATAAGTGAAGAATACGAGTATTCATAAGAAAAAGCGGAGCGTGTCTCTCTCCCACAAAGGAATGCTAGGATCCATTTTATTCAGAGAATGAAAATAACAAAAACAAAAACAAAAACAAACCGACGCTTCAAGAAAAGCACATAAGAAGTGGCGGAATTAAAATATAGTTTCACTAGAAAGGACCTGATAGTTTGTTGATGAAGAAGGGGATGCCTTGGGCATCCCCAAGCTTTGACGCTTGAGTCTTCTTGAAATATGTTGGGGATGAACCACCGGGGCATCCCCAAGCTTTGGCTTTACTATCCTCTTGATCACATCATATCATCCTTCTCTCTTGATCCTTGAAAACTTCCTCCACACCAAACTTAGAGTAAACTTCATTAGAGGGTTAGTGCACGAAAAATTATGATATTCTGTAGGAACACAATTGCTACCAATGCTACTGGAAATTAGCTACAGCAACTGATACTTCATAGGATAAAAAGATCCAATCAAAGTAGCAAAAGAGGCATTGCAAAATAAATGGCAGAATCTGTCAAAAACAGAACAGTCCGTAAAGACGAATTTTTTCGAGGCACTTAACTTGCTCAGATCAGAAAACTCAAAACTAATGAAAGTTGCATATATATCTGAGGATTACGCACAAAAAAGGGCAGATTATTTGGATTTTTCTGTGAGGAGTTACGAATTAAACGGTGGACAGCAGAAAACTGTTTCTGCGCAGGAATCCAAATTTAGCATGAACTTTCAACTAGAGGCTCATCTTGACACAACAATGCAATAAAATAAAGATACAAATGAATTGCTACAGAGGTAGGACAAGTCCTTGACAGAAACAAAACAAAAATAACAGGAAATAAAAGTGGGTTGTCTCCCATAAGCGCTTTTGTTTAACGCCTTTCAGCTAGGCACAGAAAGCAAAACTCAAGTGTTATCCAAATCAAGAACAGAAATCCTCTCAACTATGCATTGTATTTTATCTATATAAGGTTCAGAGTTTCCCTTTTCATTGCTTTTAGGTTTACTACATTCATCAAATGGGTTTTGAGGGACAATCCAATCAAAATTTTCTTCCAAGGCTTCATGCATAGCTACAAGTTTAATAGGTATTGGCACTTTAATTTCCTCCCCCTTAGTAGGTTCAGTTTTACCCAATTTTTCAAGTGCATTAATAACATCTACACATGAGCCTAGCATATCAAAACGATCAAAGACTTTCCTAGCTTCTATAGCAACATCACCAAATTCATTAAGCAAGGTTTCCATAATAAAATCTTTCTTTTCAGCATTTTTAACATCATGAAGATTAAGAAACATTTGTTGTATTATAGGATGTAGGTTAACGAACCTAGCCTCTAGCATGTGAACTAAATAAGCTGCAGCAGTTTCATAATTAGGAGCAAGTTCTACTATGGATTTCTTCCTAAGATCCTTATGCTTACTAACATGATTAAAGAATTCTTCAATATTCTCCTTTCCAATTATAGAACCACTACCTACTGACAGGTCTTCCAGGGTGTACTTAGGAAGCAACATTATAGCAAAAGTAAAACTAAAACCGAAATAACAATAATACTAAACCGAAATAAAAATAGTAATGCAAGTAACTATTTTTTTTGTATTTTTGATATTTAAGCAAACAAGACAATAAAATAAATTGCAAGCAACTATTTTTTTTTGTATTTTTGATATTAAGCAAACAAGACAATAATAAAAATAAACTAAGCAAGACAATAACAAAATAAAAAGATTGGATGTGAGAGACTCCCCTCGTAGAAGAATCTTCAAATCACCGGCAACGAAGTTGACGGAGGAGTGTGAAGGTCTTCAAAGGAATTCTTATTTCCCCGGCAACGGCGCCAGAAAAATGCTTGATGCACACGGTGGGTGTGTTGTTGGGAGACCCCAAGAGGAAGGTATGAAGTAGTGCAGCAGCAAGTTTCCCTCAGTTGTGAAACCAAGGTTATCGAACCAGTAGGAAATAATGAATTCCCCCGAGGTGTCAACGGCGCCAGAAAAATCTGCGACGTAAGGGCGCCAGAAAATGCTTCCTGGGACGTAGGTGACGTGGAACCTGCACACAACACAATCAAGATACTTTGCCCCAACTTAACGGTGAGGTTGTCAATCTCACTGGCTTGCTGTAACAAAGGATTAAACGTATGTGTGGAAGAAAGATGTTTGTTTGCAGAAAGTAACAGGTTTGCAGTTTGTGGTTTATCAGATTAAAGAGAAGGACCGGGGTCCACAGTTCACTAGTGGTGTCTCTCCATAAATAATAATAACATTCATGCGGGTAAACAAATTACAGCTGGGCAATTGATAGAATAATGATGAGCAAACCAATGCATATACCAATGTTATGATGTCTAGTGTGAGATTCATTCGGGCATTACAATAATATACATAGACCGTTCCAACCGCATCTATGACTAATAATCCACCTTCCGGTTAGCGTCCGCACCCCTTTCAGTATTAAGTTGCATGCAACAAATTATCGCCTTAAGCACTGTGTGTAAAGTAAGTAAGTAACATCATCCTTAGACAAAGTACTACTGTTTTATCCCTAGTAGCAACAGTACATCTACAACCTTAGAGCTAGCTGTCACCACCCCAGATTTAATAGAGACATGAACCTACTATCGAGCATAAATACCCCCTCTTGGAGTCACAAGCATCTACTTGGCCAGAGCATACACAAGTAACGGAGAGCATGCAAGATCATTAAATAGCACACACATGATATATTATGAAGCAATAACTTTAGTACTTAATATTCATCGGATCCCAGCAAACACAACATGAAGTATTACATAACGGTGATCTTGATCATGATAGGTAGCTCACAAGATCTAAACATGATAGCACAAGAGGAGAAGACAACCATCTAGCTACTGCTATGGACCCGTAGTCCAAGGGTAGACTACTCACGCATCAGTCCGGAGGCGGTCATGGCGACGTAGAGGCCTCCGGTGACGATTCCCCCTCCCGGTAGGGTGCCGGGGAGAAGTTCTGATCTCTCCCGAATTGGTGTTGACGACGGCGGCGGCTCGGGACCCGTGGAGGAAAATATGAACACCGTGTTAGGGTTTTTAGTCTGGGGGGTATTTGTAGGCGAAAGGGCGAAGTCGGTGGCGCCTCGAGGGGCCCACACCTGGTCCTCGCGCGGCCAGGGGTGCTGCCGCGCGAGCACGTGGTGGCGCCGCCTCGGTGGCCCACTTCGTCTCGTGTTCGGCTTTCTGGAACGTTCCCGATGAAAAAATGACTTCAGAAAAGAAATCGTCCAATTCCGAGAATATTTCTTTAAGTACTTTTCTGAAACCAAAAACAGCAGAAAACAGGGAACTGGCACTGTGGCATCTTGTTAATAGGTTAGTCCCAGAAAATGCATAAAACTATATAAAATGCATATAAAACATGTGATAACTTGGTATAATATAGCATGGAACATAAGAAATTATAGATACGTTGGAGACGTATCACCATGCTAACACCTACATACAAAATATTATAAAGGATGAGACTTTACCAAAGTATGACAGGACTAATGTGTGTTTTGAGCTTATTAATGAAAGAGAGGAATTCCCCCAAGTTTCTTCCATTGTCCCTAATACTAAACCAGGTTATGTGGAGAAGCTTCCTTTCAAGCCTCTCCCTCCTAAAGAGGAAAAGAGGAAGAAAACGGGGAAGAGGAAGAAGAAGAAGAGGAGTAAAAGGAGAGAGGAAACGGTATCTTCTCCCAAACTTGTTGCTCCTGTTACAATTGATACTTATAATTCTGAACTTGATGATGAACCTATGCCTGTTATTTATATTAGTGATCATCATTGGGAAAAGCACACTTCTTTTGATATTGAAGATCTCTGGGACATTAATTCTGAAAATGATGATGTTAATAATTGCTATGCTATTAGTACTATCCATGTTCCTTCCCATGATAATATAGAAAGTTCTGAGTTTCGGGATGAGGTGTTTGAAAATCCTTTTGCTACTAATGATTATATATTTAATACCTCCCCTTCTAGTAAAAATGATGATATGTTAACCAATAAACACACTTTGGAGGATAACTATTCTATTGCTCATGATGATACTATGCCTCCAGTCTTTGATAATTATAAAGAATACTATGACATAGGTTATTATTACAATTATCCTTTTGAAACTTGTCATAGTTATAGAGAAATTACTCAAACCAATACTTTCAATACACAACTTGTCTATCATGTTCAAGTTCTTTATGATGATCCTGCTCCCATTGTTATTAATGAGAAGAACTTTTCTTATGAGGTAAATAATGATACTGTTGGGGGGTTCATAACCCGGTAGGCCCATGTAGAGGAAAGCATGGTCGGGTTTAAAAGATGGGCCGGAGAGCTTGTCGGTAACCCGGCCTAAGTAAGGAAGGCTCTAGAAGACCCGGAGGCAGTACGCATCACGGAGTCCAAGACTTGGATGATACGAAAGACTAGACGAGTTAGAGTAGAACTCCAAATAGTCTTACCATGTAAATCAGGAGACCCGGATGTCTTTATAAGCGGGCTCCTAGGTCATAGAGAGACAGGTCAAGAGAGGCTACGAGAAGCCATAAGATAGAAAAAATAGAGAGAGCTGCCAGAGAGAGAGCTCCCACGCCGGAGTCATCTAAACCCGGCGATCGCCATAGGCGCACCATGTAACATATTATCATATTAGTGATTTATAGCAAGACGTAGGGATCCTCCACCGAGGGGACCCGAACTTGGGTAAAAAACATCTTTCCCCGTAGAGCTAGACAATCTCCTGAACACCAGAGTCGCGTTGCCCCTCATCTCAAGTTTCCACCCGGAAACATCTGCCGTGACAATCCCACGACAGATACTTTTATGCATATGGATCATGATAAGAATGTTTCATGTGATGGTTATATTGTGGATTTTATCAATGATGCTACTGAAAGTTATTATGAGAGAGGAAAATATGGTTGTAAAAGTTTTCAAGTTACTAAAACACCTCTCTTTATGTTGGAAGCTTTGAAGTTTTATTTGTTTCATCTTTCTATGATAGTTGCTTTATGTTTCAATAATTTATCCTATTACAAGATTCCTTTGCATAGGAAGTGGGTTAGACTTAAATGTGTTTGATGTTTACCTCTTGATGCTCTCCTTTGTTTTTCAACTCTTATTTTTATGAGAGCATCATAAAAATCTCCTTGCCTAGCTAAAAGGCATTAAAGAAAAGCGCTTATGGGAGACAACCCACGTTTTATTTCTGCTATTTTCTTTTGTATTGAGTCAAGGAAAATGACTACCTCTGTAGCAATTCCTTTGTATCTTTATTTTATCGCATTGTTGTGTCAAGTTAAGCCTCTAGTAGAAAGTTGATGCTAGATTTGGATTGCTGTGCTGAAACAGTTTTCTGCTGTCCACCGTTAAATTCATAACTATTCACAGAAAAATCAAAATGACCTGGGATTTTTTATGCGTGATCCTCAGATATGTATGCAACTTTCATTAGTTTTGAGTTTTCTGATTTGAGCAAGTTAAGTGCCTCGAAAAAATTCGTCTTTACGGACTGTTCTGTTTTTGACAGATTCTGCCATTTATTTTGCAATGCCTATTTTACTATTTTGAATAGATCTTTTTGTTCCATAAAGTATCAGTGGCTGTAGCCAATGTCCAGTAGAATTGGTAGCAATTGTGTTCATGCAGAATATAAGAATTTTTGATTATGCACTAACCCTCTAATGAAGTTTACTTTGAGTTTGGTGTGGAGGAAGTTTCCAAGAATCAAGAGAGAAGGATGATGTGATGTGATCAAGAAGATGAAAGAGGCAAAGCTTGGGGATGCCCCCGTGGGTCACCCAAGCATATTTCAAGAAGATTTAAGCATCAAAGCTTGGGGATGCCCAAGGCATCCCCTTCTTCATCAACAAACTATCAGGTCATCTCTAGTGAAACTATATTTTAATTCCGACACATGTTATGTGCTTTACTTGAAGCGTCTGTTTGTTTTTGTTTTTGTTTTTGTTATTTTCATTCTCTGAATAAAATGGATCCTAGCATTCCTTTGTGGGAGAGAGACACGCTCCGCTTTTTCTTATGAATACTCCTATTCTTTACTTATATTTGTTGAGTATTCTTCTATGTTATTTCAATACTATTAGCTCTTGTTTTTCATGCATCTCTTGTTGGAGCTGTTAGTTTTTCTTATGTTATACTCTCATATCTCATTGTTAAATACTTGGAGAGTTTATCTTTAAATAAGTTGATTGGTGTTTGGTTGGAAACAGAAAATGCTAAATGTGGTAGATGGTATAATGAAAAAAGATATACATGCTCTTATGGATTGTTATCTTGTATTTTGTGGTGCTTGGCAATTGTTTTGAGCTCTCAAGTAGATCATGTTTAAGCTTTTACATCATGTAGTTAAAACCTATTAGTGAATAACTACCGTAAAGCTTGTTGAAATTTGGTTTGCATGTTTGGTATCTCTAAGGTCTAGATATTTTCTAGTAAAGGTGTTTGAACAACAAGGAAGACAATGTAGAGTTCTATAATACTTGCAATATGTTTTTTTTATATACGTCTTGCTGTCATAGTTTATACTTGTGTTTGCTTCAAATAACCTTGCTAGCCAAAGCCTTGTACTGAGAGGGAATGCTTCTCGTGCATCCAAAACCTTGAGCCAAAACCCATGCCATTTGTGTCCACCATACCTACCTACTACATGGTATTTCCTGCCATTCCAAGCAAATACTTCGTGTGCTACCTTTTATTATTCAAAACCTATCATCTCTTATTTGTGTCAATGTTTATTAGCTCATGAGGAAGTATGTGGTGTTACGGATATAAACCTTGTCATTTGCTTTTAGACAGACTTTCACAACCGGACTAGTGGCATATACATCCGCTTATCCATTAACTTTGCAAAAATAGCTGGCAAATGGGGTGCCCAGTCCCAATTAATTACAACTTTAACCGCTTCAATCTCTTCACATTTTTGCCCTGATCTAATCAGTCAAGCAATGACAACAGTTTTTAACTATATGTGTAAACAAAAGAGATAAGAGGGATGATCTGCCTTGCTGGTAGAAATAACGTCCTTCATGGAAGCCGCTCTTGAAAGTCTGGTTGACAAGGGGGGTAGAGTGCCCATTACCATTCGTTGACAACAACAAACACCTCTCAAAACTTACTTTTATGCTCTCTATATGATTTCAAAAACCTATAAAAACTAAAAAGCTCTAGCACATGTTTGTATCCCTGCTTCCCTCTGCGAAGGGCATTTCTTTTACTTTATGTTGAGTCAGTTTACCTACTTCTTTCTGTCTTAGAAGCAAACACTTGTGTCAACTGTGTACAACAATTATTATATGCTTACTTATTGCACTTGTTATATTCCTTTGTGTTGACAACTATCTATATGATATACATGTTACAAGTTGAAAGCCAATGCTTAAACTTATATCTTCCTTTGTGTTGCTTCAATGCTCTTTTACTTAGAGACTATTGCTTTATGAGTTAACTTTCATGTGAATCATTTTGATACTTGTTTGAAAGTACTATCCATGAAAAGTTTTTGCTTATATGATGTAGTTGTTTACTCCTTGTCTATTTGTTAGCAAACTATAAACTATTGCTTTGAATCACTTCATTCATAACATGAGCCTTACATTATTATATGATCAAGATTGTGTGAAGCATGTCACTTCAGAAATTATTCTTGTTATCGTTTTACCTACTCGGGACGAGTAGAACTAAGCTTGGGGATGCTTGATACGTCTCAAACGTATCTATAATTTCTTATGTTCCATGTTTATATTATACCACTTGCTACATGTTTTATATACACTTTTATATCATTTTATGCATTTTCTGGGACTAACCTATTAACAAGATGCCACAGTACCAGTTGCCTGTTTTCTGCTGTTTTTGGTTTCAGAAAAGTTGTTAAGTAAATATTCTCGGAATTGGACAAACAAAACGTCAAAGTGCTTATTTTTCCCAGGAGGTTTCAGAACACCGAAGAGGACACGGAGGAGGACCCCGAGGGGCCCACACCCCCTCCCGGCGCGGGTCCCCCCTAGCCGCGCGAGCACGGGGTGTGGGGCCCTCGAGGCCCCGCCGCCTTCGCCCTTTCGCCTACAAATACCCCCCGACGAAATAAGACCTACTACGGAGTCCTTTTCCAGAGAAGAGTTCCTCTGCGCCGCCGCCACCAAAAAACCTAATTCGGGGGACAGAAGTCTCTGTTTCGGCACCCTGCCGGGACGGGGAATTGCCCCCGGAGCCATCTCCATCGACTCCATCGCCGTCTTCATCGCCGTTGCTGACTCCTACGATGAGGAGTGAGTAGTTCTCCCCCCGGGGCTGCGGGCTCTACCGGTAGCTATGTGGTTCATCTCTCTCTCCCATGGTGTGATATTTATGTGATCGCGAGCTTTGTAATCTAGTTGAATATGTGATGTTACTCTTCATCTATTATGCACTCTAGAGGTTACTTTAATATGAACTCCGGGGTTATTCATGGTTGTAAAGGTGACAGTGTGTGCACCGTGTGTGATTCCTTTATGACGTTGTGGTGTGTGTTTACTCATACTTTGAGGGTGCTCTTGTAGCCCTACACAATGAATGGTGTTTATCATCCAACAAGAGAGTGTTTAAGAGTAGTATTTATTATTCAACTATGAGGTCATTGTTGAGGGCGTCCACTAGTGAAAGTATGATCCCTAGGCCTTGTTTCCAAGCATCAAAACACCGTTTACAACAAGTTCTGCTACATGTTTGCTTGCTGCCATTTTTATTTCAGATTGCAATTACTACTTATAATCATCCATATTACTTGTATTTCACTTTCTCTTCGCCGAACTAGTGCACCTATACATCTGACAAGTGTATTGGGTGTGTTGGGGACACAAGAGACTTCTTGTATCTTAATTGCAAGGTTGATTGAGAGGGATATCTTTGACCTCTACCTCCCCGAGTTCGATAAACCTTGGGTAATTCACTTAAGGGAAACTTGCTGCTGTCCTACAAACCTCTGCTCTTGGAGGCCCAACACTGTCTACGAGAATAGAAGTGTGCATAGACATCAGTCATCTAAAATGGATACTATTCTTGCTTTTATTAATAAACAAAATATTGAGAATGTTCCTTTGCAAGAACTAGTGAGTAATAATCCTGAAAATGTTGATGTTAACTTTGTTAGATATGGTAATAGTGGGTTTGGTAACAACAACTATAATTCTTATAGTAGACCTCCATATGTTCCAAACACCCGTCCTTTTGTTCCATATCCTGATAGTAATGATAATAAGTGGAAACCTATGCCTTCAAGTAATGATAATTTTGATACTAATAAAATTCTTATGGAACAAGTTGCTAGTCATAATACCATGATACAAGAATTGAATAAAGCTGTCACTTCCATTAGTTCTGATATTAAAGGTTTACAACTACAAGCTGAAGGACTAGATAAAGCCATTTCAAAACTAGCTGATAATCAAGCCACTTTATTGAGTATGTCTGCGGGGAAACCACAAGCACCACCAGTGGTTGGAGTGAGTTCTATTAATATTGCTGAAAATGTTCCACCTACTTTGGAAGAAACTTTTAATGAGTTGTTACAATATCCTGAATACTTGTTGCCATTTATGTCTTATCTTAATAGTTTGAATGAAGCTAATGAAATTAAAAGTGATGATCATCTTGTGAGAGAAGAAGTTAAGATGCTTAGTGAAGTCGAGGAACCACTACTTGACTTAGAGAGTTGTAGCTTGCATGAACTTATGTCTATCTTACAGAAATTTGCTAGTGATCCTTCTATTAATATTAATCAAGCTGGTTTTGGTTCTTTTATTGCTAGCCATGTTTTAAATGAGAAAATTGCTAGGTACAACAAAGAAGCTATCACACCACCTAAGCTTGGGGATATTTGGGTTCCCAAGGTATTAGTAACAATTGGAAAAGAGACACACCATGCCATATTAGATCTAGGATCTAGTGTCTCTGTCATGTCTAATGAACTATATGAAGTACTTGGATTAAAGAATCTTGAAAAATGCTTTATTGAACTTTCACTTGCTGATGATTCCATTAAATATGCTTTAGGAAAAGTAAGTGATGTTATGGTAGAGTTACATATGACTTTTGTGTCTGTTGACTTTGTAATAATGGACACGGGGAATAAAACCTCTAGTCCTATCATTTTGGGAAAAACTTTTCTTCGCACTACATGTGCTATAATAGATTCAAAGGAAGGGAACGTGAAGTTTCAGTTCCCAAACAAGAAGTGCATGGAGCACTTTCCAAGGAAGAGGGACACATCAAAGTTCAAGCTCCCTCATGAGTTTCGTCCACTATAAATATTAAGTAAGAAGCCTAGTTATATGGCTATAAAGAAAGCGCTTTACGGGAGGCAACCCGGTTGTTTTTATTTGAGATTTTCTTTGAGTCCTCTTACTGTACCAAGAGACTTTGTTTTTAGTTTAGGTTCTGGAATTTTTAATAAAGTGCCAAGTTTTACCCATTTGGTCTTTGAAAGTTGCTTTTTCCATTCGGAGATTTTATTTCAGCACGAATCTGTGCACGGTATGATTTTTAATTCCTATTCTGTAACTCCGAATGAGCTGAAATTTGAACTGCAGTTGAAACTTTTCATCCTCTGTAAGCGTAGAATTTTTCAGATTTTTTCGACATATTTAAGTGGGGTAAAAAAATATGTTTTGCCGCTGCTGTATTTCTGGACAAATTCTGTCCTATTTTGTTTTATGCATTTTTTAAGCTTTTAACTTGAATCTTTTTTATCCAATTGAGTTTATTAGAAGGAATACAACATTATACACTTTCTGGACATGTTTTTTATATGTGTCTAAGGATTTCATACAGCAATCAATTCTATTGTTTTGTGCCTACTAATGTCACCCCACAGAAAAGAAATGGGAGAAATGGTGTTTTGAAGTTTTTTCACAGGGATTAGAGGAGATGCACCAAGAGTTATCCAAGGATGGTGAAGAACATAAGCTTGGGGATGTGAAGACAACCCCACTGAACCTACATAATCTCGGTTTGCACACGTCTAATTTCTGTTTTTCGTTCATTGCACTTTATCGCATAAACTTGGAGCGTTTTTGTTCTTTTTGTTATTTCGGTTTGGTTTTTTATTTGAGACCACCACTTTTTATTTTATGTTATGAGAGAGCTACTGGAAGTTTGGGTTGAATTAAGTTGAATGCTATAAAAATATTGGGAAGAGGATGTTTGAGTTGATTTAAAAGATACATATAGTTGCATGATTCATGTGCTTTGTTAATGAATATTAATATGCAAGTGTCTTGTCTAGAGTTATTTCTTATTCATGTTTTATATGCTGAATGATGCTTTACTTTTTTTAACATGAAATGGTTAGCTCTATGGACACTTATGCATGCATTTAGATGGTCAACTTTCTCCCTCTTGCTAGCCCAAAAACCCCAACAAGTAAAAAACTTGTTTTCCAACACCTTCAACCAAGTTTTTTCAGTGAGTCCACCATATCTACCTATTAGCTAATATGCTATTCCAAGTATGTTTACCATGTTATATTGTTTTATCTATGCTTCCAAATTAAGATGCTTATGTTATTGGGATTGTCATGGGTTAAATTGGTTTAAAAGCTCTCACGAACTTGATGCACACATTACTTTTCATGCACTTAATAAACATGACCCATTGTGATTAAGATTATGATGTTTTGGGCTTGACAAAGGTCTTTGGTTAGTAGCTAGCTCATACGTGCTGACACGTGGAAAGCTTTCAACATTGCACTTTATTTTTTATAAAAGTTGATATCATGTTCCTTTGGTGATGGATGCCTAACATTGCGTGAAATAAAGATGGAAACTTAGTAAGTTCGGGTGAGTGATATTATTGGCTAGAGAGACACCTATGGCGGCTAACCTAAGCCATGTGGATCATGATGGAAATTTGCAACATAACCATAGTGGAGTAATTCATGACACATCTCATAACAGAAAAAACATTTACAAGAAAAGAGCATGAGTAAAGAAAAAGATGTAGAGATGTCCACTGTTTGCTTGCTTTGTCATTTGGACATGTGCCCACTTCCATGTCCTGGGGCAAAGGGTATCCGGGGTGAAACTCTCTATGATGCCACTTTTATTCACGATGATTGTAACCTTCACTTGCTTTGTGGCCCAAGTTGAGTAGTCAGTCGGAGAGGTTTTTGTTTTCAACGGGCATGAGGCTTTTTGACCCATACTTTGTCAAGCACATAACTCATATTTGCTTTCACTTTCAACTATTAATCACTAAAGATGCTATGATAGGGGTAATGAGAACTTCACACCAATGAGCACTACATGGCAAACATTAGCTTAAGTTGAAGCATTTGG